>OZ035858.1:631111-3410005 GCA_964034905.1 Itoplectis maculator
GTTGGACGTAGTCGACTGGCCGAAGCCTCCTACGAGATGATAAAGCAAATTGATAATTTCCGAACTTTAATTAAAAGTGGACGGATGAGTGACACATTTGATTACCCGAGAATTTAATTAATCGCTTCGCGAAGCCCCCTCCCCCCCCCCCCCCCCCCCCCCCCCCCCCCCCCCCCCCACCCCCCCCCCCCCCCCCCCCTCCCCCTCTACCCTCGTGCATGATATCGAAGGTCTGGGCGCCGCCGACGCCACTCGCGCGCTGCTCTCTTCCGCCGCGCGAGTGCGCTCAAGCGGCCGACGCTTGACGACCCGAGAGTCTCGATAAGTCGCCAGCCGAGTTTGTATTGGCGACCGTCGCGACTGACCCTTTCGCCCATCGTCCTCCTCTCACTCGGCTCTTTATTTTTTTTTTGTCACCAGGCAGGCGTATCCTTCTGTCGTTTACGCTACGGCGACTTCGCTCGTGCTTCCTGCCTCGCTCGATTTGCTAACGAGAGGTTAATTACCGAACGAGCTGCTTCGCCAATTTCGCATCTTCACCTCGCACGAAGAAAATATATTTTTTCCATATATTTCCGTCCGAGTGCGCGTCGATTATCCGACCCAAGCGAAATTGTATATTCTACATCATCAGTCATTGTATCTTTATAGTTAAAATAATTAAATGCGATTTTTTTAAATATTGCACAATTTTTACCGTGCGCAAAATATTTTTATGAAAATAAAATACGAGTACTAAAATATAAGATATTTTTAATATTCTTAAATACACTTATTACAGTTATTTATTTATTTTTCAGTTAAATTTTAACACCCAATTTTTTTTTTTTTTTTTTTACGAGCAACAGGATCAGAAATGAGGAGGCGACTATCGCGCGAAGCGTCGAGATCGGAGGCAGGTTGCGGCTGCCAACGAGGGACGGGAAAATAAAGCGAGGATGAAGGGCGGAATGAGAGCGATGCGTCGGCTCGTGTGCACGGTCGGTAACGTCATGAATATTGCGAAAGAGGTCCGGTATTTTGAGCCGCCGTGACGGGCGTTGATGGACTCGGCGCGAGTGAGCAGCGAAGCCGCTTCGTCTCCTTGTGTGGCTCCCGCCGCAAGAACTCGAGCGAATCCCTTTTTCAACGTAAGCCCCCGTTGCATCCTCCTCCTTCTTCACCTCTTCCTCCTCCCCCCTCCCCCGTCCCTTCACCGACTCACTTTTTCTGCTCTCTTTCTCGTGCACAGTGACCCTCGTCTTGTTTCTTACACCCTTTCTCGTCCCTCCGAACGAACGAACGATTCCACGCGCGTGTCGCAAACGCACTGTGCAAAATTCGAACGATCTTAAAATTTCGTAACTATCACCAGACTCGAGTGAGGAATCGAGTGCAATTATCACGCAGTGTGGGAGCGATTGCCACACCGTTTTGTAATTATCGATGGTAATGAGAGAGACAGCTGGTGATATTAATTAGACGCGGTAATTACGGAAGTGTAATTGAGGTTAATAATCGCTTCTGGTAATTGAAAAAATATATTTGAGAGTAATTATACTTATGTTGAGTACGAAAATGTACCCCTTATTATGAGTATGGAAATGTCCCTTTCCCCACAAAAAAATTAATAAGATTAATTAATAATTATTTTATATTTTTTTTACCGATTGTTTTTCATCAATGTTTTACATCTTGTCACAAAACTATTTCGTGGTATCGCAACGAGTCCGAAATTCGCAGTCGCTCGTCTGAGAACAATTACAATATTTCTCCGGTGCGTCGAGGCGGCTCCGTTGCAGCAGCAGCGACGGAGACGAGAGTCCGGAGAGCCTCGCGTGACGAGCCGGTGTCCATCACAGAGAACCCGCTCGACGTTATACGCGGCCTCGACGCGCCAAAACAAAACGTAATTATTTCACGTGATTAGTCGACTCGCGCTCGGCCATCTCGACTGCTGTGGCCGCTCGTTGCTCTCGCTTTGTATTATTCCTCCTTTCGTTTTTTATTTTATTTTTCTCTTCGTCCCGTTCCTTTTCTTCTTCCTCCTCGTAACTTTTACTGCGGCTACTCGGTTTCATTTTATGCCTCGCTCGCTTCTCGAGCGACTGCTGAGCCCTTCTGCTCTTCGACCTTCTCGTCATCCCTCCACGTCTTCTTTGTACATATATTACACGTGTTCCCGTATCACAAAGGGCTCTCGGTAGCTCGCGCGCACGCGCACTGAGCGGTAAGCGCAATTCGTCCGCCCCCCCTCCCCCCCCCCCCCCCCCCCCCCCTCCCAACGCGCATCATTAATGTAAATCACCGCTCGGTCGTTTGCACGCGGCGGGAAAGATTTAGATTGGGGGCGACGTAAATCATTTGTTAATGCAGTGACGAAACGGAAATTATTGTTGGGCAAATTTCGTGAGCAGAAAAACTTTTTTGATTGGCTACGATTTTTTTTTAAATTTTCTGAACAAATTTCAAGTTTTTTTCTTTCACTCTTTGTCAACGTCATGTCTGAAAGTGTGACGCGCGAATTTTTTTCCGATAATTTCCTTTCTCGCTGCTAGCGTCGTACCTTCCGCGGAATTTCTCGTCTGCTCTTCCTGGTCGTTGATTCTCGTCTACGCAGCTACGCACTTCGGTGACTTCCGTTTTACCCCCCACTCCATTCGTCTCCGCGCTTTCGCGGAATCCACGAGCGAAGATCCTTCGAACCTTTTTTCCTCCACTCAAGGGCCTCTTCAGTATTCTGGAAAGTAGTACATTTCCGCAAGTTTTTCCGAGAAACGAACTCGCACACCGGATCATCCTCGCACTGTCGTCTTTGCAGGCGTCTTTCTCGCGTATCACTTACACGAAGGGACTCTGAGGGAAGTGTGCACAGACGTGATCGAGATTGATTGGAGACAAGACAAAATGTTGCCACGTGGAATCAGGAAGAGTCGTGCGACGGATTCTGAACTTTACTCAGCTCGTGTCAATAGATCTAACAAGAGACAAAAATGTCTGCGGATTTACATAGAAATATTATTCATCACCTATAAAATTTATTTCACGAATGCAACAAAAATGAACATTTTTTATCTTATTCATATATTTCCAGCAAAAGGGACTGGCTATTTTTTTTTTTTTTTTTTTTTTTTTTTTTTCTAGAGTTTATAGAAATTACGATAATTTTTCTTTCATTTTATTTCACCAATTTATTAAATTTGGAATAGACTCAAGATTCGTGCGCCAACAGTAAAAGGAATATTCATATTTTAATCCAGGCAAAAGCGACGTGATAGAAAATAATACAAAAGCGAAAGATGAATGTCCGCGCGCTTATCGGCCTCCTCGGGTGCATCAACACGTTCGGCGCGCAAAAGCAAAGCGGTTCGAGGGTGCACCGAACGCGCGCGCGTTATCGTCTCGAGGCGCGTCGATCGTAAATATCGCCGCGACCCGCGCATCAGATATTTTGGCGGGAGAGTTACGAGACGGCGGCGGCGGTGGCGAGAGCCTCTTCGAGTGCGGGCGACCCTGGCGTACCCTATAAACCATAAGCCCGCCGAGCGCGGGAGGCGGAGAAGGGACGAGAATTAGTGGAAAAACGTAGCGTCTTCTCTTTCTCCTCTCAGTCATCAGCACTATCTTCGGATTATAAGCTGCAAAAAAAGTCCGCTAATTTAATAAAAAAAAATTCTTGTCCACTACCAAAAATGCCACATAAATAAATTAAAAATATAAATTATTTCGTTTGATTATAAAAATAGAAATCTTCGACTAGATCATCCAAATCGCTGCAACCCAGAAAAATCAAAAAGATGATAAATTAAAAAATAGAAATTATTTCGTTTGATTATAAAAATATAAATCTTTGACTACCCGATCATCCAAATCGCTGCAACCCAGAAAAATCAGCAAAAAAAAAAAAAAAAAAAATCTTATCAGACTTCAGGTCACTCCGGTCCACCTCCCGATAACGCATTCCAGAGGTCGCTGCGCGTCCACCCACCACAAAGCCTCGCTTACACTCAGCTAAAAACCGCTGTAATGCACCTTACACGCCGCCGTATCCCATACCTATACATCAACTCTGGTTTCTCGAGTTCGCTCTCCGCTGCCGCTGCTCACGAGACGGGCGCTGAGCCTCGCGTCCTGAGCGCCGGATGGAAAGGGTATAGAAAGAGAGGCGACAGACGGACGTGGCGAGCGAGCGAGACGGCTCGATGTCAGAGAGAGGGAGCCAAGAGGGGTGGGAGTGGGAGTGGGAGTGGGAGCGAGCGAGAGAGAGAGAGAGCGAACGAGCTCAGTGCTTCGGTATAGCATATAACTTCAGGTATATCCAGTGCCAGTAAATTATACGCAAAGTGTACGCGAGGGCCCCGCCTCCCCTTCGGTCCCAGCCGCCGCTGTGGCCGCCGTTGGAGCCGTCGGTGCCCCCTCCTCTCCCTCCTCCCCCCCCCTCTCGCGGCCCCACCTCCCCCCACCGCTCACGCCGCTATCCTCTCTCCTCCCCCCCTCCCCTCCCCCCAGAGGCCGCGCCTGCCTCACGTACATCATTATGATTGATCGCTTCACCTTACTTTGTAATTAAAACTAGTTGCCATTGTGCCCGGCTCGACTCTCCGTGTGCTCGGCGAGCTGAGCTGCTGCTGGTGCTGCGAGCAGCAGCAGCGGCTCTACTGCTGCCAGTGCAGAACCTCGACTCCCTCCCCCCTCCCCCCTCCCTTCCTCGTCCTGTCCGCATCCGCGTCCGCGCGTCCTCCACATTTACATACACGTGGGGAGGGAGGGTGGAGGGGGGAGACTGGGAGCGTAACGCGCGTACAATTCTACTACGTACTTGTATCACTTACGTGTGATTGCGGGTATATAACATGCTTGTTTTAAAGCCGTATTACAGGCTGGAAATGGGTCGAGGGGGATTGTGGAGGGTTGGAGGGGGATATTTGCATTATTAATGCAAAATGGTGTATCAATGAAGTTTCCAAGTGCAGAGTACTCTACATAGGGTATAATGAAGTTTCGGTATTCTATATGTAGAATGTGTTATTAACGTGCGTTGTGATGTCGGCGGTGAGTGCAAATCGCGAGTAGAGCGTAGAGGTCGTTTGGCGAGAATTAAATAGTCGCTGCCGGATATGAGAGCAATAATACTGGAGTAAGACGCGACAGACAAGGTCGAGACGGTGACGTTCCTCACAGGTGAGAAAGTTTTTTTTCAACATCTTTTACAACCGTCGACGACTGGCGAACCGATTATCGAATTTTCCGGAGGTCCAACAGATTTATTATAATTTTGTCCAACAGAATTATACATTTTTATTAAAAAAATAATGTCAATGTAAAAAAATAAATCCACGGTCCAATAAATCTCTCTCACTGTAATACATTTCTGCAATTGTTACACTATTTCCCCGCATAAAAGTATACATTTTTATACAATGTAGACATGACTTTTTTATACATAGTATCATCAGAGTACATTTTCGTCATCCCGGAGACGAAGGGAAAAAATAATAATTTCGCTCGAGTCGCCGTTAGCATCGCGTGGCAAAAAACTTCGATACTTATTCTAAATCATCTGCTGCGCCAGTCAAAAGCAGCTCGCCCCTCTATACATATATCTCTCTCTCACTCTCTCTCTCTCTCTCTCTCTTCCTCTTCGGCTCCCGCGTTCTCGCACACCGACGTCGCGATCACGTCCGCGTGTATTTCCAACACGTCGAGAGACACGTCGAGGGCAACCCCTTCGCGGCGGACCCGTTGCGCAGTCTTCCCGCGGTGGGTCACCCAATCGCACTGGCGTGTGGCATCCCTGTCTCTCCCCTCCCCCCTCCCCCCTCTCTTCATCCTCCCCCCGCCATGCGTCATAGTTATCTATGCTTTTTGCGCGGAGACTGATTTAGAGCCGTCTAAGGACCGTGGCCCTACGAAAATTAAATAATTGCTAATTTATGGCGTGGATCGTCGCCCGCTCGATGGAGCACCCCCCCCCCCCCCCCCCTTCCCCTCCCGGACGACTACGACGACGACGACCGGCGACGACGACGACGTGCTTCCTCGGTACGTTCTGCTTCTGGGCTGCCAGCAGCGAACGAACCGTTTCGCAACACACCCTCTGTATTCCCTTTCCTCCTCATTCCCCTGCGGCCCCTTTCTCCCTCTCATGCCCCCCTCCACGGCCCCTCTGGGGCGCCCCCGTTGGCCTGTGTACGCCAGCGCGAGATAACGCGTTCTTGCTGCCGCCTCGAGCAGCTTCGAGCAGCTCGCGCAGCTCTCTCACGACGAAAAGAGTGATTTACGCACGACGGCCAGAACCGACTTTCCGATCCTCGGAACGCGCGCGTCCGATCTTTACGGCCAACATCGCCGCCCGCTCCTCATATATATAGACATAGATACGCATACACACAAACTGGAGACCTGATCTTTATTTTCTGTCGCTCGTTTTTCGCGTTTCGATGGTGACACGTCCCAAAAATTTTCTCGCGAGGCTACCGTCGTCCGATCTGTTTGCATGTGGAACGCAATGGGGTCCATATCGATGCGATAATGGAGAAAGAATCGAACGGGGGTTAAAACGTCGGGGTCCACGTGTTGACGCAGCGCTCGCGCGCGAGTCACGAGTGATTTACGCGGGGGAGGCGCGACAGGTAAGATGAACCCGATAATTTTTTTCGATGATTTACGCCTCATGGAAATTAATGTGACGGAAGGAGGAAAAAAAAATTGGAATACGATATTTATGGGTCTCGGTGGGGTGCAATTATTTGTTGGGATTGATTTATTTATTGATTTTTTTTTTCAGTCGTTTAATTGGAATAGGTATTTCTTATGGGAAACATTGGCGAATTATTTTATCGTTTAATGGGGAATTTCTGAAGGATTTTTGGTTCTCATAAGTTGGAATCTCGGTGAGTCTGACAGTTAAGGGGATTACGGTCGATCTGCACGCATGCGCGTTGCGTCACGTGGGTCGGGGGGGGGGGGGGGGGGGGGGCAATACCGACAGGTACGATGAAATAATTGCACCGCGTGAATTACGTCGATGTGCCGCAACTTTGCACCGCGGGACTCTGTTATACCCTGCACTTAGTGCCTTGGGAATATCTTCGTTCTGGCCGAGCGAGACAAGAGTAACGAGTGGATTTCACGAATCTTATCTCGCGATCTTTCGGAGGAAAGCAACAATAGAGCGTCTGATGAATAGAACGGAACGATTTATTTCCCAGTGATGCGGTGTAAAAAAAAATTGGGACGCTGTTGCCGACGAGTTCGAAAAGTGAAAACGCGGGTTTCGCTCGGATAGACATGAGAAAAATTTGATATCAATGTAAAAAATAATTTCGCGATCCAATAAAAATGTAACCTGACTGATCAGTGACCAGAATATTGATTATCAATTTTTCGGCATATCAAACACATTTATAATTTTTTTTAAATTTCATATGTCCATGTCAAAAAATAATTTCGTGATCCAACAAATATGTCATACTTCCCATAATAGATCTCTGCAATTAATACATTATTTTCCCCGCATCAAAGTATACACATTTTATTACAAAGTATATACATGAATGCTCACTGTACATTTTCGTCGCGGAGACGAAGGAAAAAAATAATAATTGCTGCTGCTGCTGCTGCTGCTGTTGCTGCCCCATTCCATCGTCGGTGCGGCCCTCGTTGACGGCGAAATATACTCACAGGCGAGTGTGCAACGCTCGCCGGTGCGTTCGAGTGCGCGCGAGTGCGTGAACACACACTCACACACCCTGCCTAAAGGGGGGGAGGGGTTTTGGTGGAGAGGAAGGGGGGGGGGGGGAGTCGCTGAGCGAGGAGCGTGAACGCGTATCGCGAGAGAGCCGCGTTCCACACGTTAGTGCTGGCCCAACAACGGTATGCAAATTAATGGTGACGCGGTTTAATTCGGCAATAAATAGGGGTCACCCTTGCGGCAGCCATCGGGCCATCACTCACCGCTCTCCTTTTTGTCCTTTACCTGGGAAAGCTTCAGATTTATTTGACGCGTTTCGGCAATATTTATAGGTCCGGTTCGGAGGTTCGCGCGAACCCCGAACGCGTCTTTGAGGCCGCCTGCGACTCAAACGGCCCAAGAAGTATCACGCCGCGGGTATGAAACATCACGCGGGATGCGCGCTCACGCTGCGCGTGTCTCGCGTTCGTCGAGCGCGATGCTCGTTACCCGCGAAAAAAAATTCACTAAACAGACATCGCTTCGTGAATTTTTTTCGGGATTTTTTTTCCAATGCTCCGCATATAAGAAAAGACGGAACGGCAATTGAATTATATTTTCGATTGATTTTTGATTAATAATAATAATAATAATAACCAGCAGAGACTCACGGACAAATTTAAATAAACGTTTTGTCAATAGTAAAAAAATTAAATTACTGTTTACCGGATTCACCGAAAAATAAAAATAAACGTCTTGCCAATCGTAAAAAAATTAAATTACTGAAAATCCATCGTTCTTGTACCTCCCCCACCTTCTACCCCCTCCCCTTAAAAATCGCAAACATAAATCCAAGCCAGGAAAATAACTCTCCTGCTTCGCGTAAAAATTCGTGTCACAAATCTCGACGTCCTCAACCCAATTTGCTCGACGCGTTCGCGCAAAGTAATTCGTTATTTCTTATCTCGCGCATCGATATACGTATATACACATATATATATGTCCGGCGCGTTTCGTGCGTCACTCGCCCAACACGCGTGGCGGCCCCGAGAGGAGGTTGACTCGAGTCGCGCGCGGAGCTATCCGGCCGCCGGCTCCAAGATATCGGTCGCCGCTCGCTCAGCGCTGGAATACGCAATTAGCCGGGCGACAAGCCGCGTAATGAGTCACACCGGCTATTAGGGTGCGTCGGCGCGCTACCGTAGCTCGCTCGCTCGCGCCACCTCCGGGGGCTTATCAATTAGCCCAATCAAAATACACCTGTGGACTCCGCGAATCGCTGGGTTCTCGCGATAATTAGTCAATCACTGCTGCTGCCGTTTCCTCGACCCGAGAGATTATATTTGCGCGGTGAAAATTGACAGCCACTTTATATTACTCTCTCCGTCTCTCTCGCTTTATTAGCCAAGTCGTTAGCGAGTCAGTCAGCTCGCGCTAATTCAGCGAGGACGAAAAAAAAAAAAAAAAAAAAAAAACATGCAAAAATGAAAATAAAATAATTGTAGGTATATTCATTTATATATACATTTATATTTTAAAAAAAATGCAAAAATAAAAATAAAAATAAAAATAAAATAATTGTAGGTATATTCGCACTCGCGAATCCTATACCAGGTTTAGTCTGTGCAGGGGGGAGGGGAGGGGGGAGAGGGGGGGAAAGAAAGGCGCACGAAATTTATCGTTAAAAAGAAAAACCGGTGGGGGTATTCGCCGGGCGGATATAAATCTTGGGCATTATAATGGGATCTGTCTATTATTAAAGAATGAGTGATTTAGGGAGGGGTGGAGCTGCCTCTGCTGCTGCTGCTGCTGCTTCTCTCGTGAGCAGCGAGCGCAATCCGAGTTGCCCGTCTCGCTCGGCTCGAAGACGCCGAACGCAGGGATCGGCGAATTTGATCGGCACTCTCTCTCTCTTTCTCCGACTTTTGACGTCCCTCTCGCCTCCTCCTCCTCCTTCCCCTTCCGCAGCCGAGACTTCATTATCGAGACTCGCAAATATCTCGACGAAGACGTATGCCGGAGCAGCAGAACGCCGATACGCGCATGCGCGAACGCTAGCTGCTCCCCCTGATGGTTGCGCAGCGGCTTTTGCGCACCAGATTGATGTGCGATATAGTCCGCAACGTGCGCTACGAGTTTATGGCGGACACTCAGATGCTATCGGTATCCATATAGTATAATATGGGATAGTTGGCTCGCCTGTGTCTGTATATATACCTCATATAGGGTGTCCCAAATTTTGTGAAATTTCGGCAGCTGAACCCTGTTCGTTTAACCCTATTTATGAACAGCGTTAAGCAGTCGGTATTTCATAACCCTGGCTTGGACTGGGTTGTTAACCCTGTTTTTTAAATTCTGTATATGAACAGGGTTAAGTGGATTTGGTAAAGCAGCCGGAACTGCATAACTTTTGGGTCAGCCTGTATGGGTCACCGTATATGTATTATGTTTGATGTGTGTGTGGGTATATAGACTATAGACGTAGGGACGTGTATATAGCTCGCGCGATCGACTGCTATTATATCCGCGCGCCGCTGAGATAATAATTTAGTGAATCGTGTCTAAGCTAGGCCCGCGCGCGCGAGCGCGATTTATGAGATGTAATATCGTATGATTCAAGCGCTCGCGCGGGGTGAAAGTAAACTGCCAATGCACGCGGCCTCTCGTATACCGATGCGGAATAATGCGCGCGCGGAGGTTTAATCGAATTTGCCAGTCGGGGAAATGCGCGGCCGGTGCGATATAAACTCGGGTCACGATGGATAATCGGCGACGAAAAACCGTCGATCTGGGAATCGGGCGCTTTTATAATGGGATTTTATTTATTGTAAATATTGTTGGAGATTTTTTTTAAATGTCTGCTTAATACAGATTTTTAAAAAATAGTCTTAGCTGATTTTTTATATTTGCTTATCAAAGACCTTTTCGTAATTTTATTTTTGACAAAAAAATCAATGTAAAAAAAGTGATTGCTCGAATCGTATTTTTTACGTACAAATTTTTTTTTTTTTTTATATGTTGCACAAGCCGAACGCATGTGTGGTCGATTCTCGTGTGAGAAAAAAAAGATCTATGATATTTCGAGGATTCTACGGTAAAGTCAATTGTGGGTCCGACATCGAAGGAAATTCGTGTACTTAATTTACGACTTGGAGCCGAGCGACGTCGAATCCGAGTCCGATATAGCTCAGGTGCTGCGCTCCTTCGACAATTAGCAGGACGCAATATTCGGTTGGTCGACGGATCCGACCAAAGGCGATTCGTCAGGGCCACGATTTTCGGTCCCAGGCTGCGGTCGTCGTTCCACCGGCTTCCGCCTCTCCTCCTCTTCGTTCGATATATACTCTCCGGCCGTCTCTCTCGCTTTCCGACGAATATTTACGACTGACCGCCCCATTACCGCATTGATGATCCCCGATCGGTACCGTTCGGCGGATTTTCAACGGAAAAATATAAACCAAACGCGACTGACGCGACGTTGCGCAGCGATCGCAATTGATCAAATTGATTTACGGCTCTCCGTTTTACGGCTAAGCATTATCATTGTCAGAACAAGATTTTATTCTCGTCTATGATTAACGACCTGGGCGTTTTTCGTTTGCACAACTTTTTCGTATTTTTAATTACGAAAACAATAAAAAAGTGCTACATTTAAAAAGTTACTTTTGCCAAGATCGAAAAGAGGATAAAAAGTAACAAAAGAACGTTTCACGCATTCAAGACTTTTTTTATGAATGGACATTTATTTCCACAGACGTCAGACGATTCCATTCAAAGTCAGGAAATTATTTCGTGACTTTTCAAATATGCTTAAATTTATTTGCAAATTTTTTTTTTTTTTCGTCATTGAATCCCTTAATTAAAAAATACTCATAACCTCAATCAACCTCTCCGAACTCGTCTATCGACGCTCCAAATCCCAAAAAAAAGTGTCAAAAATACAAAACCCGTAGATAAAAAAAATCCCTCCCCGGAGCAGCCACAAAAAAACAAAAAAAGCAGCAGAGTAAAACGTAGAGCGAACAAAGTGTCGTCTGGCAAGAGTTTTCGTTGAGCGGGTGCCGTACGCGACGCACGTAAGGACGATTCGTCGAGGGTAGTTCGGTCGTCCGCCTGTCCGTTCGGCGTTCGCCGTCTGTCCGTCGGCGCGTCCGTCCGGGCGCGCAGAAGAGTCTCGGGGATGCCATCGTCGGCTCCGCTCCGTCGTCCGTTTGGCCGCACGTCGGAACGTCTCCCGCTCGATATTTACGACTGACCGACTCATTGCCGAGCTGCGAGTTGAGCGAGCGGTCGCCACAAATCACGCGCGCGCGCGCGGAGCGGGGCCGCCGCACACGAGAAAGCCGGCCTTTCTCTGCTCTGGGAAACGCCTGGCATTTTTCTCCGCCGGGGATAACTTTGACTTATTGGTGACAGCAGGAGAGAGGAGTGCCAGTGGCCGTGGCGGGAGAGCGAGCCGCACGCTACTCTCTCCCGCCGCTGCTGCTGCTGCTGCTGCTGGATCCTGCTATGTACTCGCGACCCGTGCGTCTGTGTTTACTGCTTAGTTGCTGCCGCCTCATGCGAGAAGAAGGGTGGGGGGGGGGAGAGGTCATAGTGTGCTCCAGGGAGAAACGTCGTAGACGAGCAGTGCAATGCGCACACACGGAAACTTGGAAAAGAGTGTGAGCCAAAAAGAGCGACAGCGATGAGGGTGAAAAAGACAAAGCGAGAGAAAGTAGTGTTTATTCAGCAAATCAGCGTTGCAACTTACAGCTAAAGAATTTGAAATATTAAATTAATATCAAAATAATTCATAAATGAATTCTGAAATAAAAAATAAAAAATATAAAACTACGACTAATTAATAATAGTAGGGAAAAAATTAATAAAGGCGAATAAAAATATCGAAGAATAAACTTACAGTTAACGAGTTAAAAATATATAACCGCAAAGTGCCACAAAACCCAAAAAGAATTAGCTACTGGAAAAAAAAAAAAAAAAAAAAAAATACAACAGACATAGAAAAAGAAAGAGGAGAAGAAGTGAGAAAAAAAACACACAGAGTTGGGATGACAGAACTGATGTAGAGACGTGTGGATGGACGCTATAGGACCCCCGGGGGGGGGGGGGGGGAAGGATGGAGGGATGAAGGGGTCCAGGGGGGCTCCTCTTCTGCTGCTGCTGCTGCTTCGCTACGCTCCGCTATATATTACTATATATGGCGCAACGTGTGTGTGTGTGTTTTGTATATACATGTATACAGTACCTACGTCTGAATGTCAGCTGCTGCTAATAAATAATGTCGTACGGTTTGACGTACGACTTCCAACGAGTCATCTATCGTGTGGGCAAATCAACTGCGATTTTTCACGCGTTGCTCGAACGCGCTCGTTTTGCCCTCTCTGTGTTAGCGCTGCAACAGTGTGTCCGTGTGTGTCGATTGTGTGCGCGGCGCCCCGGTCGCGGTGTGAATCGACCTTTTCCGAATCGACGTACACGAGAGCAATAAACTGTATTATCTTCGGGCTGCGCGTGGCTCGCGCCCGATCGACGCTGACACCGACGATGGAATTGCGTCTGCGAGGAGAAACGATTTGTGGGTAGAATTTTTTTTTGCCTTCGTTGCTCTGAGTTTGCGATATAAACGTGAAAATTATGGCTTTGATTATAGACGACGTGAATTATTATTTAATTATTATTCCACGATTTTTCTATGATTTTATGATAAATATATTAAATCAAAAAATCGTGATGGACATTGGAAATTATTTATGTGGCCGATGGATGTTTTTTCTATACATTAAATTATGGCTTTGATTATTGACGTGAATTATTATTTAATTTATTCCACGATTTATCTATGATCTTGAATATTGAAGTGAGAAAAAAAAATAGAAAAATATTATAATTAATTGTATTGGTTATTTTATGGTAAGAAATGATACAAAAAAATTGTGATGTACATTGAAAGTTATTTATGTGGCCGATGGATGTTTTTTCTATACATTTATCTCGCGGGGCGAGAATAAAGGCCCTCGCGTCGTGGCTTATCGAGTGCGCGATTCGTATAATTTTATTGCGCGCAATGATTTTATTTACGATGACGTTTCGGGGTATTATTAGTGATTCATGATGAAAATCTGGAGATTATAGTGGTAGGTGGAAGGTATTACGATGTAGGGCTCCGAAGAACGTCGACCAATGATCGCCCAGTGACCCTTGATGGTCGACGGCGGACGCGACGACGACGGTCCCCAGGCGAGCGCGAAACGCCGCTACGACCATCGACCACCACCACCACCACTACCACCGGCGGCAGCGGCGGCGAGGGTGGATCAGCGGCGTGATACCATTACGTTCCAACCCCCGGAGTACGGTGGATCTCGCTGTCGCATAAATCAGCCTGGTATCTTCCGGTCACGCCGCGCGCTACTGTCTCACCGCGCGGTCTGCGCGCGCGCGCTCTCGCGTCCAACACGCGCGCGCGGGGCCCTCGCCTCGTATCGCCGAAACTCTTGATCCGAACGGAGAGTTCCCGACAACAATCTCATTCGCAGCAATATTGCTCCAAGCGTCTTGGATAACTGCTGTTCCGTATTGCGAAAATGGACAAAATTGTGGGTGTCCACAGAATCGATGACTACTCAAATACGATACCAATGATTTTTTTTTACTTTGAATATTTTGGATATTATAGATATTCCGAATTTATTAATCTAAAAATTCTGGATATTTTAGATATTCCGAATATTCGAATCTGAATATTCTGGATATTTTAGATATTCCTATTTGATTCTATTAAATATTCAAATTATAATTATTATATATTATAGAATTGTTATATATATCGAATTAAAATTAGAGTTGAATATTCTGGATACTCCGAATATTCAACTCTAAATATTCTGAAAATTCGAATCCAAATCCTCAAAACGCAATAATAAAATGAACCCCAATGCGTCGCCCCCCAATCGCCTCCCTCCCCCCTCACTAATCCGCTCGAAAAAGTTCACCAAACTGACCGTAACTCCGCTGTTGCGAAACGAGCGCGCGCAGTTGCCACGTGTATCGCGAGGGGGGTGGGAGGGAGAATGGCGAGGAGAGGGGGTTGGTAGTAGAGTAAGGAGGGAGTCAGCGGAGAACGGGTCGCGAGATGAGAGCAACGCGAGGGGGTGGATCGCCGGCCCGAAATCATTCGGCGGCTCGACTTCAGACTTTGGGATGCCTCTCGGTGGATGTTGCTGTCGCATAAATCACGCGGGGAGTTTCGCGAGCTGGGGGCGTCAGAGAGGGGTGGGCGGAGGGTGGGGGAGGGGGAGGGGGGGGGGTTGGTCGGGGAGGATGAGAGCGTTTCGTACGAGGTGGCAGGGATCGGGAGTCGGTCGAGGCGGTATATTCGTGGCGGGGGGGGGGGGGGGGGGGGGACCATGGTGAGGGGGTAAAGGGGGAGGGGGGGTGGTAGACGGAGCATGGCTGCTGGGAAGAGTATCTTCTGGTGTGGCGTCGCGCTCATCACGCCGGAGTTCTTGTCGCGCCTTAATAATGCCTGGCGTCTTACCCGGTCGCGTTTGCGAGTGGGGCCCGGACGTTATACCCGCACCCAGGGTACCAGCTCCCATTTCCGGAGAGTCGTTCATCCCCTCCACCCGTCCCCCCACCCCCTGCCGAACTACCCCGCGACGACCGACTGCTCTCTCTCTCGCTCGCTACAAATCCTGATTATACTCTGCAAGTGACGTTATACCAGTTCGGGTAGCGCGCGAAGGGGGCGGGCGATGGGGGGGGGGCAGGAGGGGGGAGGTTGGTGTACGACGCCGGCTTCAAGTCTGGTTTTTGTTTCCGCTCTCTGCGCGCTCGCGTCTCTTCTGCGACTGTGGCGACGACTGTTGCAAACGCTCCTCGGCTCTCCTCTCTTTCCGACTCCAACCCTCCCCCCCCCCCCCCCTCCCCTCCCCTACATAACCCACCCACGTCTCCCGGCCGACGAGTCTGATGGGTTACTTCGCAGTTGTGGGACTTCCTTTGGAGTGCTTCGCTCATATTAATTCTCGGGGGGACTCGGTCCTATTCTGCGCATGCGCACTGCGCGTGTCGATGTGTCTTTAAATTCGTTTTCGATTCGCAGTTGGACGGAAAAGTGATTAGGCGCTGGAATCAATTACGCGATTGTGTCACTGTATTTTATTATTATTTTTTTTTTTATAAAAAAAATTGTGTCTACAAATCTAAATTATTTTTACATAATACCACTGTATATTTATTTTTCTCTCTAGTGAGAATTAATATCGCGAATGATGCCATCAACTTTCCCACCCCCCTCCTCCCCCCCTCCCCCCTCTCTTCTGCCTCTGGCCAAGCGCGGGCGTCGTCCTCGCGGCCTTCGCAGTCACCGCTACGACGTAAATCAATTTTCAATTACGACCTCACCGCTCGCTCGGAGAGCCCAAGTACCTCGCGCGGCAAAAGAGGAGGAGAGCTCTCGCGCGCGCTGTGTGCGCGCTCTGCTCGCGGTGGTCGTGCGGCTGCTGGCGTCGGTCGGTCCCCGCGCATTCGCATGCGGCCCCCATGCATCATCGCCGAGTCCGCGTGTGCGAAAATGATCGTAGATTTGTGTCGCCTCGCTTCGTCTGTATGTGTGTGGCACCCACCTCAAGTCATCCAGTGATTGGCCACCTACGACCAATCGTCGTTCCAGACTCCTCCAAAACGCTGCAGTGACGCTCAACCGCCAATCGCTGGTGGCCAATGACTCCATCCCTTGGCACCTTCATCATCCCCCGGTCGCAACACTCAGGGACGGGGAGGGGGAGGGAGGGGGGGGGGGGCAGCGTAGGGACGTTGCCAGGTCGCGGTCGGTCGAAGCAGGTAGGAGTCGCCGCTCCCCCCCTCCCCCCTAAATGAGAAGGTGCCCGCCAAAGTACTCGCAAGTGCATCGCGGGCACGAGGGTTGATAGGGGGGGGGGGGGGATGGAGAGGGGGAGTGAGAGACGAGACGAGGAAGCGAGAGCTGCGCTCGGAAGCGCCTGGAAAGCGTATATGAAATAAACTGGCACAACACCGACGTGTGTCCCAACCTACATCCAGCGGCAGCGGCGGTGGACGGAGAAGGATGAGACGGGGATAGGTGGAAGCGGGCAAGAACAACGTGTGCCGGAGTCTGGAGCAGTGCGAGGGGGGTACGAGCGAAGGAGCGACGAGGGAGAAGGGTGAGGGGTGGTCCCCCCTCCCTCTCCTTCCCCAGATGAGTGAGAAGGCGCAGAAGGAGAGAGAAGCAGCGAGAGAAGGACAGCGAAGGTTGAGGGAGGCGAACCAGGGTGGGAGAGGGGGTCTAGGGGGGAGAGGGGGCGCTCCCCGTCGCGGCTCGGTGGGTACGTACGTATTATTATACTTCGCTACAGTCATATTTATAAATCAGCGATATAGCACGACGAGGAGAGAGCGAGCGTGGATGGAGAGGGATAGAATTTATAGCTTCGTTCTCTTTCCTACGTTGCTGCTGCTGCTGCTTCTGCTTCTACTCTCACGGTGGTTGCGCCCCCGCGCGCGCGATCCTCGTTCGTCTGATGGTAGTGGTCCCTGCTTCTGCTTCTGCTTGCCGGTGCTGCTGCTGGGCTACGGCGTTGCTGCTGCTGCTGCTGCTGGTGGAGCTGGTGGAGCTGCCTGGTGCTTCTGCCGCCTGGCGAAAGCCCCCCACAGTCACAATGAACGAGCTTCAACTCGGGCTAGTCGCGCAGCAGCCCTCTTCCGTATCGTACATGCGCACCAGCACAACAACGACCTTTCCGATATACCCCTGAGTTTGCACTCTTGCCGCTCGCTCCCTGTTTTCTTTCGCCTCTCTTTCTCTTCATCCTCCCCCCCCCCCTCCCCCAACCCCTCACCACCCACCTTGCATCCCTGTACCTGGTACACTGCACCTTTCCAACACATTGTGTGTGTTAGGGTAGATGCATGTGTGTCTGTGTACGACTCTGGGCTTCCTCCTCGCACCTCCGGAAGTAGTTTTCCTCCATCCTTGAAGAGAGGAAAAGTCTTTCTTTCTCTCGTTCTCCTTCTCTGTCTTTTCCCTTCGTTCAGATCCTAAGAAGAGATCGCGGCCTCCCCCTCCCCCTCTCCTCCAATGGAGACCCTGCGACGTCACTCCGTTTCCTTCACGCGAGACGAGGTCGGCAGTGAGGGCCGTAAGGGGCGATGAGGGAGGGGGGGGGGGGGGGGAGGGGGGCACACAAACTGCCAAGAGAATACATATAAGCTTAGGTCGACATTTTCTCTCCTCTCTTTGGCAATAAATCTGCGAGTCTTTTGAGCCAACGAGCAGAGAGGTGCGACAGGGGCAGGGGGGTCGCGTTCGAAGGGGGACGGGGCAGAGTGAAAGGGGTACGTTGCCTTTTCGAGTAGATGTTTGTCGCGGTTTTGGGAATACTATTTTGTGCTGTCTTTCCTCTTCCCTCCCCCTCTTCCCTGTTGCCCCTCAAATGCTTTTGCCTCGCCCCCCCCCCCCAGCCCCACTCCTTTCAGGCCCCCCCACTCTTCAGCCCGACGTTCACTCTATCCCTCGTTCCCGCTATACTATATTCGTCTCTGGGTGTTGCCGGGCTTTCTCGCTCTCGCGTCACGGGAATGTATATAATTAGCAGCATTGTGCTTTCTCGGACAGATTTACGGGTCGTATCGCTACCGCCGCGCGCGGCCGCTGCATGCATAAGCGCGTTAAATAAGTATTTATCCGCCCCCGGGGGGCGACTCGCGCTCGCGCGCGCCGTACGCCAGCCGCGCGCGAACCGAGTGCCCGGGTGGATGGGAGGGGGGGGGGCACCCGCGTTGAGACCAGTGATGGATTTGATGTCCTGGAAGAGGGGGAGGAGGGGGAGGAAACTCTCGAATGCGTACCGAATCCACGCGTATAAACTCGAGCCCTCTCGCCTCCCTCCCCCTCCCCCCCCCAGCCCCTCTAGCCTCCCTCCATCCCTTATTCCGGCTCACGCGGAAGAGCGCGATATCGAAATGAGCCACTCGCGCGCTTAACCCAACCGTCCTAACCCGCGGGGCAGAGCCGGGCAGACCGAAAAAAAAAAAATTTCGATTTAACGAAGTTTTAAAACCCTATCCGATGGGAAATTTTCCGCTGATTCCAAATATGACCGGTATTTGCCGGAAAAATAAAAATTTCTAGGAGAAAAATGCGAAAAACGTTTTTTACTTTTTGTCGAATTTTAACGTTTCACTAGAATCGATGTAATTTTTATTCGGATGAATGGAATCTAGATTTTCTTTTTCCATTCGAAAGATAACCCTTCAAGGAAGAGAACGCCGCAAGGCGGAACGCGATATCTCGATTCTTGAATTTTTTGCAGATTTTTAAAGTTGACCCATATGAATCGAAATTTTATGCAAGGGGTACCCCTTGCCGGTTTTTTGGGCGAAAAAAAAAATTTTCGATTTAACGAAGTTTTAAAACCCTATCCGATGGGAAATTTTCCGCTGATTCCAAAAATCACAGGTATTTGCCGGAAAAATAAAAATTTCTAGGAGAAAAATGCGAAAAACGTTTTTCACTTTTTGTCGAATTTTAACGTTTCACTAGAATCGATGTAATTTTTATTTGGATGAATGGAATCTAGATTTTCTTTTTCCATTCGAAAGATAACCCTTCAAGGAAGAGAACGCCGCAAGGCGGAACGCGATATCTCGATTCTTGAATTTTTTGCAGATTTTTAAAGTTGACCCTCATGAATCGAAATTTTTTGCAAGGGGTACCCCTTGCCGCTTTTTTGGGCGAAAATTTTTTTTTTCGATTTAACGAAGTTTTAAAACCCTATCCGATGGGAAATTTTCCGCTGATTCCAAATATGACCGGTATTTGCCGGAAAAATAAAAATTTCTAGAAGAAAAATGCGAAAAACGTTTTTCACTTTTTGTCGAATTTTAACGTTTCACTAGAATCGATGTAATTTTTATTTGGATGAATGGAATCTAGATTTTCTTTTTCCATTCGAAAGATAACCCTTCAAGGAAGAGAACGCCGCAAGGCGGAACGCGATATCTCGATTCTTGAATTTTTTGCAGATTTTTAAAGTTCACCCTCATGAACCGAAATTTTTTGCAAGGGGTACCCCTTGCCGGTTTTTTGGGCGAAAAAAAAAATTTTTCGATTTAACGAAGTTTTAAAACCCTATCCGATGGGAAATTTTCCGCTGATTCCAAAAATCACAGGTATTTGCCCGAAAAATAAAAAATTCGTGGAGAAAAACGCGAAAAATGATTTTTCACTTGTTATTAGGATAGCTGGACACTGACTGCGTTTCCGGAAACCCGCCGGGTTCTTTCCCCTCTCGCGCGCGGCTCGTGCGTCCCTCGGAGGATACACGGAAGGAGGCTTTGTGTCCTCTGCGCGTCCAACGTGCATGCATCATGGTACACCGGAGGCCGCCGCGTGCGCGGGATGAGCGATCTGCGCGCCGCCGCCCCGTCAACTTTCAAAGGGTTGACGGATCGTCGCCACGGGACGGAAAGACGACGAGTCCGGATCCATCATACATTTTCAGCGAACCTTTGCCCCTCGTCGCGAAGACGAACTCACCCCCGCAACTGAACCTACCCCCTCCCCCCTCCTCATCCTTCTCCTGCCTCCGTCACACCTGGTTTATGAAATGTTGAGCAGTCGAAATGTTGAAAATAAAAAAAAAAATGTTTATTATTATTTATACAAGTTACTCGAATCAAATTATCCTAACTGATGGTTACATCAAATAAACGTATTGTATTAATTTGAAACAAAAGTGAACAATTCCCAAAGCGCAGCACTTTTGGATCCGACAATCGTTATTCCGGACAAAATTAACCGAGCAAGTTGGAGCAATTGTGGAGCGCACATTTCGCATGCAAGAATTTAAGGGGGTTAGCGCCGTTCGCTAAATCGCCAGCGCTGCACCCTCGTTTCCCTCCCCCCCCCCCCCCCTCCACCCTCTCAACCCTGGCTCGCGAAACAATGATTTTCGCGAATTGGAACCTGTCCAAATTCTGGTGTGCACGCTGATCCCGTAAGTTCGCCCGGAGGAGCCAGCAAAGGGACACGGTCACACCTATTAAGGAAGCGGCACGCGTGGATGCGAGGCCAGCAACTTCGCTCGTTCCCTCTCCGCATTAGCGTAGCTGCCCTCGCGCCTCCGCCTCCGCGAGGATCTGACACAGCGCCGGAAGCTCCGACCGACCGTCCGACGAGACTTACGGTTAGACCATTTCCGAGTTTCCGACAAATATTTCCTGACAGCCTTAACAGTGCGCACGGTATGTCCAAGCTCTTAATGAAATCGCTGCTCCAAGAAGCTAAAGTTGCAACCTGTCACCGAACTGGACCTCTTCATGAGCCTGGACCGTAGCTAGACTGGACAACCCTAAATTCACTGGTACAGAAGTCAACAAGAGACTTAGGAATTTATTTATTTATTTATTTATTTATTTATTTATTTATCCATTCATTCATTTATTTTTTTTTATGAACGGGGCTGATTTTTTTTTTATAATGATTTTTTTTTTAATGCCTGAAGAAAGGAAGGCAAAGCTCAAAAATGATAGTCTAGTTACTGACCAGCTCAATATCTAGACTAGTCCGGTTCATGAAGACGTCCAGGACCCTAAAGTTCACCGCAAGTCAATGAGAGACCCAGAAACCGAGGCAAAGCGCAAAAATGCCATCGGGAGGGGAGGAGGAGGGTAAAATAAGGTGGTATCGGTAGACGAGAAAAAGGCCATTCGAGCCAGGAGAAGAACCCAGGAACCAAGCATGTATATACCAAACTGCGCTCCATCCAGCGCCAGAACCCGGCGGGAACCGGTATATCAGTATTATATTCCCGACGGTAAGCGGTATAGCGTCGCGGTGCTCGCCGCCCGTGGCCATTGGACGAGACAGAGAGAGAGAGAAAGAGAGACCCGTCCCGCGGAGTCATCGGAGCTCCCGGATCGACGTCATAATTTCGGAGGAAAAGTTTCCGGATGAGACAGAGAGCCAGCGATATAGAGGTCGTCGAATGGAGAGGGGGTTGCGGGGAGAGGGACGAAGTAGTGGAAGAGGGGGTGCAGACTAGAAACGTAGAAGGGGTTTAGTCCAGGGTTTGAGCGTATACAATGGTAATAGACAAGGAGAACGCGAACAAGGACAGGTATAGGATGAAGCCTGGACTAGACGAACGGAGAACGACAGAGTCAAAGAACAAAAGAGGAAAGACGGAGGGATATTCGAGGGTGCAAGCGGGGGGAGAGTGCGGGGGCGATGAAGTAGGAGGGGGTTGAACGGGGGACCAGGAGGAGGGGAGGGGGGGACGCTAAGGGCAGATACATCGTGAGATAACGTTGGCTATCGAGGAGAGGAGACGACGACGACGACGACGACGACGACGGAGCAGCACGTCTACCCTCTCTCTCTGTCCATCCCCGAGTATTTCCATCCCCCTCGCGCGCCAGCAACGGCAGCTCGGGGTTCCATCAGTTTGTCTCATTTCCGGGATCCAATCTCTCGGCTCGCTGGTGGCTCGACGACCCGGTCCTCCTTCGCTCGTTCCTCCTTTATACCTCCGCTACAGTTACACCGGCAGGGGGGGAGGGTTGAGGATATAGTATTCACCTACCTCCCTCTTTGCCCCCCTGGCGCTTCATCCCTACAGTTGCACCACCCTCCGCGCTACCCCTACGACCAGACCCGGCGGCAGAAGCACCGCCAGGCTTCCAGTATGTAGTACGACCCGGCGTACGCCCCGCAACGGCACTTTACTGTTCTCCACCACCACCAACACTATCACTACCACTACCACTACTATCACTACCAACACTATCGCAGTTCAGACCGTTGTCTCTTCTCCGCTCTTCCGCCTTCTCCGCAGCTTCGTAGGCGGCCAGCAGCGACGCTACCGGCACTTGAGGCAGATGGTATATATAGGTATAGGTGTGTGTAGGTATATACAGATATGTATAGGTATGTGTAGGTGTATACAGACATGTATAGGTATGTGTAGGTGTATATAGATATGTATTAATAGTGCTGTACATGTGAGGGAAGAGGGAGACGACTGTGTCGCTCTGTTTCTCTGTCTCTTTCTGGCGTTCCACACCGGGACTACACACTTACCGTCCGCGAACCCTAACCTAACCGGCGAACTTTATCGCGAGGATCAGCCGACGGCTTCTCGCGATTTTCCGGGACGCGAGCGTGTACATCGCGAGCACCGCGGGTCTTGGTACTATACTCGGTGCTCGCTGTATGTGCGTAGCGACGAACCCAGAGTTGCGTCCAGTAGGAAAATGACGGGAAGAAGGGGGGTGGGTTTCGCGAAACTTTGGCCATTTCCATCCCTCGAGAAGTCTCTGCCTTCAGGACGATCACCTCGGTTTTCACCCCTCCCTCCCTTCAATCCCTGCTACCCCTTCTTCTTTTCTATGTATTTGCTGCACTGGTTCGGCGAAGTGAACTCAGTGACGTTTTCGGCGACGAAACTGTGGATGGAAGGAATAAAAACGTAATTTTTGTCAATTTTAGTAAAGGAATTTTTGGCTAAATTACACATTAAAATTTTTTTTTGTAAGCAGCTGAATCGACAGAGAATTCACTAAACTCCGAATCCCAAAATCGTCGTTAACATTCGACCACTTCGGTCGCGTGGAAATTATTTCGACGTCGCTATTTCGAATTACCTTAACTCGAGCGGTTGATTAATCGAAGGCACTTTTCGTATAATATTTCATTGGACACGAGGGGGGTCATAGGGGGCAGGGGGAGGGGGCTAGGGGGGCAGCAGTGTGGATGCTTTTTCCCGGTGCTGAATTTCACGGTGCGCCGTGGTTATGCCGGAGTGGATAAATGCCAGCGGAGGCTGTTTCAATGTAGTGACACGGCGAACAGGGAGAGGAAAGAGGAGGAGAAGGAGGAGCGAGAGCAAAACGAGAGAGAGGACGTTTTGGTTTAAATCGATGAATTACGACACGACGCATTAGTGCAGTCCGCACGATACTAATCAGCGAAATTTCCGAGCGATAAATAAACGAGTAGCGCGGAGAGCGTCGCGTTCCTCGTTCTCTGTGTGTATAACCATATCTATATACATATATATGGGTACATATACATATTGCACATGCAGATATGGACCACGCGCGCGTCCCGCGGCTACCGACATCGAGATGCGCGCGCACGCGAAACGCTGCGCCGTAAATTCGTTTGTATATATCTCTTTGCTTTATACTTTTTTGTGAGAAGAAGAGAGAGAAGGGGAGGGCAGCTCCGTCCCATTGAAAATAAAGGAAACAGGTAGCCGAGGAGACGGGGGCAGTGAAAAAGGCAAAATATTCGAGAGCCAGTATTGTACTGCGGTGTGTGTCGCAGAAATTCGCGTCTTGGTTAAACGCCGGCGAATGCCGCCTGCGCAATAAAGTCGGTACCGTATATAGTCGTATATTAGTGACGAACTCACTCAATCCGGCGGCGGCGAGTATCCGGCGCGCGAGGAGAGAGGGGGAACCGGTGCGAGCGCGCGGGGTGTATATTCGAGGATGGAGAGATATTTGCATGAGAACGAGATAAATTTCACTTGCGGAAAATATGAGGGAAGAAAGAGGATAGTTGGAGTGCGGTGCGTATCTTAGTTGTTTGTGGAGATTCCAACGATCGGTTGTCTCGTTTAATCATTTGATTGAAATATTTGGGTGTTTGGGGTAAAAATTTGGCTGTACGAAACTGTTAGTTCAATAAATCAGCTGATCCAACCAATCAGTAGCTCTAATCGATCAGTTGCTCCAATTAATCAGCAGGTCTAAAAAATCAGTTGCTCTAATCAGTAGATCCAACCAATGAATTGGTTCATTTTGTCAGCTGGTAAAAATTAATTATTTTTTGGTTTAATTATGAAATTAATTTTTGTTGAAAAAAAATGATAAGTAAATTCGAAGCGAACTATGTTCATCAACCACATTGCACTACATCAACGACATCGGAGATCAGTCCGAAGCGAAAGTTGCATCGCATCGACCGTCAGACGTCACTCGACTGGTATTATTATTGTCCGTGGCGCACGATGGTACCGCGTCCGAACCACGTATCTCGGCTCGCACCGAAGAAGACAAAACAATGCGACGGAATACGTCCCGTCATCTCGCCGGCGAGTGGGCACCGTCGATGGTGCGTGACCGCACGTCTGATTCACCGAGGGAATCGGTATACGGCCGTCGCTGAGTGCCGGTGTCCATTTAGTACACTTCGGTCTGCACGTCTCCGCCGCCTTCGATTGTTGTTTCATGTTTTTTTCTCCTCACAATACGATGCTTTTGTACCGCGGACCATTAACTACTCTATTAAAGGAGACTCATCACTGGAAACTGTATTAATTTTTTTTGTGGGGAAAAATCGTTTTGGAGCTAATAAAGCCTACATTAGAATCAGTCAATTTTTATACAGTAAATCAGGATTACCAATTAAATTATTTTCATTGTGTATATATTATACAAGGCTTAAATTGTAAGTTCAAGAATTAGGATAATATTTTTTTATTTTATTTCCACGATAAAATGTTATGCCTTTATTTTTTTTTAATCAGGCTGCAATGGTTTCATAATTCGCAGTGGCAGTCCACATTTTCATTGTCACTTGACAACGATAAATATATAAAAATCTTGAACGTCCGGCTGAAGTGATTGGAATTCTCGTGCAAAGCGCCAGGAAAGGATGTCTTTCGGCGCGCATAATCTCCGTAATAAGCACGCTCGCTCGGCAGCCATAAATCCGCTGTCTATGAAAATTCAATCGCACTCTCAGCTCCACCGATTTGCAAACGCGTCTGGGTGTTGCGGCAGCGCGCGGAACGATCGGACGTGAATGTTAATTTCCCGCGCACGTTGGACGTTGACGAGGAGAGCGATGACATAAATTGTTACGGTCGGCGCGGCGATGTTTTTAACGCGTCATAAACAATCGATTAATTATGTAAACAGGTCTTTCCTCGAGCGCGGAAGAAAAAATCCACTCGACGATCGATCGATCGATCGACGAAGCCTCCGATCGACTTCGCTGTCAGCTCGACGAGAGTCGTCAAACGGAGAATAAATTTCAATCGGTAAATATATCTCCGGTGTCTTATCTCAGCGAGATCGGAAATCGAATTACCGGAACGATTGTTCCACTTAACGAATCGAAGCGTTTTGTGCGGGAAATGTGAGTGTCGATTGATCGACAGTGCGAAAGCTTCGGTGTTTTCGTCGTCCTCGACGACGACAATCGATCACGACAACGATGACTCGTCGATTTTTTTTTAAGCCGCGTTGACTGGAGAGACGAAGGAGAAAAGGACGAGAGAAAGAGGACGTTTCGATTGGTCAACCTCGACGCCCTTGATGTCGCCGGCGAGAAGTCATCGCGGCACCGATGAGCTCGAATAGCACGAATATAATGCACAGTGTGACGACTGCTCGGCGCGATCTCTCATTTTCTCATCCTTATCTGTATCGTCCCGTTCGACGTCGCTCTTTGTGCTGCACTCGTTGATCAATCGGCGCGATTTATTTCGTTCCCACAGTCGGACGACATCGCAGACACATTATTAATTTTTTAGATTAAATTTTTTTTTTGCTTTATTCGTCTGAATTAAATCAATCGCATCGCAAATAAAGGGAAAATCTTACCTCCGACCGAACGTGTTAATTTTCACTTTTGCCCACAGCGCCGAAAAGGTAAAATAAAAAAATCAAAAAAAAAAACAATGTCCCAAATCCGCGTTGGATATCGCGCGTATCTGCCGTAGCGATATAGCCACTGCATTCATAAACGCAAGCGTGCGGTCCAGGGCAGATAAAAACAACAAAAAAAAAGACAAACACCAAAAAAAAGGCGAAAGAACGAGGCTGCAAGCGGGCAACCCCCGATTGAACGCTTCGGCGTAGCGATTACGCCAGTTGGCGTGTCTGGATGAGCGGGCGAAATAAAAAAAAGAAATGTAAAATAAAAAAAAAACGACCGAAACGCACTCGCACAGTCGGCGGGACGAAAACAAAAACGGGGAAACAAGAGGGAAAAACGGGGTGTAGAAAAAAAAATAGGGGGGTGGGAAAAAAAAAAAATCGGTAATACCAAACAACCGGACGGCCGGTATAGCGAAGCCCGTGTACGTATACCGCGAGGACAGAGCGAGGGGAGGAGGGAGGGAGGAGGGGAGAGGACGATGGGAAGGGGGTGGAGGGTGGAGGGGGGAGGGACACACGAAGCGGGATAGAAGTGGCGGTGGGGTCGCGTTTTTCCGGGACAAACTAATAGACTTCCACTCGCTGATGCTGAACTCGCCGGGTTTCCTCTCTCTCCGCTTGGCTCCGCGCCCCCTCCCCCCTCCCTCCTCCCTGGCCCCCCTCCCTCCTCCTCCTCGACTCTGCGTCGTCCTATCTCACTCGCACTCCCTCTCTGCGCCCTCTTCGCGCGCTCTTCGTGTTGCTCGCCCCCCCACTCCCCCCTCACTCTCCCTCCTCCCTCCCCCTCCTCCCCCCCTCTTCCACCGAGCCGCTTTGCTCTCGCAAATAAAAGTTTGCCGCGACCCAGCGACACCTGTTGAACCCCCCCTCGGCTGGCCAGTCTGTGGTCCCCTTCACCCTCCCTCCCCCCACAACCACCCCCTCCCTTCCCTCGCTTGCCGAAAAAAAAAAAAAAAAAATCAGCAATTAGCGTATGAAGCCTGTCCATCAAGGCTGCGCGGTGTAAAAAGATTTATGGACGTGCAGCGCGCGGCTGCAGCGCCGAGTGCTTGATCGACCGCGAGCTCGGTTGGAGGGGGGACAGAGGGAAAGGGGGGAGGGGGGCAGGCGAGATGAGATCATAGTAGGGGGGCCTTTTCGAGAGAGCGTCGGCAGTCGGCGGACGAGAGTAGAGGCGAACGTTGCGAACAGATGCCAGTTCACCGCAGCATGATCGTTCATTTGTAGCAACGACTACGTACGATTCGATGGTTCGACGTATCGATTATAATTATAGCTCCGCCGACTCGGGCTCGCGTTTCGCCTCTCTCGTTCTCTCTCATTCTCTCTCTTTCGCTCTTTGTCTCTCTGTCTCTTTCTCTCCGGGCGAGAGAGCGGCGCTCCGACCGAGCGGAAATTTCTCTACAATCGACTTCCAGCCCAAATCAAAACCGATTCTACTCAAATGCGTCCCACCCCCTCCCCTCCCCCCTCTCCCTCCATTGGGGCGCCTCTCTCTACGCATTAAGCGCCGTCCGATTCCCGTTTCGCCACACTCGCCTATCGGGTAATTAATACCAACCCTCCCACGCCACCCTCCCTCCCCCCTCCCCCCCACCCACTCCCCCTCGCGAAATTCTGCATATTCCGACGCATTATTCTTTAGACAATTCGCTAATTTCCTTTGTCATCGTCGCGGCAAATTTAGTGAACCGATATCGCCGCGTTTAACGAATATAACCCACGCCCGGGCCAATGGACTTTAACGGAACGCGTTTTGGCCGATGCTCGGATATTCCCGGTGGATTTCGTGAGGATAAACGATTTTTTTTTTTTTAATACGACCAATCGCGTTCTCTGGGGCAGACGATTAATCGTTACCGAATTTTTCGATCAACCAACTGAATCAGTAGAATACTAGAATACTCATAATTAAGCTGATATTTTTTTCTCGAATTTTTCCCAAAAAAAAAAAAAAAAAAAGAATTAGTCATCGCCCCTACGATTGACTCTTCAGTGACGGACGCATACGCAACGCTCAAGCGCACCTGCGTCACGCGAACAAAAATCCCCACCCCCCTCTGGCGCCACCGATCGAGACGTCACCCGAAACGCTGACGGAAAATTGATCAAACCGAAGTTTCGCGCGCATCGGACGAGATCGATGACCGGTGACTGCGCAACCTGATTATGCATCCGTCACGAGGAGCGAGCGAGAGAGGTGTGCAAAACCATCGGTTGGCAAAAGTGACGGACGGAGCTGGACGCAGTGCTGGACCGTTCAGCCTCGCACCGTCTGTCCAGCCCAGCGGGGCAGAGGAGAGGGAGGGAGGGGAGACAGCCTCCCTCTCCCCTCCCTGGTCAGTAAAGGGCAGCGGGGAGCGGAATGCACGCGGTCAGCGATGCAGTCAATAGCGATTGACGCGTGACGCGACTGACTGACGGACAGACGTAACCCAAAGGGTTGACGAATGGTCCTCGGTGCGGTGATCGCTTTCGCTCGCTCGCTCAGGTCGCGTCCGTCCCCCGCCTGTAATCCGCAGGAAATACGTCACCATCGCGTCAGGTGCACGTCGATGTGCAACCGCACGCCGCACCCACGTATATGTCGTTCATCTGCCTCACACACACTGACACACGAATTTATATAGCTACAGATATATAAATGTATATATGTAAATATGTATTGATATATTTGTGGTATATTTGTGAATTTTAGCTGTGGATATATATATATATGTGTATGTAGGGATATATTTGTGTGTTTTGGTTGTCTGTGGGTGTGAGTATCATTTGCCTCCGGGAATGCACGTAAATGCATCTGCACACATGTTCATCTCGCGCAATTCGTCGACAGGCGTTTGCATGCCGCTCGTCTCTCCCAAAGCTCCAACGATTGTGGACTGTTTCGGCTCTGTCGAGCGAATACCGTCCGACCTGTCCGCCTCCTTTTTAGTCACTCCGTCGCGCATATGCGCGTTTAATGTCCGATGATTTATCCCTCCAGCCCCCCTCCCCCCTTTTTGCGGCGTTACAATGCAGAAATTTCGGTGATTTTTGCAACGATTTGGATTTGGGTATGAATTGTGAGTCGAGCATTGAGTAGAGTTTGGGATTTATTTATTTATTTATTTTATTTTTTTTTTGCGGCGTTACAATGCAGAAATTTCGTCGATTTTTGCAACGATTTGGATTTGGGTATGAATTGTGAGTCGAGCATTGAGTGGAGTTCGGGATCTATTTATTTGTTTATTTTTATTTTTTTTCTTAATATTTGGTCAGGTATTATTTTTATCAAGTGAAATACAATCTTTTTGGCTCGTATCATTAACCCCTTAACGATAACGTGACTCAACTCATGCGGAGATGTCATTCGTGTAACTTGTCCGAGTTGTATGGGTTTCGCGGTAATCGCGATAATCTACTGCCGCAGAGAGAAAGAGAAAGATGGAGGGAGAAAGGCTATACGCACGACGGGAGTCTGTCCACGAACGAGCGTATCTACTTAGCTTGCGCCGCGGCTTTCGTTGTATCCACTCGAGTCGCTCTCGGACTTCCGGATCATTCGGCGCTCTTACTCACAGAGGCCACTTTCGTTGCCTCGACGATTTATCGTTTCCCGACTGACGGTCATTTTCACGTCCGTCGATCCATCATTCACGCACGGGGAGAAATTGTTTTTTGGGGCTAATAAAATAGTGACGGAAAATATAATTATTTAAGCGATTAAAAAAAATGTGCCGAATCTGCAATTATTTTTTTTATTGTAGATTTTTTTTTTTTTTTTTAAAGCAAGTCAGAGAAATTGTCAGACTATTTTTGCTGTACCCGTTTGATATGTTTGATTTAGATATCTCGGTGCTGGGTTTCAATGCGACAATGAGTTGTCTTATCGTTATAGATATTAATGCTGATAAAAAAGAATTAGCCAGAGTGAGTCAGAGATCGGAGGTATCGAAGCGACGCATTGCGGAGTGTCGATCACGCGAAAGGCGTTCGCCTGGCGCACGCGATCGGAATCCGCTCCGGTCGTGTGCATCAGGGTTAGTCGGAACCGCAACAAGCCGCATCGCTCGCGCGCACTGGTACGCGGGGATACGTTAAACTTTAAACGCATCGTCGTGTTCTCGCGGTCTGGAGCAAGTCGCCGGTATAACGCGTGGGTGGGTCGCACCGCGCGCGCGCCGAGTGTGACCAACGCCGGCGGTTGCGTGGGATCGCTATTCGAGAGACGAATATGGTGACACGAGCGGAGAGACACTCTGTCCATATGATCGAAGGAAAAAAAAACGCTCGATAAATAACAATAATTACAAAATCAGGAAAATAAAAAATATTACGATTTTAGACAGCAAACTTTATAAATCAGACAGACCAAAAAATTCCGACTATCACAACAAAATTATTATAAAAATAAAATAAAAATGCTACTAAGACTTATTATTATTATTAATAGAAAAAATACTTTCGAAAAAAAATAAAATAAGTACCAGTGACGTTTTTCTTATAAATATATAAATTAAAAAATCCCTAAAAAAATGCCCAAACTTTTGTCCATTTTCGCACATCCAACCCTTCCAAAATCTCCTCTCAGTCACCAAGAGTGATGTCTGGACGAACCATGTCTCAAAAACACTACAGAATCGTAACATAAATAACCGACGATCCCGAGCCAAAAGCGCAGAGACGCGAAGCGACGTAGCCTCGAAGGCTGAGAACCGGGAGACGAGGATGAGGATCCTCCGGCGCGCGTCGTATTCCCGAATAGTCGCGAGCCACGACTTTTCCAGCCCTTATCCGGGGCGAAGGAAAAACGGTGGAGGGGGCTGCAGTGTGAGCGAAGGAGAGAGGGGATATCCCCCCCCCCCCCTCCTGGCCCCCTCTGGCCTCCCTCACTCCTCCCGAAAGACCGGGAAAGGCGGTTGAGGGGCTTCGCTCTCGGGCCGGGCGAGAAGGGGCGACGCGGGGTATGTTTATTGCTCGAAGCTATCTCCTCGCGGCGAGGGTGGGTGAACGCGTCACACAGAGTCATTTTCATAATTCGGCCGTTCGTATTCTCGACGGCCGCGCGGCCCGAATCGAACAACAGCGGCGCGCGCGAGAGGCCGCGGGACGCTGCTGCTGCTGCTGCTGCCGTTGCTGCTGCTCTCGACGAGGACGACGAAGCCGCCGCCACCGTCGTTCGCTCAGCGCGAGTAAAACAGAGACAGAGCTAACGTGGCGAACACACCCGATGCTTTCTTTCTAGCTGTGTGTGTTTTTCCCCCGTTTTTCCTTTTACTGTTTCTCGTTCTCCTTTCGCCCGCGTTTCGCCCACGGAGAATATGTACATAGTCAACTCAGCGCGGGACGTATGTATATGTATTATATATAAAATGTGTGTGGTGTGTATATATTTGTATGTATGTATTTGTATTTGTATTGTATATAAAATGTGTGTGTTTTTATGTATTTTATATACGTGTTTATACATATAAAGGAAGAACCCCCGGAAAATTCTCTTTGTTTCTATTTTTCTAACTTGGTCTCTATCTTCGCTCCTTTGTGATTCGTCTGTTGTCTACTGTCTTTTCTTGCCGTTTTTGTTGCTACTTTTTTTGACTTTTTATTTGATTTTTTTTTCTAGCTTTTTTATTATTCTACTGTTGGCTTTCTGCTTTCCTTGTTTGCCAGTTTCACGGCGACTCTCTCTCTTTATTTTCCGCTCTCTCGTCGTCCGGGACGCAGGGACGATGAGTCTGAAGGACGAACCGAGACGCGCGACGTTGAGGAAAAATGCTAAGAAGGTTTCAGCCGTGGCTGGCCTAGACTCAACCCTACTGCTTTTTAAGCTCACGCTTTTTCAATCGAATTTTCGACGGGATCACGAATTATTTATTTCGATACCTACGAATTATCACAAAACTCCATTTTTACATTTTTTAATTCATGTCATATTAAAAAAAAAAAAAAAAAAAAAAATCAGGTTCCCGCCTAAGTCTTAAAATTTAATTATACCCCATTTTACGTCCCTCGATCCCAGTTTACGTAAATTCACCCTAAAAAAAAACGCACTTTAAGATCATACTTGTCGCATATATCACAGCAACGATGCAGTGCGCGCGTTATTGCCGCGCGAGACGACATCGCGCGCAAAGATTATCCCTTCGTTGGGGCGAGAAGCACACCACTCTGCGACGTATGACGTACCGTCGGCACTTAGCAGGTGCGACAGTTGAGATACGACGCAGTCGTAAGTAACGACACACAGACTCGGTTACCTTCGGTTCCTTTCTCAGTCGTCCCTTTTCCGCGACTCTTCGTTCGGTCGTTTGCGAAGACGACGACGAGGCCGACGATGGAAAGCGGTTAACGCTGGCCACGGGTAAACTGGCCGTCGTCAACGGTTTGTCTCGTCGCTGCGTAAGCTTCGCACACAGCGTCTGGCTATATATATAAATATACATAGATATATACGTAGTAAGTTGCGAGCGAGACGAGGAACGACAATGAGGATCACGGCGCGAATGGCGGACGAAGGAGGAGAGAAGGAGAGGAGGAAGGAGAAGGAGAAAGCGAAGGGAAAACGTGATACGAGCCGGGGTAGCAAGATGGAAATGGCAGTAGCCGCGCGCGAGGGAGACGAGAGATCCTACGCTATATTAACCCTAATGGCTCGCAAGGATATAAAGCACATCCCGCGCATAGAGTAACTCGTTATTATTGCCGCATAAATAACGCGATAATCCTGGCGTGGCGAAGGCGGGCGCAGGAGGCACCGAGGGGCGAAGGGGAAACTGCTTCACCGTGTGTGTGTGTCTGAATATGTGTGTGTTGGAAGGGAGAGGGAGTCGTGACGTTGGTGCGGACGAGGAGAGACAATTTGACGCCCATTACGAGCTTTTTTTTTATCCACTGACACCTGAAACGTTTATCGCCGAATTTCTGAACGGTTTTCGGAACCAACCAAGGAAAATAAATAGTGAAGGTCGTAGTGCCTTTGGAGTCACAAATGTACTTGTATATAGTTGTATAGGGTAGACGTACCTTTTTTGGCCACCACATTAAAAGGAATAAAACAGGATTTAATTGCATAAAAAAAACGTCAGGACATTGAGTGAATTTATATAAATTAAAAAAAAAATCAACGTGCAGTTATAGGGAAAAAATAGTCTGAAAAATAAATTAATAAAAATTTCCACAATATAGGTACAGTGTCTACTAATGCTACATCTACCCTATAAAACCCAACAACAAAAATCTACTCAAAAATCGCGCGTCACACTTCTCACATCGGACTCTCCCTCATCCCCGTCTCAATTTTTCCGTCTTTCGGTCCCAAGGAAATCTTTCCGAAGAATCGGCGAAAGCCACTCCGAGATCCGCGCGCGGCACGAAACGGCGACATTTTCTCGATTCGCTCGAGGCGCCCCGTGGAGGGTTGCGGGGGAGGGGGGGGGGGGGGGGGCAGTCGTTGTTTCACAGTGGTTCCAGGGCATCCTGGGGGGGAGGGAGGGTTGTGGAGGATTTCGGCCGGGAGGATGGGAGTTGACGCAGGGTGGCACAATGCTGTGAGGGGTTGCAAGGGGGTTGAGGGAGGAAGAGGGGGGGGGGGGATGTGGGCGACAGGGGACAGGCAGAAGAGGTAGCTCTGGCTGTGGGTATACGGCGACGGTGCTCTTGCTTGGCTGGCAGGGCGTGCGTCAATAAGCGTCCATCAGCCGTAATGGCAGTGAGCGCCACCTCGGATGCATTTAGATGGCTGTTTAGCCCGGGTTGTCTCGGCGGTGGCCTGAAAGTCCCTCTTCCCTCTCTCTCTCTCCTCTCCCTTCTCGCCTCCTCCATCGCGACCCCCTTTGAGCCCGTCTCCTCCCTCCTATATCCTTCCATCCCTGTCCCTCAATCCTCCTCCCTCCCCTCCCCCCTCCTCCCCCTGCCCTCCCTACCCTTTTGGCCTCCCCAACTCGATAGCGCCAACGTCAGGCTACACACTCGGCTAGGTACGACACAACCGGCACGAGCAACCCCCTCCCCTCCTCCCTCACCCCCTCCCCTCCCCTCAGCTCCTCAACAACGTATATAGAGGAGCGAAGAGGCGACACAGTGGCAGCTTACACGAGCGAAGCAGAACCGTGAAGAACCCCCCGAAGGGGTAGTCGGGGGATAAAGGGGAGGGGGTCAGGGAGGTGGAGGAGGGGTCAAACGAGCAACGCGACTTGAACGCTGGAAAGTTTGCGCTGGTCTCACGATAGGGATAAAATACCTGAGCGCCGGGCAAATAGAAACAGGGAAAGGGGTAAGCGTCGAGGGTTGAGGGGTCGAAGGGGGAAAGAGAGGCGAAGGAAAAACGCACGGGAAGAAGGGTGGAAGGAGGTTGGGAGAGGAAAACGTGGGAGGGTGGGGAGGGGGGAAGGGGAAGGATAAGAGACACCGACAGCGACACCTCGCGCAGCTCTTAGGGTCTTATTCCTTTGTAGGTACCGATGAGGACCCTTGTCGCCCGGGGACTCGAGTAATTAGACGGTCCGGTTACGTTTTACTGGCTTTTAATTAATTTGTATAAATTCTCGCCGTCGGCGACGCAGTCGCGACACTCTCGGCGTTGGCGACACCGCAGAGGGTGAGGAAGGGGGGTGGGGGGAGGGAGGGGAGGGTGCCTCAGAACGTCTCGAGATACCTGCTGCATCTCTGCCGAATGCCCTTTGTTTAAGGGCTTCGGTTATGGGTACGTCGCATCTTTTCATTAGGTTGCGGAATTTCGCGGAATAGTGATGCCGAGGGTGTGAAAACGACGAAGGAGAATTACACCCTTCGACTTTTGGGTTGTGCAGAGGGGAAACCGAAGTGTTGCGAGGCCCTTGAATTTTTTTGGAGGACTTGGAGTTTAATTGGGCTGTTGGGAATCATATTTTGCGGAGCACATTTTGGAATCTTAAGAGGAAGGTCTATATCAAAGGTGGAGGGACCATATTCAATTTATTTTTTGGTACTGCGGTCGGTAAATAATTTTTTTTTTCAAAATTTCTCGACAATATCCAGCATTTTTCAATTTTTCTTTATTAATGTGACTGATGTTTCCAATTATATGAGTACACAATTTAATGAAATTAAAAAAAATCTTGAAAAAAAAAACAGTAATTAAAAAATAATAAAAAATTTCGAATCCTGCGAAAAATTAATTACAAAAATATATTTTTCTATGTGTGAAAAGGACGATGAGAAGAATCGACGAAAATATGGGATATACGCAACCAGATGGTTCGCCGGGTACAGATTTCTCGCCGAACATCGAGAACCACGAGGGATGCGCGCGCGGTATGCAAAAAAAGTTCGCCAGTGTCGCGAACGGTCGGCGAGTTGGGATTAAGAACATTATTAACGGGGCGAGCGCGCGGGGTTACCGACATACTTACGTCCGACCGGAATGCCCGTCGATAAATACTCCGCGGACGAGTCGACGCGTTTGAATAAAATTGGCGTTTTATGCGCTTCGATCCTCCCCAGTCCGTTCGCGCCGCGTGCGGCGCGAAACCCACTCGGCCCGCGCGCGCGAACCTCGGATTTGCTTATCTGTAATCGAATGCGATTTCACGGAACGACGACGGACGAGGAATTCTCTCGCCATTGTCAAGTGGATCAGTCAATAAAAATCATACACAAACATTTTCTCGCGATTTATGAAATTAAAAAAAAAATCAATGCTCGACTAAAACATGATGAAAAAAAAATAATAAAAAATTCTAAATTTATTCAAGCTTAATTTCATATCAAATTGTCTCCGATTAAACTCGCAATTCACGTCCATAAAAAATTGCCCTGCCAACGAGCCAACTAATTTTTCTTATCAAATTTTTTATCAAATTATCGCCGATTGAACTCGCAATTCAGTACCATCAAAAAATCTCGTCATCGTCAACCGAATCGCGAGACGAATGAACGCGAACCGCGAACATAACCCCAAACCGCGAAACCCACGGAGGTCCCCGACAGTCCGAGAAAATACTACGAACCCCGTCGCTCCCTCGGACCAACGAAAAAAAAAAAAAAAAAAAAAAATTTATAAGGAGTAGAGGGAGATAAGCGGCGCTCGGTCGTAAAGAGGACAGCGGATAAGAGGTCCAGCGCGATATAAGGTACCCGGGGCTAATGAATGCTGACGCGCTGCTTCGTTCCTGCCCGCCGGACGTCACCGCGCGTATCAACGCGACGACGACGACGACGACGACGTCGGCCAATACTGCGCTCCGAGGGCGAACCGAGAATCTGCCTTCGTTGTACTCGCGCGGCGAAATGTCCACACAGGGTTATTTCTCGTCGTGTATTACAGTCACCGTCGAGTCGTTACACCTATACAGGATGTCCCAAAAGTAACCCAATTAGAAAATCTGTATCATTACATACGAGCCTAATCAGGTCCTGGTCCTGGTCCAAACCATGTTAGCCAGGTCAGGGCCTGATCTGAACCATGATCTGAATATTACCCAGGTCCAGATTTTTTTATCTCAGGAATTAAGTTCGGACTGCTTAACCCTCTACACTTAACCCTGTTCATATACAGTATTAAATGAACAGGGTCAGCTCCAACAGTTATAAAGTCCCGCCTACTTAACCCTGTTCATACAGGTTTAAGCGACAGGGTCAAGCAGCCGGAACTTCAAAACTTTTGGGACACCCTCTATATTCCACGTGTGTATATATCTGTATATACGAAAGTGGTGAGAATATATATAGATATTGATGGCGGGGTTCGGTGACTCGAGGCTCGCGGAGTAGGCGCGTCGAGTGAGTTTAGCCGGTGTTGCCCCGGAGTAAATGTAGGCCGTAATGTATGCCGCTGACGTGGCCGCCCTGCTCGACGCCGTTGCCAACACTAAACAACCTGATGGACCGCGATATCCTGCCACTGTCGTGTCACCGCGCGACGAGTCCTCATCCTTCCATTCCCTCTCCCTCCCTCCCTCCCCCCTCCCCCTCCCCCTCCCGAGCAGCTCCGCGTATATCCATCGACTACCATTCTCTGCACTTTCACTCCTTCCCTCGCCTCCTTCTCTCCTCTCTTCTCTAATTTTGCCTCTCCCGTCGAGCTACCTCCTCCCCCCTCCCCCCCTCCCTCCCCCCCTCCCTCCCCCCGGGCTACGTTGCCCGCACAAGCGTCAAAAAAATACCGACGCCGGGCTCGAATATCTCGGCGGAAACGAGGGCCCCGCGAAAAAGGCTCCAGGATTTTTTTTTTTTTTTTTTTTTTTTTCGCGGGATGAAACCCGAGCGATCAAGATCTCGTCGCGGGATCGCCTCTCGAGTGGACAGGTATTTCGGATACTTAGCTTTTTCCGCGGTCCTTTTTTGCGCTGAATAATTAGGGATTTTAAGGACTCGCGCGGAGCGTCGCAATTAATTGCGGAATTATCGGTCACGCGGGGACGTTTATTGGTCCGGTGGGAAAAGTGGACATTTTTGGTTCTGCATAATTGGCAATAAAACACTGTTTTTTTTTTACCTCACTAAGTCCCTATTTTAATGTGCTAAAATTTCTGAAATACTTATGTACAAATAAAAAAAAATTGGTAATTTTTTTGTAATTTTATATTCAGCCTGATTAATATAAAAAAAATGGCGGCGAATTTCTCACGTCCCGCGAATCGTGTCGAACGACTCTGAGGCTCCGGGGTGAAAATTTTCATTCTCGGTTATGCCGGGTTCCCGGGCGATATCGATGCTACTTGAAATACAGTGGCGTCGTGGTGTAGGGTGGGGGGCGAGGGTGGAGGAGAGGGGGGAGGGGGGCGTGTGTAGCGGACCGCGCGCCGTAGGAACGAAATATTAGACAAGAGGTCCGCGCGGCCACCGGGAAGGTATTGGACGGGGCAGCGTGCCCCTTTCCGCCGTCCCGCCTGGACCCCCCTCGCCCCCCTCTGGCCCCCCTTTCCACCGCTGGATATACAACACAAAGTTGCGCCGCTTCTCCGATGATTTAGTCTCGGCCTTAATGGAGCTATAAATACTAGCTTTTCGATAGTGCGCGCCAGGAACGGGAGGATCCTTCCTCCCCCACCTCCTCCACCTCCTCCCCCCCTCCCCCCTTCTCCCTCCGTCGCCATTTCCTCTTCTTCATCCTCGCGCACTCGATATTACAACAAAGATCCCCGGTACTCTTAATTTTCCCAGTGGAAAATTCTCACGCGAAAATCCCACCGACGCATTATATTCCATTCGACGCTGCAACGCTCGGCGGTCGGACGATAAATTTTTTCCCGAGAGTAACAAAACGGATAAGGTACCTACCGAAGATCTCGCCGGCTGCGAAACGCGATCCGCGACGGAATTTACTTATTTTTTTTTTAGTGAGGCAAAAAATGATCGTAAAAATGACACTGCGAGAAAATTATTTTTTTTCGTTTTGGTTACTGTGACTATGAGAATAATTATTTTTCAATCGTACAAAAAACGGGTGAAAATATTGTCACATGGACAAAAAAATTTGTACTATTCTATTTTTTTTTCCCCGAATAAATAAAAAAAATTGAAAATGTTCGGTGGACTCGTAGAATTTTTTTTACAGTTTCAGGCCACGTAAAAGAAAAAATTTTTAAGAATCGCAACAGCCCTCAATGTGTCACCAACCGCATTCGTCGCGATTGCCGCACAGCGAACTTCGCTTTGCGAAGTTGTAAGGACGATCGCGCGCTCGTGCCGAGCTCTATCGGCTGTATTTAAATACACGCCAGTGGCTCCGGTGATTTACGGGACAGCGTTCGTGATTTGTGACGAACTTGCTCCGCCATTAATTACCGCGCAGCATCTTTCCTCGCCCTTTTACCTTCCATCTCGCGCGCGAGTTGCGCAGTCCCCGCGGCGGCGTCGCTGCGCAGCTCTGCTCGCTCGTCAGCTCAGCTCGTTTATTCGTTAGAGCTCGGCGCGCGAGCAGAGGAGACGATACGGGATCTCGTCTCGGCCGGCGAGGCGCGCGGACTCCTCTCTGCGACTCTCCCATACGGTTCCCTCTCCCTCCCCCCCCCCCGCCCCCCCCCCCTCGTCGGTCATTCGCAACGCGGGAAAATAACGAAGTGTTCGGGCTTTTTAATCTCTCCATTACTTAATTATTATTAATCATCCAGAGAAAATATCCGACGAGCACATTTTTTTGCCAGTGCGAAAAAAAAAATGTTTTTACGTTTGGAGCAGCGAATATAACGTCGATGAATTATGACGCACTTAGCAAATTATAGCAAAAATCATTGCATTAAAAAATAAACACATTTTTGACACGAAAAGAGATATAAACGAAAATACGAATTTTAAAGAAATGATTTTTTGAACAAATGTTTTTTTGGATCAATAAACTGGAAACCGAGAAAAATTCAGTGAACGAGACTTTGTCGACGTTTGCAGAAATGTTTTTTTTTTTTATAGCAAGAATAAAAATGTCAATTTGACTTTATCGCCGAGCGGACAAGCGAGTCGGTCTCGCGCCGGCGGTAATTTATATTTATTTAGAAGCCGCGCGCGGCGCGAGCGGTGAATTGCCATAGAGTGCAAACACCGATTGGCATAGTAGATTGACCTATTTGCAGGGGGATTAATGACGCGTATTAATTATTACGACCAGTCGAACCGCGCGCGCTCGCTGCGTCGACGTTTCGCATGCGCAAAAGTGATACGCATTTGTAACCCCGCGTATCGAAGCGACTTTATGTCGTTCGTCTATCGCCGCTAATAGCGCAATATTCCTCGGAGCTCGGCTGCGGATTATAATGTTGCTACGGTTAAAACAGCGGCGCGCGCGCGAGAGTCGCCGCCGCGCGGCTCAAATCTCGCGAGAGCAGCGCGTGTGTAATAATGCAGCCGCGCGGTGCATCCATTAATTTCAATCGCGTGTTTTATACGCGCACTATCGAAACTGATTCTCATCTGTAGTTTATAATACCGATCGGAATGAACGATCCGCGTTTAAACCCCGGGCGAAACGAGATAGCGCGTTCTTTTGAACTCACCGATAACGCAAACAGCGATTAACGATAATAATGCGATCGAGTCTTCGAATCGCGATATTTCTGCATTGATAATGGGAAAAAAAAATTATTCGTATTTATTTTATTACGAATTATATTTAATTTTTTTTGGTTCGTTGCTTCATTAAGGATTTAACTACAATTAATTATAATAATCCCAGTGATAACGAAGACAACGATTATCGATAATAATGCGATCGAATCTCGATATTTCTACATTAATAATGATTTAGCTGAAAAAAAAATCATTTAAATTTATTTTTTACCAATTAAAATAATTTTTTTTCTCAATTTTTCGTATATGGTTAAATATTTGAATAAAATTAATGATAAGAATAATTCTAGAAATTTATTTTTATTGCAGAATTTATATACCAGAAATGTTCGACTTGGAAAAAATTGTGCGAGGCTCGTTGCAGTTGTCTGCCGAGTTCGTAATCGGATTTCTGGTCAGCGCCGCCGACTCTGCGAAGGATGGACAATAGCGTATAAGTCGCGGAGTCTCAACTCGCGCGCTGGGTCCTCGTGGGCGGGCTATAATATCAGACAGCGCGAGATAACTCGGTCTCCGGCCGACACGCATCCATCCTACGGGGCCTCTATGTAATTATCTGGGTTCTGGAGATCCCATAAAATACGCCGGAGTGATGTAAGACTATTGAGACTCCGCGCGGCCGCGCGCTCCACGTACACGCGTATATCAAACCAATGTGTGCGTGTGTGTTGCGCGCGCGCGCGAGCGCACAACAAGCGTTCGAGATTCCAATAGAGAAGAAGAAACTTCAATTCTAAAATTAAAAAGTTGGACGCGTGGGCGAGGCCAACGCCACTTTCCTCCTTATCCGCGAGATAAGGTCGCATAAATTCACGCGGTCAGATCTTCCTTCCTTGCATCGCGATTTCCGCCCATCGTTTTTTCTCCATCAAATTGTAATAAAAAGTACATGTATATATTTTTTTTTTAATAATTCCAACGAAATATTTATATTTCTCGACCAAGTACAAAATAAATGTCACAACATAAATTATTCATGCTTAACAATTTTTTTTTTACATAATTTATTAAAAAACTAATTCACAATACAAATAAAAAATTATTAAAGAAAAAATTCACAGCACAATTAAAAAATTCTTGAAAATCAATTTCCCAACACACATAAAAAAATTGTAAAAAATCGTCACGTCGATTAATTTTCGCAGCGACCAATGATCCATCTCGCGAGCGATGTCCTGATAAGATATCTATCTCCAACCGCTGCCCAGATCGTCTCCACCATTCTAACGATTGGGAAGATCGAACTGATTCGTTGGATCGTCAAGTGGCCAACGATCTCAGCGATCTCTCGACGCGTGGAACGGATCAATGAACGAGCAGTTGGAACGAAGTGCACAGCCATAGCTTCTCCTCTGGTAAAATCACAGAAGCAACGTAATGCAGCAATACCTAAAAAAAAAAAAAAAAACTGCAATGGAATAAAAAAAATCGCAATGAAATAAAAACGAGAATGAAAAATCAGAGAGAAAAGAGAGTCTCGGGGACGCGGCCGATCAACGATCAATCGTGAGGCGGCCGCGATTATTTCACGTCAGTTTAATTAGCACGCGGCGCCGGTGCGCCTGATAAAACTCAACGAGGAGAAGCAGCTAGTGCCCGGCTATCTCATGGGAATCTGATTTATGGCAAGTGAAGGCCCGGGCGACTCCGAGCTCTGTACTCGCCCGGCACACATATATATATACATCGGGCACGCACGTGTATATGGCGCTCCGCGCTGGTCTGTTACCCTCGCTCGCCTCGGGAAACTGTCCCGCGTAGTTCCACTCAGTGGCAACGACGTATTAGACTATCCGCGGGGCTAAGTAGCGCAGACCGCGTCGACGCAACTCGAGCCTCGCGCTCCGCGATTCGCAAAACTTGTCGCAGCGCCTGCGCACAGTCACCTGAGTCACCTGCGCACGCGCCGACGATTATATTTCACTCGCGATTCCGCCACTTATCAATTTTCAGAAATAATCGCGGAAAAATTAATTTTTTTCGTTCGAGATGTGTAATTTATGGTCAACAAAATTCTCAGATTAATTGCGGTCTCGGCTGGTTTGATTATTTAATAATCGAGGTTATTTATGTGGTTGGATTAACTGATTTATAGCTACAACTATTTTACAGATATTTTGCAAATATTTTAGAAACTATTTACTTAACTGCAGTTTTAACGCAAATGATGAAAGTAAACATTTTGCTGCCGATGTAAAAAAAAGATCCTGGTAATATTTTTCCGGCTGGAATTTCCAAATTAATGTGCGAATTCCAATCTCCAATTTGTCGTCTCGCGAATCGAAGAAACCTCGAGAGTCGCGCGGAGTCGTCGTTCGGTGCTAATGGACGCGGGAACTGCGAGTGTAATTTCGTCTCGGGTAACGTTGCGGCGACGACGTAGCAACGAAGGCCCGAGAGGTGTCCGTGGCAATCAATGAGGCAAACCAACGTGAGGAGAGATTTGAGTGTTGTACGGTGACTGCGATATGCAGAGAGACATACAAGAAGCCTGCGCTTCAAGCTCCGGGCATGCATCAAGGGAGCCGAGGAGGCGTCATTAAGACTCCGAAGGACACACGACCCGAGAACGTCGGACAGTGTCGTCGATATATATCGGTCGGACGACCGTCGAGCCGAACATATTTTAATCTCACCAGGAAATAATAATAAAGCTGCGCGTCAGTCGTTATCACGATTCGATCTCTTCTCACGAATTATCGGCATTGCTTTTTCAACCCCCTCCCCCTTCCCTCCAATCACCTTCGAGTCGTCACCGAGAGAAGAGGTTCAATGACCCAAAATCCCCCAAAAAAAAAAAAAAAAAAAAAAAATGTCCATGGTTAATGATTTTTTTGAACTTATTTTTCATCTAACCAAAATTGCATTTAATTTAGGATCAACGATTTTGTTCATTTCACAATAAAGCCTTTAAAATTATTTTCTCTTCGAATCAATGGAAACCGTTCTCTCGCTTTTCGCTGTCTGTTCTGCTCGTCTTTGTCAAAGCTTCGGATGTGCGACTCGAGCCGTCCAAAGCGACGTGAAAACGACAATCGACTGGAGATCTGTCGAGGAAGTGCTGCACCTCAGCCATCTCAGCGTCCCTCCCCCTCCCCCTCCCCCCTCGAGCGAGTTGTGCAACGATTGTACAATAGCGGAGCTCGGAAATATTGCCACGGAGTATTTATTATACCGCGTACAAATTTATATCTGTGTAGCCAGCACTGACAATGGGTGAGGTCGGGACCCTAGTGGTACACTCGCCCGCAGTCCATAGTTCTCTGGTCTCAGCGGTCGTAGCGGCTTCGCCATTCGTCCAGTTCACAGATAATAATGCACCAGGCGCGCGAATGCCTCGGGTCGGGTCTCCGATCGTTGAGCTTCCTCGACTTCGTTTGCGGATTACGTCGTCAAGGTCGATGACCTCCTCCACAGTCGTTCATTCGTCTTCCCGTTTGCGGTTTTAGAATCAAACGTCATTTGTTATTGGAACGTTGACACTATCGACGATCGAATCTTGTTCGCGCGCTGAAAACCGTTCTAATGGTCGCAGGCGACCATTGCGACACTTCGGACTCTGGTTACATCGAGTAATAACGCTCAGATAATCGGCTGCGTTGGACTTGTGAGAGCCTTTCGCGAATATCAATGTTTTATGTATTAAATACCGAGATTGACAATGAGATGGAGGGTTGTTACTACAGCGAGAATGGTTTTGCTACAAGTGTATAGCATAAGGTGAGCGAGAGTCGTGTTGCGACGGTGGCGCCATCTGTGTCACTCGGCGGCGGCGTTCGCTTCGAGGCGCACGGTCGACTGATAAGAGATTGACCTTGCTCGACCAGTCAGGTTGGTTCTCCGTTTGCTGGCGTTGATCTTGTCCAGGTTGTTGAAATACATAGAGTCAACTTGGATGATGAAAATTTGCATCTAGGATGTTCAAAGTGACAGCTAAAAAAAATAAAAAATAATAATCATAATATATATTAGATCCAAAAAATATGACTAAAATATATGATAAAAAAGTGAGTTGGATAATAGTCCTAATGAAAGTCTTCATTTCCAACCGAATAAAAGACAAATAAAGGATATGACAAAGACTGAAAAAAAGGACAAAGGCACTGACACCAAAGAACCTCAAAGACAAGTCAATTCGTTGAGTCTCAAGTATCAGTTGTTTTTCCCTCTGCGTTTTGTTGTCCTGTGTTGTGGTCCGTTGTACCGATGAGGAAGCGACGAGGAAAGGTGCGAGGCGCCATAATATATACACTCGTGTTCCTAGGACATCCTTCCCGGCTGACTGAGACGTCAAGAACCCCACCACGGGCGGCACCGGGGCGCGACGTGAGCTTTCCGTGTACCCACGATCGCGGCGTCCGCACAAAACCGCCGAACAAGGACCACAAGGCCGAAGGTGGAAACGTGAAGAAGCGAGAGAGAGGAGGTGAGAGAAGAGGCAATTTGTCGGGACGCGGGCCGATGCGATGCGTATCTGACGCAGCGCCTCCGTCTACGGCCTACGTAATGCGCTCTCATCCCTCATCCTTACACAACGGACCACCAGTGCCTGCTTCTGCTGCTGCTGCTGCTCCTCTTCCGGCGCTTTGCGTCGGCAAGAAGCGCAATTTGGTTGCACTTTGGTTTGGAGCAAGCGAATGAGATCTTTGGTATCAGTGTAATTTACCCCAAAAAGTGGTCCAGGCTTGGCCTAATTATTTTTCACCATAAAATCGACAGGACTTCGATCGCTTTGCTGGCTACTTAAAATCAAAGCTGACTTCTGTCAATGCCTAAGAATTATTAGTGATGAACCTGTGAATATAAAAAAAAAAACGAAAAAAAGGATTTGCAAAGAGGTAGGAAAAATATAGCTACAAAGACTGAAGACATCACTGAAGATCATCAAAAGTTTTTCAACACAACCAAAATCTTCCCAACTATGCAAAATCGCCCACCACGAATACTGAAAACCGCAAAGTTTCAGGAAACTGGAAGCCTCTTATATCTCCCTCTCCAAAAAAAAAACACCTCTCAAAAAAAAAAAAAACAGCAAAAAAAAAATCTCTCCAAGAAGAAGACCACAGTAGTTGGAGTGTGGAAAAATAAAAAGAAGGGACGAGGATTATATGTCGTACGGTAGGACGAAGGAGAGGCAGTCGGCGGCGGAGGGACGATGGAGCCTCCTCCGTCGGGAGGTCGGTGCCGGGAGGAGGGGGGTCTTTCGCGGCAGCAGAAGAAGAGAGTTCGCGTGGAGGAAAAGCAGACGCGGCGCGCTTGTCAAACGGAACCGCACGAGCGCGGATACCGGGCGCTCTCGGATATAATAAAGATGGCGATATAGGAGTCATAATGTAGTGGTGTGCGGGATCGTCGTCGTCGTCGTCGTCGTCGTCGTCCTCGTCGTCGTCCTAGCCCCCTCCCTCCCTCCCTCCCTCCTCACTTCCCCTCCGCTCCTTCATGCCAGTGGTTGCGATGTACCGATGCACCAAGCTGCAGTGGCCGCTGCTGCTGCTGCATCGGTGACGGCGGCTTGCATTCCGGCGCTCCCACGAGAGAGGACCGTCCCCGTCAGCCTCTCACTCACGCTCGGCCCCGAGACAAGCCCTTACTAATGGAGGAAATAAATTTCGGATTAAATCGTAGCCCGGCTACTTTATAAGGCTGCTGTGTTCTCCCCCCTCTCCTCCTCTTCTCCCCACCACCGCCTCCCTCACGGTTTCTGCTTCTCTCTCCGTCTCACTCTGCCTCCGGGGTCCTTCGGTGTTCTCGCTGGACTCACGGAGAGGTGAGCCGAAGCCGTGACGCTGGCCCGTTTGTTGCTGCTTGTCGCACACTCCGCGCGGCGGAGAGACTGTGTGTGACGCCTCGAACGCCATGGACGATTCCTCGCTCCATCTTCCGTGACATATCCATGCGGACGCGGCTCGCGGCGACGGGAGGGGAGGGAGAGGAGGGGGTGGTCCCCCTTCTCTCTTCGCCTCCTCTTTCACTCTTCACTCTTCGCCTCCTCTTTCACTCTTCTTCTCCTCTCCTTCTCTCCTCTTCGCGAGAGCTGTTTATTTCTCGTCTGTTTGTCACTCTCTCTCTATGCTCGCCCATTCTGCAGAGATCCTGTTCGTTACACACTCCCTTCTCTTGTCGCCTCTCCTCAGGGGATTTTTTTTTTGGTTATTTTGGTTCTGTTTCGTCGGACTCGTTTTTTTCTGGACCCGATGCGCTGATCACCGAAAGTATCCGCATACATTTCGCTCATTAGACCTCCGAGACCGAGCCTTGTGAGTGGTGGTGGTGGGGGGAGGGCAGACGCGTGGCAGGATTGGTCCACGCGGCGGACATTTTGTCGACGTCCATCCGACGCGTCCATCTTGACGCGCGATTCGATTTCGGCGAACGGCGAGAGTCTGACAAAGGGGTCTGCTGGTTCGAGAAAAGGGAGGCCCGAAGGGCAGTCAGATCAGCAGAAGAAGGGACCAGGATACTGGTAGGTGGATACTACAAACCTCGTGATCGATGTCCTCCGTCTTTTGAGTCAGGGGGAACACCATAAGTACAGAGTATCGACCGCGGGGGGAATATTTGTACCTGTGTGTATTCAAGATGGAAACACCACATCGAAGGGGGGAGAGGAGAGGAGGGGGGAGAGTGAGTGCTCACGAGAGGCGAATAGAAAATGAAAGAAAAGATGAAGGGAGGACTCGAAGGAGAACAAGGAGAAAAAGAGGAGACGAGAAGACGAAGATGCGAAACAAAAAGGAAACAAAGGGAAGTGAGAAAGCGTTCGAAACGCAAACCCGGGGCCCCCGAAGGCGGGTATGAAGCGTATGGAGACGAGAAGAACGGAAAAGTAATGGGACGGGAGGGATGAAGAAATTGCTGGAGGGATGGCGAAGCCTCAGAGGAAGGGGAGGGGGGGGGGGTGGAAGGGGGGTTAGGAGGGACCGAAGGAGGACGGACGATGATGATGGCAGCGTATCGCGAGCGGGGGACCAGGGGGGGAAGGAGAGGGGGGGGGGACGTGGAGAGGGGGGGTAAAGTCCAGAGGGGAGGGGGTAGAACGGGGGACAGCACGCTGTGCTGTCCTCCATAAATCTATCAGCCGCGGTTGTATAAATACGACTCAATGAGGCGACCGTGAATCACCCTGACGTGCTTCATAAGTCCCGGGAGTTTATTAAACCGGCGGGCATTTCTCATGTCGGGGATAAGATCAATACGGCCGCGCGCGCTCTCGACCACGCTTGGCCCTAACCCCGTCCTCCCCCTCCCTCCCTCCCCCCTCCCCCCTGCCCCTGGCTCCTCATCGTCCCTCCCACCCGCTCTCTCCACGATTCTTCGCCGTCGTCCTTCCCCCCCCTCCCCCCTTCTCTCAGGTACCCCGCGTTCTCCCCCCCCCCTCCCCCTCCCTCACTTCTTTTCACTGGTGAACGCTGTGACGGACCGAAATAATAAGGTTAATAATGGAATATAATCGGTTGATATCACGTGAGCCCTGTCTCACCTTCGCCGTTCGAGACTCGTGTGCAGAGATTCCCTGGGGAGAGGGGAGGGGAGGAGCAGGGGAGAAGGGGAGGAGAGATGATTCCGGTGATTGTGTGAGGATTGAGCTGGAATCTTGTTGCAGGTGCCTCGGAATTATTCTTCGGCGAGGAGGACTTGGAGGGGAGGGGGGGAGGATAGTTGGACCGAGTTTTGGGTGAGTTGAGCTGTCAGACACAGTCGGTTGTCGAGGGTATCAAGTGGAGTCGGGTCACAATTTAATTTAGTCGGCTATGGATGTGATGCTTTTTTGAAAAATTGTTTTGGTCCACAACCTTGAGAAACCTTGAAGACTCCGTGACCTTGACTACTGGTGAACATGGTCGCTTCGTTGGTCGTCCCAATTGACTCCACTGCTCTGACCAGCAATTCACAGCGGCAGCTACTCGCATAATTGCAATTTTAACAAATGTCCCGAGGGTCACCGCGATCGAACGGCTCATAAAACTTTCTCAGCCGCAGCGGCATAACCAAGATACCGGCGCGGTAATCTCGACCAAAACGCATCAGCGATGAATCGCGAAGATAGTCCAGAGGGAAATGGAAATTAAAAAAAAATAACGAAAAAAAAAATACCGGCGATAATTGTACGTGATCGAGGATCGCGTTAAGCGTCCATTACCGGTTTAGTTGGTTCCAATAAACCATGAATGAGAGAGAGCGAATTACAAAAAAAAAATAAAAAAAAAATACTGAACGATCAGGCCGATACTTACACGTCTGCGTACAAGCTTTGATGTACAGTCGGAGCACTCGCTCGGCTCTCTGCAGTCGTCCCGCTGCCGCCGCTCGGTTCCCGACGATATTGGCTCTCACTATATTATCTAGCGAAACGAGAGACGGCGCAACTCGCGGACTGCGGAACTTTTATCGCTCGGTGATATACGCAGACGGTTCAATCCGAATCTCGGCGCGCATGTAACGCGCGCACGTACGATACGCGCGCGCCGGGTATGAAAGGCGGCGGCGGCAGCAGTCAGTAGGCAGTATACGGGTATATATACAGTGTATATATACTACCGTGCGCGCGGGATACGTATAGCGCCCTCCTTCCGTTCGTAACATAGCCTTTAATTAGTGACCGATAAATTTAGACGGAGAGACTCGCGCGCATCGAGCCGCTCGCGCGCTGCCCCCGCTCGGCCATTGCCGCTTCCCCGCGCGCGACGGTTTATAAGCTGCAGTTGCGGGGATCGGTTGATATCGCTTTCGATTAGCTCAGTCGTCGAAACGATCGAATTCCGCACTTGGGGTGATTTTTTATTTTTATTTACTGGGGTTACTCCTTGCATAATTTTTTTATTTTTTATTTCGATTTCTTATGATCGGGAATTCCTATCTGAAGGCAAATTTTCCGCTGATTCAAAAAAAAAGTGTCTGCCCGACAAAGGGGAATTTTTTTAATTTATTATTTACTGGGGTTACCCCTTGCGTAATTTTTTTATTTTTATTTCGATTTCTTATAATCTGAAAACACTATCCGAAGGCAAATTTTCCGCTGATTCCAAAAAAGAAGTGTCTGTCTGAAAAAAAAAAAAAAAAATTCGAGGAGAAAAATCGAACATAAAAAATTAAATACATATCAACAAGATGAAGATCAGTCCTCCTAAAAAAAATAAACCAAATCGTACGAACGAAACATCAACCGAGTCAGTCGGTTCCTCGAATCCGCGCAAAACCGAAGACTATCGACTTCCCGTCTTACTTCGTGCGATAAACCCCCAAAAAAAAAGCAAAAAAGCAAAACGTCAGAAAGATTCAATCGTTTGGCGTTCGATTTTCGAGCAGAGAGGAAAATTAATAAATACGACAGTGGCGGCTTTCTTGTTCCGCCGTGACTGCTTGGTTGCTCATATCGATTTCCCCTCGACCCCCCCCCCCCCCCCCCCCCCCCTCACCAACGATTCCGGTTGAATTTCGACGCCGCCGCCCGGACAAAGTTCGCTTGTTTGCGTTGTGCGCAGAGATTTGTGTGGCTTGTACAGTGCTCTGATTGCAGCGGAGCGTTTTGCGGGCCGCGGGGGTGGCAGGGGGAGGGTGGCGAGGGGTTAAAGGGGGGAGGGGGTAGGAATTGCTCGAACGGGTAGAAGAGCAGGAAGAGCAAAGGGGGTGGCGGAGGATACGCACACCGTGTACAGTTGTTTCGGGGGGAGGGTGAGGAGGGGTGGGAGGCGGGGGGGAGGGGGATGAAACGGGGGCGAGGGGTCGCCCCCCGCGATTATCTACTCGGCAGCATCGGCAAAGTTGTGATTTAGTATTTTCCACGCCGTTAATTTATTGCCAAGCCTACCACGTTACGGTTAAACATAGTTCATTACCGGCGGGGCTGTAATTAAAGCATATAATAACGAGTCGTAACCCTCGAGACCCTCCGGTCTTGTAAATCTTTGCGGCCGACAACATCCAACCAGCGCAGCTCCAGCAGCTCTCTGCCCGAGCGCGCGAGTCTCGTTCCTCTGCTCGTCCGATACTCATTCGTCTGCCTTTCCGCGATTTACGCCGCGGCGGAACGACGCCGGTTTCTTCGATGCGATCCGCAACACGTTAAGATGATGCTGCAGCGTTCGCTTGGCGCGCCAGGTGAAATCTGAATGGGGGAAAACGATCTCGCGCGCTCGTTTTTTTGGCGAATTTTTTTTTTTTATTTAACGAAGTTTTAAGACCCTATCCGATGGAAAATTTTCCGCTGATTCCAAATATGACCGGTTTTTGCCCGAAAAATAAAAATTTCGAGGAGAAAAACGCGAAAAATGTTCTTCACTTTTTGTCGAATTTTAACGCTTCACTAGAATCGATGTAATTTTTATTTGGATGAATGGAATCGAGATTTTCTTTTTCCGTTCGAAAGATAACCCTTCAAGGAAGAGAATGCCGCCAGGCGGAGCGCGATATCTCGATTCTTGAATTTTTTGCAGATTTTTAAAGTTGACCCTCATGAATCGAAATTTTTTGCAAGGGGTACCCCTTGCCGGTTTTTTCGACGAAAAAAAAAATTTTCGATTTAACGAAGTTTTAAAACCCTATCCGATGGGAAATTTTCCGCTGATTCCAAATATGACCGGTTTTTGCCCGAAAAATAAAAAATTCGGGCAGAAAAACGCGAAAAACGGTTTTTCACTTTTTCCCAATTTTGGCACTTTACTAAAATCGATGCAATTTTTTTTTGGATGGATGGAATCCGGATTTTCTTTTTGCGTTCGAAAGATAACCCTTCAAGGAAGAGAACGCCGCAAGGCGGAAAGCGAAATCTCGATTTTTCGATTTTTTGCAGATTTTTAAAGTTGACCCTCAAAAATCGCAAATTTTTAGAAGGGGTACCCCTTGCCGTTTTTGCAAAATTTGATGAAAAAAAAATTTTCGATTTCGCTAAGTTTAAAAACCCTATCCAACGTAAAATTTCCCGCTGATTCCAAAAATCACAGCTATTACTCCGAAAAATCGAAAATTCAAGAAGAAAATCGCAAAAAACGATTTTATTTTTCCATCAAAAACATACTGACCAAAAAAATTCCCTGAATCCATAATAATTTCTCACCTAATTCATCCACAATCCAAAAACAAAAATCCATCAACTATTTTTCCACACAAATCTAATCCACCAATCCCCCTCCCCCCTTCGTATCTTGGCACCGACCCCATCACCGGAAGCCCCGATTCTTGCGCTCCGCGCGTCTGTTAATTCTCTTAGTTATCGCAGTTCCAGAGCTTCCAGCGGCTCGGAATCGCTCGCGAGTTGTTGTACTTTATGTACGTATCGCGCCAATCTATGGATGAACACGCCGGTACCTTCGGCTCTGGGGCCACGATCGAGCAAAAGGGCGAGAGAGGAGACGGCGGACGCTGGGAGAACCGGAGTGCAACAGGGGGAGAGACGAGGGGGGGGTGGGAGCTGGAGTAGGGTGGGGGGGGGGGGGGGGGGAGCGAGTACGCGGAGAGGATGACTGGGTTCACGGTGGAGAGGGCGAGGAGTAGATGGAGCTTGAATGTTTCTTCTAGGAGCCCGCCGCGCGCGATTTATGGAGCGAAGTGACGGGAGGTGTTTATTGTGCAGCATCTGTTACGTTACTCCGGCTCTGCCACTTGTCTCGCTTCCTCTCTTTTTATCCTCTCGCTCTGTCCCTCCTTCTTTCTCTCTCTTTCTCTCCTTCTCCTTCTCTCTCGTTTCTTCGTTTCGTTTCGTTTCGTTTTCGGCAACGCGCGCAGGTTCACGCCGACGCCGACGCCGACGCCGACGCCGACGCCGACGCCGTCATACATACAACAGACGCCCTCGATTTATAGTTTTGAATTAGACGGGTCGGAGGGGGAAGGAGAGGGAGAGAGAGAGAGAAAAAACGTCGACGCGCGGGAACGCGAGCTTCCTGCGTAAATTTCACCTCGGGCTCGCCCTCGGTTCCTTCCACGATACTTCTTCCCCCCTCCCCGACTTCCCCCCGGCTCGCCCCCACCTTGGCCCGTCTTCCCCCTTGCTCAATTTTCTCCTCCAGACGCGATAAGTCGACGATGCTTCAGTGAATTCCGTAACTCTGTATCGATCTCGAACTTTTTTTCTGGAGTGCGGAAAAACATTTGGATTTAATTATTCTTAACTATCTATACATGAAAAATAAATTGCTTAATGATATGAATCACGATAAGGGTTATAATAATTATAATAATTATAATTGCCGCTATTTCACTGAAATAATTTTTTAATAAAAAAAAAAAATTAAAAAGAAAATATTTGTAGACATATTGTATAATAAATTTTCTATTGCGTATTCCTACAAGTATAGGAAAAATTAATTGCCAGAAGTTGTGAATGTTTCTCAATTGCCAATTAAATATAGACATTATTCCTATATTTTTCAGCGCGGACAAAACCGACTGAGCAGCGCGCGGCTACAGCGATGAGAAGGGAGCGAAGCCGGCGCAGCGACGACTGCGACTCCGGGCCGAGTCCACGGAATGGGGATGGAGTGGGGAGGAGGGAGGTGCGGGCGACTTTCGTCGCGAAGAACGTGTCGAGATGCCGCGAATCTCAGCCCTGAATCTCGACACCGTGAAGAATCCCGCGCGCGGCGTTCCACCCGTTGCCGGAGTGACGATCGCACCTCGGCTGTCTCGTTACCGCCGATTAAATTTGTCAACCGGAGAATCGCGGAGAGACTCCGCGGACGACGACTTTCACCGGAGCGCAGCGCAAACTCGTCGTCCAACTCACGAGTCGCAATGTGGAGCGACTTTCCGTCCTGAGAGACGGGTTAATCATTTTTCAATCAATCGGTTACGTCACTCTGAGTGATTTTTGTCGACTGAATGAACGAGACATTTTTTTAAATATATTTTTAAGTCGTAAAGAATTTTTAATCTTTATTATTGTAGGATTAAAAAAAATAGGAGCACGTAGCGAGGCGACTACTTTAAACTGGAAAGCGTCGTAAAGCATCGCAGTAGAAAAATAACGAAGCACCTGTAGATTCAACGTCTCGCATCGACCCTACGCCAACTTCGGTTCGCCTCAGCTCTGCGAGTCACCACAGCGCGGATATATACCGAGCGAACTACGACGCGGCACGCGTTGATTGTGAGAAGCGCGTTACGCGTCAAGGGCAGACTGTGACGTCAGCGACAGTCGACGAGGATCGCTCGCAGCGATGAAAAACAGCGTCGCAAAGGGCGCCAAGAAGTGTCATTCAAATCAAAATCTAATCTACTATTTAAAAAAACATTTCCTTGCGAAATTACCATAATTAAAAAAAAAAAATTATCTCAGCATTTTATTTCCCAAGAAAAATATCGCACAAAAAATCACTGCAAAATAAAATCCTTCACCCATAAAAAAAAATCGTGCAGAAAACCATTCTCCAAATCTGCAAAATAAAACCCTTCGCTCATCAAGACCTAAAAAAAAATAAAAAAATAAAATAAAATAAAAATTCACTCAGTCACCTAGTCAGAACCAGAGTAGCTTAAGAATCGCAGCGAGTCAGCCCACCACCATAACCCACCCAACCCACTACCACCACCATCACCACCAGCAGCACGCAGTGGCATTCCGGAAGAGCGAAGGGAGCAGAGCGACCGCGGTAAAAGGGCAAAAGGGCGAAGGAGAGCATCGCCACGAAGAGAGCCTCCCTCTCTCTCTGTCTCTCCCTATCTCTCTCTCTCTCTCGCTCTCGACAAGGTCTCAGCGCAGCGAGCGACGTCGGCGCCCAACAGCAGAAGCAAGAGGCAGAGAGAGACGCGTCACTCACTCGCTCCATGTCACTTACACAAACAGACGTACATCACGAGCAGGCAGCAGCAGCACCAGCAGCAGCAGCAGCAGCGGCAACAGCAGCAGCAGCATCGAGCTAGCTACGTGTTCCCTTTTATGTTCCCACACGCACGCTCGCATAAACCTGTCAGTCTCGTGTCACGTGCAGCGCAGTCATTCACTGTCGCCGGCAGCGCACCGGTTGCAGTCACTGTCGAGGAGTGGAGCCGCGAGTAGAGTAGAGCAGCAGCAGCAGCAGCAGCGGCGGTGGCAGCAGCGCCGAGCACCAGTGCCATTATGCCGTTGCTCACCCGCCCGCCCGCGTCTCCGCCCAACGTCGACCAAAGTCGCCGTCAGACCCGCCGAGCGCGCCGCAGCACGAAAGAGTGAAGATTCTGACGTCGCGGAAGCCCCGCCAGGCCGCCGCACTGACGAACGAAGCGAGAGCGAACGGGGCACCAAAGTTTCTCTGACAGTATGTGTGTGTCGCACGACGCGGAGAGCGAGAGATGCGCGCTTGGCACACACGCGGATGTGTCGATTGAACCGCAGCCGGATTCGGCGACGGCGGAATTCGAGAGGAGCCGGGTCACGAGGTTAAGAATGTTTTTTTTTTGGGTTGGGATTAATAGCGGAGAATTGGGGTTTTGTTAGCATTTTTTTTTTGCTTTCTCATAAATTAAGCGTTTTCAAGAATTTTTTTTATCGATTTTTTTATGACAGGACACTCGGTATGACCAAAAGTTTCTAATGAAAATTATGATTAAAAAAATTGTTAATCATAATTTAAATTAAAACTCAACGTGATCCAACGTTGAAATTTTCGGTTCCTAGTCAAAATAATTAGGTGCCAAATAAAAATGATTCCTAGTACTATTTTAACGTAACATTTTCGCGCTTAGAATTTAATCAGTCGTCTCGACGTGACCAAAGCCTCGCGAAAACGAATCGCGAAGAGGTAAGAGACGACGCATGCGCTTAATTGATAATTTTTCGGAGCCGCGAAGTGGCGGAGAAGAGTCGCCTGGGCTCTCCTTTTGCTTCGCAAAGCAGCACCACCAGCAGCAGCAGAAGCAGCGACGTCGCGCGGGGTGACGGGACGCTCGGAGAGGGGGGAGGGGAGGGGAGGAGGGGAGGGGAGACGTAGGAGGATTATGCGCGTGCTGGCGGATGTACGGACCGGAGGAGCCCCGGAGGTTTTATGAGATATGAAAATGAGGACGGCCGTAATAAAAGTGATGTAGGGGGCTCCTCAGAGTCGTTCCTGAAGGCGCCACGAGTCACTCGTCAGGTTTATGCGGAGACGTCCATCATCCCGGTGACGGGCTTCATTGCCTCCTGGCGGCGAAGCTCTCCGATTCCACGCTTCTCCGGTTCTACGTCCGTCTACCCGTTCCTCTCCCTCTCTCTCTCCTCTCTCTCTCTTCGCTCATCTCCCTCTCCTCGTCTCTTTCGTGGCCTTGCGCTCTTACCCTATGTCTGCCTTCACTCCTCTTCACGTCCTCCTCAGCCTTTTCACATTTCGCCTCGCTCTAACCTCCCCCCCCCCTTCATCCTCCCCCTCCTCCCCCTCCTCCCACTTCCTCCTCTTTCCCCTCTCCGCAAGTTTCTCGTCTGTGTCCGAGCGCTTCGAATCCGCGTGTCGCGAGGAGCGAACGTGAGAGAGGGGTGGGGGGGGGGGAGTAGAGAGGGAGAGAGAAGGAGAGAGAGATGAGAGAGAGAGAGATAAACCCGAAGTGCATGAACTCGCAAGAGCTTCACTTCTGCTTCCACTTGTGTAACTACCACTGCCTTAGTACTTGTACGTCAGTATTATATATGTCTGTGTACGTGTATATAGCTCTGCCATGTGCTCTGGTATCCTGACGGAACATCTTCGGCAACGTCCGACCACGCGGCCTGTAGGCGTGGTGCACCGTGAGTGATGTACGATTTTATTCGGTCGGCACACGCGAATTCAGCTCCGCGTCGATCCATTCCTCCCCCCCTCTCCCCCCTCCCCTCCCCCCTTGCTTGGAGTCACGTTCGACCCCCTCGAGGCGAAAGTTTTATAAATCTCGTTTTTTGTACCCTTTGAGTTTCGGAATTTCGAGTTATTATTTATTGGCGAATTAATTTTATGACTGTCGAACGGTTGAGAAACATTGAGGTCAGTGACCTGTTATTTATTTTTATATAGACAAAAAAATGAAATTATTTCAAGGTAAATTAATTTCATTGTAAAGTGATAACTGTCTATCTCGAATATGAGATGAAAAAATGAAACAATAATTCTTGGAGAAACGAATTTCATGGATATCAAATATTGAAAGTCAATGATAATCTGACACTGATAACAGAGTATCTGGAATATGAGATAGTGATTCCCTGCAAACACGCGGAGGACATGCGAAGTGGGTGGAGGGGAGTGTACACACTGTTGCATCCTCGGGAGCTTTCCTTACGTCCTTTCCGGCTCGTCCCCCTCATCCCCCTTCCTCCCCCTTCCTCCCCTCGCGGTAGCTACACGAAAAAGTGAAATATACTCGTGTAAGACGCGATTCCAGACGCGGAGAGCCATCGGGGAAGGGCACAAGGAGCGAAGGGTTGAATGTGTCGGTGTGAAAAAGGAAAAACGCTGAAACTCGGGACGCGAGGAAAAACGACGGAAGCTCGAGGGTTGGAACGGCGAGAGAGCAGAGGGAGAAGAGTGGGAGGAGGGAGGGAGGGAGTGCACAGGGGGAGAGGCTCTGAACTCGGTGTGTAACACGGGCGCTGATAAATCGGCTTTGCCGCCGCGAGAGCTGGCGGCTCGCGCGAACGTGTCTCCATTAGAATCCGCTCGCGATCGGAGAGACTTGGGACACGGCCCATTGTACGTCTTTCGATTTGCGCGCGAAGCAACGATTTTATATTTGTCGATCCCGCAAGAAAATTTCACACCATTTAGACAGGTCGATTGACTCTGATAATCGCTCCGTAATTTTGTTATTTAAAAAAAAAAAAAAAAAAAAAAATCGGCGTGTCTGATCTGCGCCGGAATAATCTACTGACCCATTAGTTTTTATTTTAATTAATTTTCTAAATAATAAAAACCACAAATTAGGAATGTCAACTAATTTGTAAAAAATCAATTAATAGTGAACAGATCAATTGGACCAATTTTTCGATAAAATAATTCGGTTTAAATAATTATTTGTCCATCACAACCGAATAAATTTACTGCCTCTCGTCCCTTCAACTCGCAATTTTTTTCCGAGTGGCAAATCCCTCGTCAGTCGATCCGCGCGTTGCAAATTCTTCGGATCACACTCGAACCGATTAAGTCGCCAGCCAGCGGCGTTACGCGCGCGTCGCTTCCTGGCGCAAGGATCCCCCTCCCCCCTCCCCCCTCCACGCAGGCGCTGGCAGTCCAACGTGCACGTTGCAATGGACGGTGCACTGTACCGACTTCCAACGTGACACTTTCGTGACGGATCTTAATTAGAAACGAGATAGCCATGAATAATTTTTTTTTCTCCCCCCCCCCCCCCCCCTCACCCCCTTGGTTCTCTCACTCCGAGCGCGTATCGTGCTAAATACACCGAGCGCCGAGGTATGTTAACGCTCGTAACTACGCGAAACGCTGACGGCAATTCGACTTCAACTCGTTTTGCGAAATTTGCATAACCTAATAAATATGTTTAACAGCGAGCAGCGCACCGCCGAAGCCGTTGCCGCCGCTCGGTATAACTCGCGAGATCGGCCAACGATTGCTCCTGTCGTCGATTCATTACTCAACGCACCGACGCGCCTTATCGATTGTATAATCGGCGCGAAGGACACTTTTATCGCTGACAAATGTGTGCGCTCGCGTAAGCCGCGAGAGTGCCCACGTCGACCGTCTCGAGAAACAATTTTTTTTTTTTGGGATTCAACAGCGATAAGATAATAAACAAACAAGCAAACAAATAAATAAATCAGTAAATAAATAAACACGAAACATAATTTCGAGCAGTGAGTCCTGATAAGTATTTTTTTTTTTTTTTTTTTTTTTTTTTTTTCAAAATTTTCCCGAAAGGTTCAAGGACCTCAGTGGAGTGATAAGAGTGCGAAAAACCGGAATTTTTGCAACGGTACTGAAGTCAACCACAGTTGATAAAATCTGAACCACATTTCAATGAACTATTCGATTCCCTAAATTTTCGATACCAATTCCGCATCGCGCGGAAGGTGAAAAACGTAAATTCCGGCGGTTCCAAAATTTGCGGCGCGCTTTCAATTATAGCCACAGCCGAAAGATTCATAGTCAGCGGTGAACCGACGGCGACGACGTTTTCCCCAAAGCAGCGCACGAGAAGAGACGTCGCGACTGCTGCTGCGGGGAAAGACGGTCTGAAGAGAGTTGCAATTAAATGCGGTCTAAAGTTATCATTGGTAACTCAGTCGACCTGAGAAGCGAGATGATCATCATCGTCATCGTCGTCGTCGTCATCAAGAGGCTCATGACACACTTAGTGGCCGATCCTGTCGTTACCTTAGCTACTGCGAATACTCGGCAACGCGACTGACGCGTCTGTCCCTCCCTCCTCCCTCCTCCCTGCCTCACAACTCCCACTCCCCACCTCCCAAAAGTGTCTCTTGTCCCTCTTTGAGCCTCCTCATTTCCCCGTCACTTTGTCACTCCTCACATTGGCAGCGTTATATTTTCTTAAACTTACAACCCCCCTCCCCTCCTCTCCCTTCGTTACTTTCAGTCCACACTTCCATCTCTCCCTCTCCTTTCCCCCCGCGACCAAAGTTACCGACACCAAACGCCCGAGGAACGTGCCGCAGCTGACACGGCGGGAGGGAAACTATTTTTGCGCGACGGACGAGCAGCGCTAAGAACGCCGCACGTTCGCCCAGTCAACGACGTTCCAAATGTCCGGCGTGTGCCGACCCCACGTACGTCTCTCTCTCTCTTCCTTCTGCGATAGTGTATATACATATATACGAATGGATGTGTGTATATACACACACAGATATATATGTCTGCTGTTGGCCGGCCGGTGATCTGTGAGGGAGCAGATACAAGTCGGACAGGACAGGTGACAGCTCGAAATGCGACAGTTCGATGTGGTCACTTGTCAGGCAGTTCTTGTTGCGAAATAAAAGACACTAAGGACTTGAGGCCGGAGTAGAGGTCCGAGAAGCGGTGGAAGGGAAGAGGAAGGGGGAAGGTGAGGAAGAGGGGGAGGAGGACGAATCACATCTTCGAGATTCGGGGAGCTGAGAGGTGAATAGCCGTCGCGGATTCACTCACTTGTTTCGCATTGGAATCCCGAAGGGGATCCGAAGCAACAAGATTCGGCCAAAAGTATTTCGCTTTCATCGGAGGAGAGGGAAAGAGAGGGGAAATATGGAGAAGGAGAGAATGCGGGAGAGAGGGATAGAAAAAAAGAGCGAGAAAGACAGGCTCAGTTTTTCTGTCGTTCCTTCTGCTTCTTCTTCTTCGCTCTCTGCCTTCGCTTCTCACTTCCTTCTCTCTCTCTCCGTCTCATTCGCTTTTCGTCCGTCTCTGTCTCACTTTGCGAAGCGAGACGGTCTCAGTCTTCGCTGCCTCGCGCGTCTTTTACATTCGACTCGACGCTCTCCTCGGTATATTTACCGCTTCGCGTCGCGGAGTGGATCTTGTTTGTATCACACGGCTCTCGCACCCGCTACTTCGTCGCTCGAAGGCTTAGAACGCCCGAGCGAGCGAGCGAGTGAGCGCGAGTCCGCCTGCCGTTACCCTCCAAAACTGTCACGCTCTCCTACGATTTATGTTTCCTCCCGCCGGCGGATTGATCCCTTTTTGTTGGCGGATATGCGCGCTCGCGACGCTCGCACAACTCTCGCCCGACCGACTGCTGCTGCGTTGCTGCTCGACGAGTTTCTCGGGACGCGCAGTCACGCGTCCCGGGAACCGACCCAGGTAGCCCGCGCGCGCGACATACGTCACGCGACGCTTCAGAAATAAGCACTCGAGGAGCCGGGAAAAAAAAATATATAACAACTGCGAGGTTTGGTTTGCATTTAAAAGGGGCTTTGTATTTTTAGGCGAGAGATAATTCATAGATCGGGTTTCCGGTCTGTAATCGAAAGCTCGGTAATGATTTTTTTTTGTTGTACAATTCGTGAAAAGGGTTACAAAAATTTTTATTCTGAAAAAACTAAAATTTACTTTTCATAAATAAGGACGACAGAAAAAAAAATAATTCCAAGGCATCAGTTATTAATCAATGAAGGTATCAGTCGCATATTTTTTCGAAAAAAAAAAAAAATCACACTTTCTCCTGTGCTTTAATTTTTTAAAATTTTTTCACTCAAACTTTTCGTCGCTCGCAACTTTAACCTTCCACGTCCGGTGAGGTAACAGATAAAACAGAGGAGAAGAAGGAGGAGGAGAAGAAGGAAAAGAAGGAGGAGAGGAAAAGAAACGGAGTAAGCGAGACGAAAGACGAAGGGCTGCGCATAGGCAAAGAGGCCGCAAAGCGTCTAACCAGCGGAGCGACCAGTCGCCTATCTTGCCACATGCGCCTGGCTTTCGCGAACACAAGAAGCGAGAGCGAGAAAGACAGAAGAAGACGAAGAAAGAGAAAAAGGGAGAGAGAGAGAGAAAGAGAGAAGGACGACACAGAGCAGGCGCATTTGTAAATGCGGCACGTTCAGCTTTTAAACCTATCTACATGACACGCAGCCAGGCAGGCAGGTCTGCACTTTCGAGTTACGATCTCGCGCGCTGGTTTTCGATAAATGCTAAACGCGAACACGTGAGCTTTCTCGTCGGTGCACACTTTATTGCCCCTATGCGCGCGGCCTGCCGCCGTCGCTGCTGCTGCTGCTGCTGCTGCCGACGGCGGCGATCGGCCCTTATGCCCTCTCATCCCTCCTCCTCCTTCGCTCCATTCTACTCCTCACTCTTTTCTCCTCTCACGCGATCCTCATTTCATGGCTCTCCCACTCTCGCCCCCACGATCCTCGCTATTTCCATCCTCCGCGCGCCACCGCCGCCGCGGAATTCTCTTATTTACTTCCTACTTCCAGCAGCAGCAGCAGCTCGCTGCGAGCTTCGCGGCTGTGTTCTCGCGTTACTCCGGGCGATCCGCTTGTTGGTGTATCTCGAATCAGACGTGCCACCTCCTCTCGCTGCATTTAAATGCACGATTTTTTTTCGCGGTTTGTCTATATGTCTGAGGGGTTTATTGGACGATTGAATGGGGTGTCGAATTTTTTGCAAATTTTTAAAGTTGACCCTCATGAATCGAAATTTTTGCAAGGGGTTAGCCTTGCTGTTTTTTTGGCGAAAATTTTTTTTTTCGATTTAACGAAGTTTTAAAATCCTATCCGATGGGAAATTTTCCGCTGATTCCAAATATGACCGGTATTTGCCCGAAAAATAAAAATTTCGAGGAGAAAAACGCGAAAAATGTTCTTCACTTTTGTCGAATTTTAACGCTTCACTAGAATCGATGTAATTTTTATTTGGATGGATGGAATCTAGATTTTCTTTTTCCGTTCGAAAGATAACTCTTCAAGGAAGAGAATAAGGCTTGGCAGAACGCGATATCACGATTCCTTAATTTTTTGCAAATTTTTTAAGTTGACCCTCATGAATCGAAATTTTTGCAAGGGGTGCCCCTTGCCGGTTTTTTGGGCGAAAAAAAAAATTTTCGATTTCGGCTAGTTTAAAAACCCTATCCGATGGGAAATTTTCCGCTGATTCCAAATATGACCGGTTTTTGCCCGAAAAATAAAAAAATGTAGGAGAAAAACCCGAAAAACGATTTTTCACTTTTTCCCAATTTTGGCACTTTACTAAAATCGATGTCATTTTTCTTTAGATCAATATAATCGAGATTTTCTTTTTGCGTTCGAAAGAAGACTCTTCAACGAAGAGAACGCCGCCAGGCGGAACGCGATATCTCGATTTTTCAATTTTTTGCAGATTTTCAAAGTTGACCCTCAAAAATCGCAAATTTTTAGAAGGGGTACCCCTTGCCATTTTCGCAAAATTTGACGAAAAAAAAATTTTCGATTTCGCAAAGTTTGAAAACCCTATCCGATGGGAAATTTTCCGCTGATTCCAAATATGACCGGCATTTGCCCGAAAAATCGAAAACTCTAGGCGAAAAACGCAAAAAACAAAATTAAGAACCTTCGTTTCACAGACAGAGAGGGAAGTGCGAAAAATCTCGTCGATCCACCGGTCGTCCTCGGCGTTACGACCTCATCGCCCCGTAACAGAGCCTTCTGTCTCGTTTCGTCTCGGCTGAATTTCATCGCCAAGTTCGCTCGCTCAACCAGCAGCACCACCACCACCATCAGCAGCAGCGGTGGCGGCAAAAGTGGCAGCACCTCACGGCTGCCGCGGGCAACACTCGCCCCGAGGCTTGCGCAGTTTGTCAGCCACTGTCGTTTTACGATTTCGCGACAACGACAGAATTATTATCGGGCAACGTCATAAACGTCCCGCGCGCGGGTTTCGGGTCGGATGCGCGGGCGCCGAGAGGCGAAAGCCCCGGAGAAACGAGGAAGAGAGGCGAGAGAGATGCAAGCGAAAGGGAGACGAAGGATAAGAGAAAGAGAGGGAGGGAGAGAGACAGAGACAGAGAGAAGAAGAGTGAGAAAGGAGGAGAGGAGAGAGAGGGAGACAGGTTGAGTAGCTGTACACTCGACGCGTCGGTCCGAGGGTGGCAATAACTGTCCGCGGAGGCCTTGTCCACCGGAGTCATCTGTAAATATCACGAGTAGTCCGCCGTCGGTAAATCAATCGTCGTCGCGGCCGTCTCGAGCGTCGTCCCGCGGCTCGTCCGGGATCCCAGTCAGCCACCAGCCAGTGCGTCTCTCTTTTCCGTGAAAGTATGTGCACCGTGAGACGCACCAGACCGGCTTTCAAACTTCTCCCGCAGCTTTGATACGCTGTCTCTCTTCCCTCTTCCTCCCTCCCCTCCCCGCCTAGCCCCTCCCCTTCGACCAAGACGGCTTGGCCACTTCTCGGGATTTTCGTCTCCCGCTTCTCGACAATCTCAGAAACAAGACGCCATTCGGCTGTCAGCATGATTTTTCCAACCATGTTTATTATCTCTCTCTGTGTCCTCGGAGCACTGGTAAATATATACCTACTATTTTATCGGACTGAGGTGAAGATTTTTGGAGAAAAGAGAAAATTTTTTTTTAGGGTTGTTTATTGTGATAAGATTTTTTTTTTAGCTACTGCGTCGCTCGTCAGAATCGCAAAAAAATAGAAGAATTGGCTCCGAAATGTGGGAAAAAAAAACATTCCATAAAAATTAACGCGTCTCGAAGGCTTTGAACTCCCGCGCGGCGAAAGCGTTGTGAGCTCTCAAGGCATTCGTGTTTTTCTCCCCTCCACCGACGCGAAGACACAACGCTCGACGCGCACGCAATCGGTGCCCACAATACCACTCCGATCGCGACGAATCAATTTATGATAATGAATCCCGGAATTTATAGTTGTCTGACAATGAAGATACGAAAGCCCCGCGCGCGAGTTGTCGTCTGGCGGATCGGCCGAGAGCTCGTGACATAAATTTCCAAATGGCTTCCCACGTATTTGCCATTTGACAGTCGCCGATGCCGCGCGGAATATCCGCCCGATTATAACGGACGGACGACGAGAGTTGCGTCGATAATAATTCTCACACGAGAATTCTATTGTCGAATACTCAGATTTTATCCCACAATATTATTCCCGCATTCTTCAGGTGAAAATTTGCAAAATAAAAAATATATCGACCTAAAAAATAACAAATTACATTTTTTTAATTCGTCTAATTTATTCCGCCGACAATCATCACTCAAAATAAATGTCGCCGTTGCACCGATGACCGTAGCTCGTCGATCGATTTTACGGCGCGGCACTTAAAAATCCGAAGCTCCTTGGAACAACCAACTCCGGTATAAAATAGCTCCATAAAAAATTAATTATCTCTCCTTCGTATTTTACGACCCCTCCGAATCCCCATCACTCCCCCCCCCCCCCCCCCCCATCAGTATTATCAGTGTGCGTAACGAAAGCCACCTTAAGACAACCTCACAAGAACGACTCTCCAAGATGTGTTGGTTGCAATAGTCAACCAGCGTCGAAATTTCGGATGCAACGTGGTCCAAGCCTCGGATACTCGGTTTGCGAGACACGTCTGACCGAGGAGTCGAGCCGCGCGTCTCCCACGGACATTTCGCGCCGTATCCTCCAGGAGGCGAAGCCTCGGAGAGTACGGCCGCCATATCCGCGTTACCGTTCGGCATCAACAACAATCTCGACCGTAGTCGCGCGCTCCGTTATTCCGTTAGTGGCTTAGCGGCGGTTGCGGAGAGTCAGTGTGGGGGGGGGGGGCACTGCCCCACGCCCCCCCCATACCCTGGGGCTGTGGGTCGAGAGGCGGAGGTGCCCCGGGCGACGTGCGGGAGGCCAGGGTGGTCGCCCCTGTCCAGCGGACAGGAGGAACCCGAGGAGAATCCAACTCTTCCAAGGAGAACGGGGGGCGAGGGTGAAGGGGAGACGTCGGGGGTTGGGGGCAGGGGGGGGGGCTAACGTCGAGTCTAGCCGGTCGAAGACGACGTGCCGGACCCGCGGCGACCAGACGTAAACCTCCCTTCCATCCACGATGTACACTCACGAGGCTCGAAGTGCTGAACGAAGCGAACTGCGGCAGAGGGTCGTGGGGCATTGGGGGGACGGGTGGGGCTGTCCGAGGGATTGGGGGGAAGCCCCACGTCGGTCTCTCGGCAGCCTCCGCACGGTCCACTCCGGGGGCCAGTAATTAAACAGCCACGAAGCGGCAAAATTGAATCAGTTGAAGAGACAAGGGAGCGTCGTCGCAGAGGTGACGGCCAACTAGCCACAACTATTGTGTCCATAGTGAGAGAAAGCAGAGATGGCGGTGGACGTAGAGTGGAGAGCCGGACGCCGGGAGCCATCGGCGTGGCGGGCGGACGAGGGGGTGGTCCCGGGGTTTTGCCGGGGGATGGAGGAACACGGTCAGGAACCGACCTGGACCGTCGCTGTGTTCGCGTCTAGCGAAGGTTTTGCGCATAGGGCGTTTTGGGTCAAATCGACGTGGACCTTTTTCTTGGATCTTGTAGCAGTCTTTTGCAGCAGAGACATCGCTGTAAAACATTCTACGATGAATATTCAATTTTTTATCATTTTCTTACGACAATTGACAAAAAATACGTCGTACAAAAAATAGGACCCAGTTAGTAGTGAAAAAAAAATAAGGATAAAATAAAAACCTTAATAGTATTACCTAAAGCCCTGAATAGTGCTTTCACAATATTTTTCTTTGAAGCCCCAAAGCCAACTAAAAATACCTTGATGTCGGTTCTATCGCTTTGTCGTGGAATGTCCTGTACAGGTCACAATGAGGACGGCCATGGCGCCCGTAAATGCGAGAGACACGCAAAGAGCGAAGGATATCCTGGCGTCCGGGGTACCCTCGGATGCACCGGGGCCACACAACGATCGAGGATGGACGCGACACTGGCTAGTTTAGACTACACCATCGCCGTTGGCCGTCCAGAAAGTCTCATCGTCACTACCACGAACACGCGGCAAAAGCTCCAACATGCGACTATGTATAGTTGCAGGCGACCACGGACGCTGCACCTACGCGGATGGGAAGAGGATAAGCAGCATTGGCATCACCATCACTGGCATAACCTGACCGTCAGCATCATGTACACTACGTATCTTCCGGTGTGTGTTGGTAATAATTGTATATACAGCATTACCCACCTCAGCACATTGTAAGCCCCCCTCTCACCCTCCGTGAAATACTTATGTATAGGTGTCCATATTCCTGGATGTATATAATATGTATATAGGAGTCAACTCCGCACTCCTCGGGTCTCACCGGCGTCGGCCCCACTGGCAACGTTGCATTAACGCTGTGTCCCTCTAAGTGGTAAGTTTCCCCAAGATTGCATAATGCCTACGTACGCAGATGTGGTTCTCGCCTGGGGTCTTCGCTTGCTGGGGGCGCTGGGTCTAGGGGCCACATAAGTTGTAGTCTCGGTCACTTGCCCTCACTCAGCGGTACAGACGAAAGTAGCGACGTTGTCGGTGGTATATATCGGTGGCTTTTGGGAGATTGAATGACGGGTTCGAGGAAACGAGCAGGAAAAAATTAAAGTTCTTCTTTTTTTACAGCATGGATACTTTGGTATTTTTATATCAGATCCAAGATCATAGAGCATTCAAATGACAACCAACCAAATAGGATTAACAATAATTTCAATGGCCATCTTCTTGATTTTTTATCGATACTCATAGCCAAAAACGTGGCAAAAGGTGACGTCACTGGACAGGCGAACATGGCTATGAGATTTGACTGACAGCTAACAGTGCTACGTCCGAATGAAGAGCCGAGTAATGGGGTAGAAATGAGAAGAGGCTGTCAAGAAGAAGGAAAGTTGAGTCTTGGTGGCTCAAGCCCAAAATGATGGATCGTTATTGATAGCGTTGGCCTTCGGAGAGATCCCGAGAGCTCGCGGACGGGATCAGAATGACAGGGAAGACCCGGGAATAAGGGAAAGGAGTACAGGGTCGTAGTTTTCGAACGCGTCAGAGATCCCGTGACAAGGGTAAAACGGCTACTATCAACGGCCACACCAGCCACGCGCTAGGCCGCAGTACAAGTGACCCCGGGCTCGGAGTTTTCGACTGTATGGGAGATTTACGCCCAAACCAACAAAGTCACCTTTCTCACATGTAGGTGATCCACTAGAAAGCCTTTCTCAAATCTTTTCGGCGTTTTCAGTCAATCCCTGATCATTCGCTTCGTCATCGCCACTTTGGACTCGAGTGCAACCTTCAAGTCAATAGAAATAAAATCGACTTCTAACATCCGTGAATGAATTCTTGTGACTTTTCGACAGCATAATTATTGTTTGCCAGATTTTACAGCAATGACGATTCAAGATGAATGGAGTTATGGAATTTCTTTTTTTTCCCCAAAGTGCAATATCACAACGAGGAAGGATCAATTCAACGAACGGAATAGGACGAAATAATGTTTGTTCGACTCGGTACCCACTTAACGATAGAAATATATATATTCTTCTGGTTCACGGATGAAAAGAGGACAGAGGGCGAACATCGAGTAAATACAATAAACCACAGAAGGAATCCGCAAGGGTCGATCGCGAATGGCGGGACGAGACAACGGAGCGTTGCTGGGAAAAGACCGAGCGACTGTATCACCGGACGGCGTCGCACGAGCGAACTACAAGATTGCGACGAGACCGTTCGGCGTTGGGCCAGTGTCCCACAGTGTCCCGGGTGTCCTCTAGATTCCGAATTCCCCGACCGAAGCTCAGGGGTTCGTATTGCCGTGGCAGCAGCAACACCAGCAGCAGCTGCCTCCACGGAGTCCGAAATATCGGGATATCGTCGCGGAGTTATATCACCGCCCGGTTGTCCCGTAGCTCCTGATTTTTCGTCGCCGGTGGTAATCACAGCGAAAGCCTCGTGTGGACATCGCGAGGGACGGTTTGAAGTTGGTCAGGATGTTGTAGTCAGTAGGTATACCGAATGGCCAGGACTGGATGCAAGAAAACCTGGAAGCAAAGAGAGGAAAATCGAAAATGGTGGAGAGAAAAAAAAAGTCCTTGCTGAAACGGAAGGAATGAAGGAAACAGAGAGAAGGTGGCACAGTGAGAAGCATAGAGCATGGTGTAAGCTAGCTAGGGAAGTATCCTAAAGGCAAAGGCAAACTTTTCTAATACCGTGTCGCCCATCCGGGATTACGCCGGAGATTGAAACGTATATCTACGTTGCAACGTACAGAGCTAGAACGCATTACGCGTAGGTAACACGGCTGCTATGCTGCTTCTGTTGCTGCCTCTTCGCGGGACAATAGCTCCTAAAATTTCGTTTTCCCGGTAAGCTCTGGACCTCCAAGTCGTTTGCGCCGATGTATGGCGCGCGAGTAAATACCTTCGATAATACCTCCCCCGAAAACTGAACCCGGACAGTGTAGAAAGTCCTATCGTTAGACACGTTCCAAATACGTATATCTATTACGAAGACCAACCCTATTATCGTAGGGATATAGTTACCAGAGCTTTTGCATCAGTCCGAAAGTCGGAATTTCGGGTGTTGGAAATTTCTACTGCTGGTCCACAGTCAACAGACTTTTTTAAAAAATCTTCTTATCGAAAACCCTTCTAAGCTTGATTTAATTTAATAAAAATTACAGCGAAATAAAATCCGTCCACAGCGAAATTGCAGAAACGATTGACGAGTTTCGGGAGGACATTTTCGTTGTTTCGTCGGCCGACAGTCCAACCCTGACCCGCGAGGGGAGAGGGGAGGGAGGGGAGGGGGGTAGACAAAGCTACAATGCAGCAGGGGGTGGAAACTAGTCGTCCGCCGGGTCCCCGACGAGCATAACCGCAGGCTGTCTAGTCGGAGTGAGGGACTGCGACGTCGCATAGTTGTTGCACGAGTCTGGTGATGTTGCCGAGAGAGGGTGGAGATGTGGACGGAGGATTGAGGCGAGCGAGGGTGGGAGGCGAAGCCTGGTCGACCCTCGAAAAGCCTCATCCACGAAACCGGGGAGGGAGAGAGAGAGAGAGACAGAGCGAGAGAGGGGTGAGAGAGAGAGAGAGGATACCATCCCCAAACCACCCCCGGTACCAACTCACAGCGCTCGCGCCCCCCTCCCCCCCTCCGGTGCGGTAAGACCACGTTACAAGGGGCCAGTATTTATGCACATTGTTGACTGGCACTTGGATTTATGCACGTCCGTTATATTATGTGTCCTGGCGGCGGTCTCCGTGTAAAGCCGGTATGCCTGGTACCATCTCGCGACCCTGCACGCAACGAATGTGACTAGGCCGCCCAGCCCGCCGCTTTCACTGAGTCGTTGTCGTCGTTGCTGTCGTCATTCGCCTCCGGCGAACGGACGACCAACGTCGAATCGTTTCGAACGAAATTCCGGCGAATTCGGACATCAATGCGTTGTCTAAAAAAATGTTTTGGCAAAAAAAGCATTTTTAAAGTGACATCCAGTCATCAAGGTCAGGGGGCAAGGTCACAATGCTCGAATTGCTACGAATGGAAAAAATCGTAGGGACACCAAAAAGCTTCCTGATTGCTTAGAACTTGATTCCACCTAAAAAATGCTGGTTACAGTTTCTGGTTTTGATGTCCAATGCTCAGAAGTAGCGACAGAAGCGTCTAAGAATGAAAAGCCACGTCTCAACAGAGACGATCGTCGAGCAGTCGACAAAGTTGTAATCCCCTGAGTTCTCCCGTCAGACACCCTTCGTCCCCGTTCACGCCGACAGCACCGCCAGTTTTGCCTCTCAAACGCGCGCGAGCAGCTCTCGCGGAACGGTGCAATAATTAATGGTCAGCAAAATGCAGAGAGCCGAGGTCCTAACGCCAACTTCCCCTGAAGCATCAGTCAGAGTGGGACGGACGTGGAGGCGAACCAGGGGAGGTGTGTTTGTTTATTTGTGAGTCCTTCTTAGAGGATTCGCGAGGGAAGAGAGTGAGAGAGAGAGAAAGCCTGACGAGGTCGACGACGACGTTATACACAAAGCAGCCGTAGCGCCCGTTGACTGGTCGCCCCCGCCGGACCCTGTTTGGGTGGCTGCCGGGTCTGTTGGATCCACTGTTAAATGTTGGGTAGCTCTCCCGCGCGAAGCTGCTGCTGCTTCGGACTGAGCTGACGTGGCCCCCCAGGGGTGGTTACGCCCGGGCATTGTGTCCAGCGTTCTCCGTTGAATCCAAAGCCGCATCACCACCGAAGCGAGGCTCTCGGCCTCGTGCACCGAGGCCAACGTCGGATCACGACGGAGGAGGCACAAACCGAGGAGACCATCGTCATCTTATGTCGTCGCCCGTCGTCGTTGTGCAACCAAACCCCAGCGTGTGCTCCGGACGCTCAGCAGCAGCAGCAGTAGCATCGCAGCGGTGGCTGCAAGGAAATCTTCTTGCAGTTAGGACGACGACATGCCGCCTCCGGGCCAAACTCTCCAACTTTCGTGCCACTTCCAAATGTCCGTCCGACACGGTAGCTTCTGCTGCTGCTTCTGCTGGTGGTGGTGCTGTCCACTGCCGTCAACCCCTCCGGCCTTGCCTCCCAACTTTCGGGCAATCAGCCTTGAAGGGATGCTCCCGATTCTGCGGATCCTGGATCGCCTAATGCTTTGACTGGAATCGCAGAGGGATGTTTTTGGTGCGTCATTGGGTTGAAGCTGACGGTGATGTCTTCATCAACGTCTTCTGAGCTTTCCAGAACCAAATTCCGGAATTAGTGACTGCTGCTGGACTCTCATATAAAGGACTTGAATTTTCCTACTTTAACTGTGAAAACGGATTAAGCTGTTGTCTTCCTTAATTTAATTTCTGAATCGGTCCAAAACATTACCTTTGACACTAACTTTACTCAACCAACGTCCACGACTAAAACACCCTGGACAACCCAACATATCGAACCCCATACCAAGTCCATCGACTCCTCCGCTCCATCCACATCCCCCTCTCCACCCTCCCCCAAACGGCTTTCCGCGCTCATGGCAAAGTCGCGTCCGGCGCAATTAGTCCCCGGAGCCCGTGAAAACGGCTCTCGAAGGCCACACGCTCCCCCGAAGACCCCGTTTTGGGCAAGAAGCTCCCGTGAACCTAGACACAGTGTCTCCCAGTCCCGGAGCACCATAGTCACCGCCACCTCCGACGACGACGATGGCATCGGTGCTGCGGTTAGGCGGATGCCTCGGGGAAGATCGGTGGTGGCTGGCGGCGGTGCCGCTAGGCGGTCCTGTTTGCCGGCGTTTTAGTGTCTCAGGGAGTAATAACGTCTCGGGGTGTAGATTATGCGGTGTCCGGCCGGCGTGCTCGCCGGCTGCCCCAGTATCAGTGTATTCGTGTGTGTGTACACCGGTGCAGCAGAAGTGAACGTAGGAGGAGGAGAGGGAGGAAGAGGAGGAGGAGGAGGAGGAAGAGGAGCACAAGAGGACGACGGAGCGCGAGAGGAGGATGCCCGGAACGGTCGGCGGCGGCGGCGGCCGAGTGCCCAGTTGGGTCCTCCGATGATGCAAGGTCCCCCAGTGCCACCCTCGTCCGGACATATATTAGCATTCTAACCAACCATTATTATATGGCTGCTGGTGAGCCGCCACCACTGTCGCCGCCACGTTCGCTTCTACCCCCGCTCTCCCCGACCCCTTCACGCCTCCCCTCTCCTCGCCCTCGCCCTCTCCCCTCCCCCTCTATCTGCACTCGCACCGTGTTGCGTACTTGGACCAAGTTTACCAACAATTCACCGGGGCTCGCGGGTCCCGCGCTCGCGCTCTATAATGGCCTCGGTTGTTTAATTTATTGCGGTCATAATTAATAGCTTTGTAATTTTCATACGCCCGCCCCCTCCGCTTTTCCTCTGAAAACCCCCGAACCTCGGACCCCGCTGGTTCAACCCCTGCTTAAGTTACACGGTGAACCAGGCGAGCAAATTTATGCGGATACGTTTCGAACGGTCAGCGAGAGAGTCGACAGGAATCTGACCTATCGATTTGGCACTCGTCGGCGTTGTAGAGGTTGTTCAGGGTTGTAAGGGTTTTTTTTAGTAGGTTTCACATATAGCATATGTACGATAATTAGGACCTGTTTTTCGCGATAACAATAATAACTTTATACAAGCTGCTTGTAGATCATGAAGCTAGTCTTCTCTTTATGGAATTTATAATCATCCCCCTTTCTCACTCCTCGCCCCTCAAAAAAGGTAAAGGCTATTAAAACGTAATAAAAAGCGGTAACATAAATAAAAAAAAATTCACTCTCCCCATTCTCGTTTCCACTGTCATCATCTCTCCACCATTCAACCCGCCGCGCTTTTTCGCTTATCCCGAGACCCGCAGATCTGCGGCGCATCCATCGGCTTGCGCAGCCTGCGCGATAAGTAATCGCGAGAAGCTCGTATGACGCTCGCGGCGGCCCCATTCGCGGTAACCGCTCGCGAGGGGGGGGGGCATGGGAATTTATTATTAAATATTTCCACGGGTCCGGTAAGTAGCTTCTTCTTTACGACGGTTAAATATAAAATAAGTAGACGGGTGCAGCAGCAACAGCAGCAGGAGCAGCAAAGCGTGGCAGCCGGGGAGGGGAGAGGGTGAAGGGGGGTCGGGGGGAGGGGGGGGAGGGGGACATCAGGGAGAATGAGGACCAGGAGGAGAAGCAAGGTGCTCACCGTACGATACGCGCGGCCTGACTTGTGGCTCCATTAGCGCCCCCGCGCTCTTTCTCTCTCTCTCTCTCTCTCTCTCTCTCTTCGCGCTGGTAACGTATAGCATAATAAGAGTTTATGTGTCAGGTTGATGCTCCAGAAGGCTGCCAGCAGACGAACTTCGGTCGGCATAGTAACTGTTATATTTTCATTAGGCCACCGACCCATTCTGCCTCCCCTGCCCAACGACCCCCTTGTCCCCCACCCCTCTTCGTCCCCCTGGACTGTGGCTCGTCATCCCCCCTCGCAACCGACCGCCCATCAGGACCCTATGGCCTCCACCACCCCCCCCTAACGTTCTAGCGTAACGAACAGGGGGAGGGGGCAGGGGGGAAGGTGGGGGACATCGATAAATCCCTCAGAATGATGCGCGAGTCGTGAAGGGTGAATCCGCGAGCATTGCTGCTGTGTTACCAGTGTTGATGTTCGCCGGTAAAGCGACCAACATCCGCCCCCTTCGTACCCTTCGAATCCTGAGCTTTCGCACTGGAGTTCCCCTCAGACTGAGAAAATGGGGCTCGGGTGACAAAAAATAAATAATTATAAATAATAAATAAAAATAAAAAATAAATAAGTCATTTGAAATATTCTTGAAGCTTGGAAACAAGTATTTGAATTAAAAAAAAAAATTTCCTACGCGTCTGCTAATCAGTACTAAAAATATGACAGATTTTACTAGGCGACATTGTAATAATTGCGAAAAAAAATCCAAACAAGTTCCAAATCGCTATGTTGGTCAGTACTGAGCACACAAATTTTTATACTAATCGCTACATCCTAGAATCCCCGTTTTCTCAATGCACCGATCTTAAATAAAAAAAATTCTAAAAAAAATAAAAAATTTCGGTATACCAAAATGAGAGGTAAATTAATTTTGTTAAGTTACCGAAGAGCGGCCAATTCGCCGGCATCGTCGTCAGGCGAAACGGAGCAAAACGAAACGCAGCGGTAAGCAGCCCGGGACAGCAGTGAACAGGGATAGAACGAAACCCGTACAATATTTATATTATCCCAACAGGGCACTCGGGGTAACACGGACATGATTGCAATCCCGTTCATATATCTTCGGGTATACGGCCGGTGGCGCGACTCTCTACGCCACGCTTGGGACGTATCAAAAGCGCGGGGGCCACCGCACCAACGGCGGCCACCGCATCGCCTCGTCGTCCACCGGGTCAGCTTGTGTAACGGCGACGACGACACTATCATAATATTTTCAGATAAACCAACGATTTCGCGCGAGCTACACCAGCGCTGCTGCTGCTGCTGCTACTGATCGCCCAACCCTTTTACTCTCCCCCCCCCCCCCCTCCCCTCTCCCCTCGCAAGCTCAGCCGGAGATTCTCGCACCGCGAACATTACGAGAGATCGGAGACCCTCCCCCATCTGGGAGAAGTGGGGGAGGGTCTCGAGATACGAGTTCGAAGACCTGGTTCAGCCGGACGAGACACACTCATAGGTATCCTCTCTCTTCGTTCCCCCGGAAATTGATCGACCGCGCAAACGGCTTCCTCTCTCCTTCTCTCTCTCTTCTGTGCTTTGGGGAAAATTCGGAGCTTCGAATCGAAAAAGTATCTCAGATTCGAGCGAAAGGTGAATTTTTTATATTGAAGTATCATCATCTCACAGGTTTTTTTTCTAGTTCATGCACTTTTTTTCTCAGTGATGTTGTATCGTACTTTTGATAAATACAATAATCGTTAATTTTGATAAATCGTGATTTAATTCTATTTTAATACTTTGCGAGTAAAAATAGCAATTCTTGATCAAATCGATTAATTCGTAGCACTTGATAATGGCTAATATTTTTTTCTCACATGAATTGACGATTATCCGATCAACCCTGATTCTGACGATGCTCAAAGTCGTTGATTCGACTCCGACTCCACGATTTCTCTGTTTGGTCGTCGGGCGCCAGTCGTAGCGACGCAGAGACGTCGAAACCTCGGATCGGACGTTCTTGACCGTTTCGTCGCATCGACATCGAAATCCATGCCCCTTCATTGGGGATGGGTATGGCCTTTCACCCTCCTCCCCCCTTCCTTCCGCTCCCCGGCGATCGTTGTCGATAGATGTGTGCGTTACGTAGCTCCAGAGCCAGAATTTCCGAACGACTGTTTTCGCAAGAGGAGGCAATAATGGCCGGGGAATACCTTAAGAAGTTGCGGATCGGCAATGCGACTCGCAGAAGGTGGTTGCGGGGGTGGAAAAGCAGAGGGGGAAGGAGGGAAGATTGTTCAGAAGCAAAGGATGAGATTGTGGGACGAAAGGGATGGAAGTGGGGGTGGGAGGGGGTGGGAAGGGGGTAGTCAAGGCAGAGGCCAGTGCTGCTTCTGCTGCTGGGGTAGTAAATGAGGCGAAGCCAATCGTTTCATTGCATCAATAGTCGTGAGTCTCCCCAACTCCCTCCCCCACCTCGAGTTATACCAACTTTCTTGATAAATTCCGCGCTTACTTCGCGCCATAACATAACTTTACAGAATCGGAATCACGGCCACGGAAGAATTGCGATTTGTAACTTTAGATGAGGTCCCCCGTGGCCTCAGCCACAAACATCCCCAGCAACCCTTTTCTCTCTCTGTCCGAGCTATAATTTTTCTCGATTCATCCCATATTTAGTTCTCGTGTACCTTTTTTTTTTTTTTTTTTTTTTTTTTTTTTTTTTTTTTTTTTTTTTTTTTTTTTTTCGAATTTCAATGTCGCGTTGCGCTGGTCGCGGTTGTCTTTGACGTCTGCAATTTTAACTGGAATCTGTCCAAATGAGTGGTCAACTTCGCTCAAGGCGACGTTCTACCCACGTCAACCCGGACAAGAGTGACCTGAATGCCCTGAAAGTGAGTTACACGATACGAATATGACGGTGACATTTTCGCGAAAAAATGTATCTGTTCACAATAAAATAAAAAAATAAAAAAAATAAAAAAATGAAACACGAATGATCATTTCCACTCGACTCATGAAAATTCACAAAAACTCACGAAAACTCATGAAAATTCACAAAAATTCACGTGACTCATATGAAAACCCATGAAAAACCGTCTAACCACTCACGACTCCCATAATTATCTCTCCTTATCACCTTTGCGACGGATGAACCAACGCAAAGTTCCGACAGGTTAGCCTCGCACAAACGACGTGGACATTCCGGGTAACCTCAACGCCGTCCGCGTTCTCCTGCGGGATACCGTTTGAAGAGAACCGCGGAAAACCGTCGGCCTGTCGTCGTTCTCCCAGTTTTCACTTCCTCGCCTGGCGCGCACAATGCGAGGCGCGACCGCATTCGCGCGGAGAGCTTTCGACAAATTGGCATTCTTCTTTTGACGGTCTCGCCAGGTCGGCGACTGCTGCGGCGTGTCCCCTCTTCCCAAGGGCGCTCCCCCCTTACAACCCCCTCCCTGCCTCCCTCCCTTACAACCGAGCGGTAAAAGGGGGCGCCAACGTTTGACGTTTGCCTCGCTGCTTTGAATGAAATCGGGCGAGGTGAAGTGCGCGGCGCAAGCGAGTGAAGTGATCTCCGTCTCCGTGGCCGGTACCCCCCCCCCCCCCTCCCCCCCTTCACCCGCGACACCAGATCTCGTCCCTCGCCGCCCGCCGTCGTTTCGCTCGGTCCTGCCGCGCGCATTGTGCCCGACTAATTAGTCGAAGCGCCGGATCGAGGAGCTAACGGCTTTAATTAACATTCCTCGCTCGCCCACCGAGCAGCCGGCTACGTCGACAGAGGAACCTGGCTACCGGGCACCCCACTAACGCGTCTCGCCAGTCGTCGTTCGTCGGACTCGGAGAGGATCCTCTCTCGGAGCTCTCAGTGTCCCTCCGTCGTCGTCACTGCGTCGTCAGTGATGACGACGGCAGTGATCGAGCGGCTCTCCTCGCTTTTCATCGGTAAATTAGACACGCCCTTGTCTCATTTCTTAGGCACCTTTTTTTTCGATGGGTATCAAATTTTTAAGCTGAGGAAAAATTAGGGTAAATGTAAATGACACTCGGATGTATTTATTGGTTAATACTATTGCGGCATTTATTTTCCTAGAATTATGAGATTTATTTTTATTGTATTTCAATTTAATTAAGTAAATTTATTTTATATTTGATTGGTCATTTTTATTATTATTATCAATCGGATACCGAATAGTAGTCGAATTTAACCGAATTATTTTATTTTCTCCCAATGAGCTCATTGGGAGAAAATAAAAGTAAAAAATAAAATAAGACCCTGAGCGTTTTTTTAACGTCTCCTCGCTGACCTCGGCGAAAACGACTCCTGCACCGAGCGCGGATATTGCAGTCTTCTGTATACGGCGCGATTAATGGCGAGCCACCAATCGCTCTGATCGAGAGGCATTAATGCGCCCGGTAATAATTGAGATCGGCTGATCGATCGGTGCGCTTGGGAAACGCGATGTTGGAGCAACGCTGCCGCCCGTCCAAGTCATCCCCGATTCGTCTTCGGTAAGATACTCGACCGGTGAGAAGATCATCGATTTCTGCGGTGCCGGAGACTAAGGAAAATTAAATGATGCAGACTCCGCCGAAGGAGAGTTATTTGTCAGGGTAGTCGGAGCTCACTCTCACCCCTATCTTTCTCACTCGAACCCCTCTCCCCCATTGCCGCACTCGTCCGCCTTCGCTCAAACCTTCGGCACCTCGCGCGTCTCGACTCTCCGTCTCTCTCGTTTCACAACCCCTGAGATCCTTCCACACTTTTCACTGTAGACGCAGCCGACAACGCCGGTTAACCTCAGCTCTGCTATTTGTAACGCGATCGTTAAAATTCGTTCAAATTCCACCACTTTTTTTAGTCCATATTTATCACCTTATTATATTTTTTGTCGAATACAAGATACGATGGAAAACGCTTGAAAAATATATTAGGAAATTGGAGCTGCGTTCTTCCTTTTAATAATTTGTGTTTATAATTAAAAAAAAAAAACTGTTGGGAAGATCCATGAAAAAAAAAAAAAAATTTCATTCCGTGGGCTTCCACATTTGTAATGTAAGTTGATGCCACTTTTCGCTTTTTTTTATTCAGAATTTTCCGGTTTATTTTGTAAATTTATGTCTTTGGTGTCTCTTTGTGAAAAACATAAAAAAAATGTATAGTACGTTCCTTGGTCACGTATCAGCGAAAAAATAAGGAAAACCTGCCGGCTGCGCCGCTGACGAGTGTCGGGAATAAAAAGCCGGATGCGTCGCGGAATCGAGCGTCGCGATGATATTGCTGCCCGCTCGGAGCCGTGAAAGTCCTGCGGTATGAGGTACGCCATGGTGTGTGCGAAGGGAGAGAGAGGGAGAGTCGCTACAGCGGGGAATGGAAAGTGGGGTTCGGTCGTAGTGCGGGAAGAGGGGGAGGGGGTGCAGCAACGTGGCGGCATACCGCCCCGATAAACAACGGGAACATCGAGTGAAAGGTGGGTGCTGCCTACACCCTGTGCTCCAGCGCAACCCTCTCGTATCTGCCACGTATAAATTCACAACACTTGCAAATAACTGCTGTGCATCGCTCGATCGACGAGGTGCTCCCCCTCCCCCCTCCCTTCCTCGTGAAGTGGGTGATGGAGGGGGAGTGGAGCCGGTGCACGAAATCTCGCACGTCGGAAAAGCCTCTGGATATCGATACACTTAAGGGATGACAGAGATCGGTAGAGCTTGCGACAATTTTGGCTTTCTATTTGTGTAATGTTAATTAATTAAATGAAAAAAAAAAATCAACAGCTGTCTACTTTTTTAATGCCACATAAAAAAATAATAAATCGCGATGCAGTTAGGGCTTCCCATTTGTCTTATGATATTAATTAATTAATTGGAAAAAATGCACTGTGTGTTTTTTTTTAATTGCCAAATAATTCGCAACGAATTAACGATGAATTACAGAATTTATGAGGATCAAGAGATCAAAATTTGTATGATAAAAATTAATCAGCTGATTAAAAAAAAATCGACTCTTTTTTATACCAAAAAATTGACAACTAACGATGAATTATTGGATCCCGAAGGATGAAGGGTTGAAGGCAAAAATGTAACACATTTTTTTTCCTCTTTCCTTCGACTCTTGCAATTCCTCCCGACATCATTTCTCTTCGATCACCTCTTTTTTTTTATTCTTCATTCCTTTTTCTTCCTCCCCCACAGCGAGAGGAGAGTTGGCGTTGCTCCTTCATTCGGCTTCGTCCATAATTCTCGTCGTCCTTCTTCCTCCGCTTCGTCTGTCGTCGTGTGCGCTGTCCCGACAACTGAAGGAAGGTGAAGCGGGCGAAGCAGCAGGAGGAGTAGATGGAGGAGGAAGGAGGAGGAGGGACCCCCGGGCACCTCGACTCGACTCTCATCGGGGCTCGCGAAGCGCGATAACTTTTTCCTTCTCTCTGGCCAGAGTGCAACGTGTACGCCCGAATTTATGCCGGACCGAGAATTAATGTGTGACAGATTTGTAGTTATTACGAAGGCGACGCGGGGGGAGCGGACGAGAGAGAGAGAAAGAGAGAGAGAAGGAGTGAGAGAGACAGCCACCTTCTCCGCCTTCGCCGACTCGAGTATAACCGTTGCCGAGTGGAAAGGGGCGGCGGAGAAAGCGTAGAGAACGAGGGGTAGTCGGCTCCGGGGGTGGGAAAGCCAAAGTGGGGAGCCAGACAGACGAGCAGACCGTTTCTTCACTCACTTTCAGGTCGGAGTCACCTAAAAAGAAAAATCAAATAAAAAAATAACCAAAGTATCAGCAATAAAAAAAATGCTCAGTGAATTTTAATTTTCACAAATTCTTCTTCCCTATTAAACAAAAAATAGCTGCACGCAATTTTTTCCCTGTGTCTTCTGATCTTGGCTCCTAATAAGGTCACTCGATTTTTTTTCGGAATTTCCCAAAAACGCAAAAGTTGCCAGAGCTCAGTAAATAAATGTCAGAGTCACTCGAGCAATTTTATGTGACCTACATTTTTTTTCCGAAATTTCCTATAAACACAAAAATCGCTATACGTGAAAAAAAAAAAAAAAATGCCAGTCACTCGAACGATTCAACTATGGCGACGAAGAACCACGACTCTCTCGCGATGTTGTGTGACCTAAATATCCGGCCGGGGTCGTCGCGAGGGCACCGCGAAGGCGCGCTAAGAGCGGCGCGAAAGATTTGTAGTTATAGCCGCGGATCAGAAACGAGCGAGGGAGACGGAGAGTGACGAGGGTTATACGTCGAAGGACCTCGGGAATGAGGAACCCGGAGGGTAAGAGTATACACGTTAGGAGCGCCGAAGAGGCAAAAGCACAGGAGGGGGTTGAGGGGTTCGGTGGGGGGAGGGGGGAGCGGAGGCAGTCAGGCAGTCGGGCGGCCAGGGCATTGAGGCAGCGATGGCGGCGGAAGTGAGCCCATTACTTATTATAACTGCCGAGCCGCGCGCGGCGAGTGCGAGCGAAAGAGCGAAAGGAGCGAGCGGCGCGCCTGTCAGGCATCCATCATCGCGACGAATGGCCTCCCTGCCAATAACATCCGCCGTCATCGCCAACTTTCCGCGGCGCTCGGCTCGCGTCTCTCGTGCTCGCCTCGACTTTTCCCCCCTTCGGCTCTCGATGTACACTTGCCTGTCCCCACCAGTTTTCTTATATTACTTCCTACTCCCCAAACCCCTCTCCGTGCGCATCGCCACTGTTCGACGTGCAAGCTGATTAATTGCATGTATTTATTTTCCGTCAAACGAATTTTTTCCGGGCGGCACGAAAAAAAAAAAAAAAAAAAAAATTGAGCAGCTGCTTCGAAGCGTATTTTATTTTTTTACGAGATATATCAAATTATTTATTTGTGATTCGTAATAAAATTGAAAAAAATCGCACAGCTCCTTATTAATCGAAAAATCTAAATTATTAATCTAAAATAATTTTTTTTGCACAAAATGAATAAAATAAAAATAAACCTTATTTACACAAAAAAAGTATTTTTACTGTCAGAAATTTATTCCAACAATCCTCCCACTGAGTGATTTTCGTCAGGCCACATTTTTTTTTTTTTTTTTTTCGTATCCTTCGCCAAACGTCGATGCCCGGGCGAGGGAAAAATGTATCGCGTGATGCGGGATCACGCGTCGGAGGCGAGAGCTTCGCGGCCAATTTCGAAAATCGCGAATTTACGTCCTCGCCGCCAAATCCCACGCCTTCCTCGACGTCGGATGGCCAGAAGGGGTGGCAGGGGTCTGGGGTAGGTGGGAGGGGGTTGCCACCCCCGACTCCTACAGAGCACCGAGAGCGAAGTTGTAGTGTGGGAGCCTGGAAAGGAGGACGAATCCGGGCCGAAGGACCGCGCAACGAAGGAGAGAAAGACAGAGGAAGGAGCGAAGAGAAGCGCGAGTATCGCTATCCATGCCGAGAGTCTTACGATCGAGGCTTACGAGGATCGTAAATAAGTTTGCGATACGGCCCTCGCACGCTCGTTGAAGATACGACGAGGCGAGAGTGAGAGAGAAAATACTAAAGATATATATATAGACGAGTGCGATGCTGCGCAGCGACGACGCGAATCAGAGACAAGGACAGCGAGCGATCGATCAATGAGAGACGCAGGAAGGAAGGAAGCGGACGGGGAAAGGCGAGCTAAAGAGACTGGAACTGAGAAATAGGGATAAGACATAACCGTGCCGAAACGCTTTACGAGTATCGATCGCCGCTTCTCCGGCAAACATTTCGCCGCGGCTACCTTCGTCGATCGACGGCGGCGCTTCGATAAAATGATCACGCCGAGAAATTAGTACTTCAGTATAATAGGGACGTATATTTTTCGACGCTTTTTCGAATTCTAGCCGTTATTATTATTATTGTCCGAAAATAATAAGTAAAGTCTCAGTGTGATTCGAATTACCTCACTATTTTTTTTTACCATCGTTAAAAATCAATCAGTAAAATTAAAATGTGTTGCAACATTTATTTCTTATCAGCGAAAAAATTAAATAAATAATTCCCAGCGATTTATCAACCACAAAAAGTGACCTGACCCCTAAAAAAAAATCGTCAGTCGTCTCGTCACATTTGTCACAATCGTCGCGATTATTTTTTCACCTTTCCCGCAATATATATATATATAGCGAACGATCGAAATTCCATCGTAACTAATTGGCCAACGTTCGCGATAATTTGCAGGCCGACGGCGGAGGGGGGTTGCATTACGCGTGCGGACGCTGGGATAGACGGTCGAGGCACTTGAAGTCGTGACACGGACCAATGGATGCGCATACACAGTGCGCTCTACATATGCGAAGCTGCCATGCAAAATCCAGTAGGTATATCCGCGTGTGGCCAGCCAAGGGGGGAAACAGAGGGAAGGAGGGGGGAGAGCGGGGGGCCAAAGCTACTGGCCATAGCGAGTCAGGCTGGCGGCGTTAGGTCGGGGCACCTGGCAGCCCGTATCTATGTAACCAAGCGGACAGCTGGAGTGACTCAGGGCAGATTACAGTGATTGCTTGTTTATGGTCATTAACATCCTCGTGGTCCCCATAACTACTCTCCGTCTCTCTCGCTCCCTCCCCCGTCCCCCTCCCCCCCTCTCCCCACGAGCGTTTCCGATGTCCCGTACGATCAGCGCCGCTTTGCACCGAGTCGAAGCCGCTTCTCCATTATTCGTTCGAGCCACACTTCGAACGGGGGGAATTGATCGAAGAAGCGTCCGCGACGACGTCGTCTAATTGACACTAACGCGTCGCGACCAACTGGAACATCTTCGTCTCGTTAAATATACAGACTAGACACAGTCGACCCAGTGACGATGTTTCCAACGAAAATCGCGTCAGCCTATCGACAACCGATTCCGGTCTGTGGATCATTTAGGCGAGACAGAGTCGACACCTAAATAATCGACAGGCCGGAAGCGGTTATACCGATGCCCTCGCACGATACATGTCACATTTTTATTTCTCGATTTCGCGAAAAAAAAAAAAAATGAGAAGCGAAAAAATTCTACTACAAAACACAGGAGATAAAAACGTAAAAAAAATCATAATCAACCCCCTTCCCCAGAAAACCGAATATTTTTTGAAGTACCGGTTTTGGCCACCTTTGGTGCAGTTGTGGCCACCGACTCCGAAAATACAGAATTATTTGTACTGTAAAAAAAAATGGTATTGACCATTTTATTAATTTGTATGGTTACTTTCCGAAATTCCAATATGAAAATACACACTGAGAAAAATGAGTACTTGCGATTACCAATCATTGATTCCATCTACCAAAATATTGGTTGCAGTTACTAAAATATTAATAGCTCTGACCAACGATTGGTAATCACAACTATTCACTTTTCTCAGTGCAGGAAAACAATAATAAAAATAAATTATAGTGAAAATGGCCACAAATGGTAGGCGACAACCCTATCGCACGTGTCTTTGGGATCTGCGAGTGCGATATCCGTGGTAACAGCGATGCGAGTGAGGTGCGGAGGGGGGGAGGGGGGAAGGGATATCAAGAGGTGCGGGAGTGAGGACGAGGGCGCGGATAGAGAAAGGGGAGAGGGCTGACGGGCGGCTGAGGGAGGAGGGGAGGGGGGAGCGGGGTGTCCGTGGCAAGAGCGTGGGCCACATAAACACGTGAACGGAGGAGAGATACATGGCGGCAGTATGTTACACGTGTTACCGGCCGCCACGTATGGGTTACGTCCGGCAGTCAATCGCTCTAATACTCGAGCGTTTGCTCGGCCAGCCAGGAGCGGTGGTTGCGTTACTCTCCCCCTCCTCCCCCACCTCCACCTCCTGCAGCTCGTTGGCTCACACCCTTCTGACCCGTTGTTGACGGCGGCTCGGTCGGTGCACAGCGCGTTGCGATGGTCCAGTCCATCCTCTCCCCCCATCGGTCCTCCCTCCCCCACCTCCTCTCCTTCCCCTCCCCCTCCGGTTCGAGCTCCGCGCGCACGCCGCGTGCTGCGGGAGTCGACGAGCGAGCGCAGCACGCACCCTCCGCCAGCCGCCTTCCGTCTCGCTCGCTGCTGCAGAGACTACATCACCAAGTGATTACCGCCGCCACCTCTCCGGGCTTGCGTGCTCTCCACGCTCCTCACTCCTCGCTCCAGTTCCTCGACGCGTGCTCAGTCCTGCAGCTCCGCTTCAGCCCTCCTTCACAGGCTGAAGAGTCGAGTAGTGGGATCATTTTTTGGTATCGTGACGAAAATATTTGTACCTAGAAAAGAAAAAAGGAAAATATTGCATTAAAAAAAATTGATGCTTCGTAATATATTGCATTGAAAAAATCGATGCTTCGAATTATATTGCATTACAAAAATCGATGCTACGAAATATATTGCATTAAAAAAATTGCTCCGAAATATGTTACATTAAAAAAATCATTCTTCCGAAATCTTTTGCTTTGAAAAAAAAATCAAATATTTAAACCTCCCTCGAAAGGTGTAAAAGAAAATGATGAAAGCTGCGACTTCGAAGGAAAACAAATAAGACCAAACAAGCACTGAAATTCCGACGGTAATTCCGCAGTCCGTCGTCCAATTAAGAGGCTTGTTCGGCGAAGACGCAGCAGCAGCAATGGCAGCAGCAGCAGCGGCGTCGGCCGGCGATAGTCGCGAACAGCAAAGAGTAATCCATGCGGGACAGAAGCGCTCAGGCCGGCCTTATTATGCCTGTTTAACAAAGCCGAGCTGATTATATCAATAAATTAAGCGGAAGAGTTGCGTCGCGGGGCACCCACGAGGGCTCTTCCTCCCTCCACCCCCTCCTCGCCCCTCCTCCTCTTCCAGGAGGGGAAGAGAAAGTCGCGCGGAGGCTTCTGGAGATCTTCCTGGGCGCTATAGTCAATTCCAGGGTGCAACCCTCTGACTACGACGAAGCTGCTGCTGCTGCCCTCGTCGTCCGGTGTACGGTGGACTAACCTAACCTAACATGGCTGTATAGCCTCGGTCGTAGAGCAAAGAGAGAGAGAGAGAGAGAGAGGGAGAGGGACAGAGAGAGATAGGGTGAGAAGGAGAGAGAGAGAGAGACCCCAGCGAGCCGCTTTACCGAGGCGTACATCACAGACGTCCGGGTCGCTCCGCCCTGAGTTATGCTCGACAATTATACCTATCTGCCCCGCGGTGGGCGTTATTATCATATTATACCACGTTACTCCTGCCGCTACGTCGTCGTCCCACCGCCGTCGTGCCGTCGTGTGCGTGAGTTTCTGTATTCCGTCACGCGTGTATATATCACCAGGGCCCAGGTAGACAGGCAGCACGCGGGAAGCACTGAGGTAGGGGGGAGGGGGGAGGGGGATCTATAGATCGCGAGAATTTTTTTCGCTGAGGATTTATTTTAGGGTGGAAGTCGGTTCACCGCCAATTTAATTAGTCCTGTGTCCAACATCTGAAAATTACTGTTATCAGATATCAAATTGAAAAAAAAAATTACTATCAATTTTTTAATAATATTTTACAGCCCCTTTCTGAAGGGTGAAAAAAATTGTAAAAATAAATGATGCCCAGCAATGTTCACTGACCTTCGTCAACGTTTTACTGCACCTTTGCGAACGATGAAAAAATTGTAAAAAAAATTATTCCCAGCACTGACCTCCGACAACATTTTCCTGCCTCACAGCTTAAATACGCCAAGAATTACCGTCTCTCTTTCACCCCCTCCCCCCTCCCCTCTCAATGATGCATTTCAGGGTGACAAGTGGTGTTGACTACGTTCCAATCGTACCAAAAGTTGGGACCGCAGCCAGCGCAACCACCACCGTCACCACGACCATCACCACCACTGCATCGCGCAGCTACAAACGTCCCTTGCGTAACGACGCCGCCGCCGCCGCCGCGCTCGGTTGGTTCGCCGAAAAATCCCTGAATTATGATAATGGCATTGACATAATGCGATCCAATGAGGCAATCAAGGGGCGCGTCGGGCGGCTCGATGATATCGATGGTCGCCGCCGCTGCGCTGCGCCACCCAGCGCCCTCTATACATATAGTACATCCAGGGGTGCATCTATATTGCACCGACGTTCGTGTGTAACGCGAACCGAGCACCGAGCCTTGTGTGTGTTTAAGTAGAGCCGAGATAGCTGGCTGTGAGGTGTTTAGGGAGAGCAGGGGGACAGCCCCCCCTCCCCCCCCCCCCTCCACCTACCCTCCGGAGGGAGGAGGGGGAGAGTAGTTGTGGCGCGTGGTGATGGTGCAGTGGTACAGCTTTCCCAGTCAGGTTCACCAGAGTTACGCATCCACAGTTCTCGTATTACCGGCGGGGCGAGAGCCCCGTTACCGTCGAAACGGCGGCAAGCGAGTGAGTCGGCCCGCAGAGCGTTCGGTGTGCAGCGGCGGCAGCGGCGGGCCGAACGACCGCGGCGGCCGGCGATCTATGTGCCGCACGATCCGTAGTGCGTGTAGCGGGGCTATAATTGCCGGCGGTGGACCAGCGCACCAGCCGATGCTCCTGGAGAGCGGGCCCCGTTTCCATCAATCAGCGACGTTAAATGCTGGGCTGAACGTACAACGTGCGGGGGCGAGAGGGAGAGAGAAGGAGGGGGGAGGAGAGGGAGAGTGGAGGAAACGGGAGCTGGCGTTATACGTACTACTGAACACACGATCGTACAATTCGACGAACGCTGCTGCTGCTGCTGCTACTGCTGCTGCTGCTACTGCTGCTGATGCTACTGCTGCTGCTGCTGCTCGCTTCTCACACAACTTGTTCGCATATATTATGAGATCACTCAGGGATTTCCGAGATCGACCGGTCATCGGTCACCTTAATGGCACTCCAACGGTTTCCGGTCGCACTGTGGGACTGGGTACTCGGGTCTGGAGATGTGTGAGTGTTAGGGGTGGAGGGGGTGTCAGGGGTCAGGGATAGGGGTCAGTGTTGGTTAAATCAATAGTGTGCATCTTGTTTGTGAATTTTGGAGAGGCTCATTGGCAGGAGAATCGATTTTTAACTGTCATTAGGAGCTTGAGTCGTTTGGGACAGGCTTTGGAGGGTGGAGGGTGGAAAAGTTGGTTATCCATAATTCTGGCTCTCGTTTACAGATGACGTCACTGCACAGCAGGAACTGATTAATTTTTTTCACAGTAGGTATGACAATTTCTATCATATTTTTCTTTGCTCAATGCTGAAACGGATCCTTCTTGACTCACATTAATCCCCAATCTGGAGGGAAAAAAAAATGGACCGCGAGCCATTTTTTTTCCTCCAGATCCTTCTGTAAATATGCTTGTCGTGGAAAACAGTATCAACCCTGGCCAGCGCGGACATAACTAACCCCCGTTGACCAGGGTTCAACGGCGTTGCTTCTGCTTCATTCCCAATCTATGACCAGCGCTCGTCCGTTGCGTGCGCCAGACCTGGACACGCAGAGCGCATATAAAGCGCATGCGCGCTGTCACGAAAAATATCGTCGAATCGGTCGTTGAGCCGGCGCGCGTTGCCGCGTCAGTTTACGATCGCCCGCGAAACGCTTGGCGTTTTCGCTTGGCGCGAGCCTGGCGAGTCCCAGGCTGGGGTAAACTAGTCCGGGGCTCGACGGGGGTTGCCGGGGGTTGATCAGACCCGCGGAATAAAGCCTCGGCCGCCGCTCTGCGAACCGATCATGAAATACCGATCGCACGGACGGGCGGGCTCTGTATATGCGCGCCAGTTCTCTCTTTCTCTCTTTCTGTCTCTCGTCCCACGGTTTTCAGGTGCTTTATAGTGATGCGACAAAAATGTAAATGCGATATCGTCCGCGATTCCGCGGTATAAATCTCGCGTTAATGCGTGGAACGCAGTACGAGCTGTCTGCTACCGCCCCCCTCCCCTCCCCCCCCATCACCGGCTTCGTCCCTCCCCCACCTCCTCGCCCCTCAGCAGGGAGGACCCCTCACTTCCCTCTTACGTATTCGTCTCTCTTTTGGTGGGCAACGTTGAGAGAGCGAGTGCCGAAATCTGCGGGACGAGGATCTGGCAATGATCGCTACATTAACTGCGCTCACGCGCGCGGACGGGGTTATAGACAGCGAAGAAGGAACGGAAAGAATTGGCGAAAATTTTTTTTTTCGATTTAACGAAGTTTTAAAACCCTATCCGATGGGAAATTTTCCGCTGATTCCAAATATGACCGGTATTTGCCCGAAAAATAAAAAAATTCTAGGAGAAAATCACGAAAAACGATTTTTTGCTTTTTCCCAATTTTGGCACTTCACTAGAATCGATGTAATTTTTTTTTGGATGAATGGAATCAGGATTTTCTTTTTGCGTTCGAAAGGAGACACTTTATCGAAAAGAATGCTGCAAGGCAGAATGCGATATCTCGATTTTTCGATTTTTTGCAGATTTTTAAAGTTGACCCTCAGAAATCGCACATTTTTTGAAGGGGTACCCCTTGCCGTTTTTTTGGCGAAAAAAAAAATTTTCGATTTTACGAAGTTTTAAAACCCTATCCGATGGGAAATTTTCCGCTGATTTCAAATATGACCTTTTTTTGCCCGAAAAATAAAAAATTCGAGAAGAAAAACGCGAAAAACGATTTTTCACTTTTTGCCAATTTTGGCACTTCACTAGAATCGATGTAATTTTTTTTTGGATGAATGAAATCAGGATTTTCTTTTTGCGTTCGAAAGAAGACACTTCAACGAAGAGAATGCCACAAGGCAGAACGCAATATCTCGATTTTTCGATTTTTTGCAGATTTTCAAAGTTGACCCTCAAAAATCGCAAATTTATAGAAGGGGTACCCCTTGCGTTTTTTGCAAAATTTGACGAAAAAAAAAATTTTCGATTTCGCAAATTTAAAAAACCCTATCCTATGGGAAATTTTCCGCTGATTCCAAAAATCACAGGCATTTGCCCGAAAAATAAAAAATTCGAGGAGAAAAACGCAAAAATCAATATTTTCTTCTGCCAAACTGCGAAATTTCGCGACAACGAATCCAACGACCAATCAGAGGCCTAATACATCGACAAAAATAGTTGCCCCCGAACTTTTTAATATAAAATTCTCTCAACTATTCCAAAAATCGCCAAAACGACTGATCACCCAAACTTCCCCACAGCCGATGTAGCAATTCTCGCCATAAAATCCACCCCTAGGGGATGAAACATAGAACTTCTCGGCAGTCTCGCTCTCGCTCGTCGCGTTGGCTCGGGCGTTCATTAGGGCCTCGCGCTTCATCGCTCCGTCTCTCCCTCACCGCTTTCTTTCTTTCCTCCCCCTTCCATCTCTCGCGTTCCTCACGACGACGATGAGGAAGAGGACGACGACGCCGACGACGACGACGACAACGAGAGCCACCCTCGTCGGGTACGTACTAAAGCGGCGGGAGGCGAAAGCGTTATAGGAGCCCAGGGGTGGGACGTGAGGTCGCTCGGGGGTTGCCCAAAGGAGGGAGGGGGGGAGGGGGGAGGAGGGGTGCGAGAGACTCTCTCTATTCCGTTCACTTGGGCAACGTCGTCCCGAGCAAACGAAAAGGAAGGGTGCAGGAGGGGGTGAGAGGGGGTAGGAGGGGGGTAGGAGGGTCGGAGGGGGTCGGAGGGGGTCGAAGACGGGTGCGGGGGTGCCGCGTACGCGATAGATCAACCTGGCGGCAGCGCTCCTTCGAAAAACATCCATAAAACGCAGTAGGGCGGACTCAGCGACAATAAACTCTACATATAAATCTTGTCCTGTGACGCCGTGATACGCTGATGGCGAGCACGATAATCTCCGAGAATGCGGGTCCCTTCTTCTTCGTCCCTCTCTGTCTCCTTCCTCTCCCCTCTCTCTCCTTCTCTCTTCCCGGGGATGGATGTATATATGTATACATCGGGTATATATATATGTGCAGCAAACACCCACCGACCCTATCGTCTCCGGTTCTTCTGCCGCTGATGCTCCTCCTTCTCCTCTTTCCGGCTTGTGTTCGCCGCTTTGCTCTCTCGCATCTTTCTCGGTTAATTCTCTACTCCGTTCGACTTATGCTGTATTTGTCAAACGCTCGTTTTTGGAGCAGCGGGTTATTTTTTTTTGCAGGAGATGCGATTGGAGTGAAACTGTAGAATTGATTTCGTATCGATTGTAGGGAATTGGGAATGACCTTTAGTTGGGTTTCTTGTGGGTTTAATTTTTTTATGAGTGTACTTTAGTCCTGGAAGGTTAAAAAAAATATTTCGAGATTTCCTGGTGTTTTGTTTTGCTGTTTCAAAAAAATTCTTCTTGTCCTAAAATCATTCATTTTCAACGTTTATCATTTTTTTTTTTTTTTTTTTTTAAAGGCTTGAGCTACAATATTTCAACTCGCAATTCACGAATTCTAAATGCCCTTAACTCGTCGGTTCCTTCGTCCCTCTCGGCGCTGCGGATTGAACAATGGCGTGTGAAATTTTAACTCGGGCCCTCGGTACCCTCTCCCGCACTTATCGCCACCTCTCTCTCACTCTCTCCTCCCCTCCCTCTCGCCCTTTGGCCTCTGGCCCCTCTGGCAGTTAACCGTTCGAGCTTTACTACACCGAAGACGCGCGTGCAGCCTTCCTCGCGCTCGCCTAATTCAATTATTCACTCGAGAGCCGGATCTCCTCTCTTCTGCCTCCTGGACTACCCAACTTCTCATCGTCGTCGGATCTCAGGATCTGGAAAGTAATTACCATATCTTCACAGTGGTCGAAAGGCAACACCGATGTCTACCAAATATTTCGCCAACATTCCCCAAAAAATTCCTAGAAAAAAATTCATACAAGAACCAAACAAAAATTCTATAAATTTTTGCCAGACTTTTCCCCAATCTGGCAATGTTTCCCAGACAAGGACACGTCTCAAAAATTCTTCTCCACATTAATTCCCTCCAAAACCAAAGTCCCACCAAAATCGCCCAAAACTTTCCAACTCAACAACCCCCCCTCCAAAAATTCCCTATAATCATCCCCCAAACCATCAATTAATTTCCTCGCTCGCTCGATATTTCCAAATCGCTTGTCTAAACTGACGCCGAAGTGACGAGACTAAGACACCCGATCGAGGGGGTCGTGTACGCTCCGCGAGTCGATAATCACGTCAGTGCTCGGCGGTCTTGGCGACATTGCTAAGATGGATTTGTCACGCTTCGTTGTCACTTAGTCGATAACGTGTTGACGAGTGTTACTGCACGTGGAGCGCGCACTTGGAGGTAGGGCTGGATGAGGGACTCGGAGGGAGGAAGGGAGAGGGGAGGAGGGGTTGCCCTACCCCTCCTCCGTCCGGGAACGACGCGCGTTAACTAGACAGAGCGGCACTCAATTATTACCGTCAGACCTCGTGTAGTTTAATTCATCCGGCACCCTAGCCATGTGCCCTGCTGCGACGGGGCTCGCTTCGTCTCACACTCTTCCTCCGCTTCGCACCCTGTCGCCCTCTGTCGCCATCTCTCTCGCTCCGTCGCCCACAAGCAGCGAACGACGATCGTCCCCTCTCGCCCTTCCCCTTTCCTCTGCCTCTTCGTCCCCTTCCCCCCTCTTCGGTCCCCTCCTTCTCCCCCTCAGCCGATCATGCAGCATAGCCACCCCCTCAGCCATCTCGTCCGCGCACCCAGCCATCCACCTGCTTCCCCTCAACTAAACACTTTACGAGCAGCTTGCCTACACGTCGCGCACGATCAGTGTCGTCGATGCAACGCGCTTATCGAAAATGGCAGCCCGTTAACGGCATCCGTACGTACCAGGTATTACACACGGGACACGGGACTCTCGCTCGAGCTGTTGCTGTTCTTGTCGCACTGGCTGAGTTGGGAGGACGCTGAGGTGGAACGAAGACGACGACGACGACGACGGCGGAGACACTCCTGATATATCGGTTTGAGACGACGCTCCGACGATTAAAGTGACGATGCGTGATTCCAGCTTCTCAGGGATGCTTGCAGAGGCACTTCGCGCTCGCAACATCCAATTAACCTTCTCGACGAATTATTCCGCAAGGAATTTATCGCGGCTCGGAAGCATCAATGATGATGCTTTTTTTCTTGAGGTCGTTTTGCGGTGGATTTTGCGATTAATTGATGATGACGGTTTGGTTGGACGGGTTTTTTGGGGGGTTGGATTTTTGGGGATGGATGGAGGGGGATTTTGGAGGTTACTTTTGGTGGAGCAATGGTAAAAGAATTTTTGTCAATGACTTGAAAAATTAGGACATTGCTTTAGATCTTCAGGATTTCATAAAATTTCATAGTTTGAAATTAAAAAAAAAATTGTATGTGGCGATAGTTGATCAATCGTGAAAAGCGTCGGTATAGCCACGACAACAATGCTGCCAATGTAACGATATCGCTCTATCATCGACAGCAGAACCGCGCGGACGATCGGAAGGCCCCGGAGGATGTGAGAATGTATATCGCGGCGCATTTTTCGTCGTTTTTCTCCCTCAAAACACGACGCGGCGCACAATGCGAAACGAATTTGCCGCGGACGCGCGCGCCTGCTGCGATCGTCTCGCGGATGATGTAACGCCCCGAAGATTTCTCCGAGGAATTCCGCGCGCGGAAAACGCGTTCGCTCTCCGGTCGAAACTACGAAAAAAAATAAAAAAATAAACTCGTCTCGAAGACTTCGTCGATACGGCGGTCGTTTTCCCGCGAATCATTCGAGAAAATTGGATTTCGAACTCGACGCGCTATCCGCGAGGATCTCATCCTCTGTGTATCCATTGCATATGAATTCACATCCGTCAATCATTCCCCATATGACCCTGAAGACACGAAACTGGTGTATGCTGCAAAGATCAATGAACCCTTTGACTTTGGGTGACTGAGACTTCAGCAGTGACGTCAAATGTGACGTCCATTTCATAGTAACTTTTACAAAAATTTCCATGACGACTTCAACCCTAACTTCCATTGGAACTTCAACCCCAACTCGTCCTTCAACTGAATCCAGCAAACAGTGCCCATCAACCCAGTATAGTCAACATCCGTCACATCAGCTTCAATCTCGCAGTCAGCATATCTCATAGTGACCATTGCCGTCAAAAAGTCTCCCTTCATAACATCCACATTAAAAGCTTGCCGCGCATTTCATCCAATCCCCAAAGCCCTACGATATTGCTCTCCCAACAGCGTCGTATCCTCCCTGTATACATACCTATACACTATACCAACTCCCACACATATATACCCACATCCACAGTACGAGTGGCAGAAGGCGAGAGATGTAACAAGGGATTTCCGAATTCGAGGTTCGTCGGTCTGAAACGCGCTCGCGTCCATTTCACGGGTGGCTCTTTGCCGAGTAGCAATTACCGCCAGCCGTGCTTCAAGCCTGCGCGAAGCCCTGGTGGAACGTTTCGAAGCGTCCGAGGAAACGTATACGAGGTACACGAGGCTGCTGCTCTCCGTCGTATCCTATGGCCGCGGACCCGGTGGCAGCGGCGGTGGCGTCGGCGAGCGAAGCAACCTCGGCCACCTCGAGACACAGCGAGACAATCAATAAACAACACGTGTAGATAACAATCCCGGGGATAGAAGCTCCTATTTTCTCGGACGGCGACCGTAATGGTCGTACGTGTTTTAGCGAGGGGCACTCCAACGCCCAGGCGCGCTGCCTATTCCTTCGTAACGTATTCACCGGCGACCAACGTGCGCCCACCGGGGGCACGTTGCACAGTCTCTGTGCACACGACCCATCCACTAGCGAAGGTGGAAGGGGCTTGAAGGGGGTTGAAGGGGGGTGACCACCCCTATTTGTTCTTCCAGCGCATTCGCCTTCGACTACTCTCCCCCGTTGTCCACCTAAATTCCGCAAATTCCCGTTCCGCGGGAATCGTGCATCCCGAAGGATAAAAAGAAAAATGGAGGGGAGTCAGAGGAGAGAGGAGAGGGAGGAGGAGAAGCCATCGCACCTCCGACTTCGCCAGAGGCGCTGAATGAGTCGCGCCGCTGGTGTCAAACGTAAAAAGAATACAGCTCGGTCGAGTACCGTTTGTATATTAATTTTTTGCATTTAATTTGATGCAGACTGAAGCAGCGAGAGGATGAAGAAGGTTGAGGGGTGGTTGGTGAGGGGGTTGGGAGGAGGAGGAACAAAAGTTGAAGAATCACGGCGCGGACGGGTTCGTTAATTCACCGAGTCGAGTGGAAGGCGTCAAGAGAGAGGCGAGAAGTAGCGAGAGGGAGTGAATTTAAAAAAAATATACATCCCTTTCCCGAGACCTTTTCATCCCTATAGTATAATTGAGCGGTGAACTCTTTTCCGTCTCGCTCGGGCGGCTCGCATTTTTTTTTCCTCGGCACGCTCGAATTACGAATAATTGCCATGACAAACGAATCACGCGGGGAGGGAGGAGAGAGGAATGGAGGGGTAAGGAGGGTTGCGCGGGCGATTCGAAGGTGCAGAGAGTCGGGGCGGAAGACTCCCGCGGACTCTTTTAACCCCTCGTTACGGGTGAAATCGCGGGAAGACGGATAACGTTGAGGAAGCGTGAATACGGAAGAAAGCGACGAGGCAGAGGAGGAAACTCAGAGAGGAGGATTGGTTATATAGCGCGGGGGAGGGTAACGCGAGCGTTGAACAAGCCAGAGGCCAGCGGAGGAGGGAGGGGAGGGTTGGGAGGGTTGGTCGTGAGGGGGGGAGAGGGTGAAAGGGTGGGAGGGACGAAACTCAACCCCCGATAAACCGCCTCCGTGGAATCCTAATAAGAACTGCACGGCTGCCATAAATAGCGGCCTTCCTCTTCTTCGGCAAAGAAACAAAGTGTATTGCCACTGGCAGAGCCAGTGCTATCCTCGCCCGTTCTCCTCCTCCCTTCTCCTCCCTTCCTCAGCTTTCCACTCAGTGGAAGCTCAGAGAACGTGCGGAGTTTCGTACACAGCGTCGTCGGTGTGCAGCAGCAGCAGTGGCAACGAAGAGGAGGAAGAGATTTCCGGGAGGAAGGGAGGAGGGTTGGGAGGAGGTCTGAGGTGAGGGAGAGGAAGGGAGACAGGTAGTCCAGAATGAGGGAAGTGGAGTGAAGGCACCGATGAGAAGAGGGAAAAAAAACCGAGGAGGAAACACGAAGACGAAGGGTGAGAAGAGGGACGAAGGTTGAGTATCAGAAGCAGGCGAAGGGGGGGAGAGGTGAGGGAGGAGGATGTGGAAGAGGGTGGCCAGTTGGTAGGATCCTGGGAATAAAGAGTGCGCGGATTAAGAATGCTTCCTCGGAGACGAGTTATAGTCGCTTTCTTCCCGTAGTTGGAATTAATCGGCCATTCCGGAGGCGATGCATTAACAGAGACAGAGGGCGAGCTGTGCTGCTGCTGCTGCTGCCACCTCCGCTTCTTTGGCCTCCCACTCCCTCCATTTTCGTCCCCATGCCTCGTCTTGCCCCTCAAGCCTCCTCCTCAACCTCCTCCCCGCGCCCTAGGTATCCGTTTGCCCCAGCTCCCCGTTCAACGAATCCCTATGCCCAGCTTTTACTTCCTTCGATCTTCCCTCCGGTTTCCCTCCCTAAGCGTTCACGTCGATTGACCTCCTCTTTGCCCATTCGCAACAATACTATTCCTGAGGCCCTCGGCAAGGACTTTGGGCAGTGGAATAATTTATTTGTGTTTTAATTTTTTTTACATTGGATAAGGTGTTCCTTTTCAATCACTGATGAGTGTCTCTAAACTGATGAGTTGATGTCCTTCATGAAAAAAAAGGGTTGAACGATTTCTCTGTCGTTACATCGAGACTAGAAATTCTCCTCTCGTTGCCTTTCTGAAAATTCCCGAATAACCCACCTCGATTCCCACCAAGCTAAACAAAACCAGGACCATCCCTCGCCTCTAACTCCACTCTTAGCCCCCAAACTAACCAACACCATCTGAATACAATAATTGCACACCCGGAAAACTTGAAATTCTACCGGACAAAACGCCCTCTGAATTCTGATCTTTCGCTGTAGCCATCCTAATGCGACTTCCGCGTCTCGTGCGCTGCGTAGCTCAGCGTGCGCGCATTGCACAGCGCTGGGATTAAGCAGAGAGACGGTGAATGCTTTTGCAAAAAGGAAAAAAAAAAAACAAAGCTAAAGAGAGGCAAAAGAGAAACAGTGGAGCGTAGATACGAAATCGGCGCTCACGTCCTGGGGTCTCAGTTGCCCTCGTTAAGTCAGGCAGAGGTGAGGCTGCTGCTTCTGCTGTAGCTTCCCTACTTCGGTTGGGGGGAGGCAAGGCTGCCATGTCTCTATGCGATACGAAATTTTGATACGTGCCGTGCATTTCCCTCGCTTTATCCTCTGGCAGAACGCGAAATCGTGCGAGTCCCGTTGTTCATGGATGTTGTAGGATGTTGCAGAAAGGTATCTCACTTCTCTATGTGTAGATACCTTTTCTCTATGTGTAGAGTCAGGTGCCCTAGGAGTGGGAACGACGATGTGTCTGCCAAAGCAGCGGAGAACGACTCCTCTCCTTCTAACCCTTCTCTAACCCTATCCTCCTCTCTCCGTTTGCATCCTACGATTTCGTTCCCCTGATCCTCCTCCACCTTCCCTCGACCTCCTCCATCCCTCCTCCCTCGTAGAACGCAAATACCAGCGAAACCTCGAAACTTAGCGCCGGCTAATTACAATCTTGACTTCACCCCCGAGCTTCATAACGGGTAACGGGCGCGCCTTCTCCACTCTCGAGCCTTGCCAACTTTTCGGCTTATTGTCTTTATGTACTGTCCACGAGGGATGCACACCTAGCAGCCTCCCCCCAGTTTCACGTCTGCAACGAGGAATCCCAACAACCCTGAGGAGGAGGATGGAGGGTGGAGAAGGAGAGTCCATCCCCCCCAGAATTTCCACCCCCTGTGCAAGGGTGCATTAAGAAAAAGGACTACTCGAAGCCTCTGAATTTCTCGCAACCCACTTCGGGATTACTTATTTCGCAGCAGCCTCGACGATGTAATCCCTCGAGTGTGTAACATTTCGGGACGATCTTTGCGAGCGAGTTTTCTTTGAATGTAACAGTCGAGTTATTGCGGAGAAAAGGAAAACCCGAATTCTTGACTTTTTGGGAATAAGGGAGAAATATTCCTTACCTTATTTCTCACTAAAAAAAATAAGTAGCTGCTGCTACCAATCATTGATTAGATATATTCAAATATTGGTTGCAGTTAGTAAAATATTGGTAGATTTGACCAACGATTGGTAATCACAACTATTAATTTTCTCAGTGCTCGAGAAAAATAAAAAATATATGGATGTTGAGTGAAAAAATATTGGTAGCTTTGACCAACGATTGGCAATCACAACTATTAATTTTTCTCAGTGCTCGAGAAAAATAAAAAAATGGATGTTGAGTGAAAAAATATTGGTAGCTTTGACCAACGATTATCACAAATATTAATTTTTCTCAGTGCTCCAGAAAAATTAAAAAAAGGATGTTGAGTTAAAAAAGGAACTGGACAAAACTTTTTGCAGGGATTGTCTTTGGTGTGTCTGTCGGGAAGGAATGCAGAGTCCGTGTGTCTCGGAGTAAAGGACTTCGGGTGGGACAGCAGACGAAGCGTTCGATTCGTTCGAAGGAGTCGCAGCGAGAGAGTGAAGGAGCGGCGCTTGCGCGCGACACTGAGTAGCTTCTGTCCAGGAGAAGACGCGAGAGACAGGCGGCTGACGGGACAGCAGCAGCAGCGGCGGCAGCGGCGGCAGAAGCAGCAGCAGGCGGTCCACTTAAAATCGATACCGGGGTGCAGCCGCGCGTCTCCGTAGGGTGCAATTCCCATGCAAATGAATTGCACCCGGACGGGGAGAGCACGAGTGGCGGGGCCGACGGAGGGATTGATTTTTCGCAAAGTTCCGCTGTTGTGTCGCCCTCCGGAACGCCAAGACGCGACTGTATTACACTCGATACGTACACTTACCTCGCTTCTTCCATTGGCGTAGCAGTTGCGACTTTTGTATACCCTTACGTTTGTATCACTTGCGACCCTTTTTTCACTTGGCTCAGTTTTAGGCAATTCTAGCGGATTTTTGTATTTTGGTCTTGAGATCTTCAGTCTGAATTTTACATCAGAATCAGATTTTTACAGATTTATTGATGGGATTTATTGATACGTAAGATATTAAAAAAATGAAAATCGTTGATCAAAATTTGGAATCAGAAGTGACCTCAATGAGCCTTTTTAAGTCAGTCAGGTTTTCATATAAATTGTCTTTTAATCGAGGATCAAGATCAGGAATGGAAAATGAAAATGAAAATGAATGAGATCAGAATGACAAGTTGGATTTTTTTTTACAAAAGTAAAAATTGGATTTACAGCCCCAAAAATGTGTTACATTAATCTAAACGAATGTCCTATTCGTTTCAGATTTATCCAACTGATTCACTGATGAAAATCTGGAATAGCAAGTGACCCCAATGAGTCTTTTTAGGTCAGCTAAGCTTCCGTCAAAATTATCTTCCAATATAGGATCAAGATCAGGAACGACAGGTCGAATTTTCCGCAATAGCTCAGTTGTATTTCTAGACCCAACGATGAGTCATATTAATAGTCTGGTCCAAGTTCGTACGAATGACACGGTCAATTTCCACAGCCGCGGACAATCGCGCGACGCCTAAGGTGTGACTTACGCGCCGACGTTCAAAAGCCGCAGACTTATAGACGCGTTACGAACCCTACGACGAGAGAATCGTCCGAGAGACCGACAACGCCGGAGACAGTTGAAAATAGCCGAGAATCTCGTTGCGCGTCGTCGGTCTTGATGCATTATGACGCGGAAAGACGTTTGCTACAAAGTCGACGCACAAACGGCTCCGCCCACCCAATTCGTCTGCTTTGTCCATTCCGTGTTCTCAGGTTAAACATAACGACCAATTGTCTTGAACAAATTCCGTTCCATTCTGGGTTTTTGGTTCTCCGCAAATTAATTCTTTATAGTGTCTGATTTTGCTGACTGTGACTACTTTTTGTCATTTTTGTTTTTTCATTAATCTTTTAGTGTCTTACTTTGCTGACTATGACTACTCTTCATTTTTTTTTTTTATTTTTTTATTAATTTTTTAGTGTCTTACATTGCTGACTATGATTACTTTTTGTTATTTTATTTTTATTTTTTCATGGTATCAAATTAATTTTTCAGTGTCTTACTTTGCTGACTATGACTACTTTTTGTCATTTCATTTTTATTTTTTAATGGTATCAAATTAATCTTCTAGTGTCTTACTTTGCTGACTGTGACTACTCATTGTCATTTTATTTTTATTTCGTCATGATGGACACATATTTCAAAGCCGCCGCTGCCGCCGACGACACCGAAGTGCAGCGGATTCCACGCTTCGTAAATCGAAGCCCTGCGGCTTCGATGGAGAAGGAGATCTCTCTCTCCTTCTCCGTCGCTGGAACCTCAGTCGCGATTGGTGAGCGCGCGTGGCTCGCGAGAGTCGAGAGGCAGAAAGGGGGGAAACGTGGTGTGCATACACAGAGAGAAAGAGGGAAAGAGAGCCGCGAGGGTCCCGCGACGCTTTTACGAGGCGACTGTGACACGACGAGACGACGTAACAGGACTCGCGTAAACGAGCGAATCGAACTTCTTCTCTCGCACTGCGCTTTGATCTGTCGTTCTCAGCGGCGGCGGCGGCTTCTCCGTCCTTATTTCGCTCGGCGGAGGCTCGCGGTGTGTATAATCGCAGCGAGCCTCTCTCGCGCCTCCCGACACAGCGCGTCAACATCAGCGCGGGCCGACGCTGCCACGTCGAGCCAATTTATGATAATGAATCCGGAGATTTATCGCCGTCCTCTTGCAACGACGAGATATTAACCGAGCCAGAGCAAAATTAGAATTGGCGCGCGCTCGCCGCGGTCACCAACGCCGACACTCAGCAGCGTTCGTCTCCCTTGATCCTTCGTTTAATTCGCTCGCGTTACACCTTTCGCGCCCCAATGTCTTCGTTACTCGTTTCACGCGAGCAGCGATTCTTGATCTGTGTTTACTTCGCGTTTTCGTATGAGAAAAGTCGCGTGTCAGTGGCGCTTTCTTCGAGAGAGAGGTATTTTTCTTGCTCACTTTGGCGGTCCGTCAGACGTCGGCGGCGTAAATTTTGGGAGAGGAGGTTGAGCGAATAATTCAGGGAGGTGGGTATTTTTGGGAGAAATAGCTGTTATGAGACGAACGAGAATTGTTGAGTCAGGAAATATTTGGTAGCAGTGGTTTGAATCGTATTTTCTGAATTTGAAAAATTTGAAATCGTGACTTCTGAATGCAGAAAATTCTAAATGGTATCTACTGAATTCGGAAAATTCTAAATCGTAAAATTCTGCATTCAGAAAATTCCAAATCGCGAAATTCTGACTTCAGAAAATTCTAAATCATAAAATTCTAAATTAAAAAAATTCTAAATCGTAACTCCCGAATTGCCAAATTTCATACAAATAAATTCGTCAACGTGGCCACATTTCTTTGTCGCAATTTCGCAGAGCTATTCGCAAAAGCTCAGCCCCCAAAAACTTTCATCTCGTGGGTTAAAAATAAAAATAGTAATTGAATTTTCCTTTTTTCGTTTGACCCATCTTAGCATCTATCCCAAATGGAATACAGGGGTCAGATGGCTCACAGACAACACTCCCAAAAAAGGACAAAACATTTGCTATACACTTGCTTCCCTCCAAAGATTTTCCAATTCACCTCGGAGAGCCCTCTGCACACAAACTGCACTCTCTCACACAAGTCGCAGGGTCGTTCGAACATTCGGTCATTTTCCAGAGTCCCCCAAGGGAAACCACGTTACTGTTTCCATCTGAGCTTCCGTGCCACTTTCGTCGGCTGACTCTCGTCGCCTTTTTCGCCTTCCATCTTTTATCATCACGAATATTTCGTCCTCCAAGGCGGAGACGCAGAGGGTATTCAATGAGCGTGCCACCAGGTCGACTGCCGCTCCGCCGCTGCCGATGCTCTCGTTGCTCCGGCGGCGAGTTACAATTTCATGAGTCCACCGACACCGTCGTCGTCGTCGGCTTCTCAGCAATGGAGACCACGACGACGACGACGACGATGCGCCCGTTCATCCGATATGCACAAACAACCCCGCGCGACGAGACTCGGTTACGGCGCCCAGAAGACTCGCCGAGTGTCGGTCCCCGACTCCTTCGCGAACCACGAGCCGCTTTCGTGATAGCCATACATACACCTGGAAGGGAATCAGCAAGGTGAGAGAGTGAACCCAGCGAGACGAGAGAAGCGAATCAGCAAAAGGTGAGAGCGATCCGGCCACCGACTTTTGCTGCTGCTTCTGCTGCTGCTTCTGCTACTGCTGCTTCTGCTGCGAGCCTCGGGATCCGGGGACCTCACCGACTTCCGGAAATGGCAAACAGGCTGCGGCGGATCGAGACACACCGACGGTTTTGCTCGGACTCGACTGAGTCCAACAGAAAAAAAAAAAGAAAAAAAATGGCAACAGGGAATAAAAAGACACCGAGACGCAGTTTCGTGGCGGGAATAGTGAGGAAAAATCCTCGGTTTCCAGGGAAATCAGTCCCTTGGTGCAAAAGAACCGCACGACTGGTGTCTGGCGACTTCATCGCTGAGTCTGATTGATTCTAGGATGAAGGAGGCTCATGAAACTGAAAATTCCCCAAAGTGAAGGTGCAGAATTTATTTTTTTTTACTTTTTATTTCTGACTGTGCGTCGGCCTATTTGTTACGCTGCAGTCGTCTTTATATCCGATTCTTTCGACCAGTCCGTTCGATCAGATAGTCCGAGTCGCGTCCCTTCCCGGCTGCATCGCTGCCGCCGTCGTCGTCGTCTTTCCATTCGCGGGAGCGAACGAAGAGATAAAAAAAAAAATAATAAAAAAGGACATCGAAAACGCATGCGATGCATCGGCGAAGTTATGAGCGCGGAGCGGGAACGGAGCGCGACAAGTCGCATCCTATGAATAATGGATCGCAGCGGCTCATTATGCGGGTCAAGGGTCAAGGGCAGTTTTATACGTGGAAACACGGAGCCAAGTGGCCGAGTGGACGACGAAGGCGCGTTTCTTTCGAGCGGCGATTCACGTCGAAGCTTTCTTTCCGAACCGAAGAGGCTGGACGCGCCCTGAGAGGGAATCTTAAGACTCTCCAGCGACGAGTCTGAAAGTTGCCATATTTCGCGCCGACCAAGCATCACCAAAATGGGTAGCGTTTCGCTGGCCAATCTTAATCTCAATTTAGATGAGAGTCGTCTGATACATTTTCTTCTGCTCGACTTTTCGTCGGATACGAAACCGACAATACTGACTAGAAAAAAAATCGCTGGGACTTCTAATTCTTTTTATTCCACAAGTCTAATTTTTCAGATCAATTTTCCAGAAAAAATTAAACTAGATAGAAATTGAACTGACAATACTGAAAAAAAAAAATTCCTCAAACACCCAATTCCTTTTAATTCCACAATCCTAAAAATTTAACTAGTTAGAAATTCAACCGACAATACTGACTGAAAAAAAAATCCCTCAAACTCACAATTCCTTTTAATTCCAAAATCCTAAAAATGTAACTAGTTAAAAATTCAACCGACAATACCCACTGAAAAAAAATTCCTCCACTCCCAATTCCTTTCAATCCCCGAATCTTAATTTCCCAGATCACCTTTACCACTTTCTCCCTCCAAAAAAAATCCCTCCCCAAAAACCCGACAAAACCAAGATGCAGCAATTATTCGAAGCCCTGAAGCGCCCACAGTCGCGAGATGAGGGCGTCGTGGCCGTCGGCGTTCCTGGAGTCGGAGGGGGGAAAGACGTCGGGTAACGGGTGTCGTAGATACCCGAAGTGAGATAGAAGGTGTCGTTGTCTCGGTTCCACTCAGCATTTCGCGCGCTACACCGAGAGTACCCTAGATCACCGGACGTCTAGGAGCGGAGCTGTGAGCGCAGATAAGGACCGCCACGGCGACGGCCAAGATGGACGGCCCGACCGGTCTCAGCAGCAGCGGCGGCGACGGCGACGGCACAGCTAGCTGCGTTAGGTCCGCCGTCGCCGCTGCTACCGCTGCCTCCCGGCTCGGCGGAGGAGAGCCGCCGGTGCGACCGTCGCCGTAGCTACGACCGGGAGCGTCTACTAGCTCTTCCTACCTACGTTCAGCGCAACGTAGGTCGTCGGGTAGGAAGGGCCTGGTGCTGATGCCGCTGGTGCCGTTGCCTGTGGCCTCTGTCTCCGTCTCTCTTGGTCTAAGTGTGTGTATGTCTCTCTCACTTTGGTCTAGCCGCCCCAGGAGCTTCCTCGGGATCCTTATTTATACGCCGTCCGCCAGACTAACGCCCATTGTCCCATTTCACCCCGCGTAATCTGCCGGACGCAAATCTAAGGCTTGATCCTCTGTGGGCTACCGCGAGAAATCTATGGACGCCTTTAATTCACGCGCCTAAGTGTACTACAACTCGGGGCGCGGGTCACGTAGGACGCAGAATGATGCTTCTGGGTGAGGTGATGTCATTTCTGGAAGATATGATTGGAGACACTTGGCGAAACTTGGGTCTTGCGTCACTTCGCAGTGGAATCTGGAATCTGAGAAAAAAATTGGTGTTAGTAACTGTTAAAGGGACAACTGTCAGTTTTTAATTTTTTTCAGATCTCATTTTTGAAAGATATGATTGTGAATTGTAGACAGCGAAACTTGAAAAAAAAAATTGGTGGTGGTAACTGTCAAATGGGACAACCGTCACTTTTTTTTTTTTTTTTTTTTTTTTTTTTTTTTTTTTTTTTTTTTTATAAGTCACATCTGACAATTAAATCTCTCAACGAGAGAATGCAAGTGATGTGTAATAACCCAATCTGCATTCACTGGTTAAACCCTCATTTTGCTTGCTACTATTTTCGTATTTTTATTCAGCAATATTAGCTTCGTTAAAACACTACTACAATTTCCTACAATTAGCCTCCGCCTCAAATTCCGTCGCTCACCTCAAATTCCCAAAAAAAAAAAATCCACTGTCAAATTTTTCGAATAAGCCGCTCGTTTCACTAATTTCTTTCTGCAGAAATTCGCGCTCGGTTTATATATCGAGAGGGTTGGGAATGAGGGAGTGGAGGGGGGGATCGAGGAGACTAGCGCGAGATTGGGGACGGAGCCCCCGACGATGGCCCTGTGTCAAATATTAACGTCGAGTCCGATAATTGTGAAGTAGATTGTAGGAATGGCGTTTGCCCATGCGAGAGAGAGAAAGAGACAGGGTTAGTCAAAGAGAGTTAGGGGAAAGCGAGACAGAGCGACAGAGGGAGATGTGTATGTGTGTTGGGGTGGGTGGGGGTGGTTGGGGGGTGGGAGGGGGGTGCTAGGCCCGGGCTGCTCGCCTCGCTCAGCGATACCATCTCGCCCTCTCCATAAATATGTCGCAGTGAGCTTAACCCCCTTGCCTATCTGCGCCGAGGGCCCGAAGTAGGGGAGGCATTAATGTCAAACCAAGATGGGAGTTATGGCTCCCCCGTCAATTCCCAATGAATTCAACGTTTTCGGCAGCCACCCGAATCGATATGTTTCGACGAGCTTTACCTCTCTCTCTCTCTCGTGGGGAGGGGGGGAGGGGAGGGGACTCCCGCCCCACTCTTCAACGCCATCTCTTTTTATCTCTGCACTACGACTCTATCCGCAGGCTCATCCTTTCTCTGTCCGGTTTTGGGGCAGCGAAACGGCCACCATCCTCACTCATTCGTCGCCCCTTTTACGACCCTTTATTCTCCGATCCTTCCCTCTGCGACCTGGAAAAAAAAAAAAAGATACAGACACACACGTCAGAGTGTAACGCTTTCTCGTCACGCGAAGGAAAATGCTTGGACGTTTCGTCTTTTGTCGACACTTTTTTTTTAGATGACAGGTTTTTCTATCAATTTATTTTCGACGTAAATAAATTGATGGAACCGATCAACGTAAATTAGGATAATCAAGATTTTTTAATTTTCAAAAGCATCGAATAAAAAAAATATTCGATCCTGAGTATTCAATGTCGAAGTGATAAAAAAAAATAGCCTAAGTATTCCAGCCTGACTTTCGTTCCCTGAATAAAAAAAATCCTACAATCGTCACTCCGCGTTCTCCTCGAAAGTCGACTCGCGATATCGAAGCGCGAGAAGAGCCACGCCGATTGCGGAGGCGGCGATTCCGCGGTGACTTCCCGTAGGTGATACAAATAACGCAATCAGTATGCAAGGGGCTCATGCATATTTCAAGCGGCGGGGGCTTCGGGCGCTGGTTGACTATAAGGGTGGCACAACCGCCGCCTCCGCCGCTGCGTCGCCGGCTAAGAAGGGTTTATGACGGGAGTTGATCCGAGGATCCCCATCAAACCGCGCGAACCGCGAGGTATAAGTATTGAACCGTGGCACTCGGGGTGAAAGGGGGGAGGGGGAGTCGCGGGGGCAAAACGAGAGATCTCAGCGAGAAGCGCGACGAAGGCGAACGCCAGGCGCGCGAGGGTGATAGAGGGTGGTAAGGGGTGGAAGGAGGAAGGGGAGGAGGGATGGATGCTGAGGCGTTTGAAATCGAGAGAGAAAGTCCGACACGGTCGGCGAAAGCGAGAGAGCCAGATGCCTCTTAACTCCTGCAAACTCATTACAATAAATCAAGCTTTGTTCTGCGGGTGCGAACCCTTCCCCCCTCCTCACCCTCTTTTGCTACACCCAACCCTCCGCCCCCGTCGAGCAAACCCCTTTGCCTCTCGGCGGTAGCCTCGTTTCTCCGCTTCTGTCTTCGTTTCCTCTGGCTTACCTTCTTATCTCGTTGCGGGAATAAACCCCTTTTCCGGGGAGTGAAAGGGTGAGTGGAAGGTGAAAGACAAACGAAACTATCACTTGTGTTGGCCGAGCTGTGATATCGATTTATGAGTCGTGGGGAGAAGTTTGCTAAACAGTCTTTGGTTTTGCATTGAGGGGCTTCGCGATTCTTGGTTAATAGTCGCAGTCGAAATTTGATTGGATAAAAATAGTGAGTGCTGGTAAAAAAATGCAGACAGGGTCTTTGAATTTTTTTGAGCAAGACAAAATTTAATGGTCTCTAGATTTATATTTTTTTATTTTATAAACGCTGTGCAAATTATATCATTTTTTTTTCTTTGAAATCTGAACGTTTTTGTTGCTATAGAAAATATTTATGGGTACTGCTACAAAAAATAGTAGAGAGAATTCTTATTTTTTTTTTAAGGAAGATATCATTTAATGGACTCTATAGATTTCTATTTTTTTTTTCTTGCAATAGAACTAAAGGCTTTTCATAAGCACAAAATAAATTATTCACGTGTAAAAAAAGCAAATATTTCGATTTCGATACTAATCCCCTGTTTATTGCATCAGAGGCGCAATCGCTGACATATTTCGTCGCAATTAGCCGCGACTAATCGCTGCGTGAAACCGTCGAAACGAGTGCGAAGATTATGTCGATGAATCTGGGGTGGCTGTAACTGAAAGGCCGCGAGCGGAGAGAGGAGGACGACGAGGCGCGAGTCTCGTTGGCTTTGCGGTTGGGATTTGCACAAGGTGTACAAACGTTGTGGAGCGAGCGTTGGGGAGATGTGGAGGGGGTAGGGGGTTTGTCAGGCAGTCGCTGCATTCTGCGGGGCTCTACTTGCTACAAGCGTCGACATTGACTAATGATGGCGTGGCGGGCGAACGCGGGGCGCGTGCTCTCCTCCTGCCAGCCGCTCGCTCCTGCCTCTCCGCGACAGCAGCAGCAGCAGCGGCGGGGCAGCAGCAGCAGCAGCGGCAGTAGTAGCAGCCAGGGGTGGCGGTGGGTCAGACAACGCGCTCCCTGGAACTGAAAATTCACCCAAGTTGACGCGACCTGTTGCACCCCCTCTAGCTCACCGTTTAACCTACAACCTGCTCGCCAAACATCGCTTTAACCTCGCCTTATCGCGTTATCGAAAACGCTCGCTCTTGTTCTACATTTTTCAATGCCTGCCTCCTCTGCACTTTCCCCGCAAAACGTTCACCGCACGTTTCCTGAAAATTCGCGCTTCGAAAAATAGTGAAGTGAAAATGGGTTAAATGGTATCTTCGACTGATCTATTGACTTAGGAATTGATAATGATTGTTGCTGCATTTTTGGGGTAAATGTAGTTGAAATTTTCACTTGGCTGATAAGTCGTTGAGATTGATTTTTTTTAACACATCAATTTAGTCGTAGAGAATGAGAAATAAAAAATAATAGCAGTGGCGTTGAATATAAAACGTAAAAAAAAATTGGACAGACTTTTTGGGAGTGTTTTAAATTTTGCCATCATTTATCTTTCACGCGAATTGAATCCGACAAATTGTATTTATTCATTAGACTAAAATCTCTCCAAAAATCCCCGAATAAATTACGCCCAGGGATTAATATTTTTTTCATGAACTTTACAATTAAGCTTCTCACGCGTGTACTAAATAATTTTTGGCGCAAAACGCGGGGATGCGCCAGCGCAGTTTCATTACTTATTTGCGGGCGACGCGTACCGAGCCAACGAAACATCCCCGAAAAACCTCCCCTCGCTTATTATTCATTTCGAATCAATTCATTGGCCCGCCTCCCCTCCGCGCGCTCTTGCTTTCTCTCTCGCTCGCTCGCCGAGTTTCCCCAGGAAAAGCAAATTGAATTCGGCGGCCGCGTTAATGCGATTACGAAACGTCCAGGCAAAAATATCAATCGTACGTGTAATCCGGCTTAACGAGTGTACCTTGTTTGTTCGCTCTTTCACGGCGCCGACCGTCGGAATTTCGCTCGAACGAGGATAAAAACAGGTGAAACGTAATCAAATGCATACAATGAGGCTGCAGGCTTATAAGGCTCTTGCAGTGCGGATCGTTGAGTCTTTGCGCCAAACGATCGCATTCGTCGAATATTTCACGATGATCGGAATCACCGACCATTTTTTTTAGCGTCGCGTCTTGGCTGAAAATAAAATTTTGCATTAGTCGAATATTTCACGATGACATTAAACTTTTTTTTTTGCGATTCGCGTACACGCGAATTTAATTACCGAGAATTCCGTTGGCAGCGTCGATTGTCGTCCGAGTCGAACGAACCTCCGAGTAGCGTTTGCTCAATGTCAAAGGATGATACGTCAGTCGACGCGCGGTTAGCCGCGGCAGTCAAACCGCCACGCCCTCTACGTGCCTTTCCTTATTGGCCGTCCCTCGTCGTCCTCGTGATTTATTTGCTCAATTATCCTGACACTGTTCTACACGTTCGGGAAAATCAGCCGTGACCGACGACATTTCTCCTCCGAGATTTTTGCAGCAGCCACGATTCGTCGGCAACTGAAATTAAGAAAAACGAATTTCACGTCCAACTATTTTTTTATCACGAATTTATATCAATAGTCCGGCGATAAAAGATCTGATTGTGGCAACTGGCAACGATTTTAATCCCCGTCTAATTTTTTTTTTCACTACCCACGACTTGTGAATTAATGGAATAAGGTGGAAAAAAAACGGCGAAGTCTCGAACGGTTTCCCGGTGGTTTGGAAATGGAGTTGAAAAAGGCTACTTTTTCGCTCATCAAGGGATAGCCCCGTAAAAGCGAGCGTGCCCAGTCGTTCATGAATATTTATGTCGCTATATAATAACATTTTTGAGCCACTGTTTAGCTAATCCTTCGGACTCATTTATCGTGGGAGGCAAGGACAGCTATAATTCTTCAAAACGTTCCGACGGTAGTATTATTATGCGAATAAATATCGTGGGATTAAGTCGCGATGGGGCGGACGCCTATGAAACACAGAGAAAGAGGACGAGAGAAACCGAGAGAGAGAAGAAGAAGAGCGAGAGAGGGAAAGAGAGACATAGAGCATAGTATGGCACGAGGAGAAGGAGAGAAGCCCAAGTAGACATATAGAGATAGCGCGTACAGAGGAAGTAAGTGAAGCGAGAGGCAGGAGAGCGAAAGAACAGGTGCAATACGCGAATTCTAGAATTACGGTCCAGTTTTGTTGGCGCGAATGCGCAGTATAAATCATCGGAGTCCTTTGTCTCATTTACAGTTATTTTTCCTGCTTCCTGTTTCTTCGTAAATATCACGATTAGGCACTGCTACGTTAAGACACTTCATTCGTATTTATTTTTGCTTTTACTTTTTATATCACATTTTTTTCTTGAAAATAAAAATTATGAAAATTAGGCAAAAATTAGTCTGACTAATGATACGAGTTTTGATAAGGTTATCCTTATCAAAATAAATATCAAAGCATCAAAATGTGGCTTCAGAATATTTTTTTTATTTTTAGTGTCCATAGAATATTTTTCGTAACTACCATCGAAAAATCTTCAGATCCTAAAAAACTAATTAAATAATGATAAATTAATCAGCCAGGTTAGCGTTTGGTTTGAGTATTAAATAACTATTAAAAATAGCGAAGTCTGATGTTGACAAGATTTCGAACCAACGTTTGAGTGATCGGTTAATTTAAAAAAGAGACAAAAAAGAGTACCTGCCGATTGCACTGACGTTGGTGGCTGTATACAGAGGCTGGCGAAGGGTTGGATCCCTTTTCCGACAAAACCGTGCAGCAGCCCTCAGTGAAAGCAGAGTTCTCTTCGGGCGCGACACGCCACATAGTGTTTTCCGTTGTGTTTCTCTCCTCCGCCTCTCGTTCGCCTCGACACTCCGACAGCTCTTTCATCTGCGGATGATTATGGACTCCTCGCGTTTCCAGCCGGACTAAACAGCCGCCGTGTCTACACCCACCTGAAAATTACTCAGCCACCGTTAGAAAATAATTAACGCGACAGTCACTGACTTTTTTTCACCGACACGTCGTCCTATCCTTTTTCCACCTCGGCTACAATGTCGAAAATTCCTGTCACTTGTAACGAATTTTCGCAGCACATTTCTGCGATACTTCTGAAAAAATTGTATTTTTAAATAAATTACTGCAATTAATCGACAGTGGATACAAATTATTTCGTAACTGTGAAAATAGTTGAGGATTGTTTGTCGACAAATTTTATTTTAAATGCTTTTCCATTCGAGGCATTTAACTCTTCGATTCTCGACTTTCACTGCAAAAAAAAATTGCGTCAGCGAGGCTCGAGAAAAAAAATTGCGAGGGGGAAAAAAGTCTCTTGAAAAACGGGAGATTCTCCAGAGCCGAAAAGTTCGATTCGCTAATTGAATATTTCCGCGGAAATCTGCAGAAATTTCCGAGCGCGGAAAAGACGAGACGCAGAATAAACTTTCGACTCGTTTACAAGCGAATTCGCTTCCGTCCGCGACGAAAGAATGAAGATCAATGGGCGCGACGTCGAAGAGAGAGCGACGAGTTTCTTTCAGCGAGTTTTTCCTCCCCCCCACCCCGCCCTTCCCCCTTAGTTCATTGTATCAATTGGAAACAATAAATAAATGACAAAGTTCGCCGCTGACGACCGACGCGAAAATTTCGTTACGCTCGAAGCGTAGAAAATGTATTTATTTTCCCGGAGCTTCTCTGGGATGAAAAAAAAAAAAAAAAATCCCGAACGAGAAGCTCGAATATTTTTGCTCCGTCGACAATGGCTGTTTTACGTCGATGAGAAAATCGCGCGATGCGATCTCCGCGTTTGACCGAAGAACACAAGTTCGAATCCGAATAGAAGAAGAAAAACAGGAGAAAACGTTCAAAGGCAAAGTCCGAGCGTAACGACGGAGTAACGAAAAAAACGCATCGGGACACCGAAGGGGAAAAAGCCGGATTCAGTCGGACCGAGGGGAAAATTCGTAACTGAAAAACGGACAAAAGCAACGGGAGAAGAAACGCTGCTCTGCTCGGAAAGGCGACTGCACGAAAGATAACTGCGCGGGAAGGAAACGAACGCGGAGCAGTTTCGCTCCCGCGCTTTTCGCTACTTTCGCCGGCGACTTTCGTTAGACGCACCGTTCACCTACACTATACCTACTCTCAGCTTGAAAGCTTTTCGATTACGGATGTAATTATTAGAACCACTTCGATGTCGCGTGGCGGTCCCTTTAATGAGAAATAAATTTTCATTATTCCTAAAAAAAAAAAAAAAATATAGTCGTGAGTTCCTTTGAGAAAATAAAATCAGCCAAAAAATCACAATTATTATTATTATTATTGTTATATTTTAATCAAGATGTCTCGATTCATAAAAAAAATGTAATTTTCAACGCAATAAATTCTATTAAAATCCCACAAGATTTATACTTGCAAATAATAATAATGATAATAATAGAAATAAAAGCGTATTATTTTCTATCGTTAGGCAACGAATTTGTGTTATTTTTTTTACAACTCTAATTTGTAATTTAATGTTTTCGTGACACAGAACAGAGCCAAAAGTGGAGCGAAACGAAAAATAAAAAGTGTCCATCAAGCCAAGGGCGAAGAAGCTAAAAATCGAAGCAGCGGGAGAAGAGAGGGAAATACGTCTTTGACGCAGTGGCGGCAACGCGGGTAGCAAAAGTATCCGCGACGAAGTGCAGGAGCGCATCTTTCGGTCCATTGGCCCGACAGGATGATGTAGATTCGTCGTACCACTTCTGCGTCGCCGTCGTCGCCGTCGTCGTCGTCGTCGTCGTCGTTCCCCGCGTTCCTCTCGGCTCCATCCGAACCCTGACCGCTCTTGCCGCGCGGTCGAGGTGCGCGCAGCGATATTCCCGGGCAGCTATTCGTTCCGCGGATGACAGACGATGATTTGTGGCGGCCTCGCGTTGAGTTTCCTGATTTTTATGTAAGAGCGCTGGAAGACGGCGCCTCCCGGACCCTCCAACCCTCTGCCCCCTCCCCCCGTCCACCCACCCCCGTCCCGGAAGACTCAAGTCCCAGACGATCGTAAATTAAGAGCGCCTGGGCTATCTGCTGCTCCCAGCGACGACGAAGGAGAAGAAAAGTAGTTCTCGAAGAGTTGCGATACCTGCATACCATTCATCGATGTTCTATATTTATAACCATCCGCGCGGCCCAAATAAAAAAAAAAAATTCTACGATGGACTGATGCATTACTTTTCGATTACAAAAACAAGTGTCACCCTTTTCATTTTTTACAAATAAAATTAAAAAAGGTAATACTCCTCATTCAATTTCGCCCTCTGTAAAATTCGGCTGAATCTTGACGCGATAATAAAAATAATAATAATAATAAATAATGTTTTCATAATATTTATGTATTTATAAAAAAAGCTCCGATATTAATTAAAAAATCTTGAACTGCGATTTTTTTTATTCCCATTAACCGAAATGAGAAAATTTAGAAATAAATTTTAAAGATACTCTTCATTAATTTTCGCACTGTGAAAAATTCGGATTGACGCGCGAATAAAAATTAATGGCGGAGAGAGGGAAGAGAAAGAGATGGGGAGTTAAACAGTTGTAGGTAGCAGTGGATGTCAGCGATGCGCGACAGCGACGTCAGGGTTGGTACCTCGACATCTGGAACGTAGTACGGTAGAGCGCATCGTCCATACACGGGTGACACGTACGTCCTTCCGGCGACAGGAAGTTAAAGTCAAGTTAAGCCGCGCCGTCTCAGACATAGAGGCGGAGACGGAGCGCCGGGCGAAAGCGACCGAGACAGGGGGAAGTTGAGCGCTCAGGCTGCGGGAGGTGATACGTGCCAGGTCCATAATACGCCTGACTCACGACTAAGTAAATGTTATTTCCGCTCGTGCATAATTGTGACTCCGCGGGAGAAACGCGCTGACGTTAATGTTACTTTGGGCCGCAAACGGCGACGCCGAGACGACGGCGATGACGAAGCGCGCCGCGCGAGGAGGAGAGGCGTAACCGTTGTGACGTCGCAGCGAAAATGCTCGTGGATCACGCGAGTATCGTCGGAGCAATTTAAATCTCGGCAATTTGTCGAAATTTCCGAGATTTTCGGACATTTTCCGGCAGCCCTCGATTAATTATCAAGCGGAGACATTTTTGTGGGGAGCAGCGTTGATTTTTTGAGATGATAATAATAGGGACGATTGATTTTATTTTCACGGTCAAAACTACATACAAAAAAAATAATTTAATAGGTATTCATAAAAGTAAGGAATATTTTAATAAGAATTTTTTAAATTTTTATTTAATATGAATATGAAAAAAAAAAAAGTGAGTCTATGCAAATTATTCAATATAACATTTCCGACTAATCAATTTTTCGTCTCGCGTTAAAATTAATATAATCTTGATTACTTCTGGTTATTAATCAAAACAATAAAAAGAATTAATAATCAGATTACGCTTTGCACTCGAATTCTCGGAGTAAGAGAATTCACCGAGCTCAATTAAATCGAGCAGATCGAGATTACGAGAAGCATTAATTCTCGACGGACGGAATAAAGGCGAAGAGCGCGACGCGCACGACTCGCGACTATTTATATTTAATTTACGACTCGATGACCCGTCCGCCTATATATATATATATATATATATATATATATCGCGGGTGTTTCTCATGCGAGTTCGCAACGCACACGCGAGTCGCCTCGGCCGACGAATTGAAAGGAGGAAATCTCCGGGATCGATCGATAAGACCTTCGGGGCCGCGGATTTAATCCGCGGATTCAGTCGATTCGAGTCGCGTGCGCGTTGCACTCGCTTCGGGGTTCTTAATTTTCCAGGCTTTGAGGCTCGCGAGGCGCGACTGTCGATGAGTCTCGAGCTCCGAGAGAAGAACGCGAGGACTCCGGGCGCCCGGGCGAGACATCGCGGAATTATTGTCCCGAAGCTGCGCCGTCGTCGTCGTCGTTGCGCGATTGAAAGCGGAGAAACGGAGAGAGAGAGAGAAGCGAGGAGAATCGCGCGACGTCGCAATTCGTATCGCTTAATCCCCCACATAAATACGGGTCCTCCTTACTTTGCGACTGCGAGTCCGGCGCCTCGATAATCAGGATCGATACCCAACCGAGCTGCTCTTGCCTCGGCTCTTCTTTCTCTGGCCTCGCGCGCGTGCTGTGTATAGTCAACGAATAGTCATTTGTTTTCCTCGGCCTCGCGAATTAGCGACGATGTATCGGAGTGTTTTTTTTTTATTTTTGTTTTGGTTGTTTGTACTGTGATATTTTTTGTAATGTTAATATTGAAAATATTACTATTTGGAACCTTGCGATTTTTGGCGAATTTTTTTTTTTCGATTTAACGATGTTTTAAAACCCTATCCGATGGGAAATTTTCCGCTGATTCCAAATATGACCGGTTTTTGCCCGAAAAATAAAAAATTTTAGGAGAAAAACGCGAAAAACGTTTTTCACTTTTTGTCGAATTTTAACATTTCACTAGATTCGATGTAATTTTTATTTGGATGAATGGAATCTAGATTTTCTTCTTCCATTCGAAAGATAACCCTTCAAGGAAGAAAACGCCGCAAGGCGGAACGCGATATCTCGATTCTTTAATTTTTTGCAGATTTTTAAAGTTGACCCTCATGAATCGACATTTTTTGCAAGGGGTACCCCTTGCCGGTTTTTTGGGCGAAAAAAAAATTTTTAGATTTAACGAAGTTTTAAAACCCTATCCGATGGGAAATTTTCCGCTGATTCCAAATATGATCGGTATTTGCCCGAAAAATAAAAATTTCGAGGAGAAAAATGCGAAAAACTTTTTTCACTTTTTGTCGAATTTTAACGTTTCACTAGAATCGATGTAATTTTTATTTGGATGAATGGAATCTAGATTTTCTTTTTCCATTCGAAAGATAACCCTTCAAGGAAGAGAACGCCGCAAAGCGGAGCGCGATATCTCGATTCTTGAATTTTTTGCAGATTTTTAAAGTTGACCCTCATGAATCGACATTTTTTGCAAGGGGTACCCCTTGCCGGTTTTTTGGGCGAAAAAAAAAATTTTCGATTTAACGAAGTTTTAAAACCCTATCCGATGGGAAATTTTCCGCTGATTCCAAATATGACCGGTATTTGCCCGAAAAATAAAAAATTTTAGGAGAAAAATGCGAAAAACGATTTTTCACTTTTTCCCAATTTTCGCACTTCACTAGAATCGATGTAATTTTTTTTTGGATGAATGAAATCAGGATTTTCTTCTTGCGTTCGAAAGGAGACACTTCAACGAAGATAATGCAGCCAGGCAGAATGCGATATCTCGATTTTACGATTTTTTGCAGATTTTTAAAGTTGACCCTCAAAAATCGCAAATTTTTAGAAGGGGTACCCCTTGCCATTTTTGCAAAATTTGACGAAAAAAAAAGTTTCAATTTCGCCAAGTTTAAAAACCCTATCCGATGGGAAATTTTCCGCTGATTCCAAAAATCACCATGATTTGCCCGTAAAATAAAAAATTCAGGGAGAAAACCCCAAAAAACTATATTTTTTTCTACCAAACTGCAAAATTTCGCGAAAACGAACGGCCACACGAGCCAATCACGTTCGCCTCTCACCCACGTCTCTCTACATTCCATCCTGCATGATATAATTCAATCACCAATCGCAACGCACTCGTCGGACGAAAACTCGTTTGGTCTCACGAAAATTTTCGAGTTTGCCCCGAGATTAATGAGATTTGTAACGCACGCGTAGCTTTCTCTCTCGCGAGGGAGATAAGCAAATTGCGAGTAAGGAGGTGAGAAGGAGAGAAAGAAGCAGCGCGAGGCGAAGACTGAACCGAGCGAAAAGCGACGAAGACGGGGAATCCCGGTGGCGGGAAAGACGGGAGAGAGGCAGAGAGGAGAGGGGCAGAGAGGCACCAATGGCGGAAGTTTTCTCCTCAAATTAACCGGTCGGGGAGACGCCGCGTAAACCCAGATTATTATAATCTCTCCGGGGCCTGACTGCGGTAACATTAACGAAGAGATGCGCCCTTTGTTTCTCCGCATGTTTCTTACGTTAGGCTGTATACATGTATACATATATATACATGTATACAGCGGCTGTAGCTTCGGTATAATGCTCGCTGTAGGAGCAGAGGTTATTGGAGTTTGGTCACAACTTTTCGATGTACAACTACCACTTGTTCCTCGGGTTTCCTCTGCAGCCCTCCCTCCCCCTTTTTCCCCTTGGAAGGAGGGACGTTTCCTTGGAAGAGCGAAAGAGATCGGAGAGGGAGTCTGAAAAAAGAGAGAGAAAAGGTGGATTAGAAAGAAGGTTTGCGATAATGTCCCTCTGAAGAATATTGTCGGGTGCCAAGAGTCCCTCGGAATTACTAATAAGTGTCGCAGAGGGAGCAACGAAAAATTTGCGGTTGAAAAGAAACGCAACAACGACGCCGTATTAATTGATATATATAGCCGCTCGTCGCTTCTCACAACTTTTGGCGATAAAAAAGCGACGCGACAATCGACGGATAAAAAATGACAGTAATTTGGAACGATTTTATTCGCGAAGAGTCGAAATCAATTCGCTCGGATCGTTGCGGAATCGTAATCCGGATCATTAAATTTTCGTATTTGAAACAGGTAATGAAAAAATATTTCCTCGAGTTTTGGTGCAATGAGAAATAAAAAAATATAATTCTCTTTGTGATTGGACCAAATATTTATATTACCAACATTTTTTTTTCCCATTCATTTGAATGGGAAAAAAAAATTGTGATTGGACCAAATACAAAGAGCATTTTTTTTATTTCTCATCACCAGCTCCTGTTAAAATTGCACCAAAACGCATGAAAAAATATTTTTTCAATAAGCTTCTATTAAAATCGCCAAAACCGAATCCTATTCAAATCACCGCAGCTGTGGTTGCGATGATTTTGGTGGTAAAAAAAACCAGAATCCAAAAGTTCGCGGCTGTAGAGACGGCAGTTGTACCGCCGTTAACACGAGCGGCAGCGGCTTCTGGGTTATAGAGATGTGGATTATTCACTAATATGATAAACGACGTATTACCCCGGGGCTCGGGGAACCTATAGAGAAAGCTCGGTGTGGCCCAGGTCGACACTGGTGGTGGTATGTACCGCGTATATCCAACGGTGCCCCCGCGCGACTCACAATGCACATAATGTGAGGCATAATTTATTAATTTTACTAATGGCTCCTGCCCATTATTATTGATTTCGGAGCAGCAGCACCTCGTTCGGACACGAGCTGATTTATCCCGGTCGTTATCGGGGCGAGACCGACCCCCCTTCCGACCCAGGCCTCCACCCTCCTTCGCCCCCGGAGCCGCCCTTTAAATCGCTCTCCTGCCGCGCGAGACACGTCGGCTTCGACGAGAACAATGCACTACACTTTTTTTTTCTTTACAACGAACCCCGAGCGTCGCTTCTGGAATTTGTCGGCAGCCGAGCGGATTTTCCTGTGTACCAGAAAACGGGTTATCGGTGTCGCGGTGCGGAGTATATCCGAAGTGACCTCTGTGACCGCAGGGTTTTCGATGCCCTTCGACAAGCGCCAAGGTCGTTCGCTGCGGGTGCTGAAAATAAAAATGCAGAAAATTTTAGTGTGTGCCAAATTCATAGAAATTCTAGTGAATATTTTTTTACATTTTTTTCCTTACCTGGAGAAAAAAAATGCCAACGTCGGATATTTCCAGTACTGACGACCAAATGTCATTATGACCTTGTCAATATTTTCTTAATCGCCTTAATCATCAATCCGGCGAACTACTCACGTCGCGAATTTTCTACAAAATCAGGATTTCTGATTTTCCAGCTAGTTTTTCCTGGCAGAAAAATTCTCCCGAAGAGCCACGTCGATAGCATCGAAGGCCGAGTTGGTTTCCAGTGGTGTGCGGACTCCGTCCGGAGGGACGAGGACGGAGGTTTCGACGTCGAGGATGTTTCCCCGTATTATCGGGACGAATCAAATCCCAGCAGCGTCCCCGCCGCCGTCGTTCCCGGAGAAATCGTCGAAAATATCAGCCGGAGGGAAGGCGAGCATCATCGGAGGGATGAAGACAACGAGGCCGATGTCCTTGTGCGGTCGCCCGACGCCACCTTGTCCGAACGACCGCGACGACACGATATTAAAACATAAAAATAATATATCGTCGCGCAAGGATCACGTTATGGCACTGGTCGGGGGGAAAAGAGGGGAGGGTGGGGATACGGTACGAAGTAGCCAGTACTTTCGCCCAGTTCTTGACACTATCCTCTTCGCCAATAACCCCATCCGCCCCAACGTTACTTCTCGTTTCCTCAACCCTGGACACCCTCGACGCCCTTGTCATTCTCGGCTCTGCGGGACGTAGCTCCTCGTTCAATACGCGAAGCCCGTCACGTACCCCGCTAAATCATTCAGCGCGACCACCGGGACGAACGTAAGCGGGATACGTGTCGCGCCTTACATTGGCACTGCCTCCGTGACCATTTTTGTTGGCGTAAGATACTAAAAACAGTGCGAAATGTTGGTGGAAAAAAATTCCGGATGGTCTGTGATTGGTGGGGATTTTTAGTTGAAAGGTTTGGTTGGGTTTGCGATTTTTCAGAAAAGGTTCAGGACTCGTTCCATGTTCTTCAGATTTTTAATCTTTAAATTTTCCTCATTTAACATCACTTTTTGATTTTTTTGGTTGTGCCGAACAAACGGATTTAAGTTTAAAAAAAAAAGCCAAAAAGATTAGGAGAATTCTGCTATATTTTCGCACCATCTCTAAAAATTGTAACCTCATCTGTCGAGTAGTAAAAAAAAAAAATTGCCCGTGGAGAGAAGGGGAGTATTATCACTACCTCTTAATGTATAAAAATCTAAAATAAATATGCATCTTATTAATAAAATCTAAAATAAATATGCATCTCATTCAAAATGACCACTGCGCTTAAAAATACGTCGCCTTCGTTTCCTAATCGAATCCGCTAATTCGCGTCGGCGTATTCTCCTTTGGCTCGCTGCGAAGGCGGAAACCCGGAAAGAAGGGGCTGACATTTATGAGTTTCGAGTTTGCGTAGCCAACCGGGAGCTTTCTAATTATTCAAGAAGCACACAGCGCGCGTTACGAGCTCTTTCACCAGCAGCAGCAGAAGCAGCAGCAGAAGCAGGAGCAGAAGCAGCAGCAGGAGAACCGCTAGGAGCAGCGACGTCCGTATCGCCGTAACGCCGGACCATCCGGCTAATAATGGCTGTCCGGCTTGCGGTTAACGTTGGTAACGTTGTACCCCACGGGCCAAGAGGTTCGAGTAATCCCTCTGTGAAAGCTCACCCTTCGCGGGCGAAGTCGAGGGTGACAGGCCCCGGCTACTTCACAGAGAACTAAACTCCCCGACGTAACGCTCGCGACCGTAGACGCTCCCAGGAAGGGGAAGAAAAGAGGGAGGAAGGTGGTAGAAGGGGGTTACTTCAAACGGAATCATCAAAGGTACATCGACCGAGAACAATAGCTAAATCCCCTTGTTATCCGAGTCTCACATTCTCTCGAAAGATAATCCCAAGGCAGTCGGATGTACAAACATTCACATGTGTTTATATACACAGTGTAAATCATTATTAGTGGAAATGGAAACTGCGCGGAAAAGGCATTCGTTGAATTTGCCTGCACACTGAAAAATCAGTAGTTACCATTACCAATCATTGATTCAATCTACCAAAACAATGGCAGTTACTAAAATATTGGTCGTTCTGACCAATGATTGGTAATCAGTTAATCACAATTATTAATTTTTTTAGTGTGGCTGAAGCAAAGTAAAAACTTGGACCTTTGATCCGAAAGGGCGATTTAGACTTCCAGTCCTTAGACAAAATGGACCTTCCATTTAAGGAATCAACCCAAAAAGTTGCATCGAGAAAAATGACAAGAGCCAAAAAACCCAACAAGCCACAAAACCAAAGACAAACGTCGTCAAAGACCCAACATTGAATCGCTGCAACCGTCAGAAGCCTCTTCGAGTTGGCAGCTATGCTTGAAACACCAGAGCTTCACCCCTCGCGAAGGTAGCAAAGGGGTAGTAAGAGGCGAGATATTCGCGACGAGAACCGCGGAGGGTTGTAGGGGGTGAAAGAAGGGGGAGGCAACCCCGGTTACAGGTCCGGGTTAGGTATCTATCGACGAGCGCATAGCTTCCTATTAGCGGGGCACTTCATACGGAAGGGATCCTGGCTCGCAGCTCTCTCGTCTCCTCCTCCTCCTCCTCCTCCCTCCGCTCTTCTCTTGCCGTCGACGATATCGTATAAATGTGTCGTTAATTACTTACCCAGCGGCCGCGACACCATCGCTACCACCAACCACCACCACCGCCAGGTTATACTCCAGGAGCCTTTGGCTTCAAGGGGGGGCTGAACGTGCTAGGGAAGGGAGAGGAGGGAGCGAAAGGGGGAAAGGGGGGTATATTCTAGATGGGGCAAATGGTTGGGCGTGCAGAAACTCCGACACCTCCAACCAACCGTTCGAACTGCCCTCTTCCTCCCCTCCGTCCCTGAGTCGTATTCCAGTGTCGCCCACCTCTACATCCTGGGTGACTCTCTCCCAGCCCCCTCAGATCCCCCCTCCCCTCCTCCATGTCCTCTCCCCGCGACCTATACCGTGAGCTTCCTCTCTCCGCCTCTCTCGTCCTGTTTCTCCTCGACGTTATGGGGCCGCGTGTTAAGGAAACTAATGTTTATTTGAAAAACTAATTGAACGGGACTCTCGTGTCTACAGCCGGCAATTAAACGAGATTACTGCAGTAGCGAGAGGCGAGATGGGTGGCGGAGGCAGAAGCCCCCGGTTGGTACAGGCGAAGTACAGCGCTGCGAGGTGCGGGGGAGAAAGGGGGGCGAGGAGGTGGGGATTAGATAGCACGTTTGTAAGATATGAAACGCGTAATGTTTAACTACTCTCCGTGCCCTCCTTCTACCTTCTATCCCGCGTTGCGCCGTTTCGTTTATGTTTTTCCAGTAGTTTTGAAGCGTCGCCCGATAATTAATAGTTAGCTGGATATCACCGTTGTATTCATGAACCGCGATATAGTCTACGTGTTTCGGTGTGCGCATTATTGTTGCGGAGCATTTGGAGATTCAAGATGTCGATGCGAGTGGTGGTTTTGAAATTGCTGAAGGGATCTCCGTCGATTTCCCATAAATGGTTGGATTGTTACCTAGCACCAATTTTCTGACGTCACGTTTTGCAATATTTCATTTTATATTTTCCAGTCACGTGTATTTTTTTTCCAGACCCTGACTGCCACTCCAGTTCCTGATCCGTATCACATTTAACGCTATCAGATTATCCACAAAGGCTAACATTCCTAACCATTTGTCCAAACGAGAATTGCAAGTGTTCACGTTCACTGCAGTCAACGTTCAAAGGGCAAACGCAAACGTTTCACGTCCTACGTCATCACTAGCAACGAGAACCCTTGGCCAATCCTACCATGCAAAACCCAGAACGTTCATCCAACAATAACCCTCGACTCTCTACCTCCACAAGCTCCAACCATTTACACAGCGTTGCATATACACAACTTGGCGTGGGACACGAAACAACACAAAGACCTGTGTATGACCTACACGAGTCACCAGCAGCAGCTAAGGACGAAAGCTCCTCGCACACAGACTCAGAAAGGCCAAAGCCAGGAGTGCCAGCTCCTTGTCTCAGTATATACCAGAAGCCTCGACTACCACCCCCTCACCTCCTTCGCAAGCTGCACGAGCATCGTATAATACACGGTCAAAACGAGTGTAGGAAGAGACGCGATACACTACTTGCCACAGGGTTACATCCCTCGCCAACCCCTTGACTTCGTCCCCTATATCTCTGCGCCTCTGAACAACCCCTTTCCCAGCCTTCATCCTCCCCCTATGACCGTCTCCGCCGCTTTGCCAGCTACCACAACCGTCCTAGCATAGGTAGGGGGGGACCCACCCCCTCGCCACCCGCGACGTGTTATGCTCGACAATATATTTAGGAAGCATGTAGGCCACGCTATATCTACCCTCTCCGCCTACGAAACGGCCAAGCCGCTGGCGCTGTCCAAAGCTCGCATCCCTCGTCGCGTCTCGGCTGTTGCGGAAGTTGTGTCCCACGTCTCTCTCGGCCCCTGGGAAAGCATCCAGCGCCCCAGAGGCTCAAGATAGGCGATGCTGCCTCCATGTGCCTCCCGAAACCACCGTTGCGACGTGGACCAGCGGCTCGGGTGCCGATACTCTCGCCGAGGCTTCTCCTGGCGTCCGTAGATTAATGCAACATCGCCGCCGAAACCAGCCAGGTTGCAGTTAAGCTCTGGTCCTCCTCATCCACCAGCAGGAATCAGAGGAGGAGGGATGTGGAGGAGGGGGGAATACCCCTTCCGTTTCCTCGGATCGACAACCTCGATTTTACGGAGACGGGGAAGCTGCTATCCTGGCAAGTTCGTAACTTATAATTATTATCCGGCTAACGGAGAGGAGGTAGCGCGATGTTATAGTCCGGTAACGTTGCTACTGGAAGGGTTACGCATGGTTGCTTCTCGTCATCCGCGGAGGGACCGGGACCGACTCACCGATGTTGCTGTTTGCTGCAAGGGGTACTATCGTTTCTCTTCGGCGTCCGGAGGAGCGCCTGGCGTCACGCTACCCTCTCAACTGCGGTGCCGACTCCACGGTTTGTACGCTCGGTAGCCACGTGGCACTTCTCGATGGTTGTGATCCGTAATCTGAAATATGATGGAGGATGAATTACGGATTGTTTTTTCAAACTGGACATTTGCTTCATATTAAGCTTTACATTTTTTAATTAAAAATTATGTCGCAGATCTCGATGGCAAATAGAAGTATTTTTTCCACCGAAAGTAACAGCTCTTTCAGAAAATTGTCGATACAATTCAGCCCCTCAACCCAGAAAAGTGAACATTGGGGTTTCAACAACGAAAATATTTTCACAACGAACCAAGCTTAATGCTTCAATTCTCGTCGCTCGACGTAGTTCAGTTATTTCCGTCTTCCCGATTTTCCCATCTCCGCGACTTCTATTCCAACAATTCGCATCAACGTAATTGCTCGGATATTATAATTTATAATCGAGGGGAGGGGAGGAGGAGTAGGAGGAGGGCCAGGCCGAATGAGGACTATTTGGATGCGAACAATCGGCGCGCGGGCTTCGCGCTTCGCGCGGCCCGTGACAATGCGCGACCTTAAATCATAATTTGGTTAATGTGGAATGTAATGTCGATGCTGGCACGAGCGTATCTCGAAACCCGCGGACAGAAGCAAGCCCCGTCCGACACCGACTCTCATTCCTCTACTTCCTCTCGCTTCCTCGCTCGCGGCATGTTCGCTCGTTGCCGCTGCTGCAGTTCTACCCCACCACTGTTCTCTCGCTTTAACCCAGCAGCCTCCTCTCCCTTTATCCCTCGGCGGTCACCAACGGAAATGCACAATGCTGCACTCTGTACCGGGCTAACTATTCTATCTCACTCGGCCAACGCTCCGCGCGCACTGTGTGAGGGATTATAAATCGTGGGCCAATGAGTGGCTTCCATTCGTTATCGCTGCCGTTGGCACGCCGATTAGGCGAGCTGTTTGTTGGTTTTACCCATGAAATATCGTACCTTCCACGCGCGCTGTTCGTTGCAACACCGGCGCGGCGGCATCGACGACTGCATTCCCGATTAGGCGGCGGCGGCCGATGCATTTCCGCGCGAAGCTGGAAGAATGCGCGTTTCGCGAGTTTGCGCTCTCGACGTTTCGCTTGCTTATTCGGTGGTCGGTGATAATTACGAGCGATAAGCGACGTTTCTGTTGTGCGCGCTGAGGATTATTTTGTTTCCTCAAAATTTCGGAGAATTTTTTTCATCGTGGAAATAAATTATGGAACGATGGCTGTGCATTTGCCATCCGTCAATTGCGTCAAACCCTGCGAAAAAATAACAAAAGTTAATGCCATTGAATTAAATACAAAGAAAAAATTAAAATTAAAATTAAAGTAAATACAAAAAAAATAAAATTAAAATAAATACAAAACACGTCTCACCAGCAATTCCATTCAATTCTCTCAGCGCCGCTCAGAAGTGTATCGCATTCTATTTTCCCCAGCAATGTTTTTCCTCCGAGAAATCGAGATGATGAAGATGCGACTGGGTGTCGGGAAGATTTTTCGAATTTTCTCTCCGCGCTGCGAACGGCGAACGTTGGACGGGTTTGGTTGATACTCGCGCGACCGCAAATCTTCGGAAAATCTCGGAGTCTCGTTCGTAAAAGGAATCACAAGCGGCGAGAAGAGAGAGCGAGAGGAAGCGAGAAGGAGGAGGAAGACGAGGAGAGAGGAGAGGCGAGGGCGGTCGGCAATAAAAGTGATGTACGGGTCTGCAGCGGAGCGGTCATAGCCGAAGACGGCCGCGGAGTCACTCGTCAGGTTTACGTCCGGGGCGTTCATCATCGGGTGACAGACTTCATTGCCCGGGACTCGGGCGAGGAGCCATTGCCTCCTCTCCGACTCCTGCGTGTGCGTGTCAACATATATATAAGGTGGCTGTATATATATGTGTATACAGGGTGTCCCAAAAAAAAGTTCCGTCTGCTTAACCCTGTTCACTTAATAAACAGGAAACTGGAACTTCACAATTTCTGGCCTTTTTAATCCTGTTCGATTAACCCTGAATATTTTCCTGCATTTTTTTTAACCCTGTGTATTTTTATATTTTTCTATTCAGATTTTTCTTTTGCGTCATATATTTTTTGTATATCCGTTGTATAAAAATAAATAAATAAAATACATAAATAAATATGAAAAAGGGTAAATGAATAGGGTTAAGCAGCCGAAACTTCATAACTTTTGGGACACTCTGTATATATAGACGCCCTTGCTCCCCGATTCCAAAGCTTCGGTCACAGCGTCCTCGCCGAGCGACCCCGACAATCTAGCGCCGCATCCGCGGACCCGTTCGGACCCCGCCGAGCGTCCTGCGGCGGCGCCAGCGTCGCCCTCGAGGACGCAGGACGAGAGCCCGGAGCTTCCGGTGATGTACGATCTCTAACTCTACCGGCGTCACCGCATTTTCGATGCTTCACCATCGCCACGACCAATTTTATCTCGGACATTCTCTGCCTCCCGAGCTGCTTCCTCCTCCTCACCACCCCCGCCCCCGCCCCTCGATGACCCCGGTCGGGATTGCCGAAGAAAACGACCGAGTTGTTCGCTCGCTGTCCGCGTCGCGCCTTCCGTCCTGAATTAATCGACGTCTTTCAAAACATGGGCGTGTACACTCCGAGGGAAGCGCCGGGAGCAGTGATTTCTGGCGTCTGCGTGGCCGAGATTTCCCTCCTTTCCAATTCCACCGATGGACGAAATTCAGCCGTTCGCTCTCGGTTGGATCGGCGAAGTAGAGAACGAGGACGTTGGACGAGGTTGACGATATTCATCAGACTTCCACTGACCCTTCCTAAAAAAAAAAAAAAAAATACAAAATATATTTTTCACACTATCTACTAATTATGAATTAATTCTGCGAAAGAGAATTTTGAATTTTCCGTCATGTATCCTTATGACAAAAAAATAAAAATGAAGGGCAAAAAAAGGTTTCTCGAGACCAAGAATAAGAGAGAAACGGAATACGAGCGATACGTTCGGACCATTAGGCCGGGAAGGGTACCGAAGAGAAGACTAAAAGAGGAGCAGGCTCCTCTTCGAGGGTGGTTGGGGGTGGATGGGGGTTGCGCAGTCATTGGGCCCTCGCGTTTTCCCGGACTCCGTTCGTAACCAACCCCGGGGTTGGGTTCTAACCGGGGGTTATTCAAGCGAACGGCTGCTTGCGCGAGCAGCGAGCTCGTAGCGTAATTAGTGAAAGTAGAGGAAAAAAAGGAGCGAAGAACGGAGACGGCGCATGATACGAACAAAGAGAGAGAGCAATGAGCAAGCGAGAGAGAGAGACCGACAACCGCGGCATCGAATGGGGCGAGGATAGCTGAGGGGGTGGCAGGGGGAGGGGGGAGGGGGTCGACGGAGGAAGCCGCCGCCGCTGCTCGCGCTCTCCGCGGCAGAAGGGTAGCCATAAAAGTTTATGCTCTCCATATGTTGTAATATAGTCGGTAGCAAGCGGAGGGGCGCGCGCGAGCGAGCGAGCGCGCGCGCGCGGGGAGATCGGTAAAATATGCGGGCAATAAGTATGGATTGTTATTAACACGGGGCGGCCCGGTGTCCGCCGTGCGTTTCTAAATCCATTACCTCCGCATGGCGGCTAAAATACCGGCCGATATATCCGACCTCTGTGTACATCCCGCGCGCGCACACCCTGATGTCGTCTCTCTTTGTTGCTCTATTTGGCGATAGTCTCTCGCTCTATTCCTCTCACTTTCTCTCTCTTGCTATCCCTCTTCGTCTCCCTCTTCTTCTCTCTCTTGCTCTATTCCTCTCACTTTGTCTCTCTTGCTCTATCAGAATATCCCTCTTCGTCTCCCTCTTCCTCTGTCTCTCTCTCTTTTGCTCTATTCCGTTGCCTCTCACTTTGTCTCTCTTTTGCTCTATCAGACTATCCCTCTTCGTCTCCCTCTTCCTCTCTCTCTTTCTCTCTTGTTCTGATCCGTTATCTCACTTTCTCTCTCTTGTTCTGTCTCACTATCCCTCTTTGCCTCCCTCTTCCCTCTCTCTCTCTGTTCTGCTACCCTGCAACGAGCGAAGCGGCTATGCTCGCCGTACAGCAGCAGCGCGCGAAAGACACGCACACCGCGCGAGAGCGCCTCTCGAGTACTGGAAAGCAGCGTATGAATGGATTAGCAGGTACGGTGGGCTGCGGTTGAAATTACGATCGGATTTCGTGTACGTCCGCCTCCGCGCTTCTGGTGCCGCTGCTGCTGCTGGTGGTGCTGGTGGTGGTGGTGGTGGTGGTGGTGGTGGCGGCGGTGCCAGTGCCTCCCCACTGTTATTCCCTATAACGTCGCATAGGTGACTACAGAAGATATTTTCATTTTCAAATCGGCTTACGCTTTACGATGACTTTTTTTCGTCGGTCTCTGCTTCTTTTTTTTTGGCCAGTGGAATCGATTCGAAACTTTCTTGAAATCGGGTTTTGGTCGAGGCAACATTTGGAGAGGCAGAGCCATTTTTTTTTACTCGGTTTCTGTAACAGTATAAAAATAGTAATTAAAAATCATGTTTTTGTGCCACTTAAAATATTTGCATACACGGATTTTTTTTGTATAATATAGAACATTATTTAAAAAAATGTTATAGCACTTATTAATTGCCATAATTTTTCTGACCAAAATTTCGCCAATAAATGAGCGCCCAAAAGCCCTGAAACTGGTCAGGAATGGTTTCGACTCGGCGGAAGACGTACAGAGAGGGTCGAAGGGAGATCGACATCGGACTGATGGGTCTGGTGTGGCTCTAACTAGACGTAATCAACTGAACTGGGGGGGGTGGGGGAGTCGAACGAGAGGGATTCGAAGTTGCGGAGCACCCGCCGCCGGTTTTCAGGCGCAGCGGAGAGGAATGAAGATTAACAATCGTCGGCGCTCGGAGGCTAACCGGAACTAATGCTACCGCGGATCAATCTCTCTGGCATTGGAATCTAAAGTCGGGCTCGCTGCGAGCCACCGAATCCGATATCTTTTCCTCGCTGCGCACTTTCGGTCTCGACCGCCTCGTACATTCTCAACTCAACAGCCTCCACTCATTGCAGTCCATCGCCCTGTACCATTTTTTCCTCTCCGGTTCACAAATAAAATGAGGATAAAAAGCTCAGTAAAAATTAACCAAATCTTCGCTCGATGAATAAATATTGATTTGGAAGCGAAGGAATTACTCAAACCAGCTGATCGCTATATGCCCATTGCTCCCGCCTTTTTTTTACTCCAGAAGGGCAGTTGAAAATTAAAAAAGTAACGAACTAATCTTTGATTACAATCCCCACAATGACTCTCCCACTCAACACCCTCAAACTCTTCACCCCCAATCCCCTCCCAAAAATTCCCTCTCAGGAACCAACAAAAATCCTTATAGACAACCAATCCCTCCCTCATTCCTCCCCCTCCACAATCCCTCGCAAAATTTCGGGCAAAACACCCACGAAAGAAAATTCGCTGAATTATGAGAAACGCAGAGGGATGAGTTAGCTTTCACATGCAGCAGCAGAAGCAGCAGCAGCAACGACGGCGTCGGCGTCGGCGTCTCTCGTTGCTCGTCTGTCTGCTCGCTCCCTCGCGCTGACGAGGTGTCCCCGTTTTTCTTTCTCCTTCGGTCTATCTCTCACGGGTTGCCCACCCCCTCCCTCCTCCTCCTCTCCCCCAGCCGCCCTCCTCGTCTCTCTCTCGCTCTGCGCTCGCCCTGGAGATGTCGCGCCCCTAATTTATGTGCGCGGGCTACTTCCCGTTTGCGGAGAGAGAACGATCTCCCTCCCTCCCTCTCCCTCTCCCTCTCGCGCGTCGCGTCGCGCAAACCAGACAGCCTGGACGGTAGCTGCTTCGCAAGGGCGAAAGGTACGCCCCTGGAAGATATCTATGTATCCGTCGCGGCGTCACGACGTCTCACTAAATCTGGCGCTACGTGTCTGGAGCGTCGGGGCCACACCGCTCGCGCGAGCGAAGCGAGCAGCGAGCAGCGAGCGGCGGCCGCCGCGAACCGCGCGCACACCGCCGGGTAAATCAACCTGAGTTAACTCCGTCTCATCCGACACGCCGTTTCCGGCTCCGCCGTTTCTCCTCGGGACCGCTCTCACCGCTGACAAGACAGCGAGAGCGCGTCTAGTCGTCCCCTCTCTGCGAAACGAAGGAAAAAGAGTGAGAGGCAGGAAAATAAAAATGTGTGAGAGAGAGAGAAAGAGATGAGCTCGTGCACCGCGAACCGGAAAACGGCGAAGAACCAGATCCAGAGGTGGGAGAAAAAAATTCGCACATATTTTCACGGGGAACTGTTGTAAATAATACGAAGCCTGACACGCGACGTAATTTAAGATTATGAGAGGAGAGAGAGAAGGCTGCTGCGCATGTAAAAATTCGTTGGAGGTCAAATGGCCAGAAGGCCTGGCGATTAAATTGGTCGAGGGGGGAGAGGCGATTAATTGGGCTACGCATATGACAAATCAGTTGATTGCCGACCAATTAATTTATCGACGCTGGGCTATTAATTTTTTTTCCGGGCGGTCGTCTAATTGCCTAGGGCGTATTTAACCACTTCTTTTTTTTGGGTGGACAAAAAACAATTGTTACGTAGTGTAACGATAAATATTAGGAATCGATAATAAAATACTCTATCAGATTTTCTTTAGCTGCGTTTTTGCTATTGACCTATTTGCCATAAAAAAAATTTCTACTGAAAAATCTCGATGACTTATCTCCTCGCAACGGACATCATCGTCACTCTCACTTCCGACTCGCCAGACGAAAAAATTTATTTCACCCTATAATGATTCGTCCTCAGTCAAAACGGTCGGTACTCAGCGCCGCGGATTTCGGGGCCAGTGATAATAATAAAGGTCCGCGAGACCATACAGCGCCATTACGATCACCTGTTCATTTCGTAGCGTCGGCGGCGATGCGGCATTGGCGCGAGCCAACGGCCAGCAGCATCAGCATCACCAGCAGCAGCAGCAGCAGCAGCAGCAGCAGCAGCAGCGCCAGGGATCGGCCACGTATTTATCGCTATCCGAAATACATTCATTTTGATTTCGAACATTACATAGGGAGTGGGACGAGGCTGGGTGGGGGGGGGGGGGGAGGGATGAGGGGGTGTAGGCCAGGGTATTACCAAGAGCCAATGATATAGTGACTATTACCGTCACTACATACCGGGCACGGAGTGATGGCGGGTGACTGCGTGCCTCGATAGCGCTAAGCCTCGGGCAGTAAAATACATTGGTCCGGTGGCTGTGATCCGGCCGTATCAATGCTGCCTCGGCCGTTAGGTGTGCCAGGGGGGAGGGACGGGGGAGGAAGGGGGGCAGCCGCCCTCTCAATTTCACCGTCGCCCCCTCCCCTCCGGTTCACCGGAGGGGAGGGGGCGAGGGAGGAGGGGGAGAGCTACCAGACCCCCTCTTATGCCCTTCGTACCCATTCCGTCCGTCTCTGTTGCTCGCACAGCTCAAGTTCGTGTAAGTGAGACGACAGCTCAAACTGCTATAGCGGAGCAGTTACTATGTGCATAGTCAACTCGCGTGCGAGTAGCGAGCGAGTGCGGCGAGCGAGTGGCGAGCTGGTGCGACGTGCGTGCGGCGCGTGGTGCCTCGATGCAAACGGGGAGGGGATCGGGGCAGCCCCATCCCTTCCCCGTTATACGCCGCGTCACTTTGTGATCTATCGACGCTTCGTCCTACTATTCTCGGGGCTTCGGGTGTGTTTGTGTCGTGGGTGGATGTGTGTGTGTTTGGGCATTTGCGAGCGTGACGTTGTTGCACCCACGCAGGGGGAGAGGGGGTTGAGCTTTGCGTGACGGCTGTGATGAAAGTTGGGGGGCAGGGAGTTTGAGAGGGTTTTTTTTTAGCACCAGCGAGGGGGGGTTAGTAGATTTTTTGTTGGGGGTAGGTAAGACGGAGGTTTTTGTTTAGGGGAGAAAAAATTTTTCGATTTTACGAAGGGCCCTTGTCGGTTTTTTTGGGGGAAAAAAAATTTTTCGTTTTAACGAAGTTTTAAAACCCTATCCGATGGGAATTTTTCCGCTGATTCCAAATATGACCGGTATTTGACCGAAAAATAAAAATTTCGAGGAGAAAAATGCGAAAAATGTTCTTCACTTTTTGACGAATTTTAACGCTTCACTAGAATCGGTGTCATTTTTATTTGGATGAATGGAATCTAGATTTTCTTTTTCTATTCGAAAGATAACTCTTCAAGGAAGAGAACGGCGCAAGGCGGAGCGCGATATGTCGATTCTTGAATTTTTTGCAGATTTTTAAAGTTGACCCTCATGGATCGAAATTTTTTGTAAGGGGTACCCCTTGCCGGTTTTTTGGGCGAAAAATTTTTTTTTCGGTTTAACGAAGTTTTAAAACCCTATCCGATGGGAAATTTCCCGCTGATTCTGAATATGACCGATTTTTGCCCGAAAAATAAAAATTTCGAGGAGAAAAACGCGAAAAACGATTTTTCACTTTTTTCGAATTTTGGCACTTTGCTAAAATCGATGTAATTTTTTTTTGGTTCGATGGAATCTGGATTTTCTTTTTGCATTCGAAAGATAACCGTTTAAGGAAGAGAATTCCGCCAGGCGGAACGCGATATCTCGATTTTTCGATTTTTTGCAGATTTTTAAAGTTGACCCTCAAAAATCGCAAATTTATAGAAGGGGTACCCCTTGCGTTTTTTGCCAAATTTGACAAAAAAAAAAATTTTCGATTTCGCAAAGTTAAAAAACCCTATCCGATGGGAAATTTTCCGCTGATTCCAAAAATCACAGATGTTTGCCCGAAAAATAAAAAATTCGAGGAGAAAAACGCAAAAAACGATTTTTTTTTTCTGACAAATCTGCCAAATTTCGCGATATTAAACATGTATATCCACAACAATAGGTAAATTGGCGCAAATTACGGACTTTTTAATATAAGAATCATCATAACGAAAAATAAGAATTAAATAAAAAGTTCGACGATTACTCAAAAGTTTTTTTAACGCTCTCGCAAAGCGTGAGACCTCCGCTGCGGTGATAAACGAGAGACAGAGGGAAAGACACGGGTGACACAGCCAGTGTTTTACATCGTAAGTAAGACGCGAATAAAAATTTGATCGCACGATTTTTTTTTCCCCACGCGATTCTACCGAGAAGACGAGAAGAGTCGCGAGAGGGTAAGAATCGAGCGGCGTAGTAAAAAAAAGGAGTGCGGAAAAGTGAGAGCGCGATTGCGTGCGCGCGGGACGCTCGTGGCAAAGAAAAATTAATCGTATTCTCGGGGAGAGAATCCCGACGCCGCCGCTTTATCCGTTGCCGCGAAAATACCCAGTCGTTTGTCAGCAGGAATAGTGAATTAATGATGATTGCTGCTCAGGGCTCGAAGCCTCGAGTGAGTTCTAAGCTCGCCACCCTCTTCGTCACACGGGTATCCCGGTCTTCTCCTCGCCTTGCCGAAGCGGCAAATCTAACGCGAGGAGCGAGGAAGCTCGCGAGTGAGCGAACTCGTTTACTTTAATGCAACCATTAACGAACGCGCCCGCTGGTTTTCCCTTCACTCTTACTTTCAGTCTTTCGTTCCTCTGGACTATCGTTCCTCGTCACTCGGTCACCTTTTCGCAGCAGGAAAGGCTCATTCCTCGGATTTACTTCCGCCAGAATCCCTCAATATTGGCTGAAAAAAAAATTGTTTTATGAGAATTTTCGGTCAATGCAAATATATTCTGATATGATTTTTGGTACCAGCAACTATATTTAATTGGTTTCTTAATTCTAAATAATTATTATTAAATACAGAAATTAATATAAATATAAAAATTAATTCTTAATAGTGACCTCTTAATTTTCTACTTTCGTTTCTCGTCACTCGGTCACTTTTTCGCACAAGGAAAGGAATTGCTCGTCTCTCTTTGGAATCCCTCAATATTTGCTGAAAAAAAATTGATTTATGAGAATTTTCGGTACCAGATACTATCATTAATTCGCGTCCCAATTCTAAAATCGCGTCGGAATGTCGCCGCGACACTCAACGTCTCCACGCGAGAATAAAAAAAAAATGTCCGCACATATTCACGAGAGACGCCTATCAAAAGTTTCGCAAAAGCTTCTGAAAGGTGTCGAGAAGTTATAAAGTACGACTCGGCTGCTCCTCGGAGCCGTTAAAAAAGAAAACTCCGCTATCGGCGTGACAAACTTTACTCAAAAACGTCGGGGCGATAGTTTATCGAGCTCCCCCCTTTTTCCCCCAGTGCAACCAGCACGTGATCTGAGCTTCGGAAGCAGCCACCCGGTGTCCAAGTGTCAGGAGTCTCCGCTCATATTTACACCCGCCTCACCTTTTCCTCACCTCCGCCTAAAGCGAAATATTTTCTAACGAGTATATTCCACAAAAAAAAAGTCGCAAGTCCATCGCGATTGTCAACCGGGAAAAATCGCACTTCCCTTCGTCCTCGCATCACCCAACAAATTTCCCTCCAACGTTCCTATTTCTCTCTCTCTCTCCTCTCTTCCTCAGTGTCAGTTTACTGTGCAAAACTTCAGCAATTTCCGGCCAAACCTCGGGCGACGTCCGCGACGTTGACCCGTTGAGAGGAGATCCAAGAACCAAGAAAAGAGAGGCCAAGAGTCGTCGAAACGTCTTTCGACTCCTGGCGCCCGCGGCCTCTCGGCCAACTCGTTAAATATGCATGTTGCGAGGAGTGCAAAGGGTGCGAAGGGGGCTTCGACGAAGCTTCGTAGTGAGAATAGCGACACTGGTGGTAGCGGTGACTATATCCACGTCTATACTCGTTGGTAGTGGTGTAGAGGTGGTCGGTCGTGGTCGAGGCTCTTCCTCGACAGCGAAGGGAAGTCGGTGAAGGGTTGGAGGAAAATTTTGCCGAAGAGCGAGCGCGTCCTTACCGATTATCTCGTCGGGACTGTTCGCCCCCTGGACCTCCCTCAACCTCCCTCAACCTCACCTCCCCCAACCCCTTTCACCTCTTCTCCCCGTCTCCCCTTCGCTTCCCTCAGCCTCAGCGCTGGACAAGAAGTCCCGTTGTGTGCGGAGAAAGCTCCGCGCGCCGTCCCTTTGAGCGCCGCTCACGAATTCACCGCCTCAACGTATGCTTAACGCGCCGCGTTAATACCTCGAACTACACTTATGACAGGGGGGTCGCGCAGGCAGCGCCGGGGCTACGAGGGTAAGCGAAATTATGCTTGTCAGGTCCATTAACCGGAGGCCGGTGGGTTCGTAAGCGTCTCTGTCAGGCCTCGCTCGCGCGCAGACTCCCTCACACATGTTTGTGTACATACATATATTGTGGATGTGTGGGTGTTTGTGTACGTTGGGGACGGTGGCGTTGCTGCAGCCAACGTGCTTTCCAGGTCGTGCTTCTGCCGCTACGTCGTCGCTGATGCCGTACCGTGTGAGTCATAGCCGAGCGGACGTCTTGTGTGACTACACGCGTTTCCGAGGGCGACGATGAATGCTTTCAGTTTTAAAGGCCTTTGCGCTTAACTGGTCCTTGAAAGCTGTGAATGAGTTATGCGGCGGCGGAGGAGTTACGAGGAAATTTCGGGGTTCTGATGACTTGCGATGCAGAAAATCTATCGTGGAGAACCAATGGACGATCCGATTCTGATTTGGGTTTGATCTGGATTCTCCAAATCTGGGATTCTTGTAAGAATCCAGAGTGATCCTGATGTGGGTTTCCCAAAATAGTCTGGAATCCGATACGAGACTCATCTTGGCGAATTATCTGCAAAATAAGAGCCACGTGACAGTATTAATTTATGTCAACAAAATTGTAAAGCTATAAAAAATTATGTGTTGAAATGAATTCTTTTGTAAGTAAACTATAAAAAAATGATGTGTTAAATGAATTAATTTGTAAGTAAATACAAAAATGAGAAAAGAGAGGGGAAATTTGAACATCAACGCATAAATTACACTGGGATATGAGAAACGACAATGAGAGGAACGAGGCGCAAAACAAAACGCGCGCAGAGCCGTTTCCAAGTTTGGCAAATGGATGGTGACAGAGCGACAGCCAGATCGATGATATCGCTAAAGCGACTAATCACCGATTCGGGTATCAACGTTAACTCTCGCACTCGGCAAGGTAATTATGCAGCTGCCTGTGAGCGTTTGAGTCTGCGGAGCGCGCGCGTCGACGAGTACTGCATTTGTCAGAACCACGGGGAGGGTGATGCGTCGTCGTGAAACTGCTCGCGCGCGGGCGCGCGCGGATTTGCCTCCGGGGTGTCATCGTTCAACCACGGAATCCCTCTGCCACCGCCACCTTCCGAGTGTCTCTTCTCAAACGAGAATTACATCGCAGAGAGTGAGTTTCAAAGCCCGACTCAGCTACATTCGATCCTGAAGAAAGAAATAAAAAAATTTTAAAAATGTTTGAGCAAAAAAATGCACATTGCAATACACAGCAATTGTAATTTAACGATATTCGAAATTAGAATCGAGAAACATGGAATATAATATTTCTAGGTATTGTACCCAATTTTCAAACTACCCCAAAAATATCTGCAAGTCCTGACAAATTTTTTTAAAATTTGAAAAAATATTTAGGTGAATGAAAAAAATAAAAATTGCAATACACAGCAATTCTAATTTAACGAAATTCAATATTAAAATCGAGAAACATGAAATATAATATTTTTGAGTATTGTGCCCCCTTTTCGAACTACCCCCGAAGACATCTGCTCGTCGAGGAATTTCTTCGAAGCAAAACTGACGCGTTGCGACCAAATTGTGCCATTTGTCGAGAGGGACGAAGGCCAGAGAAGGGGATCGAAGAGACACAGCTTCGGATGGGAAAGACATAGGGACGTAATGGTCGCGGTCGTGGCATAATAATGGCAACCCGGAAACGAAGTAGAGTTGCCAACAGCCGACGGTCCTTCCAAGCTGCTCTCAGTCTCTCCTCCCTCGGACTGCGCCACGCGATCGTAATTCGACTTGGATTAACGGTAATTCCGTCCATAGAATCTTAGAGAGCGATTGTTCTCGCGCAGTTAGTCGGCGGTCTTCGCGGAGAGGACTCCGGGAGCGTTAAACGACGTCCAGCATCAGCATTCGCTGCGGATGCAGCAGCAGAAGCAGCAGCAGCAGAACTGGCTTTCCTCCTCAGTCGGAGCTTTCGGTTCCTCGGTCGAGCGTCCCTCATTCTCGCACCTTCACCGGATTGCCCAAAGCTCCAGTCGCCTCGACGCGCGACTATCGCCGCGCCACCCCGGCCACTTTCCTCGCGCTATACTAACGCGAATAGTTGCCGAGCATTGATCAACCCCGCGCGCGCGATGCGTCGAACAATGGATAGCGGGGATCGTCGTCGGATTCCACTTGAAACTGCCGCCCAAGTCGTCGTGTTCCGGCGGCGCTCGAAGGCCGTTCGTCTTGCCCGAATAGCGAAGTAACGAAGTGCGCGTTCGGCGGTGAGAGAGAACTGAGAGAGAGAGATTCGACGACGGGTTATACATGCCATGCGCGATTTTCAAGACGCGAATTTCGCGGCCCGTCCGAGAAAGTGCGAATGGGCTTTCTTGGTCTGAAAAGGGAATATTTTCAAATGACCCAACCTGATTTCGATAAGGTTTATATATTTTGGAGTACTCGAAAATCTAAGGGATACGTATTTTTTTTATTTGTGCTGAGTTTGATATTTGGGGGGGGGGGGGGGGGGGGGGTGATGATTCACACTCTATTTTTATATTTAGAGGGGTGATGTTTCAACCCCTAAATATCAAACTCAGTACAGCCCCTCAAAGCCCTTCAAAGTGTCACAAAAAATCTACCTTTTTTATTTTTAATACAAGCACTTCACGGATTTCAACGCAACTTACCATAATTATATCTCGTCTGAGGAGGATTCAGAAACGCATCCTACTCAGTTGCATCCCTTTAACGCCGGTGAACTCCCCTTATAATTTTTTTTTAACCATCGGAACCTCGAAGACCTCAAAGAATCCTATAAAGAAAAAGAAAAAATCATTAAAACAGACACTTTTTCTGCCCAAACTAATAGTCCTTCCAGCCACCAATTTGTCCCCAAAAAAAATGAAAATTTCGTCGAACCCCCCAAAAAAAACCTTCAAATTTAATTACAATCGACACTGACGATTTATCCGATCCCTCGCGGAGCAAATCCGCCCAACTCGCGCCTGCCTTAATATCGGAAAACGCGTCGGCCAATCGGCGTCGTTGGGTTCTCCAACCCCGGGCAACCAAAATCACGTTACTCTCATGGAGGGTAACCCCCCTCCCCTCCCTCACGTAATACGTACGCCGCGTACCTAGCGCCTCCTCCTATTCTAGAGGATATACACGCTCGGCGCTCGAGCGGCGGCGCGCGTGGCGCGCAAGCAGTGACCTCCGCCTATAATCTCTCGCATATCCCGTTGTTCTCCGGGGGCAATAAACAGTTTCCGCTAATAGCGCCGCCGGTACCCTGTAACACCCCGTATAACGCATAAGAGGACTTCGCAGGGCCACCAACGCCATTCGTATGGCAAAAGCGCGCGACGCGCGGGGAACGAAACGGAGCTGCAGCGGCGAACGGCGCCGAGAGACAGATATAGAGGAAACGAGAGAACTGCGCGGGAACCGAGAGCGGTAAAATACTAACAGCAGATGGTACAGAGGGCGGAGGGGGGAAGGGGGGTGGCAGGCATGTGGCCTGAGGGGTGAAAGCGGCGAGCCGACGCGAAGGGGGTTACCCGGAGGCTGTTGGTGCTGCTGGTGCTGCTGGTTCTGGTGATGGTGGTGGTGGTGGTGGGGAAACGAAGCAAGTTGTATCTCACAGATCTGTCGCGTGATTAAGCTTATTAAACGCTTAACTCACGGAGCCTGGTTCTGGCGCCGCTTCTACCTTTGGCTCTGCTCTCTCACCGAGTATCGCTATACACTCGCTATTCTGGCGCATAGTTTTCGCAACGTTCACACTGAGGGGGATGAAGGGGAAGGGTTGGGGAGGGGGAGGGGGAGGAGTACAGCGCGCACATTACGTGTAGCCGTTTGTGCGTGCGAATTTCTGAGGGTATGGACGGGTACAGAGTGATTCAGAATTATTTTTTGGGGATTTTTTTGTTGGGGGGTTCGCTGAATTGGAGGGAATTTTTTTGGTGAATTTGGAGGAGTTGGGGATGAGAGGGAATTTTGTGGTTGGAGGACCAATCAGATTCTGTCGGCGCTGTCGGAGTGGGAAGGAAAATTTTAGTGATTGGTCTGTTTATGCAATTTCTTTAGGTTGAAATTAAACGAATATTACGAATTGAAAAAAAAAAAAAAATGTTCAGATTCTCAGCGAAGTTTGAAAAAAAGTTGCAATATTTTGAATCGTCCTGTAGACCCTCCGCGAATTTGTGGATAAAACTGTGTTTCGCATATCTCCAGCGTCTTCCCTTTGGGCTCCTTGGCGCGCTTTCTCGTTCTCTTTCCACTTCTCTCGACGCGTCGAGCGAGAGTGAGAGAGAGAGAGAGCGGGGAGCAATCGTCGGGGGCTTCTCGCACGTCTGCCGCGCGGCTCCTTCTACACCGGTGGCGACGGCGAAGCAGCGCGCGAGGCGGGCGAACAGCGCGCCGCACACCAAATCATTGTTATTACGGAATATTGCGCGGGTCTGCATCAGCCTGCGCATACTCTGCGGCCAATAAACTGCGGTTACGTCCCTAATATGCTGAATCTCAATTTTCAACGCCAGTCTCCGCGACGACGCTGAAAGTCGAGTCGGGTCGCGCCGGGACGGGGCCGGAGCGGGGGAAACGAGATTCAACCCGGGGAGAAGAGGCTGCGTGCCTGGAATGAGCTCGAGAAAGGCTGAGGAGCTCGGAAGCAGCTCGCGAGACACACGTATCAAATGTTTGAGGCGGAACGAAGATGGCTACGTGAGAATCGAACGACAGCGACATTTTTTTTTCAGGCTCCTAATATTTTTGTACAATTTTTGCGGAGACATTGCCGATCTTTTTTCGTGTCGCGGCGTTGGAAATATAATTACAAATAATTATATTTTTGTAGAGGGGTTCAAACTTTCTAATAACAGTACAGGACTTTTGAATAGCTACTAATAATAGAGATAATAATTTAAAAAAACCAGTGTGAACTTAAAAATAAAATATTAGAGGGTCGATGACTACGTCAGAATTAATTAATCGTGACAATTTTTTTTCGTGTGTTTGGTTTCTCTCCGAATATTTGCATAAAGCGAATCAGCCCGGGGCAGTAAATTAATTTTTCTCGTTCGTCGTCCGCGGGGAATACAATAAAAATGATAAATAATAAAATAATAAAAAAGGTAAAAAAAAAAGCACCCAACGGGAACGTGAATTTTCACGCAGGATATAACGCCGATTAGCGTTGCCGCGACCGCTCGATAAAATAATTTATCGAATATATTTCAATTTCTCGTGTATTATGTTTTACCTCCCCCCTCCCCCTCCGCCCTCCCCCACAATACACAGGGCCACGGCGGCGGCACAGTAGACTACACACTGTCCGATGGCTCTCGCGCCACTGTTCCGAAAGAGTAATTCAGTGGAAAATATAAATATTCATTTGCGGAGTGGGGATTTAAAGCGAGCGAGCGAGACGCGAGCGGGTCAACAGGCACGAGAGCCCAATGATTTATATTGGCAAAATAATAATTTAATTTCACCGCAGTTGGGCACGATACAAAATTGCACGACAAAAATAATAAATAAATTTCTGGTGCGCCGCCAGCTCGTGTCGATTTGGGGCTGAGAGGGAAGGGTAGAAAGGGGAGGGGAGGGGGGTGGCTTCCCCAAAGCATCGACACAGAGGGAAGAGAGTCAGCACCCCTGGCGACCCTCCCCTCCCCCCATTCAGGACCGACCACTGATTTTCACGCTGCTGGTGAACTCGGCGCGCGATGAACATTCGCCTTTTTTTCCAACTGCAGGTGCATTGCCAATATATCCGCCACAAATCGTTAGCATTTTTTTTTTGTTTTTTTTTTGTTCGAGCCCTGTGACATTTATTACAAAATATTCGGTGTGGCAGTTTTAGCGGTTGGTTTACCTGGACTCGATGCTATTTCGATGCTTCATCGACGTTGGCTGCCTTTGCGCACACAAATCGCGAACCACACTTCCGTATTTTATATCAGGTCACACTTAATGTCAGCTATTTCGCAAAGTACGAAATTACAGTCGAACGACGGTCACGAAACAAGAATTCCCCCCCAGTTCAGGATCCAGTTCAGGCCCCAGTTTCAGGATTTAATTAGTTGTAACTAATTATATTTCCAGACTCCTGAAACAGTACAAAATGGATTATACCGTCTGGAATTAAATTTCCAGATATAGCATAAAATGGACAGGTCCAAAAAAATCATTACCATGAATCACGCGAGCAACGAAAGGTCGAAGTCGGAGCTTGAATATCACCCAAGCCGAAATGGCACCTAGAGCCTGAGCCCCATATGCGTGAAATGGTTTTACCGGAAGCCCCGGGACCGACGATTGGACGCTCATAAACGGGCGCGTAGGCTACAACAGCGGAGATGTAGCCGAATGGGGGAGAGAGGGGTGAGGGAGGAGAGGGTCGCGCGTTAGAAGAGGCGAAGCAGCTCCCCGTCGGCGCTAATGGCTCCTGTACAAACATTCATTACTTGGTCCAGGGTTTGTAGGGTTGGCAATATTGTTATCTTAGATTTATAGATGTAACGGATGGCGAACGGCCGCCGCCGCGCTGCGTGTGAGCAAGAGCAGACCGGCAGTCCGCCCTGACTCGGTAGGAGGAGATGGAATAGGGGTGGGGGAGGGGGTGGACGCACCACTTGCTCGGTTGGACATTAAACGTGTACTCACGGATGCCACCGCGGTTCGTTGTTAGGGTTCCGTCGAACCAGAAACGCGTCTCGTTCTTGCGAAAAAAATCTCCGAGAATCCCCATCGAGAATCCCCTTCGTCGTATTTCTTCATCCCCCTTTTTCGGCGTCACATTTCGGGCTGCAAACATTTGCATAGGTCCGTCACATTTGGGTCTGAAGGATTTTTTGTTCCTGCGAATGTAAAAAAAAAGATGTTATAGAAAAATAGATCTGCAGGAAAAATATTGACAAAAATGGTAATATAATCCGACTGCATTTTTGTAAGAAAATAATTTCAGGCGAAAAACGAGACGGAGATAATTTGTCCAGCGAGAAATTTGAACAAAAATAATCTGCGGGCACGCAGAGCGTTAGCTGCGGACGAGTGAAACGAGAAAGGATGGCTACAAACAGCCGCGAAACGACGCGACCCGAAGCCGCAGTATCTGAGACACTTGACGCCATTAGCGGCTCGAAACGGCTCCTCGGGGCAGTTAAAGTGATTTGCGACCATCCGAGCCAGAAACCATCACCGCCTCGCGCGCCTGTATTCTCACCCCGCGTACTCTCTAATCGACACACAGATCTTCCGTCTTGCTCGCTTTTTTTCCTTCCATCCCTCCTGACGACCTTGCTCCTTCCGCTTTGTAACCTTCCATCATATTCGTCGTCCTTATCCAACCGAAGCAGCGCTGAGATGTGCAGCGGTGAATTACATCGGCGGAGGGTCGCCGAAGCTCAGTTTATGTAAGCTCAGTTGTAGTTCAAAATTCCGCAGCCTAGGCGACATAAAATCCGGAGGATCAACGACGTCCATCTGCAAAAAAAAATTCAAAAACCAAAATTAACATCAGTAAAATTTCCACAAAAATGATATTACCCTCTAACTCTTCATTCTCGCGCTGAGATCGACGACGTCCACCTGCAAAAAAATATTTTAAACCAAAACTGACATTACTAAAATTCCCAAAAAAATAATATCACCCTCCAACTCTTCAATCTCTCAAAATCCGCGCTCCCAAATATTTCCCCATAGTCACCTGTACCCCATCACAGTCTCATCGTCGCCGTCTTCCTCGTCTTGATATCGGCTCTCGCAGTGACTCCCACTCTCAAATCCACATTACGTTCAAACGACGCTTTTATTAACCCTTTTTAATGCATATTAACTAGTCTCGAGCTCAGCAAAAATTAATGGAAGAATCGTAGCGAGCCGAGGACGAAGGGGGTAGTCCCTCCCCCCTCTGCCCCTCCATACTAGGGTCAGGTTGTTCACTCGCTCTCGAAGGACTCTCGAGTGGGTGAGAGGGAAAGCACAGCTTCGGTGAGGGAAGGAGGGGAGGGGAGGGGGAGAGAGTCAAGGGGGTTCGGTAGGAACATTCAGGAGTATCACCGTTAGCACTCCCTATTAGCAGGGTTCTTCATTGGTGCCAGGCAGCGAGCTTCGGGGGCCCACTCTTCGCAAACGATATCGTATAAACGCGTCGTTAATTACTTACCCAGTACTCGTGGACACCTCCTTCTACCTTTTACGCCACCCTCCGGCGTTCCCGTCGGTGCCCACCGAGTCCTCCCACCACCCCCTCGCGCTTTCCCTCCCCCCTCTCCCCCTGGAGGCACCAGGTTCACCCGTTCCTCCTTCTCTTACTGCTCGCAACGTTACGACGCGATGTGTTAAGGAAACAAACGTTTATTCGAAAAAACTAATTGAACAGGAAGCCTTTGCTGCAGGAAGCCCAGGCAGAGAGCATGCATGTAACCCATTTCCCCCCAACCACCCTCACCATCCTCCCTCCCCTGCTCCGACTGCCCCTGCGTCGTTGTCTCCCCGTCGCTGCTGCTTTGCTACTCCCAGGGCATAGTTAAAGGGGATTATTCCAGCAACTGGTCGGACACGAAGATGGCCAGACGCAACCATGCAGATATTACTGCCTCTGTGTCTGCGATGCTGCGCCGGACGCAGAGCTGAAGGTAAAAACGTCGAGCCTTTTTTTTTAGGAAGAATGGAATAAGAAAATTGTTTGTCTATGAATATTGTTGATTTGCAGCAATGATACGAATATTTGAATGTTGCGAATTTTTTATAAAATATAGGTATTAAAATTTCATGTAATTTTTACTTTTTTTTTAAATTAATATAGTGAACGTTTTATTTGTCAAAAATTGAAGATCCCTTTGGGCCAAAAATTGCACAGCTCATGAAATTATTTTTTAAATCGACTTTTAATATTACAGCTTCAAAACAATTTTCCTGTTATAATTTTCATTGGTCAGTTGAAAAAAAAGGACGAGTTTTTCCTTTCGTTACCTCCAACCCCTTAAGCATTTCTTTTCCTCGCTATCACGTTTTCATTGGCGAGCCGCTGCCGGTCTAACGCGACGAAATTGAGTGAGCGAGGAACACTCGGGAACCCGGAACACGAGACAAAATGCGGTCCGGCCGAGGGTTACACGCGACACACACACAGCGTCGCGCACTTGGCGCGCAGCAGCAGCAAAGTGCGGAGAGCAGCGGGGGAGCTTTTGCGAGGATCACCTTCGCGCGATGATAAACGACGCCTCACGTCAGCCGGAAAATGCGAGCGACTCGGCCGCTGTCTGCTCTGACTGAATCAAACCACTATCAATCATGGTCGAGTTGAGGCGAGGGCAAAGAGAGACGAATGGTGGAACGGCGCGCGCGAGAGTTCCTTTTCCATCCGCGTCGGCGTCTCGCTCGGCGGGCGCGACGTGTGCGGCGCGATCAGCGCGACGTTCACTCCGCCGGTGTGTACCCAGCACGTTCTGCCACTTGCTCTTGCCTCATTCTCCTCGCGAGCACATTATACCTGTGACGCAACGTACCTCTGTCCTCGGAAACTACGTAGGAGACATTTTTTTTCAGCGCACAGAGAGAGCTTCGGACTTTTCATTTGTCAAAACGACGGACGAGTCTTTCGCCTCCACACTTGGATAGTCTTTACTCCTGTTTTTACTTCGTCGAAAGTAAGTTGTCGAGAATCTTCAGCCTCGTTGAATTATTAATGACGGTAATACACTGAAAAAATAAATAAATAAAATTAATAAATTTGTCGAGAATCTTCGGCCTCGTCGAATTATTAACGACGGTAATACACTGGAAAAAAATTAATAGTTGTGATTACTAATCGTTGGTCATAGCTACCAATATTTTGGTAGATCGAACGGATTTAGTAGATCAATCTGCGTCGGTCGGTTCAGCGCCATGTTGATAGTCCAAAAGATGCGGGAAGGTTGACAAAAAACGGCCTCCATCTATAATCACAAAAATGCAGAATTAGTCACTTCTACAAGGAGCACATTTATATTTCTATCATTAAATTCGTCGTTAGCCGCAACCGGCGAACCCAAACGGGGCCAGAATTTAGAAGCCGTTTCGCCGGTATCTCCCAACCATCCGTTTTCTGAAGGGGATGCGGGGGTGGTTCGGGGGTTGGCTATTCGCAGAATTTACTTTAACGCGCGCGGAAAAAGGGTGGCGAGAGAATCTCTCCAACCCTGTATATATACTGCGACAATTCAGAAGCTCCGGTATTCGCGGATACGTCCGCCGGTTTTCTGCGGAGAGCTCGGCGCTTAAATTTTCAGTTAAATAACTGGCGCGCGTGTTTAGCGACGAAATGAACGGACGCCATTAACGATTAAAAAAAAGGGGGCAGCAGTCTGGGTGCTCAGAGAAGGCGAGCGAAGCTTTCAGGCGGGTTGCAATGGAACACACACACACACATTCTATCGGTCAAAAGAAATAACAGGAAGAAGGCATAGCTGGGGAAAAAAGTCGAAATATGAGAGCAGTTAATAACACTTTGCGGGAAATAATACTGCGAGAAAGGCCGCTTACTGTGACAAATAACGACCCTCACTCGTTATTTCTCGCTTTCGCTCGCCCCTCCTCCGCCACCCCTCCGACTAGCCACCCGCGCGCGTTTCGCGTCGCGCTCCTTCCAACGGCGGAGCCACCCCGGAGCCACCACCTCTAGGTACACCGGTACTACATACATGCATACTGCACGCGAAATGTTCTGTCTTCTCGTACAGCATCCCCGGGAACGCGTTTACATTCCAAACTTGCCTCGCTCGCCCGTCGCTATTATCATCCCCTGGCTGCTCCGTTGTATACCGAGTGTATTTTCCACGCTCGTACATCGCATCGTCCCCTCTTCTCCACCTCCGTCGCCGTCGTCTCGGCGCTGTATCTGAAATCATTTGCGGATTAGTCGGTTTTTTAGCTGTGTTCGACAATTTATTTAATTTAATTGAGATTAATTTTTAAAAAATACTTATATATTTTGGGGAAGTTTTCTGGACGTATCTGAAATCATTTGCGGATTAGTCGGTTTAGTCGGTTTTTTTCAGCGGTTTGACAATTTATTTAATTTAATTGAGATTAATTTCAATAAAAAAAAAAAATACTTATATATTTTGTGGATATTATAATCATCTAGATCTCCAATTTATCATTTAATTTCCATCTATTTATAAATTCCAACCCGCAACAATATTTCATCATCCTCAAAAAAAATTGCTAAAAAAAATTCCCGACAGATCAAAGTTTCAACCACCACATTTTCTCTTTATCAAATTGCCGGCGCGCGCACTGAGCGGGCGCACAATTCGATGAATTGATGTCCGCTTTGGCAAAAGCGAATTCACCCCGACGATATTATTTTTTTGCCCGTGTCCCTCGCAGAAATTTAAGGCTTTATCGCGGGTTTCATTAAATCCATTGGTATTACCGGTACTAACCGAGGGTTGATTACCACTCGATGCCGACCCCCTCACCACCCGCTGCCTATCGCCCTACGACGCAACTTCTGGCTGGTTAACGTCGACGGTGGGTGGGCGAGAGTTCGGTGGTCTCATCGTCTGCAACACACACATTCGCACACGTCCATCCCGGCGAAACATTAACAGTTGACAGACGTCACGAACTGGCAAGCGTCAGAGCCGTCACCTGTCAGCTGCCGGTCCGAACGAATTATTACGGGATCGCATCAGCTGCGACGTGCATCCCGCACGCGTTCTACACACAGACGGAACATTTCTCACACATACGCAAAATTTCTCCCACACAGAGGCAAAATTTCACCCACACAGACGCAAAATTTCCCACACAAACGCAAAATTTTTCCCACACATACAGCGCATTGTGCATCGCTCGGACGGGAATAGCGCAAAACCGGGGCTCTCTCGGCGATGATACCCAACAAATATTACTCCGGGCTGGGAAACCACATCGGTCGGTGTACACAGCGAGAATACCCCACTGATATAATTGTTGTACGCAGCTGCGCTGAGCCCATCGCGCGCACTGCGCTCTCGCCGAACGATGAGGGTAGCCATCGGATGATGCTGCTGCTGCGAGTCCCTGCGATAAAAAAAATATAAATGAAAATAAAAAAATCAAATGAGTCGGGAATCATCTCTCGTTAACGAGGCACACAGAGAGGCAGGAGTCACAGTCCGATGACGATTCGACGTTGCGCCAGCAGCTGCCAGCAGTTTTATTGACGCGCTTCACTGACGCGCGACTATCTCGATGATATTTTCGATGAATAAATGAAAATCGCGGGGGTTGAGGGTGCGGGGGCGGGGAAAAACGCGGAAGGGCGAGAGTGACGGAGCGACAGGCAAGTTTTGCTCGTGTCATTGTGTCTCGCGCATCGCAATCTTCGCGTGGATTTCATGACGAAATTTAAATGACAATGAAAATGTACCGCACTGAAAAATAAAAAATTTCTCTATTAAAAACTTCGCGTGCAACATATCTCTCTATATTATAAAAAGATTTCGCAGGGGGTAAAAGAAGCGCGCAGGGGGCGAAGCCTCTCCAGTATTTATATATTATTATTATTATTATTATATCTGAAAGATATATCTGAAATTTGGGCCACCCTAGTAGCCTAAAAAAATAAACACAAAAAATAAAAATATTCTAAAAAAAAAAATTCGAACTTTCACAGAGTATAACTACAAACTGGCCAATAAATAAATCCAAGTAAGTAAAAAAAATCTCCTTACTGACATTTTGGCTCTTGGAATTTTTTTAACCCCTCCGAATTTTTTTAACCGCTCCGTAAAAAGAAATCGCTGCAGCCTCAGGTAAAAATATGTCCAGCTAATATATCAAATCGACCGAAGCAGCGTCGTCTCTCCTAACATCACCGCCACTGCTTTCCAACCCCCGCACACACACTCAGCTCCCTCCCCCCTCCCTTCAACCCCCTGAAAACCCCCCGCGGTGGTCGCGCGCGGTGTCTCGTTCTTTTCATAGCATTATTTCAAAAGAAATGTCTGCGGAGCAGCAGCAGCAGCAGCAGCGTTGCAAGGCGGCCGGCGAAGCTGTGTCGTGCAGGCTTCGCGAGCGGCGGTGGACGCCGGCGATTGTCGTGCCGGGGAAAAATATTTCTCACGTCGACGGTGCCAGGAGTGAGAAAGAGAGAGAGAGGGAGAGGAAGGGAGGGAGAGAGGGAGGGAGCCGTTGCCGCCCACCGTCGCCTGGCAGAAAGCTCCGGGGGCATGTATAGTAGGTAATACGTAGTGCCCGGTCGGTTGTATGCTCTTCACCTAACCCCCTTCACCCCCCTTCACCCCCCTCACCCCTCATTCCATCGCCCTCCTCCCCCCCTTTCGCGCTTTTGCCCCATCCTCCCTGTTATACCACAGAGCTCTTTCTCACCCTTCTTTCGGCCCCTTCGCGCCCGTCCCCCTCCCCCTCCCCCACTCATCCCCCTCACCAACCACCCCCTTTCGCATCCTTCTGCACACTTCCCGGGCAAAAGCTGTACTACCCACTTCTCCTCATTTTTATTTCACTCTGAGAATTATCGACGAGACAGAAGGTATCGAGAGGGGTTTGGGGGGCCAAAGGGGGAAGAGGAAAAGCCGAGGGATGAGGAAAAGGGGTTCCGGCTTTCCGAGGAAGAGGATGGGAAGGGAGACAGAGAGGGGTCATAGGGTGAGGTGCAGGTGCAGAAGAGGATCGTGTGTAGGTGTGTGCGAGCGACGCGAAGAACAATGGGGGGCACCAGAATCGCGAGCCGCTCGCGATTCGGCGCGACGTCTAACCGCTCGGTGAGCAATAGGTTCGTCCCTTCGCGATGTGGAATAAAGGCGCGGTTGGTAATTAATGGGGACTCGATGAATCAGCCGCCTGAACGCTCTCTCCTCCCCTCGGAGTCGGCGGACGCCGAACTCAGTCGCCGCGTCCTACGACCACCCCCCTCGCAACCCTCTCTGGTCCCCGGAAAACGGAAAACGGAATAATACCAAGGAGACAACAGCCCGCAGTTCATAAAGCGAGGAAAGCATCCTCGCGAGGAGGAGGCGAGAGGGTCGAGAGACGCTGGGACGACTCACGGAGAGAGGCGTTTGGCACTGTCGAGTGCTACTTTGATTCTAAGCTTTGGGGGATTTGAGAGGGTTCAAGCGCGATTTACATGACGATTTTGAGGGATTTTCACGATTTAAAAAAAAAAAATTATATTTTTTTTAAGGATGGTAGAGTCGATTTTTTGGAATTAATTTGACGTGATCTGTAGATCTGGGAAATCAGGCGCAAGAATTAAAATAACTTAAAAATAATTTCAAGATCTATTTTTTTATGATTAAAAAAATAGATCATGAAATTAATATTTGTGCACAAGGCGACGTAAATAATGGACCGATCCTGGCTATGTTTGTTTAGTATTTTTTGTTCGATTTCGTTTTTTTTTTTTTTTTTTCATCCTCGCTCTCGCTGCCTATAAATCTATGAAATGTCTTCAAATCGTTACAGTGACGCCGGCAGAGCGCGGTCGCGCGCGGAAATTTATCTTAAAGCGCGCGAAAGGGAACGGAGCGAACGCCAACGCGTGATATACGGTCCCGTAATGTCTATATTTTTGTTATTATTTACGGACAAGCAGATAAGTGACTCTCACACCGGCGTTTCCTCCTCGACCCCCCTTCCCCCGCGCGCCTTCCGCCGGTTGCTCCGTGAGACGGGTATTCTGCGGTGAACTCGCGGTGATAGAGTCCGTGATGCACGACGAAACGTCTGCGCATTAATTTCACCCTCGACACACATATTTTCCGTGAACTCTCGGCGAGCATCCCGCCGTCCTCGTGATCGACCCTTCGCAGCTCCTGCAAATACAATAATTTATTAGCATTGTCCCAAATTCTTCTATATTACCAATCAATAAAAATTACGCAAATCCAAAAATACATTAAACATGCGTTAATAAAATTTTTCTAATATTCACCAAAAGTATCTTTAAAAAAAATACCTAACGGTAAAAAATTCAGGATATCGGTATATCCAAATAAAGAAATATATATAGAAAAATAAGTGGCAATTTTTTTTTAAAAATTTTTCGTCGCCCATTCAATGGACTTTCGAGATCCATCGGTCGGCCATATTTTCCTCTCCTAGATCCTCGCGCGTCTCCCGTGACGTAAGTTCCGCGAGGGAAAACGCGCTTCCCGAGATAATCGGGAAGAGCGTCGCGCCCGCGCGCGTTATCGCAGCAGCGCCGCGTCCCTCGCCAAGATTTATACGGATAGTTTATTGTTATTCCGCCCCACTTGGTTTTATGGCCCTGCGTTTTTTTTTGTGTAGGTCGAGCGAGCGAGAGAGATGAACGGTCGAAGGGCGCTGCTCGGGGGCTGAGCGAGAGACGAGAACGAGGACGACGACGACGACGACGACGTCGTCGGGTGGAGGAGTCGACCTGGAGCGAGAGAAGAGCTCAGGGAGGACGCGACGAGGAAAAAGGCGAACTCGCGGCGTCCGGCAGCGACCGTTTCTTTCGCGAATCCCGCACTCTTCGAGGCTTAAACGCCGAGCAAGCGACGCGAAGTTACTCAACCCTCCTCCAACCCCCTTTCACCCCCTTTCACCCCCTCCGGGCGACTGCCCCGTGGCCCAGTCCACCCCCGCGACGGCCCAGCGGACACGGCGATAGGGTGAATGAACGACCTCGAATAAAAAAATAAAAAAAAATAAAACCGAAGAGAGAACGCGGAATACGTGGGGCAAAGTGGCGGAGATAAGGACAAGGGTGGCGGTGGCAGCAGCGGTGTCGGTCCCGAGGTGCTGGCTGGGCAAAGAATGCTCGGGTCATGAATGGAACACTGGGTACTTGGGAAAAAAGTGCATACACCTTTTTTTTGTTTCACTGCGCGGACGACGCGGGTTGGGAATATGTTTGATCGTAAATTCTGTGTTGAGCACTTTTTACGGCTGCTTTGGTCCTTTATCAATTATTGAATGGCACTCGCACACAGACACATACAAAGAAAATCAATTTTTTTAAATGAGGGCTTTTGTCGATATATTATTAATGTGATATTCAATTCTGATTCGTTTAAATATGGTAAAAAAAAATATGGTGTTCTAAATTTAGCGATTTCTAACTCAACTCCACAGAACTAAAATTCGAGGGTAAGTTTCTATGTTGCATCTATCAATTATTCTGATTTAAAAAAATTCTAACTCATTTAAATATACTAAAAAAAAATAAATAAAAAATTGCTGACGTTCTAAATTCACCGATTTCTAGCTCAACTCCACAGAACGAAAAGTAGAGGGTAACTGACTTTCTATGTTGCATCTATCAAGTATTCTGATTTCAAAAAATTCTGACTCGTTTAAATATACTGACCAAAAAAAATTAAAATAAAATTCTAAATTCAGCGATTCTAGCTCAACTTGCCAGAATGAAAAGTCGAGGGTAACTGACTTTCTAGCACGAGTCATGAGTGCAACTGACACGCTAGTTACCGGCTTTGATACGTGCAAATGTTGCTGCTGCTGGTGCACACAACTCGGCTCGGCTCGGCCGTTGGATATAACGTTTAATCGTCGGGATTTTGGCCATGTGCCTGTCGACGTATCGCTCATCTACGCTCGTACCGCCCAATCTGATCTGGTTGTATTTATGTTGGCAGTGAATCACGTCGGAGGTTTGATTTGTCGATGGCTTTTATGGACGGGAATTAACGCGTACGCGTTCGACAGCGGCGGCGCGATGCATTTTGTTACTGCAAATGCCGCCCCCGCAGAGTCCTAGACTGTCACGTGTTGTGCTTCACCCCCCTTTCCCCTCCCCCCCCCCCCTTTTACTCCCCCTCGCAGCCAACGTCACCGGGCGCTCCAACATTTCCGAACGAAAGTTCTCTCGATGATTTGTACTTCCACTTTGCCAATTTTTTAATGCAAACCCGATGCACGCCTCGCCCCCCCCCTCCCCCTCCTCCCCCGTCGCTCGGACCCCTCGCGGACTCGGCAACATTTATTTTATCACAATGGATCCGACTGCTCGTCCTTCATTTGCGTATTTATACGCGTCGGTAAATGTAATGCACGTGCAAATAACGACGCTTGCGACGGGCGATATTTGCAGCTGGGAGAGAAAAAAAATTAAATGGGCAATAAAGGGAGTGGGTTTTGAAAAAAGAAATTGATTTTATTCCTTTTTTCAAAATTGTGTGAAAAATAAGAAAATCATTGGCAATACAAAAACCGAGGAAAAACTAATGAATATCACATTTTGCGATCTTCTCAGCTAAATATTTGACATATGAACTGAATTAAAAAAATAAAAATAAAAAAAGTTGCTACATATTTTCGTTTGGGTTTCTTCGAGCATCTGAATTTTTTTTTAGTTTTGAATTTGAGCTCCAACAAAATGACTGAATACGAAAACAGGTGTAAAGATTGAATGCGCGTCGGTTGATTAAACCCTTTTGTCTCGGTTGACATTCAGGACGATGGAATCAGACAAGTAAGGAAAATAGCGGCAGGTGGCCGGTGCGGCGGACTACTCGCGGATGTGCCAAGGGCCGCGGGGAGCAGGCGGCGCAGAGGCGTCGAGAGAACATCCGGGATCGTAATTATTTGGGAAAGATGGCACTTTGCTCGGAATTTTGTCGCCTTGGCTCGCTAATGGCCGGTGGTTGATAACGAGGTTTCCCTGCCGGACAGCGCTGCCCACTGAGAGATGTTGACAGCGGCTTTCAACCTTGCCGCATAGGGAAGGACCCCCCTTTTCACACTCCCCGACACCTCCTCCTCCTCCCCTTTCCGCCACCGCAGCTTCCTGCTGCTTCTGCTTCCTCTTGCCGGTCAGATCTCCGTCGCTGGACACGCGAAATCGATCCGTCCCCGACTAACGGACATTTAATCCAAAGAGTCGTAAGAAAGTTTAATACTATCTTGAAACTGTTTTGCCAAACTTGAATCTTCATTTTATTAATTAATCAGAATATTATTCCTGACCTAAATTAATTTTTAATTCATCTCAACCCAATAATACAAAAAAAGGAAGCAAAACAACCAAAGGACAAAAATCCAAAGAGTCGTAAGAAAATTCCTAGAAAAATATACAATCTTGAAACTGTTTTGCAAAACTTAAATCTTCCTTTTAGCTTTTTTGTTTTTTTTTTTTTTTTTTTTAAATTAATCAGAACATTTTTCCTGCCCTCAATTAATTTTTAATTCCCCAATAACAGAAAAAAAAAGAGGAAGCAGCTAAAGGAAACTTCCAAAAATGTCCTATCCACTCTGTGCTTCAAGCATTCGTTGTTCTCGCAACAATAACGCCCAACAATGCGTTCCCAGTTTCTAACTTACGGCTAGAATAACCGCTCGAGGCAGGTTGTCGCCGCTGTACACGTGTTACTTCTTCCGCAGCGACGACGAATTAGCATAGCCTGCGCGCGTACGTGGTCAGACGGCAGCAACGCGGGGGCGCGAGAAGAAGGCTTTTCCTAATCCCAGAGGGTACTAAATGAGGTGGTGGATTTGTTGGAAAGAGCTTACGAGCACAACGGGTGAACACAGAGCGAGGCAAAAGGTCCATAAGAGTGGAAGGATAAGAAGCGGGACGGGGAATGCAGTATTGCTGGCGGTGTTGTTCACACGCGAGGAGGTAAAGAAGGTGTCGCTGTCGGAGGGGAGAACCCGAGAAACAAAGATATACAATGAAAGACAGAACAAGGAGAGAAAGAGGAAGGTTGCCACTGTTGAATTCGGTTGTGCTCGAAACTGCAAAGCCAGTATCCCACACGTGGGGCAACAACAATGGGATCCAAGCGAGGATTACGAACCGACGAAGCTTTCGGTGCTGTTACGCACTGGCTTCTGCCTTTCCAGTTCTGCTCCGGTTGGCCCCGGTTGCGCCGGCTGCAACGCAGCTCGAAGAGAAGATGGCTTAACAAACGGCGCTCTTGTTGTAGGGGTGGATACGAGGCTGGATACTTGGTTGGATCCAAGACGAAAATCCGTGCACAATGAGAAGAGTGCGGAGTGGAATCCTCCGATGACTGGACTGCGATTTTGCGAAGCCGCTGCGTCCGTTCGTTATTCCTGCGAACATAGGAATCGAGTGAACATTTGACTGGACAATTGTTAGTATCAGCAGAAACCTTGCTAATTTTTTTAGAACGCTTTTCCCGATTATTTTCAAACAGTGATACATGGAATTGAAATTGTACTGCATATTTGGCCGATGGAAAAATTTTCCACGAGGTTCAAACTGAATGAACTGAAGAAGCCTCTATAATAGTATTGAGTTTCATAGATTTATAATAGCAATACCATATGTAACAAATCCACTCTGAACCAAGTGAAAGTGAATTCTAATTCTAATTCTAATTCCACCCAGAAAAAATAATAGTAATCAGTTTATTTTCACGATCCTCACACTGAGAAAAATTAATAGTCATGATTACCAATCGTTGGTCAGAGCTACCAATATTTTAGTAACCGCAACCAATTTTTTTATAAATCGAACCAATGATTGGTAATCGCATCTACTTATTTTTTTCACTGCAGGTCTGAAATTATCATCCCTCCGTTTCTCCCCTGACGAAGAATTCACCAACAGTCCGCAGGGGTCAATCATCACCGACCTTCGTCTCAATTTTCATAACATCTGTTGCCTGGCGCCAGGTCGACGACTGTTCTTATTCAGCCCTTGTAAGCGTCACTCGGTGTCTAATGGAATCCGAAGAACACACAGCAGAGAGTGGCACGTGCTGGCACGTCCCGAGTAAATCAGTCAGTCGGTTCGTCGAAAGGCGACGAGCTCCTCTACACGATTCTATCTAGTCGGCCGTCCTTGAGAGCGAGCGAGAGAGAGACAGCGAGAGAGAGAAACCGAGCGTGAACGCGCGCTCGCCCATCGTTTGACGGGGTTTATTGGGGAGTGCAACAGGTCGGGTTAGACTGGAGTGTGTTCTCTCACCACCATCATTAGTCAACGTCACCACCGAGTCTCTGTGTACCTACCGCCGCTGCACAGCTCTCACGGTTCGCCTCTCTCTCTCTCCGCACTCTCCGCATTCTGCTGCGCTTCGTCCCTGTTCCCTTCGTCGCTCACTCTATTTGCCTCACCCGGTGTGCGTCCCTCCCTCCCTCCCTCCCCTCCCAGCAATCCCTTTTCCCTCTCGTTCGCCCTCTCTCGGCTTCTGTATCTATTACCCGGCATAACGTCGACTACTAAATCACCGAATGCCGTAGCAGCCTCACCGCCAGGGCCCAGTCATGCGTTTCGCCGTTCCCAGCTTGATGTCGCGGATGTCCTCATCGCCGCCCGCGCTGGACTCACTCCTCACTCCAGAGGGATCTTGACTGTCGGTGGACCGGCAAACGGCTTCTGGATTGGTTGACGTTGACGCGACGATCGCTGTTGTTTCTGTTAGGACAGATAATTGGAGTATTTTTGGCAAAGCTTTCAATTTAAATTAAAAGAGTTCAATTTAAATTAAGGTGCGAAGATAGTCAATTCCACCCACCAAATTTCTCCACACGCGTTTCGCTCGAGCCTTGATCCATATTTCGTCGGGCGTTGTTTACAAAGCTCGTCACGGTTCAAAAGGAGGACCCGGCGACGATGGAGAAAATTGCGCGATTATTTGCGGTTGGATGAAGCTTCTTCCATGCTTTTAGGGGGAGAAGGAGACGAGGTGAACGAGGAGACGAATGCTTCGGCGCTGCGCAGGTGAAAGATCGAAGGGTGTGTGTGAAGTGCGGCAAGAATCGTGGCTAGAAGGGTGAGGGGTGAAAGGGGTGAAGGAGAGGAAGGAAAAGGGGTCTCCTGTTCAATGCTGGGTTCGAACCGAGGGATGAAAAGCTGGGAGAAGCGACGCCGCGCGTCCGTTTCATCCTCACAGAGGACGCGATCGGCTGCACCCTCGAGCACCCTTCAGCGGATTCAATCTCGACCACGCACAGAGCCACGAAATAATCATCCCGGGTTGGTTCGTCCCTTCGCTTGCAGAAGGCGCCGATTGGCCCTGAAATCATGCGGCGCGGTCAGCTCCGCAGCAGCAGCAGCAGCAGAGACGACGACGCCCGACGCGTACTCTTATTATCGCTCTCGGGGGTTGCGTCCCCCGTAAATTCCGCGATAACTCGATATCCACTGTGCGCGCTCGCCGGGCCGGACACAGGCCGGCCTCTTGGCAACCGGACGACCGTGGTATTAACCGCGGGCGGAGAATAAAATCGGAACAAGCTCGCGGCACGGTGGTCGAGGTCGAATAAAGGTGTCAGTTCCAAGGCGCGAAAATCGAGACCGAAAGACCGGTCGGGATTCCCACTTGTGTCTCGCGCGACGGAAGTGCGGAGACCAATCTTTGTCAATGCCAACTTTGCGTTGTTCTGGATTTCTAGAAAGGTCCGGTCTTAAGTCTTCAATATCCACTCCTGAAAAAAAATAAATAAATAAATATGATGAAATTTGCATCGTTGAAATGCAACAAAAATTTTTTTAAATTATTCTAACGATTCGAAAATTGTTTTAAGGATTCTAAAAAGTTATTACGACGGATTAATCGTTATAATACAATTTTACACTCAGTACAATCTTTTGGGCTCATTAGAATAATTTTTTTATTTTTTTTCGTTGCATTCCAACGATGCAAACTTCATCATAAATAAATAAAAATAAACGTCCCGCTCCATCGAATCCAACGGATCCAGATTCCAGAGATTCGCTACGAGCCGCCTTTAGTCAGAAGACTGAAGAAAGCAGTCCACTGCGTTGCAATAAAAAGTCCCACCGAGTGTCCCGCGCCGCGTTTGCCTACGCGATGAGCATTTTGAATTTTCGGCGCATGATATTTTTCATCCTCCGAGGATACGCACGTTTGGGCTGTGGCTGCTGCGGGATGCCTTTTTCACGGAGGTTGTTGGAGGAGAATCTCAGTGGCAAATGCATTTCGCGTATAGACCTCGAGATCCACCTCTAGCCACGAGGGTAGACGACGTCGGGCGACGACGACGACGCTGCTGCTGGGTTCGCAGCTCGTTCGGCCCTGTGGGTCCCTCTCTTCCCTTCCTCTCCCTCTCTCTCCCTTTCTCTCTCGCCCTGTGGGGCTTTATGACCCCATTGTTCTGAAAATCAAGAAATGTGTCAGCGGCAGCGAGGGTAAAAAGGCCAGCTCGGTGGCTCCCAGACACTCGCGGGTCTGTATCATCGTGGCGGTTGGTGTCACTGCCAGCGGAACGTTACTCTCGACGCCCAAGACTCATTCCCTCTCCCTTCCTTCCCTTCGTGTTTCGTATTTCTCGTTTTCTCTTATTGCTCGGCTTCGCTCTTCCACTTTGGTAGTCGTATTCTCGCGACGGCGGCGCTGTTAACATCCCAACGAGAAATTATCGTGCCGGTCTTGGAGGAGTCACGAACCGCGACCAATGAGTAAATATTACTCGCTACGTTGGCTGCCGGCCGTTGTCGTTGTTGGAGCAGTCGTGCCAGTCGTTCGCCGACTATGCCCACCGCGCTCGTCGTCGTCGTCGTAACCACTTTTCCGGAATTTCCAACGGAATCTTAGCTTCGCCGTTCGCGCGTAAACATTTTCAGTCCTTGGTACCTTGGTTCGTAGGTTCGCTGCGTGGAAAAATGGGTTGTTTGGTCCTTCCTCTTCGCCCACAAATTTGGGAAATTTTCTTGACGTTCGGAAGAACTTCATCAGTATGCTTCACGATTTTCCTGAGATTCGCTCCTGAGATTCGCCATCTGCAATTATTAATGTAATTAGAAAAAATTGTGACTTAAAGATGCCTAAATTGAGATAATTATTTTTTAGAATTTTTTCTTACCGATCAGTAGATAATTATCATTGCCTTCTAAAAACCTGTGAGTCTTATCGAAAGTCATCGAGTTGACGACCAACGACGTCTCTTTGGCCAACAAAGAAGAACCTAAATTCTTTACAAGCTATCTCACCTTACTAATAGACTCGAGATTCATAGCCCTGACTGTCCTGAAAATTCATGCGGATTCCCTCTTTCCCTCTCCCTTCTTTCTTACGGCACGACTTTTGCTCCTCCACCGAAGTCTCGGGCGAGAACCTTATGATTATGCCAGAAGAGGCTTTGCCTTCGCTGCGGCTCTTTCCATAGTTCAGTGCATACGAAGGGCGAGCGGGCGAAAAGGAGCAGACACTGGCGGTGCAGGGGCCGGCCAACATGGGGGAGGGGGGGGGGAGGGTAAGGGAAAGGGGATAGGGAGGAGGGAGGAGGCTGGGGGAGGAAAAGCAAGAGCAGAAGCAGAAGCAGAGTGGAAGCACCACTCGTTATTAGTGGAAATGGTCGGTGGAAGTGGCTAAGCAGGCGATTCGTATGCCACTCGGTCCTTCCATCTCGCGGAATCGCCGCGTTTCTGTCAGTCACAATGGCCGAGGGAGATTGCTCCTCGGAGAGAAAGCTCCCAGGGCAACCCGCGGAACACGCGGGAAAGAGTGAGGAGCGGACGAGAGAGCGACTCCGGCGTCGGCGGACGATGCCCGCCTAATCAGAAATTAAATCTTAACCTTAATTCCTCTCTCTCGCTCGGAAAACTCGGTGCGGAGAACGAGCTTTGCGCTTATTCTGTTTCACCGCTTCCTTCTTTTTCGCTCTACGGGAATCGTTGATCAATGACGATTCAAGTGGAGGCGAGATCATTGGTTTAGAAAGTTCGTGAGCAACCATTGTTGTCGATTTATTTAGAACCTGATTGATCGTTGGGATAGAATTCGGCAGTTCGATGTTTAGTGTCGCGAAATTTGGCAGTTTGGTAGGGAAAAAAATCGTTTTTTGCGTTTTTCTCCTAGAATTTTTTATTTTTCGGGGAAATACCTGTGATTTTTGGAATCAGCGGAAAATTTCCCATCGGATAGGATTTTTAAACTTTGCGAAATCGAAAATTTTTTTTTCGTCAAATTTTGCAAAAATGGCAAGGGGTACCCCTTCTATAAATTTGCGATTTTTGAGGGTCAACTTTGAAAATCTGCAAAAAATCGAAAAATCGAGATATCGCATTCTGCCTTGCGGCATTCTCTTCGTTGAAGGGTTATCTTTCGAATGCAAAAAGAAAATCCAGATTCCATCGAACCAAAAAAAAATTACATCGATTTTAGTGAAGGCTCAAAATCGGGAAAAAGGGAAAAATCGTTTTTTGCGTTTTTCTCCTAAATTTATTTATTTTTCGGGCAAAAATCGGTCATATTTGGAATCAGCGAAAAATTTCCCATCGGATAGGGTTTTAAAACTTCGTTAAATCGAAAATTTTTTTTTCGCAAAAAAAGCAAGGCCCTTCTATATAGTTTTTCGCATTTTTCTCCCGGAATTTCTTACTTTTCGGGCAAATAATCGATATTTTCGGAATCAGCGGAAAATTTCCCATCGGATAGGGTTTTAAAACTTCGTTAAATCGAAAAAAAAAAATTCGCAAAAAACGCGAGGCCCTTCTAAATCGTTTTTCGCATTTTTCTCCCGGAATTTCTTACTTTTCGGGCAAATAACCGGTATTTTCGGAATCAGCGCAAAATTTCCCATCGGATAGGGTTTTAAAATTTCGTTAAATCGAAAAAAAAAAAAAATTTCGCCAAAAAATTACATTGGACGAGGCGAATCTTCATTTATCGACACCGACTCTCGAGGTTAATACACTTATTTTCTCAATATCCCGGAGAATCTCTCGCGGAAAGTGTTCGCCCAAAGTGTTACGGTTCATCCGCGATGATGTTTTCTCGCCGGGAGCGCGAGCCGCGTTACATCTTTCAATCCGAGGCGAGTTTCGCAGCGGTCCGTTTGATTTTATCGCGTCGGGGTCGAAGCGTCTATTGCCCTTTGTGCGCGGTGGCTCTCGAGAGCTTCGGATGGAATGGCCTCTCGCGCATACGTTCGCGACTGTTTAATTTACAAATGTATTTCCTTTCCCGTGGAGTTTTCAATTTGGTCGGATGTACCGAAATCGCGGAAACGCTGCCGGTCCATCTCGCTCGGCACTGCAGTGCTATAAATTCTTCGGAGGATCTAAAAACATATTGATTTTTGTTTCCTATGAGTCAATACAAATTTTCGTTTGTCCAAAAATATATAAAATTCAGCTTCTCACGCTTAAAAATAAAATATCTATACTCTAAAATTATTTCTTAAATTATTTCAACCATATCAAAGCTGCTCAAAAATATATATATTTTTGTTTCCTACGAGCCAATAAAAATTTTCGTTTGAACAAAAATATATAAAATTCAGATTCTCAACCTTAAAAATTAAATATTTATACTCTAAAATTATTTCTTAAATTATTTTAACTATATCAACGTTGCTGAAAAATGTATATTTTTGTTTCCAACGAGCCAATAAAAATTTTCGTTTGAACAAAAATATATAAAATTCAGCTTCTCGCCCTCAAAATATTAATACTCTAAAATTATTTCTTAAATTATTTCAACCATATCGACATTGCTCAAAAATATATCTATTTTTTTTTAATATTATTCCGAATGTTAAAAAATGTAAATTCAAGAGATACCCGAATGTGTATTTTCTTCGCGCCGCGGAGAGCGGTAAAAAAGCGTTGGGGCAAAAAAAAATATCAGCGAGCAAGTTAAGGCGGCACGGTCAGTTACGAGGCAAGTTTCGATGGGGAAAGCTTCGCTAATTGTAAAAGCTAAGTCACCCGGGGGCCACGACCGCGAGAGGCAGAGAGCAAGTCTCGGGGCTTCCCTCGCCCGTTTTGCCCGGCTAACTGCGCCCGGCGAACGACGTTTTTACGCTGAAAGTGGTGTCCGTGGAAACGCGACGCCGAGAGAGAGAGAGAGAAGTCGGCGCCGGAGTTTTCGCGAGTCTGTCAATTATGAAGGGACCTTTAATAATGAAGGCAGAAGGAAGAAGTTCCCTCGGGCGGCATCAACATCTTTCATGCTTAACACCCCCTCCCCCCCTTCCCTGCGCGAACGTCCTGCACGGTTTCGTTATTTCTACGCTCTGCCACTCCGAGAGGCAGGTACGACTACCTCCGTTTCTCGCCTCCGATGTTGCCCCGCCGCAGGAATGGAAATTCTGAGCAGTCCAATTTCTTGCGCTCTCGTTGAGGCGGCTATTAACATTCATCGCACATTTGTCACCGAAACTGCGTTTAATCCTTTGAAAAGTAAATGAATAAAGTCTGAAAAAAAAAGTGTCAATCAGTGAACTTTTAAGTCTACGAAATTTCACACAGAAAAATTCATGAGATTAGAACCGATCGATTTTTTTTCGATTTAACGAAGTTTTAAAACCCTATCCGATGGGAAATTTTCCGCTGATTCCAAATATGAACGGTTTTTGTCCGAAAAATAAAAATTTCGAGGAGAAAAATGCGAAAAACGTTTTTCACTTTTTGTCGAATTTTAACGCTTCACTAGAATCGATGTAATTTTTATTTGGATGGATGGAATCTAGATTTTCTTTTTCCATTCGAAAGATAACTCTTCAAGGAAGAGAATGACGCCTGGCAGAACGCGATATCTCGATTCCTTAATTTTTTGCAAATTTTTTAACTTGACCCTCATGAATCGAAATTTTTGCAAGGGGTTAGCCTTGCCGTTTTTTTGGCGAAAATTTTTTTTTCGATTTAACGAAATTTTAAAACCCTATCCGATGGGAAATTTTCCGCTGATTCCAAATATGACCGATTTTTGCCCGAAAAATAAAAAATTTTAGGAGAAAAACGCAAAAAACGATTTTTCACTTCTCTCGAATTTTGGCCCTTCACTAAAATCGATGTAATTTTTTTTTGGTTCGATGGAATCTGGATTTTCTTTTTCCATTCGAAAGATAACTCTTCAAGGAAGAAAATGATGCTTGGCAGAACGCGATATCTCGATTCCTTAATTTTTTGCAAATTTTTTAAGTTGACCCTCATGAATCGAAATTTTTTGCAAGGGGTTAGCCTTGCCGTTTTTTTGGCGAAAATTTTTTTTTTCGTTTTAACGAAATTTTAAAACCCTATCCGATGGAAAATTTTCCGCTGATTCCAAAAATTACGGCTATTTACCCGAAAAATAAAAAATTTGAGGAGAAAAACGCAAAAAAACGATTATTTTTCAGTGAAAGCTCCACGAGTCGACAAGACTCACGCGGGCGGAGGTATCGACTGTCCCGAACGCCTCGAGAGAGCCGCGCAACGCTCGCGCGAGAGTTAACCGAGCGATATCAGTAACAACGGGCGTCGTTGGGTGCTTGCGAACCGAGGTCCCCCGGTAAATCTCGCAAGCTTGCGAAACGAAGAAGGGTCGCACACAGCGACTAGTTCCGCGGGGCTCGACGTTTAATTATTAGCGATATCGTCCCAAGACGTACGATAATCAGATATCGGATCCGCGTGTAGCGCACCGAGCATCCCTCCTCCTTCTCTCTGTCCCTCCTCCTTCTCTATGTGTCTCTCCCTCTCTCGCTCGGCTTTTGCCAGCCAAGAGTCTCTTCTCTCCCATCGTTACTTCCATATTCCTCGCTCCGAGTCCTCGCAGCTCTCTCGCAGCATCACCGAGCGAATGCGCGGCGCCTCTCTCCTCGACTGCTGCTACAGCTTTGAAATTTCCACCCCTACGAAGCCAACCACCACTACTTCGCCTCTCTCTCTTCGTTCCTCGAAAATTCCCCCCCACGCGCGTATATATCAAGTCAATAATTAACACCAGTTACAACTTGTGGGAATAGTAACGGCGTTTATGCTCCGGGGACGTCGTATTTCAGAGAAATGTGCTCTCTCGCGCCGGCGTCGCAGCCGCCGTCTCTGTTGCGCTGTGCCAGAGGCGCCATCCGAAGCCGACGCCACCGCCGACGCCGCCGAACGAGCACCGCTCGGGAGGATTTGTCGGCGGGCCTTGGTTCGCCGGTTTTGGTTGAGCACGAGCGGTGTCGAGAGGAACAGGAGACGGGAAAGGTAGAAACGATGTGTGGGTTTATCGATACGAGGCATTCTCCGTCGGTTTGGACGCGTGTCTTTACATCCGTAATTAATTTCATCGATAGCCGATTTTTAGGACACTTGGGAATTATTTTTGAATTTTATCTTGTTCAAATATTGACAGAAATATGAGTAATTTTTACCTTGAAAAAAAAGACACAAGGAAATGTTTTTAATTAATTTTTTAAAAATTAAGAAAACATTTTTTTTGTAAAAAAAATCACAGAAAGAAAAGGTCTCAAGGAAACACTACTATTTTTTTTTTTTTAATTGAGAAAACATTTTTTTTCTGTAAAAAAAAAATCACAGAAAAAAAAGACCCAAGGAAACACTATTAATTTTTTTTTTTTCTAATTGAGAAAACATTTTCTTTTTCTCCGTTAGGCAGTGAAAAATATTCGAAAAGGTGGGGAAAAAGGATTAAGAATCGACGTCGAATGCCTCGTATCAGTTCGAGGAACGGAGCCAGAGGCGTAAAGCTCGTCTGCCGCTCGCGCGACTCTCTGTGTATAAACACGGAGCAAGAGAGATAGAGAGAGAGGAGTCCTTCCTCTCTCTGCGCGTGGTAGTCGAACGGCGTTTGGCCTACCGCGTAGCACATCCCGAGCCGCTGCACCGCGGGACGCGCGTTCCTCGCGCGCTCGTGCAGGTGGCAGAGTTAGAGGCACCAGATGAACAGATAGCGCCGGCAGAGCTCGGCTCCCTGAAACACGAAGGTGGAAATATAGATTTAGACTTGTACGTAACGCGGAAGATAGGGGGATGGAGGGAGGAAGGTTGTAGGTTTGGGGGGTGAGGGGGATGTGCACACTAACCTCGGCCACAATATCCCAACTACCCTGCTACTCTGCCTACCCCCTTCGACTACTCAACCTCCGTAGCCCGCTAATTCTCAAACGTTAGTTATATACGTGCTACATGGCATAACTGTTATACGTGTGTGCTATATACAGGTTGTCCCAAAAATTTTACACTTCCGGCTGCTTAACCCTTTTTGCTTATTGCTGTATAAAAAAGGTTAAGCCGCCGGAATTTCATAATTTTTTGAGCCTCGTCAAACCTGTGGTTGGGGATCAAAATAACGAATGACCATAAAGCGAATGGCCAAAATAACGAATTAAAAACTAACGAACGTTTAAATATAGAATGATCATCATTACGGAATTTGCTATTTTAGCCATTCGTTATTTTGATCATTCGATATTTTAACTGCATTTTAATAAAATGTGAGGTCAAAAAAGTTTATAATTTTTAGGCCTGTTAACCCTGTTCCCCTAACCCTGTATATAAACAGGGTTACGAACAAAGCGCAGCCCAAATTTCATAACCTTTGGGACATCCTGTATACATATACAGAGGGCGGAGCGAAGGAGCTTTCGGTGGAAAGGGACCGGGGAACCCAGTCAAACACACAGTCGGATGCATGCGATGGGATAAGGGATCTCCCTCTCCCCTCTCCCTGCCCTCTCATTCTCCCAACACCCGCCGATCTCTCGCTTAAGTCTCAGGTTTACGGCGATTACGCGATCTTACCTCGCCGCGACTTCCAGCCCTCTTCATCCGTTTCACTCACTCCTCTCCCTCTCTCTTTCCCTCTCATCGTTCTCGTCGTCTCTCCTCCGTTCCTTCCTCCTTCTCGTCGTCTCTCCTCCGACTCCTGCTCCTTGGACTCTCTCCTTGCGTCTCCCTCAGGCGTTAACCCAACCGATTCGCTCGATCTCTCGTTACATCGCCTCCTCCCTCCTCCCTCCTCCCTCAGAGCCTGTGGAGGGAACCAGCCTTGGGTATAACGTACGCCCGGTACGCCTGGATCTGCCTGGATGAGCCTGGAACTATAGAATATAGAATAGAAATACGACGATTATACCTTACAGAGTTGAAACTATATTCACTCTCCCTTCTCGCCGCCGCCGCTTTTCCCTCCGTCGTCCCTCTTACTTACTCATACTGCATGGAACGACGCCGCCGCTGCTGCTCCGCGGTTGTTCGTATGTTTGGCTTGAGTTTCAGGTTTGCACCGCTGCTCCTGCCGCCTCGGCGAACGAGCGTCGAGTGAGCCGGGAGAGGAAAGAGACACGACGCCCGGGCCCAACCAGGGTAAGGGTGATTTACTGCCGGCTTAGTAAACGCCGCGCGCGCGAGACGCTCCCGGAGACGCTCCTGCGGCGCGACTCCTGGATCGCCTATGAACGAGTTAATGGACCGAACAAACCAACCGAGCCGGGAGTCAAAGCGAAGCTCAATGGCAAAGAGAGAGAGAGAGGAGAGCCGAATGAACAAGCAGCCATAACGCGACGCAGCTATGCTAACGCCCTCGGCACTCGGCATCGGGTGCAACTTGATTCATTCATTTTATTTGCCTGACTGAAACTCGCGAATTTCCTGACTTAGAATCGAAGACACGATTTTTCAGAATGAATTTGAAATATTAATATTTTTTCTTGTGCAAATACAATTTTTTTCTAGGGTTTCTAAAAATTGTATTTTGTGTGGTAATACAATTTTTTTTTTTCAGGCATTATTCTGAGAGATATTTTTTTTATTTCAAGATTGTTTAATTTAGGAAAGATTTGAAATGCTTTGAAAATAGTTTGCTGATTTTTTTTTACGTTTTTGGAAAATATTTTGGCCCAATGATCATTAATGGAAAAAAATGGTTGAATAAAAAAAAAAATTATTGCCAGGTCGACAGCACAGATCAAGTGGCAATTTTTTTTGTGATCAAGGACAGCCTCGAGCTTTCTTTTTCTCCACTCTGATAATCAGTGGAAGCGACAAACGTAAGGTGGATAACGAGCTCACCCAGTTTGGAGGGATTACAGCTGTAAAGGGGGTTGAAGGGGAGGGGTGGGTTTTCAGTCGCAACTACAAACCGTATTCCCGTATATATCCGAGGGGGGCGAAGGGAGGGAGGGAGAGGGGCGCACGGGAGATGAAACAGTTTGTGTTAAATCAGAGCGTTGCTCGTTAGGGGGAAGATGTAGAGGCTAATTAAAATAAATCTTAGAAAGGAGTAATTATACGTGTATTAGCTGGGCCGGCGCGGCGCTCGGGAGGTGATGGACGACGCAGCGGCAGATGTACCCAAACGCCTCTTCATTACTAGATTTCCCTTATTACCGGACGGACACGTTGCCGCCATTGCTTTAACCGGGCTGAAAACCAACCCCCCGGAATAACCCCCGAAAACTCCCGACGACCTGACTCTCTAGCCGCTAACCTAGACTCGGCCCGGTGAGTTATCCTGTCTCGCGTGTATAAGCACCGACCTACCGTGGATATAAACTCTATCCCCGCGCACATAATTATACTCCGGACAATATTTATCATAAATACAACACCAATTCCTGCGGTGTAATTTTTCAACGAATACAATGCTTGGAAAATAAATAAATGGGAACTAATTGTTGCCTCAGAAATTTATGAAATAGAAATAATTATTAACGATAGCTATGAAGTTACAAATTGAGTATCTGACAGTTTTATTTATATTTGTTAGGCAACATTTTCCAACGCTTTTTTTAATGAAAATTCATAAAATAGTACACAATTATACTCCGAACAATATTTATCATAAATACAACGCCAATTCTTGCGGCGTAATTTTTCAACAAATACAATGCTTGGAAAAAAACAAATGTGAACTAATTGTTGCCCCAAAAATTCATAAAATAGAAATAATTATCAATGATAGCTACGAAAGTGACAAATACAGTATCTATGCGACATTTTTATTTATATTCATTAATCAAAAATTTCCCAACGCATTTCTTTTTTTTTTTAATAAAAATTCATAAAATACTGGACCATAAATTTAAAAAAATTTATTCCGGTCTGCGTCACAGTTTAAATTACGCGTTGATTAATATTTTCCGCCGTCGTTACAACGGTGGCGCAATCGACGGATTTTAAAACGAAAATCGCAGCGCAGAAATCGAGTATCGAGGAATTTTAATAATGAGAAAAATAATTAGTTTAGGTCGCGGCAATTATTGTTTTCACCGGAGATAAATGGCCGCGGGGGCGTGTGTGGGAGGCGCGCGCGCGCGCGGCTCTGCGAATGAACGAAAAGTGTATTTATCCCGCCGCCAAACGCCGGAGGCACGCCGCGCGCTTTGATAGCGCGTATCCGTCGAATTAGCGATGGATAACACGGTGTAAGCGCGCGCGTTCACTCGCGCGTGCATCGCTCGCGCGCAGAATTTGCGCTCGAGAGCTCTAATAATTATGGCCGCGCCGAGGGAAGGGGGGGTCTCTATCGCGGGCCAACGCCGTCACAATCATTTCCAAAATTTCATTTGGCTACTTAATGTACCGTATAATAATATTCTCGGTAATAGCGCCGAGAGACTTTTCATTAACGCGCGTTTAATTCGTTTGTTTACCGGATTTTCCAGAGGCGCAAAGAGGGGGAGGGATTAATTAATGGTCGCCGAATGGAGGAGGATTAAATATTCGCAACGGTCAGCTGGAGCTTCAAATCTCTCAGAGAGTGTCTGAACCTACTTTGAGTTTATGTCCCATGTACTGATCAATGAGAAAAAAAAATTGTGAAATTTAATGTACATGTATTGGACATTTTTATCCATAAACTGGTCTACTAAATTTACTGCACAAGTGCGAAATCTAATTTATTTTTTGTACAGTAATTTTTATAATTTACTTTAATTTTACGATAAAAGTACTTTCATTTTTTAATTTACTCCAATTTCATTGCAAAGGTACCTTAATTTAATTGTACATTAAATTTAATTCACAAGTTTATGGATAAAAATTTTCAGTCTGCACCAAAAAAAAAATCGTTTCATTAATTCAATGAAATTTCATTGAAATATTTTTACAACTTGCCAAAAAACGATCTCTGACACCCAAAAAAAATCGTCTGCCCGCGGATGGCGCCACGTGACTAACATAGCCTCATCTCTCGCACACTAAACGACAATTTCGCCACCAAGACGCTTCAACCCCTAGCACAAATCATATCGCCGCTGGTCAATTAGCAACATCCACAACATCCCACGCCACTTGCTGTCCGCAACGCATCTACACCCCCTCCCCCCCTTCCCCACTCCCCCCCTGCGTAGTTAACCAAACGGAACAAGTGGAACGCGTGTCGCGAAGCGCCATCTACATCCCCCGTCCGCGCGACACCCACACATCCACCCCCCTTAACCAACCCCCTTACACAGAGAGCCACGACGGAGGCAACGATGTCGGACGTTATCGATACATTGACGCGGTTACCACGTGCCACGTGCGTCGAATGGCCGATGGCTCGACTACGTTCGAGAGAGAGAGACACACACAAAAGAGGATGCGTCCTCTCCTCTCGGTCGGTCGGCGGCGGTGCGCAGGCGGCATTAATGCTCGGGGGACCGTTGTCGGACAGACGAGAAAGACAGAATCGCCGCGCGGGATATACACTAACAGGCTGCCGGAGGGATTGAGCGAGCGCGGAATAGAACGAGAGACCTCGGGGGTGCGGTGCGAGGGGGTGAGGGGGTAGTCCTCCCTCACCCTCACCCTCACCCATGCGGGTGCGGGAGAAGGACGTCCTGAGGGCCACCCAGGGGGAGTGAGGAGGGACCAGAGGGTGGTACCAGGGGGGGAGGGGGGTAGGTGGCGGGTTGCAGAGGACGCCAGGACGAAAGGCCGGGGAGGAAGGGGTTGAGAGGGGCGTTATTGTTATCTTAGATTTATAGTCATAACGGATGGTACTACCTCGGTAGCCAGCGACCCCGAGCGGTCTTATAATCACCCTCCGCGCCACCCTGCGCTAGGCGGGCGCGTCCACTTCCCAACCCGTGCCTCGACCAGCAGCAGCAGCAGCAGCAGTAGCAGCAGCAACCCGTGTGCTCTCCACCCCCTCCTCCACCCCTCGCATCGCATCCCCGTAGCACAGCTCCAACGCGCCCGCAGTTTAAGTGATTTGCGACGCGGTGGAGCCGCCATGCAGATCCTTTTGCCTGTAGCTTCTACCTAACCACCCCTTTTCCCCCCTTCGCGCCACCCCCGTGTCTCACTCTCGCCAGCCACCCCCTCGGGCTCCTCTATCTTTTCTCTCTTGCCCTCCAGCGCTTTCCAGATCCCTCACCCTGGACCCAGGAACCCTCTCCCCTTCCCTCCCCCTTCACCCTTCGCTCTTCACCCTCTTCTCTCTCCTCTTCAGCCTCCAACCCTTCCTCCTCGACACGAACTCGCCGTTCTCCAGCTATATACTCGCCAACGTCCTCTCGGCCATCCTCATCCTCATCCTCTTCGTCCTCATCCCTTCTTCTCCTCCTCCTGGAGCTGTGCTCGCTGCTCTGTGCGCGCCGCGACGACCACCATCCACCCGCGCCGCTGGTAAGCTAACGGGCACGCCTAACCCACAGTCTCGATGCCCGCGAGGGATTAACGAAGGCCGTAAGAGCTGCTGCCCTCCACGGCAGTAACCGTGGAGGGCAGCCGCGCACCGCGGTCACCCGGGCGCTGTGCTGCTGCTGCTACTGCTGCTGCTGCTGCCGTACACCGGGCCCCAAATTATTATGCATTGTGCAATAACGCAGAAGTAGTCGTGCCACCTTCCCGCCCGATTCTGCTCGGTGACCCCTTCTTCTCGTATGTGTAGCTTTTTTTCTGCTTTTTTCGCCAGGGTTTTTTTTCTCTGCAGTCTACTGTTTTTTATTATTGAACGTGGGTGCTGCTCTGCGTTCTGTAGGTGGGTGACTCTCTCTCTCGCTCTCTCTTTCGATGATTTACGCTGCAGAGTCCAAGCCAGCTAGTGCGCGGATAAATAAGAGCCGGGGATTTAGAGCGGTTTTTGAGAAACAGGGACTAAGGAATATAAGACCGGTCGCGACGTATTTGGATTTGTGTGGCTCGTGCGAAAAAAACGGAGGGTTTTTTTTCGCGTTCTATTTTGTCGGGAGAGATTTTTCCAGGACTCGCGATTTTTTTGGAAAATTGTTCATGTACTGGATTCTGTGAATCTTGTAATCGACTGAGTTGAATTATATTCACTAATATTGTTAAAAAAATAAAAATAAAAATAAAAAAGAAATAAAAAAAAATAAAAATAATAAAAAAAAAAAAATTAGTTGTCGGAAATTCACGTCGCTTCGTATTTTATGCAGCGACTCGACTATCAAGAATAATGCTCGCACTTCTCGTTTCCGTGCAAAACGTTTAAGAGCGCGATAAAGAAAAAAAAACACAAGATTGTCGTTCGTGCTTATGGATAGACGACGGATAAATGCTGATATTTCGAAAATATCCAAGCGAGGGAGACGGTCGAGTGAAACAGCGTAGCGCGGGTCTTAGGGGATGGTCGGGAGTGCTGTTGTGACGAGCACGTAGGTCTGCGGATGGAGCCAATCAAGGAACTTCGTCGTCAGCGGGTTTGCTCCGCGCCGCTCGGTTGTTACCCTGACTTTTCTTCGTCCCTTCTGCCGACGCTTTCGCAACAGCTTCGTGACTCTTCGACGCGGTGAAATACTTAGTGCGTCTCTGCCGGTTCGAGTACTTTTCATCCGGCAACGTATTCTGTCCTAAAAAAAAACAAAACAATATAAAGAAAAGGCAAAAACGCTACGTATGCTAAAAAAAACTCACCATTTTCCTATACAAGTCGCGATTTTTCGTTGAATCATTTTTCATAATTCCATCCCACGATTTTTATATATGCACTAAAATAAAATTAAGCTTTTGAGTGACAATGCAAATAATCAAATTAATTAACCTAACTTCAAATGGGTACTATTATTATTATTATTATTTATAGCAAGCAAAATGGCAACTATAACGAGCAACTATTTTTCGTTGAATCATTTTTTACAATTCCATCCCACTATTTTTATATATGCACTGAAATAAAATTAAGCTTTTGAGTAACAATGCAAATAATCAAATTAATTAACCTACTGACTTCAAATAGCAACTATAATTATTATTATTTATAGCAAGCAACCTGGCAACTATAACGACCAACTATTATCCAAAACTAATCCCATCAGTCCAAAAAAGCTACTAATAAACAGTCCACTTGGTAGTTGCCAGTCAACCATGAATTTTCCCCAACTGCAACTTCGCGAAGACGTAGAATCGCAATCGAAACAATAATACCATTGCGCACAGGAGAGTCGTCGGTTCGCATGGGTAGGTCGGACCGTACTTATAATAGTGGAGAGAGTAGACCGGGGAGATGGAAACCGAGCAAACAGAGGAAAGAAGGAGGAAAGAGCGAGAGAGAGAGAGGGGTCGTTGGGTTGGGTGGCGGACCGCACGGTACAAGCTCTGTGTGTGTTCGAGGCGACGTGAGCCCGAGGACGACCACTCTCCGGGGCTCGGGACGATAAGGGAGAGAGAGAGAGAGAGAGAGAGCGAAGCTCGGAGCTCGCGCAGTGGAACTTGATGGAATTCCATAGATCCACGTCGCTGCCGCGTCGAGACAGAGTCGGCTAAGCAGCCATTTAAATGCAACCGATGTGTCTCGGGGAGCTATTACATCTGATGGACGGTTATTGACGCGCTCTGGCTTATACCGAGAAGCGTTGGCAACCCCCCCACCCACCACCCCCACTCCCCTCCCGAACGCCGCCCCCTTAAACCCTCGGCCCACCGAAGCTTCCCTGCCGCACAGCTCGACCTCCTCCTCCCCTCCCCCGCCGCCCCCGCAGCAGCCATGGAGCGAGAGACCGTGAACCCCTCGATCCCCGTGCAGCGCCGAAAGCACCGCAAGCTCCCTCCCTACACCCTATCCCATCCCCCGATCCGCAAGTCGGAGCTAGTAGCAGTGGCAGAAGCAGTGGCAGCCACATAGCGTTGAGAGCGACCCCATGGGAACCGAACACAGCTCAGAGCTTGCGCGAACGACGAAGCGAGAAACACGGACGTCGCTAGGTATGTGCGGGGTAAAGCGGTCCGGGCGCTGAACACGCGCTTCGCGGGGGGTCAGACTGGGTGAGGAAAATCAAAGACGTCTTCGCGAGGATGAGAAATTTTGGTGTGTTTTAGTTCGGCGGACGATTCTGATTTAACGGTGCGAAGGAAATTTTTTTAAGCACTTGCTCTACATCTATAAAATATATAAAAAAATTGATTATATACATTTTTTTCCCAACAGCTCGAGGGAATTTTTTTTAGCACTTGCTTATCTATAAAATATATAAAAAATATGTTTATAAAAAAAAAAGATTTTTTTATATAGATTAAAAAAAATGAAATACGGCGGAATAGTTGGGAATTGGTAATTAATGTATCGCATTTTTTTTTTTTTTTTAGCGTGGACAAAATGTCGCACGTCGCCTTAACGAACGACAACCCGAAAAGCGTTCCGAGTCTTCACGTACCGAGGCGCGATGAATAATTTTGCATGCATTTTCGAATGAACGGAGCGAAGAATGCGGATGCCCACGGGCCTCGAAGGAGAGCAAGCGATGCGCCACGTTTTTTTTTTTTTTCGGGTAGAGGCGGAGGAGACGTGCGCGATTCACCCCAACCGAGGAACATCGGAGCAGCAGCGTCAGGGTTAAGACAGGGGTCGCGTCGCCGCCGTCCTACGCGTCACGAATTGCCGTCGCGAAAGCCACGTCGCTCTCGGGGCTCCTCCAGAGTTACGCTCCCCACCCGCTCCCGAAACCGGCCGGCGAATACGAACGATCGAATTACCGAATTTACCTTCGTGTCCCCGGCACTAACTTCACTTTTTATAGTTTTCGCTCTTCGAAAGTCCCTCTCGTTTCCACCGCGACGCTTTTTCCCCGACGCTCGCTTCTCCCGTGACTCTTTCCGTGACTTCGACTCGACCGCTACTTACGTCGCGAGTCTCGGGCGACACAGAGGCAAACATTTCCCGACCGCGAATGGTAAGAAAAGTGCTGCTGCTCGAGTTACGAGTTAATGTTGAGGCAAAGAAAACGGAGATCCACTGTCCTCTCTGCGAACGGTGCTCGGATTTTTCTTTCGCTCTGCTCTGAGAAAATTGACCGAACGCATCGCTATCCGATTCTCTGTGCAAATCTCTGAGTGCAAATTAGTCGTTGGGGCTGTTTAAGGTCATTTGGGTATTTTAAACCGCGAGGAACGAATCTCTAAGTCAAATAAAAAATTGGCACTGAACTATTGCAGTGATTTCATTTTTTGTTGTGACGGAAAAAGCTCGATTTTCGATTAGAGAAGCCAACGTCAGTCGGACGGTTGGATTCTCCTTCGCAGTGGATATCAAGATGGACCGTATCCTACGTGCACGCGCACTTTATGATCTCCGTCGTGTAATCTCCGCATTACGTACGGCCCTGTTTACGTCTCAGCGGGGAAAAGCCCCGAGCAGAGAGAGAGTCGGCGAAATTGTAATGTACTGCGCGCGCTGCACGGTATATCTCGTTACCGGATCGTCATTTCTCGTAGCGGCCGGCGATAAGATAACTTTGAAAAAGCCAATCCTCGCTGATTGCCGCTTTTCCCTCCACCCCGGATCTCGTCTCCGTTCATTGTTGCATCCGCCGAGCTCCGCGAAGACGACCTGCGGTAAATTTGACTCGTTCTACGGGCGCCGAGGAGAGGGAATAATTTTTCGGCAAAATAAAAATCTGCAAAAAGAAAGAGAAGATTAAATTTTAAAAAACACACACACACAGGTTTTGTGCAATTAAATAAATCGACGTGAAAATTATTTACCTGCGCAACAAATGTCGGTCTTGAAGAGAAAAAAAAGGCGACCCGCAATAAATTTCCTCGTTTTCTGGACGCCGAGGAGGGCGAATAATTTTTCGGCAAAATAAAAATCTGCAAAAAGAAAGAAAAGATTAAATAAAAAATAAAAATGACACAGGTTTTGTGTAATTAAATAAATCGACGTGAAAATTATTTACCTGTGGAACAAATGTTGGTCCTGAAGAATAAAAAAAAATTATTAACCCCAGCGGAAATGGCTGAGGATTCCAGATGGTCGAAGATGCGGCGTGACGAGAAAGAGAAGCAGTGAGGACACCGTTAACGAAGAAGAGAATGGAGATAGGCCGCGAGTAAAACCGGGAAAGCGCGATATTATCGGCGCAAAAATATTACTCAGAAAATTGCTGGCATGACTCCGTCCAGACTCGTTAATTACCGTAAATTACCCATAATTATAAGGACTATAAAAGTTTGCGCTACAGTCCGCTCAGAGTAAACGAGAGAGAGAACGCGACGAGAAATCTGGTGTGATGCAGAGCCCCGCTGGGCCCCCACAGTCGGTGCACGGAAACCTCGTCTACCGGTGGCTCGCGAAAATTCGCGAGGTGCAACCCGTATCTCCTCTCGGTTACTATTCGCGCTGATATAGCTCACTGATCCACAGAGAAGCCTGCGAAACTTTTATTTAATGGCGCCTCGAGTTTGGTGAATGAGTGTTATTACCAGGCGTTTAAAATTGGGCGACGGTAGTGTATTGCCATCCACTTCGTTCCTAATCGACCTTATCCCAAGTGCGGTTCGAATAAGATTTTATGCGGCAATTAAACGGCGTCTTAATTACGAGCAGAGGGTTCGGAAAGCACTGAGTAAACTGGAGACCCTCGGATAAAAATATTTTCCAAACAAAAATTTCATCTTCAGACGGATTTAAAAACGCGCGAATATTGAAAAGAAACCTTCAGCATTAATTAATCTGACTACAGTCTCAGCTCCGGAAAAATTCAATTGAAGGATAATAAAAAAATAAAATAAAATAAAATAAATTGAAATAAAATTAATTATGTTGCTGAAAGCATTCCGCAAAAACTGTGCTTCGCTCGTGCAACATTTCTGCGTAGAAATTTCAATCAGCGATACCATCAACCGTTTACAACAATATTCCCGGTTGCTAAAATTCGCCACAAGCGATTATATAATTTTGAGAACAAAGCCGCGTCCATAAAGAAGCAAAAGGTGCGACAGGTGGTTTAATTTCGTTTTTTTTTTTTCGTCCCCCTCCATTTCCGCGACTAAAGTTCAACGGGCAGGAAAAAAGCTCGGCTCGCTCGCGCCCCGCGACAAGTACGCAGCGTCAGTACATAAAATCCAAGCGGGGGCTTAGAGGCAAATGCGCGCGGCGCGGCTCTCGAGGACGTTGCTTGTCTGCTCGACGATCGACCACCACCCATCAGTCAATCCGCATGCACTCGTTCGTCCTTGATAAACGGATGTGCAAGCTTTATGGGCCACCTGTTGCTGCTGCTGCTGCAGCAGCAGCAGCAGCACAAACTCTGAGCGCGTACCTACTACTCTGTACTCTGTACTCACCACCGCTGCTACTGCTGCTGCTGCTCCTTCTGCTTCCCCGCCGACGTTTTTTACACCAACTTTGTATACACTTTTGTCCTCAGAAAGTCCTCCACACCAAACTCTGGGAGGCAAACCCATTTCGTCATCAAACCTGCAATAAAAAAAAATATATTCACTTAATGTATATATAAATATAGCGCTAATTTATATGTAACTTGAATGTTTAATTATTAGACATGTGTAATTATTAGAACTACTGAGAAATATTTTACTTTTGAATTACTGTACACTTCGCTTCTAAAAAAAAATGTGGAAGCTAAATGTGCCTAAAAAAGCCACTTTCTTCATTAGTAAATCAAATAAAAAATGCAGACGCAATAAATAACGGTAGAAAAAAGGTGGAAGCGAAACGTAATTAAGAAATCCACTTTCCTCATTACTAAATCAAATATAAAATGCAGCCGCAATGAATAATGCTGCAATTGTCCAAATTCCCGAAATTCGACGACTCGACGATACAAAAGATGACCGCAATCCAGACGAACGAGGCGAAGAAGGCCAACGTTGGGTTAACTGACCAGCGCCTTAAAGGGAGTAAGATTGGGAAGCCGAGAGAGAGATGAGAGAGAGAAGAGAGAATGAGCTGCTAGCTGTGTGTTCGAATGGCGTATAACCTGCTCGTATCTCGGAGAGGAGAGGGGGAGGGGTCCCCTCATGCGGCGGTGGGTGGCGAAACTCAGCCTCGAAACTCTCGCTTATTCGGGAGGAGAGGAGGGAAGGAGGAGGGAAGGAGGGGAGAGGGGACAGGGGACGACAACGCGCAGACCGCATAGTCGGTTCGCGCTTCGCGCACGCGGAACAGGACTTCTCCGCCACAAATCACCGACAATCTTGATTTACTTCTGTTTGCCCATTGGTTTAGTATCACTTCTGCAGTAGTAAAGTGTAATATACCTTGCGGACCCGGCGTTGGCCCGGCGAGAACCCGGCTCGGCCAATGAGTGAGACGAAGAGCCGTTCTACGGAACGGCTACGGAACGTTCAAGTCACATTCGGCCGGGGCAACCGGGACGGGGACTGGCGGGGGCAGCCGCCTAAGCAACTGGCCATACACAGTCAGTTAACATTAGCAGGAAGCGGGAGGAAGCGTTGGCTTCCCTCGCAGAGATTAGGTACTTCCAGGCCCAGTGCGGAATACCGGGCGATCCTATCGCAGCGTCGGAATCAACTGGATCCGAACCGTGGCTCCCAAACCGTGGATTACGAGGCGACTGGAACGCGCGCGCCGGACGAAGGAATGGTCAATGGGCGAGGGAAGAAATTGCAAAATTTCGCTCCTCGTTCATCAGTTCCGGTTTTGTCGTTTTCCTCGATTGTCGATGGGCTCCCAACTGCACTGACCTGCAATTAATTAAATCGAACTGTTGTGAAACCAAATAGTACAAATCTAGACCATTCGGAACCATTCCAAACCAATGACAAACCATTTTTTTGGTTGGAATTTGAGACTGATTGATTTTTTATTTGATTTGATTTCAGATGTAATTTTTGCCATAATAAAATAATAATAATAATAATAATAATAATAATAATAATAATAATAATAATAATAATAATAATAATAGTAATAATAATAAAAATATTTAAAAATGTCAACGATCTGAACAAAAAATTGACAAGATTGATAATCTCAATTGTACCAAAACACGACATGAAAAATATCAACGACAGATTGTCAATCCCCAGACCCGGAAAAAAAATGCTTCCTCCGATTTCGATCTCGCTCCGCACACTCGATTAACGCCAAAGTACATTGTCGCTGGCAGAGAGAAAAAAAAACCCAGGAAAAAAAACTCATCGCGCGAATTCAGCGGGAGAGAAGGCAAAGAAGAGGATATATCGCGCGAGCGGAGTAATTGCCGATGGGAAATCGCGGTTGAGGGATGAGCGTGGAATTCGATACGAGAGGGATACGCCGCGCCGATAAAAATAAAACACTCTCTCTCGCTCCTCTCCCTCTCCTCTCTCTCTACCCGCGACAGGACAGGTGAATGATATGCAGCATAATTTTTTGCGCCGTCGAATTTTTTTCTCTCTCTTCGCTGCAACGAGAAAACGCGAATGGCGTTGTCGTTGTGTGGACCAAACGTTGCACAGAGACAGATATATGTATGAATATATAAATCTGTGTGGAGAAAATACAGCTCGCGAGTCGAGTGGACTGCGCCACACTGACGCAACGTTATCGGCTGGATGGACGAGCGGTTTTAACACGGCTCGCGCATTTCTGTAATGATTTACAAGCATTATTGGGTATTAATTTCAATCTACGTTTCGCGAGAGGGATAAAGTGGCGGCGGCGGAGGCGGCTCGAACGGCTATCTCGCTTTTTGTCGTTCCGCTGGGCGATGCGGACAAAAGAGACAGACAGAAGTCGCAGGGGAGGTGAAGGGAGGTGAGAGAGGGGTGGGATGAATGGGGGAGGAGGCAAAAGAGGGAAAGAGAGCAATATGACGGTGGAACGTTTGGGAAGAGGGAGGCGAGGAGGGGAGGAACGAAAGGGGAGGGGAGGAGAGAGGGGGAGTCGAGAGAGGGACGGACAGGTCGACGCCGCACGTCGCAGGCTACAAATCAACTGTTCCGAACAAATTATGAATGATATATTCGTTCCACTCGCTTGATATACGTATATCTCATCCAAGAGTGAGAGAGAGAAAGAGAGAAAGAGAGGGAGAGAGAATTGTGTGCGCCGTGCGTGCAACGACCCTGGTGTCTGTCGGCCGCTGGTGCACCTAACTGCAGTTGCAAATTTGGAAAATGCGCGGGGGTGCAGTTCGAGCCGTCAGTAACGGCCCGTTCGATTTTTATTCGAAAATACTTTTTCACCGGCCTGGATGACGAATGAACACGTTCGATGAGGAAACAGGAGCGAGACGGAGGATGAAATGAAAAATAGAAACAACAAAAAAAAACAAAAAGCTTTCCGTCGACGATTGTCGCTTAGAGATCTATGGATCTATATATGGATCGACGTCGGTGAGATCGAAGGCGTTGAAAGTTACGACGGAAGTCAGGGAACTCGTCTTTTGGGCATTGAGAAAAAAATTGTGGGTTGGAAATTTGATAACGAAATTCAGAAAAAATTATTTTGGCCTATTTAAATGTCACGACAATTATTATATATTTTTTATAAAGCTTTGGTTCTTATTTTTCTCGAATTGGAAATAAAAATTATTAGTCACGATAATTTTTATTATTATTTTTTTTTTTTATAAAGCTTTGGTTCCTATTTTTCTCGAATAATTGGAAATAAAAAAAATGGTAACAGTAACGATTGTCAAATTTAGCTCTTGACGGACAATGGATACGAATCGCGAATCCACATGGACATCCTCTTCCTGCCGGAAGCTTCGAGCCGCGCAATCGACGCGCGGCTCGTGGCAACGGCGATAACGCGCTCTAATGTCCCGAATCGCTCGGCGTGTTTTCCAAAACCGCCCCCCTTCGTCCTTCGATTTTCCGTACGCAACATCCGCAATAACTTGGCGCTATAAAAGCCCCGTCGACAAATCAAAATTCTGACGTGATTCACTGGCGAGAATAAATTTTCGGGATCCTGACAACCGGAGAGACGGCGCAGTGACGTGGACATGTGTTCGCTCCCTCGCTCCTCTATCCATCCCCGACCGCCACCCCTCCTCCCTCCTCACCCCCTCCCACCCGTCGCGCTTCTCTTTCCCTCGTCGCTCTCTTCCCCTCATTTTTTTTCCACGTTCTTCCGCGCTTCGCTCATGGTTGTATACTTCGGCCATCAATTCCGTTCATCAGTCTCGTTTCCTCTCATCGCGGTCGTACATCGCTTATTTAACCTTTTCGCGGCAACCGGAAATGATCTGTCCAGGATTTTTCGAACTATGGGACGATTTTTTCGTTAAAATTATTTTTTTTACTGCCACAATATTTATTAGAAAGATTGGAATTTTCTCCAATGACTTTTAAAGAGATTTTAATTATATAAAATTAAATCAGATTACGAATAATTTTACATCTGGATTTTTTTTTTTTTTCAATTATTGTCAGGAAAAAAATAACAAAAATCACTACCTTGGGGATATCAGTGTCTAAGACTTTGAGAAATTCCTCACAAAGACTGCTGACCCCACCTCTGACCCTAATAGCCGCTGCTTCCGCCGGCTATATTTTCAATCCTGGGCTGCGCGAAAGAAAAGCGAAGATACAGAAGTTTTTCAACGTCTCAAGGCGTGTAAAAAGGGCTCATTGCGCTTCTTTTCGTCTCTCGACTCTTTCCAAACAAATATGGGAGGAGGAGTGTTGCCGGAGCTTTTCCTTTTTCATACGAAAAACGGACACCTATTCGGGACTTCTCAAAATCTTTCTCAAAGGCGCAAAGGCTTTTGTCGCGAAACCAGCGCTAAGAAAAGAGCCAAACGTGATAGAAAAAAAAAAAATCCCGGGTACCTGGCCAGACTTGACGAGGCCAGCCAGTCCAAAGCAACGCCTTCCACTTCAATGATGGTCTGACGACATCAACGGTTCCTTGACTCATTTCTGTCAACTCCAAGTCCCGAAATCTGCGAAAAAAAAGAGCACATGAGCGCGAGATAGATAAAAGCAGCGGCAACGATGAGACTCGAAGGGTTACAGTTGACTGTCGAGAGATAGGAAGGCAAAGCACCCGCGAGAGGGTCGAGGGGAGGGCTACGGGGAGGGAAAGCAATCAGAACTTGGGCCATTGCTGGATATTACGAAGACGTGAGAGATGTCTCAATCATATTAATTGCCGAGATAACAGTTGCTTCGACGGCAATGCCAACCCTTTCAGACTACACACAATTGTCAGCCTCGACGTCGCAGCAAAATCGCAGCTTTCTTTTCGCTTACTTCGCCATAAAAACATATCACAATTTTTAATTATTCAGCTGTAGACGAAATATTTCGCTTTCGGTAAAAAAAGATAAAAATAAAAAAATTCGAATAAAGGCTAAAGGCTGACCTCTGTCGATGGCTAATTGGCAATGTATGTATGTATGTATATAATTTTTAATGTTCAGAAAAATGTTAATGTATAATAATTGTATTGTCAATAAATCAAGATTACTACTACTCATTGAATAAAAATATTCCAAGCAAATTTTTAGCGATGTTCCTGAACATAGTTCGAAATAAGAACTTTCGTGGGAGGAATGTAATTTTTGTAAATTTCGCCGGAAGTTCCAGACGAGTTTTCAGGACGGAGAACGAAAGGTAACGTTTCGCTGGGAATTTTCGTATAGATTATGTGGCACGTCGGGTGTCGGGGAGGGGAGGGGGTCGAGCCGGCTTTTTGCACTTACAGAGGCGGAGCCGAGCATGTGCTATTCGTGTAAATGAGTCTACGTGCTCGGCCGCAGAGCGACTCAGCGTATATAAAATAAGCTGACCGACTCTCGGGGCCCTCGGACACGACCGCCGTCGACGGATAAGTTTGCTCCCCTCCCCCCCACCGCCAACTGCGGGTTCAGCTTTTAAGCGAACTCGGTACCTGCGTAATCTTTGGTCAACAGCCGGGCCGACACTTTTGTTAATAAAGATCCGGCGCTTTCGGTGTCACCCTTCTCGAGATAACTCTCACCCCTTCCGTTATTATCACCGCGAGAATGTCATTTCTTGAAACATCTTTTTCTTTCTTAAGACAATTTCTGTACAGCAGCTCAGACGTGAAACGATTTTTTTTTTAATTGCAATGAAAATCACTCCTTATTCTCTAAAGTCCAAAAAATATCCCTCTTTTAAAAAGTTCATGAGTTAGGGAAAGCATTGTTAGCAAACTATTCGAGCTGTGATTGGCTGGGACTATCAGACTGAGTGCAGGTTCAGTTGTTCTTGATAACTTTGAGAGTTCTGTCTAATATCGTATTTTTTTTTTAATCCACTAAAAAGGGTTGTAACCAGTATTTTCAGGGGTAGAATATGCGACTTGAAAACGATGGTATAGGTTAAAAGTCGATATTTTGAAAAAATAAATTTCGTGACCCCGATTTGGGCGGTTTTCTGCCCAGATCTACGATTTCTGACAGCAAAAAATCGCTTAAAAAAAATCGCTATGAAAATCACTCCTTATTATCCTCCAAAGTCCAAAAAAATATAAAAAATATATTACCAAGTTATATATGGCCGCGAATTCCACTCTGTCCGCACTCTTTGAACCAGTAACACCTATTGAAAAAACAGATCTCTATTTCAGCGCATATATCGCATCCACAATGGGAGTCAATGAGGATAATCGTCGGCTATCGAGTTTCACAGCAGTGAGTGGCCCGAGAATACGATACCAAAAGCACCTGCATATGCACATCCGCAATATCGTATCTCAAATCATATCTACATCCACACCGCGATCGTCCTGGCGTTCCGGCAAGCGACGGGGGTGAGTTGGTGGGGGGGGGGGGGGGGGGGGATGAACTGCGGTCTATCCGCTCGCACGCCGTTCCTCCAACACTCGGAGAGAGCCGCCGCCCGGCGAATACACCGGGACTTTGTCGCCTGTATGAATGAGTCCCACCGCGATGTGTCATTACTCGTCATTATCCACCTATCCAATCGCTCAGCAATATCTATCCGGCCGTGCCGCCGCCGTTGCGCCTGAATGTGCGGATGCCATCAAGCCGACCGAGGGCGCGTGCTCGGTATATGATCATCGTTGTTCCGCCACGAGAGCCCGGCTTAGCCGCAATCATCAAGAGGTTTCTCCACCGTAGTCGACCGTTTCCACCGCTCTGCAACATCGTGAAACTTGGAATTAGCATTGCCGAAAATCAACGCGCGTATCTCGTCGACTGTCGATGAATGTGCGATACGCGCGGATAAATCAAAATAAAAATGGAGGGCTGAAGGACCTCGGTCGATGGCCCATTGATAATACAGCGTTAATATTAAATAATATTGAAAGAAAAAAAAAACAATTGCACCGTCTATTGTATTATTAATAAATTACCTTTACTATTACTAGAAATGGACCCACATCCCAATGTCGATGCTAAGGACGTTGCTGTTGTCCTGACCGTTGAAGAAGGTGCCATTGGCTCTGCACGAGATGCAACATCCTGAAATATAAAATTAGCAGTACCGAAAATCAACGCACGATAAATTTAAATAAAAAATGAACAAATAAAAATGGACTCACATCCCAATGTCGATGCTGAGGACGCTACTGTCGTCCTGACCGACGAAGAAGGCGCCATTGGCTCTGCTCGGGAGGCAACATCCTGAAACAAAATTCACAGTACCGAAAATCAACGTATTTAAATAAAAAATAAAATAGAAATGGACTCACATTCCGATACCGATGCTTCGGATTGCTAAGGCTGCTGTTGTCCCGGCCAGCGAAGGAGGCACGATTGCCTCGGCTCCGGAGGAGACAGAGGAGGCCTCGAGGACGCGGCGGGGAGGTTTTCCATCGAGCTTCGGTTGAGGCACCGCGCGAGAGACCGGATGTTATTGGCAGGAGAGTGGAACCATTAGTCGCGATGATGGATGCCTGACAGTGGAACGCGCACTGGAGTCCCCGGCTAGCCGGGCACCCGAGCACCGGGCTCGGGCAGTTACAGTAAGTAATGGCTTCACTCTGTGCCCCTGAGAAAGCCTTCTGCACCCCCCTTCGCCCCCACTTCCTCCTCCTGGGCACCCTCTGCGCCCACTCTTCATCGCAAACTACGGCGACCTAGCCCCGCCATTCGAGTCCGCTACTCCTTTGGTCTCTTTCTCCACTCACCTCCCTCTCCCCCCCCCCCCCCCCTCCTTTCTCTCCCTCACCGCCCTGGCTTCCTCGTAATAACAACAAATCTTGCCTATATTAATTCTCTGACGGGCATAACTCTCCGCTGTAGTATAGACGACGCGACGCGGGCAACGCGCGCGGAGAGGAAAAATTGCCCGATGAAAATGTCGGGCCCGGGCGAAATACGGGATTTCGAATTATGCACGCACTTTTGGTGGAAAGGGGTAGTGTCTCTGTGACAGGAACCGAGATTTTGGAGCTTTTCTGGGTAATCCGCTAGGCTGGAGATGATGTTGCGATGCTGAGGACAAGACGCGACTCGGGCGAGGAATTTTTTCGGTGGGCTGTAAGTGCGGCAAATGCGCGTAATTTTTCCTTGTTGATGTATTGAAAAGTTCGTGAGCAACTATTTTTGTCGATTTATAGAGCCTCTGATTGGTTGTTGGGAAGCAACGGCAGTTCGATGTTTAATAATGTAGTAAATAATATCGTTTTTTGCGTTTTCCTCTACGATTTTTTTATTTTTCGGGTAAATAGTCGGCATTTTTGGAATCAGCGGAAAAATTCCCATCGAATAGGGTTTTTAAACTTTGCGAAATCGAAAATTTTTTTTTCGTCAAATTTTGCAAAAAATTGCAAGGGGTACCCCTTCAAAAAATTTGCGATTTTTGAGGGTCAACTTTAAAATTCTGCGAAAAATCGAAAAATCGAGATATTGCGTTCCGCCTGGCTGCATTCTCTTCCCTGAATCATTATCTTTCGAACGCAAAAAGAAAATCCCGATTATATCAATCCAAAATCCAAAAATTACACCGATTTTAGTAAAGTGCCAAAATTGGGAAAAACTGAAATATCGTTTTTCGCATTTTTCTCCTACAATTTTTCATTTTTCGGGCAAAAACCTATCATATTTGGAATCAGCAGAAAATTTCCCATCGGATAGGCCCTTAAAACTTCGTTAAATCCAAAAAAAAAATTTCGCCAAAAAGCCGACCCAACGCTCTCCAAAACAAAAAAATAAAAACCCCAAATAAAGTATTTGTGTACTCCGCCGAACCCAAAAATAACCAAAATCGCTTTTCATACATCATAAAAAAAAAAACAAACAAAAAAAAAATCCGCCCGCACAGTTGATATTCGTTGCCTTCATTATCACCGTCATGCGGATTATTATCACTGCCGCGAATACCAATACGATTATTGTCACATAACTCTTCACCTAGTGCCCAGCTCGCTCGGCGCGCTACAGTATCGCATCCCGTATAGATTCGACAATGAGCACTGTCGCCCCGAACACCTGCCCCACCTGCTATAGCTTAGCATACATCTCCGGGTGTATGTGCCGGGGAATAACGCACGCATATCGCGCGCCGGCAGTTTAGGCACGAGCGACGCTCGCCGCTCTCCGCTCGCTGCGCTCGCGCGTTCGTGAATGTTCGCCAATTATTGTTAGGATAATCTGCCGCGAGCCTGCTGGGACTGTTAAAATTAGAGGGGGTTCGCCCGAACGAGGGAGCGAGACGCCCGGCAAAGCAAAACGGGAGGCGTGGCTGCATCATTGCCGAGCGCAGCAGCCTCCACAGTGCGGCGACTGCAACCGAGGTGTGTATATATATATATATATATACATACACACCGTCGATATTGCACGAGCCTATAGCCAGGCCTTCGACGGGCTCTCACCCTCCGACCCCGCTCTAAATCATTGATTGTTGCATTATCTGTTATTGGTAATGCAATTAACCGTTTACTGTAAAACAGCAACGCGGAAACGTTGCCCGCTGCCGCGGCTGACTCTCGGCTCAAAATCCCACCCCCCACCCCCCTTCCACCCTGTCTCCGCCGTTACTTCCGCCTCACCGGGCAGCCTGCACCCTAATTCGCGGTGCTCGATACTCGGGTATACTCGGTTATGCCGCAACTGTGCCGCGGGGGCGGCTTCCGATCGTCGCGGGGATGATGAATGGACATTTTTTTGAATTTTTGTTGAGGGAGGACGAGGACCCATTTACAGGCTATAATGAGCAGCGGATCATAAAAAAAATAGTCAGTCGATCATTGTGTAAAAAAATGTGTCTCCGATACATCCTTAGATGCATCGGAGACACATTTTTTCCATCAATTGAATAGTTTATTTTTCTTAATTAAAAAAAAAAATCGAAAAAATGGAGGCACATTAGCATCACGATTCCAATGCTTTTGCACCGCGGACCACAATTCGCCGAATCGCCTCGTCGAACCCCATCGGCCAGCACCGCCGATTGCGTTCGCAGGAATAAAGCGAGGAGGGCGCTGCAGTCTCGCCAATTTCGAAATCCCGGGAACCCCCGAAATCCACGCGGGGGAAGATTAAGCGTGGACCACCCGTGGAGAGAGTCGAAGCAGCTTGGAAATGTCCCTTTCCCTTCAATGCGGCCGCTCAGGCTGGCGAACGTTCCACTTCCCTCCTTCCCTCTGCCTCTGCCTCCTCCTCTTCCTCGGTTCTCGTTTTCGCCTCCTCCCTTCTCCGTTCACCCGGCGTTTTCTATCTCGTCCCCCTCCCCTTCCCGTGTTATTCCGCGTATATGATCAGGTGCAATTACAATCAGGTTAATAATTGTTACTGCTCCCGCGCGCCGTGCCCGAAGTGTCAAGGGATGGGGGTAGCCGCGCGCGCTGGCGGCGAACGCTGTATTCTATCCACTTTCTATCTATGTACACACGCAGCAAGTCCGGCGGCCACTGCAGACTGCGAAACTCCGGGGGAGCTGCAGTGACACGCTTCGTTAGGCCCTGCTTTGCGCATTATTATTGTGCTCTGCGGATTATCGAGCATCCCCGGCGTGTTTGTGCGTACCTCGCTCGATGCGAGCGCCGGGTTTTTCGGTCCTCGCTCCCAGTCGATGGCCCCGAAACATTTTTGTCGCAGTCTGACAGTGAAAGCTCTTTTTCCACTTAGACTCGAAACGTTCTGTCTGGGAGAAAAATTTTAACGATGTATACTAATATTTTTTTTTAGGGCAATTCTATAATGACATTTGGAGGTAATTTATGAAATATTTTACGGTGAGAAATAAATATAAAAAAATAAAAAACCGAGCAAGGGTTGGAAGTAAGATACAATTTTTCTTATATGATATTTTATGATATTAAAAATGATTTTTTAAATATCATTTTACGGTGACTATTAAAATTATGTGGATGATGAGAAATAAAAAAAAAGAAAATAGCAAAAGGAGTTGAAAGTAAGATACACTTTTTCGACCCAGACGACGCCTAACGACGAGCCTCGCAATTAGAAACACTCGCAATTAGAAACGTAATAACACCCTTACGGCTAATAAGACGTTTAGTAATGATACGTTAACGACATTGGAACAATTATCCCATTGCCGCTTGGAACACATTAGAACGCGCGTTGGAAAACGCTGGGAAAGACCCCTTCTCACACTCCTTCTCCGGCGCCTTATTCGAAAACAGACTTTAACCGAAATTACGATCGCCCGAGCTTGCGAAGGAGGGAGTAAGCAGATTTTCTCGAGTCTGCGGAAGCCTCGCGCTGTTGCCGCGCGTTGGGATTTCGATTAGAGAACTGCTGGTGCGGACCTTTTCGCTCTACGGCAAATGTCCTCCTCGCGAAAAAGAGAGCCTCGCCAATCGGCCGATAATCTTCTGTAATCCTCTTCTCGCCACCTTACATGCTTACGCCACAAACGACGATAGCCTCTCTAACCTCCAACTAATTCCTATTCGCGTTTCTTGTTATCAATGCAATCTGGAGGCTTTTTTAATTGAAAGCGATCGATAGCAGCGCCTCATTAAAAAAAAGACCACCTTTTGGAGGCTGACACTATTTTTTAATAATTGGCGTCGAGACACTGCCTCAATTTCCTTTCCGAACGATTTAAAAAAAAAAATCGTTCGCAGTCAAAAGCTTTGGAAATCATTCGGATTCGTAGCTGAATAATTCGTTGCCGATGTCAACTCCGCTATTCAAGAATTCCGTTTATGAATTTATGTACCATTCGGTTGACTCCACGCGTGGTAACCTCTGACGATGCTGTTTTCCTTCCACCTTCTGCGGGGGCTTGATTTTTCGCCTTCGAGAAGACAGCATGAATATGGAGCAGTGGCAGAGGCGCCTCCGTTTGGTATACGCGCCATGATATTCTAATACCTGTTTTCCCCTGGTCGTCCTTATATATAACCAATGGGGAGGTAAGAGAGAGAGAGAGACACAGCAGTCTCTAGGATTCTTGTCGAGGCTTTTGGCGGTAAGTCCTCTCGTTATGATTCAACGTTTTAAGCCGCTCTTGGCCCACGACGACGCGTCGCGTCGTTTACCCGCTAATTCCCCCTCGCGGCAGTTCTACGCGCTCACCGCTTTACGTCTCTCTCTTTCCCGCGTCTATTCGAGAAACGCGGTGTTGCGAGAGATACCGACGTCACGGAGCTAACTCACGCGCTCCGCTGCCTCTGTACCGACTTGCGCGCCCCCTCGTGACGCGTCTCGCGTACTGCAGCGGAGAAACGTTGTCGGAGAAGCTGGCAAGCTCCTTCGAAAACATGCATAAATCGTAGTGACGCATACTCGTTGCGATTCGTCGTTCGTTCTGGCGGTACACGTTGCTAAATATGAGCTAAGTGTGTCCGACATTCTTCGGTGGGTTCGAGGTAAACACATATCTTCAATGTTGATTGGGTAGAAGACTAGAAGAAGGTCATCCGAGTTGAGTATTCAGGGAAGGGAGTGTCCAGTGCGAAGAGATCCAACGATGAGATCCAACGATGAGATCCAACGATGAGGTCCAAAAATCCTAAAAGTCTGCGTAGGAATCGCTGAAGGTCCTTGCCGGGTGGCCAGGATGATCCTGACAATCTTCAGGCACGTAAATGAAGTCCAGAAGAAGGAGGTCACCCAAGTTGAGTATCCAGGGAAGGGAGTGTCCAGTGCGAAGAGATCCAACGATGAGATCCAACGATGAGGTCCAAAAATCCTAAAAGTCTGCGTAGGAATCGCTGAAGGTCCTTGCCGGGTGGCCCCGAATGATCCTGACAATCTCCAGGCACCTAAAATGCGACGCTTAGACGTCGATAGATACAGAATGAGAATCGCGTGGCTGAGGTCGACCGGACGTACGTCGAATCTACGAGGTTCCCGCTTCTGCTGCTGCTGCTTCTGCTGCTTCTGCTGCTGCTGCCGGGTATCCATTAGGGACAGAAGTATTCGCACGCGAGATATATCGACGTCGCCCAAGAGAATTTATCGTGACAGGACGGAGCGCTTGAAGGGATTGTAAATCCCCGTTTGAGGATCGCTGATACCAAGTTTTATGTGGGACATTAGTTGGGTGGGGCGTGGCTGAATGGCGCGCGGAGTCGAGAATAGCGGCGCGCGAGCGCGCGGGGCCCGCTAGAGTTGCCCGGGTGCTATAAATTAGCCCGAAATGAAAGACAAATCGCCTCGGAGCTGTCCGCCCGTTTGCCCGACGTGATAGAAGTGCGGACCGAGCGAGGTGAAGCAGCGCCCGCTGCCGCCGCCGCCGCCCGTCCTCGCGAGTGCTCCGCTGCTTTCTTCTTCTCCTCGCCTTCACTCCTTTCCTCGACTCTCCGGGTCCTCTGCTCCCCATCTCCCCTCTCTGTTCCACTCCTCTGGCGCTTCGACTCCTGCGACTGGTCCCAAGGGTGAGAAAGGAGACCCAGGCTCGTCAGCCTTTCTTCCATTCCTCTTTCTGTCTTTCCTCCTTCAAGCTTCCCTTTTTTTTTTCTTCCCGAACTACACCGATGGTTCGGCCGTTCGCGATCGTAGCTGCAGTGCCAGGATTTGTTGTCCTTGGTGTCGAAAATGTTGCGAGCATCGGTTGCCACATTTTGTTCATGCCTTCGACGTCAACAGATCCAATCCTGGATTCTGGATATTACTCGTTCATTTTTTTTTCGCAGTGCGAATAAAACAATAGGCAACTTGCAGTCCGATTTTTTTTTTTTTTTTTTTTTTTTTTTTTTTTTTTCGAGCTATCATCACAGCTGACCAACTTTTCACGAATGTTGATTGCTCCTATGCAAGAAATTGGAAACTTTGTGTCACGCCTCAAGTTTTTTGTATAAACGAGCGAACGAACCGTCTGAAGTTCGGTAAATAATATTTAAACTTCGTATAAGCAGCAAATCACCGAGATCCATCTATCAATCAATTAGTCCGACTCCCTTGTCTCCAGGTTTCCTGGTTTATCTCCGACCTCCGGAATTCCCCTTCCGTTCCATTCCTGAGTTTTCCTCCTCAACGTCCTTTCTCTCCTCGTTCCGCGGGTGCTTTCTGTCTCGCACGGGGAGAGTCGTCTCTCACCGTGAGAAGTGCGAGACTGTGCATCATGCTTACGGTGCGTCTGACCACCGGCCACCTTGATAGACGCTTGTCGAACCACCTGGGACCATCCTGGTTGGCGCTCGTTGGATAGTTCGATGTGCGAGCGTCGTGTGTGTGTCTGTGTAAATTTATAGGTTCATCCGTGTGAGCTGAAACTTTGTCTTCTTCTGGGAACGACCGTCCCAACGACGACGAAGACGACGAGGACGACGAGCACGTCGCGCTCTATCGAACTTTCGTATCCCGCTGTTTCTAGATTGTCGCCTTGTTCCTTCTCTTTCTTCTCTTCTTCGCCGAACTCGTGGCTTCTCCTCTCCGTCGCGACGCTTTCATTCCTTCAGAATTACCCGGATTCGCTGCTACCGCTCGAGCAGCAGCGGCAATTTCGACCGACCAGACGGGACAAGATAAACAAAAGTCACTTTTCCTCGGTCTTCACTGATTCGTCGAGTTGGGAATAAAGACAATTCCTGAAATCCAACATATTTCTAAAACATGAAATCCTTTTTCGTCTTTCAACGTACCTGAAAAATAAAATTAAAAAATAAAGAGATTACAAAAACAAGTCACAAGTCGATTCCATGACAATATCTAAAGATAAAAATAAAATATGAGGCGGAACATCCGATACGTACGTTAATGCTTTATGCGGAATTCAATTTCGATTCGATTAAACTCGTTTACTTGGAGGATGATTGGCTTGAAAGCAGCCCTGTAGTTGATGCGTACCGCAAAGCAAAGGGCTGAGTATGTATCGCAAAGAGAAGGCGGAGGAGAGCGACATTACTCGCCCGCGGATGATTTGCCTTGTTAACGACCTGGAAGAGGAAAGCCACCATCGGTTGGGAGAGACAGAGGAGGGGGGGGGGGGCACGAGGAAGGGGGGCCCCAATTCAGCGACGACAAAGAGCCGGCGCGCCGCTAAGAACCCAACTGCAAACGCAAACCCTGAGGGCGTCAGCGCTCAGAAGTAGCTGACGTCTCGTCGACAAAGGTTAGAAACGTCAATTAATTAGCGAGCTACGTACTTTCGACGGTGTACCTTCGCCACGAGAATCGAGTCAAGTTCGTAAACTACCTTATCCCATCCACCCGCGATTCCTCTCGCGCAGCTCATCTCTCCCGACTGATCTCCGAGCGCGAGTCTTTCACCATTCGCGCTCCTCGCCTCCCCTCCCTCTGCCATCGTCAGGTCACCCTCGGGTAAATACCGCAGCAAACGGCGAAGGTCGACATCTGCGGAGCTGCAACGACTGATGAACAATGTGAGGAACGACCCTATGTATTTTTTTTTTTTATCAATCCGTTTCCTATTTCGAGAAGGTGGTCAAATTACAGAGTGAGGTTGGATATAGAGTAGACATTTTTGGCCATCTTAGAGTCAATTGTGGCCATCACATTCAAAGGAATAAATCGAAACATTGAATCGAATAAAAAAAAATCGTCCTCGTTGTCTGAGCAGCAGTTCGAGCGAACTAATGTGTCTCGTGGCACATTTCGTCCCTCCCTCTTCCACCGATCGCCAAAGGCAATAGCCCCATTTGCGCCGCGTGATGACGAATGAAATTAAACGACGAGATTTTGTCAATTTCATCAATGTTCCGTCCATAACGTTGAATCGCTACCCATTACCGTAGGTCGAGGGCAAAAAAAAAAGGGGGAAACGAGTTTCCATAGTTCGGTGTGGAAAATAGATGGCGCAGTCGGCGCATCAGGGAAAGCCGATGAGAGTGGAGGAAAAATCCTTTGACGAAAGGATCACGTAGCGGCTCTATGGTCGACGAAAGTCGTATACATAAAGCTTTATTGGTTGCTATCGAAGGAAAACTTTGCTGATTGTATGACGATCGATAAAGGCCCTGGCCATTCTACTGTACACCGGTGTATATATATATGTGTACTTTTCCGTCGGAAAACAGTATGCGCGGAATTATTTCGTTTCAGCCATTGTGTTCCCCAGTTTCTTATATATCTGATGGTTTAAAATAGTAATGTTTCTACGTAAACAAAAAAAAATAAATAGATAAAAAAAAGAGGACAAATGTCTGACTTAAAAAAATGCTTTTCGTGTTCCTCAATTTCGCGACAGCTAAAATATTATATCCAGCGATAAAACTATTTACATCCGTGCAAAAAAAAATGCACACATCCTTCTTTTCCCGTCTTTCTCGACCTGTCGCGCATTGTGTTTTATATATTTTTTTATCAGTTCGATGGAAACGCGTAACGCGCGCTAATTTTGCAAAAAGCTCACGATCGACGGCGGCAGGAGGGAGGCGCTTCACAAAGGTAGAGAGGGTTGGCCGTCCAGTCGCTTTGTGTGTGTTTGTGTGTGTGTTTGTGTAGGAGCATAACTCATACACGCACGTACGAACGGTGCAGGAGGACAGTCACTGTTGGCGAGTGTCTGTGGCGAAATGAACGTTTTAATTCCCCTCCATAAAAGCCAACGACAAATCAAACAACTTTGACATGATTAACTGGCGAGCATAAATATCGGTATCAATGCACGTGCACGCAATGACGCGTTGCCCGCAGCTCGTCTGCCAGCGACTCTCGCCGTCCCTTTTCCTCTCTCTCTTCTCTCTCTCACTCACTCGCTTTTCCGTTTATTCTTCTGTCTGCGCGCGTTTGGCGCCTGTCTTTCTCGTCCTGCGCTTTCGATCATGTTTTTCCTCCGATGATGCTCTCGCCAAACGTAGCCACGAATAGGTACGATCTGTAAAAATATAAATAGACATTTGAAACAATTTTTAATAAAAAAAAAATGTAGCCCGGAAAATATAAGAGACTCGCTTTGAAAAATCTATCCTTTGTCTAAAGATTCTGACAGAACTTTTACAGGTATTTTTTTTTATCCCTCAAGATGTCAACTTTCGTCCTTGGTTGGAATTGTCGAGGAGTATAATTTCTCGTAAAAAAAAAAAAATCTATTGGAAAATGTTCGAGTCAACAATTCGCCACTTTGTGAAATGAATATAGTACCTTCATCCGAGATCCGCGAATTAGCGAATAACCCCAACACTATTTGCTTCTGGCTCGTTTGACATTTCCCGCTTGACATTTTTGCGCGAAACTCGCAAGCTTTTCGGGTCAATACACCAGGGGGACAAATATCTGGACACATAAATTAACCACAAAGAGCATTATCAACCTATATAGACGTAATTTATGGGTACTAATTAAAGGGATTAAGGAGAGGAGGATCTCGGGGGCTGATTTGCGCGCTCCACTGTTCCAACGTGGCGCACTGAGCCGCCGCTGCCGTGGCGCGCACCGCTCTTCCCGGCTCCGAGACGCTGGAGTGAGCAAAGTTTAAACGACAAGTGCTCATTAAGATATGAAGCCGGCTAACGACATCGTCGTCCTCCATCCCTCTGCTTCCCTCTCGCCTCGTCGTCTAGACTCGTGCAAATCGCAGTCCTCACGAGATCCATCGGTGACAACGAATTTCCCATCCTCCCACAACCAACGGCTCCGTTGGAGGAAAAACCTGCTAAAAAAAAATCATTAGATTCCAGTCTGCACTTTACTACTAAAAAAAAAAGCCCAAACGATTTTTTAGCCAGAATGTTTATTTCTGAATTAAGTTTTCTACCAATTGGAGTTTATTGGAGCAAAATGTTGAGGTGATAATACTGACGTTACATTTTATGGCTATTTTATGGTGTCACGTTGGAATTTCGTTGTGTTGATGTTATAGTAATATATGGTTAATAATTACATTAGTGAAGTGACTTCAGAGTTGTGATGAGTTGATCAGCATTGGCAGAGGGGTAGAGTAGCCAGAAGCGAATTTTCTGCACTGAGAAAAATGAATAGTTGAGATTACCAATCGTTGGTCAGAGCTACCAATATTTTAGTAACTGCGACCAATATTTTGGTCCATCTGACCAATGATTGGTAATAGCAACCACAGATTTTTTCAGTGTGGGTTTTCAGGCTGAGTAGATTTTTAAGGGAGGTCAAATTACGATTTCTATTTTACGAAATTTGTCAGCTGCTGTAAAGGGGATTGAAAAGTAAAGCGTGTATCGACTGAAGGAAATTTTTGTAAAATTCTGAATAGCTCAGAACGGTAGCGCCGTTAAATCCGCCTCTTGTAAGTAACACTTAGCACAGTGAGTATCTTCTTCCGGCGTAATAACAGCCAGACATCTGAATATTTCATGGGCCGATATTAGCAGTCGCCGTGTGTACCTATCGCGGTGATATTTTGTTGTAAAGCGTCATTAACAGGTACTCAAGAGTCGTAAGCTTCGTCCGAATGGCGTGGGCGCATCTGCATTCGCACCTGCGTGCGTCATTAAAACACGCACCGTTGAATATTATAACGCTAACTTTTACGAGGTCGTAATGCCCTCAGCGGCTCGTATACCGCCTCCTTGGGTACACAGAGAGCCACCGGCAGCTCCGACTCGCCGGACTATTATTCTTATTCCGCTTCCTGATCTTTCTATTCTTTGGTCGAGTGTCACTGGAAATATCGTTTTGGCTGTCGGACGTCAACATTTTCACGCTCAAACCATTTCAATTATTCGGTCAGACCAATAAGCAGAAAAATAATTTCGCAAAATCTGGTTTCTGAACTTTGCACAACAGAATTTATCCAAGACACCTATATTGATCGCTTTGAAAAGGCCTTAATTATTTCGAATTTTCAAAAATAATATCTATAACCAATATCTATATCTATAATAATATCTATCTATTTATTATCTTCAATATTTTTTTCTTTCTCATAAAGGAAATATTTTTTTTAAATATCGACCTCGATGAAATTTAAAATAATTAAAAGTGCAGAAAGTTCGTTGGTAAAGAATTTTTAATTTTTTATTTTTTTATTTTTGCAATTAAAAATAATTAAAAGATACTTACGTAAAAGTGCAGCAATAATGAAAATTCGTTGCTGAGGTATTTTTTAGTGCAGAGCGTTTTCATTTTAATTTTCAAGTATGTAACCAGGTCGGCCGGTCAGGTCCCGTCTTGAGCGTAGGCGCTGCTTCCCTTATGCCCGGTAAATAGCGGCAGCAAAGGAAGGGTGCGATTCCAACCCCATTCGGACTTGAGGGAGCTGCTCGCGGAGAGCTACGTCGTTCGATAAGCCGAGAGCGTTGTGTGTCGTCGCTGGGGCGGCTACAATGATAGCGATATACGTGCAGTATCCTTCCTCACCACCGCCGCCGCGCGTCTCTCCAGGGTGCGCACAAAGGCACCCTAATTACCCATAAATTCTCTGATTTACGGGTCGGTCTAGAAATGTAAATATGAAATATGAAAATGAGAACGATAGTAATAAAAGTGATGCACGGGGCTCCGTAGGGTCGTTCGGTGAAGGGCGTCCATCATTGCCGAGTGACGCGGCCGCCATGCCTTCTTTGTCTGCGAAAATTCTCGCAGCCTCGCCGCGCGCGACCATTTCGCTCTTCCTCCGCATTCAGCTGTCGCCGACACTGTTAATCGTCGTCGCGGGTCGTTGAAAAGTTCCGCGATGGTCGACGGCAAAATAATTATTTTTTCTAAGTATTCTCTGATAACAGATTTTTTTTTTTTTTTAATAGAATCCAGATCTGCGTTTAATATTGAAATTTGGTTGAATAAAATGGTCCTCAGGACGTCCAACAAAAATTATTTTTTCACAAACATTTGTTTATGAAAAACAAAAAAAAAATGTTTATGAAAAAATAATTTTTTTTGGTCGTCCTGAATATCATTTTATTTAACCAAGTTTCAATATTAACCGCAGATCTGAATTTTATCCAACAAAAAAAATATCTGTTATCAGAGAATACTTAGAAAAAAAAATTTGTTCATGAAAAATTAAAAAAAAACAAATGTTTATGAAAAAATAATTTTTATTGGTCTTCCTGAGTATCATTTTATTCAACCAAGTTTCAATATTAAGCGCAGATCTGAATTTTATTCAATAAAAAAAAATATCTGTTATCAGAGAATACTTAGAAAAAATAATCTGAATCTCTGAAAATAATCTGATCTGAATTTTATTCAACAAAAAAAACAACCTGTTATCAGATTAATATTTATTTCCAAACATATTTTATTTTCGCTGCAAAGCGAAAAAGTTTCGCAAATACGAATTAATAATTATGCATTTTAACTAAGCAACTCTCATTTCGCGTTTCTCGCGAAAAACGAAAAGTCAGGAATTCCTCGACAATTTATCGATGTATAGTTCGTTAATTACCAAGCATCCGACAAAACAAAGATGGCGGCCGGACGCGTCGAGAGCGACTCCCGCGCATCGATGTCGTTCGCGATCGTTCGTTGGACGACCGCCGCGACGATCTCCGTTGACGCCAATGGCTACTTATGTCCAAGTCGCAGAGCTCCTCTCGCGGCTCGGGCGTAAATCGTCACGCGAAACTAGCACTCACGGCCTCGCGAAATCGAGGGACGCGATCGGTGATATCCCCGAAGCCGGTTTTCGAGACGAGCCGCACTTTTATCTTCGCGGCGGGTGTAATTAAAGAACGAGAAACGCGACGAGGAAAAAAAAAAAGGGATGAGACGAGCGAAAAATGGCGTAGCTCGCGCATCTCTCGCCACTCTTCTACTTATATATATTTATTATGCCTCCGGCGCTGTTCGCTGCTTTATACGCGACCACTTAACACACTGAGAAGGGACGTTAACGCCGACCTCTCGATTTTAACGAAGTGCAACGCCGACGAGAAGCGTTGCATTTTTCTGCGTCGAACGATAAAATGGCCGTCTAATTGATTCCCGTATCTCTTATTACGCTCGAAGGACGCCTTCGCGATCACATTTTAACGAACGAAATTCTTTCGGCAAAATTCACTGCTTGGCGATTAAGCCGCCGTTCGTCGGAATTCTGAATTATTCGGAAATAGCCAAAGAAAAAAATTGCCAAGGCGCAAAAATGAGGACGCCATTTTTTTTCTCCTGATCCTGAAAATCGAACAATGGCGTTCGTCGTTTTTTGTCTCCTGCAAAATTGCGGCCATTTTTTGCCGACGAAATTCGGTATACAAACTTTTTGCAGTCTTCGAAGATTCGATTCGTTCGAAAATGGCGGACCGATCGAAAGAGCTGAAAATTTGATGCGAGGAAAATATTCGACTGAGTCCTTTGTACTCACGAAAAACGAACCGCCAAGCATCTCATCTTCTTCATCTGCTTTGAGGCTGACTTTGGTCGGCGAGGAATCTCGTCTCCGGAGTAAATCGCCGTCCTGAGACTTGTTCGATGTGCCATCTTCGACGAACGCGGAAAACTACGCTGAAATCACTTCGATGTCGCAGAACGCCCAACGGATACGCGTCGCGTGCGCGAATGAAACTCGCGGAACGTTCTGATGTCCGATCATCGATGTATTATCGTCGACGCGCCGGCGCGGATTGCGACGGTTACGACAGTCGCGGCAATGGCGGCGAGCTTTCCTCTCCTTTCAACGGTTGGTAAAGCGGAAATGGCGCTGTCGGCGCTGTCGGCGCTGCGCGCGCATCTCAGTCGCAGAACTAACTGCCGTTTGTCCAGCAGTCGATTTCAGTGCAGTGCGCAACGCCGGCCGCGCATCGACAAGTGACTCGCGTGTTTCCCTCTGAAATTTGTATCCGGGGCAGATTTTCCAATTAAAATTTTAAAATATTGAAAGTCTGTTGAAAGCAGTTTTAACGCCGGCGTCGTGGAGTCGATGTTTTCATCGCGAGATTCCGATTTGTAGGTTATGTTTACTGTGCGTTCGATTATAAAGCGATGTCGATTTTGGAAGAGCGGAGGAGGAAATTGGAGGAGCTCGATAATTTCGTCGCAGATTCGAGAAAAAAGCTTTTTTCAATTGTGTCAGACTTGGGTTGGTCGATCGAAAGCATCTCTGAAAATGTAGGTTATGTTTCCAGTAGCGAAGATAATGTTGCATCGATTCGTTTGTTCTGTAGTTTTTGTGTTAACGAAGAATTTTTTTGGGGGCAGATCGGAGAGATGGTCACCTGTCCCTTTGACGAGTCCCATCGTGTGCCGGAGAAGTCACTCGTCAGGCATCTCGAGGATTGTCAGTGGAAGGCGGAAGGTTACGGAGAAAAGGATTTGCCATTTTCCGCTCCGTCGCTGCCTCCCGGAACATCTATGGCCATTAAATTTGGTGAGAATTTAGTGACACTTTATTCTATGGAATTCCTTGTCCAACAATTTTGCCCAAAAAAATTGTACGAAACTTATTTGTCATTTGCAGACGAACAGCTCCAAGACGACGTAATTCACAGCGCAAAGCAGAAAAATCCAGCGATGACGATAGGTCAGTCAGTGGCGGAAATTACAAAAATTTCCTTACCGCTATCTGTGTATTAAATTTCACAATTTTTTCCAGAATTTTGTCACTGTTATACCGTCAATGGACTCGATATATCCTTTTTCATATCCTTTGATAATCGCTAGATTAATACAGATAAAAATACTCATTGCGTTCATGTCCTTTGTTGAAACGTCTTAAAATAAAAAATAAAAAATGCAGGAAACTCCTACGATACTGAAATATCGTAGAGTTTAGCAATCTTCGTACTTGTTAGTCAATTTTTACTGAAACGAAATGATATCTTGACAATGGGAATAGGTGCGAGTGGGCGGTTGGTGCCCCGCACGTCCGAAAGGCTCTTCGTGGACTTCACAAGGGACGAAAGGCTCGCGATGTACGAATACATCATCGCAAATACCGCCCAACCTGACATCGGCGAGGACATAACCGATATGAACAAACCGTAAGGCCCCAAATCCTTCTCTCTCCATCTCCACTCACTTAAAACCAGCAATTAGTGTCAATTAACACCCACATTCTTTACAGAAAATCCTCGGGCGACGGTAAAACGTCTTCGTACCTGGAACTCCTCGCTCAGGAGCGAAATCTCAAGCGACGCCGAGCCAAATATCGCGGAGTCCACACGAACAAAAAATCGCAAGTAGAAATTCTTCGTGAAGTTATAAACCAACAAATGGAAATGCTCACCGATTACATTTCGGAAAAAAACGATGAACCTGCGAACGAATGCGATGACTTTACTCGAGAAACCAACAGACACGAACAATTGCGGGGATTTGATTGCTCGAAGAGCGATCGTTTTGGGGCTGAGAAAAGTGACTCACGATCGGCGGACAGAAATGGCAATCAATTTCAAGGGCGATTCTCAGTGCGATCCGAAGAATCGGGACTCCGAAGGGGAACGTCCAACGATCACGGATATGATAGAGGGAATGGTTTTCACGATTTCCGCGAGAAAAACGTGTTTCGGAGGTCGAGAAATGAACATTCAAATGAATACGACGACAGAAACCGCAGTCGGTGCGATTCCGATGACCGAAAGTCTCGCGAATCGAGCCACAAGAGTCACAGGCACAGATCGAAGGATCGCAACGAGGAACGTCACAAAAGACATCGATCGAAGGATCGAAACGAGGATCGTCACAAACGACATCGATCGAAGGATCGCGACGAGGATCGTCACAAAAGACATCGATCGAAGGATCGAAACGAGGATCGTCACAAAAGACATCGATCGAAGGATCGCGACGAGTCACGTTCGTCTCGTGACTCTAAACACGACGATCGACGTTCAGAATCCTCGAAACACTCGAAGCACGACGATCGAAAGTCGAAAAAGCGACGAAGAAGTCGCGATCGCTAGTCAAAGTATCAAAGTATCGTATCTTGCGCTAATCTCGAAACCTGATTTACACTTAAATATTTTTGTACACTTCGGAATAAATCGATCGTCGCTTAGAGTTAACGATTCTGGAGACTTTATTAAATTTTTAATTTACACGTAACAAGAGTAGTGACGAAGATAATCAGTTGCGAAGGAATCTGAATCGTAATCGGGATAGCATAATAATTCGTACGATGATTCACGGATCGATGGAACTAATTTTTTGTACATGGTTCTTGAGTGAAAGGGTTGATAGTCTCGAAAAGTGTTGGACGATGAGCGCAAATTATTTTTTTCGTTTGTGGGTTCGCTCGTCTTTCCTGTATTCACATTTAATTTCGAATTGCTGTCCTGATATACATCCGTCGTATTGGTTACAAATTTCGTTTCTAGATCATTGCACTTGTAGGCGATCAACAATTTTTTCACATCGATAATCGACAAATGACTCCGCTGACCGATTGTCACATCGTTTTTCTGAAAAAAAAATTGCAGATAACTCGAACTAATGTTGTATCCATTTTTTGTACGAGTCATAAATTTACTCACGAGCGGTACTATAGTCGGCAATGATTTATTTCTCGAAAAAGCAGTCATCGAATAGTGCATAATACTTTCGTAGTCGTAGGGTAATCCGTAAGTCGTGACCATGTTGTCTTCCATTATTTTAAAGTTGAAAGCGTCTCCTGAAAATGTGTGAATTTTACAAATTCGGCAATGGAAAAATTCGAAAGGGTAAAAAAATATTAGTTTACCTTTTCGAACGTTTTCCCAAACGATGTTGATGTATTCGTTACGGTCGGGTCTCATGTGTTCGTGATAAACTCCGAGAGTGTGGAGAATCTCGTGAAGCGCGTGTCCTCGAGTGCGAAAGCATTTTGTAACGTCGAGATTGAGAATGCTCGGTCCGAATGTGGAGCGACCGAGATCGGCGAAGCATCCTGGCTCGCCGCCGGTTATGTTGATCCACGAGTGGGCCGGGAATTTGCCTTTTGCGTTCGGATAAATTCTCACGAATTTTACACACGTCAGCTCCATTATATTTTCCATTGCGTCCTCGAGAATAGCGAGTTTCGCCGGTTCGTTCACTGCGAGTTGAAATATATAATTTAGGGTAGCCAGAGGAGGTGGATCCTTGCCGTTTTTTTGGCGAAAATTTTTTTTTCGATTTAACGAAGTTTTAAAACTCTATTCGATGGGAAATTTCTCGCTGATTCCAAATATGAACGGTTTTTGCCCGAAAAATAAAAATTTCGAGGAGAAAAATGCAAATAATGTTCTTCACTTTTTGACGAATTTTAACGCTTCACTAGAATAGATGTAATTTTTACTTGGATGAATGGAATCTAGATTTTCCTTTTCCATTCAAAAGATAACCCTTCAAGGAAGAGAATGCCGCCAGGCAGAACGCTATATCTCGATCCTTGAATTTTTTGCAGATTTTTAAAGTTGACCCTCATGAATCGAAATTTTTTGCAAGGGGTACCCCTTGCCGGATTTTTGGGCGAAAAAAAAAATTTTTGATTTAACGATGTTTTAAGACCCTATCCGATGGGAAATTTTCCGCTGATTCCAAATATGACCGATTTTTGCCCGAAAAATAAAAATTTCGCGGAGAAAAACGCGAAAAACGATTTTTCACTTTTTCCCAATTTTGGCACTTCACTAAAATCGATGTAAATTTTTTTTGGATCTATGGAATCTGGATTTTCTTTTTGCATTCGAAAGATAACTCTTCAAGGAAGAGAACGCCGCAAGGCGGAGCGCGATATCTTTATTTTTCAATTTTTTGCAGATTTTCAAAGTTGACCCTCAAAAATCGCAAATTTTTAGAAGGGGTACCCCTTGCCATTTTTGCAAAATTTGACGAAAAAAAAATTTTCGATTTCGCAAAGTTGAAAAGCCCTATCCGATGGGAAATTTTCCGCTGATTCCAAAAATCACAGGTGTTTGCCCGAAAAATACAAAATTCGCGGAGAAAAACGCAAAAAACGATTTTCATTTCTGACAAAATGCCAAATTTAGCGATAATAAACATCGACCTGCCGTTGTTTCCCAATGACCAATCAGAGGGTAAGAATTGCGGACTTTTTAGTACAAGAATCACCTATTAGTTTGTCGACGAAATATGGGACCAAGCCGCCGGGCCAAAGGAGCTGACCATCTCTCGTTGTTGTTTTCCTGTAGCGTGGATGATTCAGTATGTCTCCTTCCCTCGCGTAGCCCTCTTCAGGGTTTTCATACTGTGACCATGTATCGACTGTGTAAACAACAAAATTTTATTTATTTTTATTTATTAGCTTAACATTAATTTAAAAAAACAATTATAAGTGCGCTTACGTCTATAAGTAATTACTGTCGGCGGAGCAATTTTCGAAGCTTCTGCTTTTGCGATGTAACGATGATTTATCAGTTTCCAAGGATAAAACGACAGTGGACGACTGTTAACTGATACATAAAAAATCAACAGAATAATAGAAGAGCGAAAAAGTGCGAATAACCAGCGGATGGTCTTATCGATAGCCATCGTCGAGACTCAGACGAGAAACACTAGAAACACTCTGAGCTCTGCCTACGCTCGAACTCAGCGCCTTACAAAGATTGAGTGCATCTGATAACAAAGTTTATTAAGCTATAACGAAACTGCATTAACGAAGCTTCATATCACGTGGCGAGCGATACCCTTTCATGATTATTGACTGCTGAAAAATTAATTTCAAATACAGAACCAACTCAGAGAGACCAGATTAAAAAAAGTAAATAAATAAAAAAATATCAGATTATAATTGAATGTCTTTTCTCAGCTTAACTTTTTTATTGATAAAAATTGACAGCAGATGTATAATGATTTGGAATACAGAATCAGAAAAAAATCTATATTTGTAGCGGTCAATAAAAAGTGGATTATAGCACATTAAAAATTTTCGATTGCGGTGAACGATTCGCGCGTCGAGACGGAGATGACTCCATCGAAGAGTGGCGCTCTCTGGTGGCGGCTTTGACGAGTCGACTGCAGTTGCAGCGGAAATTCACTGCGGCGCTGCAGTAAAAACACCGACAACATCCGTAAACACTTGAAACGAATTTATCGATTGTCATTTTCTGCATTACCGACAAATTTTTCCAGATTCAAATGCCTATCTAATCTCTAAAATAAATCTTTATTCCATAATTCCGCAATTACTGCCTCTAAAACAAATGTTAAATTTCGCCATTTTATTACAACAATAAAAAACGCTCATTGATAAAAAATTGCCTAGAATGTTTTGAATTTTTTAATTTAGCTCAGTAATAATTGTAGATTTTTTTTGACCCTGCGAATTATATATAGCGTGAAGCACGAGACTCACGAAACTTCGAAAGTTTCATTGTGGGGTTGTAGTGATCGTTATCATTGCCCACGTTCCGCCATCGAAAGTCACCCCCCAACGCTCGTGAGCCGCGCACGTGCGCGCATGAAAACACACGCTTACGGGTTTTATGAATCACCAGTGTGTTCCAGCTATTCCGCGTGAATGATCTCACCAACGTACATCGCAACATTCGTGACTCTTCTCGAAAATTTATTATTATTTGCTCCTTGACTTTGAAAACTCATCGAATTCTACAACTAAAACAACGACAAAATCCGTTGAATAATAATACCACCAATAATAATAACAATTATTATCAATTCTGATTTTACCATTATTATTATTATCATTAAAATCCAAAGTCCATATTCCCAGTATCATGAACACAGTTTCAGGACATTCGTACCCTTTTCGAAAATTATTATTATTATTTGCTCCTTGATTTTGAAAACTCATCGAATTCTACAACTAAAACGACAAGAAAATCCGATGAATAAAAATAACGACAATAATAATAACAATTATTATTAAAATTAATTTTACTATTACTATTATTATTATTGTCATAATCCAGTCCATATTCTCAGTATCATGAACACGGTTTTGCCCCCAACTTCATTTTCCTCGTTACCATCGCCACTAAAAATACTCCCCGGCTCTAACCTAATAAAAATCCAAACGTACACAAAACCATAGAAACGTCAAACAGTCCCGAAAAACCCGCGTCCGCCATATCCCTTCGGCTCGTAAAATCTCTCTCTCTCTCTCTCGCGCTCTGTCGGCGCGGAAACCAATTTAACGAAAGTGCGAGATGCGAGAGCATCGAGGACAGCGGCGGAAAAAGAAGTAGACGGGAGGGACGGGAGCAAAGTTGATTCTCTGCGTTTTGCCGGCGAGAGCCACGCGGGGCTGCTGCTGCTGCTGCCGCTGCTGCTGTGCACCATAAGCCGTGTCTTTCGCCATCCCCACCACCGACCCTCGCCGCCGACGCCGCCGCCGCCGCCGCTCGCCGAGACTGCGGCTTCGACGTCGCCTCTGCGCTCCACGACGCCGTATTCGAGCGCTGACGAGCGAACGGACGGTCGCTCTTCGGCGTGTGTTTTATCCCCACCGATTTTTCGCGCTTGTATTCCACCGAATATACCCGCAAAAAAAAATCGCGTGCTAAAACCACCGCAAAATTAAAAAAAGTGTCGTGTGTTTATTCAGTGAACGAAAAAAATCAACAACAACAACAACAACCAACAAGTGAAGCTAGTGATAGTGATCTGAGCCCCGTGACCTTTGGTCATAAGGTGCGTTCTTAACCCCTGTGAAAAATTCGCCATCGAAAATTGCTGTTAGCAATTATTATTATTGTTTCAGTTATTTATCGTCGTATATATATATATATATGTCAGTGATATTCGTGATGAGTGAAGATGATGCACACGTGCATCCTGCGCTCGCGTGCATCGCGATTCTGTGTGTTTTCTGTGCTCACGTGCCGCTATGATTTGGATCTATAAAAAGTCAACAGCCGCCGAACCAGGATTAAAAAAAATACACACACATGTTTGGGAAATGGGAGAACGAAGCTGCGCGTTGAATGTGACGCGCGAGATTTGTGGGGATTGGTGTTATAGGAGGGAGGAATATAATTTGCCACGCGAAACGTCTTTGTCCGTTTGGGAGATAAACGCGGAGTAAAACCACCGAGCGACGCCGATATAGCGTTTAGAGAGCGAGAGAGGGAGAGGGAGAGACAGAGAGCAGCCGTCGAAGCTCGTTCGAATCGATGCTGTTTTGTTTCCTCTGAACGAACGCGTCGCGCGGAGGCGAAACACCGGCTCGCGGGATCCGTAGACACGGGCGTAACCCCCATGTGGCGACCCGCATGAAAAGAAATGTCGCGGGGGTGGGTGGGGGAGGGGGGAGGGGGCTTAAGGCGTAACATAAGACAGTGTGGGAATCGTTGCCACACGAAAATATATCGGAACGTCGACGATATTTCGATAAATTTTGTTTGAGTCGAGCGATATGGAAATTTTATTGAATTATTTTTCACTATATGAAAAATAATTCAGAATAATTAATATTTTTCACTATATGAAAAATTATTCAGAATTTATATTAATAATAATTTTATGTGGGTTGTCTTTTTTTTGGACGTGTCGCGTTTGGCTGGATTTTTGGGTCTCGAGAAACACGAATCGCTGTTTCGGCTTTTTTCGGCTTTGGGCAAAAAAGACGCAGCAGCATCTCGAGATTTTTCTTGCGCCTGTCTCTTATGTGCGACAGAAAACCGACGTCGACGACGGAGAGAGGCTTCTTGGGTCGGCTGTGCTCGTCGGAAGCCGAAATTCTCGCTTGGGTCTTAAAAAGGGTCCGCCACTTTTTAATATCTTCCGCTCTCAACGTTTTCTTCATTCTTCTTCTCGTGCGAGAGATCATCCCCCTCCTTCGTTCCCCTCGTCCCTCTCGCCTATCCCCTCCACTCTGGCTCTGCCATCTGTCACTCCCACGAGGGCCGAGGATTCGTGTACCAGGGATGGGCGATACATTTTCGAGGAAAAAGTGTGCTCAAAATAATTTTCGGGTCGAGTAATTGTAAATAATTCTCTAAAACAGAGACATAAAAAAAATTCTTTATTTCATCTAAAAATAAAACACAGCTCGAACAATTAATAATTCTAATAATAATTCAAATAATTCTAATAATACAAAATCCTGATAATAATAATAATCATCATAATTATAAAAATCCCAGCGTTTTAAATAAAATTTTCAATAAATATCCGCTCGAATTTCATTTAAATCCAAATACGACTCATTTTCGTCCTTCCAATCAAATCAAGAATTAAATATCGCATCGCGACGATTTCCTCAAACGCAATATACATTTCTCTCGCTTCGCACAACCATTCCACAGATTATTGTAGCAGTCGTCAGCCGCTTCCGGTGGCGGTGGCTACCGAGAGCAGAATATTACACATATTCGGCCTCGTCTCAAAAGCCGGCTTGACGAACGATGTCTCCCCCTCCCTGTCCCTTGCCCTCCCCCTCCTCGTGCTTCTTGGATGTTCGACGGCAAGATTCTATATCGGGAACCGAAGGGAAACCCACCACCGGGTCGCTTACTTCCTTCTCTGTCTCACTCCGAGCCTCTCCAGCCGTTACCTTTTGTTCTATTTCGCCAGCGGGGCTCTTTCTCTCTCTTTCTCTCTCTTAGCCTTTGTGTGACGTCTCGGTGAAAAGATTTCGTAGACGAGCCGGTGGCGGCGTCGACGGAGGCCCGAACCTCGTGTGCCGACTGCTCGACGTGATTCCGCACGTCTAAAGGCAGGTAGACGCCCGCACTTGGCTCTCTGCAGTAACGTTTTTGCCATTCTCTGTCTCTCTCCAACGAATATATATCTATCTCTCTCTCTGTCTCTCTCCAACGAATATATATTTATCTATGTTTCTCTCTGTCTCTGTCTCTTTCCAACAAATATATATTTATCTATCTATGTTTCTCTCTGTCTCTGTCTCTGTCCATCGAATATATATCTATCTATCTATGTTTCTCTCTGTCTCTGTCTCTTTCCAACGAATATATATCTATCTATCTATGTTTCTGTCTCTGTCTCTCTTTCGCCCTCTTTGTGCGTTCGAACAGGGATATAAACCGAGCGAGACAGAGCGATACGAGGAAAGCTGCCGGTTTCGCAGCGCGAGGGCAGTTTTCAACCCGTAAACCCATAGCTCAGTGACGTAGTCGCCACCTGGCGTCCGATTCGTCGGCTCGCGCACCCTTGAAAAGCCCCCCCTCGATGATCCCCCCCTGGAAAAACTCGGCAACGAAAATTCGTCCGCCCAGCGCAGGTTTTCTGGCCCGACGCGAAATTCCTTTCCAAAAACATGGCCGACGGTAGAGCAGTCGAAACGGATCGTACAGTCGATGGATATTTCATAGCTTTGGGGTGTCTAGGTTTAAGCTAGGATTTTTTTAAGGTAGCTTTGACGAAGCGGAATTAATTGAATGACTTATTTGGAGGTTTAGTGGAGATTTTTGAGAGGTTAGAATTAGGGGCGAATTTTAATGTTCGGATTTATCAGTGGCAATGATAGTTGAGGAACGTTTCGAGTCTGAGCAATTTTTTTCGCAGAGTAAACAAAGTAGACCTGTAAAGAACGTTCGAAGCCGACAAATATTTGCACAGCGCCTCCGTCGCCAAACACAATATAATAATCCGTTCCACGCAATAATCGACGGAGAATTACGCGTTATTAAAAAAAAAAAAAAAAAAAAAAAAAAAAAAAAATCACAAAGACTTAACAAAAACGTCAGTTATTAAAACATTAATCGCTCTGCAAATCATCTTCACCACGTTGATAATCTCCTTTCCTTATCATCCGCAAAATCCTGTAGCAAAAAAAATCGTTCAATGGGTAACACATATTTCCCACAAATGGCGAGAAAATAACCGGTAACTTGACCGGATCCGCCGAGGCAGCCGCGACAAACCCCTAACACGCCTCGCGTTACCCTCCATCCCGGGTTTCCATTCTGCGACTCGGAGACAAAAGCAAAATAAAATATGTCGGTGGAAAAAATTAACGAAAATCAGCGGGGGTAAAATTGCCGAAGTCAGGGCGATGACGTAGGAGCCCTCAGTGTAGCGATGTAGACGGCCCTGAGAGCGTATAGAACGTCGAGGCGCACCAACACCACTGCTCCGGACGACGACGACGGAGGCGACGACGACGACGACGACGATACGGGAGGCAGATGCACGGTTCGCGCTCCGCGCTCGTCGGTTCGCGATCAATAAACCCTGCTACGCTCGGCGCGCTGCGAGGGAAGGACGCAGCGGAGAGACTGGATTGAGGGAGCGAGAGAGACGTAGAAAGGTTGGGAGAGCAAGAGAGAAAGGCATAAACAGCGGCGGAGAAAGGGAGAAAGAGAGAGGGATAGATATATAGATACAGAAGGAGTGAGAGAGACGGAGCAGGGAGAAAGAGAGAGGGATGGATGTATAGATACAGAAGGAGTGAGAGAGATGGAGAAAGGGAGAAAGAGAGAGGGATAGATATATAGATACAGAAGGAGTGAGAGAGACGGAGAAAGGGAGAAAGAGAGAGGGATGGATATATAGATACAGAAGGAGTGAGAGAGACGGAGAAAGGTTTCGTTTGCTCCGCTCGTTCCCTCTCGCTCGCACTTTTTCGACCCTCTCGCCCTGCTCTGCGCCGAGCTCGCGCATTGCTCTCGCTATCCGCTTGGAGCAGCTCGGAGCTTCTCTCGTCTTGCCGAACTCTTCCCCATCCTCCCCCTCCTCCTCCTCCTCCTCCTCCTCCTCCTCCCCCAGCCCATCACTCTGACTACCGGACTCCCGATGTCGCGCCGCTTCTTTTTATTCCCTCTGCGTATCGCGTTTTGTCGCGCTGCTCGACATTGCTCACTGTTAACGGTGCAAAACGTGGGCGTTGGGACAACTTTTTTTTTTCAATGCAGAAGCCCTGGAATTTCGGAATATGAAATAAAGATTGGAAAAGATTATGAGAAAAAAAAAATTGCTAGAAAAAATTATTGTTTCGCTATTAATGGTGCAAAACGTGGGCACCTTATTTTTTTTAATGCAGAAGCGCTGGAATTTTGGAATATGGAATAAAGATTAGAAGAGTGCAAGAAAAAAAAAAATTGCTAAAAAAAAATTATTGTTTCGCTATTACTGGTGCAAAAAGTGGGCACCTTTTTTAATTTTTAAAATTTTTCTGGAATTTTGGAATATGAAATATAAATTGAAAGAGATTATAAGAAAAAAAAATTGATAATTTCGCTACTGGATTCAGCAGCGCATTAGTATGCGACTCCGGCTTCGCGATAGTCGATAGAATTTCTACGCCGAAAAGGAAGTCCTGCCATGTACACTGACTCACGGTTTCTCATCGTGGTCGGTCGGACGGCGGCTCTGCCCCGAGGTTGATCGTTTCAGCACGTGTACCCGCTGTCGCCGTATCCCCTCCCCATTCCCACCGCTCTCAGCTCCCACTGCCGGCTTTGCCGGCGCAGGCGGAGCGCTACGCAGGACCCATGGATTTTCAGGGAAACCCGAGGACGTCCACTCCACCCTCCCTCTCCCCTCCCCCACTCTTCTTCCTCCTTTCTCTCTCGTTCGCAGCGGCCGCGATACACCAGCTGTTCCGCCGGCGATTATTCTCCTCGTGAGGAAATGACCCTCGTCTCGGGTTCGAGATTTTTCTTTTAGGATTTTTGACAGCGAGACGCAAAGTCCACAAAGGATGGAAAATGTGGCATAAATTCTTTGGGAATTCCTGGCAATGTCCACAAATATTTTTGTTGGGGTTCAATGAGGGCGATTTTTTATGGAAATGAAATTGCGACGAGATGTCTTTATTATTATTAATATTATTATTATTATTTTTTAAATACATGCGTGAATAAAAAAACTGGCTTCACTCGGTGAATTAATTGCTTTATTTTCACTCGGATGACTGAAAAAAAAATGTGACTAATTCGTCGCGAACAGCTGATCCAGCGTTACGTCATCGAGACGTCGATGGTTCTAGTTCAATATCAACCGATGAAGGGGGGAGGGGGCGGAAGCAATCACAGTGACGTTTACGAATTTCGTTCCCGGCTCGACCCAAATCGCAGCCAGGTTTCTATTGGAAAATAGTAGTGAGACGATTGCTTGATTAGGGCTCCCTCGTTCATTTCTAAATACGCGTATATATAGTTATATACACATGACACGCGGGTCACGCACTACTTTGCCCCATCTGCCGTAACATTGCGGATGCAATCAAGCAATCAGCTTCGTTCTTCTCGACTCGACAGGTCACAAAATACTCGGGAATTATAAAAAATATTGTCAGATACAAATCATAGTGGCAATTTTTAATTCATAATTTTTTATTAAAAATAATAGTAATACTAAATAAAATTAATCTGGTGCTCACGATTTCATCACAATCGATGGAAAAAAAATAAGTGAAGTGTCTTCACTTATTAAGTGAAGAGTGTGGCTGTGCAATTATTTGGTTGTGGCTAAAATTGATATAAAATTGAAGCTAAAAAAATTCGTAATAAATAGTGAAAGCATCGGAGAAAAAAAAACGTGTTTTTTGTGCATCCCCTCAGGTGTCCGCTGTTCACCAGGTCGATTGAGGACCAACGCCGATCGAGGATGTTGCGAGAACCTCCCGGAGGTTGCCCGCGGGCCTCCATCCGTCTGGCCATGCTTTTATTAGCATCCTTGGCCATTATGAACGGTGAGTCCACTGACAAATTTTATATCCAAAATCTCCAACAAAAATTCACGTCCTATCTATCTATCTATCTATAAAAAAAAATCGTAAAAAAAATCAAGCGAGTTTCTCATCACCAGCCGAAAAATCCACAGACATATTTTATATCCAAAATCCCCAACAAAAATTCACGTCCTAAAATTAATCCAGGAATATTAATAAAATAAAATGGAAATATATTTCGATTCATCAATATAACTATCAACACATCTATCTTACATCTATCTATAAATAAATATAAGATATAAGATATATTAATAGATGTATTTATGAATCGAAATATATTTCATTTTATTTTATTAATACGGCTGGATAAATTTTAGGACACGCATCTATCTATAAAAAAAATCGTAAAAAAAATCAAGCGAGTTTCTCATCACCAGCCGAAAAATCCACAAATTTCCGCCGGGGTTAGTCACGTGCTCAGGGCCGGCGGGCGCCGTCGCTGCGTGTCAACGACACCGAAATTCCGATTCAGCGGTGCAGACGCCTCGAAATGGGAGGCCCGAGCGACGAAGACTTTGTATTCCGCGCGGAAAGCATCCGAATTTCCTCACGGTTTTTATACCAGTTAGCTGCGCGCTTTGTCATCCCACATACATACATATAGTAATATACTACTACTATAGTATACTATAGTAGTATTACTATACACATATAATACGGGTATACATATATCTCTCGACATATGAATATGGGTGAAAGGCTTGAAGTGATCCACCGAATTTAAAAAAGGCCGTCGAAGAAAAACACACACGAGCATCGCTCTGCGAGTGTTGAGCCAGGGACCCTCGGTTTGTGTTTTATAACGCGCAGGAAGCATTTTAAGTGCGTTTTGTGATGCTCGAGGCACTCGTCGCAGGGGGGCGAAGGGGACCCTTTGACATTGGCAGCGGCGACAGCTTCTCTCTCGCGTTGCTCCTCCTCCGTTTTGCTCCTGACAAAGCGGAGACTAGTAAAACGCTTTGAGGCAACCCTCCGACAATAATGCCGCAGCGGTCGGCTGCGATATGTCAACTGGGCTGTTGTTTAGTATTTCAGTATTTTCGAACCTGTTGAATTCGATTATTACCGCAATCTCGGATCTCGATTGGTCATTTGGGGAACTTCGAGATTTTGCGATCCCTAAAATTGATAATTATTGCTTAATTATTTTTTCGAATTGTGTATTTTTTTTTTCTTATTTTTTATATTTTTAATCGGGAGATGTTGGATGTGAATAAAATTGGGTCGTGACCCACTTTTCGTTTCTCTTAATGGGTCAACGATTTAGTGGTAAAAAAAAGGTTCATTGTAGTAAAATAAACGCGTCAAATATTCTCAAGAATTAATTAATACAAAGATTTTTCTGTTAGTATTAAAATTATCCTTAAAATAAAATAATAAAATTAAATTACTAAAATCAAAAATCAAATAGGATTACAATCATATTGCGGCATTTTTTTTTAGTGTAATTACAACCAATGACAGGAATCACTCCCTAAAAATGTGCAGAAAGTTTGAACTGTAAATTGAATAAATTTTAGGTCGTTCGAATCTCGTCCAGCGCGAAAAAAGTCACGCGCGGTATATTCGCGGTTCGTCGGCTGACCCGGAGACTCGTCGACGAGTTGATCCGCGAGTCAACTGGTCGCTGTCGGCTCCGGTTCGGTCGGCGCCGCACTCGTTTTAATCGAGAGCGAACCGCTCGTTTCTCACTCTAATCAATTAATCGAATTTTATCTCTCCGTTTGGGCAGCGGTGGCCGCCGAGGACGAGTCCATGGGACCCGTGTTTGTCAAGGAACCCCCGAATCGCGTTGACTTTTCCAACGGCACCGGCGCCGAGGTCGAGTGCCAGGCCCGAGGAAACCCGCAACCGGACATCATTTGGGTTCGCGCCGATGGAACTGCAGTAGGCGACGTCCCCGGACTCAGACAGGTGAGTTATCGAATTAATTAGAACACCTGATTGCGACTCTAATCACTGCAAACTTTCGCCTTGAACTGAATGAATAAAAAAAAATAATAATTACGAATTTTTATTAACGATGAACACGAAAAATTGAGAACAAATTTGCAGTCAATTTAAAGAAGACACAGAAAATAAAGAAAAATATAATTTAATTGACTCTGTCATCAGACCCAACGACTTCCAATTTTTACCAGATAGATTTTAATAGTCGTTAGATAGAAAAACGCACCAATTTTTACCAAAAAAAAATATCAATGAAATCTCACTCAACACTAAAACCATAAAAAAAAAAAAACGAAATCAAAGTCTGGAGTCTGGATAGACTCGCGAGACCAGAGACGAAGCTCCAGATCCATAAATAAAGCCCCGGAGCTCCGAGCAAACAATCATTGATGTAGGTCGCGCAATTGCGAGCTGCGCTCGTTCCCTTAACGAATGAAATCACGGCGTTGGAATAAGTCCGGGGCGGGTCGTCAACCCGGAAGAAACTCGCTCTGAAGTACCAACACCGACACCAACAGCAGCAGCAGCAGTCTTGAGATCAAGTGGTATCCAAGTCTGGGCGGCCACTTCACACCACTCTCGCCGCTCGCAATGCAGTTACACTGCAGCCGAGCGACTGCAGCGCCCTCCCCTTTGCTTACATTAACACACTCGTTAGCGTTAGTCGCTCCACCCTCCCCTCCCCTGATCCTCATCTCCCTTTTCCTCAGTGTTGACAACGACTAAAGTGATTTCTCGTCGCAGGTGTTGCCGAATGGAAATTTGGTCTTTCCGCCCTTCCGCGCTGAGGATTATCGTCAGGAAGTTCACGCCCAGGTTTACAGCTGTCTCGCGACTAGCCAGGCTGGATCTGTTCACAGCCGCGACGTCAACGTTCGGGCCGGTGAGTGCGCGATGCTCGTTTAACGTCTTGGGACGTTAACGACATTTTTTTTATTACAGATTTGAGAGCGAAAAGGGGCGAAAATTTATTTTTCAGGAGGGGGGTATTTTTGTCGAACAGAGGATTTATTTGGATATAAGGGACAATTTTTATAGAGTTAGAGATATTTTATTAGCAGATTAATAATTATTCGTCGTATTATGATTCGAAAAATTGGTACTCCACGAATTTTTGATCGGCAAATTCTTATTTAAAGAATTTTTCGTGGACCGAAAAACGAAGCTCATCATTTTGTCAAATACTTAATTACAGTATGATAAAAAAAAATGATTTATTTTTTATAATTTTTTATTATCTCGTTGAATTTAATATTGCGGGTGTCTATAACTGCTAAAGCTATTTATAAATATCTTTGGGTCAGATTTATCTCCGTATCAGTTTCGAGTGATAATAATGGTAGACAAAACACAGAGGCGCAGATTATTTTTGAAATGCATATTTAATCAGTACTCGCGATTGTCATAATATTGCGATAACTACGAAAGGTTATCGAATTATTCGCGGAACCTTCAACCGATGATAATTAGGTGTTTACGGAGTGATAAGCGGCCGAGGTGGTCGCGATGAGAGCGCCCCTCGAGTCGTTAGACGAGACTGGAATATAACAGCGCGTGCACCGGAAGTGCGAGCGGCTCTCTCGTGCCGCGCGCTCGCAAAGAGGATACGTCACTTTGCGTTCCGGACACGACGTGTTGAAATAATCAGCGAAAAACAGTAGTCAAATGGAGCACGAAAAAAAAAGCAAGAATTACATATTATAAAATATTTAAAAAATTAATATTACACTATTAGGCAACGCAGGTTTCATTGTGGCTCATTTCTAGCGCCGAGAACACCAACGCCATTCATTAAGAAATGTGTGCGAAGGTTAATTACACGTTTTTCGAGTGAAGTAATTATCCCACTTGTCCGTTTATCAGATATAAGCTGGCTATTAATTTTTCTTACGCAGTCAGGAAACTCGCATCAAGTCTGAAAAATTACTAAGCGGCATTATTAAAAAAAAATTCCTATAAGAAAAATACTCAAAATTTGGATTTAAAAAAAGTTATAAAGTTGCAGGATTTTTTTTAGTCAGGGAATTTGAATCAATTATTGCGCCACATTCTCAAAAATGATTTTGCCTACCAAATTACTAAGCTTTTGGATTCCGTAAAAAAATTGAAAAAAAGTAGCAGGGAAAGGTTTTTGTTATTGTGCGAAACCCTTAACACTTTATTGCGTCGTCGCCAGGAAACGAGGCCATGTTATGATTATTATTATTATTATTATTATTTTTCTCGCGGTCTCTTTAATTAAATTTATTTACCGAAATGGGAACACGCGAGTCGGGTTTCCCCGTAGTCGGCACTTTAATGGCAATGGCAAAGGGCGCTTTGCGGTTGCGAGTAGCGAAAGAAGTCGCCGATTTGACCGCAGAGCGCAGACGCGCGTTGAACCGGCCGGCGAATTAAAGGGAAATATTTTGTCGAGCGCAGTTGTGGCGCAGTATTACGACACCGATGTGAACAAGGAGTACGCGATTCGAGGCAACAGCGCTATACTCAAGTGCGTTGTGCCGTCCTTCGTCGCCGACTTCGTCAAGGTTCTGTCGTGGCACACCGATCAGGGCGAGGAATTTATTCCCGGGGACGATTACGGTATTTTTTTTTCGCTGGCAAAAAAAAATCCAAAATTAGAATCCCATAAAAAGAAACAAATTACCAATTCCTAATTTGCTGAATCCTGAAACGCAGTTGCAGATGCGGTGGAAAATGTCGATAAAAATTTGCGTAATTTCAAAGGACGGTGGAACAATTTTATTCTAATTTTTGTAGTTTTTTAATTTCTTTTTTTTATTAATAAAATTTAATTTTAGTTTCAATTTATTCCTCGCGAGAATTAATTTTTATTCAGTGACAAAAAATGATTAGCCTACTTTAGTCGACGATCCGACGAAAGAAATTAGTGTCACGAGGCTCAAGCTGCATAATTGCGTTTTTCGAATGGTTGGTTGTAACTCGCAAAAATTAATGCCAGCGATGCGATGCGTAATTCACGATCTCGAGTCTCGATGCTCGTAACGCGCGAGTCAGGTCAACGCTCGGCGATTATACGTTAAACGTTACTTAGCCAAGTTTTCATTCAGCCGTTGAACTTCGATGCCGAGATATATATCGTTTCATTATCATACAATGATCGAGGTGCACAATGGGAGCCCAGCGACAATCAGCATAATAAACGCCAGGTGTCGCGACGGAAATTAACGCAGCTCGTCAATGGCGACAATAATCGTGGCACTGAATGCGAAATCTTTTCGATCTATAGTCAATTTTCCATCAGCTGATGCTCAGCATCCAGAAATAAATTTATCGCGTTGCGCAAAAATTATGTAAAAAAAAAAAAAATCTAGAGCCAAGTGACGAATCTTTTCAATCTATAGTCAATTTTCTATCAGCTGATTCTTAGCTTCCAGAAATAAATTTATCGCGTTACGTAAGAATTATGGAAAAAAAAAATCTGGAGTCAAGAGACGATGACCAAGAGGCATTTAATTGACGCAGCTGACGTTACAGTTTGCTACTCGCTGAGAGATAATCTCGGCAGTCATCGCGGTACAATAATCGCCGTAAAGGAGACGCGAAAGTGGACGCTCGAGTTTCAAGGCTACGGTCGACGCGTCATCCCCTTCTCCTTGCACTCTGCGATTGCTTCACCGCTGCGACACACGAGACCACCGCGATCCTTATGACTATCGCAGCAGATGTAGAAACGGAGACGCGTTTTTTATTTCTTTTTTTTCCGCTTGATCCCCGTATCGTATTTTTTTTTCAGGAAGTCTCTACAGTACGTGTCGCGAATTCCTGTGAATCAGATCGACCAGTGAGAGATGATTCGACACTTGTAGTAAAATCGTGACCTGTCAGCTGTCACGTGACGACTTATTTACTTTAATATCGCGAAATTTGGTAGATTGTCAGGAAAAATATAGTTTTTTGCGTTTTTCTCCTCGATTTTTTTATTTCTCGGGCAAATGACCGGCATTTTTGGAATCAGCGAAAAATTTCCCATCGGATAGGGTTTTTTAACTTTGCAAAATCGAAAATTTTTTTTTCGTCAAATTTTGCAAAAATGGCAAGGGGTACCCCTTCTAAAAATTAGCGAATTTTGAGGGTCAACTTTAAAATTCTGCAAAAAATCGAAAAAACGAGATATCGCGTTCTGCCTTGTGGCATTCTCTTCGTTAAAGTGTTCCCTTTCGATCGCAAAAAGAAAATCCTGATTTCATTCATCCAAAAAAAAATTACATTGATTTTAGCGAAGTGCCAAAATTCGAAAAAAGTGAAAAATCGTTTTTCGCGTTTTTCACCTCGAATTTTTTATTTTTTGGGCAAAAATCGGTCATATTTGGAATCAGCGGAAAATTTCCCATCGGATAGGGTTTTAAAACTTCGTTAAATCGAAAAAAAAATTTTTCGCCCAAAAAACCGGCAAGGGGTACCCCTTGCAAAAAATTTCGATTCATGAGGGTCAACTTTAAAAATCTGCAAAAAATTCAAGAATCGAGATATCGCGTTCTGCCTGGCGGCATTCTCTTCCTTGAAGAGTTATCTTTCGAATGGAAAAAGAAAATCTAGATTCCATTCATCCAAATAAAAATTACATCGATTCTAGTCAAACGTTAAAATTCGACAAAAAGTGAAAAACGTTTTTCGCATTTTTCTCCACGAAATTTTTATTTTTCGGGCAAAAACCGGTCATATTTGGAATCAGCGGAAAATTTCCCATCGGATAGGGTTTTAAAACTTCGTTAAATCGAAAAAAAAAATTTTCGCCCAAAAAACCGGCAAGGGGTACCCCTTGCAAAAAATTTCGATTCATGAGGGTCAACTTTAAAAATCTGCAAAAAATTCAAGAATCGAGATATCGCGTTCTGCCTGGCGGCATTCTCTTCCTTGAAGAGTTATCTTTCGAATGGAAAAAGAAAATCTAGATTCCATTCATCCAAATAAAAATTACATCGATTCTAGTCAAACGTTAAAATTCGACAAAAAGTGAAAAACGTTTTTCGCATTTTTCTCCACGAAATTTTTATTTTTCGGGCAAAAACCGGTCATATTTGGAATCAGCGGAAAATTTCCCATCGGATAGGGTTTTAAAACTTCGTTAAATCGAAAAAAAAAATTTTCGCCCAAAAAACTGGCAAGGGGTACCCCTTGCAAAAAATTTCGATTCATGAGGGTCAACTTTAAAAATCTGCCAAAAATTCAAGAATCGAGATATCGCGTTCTGCCTGGCGGCATTCTCTTCCTTAAAGAGTTATCTTTCGAGTGGAAAAAGAAAATCTAGATTCCATTCATCCAAATAAAAATTACATCGATTCTAGTCAAACGTTAAAATTCGACAAAAAGTGAAAAACGTTTTTCGCGTTTTTCACCTCGAATTTTTTATTTTTTGGGCAAATATCCATCATTTTTGGAATCAGCGGAAAATTTCCCATCGGATAGGGTTTTAAAACTTCGTTAAATCGAAAATTTTTTTTTGTCGCCAAAAATCCATTTGACCGAGCAATAAAAAGTCGATAAAAATGTTTTCGGTACCAAGTTTAAAAATGTCCACCGCTGTTCGCCGTTGCAGTACACGATTATTTTTTTCTCCGCTCTCTGTCCCACGTTCGCTCGCTCTCGCTACAGTAACACGCGCATCAACTGACTCATTAATGTCGCTCCCAGCTCGTTATCTCCTCGCCGGCTTGGTACTACCCGTGGCCCGGAGCTCCCTCCGCGCGCTGTGCGCTGCATCAAGTACGCGCGGGAATCGCTCTATAAGTGGACGCTCTAGAGTCCAAAATAATTGGCGTATGTTGTGCGTAGGGTCGAATCGTCGCGGAGCAGACAATTTGCTCCTCGTACTCGGCGGGATTCACTCGTGTTTCTACACATCGCATTCATTCGTCCACCGACACAAAACCGACACAGACGCGACACGATTCGTTGTAACGCATTATAAGTCTTTAAACTTTCGCTATCAACGGATGTAACGGTCGCTGGCCGCGTGACACCCTTTAAATTAATATCTGTCCTTTTATTTTTGCTCCTCGAATTTTTAATGAAAATTTATCGTTCAAACTCCTGTCAAAAAAAAAATAGATAAAAATTACATTCACAAAAAATTATTTAAAAAAATATAGCATTTCACTAAAATTTCAAAATTTGTATCTATAAATCTGAGCATATTTCGAAATATATTTCGGAATCATTTCTTTTTTATTGCAGTGGAAGACAAAAAAATGCAATCAATTAAATCTCAAAATAAAATTATTAAATTTTTTTTTTTAATATAAGCATTCTCCTTTTTTTAAGTATAAATGGCTCCAACCTTCCGAAATAAAATATCGCGCATATCGAGATACGAATCCGGAAGCGTAAGAAACGAAACTCGCGGATTCCGTCGATCGGATCGTCGACGCGATTGATCCGATAACCGCGAGAGCAGTCTCAGAGATGTCGGTAACTCGATTTGTCGCTGTTGCGGAGGATTTTATTCGGCGAGGATCAGAGTCGAGTGTTGCGAAGCGGCGCGAGCTGAAACAATGTTCCGGCGTCTCCGGCGAAGGGGGTTTGGGACGCGAGCCAAGAGAGGCCGACGGGGTCGATATAACCGAGCAGACGTACTTATACGCAATTGCTGGATGGATGGATTGTGGGCAGAGATGCGCTGCTGACGGCATTTAGCAACCGTGTTGAAGCGGCAACCGAGCGAAATCCGCCCTCGTGCCGCCGCTGTGACTTCGACTTCGAACGAGCGCTGATAAGTCACGAGCGAAAATATATGCGCACGATAATGCGCGCGGCTCGCCATTCCAGTCGCTTCCGACGCAGCGACGAAGACGAATGAGGCGAACTCGATTATCTCGGAATAGGTCGATGATTTTGTTCAAGGTTTTACTTGTGTTTCTATTTTTTTTTGTATTTTATTTTATTTTTAGTGGAAAGGTTTCCTATATGTTTTATTAATTTTTTTTTATGCGGAATATTGAAGATAAAATTTTGATATGATTTTGACCAGGTGATAAATGTAAAAAAAAATCAATCAAAATCGTGATTGATTTTTTATTAATGCATTAGGAACTTATCGACTCCGGCAACGAATTGGAGACCAGATAAATATTTGCGGTTGCCGCAATTATGCTCTCGATTTTCCCAAAACCGCGAAATCGCATTTTTCACCCCCCGCGGGGGCATAAAACCTCGTTTTCCAGTCGTCCATCAGTTCTACCAATCGGAGGTGAACAACGAGTACGTGATACGCGGAAATTCGGCTATTCTGAAATGCAGCATACCGAGCTTCGTCGCGGAATTCGTGCAGGTCATAGGTTGGCAGGACAATCAGGGAAATTCTTTCAACCCCGACGAGCGAAACGGTACAAAAAATAAAAAAAAAATAAAAAAGCCTGTTGCATCTCTAAAAAAAAATTCAACACTCAAAATGTCCTACATCCCAAAATATCGAAAATAAATATAAAAAAAAATCAGCAGCGAGCAGCAAAGTCATCGTCGTCGAATAAAAAGTCAAAAAAGAAAGTTACAATCGACATCGATTTTTTCAATTACAATTTTTTTTTTTTTTTTTTTTAATCAGCAGTGAGCAAAGTCATCGTCAGCGAAATAAATAGCCAATAAAGAAAATTACGCGGCACCGATTTATCGTCCCGTTCCATAAATATAGCCGCAATGTTGCGGATTATTCGCTGGGGAATCACCTGAAACGTCGGCGAGAATAATCTGCGGGTATCGGCCGCGCGGTAAGTGCGCCACCTGCGACGCTTCCGATGTTCCTGTGTGAGTCCTCTTTGGATCTATATATGTATAGTATACATATATACGCTGTATCTGCCGCTCCGTTGGGCGCTATATGCGGGTCAGGCCGACCCGCCGCTATATTCATCCGCGCAGAGAGACCGGCGCAGTGGGCGCTGCGTTATCACGTGTATGCCGCGCATCTATATCTATATACACGGCTTAGTCAGTGGCCCCCGAGTTCACTCTTACTTTTACCTCCCCGACGATCAGCCGCTCTCGAGAGTTTCCACTGCTTTCTCGATGCGCCCTTTTACCGCATCCAACGTCCACATAGTTGGATGTACATAGTGCACATATATTTACCTATATATACGTGAGCTATATACGACGGGCTCGTCGCACTCTTCGGCTTTCTGAGCGTTAACGATCTGTGCGAAAAAAAGATTTTTTTAGAACAAGAAAAAAGGAAACTTACATTTTTTCCAGTCACTTCCGGTCACGTGGTACTTCCGTTATTGGAAATTATTCAGACGCAATGAACAACGCATCATTTTTAAAAATTATTTTTATTAAGACATCGACGCGCTATTACAATTTTTTTTTTATTCTAAAAATATTTCTAGTTGACATTTTTCGCAGTATTTTTATTTTGATTACAAAATATGTTGGGTAATTTTTTTTATTCGGATTATTATTATTATTAATATTATTATTGTTATTGTTATCATTATTCCTAAAAAAATTGCAACGTATTTGGTATTCACGAGACGAATATTTTCTATATATTCAGTTTTGTGATATCGCTCGGACGATAAAAGTTCTCGGTTTTTGAAATGTGAGGGATGTATCCGAGGTGCTTGATGTTTTTCGCAGTTGTGGTGCAGTACTACGAGGCCGAGGTCGTGTCGGAATACGTAATACGCGGCAACGCGGCGATACTCAAGTGCACCATACCGAGTTTCGTGGCGGAATTCGTGTCGGTAGATTCTTGGGAGGGAAGTGACGGCTCGAGCTACAAACCGTCCGCCGACTACGGTAGTACAGAACCGCGCGCGCGAATATCCGCCGCGTATTTCACGACAAACTGCATTTCCGCGTTGCGGCATTGTCGAGCGGGAGGCGAACGATTTCGTCGCGAGATTGTCTCGACTCTCATTGTTTCGGGCTCGTTCGGCTCCTCGCGCTTCGATCTACGGCAAAATCGAAGGGGGAGGGGGCGACAGCGGCAGCAAAACGGCAGCGAAGACGGCGGATGCGATTACTCAATTACTCGAACGATAGTATTATTCCCTACTACGACCCCAATTATTTTACAATTTTAAAAAATTATTTACAAAGATAGGGAAAAAATAATGTAGGTCAGTTATTAAATCGTTGGTAGGTATCAAATGTGTCACATATTTACAATGGAAATATTTTGCGATTACTCAATTATTCGAAAGATGGTATTATTCCCAACAACGACCCCAGTTATTTTACCATTTTTTTTTAAATTATTTCCAAAGATAGGAAAAATAATGTAGGTCAGTTATAGAATCGTTGGTATTAAATGTGTCACATATTGACAATTGAAATATTTTGTCGATCCTTTGAAGAGAACAAAAAAAAAAAGAAATTATAATTTTACGCAGTTGTCGCGCAGACTTATCAGCCGGAGATAATGACGGAGTACGTCATTAGGGGAAACAGCGCGATATTGAAGTGCAGCATACCGAGTTACATAGCCGAGTTCGTGACGGTAGAGGCGTGGATAAGGGAGGACGGAGAGGTGTATCTGCCGGACCAGCAGCAGCCCGGAACCGGCTCACAGCGTGGTACACGAGAAAATTACCTCTCAGCCCGCCGCACGAGTCGAAAGAATCGATATTTTACATCTCGTCGCTGAATTAACAATGCGTTTGTGAATGTGAAGGGACATTTTTGTTGGGGATTTTATGTTTTTCAATGTTTATTTTATTTTCGTCACTAATTTCACCTGTGTCAAAAAATTTCGCACCATGATTTAACTTACTAAAAAAAAATACAAGAAAAAATGTATTTTTTTGCGGACTCGCGCGAGCAGTCGTTTCGCAGTTTTACGTCACCGAGGCGGAGAACGAGTACGTGATACGCGCCAATAGTGCGATCATGAAATGCAAAATTCCGAGCTTCGTGTCGGAGTTTATCTACGTGGACCGATGGATGGCCGACGACGGCACGATTTACAGTCCGGAGAATCGGGACTACGGTATAGACATTTTTTTCCCGGGAGGAAAAAAAATCGTCGATGTAGGAAAATTAGGATCCCGAGTCTGAGGCAAAGAGCGGTATCACGAAATTTTCGTGGCCAAATAAATTGAAAGAATTCGAAAAATCATATTTTAATGTTTTCATTTTTTACAAAGTAAAAAAACGTTTTTAATTTTGTTTTTCATTATAGAATTGTAGCTGAACTGCGTTCAACACTGAATTATCGTGTCTCGCAATTTTTTTTTTACTAAAAAAAAAAATAGGTACCTCGAGTCGCGGATGGATATCAATATCTGTCATTAAATGCTGCGGACTGGAAGCCAGGGTCCAATTATTAAAGATACGATATGCGATTTATCAGACGTATGGCATTTCGTTCTCAGTATAATTCCGTCGTTCCGCTCTTCGCCGACGACTGCTCTCCCTGCGAAACCCTTTCGCGGATAATAAGGACGTCAAAAGCTATCCACAGTCGGATGAAAACATATACATTATATATTTCTACACATAAGAAAATATCAAGGACAATGGGCATCGGAGTCAACGTCTTACGTTTCTATTTATTTTGTTATTTTTCGTAAAAAAATGGGAATACGATTCTTTCAGTTGTTCAGCAGTTCTACGAGTCGAGGGTGATCGACGAATTCGTGTTGCGCGGTAACACTGCAACACTTAAGTGTCTATTGCCGAGTTTCGTCGCCGATTTCGTTGAGGTCATCGAATGGGTGTCCACTGAGGATGGCACCAGTTATAGGGCAGATAGTCACGAGGAAAAGGGTACTTTAAAGTGAAAAAAAAAAAAAAAAAATGCAGTACAAACCCATTTGGCACGAAAAAAAATTGCTATAATCTTTTCGTCGACTTAGAACCAAAAAATTGTCCTAAATAATGACTAAAATAAATTCGACGCAGGTCATTGCAATTTTTTTATTGCTAAAAAATTCGCGAACCCGACCAGCGGCGGTCAACGGTCTTATTTCCCGCAGCAGAATCTTAGGGGAACCCCCGAATTGAATATACGACGACGTGAACGAACCCTGAGAAATGTAACCCCGTAGGCCGATGAAAATGTCGAATGCAGTCCTCGAAGTCGTTGTGGGATATATACGTTACCGGCTTTCCGGGCCAGATGGCGTCTGGCGCTATTTCACGCTGCCGCGAGCTCGAAGGAGTAAATAGACAAATAAACGCAGCGTGTAGGCAAACGAGAAACGGCGAAACGCGCGGAGCCGCCTACTTGCGGCGATCGTTTTCCAGGTCGTTGACTGCATATTTCTCACTTCGTGAATTCGTAATCCAGTTGCAGAATTTTACAAATTATTATTTATTTTTTTATTCATTTTTTCAATGAACGGGGAAGCCCCTTAACAAATAATAATAATAGTACAAAAATGGCAAAAGGACAAATCAGCCCTCGCAACCTAAAAAAATAGTACAATAAGAAAAACCAAAAAAAAAAAAAAACACATGGATATTATTACTCAACACTTGACACAAAAATTATCGTAACATGAATTGCAATGCAGATTAAAAAAATTATAGAAAATACAAAAATATATATAAAAAATTAAAAAAAGATTGAAAAAAAATCTGATATTTTTTTCTCGGCCTCGATTAAATTCTTCCAGTCGTCTCGCAGTACTTTGAGGTCCAGGTTTACGATGTCTTCGCGATCCGCGGCAACGCGGCGATATTCAAGTGTCAGGTGCCGTCGTTCGTGGCCGACCACGTGGACGTGGCCGGCTGGATCGATTCCGAGGGCGGAAATTACCGGGCCGACGGCGAGGACGCGTCCTACGGTACGCGCGGTGCATCCGGTGCATCCGCACACGGCTCTTCCGAGATAGTCGCACGTACCATTGCCGCTGGAATATGTGTTTGACTGCACGCGGACGCGACGCCTCGTCAACGTTCTCCTCGTCACCTCATTCTCTCTGCCTTTCTCCACTCTCTCTCTCTCTTCACTCCTCACTGCAACCATATTTCTGCCCAACGCGACTCAATTATCGTCCTCATTTCCGTCACGCGAGTCGGTGGGATATTAGAGACAAAAATTGTCGCTGAGATCTGAAATCGTACTTTCAATCTTCATGTATAAAAAAAGATAGAAATCTAAAAGGAGAAAATAGAAATTTTTTATGATTTTTTTTATAGAGTAAATTAGCGACGTATTTAATTTAGCTGTTTGGTTATAAATACTATTCCCAAAAAATAATCGTTTTTGTGAATTAATTTTTTATTGAATACCAATAAAAAATAATATAGTGAAGGGGAAATTCGTGGTTAAATTTCGTTGGGTTGATTGAGAGAAAAGCACACAGCTCAGTGTAAGAAAGGCAAATCCCGTGGTCTGGTTGCAGTTGTCGGGCAGCGGTACGCAGTGAACGTGATGGACGAGCATGTCTTGCGAGGGAACGCTGCCATAATCAAGTGTCACATACCGAGCTTCGTCGCCGAATTCGTCGAGGTTGACTCTTGGGTCGAGGACGAGACGACCGTCATATACCCTAAGCCTGATTACGGTACCGTTTCACTCACACCTCAACTAGCTCGTTTCATTTATTTCCTTTTTATTTTCAATTATTATCGTTCCACTTGATGTTGACTTTATTTTTTTCGCGGAGCCGAATTAATTAATTAAGTCGATCTGGTCACTCGCGACACTTCTCTTATTTCTCTTCCAACACACAAATTTCCTCGCTTCTCGTTTCGCGACTCCGGAAATGAGGGCCAATTAGTTCCGTTCGCGAAAACAAGACGAAAGTGAGAGGAAAAGGGCGAGGAAAGAATTAGCGACGAAGGGGCGACTCTCGAGAGCCGAGGACGACAATTGCGGAAATTTTAATTAGTCGAAAGAAGTTGCCTTATTGCCTAAGTTGGAGGGTTCACCACTGAAAATTTGACTCACAGTCAAATCATTTGAAAAATAGTCATAAATCATTTTTCCCAATCCGGCAAATATATTTATTAATATTATTACTATCATCATATTAATATTACTATTATCATTATACATTTATTAATATTATTATTATTTGTTTTCACTTTAAATTTGAAATTTCCACGATAAAGTGTCGAGAAAGGGTAATTTCGTGGTAAGGGTAATTTTCGCGGTCGCGAAAAGCGTCCCCGACGAGAGTGAGTACATCGTATGTACAAAGTGCAATGTATCTGAGGGGTAGACCAGGTTCCCGGGTGCGGGACGAGTCTGCGGTGCAAAGTAGCGAACGAAAGTTGGTCCGGCGAGTTGGTCGAATATCGATTAATCGACAGGGCGCTCGTGTGGACGATGCTGGTGGACAGTGGCGAGGGAGAAAGTGAGGGGAGGGGAGGGGGAGGAAAATTTAAGGCCCGGGGAAATTACTACGTGAAAATTGCTTTATTCATCATGGCACGAACTCGCCGTTGCGAATCGCGTCAAGGTCGTCGCCTCGTTCCGCGCGATAGTTTCGCCGTCTAGACCGAGTCGATATACATATTATGAGCCTCGCCATTGACGATTCACTTTTACTCTCATCGCGTGGCCGCATTTTTGTTTTTATTTGATTTTTTTAGTTCTTTTTTGAGAAGGGTCATCCATCCGTCCGTCTCGCGTTTTTGGCCTGATATAAATAATCATATAATAATGATGAAAGGAAAAAAAAAAAATCGCGATCGCAATTCGTAAGACGTTGACTGCCGCTGCTCGCGCTGTCCCAGATTTTCCTCTCCTTATTTCCGCCAATCCAATTTCTCATCCCTCCCAAATTGCATGTCTGTTTTTGTGTGTTTTTTTTCTTGTTATTAATAATCGACGGAGAAAATTGTCACGAGAACATATTAATATTTTATCCATTTTCCTTTCCTGAAAATAAACCTGCAATTTTTTTCTGTGTACCGAACAAATTTTCGGAGAATTTTCGGAGAATTTTTGTGGAATTTATTTGTGAGAATTTATTTGTAGAATTATTTGTGAAAAATATTTCTCGACACATTTTTCTCCGTTTGTGGGTACTCAGCATGCGTTTCACTAATTACGATGTACCCGGTGATGTCGGGTGGTGAGCGGAGGGGCTTTTGGAAGTTCTCCGGTTTCGCGATGCATCAGAGAGAGAGAGAGAGCAAACCGCATCGTCGTGCAGCGTGGACGCATCCTTGCGACTCCGAGAGTCTCGAATTTCGCAAACACAAACCTCTGCCTCCTGTTACGAACCTTGTCGCATTTTGCGGCATCGGCAAACGCGCAGCTTCGCCCTTTGCATCGAATATCCGTCGAGTGGATAATTCCCACAGATTTTTTTAAATCCCTTATTAGTCGAAATTTTCAAGCAAAATTCGCGACAATTTCAAGGATGAGTCTCGCTATTCGAATGAGAACGAAATATCCGCTGCGTTTTGGAGTCACAAAAATTAAAAATACAATTATTACAAATTTTGTATCGAAGATTTATCAATTTTTTGCAATTTAAATAAAAAATAATTATTTCAAGATTTTTTTGAGGTGAAAAATAAATTAAGAAGATAAGTATTGTTTTCGAAAAATTGTAAAGTGACGTTTTCGACGTCGGAAGTCACGTAAAAAAATACAGCAGCTTCCGGTTGCAGTCGGCAGCCGGGATAGGTGACGAATAATCGCTTCGTTCCAGAAACCCATTTATAAATAATTCACATTCCGCCGCCGAGCGGCGAGATGCATTTACGCGCATTCCCCGCGGTATTTCTCATTCTCTCCGCGGTTCTCACTCTGTGTGCCAGCAGGTATTTCGTTCTTCCGATGCGCTCTCTCCGCGCACGACGGATAATAATAGTGGAGGCTTTTGACGATCAAACGGAGGCGTCGAATAGTCGAAGCACGATATTGATTCCGGGTCCGACTATTTCGACGTTTTTCCGTATTAATTGTTATGCATTTTGCATGTTTGCTTGATTAATCAATAATTTTCCGACACGTAAATACGTATTATACACATTAAAAAAAAAAGTTAATTTTGATGTGAAAAAAATGTTGAAAATTGCGAGAAAAATGAATTAAATGATTAGAAATGAATGAAAAAAATTATTTGTGTACGAAACGTTTTTACGTATGTACAAATATGGTTATGTGAATTATTGACCATATTTGTGCATCTCGAAAATTATTATAATGCATGAAACCAAAGCAGAGAACCGGAGAATATTGTCACTAATTCGAAGTTTCGTGGTGCGGATAATAGATGGAAAATACTTGGTACTGCCCTCCGGAGAGCTTCACATCAGAGACGTCGGACCCGAAGACGGATACAAGACCTACCAGTGCCGCACGAAGCACCGACTCACCGGCGAAACTAGACTCTCAGCCACGAAGGGACGACTTGTCATCACCGGTAAGTCAGAGTCTCGTCGATCTGATGTCACTCGACAATTTTATCTCGAAACAGTACAGACACACGTGAATCACGATTCTGGTTACCCATCCACGTCACTTTTGAGCTTCGAGAAAAATTATTTTATGGAGTCATAGTCACCTTTTTTTAAATGCAATTTTCATTTTTGTCATTGTTGAAATGTCTACTAAATTTCGAAGAATTAATTAAAAAAATGTAATTATAAAAATTAATCTTTGAGCATTACATCTTTCAAATTTTATGTATATATTTTTTTAATTGTTAGTGTGAATAACGACTTGAATTAAAATTTCGTAAAAATTGAGGAAAAATAGAACATTGTTTGGCAATGCGGAATTCCAATTAGCAGCTTCGTGCGGTAACCAGAAATGTCGTTCCGAATCCGAGCCCAGGAACCGCACCCAAACCGTACATATCGGTTATTAATCGATTCCACGTCGGCGATTCCACTGGAAGCTCATTAAGGAGCGAATCCAGGAATCAAATTTGCTGTGTGAATTATCCGACTATATCTCGACTACCACACAAACCTATCAGAATCGCAGCTCAGCTGTATTATAAAATTATTATCGAGCAAAATAGGTACAAAACATTTCTGTAATAAAATCCGAAAAAATTATATTAATATTTTAATCACAAAAAATCAATAATACTAAATAACTTGAACTTTTTTATTAAAAAAATGAAGTATTTTTTATGCTGTTACAAAAATTACAATTTACTCAACGTTTCATGCAATAAAATCAGTAAAATCAGTTAAAAAAAAATTAGTAAAAATTAGCATTTCATGTAAAATCAGTAAAAAAAATTAGGGGCTCGCAAAAAAAAGTAATTTTCACAACGTGGGTGTTGGGTTGCGGTTCCTGCGCTCGCCACGTGGCGACGAAGCGATATCGATTCTCCACCCTGCGGAAACGTGCTATATCGCGTTACGCCGGGACACTATGAAACCCTCGTAAATTTCAACACAGTAGACTACTCGCACTACAGTATCCACTGTCCCCACAAAAAAAAAACAAAGGAAAAAAAACCTGGAGAATGGACGTCGATTCGTCGCTCACGAATTCTTTCTATCTAGAATGTAAAAATCGTGTCTGTAACTGGTCAACGAGCTTGGTCCATCCGTCTAAACGCGTCGACCGTCGCGATAATTGCGAGTTTCGCGAAGCGTGAATAAAAACAAATCCAAAACGCCGTCTCGAATCGAAAAAAATAAAAAATAAAAAAATGTTTCGCGAGTCAGTAAACCGCGGCCGGCGAAATAATCGGAATCTCGTGTCCAATCAATTTCCCCATCGGCAACTGCGGCTCGATATGTGCGAAACGCTCCGCGCGAGCGAATTGTACTGTCCGAGTTCATTTTACGGCGTGCGAACGCCTAATAAACGTAATGAAAAAAAAAAAAAAATCGCCAATAAAATATTCCATATCTCTGCCGTTAAATATTCGAGTCAATTTTCGTTGTTCTGATTTTCAAAAACAGCCGCTGCTTTGTATCCGAAAAATATTTCCCAGAAAAACAAGTTTCTTAAAAAATATACAAAAATAATTTCGAGAATAATTCAATTAAAAAGATTGTCGTTAAAAAAAAGTAAAAAAATCAGTTATAGTGCTCCAATAAAAAAATCGAACAAACAATTTTTTTTAAATCATACAAAAATCATTTCGAGAATAATAAAAATACAAAATTGCCGTTTAAAAAAGCAAAAAAAAATCGCTCGCGTTCATCTCCCGAGGGTCACGCATGCGGAGTCATTGTGCTCCCGGCCAGACGCTCTACGCATAGCCTTAAGGGTTGCGCCGCGCGTGTCTCGGGTCAACGCGATGAAAAAAAAAAGACGTGAAAGAAAAAACCAAGTAGCAAGGGGAACGTTCGGTGCGCTTTGTAAGACGCTCGTGCGAGACGGCTCGAGTGGCCGAGGAGAGAGACCTCCATGGAAAAAGCTGCAGACGCGTTTGGACCAAGCTTGTTGACTGTCACCTGAATGCTGGGACAGGGTACCCCTGCGGGCACGCGCCACCGCGGCCGCCTCGAACATTGATTTCGCTATCCGACCGTCGCGTGTCTCACTCGCTCTCTCTCTCTATCTCTCTTTCTCTTTCTCTCTCACTCTGTCTGACTCATTTGTCCGAAGACATTCGACTCGTTCATTCTCGCGAGACAAGATTGAAAATCCCGCGACTTTGCTCTCGCACTTGTCTGCCGAATTATCGATCATGCGCTGCTCGCACACCGCCCCCCCTCGTGCATCGTGCACAGGTAAGTTCCGCGCGTTCTGACGTTCCGACGACTCGCCGCCATTAATTTCGACGACTTTGGCTCACGTTTAATTAATCAAACCTGAGACTTGTGGCTAAGTCTGGTTTATATCGAAAAATGATGACCGGGAATTTTCGCAAGATTATTTTTTAATCACTAAATAAGAAAAGATTTTAAATAAAATTTTTTAAAGTATAAATATATAGATCAATGATCGAGACTTAGTTTGGAAGTTTATATAAATAATTTGGCAGGTCTACTTGAATTAAAAATTAAGGTTTGAGTGCGAGAATTGGCTGCAGATTTATTGTGACAAAAAATGTTATTGAAATCTTTTAGACGATTTTTTAGAATTAAATGTTACGTATAATTCACCTCAATAATATATAAATCGAGTCACGTGACCGCCACAGGGGTTCCCCGTTCTGCCATAAACGAGCGAAAAAAAGCAGGCAAGTCGTAAAAAAAAAGAAAAAAAAAATCTAGCACGTAGAGCTGAGGAAGCGAAAAGTCCTCGAGTGATTACGATTTAGAGCCGGTCGGAAGCGCGAGGCCAAAGTTTCCAACCATCGACGACTCGAGAAGCTTCCGCACCACAATGGACGGTTCTGTCACGTTATTATGCCCCGCCCAGGGATTCCCCGTTCCCGTTCACAAGTAAGTCGTATGCTGGACCCTCTCATCCTCGTGGCAGAAAAAAATGCGTTAACAATATTTTTTATTCACTGCACAAAAAATTATCTCTCAATCACGAAAAGCTTCGGATAAATTACCACTTAATCTGTTATTTACATCAGCTTCTGAACGACCAAATAATTACTCCTGACTTTCCCAGCAGTCGACTGGCAATTGGTGAGAGCTGAAATAATAGGCGACAGAGATTTCTCGCAGCGATTTCACTCGAAGCTGAGTTATTAGAACTCAGCGACGATTCCCTTGACCAACAGAGATACGTTTATCTCAAATAAAAACCGTGTAATCGACTTCCGAGTCGAGCGGAAGCCGATAATTCGTTCCATATTTCGTTACATCGATTCTGCTGCAAAAAAAAAAAATGATAAAAAATCAGGAAAAACGTGAAATAAAAAATTTCACAAAGGGCAAATCAGAGTCAATCGCAGATCCAAAAGATGAGAAAACGACGAATATTCAGCAATTTCAAACGTCGATTCCGAATCCATTTTTTTTTTTCGTTTGCTTGAACGTTATAGAACCCGTTGCAAGTGCGAGACCGAAATTCACGATGGCGGAGAATTCGCGAACTTACACAGTCAATAACGCTGCACCGTTGACGCTCTTCTGTCCTGCACAGGCGTTTCCCGTTCCAGCTTTCAGGTACAAAAGCGCAAGTCAAGGTCAATTACAACCTCACTTCTTATTTCTGTCAAATGCACAAAATTACAATTTTTTTAAATTTAATTCTCGAATGCGCTCAGCACATCAGCTTTTTTTGGCTTTTCGTTTGAACCGCTAATTCGCTGTGTCATTGGTATCGTCCTTTTTTTGTATTTCGTCACGTTCAGAACCAGTCGGCAGTGCCAGACCCAAATTCCCGATGACGGACACGTCGCGAACCTACACCATAGCTCGAGATCAGACGCAGACGCTCTTCTGTCCGGCGCAGGCTTTTCCCGTGCCAGCTTTCAGGTACAGCAACACCGAAAATCGATGATTTGTCATTGGTTCACTCATAAAATTGCAGCAAAAACGCGAAAATTCTTAGAGACAGTTGAGATAGTTGAAAAAATTCTTAGAGACTTTCCTTGAATTATAACGTTAGACTTAAGTCGTTGCAAACATTCAACCTTCCCTTTCTTGAAGGTCTAGGTACTGAATTATATTTTTTTCCGTTTAACGTGAACCCGCAGAACCCGTTGGAAGCGTCAAGCCGAAATTTCCTATGACGGATATCATGAGAGCTTTCAAGATCCACTTGGGCAAAGCTCAGACAATGTTTTGCCCGGCTCAGGCGTTCCCTACACCAGCTTTCAGGTATCGGACATTCGATTCGCATTTCCTGGGTTGCATATTTCAACTTTCGTTTTCGCATTGCGGTTACTTTTATTTTTTTAATAAAAATTCCCAGAACCCGTGAACAGTGCTAAGCCAAAGATTCCGATGACGGATACTTTGAGGGCTTACATGGTCCAGGAGGGCGGAGCTCAGACGCTTTTCTGTCCGGCGCAGGCGTTTCCTGTACCAGCTTTCAGGTACTTTTTCGTTAGTCTCATCATCCACATAATCCGCACCCACAAATTGATTTTAAAAAATGTGCTGCCTCCCGTCGAAAATTTTTGTGTCATTTAAGCGTTAGGGGTTGACTCAAAGAATTTTATTTTTTCATTCGCTTCCATTGCTGTCGAACCGACAGAACCCGTCGCAAGCGCTAAACCAAAGTTCACGATGACGGAAACTTTGCGCGCCTATACCGTTAATTTCGACAGACCTTTGACGCTTTTCTGTCCGGCTCAGGCGTTTCCCGTTCCAGCTTTCAGGTATCTACAAAAAAATCAGTCTTCGTCGTTGCTTTCGCTGTCAATTAAATTATTTAACATATTTAAAAAAAGTCTAATAGTCCTCAAGGATAAATATCTTTATCGACCCAGAAACCCACTCCAAAAAATCGTAACTAGCAATATAAATTCTAAACCACGAAAAAATCCACTCAAAAAGTGTAGAATAAATTCCTGTAATTTTCTACATCGAAAAAAAAAAAAAAATCCAGAAAATAGTTCCTCGTCTAAAATAAATTCCTGTAATTTTCTACATCGAAAAAAAAAAAATCCAAAAAATAGTTCCTTGTCTAGAATAAATTCCTGTAATTTTGTACATCGCTTACTAATATCCACACAATACAACAGAACCCGTGGGCAGCGCTAGACCAAAGTTTCCAACGTTGGACATGATGAGCGCCTTCATGGTGCGGCAGAATGATAGCCAGACGCTGTTCTGCCCCGCGCAGGCCTTTCCCGTTCCAGCATTCAGGTACACAATATTGAAAAACCTCTCTGCCGCGATCTTCGCTCACCTCCCAACCCCCCTCTTCCCCCTCCTCCGGTCTCGCGGGTTCGATTCGCCGGGCGGGACTGTTTATCTCGGTGAAAACGCGGCTCTCGGCCCCTGTGGTTGACGTCCCGTCACGCGACCGAGTCCGCCGGTCGCGTGCTTTATGCCCCGCCACATTGCCGATCGTCGCGGTCTCCGGTCGCCGGTTCTCTGGTCGTGTGTAACCGCCGCCCCAACTATCTTCGTCGTCGTCGTCTCGCTCTTCCGCACCACAATGTCGTGTCCGACTTCCCGTTCTTTCACGCCCATCGCCGTTTCTTCATCTCCGCTTCGTGCAACTCGTGCGACTTGAGGGCAAAAAAAAATGTCTCCTTGAAATTTAATGCTGGGCTGGAAGTTTGTGTGACTCTGGTTTGTTGAATTTGATGGAAGTGGAATTAATGTAGGAAGTTGGTCAAAAATTCTGGAAGTACTTTAATCATTGTAATTTTTGTAATTTACCTCAATTTTTGTCAGAAGGAACTTTTTATGATTTGTCTTCATTTTATTGTAATCAATTTTATTAAATGTAATATGCTTTAATTATTGCAATTTTTGTAATTTATCTTAAATTTACCAGAAAGAAATTTTTATAATTTACCTTCATTTCATTGTAATCAATTTCATTCAATTCCACTGCAAAATTAAATTTAATCCACATTCCAGTCCTGCCTCAAATTTACCATTTTATGCACACAAACTTTGACGAATAAGTATTGTACAGATCTCCTTTCGTTTTTTATTTCAAATTTTTTGCGCACTGCAGAACCCGTTGGAAGCGCCAGACCGAAATTTCCGTCACTCGCCGATTCGCAGGCGTTCAAGGTGAAGCTCGGTGGCGCGATGACCTTGCTATGTCCGGCTCAAGGGTTCCCAGTCCCGTCGTACAGGTAAAAAAAAAAAAACTTTCATCTGTGCATCTCGCGTGAATTTTTTTTTCCTCGTCAACGCCGCGCTCGACATGTTCGATAATCACGTGGCGTGCGTATGAAAAATATCCCTCGATAGAACCGGCATCGAGTACCAGACCGCAGATATCCGGTCCCAGCGATCTCCAACGATTCTCAGCAGCCTCGGGAACAGGCGTCACGCTTCTCTGCCCCGCGCAAGGCTTTCCAGTGCCACTTTATAGGTAGGCACAACGACTCTGACGTTGACAGAAGCCAGCGACACTTTGTTGCTTTATATATCTGCAAAATATGGGTATTGCGGTCTCGTGACCCCAGTCGGTTCCCTTTTACAGCACAACGCGTAACCTTTTTGCGACTGGTTAAACCAATGTCGTCAAATTAACATAGATCATCTTGAAGACATTTTTTCGGACGGTTTTGTACCGCAATCCAATTATTTTCTAGAGCCTGCGTCCAGTTCCAAGCCACAATTTCCATCCGTGAATGACGTCGGTCTGCGCGTTACCAAAGATTCGAACTTTACGTTGCTGTGCCCAGCCCAGGCCTATCCTGTCGCCACTTTTAGGTAGGTAGACTTGTAACTTGGAAATGTTGCCACCTGATGTTGCCTTGAAATGATTTGCCACTTGAAAGCCGAGCAAGCATGTTGGGTATCCTGTCCTGGCATCAATCCTGACGAAGTCTTTTCTGACAGAAATGTGTCATCTGCACTTTTAATGTCTTCAGTCTAAAATTGTAGAACCCGTTGGCTCTGCCAGACCAAAATTCTCAACCATCGACAAGACGCGAGGCTTTGAGATACTCGAGGGTCGAGGTGTTCCACTATTGTGTCCAGCCCAGGCATATCCTGTCCCAGTTTTCAAGTAAGAATCGCTCTCCGCAAAATTGCAGTCGATGAAGTCTTTAAAAAAAGCATCTCTTTCGTTCTTAATTGTCTTCAGTCTAAAATTGTAGAACCTGTGGGCTTCGCCAGACCGAAGTTCTCGACGATCGACAAGAGTCGCACTTTCGAGATAATCGAGGGTCGAGGGGTTCCATTATTGTGTCCAGCCCAGGCATATCCTGTCCCAGTTTTCAAGTAAGATTTCCAGTGGGGAAAATATAATTTGTTCGAAGATAACAACTGTAGATGTTCGTTTCGATTCAGAACCAGTGTCGAGCTCGAAGCCAAAGTTGACTGCTATGGACGTTAAATCGACCAATCCTAGAGTAGCGCTGAAAGAACCGACGACCCTTTTGTGCCCGGTTCAAGGTTATCCGGTTCCGTCATTCAGGTAAATGGTTGGTTTTCCAATGTTGGTCCATTGCTGGGGTGCCCAGTTTGTTTCTGGCATTCGATTTAGGGTTGGAGGTGTCAGAGGCTTCTAATATTTGTAAAACTTCTGCATGATTCGAATCGGCGACAAAATCCAAGGTTCCTTTTTTATTTTTGGTACCCAGAACCTATGGCCAGTGTGAAACCAAAATTCTCCGGGGTATCCGTGAGAACGCTGGAGGTCACTGTTCGCGCCAACGAGGACGACTGCACTCTGTCGTGTCCTGCCCAGGGTTACCCGGTTCCTGCGTTTAGGTAGGCTAAAAAAAGCAATCTCTCCTAATTTAATTGAACATTTTTTATATACGCTTCTGCCTGTAGAACCGGTGACCAGTGCCAAGCCCAAATTTACAAACGCCGACATAAAAGTCCTCATGCCGATGACGCAAGGCTCCGAAATTTCGCTCACCTGTCCTGCTCAAGGATTTCCTGTGCCCATTTCACGGTCAGTTCTGAATTGATAGAATCCTAACTTATTCTCGTTTCAAATTCTAATCTTGAAACAAAGTGGCAAAACAATCGACATGTCTGGATTTATTCTTAAACAAAAAATCAGTGTGTAAAATATCTCACATTTTTTTTTATTGGCTGCCAGTCTATGTGAAATAGACTAAAAAAAAATCGCATGGAAACTGAGAACGAAAAAAATAGAATCACGGTGGCGCCTCCGCCACAATTAGGGGTCTTCCCTGTCCCCATCCAGGAAAGTCTAGGGTTTCCCCTCGCAACGTGTTGTAACTTTCGTTTATATCTGATGTATCTCAGAACCCGTGTCCAGCGCGAAGCCAAAGTTTACGAACGACGACATCAAAGTCGTGAAGCCAACTACGAGATCGACCGCGGTGGCTCTCACGTGTCCTGCTCAAGGATTCCCTGTCCCGGTAACACGGTCAGTAGTTTTGCCCTCAAGAATCGAATTATCCTGAAAGACTTTGACCCCGGAGTGATTTTCAAAAGTCTCCTTTTCGTGTCTGTGTGTGCTCGACAAAATCAGAACCCAGCACGAGCTCCAAGCCGAAGCTCTCCGTGAATCGGAAGATCGAGTTGGCGGAAGTTAGATCTGACAGCTCTTCAGCTTTGCTGTGTCCGGTTCAGGCATATCCAATCGCTTTGACGAGGTGAGATCAATTTTTCTTATCCAGTTGAGAGTGAAATTATTTTTTTCTCTATTAAAAAAAATCCTGAGCAACCATTGACGATTTATTATTCGGCCTCTGATTGGTCGTTGGAAAAAAAATTAATATCACAAATTTTGGCAGTTTGGCAGAAAAAAAAATTCTTCACGTATTTGTTTTCCAACAAAAAATAACATCTTCACTTTTTTTATCTAAAAAAAGATCTCAATTTTTTTTCCGCGTGAAGTTGAAGTCTCGGCCTGAAGTGTAAACTTTCGGAAAATCGTTGTTACACAGCTTCAGGGTGGAAGCTCGAAACTTGAGAATGTAGGTTAACGACACTACAAAACGCGAGACGTGCCGAGTGAACGACAGTGTCGAGCGACCGAGCACCATCTCGGCTAGCCGTGCAGTGTCGGTCGCTTGTTCTCTGTCTCCTCGTGCTCTCGAGGCGCCAGGTACCCCTGTCCCGGGCTCCCCTCCCCTTACGTACGACGTATTTTCCGTCTATTGACTCCACTCGAGTCGTTCTGAATCGCTCGCTACCAATCGATTATCATTCAGAGCCCAGCACGAGCACTAAACCAAAACTGCCGGCGAACCGCAAAGTCGAGTGGCTCGACGCCCGATCCGAAGGTCCGGCGAGCCTGACGTGTCCTGTCCAGGGTTTCCCGGTTCCAATTTCGAGGTAAAAATCAATCAATGACTTTTCTCATTAAATCTCATTTTTTAAATTCAATTTTTGGAACCATTGTCGAATGCCTAAAGATAGTAATTTTGATGTCTCTTATTTGTGGCGTAGATATGCAATTTAATTTGGATGATCCAGGAGTTCAGTTATACCCTTTGGCCATTCTCATTCTCAACCTGTCTTCCCGATTATAAGTTGAAAGCGAACGTTCTCGACGTGGAATTGAAGTCCCATTCAATCGAGAATGGCTGTAGGACGGTTCATAGGGTTTCCATTGATATTCATAGACTCATCGAGACACGGACGAACCGTAGCAATACAATGGTTGGCATTCAAACGCTCGAGTCCTTAATGCACATGAAAGGCCATTTAGTTCTGGATCCGGATTTTGGATGTTTATTTAATAATTCCACCTGATCAGCTACGTCCAATGATATATTCATTGCTTTGATGGGTTGATCAGTCAGAGTCAAGAAATTGATGGTCGAGGTTTATGGTGAAGTTTGCAATCAATGGGAAAACCCTGTCCTGGTTGACTCGTAGTAACTTTTTTAACCATTTTTAAATGGGGTCCATTCACATTTAGAACCTGTTGGACTCAAACCACCGTCGTTCTCGAACGACGACGAGTCGAGGACTTTCTCTAGGCGCAAAGACTCGAACGTGGCGCTTGTTTGCAGCGCCCAGGGTAGCCCTGCTCCTGTTACAAGGTAAAGGACCTATAAGGCTCCACTCGTTTGCATCTCAATCGAGGAACAACACCCACAAACCCTGTCTCGATTACTTTGAAGATTTTGTGAAGGTTTTGTGAAGGTCCGCCTGCTAAAATTCAAGGCGAGGACACTCTGAATAGTTCAGTCTCGTATGTCCCTCAGAACCCGTTGGACTCAAAGCACCAAAGTTCTCCAGCGGCCATTTGTCGACTGCATGGATGAAACACATGGGGGATAATGTTGTTCTCGAGTGCAACGCTCAGGGAAGTCCAGCTCCGATAGCAAGGTAATTGTCGTGGCCAGGGTACTTTTCTAATGTAACGAAACAACCAATTGACTTGTCGTTCAATCCATCTACTTGGAAAACCCTGCCCCAGTATTTCAAGCTTTTTTTCACTTTCTGTGATCCATTTTTTTCGCTGAAAGTAGAGCTCTTTAAATGCTAGGAAGGCCGTTTTGAAGAGTTTAGTCTCGTGTTTGTCATTCAGAACCCGTTGGACTCAAAGCACCAAAGTTCTCCAGCGAGAATTTGCTGACCTCATGGATGAAACGCAGGGGGGCTCATGTTGTGCTCGAGTGCAACGCTCAGGGAAATCCGGCACCGATTGCAAGGTAATAATCGTGGCCAGGGATTTTTTTTTACGTAAAAAAAAAAAAATTATATCCGATTAATTTGTCGTTTGAAGTTGCCAGCTGGAAAACCCTGCCCCAGTATTTGAACCTAGTTTTTCTTACCGATAGAAAATGGTAAAAAAAAATTCTTAAACTTGGGGAATGACGTTCTGGAAAGTTTAGTCTTGTGTATATCTGTGTCACTCAGAACCCGTTGGACTAAAAGCACCAAAGTTCTCAAGCGAGAATTCGCTGAGCGCGTGGACGAGACGCAAAGGGTCAGAGGTTGCACTCGAGTGCAATGCTCAGGGAAGTCCAGTGCCACTTGCAAGGTAATTTTCCGATCTTGGAAACTTCCTTTTCAACACCAGAAATAACATTCAATTGACATGCCGTACTAAAACAGTCCATTGGGAAACCCTGATCCAGTATTCAAAGTTATTTAGTTCCTCTTTCCTCTATAATGATAAATTACAAAGATCGATTCTCGGTTATCTGTCCAGAACCAATGGGACTGAAAGCACCAAAGTTTTCTAATGATTTGTCGTCGAGCGCTTATTCAAGACGCGATCAGTCGGACTTGGCTCTCATTTGCAACGCTCAGGGAAACCCATCGCCCTTGGCCAGGTAACATTCCAGCCACGATTCTTCGAGAATCTGTTAGTGTGGAATGCCGAATTTTGGCGACCCTGTCCCAAGCAGTTAGAGACTTCAGTAGGCAAACGAGTGTTAAGCGGTTTCTTTTTATTTCTCGGTCAGAACCGGTTGGACTGAAGGCACCAAAGTTTGCCAGCGACAGTTTGTCGATGACGTACATGAGGCGAGAAGGGGCGCATGTGTCGTTGCAGTGTAATGCACAGGGGAGTCCAGCGCCGATCGCAAGGTAAACCTGGACCTACCCAATTAAAAAATTTTCTACCCTGTCTCAAGCAATTTGAGTTCTTGAAAACTGTTACAAGAATTTCAAGCTATTAAAAAAAGTACTAGTGGCTTCTAATTTTTCGGGCAGAACCGGTCGGACTGAAGGCACCAATGTTGCCCAATGACAGAGTGTCTAGCACCTATCTCCGACGAAAAGGAGCGAATCTGTCGTTGCAATGCAATGCCCAGGGAAGTCCAGCGCCCATTGCAAGGTAAAAAGGACCCCTTAAAGTAAATTCTGCGAAATTAAATCGCCCACAGGAATAATTTCACTTTCCACGATCACAGATCTGACTTCATTGATACCCACAATTTGAAACCCTGTCTCAAGCAGTTCAGCCTCAATTCCAATAGCTAAAGAAATGAAACGGTAATAGTGACGAATCAATTTTTCGCGCAGAACCTGTCGGACTGAAGGCGCCGAAGTTCGCGAGCGAAAGTTCGTCCAGCACGTACACAAAGCGTCGAGGTGTGGATCTGTCGTTGCAGTGCAACGCTCAGGGAAGTCCAGCGCCGATCGCGAGGTAAAATCCCGGACTGCTCTCTAATTTTCCAACCCTCGCGGGAAAGTAGGTTACGCCCGACGAGCTCGAACAAATCTCGTCCATTGAAATTCGAAAGTGCAGGCGTTGAGCGACGTCAATGCCCTATTCGCTATCTCTCGAACAGCCTCAGTGGAAAACACAAAGCCCACGTGCTGCGTCTATTCAGATGACATTTTCAATGCGCTCGAAACGGTAGACCCTGTCCCAGCGAGAGACCCTCAACCCTTCATCCGTTCGCTCTGAACGAACCGTCAGCCGTCGTGGCGTTTATTATTCCTCCAAAACGCAGAACCCGTCGGTCTGAAGGCTCCAAAGTTCTCGAGCGACAGTTCGTACAGCGGTTACACCAGGCGACAAGGCGCGGCTTTGGCGCTTCAGTGCAACGCTCAGGGAAGTCCCATCCCCTTGGCAAGGTAATTCAGCTTTGATCAGTGACTTTGGGATTTTTTTCTGGATTAGACAATGACGCAGAATTTTTTTTGTGACACCCAAAAGGGATTTATTCTTCCAAAGGAACAGACAGATTTATCGTCGCAATTGCGTAGGTCAGAATTCCAATAGTTTCTTCAAGCCTTAAAAAGGATTTCCTTGCCCCAGGTCAAGAATTCATTTTTTAGAATCATCATCAAGACATTTAAAAAAATCTTCCACCCATTTATCGTCACAATTGGATAGGTCAGGTTTCCAATATTTTTTTTCAAGCCTCAAAAAGGGTTTCCTTGTCCCAGGTCAAGAATTCAGGTCTATCACCTCCCAAATAAAATTAGATATTAAAAAAATCTTCCCACACAGAACCGGTTGGCTTCAAGGCACCAAAATTGTCGACCGATCTGTCCCTGAGCGCTTACTCAAGGCGCAGCGTCGACGATCTCGCTCTTGAGTGCAACGCCCAGGGGAATCCTCCTCCCGTTGCGAGGTAATTTTGCCCGGAGCTCGCGTTGTGCACCGCAAACCTCGTTACACCTGAGTTGGATGAATCTATAACGGCTCCAACCCTTCACCCCTTTGCCTGTACCTCCCCCGCCGCCTTCCCTTTCGGCCACTTAGCTAAGTAGGTGGCCTGGAAATAACAGGGTCGCCGAAACTCTCGACTATAACCGAGCGATGTGCAGCGCTGGGAGTGAGTGACACGGACCAGAAGCGATATCGAGCGCTTCGGGGTTGCCAACGGTTGCATGAGACCCTCGAGAGAAAAGGGAAACCCTGAGCCTGGCGAATTTTCCACTTTTCCCTTGGTTCCCCCGCAAAATCGATGCCCTGCGGTTTAATCGTTCAATCGACGCGGCGTCGTTCAATCATCCGCAGAGCCGGTCGGACTGAAGGCGCCGAAATTCTCGAGCGACGTCTCGTTCAGCGGTTACGCGAGGCGTCAGGATTCTGATATTGCTATGGAGTGCAACGCTCAGGGAAGTCCCGCGCCAACGGCGAGGTAACTGACCTATCCTTTGGTTTACTCGTAGCAAAAGCGATGCTTCCAATTTTCTGTCGTTTGTCCGCAAAATGGTTGCCTGTGGTTTAATCGTTTACCGTCGATTAGTGCCTCGTCTGAAATTCGTGTTTTCAACATTTCATCATTTCATCATTTTTTAAGAAATTAAATGGATCTCTTCATATTTAAACCCAAGTGAGGCCATTGACAACTCAATCATATTGGAATGAATTATTGGAATCTTGAGTGACGTTTCGTTCAGCATTTAAAAAAAGGTTCAGTGATTCTAAGGTTGAAGTGCAATGCTCAGGGAATTCCTGATGACGAGGCAACTATCCACCTTCGCTTTGCATTCGTTGATAGCGACTGTGAAACTTGCGAACCGATGGCGAGGGTCACGCTGTATTATTATTAAGTTCCCCAACGCCGGCCACGCGGATGTAGGTCAAGCGAAGTGGGATCAAGCGCGTCGTCAATGGGGCGAGCGCCGTGGGGGCCGAGCACAGGGGATATCCTGTCCCAGGCAAATTGATTCGGGGCCGAAGCGACGTAGACACGTCTGTTGGACGATGACAAAAAAAACGCCGTCAATCGAATCGCAGAACCCGTTGGACTGAAGGCGCCGATGTTCTCCACCGATGATTCACTCAGCGCTTTCGTCAGGCGCAGGGGTCATGACCTCGCGCTCGCCTGCAATGCTCAGGGAAGTCCTGCGCCGATTGCCAGGTATAGATATGCAGTTTGAGGACTGGTTTTTTTTTCTAGATTTCTTGTCAAGTGTCTTTTGGACGTTTAATAAGGAAACTCTTGGAGGTTAGCCAGTGTAGGGAAAAACCTTGCTGTTTTTTTTGGCGAACATTTTTTTTTTCGATTTAACGAAGTTTTAAGACCCTATCCGATGGGAAATTTTCCGCTGATTCCAAATATGACCGGTTTTTGCCCGAAAAATAAAAATTTCGAGGAGAAAAACGCGAAAAATGTTCTTCACTTTTTGTCGAATTTTAACGTTTCACTAGAATCGATGTAATTCTTATTTGGATGAATGGAATCTAGATTTTCTTTTTCCGTTCGAAAGAAAACTCTTCAAGGAAGAGAATGCCACCAGGCAGAACGCGATATCTCGATTCCTCAATTTTTTGCAGATTTTTAAAGTTGACCCTCATGAATCGAAATTTTTTGCAAGGGGTACCCCTTGCCGGTTTTTTGGGCGAAAAAAAAATTTTCGATTTAACGAAGTTTTAAAACCCTATCCGATGGGAAATTTTCCGCTGATTCCAAATATGACCGGTTTTTGCCCGAAAAATAAGAAATTCCGGGAGAAAAATGCGAAAAACGATTTTTCACTTTTTTCAAATTTTGGCACTTTGCTAAAATCGATACAATTTTTTTTTGGTTTGATGGAATCTGGATTTTCTTTTTGCGTTCGAAAGATAATCGTTCAAGGAAGAGAATGCCGCTAGGCGGAACGCGATATCTCGATTTTTCGATTTTTCGCAGATTTTTAAAGTTGACCCTCAAAAATCGCAAATTTATAGAAGGGGTACCCCTTGCCATTTTTGCAAAATTTGACGAAAAAAAAATTTTCGATTTCGCAAAATTTAAAAGCCTTATCCGATGGGAAATTTTCCGCTGACTCCAAAAACCACAGTTTTTTTCCCAAAAAATAAAAAATTCGAGGAGAAAAACGCGAAAAACGATTATTTTTTTCTGCCAAAATGCCAAATTTCGCGATATTAAACATCAAACTGCTGCCGGCTTCCCAACGACCAATCAGATGCTGAATAAATCGACAACAATGGTTGCTCACGATATTTTTGATAGAGGATTGATTAGGCGAGGCAAAATCACGGACGCAAAGCTCGCGTGGGTAGATGGATATAAATGACGATGAGGTAACAATGAACGAGGAAGCCCAGAGGGGTACTCATGGCTCCCAAATGAGGGGAACCTTGTCCCTATCGCGGCAGGAAACTTCTTTATCACTGGTGTGTCTTATTCCCAACCAGAACCCCTTGGAAGTAAAGCCCCTGCATTTCTGGGCGATGTTAAGTCGTTCTTCTTCCTTCGCGCCGCTCGGTCAGACGTCAACCTGCCGTGCAATGCCCAGGGTTATCCAGTTCCGGTGATCAGGTACCCATAATTTTTTTCCCCCTACAAAACCGAAAAAACAGGAGAAACGTGATGGCGAATTTTCGACGGCGATTTTTTTTTGTACGAACAGAACCGATTGGGACGAAAGGTCCTAAATTTTCGACCGACCTGAAGAAGGCCTGGTACGATAAGGTCGCTGGTCAGGATCTGACCCTCGCCTGTCCAGCTCAGGGGTTCCCTGTTCCATCTTTTAGGTACTAATTTTATTTAGGTTTGCCTTTTCTGCTTTCAATGATTCAGTAATGGCCTCACTTGGGTTTGAATATGAAGCTCCAATTTAATTTCTTAAAAAAATTATAAAAGGAAACTTGAAATTAAGAATTCCAAATTAAAAAATACAATTGAAATACCAATTTTTAATTACAGTGTAAATACAAAAGATTCGAGTCTAAATATTGGATGTCGAAAGGAAGAGCTGTGAAAGTAAAAATCGAGGGTTCGACCGCAACTGGTACATCGACCCCATCTTTTTCACTCTTTTGTCGCACTTATATGGCAGCTTCAGTTGTTCAAGCCCCGTAATGCCATTACCACATCACTTCGCGGTGGTCTGCATTTGTTGTCGGCTTATACGAGTGCAGTATGACACTCGCTGGCGAATACGCAGACACACAGACACACAGACACACACCTGGCGGTTTCACACCTCGAGTTTCCCGATTTAGAACCCGTTGGAAGCAAAGCACCGGCGCTGACGGGGATTCTGAAGGGTGGTTGGATGAAACAGAGTGCTGAATCGAGCATCGTATTGGCTTGTCCTGCGCAGGGATATCCGGTCCCTTCGTTCCGGTAATATAAGCTTTGGTCGTTCGATTCGCTAAACATTTTTTTCAAGCTCCATAAATCCCTTTCATACATTTCGACTGAATAAAAAAATCAATGCAATTTTTTTAAATCCTTTGCTTTAAATAAAAAAATTAAAAACATATTTAAAAAAAATGTTTCGTGATGGTCGATGTTGCTTAGGGTTGCTCTGTCCATTTTTCGATGATTTCTTTTTCTACCGCAATTTCTTAGCGACATTTTTCAATTTTGCATGACGTTAAAAAAAAATAGAACCAGTCGGAAGCAAAGCTCCGTCGTTCACCGGAGTGATGAAGGGTTGGATGCTCGTGGAACCGGCGAATTCCAGTATCGTGATGTCGTGTCCCGCGCAGGGTTATCCCGTGCCCTCTTTTCGGTAAAAATGTCATTTTGGCGTAATTCAGCATGAATTGTTGCACGCAGAGCCGGTCGGGAGCAAAGCGCCCGCGTTCACGGGCATCGTGAAGGGCTGGTGGATTCAGGAGGTTCAGAATTCGAGTATCGAGATGGCGTGTCCGGCTCAGGGATACCCGGTCCCCACTTTTAGGTAAATTACCCCAGGCTGACATTTTTTATTTATTTTTCTATTTTTTTCTAAAACGCTTTTCGGGTAGAACCGGTCGGAAGCAAAGCGCCAGGATTCACGGGTGAGATGAAGGGTTGGTGGATGCAGAAGAGCGTCCGGTCGAGCATTGTCATGTTGTGCCCCGCTCAGGGTTATCCGGTTCCATCGTTTAGGTAACATTTTTAATTTAATAAATCCACAAATTAAAAATGTTGTGCTGCTTAAAAAAAAAATGCGTACAGTCTATCGACGACGAAATCGCATGTTCAATTAATTTTGAAATCGCAGAGCCCGTAGGCAGCAAAGCACCAGCGATTACCGGCGAGTTGCGCGGTGGTTGGAAAGCGAAACCCGCGAACACGAGTGTAGCGATGTTTTGCCTGGCTCAGGGATACCCGGTTCCTAATTTTAGGTAAATTTTCCAACATTTCTCAGTCTGCATTCATTCAGTTGCGAACTGTTTTTTTTCTCTCTTTGGAACGTCACTATAAAAAATAAAAAAATATAAAAATAGAACCGGTTGGAAGCAAAGCACCTGCGATTGTCGGTGAAGCGGGAAGTGTGATGATACGTCGAGCCGGAACCGACATCGTCGTGACCTGCCAGGGTCAGGGATACCCTGTCCCCAATTTTAGGTAAATTGTCCACCAATCCTCAGTCTGCATTCACTCAGTTGTGTCTTTTTTCACCTCTTTTTTCCACTCGCGAATTGACTCCGTTGGAACGTCACCAAAAAAATTAGAACCCGTTGGAAGCAAAGCACCTGCGATTGTCGGTGAGGAGGGAAGTTCAATGAAACGTAGAGCCGGCATCGACATCGTCGTTTCCTGCCAGGGTCAGGGTTACCCAGTTCCAATGTTCAGGTAAAAAAAAATCAGGTGAAAAACAGGTCCCACAATTTTTTGTTTTTAATCCAAAGCAAAAAGTGGACAGAAAAATATTCTTCTCGTGCGTTGACAGAGCCGGCGGGTCGAATGTCGCCGAAATTTCCAAAATCCGCAAAGTCGGATTCGTTCCAAGCGGCGAATGGCGAGAAATTGAGTCTCCTGTGCGACGCTCAGGCTTTTCCGGCACCAGCGTTCAGGTTAGGTTTACAGCACGATTATTATTTTGCCTCGTCGTCCGGATTGTGTTGATTGGCTTAACGAGTATTCGGGCGGTGGTTGTCGGTGGTTCGTGCAGAACCAGTGGGGAGCAAAGCGCCCTCAGTGCTCGGGGAGAGAGGAAGCTGGATGGAGCGAAACGTCCGCAGCAGCATCGTGATTCTCTGCCAGGCGCAGGCTCACCCTGTTCCGGCCTTCAGGTAAAATTAACCCGGGCCAACCCGGAGCCTCGGTGACATTTACCGGTTAACAGGCTCCTTATCCTTCGACGAGTCTTACGTCCCAATTATCTCTGTTCCTTCTCACCTATTTTTTATTATATTTTCTATTTCAAATCTGGGTCGAATTTTTCCTGCCTTCATTTTTAGACTTCATCAACTTTCTGTCAGATTTTTAATTTGACAGAGAGCATTTGGCTTATTATCTATCTGTCAGGTTTTTAATAACCAATGAGGGAGAAAAATAGTCCATTAATTTTACACCCACAAAAAAAAATTCATAAAATTAAATTAATTACAAAAAATAAAAAAAAATATTTCAGTGTTTAGTATTTTTTCTGCTGAAATTAAAATTTTTCTTTTTACTGGAAAAAAAAGTTGTGTGGAATGGATGAAGACTTTTCTACGTTTATCCTTCCGCCCCATTTCTTATCACCGCTTCCGCTTTTATTTTCTCACCCCTTTCTCGCCCCCGAATAATTCCCGCGCCGCCCTCGGGGCGCTCTCGCGCCTTCAACCCTCCCTCCCCCCCCGTCGCGAACCACCTGTTTGAACGGCGGAATCTCGTTAGAGCCAGCGGGACGAGTCTCGCCGAAGTTTCCGCGTTCGGCCAAGTCCGAGACCTTTGAGGCCGCTCGCGGTGCTCAGCTGCGAATGCTCTGCGACGCCCAGGCGTATCCGGCTCCCGCCTTTAGGTCAGTCTCGCTTTGATATTATAATTCAAAATTGCTTTCTCGCACTTTACGCGTCGCTCCCCTCTTCTCAATCCTCGAACCCGTCCCAAACGACTGAAAAAACAGCACAAATTTATTCGGATTTTAAGGATTCTGTCTCGTAGGATAAAATCCTCCATTTTACCCCCTTAAAAATAAATAAAAAATCAAGTTACCCTGTTCCAATGTTCATTCAATTAAAAAAAAAAAAAAAAAAAAAAAAACGAATTTACGTTTCATTTTTTACACTAAAAAAAATGTGCAGAACCAGCCGGACGAGTCGCTCCAAAATTTCCAAAATCCGCGAAGATAAATTCGTTCGACATTGCAAAGGGTCAAGAATTGAGTTTACTATGCGACGCTCAGGCTTTTCCTGCTCCCGGATTCAGGTTCGTTTGACTCAGTCACCGGTTGAATGTTGCATAGAAAAATAATGATAATATTAAAAATAATAATAATTTTTTATGCACGTGATTGCGTAGAACCGGTGAACGGTGCCAAGCCCAGAGTCGCGTCGACCGCTAAGTACGACGTTCTCGGGAGCGCCGCGGGTTCGCCGTTGACGATGCTCTGTCAGGCGCAGGGTCATCCTCTCCCAACATTCAGGTAGCCCAGCATTGTCCTCCCGATTGCTCGGTCCTTTCTCGCCAGTTACTTTGCGAAATTCTCGGTTGTTGCTCGTAGAACCTGTGAACAACGCTGCGCCGAGGGTTCCACCTACTGCTAAGATTACAGTATTGTCCATTGCTGCGAAGGCTTCCGTTGCGTTGTTGTGTCAGGCTCAGGCCAATCCGCTGCCAGTATTCAGGTACGTCATCGGCTTTCGAAATTTAGAGGCTGGAGTGGCGAGTGTCATCAGGTACAATTTTTTTTTTTTTTCTCAAGACAATTAGATAATTAAACACATAGGTAAAAAAAGGCGACTAGGATATTTTTAATGACAAATAAATTTCTGTTTTATTCAAATCAATTTTGTGGGATTTGACAATCTGGCTATTAAAAAAGAAAAAAAAATTACAGAGACACATTTTTATGACCCCGAAAAAAATCCCAGCACTCAGGTTTTTTTTTTATTTTTTTTTTAATCAGATAAAAATAGTTTACAAATTATTTTGCGTTATTTAATGCAGAACCGGTGGGCAGTAGCCCTCCTAGAGTGCCGTCCAGGTCGCAATTCGACAAGGTCACGAAGGCTCGGGGAAAAGCGGTAACGTTGCTGTGCGAGGCGCAGGCCAGTCCCGCGCCCTTCTATAGGTGAGCTGCTCTGCCCGGCGTCGTTATCGAACCTTTCCGCCCCATTTGCCGTTCGCACGTTGCGTAGGTGCCGAGAGATTATCGATCGAAACATTACCAGCTCTGCGTTGTAACGTCAGGCCTGGTGAATTGTAGGCTCGCGAGGAGGTCTTCGACCTCCGACCTTCGCATTATTATTTATCTGCCTCTCGATTCTTCCGGCATTTTTTTCCACTTGCTGTTTCCACTTAGCATAATTTATTGACGTTAATCGAGATATGAGCAAAAATTAGTCACGTTGAATTGGTCGGTTTCATATAGTGATTCATAATTTGGGGTACCCTTTTTCAAGGTCATAGATAATCGACGGAATGGTCGAGATTTAGAGCTCGAAACGTGGGCTAAATTTTTCAGAGCCCAGCGGAAGTGTCCCTCCGAATGTTCGTGACAAAGAGGTCAACGGCATGAAGAGGAATCTCGCAGTAAAAAATACGGTCGGGCTGACGTGTCCGGTTCAAGGTTTTCCTTCGCCTTTCTTCAGGTACCATTTTCTTCTTCGTGTAAATTGTGTCGAAAGGGTCGTTATCCTGTCCCAGTTAATTCTTTATGGTACCCAAAAATTCACGAGAATTTTCTCAGCGTCGAACGAGATATTCGCGATGTGTATTTAAGGGGATGATAAAATTTGCAGAACCAAATAGCAACGTGGCGCCCCGAGTAGCGGGCGAACGTTACGAGGGTGGAAAGCTCGTGGGGGTGGCGCGTGATCGAGTGGTCGCTCTGGATTGCGCGATTCAGGGGTCACCCGTTCCGGTCACGAGGTACACGAGACACGATAAATAAAATTTTATTTCGATTTGGTCGGCCGTCATCTTTATTCGAATTTCTGAGAGTCTTCGACGTGGCCACAATTTCAGGGTTCACTAATTTTTTTGGAGCTTTAAAAAATTAGTGACTCTTTTTTGGGCTGTTTTTTTGGGCTTTCGAGGTGAAAGCTTCTTTGATCGCTTTTCAGAGGGAACCGGTGAGATAGCTCCACGCTCGACGGGAAAAAAATTTGGTTATGAAGTACTTTTGGTTGCCGAGGGACGTAACGTGGCGCTCAGCCATTCCCTTCAGGCGCATCCCATTCCGGTCACCAGGTACTGAATTCTGCAACACGATCGAAATGTCCTCTTTGTCTCTCATCTGCGATTCGAGCTTTTTGATTATTCAAATTTATAAGTTACAAGAATTGATTTTAGGACAGACAAAAAAATTTGTCTAAAATAATAACGACACCTGGGAATATTTATTTCCCCTCCAAATTTCCATTGCTCCACATTCCGAGCTTCGGGAATTAATTTAGGCTCCTCATGCGTATAGTTTACATGTCGAAAAAAAATTCCACCGCAAGATTTATGCCCAAGCCGGAAAATTCGTTGCTTCCCTTTTCAGAGGGAACCGGCGAGATAGCTCCCCGCTCGACAGGCAAAAAATACGAGGGTTGGGAAGTACTATTCGTACCCCAGGGACGTAACGTCGCTCTCAGTCACTCCCTTCAGGCACATCCCCTTCCGGTCACCAGGTACCCAGAATCATTGTCACAACTCCTACATCACCGAGCTCACTTATTTATTTTTTCCCCCTCGATTCGATTCTCGTTGTTTGCTTTGGTCAGTTGTCGCTTTGCGTATCGTCGCATGAAATTTATTTCTAAGAGCACAGTAGTAATAATTCGTTGGATCATTGGACGCCAAAATTGGAGCAGAATCAGGTAAGGAACCCTTAAATAATTCGTTCAGTCGAAATTCGAACTAAAAACCAGCGACGAAAGGACCGAAAGATGGCGGAAGGTGAGTTCGTAGCAGTGTGATCTTAATTTGCATTTTTTTCAATTAAATTAATAATTGTAACTAGCAGCTGGAATCACGGATGATCGACGAGTGCCTGTATCACGCATCGTACTTGATCCTCTCGGTGAGAGGCAATCGCTGTGAACTCGACGGGGTAAACGAAACGTGGGTCGTTTTATTTTCAGAACCGTCGGGTCGCACGGCGCCGAAGGTTACCGGCGACGGTCTTAATAAGTACTGGGGGTTGCGGGGTGATTCTCTGGCGCTCGCATGCGCGGCACAAGGATTTCCTGCCCCGATATCTAGGTACACGCATGAATTCGCGCATAAATTGCTCCCTCACACGCCAAGAATCAATTTTTTCTCCGCCAAACGCAAATTCATAGAACTCAATTTCTGCAATTCACAGAACTCAATTTCTGGTTCATTGAACCGTCCATTTAAAAATGTATCTGTCAGATACCAAATAGAAAAATTAAAAATAAAAACTTCTATTCCAAAGTCGAAGCAATTTGGTCTACAAAAATTTTAAAAAGGGTCATTCAACCTAAATTCTGATATGAAAATAAATACATTGAGTGGCAATTTTTAGCCAAAACTTTGATATTTTTTTAATAAATTGTTTGAGATTCCCCTTTGACGTGTATCTTATATCGGGCGCATTAGATTTTTAAGATAGGATAGAATTCTGGAAGACGACGTTTTCCTCAAAAGTAGTCAGACTTATACAGCAGTTTTTTTTCTGTTTTAATGTTACAGATGGTACAAGTTCATCGACGGCACATCCAGAAGGCAACCGGTTCAGCTGAACGACCGCGTCCGTCAGGTCAGTGGAACTCTGATCATTCGCGAGGCCCGAGTCGAGGATTCCGGAAAGTATCTGTGCATCGTCAACAATTCTGTGGGAGGCGAGAGCGTCGAGACCGTTTTGACTGTGACTGCACCATTGGCCGCTGAAATTGAGCCGAGAACCCAGACCGTCGACTTCGGCAGACCCGCCACCTTCACCTGCAACGTCCGTGGCAACCCCATCAAAACCATCTCCTGGCTCAAGGACGGAAAGCCGCTCGGTCTGGAAGATCCGGTGCTGAGAATTGAAAGCGTGAAGAAAGAGGACAAAGGAATGTATCAGTGTTTCGTTAGAAATGATCAGGAAAGCGCTCAGGCCACCGCAGAACTGAAACTTGGAGGACGATGTGAGTAACTCCTATAAAATAATTTTTGCATCGTTGGATTGCAACACAAATTTAAAAAAATATATATTCCAATGAACCCAAAATATATAAAATGTTCCTATAACGATTAATCCGTCACAATAACTTTTTTAAATCGTCTAAATAATTTTAGAATCGTTAGAATAATTATTTTTTATTTTCGTTGCATTGCAACGATGCAAACTTCAACATCATCATATCAATGTCCTAAAAAAATTATTATTCAGTATTCCTGGTAGATACAAAAATATATATTTTTTTCCGAGCCTTCTGCCTCTGCTTTTCATTCAGACATAAAAATCTTGACGAGCCATTGAAAAAAAAGTCCACGTTTTATTATACGTAACACGCGAACGAGATTCTTTGTGACGATATAGACAAGCTTTATAGTATTTTGAATGGAAGGCGGAGGCCGAGAAGCGAGCGGCGAATGTGGGACGAGTGGGTGTGAAAGTAAACGGGGCGGCAGCAGGCAGCAGCGACAGGTAGTTGCCGCCTGCGTTTAAGTGACCCCTTGTAATATCATATCGAGCTAACGGACATTAATCGATATCGACAGTCGAGCCGCCCCAGATCAAACAGGCGTTCGTCGAGGAGACTCTTCAGCCGGGACCCAGTGTCTTCCTCAACTGTATCGCCAGCGGTAATCCCACCCCCGAAATCACCTGGGAACTCGACGGCAAGCGGCTTTCGAACACTGAGCGTCTTCAGGTTGGACAGTACGTCAAGGTCAACGGCGACGTTGTCTCTCATCTCAACATCTCCAGCATTCACACCAACGACGGCGGATTGTACAAATGTATCGCAGCCTCAAAGGTAAATAATCACAAATTGATAAAAAAAAAATTTACTTTTCATTTTTCCTTTTTTTATTACACTTAAAAACGTTTCTGAATTTACGTTACTGAAAATAGGATTCATCAGCTGATATATTAAATTTAATAGGCGTGTGTGGGAAAATTTAGAATTTTTATATTCAGTTTCTTATCGTTTATATTAAATTTTCGAATTTTTATAGGATTAGTAATGAAAGTTTAACGTCAAATATTTTTTAAAGTATATCCAATTATTTCTCTTCTGATAAAATACCAATTTGTTATAATAAAAATGTGTTGTGGTCCCTCAGGTCGGATCAGCGGAACACGCAGCTCGTCTCAACGTCTACGGTCTGCCGTTCATCCGTCACATGGACAAGAAAGCAATCGTCGCCGGCGAGACTCTTCGAGTGACCTGTCCCGTCGCTGGATATCCCATTGAGAGCATCGTCTGGGAGCGAGACACCCGAGTTCTTCCCATCAACAGGAAGCAGAAAGTCTTTCCGAACGGAACCCTCATCATTGAGAACGTCGAACGTCACAGCGATCAGGCGACCTACACTTGCGTCGCGCGGAATGCTCAGGGATACAGCGCTCGTGGTACTCTCGAGGTTCAAGTAATGGGTAAGTTTCGCTGTTTCGATTCGCCATCGACAAAAGTTTCCCCACACGTGGCGACGTTCACGTCAAACGGAGACCAAACACTGAGCGAACATTGTCAAACGCAATTTAAATTTATCAAATTCGATACGATTACAATTTATCAATTAAATCAATTTTAATTAATGTACAAAAATGTAATATTTAATCTAGAGTTGCGGAAGGATCTAAATATTATCTAAATATTAGTTTATCAATTAAATCAATTGTGATTCAATTAATCCACAGAAATGGAATATTTAAGCTAGATTTGTGAAAGGATAAAAAATATTTTGCAACGTATTAAAATCAAGAAGCAAGGAAAATTGCAGGTTTTTCTTGGAGAAAATACAGCGTTTATGTAACATGTACGAGCAATTTGTTACGTGGATCGAAAGCACGCGAAGTCTTTTATCGTTCACGAGAGCATAAAACAAAACCGGTTCACCTTCCATTGTTCGCCCACCGTGTAATACATAGAAGCACAAGTGGCGTTGCCGGAACGACAGTTTAACGAGGTCTTTGTACCGAGATACGCGGCGACAGTGTTCGCTCAGTGGTCCGTCCCCGACCGGTGACGAGCGAAAAATTCAAATTACCTTTGTCACACACAGAGGCGATAAACTGCTTCGTACTTCCGAACCAAACGACGGACTTCCGCCGAAGGTTCTTGAGAAAGCTACGTCTCGAGTGATTGTCAAAAGAATTGAGTAACGAAAAACGCTGAAGGCTATTTTTTCTCTCATCCACCTAACGTTTCAATATTCCATAAAAAAAAACCCACATTAAAAAATAATTTTACACTGAAAATAATTTGCAAATATTACTGATTTAGATTTCTGACATTGAACCTGATTTAAAAAATCTTGGATAATTTTACATCAAATCTTGGATAATTTTCGCTCGTCACCGAATTCACTGCAAAATGGTTTACAATTTTTTCTCCACAGGTTTTTCAGGTTTATCGCAACAAGATTGATAAATGTGTGTAACGACGATTCGCTAGTTTTAAGGATAATTTATTTTCAGCCGCGTTGTTGTTATTATTATACTCGCTGTTGCGTTTCGTCCGACGTTAGGACGAGTTTTGGATCTTCGAGCGAGCCGAGAGCCGAGAGAGGTGCTCGCATCGAACGTGCAAAGCGCCCAAGCGGCAGGTGTTCCTGAATCTCGGCGCACCTGCCGCCGGTTTCGTTCTCCGTTCGGATTCCTTTTATTCTCGTTCCACGCCGCCCGGATCGCGGGTCGAGCCGTCCGCCGTGCACACTTCACCGGGCACAATGTTACAAGCGACTTATTTCTCGTGCCTCGAAGGCTGAAGTGCATTTCGCACCAGCTCATCCCAATATTCAGGCCCTCAAATTTTTCGTCGCCTTCGTTAGGGGAGTCCGGGTCAAAGACACGTTTCCCCTGTCTAGAATAAATTGTAAAAAAATTCTTGTGCACTCACGGAATAGTTGTGAGGCGATGAACGACGGTAAGAATCATCGGCCAATGCACTTTCGCCATTATCAAGTGATATACCGTGTGTCCCTATTTTTTTTCCATTTCCATTGACACTGAGCTATAAAAATATATTTAAAACATAAAAATAATTTTTTTTTATTCCAGATAACAAAAACTATATATTTCAAAAAGTAAAGACTACAGAAACAAATTCATTTTAATAATCAGGACATTTTTAGTACTCAGCATTAATTTTTAATTGACTGTTAACACAAAAATAATAGTTTTTTGCATCTCTAGTCCAAATAACAAAAACTATATATTTCAAAAAATAAGGAATACAGAAAAATATTCATTTTAATAATCATGAAACTTTTTGGACTCAGCATTAATTTTTAATTGACTGTTTTCCGTCGGAATTTGGTAATCTTTTAAGTGTCGCAATTAAAAATGCTTAGCAATAATAGACACACGGTATATATCATCGTAAAGCTATAAACACGTGCACTAAAACTTCAGTACCGCCCAGTGTACAAGAGTTCGCGTTCACGAAGCTGCCAATGAACGCCGGCGAGTTCGCGAATCTGCAGTGCATCGTGCCGACCGGCGATCTGCCGCTGACGATACGCTGGAGCTATCCGGGGGTCGAGATGGGCGGCGCATCGGGCGTGATCGCGAAGAAGGTCGCCGATCGCGTTAGCATGCTAATGATATCCGTCATCACCGCGAGACACGCGGGGGATTACGTTTGCACGGCCGAGAACGCGGCGGGAACGTCCTCCTACTCGACCTTCCTCACCGTCAACGGTTCGCGTCTTCCTCTATCAGCAAACAAAACGAAAAATCAAAATAATCATAACCTTGCCCGGAACTGAAGTGACCGCTTTTTCATATTATCTTTTACACCATTTTTTTACATCACGATTTTACCACTTGGTCCATGTCACTTTTGTCAATTATTTACCATTTCTTTAAGCCAGCTTGCTCGAAGCCTGCACGCACGAAATCCCATTTTCGAGTCACTTAGCAGCCAGAAAACGTCACATTTTTCCATCAGATAGTTTAGAAAAAAAAAAAAAAAAAAAAAAAAAAAAAAAATAAGGAGATGTTCTCATTATTTTTATTATTTATTTTAGATTAGGAGGCCGTCCAATTATTCATCATTGTCCCACTTTCTTCGATTGATAATTTCTCATCCTGAAAAAAAAAATAACAAACATGAATGGGAATTCAAGATTGCAGTATCGTTTTTGCCAAATCACTCCAAACTGATCCGCAGCGTTGTAGAGAAAAAAATCATTGTGGATGCGGAGAAAAAAAAAAGCTGTGAATTTTTCGCGAAAAATTTGTTCATCATGTGCTGACGGAATTATTGCCTACGCAGTCGCGCCGCAGGTCCTTCAGTTCTCGTTCGGCGATGACCCTCTCAACTCGGGCGAAATGCTATCAGTGTCCTGCACTATCATCAAGGGCGATCTGCCGGTTAATCTCACGTGGACGTTCAATGACGAGCCGCTGCTCGACTACGCTCGGGACGACGTATCGATCGTGAATAATAATAAGAGGGTCAGCTTCTTGAGCATCGACAGCGTCAGCGCTAGACACGCGGGCAAATACAAATGCACAGCTGCGAACGGAGCAGGATCTCACAGTCACACCGCAGTTCTCGTTGTCAATGGTAGCTCGGCAGTTGTTGTCAAACGTCACTTCTTCTTCAACTTTTCGTAATACGCTGTATCTATCGATTCCACACTTTTTGGTTCTTCATCTTTAAACATTTTTTTTTTCGAATACTGCTATTGTTTCGACGTTGCCATAAAGTGAGAAAAATGAAATTGCTTGGATCCTCTGAATTAGCGGTAAAAAAATGTGTTTGGTAGATTCAATCAATTTTAATTTCTCTAATTAGGTTTGTCCTCATCGTCATTTTCACTTTGGAATTTATTGCAAGCTTAATTAAATGTTATAAAAATTGAAGAGGGTAGATTTAATTGAAGAGCGACGATGACGACAAAATGCGACGTTTGGTAAAAAATTTTCAGTGCACGCTGGTCGATCAGGGATTTCGAGATTATCTGCATCCCGTATTTCGAACTTATTCGCGACAACTATTAGAAAAAAAAAATGAGAGAAACAAACTTCACCCGCAACTCCGCTGCTGTCGTCGACTACTCGATGTGTGTGTGTGTGTGTGTGTGTCTGTGTGTGTCAATCAGACGTGACATACTGATAGTTGAGATTGCTCGTGAGAAGGCAAAGATTTCCTCGATTTTCCTCAACCCTGCTTAGCGATTGGCGTCCCGTAGTAAAGACACTATCAATCTTATCAATCCTAAGCACATCCAGAAAAATATTGCAGTAAAATAGACAAAAAAAATCTCTTATCACACCAAATAAATTTTGCCACCCTTAAAATATTATTGATTTATTTGCTCGTCAAATAAATTATCTAATATCAACAGTGAAAATATATTATTGTAAAAAATATAAATATAGTAAATATTGTACTCTATTTACTGCAATGTTTTTCCGTGCAAACCTAATTTCCCCATTTTGCAGGGTTCACCAAAATAAATCAATTCAATTAATTTTATACCGCGAATACGTTGCAGAAAAATCCTGTTGTGCGGTTTCTAGTTTTTCGAGGCTCTGTAGAAAAAAAAAAAAAAAAAAAAAAAAAAAAAATTGCAGTCGCGCCGCAGATAGCCCCATTTACATTCGGCGACGAGGCCGCCAACGCCGGCGACATGGCGACCGTTCAGTGCGCCGTCATCAAGGGCGATCTCCCCGTGGAAATCGTCTGGCTGCTGAACGGCCGGCCGATCGTCGTGAGCACCGACCCGGGCGACCCCTATCACCGGGACATCGTGACACGGCGAAGCGGCAAACGGGCCAGCACCCTCACCATCGATTCCGTCGCGGCGCGTCACGCGGGAGTTTATTCCTGCAGCGCTAGCAACTCGGCCGGTACGGCAGAGCACTCTGCCGATTTGTCCGTCAACGGTACGCCGATTTCGTGCAGAGCGGCGCGAAGAAGGACTCGCAGTAGCTTTTTAATCTCCGGCGAAAAAAAATTGCTTGCCGATTTACATCTCGTCAGGCTGGCTGGCAAAAAATCGCATGCCGATTTTTTTTATTTTTTTCACGATAACGCGCAATTGATCCAGCACGATTTTTTTTCTCGTGAAGCGTCGCCACGACTCTTCACTCACGTCCCTCGATGCATTTTTCGCACAAAGGTACCGCTGCACAAGCTGGAAAAAAAATTGCACATTGTTACCGATCATCCGCGATCCCCATGTATATATATATGAATGTACCAACGCTATTTCAACTCTTTAATCAGCACTCGGAGGGTGTCGCACTTTTTGCATGTGACAGCAGAAATTTTCAAAGACGTTCCGATCATCGTTAAAATCGGCCGATTTTCTCGCGCGTTCGTTTCAAGCTCCTCCTTAAAAATTGCCGACAAATCGGCGAAATTTTGCGCCACGAGAAATTATCGAAGAAAAATGTGCTCCTCGCAGGAAATATTTGTTACCGATTTTCGTCATCGTTACCGGTTCTCGATTTTCATCCGCTTTCGTGCGCTGCATTTGTCATCTCGATTCGACAGTACCGCCGCGCATCGCCCCCTTCAAGATGGCCGACAAATCGGTAAACTGGGGAGAATCGGTATCGGCGGTTTGCAACCTTGTGAGCGGCGACGCGCCGTTGGACATCTCGTGGGCGCTGAACGGCGTCGCTATAAATGAGATCGATCCGCCGATCTCGATCGCCACCAACAAACGAAACAGTTTCATCTCTATTGACTCGGCGAGTCCGAGTCACGCCGGGGAATACACCTGCGTCGCGTCCAACGCAGCCGGGGCCACCAGTTACTCCGCCGAACTTACGGTCAACGGTACACCCGCGAAATAAATCACCGAATTATTATTTTAGCTGGCCCGGTAGATTTTTTTATTTTTTATTTGAACCTCTGCGACTCCTGCAATCCATCGGAAATCCATAAACCAAATCCTATCTACCTCTGAAATTTTTCAATCCTGACCTGCCCCAATTTTTATTTTTATTTTATTTTATGTGTTCTCACAATTCTGACTGAAACTGACCTCTCTCAATATTAAAATTACTTTAGATAAAAATGTCGACTCTTCGACTCCAAATTTTAGAATTCGTAGATCCTTCGAATAGATCTCTGATCTATTGAATCTGATTCTCTGATCTATTGAACGACCCCTCGAAAATTGAATATAGATTTTTTTTTAATTTTGATATGACGAGATTATGGGATTTTGGCCGTGCATCAGCGTTATCCTCCCTGTCGTTTGCCATAAAAAAAATGATATTCACTCAATGTAGGATTTTTATCAGGATCATAGATCTGATAATCGGGTCATTAAATTGGTCTTGACCTTCCGCAAAAAAAATTACAGTCGCGCCTCAGATAGCCCCCTTCACGATCGCCGAGGGTCCGGTGAGTTCCGGCGAGTCAATCAGCGTCACTTGTTCTGTCCTTAAGGGCGACTTGCCCATCGACATTACGTGGGCCCTTAACGGCGAGCCCGTGCGACGCGATCGCGGCGACATCAATATCGTCGCGACGACGAGAAAAAATAGTATCCTCAGCATCGAATCAGTCGCTGCGAGTCACGCAGGCGAATTGACTTGTTCAGCCTCAAACGTCGCTGGTGCGACGAGCCAATCAGCGACTCTCGCGGTCAACGGTAATTTTCCTCCCTTCTTCGCTTAAAAAAGAAGTCACCCTTAATTTTTTTTCTCAATTCCAACTCTCATCCTAGTCCCAAAAAAAATTCCAGCGAGCAAAGGACGACTCCGAAATCGGTATCGGCATTAAAAAGACGGTCTCGTCATTATCGACGGTCGATAAGGCAGATTTCGCGATCGGTTAATTTTATTTGGCGACTTTTTTAATCTTGTTTTGATAATGTTGAGTGTCGGACTTTTCTAGTCGCACCCCTAATCGCTCCCTTCGACATCGCTGACGATCCCGTGAGTTCCGGCGAGTCGATAACCGTGAGTTGCTCGGTACTGAAAGGCGACTTACCGATCGAGATCACGTGGGCTCTGAACGGCGAGCCGATTCGTCGCACCCGCAGCGACATTAACATCGTCGCGACTAGCCGAAAAAATAGTATCCTCACCATCGAATCGGTAGCAGCCAGTCACGCCGGGGAGTACACTTGCTCGGCCTCGAATCTCGCCGGGGCGACGAGTCACACCGCTGTTTTGGCGGTCAATGGTAATTTTTTCGAAAAGAAAAAAAAAAATCCAAAGTTCCTTCTCTCCTTAAGACTTAGAAATTTTTTTTTTGCATCCTACAATTTTTTCCTTCCCGGAAACTTGGAAAAATCCTGCGGGCAAGATCGACTCTGAAAATCGGTATAAAGTGCGAGGGCGAAATTTAATTTTTTATTTGTGAAATTTGCGACGAGTATCGGTATCGAATTTTTGTGAAAATTCAAGTGAAAAAAAAATTCTTAGTTGCTCCTCAAATCGCTCCGTTCGAATTGGGCGACGAGCCGGCCAAGTGGGGCGATGCGGTGACGGCGACGTGCACAGTCTTCAAGGGCGACTTACCGATCGACATTGAGTGGTCGCTCAATGGCGAACCGATCTCTCGCGATTCCCCGGATATCACTATCGTCACCAGCAAACGTGTTAGTTTGTTGACGATCGACTCTGTGGCGGCTCATCACGCTGGCGAATACACCTGTGGAGCCAGCAATGCTGCTGGTGGAACGAGCTTCTCAGCTACCTTGGCAGTCAATGGTATTGCCTAAAAAAATGAAAAGTGAAGCGTCAGGTTATCTACGAAACGAAAGATTCCCTCCATTCCCCTTTTAGGAAACCTTCCTATCTTCTATTAAAGGGTTCGATGCTTCATATAGCGAAATGTGGCAGCTTGTGAGAAAAAATATAGTTTTTTGCATTTTTCTCCTTGAATTTTTTATTTTTCGGGCAAATGTCCGCCATTTTTGGAATCAGCGGAAAATTTCCCATCGGATAGGGTTTTAAAACTTCGTTAAATCGAAAATTTTTTTTTCATCAAATTTTGGGAAAAATGGCAAGGGGTACCCCTTCTAAAAATTTGCGATTTTTGAGGGTCAACTTTAAAAATCTGCAAAAAATCGAAAAATCAAGATATCGCGTTCCGCCTGGCCGCATTCTCTTCCTTGAAGAGTTATCTTTCGAATGCAAAAAGAAAATCCAAATTCCATCAAACCAAAAAAAAATGACATCGATTTCAGTGAAGGGCCAAAATTGGAAAAAAGTGAAAAATCATTTTTCGCATTTTTCTCCTCGAATTTTAGATTTTTCGGGGAAATCTCCGTTATTTTTGGAATCAGCGGAAAATTTCCCATCGGATAGGGTTTTAAAACTTTGTTAAATCGAAAAAAAAAATTTCACCAAAAAATCGCCACAGGCCCTGAAAAAAAAAAATGGATCGACCTATTTCAAATCATCTCAAATAATTTCTAACACATTGAGGAAAAAATAAATCACGATCGCCATCATCCGGACACCAATTACATCGATCCCTCGCGCGTAAAACCAAATTTAATCGCGACTCTCGTTCATCCGCAGTCGCGCCCCAAATAGTGCCATTCGTGATGGGCGACGAACCGGCTAATTGGGGCGACGCGGTCACGGCGACTTGTACGGTCTTCAAGGGTGACTTACCGATCGATATCGAATGGTCGCTGAACGGCGAACCAATATCTCACGACTATCCCGACATAACGATAAGCAGCTCGACGAAGAGGGTTAGCGTGCTAACCATCGACGCCGTCGCTGCACGTCACGCCGGCGAATATACGTGCGCGGCTAGCAACGCAGCTGGTGGAACGAGTTACTCAGCATCGTTAGCAGTAAACGGTACAACCGATCTCCAGCAGACCAAATCAATTAATTAATTAATTCTTACGTATGAGGAGCATTTTTTAATTACGTCAGGTTTATCTACGAAATGATTCTTTCCACTCCAAAAAAATTCCTACCGATCCTTCACTCTTGTCGTGGGTCACCGAATTTTTTCTGCACTTGAGGAGAACCGATTAATTAATTAATTCATATGTTAGAGGAGCATTTTTAATTGTCTCAGGTTTATCTACGAAATGATTTTTCCACTCGAAAAAAAATTCCTTCACTCTTGTCGTGGGTCACAGAATTTTTTCTGCATTTGAGGAGAACCGATTTATTAATTAATTCTTATGTTAGAGGAGCATTTTTAATTGTCTCAGGTTTATCTACAAAATAATTTTTCCACTCGAAAAAAATTCCTTGTCGTGGGTCACAGAATTTTTTCCGCACTTGAGGAGAACACAACGGATTAGGGGAACGCATTCTGATGGTTTGCATTCATCAATGAAGATCACGTGCATAATTTTATTAAAAATTATAAAATAAATCGATGAACGCGTGTAAAAATTGCAAAAAATTTTCCGTATTATAGTCGCGCCGCAAATAGCAGCAGTCGCGTTCGTCGACGGTCCGGCGAATTCAGGCGATCCAGTATCGACAACGTGCACAGTCGTGAAAGGCGATTTTCCAATGAAGATCGTTTGGAAGCACAACGACAATCCGATAGTTTTCGAGAATCGCGACGTATCGATATCAAAAATAAGTAGACACATGAGCGTGATCAGCATAGACTCGGTTGCGGCGAGACACGCGGGAAAATATACTTGCGTGGCGACCAACGAGGCAGGATCGACGAGCCAATCGGCTATGTTGGTGGTGAACGGTACGTGTGTCTCACGAGGAAGCGCCTCCCCGATTGACATATTCCTCGTGTGGCTTTATGCTTACGTACTGTAATCAAAGCGACTCGCTACGATCTTGATTTACCTGAATTTCTTTTTCACTGCCTGCTTTTTCCAGTATCTTTCCAAAATTTCGTAGGCACCCACTAATTTTCATTTTTTTTTTGCCTTTTTGTGCTTCTTGCGTCACTGATGAATGACAGGTCTGATTTTCTACGTCAAAAAATTACTCACTCCCGATTTGCCCCAGTTTCAGAATTATTACCGATCTTTTTCTAGGCCAGGTGGAATTTTTTGATTTTCACACATTTTGACTCAACGTGATTTTTTTTTTTCGGCCAGGTTTGATTTTCTACGTCGAAAAATCTATTCTCACTCCCAATTTGCCCCAGTTTCAGGATTATAACCGCCATTTTTCTAGGACAGGTCCAATTTTCTGATTTGCACACATTTTGACTCAACAAAATTTTTCTTATTTTTTTTATTTATTTTTTCTATGACATAGTCGCACCCCAGATCGTCCCGTTCGTGATCGGCGAAGAGCCAGCCAATTCCGGCGACGGCGTTGCCGTGACGTGCGCGGTTTCGAAAGGCGATTTTCCAATCGACATCGAGTGGTCCCTAAACGGCGAGCCCATATCTCGCGATTTTCCCGACATAACGATAAGTAGCTCCAGCAAAAGGGTGAGCGTCCTGACGATCGACGCGGTGTCGGCTCGTCACGCAGGGGAATACACCTGCACTGCCAGCAACGCTGCTGGTGGAACCAGCTACTCTGCACCTTTGGCAGTCAACGGTAGATTTGATTCCTACAACCGATTTTTTTTATTATTTTTTCTTATCAATGTAACATTTTCGTGCGTCAGGTTTGTCTACGAAACGCTTTTTCCTGATATCCATCGTTCTGCCTCCAACCATCCAATAATTGACAGAATGACTCATACCGATTTTTTAATTTTTTTAATAACGATAAAAAAATATATATATTCACAGTCGCACCCCAAATTGCACCATTTGTAATGGGCGACGAGCCCGCTAATTGGGGGGACACGGTAACGGCAACGTGCACGGTAATAAAGGGCGATCGGCCGATTTCGATCGAGTGGTCTCTGAACGGCGAACGTATCTCCCTGGACGACGAGGATATTAATATTTCCACGAGGAAAAGTGTCAGCCTGCTGACGATCGACGGTGTTTCTGCGAGTCACGCCGGGGAATACACTTGCAGCGCCAGCAACGCCGCTGGTGGAACTAGCTACTCGGCATCTTTGATAGTCAACGGTACCGATCAGCCCAAAACGATTTTTTTCTGGGCTGCTGCACGAAGAGATAAATTAGTGCACTACAAAAAATTATCTTCCCAACAATTTTAAGGACTCAGGTTCTGCAAAATTGTTGGGATTTTCTCACCGATTTCTTACCGATTTCTAACCGATTTCTTACCGATTTCTTACCGATTTATTTATTTTCTTGCTCGCAAATAGCGGTTACTTCAGGTCATCGACGAAACGAATTATCCAATTTTCCCCATCGACCCCAAAAAATAGTTTCGTGATTAAAATTGTTAAAAATCGTTATTGGAAATTTTTCGGACAGTCGCTCCGCAGATTTCGCCGTTCGTTATGGGCGACGAACCGGCCAATTGGGGCGACACAGTGAGCGCGACCTGCACGGTCATCAAGGGCGACTATCCGATCGACATCCAGTGGGCGATAAACGGCGAGCCGATCTTAAAGAATTATCCGGACATCACGGTTGTCGCGACTAGCAAACGAGTGAGCGTTCTTACGATCGATTCCGCGGCCGCCAATCACGCCGGCGAGTACACTTGTACCGCAAGCAACGCGGCCGGTGGAACGAGTTACACCGCATCGCTCGTCGTCAATGGTACAACGATCGCGAGATTTTAGCACGATTTTTCAATCGTTAGCAGAGTCATCTACGAATCGAACAGAGTGAAACGTTTTCAGAAATCAAAGATAGTCCCAAAATACCATTTTCATTTTTTTTCCTAATTTTTCTTTTGTGCATTCCCATCCTGATCCATTGAAAGTATCGACTCTCGAAAGAATCGACGTTGCAGGTTCGACGAAATCGGCAAATTATTGATAGTAGAATTCAAGAATCAGGTGTTTTTGTACTGAAAAAAAAAAAAAAAAAAAAAAAAAAAAATGTCGCAGTCGCTCCGGGTATAGCACCGTTCACGTTCGGCGAGGAACCGGCCAATTGGGGCGAAGCGGTGTCCGCCGGTTGTTCGGTAATCAAGGGCGACTTGCCGATCGAGATCGAGTGGTCGCTCAACGGCGAACCGATTTCTCGCGATTATCCCGACGTGAGCATAGGCAGCACGAGCAAGCGTAACAGCGTTCTGACGATCGAATCCGTGGCGGCTCGTCACGCCGGCGAGTACACCTGCACTGCCAGTAATTCCGCGGGGGGAGCCAGTTTTTCCGCATCGCTGGCTGTTAATGGTGAATCAATTTGTCGAACCACTCAATCGACACGAGTGAATGCTTACGTTTTTTTTTTATTCGTATTCTTCGTCCCTAGAATTTTTCCTAGATTTTTTTCTCAGTTTCCCATCAATTTTTTTTATCAACACTTTCAGAAAAATTTTTAAAGATTTATTTATTTATAATGTATCCCAGTAGCGATAACCCAAAAAACCAGAAAGTGGAGGAAGTGAATCGACTGGAGGGACATAATAATTTTGTCGGGATTTTTTTTTTGGCTAGATCGTTTTTTTTAGCCCCAAAAATGATTGTCTATTTTGCGATTCCAGTTGCCCCGGCGATAGATTTATTTATTTATATTTTATCCTAGTAGCGATAGCCCAAAAAACCGAAAAGTGGAGGAAGTGAATCGACTGGAGGGACATAATAATTTTGTCGAGATTTTTTTTGGCTAGATCGTTTTTTTTTCGAGCCCCAAAAATGATTGTCATTTTGCGATTCAAGTTGCCCCGGCGATAGCGCCATTCGACTTCGGCGATGAACCGGCTAACTGGGGTGACACGGTGACGGCGCCGTGCACGGTGCTCAAGGGTGACTATCCCATCGACATCCAGTGGGCGTTGAACGGCGAACCGATATCCCGCGACTATCCGGACATCACAGTTGTCAGTACGAGCAAACGCGTCAGTCTGTTGACGATCGATGGCGTGACTGCCAGTCACGTCGGCGAGTACACTTGCACGGCCAGCAATGCTGCCGGAGGCACGAGCTACTCCTCGTCACTCGCTGTCAACGGTACACGAGAGAGATTTATAATCAAGCGAATGATAGCAACGAACATAGATTTTTTTTAATCGTTCTACGAGACTTTGCATGTTCATAAACTGTCCTAAAACATCTATCCTCAATTCCAAACGTCCTGAAATGTCCCTTTTTCTCAGATCCCACTTTGCTTTGATTCTGATAGTCACCTTTCAATTCGTGTTTTTTTTTAGAACTCACCTTTCACCCTTCTGAACAATTCGAATTTTTCCTTCAGACTCAAATGTCCTAAAATGATCCCTTTTTCTCAGATTCCACTTTGCTTTGACTTTGAGAGTCACCTTTCAATTCCTTTTTTTAGAACTCACTTTTCACCCTCCTAAAAAATTCCAAAATTATTCCTACGAATTTCTTAACTAAATTGACGCCGACCAACTTGATCAACCGAAGGCTAGAAAAGGCTGAAGCAGGATTAAGAACAAGGATTCCCATTTCATCAATGAAGATTCCATCGTAAATTAATAAAAAATGCACAGCACAACGGCGAACGCTTTTATAAAAGTTGCAACATTTTCCGTATTATAGTCGCGCCGCAAATAGCAGCTTTTACGTTCAACGACGGCCCGGCCAATTCAGGCGATCCAGTGTCGACAATGTGTACAGTCGTGAAGGGCGATTTCCCAATGAAGATCGTTTGGAAGCACAACGACAGTCCGATAGGTTTCGAGAATCGCGACGTATCGATATCGAAAATAAGTAGACACATGAGCGTGATCAGCGTTGAATCGGTCGCGGCGAGACACGCCGGAAAGTACACTTGCGTGGCGACCAACGCAGCCGGATCGACGAGCCAATCGGCTATGTTGGTGGTGAACGGTACGTGTGTCTCACGAGGAAACGCGTCCCCGATTGACATATTCCTCGTGTGGCTTCATGCTTAAGTACTGTAAACAAAACGAGTCGCTTCGAATCTTGATTTACCTGAATTGGTTTGAAACTGTTTTTTTATCCAAATTGACTCCTAATTTTTTTTTACCATCCGACTATTGTGATTGTGGAGTGGTCATAGCACGGCAGCTTTGTCCAGTATCTATTCCAGAGCCCTGAAAATCCTTCCATGAAACCCAATCAGATTTTTAGACGAACAAAAAATCAAGTCCCTATACAAAAAAATCCGTACGACCAGAATACGTTCAACTGTGCACAACAGGTTTTTTTTATCTTCCGCCAATTCAATTGGGTGCTAAAAAAGGTTGAAAAAAAATTGTATCATTTGCCAGGAACGAAATTTATTCCATCACTGCGCGATCGGCAGTTGCTCCTCAGATAGCGCCCTTCGACATGGGAGAGGAACCGGCTAACTGGGGTGACACGGTGACGGCCACGTGCACCGTCATCAAGGGTGACAATCCCATGGAAATCGAATGGGCACTGAATGGCGTACCGATTAATCGGGACTATCCGGATATAACGATACTTGGCACGAGCAAACGCGTCAGTCTGCTGACTATAGAGGCCGTAACGGCGCGACACGCCGGCGAGTACACCTGTACGGCCAGCAACGCTGCTGGCGGAACGAGCTACTCCGCACCTTTGGCTGTCAATGGTACCACGTTTCATCCCACGAACGTTTCCTTAGATTCCACACTTGTCATTAAATCCTTCCAGTTCCAATTCCTGGCACATGGTCATCGGTTCATTTTTCGTTTCTACCGATTTTTGAGAGAATTCCTTATAGCGGTCACTGGGAACCCTATTCCAGATCCTAACCAACCTGTTCATTGGCTCTCCAAATGAATTTAACAAGGTCCAGTTTGTCAGTTACCGATTCCGTAGCTAGGAAGGAAGGTTGAGGGGATTTCAAACGCGTATTAGACACCAATCTACGAATGGTTAACTAGGCAGATGCTAATCGGATGGTCCCAAAAGACGAAAAAAATGGTCCCTAGGATGAGAACCCAATTGACAGACTGCCTTATCTTGTAGTACCACCGCAGATAGGACCCTTCGCGATCAGCGACGGTCCTGCAAATTCCGGTGACATGGTATCAGCCACGTGTTCCATAGTCAAAGGCGATTCTCCGGTGAAGATAGTCTGGCGATTCAACGGCCAACCCGTTAACTTTAACAATCCCGATACCGTCGTGTCGAAAATCAATAAGCACATGAGCATCATCAGCATAGAATCCGTCGCGGCGAGGCACGCGGGCGATTACACTTGCATTGCGAGCAATCGCGCGGGCAACGTTAGTCACACGTCAACTCTGATTGTCAACGGTGATTATTTGCAATGCAAAACTTTTTTCGTTTTTTTAATGGTTTTTTTTTCTGTCGCTCGCTCTCTACATGTTTTCACACGATTTTTCGTTGGCTCCAACGTACGTGTCAATTATCTGCACGAAAAAAATACACTGCACAGATTCCCCACATTTTTGGCACATTGTTTTTTGTTGCAAGCAAAAAAAATACAAAATTTATTTTAGCATCCCGCAAAATTCCGATCCCACGAATCCCAGCGACCTGAGACGACGCGAACGAAATGTCAGCCGACGATTGACCAACGAACTCGAGGATCGTTTAGGAAGTCAAATGGATTTTTTTTTTTTACATTAAGAATAACGGAATGTTCGTTAAAAAAAAATCCCGTAGCAACGTACGTTACGCCACGTTCTCAGTTATCCCGCAGATACTGCCGTTCGATTTCGGCGACGAACCATCGTATTCCGGCGACGCGGTGTCGGTCACGTGCTCGATATCTAAGGGCGATTTCCCGTTGGACATCGCCTGGGCCTTCAACGGCGAACCCCTGATAACCCATCGTTCGGACATCACGATAACCGGTGGCAAACGTCACAGCACTCTGGCTATCGATTCCGTATCGGCCAGACACACTGGCGAGTACACCTGTACCGCGTCGAACAGGGCGGGAGCCACGAGTCACACCGCTGTACTTGCCGTTAACGGTATTGCTAAAAAAAAAACGACGTGTAGAATTTTTTCCACTCTTAACGCACATTTCCTTTTCTTTAAGAAGGTTCTACAGACATTAAAAAAAATTATATTTCATTTCCAATTTGACAGGTAATTTTTTTTCTCAGAATTAAAAGATTAAAAATGATTTAATTCGGATAAGAAAAATTAAATCATTTCTAAAAATGGTTTAGTTCTGACAAGAAAAATTAAAACATTCTTAAAAATGATTTAATTCTGTTAAGAAAAATTAAAACATTCTTGAAAATGATTTAATTCTGTTAAGAAAAATTGAACCATTTCTAAAAACGATTTAATTATGATAAGAAAAAGTTGTCCTTTAGAACCTTCTTCAGTTACGTCTAAATCGTCCCGAAAATTTCCTACCGATCCGATTTCTCCTACCGATCCTCCGCGTGATCTTCGTTTCCGAATCGGCAAATCGGTTGCATCGCGGTGTTAGGGCAAAATCGGTAAGGCCGATCGTCGCAAAAAATCGGCAACTCACTCGAACCGATCTTCGACGCTGTGTGTGTGTTTTCCAGTCGCGCCGCTGATAGCGCCGTTCTCGATCGGCGAGGAACCGGCAAACTGGGGTGAGCAGGTGTCCGCGATTTGCAGCGTCCTGAAGGGCGACTCGCCCCTGGAAATTCGCTGGAGTCTCAACGGCGAGCCGATAACTCGCCAGTCCCATCCGGACGTGACGATCACCAAGACCGGCAGGATGATATCTTTGCTGAGCATCGACGCGGTGACCGCGCGTCACGCGGGCGAATACAGCTGCGAGGCCAGCAACGTCGCCGGCTCGACCACTCGATCGGCAACCCTATCGGTCAACGGTACATACGCGAGGTCTCAAAACGGGGTCAGAGTTCAACGAAGCGTAGAAACGATGAGACGTGTTTCCAGATAAAAAAATATCCTTTCGTAGAAACGATTAAACATGTTTCCAGATTAATTAAAAAAATTATCCATCGTCCAGAATAATCACAATTAAATTCACTCACAAATTTTCTCCCGGATATCCCCTGAAAAATGTGTCTTCGAAATGTCTCGAAAAAAAAATGGTTACGTGTGCAAAAAAAAATCTTCTCTTTTCTCTTCTTCTCGACGATCGAAGTCGCGCCGCAGATTTTGCCGCTGAGTTTCGGCGACGAGCCCGTTAATGCCGGCGACCTCGCGTCCATCCAGTGCGCCGTCAGCAAGGGCGACTTTCCCCTGGAAATCACGTGGATGTTCGACGGCCGTCCGATCGACGCCGATCGCAGCGACGTCCTCGTCACGGATTCCGGGAAACGTGTGAAACAATTGACGATCGACGCGGTCGCGGCGAGACACGCGGGGGAATACACGTGCGTTGCCTCGAACACGGCTGGATCGGCCTCCCACTCCGCGGTCCTTGATGTCAATGGTATCCCTCGACTGTTAACGCCGAACGCATCTTCGCTAATCAATTAGACGAGTGTCCTTAGGGGACATCGATTCTTGTCAGTGTTCTAACCAAAGTGGTCTAACCCATTTGTGCTACTCGCTGTCCTGTATATCATTCGAGTGTCCTTTCCTATTCGTTTGACCTTGAACTTTCAAACTTTGACCTTTTCAATTTTTTTTCACCTCGTCTTTTCCAATTTCTTGACCTTATCAATTTTTGTTCACTTTATCCTTTCCAATTTCTTTGAACTTGACCTTTCCAAATTTTTCACCTCGTCCTTTCCCAACTTCTTTGACCTTGACCTTTCCAATTTTTTCACCTCGACCTTTCCCATTTCTTTGACCTTGACCTTTTCAATTTTTGTTCACCTCGTCCTTTCCGATTTCTTTGACCTTCACCATTCCAATTCACTTGGCCTTGAGGTTGACCCTGACCCTGACCTTGACCTTGATCCTGTATTTACCAATTTCCTTGGCATCTTCGTTTCAAATTCTTTTTTTATTTCTAGATCTTGACCTTTGACCTTCGTGTCCTTGAATTCCATCCAAATCCCTTTGGCAGACATTTTGGTTTCGAAAAAAAAAGTCGCGTTCTCCGGAAGTCAACTCTCAAGACCCAATCGCATCATCTGGAAGATCCTCAAGATAAAAGAGAGTCGGAAGAACTTTTGGTCCACTGAAATCTCATTTTGACGGTTTTCCTCCGTGCTTTAAATTTGCAGTTATGCCGAAACTATTGCCATTCTCGTTCGGCGAGGAGCCTTTGAATTCGGGCCAAGTCGTGACAGTTCCGTGCGCCGTTATCGAGGGCGACTCGCCCCTCAAGCTTCGCTGGACCCTGAACGGTCACGGAATCTCTCCGCACTCGGGAATCGCGGTGTTGGATCTCGGCGGACGCGGCGCCATACTCAGCATAGGATCGGTACAGGCCTCCCACGCCGGAACTTACACTTGTATCGCCGAAAATCTCGCCGGAAGGCACGAACTCTCCGCCGATCTCATTGTCAACGGTGCTTAAAACCGGCCAATCGGCCTTCGACTCGAACTCGTTTTTTCAGTTCACTATTTTCCCCGATAGTCACAATTGCTTTTTCGATTTATTTTTTTTCATTCGACAATCCAGGCTATTTTTCTTTGGCTATTTCTGTGTATGGGTTTCGTAGAACGTTCAGCTTTATTTCGTTGAAATATGAGTTTGGATACCTAAGCCCCAATTCCTAAAAATCGCGGGTCGATTCGGAGCAGGCAGCGACTTTATCGACGGCAGGCAAAAAATCAGGATCTCGTTGCTTCGTCGAAATGAGGAAAGATGGCGCAGAAAAAAAAAATTTAATCAAAGTATTCATCAGGATTTAATTTTATTTCTAATCTTAAATTTTTTTAAATCCTAAAAAATTGACTAATATAAAAACAAATCTAAAAAAAACAATAATTTTATGGAAATCATTTTTCCGCGCCATCAGAAATTAATTTTTCGGTCGACAAAAAAAATTGTCGAAATCCTGTTGAGGGTTCAGCGTCTTCGGGGCAACTTTTCCCCAAATGGAATTCCAGTTCGACCTCCCAATCGAGTCACTCGACGTCATATTTTGTTCGAAATTGTCCGCAGTCGCGCCGCACCTTCAGCCCTTTTCCTTCGACGAGACCAACTCCGGGGACCTGATAATCGTGCAGTGCGCGGTCGTCAAAGGCGATACTCCGATATCGCTCAGGTGGCTGTTCGGCGGACGTCACCTGGAGGTGGGCGACGGCGTGCGTATCACCTCGTTGGGCGACCGGGTATCGGCTCTCACGATTCCGGCCGTCAGAGGCGAACACGCCGGGGAATACGCTTGCGTCGCCGACAATCCGGCCGGTCGCGCCAGGCACAGCGCCCACCTTAAAGTCAATGGTACAAAATCTAAAAAAAAAAAAATGATTGGCAAAAAAAAATGTTTGAAATTTTGTTTCGGTGGTCTAGGCAGTAGGTAGCTAATATTTCGTGTAAGTCGCATTCGCATCTAATTAAGGTAATGGACGTGTAACGATTTGAGTACGGTAAATGTTTGAGTTACTTGCTGATGACGCATCCATCGTGAAATTTGTTGGGAAAGGGAGACCAAAATGCCCTACGACCGCTATTCTCTTATCGCTGTTGTGGAATATAATTAGTGCCAATTTGTCGCGTACGAAAAGTACTTCGGAGTCTCTGTGTGATTTTTTTAATTTTTTTTTTTAAGCTAGTTTGGAAGATCGGTAGTTTGGTCGACGAGAAAACGTTTTGTAAGCAGATCCAATGGGAGTCTTGGATCGTCGATGATATCCTTTACCATCCAAAAATTACCTCTGCGCGAAAACCAATGCTGTGAATATTGGGCGTAAATAAAATTTTATTTTTTATTTTTTACAAATTTCAACTCGTACCAAATTTTGCCCAATATTCACGGAAATTTCCTGGCAATTCTTCGCGAAAAGTAATTTTACCTCTGCGTTGCCCTTTTAATTTTCTAATTATCTACGCGAAAAAAAAAAATTAATGCACGTGCAAAATTTTCATTTCTCACCGTCGCCAATCGAAATCTCGGACTTCCGGAAGAAGAATTACAGCGAGGACGAAAAAAAAAAAAAAAAAAAATGTGGAAAAAAGAACACAGGCAAAAAAGAAATGTGGACCAGAAGAAAATAAATATGATGGACGAAAAAAACCAGTATCAAAGATAAGAAAAAAAAAAGTGCATGACGATTGCACGTGTGACCTTCGATAATTGCAGTCCTGCCGCGGATCAGTCCGTTCGACTTTGGCGAACAGCCGATATACGCGGGTCAGGCGGCGCAGTTAGCGTGTATGGTGCCGGTCGGCGACACGCCGATTAAAATCACCTGGACGCTGGACGGGAAGCCGATACCGCCGCTGCTGGAGCACAGCATCGGAAAGCTCGGTCCACGCACGAGTATTCTGCTCATCGAGCCGGCAACACCACGACACTCGGGAACGTATTCGTGCGTCGCGAAAAATCCTTCGGGCGCCACTTACCACGAAGCGACGCTTCGCGTTCACGGTTAGGACCGACATTTCACCGCAAAAAGTCAATGCGCAAGCTCAGAATATGCGTAGAAAAGTTTGGGATAATGCAAATCGGTTCTGCAAAAAAAAAAAAAAATTAATGAAATGTCCTTAAAATTTTTATTTGTGGTGAAACTAATTTTAGAGTCAATGAATAATTTTCGACGTATTCATTAAAAATTGAAACTCGATTATTTTGGGGAAAAAATGTATTGGCTAATATTTTGTTGTTATTATTATTATTATTAAAAATGATTCGCATTATTCTCTACTTTTCTATTCTGACCTCTGCACCCGTGTACAAAATAACAAATCGACGAAAAAGCGCAAGAGTAACTTTATTACACATTTTTTTTGCAATAAACGAGAATGACCATTGTGGATATATACTGTAAAATGTAACGATTTAATTAAGGGATATGCAGTTGACGAAAGCGGCCGTGGCATTGATTCCGAGACATGTGAAACGCAATGTGCTTACTTCTTTTTTGAGAGCTTGACGCGCATCGTCGTACACGAGTTACCTAAAAAAAAAAAAGAAAAAACAAAAAATTAAAAAGCCTGCAGCAAAGACAGCGTCGCCGAATATGAAACGAGCGTAAAAAGTGCGATGTTCGCGTCTCTCCGGCGTCGCGAATTTTCTCCGGGAACGTTTTGTGTGTGATATAACCGTAATGACTGTGACACAAAACATGAACGTTTAAAATTGGAGCTGAAACCGTGTTTGGCTGACTGACAGACTGGCTGCTACCAATGCTGATGCTTAAGACTTAAAAAAAAAGAAAAATGAAAAAATGAAAAAAAAAAGAACCCTTGGCGAATCCGTCGACCCGACACCCAGATAAAAAACAGCCTCCACCTTCTGCTGGATGTAAAGCGTCTAAAGGACGACACTCTATCTCGCTCCTCTGCCGTGTACCTATATACTGTACCTCACTATATATATTTTTTCGTATATTCCACCGCCTATGCATCCGTTCGTGCATAAAAACCATATAGACTTAAAAAATCCGTGCGTACGAAATATGCCGCAGAAATATATACCACCCATGTCATGAGGTATATATATACCATGCTTATCCCGTGCTGAAAAATATAAGCGATGTGTTTGCAAAAAATGTATGTGAGATATTAGCTGCCTATATTTTTTAATTCACAAAGAAAAAGTTCATTCATAAAGAAAAAAAAAATATACATTTCACATATTAAATATATTAAATATCTATCTTCAAATCTATCTATTAAAAAAATATAGAAAATGAATATAAATTCTCGTCATTATATTTTATGGTTTTTTTTAATATATCTTGCAGATATTTTTGCATACATCTCGCCGAAATAAATTTCCACGGGAGATGTTGTTACCGAGCCGCCACCCCCTTAAGCAACCCCCTCGCCGCCCTTAAACCGTCTCTGTATGTCGCTCCCCTTTGCCTGCAGCGTGTAGCCCATATATATCGACTGCGCTCGCATATTTCACAAAGGAAACACGATTCTCATGATTTTCATGATTTTCCCGCTGTCAATTGACTTCTCGGTTCGCCTCCAGGAATTTGTCATTCGAAGATTTGCGACTGGTCGACCTTTCTCCATCTCCTGCAGCACTTTTTTTTCTTAAAAATCCGTGTCACAAATTTTTATTTTATTTATTTTTTAGCTACGAACTCGTAAAATTGATCTTCGTTCATTTGGATTCAATGATGCACCGAGTTTTGCCTCGAAGTGGTCGTTCTTCTGACACTTCCCAGCATCTTTCGATTTTTAGGACGATCTTCAGTGCGACTCACTGTCGAAAGCACCAATTTGCCCCATTCGACTATTCGTTTTGCATTTCTAATCAGTGAAACTGTCATTTCATCGTCGTTTCGTTTCCGCAAATTCGCGAAACGTTCGTTAGGCTCGAAAGACAAAAATTTAAAAAAATATTTCATCGGTTGGATCAGGTTTTTCGTACACGTTTCTCATCGCTTTTTTTTATTAGATATTCGCGGAGTCGATTCACCTCGCCTCCACTTCCTCGCCGATAAAAAAAAATCCACAGAAAGGAGAAAACGATTTTCCAAAGATTTGGTCATCGATCCTTCGATCCCCTGTCGATCACGAAAATTCCTCAGCCCTTTACCTTGGACCCGATTGAACCCTTCTTTAAAAACCCTCGATCCTCACACGTCTCATCTTTTCGTTTCGTAGATACCTGTCGTAACGATAATTAGTGTGCATGTTTTTATCTCGTTGTCACTATGGTAGTTGATTAATTTTTTTCGGTGGAGCATGATTCACACCGAACGTGCTACGAGAGTACTTGACTATTAATCCTCTTCACATGAATATACGATGAAAAATACGTTCACAAATCATATATGTAAATTTTAACTCGTGGGAAAAAATGTTAAGGTCCAAAAATAAAAAATGAAAAAATTAACAAAAAGGTTATGAGGCCTGAATCACAAATCAGATTATTTCTAACGGAATTCATTTTTTCTAACTAATTCTTATATTTTTCTAAATGTTTTTTTTTTTTTTTCGTTGTACAAATTTACTAACCTAAATGTTTTTTTTTAAATTAATAATAGAATTGAATTCTATGTTTGGTATTAATAAATATTTTCCATCGTTATTCTTCAGCTGGATTGATAAAAATAAGTTTCGACTGCACGCGAGGCTCCTTCCGAGCTTACAGAGCTTCAATTCCCTACTGTGCTTTAGGCATAAGTTGTCATTAACGATGCACTTTTTGTAAAAAAATAAAATAAATTCAAGTCGTACTCGTCGAGTACCAGTGACGTAGCACTTTTCTATCTCTCTCTAACTCTTTCTTGCATGCTGGGTAGCGGTTTTAGCGAGAGTAACACGCTTTGTATGTGCATGCGACAAGCGACGCGAGCGGACCGTGCGTCGATCGTCGAGCCAACGATATTTTTCATCCACCAAAAAAAAAAAAAAAAAAAAAAAAAAAAAAAAAAAAAAAAAACCCAAATTATTTCTCAAAAAGTAATTGCTTCATAAAGTCTCAAATATTTTTCAAATAAATTTCTATTTACGAATGATAAAAATTTGTATTGATTAATAGTAAAAGTGTACATTGACGTTCGGCTGGAGGATCGAAATCGGACGCCGAGTCGCTCTGCCTAATAATTTCTCCCCACGGGGCGTGAAATTATTGGCGGTAGCCGTTCGGTGTCCGACGAGCGCGGTCATGACTCACTCTCGATAGTAATTTTCCAGCTCGGTCGGAGCGAAACGGGAAAACTAACTCAATTTACTCTGCAACAGTGCCACCACGTTGGATCCTGGAGCCCACCGACAAAGCATTCGCTCAGGGTTCGGACGCGCGAGTCGAGTGCAAAGCCGATGGTTTCCCGAAGCCTCAGGTCACATGGAAGAGGGCTGCTGGTACGTCCCCAATTTTTATTCTGCAATTAATCAAAACACAAATTATTTCTATAGCAATCAAGAAAAAAAATGATCAGCGAATTCTTACCTGACAATTTTTATTCATAAAAAAAATCAATTTTTCATTGGGACAAAACCTATTGAATAAAATAATTATTAAAAAAAATTCAGATTACTAACATTTATTTTTTATAATTTTTCAGGGGATACGCCAGGCGATTACACCGACTTGAAACTCAACAATCCGGACATCAGCGTTGAAGACGGAACTCTTTCGATCAATAACATTCAGAAAACCAATGAAGGATATTACCTCTGCGAAGCCGTCAACGGAATCGGTTCCGGATTGTCTGCAGTCATCCTCATCTCTGTCCAAGGTAAGATTTTTTACTCCACCGCAGCTTCCACGATTTTATTGTAATTTTTTTTTAATTTTCTGAATTTTTATTTTTCTAGCTCCTCCTCATTTCGAAATCAAGCTCCGCAACCAGACCGCACGTCGTGGCGAGCCGGCCGTACTGCAATGCGAGGCACAGGGCGAGAAACCAATCGGCATCCTCTGGAACATGAACAACAAGCGATTGGACCCGAAGAGCGACTCTCGTTACACGATCCGCGAGGAGATTTTGGCTAACGGAGTTTTGGCTGATTTGAGCATCAAGCGAACCGAGCGAAGCGACTCTGCACTCTTTACCTGCGTAGCCACCAACGCTTTTGGCAGTGACGACACCAGCATCAATATGATTGTCCAAGGTTTGCTGATTTTTCTCAATTAAAAAAAAAAAATAAATAAACACAGCAGCAAATTCATTTTTTTAATGCCTAAACATTTTTTTTTCCTTTTGCAGAGGTTCCCGAAATTCCGTACGGTCTCAAAGTCCTCGACAAATCCGGCCGCTCCGTTCAGTTGTCCTGGGCCGCACCCTACGACGGTAACAGCCCCATCAAACGCTACGTGATCGAGTACAAAATCAGCAAAGGCTCATGGGAAAGCGACATCGACCGAGTTCTCGTTCCCGGATCCCAGCAGAACGTCGCCGGAGTGTTCAACCTCAGACCAGCCACGACCTATCACTTGCGCATCGTCGCCGAGAACGAAATCGGAACCTCCGATCCCTCAGACACCGTCACCATTATCACCGCCGAGGAAGCACCGTCAGGCCCTCCGAGCTCTGTTCGCGTCGACGCTCTCGATCAGCACACTCTTAAGGTGCGGAAATTTACCCTAAAAAAAAAGTCAAAACATTAGTCAGTTTGGGTGAAAATATTCATAATGAAAATATTTATAAAAATAATTTCTGAATTCACGCAGGTTACCTGGAAGCCGCCCCCACGCGAAGACTGGAACGGCGAGATCCTCGGCTACTACGTCGGCTACAGGCTCTCATCTTCCGAAAAGCCCTACATGTTCGAAACCGTGGAATTCTCAAAGGAAGACGGAAAGGAGCATCACTTGCAAATTATGAATCTCAAGACTTACACTCAGTACAGCGTCGTCGTTCAGGCCTTCAACAAAGTCGGCTCGGGTCCGATGAGCGAGGAGAGGAGACAGCACACAGCTGAGGGAGTTCCTGAGCAGCCGCCCCATGACACGACCTGCACGACTTTGACTTCTCAGACTATTCGAGTTTCATGGGTGTCACCGCCTCTGAGCGCTGCTAACGGAGTCATCACTGGTTACAAGGTAATTCCCACTTAATCTGTAAATCAGAAAAAATATATCAGCATCTAAAAATTATTTAATAGAAATACCTGTGATTTTTTTAAAGCACAGTGATCAGTCTTAATCTGTAAATCATACAAAAGAAAATATATCCAGATCTTTAAAAATTATTTAATAGCAATACCTGTGACTTTTTTAAAGCACAGTAATTCAGTCTTCATCTGTAAATCATTAAAAAAAATATATATTTCCAGATCTTTAAAAATTATTTAATAGCAATACCTGTGACTTTTTTAAAGCACAATGAAAATGAATGAACAGCTGAATTTTATGACTAATTTCGATTCGATTTTTCATAGGTGATTTACGGACCGTCCGAATCTTGGTACGATGAGAATTCAAAGGACACGAAGATAACCTCCTCAAGCGAAACGATTCTCCACGGCCTGAAAAAATACACGAACTACAGTATGCAAGTATTGGCCTTCACTTCGGGCGGCGACGGTGTCAAGTCTGCTCCGATTCACTGTCAAACTGAACAGGATGGTAAGTCTTAAATCACGAGTGTCGAAAAGATACAGTAGATTAACTGGATAAAAAAAATTAACGAACGATAACAAAACGATTGAATTAATTTCACAGCACCGGAAGCTCCGACCGCCGTAAAAGCTCTCGTCATGTCCGCCGAATCGATCCTCATCTCCTGGCGTCCACCAAGCCAACCCAACGGAGTCATTTCCCAGTACACAGTCTACACGAAAGCCGACAACACTGAGGAAGCAGTGAGCGCCAAAGTACCGCCAAATCAATTGACTTACGAGGCTCAGGCGCTGGACAAGCAGAGGAGATACGACTTCTGGGTAACTGCCAGCACCAACATCGGCGAGGGTGAAGCCTCCAAGATTGTCACCTCTGCTCCCAACATTCGAGGTAACCATCCCACCCAATCCCGTCTTTTTTCCCTCATAAAAAAGCACTTTCTCAAATAATTCCTCCGCGATTTAATTTTTTAATTTATTAAATTCGTTTTATTCGCAGTGCCTGCCAAGATCGCTTCCTTCGACGACAAATTTACTGCAACATACAAAGAGGACGTAAAATTGCCCTGCCTGGCTGTCGGTGTACCTGCTCCGGAAGTAACCTGGAAAATCCGCGACGCGACTCTTCAGCCCAGCGACAGATTGCGACAATTGCCTGAGGGATCGCTTTTCATCAAAGAAGTCGACCGCGCCGATGCCGGAGAATATTCCTGCTACGTAGAAAATTCCTTCGGCCACGACACAGTGACCCATCAACTCGTCGTCCACGGTAATACACCAATCATATCGTCTCCGCTTGAATAAATCCACTCGCAACATGCTTTTGCCAAAACGATTCACTAGTTTATCCTCTCGACGATGAAAATTTATTTTGCGATTCGTACAGAACGAAAAAACAGAGCAAAAACATTTGTAGATCATGAGCTATTCGTGCAAAGGCTGCCCTCTCATTCGTCATACGATCGATCGATCGATCATCGAGTCTCACAACTTTTTTTTTAACGATTTTAAGCTCTTTTTGTGAAATTTTCTCTTTTTCTAAAATCGACGCGAGGTCGAGGAACGAAAGCCGCAAAAGTAAGCGAGTCTTCGAAGCGAATGTGCTAACGAAATGTTGTGTGTTGTGTGTTTTTTTTGTCCAACCCCTCTATCTCTCTCTCTCTCGATCTGTGTCCGGTATCTCGCAGCTCCTCCACATTCGCCGCAAGTAACGCTCACCGCGACGACGACGAACTCGTTGACTATGAAACTGAGGCCTCATATGACCGACAATGCGCCGATTCACGGTTACACGATCCACTACAAGCCCGAATTCGGCGATTGGGAAACCATGCAAATAAACTCGACGACGCAAAAATATACTCTTGAGAATCTGTGGTGCGGATCGAGGTATCAGATTTACGTGACCGCCTACAATGGGTAAGTAACCTAACGAGACATTTTTTTTTAAACGAGTGAAGTCTCAAAAAAAAATCTGTATTGTACAATTTTTTTTTTTTTTAAATATTTTTCATCACCATCATAATCCATTGAAATTAGAGTGGCAATTGCAATTTTGATTTTATTTTCTACCAATTCTAAAGCTTGCTGCATTAGAAAAGCTGATTTATGAGTTGCAACGAAGCGTTGTGCACGCAAAGAAAAATAAAATCTCAGGTGTTAACGGTTCGAATTTTTGCAGAATCGGCACTGGTGATCCATCGGACATCCTGAACACGAGGACCAAAGGATCGAAGCCCATCATTCCGGAAGCAGCGAGATTCATCGAAATATCGACGGAAAGCATCACCCTTCACCTCAGCGCTTGGTCCGACGGTGGTTGCCCTATGCTCTACTTTGTCGTCGAGAACAAGAAAAAGTAAGACAGAGAAAATGCGGTCCGATAAAAGGCCCTGGCATGAGTATCTCTACACACTATGAAGGACTCCCCCAATCGCCGTCTGCGAGAGCGAAAGCTTCTGGCTGCGCTTCTAAAAATGATCGTATCGCCGGTTGCACGTGATCCAGACGGTTTGATCAGACCAAAAAAAAATGACGAAATAATGCTAAGAGGAACAAATGTGGATGAGAATGGACGGGATGGAAAGAGAGCGAGGGATAGATCACAAGTCATCTATCTTGCAATCATAAACCAAAAAAAAAAATATTTATGAAAAATCGACGAACGTCGTAAACGACTTTGACTCGGTTTCTGCTGTCGACAATCGCACTAAAGTCCTTCTGCAATAAAAAATTCTGCTTCAGAACTCAGCCCGAATGGAATCAGGTGTCGAACAATGTGAAACCTACTGGAAATTTCGTCGTTATGGATCTGGATCCGGCTACTTGGTATCATCTTCGAGTGACAGCTCACAACAACGCTGGCTTCGCAGTGGCTGAGTACGAATTCGCGACGTTGACCGTCACGGGGGGTAAGTGGCCAACTTGGCGACTTGGAAGGAACGTCCAAGTCCAGTAGAGAAAAAAAAAAGCTCGTGGTCCTTTCCGCGAGACGTAGACGCGCTCGCCGTACGGGTTAGCCGGTGCTCAATGGTGGCTGGGATTTAGTTTCTTATTTTTATTATTTTTTTCTCTTTCCTTTTTTCCTTTACCTACGGCGACTTTAATTGTGCACTATTCAGACGGACACACTTGAGTGATTTATTCTGAGCCTCATTTTCTTATCGTCTGCGACACGAAAAAATGCAGTGAAATACGAAAAAAAAATTCCTGAAATATTAGAGAGTAGAAAGAAATATTTGGACTCTATCCAATTTCTTTTCACTCTCTAATATTTTAGGAGATTTTTTTTGAGGAGTCAAATTTTTCTGAAATATCAGATATTTCAGAAGAATTTGGAGTCCGTGTTTCACAGCATTTTTTCGGACAGAAGACGAATGGAAAATGTTGCAATGAATAATCACAGTGCTGACGTTTGAAGAAATGAACAATTAGAGGAGCCAGAACGATTTGTCACTTTCGGTTCTGTTTTACGATACAGCATCGTGAAATATTTTTTGTTCCAGGCACCATAGCACCGGCTCGCGAAGTACCGGACATTAACGGTCGTGGCAACGACGAGGATCCGATGAAAATTTTTATGGCTAACTTGAATTTGGTTGTGCCGGTCGTAGCCGCGCTCCTCGTTATTATCGTTGCCGTCATCGTGATCTGCGTGCTTAGAGGAAAGGGCCACGGAGCTGGCGACAAAGGTCTGTAATTTTCAGTGTATCAAAGCTCCTTTTTCTTTTCCTTTTGGCGAAAACAGGAACGATCGCACCGCCCGTGCGCAACAACGGACCGGATAATACTGACGTCAGACGTTATTTCCCGTGGCTACCGAGCTGGCTCGATGTACATGTCGTTGTGCCCGTCGGTGCCACGGTCGTCGTTATTATCGTCGGCATTGTCGTCATTTGCGTCGCACTTTCGCGAAGAACTCGAGGCCCGGAGCAAACGCGGCTGCGAGGTATCTCATCAGCCGACGAGAAATATTACGAGGGACAATGTATAAAACCTTTTTTTTTATAATATTCATAATAAGCGGACGGAGAGTGGTCGGAAGGGGCGTTAAAAATGATCTGACGATTTTCACTTGGATACTCATTTTTTTTTTATCACATAACGAAGTAAAATTTTTGAGAAAATTTACTGTTAAAAATTTCCTTCCGACCACTGCTGCGTGTAATTCACTCAAAAGTCTAACTCGCTCTCTTTCTTCCCATCGACATGACACCAAAATCGCTGTCTCCCCAAAATGTCTCCTAGAAAAAAATCCGAAGTGTCACTAATGCCAAAAGATTTTTTTTTACATCCATTCCTTTTTCTCTGAAAAAGTTCCACCTTTCTTTTTTACATCCATTCCTTTTTCTCTGAAAAAGGAATGGAAGTAAAAAATGAATGAATGAATGGTGGATTTTTTTCCGAAAAATTGTGATCAATTGCACAAACAGAATTTTTGAAAATTGTAAGAAAAAATATCAATTTTTTATCTGGCGATTCTTTGGCAATAGTGACTATCTCTTCTCGAAATCAAATCCTCTGTAAAATCCGCAAAAAGCAGCTGAGCACTTCTGTTAAATATCACTTTTTAAAACCGCGGAGTGGCGTTTTTTCGTTACAGATGATGTGGTCTATCAGCAAACCGGAGTAGGTGGCGCGACATTGGACAAACGCCGACCTGACCTTCGCGACGAGCTCGGCTACATTGCCCCGCCGAACCGCAAGCTCCCACCTGTACCCGGCTCCAACTACAACACGTGTGATCGTATCAAGCGAGGTACAGTTATAAGTAAGCCACCCTTGCCAACAAATCCGATTTCTAGATCGACAATTTATCTCTTTCCTTATAAACGTCTATAGATGTTGTCGCATCGGCACGATCGTTCTTATATCGTTCCCGAATTATTATTCACCGCGTTACAACCCAAAGTGACGTGCGACTTTCGCAATTTTTTAGCAAAAAAAAAAAAAAAAAAAAAAAAATTCCCAAAGAAATTCGCACGTGACTTTGGTCGTACGAAAATCGAGACAAACCCACATTTCGGGTGACGGTGTTTTTGTACCTCGCTGCACATAATTGTAAAGCACTAAATAATTCACGCAGGGATTAAAAAAAAATTAAAGTTTATTCGTTTAAAAAAAAATTAAAGATCTGTCAGATTTTGGGCAACTCGCGATTAGAGAATTGCCCAAAGTGAATAAAATCAAAAGTGTTAGCGTACAAATTACACCAAACCCACAAAGCACTCTGCCCGCAACAACAAAAACATCCCACGACTCATTGGTATTACAAGAACGCATGAAAAACGCGTGTCCCACACTCTCGCTTCTATCATCATCATCATCATCATCACCATTCATAATCGTACACTCAGGCCGACAGTCTGTCACTCTTATTCGATTAGTGTCTTAGGTGCTTCGCCACCAATTTTATTTTTTTCGTCACTCTTCTTTTGCAATTTTATCTTGTCACGTTGTTTATCATTTTCGTCACAGCAAAAACCGACGGTACGTTGGCTGTTACCATTTGTTATTTTATTTTCGTTAAGCTTGTGGCAAACCCGCTGTGCGTACCAAGTGTGATTTTCATTTAACGCCAGTCAGTGTAATTCTCTCAATTTTGTAAAAAAAATCAGTCACATTACAGTTACCTGTAATTCTACCATTTTTCTGAGTGGAAATTCTCGACCATTTCGCTGCATTAATAGATGATTAAAAAAAACGGAGTGAGTGAAATGCGACCGATCTTGAAGTACTTAACCGTTGGACGTTTCATCCCCTTTGGAAAAATTGACGAATCGAGAGAGACATCCCCCTTTGGAGAAAATTGACGAATCGAGAGAGAAGAAAAAAACGGGTGCGGATGGCTTGATAGGCGCAAGCGGGTTAGCGACGGTCGTTGTGTAGCGTATGTTCCGACAGGTGGTACAGGCTCCTTTAGAAGCCACTCGACGTGGGATCCGAGGCGACACATGTACGAGGAATTGTCTCACGGTGCTCCGAACAGAAGGTGCCCACCTCCGCCACGTATGGGCAGTACTGACGGCCTTTCGCACAGAGGTTGGTACATCAGTGTTGTCGGGGTACGGTGACCCTCGGTGATTCACGAAAAAAAAAATCAAAAATAAAAATTAAAAATTCGATTGCAATTCATTAACCACTGACAATGAATAGTCGTTTGCTGCTTGTATATATTTATAAATATATATCTGTATCATAAATATTAATCACTAACAAAGCTACCTCTTACTAACAATTTTGTGTCGTGTACAAAAAAAATCCCATCGCGTTTTCAATAGATTTTTGAAGCATAAAAAAATGGTTAAATGAAATTTTCGCGCGAATGATGATTCGTGCGTACCGAGAGTAGGAAAACCTCCCCGAAAAGTACTACTAGGTCTCTCTTTGCACCGTGTCGCAATCGGAGCCGATACAACACGACGAGTCGTAAGTTTTCCAAGTTCGCCGGTTGTTTAGAAGACCAAAAAAAAAAACAATCGATATATTTTTCCAACGAGAAGAAGGCAATATTTATTTTTTGCACGTTCGCATGCGTTACGCTAATTTTATTCTTTAATTTGTGGAAGTGATTATTACAAACGACATTACAAGTACACACAAACAAATCATCCTCATTGCTAGCACCTCTAACAGAACACACAATTTATCCAGTAATGTGATAATTTAGTCTTGCAATTTGTCTAGCGAGGTAGGTATCGTTAGAAAAAAAATTAAAAAGTATCTCAAATTGGATTAAGATTTTTTTTATCAATTGTCGAATACAGATTGTGCATGGATCACGATTAGCGTGTGACTCAATTCACTGGTAACGATGCATCGAAGAGTAAAATTTTATCTACATTGAAGTAGACCTTTTTGATGAAAATGCACAAATCTGTCTCCTAGTCCATTAATCGCATTTATTCATCACGTAAATTTTCGTGATCCAGCAACAGTGTCTACCCGGCGCAATTCATTGATTTCAGGCATGGAGGATGAGATCTGCCCGTACGCCACGTTCCATCTGCTAGGATTCCGCGAGGAAATGGACCCGAGCAAGGCCATGCAATTCCAGACCTTCCCGCATCCCGGAAACGGACACTCAGGCACTATGGGACCCCCTGCTGGACATCCCACAAACGCATCCGCACACAGCCGCTCCGGATCTCAATCTATGGTACAAATTCCCTGACTCGAAATATTTTTTCCAGAGCTTTTACATTTTTTTTTTTATTATTCAGGGATTTTTAACTGTAACCATTATCCAATTATCCAGCTTAAAATTTCTCCAACAGACCAAATGTCTAACTTTTTAAAAAATAATTTTCAGCATCGTCAGAACGGTCGCTAACGATTTTTTTTAAATAATTTTCAGCCCCATCAGGACGGTTGCTAACGTTTAAAAAAAAAAATCAACTCCGTCAGAACGGTTGCTAACGTTTTTAAAAAATAATTTTCAGCCCCGTCAGAAGGTTGCTAATGTTTAAAAAATCAGCTCCGTCAGAACAGTCGCTAACGTTTTTTAAAATAATTTTCAGCCCCGTCAGAACGGTCGCTACTCCCGAGTCCCATCGCAGGGCGGAAACCAGAACGTATTTTCTCCCGAATACGACGACCCAGCTAATTGCGCGCCCGAGGAAGACCAGTATGGATCCCAGTACGGCCAATACGGAGCTCCCTACGATCACTATGGATCCCGCGGATCAGTCGGCCGACGCAGCGTAGGATCGGCGCGTAACCTTCCGATGTCCGGATCGCCGGAACCTCCCCCACCACCACCAAGGAATCACGACCAGAACAACTCGAGCTTCAACGACAGCAAGGAGAGCAACGAGATCAGCGAGGCGGAATGCGATCGCGACCAGCTGCAGATGAATCGTAACTACGGCGGTCAGTACCTAAGACAGGGTTCGATAATGGAGGTCAATCGGTGCGATAAATAGTTCACTGAGACCTGAATCCTGCAGCTCCATTATTTTTTAAAAAGCATTTATCGGAGAGTCGATAGAATAATTTTGGGTCATTTCAATCGATTTCACAATGAATGTTAATTTATTAAAATAATGGAGAATCCTGCAGCTCCGTTATTTTTTTTAACATTTATTGGAGAATCGATAGAATAATTGTAGATCATTATTCAGTCGATTTTACAATGAATGTTAATTTATTAAAATAATGGAGAATTCGTGTCTCTGAACAGAAATATGTTCCTCTGCATCGCTCAACAATTTTGCGGCTTCAAAAGCCTCCGCCATTAATTGACTTTACGTCGCAATTTTATTTTCAGTCTTCGTCTCTTCGTTAAAAGATGTGCGAAAAAATTGGCTAACACTCCACATGTCTATTACAGCGCCCTAATTAAGGGAAAACGTCAATTGACTAAGGATCGCAGCTTCGACACGGAAGATTTTTCCACCAGATTCATTTCTTTAATGTGTATTTGTACAGCTTCGTTTTGAATTTGCACGTTTTTGTACTCGTCGACGTTCGTAGATCAGCACTACGATAACCGAGGCTTCAATTCGGCGGACAAATCGCTGATAAAAAATTCGAGTCTTCGTCCCACTCGTCGCACGAAAATTTATGCGGACTCTTTTAGCGCTTGAAATTTGTTTTGCAATTTTTCTTTTCGCATTCGACGACTTCGTATCAGAAGCTCCGAGGGAAAAGAAGTGCCAGGAGCGACGATCGAGTGTTTTAACAACGTGTGACTAATTTTATGTTCGTCTTAATTGTTTTTGTTACCGCTTCGAAATCGCATGTTTCACTTTTTAAATGTGTTTCCGTCGATGTCGTAGTAGTGATCGTTGTGACAATTGGTTCGTGTGTTTTTCTATTTCAGTTAATGCTCGCGGCAAGGACGGCATGACCACCGAGGAGATGCGCAAGCTCATAGAGAGGTCAGTAGCTTGCGTGTGGGAAAGTCTTTTATTCAAGGAGGATTTTATCAATGACGTTTCCATGTTGACGCGCCTCCTTGGCTTCTCAGGTCGAATTTCTTTGGTAACGCTCGTTTGGGGAACGCTACTGCATTAGAATTTCGACACGACGAGAGCTTTCCGTCGCGTCAGGTCGCTTAGTCAATACTTTATTTCGATTTTTTTTTCTTCCCCGAGAAAAATCCAAATAACCCTCCAAAATCCTTCGAATCCTCTCAATCCACGAAAATAGACCAATTGTCAAGCGATTTGACGCGGCGAATGCGACGCAGCTACTATTTTCAATGATCTCTTCTATATCTCTGTATATTTTACCTCAATTGAACTGCTCGTGTAATTTAAAAAGGAGCTGGAATCAGTTTTAATATCCTAAAATATGACGACGTAAAATTCGGACAAACAAAATCCCACAAAAAAGGCATTTATGTCCTATTGATTAATTGCTGAAAAAAATACACACACTTTTTGCCTAAAATCGCCCTTAAAAAAAGTTGTGCATCCATTTTTTTTCAATTGACCAAAAACAATTAATAGCAAAAATGAATGCACGACAATTTCTGCGCGAGGCTTCTGTCAAATATTTTTCTCTCAGACCAATCTAACATATGCCGTGACCTTTTCTTATTGTTCCATGACTCTTTGCTCAGGAAGCCGTAAGTCAGTTAATCCGTCTTTATCCTTTAGGGTACATTCCGACATTTCGACCAATAGAAATTATTTTTCGTAGTACGCACTTTAATTCATTACGCAAAAGAGCAAAGGTTACATTGATAAAAAATATAAAAAAAATTGTCACTGAGTCGGAACGTCCCCTGAAATGGGATTCAAATAATTGTTTCCCATAATTGGCGAAAACGCCAACAAAAAAAGTATCATCAAACAATCCAAGTCTCCATCGCAACATCATCACGAAAAAAAAAATTAAATATCTAAGCTATAATCATGCATGCAATTGATTCGTATCATCGTCAGTGTGTGGAGTGTGTATGAGTAATTACGGTGTGTGCGTGAATCTGTGACTAACCGAACGAGCCTACTTTCTAGAAAACCAGATAAACGATCGATTAATCAATGACTCCGTCGTAGATGAGCGTAGAAATTTCATTAACTGCTGATAACCATTCGACTGCTGGTGCTGGCGTTGCTGCTGTTCATCCTGCCGACGACGTTTCTGCTCTCCCCGCTGCAAAATCCCCCCTCATCATTGATCATTGACCTTTGAATCGTGTAGCCAGAAAAAAAACAGAACATTTACCTCCAGCACATCCGTATAAATATTTTTGCTACTGCTGACGTAAAATTTATCGCACGGAAAATCGCACGCTTGCTCGTCAAGTATCACGAAATATTTTTTCTATCACACTGACAGTCGTCCAATGATTTGCACAATTTTTTCGCAATTTCACAGAATTGATCTTGAACCATGGACGTGTGGCGCATAATTTCGCAAATAAATTTTTCCTCACTTCTTGAATAAAAAAAATAAAATAAATAAATTCATTCATTCATTCTTTTTATTGAAATCAAATTATAATCTTACGCGAATTTATGTGCAACACGTCCTAAAATTATTGTAGCATTTTGTATTCATTTTTTTTTACAACGGTTGAATTTTCACTTCGACGCCAAAATAGTGTCATCGATTTCATTTTTATTTCCACGAGCCAAGTTATTGACAAACAAGCGTCGCGAGATCGAAAAAAAGAGCCAAGCTAACATAATGTCCCACCCCCAAAACCCCATCGTTCGTTGATTAATTTAAAGTTGCCTGGTGAACGGATTGAAATACTTGGAAATGATTGTTACAGAAACGAAGCTCCAGGGCGGCAAGCCGGCCCCCCCACCAGCAATCACGGGGGACTCCTCACACCCTACGATACTGTGGCAGTGTAATCTGTAAATCAGCGACGAACATCAACGCCATTCGCCTCTCGTCGTCGATCCGCAAGCAACACGTCTGACATCTCTCTCGTCGAACCAGAAGTCCAAAAAAAGCAGCAAGAACGGATAAGAGAAAAATAATTAGACGTATATATAATCGATATATACAAGGGAAAAAAAGGAAACGCGAGAAAGGTCGTAGTAACCGAACGTAATCACAGCTACAATCATCCGCCTTTCTCCCAGAATCTTTTTCACACATTTACTCAGTGCTCAGTAGCGTTGGTCCAATTGCAACGATTTACCATTAAAAAACGATCGACGAAACTCTCTTCAAGATAGATAGTCTCGATAATGACGTAAGATTTATGCATACGACTTTTATGCGGTGGTCGGTAACGATAAATCTGTCGCAATCGGTGTCACGGGTCCCGAACGATATTCGAGGCGCGCTTTGTTTTTTTTTCCTCGTCGCGCCTGAACCGCTTTAGCATCAAATTGTAATTCGCGTAATGACGATAACGTTAATTGGTACTCTTTTTTATATTTTTTTCGGGGGGATGTTTTTTTTTGAGAGGAGAAATTTCGAATCGTCGCGGTCTGAGAACGTGGAAAAATTACAGGAATAAAAAAACGTTCGGGTTGTTTTCGATGGAAAACAATGGCACAAACGTTTTCTGCACTTTGCTCAAAAGCTGCGCAGAGCCCAGGTGGTTCTTTTTTTTTAAGTGCTTCTTCGCTTTATTTAAAATTAAGACCGAGCGAATTTCTTCGGCTAATGATTTGTTGCTTCGTAGAGCAATCGACGATATTCGGTCGCTTCGCGTTTCTCAGACTGCATCGGTTGCAAAATTTTTCCCCTAAAGGTTCAGGCGTCGAATGTACGATTATCGAGTCAAGGGACTTGTGGCTGCGAATTGCTCAGAGCGAGAAGAAAAAAAAGGCAGACGATTATCAATATCAAAGGCGAATGGCAGTACCGAAACGAGATGAAATCTTCGACGCCCGGAAAATTGACGGTTTTTTCTCGAAGGCGTCGGGAATGAAATTTTAGATTTAGATTTTTTGCGAATTACGTTTTCGTCGCTCGCGAGCTGTCGGATAAAATGAAACTACGGTACGTGAAAGTGTGATTAGTTGCTCGTTTATTAAGTCATGGTTGTGCCACACTGCCGAATTTTCCCCTCGGCTAACACGCGATTATTATTATTATTATTATTATTATTTTCTCGTAACGAAGGTTGTGCTCCCGGGAATCGTCGATGAATTAAACTCGAGAGAGACAGATGGAGAGAGGAAGAAAAAAAAAAGAGAGAGATAAAAAAAGAAGAGACATCAAACTCAATACTCGATAAATCATTTAAAACGCAAATTCTCCAAATTCTGTAGCTACAAATTCTCCAAACTCGGCACAAAGAGAGACGATAATAGCCACTTGATCGTTCGCTGATAACTTTCGAAGACAATTCGGGATTCACATATGAAGACACAAAAAACAAAAACGACAAAAGCGCGAAATCGGTTGAATCAAATCATGGCAAAGTTTAGCAAACGTAAATTCATTTTCAAAAAACGAAATATCGTCGTCTATAAACGCAGAAAAAAAATGATAACGCTAAATTAACGCAAGTAAAAAAGCAAAGGAGAGAAAAAAAAATTAATTACAAGATAACAAACTCGTGATCGTTCTTACATCTATGTATCCGCTACCCACATACCTAATATTAAATAATGATAATATTGATAATACTGATAATATTGAAAGGGGGAAAAAAAAGAAGAAAATCCATAATTATAAACAGTAAAACACGACGATGATGTATACTAGCTTTTAAGGGCGGCCCAAGAGTTTCGAGTAATATTTGTGCATTGATATTATGTCATGGTTGAACATAGGTAGGTTAGGACTCACGTACGTATTTAGAACGGATGATGGTCGCGAGAGAGTACTTTTCGCCGGCTCAGCGATTCCTTCCCTCTGCGACTGTGAATCAATTTTTTGGCGAAAGCATTTCTGTCAGCTCGCGAGGAATTAATTTATTGAGGGAAATCAATTAATGCATTTTTTTGCTCCACGACTAAGGAGATCAAAGTGCTTGGCACTAATCGAATCAGTGTAACATTTTTCTAGCAATTTTCTGGTCAAGTTTCGATTTACACTTGATTGCAATTTTTTTTTTTTTTTTTTTTTTTTTTTGGAGAGGATCGAGCGTACGATCGCAGATGAAAGGAAGACGCTTTCGGTGCGTCAGTACGAGTCTCATAAATTGTTTTTATCGCCAAGATACTCGTTTTAGCGTATGTCAAACGTATCGTAGATGTTAGAGTCGCTGAAGGTGTTTTATTTTCGTTACTTTTTTTTTCGTTCGTCGTATCAATTGTAATTCAGCCGTTGAGTGAGTCGGGAGGATCGTCGATCGAGATTTCGATCGCCGATCGCAGCGAGCACAGGGAGAGACGAGGGTCACGACGTGAATTTTTCGCGTTCGATTCGAGCAATTTTCCTCATTTGCCTTTTCCTCCGTTAATCGCTCGGTCGCGTTTTGTCTTCGTTTCCATTTTTGTTTTTGCGTTTTTGTACAAGTCAATGTCGAACTTTGTGCTCTGTGATTAATGTGTGTACGTCTATGTCATAGTATTGAAGAAGGTGAAGTTAGGGTCAACGAGATGCAACGACCAAGATATCGATATTCGGAGGCTGTAACGATTGTGAGATTTATAGTTGAAAGGCTTAGAAAACGCGGAATCGGGGTGAGGAAAAAAAAGACACGAGTAACAAAGATTACAAAAAAACGAAAAAAAAATCATCCCTCGTCTCCCGCAGTTTCGTCCCGTACGCACTTTACTCGTAAATGTGATTTAAGCAGGATAAAAGAGCAAACCCGATAATTAAACGAGATGGAAAAAAAAAAGCGAAGCACACAACAAGGATTATTAATACTATAGGTAAACATGTAACGCTGCGCAGCGAGTTTTTTCGTGTCTCGTGTATGTGTTTAATAAGAGATCGTGCAACCCAGATTAACAAGCAAAAAAAATAAGCAAAGGAAAAGAAAAAATACAACGTAGCCCTCCTAACTAATAATATTACGACAATTATATTAATGAGTAACGATAATTAATAACACTACACTACTACCTACTACTGCTACTACTACTTATATGAATAATATACAAAATACGATTATTATTATTATTATTAATATTATTATTATTATTATTATTGTAATAGGTATTTACGACTTAATCACGTGATGCTTGGAAAGCTTTTCACTACGTTACGTTCGAATTCTCAGTTTAATATATGAATATCGAGACGATAATCGATCGGCCGGCAGTTCCCATCTTTCGCGTTCTGCGAGAAATGAGCAACAATTGTGGATTTGAATTTTTCTCATTAAAGGGTTGCCGATTTATTTTTTTCGTCACGATAAATTTTCGCACGCGAATTTTTTTTTAGTTTTTTTTTCGTTTGCGAATTGGAAGAAAGTTGCTGCAGATCGTTGGGCGAACGCGAAAGGCGCGTTCTGGCCGCCGATCGATTGTCGGATAGCGCGTTTAATCGTATACCGTAAATTGTAAGGTTGAAACCGAATATCTCCACATGACGCTTGCTTTTTTTTTGTGTAATATGTGTGTTTTTTTTTTTTTTTTTTTTCGTCAGATGTGACGAACGTCCGCGATAGACGCGCGGACTTGCTACACACGAAACACTTATCCGCGCGAATTCCGTTGTTATGTAGGTGCGCAGTCGCTGGTTTGGATCTCGGATCGATACACGAGAGATCGATCCGCGAGATTCCTCTGTGTTATAAACGATCCGATCAATTGCTCCGTGTTTTAGTCGCGACACAACGTTTTTCCTCCCTTATCGCACGACTGCGCAACCTAATCCCCCCGCCCCCACCCCCACTCCGCCCCCTCCCCCCCTGCGCCCCTCAAGTTTTTAACTGTCTATTCAGTGCCACTATACTTTATGTTTTTATACCAAAGTTGTAGTGTCTAACTTTACGTTGAATAAATAATACGTAAAAATAATCAATGTGTACCACTATTTTTTTACCTCTGCCTGTGTGAAACAAATGTATTTTTTTCGCAGCAATTTGCGAGTAGAAATGCTGATTTACAATTTTTTATAAAAATTCTTGATTCAGGGGATTCAATAATATATAAAAATTTAAGGTGTTTTTTTTTAATCCTTATCAAAAGCCGGCAAAAAAATAAATCTTATGAAAATATTTTCGACCACCAAAAATATCGAAATTGATAAAACTCCCTCCTTCGGCTTCATGATGATGAAAAAAAAATCATGTTATCACAATTTCGGAGGACGGCGAAGCGATGCTGAGGAAAGTGTGAGAGTCAACTAAAAAAAAAAAAAAAAAAAAAAAAATATCTCGAGTGGATGACGGATAAACGGGGGTGTTTTATCGCTGTTATGCTTCGCGTGTTAGCAGCTACAGAAACGAGATGACGATACCGGAGGGCAAATGACGACTGCAGATAGCGCCGGGAATCACAGTGAAAATACGACTTCTCGAAGGAGATGTTATTAAATCGGCGCTTATTATTCACTCGCTTTTCCGTGGGGTCAGCGATACCCGCGCGGCGTGTGACGTCGACGGACGGGGTCACGTGCCATGGGGGTAAGGCACCCAGGCGCCTCGCCATTGGTCGGTGCAAAGATCGAACCATACCCACCGCGTATTTATATTATCGCCCCGCGTTACTGTAATTATTATTGAGACGCTATCGTCACCGCTCGCGCGCTTTTTTTTTTTTAATCGTATTTATCACGGTTGTTATGGGATATGGGGTACCGCGTCATCCCGACGACACTTTCCTATTGGCCGAACGGTTCACCGGACCCTCAATGAACTGACGATTGTGACACTCGATTGTGAAATCGTTTGAGGGGATTCACCGATTTTTGGTAGCAAAAAAATGTGTCCTATTTTATTCGGCGATAAGAAGAAAAAGAAATTGTACGAAATAATTTGCACGAATAATTTGCATCTCGATTGCGTAAATTAGTAAATAAATTCGTAAATAGTAAAATTTAATTCTGGACGTTTTTATTTATTTATTTAGAAACCTTTTCTATATTTAGAAACCCGAATTTGTCAATTTTTTATATTGCAAGCCAAGAATTAAAAATTATAATAAAATAATTAATGAAAATAATGAAATAATAAAAATAAGAATATTGAGTAATAAAAATAATAAATCTAAATTCTATGATTCCAAAGGCGCCAGCAATTTTACGCCTATAAATAGATTCATCGAGTCGACGATAATTCCTACGTCTTTCCTTTTATTTATCGCGATTGGAAAGTACGTAACACACAAGACGCGAATTGCGACGACTCTTATCGCTCGACAAGTAAACTATTCTGCGTCCCGCGGTAAAATATCGCAAAACAATAGTTTCTATGCGCAAACGATCTCGCGGTTTGTGTACACATTCGCGGGGAGCAACGTCATTAACATGCAAAATATGTTTTCGCGCAGGGGAGGCTCAACGCGCCACGAGAAAATTTATTTTTGCGGATACAACAAAGCTCGCACGATCGCATCTTATTTATTGGCCTCGCCTCGCTACCCCTATCGCCGCTCTTTTTTTTGCTTTTTTATTTTTTTTGTCCTTCATTTGCGTTATCGGAAACCGCTGCGGAGACGCATCGAGAATTATCGAGAATCCCATTAATCGCCCCTCCCCCATAATTGCTTTCGTATTGCGATAAGATTTTATATTTTTGTACATTTAATTCGCGATCAATTTTTTTCGTTTCAACATTTTTTTTCCTGGAGATTTTTAAAAACGTATTGGAATTAAATGAGCGGGGATTAAAATTTTTTTTTATGACGTTAAGAATTTTTTTTTACGTGGGATAATTTTAGTAAAATAATTACCACGGTTGTGCAAGACTCAGAGGGGACTGAGGCGACCGTAACGGCGCGACTAACGTCGTTAGGTAAAATGAGCGTGAAGGAAATGAAAAAAAAAAAAAAAGGAAAGTCGAAAGCAAGTCGTGGCCGCAGCGATCAGCTGTCGAATGAGCCGCGGCGAACGCGCGACTGTGTCAGTAGTGTCACCCGCGCGCTCGCGATGTACTTATTACGCGACCGGCGAGTATTATACGGTTAAAGCTTAGTCACGCGTCCGTGAACTCTTGACGATTTTCACGAAAGTCGTGTCTTTGACGAATTCTTCGGCTCCGACGTTCCCACGAAATGTTGTCCGGTCGGAGTAACCGAAGAAGCGAGACAAATGTCTTCACGAAACTTTCGAAAAAAAAAAAAATCTTTTTTAATTTGTACTTATATATATATTTTTTTTAACAAGAAAATAAAAAAGAATTTCTTGTTAAATAAAAAAATAATTTCTTTCACTCAAGAAACAGACTGAAATTAACGAGAGACTAAAGATGATTAAAAAAAAAAAAATTTGTGAGGAAATATTGATTATTTTTACAACGAATTAGAATAGGAAATCCCTCGATACCGCTTAACTACCGCGAATCCATCGATTTCCCAGATTTTCCGACTGCTGCACCAGACAATTGACGTCAATGCATAGAATTAAAATTGGCGAGATCTGATTGGTGGAAGACCAGTGGGACTGATCGATTCGCGAAAAGCGCATCCGTCGAGCGTTCGCTTCTGAGGAAAGTTCTCAAGGACTTCGGGGAAGTCAAGCAAAATACCGGAAAGTTTTCGCCGCGGCGACGTCCTTGTCGCTTTAGCGGTGCTCTCGCGTTGATTCTCCAATAAAATGGACACAGCACGAATAAAAAAAAATTTTAGGAACCATTTCCCAAAAATAAAAATTGACAAAACGTGGGTGCTGAGAATATTACAAATTTCCAAATGTCTCATCCAAAAATCGCCTCTTAATTTCTTTTTCTAATAAATTCGGGATTCTTAAAAAATCCTGAACTCAAAAAAATTACCCTGGATGCCTAAAATTGCACAATTATTACAGATTTTGTGACCAAAAAACGAAACAAAGACCATTTTTCGCTCGCACATTTTATTTTGCAATATAAAAGAAGCACCAAAGCCGTGTGACGTATTGTCAGCAAGTGGAATACCTCCTCAGGTCAGACGGACGGACGGGCGGACGTATATATATACTATGTACTATATACGCCATTTGGCATGTACATTGTACATGTATGACGCTATGGCGAAATCACGGTGACTGATGCTGACTCGTCGCGCGGTTGTCGCGGCGCGATTCGCTCGATCGGCTGCGGATATTCGTACCTCCTCCCCTCTCCCCCCTTTTCCCCCCTCCCCCTTCGAAGCCCTGGTTACGTGTTTACGGGGAAACAAACGGGAGCCATAACCCACTTTAAGGAAGTTACGAGTCTCGCTGACCGATCGACTTCGTTGGAATTCGTAAGGTCATCATTAAAATCGTCCGCTGCGAATTAAAAGAAAAAAAAAAGGTGACCACCGCTGCGACGACAAAATCGGATCACGATTGTTGTACGTGATTACAATGTTTTCGGTAACAACGAAAGTTTCGGTGAAGCGTATTTTTTTTTTTCTTTTTCGTTTTTCTTTTGGACGTCAAAATGCATCGACAAATAAACACGATTCAAGGTTGCGGATGAGGCGAGAATGCATCGTCCTTGCGTGAGTCATCGGTTCCTGAGAGAAAATCGAAAGAGGGGATCGATTTTGGGACCAAAAAGAATTTTTTTCGATTTTTTAATTGTAGAAAAATATTAATAAAAATTAAAAGATGTAATTTTTTAGATACATCGAAATTGCTATTTAAAAAAAATTTTATCGTCGAGCTATATTTTTTTTTGGATCGTGAATAATTAATCTTCTAATCCAAAACCATGTGACACTATTTTTTATCGCCTCAGGGCAATTAAGAAAAAATGTTCTCGCGTCTGTGGGATTTAATCTCGATAATTTATCGTTCGCCAAAGTTCAAGGTGCAAAGTCTTTGAGATGATCGAGACGTTATTATTTTTTTAACGCGAAAACACCCCAAAGAGTGTGACGCGTCGAGTTGCGTAGCAGGCAAAGTCCGCGCAAACGTTTTCAGCTGTAATCAGCGGCGAAACCGATAGGTTAGGAAACGAGACGAGCCTCCGCCGGTTAGCCACCCGCAGAGCCGGCGAACTCCGGCTAGCGTAATATGTTTCGCTCTTTTCGCAAAGGCTCAACGTTCAACGCCGTAATCAGTCGATGCCTCGAGTCGTTACATCGAATATTTTGACTAGCGGACTTCCGCAATAAAAAAACACGCCCGCGATTGGAGTAATTTTAGAAGTTAGCGTGGATCAGAGTCCAATACACTTGCGATAAAAAATGCGAGATATAATTATTCGACCGACGATTAAAAATCAAGCAGAGTGAACTTTGGATTGCAAACCTGTAAAACAATATTTAAGAATTCACTATTTTTTGTAAAGCTGTTGAAAGAAAAATAAATTGGTAATTTTTTATTTCGCCAAGATTTTCTTTTACTACTACAAACTTTTTATTATTTCTTCTAAAAATAAAAAACTAATTAGAAGAAATAAAAAAATGTGGATGTGAAGATATAAAAAATAAGGGAATCATAATTAATTGACCCTTGCATCAAAATTTTTTTAATATTGGCAACTGAGAACTTTTTTAAATTTTTTCTGCTAACGCAGAAGAAATTTAAATTATTAAAAAATTGTAAAAAATGCGATACACGAATAAATTAATTATTGAACTGTATCGAACTACTTCAAACGCTTCGAATTTCGTTGTTTTCGAATTTCCACTCTTGCACGCGCACATTTTTTTTAATTGTCGCTCGATCCGACGATTTGTTTTCAACGAATGTTTTCGCTATCGCTCGTCGGTCACTTATCACAAGTCGCTAGAGCGTATAGGAATATTTCTAGTCCGCGGAGCGATGAAATCTCCGCGGGAGTACCGTGACCCACTGGGATTCGCTGGGGGTATCGGAAATTTCGAAATCTTGAATGTTGTCGGAAACGTTTTGGCGCGTGTTGCCGATAACGCCGCGCCGCGCGATGTTCTATAACGAGCGTCGATGCGGTCGGGGAATTTATCCGCGCAAATAAATAAAAATCAGCGACTGATAAGCGGTGTTTGGACCCCCTGCAACGCATTATGTCCCGACGCTGACGCCATATTGCATCAGCGTCGTCCCCTTTCGAGCACCGCCAACCTCGGGGTTATCGTTCGATTTTTTTTTTCTATATACGTATTTTTTTCATCGATATTCTCCCACTTTAGTTGGACTCGGTGCCACCGTCGCTGATTAAAATTGTGCGACACGCAGCTCGTTAATCACGATCGTAATTTTTTTCCCTATCACGTGAGGATCGTCGTCAATTCAAATCCTCTAATCAAATTTGATCGAGGTCATAAAAAAAAATGTACTGGACCATTGAATGAAAAGGTAAATTGGAAAAATGTTATTTAATAATTTTAGAACGGTTTATATTGGGAAATTTATTCCTCACATTGTGGAAAATTGCCCGAATTAAATCGAGCATATAAAAAAAAAATTACTGGACCATTGAATGAAAAGATAAATTGGAAAAATGTTATTTAATAAATTGAGAACGGTTTATTGGGAAATTTATGCCTCATATTATAAGAAAATTGCCCGAATTAAATGACAAGTCCCCAATTTTTGAAAAACTGATTAATTTTCTCAGCGGAATGTTCCGCAAAATCGTATAAATAATACAAACGCGCGATCGACGGAATCCCCCAAGAGTGTCAAATGTCGCGAACTATCGGCGCGAGGTGCTGTCAATTCATCTTGACAGCTTCGCACAATTACGTATAGCGACCTCAGTCTGTAACCTTTCCGCAGCCGACACTGCTAATCTTTTGGCCTTGAGACTAGAGACTGATAACAGTCTCGTGTGATTCTAGGATTTTTTTTTTTATTTCAAGAAAGAAATTTTTTGAGGATAAAGTCAAAGTGATCTAAAGAGGTCAAAGGACGAAAAAAAATAAAGAGTTGATATTCCACACGCGCAAACAGCGTTTTCATGCGATGCTCATTTAATTGCTACGTGCCGAAGCGAATAAGACTGAATTCGAGTGGGAAACAATATAATTAGGAGATTTCATCTCGTGAAGGGGCAAGTCCCAACCTCCGACCCCCCAACGATTCCACTGGCAACACTAACACCAAATTGCACGCTGAACACAGTCTCTGTGTTCTGTGTGTTAGGCTGACGCGCAGATAATCTGCTTTTGTGAACTACCCCAAGCAAAGAGGTCATCGCGAGTGAATGATTAATCCGCCAGTCTGTGTGTGTGTGCAGCTTCACACTCACAATGACAATTTTTTTAATACTTATCACGCGAAACAATTTTTTTACAATTAATTAATAGCGATTTCTGTGCAGCCAATTCAATAAATGGGACTATTAATAAATTAATAAATGGGACTATTCAAGTTCGAGAAAACAAAATTTATTCCTTCAGGTGTCATTTTTTTTGGTCTCCAATCAACATTGCAATAATTTCTACGACCAATAGGATAATTTTTTCTGGTGAACGGGACAATCAAGACACTTTCCCACGTAAAGCTGAGGTGAAAAAAAAACGACGAAGACGAATCGATTCCGCGCTGAAACATCTTCGAGTCACGCGATATCAGCCGTTATCGTTGCACCCTTTCACTTCGGCTGCGGCGGCCGTTTGCGTTCCTTTCTTCCGTCCGTTCTCTATATCGCGCCGTGTGATTCACTCTCGCGGACACAAACCGTAACGCGAACGATAAACATCAACGCGCTCGACATTAACGTTTCACTTTTTATTCCTTATTTGCAGTACTGTCACCGAGAAAAAAAATGATAAGGGACAACCGCGGAGAGTTCAACGACCGATTGGCACGCTCGTCACTTGCGATACTTTTGTGCGTACCAATAATCAATGTTTGCGCGATTATTCACGCAAAGAATAACACAATTATTTGCGACTCGGTCTGCGACAAAGTCAGTGTCGCCAAATCTATAAAAAAAAAATCCATTTGTTCAAAAAATATTGTCCAGCCCTTCGCACATTTTTCTAAACCAAAATGTTCCCTCATTGAAACAAGAAAAAAAATGAAATTCCATAATTCTAAGCTTCCACAAAGATCGATCTGCGACAAAGTCTGTGTCGCCAAACCTATAAAAAAATCTCAATAAAAAATCAATTCGTTCAAAAAATATTTTGTACATTTTTCTGAACCAAAATGTTGCCTCTTCGAACCAAGAAAAAAATCCAAAATTCCAACAAAGCGGAAGAATCGATCACAATCGATCGATCCATGTCTACTGTCTCATTAGTCGATAAAAAAAAAAGAACAGCCCCCGCGACGTTATCAGCCGCAGAGATAATATTCATAGCCGCGTTTGTTCATTAGGATCGACATTGATTATTGAAAATTTATATGCTGTAAACTCGGCAGACCGAACGATCGGTACCGGTTTAGTAGACTATCCGTGAATGAACGCCGATCCAATCGCCGCACCATTGGAATGGTCGCAGCACCAGCAAAGGTGGCGTCGGTGTCCTAGAGACAACGAAGCTTATCTGAAGTACAGTTTTCTCGGTCAGGTCCGGCGACTCAGACGGTTCGTGTTGTCATAGTTAGCTAGGCCAACGAGAGACAGCAGCAGCAGCAAAAGCAGCAGCAGCAACGATCAGCAACACACGAGAAGGCAGAGCAACGCTAATATTAGCGTTGCAACATGGTAACCGCGCTCCGAGCTTATTCCTGGCGCAGACCAGCTGCTCGCTGGCTCGCCAGAGTCAAGGTCACGGTGTTACACTATATCGCAAGTCGAGCTAGATGCGTGTTTCTATATATATACATATATATACACGTAGTACATAATGTCACGTTGAAAACCGTCGTCGCGGACGCAAACTCCCGCGTTGTCGGCGCACCAGCGGCGATAATTCACTTGGCCGCTTGTATCTCGATCGCAAAAGTCAACTAGCGACGCGAGTGATCGACGCCGACTGCGCTGAGCGCGGAAAATTGACGATAATGACGCGAGCAAATCATTCGAGAGAGTTTCCTCGCGATGGGTCATCGGACAAGAAACGCGAGCGAATCAAATTTGGGTTAGGGTAAAATAGAGTTGTGATGTATTGGATTTATATGATGATCAAGTGCTTTGAGCTCTTTGATAGTATTTTTTTTTTCATCATTGTAATGTTTTTTAGTTTTCTTGGTTGGCTTTTTCTTTTGCCATTTTTGTATTATTTTCTTTCAGGGGCTTTATTAAAAAATTAATAAATAAATAAATATATATAGCGGCGAAAATTCGATATTTTTTGTGCAGCTTTTTCTTTTGCCATTTTTGTATTATTTTACTTATTAATAAATAAATAAGTATATATAGCAGCGAAAATTTTATATTTTTTGTGCAGGTTATATTTTTATTGTATTATTTTTTTCAAGGGGATTGCCCCGTTCATTAAAAAAAAATAAAAAAAAATAAATATATATAGCAGCAAAAATTCGAGATTTTGTGCTGACGATATTTTTATTTCACGTGCTACTTGAATTGGTCTTAATCTTGTTCGGTTTCGTCGGTGCGATGATCGTTCGAATAACTCCAAAGATATTGACCAGACACTGACAAGATTTATCCGTAATTTATCGTCGGATATATATTACACATGCAGCGTTAAAAAATGCCAATATCTCTCATGTATCTCAGTGCAACTTGGTCAGCTCGCTTCGTCGGTAATACACACCTTGCAGGATCGTGATAACCCGATAACCCACATCCCGCCTCGGTTATCCTCTTAATTAATCATCCGGCGCATATTTTACCGATTTTTCACTTGTCCCAACCGCCCAAGCATTTTTTTTTTTTTTATGTTACGTGTTTACTGATCCCATCGTAATGACACGCCAATCATCATCTCCATATATGATACGGGGGTTATAATCAGCACTCCTATCGTCACCTGTAAAAAAAATAAAAAAATAAAAAACTCGCCTCCTGAATATCAGTCTCGGCAAAGCTGACCGATAGAGCGATTTGCATACCTCACGTACGCGCCGCCGTTGATTCGAACGTAATTGCAGTAGTCGAAAATGGCTCGTCACGCGTGACTGGAAATCCCGGTGGTCGCGGGTGCCGCTCGGCGAACTGCTGACTGCGAACAACCGGGAGCAGTGCGACAAGCGCGGGTTCGGAAATCGCGCAACGAAACTGCGCACTCGCGGTCAATTCGATTGCGCGGCTCGCGCGAGCGCTTGAATCGACTGAGTTGATGTGGAATACCAATGAGCACTGTGTGAATGTGGTTTTCGTGAAAATTCATCCGTTGGGGCTTATCGGTTCGGTTGGTGAGACTATTGCGCGATTTTGTCTGGATTCTTGGACAGCAGATCGATTCAAATTGCTGCCTGAGGTTGTCCGAAATTGTTTGAGCCTGTCCGAGGTTGTCCGAAGTTGTCCGAAGCTGTCCGAGACTGTTCGACGTTGCCGGTAAAAAATTCTGAAAAAAAAAAATTGAACAAAAATTACTACAACGCTGATCAGAATTTGTAAATATTTTTAACGAGATAAAAATTTCTTAAATGGGGTCCAACTCTTCTCGCAACTTTATTCCGGACTTTGTACAGCAGTACAAAGTCAAATTTCTCGTTCTGTCATCCATCCGAACGATTTCACAATATATTATTATTCGTACCCCAATATCGAATGATTTTTTTCCACAATAAAAAATAATCTCTAAAAAATGTCATTGCAACTAGAAAAATTAAAAAAAAAAACGGTCACGGCCCAGAGATTTCAGTCAGCAACAACCCCGTTAAAATGACCACAGCCCACGAAAAAAAAAAAAAAAAAATCCCCGGGCAAGACGATCGATCGATCACTCGCCTTTGCAACGCGAAAACGAATGTTCGCCGCGCTACAGATTACGCTCCACCTATTTCCATTCGAATACCTCAACGCGATTGGCGCGCACGTTCGGCTCTCTCGAGAACCTGAATATATCTCTCCGAGATCGACTAGAAGCTGCGGTTGGAACTTTGTCATTATTTTCCCGGTGTCCCGAAACGAGTTTCAAGTTCTCTCGCGTGGCGCGCGTAATGTTATTCGCGCGTACCCACGAATTATATTATGCAGCGTGTATATTGAGGTGGCTCCACGCATGGAAATCATTAACGGTGAGGGACGAGGGGAAAAGGAGAGGGACCTGTAACCCCTTTCGCCCTCCCTCCTGGTTCCCTCTTTCCCCCTATATTATCGAGCGCTAGACAGGAGCGCGAGAGATTACTTAATCGAAAGTGAGCAGCCTGCACCGACCGCCAGGCTCCGGTGAGCAACTGGGTCGAGAGTGTTCGCTGACTCGCAGACGCGTAGACTAGCTTCTCTCTCTCGTAGGACGTTTTGCTTGCCTGCTTTCTTGCCCATAACCACCACCGCAGTTTGTGCTATTCTATCCTCCCTCTTTCCTGGCTTTTTTCCTCCCCCTTTCCCTTCCCCGGCCTCTCTTTTCCTCCCCTCCCCCCATCTTTTCCTCCCCTCTTGTCCCCTCTTTCCCTCCGCTCTTGGTCCCTCTTTCCCTCCCCTCTGGGTTGATCTTTTCCTCCCCCCTCGCCCCTCTTTCCCTCCCCTCTGGGTTCCTATTTCCCTCCCCTTTTGACCCCTCTTCCCCTCCTCTCTGGGTCGCTCTTTTCCTCCCCCTTCGCCCCTCTTTTCCTTCCCCCTCGCTCCTCTTTCCCTCCCCTCTGAGTCGCTCATTTCCTCCCCCCTCCCCCCCTTTTTTCCTCCCCGCTAGGTTGCTCTTTCCCTCCCCTTTTGACCCCCCTTTCCCTCCCCCCTGCCTCCCCGTTTTCCTCCCCTCTCGGCTACCTTTATTTTTTTTACCGCCTCCCGACCGCCTCTTTCCCTTCCCCCCTTCCGACCCCCCCTTCCCTTCTCCGGACCCTCTTTCTATTGTTCCTGCTCCTCGGTTACCTGCTTTCTTGATTAGTTTGCCTCATACCCACCGCACCGCACCGCGCGGTATATACACTTAATTGCCACTCCGGTTCGATGTTGCTCGCTCCCGGCCTGTCCGTAACTTCCTCCTCGGCTTTAGCGACCAGCGAGCGCGCGGCCACTTCGCGGACAGGAGAAACACGACAATGGGAAGAGGCACTTGCGGCGTAGACTGTATGAGCGGCGTCTTCGGTTTGTCGCTACACGGACCGAATACTTCAGTGACGACAGTTCCTAGACAAGTTGACTTTGAGTGGTTGTAATCATTCAAGTGGAATGATGAGAGCGAATGCGAAGAGGGGGGGGGGGGGGGGGGAGGTTTAGGTTTGGAAATGAATCTTGAAAAATAAAAAAAATAAATCACAAAATAGAATTGCCACTTCTGATTAAAAAATTCTCTCAGCGAATATGCTAAAAATTTGCATATCAATCACCTGTCCAAAAAAAGTGAGAAAAAATTATGGAAAAAATTAAATTTACCAAAGATTACAAAAAAAAATATATATACATTGATGACAATTATCCGGAGAATTATTTTGCCTCTCGCAGGGATTCGCGATAAAAGATGAGTCAGTCCGTCGAACGTATCCCAAAGAAAGAAAAAAAAAGAAAAATATGAAGAATATCACCGCGCGGTGTTTTCGCAACCGAAAGCGAGTGCCACCTGGGGTGGCCCCCGCGCGCGGTAATAGCTGTCACTTTAATAATGATTAAATCCGCAAAACATTGCGTCAGTTGGACCCCACCGGGGGCCTCGACGACGAACGACGACGACGACGACGACCGCGTCGAGATAGCGGAATCACGAGCAGTTGCGCAACACGATTACAATTGCAGCGCACCCCGAACTCTCGTGGCGCTGCTGCCGCTACCGCGAGACGGATTAATTGCCCGACGTTTGTGGAATTAGCTATGTCACGATTGCAACCCTCCCCATTCCAAGTTCACTTCTTATCGCGACGGCCAGACGCAAAAATTATTATTTTTCTCCCGCTATTATCGCAAATGTATTATTGTTATTTTCTTTGGATTCGCGGCCCGAAAAAAATTGCACTGATTTTTTTTCGTTTCTGGAAATGAAAGAAAAAATTAAAAATTGCGTCGGACAATTTTTTTTTATTTTTTTATTTATTTATTTATTTATTTTTTTTTTTTCATGCTATTATCGCAAATTCATTATTGTTGTTTTTTTTGGATTCGTGGCCCGAAAAAATTGCAGAGTTTTTTCTTGCTTTTGGCGACAGCCAAACGCACTATTTTTTTATGCTGTTATCGCAAATTTATTATTGTTATTTTTTTTTTGGATTCGCGGCCCGAAAAAATTGCACTGTTTTTTTTTCGTTTTTTTCGTGACTCGAGGCAGTAACAGTAATCAGCGCAATTTGAGCGAAGACAATAAAGCCGCCGGTCGAGTGCGCGAAGTCGCCCCGATAAGCGAGATACCGTGTATCGCCGGGGCTTGAAATAATTTCAAATAATAATTACGTCCGCAGTCATTCTACTTGCGCGTATCTCGCGACCGGTTACAGCCGGATCGCTGCAGTTCGCCTCGCGGGAGGAAAAGAGAAAAAAAAAAAACAGCAACCAGAGGCGAGGGAGGAAGAGGGAGGGGGCATCGTTAAAACCAGCTAAATTCGGAGGGACTTGGGGTCCCGGAGAATTATCGGAAACTCGCGGATAACAAAAAAACATTGAAACGACAAACGCGAGAGATAATTAAGAGAGAAAAAAAATTATCGCGGCACGTGGCACGAGAATTTGGCTCCTTGAAATTGACTCAGCTTGAAAATTATAAACACGCAATTAAATTCGGTACGAAAAAAAAATGTAACTGATACCAAAATGTTGGTTTTGACTGAGCCCTAAAAAAAGGGTTGGAAGAATTTTTTAAAAATAATTACAGGTTTATAATCATTTAATGAAAAAATTAAAAAAATTGAAAAAAAAATTGAAAAAATTTAATGCCATGTGCTCAATAATAAAATAATAACAATGTACGTGATTTTTTTTTCTTCATATTCTTGTACCCGTAGAAACGGTGTTAAAAAAATCCAAGACAATGCCCGACACTTATGGTGTGTCAGTATTTAAATGCGTTGTGGAGATAAGATGCCAGGCGATCGCGTATACGAATGGCAGTGAATGAGAGTACACCCGAGCGGATTGTCGGCCGACCGTCTCGGAGCGTCGTAATGAAAGTGAAATCGAGGGCGCCTGCAGTGTGCCGCACCCCGTCCAGGTCGGTAACGCGCCGCGAACTTATATACACGGTTACTCGACAACGGTACAAAGTCGTCCGCGAAATATAACAGCGACGTCGTACGACGTTCGACGTCGAAGTCGTCGTTGTCTTACCCTCGCGGCTCTCCGAGACCCCGGAGCGGTGATCGCGCCTGATCGTTATGGGCAGTAAGTACCCACGTGTAACCCGAGCCCCGACAACTCACCGACTTAACGTTTCATTTTGCCAGATACGTGTCTATGTTCGACAACTAGTTTGAGTCGCGAGGAAGATTTATCGCCGCGACGTTATAAACAGGCGACGTCGAGTCGCGAGGGTTCAGTCGGATGAGGAGACCATCGAATGAAGCTTAGAATGGAAAAGACAAATGTTAAATAAAGTTTCAAGTGGAAATATCAAATGAATTTTTGAGTGAAAATATCAAATACATTTTCAAGTAAAAATATCGAATAAATTTTCAAGCAAAAATATCAAATAAATGTTCAACTGAAAATAACAAAATTAAAAAAAGTTCATAATTAGTAATTTTATTTAAAAAATTATTAAATGAGACAATTATCTCCAGAGGAAGTGAATGGTACTGCGAACGAAGAGCAACGGCAACGAAACGTAGGAGAAAACGCAGAGCACAATGAACATGTCTCCGACAGTCCGAGCACGACTTTTATTTTTTTCCATCTTCCGACCTATATTTCAGTCTGCCTCTTCGTTCGGTCTAACGCACCTTCATTTCCTCCTTCCTCAAAGGTGTTTTTTTTCGACTGAATTTCTCGATGTTCCTCTCCGCCTCGTCCTCCTCATTTCACATCGCCATTCTCCTCTCGCCGTGGCCTCTGCCGCTTTCACCCCTCCACCGATCGTCGCCTCTCAGCCGCTGCGCGGGAATCGAGGAGGCACATCGAGAGAAAGGGAGACGCGGATGGGCGAGAGGAAATAAAAAAAACCATAGCAGACTGCGCTCAGACCCCATTCTGTAGTTGCTCGCGGCTTCTTATATAATCGACATCAATTCGCCGGATTTAATTGGGAGCAATAATCGTTAAGTGTCGGGACTGAAAATCCAATGACTCCTAAATTGTTCCTAATTATTAAAATTTTTTATTTCCATCAATTTCCTGCAAAATCATTTTTTTTATTTTTTTTCATAGTACTACGTTTACCCTCCTTCCCCCATAAATTATGTCATCTCTGTCGGTAGTAATAATGTTTGGCTATTTTTTTTGTGCTCGAAAATTTCATGTCTCGCGGTGCGATTATTTCGAGCTCGGTAATTAGTCGCTCGTCGCCGGTTATTCAAATTGCTCTATGAAAGCGAGACGCAATCGCCTCGTCGTGTGATCCACACGAAATCTGGAGCGGATTTGCGACTGCGGCGCATTGTCGCTGTAGGAGAGGGGTCTCCCCCCTCGGCGAAGCGATAGAAATCGGTTTTGCAATTTTCCCAACGTGTAAGTAGACCGAGGAATTGTATTCAAGTTGAAGCGGGCGCAACTTCCACTGCGCAGTGCAAACAGTGAATTACCAAAAGACAGACGCCGCCGGCGGCGGCGATGCTTCGATAGAGGCATCAAATCGCTTCGCAATCGTTGGGCTATGAAAGTGTAATGGGAAATACATTTTTTATTCATGTCTGCGATAGTCGCGAGCGATAAATTGCCGCTAATTATGTCAGACATGGTTGGAAAAATGAAATGTCATCACAATGAATCCTATTGGCTCAAAGGATCCTATTGGCTATAAAAAGTTATTATAACGATTGATGGTTACATACTAACTTTTTAGAATCGCTAAAATAATTTTAGAATCGTTAGCCTAATCTAAAAAATTATTTTCGTTGCATTCCAACGATGCAAATTTCAGCATTATCCCAAAAATTGGAAAAGTCTGTCATTTTACCGTAAAAATAAATTTAACGGTTAAATGACGGTCATTTTGCATACTCTGAAGTGCCTTACCAACTTGCAGCGAATTTATCGAAGCGATGATCACGAAACACGATCCAACTGCTACGAACAGATCGACTGTGGCGCCGCTTGTCATTGGTTCACGGCGCTCGAGGCAAAGTGATCTCCCGTAGGTTGATTGAAATTTGAGAAGCGCCACTGTTCTTACGGCTTCGCACTGTTCGCGCCCGATCGCCATTGGCCCGTCACGTGTCAACGTCCCGCGCGGAGAGAAACCACTTAATTAATTGCCGCCGGTGCGAGGGTGTTAAACAGGCAGTTACGGACAGCCACACTCGGGTGGCACTGATTAACGAAAGGCGAAGTGCAGCTGTACGCAATATATTATACGGCCCGTATTAAGAGTTGCAGCCGAGTTATCTCGACTAGCGCGTACACGGAATAATTAATTCTAATCGCGAGCAGCGTAGCCGCTCGGACATTGGTCATCGGCTCTTCCGGCAGCGAGACTTTCGCACGGTGCTGCAGCGATACGATCAACATTCACGCTTAACGCCTAATTAACCGTAATAACATTGAAGCGAGCGTTGATATTTATTATTCATTGATAGAAGAATATATACACAGGAATTTGATGCACTGTGACTACGAAATGAAAAGTTCGGACAGGTTCTGACAACTTCGGACAGGTTTTGAGTGATACGAACTTGTCATGAAATACTTGGCACTGATAAGGAAAGCGATGGAAATTGTTGCACCATTTAATTAGTAGCTTATCCGTTAATCGGTTCACTCGCACTGATGACTCAATTAGTCGGTTCGGACAAGTCCGAAACGATCTAAACTGGTCCAAAGTGATCCGAACTGATCCGAATTTATTATAAATATGAATACAAAAATTCCTGCAGAGATGTCCCTTTTTTAACGTTGTGTGTCACTGAAAAAAGGTACTTCCTTTTATGCAGCGCGGAATCGAGGATGTCGGATCGAAAACCAGGTATTTATGGATGTATCGGTAAGTGCGAATGTGTTTGCGCGTCCAGCGTTACATCTCGCGTTATAGGCGAGCGTACGAACATCACAAGCGGCGGTGGCGTCGAGGGAGCTATGGTGGGGAAGAAGTGAAAGTGAGTCGAGCATTGTTTAGGAAGCCTCTGCTGGTTCCCAGTGGCTCTCAATGATCGCAGCCGTCGCACAGCGAAGCCACCGGGACAACCTCGGACCGCATTTTAATGTCCTCCCGACGCGCACCCATTCTGGTTACAATTCTTCTGGAACAAACTGTGGTTTGACGAGAAACCGTAAAGACGTTACGACTTTTTACGTTGGGAAATTCGCGGCAATGTGCATTATGACGCAAGTCGTACTTAACGATTTGGCTAGGTTGAACTTTGTATCAATTTAGGGATATTTAATGTTTTTTGCTTAAATAGGCAGTTAAGTGAATTTTCTGTCTTTTTATGTGGGATTTTCATGAAATCGTCGTTATGTTAAATTAACACAACTCTCATTTTTGTCGTACCTCTTTTCAACATTTTTTTTAAATAAAAAAAAAACTTAAGGTAGAGTAGAATATAAATGTATATAGTTATACTCTGAACTATTACTCAATCTGCACGATTTCCCTTTGATAAAAATTCCATACAAATATTTTTATCCATCTTCCCACAACCATTTATTAATTTGTTTTCATCTTCTGCCTCTTTAGGTGATCGACGGTGGATTTTCATGAAATCTTCATTGTCTTAAATTAACACAGAACCATCAGTCTCATTTTTTTCATATTCGTTCTTCAACAACATTAAAAAAAAAAAAAAAAAAAAAAAAAAAACAGAACTTAAGGTAGAGTAGAATATGAATGTATATAGTTATATTGAAAGCTATTACGCAATCTGCACGATTCCCCTTTGATAAAAAATTCCATACAAACATTTTTTATCCTCTTTCCCACTCATTTATTTTTTTTCCATCTTTCTGGTCAACAAATCCCGGTAACCGCCGCACATATTCAACTCTCGACGTTACTCTCTCGGCCGGTCATCGCTTTCACCAGATTTGGCATTGAGAATTCCATACGCCGTTACACGAGCCCCCAGTCGGAGAGCCGCCTGAGCGTACGGAGCGATCGAGAGATCTATGTGTATACGAGTCAACGTCTCGCCGTCAGCTCCAACTCGCCGCGTGACGCCTCACAGACACATTCGCCGCAAACTCATAGTTGTAATCCTACTTTCTTACGTGGGTTTTCCGTCGAATGCTATAATAAGTGACACGGCCTTCACCGTCCATTGGCGTTAATTATGCAATAACCTCTCGCATGACATCAGAGAAAGACCGCGGTTACGAGCGGGAAAGGAGTGAAAAACAACGCGCCGAGAATTGCCGAGCGAGACGAATCGGGGATATTCCAGGATGCCAATTTTTTTTTTCCCTATGAATTTCCGTTTCTCCTCGTGGCGAGTCGAATCGATTTGCGTTTGGATCGCGCCTACAATTTTCTCTGTATAAGTAACCAAGCTGCTTAAAAAAAATGACTCTTACACTAATCATTATTATTATTATTATTATTATTATTATTATACAACATTTTTTTTCACTAATTTTTTTTTGCAAAATAAATTAAAAGTGGTGATTAAAATAACTAATAATTTTCGGAGACTTAGGAAAACGAATACAAAATATGTAAATTTAATGGACAATTAAATAAAATTACAAACTGCTATTAACTGACGTTAAAAAAATGACTTTTTTACGACTAAATAATCGTTCAATTATGCAGAGAAGTCGTTATCACTCCCAAAAATTCTCCAAATAAAATCGGACGTTTAAAAAAAATGCTGCAATGTTTATCTAAATTTTTTTTTTCGAGTCCGTCTTGCACGCCAACTATCTGCTCTTTATTAATTGCCTTCTGTAACACTGGAGCACGTTTCGTCATGTGTACAAAAGAGCAGCCCTGCTCTTTGGCACGGCGTGATATGCATACGTACCTCGTACCGCTAAGTTTCTTATACAACCTCTCTTTTTTTTTCCTTATTTTTATTTCTCTTTTTTTTTTTTTTAATTCAACTCGGGAAGGAGACCTCTGTCGCTGATATAATCTCGCGCACACTGTTATAAGCCTCGTACACGCCGCGCGCCACTTGATCTCCGTTCTCTCTCTCTCTCTCTCTCTCTGCCTCTCTTTCTTTCTCCCTCGAGTATACAGTAAACCAAAAGCTGGTTTTGTGTATCTGGTTTCCGAGACACCGAAGGAAAGTGTATCCATTTCGTTCGTACGTGAATCGCCGTGCATGCATTATCTCCTTTTAAGTCTTTCTCTGCATCGGTTCTCTCGTCTTTTATCTTTGGACACGCTGTTTTCACGTTTTCACTTTATTTCCTGAATTTTGTATTTTTTTTGGGGATTTTATGTGGTGCAGTTGAGGAGCGGAGAACTGGACTGAAATATTAAAGGGTTAGGGAGACATTTTTTTGTAATTCGCGTCACGATCTTTACTCTATTGTTGCTGTATTTCTCATATAATAATAATAATTACCTTTATCACTAAATCAAATAAAAAGTGTTATTTAAAATTAAATTTGCGCCCAGATTTTATTTTATTTTTTCATTCTTCACGTCTATTCACCAGAATTATTATTATTATTATTATTATTATTATTGAATCAAATAAAAAGTGTTATTTAAAATTAAATTTCCATCCAGAATTTAAAATTTTTTAAAATTCTTTTTTATGTCTATTTACCAGATTCCACTAATGCGAGGAGCAAAACCCGAGAAAAAGTATCGTAGAGACTGCGACTTGAATAGCAGACCAGGAGAGTCCAGCGAAAGAGGCCGCGAGAACCTTTTAGGTATTTTTAGGTAGTCGCTGTATTTTTTTTTTTTTTTTTTGGTTCCTTTCTTCCTTTTTTTCCGTCACGTCGGTCAACGCTTCGTCACATTTCATCGTCGAGCGCCGCGCGGACGGAAAGGGTCAACGACCGGGCGGCCGGGCCACAGATAGGAATTTGGTGCAGGTGAGAAGGCGGTTCGGGGCCCAGAGCGCCGGACCCCCCGGCTGTCCCCGGGCCCGCTCCGTAGGTTCTCCTCTATCTCGGGGGGAGGGGGAGGGGGGCACTTCGCTTGTTCCGCTGCTTCTGCTGCCGTGTTTCTTTCCACGGGTCAATGACCCCGAAGATCCCAACGTTGTTTCCGTCGTTTCTCGTCCGCCTCTTCTTACTCCACTGCACACGATCGACCAGCGAGAGCATCTTAACCGATTCGAGGCACTGCGACTCGGGGCTCCCCCTATTTCATGGATGAATTATTTATCAATTTTTTTTAACACCGGAAAATCAGTACTTATGGGGGGTCGAATTGTTCTTATTACTATTTTATTGGTCATCGTGAAAAAAATTCGAAGTGAGGAATTGGAATGATATTAAGTTAGAATTATTACCTGGCTACTTTTTTTTTTCCTGTTGGGAATTCCCCGTTTCAAGAGTCGCCTGATGATGACTCGAGATCTGTGATAATGGAAGTCGGAGGAGCGGCGACGTATTTTCCTAGAAACACGTGTATAAATTACGTGGATTATTATTTGATTCACGTGCGACATCGTGAACGAGTGTCAGCTTAGTTTTTTTTTTTTTTTTTTCGCGCGAAAAAAGTAAGGTTGTAGCAGTCCGAGAGGAAAAACTGGCGGCCGAGAAAATTAAAGTAGGGCCGTCGATTAAAATGATCGCAAATTCGTGAAAAACAGTCCTAAAATCCCGAATTTTTTTTCGCTCGTCGCATGTCAACAAATCTCAAAAAAATTCCGTCCCATCGGTCCGAATTAAATGCCGAATTAAATATCCGAGGGGGGGAAAAATTTACCGGCCGGGAAAATTAAAGTAGGGCACTCGATCGAGGTGGTCGACGGCGCGGCTCGCGCACAGCTGGCTGGATTACGCGCGCGCCTCTCGGGCAGCGTTGGAGCTGCGCCAAGTTGGCTGCACGTAAATATAAATACACGCACGCCGCCTCGGGTTGCGCGTGCACGTATGCGCTATGCACCACTCTCGCCCGTCCGTCCGTCCGTCCGAACGCGTGTGCGCCGCGTAATTGTACCCAACGAAAACACATTTGCGTGTGTTAACTCGGCGCGTGCACGTGCTTGTGACTTATAGATAAATATGTAGATATGTATATATAGAAGATATATCCTGTAAAATTGCCCCGCACCTCGCTGTAAAATAATAATAACGCGTATATATATTAACCCACTGGTAAATGTTGAACGCAGTCCGCGGCAAATTGCTTCGAGTCTCTTTGGTGATTCAGTCGACGGTTATGCGGCGTAAAATATGGATAACGTGGCGTGATCTAATGAGATTGTAAAATTTGATACTGCAGATTTTATCAACAGGTACTGCAAAATGGGTGATTGTAAAATTGGTACATTTTAGGTTGAGTGAAAATATTGAATCTTTTAATATATATATTTTTTGTGTGAGATTGTAAAATATAAAAAAAAAGTGTTTTAATATTTATTATGAGGAATTATTGAAAAAATACTTTAATAATGAATTAATCGAAGGTAAAATAAAAATGCAGGCAACTTTTTGCACGAGAATGAATGTCAGTAAATGACCGCCTGGGGCGATTTTCTTCGTTGATCCGCTTATCGCGCGCAGTTATAGTAGTTACAATATACAGTAGCCGCACTATCATTCATTCTTGAGAGCGATAGAAATTATCGCGTTCATTATCCATCGCATTATGCAAATGCGCCGCCAATATAGGAGGAATAAATTGTCCGCGCCGTCGTCGTGGAATTTCGCTTTGGCCGCGAACGACGATGCAGGCAGAAAAAAAAACCACGATGCAGTCCGGAAATTCCGATAAAAACTGCTCTGAAAGAAGCTGACTCTATTTTGGTTTATGTTTATTTTTTGTAATTTTTTCCTCAACTTTTTTATCTCAGAAATATGGCCTATATTTTGAGGATTTGATCCGGCGAGACCGGAAATTAATTGTCAGATAAAATGCAGGCGTCGATTAGAAACCAGGCCGATCGACGTGTGATTTATTTTACCAATCGAGAAGTCCGGGATTACCCGTGCGGACTGATTTGAATCTATATTTAGGCCAAACGTAAACTTGGAAACAAAGTTGCGATTCGGTGGTCGACATTGATTGCAATGCAAACAAGTTGGAGAAAAATCTTCAACTACAATAATTAAACTGTCCAGGTGAAACGTATGAAATAAATAATAATAATCAAATTCAGCAATAAATTCTCAATCATTATTCTACATCCATAACCTTCACTTTTTTTGAGACACAACATTTGAAAAAAATGAATAAAAAAAATTGGTGAGCTTAAAAAAAAATTCAGTTGACTAAATAAATAATTGCGTTTGCCTCCCGCGGTCGATTTTGCGTCGAGATTAGATTAGACTCGTCACACGTGTGACGCGTCCTGTCGCGTATATCGGGCGAGCACCCTGAAGATCGCTACGACGGATGCGAATGTCGTCGAGGCAAATAACTCGCGGAGTCGTAATCTAATCTCCGTCGACTGCGTCACTTTTCTTGAATTTTTTTTTAATTCTTTTTTTTCCTCTGAACCAAATCTCGTCGAGTGCAAAGCGGGGACCATAAATAAAGACGAACCTTGTGTGCTCGAAATAATCAATCGTTACGGTTCGTAATTAATTAATCCCCGTCGACGCGGCCGAAGGTAACACCGTTTGCACCGAGCGACGTCGTAGGTCAGTGACGCGAATTGCGAAACCATCGACGGTGCGTTGTGTGGTCGTCGCAGCTCGTTTCGTATTTATCGGCAAAAAGCTCCAACAATTAATCCTGAAAAAAAAAAAAAAAAAAAATTCCTGTAATAAATCATCTCAAGTTTCATAAAAAAATAGATATAAAAAATGTGTATGTAATTCGATTTTTTCAATCGAAAAGAAAAAAGAAAGCGAATAAAATAAAACCAATTCACATAACAAAATAAGATAAAAAATCCTTCCACCGGAAATTTCATTAAAAAAAAAAAAAAAAAAAAAAAAAAAAAAAAATTTGTATGCAACTCGAATTTGTGACTCGACAATACTAAAAATAAAAATAAAAAAAAAACGAAATAAAGAATGACTAATTAAAATAAAATGGAAAATCCATCCGCCGGAAATTTGATCGCCAATTCCATCGATCCCCGCTTCGAGAAAATCCGCCGTTTAATTCATCGATCGACGATCTCGACGACCGAGTGACTTACGACGTTCTCTCGACTTTAGCGCCACTCGATCTCGGTCACTAACTCCGCTTCCGTCTGCCTCGCGATTTGTCCCCTTTGCTGATTCACTGGAAGCGACGTTGTACTCTGTTATATATAAATAAAATATCCGTACACGCGTCTCTTTCTATCTATCCATATACACATACGACGGATCTGTATATCTATATCTATATATATCAACTACGTAACGTGCGAACCGTATTGCCTGGCGTGGGCCGCGCGCTCGCAGTTTCTCCCGGTTTCTCACACATTGCTCGGTGCCGGGAGAGCAAGGTCAGGGTCGACGTCGCGAAACAGCTGCGTACGACGAGTGAGAGAGAGAGAGGAAGAGAAAGAGAGAAGAGAGAGAGAGAAAGAGAGGGAAAGAGAATCCCAACCGATCGGAAGACCCGCGACGCTCAATCCAAAGCAGCTTCTCCTGTCCTCGCTTATTTAATATATAACACACACATGCAACATATATATAGTGACGTATATATTTTTTTAATCGACACACTCAACGTATCCATATAAATAAAAAATATATATATCATGTGGGTGTCTGTTATGAAAAATAAAAAAAAAATCCGGAACAAAAAGCCTCCAATTTCGATTTTTTTAGCAAAAATCGAACCCTTATGTACAAATTTTCTTCGAAAATTCACACATGTCAAAAAATTGTCGGGCAATATACATATTTTTTTTTATAATATTTATAATATACGACCATTTTTTCCCTGGCCATTTTATTTCTGATAGGTGTTATATAGCAGTGATATAGTTTGATTCACGGTCGATGTGTATATATATATATACACACGATGAAATATCCATCGTCGCCTCAGGCTCAATGAGGCTACAGCGAAGAGTCGCCCGAGACTTTTACGCAGCTCTCGCTGTCGCCTTCGTCCAACACAATTTTCGCTGTCTCGCGTCTTCGTCTTCGTCGGGCCGACTCATCTCGCTGTCTAACGCGAAGCTGAGTGACGAGAGTGTGTTTTTAGACGTACGAACATTAGTGTATCCTCGCGAACGTCGTAAATATCGCATAGACACGAACTTCGGCGACGCCGGGGCCAGCCTACACGAAGTGCGACGACGACGACGACGGTTATTCTGGACTGAGCGGCTTCCAACCGGATACCCTCGCTGACTAATGTAAAAACAACCTAAAGACTCGTCGAACCGAATTTTGTCCCCGAGATTTGTATTTTTTTTAGAAAAATTGTGGTTGTCCTGAGAAGAGAAATCGTGAAAGGATTGATGGGGATTTTTTTAATTATTTTTATGTCCACTGTAGAATAATTTGTATAGTTGAAGGACAACTATTAGTGATTCTTAGCATCGAAATGTTTTTTGTGGTAAATATATTTTTTGAGTAATTTATATTAATTTACCTTCATTTTAAATAATTCAGTGATTTAATTTTTATTTAATTTAGCATAATTGCAATGCTCCTGTAAATTAATAGTTAATAATAGTTAATAATACTCGATAGTAGTTACAGCATTTTTTTTTACATTCGTCTAAGAGTGAAATCACTGCAGCCACAATAAACGACAGTGACACTCGTTAATCGTCGGTACAACAGTTTTTTTTTTTTCGTTTCAATTAACGCGCGGCGAACAATAAAAATGTTGTAGGAAGGTGCAAGCGATATATATAGGCGCGCGTGCGCGCGGCAGGTGCACAGCGTAATAGTAGGTGAGTAGGTGAATCGGGCACTGTACTACGTGCGTTGCGCAACGAAAGTATAGTGGATAAATGTACTTGTTCCGAGAGAGTTACGCTCTTACGATGAGAGTTGCATTCGCCTCGCGCGCCTCGCGTCTTCGGTTACGCGTTCTGCATTACGCTAAACACGTACAGACACACACGGACACGTGGTTACAGACACCACCGACCGGCGACTCGAGTACTATGTGATTGCACCTTTTTTCATGATTTCGTGAGTACTAAAAAAAATGCAATCACAAGGTCCCTTTTTGACGAAAATTTTTTTTTTCGATTCAACGAAGTTTTAAAACCCTATCCGATGGGAAATTTCCCGCTGATTCCAAATATGACCGGTATTTGCCCGAAAAATAAAAATTTCGAGGAGAAAAACGCGAAAAATGTTCTTTACTTTTTGTCGAATTTTAACGCTTCACTAGAATCAATGCAATTTTTATTTGGATGAATGGAATCTAGATTTTCTTCTTCCATTCGAAAGATAACTCTTCAAGGAAGAGAATGCCGCCAGGCAGAACGCGATATCTCGATTCTTGAATTTTTTGCAGATTTTTAAAGTTGACCCTCAAAAATCGCAAATTTTTTGAAGGGGTACCCCTTGCCGTTTTTTTGGCGAAAAAAAAAAATTTCGATTTAACGATGTTTTAAAACCCTATTCGATGGGAAATTTTCCGCTGATTCCAAAAATGACCGTTTTTTGCCCGAAGAATAAAAAATTGTAGGAGAAAAACGCGAAAAACGATTTTTCACTTTTTCCCAATTTTGGCACTTCACTAAAATCGATGTAATTTTTCTTTGGGTCGATGTAATCGAGATTTTCTTTTTGTGTTCGAAAGAAGACTCTTCAACGAAGAGAATGCCGCCAGGCGGAATGTGTTATCTCGATTTTTCGATTTTTTGCAGATTTTTAAAGTTGACCCTCAAAATTCGCAAATTTTTAGAAGGGGTACCCCTTCAAAAATTTGCCTTTTTTGGCGAAAAAAAAATTTTCGATTTAACGAAGTTTTAAAACCCTATCCGATGGGAAATTTTCCGCTGATTCCAAAAATCACAAGCATTTGCCCGAAAAATCGAAAATTCGAGGATAAAAACCCGAAAAACAATTTTTCACTTTTTCCCAATTTCGGCACCTCACTAAAATCGGTGTAATTTTTCTTCAGGTCAACGAAATCGGGATTTTCTTTTTGCATTCGAAAGAAAACTCTTCAACAAACAGAATGCAGCAAAGCAAAACACAATATCTCGATTTTTCAATTTTCCACAGAATTTCAAAGTCGTCCCTCAAAAATCGCAAGTCCCAACTATAATTCCCTCCGCACGCGTTTCCCGCGGCGCGCGCAATCAGCGCAGCGCACAGTCGCTAAGAACAATCGCTGCGCATGCGCGCGGGCGGGTGTCTCGCCCGGCGCGTGACATTTGAATAAAAATAATGCCTTCCCTCGCTGCGCTGGAAGCTCTCGAAACGAGGCGGAGAGCTTAACGCAGCGCAGATTGCGGATTGCGTCGCGCGCGACAGGATGTGAAAATGGAAAACGAGCGTAGGAAAACGAGGCGCGGCGCAAGAGAAAAAAAATCGACGAGGAAGATGAGGAGAGAGAACAGGAAAAAAAAAAGAATAAAAAAAAAATATGGGAAGTGCTCGCGCACGAGCGATCGTGGGCCACTGTCGGTGCGTGACTCGCGCTTCCCGCGCGTCGAACTCGTGGGCGGCGGTCGCGCTAAGTCGTTTTTTTTTCCTCGCTGATTGCTTCTCTTACACGTCTCGTTGAATGCACTTCACGGAGGCGATTGCAGACGAGCTCTCCGCGACGAGTCTTTTGTATTTGCGCGAATATATATACGTATATAAAATTGTACATAGCAGCCAGGCTGTATTCGCTATTCAGAAGACAACGCCACTCACCGACCTTAATACATATATTCATGACGGGGACGAATCGCAAAAATTGGAAATTAAAATTAATGGCTTTGCTGCGGGAAAAATTGAAGAGAGATGCGATTTATTTTGCGAAGCAAAAATGTATGTTTAGTGAATTTAAAAAAATGCATTTCCTGAAGATATAAAAAAGGGTCCCATTTCATTTTTTTTTTTTTTTTTTTCCTGAAGAGTGAATTATAAATTTAATACAAAAGGATCTGAAATTTACGTTCAGTGAAAAATATAAAAAAACAATGCATTTCCTTCAGATATAAAAAAGGGTCCCACAATTTTTTTTTCCTGAAGAGTGAATTATAAATTCAATACAAAAGGATCTGAAATTTACGTTCAGTGAATAATCTAAAAAAAACAATGCATTTTCTTCAGATATAAAAAAGGGTCCCGTTAATTTTTTTTTCCCTGAAGAGTAAATTATAAATTTAATACAAAATTGCGTTGCTGTCGACAATGCTAGACCACAATTTCGCTGAGTCACCCGACGAGCCTATATTTTCTCGTTGATTTCATAATCCCCGTCTGACGTCTCAATAAAACTGTACATTTAATTGATAATTATTAGATGAAAATTGATCAAGACGCGCATGCGATATCAGAAGCTGTATAATTTACCGTTCGCCGAGAGTGGAGGGCGAGTCACCATCACAACCACCGTCAGCCAGTCAGACGAGTGCATCGACCACAGAGCCCTCGCGGGGGGCGACGAAGCAGAATACGAAGAGGCGCGAGAACGGTGAGAAAATGAATGGACGAAAGAAGGGCACGAAGAAATATGAGGAGGGACTTTAAACAGCGAGGGTAACGGGACTCTCGGCTCGCCGCCGACGAGGAGCGAGAAAATATACATCTGCGTGGCCCCCGCGGGTTGTCCAGAAAACCAGCGCGCCGAGATTAATGTGGACCGGTGCGACAGGCGCGCGCGTGGGAGGCTCGACGTCCGCTATAAAAAGAATTAAAATATACTCAGCGTTAAATAAATTTTAAAGATCTCTTCGAGGTCTTAGAAAAAAAAAAAAAAAAAAATACAAAATTTAAAAAAATCACTGGTACAAATTTTTGTACCCATTTTCTTAATTTATTGAAACATATATTTTTGTTAGAAATATAAAAAGGGAAACTGTTATTATTATCATTATTATTATTATTATTATTTCGATATCACTTTCATCCGCCTGAGAACAAAAAATAAAAATAAAAAAAAAACACGGGTACAAATTTTTGTACCCATTTTCTTAATTTATTGAAACATATTTTTTTGTTAGAAATATAAAAAGGGAAACTGTTATTATCATTATCATTATTATTGTTATTAATATTATTATTATTTCGATATCGCTTTCATCCTCCCGAGAAAAAAAAAATACGGGTACACATTTTTGTACCATTTTCTTAATGTATTGAAACATTTTTCTTTTTTTTTGTTGGAAATCCTAAAAAAAGGAAATTAACAAATTTTTTTTCGGTATCACTTTCATCCGACCGAGAACAAAGCGATCCAACGCTCCCCGACCGAGTCGTACGGTGAACGACATTTAATGTCAGTGTTTACCTGCCGTTTACCGGGCGCAGCAGCAGCGGCAGCACACGCGAGAGGCGGCGGCGATTACTCGCGTCGCGCGTTACACCGACGCAGTTGCACGGCCGGCTAATTGCCACGCGGTGGCGGCTGCGGCGGTGGCAACGATGCGGCCGACGCGCGCAGCGGTAGGAAACGGAAGCGTGGGCATCTCCCGCGCGTGCGCGGGACGACTCTCGACGATTCTCGGCCGCGCGAGGAGCGCAGTCCGAGCGTACGAGCGGACGGAGCGAGTACTCGACGCGAGTAATCGCAGCTAAGTATATAAACACCATTTTTTTAAACAATTTTAGCTGAATTTTTAGCTGAAACTACTGTTTCAATTTTACCTGGTATGAAATTTTACCTTCATAATGAAAAAAAAAAAAAAAAGAAAAAAAAGTGGGTCACATTTTTCTAATGACTTTAAAAAAAATAATAAAAAAATCTTTTCACTATAGAGCAAAAAAAATGTGAACCAGAATTATTTTTCTAATTTTTTTTTTATATATTAATATCTCTATATCTCTGTCTTGAATATATACATGAATATATTTATACATAGCCGCACGAGAGTAGCTGCCGGCCTTGATCCTTGGCGCTGCAGTCGCCCACAGACTCCGCGCCCAGCTTACATGTATATAGTACTCACACGTGTATAGGTTTATATATATGTATGCGGGTATATACGAGCGGAGCGTGTATATAATACCACGCATGAGTATATTCGGACTCGCCAGCAGAGCCGAGCACAACGCTCGAGCGTCGTCAGAGCGGCCTCTCGTACTTTCACTAATGTGTACATATCTACCCGAGTCTACCACTCGATACCCCGGGCCCTGGTCTGGCCTGGCCTGGCCCGAGTCTCGCTCACACGTGGGACACACGAACGCGCCACGCACAAGCAGCGTCCAACCATTTGTCTATACATATATGTATATCTATAGTATACATATATGTATAGTACCACAGCCCAGGCCAGTGTTTCTATGTACACGATTCTATTTACTAATGTCCCTCGAACCTGCATACACGCTTAACTAAGCCTAACTCGCTTCTAATGCGGTGCTCAACCGAATTTTCGTGCAGCTTTTTTTTTTTTTGGTCACCTAATTTGTGGTTTGGCCATTTTTTTTTAGCTGAAGTATCGAAGATTTTGAGAATTTCTTTAAAGTGAAATATATTTATATTTTTTTTAATGAAGGATTATTGTTATTATTTTTTTGGTTCCCTGATTTGTGGATGGTTTGACAATTTTTTTGAGCTGGAGTGTCGAAAATTTTGGGAATTTCTTTAGAGTGAAAAATGTATATATATTTTTTTTTAATAAAGGATTATTATTATTATTATTTTGGTTTCCTGATTTGTGGATGATTTGGGTATTTTTTTGAGCTGGAGTATCGAAGATTTTGGGAATTTCTTTAGAGTGAAATATATTTATAGTGAAATATATATTTTTTAAAAATAAGGGATTATTGTGATTTTTTTTTTCGGTGGTAAAAAAATGTTTGGCAGTATTGATGATTAATCGAGTGAATTATCGTCGAGTATGCATAGTGCAACTCTTTATTAGAAAGTTCTTCTTTTTTGACGTTACGCAACAAGACTGAATAATGACTTCTCGCGCGTAGATGCAACGCACGACGTATGTAGCGTACAAGCCGAGAGGATTTATAATCGAGGAAGAATATAATGTTTCGAAGATTCGCCGACGGGGGTTTCACGCAGCGTCGATAACCGCATATAGGACGTTTTACGTCACTTCAACCAACACTCGATCGTTGTCATTAATTTACATTATTTGTCAGTGAAAAGTTTCTCGACTTGAGACGGAATTGCCTGTACACTGCACGCACTGCAACTTTGTGTCTGCCTCTTCTTCTTCTTCGCTGCATCTCGGCTACTGATTGTCGATAATAAATACTCTAATCTTTCTAAGCATCTTCTTTCTTTCCCTCTAACGAGCCATGTAATGCTCGTACATTCATATAGCCGAGTGGAACGAAAGGAGAAAAAAAAATCGATATACGCATCGTACGTACGCCCGAAGGAATGTGGCAACTCTCGACTGTCTCTCGAGTCCATATACGATCTAATGTTAAACGCAGCTGCCAATAAAAGTACACAAAAAAAAAAAAAAAAAAAAAAAAAAAAATATATGGACAAATAAATTCTGCGATCTGAAATAAGACACCCCTTACCCTATAATAAATCTATCTGCAGTAAAACTGTCCCCCAAAAAAATAATCCCCGCACAATAAAAAATAAATAAAAAAATCAGAAGAATATAAAAATACTAGAAATGTTAAAAAAAAATCTCCAACTTGACACTAAACGCCCCATACACTGCATAATACCCCCCTTTGCCCACTGATTGTCGATAATAAATACTTTAATCGTCCTAAGCATCTTCTTTCTCTGCTCTAACGAGCCGACGTACCTCTTATACTAATAACTGTACCAATGCAAACGATCGCAAAAAAAAAATGCGAGTACGCCTGGAAGGATGTAATAATTCTTGGCCTGTCTCCCTCGCCAATATAATGCACACGCACACGGCGCTCACTATTATGCATTATCGCTGGCCGAGCCGCCGCCGGTCACCCGGGGCTCGGAAGTTGAGAACCCTCGTTTCCATTTGTAGGTTACACGCGCAGCGGCTCCGGCGAGTTTCACTTTTTCGTCGCTCGACGCCGTCGGCCCGAGCGCCGCTCCGCTCCGCGAGTATCGGGAGACACAACCGAGAGCGCGCGAGGTATATGGGATGCAGAGAGGTGTACGAGCGCCGCTGCGCAGTCGAGCAGCCTCGCTCGACGAGAAGTCGCCTGGGCTCTCTCGGCCCTCGGCCTATGAGCCTCGAGCTTCTCTATAGCCAACCTAGCGGAGCCACCATTCGACTCGCTGCGCGAACCATCTCTAGAAAAAAAAAGAAAAAAAAATAGCCACCCACGGATTTTTTTTTATTATACTATTAATGTGACTCCCAGCTATTATTATTATTATTTATTGTGTGGTGTCACCTTTTTGCACCGTTTTACGATAATGCGAGACTCGAAGGTGTCTGCGGTGCCTGACGAAAAATAATTAGAAAATTATCGTCGGGGAATTTAGTGGGGGAATTATTTTATCGGAAAAGAGGACACGAACAATATTGTATTACAAGTTTTTTTTTCCTTAAACAATAGTTGCATTAATAATGATCAATTAATTGGCAGTCCTGATTTTATTAATTCTCAACGTAAAAAAAAAATTTAAGATAATGTTTAATTAATCGTAGGTTTTATCAGTTTTTATTTTCCGCGTTGATAAATGTTTTACAAACGACAGAGCTCAGCTGGCGCTAGAACTGCTGCTGCTGCTGTTGCTGTTGCTGCTGCTAACGCTCTGAGTTATCTATGAATAACGCGGTAACGCTACGCTGCTCCGTTGAAAAAAAAAAAAAAAAAGGAGCGGTGGAAAGACAGGGCGAGACTCTCGTGCGCAGCGCGACGGAGAAAAATCCGTCGGAGTAAAAGTCGTAAATCAGTTGGCTGGCTGTGACCGAGCTGGTTCCTCGCTCGCTGCACCTATGTACGCAGTGTAACGGCTACGTCTCTGAGCCTTGCTCGACACAGATACACGAGTCGGAGCACGTGGTGCTCTGGCTGCTCCGTCTTTCGTATTAAACGAGTTGTTACTGATACTCAACGTCACCTATTCGAGTGTCTAATGACACTGCTCAAGATTAATTCGAAAACACCATGAAAATTATTTAAAAAATAAATATAATTACCGAAACACAACAGAATCCCAAAAATGTTATCAGAGTATCGAAGTCTGACCAATTGCAGACTTTTCCACTGAGCCGCGCGAAAAATTCGATCAGTAGTAACAGTCGCGAATGGTCAGACGCGAAATCAATCAGTATTTAAGCTGAAAAAAAATTGGCAATTTTGTAGAAATTGGTAAAAATGCGATTTTCACATATTTTTTATTCATTTACAAGGAACAAATATTAATACGATAATATCTATCTCTGTCTATTGATTTATTTTTATTGCAAACATTTTTTTATTTTTTAATTTTGCGAACAGCGAAGATCAAAGTCGAGGGACCCTTTTGACCGTTCAAGTAACGTCCGAAGTTTCGTTTCTCCGCTCGCAGCCGACTAGGAAGAGACGTTTATGGTACCGCACGTAGCGAAACGTCCAAACGCCGATGATATTATGTTCGGTGAAACTCCAGCGACGAGAGGCCTCCGTACGAGCCTGGAATACCCGAGGAGCCGTCGGCGGGCGACTTTCGTTTTTGAAACGGGCCCGGGGGGTGCGACTCGCCAGTCCAGTGTCCATTTCGGCGCTCTAGACCAATCCTATATCGTTTGTACCTCGAGTGGACCCCCTGAGGCGCGGTATTATAATTAGACGAGCATATTCGGTCTGCAACGCTGCGAGCCACAGAATTTTATCTGAAAAATGCAGCCTGATAAGCGGGACTGATAACCGAAACGAGGTAACTGAAAATGGAGACTAATATTCATATTTCTTACAATTTTATAATCTATTCATTCACAATAAAAAAAAATAGTTCCTTATTTCAATAAAAAAAAATTGGTATTAAATAAAATACGAGATTATAAAAATAAAAAAATGTTTAAAATTATAGAGACAAAATTAGAGGAACAATTTCGGCCATAAGTTTAGCTTCCCTAATTCGTTCCTTATTTCAATAAAAAAAAATTGTAATTAAAAAAAGGAATTATAAAAATATAAAAATTATTAAAATTATTTAAAAAACAGAGGAACTATTTTGGCTACAAGTTTAGCGTCCCTCGGCGTAATAGTAACGCAGCCGTTTATGGTGAAGCGGACACCATGAATCAGCGACTCTTCCTTCTCGCGCTTGGCCGATCAAAGTCCGCCGTAACCACTTGCCGAGTGCTGCGCCGCTCGAGCCGCGCTGAAAGTGAATCTGCGATCCGGGACGCGGACATTCTCTGTGTACCGCGCGCGGTTGTTATATAGCATTGCGTGTCAGTGTGACACGACGCGCACGTATCGAGACCCACTGGCACAGATAATATAGTTATAACTATCCGATCGATTCGCCGATGCGAGGAACGAGGCAGGGCGAAGTGACGTCGACGCCATTTAACCAATCGATCGATTTAATCGGGCGATCAATTAACCAGCGATTTTTTTCGTCGATGCTAATTCGCCTCTAATTCAATTTTAGCAAAAATTGCGAGACCGCGAATTAATATTTCTTATTTGAAAATTGAAAATTCGATAAAGAAATCAATTTTTTCTGGCAACCAATAAATTAAATTGAATCGAAATTATTTTTTTCTGGCAACCAATAAATTAAATTGAATCGAAATTAATTTTTTCTGGCAACCAATAAATTAAATTGAAAAGACTTTTTTTTTCTGCCAACTAATAAATTAAATGTAAAAAAAAATCCTAGTGTTGACTGCACAAAAAAAACCTCAGTACCGAGAGTTAATAATTGTCAATCACAGTTGTCAGGATCATTACATGCTGTTTTTTTTATGTAAAACGACTGTGCGATTCACTCGCAGACTGAAGAATCGCAGCCTCGGGCGAATCGTGGTGCGTGCGGCACAATCGACGATCCGCGCGGTGATGGAGTCCGAATTCCATCGTGGAGAGCGACAGTGATGGGTCCGCCAACGGCCACCCAACGATTTTACATACTAATGGCGACCGTGTACGCCATAAACCACGCTGGTAATCATCGCATTTGAATAAAATCCACGAACGCACATTCGCTTATCGTAACTAACATCTTTCTGGCATTTGTTTCCTTATCAGAAGAGCCAACGGCGAATTGCAGTCCACGTGCTTCGTGTTCTGGGGTCACGTTGGAGTCCTGGGAAACTCGTAAACTCGTCTTTCCACGTACAGAAAATCAACAAACGTCGCTTATGACGATTTATCGACATCTCATTAATCCTGTTATCAGCAAATTTATTTTTTATTTATCCAGTGTTCATTTTATCCAGTTTAACTTTTTTTTCAAAGATTAAAAAATACTAAAGTTTCCGGTAATTCCAAAAAAAAAAAAAAAATCATTCAAAAAACCACCTCAAAAACCTGTCTCTCATAAACCCGAAAAAATTCGTCGACCACTTCTCGCTCCTCAACGGCTTCAGAATGTCTCCACGAAAATATTTATTACACCCCGCCCGACGGCTTCATAAATAATTCATGGCATCGTCTTCACGTCCGCCAATTTTTCTCCACGAACTAAAAATAAAAGTGTCAACAACAAAAAAAATCACTTACATAATACCATTGTGCATTAATTAACTCCATCAAAAAATTCGTAAATAAAAAAATCCCCAGCTCCAAAAAAACCCCTCAACCCCCAAACAGACATCCTTACCACTTTTTTATTTTATTTTTTTTTCAGCAAAAAAATCATCTAAATTCCAGCGGAACACGTTTCCCAGTACGTGTCAGGTCAAAAAAAGGAAAAAAAAAAAAAAATTTCCGTTATACGGAATGCCACGCGCGTGTCCGTAAAATCCGCGCGCGACGTCTGCGGGCGTCGTCGAAGGCCGCAGCTTTTTCGGAAAGCCGCGTGCGAGAAATTCGTGGCCGTGCGTACCCGCACGTTTCGGTGGCCGCTAATCGAGAGAGAAAGTTGTCCGTGCTCGGCTGCTCGTCGCCGCTGCCTCTGCGACGACGTCGTCGACGGTGGCTATGCAATACGTACCTTAACTACTGGCTCGACGCGGCGAACTCTTCCAAGCATTAAGGACTCGACAGCTACGCCGAGGTCGTCGTTGGTATACACGCGGTTTTCCCTTTCGGATCCCGAGAAACGTGACCGACGTTTCGTCGCTTCCATCGTCGTCGCCACCTCCGAGTCAGATTTATACGCGCGCCCACCGTAGAATTTCCACTCCGCCCGACGATAAATCAACGCCGTGTATAATAATCGCTCGTGAGGAGGGAGGAAAAAAAAATTACCGAAGACGACAGCAACGGAGCTATCGATTCTGATTTATGATTCGCAGGTGCGGACAACCGATACGGGCGATGTATTCAATTTTCCCGGTGAACCGAGTGAACCCCTCTGAAGTCATCGATCCATCGATCAGGACAGCGAAATTGCTGGCCGACACCTCGGAGACAAATAGCAGTGTCTGTGCGAAACTGTTACGAGACGATTACGCGACGAAGAGGGTAGAGTTGTTGTTGAGGGAATTGAATTGAGGCAGAGTTCTCGTGGGTAGTCATTTCCGGTAGAGTTAGTGTTATCTTAAGTCATTTCCGGTTGAGGTAGAGTCGGTGTCGAGGTAGAGTCGTCGTCAAGGTAGAGTCGTCTGCGTTACAATCGATGTTAAGGTAGAGTCTATTTCCGGTAAAGTCGCATTTACGATCGAGTCATTTCCGGTAGAGTCGCTTTCGAGTTAGAGTCGTCTCCACTAAAGTCGCTGTCAACATTCATTTCCGGTAGAGTCCCATTTACAGTCGAGTCATTTCCGGTAGAGTCACATTTCGAACTAACGTCATTTCCGGATTGATCCTCTAGCGCTCATCTTTCTCCCAGACTCCTCAGCCGCATTAAATCAATCCCTTTGTCACCTCGCGACAAGGAAAACGAAAATTCGCGAAGAGAGCAACAAAGCAATGCCAAAAACACCGACGCATTGATCGACGGAAGCACGTGGCGTCACCCGCACCGAGATTGGGTCCCAGAGCTCAATAGTCGCGTCCGCGCACGCGCATCGACCGCGCAAACCGGTTACCTGCGAATTATTCTTTTTCACTCCGTTTCTTTTTGTTTCATTTTTTTTTTTTTTTTCCTGTCGGCTGCTCGCTCACCGCTCAACCGCGCGCGCACGCCGGGAGCCGTCGACGTGCGCGGTTGGCGATGCGAAAGAGAAAGAGAGAGTGATAGTGGGGAAGGGAGGGGAGGGGGGAGGGGGGGGAGGGAGAGACGGGGGCGAGATCGTTTCGCTCTCGCTCGGGCCGAGGAGCCCGCATCCGTCCGCGCGATGCGGTTAGTAGGTTAGCCACTTTTCCTTTTGCCCGACGATGTTATCCAACTCGCGCGCGCGCGCGCGCGCGCACGAACCAGCCGAGCGCGCCCGGCCACTGCGCACCCACACGACGCAGCCCGGAGACGGCTAAAGCGAGTCGCGGCGAACGGGCGCGCGCACGCGCAGACACTACTGCGACGTCTGCGCAGCGAGACGAGCTCGTTCGGTAATCTGCGCGACGCGAGGAGTTGACACTCGGTGCGCGCGCAGTGTGAATGCGCATGCGCAGTGCAGGGACTGTACTGGAGAAGGAAGGCGCATGCGCTGTGCCTTTATTAGAAAAGGAGCGCGCATGCGCTGTGTCTGTATTAGAAATGGAACGAGAAAGTTGGGACTGTACTAGAGACAGAAGGCACATGCGCAGATTGTACTGGAGAAAGAAGGCGCATGCGCTGTCTTTACTAGAGCTGGGACTGTACTAAAGAAGGAACGCTTGCGCGTGCGCGAGCGCGAGTGCGCGCGCGCGCACCACTCACGCCCGCTAACTCTCGCCGATGAGAGAGGAGAAAATAAACCACGAAAGGCGTAATAACGGAATGAGCCTGACCCTGGCAATCGGCCTGGCGAACGGCCGGCCGTGTTATGTAGTGCGACACGCGCGCAGGCGCAGAAGCGGTTCATTTAACGCGGGGATTATTATGGCGGGATTTTTCGGCGATTTTAGGAAATCGCCGAAAAGTTTCTTAAAATTGTAATACCCCTCCCTCATCAACCTGTTGGGTTATACCGGTTACGAAGGTTATCCTAACGAAAAAAAAAAAAAACAACACCGTTATAAGTTATGTGTATTCCAAACGCATGTGCCGATCGCCCAGACGTAAACAAGCGCCCGGAATTTGGCCATGACTTACTAACAGAATGTCACTGACTTTGCATGAGAGCGGCGAAGGTACGCGGAATTTTTACTCCAATAATACGACCCTCCGGTGATGGATTAGGATATGGCTGGACAATTTTTCTGACGTATGTGGATCGACAGTTTACATTTCAACATAATCAAAGCATCGATATATCACTATATTAATTCTGTCGTGCAATTTTGACGTAAAACATATATACTTTGATTTTTTTTTTATTAACGTGTTCACAAAATCTTTTGGTGGAAATTACATTTTTTGAAAATTACGACTTGAGATTATGGATCTGAATCTGCGAGTAAAAGGTAAAAAAAAATGCCTCGGACACCTCAACAGGTAAAAAATTATTCGGTTCCCCTTCCCTTCGTCATTGTAAATCCCTTTCACCGGGTCCGAGAGATAAATCATAGAGTCTCGAGCCGGACAAGAAACGCTCGGTTGACTAGGGCGAAAAATTCGCCTGTCCTGAGAATGAGCCCAGAATCCACAGTCGCAGATCCTATCGGAACCCAAAGCGGTGTCCGTACGAACGAAATTCCGCGAGAATTTCAGTTCAGTCTCGTAAACTCGATTTTCCCTTCAAAATATGCGTAATTCGCTGCGACTACATTTTTGCCCAATTAAAATTCAAACGTCAATTGATTATTTCATTATTTTACGGCGGCACGTGTGTAATAATTTACATGCGCGAGATTCGAGATAAAGTCGCTGCTTCGTTATAAGCGGTAAAAGCGCTTTCGTGTTCCTTCGTCGTCGTCGCGTGAAGGGACCGGAAGTCGTGTGCGGTTGGCCATTGCTTTCCAAATACTTTCCAGTTTGACTATATACGAAGCGCGAGGATCAAATGCGCCTCCAGCGACGTCGGACATTTTTTTTTTTTTAAGATTTTGTGGAGTAAATCTCAAACAGAATTAATTCATCAATACCAAAAAAAAAAAAAAAAATTATGCCACAGCCATTTTTGTGATTGTTATTATTAAAATATTACAAGAATAATAAAACAGATTATTAATTCTTGTCGCAAAAAATGGACTGTTTTCTTTTCTTTCATTAAAAAAATTAAAATTAATCTAGAAAGCGAAACTTTTTTTTCCGAGCATCCATAATACGTCGATCGTGCTCGACAAATTTGTCGGTGTTTTTTTATTGACTTTTATCGACTTGGAATCCGCGAAACGGAGGGGAAAGAGGGTAAAAAAAAAAGTGTTGCGGGACGAACTGCAAGTCGAGCGATAATCCAGCGTCGGCTGGCAAAGTAGGCTGTTATTTAACGATTTTAGTGAAACGTTCGCGGCATTATACAATCGGCCTAGATCCTGAGTCACGAATCGTCACGGATCGTGCACGGTGAGCCCGGCCGCATCCAGTCGGGTTCGCCCGTGTAGAACGCGCGCCGAAGCCCCCGCCGAGATTGGCTTCGCCGCGGCTCAAACGTACGCCACAGGCATCCTAGAAAGAAGCCAAAGCGAGCGGCGCGACTTTGCCGCGCTCCGCTCGTTTCTCCTCCGCGCCGACCGAGTGACACGTGCACGAATTCTAAGCCCTGCAACGCGGTTTTCGTTTTCACTTAAAACGAAAATCGCGTTGAAAAAAAAAAAAAAAATCTCATTTGCCGAATTTTCACGTAGATTATTTTATTGAGGAGATATAAAATTAAATGAACCATTATTTAATGTAAATATAAATAGTGTGTATAGATAAAAATTAATTGGAGCGAAAAATGCGAATATAAAAAATTAATGAACGTTAAAAAAAAATACGTTAATAAAATAACGAATTCTGAAGTGGATTATTGAGGAAACATAAAATAAAATGAACCAGTATTCAATGTAAATATAAAGGTACAATAAAAACCCAAAAAAAATTAAAAAATAAAATTTATTGGAGCGAAAAATGCGAATATTAAAAATAAAAGAACCCCAATAAAAAATAAATTACGTCAATAAATCTGGTCCCTTACCTGACGTAAAAAAATAATTATTCCTACCGCATTAATTGCGTGCATTTCCACTACAGAGCGTAAATTATCGATCGCTAATTACGCGACGGAAAAGCCTTATGAAAATTAATTGAGCGAGCGTTGTGTCCGCTCGGATGACGCGATCGAATCGGTATTGCAATAATGTCGTTGCTCCTGCCGATTACTCGCGTTAACGACCGGTCCGACCGACGCGAATCGGCGCGAAAGTGCGCAAAAAGTGCGAAGCAAAAAAAAAAGTTGATGCAGGACAAAAGAAAAATGACTGCGAGGCGTCGAGGTCCCGTGTCAATCGCATATTTCATCTCGAAGCAAATCAGCCGCCGCGACGTCGACGTTACTCGCGTTGGGAAATTCTGCAATTACGCTCATTGGCAATGAGTTTACGAGCGGCGCTCCGTTGCATTCGCGGCCGACTCGCGATTTTTCACACTTTTTCCGAGCGATGCATCGGCCGGGCAAAATTGCTTATTACGATGGCGGCGACGCACTCGTTGAAACTCTCGGCTCGCGCAGATCGGGTTTTATGTTTCGTGCGTATATTAACGATCGTGGCGGGCAATCAATTTTTTTTTTTTTTCATTTTTATATCAATCGTCTATTCGGACTCGAACGAGCCGAGTGATTTAGCTCGATTGAAAAATTATTTCGTCACTCGAATGTGTGTTTTATGGGTGAAAGTACAAATAGGTCGTGTGATTTTTTTTTTTTTTTTTTTTTTTTTTTTTGTGGCAGTGCAAATCGGAAACGCCCAACGCGTGAAATATGAGGTTCACGATTGGTCGAAATTCTGCCTCTGTCAAATTCTGTTCTGTCTGGAATTAAGGCAAAATATAATTTTTTATTTATTTTAGTGAATAAATCATTATTTTTTCAATCGAATATATCATGCATTTTTTTTCAGTGGGGTAGGTCAGTGATTTCTGATTTGAAATAATAGCTACGATGCAAGAGTCGATATTTCGTGGAAAAAAAAATCGTCGAGTCGTTTTGGTTCCGCCGGAAGCCGAGTCTATGGATCCCTGACGTCAGAAATATTTTTTCGAATCGAGGATGTCGGTGGGGAACGGTGAATGAGCGTCGCGGTGAATTTCCTCAGGAAGGATTCTCGTGACTCAATTGTCATCGCCGGCGACGCTCGCGCGGCGGGCTTTATATATCTGGGCTGCGGTCGGCGTGCGTCTCTGTCCACGCGACGCGGTTCCCCGCTTCGACAGGAAACGTGACGAGCCCCTGCGAATATCCCGGCTTTGCCTTTTCCTCAGCGATTCTCGGGGATTCCGACTCTCATCTGACTCAATATCGTTCGATCTCACAACCGGGAAAAAAGAAAAAAAAAAAAGAAAAATGATCATTGCCACTAACTTTATTGTTCGCGAAAAAAAAATATCTTCTCGTAAAATTCATAAACTTAGCCTAAAAAAAATTCTGTATAAACGAATTAAAAATAATAAAAATATTCAGGATATTTTCGTTTCGTTTTTTTTTTACACAGTAGCCCAGCGCCGATTGTACAACAGGCGGCCGATGACGTCGAGCGGTGAGACCGAGCGTCGCGAGTAGCGTCGCGACGGTGGATTTTGAAAGTAACGTACCCCATCGAGAGACAATGGGGCCCCCGCGAAAATAGGGCAGAGTAATTAAGCCGTTATATAATCAGACGCGGCGGCGGCTGTTGGTCGATGGAGGCAGAATTTGTGGACTGCGAAGTGCGCGCGCCCAGCCCTGGTCTAGTAGCTCATTGTGCTGCGGCGCGTTTCAACGACTGAAATTTTCCGCGGGGTGACTCGACTCCGGGGTTATAGGTGGTTGCCACGAGTACGACCCACAATTATGTATGGGCCGTTTCGTGTCACATCCGAATTTTTTAATTCGCACATTGAGATGCTAATTATACTGAAATTTAATTAAAAATTATTTATATCGATATTAAAATTCTTAAGACTCAATTATGTATAGGCCGTTTCATGTCAGATTCGGATTTTTTATTTTGCACATTGAGATGTCAATTATACTGAAATCTAATTAAAAACTATTTATATCGGTACTAAAATTCTAAAGACTCAATTATGTATAGGCCGTTTCATGTCAGATTCGGATTTTCGATTTCGCACATTGAGATGTTATACTGAAATCTAATTTAAAGCTATTTATATCTGTATTAAAATTCTAAAGATTTTTTTCTCCCCTGCGGATTCGCAAAAAAAAATGCGGATCCGCCACCGTCGCAGGAATCGCTGCCGGTTGCCGTCCTCCGTCGTCTGTCCCCGCAGCGGCAGTCCAGCCTGACTTCCAGTGTAAACAGACGATGGCGTAATAGATTTCTCAGTCGTTGGCACTGCGCTGGGCTCGCCGCTCTGCGACGGTCGGGCTTGATCGGTTATCGAGGTGGATACGCCGGCTACCGTTCGGGCCACTTTCGAAGTGGGGAAAGGAATTCGCTGGTTTGTCGCGCGCGCGCGCGACTCGCGGCTCGCGCGAACGAAAAAGAAAAACAGGAAAAAAGAAAAAAAAAAGACGAGGAAAAGGGCGATTGCCCGATTAGATATGCCATAACGTGTTAGGCGTATAAGGCGTCAGTGCCGAACGACTGCGTGTGTTTATTTACGACGCTGCTTTACCAGCAGAGAGGCGACAACGTGGATCGTTAATTATTTTCCCCATTTTTATTCTTCAGTACTTATTCATTTTACTAATTATTAATTTTTTAATTTCATTCGGAGGAAAAATACAGCAAAGCGAATCGTCTGTAAATTATTCGGTCTACGAATCTACGATTGTATTATTTTTGGTATTTTTTTTTTTTTTTTTTTTTCAGTTGAGAAGAGATGTGTGGCGGAGACCGAAGGGAATTCCAGGACTACCACAATTTATTTCGGAGTGTTTTCATTGCGACACTGCCGCGGCAAGAGCACAACAACCAGAAACGTAAATGGACTTCCAGACTGACGAGATTCTTCTCGCGGTTGCTCCGCTTCGGAGCTGTTGGGGCCGCCGCCGCGGTGATCGAATCGCTTGCCCTTTCGCTCGGCCATTCATTTCCGCCCGTCAAACTCGGATCTCTCTCGCAAGAATCTGTTTTTATTTTTTTCTTGGGACTCGGAAACCAAAAGTGCGAAAAAAATGTTCAATACAATTTTTTCAATATTAAATCGTGACTTCCGAAAAAAATATATATTTTTTCTTCATTTGTATAATAATTAAATTAAATTTAATACACTCTTTTCTCAGTCTTTTTTTCATATTCCAGATTCGATAAACTAAATTTATTTCACCTTCCTCTTCAAATCCCTGTACCGGATTTTTTTCCGAAATTATCAGACCGACATTAATCACCTCCAACCGATAAATATTTAATAGCATCGCGCACTTGTTACACCTGTACGGACATAATTGCAAATTGACAAAAAAAAAAACGCTCGTCCTGCTCGGAGAAAAAATTGCCGTCGCGGCGATGACGCTCCGCGAGGATGGTTGGCGGTTGCCACTCGACGGCAGCAGCAACGGCGGTGGCGGCGGCGGCGGCGGAGTCGGCCCGACGTCGGCCGCTCGCGCTGTGCCACTTTCACTTGGTTACATAACCGAGCGGGAGCGCGCGCGCGCGCTCGACTCGACTCCGCAGACGCGAGGGAAACTGGGTAAATGGGAGAACCACAATCTACGGCTCGTACCCAGCAGCGTCGACGGGGAGAAGAAACGAACGAACTGAACGAACTGCCGTCCATCTGCGTAGACTCGACGAGGAAGAAAAAAAAAAGAAAGATCACTTTTTTCGACGGGTTTGCCACGTTTTTTGAGACTGGTGAACCTCTGCAGCCGAAATAATCGCAAAATAATGTTTTTGCAGTTCGCTTATCGCTCGAGAAATTTTTCACTGTCGTCTGTCAAATAAAACAGAAGGAAAAAATGGTAGGATATGAATTTGTATGTATTAAAAAAAAATGCTAAGATATAAATAAGATCGAAAATAATTTTTTTTTTCTATTAAATATTGCATGGATTTTTGACTCGCAATTTATTCGAAAAGGGAAATTTTATTCTGGACAAAAATATTCAGGCGGATGCATCGAGAATTGGAAAAAATTGTCACTGTTCCTCCCCCCCCCCCCTTCCCCCTTCTACCCACTGCCCCGACCCCCATGACGTATACCATGGCAGCACGACGCTGGATGCGACGACCCAAATATGAAGTAGTGAAAGTGGCACGCTGGTCAGGCATCGGCAGACGCCTCAACCGCTGTGTACGGATCGTTCGCCGCACACTTTTGCGCCTATTCGCTTCGTACGTATCTTTCGGGTCTCCGACCACGTGGATATGGCGGCCAAATGCTGCGGGTTCTGTAAAAATTTAAATTCGTTTCCCTGGTCCAACGTAATTTATTCTGAGCGATAAGCAAAATTCACACTGGTCGTAATTCTAATTAAAAACAAAAAAAAAAGAAAAAATGTGTTGAATAAATAATAAAAAATTAAAAAATTAAATTTACCACATTTTGAATCTATTTACATCTGAATTCTATTTGTACTTTGATTGCTCGAGCAATTTAATCAATTTCCAGCACCGAATCCTCTGAATGCCGAGAGAAGGACGAAGTCTCATCAAGAAAATACAGAGTGAAGTCTTTGGACAATTAATTGGTAACCTTACAAGTGGAAAACTTATCAGTGAAATGGTCCCCATTGCCTTTCACGTTTTCAGGGTCGCGTTTGCACTTTTGCTGCTTTCGCGAATTATTTCGAGCTCCATTTACCCTCGACTCGAGGTTGCTTATTCCCCATCGATAAAAAAAAATTAAAAAATGAATCGTAAAAAAATGTCGACAATTTTTCGTTCTGAGAATCCTTCGTATTCCTGAATCCAGCTGCGGATTAATGTCAGCAGTGTCATTCGTCCGGCTCGGATATTCCGAGAATATCGTAGAAAGTGGGAAATACATTGAATGTGTCAGCGTCGGAGCGTCCGTTGTCTGAGGGACGAGTTTCAGACGCGATTTGTCAGATAAATTTCTCGCCTTACAGCAATCGAGAAATTAATACCTTTTTCTAGTAAAAATAAAATCGTCACTATTCAAACCAACAGCCAAAAAAAAATCACCAAGTATACAAACAAAAAAACAATTAATAATATTTCTAAAAATAAAATTACCATATTTTTTCACAGATAAAAATAAATAAAAAAAATTTTTCAACAGCATTCCTGACCGGAAACAGGCTACATACGGAACGACAAAAAAAAATTGTATCGACGCAAAAATATTAAATGCAAATAAACGAAACCTGTAAGTCTAATTTATTCGGTACCAATTAATTCCAATAAATTCCTCGCACGAGTGAAAAATGCGTACGCGTATTAAACGTGAGAGATAGAAAAAAAAAGTTGCCACAGGAAACGTTAGTTCTTTTTAGTGCAGCCGCGTGACCCACATTCGCGATCGCACGGACGCGGTCGGTACTGTCGCGCGCTGCACGTGTGTGGATACTCCTCGTGATCTGCGTCGTGCGACGCCGAGACGAGATCTCGAGGGTTTCGTTGAGAACCGACGACAGAGAAGGAGCAATCGGAGTGTGAGAGAGAGAGAGAAAGCGATATTTATATGGAGGGAAAGAGAGAGAAATGATGCGAGACAGCGAGAGTATCCGGAACTGAAGTACTTTTATGGCGAGTAGGTCGAAGGACAGGAAAGTGAATTACGGTTATTATGCCCCGGGTACGAGAAGTCCGCGACTACTACGAGTGATGGATGTGGAAAGGGACGTTGCTCTGCTTACAATGTGCCATTTGGTGTCGACTCTCCATATCCGGGTAACAATGCATTTTTTTTTCTTAATAAAACATTTATTTTTATTCATTTTTTTATATTAAAATAAAATAAAAAGCATTGACATATCTGTATACGTGAATTGGAACATCCTATATATATCAATAACTAGAAATATTAAATAACTAGTTACACCTAATTAACTATTATTATTTTATTATATATAATATTATACTGAATAATGAAGCCAACTTAGGAAAAGAAAGTAAGATAAATTATTCATTTTCATTTTTTAAAATGTTTGAATAAAAATAAAATAATTGTTTTTTTTTTTTTTTTAGAACATTTTCCGATATTTTCCGAGAGGTTAACATCCCCCGACACGTCATATATACCACGTGTGCAATTATTCAAATAAACACAATAAAGATAACGACACCGGAATGAAAGACAATTGACCGCGACTCTTTATTAATTAATCCTGGCTCGATAAACACGTGAGTATTAATAAACGATAACTAGCGGAAAATATGACGATAAATTTTCCATCGGAAAACCTGCGAATCGAATTTTCGGGAGACAGGATAGAAGCGATCAGCTGGAGGACCGATATATGGCCCACGGTATTTGGTTTGCTTGGCCCGACGCGAGCGAAGAGCGAAGGTGGGGCGAAACGAGGCTTTGGATCAAAGTCGCAGCACGCCCGAATGTAGTTCTAGTACGGCTATGAATAGCCGAGGTCCCTTGGCCCGCGCTACTCTACTACTCCGACGTCCCAAAGTCGCGTCCCTATGCAATTTACCGGTCGCCGATGTCGCCGCTCCTTCATTCACCTCTATAACCATTTTTCTTATGAGTCATAAAAAAATCACCCATTCAATTTTTTGAACCGCTATAATTTTACGGTTATCCCAAAAAAGGTGGCATTTTTTAAAACTGTGACATGAATAAAATAATAAATACTTTCCTTCGGGCAAATTTTTAATAATTAAAAAAAAATACTCGTTTTTTTTTACCAATATAATTTTATAGCTATTCCAGAAAATGGTAGCATTTTTTTTAACCGTGAAATAAATAAAATAATGAATTCTCTATTTCAGACAAATTTTTATTATAAGCTAAAAAATTGTTACTTCACTTCTGCATTAATTTTGGGGAGAAGGGAAAAAAGATACATCGCGATTTCCAACTCAGACGTGCGATGGGGTCACAGCAGAGGATTTGAGAAATTTCCCAGCTGCGAGACGACCGACGTCGACTTTTCTCGTAGGAGCGAAAACGCCGTCGTCGCGCCGTGTGCTTTATCTTATTTTCACACGACAATCTTATCGTCGCGGACACGCAGTGCGGCACATATACACATACACGCATATATATATATACAAGTCGTAGTACGGTTCACCGTCTGTTACGTACAAAGAACTCGACGCTGACGGCGGATACGGCGCCCTGCGAACGTGGAGCCAGCGGAAGCGATTGGAAATTCTACATCGGGCTCGCGATATCTCCCTATCTCGATATATATACATAACCAGCTCGAAATTCAACGTGGAAAAATTTTCACAAATTTTATTCAATTGCCAGACAAAGTAATTACCATTATCACCAAAAAAAATGATTAATTGCATTTTCCCAGATTCGATAATTTTCGATAAAAATCACATCTCCATAAATCTCACCTATTTAGCTAACAAAAAAAAATCCTCACCCGGAGTTCGAAGTCCTCACAAAGAATAATTATTAACTGCTTTTTCCCAAATTCGAAAATTTTCAATAAAAGCAATCTCACCTACTTAGGTAAAAAAAAAAAAAAAAAAAAATTCCCATCCGAAATCCGAAGCCCTAACGAAGAATAATTCATAACTGCATTTTCCCAAATTCGACAATTTTCAATAAAAATAATCTCGCCTACTTAGGACCAAAAATAAAAATTCAAAAAAAAATCATCCCCACCCGGAGTCCGACCCCAAAGTGAGTGGCGAATGCCAGGCTACGGTCGCATCAAGGGCTAAAAATTTTCTCGCGCCCACTATTATTAGAAAGATGCCCTCAATACCAGCATCCGACGGTCCATGTGTATAATACATATACATATATACATAGGAATGCCCCACGTGGATGTGTGTCGGTTCGTACACATGTAATAACGTCTAGAACGTATCATAGGTACATCAGTCGCTGCGACCACGGATGGACGGACGGACGGACGGCGCACTATGTATAGCCGGAGATGTCTAGGAGTCGAACATGTGCGCGCGAACCGAACGAGCGCGCGCGCGACGCGAGCAGCGTAGCCTCGGCCTGTCCTAGAGCCGCGAGAGCGGAACACGATAACGAAGTCGCGCGATGACGCGGAGCCGCAGCGACGTCGACGAGAGATGAGGGAAGTGGGAGGAAGATGGAAATGGAGGAAGTGAGAGGAAGATGGAAATGGAGGAAGTGAGAGGAAGATGGAAATGGAGGAAGTGAGAAGGAGATGGAGATGGAGGAAGTGAGAAGGAGATGGAGATGCTGAGGAAGCGAGAAAAAGATGGAGATGCTGAGGAAGAGAGAAGGAGATGGATATAGGTATGGAGGAAACTCAGAGATGAGATGAAAAAAAAAGTGAGAAGGAGATGGAGATAAAGATAGATTTTTTAATCACAGATAGATTTTAATCACAGACAGATGAAAAAAGTGAGAAGATAAAGATGGAGGAAGCGAGAAGAAAATTAAGGTAAAGGAAGTGAGAAGGTGATACAGATAAAGATACATTTTTTAATCACAGATGAGATGAAAAAAGTGTGGAGATGAAGATGAAGGAAGCAAAAAAAAGATAGAGATACAGGAAGCACAGATGAGATGAAAAAAGTGTGGAGATGAAGATGGCGGAAGCGAAAAGGTGAGAACGTTGGACGAAAAGGCAGAAAAAAAAAGAAAAAAAAGTCAGGAGGAAGAGGAGGGAATGGAGAGGGAGAAGGAGGAGGGGAGGGGTTCATCTCGACTCGTATTTTTAGAAAGGCGCACCAAAAGGAGCGTAGGTATCGAGCCCTACGAGAAGATTGAAGACCAGGCACCGGGCACCTCTCCTCGTATATGCCAAGTCCTGTACTTTCCCCACTTACGGCCTCTACAGTACCTACAGCTCTTATTGTATAGCGCTCTATACGTGTCGAGGAGAAAAAATAAAATAAAATAAAAAGGAGGCAGCCACGTGGGTGCGTATTGTTTTCTCACTTTCACCAACGACCGGGACTATAACGGGTTGCGGCCCCGTTGTAACGCCCTAGAGTGACGTATATATACACAGTGGTCACGTGTACACATATAACATGTCCGTGTCGAGTGGTGACCCTTGAGAATCGTGCTCGGAATCGCATTAAAAGTCCGTGTAGACGGATCTTCGGAACGGTTTCACTCGGCGCGAGCACTTTTCGTTCGCTGGTTCGTTAATTTTCGTTGAACCCGTTTCGAGGCGGTCGGAACTGGTGGCGAAGTGACAGATACTGATTGTTCGCTCGTTAAGGCCATTTTTATTAATGACCGAACCGAAGTCGACTATGATTACTATTTTTATTTCTTATTTTACCGTAAATGTCACGTTATTTTTTTTTGCTCCGTTGAAAAATAAATTTTCACCAATTTTTCAATTATTGTTACCATTGTTATCATTATTACATTTTTATTAATGACTGAACGGAATTCGACTATACGACTATGATTATTATTTTTATTTTTTTTTATTTTACCACAAATGTCAGACAATTTTTTCAGCTCTGTTTAAAAATAAATTCTCACCAATTTTTCAAGTATTGGTACCATTGTTATTTTTTTTTTGTACGATTTTTATTGTGTAGCCGTTTTTTTTGCTCCATTTGAACATCGATAAAATAGACACAAAGCCGAGTCAAACGACTTGTAACGTTATCTTAAGTAATTGTAAATTACTATAAATAAATAAAAAATGCAAATCACTCGACAAACGGGTGTGAAAACTTCCGAACGAATTTCTCATTGGCTTTACCCTTCCTCGTCCCCTTCGCCGAGTTCTGCTGCAGCGTTAACCCTCGAGCCAAGCCAACCCGAACGCGCGGAGTCGTAAAAGCCGGAGTTAAATCACTGCTACGGAGATCCGAGCCGATACGGCGATAAACGAGATCAAAGGGTACTCGGTTCGTTATAATATAAAGATTTATATACATATATATAGCTCGGCATAGACCACGTGGTCCGTTTCTCGTGAAAATCTTTCGGCTCTCAGCGTCCAATCAGTTTCGTCGTGTCACGATGTTTAATCACCAACCGACAATCACTCTCCGATATATGTTGTATATGTTGTATATACTATATACAATTTTTTTACAGCGCGATAACAGCGACCATTGAGAATTCGTCGATGATACGAACGGGAACGGGAATCCCATGTAGCACTTTTCGAGCACTTTGAACTTGGTCCGCGACGCTAAGAGTTCACATTTATATGTATATATCTATATTATATATACGTTTCCCTGTGTTTCATACGCGTCGATCGGATATACGAAACGCGCAGCTAAGACCAGTTTTTCCCGGCTCCGTCAGACCGCGACTCACAGACAAGCCGATAACGTCGAGACGCCTGGAGTCGCGCATTATTATCGCTTCGAGGCGCCCCACACGCGCGTCGAGACGTTGATCGCCGATTTACAGTCAGATCCCGCGTTTTACTGCGCTCTAATCTGCGCGACTTGTCGGTTCGGGCTCAATCGAATTCTACGATACTGAGGATTGGATTAAGAGGGCGGAATGACAAGAGGAAAGGAGGAGATTAAGGGGAGAGGGGGAGGTGTCGACAACGTCGTAGATCTTGACTAATATTTTTTTCCCGCCTTACTGACCGGAACGAAAATTTCACTAAATTATCCTTCCGTCACCAATTTTACTATTTTTATTGTAGACATTTTTCGCGGTGATTGTGACGTCATTTTTCCGTCAGTGACGTCTTCGCCTAATTTGTGAGATTTATATACGAGTCTTACATGTCTCTTACCTCCAAAAAATACTAATGGTAATAATAATAATAATGTTAATAGTAATAATATTATGCCTCTGCCTTAAAAAAAAATTCTTAACGTCAAAGGATCGGTTTCCGATTGACAAATAGCGATAGGTCGCGATTTCCGCGACTGCGTCGCCAAAGCGATAATAAAATCGAAGGCGAAGGTTACTATATTCTCGCACCGGCGACGAAACGCGTTCGGTCGGTTTGTACCGTTTCATCGCAATTATGCGATTGTCCGCATCGCTTTGCGCGCGCTTCTTCCGTGCGCAGCGTCAGCGCGCAGCTCTTGTGCGCATGCGCAACAGACTGAGCGAGCGGCTATGAAAATCGCAATATAATAACAACAGTAACGGGCACCGAGAAGCGAGAAGTCCAACGTCGCAACTATGTATCACGTATATATACATCGTATCGTACATGCGTGACACGGTGACTGCCGCAGTCTCGTCTAGCGTAGCGCGAATCGCAAGCGCGCGTCGACGACGAGCGGAGAGATGATGATAATAAAGTACAAGGTTCCTGACCCCCGACGCGGGCCGACTGACGCCACCGCGCATGGTTTGTGTCTCTCACCCGTGACACGCAAATTCTTTTCTCGCTCGTCGGCTCTTCTCTCTCGTCTCTTCGTCTCCACTTCGGCCTCCCGACGCTCTAAAGCCAAAGAGATTCGCGTTAGTAACGACTGAAAACGCGACAAACTCATTTTTCTAATAGAAGAGACAATACAAATTTTTCGGATTGTTTCATGTCATTAAAAATGAGATTAAATTATTCAGAATTTATCTTACATTTTTCCTACTGAGGTGCATTTTTTTCCGGATAATAATAATAATAATAAAACATTTCATTCTGCCAATGAAATTTCAATCATAACAAAAGGCGAGGAAAAAGATTTTTTTGTGGCCATTCCGTCGTTAAAAATGACTGAATTATCATTCATTTTTTATCATTTTTTTTATCATTTTTTTTCTGTATAATAATAATAGTAATAATAATAACAATAATAATAATAAAATATTTATTTTAGTCGATCAAATTTCAAGCGCAAAGCGATCGAAAAAAGTGGCGCGCTCGCAATTAAAAAGGGCAAGAGCAACTTCATCTTTTCTGAATAATAAATAATAATAACGAAAATAACAATAATAATAATAATAAAAATAATAGTAAAATATTTTTTTTTTTTTCGATTAAATGTCAAGCGCAAAGCGATGGAAAAAAGTTGCGCGCTCGCAATTAAGAAGGACAACCCTCTCGTGATTAACGTAGGTTAGTGCGCGAGGAGGAAAGCGTCACGAGCAACTTCATCGGTGGTGTTTACCGTCGTGACACGGTAGCCGCTCGCGCGAGCGCGCGCGCGGCCTAGGGAGCAGCCCGAGAGTCCTCGAGATACGTGCACGTACTTATAGACACTGCGGAATAGTAGTACAGTGCATGCGGCGTGCATTACGGGTGAGCGCGCGAGAGCCTCGCGCAGCCGAAGGAAAAAGAGCGAGAGCGCGCGAAGCGAAAAAGCGAGAGTGAGGGGAGCGACGCAAAAAGAGAGGAGCAAGGTATAAGGCTCGGGCCGCGAGTGATGGAAGTCGCACGTACGAGAAGGCGAAGCCTGAGCCGCAGCTCGGCTCTCGGCTCTCGGCTCTCTCCCTCTCCGTCGACTGTCGCGCGCGCGCGCGCGCAAAAGCTATTACGTAACCGCAGTGCGAGCGATTCTCGAAGCAGCGGAGAGAGAGAGAGAGAGGGAGAGGCGACTGGCATCAACAAAGCCGCGAGGAGAGCGGATCGGATGGACCTCCGGCCGATCGCGAGTCCCGCTAAGCGCGGACGAATCCCGTCGCTGGGATCCGACTATTCGTTTTAGTGCTCAAGATTTTTTTTATCGTTGACAAGGATATATTTTATCTCAAGTTCTATTATTTCTTTCTAAGTCAATTTATTATTAGAGCTACGTAAAATGATTTTTTATTTTTACATTTTTATTTATGCTTTTATTTATGTTTTTTTTTTAATATTTTATTTTTTATTTTTTTTATGTATGTTTATTATTATTATTATTATTATTAGGGCTATGTAAAATAAGGGATCACCTTTTTGATTTTTATCTTTTAATTTCATAATTTTTAGTAACACATTTTTGGCCCCGAAGAATTTTTTTAACCATAGATCGATATTTTCTTTAATTTATTTAAATTAAAAAACGGGTCTACGTGAAATGAGGGATCATATTTTTTATTTTTATATTTTTATTTCTTTTTAATTATACGTTTCTCGCCCCCCAAGCTCTGCATTTTTTTCCACCGTAGATCAATGATAAAAAAGGGAAAGAAAATTACAGGAAAAATGTTGGGAAGGCTGCCGGTCAATGAATTCCCAGTAATCCGTCGATCCGTGATAATCCGCGCGCGAGAATCGCCTGCGTAGCGATCTACATGGCATTGGCCGGAGCTCGCGGCGCTCGGTGAGCGGCTGTGCGAGGATCGCTCGAACACGGCGCGCGCGAGAGCCGAAGAGAGTCGAGCGAGCGAGTGACTTGGCTCTCGCCGGTTTGGCTCGCTGGCTGACTGGCGTGGGGTTGATCCTAAGTGTGCCAAGGTGCACTTCTCGTCGAGAAAGCCGGACCGGCCGGACCACTCCGTCTACTACTACTAGTAGCGCGCGCGAGCAGCCCTCTCGCTCCCCCCCCCCCCCCCCCCCCTCCCGACCATCCCTCCCTCCCGACCACTTACCCGCTGCTCGACTCGACGATTAACCGCCAACCAGCGGCAGCGCTGCGATCCTAGCTAAGCGCTAACGGTACAGCAGGAGGAACAGCGCTCGGGCTTTGCTGTAGACGGACGACCAACGATATACGACGCAGCAGTCACAGTATAGGAACTGTATAGTCACTGTATAGGTATATTCACTGTATTATGTATAGGTATAGGCACTGTATTGGGACTGTATAGTCAGTGTATAGGTATATTACTGTATGATATATAGGTATAGTCACTGTATTGGGACTGCATAAGGACTGTATAGTCACTGTATAGGGATTCGATAGTCACTGTTTTTTTGCCTGTCGATTTTCGCTCACCGGACGAACCAATCGTGAGCGAAATAAAAATTGGTCTAAATAAAATTTGGAGTTTTTATTTTTAACCCTATTTTTCATTTAACCTCAGATTAATTTGCGCCGAAAAATTGATAGAAATGTTTCCACTACTTTCTATACAATTTGTTCATAATAATTTTTTTTTAATCTCGTTTCAGGGGACACCATTTTTTTTTAACCAAAAAAATGAACTTATAACTGTTATATTAACTCTATTTTACTCGGTTCAAATATTTCTCGTGTGATTTTTTTTTTAATTATTGCGGTGCGTTAATTTTTTTTTTAGGAGTCACGGAAAGAAATGTCGAGGCGCCGCAGAACAGTGACACAATCCGGCGCGCGGCTTTTGTTTTCCCTGCGAATTTTTTTGTCGTCGAAACCGTCGAAGCATTGAGTCTCCTCCGCTTCGCGACGCAATCGCATTCGTCGCCGGCCGAAACTTTTCTTCCGACGTTCCTCGGTCTATCGGCGCGACGAACGACGAACCGCGCGGCGGTTTCACCGAGAGTTTCACCGCGTTTCAGCAGCGACGAATCCCAGACGCGCGCACGCGCGACTTTTGGAGACTCGATTCGAGTAATTATGCAAGAACATTGCGCAATTTGATCGCGCGCGCGCGTGCGCACGCGATCGTAGCGCGCGCGCCGCGCATTGAGTAACGGCTCGAACCGTTCAAATGCGACGAACCGACGACCACCGTCGCGCGTTTTCATCCGAGCGACGCGATAATCGCGGGAGGAAAAAAGAAAAGACAGGAGGAAACTTATTTGTTATATCAATGTCTGTGGTAATTCCCTTCGATTGGTCGCGTTCGATTGTTTGAAATCGCGAAATTTGGTAGTTTGTCAGAAAAAAAGCGTTTTTCGCGTTTTTCTCCTAGAATTTTTTATTTTTCGGCCAAATAACCGAAGTTTTTGGAATCAGCGGAAAATTTCCCATCGGATAGGGTTTTAAAACTTCGTTAAATCGAAAATTTTTTTTTCGTCAAAAATCGCAAAATTATTGAAGGGGTACCCCTTCTATAAATTTGCGATTTTTAAGGGTCAACTTAAAAAATCTGCAAAAAATCGAAAAATCGAGATATCGCATTCCGCCTGGCGGCATTCTCTTCGTTGAAGTATTTTCTTTCGAACGCAAAAAGAAAATCCAGATTTCATCGAGCCAAAAAAAAATTGCATCGATTTTAGTGAAGGGCCAAAATTGGAAAAAAGTGAAAAATCATTTTTCGCGTTTTTCTCCTCGAATTTTTTATTTTTCGGGCAAAAACCGATTATTTTTGGAATCAGCGGAAAATTTCCCATCGGATAGGGTTTTAAAACTTCGTTAAATCGAAAAAAAAATTTTCGCCAAAAATTCGCAAGGAGAATTCCCCATCAAATCGGGTCTTCAAACTTTAATATACGGTAAAATGACTTGAAATCGAAAATTTAAGACGTAATAACGGTAATTATTCAGCCGGCACACGTGTAAAAAAAAAAGAATATGTATTTTCGCCTTTATTGAGATCATGAGATCTAGACAAATATTTGTGTCCCCTTAAGAACAACGTAGAAGAACGATCGACGAGCCGACTCGTGACGTTAGCAAACTTTTTTCAGTCGTCACGACTAAGGACGTATCTGCGTCGATAATATTTGTCGATGCTTCGTCAATGAGCGTCTATTGGCATTTTTTTTTTCTATCGGAAATAGCGTAATAATAAACAGTAGTTTGATAAAAGCGATTATCGGTCGTGAACCAGATGTTGCAAAATTCGCGCGTGCATCCAGATGTAGAAAAAATACGAGATTCACGTCACGAGTAACGAAATGCGCGTGCGAAAATCATAAATAGCGCCGAACACGACTATTTTTAGCGCGAGCACAACCTGTGCTTATTTTGGGGGGAAAAAATCGCGTTTTTCGATTCACGCGCCGAAACAGATTGTGCAAATAATGTGTGTGTGGGCGACTGTAATGAAATCAGGCTAATTCATTGATTCGACGAGCAACGACAAACAGTGAATCACGTCAATTTGTTTAGTTGTGCGCAAACGACTGTCAAAATGAAAAAAAAATACATTATTATTATTTTTTTTATTAGCTGACGATTCTATACATTCTACAGCAACAAACATTTTGTAATTAATTCCATAATCATCGAATTAATTATTCACATCGCGATCGCGATTTAATTGATATTTTTAATAGAGAAACAAATTAATTTAATCTGTGCGCGTAAAAAGTGAATTTATATAATGGCCTTCATGGTACTCGTTTTCTAGGTTTTCATGTGCGAGAAATCCGAATCTGTCAATTATTACGTCGTACGATCGATTACTTAACGGTTGACATCAGTTTCATCATTAATTTTCGTCGTCGCGACGCAGAAACCGATTTGGCCAACGAAACGAAAAAACGTAGTAGCAGTCAATACGCATAAATCATGTTCCCTCATATTTTTACCCTTATCTCCAATATTTGCCTAGATAATAACGCCGCCGAAAGAGTTTGAGCCGCGTGCCACGCGCGTACTTTGCTCGCCATAAATCGCCTCGGATTTCACGCAAACGCCGTTTTATTGGATTATTTCTAACACGACGAAAAAAAAACCAAAATAAAATAAAAATCACATTCTCATCATTAAACTGTCTCAGTTATCCCCAACTAAAAAACCCGCAGCGCCAGGATTCTCAGAACGCAATATTAACTACTGACATTTACGACTTTCCGGTGCGTCAATCATCAATAAACCAACATCAGATCCGATAATTAAGCGTCACCAGAAAATAAAAAAAATAAAAACGCGAATATGGAAAAGCCCTGCGAATATCTACTCGACAATTTTCCACGCAGATTTATTCAGTCCTATCGGTCGCGCATCGTTGTCACTGATAAGTGTCTCTCTCTCTTTTTTTAGTGACGCGTCAAAATGTAAAAATAGACGAGTGCGGTTTACGCTCATCTTTCTCTCTTTCCATTTCCTCGTTTTCTGTTCCACTCACTTTTTTTTCTCTTTCTCTCTCTCTCTCACTCTCTTCCCCCCTCCACTTCCCCTCTGTCATACGCTCTGCCCACGAAACCCAGCGCCACGCGCGTCGTCGTTGAGCCGCGTGTTCATTCATGAATTCTCGTAGATAAACGTGAGTCAAGTTGATGTAACACATGCAGCGAAATACGTGCACACTGATTCTGCCTATACATATATATTAGAGCCTGAGTATATATTAAGTGGGTCTTGAATAGTAAATCATCGAGGTTAAAAAAAATTGTCTATCTTTTTATATAACATTTTTTTGTGTGAAAATATTTTTGCATATTATTAAAAAAAAAAAAATATTCATTGATTTACGAGAATTTATTTTTCACTGTAGGGAACAGATTTTAGAGTATAAATAATAATCGCAAAAAAATTGCATAAAATGGTCCACCTGGTTTATAATTAAATTATAATTAAAGAGGAGATACTCTATATAGTATATGAAGACTATATAGACGCGTGGATCAAAAGGAGAACCGTGAGACACATAACGTCGACGACCCCCAAGTCACGTGGCACACATTTTGTCCGCACATTTTCCGGCCACTCGGCGTTTTTTCTCCCCGGGCATCGAACTCTCGGCATTTTTTTTTTTTTTTTTCGCAGCAACCCCGAACCACGTGCAGTGGGAATTCCTCGCCGGTGGTTTCCTCCTTTTCGCTCCGCGATTCGTCACTCGCAATTCGTATCCGTTTATGATTTAATCTAGAGTCACAATAATAATAATAAAGGCGATAATGACAATGAGACTGATAATCCGAAACGTGTCGGATGCATCGCGGCGCTTTTCAACGGAAAACAATGAATCCAAGCGAACCGCATGAATGACTCGGGCTTTGTTCGCAGTCGCAGTTCGAGGCTCGGACAATTATCGGGAAATACGCAGCGAGCGAGGTGCCCGCGGTGAATCACCGGAAGACGCGGTCAAGACAGATTTACACACGTGGATCGCCGACTTCTTTTGTACTGTTTATCCTCTCGCGAAAAAAAAAATATATAAGTTACAGATTATTAATAATGTACATCATTAAAATAAAAATTCCGAATTGCCACCAATTAATCGCATCTTATTTTTCAAATTTCATATACAATACAATAATAATAATAATAATAATCATGACAATTCTAATTTTTTACCTCTTTACAATTTTTCCTTTCTATTATTTTTAAAACATAATTTACAGATTATTAGTAATACACATTATTAAAATAAAAATTCCGAATTTCCACCAATTAATCGCATCTTATTTTTCAATTTTCCTATACAATACAATAATAACAATAATCATGACAATTCTAATTTTTTACCTCTTTACAATTTTTCCTTTCTATTATTTTTAAAACATAATTTACAGATTATTAGTAATACACATCATCAAAATAAAAATTCCGAATTTCCACCAACTAATCGCATCTTATTTTTCAATTTTCCTACACAATACAATAATAACAATAATCATGACAATTCTAATTTCTAACCTTTTTAAAAATTTTCCTTTCTATTATTTTTTTCGCGTATATCTGGAAGAATCATCGCAATTACAATTCAATGACTGTGGGAGCAGCGTCGCGACGATTCGTGGGCGACGAACAGCGTTGCTCGTGAACGTCGCTCGGATCGCTCGCTCGCAGTACGCACGGATCCACGTTGCACGATCATCGCGTGTGTTGCGCTGGCCCACGTGGGCCGAAAGCCCACGACGTGTCATCCAACCGCGACATAGGTAGAACGAGACTGCATCAGCTCGTTTCGCCCGTGGGTTCTCTCAGTGCAATCTGCAATCTCTCTCCCGTCTCCTCGAATCAGGGGGGAGGGGAGGGGGGGGGGGGTGTAAGGAGGGAAGAAAACTCAATCCGCAATTCCACGCCCGACCTACACGACTAAAGCCTCGCGACGGAAACACCGCCAATCCGCCCCGGCGTCTCTCTCTCTCTCTCTACCGATGAGACTTTTTCGCTTTTGCCCACTTTTTGCTCATTAGGAAAATTAGCGTAACGTCAGTTGTTTCATTGAAAACGACGAGAGACGAGGAAGCCCACGCCTCGGCCATTCGTTACGGAAGTCGCGCACAATGGAATTTCTCGGCGGGGAAAAAGCCTCCCGATTGGTGCCGACGATCGATAAATAGAGACAACCCTCTCGGAGGCCGCGAACGATTGTTCGCTGTCGCGGGACGAAAGGTTTTTTTTTATTTCTGTTCGGAGCGTCGATAAGTCAATTAGCGTGACTCGCTTGAGAAGGAAATCGCGGGAGGTGTGCGGCAACTGTGAATAGTAATCGCATAGTTGCGACTCTGAGATGCTTGCTCGATAGTTGGGCGATAGTTGCGAGTGATAAATATTTTTGGAACAGTTGTATATTTGCTGCATCCATGAAAAAAAAAAAAAAAAAAAAAAAAAAAGTTCAATAGTTGAAACTATGAAAAGTTCGCCCAATAGTTTCAACTATTAAATAGTTAGCAAATAGTTGCAGCTATGAAAAAATTTGTAGTAATAGTTGCAACTATTGGATGCCAATTATCTAACTATTAGATAATTGGCATCATAGCTGCAACTATTGGGATCGTTGAAATAATAGTTGCAACTATGAAAATCGTCCCCCGAAACCCACGATTAGTAGTTGCCAATCGCAGACGCTTTCAGCGCAACGGAAGCAACAGAAACGGAAGCGAGAATGAATTTGCAGCGCAGAGTTCAATAAACGAAACAATTATCGCGCGCGGGGTGCACGCGTCTCGAAACTCGTGCCGCGCTAGGTAAGTAAACGTCGAAGAAGTCAACGACCCCCGCCGGACGATTCTCTTGACAATTCCTTTGAGTCACTTTCGGCATTCGCTGCCGTTTTGACTTTTTTTTTGCTCTCACTCGCGCGCTTCACGCTGACGGCAGACACTGCTGACTATCAGCTGAACACGCTGTATCGGATTTCCATGTAAAAAATGTACGAGACGAAATACACGTATAGGTATTTATAGACAAAAGACGTCGGAGTCCTTTTGTTCTATGCGTAAAAATTATTCCATGTTCAATTAATAAATAAAAAAAATGAAAAAAATCGAGTGGCATTAAAAATGAATTAATTTGATAAATTAATCAATTTTTTTACTTTTTTGACATTTATGACGATTAATTAGACAATTGAATTAATTTGATAAATCAATTCATTTTCTACTGAAAATGAATAAATGAAAATGAATTAATTTGATAAATTAATTCATTTTTTTATTCATTATTTTTATATAAAAAATTAATCGTATAAATTCGTCTGAATTCAGAATAGACAATTTTTATTTTATAGTAATTTTTCATAATATAGTGAAAAAAAATTTGTCAGGGAAATTGAATTTATTTGTTGTGTCTATTTTAATTGCCCTTTTAGCGCAATTTAATTTTGTTTGGTAATTCGAACGAGTTCGCGAGGCGCGTTATCCGAGTCGCGTATCGCGCGACGCGAATCGACGAGAGTGGAAGATCTCGCACAAGTGTATTAAACACATAAATATCGCGCGCATTACGTATGTACATACGCTTGTCCGGCGGTTATGCGAGGCATGCGCCGCGCGCGTCGCTCGCGTAATTCTCCGCGCGCGGAGTGATTCTTACACGACTTACGACGCCGATGCACATCGCTCGACCTTGCCGCGCGCACGCGGTCCCCGAACGCTGCTGCTGCTGCTGCCACTGCCGCTGCTGCTGCTGCTGCTTCACACAGCGACGCGTATGGTTCGCACGCGCGCGTGTTTATTCATACAAACGAGAGACCCGTCGTGTTTTGTGATCTCCGTGCGTCTTACTCACTGCCAACGACGACGACGACGATCGAGCTTTGATCGCGTTCAACCCTCGACGTCATTTCTCGATGCATCTTCAAGCTTTATATACAATTTGCTATTTTTTCACACTTATCAGTGTCGTTTTTTTTTTTTTTTTTTTTTTTTTTTTTTTTTTTTTTCTTTCTTAATGTATCAAATTATTTTTTTATCGTCGTATTTTTTTTTTATACAAATTTTGTTTGAGGAAGTAATTCTAATTTAAATGAAATAAAATTCGGAGACGAAAAATGTTATTATTATTATTATTTATTTACGGATTTCTCCTTTATATATGGAGTTACACTATATGATTCGAAAACACGAGATCAGAATAATTCTTAATTATTAATAAATATACAGACATTTTTTTTTAACAAATAAGTAAAATTAACCCTTTAATTGTACGATTTATCAATAAATCCTGCGAAAAACGATTTTGCCTAATGTCACCAACGCGTTTATACAATAATGAAATGTCTTACACGTGCAGAGCTAAATATCTCCGTGAACTCTCGAGGGCATTAGGCTCTTATCACACTCGAGGTTATAATACCCGACCGCTGGTCGACGAGTGTCTCATCGACCAGCGGTCGTGATTTGACGCCGGAAACGAGCAGCACAGCTTTTTTCCCCTTTTTTTCCTACGCGTCTCAGAAATGTATCTGAGTCTTAGAGCTGAGTTTGCCAAAAATGCTTCCTGCTCGTGTTTATCAACGAAAAGCGATAATTATTTTTTTTTATATATTTTCTTTATATTTCGTGTCTGGAGAAAATGAGACTTGGCTTTTGCTCACTCGAATGATCAACGAATACTCGGAACTTGAGGGTCATTCATGGCAACTCGCGAGTGGCGCTTTGGTCTTATCTGCGGGTTTTTCTTCAATGTTTTTTTTTTTTTTTTTTTTTTTTTTTTTTTTTATACGTGATGACGGACCGAGAATCTTCTGCGCAGTAAGTCGGCTGTACTTATATCTGTACGAAACTGATATGTGATCGAGTGGGCCAGTCGAGATCGTCGAATTATAATCGTGGCTCCGACGATTATCCATCGCGTCGAATTGTAATCGCAGCTCCGACGATTTCATCGCATCGCTCGGATCGAGCGGTTTACTCGCTCAGCTATTAAGCGGGTAACTTACGACCGAACGGCGGCGATTTACCGAAACGGAATGTACACAAACATTGAGGCTCCTCCGGGTGACTCGGGGGTCGACGAATTCCTCGCGGGATTTGGGGCGATAAGACACGCTGATTAGAAAATCGTGACTTATCGGGCCGCGCGAACGCGCTGATAAGTTCCGGGCGCCGTCACACGAGAAACGCCTACGTTTCTTCGACGACGGAACACTCGACACAGGTAAATCACCGACGAGCCGAGGAAAACAATAATTTTGGGGACCTTGATTTGGAGGTCGGGCGGTATTTTTGGTTTACACAGTATTTTCAGCTCGCGGAGGTCACAAAAAAAATGGTAAACTCGTAAAATAAAAACAACTATAAATTCGAAAAATTAGAAAAATAGTACATTCTTGAAATTATAAAAAAATTCCTAATTCTTAAATATTTGAAAAAATCCTGAAGTTGAAAAATTCTAAAAATCCTGACATTGCACTTTTTTAAATCCTTACATTGACAGATTAAAAAATGCTGTAGTAGAGAAATTCGAAAAATCCTGACATAGCACATTTTTTAAATCCTCAAATTAACAGATAAAAAAGTTTTTATTGAACAATTCGGAAAATGTTCGTCAAAAGCCCCGAAAAGTCGTAACTTTCGAATTTTCGAATTTTCGAGCGGAAAAATTTGTGAAACTAAACGCATTTTCCCGTTTGCAGCTTACAGCCTAGGTTTTCCCTAAGATTATCCCTAAAATTCCGGAGAGCCCCGTCGACTTCACCGCCGAATTCCAGCGCGACTGCTCAGAGTCCGGGAAGCCGCGGTCTGAGCCTGCAGCGAAGTGAAACGATAATTTTGGAGAGCGCCCTCCGCCTTCTCCCTCCTCTTCCTGCTTCTTCGCGCGCGTCTTCCATTCTGGGTCGCGAAGTAGGTCAGTTAGATACCACCGCGTGGCTATGCTTACGCCGCGTGTGTGCGTCTCGCCCAGCAGCAACGCCGACGACTCTCCGGGACCTCGAGGGCAAAGAGCTGCGGGGAAAACGAGCTCGTTCGCAGGGCTCGCGATCCCCACTCTATATATTTACGATCCCACGAGTGTCGCATTAGTTCTCAAGCTCTTCGTCAAATTCGTCTTACTTTTCGTCAGCCCTTTTTTTCCGGCCTTTGAACTTTTATCCGGTATTTTTATAGATAAATCACAAATAAAAAATATTTTATATAACTATTATCTACCCACTATTTTTTATCAAAGAAATTTACAAATGTATTGAACTAATTTTTTTTGTATTATTATTATTATTAATTTCCTCAACCCTTTTTTCCGGCCTTTGGACCTTTATCCGGTACTTTTTTTATCAAAGGAATTCACTAATTTATTTTTATTTAAAAAATGTTGAGATTCTGATTTTTACTTATTATTATTTATATTATTATTATTAATTTTATACAGAATAGAGAAGGGGGAAATATCTCTTTTGGAAATTTGATAGCCGAAGAGAAAAATGAAAGCGCTAGTAAGAGTGATAGAAACTTTTCGGGCGTTAGCGAAAGCGTGTCCGGTACTAATGCTCGAGTGTCTCTGCCTGTCCGTGTGTCGTTTGTGTGGGTATCTGTGTGTGTGTAGAAGCGACTTTAATGCGCGGAGCGTGAGAGGGAATTCGTAGTGGGCCACGAATTCGAGAGTGGATTATTCGAGTTGAGGACTTGAAACTCTTTTGTTCCTGAAGTATCATAACCTACGAATGCTACATTGTCATCACAAAACAAATACAATTTTTTAAAAATTACTCCACCTTAATTACAAAATTATTTTTATTCTCAATTGTTACGAAAATCATTTTCTATCTCACTCGCACTCGTTGGATAACGTAGGACGAAGTAGGATGATGAAGATAGTATCAAAATCAGCTGTTGCGATTTCTCGCTCGCGATGATAACGATAATAATTCGGATTCGTACGCGCAGAGCAGCCTCCGCGCCGCGATTCCGTCGTCGTGTCTCCGCGCGCAGACGAAGAGTATAACGCGCGGCCCGAAACGTGGGCGCAAGTAGACTCAACTAGATAAGTGTGCGCGTCCTTCCGAGTTTTCAATAAGAAACACTCTGGTTTCGTCTCGCTCGACTACGTCGACATATCAAGATCTCAATCGATCGCTTTCAGCGAACCCAAACATTTTTATTTAATATCATTTACTGTCAAAAATGAGATACGACTATATTTCGTCGTCATTTTTCAACTCAGAAGTAAAAAAAAATAATAAAAAGGAGTGATTAGGAAAATGTGTTGTTTTTATTATTTTATATCAGTTTGGTTAGGCGAAACCGAGTGAATTGATCTTGAGGCGAATTGCACCCGCGCGGCATTCGACGATGATTTACGTTACCAATTTGCGACGAGTGATAAGCAAAGTTGGCAGTTTGCTATTAAATAATTGGCCGGGATAACAATTGGCTGGCACAAGTTACGCGTTGCCATCAGTCCGACGCTCGCTCGGCGGCAAAAGAGCGCGACGCGTGTGCGGAGCACAACGCTCGTTTTGTGCACCGAAGCTCAGAGCGTGCCGCGTGTGTTACGGTAACACTACGCGGCCAGACCTGATAATATACATCACCGGCTACGCGAGCGCAGATAAAGTCGAGACGGACACGTGTCTAGTGCTAGGTGACATCTTCTGCTGCATTATCATTTTTTTTAATTACCTAAAAGCTTCAGTAATCGCCTTTTTCAGCAAAAAAAAATAAAAAATACATTTTTTAATATTTGCCTCGGAAATATAAAAAAAACTCAGCCGATCAAATTTAATTTTTTGTTAATTAGCTAAAAACATCAATAATTACCTTATTAAGAAACAGCAAAAAAATAAAAAATATATTTTTGAATATATTTATTTGTCTCGAAAATATAAAAAATTCACATCAAATTTACTGACATTTTTCTAAATAATATTTTAATATGTGAAAAATTTTGTAAACATTTTTTTTTTTTCAGCAGAAACAAAGGGATAAGAAAAACAGGAAAGAGCGAAGTCGTAATACGAGCGAAGTGACTGCGACTGCGTTGTAGATCGCAATTCTCTAGGAAAGGAAGACAGACGGATGATCTAGGCCAGTGGAAAAGGAAAGTGAGCGGCTCCGAGCGTAGGTATAATACTGGGAGGCGGTCTGCGGGGAACAGAGAGAGGGGGCAAAGCGACCGGCAGCAGCAGTAACAGCAACAGCAGCAGCAGCAGCAGCAGCAGCAGCAGCCGCCAGCATCAGCGGAGCCGAGCCAAACGAGTATTCCGTCATAGCGTGTAAGCGCGACGGAACCGGCGTCATAGTCGTCGTCACAGCGCATCGTGTAATGTGTGCCATCATCGCAAAGTGTATCGGCCGCGCGCAAAGCTTTGCGCCGCTATCGCTGTACTCTCTGCTCTCTACAATGTAACTCTAATGTCTCTACAATGCATCTGCTCTCTACAATGTAATGCGACGAGCACCGATTAAATAAAAATTGTAATTCCGAAAAAAAAAACCTGCAACACGTCACAAAAATTTGGCGCGGGGATTTTTATAAACCGATTAAATAAAAACCGATTAATTGTAATTCTAATATTCTAATAAAAAATTGTAATTCCGAAAAAAAAAATCCTGCAACACGTCACAAAATTTTGGCGCAGAGATTTTTATAAATTCGAAATGTAGAAAATTTGAAGCATTTCCGGTTTGACGAGACACAGCGAAGACGCAAAGCGTTCGCGTTGTACGGATTCCAATTCTGTGGAAGCATCAGATAGAAAAAAAAAGAGGCAAAGACGAAGAAGCCGGGAATCGCTGCAGCGCGAGTCACGTCGAGAGCGTCGAGAGCGCGTCACGAACATCATCTCATTGTGAATTAACGCGTCGAAGGCTTCTTCCTGGATTCCTTCGCGCAAGGACGCGAACGACGTCGAATCGCACTATCAGCCATAGTTAACGTGTATCTATCGCTCCATCGCTCCATCTCATCCCGCACATCGCGCTACGTGACCAAATCAAAACGCGACGTCCCTTTGTTTCCCAACGAGCAACGTTCTTCGATCGACTGATCGACTTTTCTCTCTCTCCTCCTTCTCCCCTTTTAGCGTCCGTCGATCTTTGTTCGCACTTTCCGGAATTTATGAAATTACAGAGTGACGAGATCGTCGGCCATCAGCGATACGAGCGAAAGGAAACGGAATTGAATCTGCGAGTTTTTCTCGACCTTCGCGTTGTTCCGATCGGCGGAATTTTTATGGGTTTACTTGGCCCTTAAATGCAGCAATTATTTTCGCAAAAAAAAAAAAAAAAAAAAAAACATTTCTATAAATTGTATATTGATATTTTTTTTTCGCAATAATAAAATTGTCTTTTTACAGTCAGTTTAACGACGGACTAAATAGAACAAAGAAAAAAAAAATGGCTCGTCGCTATTAGTCGACCGAACACGACCGTTTTTCCCCCGCGTCAGTTTGACTCGCGGGTCAATAAGATGTAAAGCGTGAAGCGGAAAATGCAGAGAGACTATCAACGACCTCTGCGCAACATTGTAAATGTACTCACACACAACTCGATCGCTAACTGTGTGTTTCATTCAATCCGCGAGGGTAATAATACCCGAGTCTCTATCTCTGCCCTTCTCTCTCTCTTTATCTTCTCTCTTTCTCTATTCTCTCTCTCTCTAAACATTCGTCTGACACTCAATCTGCCTTATTTCGTTTTCCCGCTCATTTTTCCTGCGCCGAAGCAGCAGAAAATTTCATTGGCTGGTGATTAGAGCCCAGAAATTATTCCTGCGCCGAAGCAGAGCAAAAAATGATGATTAGCGCCGATTGGGCTTCCGAAAGGCCGGAAAACGATCGCCGATTGGCCGCACACTTATATATTCGATAATTCTAATCCGCCGAAGCGAGCGGCTTTCTTGCCGCGCTCGGTGACCTGATTTCTTGCGCTGCGCGGCGGCAGGCAACGAGTAAGAATGTGTGTTTCCCCCTCCCTTTCCCCTCTCAGCCTGCCGCGAGAGCGATAGAGGGGCCGGGAGGGGGAGGGGAGAGGGCGCGAAGTGGTCGGCGGGGTCGAGAGCGAGAGCCAAAGAAATGCCCGAGAGTGGGAAGCAGCGGCGACGGCGTCGAGCGAGACGCTTGAGACGCGGTGGAAGAAGCGTGAAAAACGAACGAATTGAGAGAGGAGAAGGAGGGGGAAGCGGATCGAGGAGGATCAAAGAGGGGAAGCCACTGTGCTGTGTTTTTTTTTTAATCAGCTAAAAACATCAGCAATTAGGATTAAAAAAACATAAAAATATATTTTTTTATTTGCCTAGGAAATATTAAAAAATGCAATGTATCAAATTTACTGAAATAGAATTAAAGCAGACATTTTCAAATAATATTTCTTGAACATTTTTATTAGCCCCGTAAATATAAAAAATTCGACACATAAAATTGACTAAAAAACACTTGAATTAAAGCTGACATTAAGAACAATATTTAATAGGTGAAAAATTTTGTTTGAATTTTTTTTTATTTAAAATTAATATTTTAATATGTGGAAAATATTGTATGAATTTTTTTTTAGTGAACACAAAAAGATAAAAAGAGTCTCGGTGGAAGAAGCGTGAAAAGCGAACGGACTGAGAGTGGCGGAGGAGGGGCGAGGGGAGGGGGAAGGTGGATTGAGGAGGAACAAAGAGGGGGGAAAAACACGAGTTGCTCGCGCCACGTAATACTAGACCGAGAGTGCTGCCGGTAATAGCAGTTACCTACCTTCGCGATATTACAGCGCCCCGTGTTTAATGTCATTAATTTGCCGGCGCGTCCAACGGCGGAACGGAGAGAAGATGCGACTGAGGCAGCCATCGGGAGTGACGAAAGGGACAATTTAATTTTCGCCGCGTCGGCTCATCCCGGACAACCATAATACTTCTTTATTCGCCTTTTGTCAATTAATTCGCGGACTGCAATTCGCGCATTAAATTGGCGAACGGCGACGACAGCGGTAATTCGGGTTATTCGATTAGTCGATGTCGCAATTGATTCTGTAGCGTTGATTTTCGTTTTCAATTTTAATAATCAAATATTTTTATTATTTCTGCGATTTGATGTAAAATTGAGATTTTTTGTAAATCAGAGAGGCTGTTTTCGTTATTATGTTTGATGCTCGGGTGGATTTAGTTGTACGGCGATTGTGTCAACATTTTGATGGACAATTTACGGTTTGGTGTGGTTGTACATATTGAAACAGACGGCAGTAAACCGATGTTTGTTTTACCTAAGGAGGACGAACGAGTGTACCTCTCGACTTATTTTTTTTTTTTTTTTTTTTTTATTTCAGTCCTATCACGTGAATGTCACGAACAGATGCGAAGTTATAGTAAAAAATATTGACAAACACATATCACCGAAAAAGTGTTTACGAATTTTTTACCAGATTTTTTTTTTAAAGAAAAAAAATATCAAAAATATGCTATAAATACAATTCGTCATTTCGCAAAATATAAAATCAGGTCCAACACTCAAATGCCTCTTGTATAGAATTTTTCTACGTGCGACCAGATTCCTCGCGATATCTGAGACCGGATGACTGAATAATCGCTCAGATTTTCGTTTTCGTTTTTCCCTGTGCTTCGAGACAGGTTGAGAGCGAGAAAGAGCGAGGCAAGGTGGAAGGGAGGGGGGGAGAGGAAACGAGGTGCGCATGTGCGTCGTGCGCCTACGAGTTCCGACAGTCGTCGACTTGTCCCTGGTCGCGCCGTATACGCGGAGCAGCAGCCGCTAATATAGGCGACGCAGGCGTGAAATATAGGCCACATGCCCGCTATATAACTAAAGAACGCTCGAGCGCTCTATCATTTCTACACTTTCAATTCTACTCCAATTCAACAAATTTCGGTTCTCCAATTTTCAATTTAATAGATTTTTATTCTGCACTTATTCTACTGACTTCAATCCTGCAATTTCGATTTTACAATTTACGATTCGACAAACCCAAAATTTGTCAATCCAATCCTACATTCGACTGTTTTCACTCTTTCTAATTCTACAGGTTCGTCAAATCCACACAAAGAAAAAAATATGGGAAAAATCACTATACTTGTGTGGCAATAAAAAAAAAATTCCGGAATTCGGCAGTTTTTCCCATACTCATAAATATATACAGTACATTTTCTATCGCATTATTTCTACAAGTATGACAAAAATCGCCAGAATTTTCCGGAATATTTCTCAATTGTCAAAAAAGTATAATGATTTTTTACTTTTCTGACAATTGAGAAACATTCCGGAAAATTCTGGCGATTTTTAATGATTTTTCCCATATTTTTCTCTCTGTGCACAATTTCCAATTCCCTCTCCGCGGAATCGTCGGAAATCCCCTTCAGATGCGATATCCTTAGTCTCGCTCGGCCGACGGTCGGAAGTCAATGAGATATGCCCCGCATTACGAGCTCGAATCATACAGCGTATCTCGCTCTCTCTTTCTCTCTTCCTCTCTTTCGAATCCTTTAGTGAGTCTTATAGCCGCACCCGCCGTTACGGCCGGCATAACAATGCCCAACGTAACCATCCCTGGGGGTCGAATCCTCTGTGCCATCTCCGCGAGCGCGCGAGCACGACAACGTGTAGCGCGCGCGCGAGGTTACAGGAAAGTGAAACTCTCGTAAACCAGGTCACACCCACATAAGCCACGGGCCGGCCCGCTCGCCGCGCTCCGACACTCCGAGACTGTGCCGTACGCTAAGTGTGCATTGCTGCACGACGGCACCGCGAGAAAAACTCGTCTCGCGTGACTTCTGAACTCGCGAATTATTATTTTTTTTTCGGAAATAAAAGTACGAAACTTCTGCTCCGAAGGAATCGTGACATTTTTTTTAGAACGATCGCCAGGCTTGAAATATAAACACAATGACCTCCTGATCCGAAAATTGGTAATTTTTAATAATAAATAATAATAATAATAATTCTCAATAAATAATTATTCTGCGAATTGTTATTTTTTTTTTTTTTCGGAAATAAAAGTATGAAACTTCTGCTTCGAAGGAATGGTGACTTTTTTTAGTTAATGATCGTCGATAGGCTCAAAATATAAACACAATCTTTGACCTCCTGATCCGAAAATTGGTAATTTTTAATAATAAAAATAATAATTATAATCCTCAATAAATAATTATCAAAAATAATTTTCCACACTGTGGATTTTTAATTTGACCTCCTGACCCGGAAATTAATTTCGGATCATATTTTATTCAACAAAAAATTTCCCAACTGGAAATAATTTTCCACTCGGTGGATTTTGGTTGCCAATTAAAAATGAACATAATTAACAATGAACATACATTTAATAATGCCCGAGCGAATTAATTTCCATAATTGCAATCGCCCTAATTAATTACAAAATAATCTCGAGGACGGTCATCGGGCGCCCAGGATCATCGCCGGGTTACGGCGCGGACGGACTGGACTGGTGCAAGCCGCGTGGGACACAACGCTGAATGCTACAAATTACGCAAATAGAGTCACACGTTCCAGATGCAATTAGTACAATGATTTGATTTCCACACGTGGTTCGTGTGTCACACGCCGAAGGCGACGGCGGCGCGGGTGCAACCGGCTATTATTGCGACTAAATACTCTGTCATTTGCATGGCTACCGGTTCGCGTGGATTCGCAATTACGAGGCCTCGATCCATAAAACTCGCCGATCCGTTGCGTCCGACAGGTTAACGATTTTTTTATTCTCAACCATTTTCGCCAATTATTTGGTCATTGAACTCCAAACGGTACCGAATTAAAAAAAAAAAAAAAAAACAGCAATGCTGTAGTTTAGTATTCAGCTTTATACAAAATTATATAAAATTCAAAATTCGGGTCTTCGATTCATAAAACGATTTTTTTTCTCAAGCATTTTCGCAAATTATTTGGGCATCGAACTCCCATCGAAGCGTTACTGAAAAAAAAGAAAAAAAAAAAAGCTATATAAAAAGACATACAATTTTTAAGAATTAATAAAAATAATAATGCCGACAATAATGATAATGCTCATAAAAAATATTCCACCAAAAATGTTTAAGAAACAATAAAAATAATAATGACGACAATAATAATAACAATCCTCATAAAATATATTCGACTAAATATTTTCGCCATGAGCCAGAACGAAAAATATATATAACTCGCGGATATACAGCGGAAAGTCTATGAAAAAAAAAAAAAAAAAAAAAAAAAATCTTGGCCGAAAGAAACGTCGCAGTACTTCAGCTATTCGCAGATAGAATAAAAGGTGAGACAAAGATAGACGCAGGCGTCGCGAAGGTAGAAACGCCGAAGCTGAAGGTATGCTCGACGCTCGTACACACATGAGAAAATATATTTGGAGGTGGCCCGAGGAGTTCGCGGAACGACCCGGCCGCATTGCCGCGGTATATCAAGTGCAGAGCGTCGCCGCTCGACTGGCGTGCGGAGCAGCGCTTTGCTCGCATGCGCCGATGATCCACGCGCGCGACGCGAGCAGCGCGAAGGAGCGACGGAGGGAGGAGGGCGAGATGTGGGAGGCGCGGTGTGTTTTCAGGCGCGTGTAGGCGCTGCGAGCTGCGGATGTGCGCGGCTGTAAGTATAGCGAATCTATGCAGCGAGCTGCGCGAGACTTGGACTGCGTGTGACTCGACTATGCGCAGCGGCGGCCGCTCGTTCCCGACGATTCTCGGCACTTACCGCGCGATACGTCATCGCCGCTGTAAGTGCGAGTCGCGCTCGCCGTGCAGCTTGAAAAAAAATATATGTATGTATTTTTTTTTTATTCTGATTTTAGGTAATCACAAATGCACACATTATTTTTGTAATGTGCGAAAATTCTTAGAGAGCTTTTTTTTTTATGTTGCTCTACAACATCTCAAAAGGAAATATATGTATACATTTTTTTTTTTTTTTTTCATTCGGATTTTAGGTAATTACAAAAGCACACATTATTTTTTTAATGTGCAAGAATTCCTAGAGCGCTTTTTTTATGTTGCTCTACAACATCTCAAAGGGAAAATATACATATATATTTTTTTTATTCGGATTTTAGGTAATTACAAAAACACAATTTTTTTTTTAATTGGAAAAAATTCCTAGAGTATTTTTTTATGTTGCTCTACAATATCTAAAAAGGAAAAAAAAAATAGATATAGTACATATGAGGGTCGCGACCCTGTCGATAATCAATGGAATGCCCTATACACGGAGAGAAGGGTCTGATAAATTTTACCATATATCCAGTAAAAAGTACCATTATTTTCTGGCACAGGGGAGTCACGACGCCATCTATCAAGAAGTACGAGAACTTTGAGAATTTTTACCACGAAATATGGTAAAAATGTTCATATATATGATAAAAATTCTCGTAGTTCTCGGACTTAACGTTAGATGGCGGCTATGGCGGCCAATTACCAGGCGCATTGGTAATTTTTACTAGATCCATTGGTAAATTTTATCAGATCCTTCTCTCCGTGTATATTAACCCTTCTTAGCTCTTTCATTTTAATAACCTTTCAGGTAAATCTGATCACCAGAATAAAAAATGACTGAAAAAAACAGTGAAAATGTTATCTCGTATTTTTTTGTAATAACTCCACTTCGATTTTTTTTTTTTTTTTTTTTTCGTCCTCTTTTTTGTGACACTTATTTTCCGTTCACCGAATAATAAACAACCGCGCGAACGTTAGTCATCGCAGCAGCAATAAAAACTAATTGCGATAAACGATTTTTAATGAGTTTTTCTTAATTAAAATTTATTTTATCGGCGCGATTTTTTTTTGTCCGTCATTCTGCGGCTTGCAGCGGTTGGTTGTGTTTTATTTTCGTTTGTCGGAGGAGTTTCCACGCGATTAATGAGACGTCGCGCGGAATTGTCGCGTGTATCGCGCGTTTTCCCCGCGCGTTACACGGTGTCCGAGAGAGGAGCGCGCGCGTTTGATCTAAAATCGGAAACTGACGACCTCCGCGTGTGTCGCTCGGCGTCGCTCGCCAGCGCGCAGACAAACCGGCGTCAAAACTCGGCGCATTATGTCATAGTTTATTGCGACCGCGTCGCGGGTATCGCAGCCGAGACACCGACTCCCGCGGTCGGCGGCTTCGTCGCGTTTTGTCACACGCGAAGACGTCAATCCGAACTTTCCTCGTTGCAATTAAAAAAAAAAATGTCCAAGCTACTGTAATAAGCAATGGCTATAATTGTATTGCAATAAAAAAAACGTCTAAGCCAAAAGTCATTTAAATTATAACAATTTTTTCGGCACTACACTGAGAAAAATTAGTAGTTGCGATTACCAATCATTGGTTCGATCTACCAAAATATTGGTAGCTCTGACCAACGATTGGTAATCATATCTATATGAATTTTTTTTCAGTGTAAATGAGAATAAAAAAATAAAATAAAAATAAAAAATAGAACATTTTTTTAAAACTTATTTGCAGCAAAAAAATCGTCACGATTTATTAGAATTCCCACTTCTGGAAAATTTGCGGTTTAATTGACAATCACTGCGAAACGTGAAATGCCCTATACATTGTTTGACTAAATCAAAGGTTGAATGAATAATTCACGCGAACCTTTGTGAACAAAAATACCGGCGTGAATATTCAGAATCGCTACTCGAGACTATTTGGTCGGTCGGTCATAGTCTCGTCTCTGAGACTATGATTATATCGTCACCGTCGCGTTTCATTTTTTATCTCGCCGACAATAAACTTATCTCGGACGTTCGGACCAATTTCTTCTTCCATAATCGCGCTCGGCTTTCTCGCCACTATTTTTCCGTCGCGATCCAAGGCGCGTAATCTGAACGTGTTTAAGATGTCGGATCGTCGGGGGAAAGGGGGGGAGGGGGGAGGGGGGGAGGGGGGACGGAGGCCTCGAGATATCGTTTGCCAAAAGTCATTGATGCTCCGAGGTCGACACGATAAACCCCGGCCAACGGAATTGACGGTCTCTCTTTCCTCGCTCCCTCGCTGCAGTCGCCTGCGGGTCACGAAAACAGCCGAACCGAGGCAGAAGATTCCACTCGGGCAACGAGGAATCTTCCTATTCCCTGTAACCCTCGTTTTTTTTCTCCCTCTTATCACCGGTTTTTTTTTTTACTATCAAAAGTCCACAAAATCTGGAACTGAAATTCGACTCTGGAAAAGTCTCATTTAATACCGAATTTATTTAAAAGATTTCATTTTCCCTAAAAATTCCAATTTTCAATTTTTTTATTTTTTATTTTTATTTTTATTTTTCAGGAAAATATATTTTTCGACGATAATGACTATTCGATACTGTCAAATCTTATTCAATAAAAAATTTATAAAAAAATACAATAAATTTCCCTGTTGAATCTCATTCAATAAAAAATTCATAAAAAATACAATAGTCTTCCCAATTCATCCCAATTTTCTATTTTTCATTTTTATTTTTATTTTTCAAGACCATCTATTTTTCGACGATAAATGACGAAGCTCTATATTTATCCATAGGGAGCAGCAGCCCAGGAACTGCGGATGAGAAGGGGAAAATGTGTAATAAAATAGAAGAGAAATTAGTCATTGTAAGATTTTATATCAAAATATATTTGTGCATAGACACGAAGACAACCGTAACGGGTAATCTCATACTCGGCACACGTCTCAAACATTCAAAACGCGCGCGCGCGCTCGCCACGTCGTCGTATATATACCACGCGCATATACTTGGTACGTACGCATTTAATCACCCACACAAACACAGACAGACACTCACAACGCTCGCATACAAGATTCTATGTACATTCGTCCACGTGCGATCGAGTGCTCTATTCTCGTTCCTCGTCTGCGCAGCCGCCGCTTATTTTACACTCGTTATTTTTTTTCCCCCTCCACTCACATTCATTATACATATATATTATATATACACGTATATAATAATATATACTATATTAATAAATTGCAATTGCTCGTCAATCGCCATTCGAACGAGTAAACAATGAAGCCCGCTTCACGCATTATTTTTTTTATTATTTTTTTTTTTTTCGGTAACTCATTGAGGGTGATAAGGATCTGCGATAATAAAAAATCGCAGATCTTAGTCAACCCGTGGTAACTGTCACGCGTGTCTCACTTCCCGTTTTCTCTATCTCTCTTTCGCGCGTGTAGATAAAAATATTGATTTATTTAATTGTCTAGACATTTTTTTCGACATTCATGCCATTTTTTCGTACGCAAAAAAAAATAACGCGAAATAAAATTGTCATTCATACTACGCGCGCGCGCGTCATCTCTAAACAAAATATATATATATATTAACTCTTAATTACATTTTTTTTCATAATTAGTATTAAATCGAATGGTAACTATAATACAAGTCTGTGTACATGGTGAGTTGTTGTTGTTTTTTTTTTGGGTCGTTTCACGCGAGAAGAGCGGTTGATTCAATTCCATTTTTTTTAAGAGGATTCACAAGGCTGATTTTCCATCTTATGCCACATTTAAAAAGAAATCTCCACAATATCCCAAATTCTATAATTTCTGATAGAAACTTTAATTTAAAAAAAAAAAATGGGCTGCCTGATTAGAAATTCAGTTTCTACTTTTAATGTGAAAAAAATTTGCAATTAATTTTTTTTTATATCTTCGCCAAAAAGTAGAACCATGTGAATCGTCCTCCTCTCATTTGTGCATCTGGCTTCCCGATCGAGACGCGGCCCGAGCGACGATGAAGGAAGAAACGGTGTTAACAATAATAAAAAAGGCCTTTGTCATTGCTCTCAGCTCGACGATATCTTTATCGGAGCTGCGAGGGGCTCGCGCCTCGTCTTCGTCGTCGTCGTCGTCGAGTTTCCATCGCCGAGTGGATTTGCGCCGTCGACGTATCGGCATCAGTCGCCGGGGTAATTACGGTATCTCGATGTGCCACGAGGTACTTAGGTACAAGAGCGATACGCTACACGCTACTTAATTAAATTATCTCGATACATATCTACTATATATAAACCGTATCTAATCACAACGCCGTTCGAGCAATATATACACAATCGTCGTCGACCTATCGCGACTTCGTCCTCAACTCGACGTTCGCCCCACTTTTTACGTCCTCTCATCTTTTTTTTTACAATTTTTCGTCTATTTTTTTATTTCATGTTCCACTATCGGCGTCAGGTGCAAAACTCCAGTCTTCGTTATCTTTTTATTTTTTTTTTTTTTACTTTTTATTTATTTTTACGTAGTAAGAAAAATTCTAAGGTTGAGTGAGTCGCTCGCGCGAAAATTAACGCAAGCGAAATATATATTTTTTTTGGTTAAAGTTTCGTTCCGGGACAATCAAAAATATATTTTGTGCGTCAGACGCAATTCGCGGAGGTTTATTTAGCTCGCGTGAATTTTTTCGCGCGAGAAAGTTAATGAAATTGGAAGCTGCGCCTTTGGGGGAGAAAAAAAAACGTCGTGCGCACGCGCGCCGCCATTTTGTCTACGTCCCGGCTGGCGCGGTCGGTAGGAGATCGGAAAATGGCGTCGCCGCGTGAGCTGCCTCAAAGATCCAAATTTTCTACGTATATATATAATAAGAGTATATATATTATTATATATTTAAAAAAAAGTTCGCCATTAAAATCGCGAGAGTATATTCGTTGTGTTAATTGCGATTCAGTGAAAGGCACTTCGATTTCGTTGACTTTTCTCACGTTCCCTCATTTTCATTACTTATCGTCTATTACGCTGTGCTTTTTTTTCGTTCTTTCGAGCTTTTCAATCTTTTATCTATACAAACTGTACAAGTACGATTTTTCATCCATAAAAATTCTGCACATCGACTTCCGTCAAGAAACATCGAAAACATGAAATCGGATCTACGACCGGGAATTTTTTTTACCATCGATATTCGTTTCCAAATAAAAAAAAATGGTGTTTCAAAAAATACTAAATTTCGACGATATTTTACCAGCCGCGTCGATCCCACAATTCTCGCATCTCTCAACCAAAAAATCGATGGTCCGCCAGATCGCCGCAGAAAATGGTCCGGATCGTCTCTCGACTCGCGTCTCTCTCTAAGCAAACGCGCGTCTCGCTCTCGCGCATGCGCACCGCGTCGCTCACGTTCACCGCGATCCACTGCGTCGCTCGTCCCGCGCAGGTATTTCAAGCCCGCGCATCTCGCCTTCCCCGGAGAGGATCCTCGCGCGTGTCCGGACATCCGCGTCGCGCATTTCCCAGAGCGCCGCGCGCCGAAGGTCGCTTCTCTCGTGTACGCATCTTCCTCCCTTCTCCCTCCTCCATACACAGAAACCAGAACATTCGACGCGCGAGACGCTCGCACTTCTTCCTCTGCTTGGCTCCTCTCAAGACGCTCGCCGCGTCTCCGCGCCTGCGCAGTCACGTCCCCGCGCATGCGCAGTCACATCAGCCCCGTTCAAACACTGCTGCGCGCGCATCTCTACCAATTCCTCAAAATCCAAGCCCTAACGAGCCGCCGCGACAAACCGCCGCCAATCCACCTCATCCGCCATTACCGCTGCGCGCGCATTGAGCGCCTGCTACATAGGTCCCACCGCATGCTGCTGAAACTGATCCAAGTGCCTCGAAATCTCCCTATGAAGCTGATCCGGCAGTACCCCAACGCTGCTGAACACCGACCTCATCACATTCAACTCCTCCGTAAGCACCTCGATCCTCTTCTTCAGCATATCGTTGTCCTTAACCAACAGCTTCACCTTCTCCTCCGTTTCCCTCGATCTCACCTTCGCCTTCTCCCGACTCTTGCGCACAGCGATGTTGTTCCTCTCGCGTCGCCGTCTATACTCATCACTCGCTTTGTCAATGGCCTTGGACTGTTTCCTCGCCACTGCTGCGGCTGCTGCAGCCGCTGCAGCAGCCGCAGCCGCTGCCTGATGCTGCTGATGCGCCATTACAGGCTTCATCGGACCTCCGCGTCCATTTTGCTGCTGTTGGTGCTGCTGCTGCTGCTGCTGCGGATGTTGATGGTGTTGGACGACAGGATGCCCACCGGGAACGGTGGATGGCGTTAGGGTCGTGAAGGTAGGGCCGCCATTGGCGAAGGGCCCGCCGGCGGGACTGTAGCCACCGCCGCCACCGCCGCCCGGCGGATACTGAGGACAGTGTCGTCGGTAATCCGCCGGATCGAGCGGCTCTTCCTTAATGCTCGGACTGTCCGAGCTCGAACTGTTACTGTCGCTGCAACTGTTGCTTCCCTGATGGTAACTCGCACCGCTGTGCACAGGTTGCGGCATATAAGCCAAAGTTGTGCGAGGGTAGCCCGTCGTTCGCGCGTGTTTCAGCGCAGCGCCGCCATTGCCGTTTCCAGCGCCTCCACCGCCGCCGCCGAGCATGTCGAGGAGACCATCGTTGAAGTGCGAATCGTCGATGAGGTGTTGGAGGTCGAGCGATATTTCAGGGGTATTGAGGTCCGTCAGCTCGCCGGCGGCTGCGCAATGCTCTGCGTATTGTTGATGGAGGCTCGCTTTGGACGCTGAGACTTTGCTGACATTCGTTCCACCGGTTTGCTGATTGTGATTCACCTGCAGAGCTGAGTTGTTGTTGTTATTGGCGTTGGCGTTGGTGGAATTTGCGTTGGTTGTGTTGGCGTTGTTGTTGTTGTTGTTGTTGGTGGTGTTGTTGTTGTTCGCGAGGGTTATGGCGGACTTTTTGAGGTCCGGCGCGACCTGCGCCTGCGCCTGGTGCGCCGCTGACTCGTACATTACCGGGGATTCCATTTCGGGCACTCACTCGCGCATCACAGACGAGTTTTTTGCTATGTAACACCTTTTGTTTTTTTTTATTCCTCTTTTTTGCGGAGAGGGAAGAATTGTTTTTTTGGGGGATGAGGGTAGAGTTTGTTCTACACTGCACCGAGTTTTTGCCCTGTGCACTGCACTAAGGGTATCACTAAAGGTTTTTTTTTCGTAAAGTAAATGAACGATAACTGACACTGGTCCTTCACGTTATCCACTGTTACGTGTTTCTCTCTAATCTCGCGTTTATCGCCTCTTTTTCTCGATCTGCGATTCGTTGGTAAGACACCGATTGACTCCGGGGAATCCCCCTTCGGATTTTTATCGCTGCGCGCGACGCGTGCGTATTGCGCGTTTGATTTTTATTTTTAACAAAACGCTAAGAGCAGAGAACTGAGGAAAATCGCAATTGATAAGAGAGATAGTGACGCGCGCTCGGAACTTTGGGAGGACAACGCGTGTCGTGAAACTCGGATTTGTCTGTCGCGTCGAAGACCCCGAATAGTGGATCCGACTCCGTTTTGATTCAAACCAACCGAGCGGGAGTTGGCGCGCGACTGACTAACCCGACGGCATGTCGCAAGCCTTTCAATGTGGCGCGCGCCAACTCCGCGCGACCGTCGGCGGCGCGCATGCGCGCTGCGCACCAACTTCGGGGACCCCGCGCGCAGGCACCGCCGCTGCACGCTCGGCCGGCTTCGGGCTTACCGCGCAGCGTCCGAGCGCATCCCCCACTCCGCAGGCGACTCGCGCTTCTCCAGGGTGAATTCGGAGCGAGACGATCGCTCCGCGCCGCGTTCCTTACTTCGCGCCCGCGCGCTCGTCCGTGCTGGCTCGCACGTTCCGAGACGCGGCGGTGGTTCTTTTGTCGCGGCGATTTTTTTTACCAACTCGCGGCGACTTTTTTTACCAATTCGCGGCGCTTTTTTTTACCACTTCGCGGCGCTTTTTTACTAATTCGCAGCGAATTTTGTCGATGACAACCGTTTGAACGATACTCGATTTTTTTTTACGATCCAAGAGACAATTTCCTTGAGCTTTATTCTTAATAAATAATAATAATAATGATAATAATGAAAATAATGATAATAATAAATGTAGATGATTTCTTGTATTTGGATTTTGGAAAATGAGATCTTCAAATATTTGGCTATTTATATTATTGTGATTTTGACCCATTTTTTGCGATACTTTATCTCGTGATTTTTTTATTTTACTCTACAAGTTTTTCAGGTTTTTAAAGTTGATCTGTAAACTGAGTAATAAAATAAATGTAAATGATTTGAAATAAGGAGTTGAATGAATGATAATAATTTATCAAGCTAAACGAACATTGTAACGCCCTGGAACACCTGGTCACCGAAGCCACCAGTACCAACCATGTACAGCAAAAAAAAAAAAAAAAAAAAAAAAAGAAAGCCATTAGCATAAATGCAAAAAAAAAAAGGATTGACCGATCTGCACTTGTTCCTCGACAAAAGCTGATTTATCGCCTCTCTTGTATCGCACTTATCGCGGGTTTTATACTCGCTGATCCGTAAAATGGGAAACGCGCGCTTACCGCGCGAGAGATAAATTTACAGAGTCGGTTTTTGCGCGAGATTGCGCAACGCGCGGCAATCCGGGCGAAATTGTAACGCGAGGGGGTCTTCCGCGTATTTGGCGCGAGTCGCGCGAAGGACGACGAAGGGGGATTCACCGCGAGACAGAAAGTGCGACGATTAAATAAAAAGAAAGCGACGTCCGGTTGACCTGTTAAGGGATCGCTTCGCGGAAGCGGATTGGCTGAGCGGCGGGTGCGGAACCAACCCTGGGGGCGGGTCTTGCGCCGCTCAGCGGACGAATCTCCGTTCGTTCCTCACTTCGACTGGAACAACACCTCTAACCTGTTGCTTCAGTCGCTTCGCATTTGTGTTTAGTCACAATCTATCGTTCTATCGATTTTTTTCAGCAACAGGTGGCCTACAATTAATTTTCAAATGTCTCCGACTATTTTTTTTTCACTGTACTAATGCAGCAAAAACTGCAGCAAAAACGTAGATTTTAAATTGATTTTTGTGACACTAAGAAATTTGATTATTATGGCAATGCTTTGAATCATTAAGCGCATATATCAGTAATATTCAGCATGTCGTAAATATTGTAGTTAAATGTATACAAAAAAAGACATACCAGTGCGAAGAATGTGTCAATAAGAAGATGGCGCCGATGCTGGCGCGTCCGCTTCCTTCCCGTCAAAACAAAACACTGCTTTTATGCAAAAAAAAAACTTTTTTCCCGACTCCACTGAAATAACCCCATTTCGCGTCCACAACGGCGACGGAAAATAGCTAATTCTTGACAAATGACTGACGCATGTGAAATGCGATTTCATATCCTCCCTAGGGAGGAAATCGGCATCAGCCCGGCGGGAGAAATGAAAATCGCGTTACACATGCCTATCGCCATTTGTTAAAAATGAGGTTACATATTTTCCGTCTCCATTGCCCACACCAAATGTTATTGTCCCATCGCTTTTTACTTCGCGTGAATTTCTCAAACTTCACACCCGAAAAGTTGCACTTCCCTCCCTTCTAGCGTAATCCTCTCTTATGTACTAATAACACTCACACACACACATTCTCTCAAAACAACCTCGCGGATAACTATTCCTGTCCCGAGAATCTAACAAAATGGCGACCGTGGCGTCCTCTGCGTCACTGAGCTCCGAAAACAACATCAGAATCTTCTTTATCGACGGCAGACTCCACCAAACCGACTGACCAGTGTCTCGGACGGTAACAACGCTCATACCGCAATCTGCCTTACCGACCGCGCGGCAAAAAAAACCGCAAAGATGGCGCCACCCACCGCTTCCCCACATTCGCCTGGACGCGCCGGTCGGACGCGATTGCCCGAAGACGCCCGACGACACCCGACGACAGCCGAGCGCGCGTCTACACCGTGGTATTAGCCACAACAAAAAAATATATTGCTACCACTCGTGTAAAAAGTTTTTCGCCAGTATATATACATCCCGCGGGTCGCTTGTGGCGAGTGCATTTCCGCGAGTCTCACCGATCGCGCTTCTTCCCACACGTCGAGTTCGACACGGAGAGACACGAATCGTGCGAGAAAATTATTATAAACCCGATATATAATATCCGAGAGCGACGCGCGCTTCGCGAGGTGAGTGAGAGAAACCTGTCGCCGTGTATATTATAATATACGGCCGAGGGTCCGTCGAGAAGCGAAACTCGCGCGATCCTTCGGCGCACCACGTCGCGGGCCCCGTTTTCTTGTTGGGGTCCCAATTTCCGAGAGTCCTTCGCCGATCGCCGCACGCTTCGGTCACAAGACGCACGCGTATTTGTTGCGATACAAACGAACCTGCGCCGCTTACATTGCAGAAGCATCCATTGCCAGATTCGTGCGAAAAAAATATAGAAATTAATATTATTATTGTGGTTATTGTTATTATTATTATTGTTGTTATTCTTATTATGATCCACGGCGGAATATAAAGTAACGTGCGTCACTCGCGCGTCCGACGCGTCCGACGAATTTTTGCGGAGGTAGTTTTGAGAAAGTGGATTAAGTTTTGGGATTAAGTTTTGTGAGCGTCGGGATAACCTAAAACGCTGTTGCGATATCAGCGTTTTGAGTAGTGGCTCCTTTTTTTTTTTTTTGGGTTTTGGGGAGTTGTTGATATTGGTGATATCTGCCATATGTCGAACTTGTTGTTTGTTGCTGCTTCGAGTTGAGTTTTTTGGGTTTGGGGATTTGACTGCGCGGTGAGATTTTGTTGGGCGGAGATGATTGGATTTTGCGGATGGGGAGAATTTTTGTTTGTGCGATTTGGGGATTTGCGATAATTTGGGAATGTTTGGAGATTTTTGACGGAGCGGTTTTTTGCAATTTTTCATTGAGGATATTGCGCGCTCCGATTTATATAGATGTGGAAAAATTATATTTGAAATATGAATCTTGTTTGTGCGATATTTGTTTGAACGGAATGCAAATCTGAATCGTCAAATTGTGTTATTTGCGTTAGTTTGATCAGCAAATTTTAAGCACTGGATTAACACGTGTTCCGATTTCGCGGCTTATGCAATTATATAGCCGGATTTAATTTGAGCATATCAACTTGTTATTTTTCTATGCTATCAGGTACTTATCTATCTTTTTTTTGTGTTTTTTTCCACCAGATTCCAATTTAATCGTGACGACTTGGCACTCGAGATAAAACGAATATATAATCCAAAATGGCTGGGGAACAGCAGCAATTTTTCCTCAAATGGAACGACTTTCAGTCGAATATGGTGACGTCTTTCAAACACTTGAGGGACGAAAAGAGCTTTACGGATGTTACACTGGCGTGCGACGGCCAGACTTGCAAAGCGCACAAGATGGTACTGTCCGCCTGTAGTCCGTACTTCAAATCTTTGCTAGAGGTAAATATCCATATAATTGTCTTACAATTTCATCGAAACGATAAAGCAAACCATAAATTTGTTAATCCTGTGTTATTCGATTGCAGGAAAATCCGTCCAAGCATCCAATTATTATTCTTAAGGATGTAGCTTATAGTCACCTCCAAGCGATATTGGAATTCATGTACGCCGGCGAAGTGAACGTATCGCAGGATCAGCTACCCGCGTTTTTGAAAACGGCCGATCGACTCAAAGTAAAAGGCCTCGCCGAAGCGCCCGGAGCTATTAAACGAGAGGGATAAGTCATCGCACATTTAGTTATGGTAAATATCCTACGCAGCAAAACGTTTCCCAATTTTTTCCCACGTCCAATCAAAAATGGTCTTCTAAAATGACCAAAAAACAATTATCTTCCAGACCAAAAAAAAAAACTATTGGATTCCCTGCAAAACTTTTTCCAATTTTTTCCCACATCCAATCAAAACGGGACTTCAAAAATGACCAAAAAAAAATTGTATTCCAGATGTTTTTGCAAGCGCGCAGACTGAGAACAGTGATTGAGTAGAGAAAGCAAAGCGATTGGATAAAACCGAAGCCGAAACGATACACACTTGACACGAAGAAAGAGGAAGAAAAGAAGAAAAGAAGAAGAAAGACGGAAACAAAGTACACGTAACACGAAGATGTGGAAAACAAGCCGACGTCACCTCTGGTTCACGACGAGGATCAACGTGATTGGATAGAAAAGTACAGTTTTGCTGATTTTTTTGTTTTTAAATTAACACTTTCTTTCTGTCTTTCCTTCCTTGACCAAAACGATTGTTGACACTTTACCGAAGAAGATATAATGCGAGAGAGAGAGAGATAGAGAGAGAGGGAAACGAGAAAGAAACAAGTAGGAATAGAGATTACAAAATGTTGATGTCGGTCTTGAACCTAAGGCAATACTGAACAACAACTGTGAACACTACGGTCAGAAACACGTTCACAAAACACACACAAACATACACGCGCGAACAAAACAAAACATACACACACCGATTATATTTTTTAAACAAAGTGCCGCAAGATTAAAATACAAAATAAGCAGGTCACGATAGTTTTATAATACACACGTTGACCGGGTCGTTTTGTAGATCAAACCGCGACGATCGATGTAACAATTCGTGACTCGAAGGATTCCATCGACTCACAAATCCTTTCGAGATTCTCGCGATTATTGACCGATTAATCACAATATTCTCCCATCGAGTATCGAAGACGGAATTCGCGTCGGCAAAAGTCGGTCGATTCTTTCTTCGCGACTCGATCCTTATAACTGTTCCCAAGCTTAATTGACGACGTGGAAAAAAGCTCAGAAAATTCGAACGAAAAAGATTGATCTAACAATTCGTGACTCGAAGGATTTCATCGACTCACAAATCCTTTCGAGATTCTCGCGATTATTGACCGATTAATCACAATATTCTCCCATCGAAAATCGAGGACGGAATTAGCGGCGGCAAAAGTCGGTCGATTCTTTCTTCGCGTCTCGATCCTTATAACTGTTCCCAAGCTTAATTGACGACGTAGAAAAAAAGCTAAGAAAATTCGAACGAAAAGCCATTGTCGCCGTCTACGGTCAATAGATTTGCAAAAGCCCCGGGCATCCGGTCCAAGGGTCAAGGGTCAAGATTATCGCGAGGGTTGCAATCGACGGCGTCCGTCGATCGTCGCTTCTCGTCGCGTTTTTGCTTCTCCGTGTTTTTTATTTTCCTCTCTCTTTTTTCCAATTGAGCAGCGAATGAAAAGGCCGACGTATTCGACGAATCGTTCGGCGTTAATTTTCAATGGCTAATCTGGCGTCAGTTGACCTTCCGATAACCCTGACTCGTCCTTACCAAATACTGCCAGGATTGCACCGGCGTATTTACATTATTACCGATAGACCAAATTTATTTATGATAATAATATATTGAGGGTTGTTGTCTTAAGCCGAGGAAAGATTAATGATGTAACATAAATGACAAGACATTTTTCTAACGCCCAGAGCGCACAGTTCCTTTTTTTTTCTTTTTTCTCCTTTCTTTTTGTCTTTTTTTTTAAGCTCCAATTCGAATCTAACGCGTCAGAGAATAAATAAAAGGTCGGGATGTTGCATGAATAATTGTATATCGCAAATGGGTGGTGAAAAAAATATATATCTAAATTTCTTTTGGAAAAAAATGCACTTGAGACGGTCCCTGATTTTTTTTTGTAATTTCGACTAAAATTCGGAGAGTCGAAAACAATTTCGGGGACCGAGATGAAATTTTGTACACTTAAAAATTATTTCTGCGTGTATCTTCGTTTTAAAAAAAATTCCAAATCCACCGGATTTCGAAAAACACGGTACTTCTGTAGTTTAACGAGAAAAAAAAAAAATTGAGTGTAGTTGCGAATTAGTTAGGAGTAAATACGTTTTTTGTATCGTCCATCTGATGCAATTTCGCGATCAGTTGACTATTTTAATATATCTCGTTTTTTTTTAAATACTTCATTTCCTCTCCCGCCTCCCTGCCAATTAATTCTCAGGACTCAAAAAAATAATCACAAAAGCCGACACTATAACGAATCATTCGTTTCGCTCTGTTTTTTCCGTCGCGATTCCGCAGTGCAAAACCGATTCTCTCGTGGACAACGAAGAGCCGATTTTTTTTCGTTCCAAACCAACGTTCGAACTACAGATTAACGCGACGCTTATGTCTACAATTTTTCTTCCCACTGGAAAAGTAACGAAAGCCAATTTCTCTCCTGAGAGAATTTTTTTACGGACGTTGAAACGATTCACACCAATAATATCAGTGCTAAGATTTTTTTGTACGTTTTTACAAAGCGTAAAAAAATTCTAAAAAAGCCAATTACTCAGCACTGATTTTACGGATGCGAAGCTCTTCAATCTTTTTGAAAACGAGGATTCGGTTGTAAGAATGAAGATTTTTGGGTTCAGTTCCTATTTACATACAGAAAACCGGGCATTTGGTCGTTCGAACGCGAATCGTCACATCCTGTACATTTTTTCCCATAAACTCCTCCTCTTACCCTTCGACGCCTCCTTCCTCTGTAAAGTTAATACACATTTATTGTAGAATAATAGAAAAGTAATGTTTAACGAAGTCATTATTCTCAATCCAGACGAGCGTTCGTCTCTATAGTATTTTCTCACTTTTCCGTCTCATTGTCCGTGAATATCGCGACGATTATTCTGCATTCCTGATTCTCCCCTCTCTTCGTTTTTTGAAAAATATAATAATATATTTTTTTAATAATTCGTAAACTCAGTCGCTCGGAATCCAAAGAATAATCGGCAGACTGCAAACGATGAAAAAAACAGATAACTGTCGAATGTTCATCTTTCCTCGACCTTTCCTGTCCATCTTTTCCGTTCTCTCTGTTCAACTTTTTTTTTATTTTTATTAATATTAAATCGTTTCTATTTGCGTATAAACGTCGCCGTAGTCGAGCGCACTTTACGAATTATTTTTCCTGTGGCCTTAAACTATGTCTCCCGGTCCTTCCTTCTCCCAGCCCATTTAGCGTTACCTTCGTTATTGACATGACTCGATGATGATAACGATTATAATTTGACGATGTTGAAATATAAAATAAATTGTGTAAATATATAAAGACTTAAAAAAATTATTATTCTTCCTGAAATAAAAATTACGCCTATAGAAAAAAGTGAACGCTGCATTATTTTACGGTAAGTATTTTTATTGAATAAAGATTTACAATTGGAAGAAAAATATATTGATTCAAGGCATTTTTAGTATTGTCATCTCATCGATTTGTGAGGCAAAGTCTTTCCTCTACTGATTTTTTTTAAGGTAGATTTTCAACCAGCTACGTCGATTTCGTTCCAATGACGATTGGATAGGATTTTTCCATAGTTCCTTGGCTATAAAAAATATGTAAAATTAATTAAAAAAGTCGTCAACTTAATTTTATAGGACCCACCAATCGGAAACTGAGATGCGGACGTTGAGACGGTAGAGAATATTTATGATGCCGCAATGAACGAGATTGGAGGATGGCACCGAAGGCACCTTAAGTCCCATAGTGATCTCCACGTTTTTCTCGAACGGTGGAAATTGTTCGCTCGTCCGAATGATTTCCCTCGATTTTTTCGCGTGTCCATGATTCGTCATTTTTACCATTTGATTTACCATTGACTGCCCGACTACCTTTACTATCTGTAAACGAAATATTAGTAATATTTCTGTCATTGAAAATACTTTTCAGTAGTCTTACTTGTTGCAATTGCAATTCAATTTTTGTAACGTCGACTCGCGTCGAATTGTTGCTTATATCGATTCTGGCTTCTATAGTTTCACCCACAGCGAAACCGCTGGTTGGTAAAAAAACTCGAATTTTCATGGAGCCCATTTTAAAGCATGGGAAGCAGCAAAAAGTTTTTTGTTCCTCGTCTTCGATGACGTTCTGAAAAAATAAATATTACAAATTATTAAAGGCAAAAAAATCAAAAAGCGTTTAATACGTGAGATGTTTTTTTAATCTTCAATAAAAAAATGTTAACCAACCGTAGCTGGCGGATATCGACTGATATCAAATGGAGTTTCGACCTTAAATTGCAATTCCGTCTGATGATCGAATTTCCAGGGTCTCTCCAATACAGCTTTTATGACATAGGACACTCGTCCGTTTTTGTGCTCAAAGCTGCTCGGAATATTATTCGGTAGTGAAAATTTAAACAGAAATTCGTGCTCGCCTGTTTGCATCTCCACATTTTCGCGCTCTAAAATTTGCTCCACATAAAATAGTGTTTTAATGTTGTAATTCAGTTTTTATAAAAGACCAATGATAGCCTACGATCAACTTCGCCGAGCAAATAGAAGGCGTGATTGAAATATTCCTCTTTGTCCAAATAAGAAGTCACCTGCCCTGAGGTTCCCATTGGTCGGGTCCATCCGACCTCTGCTTCTCCTTTCACAATTAATTTGAGGCCTACAATTCGCATTATCTATATTTTTCATAATAAAATTTAAATTATAAAAAATGGCACGAAAAAATATTGCAGCTAATTAAAAAATATAATTGTTGGGTCTGGGATTTATTTTTATGGGTGATTAAATACCTCTTATGGTTTTGGTCCTATTGAGGTCGACAATGACTTGACCACAGATCACATCTCCCGGCGAATAGGGTTTGTCCTGTTTTTCCAATGTTATTTCAAACTTTTCCAATCCAACAGCCATGTTAATATTATTAATAAAAATATTGCGACACACCAGAAGCCTTTTTCATTTGTTTCTCTTTTTTGACGACGAGTTTTGTTGGATAATGTTGCAAGAATATGAAAGTGTAATTTCACGACTTTCGCTTATATTCAACTGGCGGCAATTTTAGTGGTTCGTCAATAAGATGTCGCGACGGATTGAGAGATATAGCGACGATTTGGCTGAAAATCGCAGCGGCTATTCGCGCGTGCGTAAATGATCTTCAATATAAAAATATACCAAACATAAGAGTCGAATACTCAGACGCATTTATATATTTTTAAAATTTCTTTATTACTCAAATATCATAACGTAACTTTAGTTTCTGTATTTTTTAAATGTATCTTTATCAAGAATGCAGAGCAGGAACTCGGATAAAATTGGTCAATACGCTTCCTCGGCTCTGCGAAAAATGGGAAATCACGAGAAGCTGTGGTTCGAGTCTCCGATTTGCATCCTTGATTTAAATTCTTTTTTTTACTTATTTATTCTCATTTCACCCGTCCATATTTTTTCTCTACGAGACTACGAGACCGTAATTCGAAGGAACAGCCTCTCGATCCTCTGGATCAGAAGCCACCTCCGCAACTGCTGCTCCAAAGCACCGTATACACGTTTTGTGTTTTAAATAATTGAATCTCCCTACGATACAAAATTCTATCTTCCATCTAACACAAATTTTTCTCCCTCTTCGTACAATTTCGCATTTCATTTGCTACTGATACATTCTCAACGTCTTTGTACATAAACGAAATCTATGAAAAATTGATTTTCATTTAGAAGCAAATTAAGAATAAAGTAACGAAGTGGTAGACGAAAAAAGTTTGCTCTACTTTGTGTGATACTAATCGGTGCGAGCAGGTGGTGATATTTTTTTTTATAATATTTGATTTGTCTATATATATATTTTACTATCCAGTGCCTGCTGGTTCGCTCAAATTTTTTTCGCTCAGTTTCCTTCGTCTCCAATGACTTCAACGTTGTGCAGCCTAAAATCTATCCAAGATATGTCAGATGCCAGTGGCAAAAAATGCGCACGTAAATTGATTGAGCTGTTATCGAATTTAGCGCTTTCACACAGACAGACAGACATCGGAATTCGAAACTACAGATATACGTAAAACAAGTTGCAAGGTTTCGCCGTTCCTAATGACAGCCGAGACATTCGACTGCTCTAATTAGATACAAATATTCGGTAAACCGTTATCATAGGCATCACAAATAGGCCCTGAATTCTTCTTCGTACCACTCTCAGTAAATTCACAGCGCAAGTGAGAAACGATGAAATTCTACGAGATTTCACACGAAAAAATATATATGTTACGAGTTTCATAGAGAGCAATCGCTTTTGGCACGTGTCGTATAAAAATTCGGAAATGAAATTATTTCTATTAGTTTTTTCGAAGATGGCAGTGCAGAAAATTCGGTTGAATTTAAGGCTTGTCTATCATTTTCATGGCCTCGTTGTACGAAGGAGGGGCTGAAAAATAAAATTAGGTGAATGTTTAAAAATGTTAGGTTTATGTGAATTTTTTTTGGTTGTCCGAGCGGTATTATATGCTTGATAATAGCCGGTTTTTTGGGCGAAAATTTTTTTTTTCGATTTAACGAAGTTTTAAAACCCTATCCGATGGGAAATTTCCCGCTGATTCCAAATATGACCGGTTTTTGCCCGAAAAATAAAAATTTCGAGGAGAAAAATGCGAAAAATGTTCTTCACTTTTTTCGAATTTTAACGCTTCACTAGAATCGATCTAATTTTTATTTGGACGAATGGAATCTAGATTTTCTTTCTCCATTCGAAAGATAACTCTTCAAGGAAGAGGATGACGCCTGGCAGAACGCGATATCTCGATTCCTTAATTTTTTGCAGATTTTCAAAGTTGACCCTCATGAATCAAATTTTTTGCAAGGGGTACCCCTTGCCGGTTTTTTGGGCGAAAAAAAAAATTTTCGATTTAACGAAGTTTTAAAACCCTATCCGGTGGGAAATTTCCCGCTGATTCCAAATATGACCGGTATTTGCCCGAAAAATAAAAATTTCGAGGAGAAAAACGCGAAAAACGATTTTTTACTTTTACCCAATTTTGGCACTTTACTAAAATCGGTGTCATTTTTCTTTGGATCAATATAATCAGGATTTTCTTTTTTCATTCGAAAGAAAACTCTTCAACGAAGACAATGCAGCAAGGCGATACGCGATACCTCGATTTTTCGATTTTTTGCAGATTTTTAAAGTTGACCCTCAAAAATCGCAAATTTTTAGAAGGGGTACCCCTTGCGTTTTTTGCAAAATTTGGCGAAAAAAAAATTTTCGATTTCGCAAAGTTTAACAACCCTATCTGATGGGAAATTTTCCGCTGATTCCAAAAACGACAGCTGTTTGCCCGAAAAATCGAAAATTCGAGGAGAAAAACGCAAAAAACTATATTTTTTTCTGACAAATCGCCAAATTTCGCGATATTAAACATCGGGATTGGGAAACGTTCGAAATTCTTCCTGAATCTCACATTTCCTGTGACTATACCGCTCGGAATACCTTAAATAAAATCACTCACGTTCTTCCGTCGATCCACTGGCCGTATTCGTCAGCGGCGGAATAACGAAACCAATCGCCGGCGGATAAGGCTCGTTACCGGGAATGGAACTGTAGGTCGGAACGGGATCCGAAAAATCGGGCGCCGAAGAGTTGTGGCCGTCCCTCGTGTGTTCGGAAAATTGCTCGTCGAGCGGCAGTGAGTAGGGCATGGGCATCGAGCCCATGCGGAGCGGCGAGTCGGGCGGGAAAAACGGTCCCATTGACATGGGCGCTGGACTCACTCTCGGACTTTCCACCGATTCCACTCCCAAGGCCGGTTTCGTCCCGATAACGATCGGATACCTTTTATCTATGTCGGAATGACTAAAAATTGTAAAACAATTTTTTTTCATTTGAACGATCATTTCACTACATTTTTAAGAGTAACTTGTCCTAAAAAATGGAACTCACTAGCCGGAAACGGAGATAATGACTCTGACGTAATACTCAATGTCTATTAAGGTAGTATAGACCATATGAGAATATGGCAAAGGTGGAACCTGCATATTCACGAAAATATCGCCCTTTTTTCTGAAGGGTCCGATCGTTATAACATTCTGTACAATGTCGGTGTCCGTTCTCGTGTTTGACTGCGAGAACTTAGCGCGTAATTTGATTATCTAAAAGCAAAAGAGTATTTTCCATTATTATTTAATTTATCATTTCGATTTTAGGGAAAAATTGTAGACACTGACTTGTTCTAACCGTAGCTCGACTTTCGTCACGTCGACGCTCGACGATGTGTTATTGATGTTGATCCTAGTTTCGATCTCCTCGCCGATCGCATAGCCGCTCGTCGGCAAAAATATTTTCACCTCCATCGCTCCCATGTTGCAGCCGCGAAAACGCCGGAAAGTCTTGTAGACTTCGTCGTAGATGGCGATCTGAAAGATACAAACTGACGGCGCACTCGATATGGACAAGCGATTTAAGGGATCATCATAGTTTGAATTTGATTTGAAACAATGTTGAACCATAAAGAAATTGATTAAAAAAAAATTGTATTCTCCATCAGTGCTTTAATCTCTCATAAAAAAATCTGATATTTTTCAGGGGGTCAAACTGTGATGATCCCTTAAGGGGAGCCGGAACATATTTGATGGTCCCAAAATTTACGGAGATTTTCTTCAATATACGGAGATTTTTTTTGATAAAAAAAATTTTTATAAATAATTCACTAAAAAAAATGGTGACGTACCATTGCAGTTGTGCACTGACTAAGATCGTAAGGAGTCTCGACGAAAAAGGCCGTCGAAGTTTTGCGATCGAATCGCCAGAAGGCGTCCATCACGGCTTTGACTTTGTACCTAATGTGTCCGTAGGAGCTTTCGAAGCTGCTCGGTATATTTCGCGGCAGGCAAAACCTGAAAGGGAACACTCGGTATCCCCGTATCTCCACATTTGGGCTATCTGCAATAAAAAATCAGCTGATGAGTTGAAAGTGATTTATTTCACATAGCGAATAAATAAATAAATAAAATACTCACATTCCGCGCGTCCGAGAACGTAAAGCTCGTCGTACAGATAATTCTCCTCACCCACAAAATAATAACCATCGCCCCAGTGGACTTTCCCTTTGCCCTTAATTCTCACTGTGATACCTGCAACATCAATACGATCCCATTAACAAAAAAAAAAAAAACAATTTTTTTCCCTGCCTTTCGATAAATAAAATTCGGAATTTCGAACCGGAAATTCCTGCACCGTCGGTAAAGAAGAGTCGTCGGTGAGAAAAACATCGGTACGCGCGCGACAACAAAACAAAAACAAAAAATCGTCAGTGGGCCAACAAAACCCTCCGAAATCCTTTGTTTTCGCCAACCAATCACGTAACTCGCATCGGTATGATAACTATAGTCAAATCCAATCGAAATTTACTGGTAAATAAAAAAAACCTTATTACTTTTTTATTCACGCAACCGGCGCCGTAGCTTTCGTCATCTGTAACCTTTCGACCGCTGAAACAAAAAAAACAGCAAAAAAACAAAAACCAAAAATTGAAAACACCTTCGAAAACGTATAAAACATCGAAATCTAATACTCTTGGTCATCGCAGTGAAAAGCACATCTCGGGTCCGACTCGACGAGAGAAGACCCAATCGATGACCGCGATTGTCTTACTTCTTATGCTCTTCCGTCCGTTGATGTCGACGATGACGCGACCAGCGATCGTCTCGCCGGGCGAGTATCGGTAATCCGGTCTGTTGTTCAGTCGTATCTCGAAGCTCTTAACCCCCGGCGACATTTTTCTTTTTTTCCCCGTCTCGTTTCCGCCGCCGCTGCGCGCGCGATTCCCAATAGTATTCGCGCCAGGCCGAATCGCACGGAAATATATATTTTCCACGGTGCAGTCGATGCGACCGTGCGAAAAATCGGCTGGGGAGAAAAAAAAGGACGACACTGTGCGTGTCGTGTGTACGTTGCGCGAGGAGACCAACGGAGACAGCACTTTGTGCCGAGGCCACGAGCCTCCACACACGAGAAGTCGCAACAAGCTGAGATTGCGGCGAGGGAGGCTGCTGGATCAGTTCGGGAGAGGGTGGAGGGATGGTAGAGGAGGAGGAGGAGGAGGAGGAGGAGGAGGAGGAGGAGGAGGAGGAGGGAAAAGATGCAAAGAAAATCAAGGACGTCCGTGCGCGGCCGCTTTGGGGGTGTTCGATACCCCGTCGGTAAGGCAGAGCGCGCGCGAGAGTCAAATGATGGCGCGACGTGAATTTTTGGTCCAGGGCAGCCAAAGGGAGAGGAAAAGTGGTTGCAAAGGGAAAAGATGCAAGGAAAATCAAGGACATCGTGTTCGATACACCGTCGGTAAGGCAGAGAGGCAACGGATGGCGCGACGTGAAATTTTGGTCCTGGGCAGCCGAAGGGACAGTAGTTGCGAAGGGGGAAAAGACGCAAGGAAAATCAAGGACGTCGTGTTCAATACTCCGTCGGTAAGGTAGATCGCTCGCAAAACAACAAATAATAGCGCGACGTGAATTTCGGTCCTTCGCTCGGCCGAATGGCGAGAGAAAGTGTTTCCGAAGGGAAAAAATGCAAGGAAAATCAAGGACGTCATGTTCAATACTCCGTCGGTAAGTCAGAACACCCACAAGACAATAAATTATTGCTTGACGTGAATTTTTGGTCCTTGGCTTGGTTGAGGGTCGCGGAAAAGTGGCAGGGATGGGTTTTCCCTTCGGAAAATCAAGGACGATACTCCGTCGGTAAGGCAGATCGCGCACACGACACAGAGCTGAATGGCTACATGACCAGAACCAAAAAAAACGCAGCGGTGGCGCCATCTGCAAATATTCCGGAGTCCGCTTTTCAGTGGGAATATATTCCCGGTTTACCGACGGTCGGTACAGCAGAGTAGCTGCGCAAGAAACGAACGCTAGGTTTCCTTTCTTCGTCGATTGCGGCGTGACCATCGACTCAGCCCCACCCGGTCGCCACTCGTGAAGCGGGCAGGGCAGGCGGCGGCCATATTATCAGTGAGGTGTCAGTATTTGCTCAACGTGACGGGATTTTTGGGTGTGGATTGCACGGTTTCCTGTCGGCCCGCGCGTTTAACGGGTACAAGTGCAAGTGCCAGCCGGTCATCTGTGAATGTGTCGCTACACGTGCCCGCAGGAACAACCCTGAATTAAGTGAACGCAAATAAAAGCCCAAGAAGCCGAAGGTGAGTCTCACGACCCTAATAAGAAAACGAAGAAATACGTTTCGAACGTTAGAATGCGGATTGTCACTCGAGGCGCCTCGCTTCTGAGTCGACTCGAGACTTGAGTTTCTAATCTGCGCATCTTTTCTCTCCTCTCCGATTCTCTCCGAATAGTCCTCTCGAAATAATTCGTCGCTGCGGATCCGAATAGCCAGACAAGATTTTACAGCGGTTCCCCGAAAAAGTGTGCTTCTTTCGCGGAGAGAGAGAGAAGATGGGGATATAGGTTACGTGTGTCCCTTATAAGGTACCGAAACTCTCGTGCGGCGTTTGTAACCTCGAGTTTTAACCGTTGAGACGATCGCCGCGCGGCTGCTGCCGATTTTTTTTTTCAATGTTTGAAGAGATTTCGCTGAGGTTTTCAGGTTTTTCGGGCGGATTGAGGATGGAGAACGAAAACCGTTAGGTTAATCGGGAATTTCGAAAATCGGTAATGAATTCACGGTTTTATCGGTTTTTTCTCTCTCTTTGGCTAAACTATATATCTCTCTCTCTTTCGCTGAACTATATCTGTCTTTTGCTAAATTATATATCTCTCGCGCAATAAATCTATATATCGCTTTTTTTTATATCTGAGAGAGCAGAGAGCAGATAGAAGGCAAAAGGGAGGGGATTGAGGGGCAGAAAGAGAGAGAGGAGGCTACCTTGAAACATTAACTCTGTAGTAGGCATAAATTAGTGCTTGCTGGCACGCGAATGCCGCGGGTATTAGCTATCGTTTGCTTCTTCCACTTCTGCACTCGCTATATATATTTATACGCTTGCGTGTATATAGATATAGCCGGCGTGGATGTGTCTATAGCGGCGACAGTCGCAGCCGGTGCACAGATACGACGCGAAATGCGTGCCGCACAGGAAACTATAACCTATTTCGAACGGTCGCTCCGCGATTTCTCTGATCGAGAGTCTCGACGATTCCAGTCGCGGATTATTCCATATGATGTTGAAGTTTGCATCGTTGGAATGCAACGAAAATTTTTACAAATAATTATTCTAACGATTCTACAATTATTTTCACGATTTTAAAAAGTTATTATGACGGATTAATCGTTATAATAACATTTTATACTTAGCACGTTCTTTTGGGTTCATTGGAATAATTTTTTATTTTTATTTTCGTTGCATTCCAACGATGCAAACTTCAGCATCATAATTCCATTCCGTGCCTTCGATACTCGTTTCGCCGATTTTTTTTTATAATACAGAACTGTCGAAAAGTGGAAAGTTTCAGGAATGGCGAATGGAGAAAGTTGTATTGAATTTTTGAACGATTTGAATGGTTATGAGGAATGCAGCTGATTGGTCGAGAATTTTTATTATATTGTTTAGATATTAGATTTGTGGCTGTTGCGTTAAGCATTGCTTTAAAAGCCGATAAGGAATGCGCAAAAATTTAGTTGCGAAAATCGGATGGCAAGACGAGTCGATCGGCTCGACGAAAAGCAATTGTTTAGATTATGCTCCGCGTGTCCCGAGCGTTATCGGTACGTGGCAATTGTTCCTGGTTTCGAAATAACGATGCAGGAATGCGTCACGCGTCGGTTTTGAGTATCGATCGTTATTGATTTACCGTTGGAAATGCCAACTTTCGGATTTAACTGATGGACGCTTCGATTTGCTGATAACGAAATCATGTTTATTCCAATTTTATTCCAATTAAAACGTCAAATCATAAAAATCATTAAATCATTAAATCATCAAATCAATAAAAAAAAATAAAAAAATCTTCCCTTTGCGTTAACGAAATAAAATCATAAAATAATCATTAAAAAACAAAATCTTCCCTTTGCGTTAACGAAAGAAATTCATAAAATAGTCTATAAAAAAAAATAAAAGAAATCTTCCCTTCCTAATAATCGGCGACTCTGAGTTAAATTGCCCCATTAACGCAGTCTCCTCTCATGTGGGTCACGTCCGTGTGCGCCAGTTGAGCGTTGTTGAAGTTTCAATGGCAAACGCACTTACGTTTGCCGTCGCTTCGACGACCTGGCACCGCGAGTAACGTACACAACGTCGCATGACCGGAAGAATTTGCCGGTTAATGCGCGCACGAGCGGCGTTTGTGGTGGTAGTGGCAGTGCCACTGCATCTCGCGGGCGTGACCTTGAAAAGGAGTCACTGCTTTATCGCATCGCAGCCATCGGAAAGGGGACACCACTTTATCACCAAAACATTCGTGTCTTCTCTGTCCGCTATAAAAAAAAAATTGTGATCTATTATAGCTGCACTGAAAAAAATCCATGGGATAAAAATGTCGAATATAGCGATTTTTACTATAAAAATAGGTTACATTATCGTCGCGAGAACGATTAAATTATTGTTGTCCTCTCAGTGTGTATAAAAAAATAAATAAAAAAGAAAATGAAAAAAATCCCTTCGGTCTGAAGGACTTCGGTCGATGGCTCATTTTCAATTAATATTTTTTAACCTGTAAATAGTATTTAGATGTACGATTTAAATAGAATTCGAAATATAAAAATATATAAATAAATAAATATAAAAATGTATATAATGAATTTCTATAGAATTTTAAATATAAAAATGTAGATATTGAATTTCTATAAAATTTCAAAAATAAAAATGTGTATAATGACAACATTGTCAATACACGTGTATTACTACTAAAAAAAAAAAAAAAATTCGAATGCGCACGCGCGGCCATCGCCGCCGGACAATAAATTCACCGGAGACGAACAGAAGGTTCAACGAACGGGCTCCGAACGGTTCCAGATAATGTTAGACGACGGGTAAAGCACGGTAGGATCGCGCCGGGCACTCCCGTCGCCAGTGCGAGCGGATGTCGGTCACGCGGATTTGCATTTTAACCTGTCCCGCGCTCTCGCCGCCGCCGTCGCCTGTCGATGATGTCGCCGCCACGTGAACCAAGCGCGCACAGAGAAAAACGAGTGTAGGTAATGTGCGTAGGATTTCCATTGATGAAACATAACCGACCGACCGACGGTCCCTTTCTCTCTACCGGCGCTGCTCACTTAGCTCACTCCTGAACTTTTAAAAAAGATATATACAATGCCTGACAAAGGAATAAACACGCGTTGAAGGAAACGCGAGCATTGTGGAGCCCTTAAAGCAATGTTACACGTGGCTTTGGGTACTTCAGTCAGATGCAAATTATTTTTCAGTGCGGAAAGAAATTACGCACGCTTTTTTATTTTTTTTTTTATTTTTTATTTTAATTTCTACCACTAATTTGGTCCCATATCCAATGAAAATGATTCTCAATGATGTTGAAGTTTGGAATGCAACAAAAAAAAATATATATATATCTATATATGTTCTAACGATTCTAAAATTATTCTAGAAAAAATTAATTCTAAAGATCAATCATTATAATAACGTTTTATAATCATTTGAATATTATTATTATTATTATTATTTTTGCTTTCCAACGATGCAAACTTCAAGATAATGATTCTCACCGCAAACCGGCGAGTAAATAATTGAATAACGGTGAAAAATCGCAACTAAAAATAACGAGGTACCCTCTATATGCATTATTGCTGAAATAAGTCGGAGGAGTTACGTTGCAGGAGGATGACGGTAGCACTATACGCGTGGGATTCTCGTGCAAGTTTCGCTCGCTCGGTCGTCGCGTAGCACTGCTCGGCTTGCACATGCGAAGCGTCCGCAACACAAAGTGTCGATGATTCGTCTTTGGCGAAATAAAAAAACCATTTTTTTGTCTGTTCCCCTGCGAGAATTTATTCACCCTCTTATCAAACAGTCGGCCAGCCGCGCTCCACTTCAATTAATAATGCCTGTGGAATCAACGATCTAAATACGTCGTTTCGATGTGTTACAGGCTGTCAGTTTCACTGCCTACAAGGAGCAGACGCAGCCGCCAAGATGCCGCCGAAGTCGGTGAGTCTATTGACGCTGGAGAAGCGGACATTTTTTTATTCTATCTACAATTAATAATAAAAATATTTTTTAATAATTCGAATATTTGGAATAATTAAAATATTTAATTTCGAAGTGTAATTTTGGAATTATGGCGATTCACGTGGAACGAGAAGTGGACATTTTTTTATTCTGTCTAAAATTAATAACTAAAATATTTTTTAATAATGAAATTATTTGATATGATATAAATGTTAATTTCGAAGAGTAATTTTGGAATGATCGCGATTCATGTCGAACGAGAGTGAACATTTATTCCCCCCGGATGTTCGGACGACCCACGCGTACGAATCTACTCCAGACTTCCTGCTTCGAATCAGATAATTGCCCCAAGTCGAATGTCCAGATGTCCTAGTGTCGGTCAACGCACGATAAATATTTTTTAAAAATGTCCCTAATGAACTGTCACATATTTATGTGTTTATTGGCGTTCACCGAACAAATCCTAACGCCTTGTCTATATATTTCGCACGCATTCCCGCTCATTCATTCCTCGACGATAAGATTATGTCGATGACATCATTTTTTACCATTCTCGAGTGTACAACGATATATATACGAGACTTCATAACCATAATGCCCTCCGCGATTATTATGAAGAGCTGATTTCACGTCGGATAATCGGGTAATAACCGAGTTATGCAAACGTCCTTTAAATTTAAAGCCATTCAAGGTTTTCAACAAATTTACATGGCGCTTGTAATTTATTTTTATTTTTTATTGTCAGAGTTACTTAAATATTAACCAAATCTTCATTTAAATAATTCGGCTCTTTTCGAATCTTCACCTAAACACTTCTTTCATCTGGATACCATCTTTCAACAGATCCGTTGGCAACTTCCTTACCGATCGCTATCCGTTCTTACCGATCATCCATAAAAAAATCAGAAAAAGCGCAGCCTTGAAAAATAACGGAAAGCGAGAGTCTCGGTGGAAAAATCTGAACGAATAATATATTCACCGGCGAATTTGCTTCCGCACACCCGGTATCTGTCGGCCGGCTCGCTGTGATTGGCTGCGACGACGCGGGACCGGCTTGCTCACGTGACCCGCAACACCCGGGCGTAGTCTCGCCGTCTCCGTCTCTCGTCGTCTCCACTCCACTTTACACACACGCGAAACGCACATACATATATACATAACGCACTATAGACACACTATATACATACTACGAGCCGGGATAATAAGACTATAGAGTATAGTCGTCGTGCGTACAGCTGCCGCCGCCGCCGCCACTGCTGCTTCTCGTCCTTTACTTCTTCTTTTTTTTTCCTTCTTGGTCGGCTTCGTTTGGAGGTCCGCGTCGCCGTGGTTATATATGTACACTGTTAAAAATGTTCGCGAATTTACATTACTAGAAATTTGATTCATAAGCTGATAACTTTAATTTAATACACGTGTGTAGTAAGATTCCAATTTTTTATACTCAATTTTTTTTCATATTAAATGTTGCAATTTTTATACATTGTTAAAAATGTTCGCGAATTTACATGACTAGAAATTTGATTCATAAGCTGATAAATTTAATACACGTGTGTAGTAAAATTTCAACTTTTTTACACTCAGTTTCTGAATTTTCATATTAAATTCCCTAATTTTTATAGGATTCAGTAAAAAAATGCTGTAAACTGTTAAAAATGTTCGCGAATCTACATTACTAGAAATTTGATTCATAAATTTAATACACATGTGTAGTAAAATTAAATTTTTTTATTCTCAATTTTTTCATATTAAATGTCCCAATTATAGGATTCAGTTATAAATGCTGTAGTTTTACAATTTAATACCAGTTTGTGTAAATAGGCTTCCTTTACTCGCAATGGAAGCTCGCGCGACATATTTTTAACAGTGAAGTAGTGGTGCCCTCTTCGAAACTAGCAGCTTGGAAGGGGAAGGTTCCAAAGCAGCAGCAGCAGCAACAGCTTCGAAGGAGACGCCGGTTGCACTTGCCCCTTTGCCCCATTGTTCGACCTGCGTTCGACCGTCTCGATCTCGCTCACCTCCTCCTCTCCATCCACACACAAAGCTCCCCGGTTTTCGTCCGCGAGCGTCCTGCCCGCGTTTCTCCGTCTCCTTCGCTGCCGGCAGCCATTACCGGATTTCTGTCGCGCGCTCTCCGCCCGAACGAGGCGGTTTAGTGCCGCAGTGAAGGATCCCGAGAACGGACGCCTCGACTAAAACGCTCAGAGTTCGTCAAGAAAACGATAAGAAGGTTTTCGCTTCGCGAAATTTGTGCGCGACGCGAGTTTCGGTTGCGAAAAAACGGCAGACGTGATTTTATTTGTTGAGTGACGAAGCGTCGCTGATTTTGAGCTTTGTGGATAGTGGAATTTTAGATTCAGCTATGGTTGCTGGAACGAAGATGGTAAGGAGTGGCTTTGTGGATGATGTATATATGTATATATGTATATATGTATAGGATATTATATTGTAATAAATTGATGTGAGTGTCTTTGAGTGAATCGGTTTTTGTGGCTCTTTGGAAGGTTTTATGAAAGTTGAGCAAAATTTGGATTGAATTTTGTATATATATATGTATAGGATATTATATTGTAATGAATTGATGTGAGTGTCTTTGAGTGGATCGGTTTTTAATGGTTCGTTGGACGATTTTACGAAAGTTGAGATTTGGGTTGGATTTTGTAACGGCTCCTCATTTTTTTTACCTGCGCTTTACCTGCGAAGGTAGACTTTTCTCTTCTCCGCTTGTGCGGTCTTTCTCTCCTTCGTTTGCGTCCAGTTTCGCACGCCATGTACCGGGTGTCGCGTTTCCAAGGCTCTGACGATGCTTCGGACGACGAAGACCTGTTCGCGGATCGGTTTCACTTTTTTCTGGAAGGTGTCGGTTATTCGCTGAGTGGAATGAAATTTTAGCAGCGTTAGTCTGATGGATTTTTCTTGGTCGGAAAAATCGTTCTGATATTTTGTAATACTTTTTATTTCGAATGAAACATCAGATTCGATTCTCCGAGCGAAGATATTTGACGAATTATGGTCTGGATATTATATTTTGGTCTTAGTAATTCGGTCGATTATTTCTAGAATTTTTTTATCAATTTTTTAATATTTTTAAATATTTGTTATATAAAAAAGATATTTTGTAATAGTTATTATTTCGAATGAAACAGATTCGATTCGACGAGCGAAAATATTTGATTGAATGGTCTGAATTTATTTTTGTAGTAATACAGTCAATTATTTTTATGTAATTTTTTTTATAAAAAAGATACAATGTTTGCGTTGGATCCACTTAGGCCGCACACATCTAATCCCCATGTGAAACCAGTAACCGTCGCAATTTCCCTGATCGCTCGGAGTTTGCGTCCAGCGAATTCGCCGACGATAATCGAATTAACCGATATAAGTCGGCTCACGCGTAACACGAGAAATTACGGCGTTAGCAGCGTTCGCGTGAGCGTTGAACAAATGTGTGGGCGTCGCTCGTTCAACAGGGTCGAAGCCGCCGTTGATTCGAATTAGTTATACCGGGTGCCCTTGTACAATTCATCCTATTTTATATTTTTTTTTCTCACTATTATTTAAAGATGAACGTGAGGGTGACGACGATGGACGCGGAGCTGGAGTTCGCGATCCAGAGCGCGACCACCGGGAAGCAGCTCTTCGACCAGGTCGTCAAGACGATCGGTCTGAGGGAGGTCTGGTTCTTCGGGCTTCAGTACACCGACATGAAGGGCGATCTCACCTGGATTAAGCTCTATAAGAAGGTGAGTCTCGGATTTTACTTCGAAGTCCCTTTTCCCTTACCTATAAATTGCAGATTGCACACAGCAGAAATCTGCTGTGTGGGATTAAAAAAAAAAACTGTAGTAGGGTAGCTACCCAAATAGCTGTGCAATTTTTCTAAATGCTGTCTATTTCCTATAAAAAAAATTTACGACGAAATAAAATAAAATCTGTGCTCCTTGAGGTGTATTTCGCTGTAAAAGCTTTCTCAGAGCTGGCCCTCTGTAAAACTAATCCTCGCGTACCCTCCGTAAAGCCGTAGAAAGCTCCCCTAGTGGCGTATACGGTATCTGCCGTAGGTACAATAACGCAGGTCTCCGGTTACTATTGGCTACAGTAAAAAATCCTCTGTACGTATGTGTAAAAAAAAAAAATTTACTTGTAATCGCGACCGCAAAAATCAAGTTTCAATCACCAAAAAATCATAGAGTAGCTGATTGTACAGCGTCTCTCTGTTCGCTTTTGTACGATGTTGAAATTTGCATCGTTGGAATGCAACGAACATTTAAAAAAATAATTACTCTAGCGATTATAAAAAATAAAAAAATATTCTATATATATAATATACTTTTATGAAATATATAATATATATAGAATTTTTTTTTATTTTTATTTTTGTTGCATTTCAACGATGCAAAATTCAACATCATTAATGAACGTACCCTGAAAGGATCTGTGATCCTAGTGTCAATAAAAAACACATTCTATTATATTTTACAAATCTTCCAACGGTGAGAAATGGGGTTTTTTGAGTCAAGCCACAAGATAACCAGACTTGACCTTATTATTATACACGGCGCAACGTTCAACGAGTCGTACCGCAGCAGCAATGTGGCCGGATAGTCTCGGATCGCTGGCGGCTATTAACCGCCACCGGCTTCTGGCTCCCCGCGTGTCTCTCTGTCTTCATAGCCGCGCATATGACGCACGCTCGTTTGAAAAGATTTGTCCCGGCGGGTACCGCGAACTTGCAGCGTCGTCTGCGCGATGTCCGATGGCTCAGCTACCGCGTTCAGCTGCCACTTGTGTCGCGATAGGATTAAAAGGAGAAGAGAGAAGGAGGATAGGGAGTGAAAAAAAAGGGAGAAAGAAAACGACAACGCTCGGCTCTTACGATGACAAATAGTGATGTCATCGCCGCCGACTGACTCTCTCGACCGAGTCTCGTGGGAGATTTTGCTGCTCGATGCGCCTCGCGACGCACGAATGACTCGCCAGCAAACCCAGCGGTTTGTCGGATTTGAATCACCTATAAATAGCGATGAAATTGACGACTTTTTTTTTCATTTCCTTGGATTTGTATCTTTGTACGCTTAGCTCATTGATATTTGACTGGCGCGAACGGAGATGCATATGACGCGATCATTTTGGATGGTTCGTGTGTCGACATTTTTGGCTGGCTTCCAAATTCACCAGGCGAGAGAAAATAAATACGTGTCAAGTTTAATGGCCGCGTTTTCATTGACATTCGTCGAGATTGGACAGTAAACGAGGACGATGGTTTTGTAGGTTTTTTGTGGACGAGAATCGACGGACGGAATATTTTTTTTTATTGTAGAGGAACTACGCATTTTTTACGACACAAAATTTTCGATTTCGCATTAAAAGCGATATCTGATAGCCGATTTCCCGCTGATAAAAAAAATCCCAGCTGTCCAAAAAATCGAAAAATCGAGGAGCTCGAAAATTGATTTTTTTTGTCGTCAGAAATAAAAATATAATTTTCAGCAACCAAAAAAAACAATGCAACAGCCATTCGAAAAAAAAAAAAAAAAAAATACACTCGTAGGATCTGTGCCAAAAATATATTTTTATTCGAATTCAAAATAACACCCATCGTTTGTCTCAGCTAAATTTAGAATGCGATCTGCATTGTGGTCACAGTTGTTTTTATTCTGAGCAGCAATGTCACTGATCTTTAAAATACATTGATGGATATTTTTACCGCTTAAAAAAAAGATTGCCTCAAGAATTCCCTGAAAAAAAATGTATATAGGTTTTTTAATAGTTTAGTTATTTATTTATTGGCAAAATATTCGGTTTACCCGGACACGAGTCGAGTTATTCGGCCGAATAGCGCCGAGTGCAGTTATAGGAGTTACCGGACTTGATTTACAGTTAACCGTAGGTGCCGAGGCATCGGTTCGTCGGGGCTTTCTCCGACGACAACGACGAACGAGTCGTCGTTGACTCGCGCCTTCCTCACCTTGACACAGTCGCGCCACCAGTTTCACCGTATATAATACATACACACACATAAATATAAATAAAATGCTCTCGCGGTTTTTCCAATTGCCACTAAAACGCACCGAGCGCACTTTTCTATTTTTTTTCCTGTCTCTTTTCCTATTTCAACAAACGAAATTACAACGTTTGCAACTGACGCTGTTTGAGCTCAGGAAAAAAAAAGTTTCGGACATAATGACGGAAAATTATGGAGAATGGGAAAAGGCTCCGTAGAGGAAAAACAGGTCGAAGCGACAGGTGTTTCTGGAGGGTTTTTCTAATTTTCTTGGGACTGACCAACCGACCCGGAAATGGCATATGCAGGGGTTTGAAGAAACGTCGGCTCCGCCGTTAGGCTGATCTTGGCACCTTGGCCATTTGTTTTCCTATTTATATCCACGACACATATTTATATCCACGATATAGTCAGCCAGACTTCGTCTGCAGTCGTGGGAAGGAAAAGAAAAAAAAAGAGAAGCGTGGGAGGGGGAAACAAACAGACTTGTCGATTAATCATAACGCAAGTTTCGCGGAAAAAAGTGCAGCGGGATAATCGCGACGCTACTGCTGCTGATAATAATCGCTAGACTTGTGTTTCTGGCGCTCTGACGATGGATTAGAAATTATTGGTTGTACATTTTTTTAAATAATTATTTAGTATATTCAGTTTAAAAAAATTGTGATATTCAGTCAGAAAAATGATTACATTCAGTCAAAAGAATTATATGCGGTTTAAAAAAATCGTAATATTCAGTCAGAAAAATTATTACATTCAGTTTAAAAAAAACAAAGCTTCCTCTATGACGAAGCAAAATTATTATATTCAGTCAAAAAAAATTATTATATGCAGTAAAAAAAAATTATAAAATTCCGTTAAAAAAATTAGAATATTTTTAGCAGTCGCCTCAGTTTCCTCAAACCACGCGAATGCGAAAATATCGTCGATCGAGGTCTCAGCGACAGAGAGAGACAGACGCATCGGACGAGCTCGGCAAAAAATTCTAGCGCAAGGCCTTCGACCGATAAAAAGTATCGGGATCCGTGTAATTACACACGGCGAAGATGCCGATGCGTGGTACCTGCGTGCAAACGAGCGGCGGAAAATACGAAGCACCACGCATAGGACAATCGTCGTCCATGCAGCGGTGGCCATCAGCGAATCGTGCGCCGCACGATAAAAGCCATCGGAACACGTGGAAGACAAAACAAGCGCCAGACTCTCTGTTTGGCGCAAAAACTTGTGGCTCGATGGCAATTATCCCATTAACAGCGCGTTTATCCGGCCCGCCTGTGTATATATCTATATACATACGCACACCAAGCCATTATGTATATATATACAAATGTGTATAATCTTCCTCCGCTATCTAAACGAACGAGGAGCCTCTCCAATCCTCTACGATTACAACGAGTACCACTCGGTACTTTTTTTTTTTTTTTTTTTTTATTTAGTTGTACGCGTGTTTTGCCGATATGCGGCAAATTTTCTCACGAGAACTTTATCGCTAATTATCGACGCGTGGAGAATCGGATTTTTCCAAACGAGGTCGAGGTCACGTCTAGAATTAACCTTTTGGGATATTCTAAGGGGAAGAGTGGTGGAACCTTTGCCCTTTGATGGACCAATGTGGATGGCTTTTCTCGTGATAAATGGTTACCTGTAAAGAGGTCGAGGTCGAGGTCGACGTCGGATTCCAAGTGATCTTAGCGAGATTCTTGTCCCAGTAGATTTTGCTTGCGAGCTTCTGTAATATATTAGTGTACATATTCGCTATATGTAGACTGCGAAGCTTATGTTATTGAATTTTCCATCTATCCGAAAAAAATAGTGTCCTCCAATGCCAAAAGTGCTTCTTATGCTATAGAATTTTTCATCTATTTGAAAAAAAAAAAAAAAAAAAAAAAAAAAAATAATAGTGTCCTCCAATGCCAAAAGTGCCGAGTTATAGTTATACAGTTTTGGTATGAAATTGACATTGGGACGCAGCCGGAGAGCGTGATAACGCGGGTCGTGAGAAAGGAGGTGAAAAAGAAAGTACGGAAGCTGAGAGGTTGCTCGGACTCCGATAGCGACGACGACGAGTACGACGACGACCTGGTAAGCAGCGCGATCTTTTAGAATCGATCGTTTTAGAACCCTATTTTCAAGACTTTTTCTCTACTGACTTGACCATGAGTCCTCCATGATGAGTCTTGACCATGAGTTAGTGTCCTCTCAAATGCTCTGGAGGAATAAAAAAACAAATCCCTAAAAATGTGAGTCTTCATTTAGGAAATTTAGTCCATGATTTTTTTTTTTTTTTTTTTTTTTTTTTTTTTTTTTTTTTTTTTTTTTTTTTTTTTTTTTTTTTTTTTTTCCCTCCTAAACACCCAAGACCCCTTAAGGGACTCTGGGCCCTATTGAAGTGTCCTACACAGCGGCAGCGGAGGCGGCGAGATCTTTTTATAATATAGAGAGATATATACTCAAAGCGTATAAAAGCTAGAATAGGTCGTTTGTGTGTCAGGTGCGTTCTCCAACAGACGCGGACCTTGTATCCTTACGCAACGAACCCGGTCGACAGCCGAACCCGACGACGACGATGCGGAGTTCCCCGTAACACACATTTCCAGCTGGCCGAGCCGACTCGACGCCTCCTCCAATATATCACAATTGTTCCCTCGGCAATATCCCAACGACTCAACCACTGTCTTTGTTCCAATCATCGCCTCTGAATCGTTCGCATTCCCGAGATAAGAGCAATCGTTCTCCTCTTGTGGGCTCCCCGCGTTTCCGAGAATTGGCTTTGATGCCTCGCGCTGATTCACCCGATTCGCTGATGTTAAACAGCCAACAGTCGATCCGCCTTTACCGGATCCGGTACAGGAATTCAAACAGCTCCCCCCAAGTCCTTGGAAATTCCATCAGGAAAACCGCAGGCGCCGCTCGAAACCACCTCGCGAATAATGTAAACGGCAATTTTGCCGTCCCGCGAATTTTTCGTCGATACGCAAGCTGAGCGGAGGATTCTGCGTGCGGCGGCGCTACGACGTCGCCGCCATTGCTGCGACGACCTCGAGCCCGTTACCTGCGACGACGACGCGAAATTACGACGAGCGTTACGAAACTCTGATGCGCGACGCTTGAAACGATCGCTGTTTACAGTTCATAGGTTGGATTTTATATTTATTTCAAAACTATTTTAAAAAAGTAAAAAAAAAAAATTTTTTTAATTGAAAATAAATTACATTACATAAAACAAATAATAATAATATTAATAATGTAATTTTTTTTAATTACATTTTAAGAATTCTTTTGGAAAGCTGATTGAAGAATGGGCGACAAGATTTTCCTTTTCCAGAGCCATTGACCCTCTTGACTCTTGAATCTCAGAACAGCGACGATTCCACTCAAGATTCGTATCCTTGAACCAACGGTTTAACACGAACCGAGACCTGATTACGACGATAATCATTTTGCTCGACGTGAAAGATATTTCCGTTCGATTAGATATTTCAAATGTGTAAAAAAAAAGCCCTGACAATTTTACAAAGCGAAACATTTTTGCATGCCGATAAAAAAAACGTTGAATAAAAAATGATAAATTTCGATTGGAAGCAAATCTGAATATCATGGGTGTCAAAGACGCAGGCCAGAAAAAATTATAGGCCCAAGCGTTTGCGGAAGGTGTTCCACGTCCGGCAAAAGCCGACGTGTCTCGTTGTCCTTCGCCGTATTATCGTGACCGTTCAGTTTTTCGCACGAAACTTGTTATCGTTGCGTCGATCATTCGTCACGAGTATCACAAGAGCAAAATGCTGAGAGTCATCACCGTTGCAACGGTTACGACGCGCGGGCCGCGCGGGAAACGTTAATTTCATGGACTTGACTTGACATTCCATTAAATTCACAACGATTTTCCCGGCCGCTTCGATGGCTCCGGCTAAATGTGTGTTCACCGTAAATTTAACATTACCGCATTTTCTATTCTCTGAACGCATGCCGACCGAAATACTAACAACTGGAAGAGTGGACTTTCGTTGTTGTCTAGGGTAAGCCAATCACGTGACTGTTCAATCGTAGTGTCTATGTGTAATTAAAATATTTTTTTATTATCATTTTTTTAATCAAGGCGTTTAATATAGAGCAACATAAAAAAATCTGTAGCATTCTGCTATATTCGGTCCAAGCTCGGCCCTGGTCAGGCCCTGTCCGGGCCTGACCAGGACTGTTCAATCGTAGTGTCTATGTATAATATATATATTTTTAATTATAATAATAATTATTTTTTTAAATTAAGGCGTTGAAAATTGTGGAACATAAAATCTGTAGCATTATTTTACATTCGGCCCAACCTAGGCCCTGGACAGGCCCTGTCTGGGTCTGATCAGGAATTTTCAATCGTAGTGTCTATGTGTATTATATATTTTTTATTATTATTAATTATTAAAAAAAAAAAAATACCCCGGTGGAAAATCTGTGGCGTTCGATTTGACTCAAGCCAGGCTCTGGTCAGATCCGGACACGGATGACACGGGCCTGGCCAGGGCCACGATAATAAAAATAAAGCATAATACCCACGAAACCGTCTCGCGTATCGCAAAACCGTCAGACGTCTGTCCTACGAGACTGAAATGTCTGGCAAATTATTACAGGTGGTACCGTGCAGGCGAAGAACGATCTGGCACGTAAGGCTCTAATTTCGGATTCTCACGCAACTTCCGTGTGCTGTTTTATCGACGTATTTTAGTTTAGCGAAAAAGATCATCACTAAAAATAAAAAATAATACCGTGTGGATATTTGATGTATCGGCACTGGCACTTTGGTTCGAATCGATGACTTCGGTAAAGAGGCCAACAGATGTAATGAACAACAATAATTCACATTCACTCGCTGTGTTTGGCGCACGAGAAAACACGCTTTTCATTCGCACCTCTCTTCGTACGTCTGACCGGTGATTAACGTCGTGGCAATCATTGTCCAGTTGCGAGCGCGGTTGCGCAATACAAAGACCACCACCGTCGATGGTAATTATCGTGAAAAATTGTAATGGCACAGTCTCGCCGAAGGTGGCCTTGAATCCCAACGGCGGAGACCGTTGTCAATGGTTCAACGCGAAATTCGTTATTATCGCGGTACAATAATATCAAAGAGTCACCGCGGCTTCGATTTCCGCGTCGAAACGTACAATTCGATTTCCGGTTGACGGCGAGAAGGAAGAAAAAAAAAGACATCACGTTTGCATGAATTCGTGTGCGTTTTTGATTATTTATATATTTTTTGTATATTTTTGTTGACGCGAAATATTAGTCAGGAATTTTTATTAAAGTGTGTTTTCGATTTTCAGGTGATGAACCAGGAAGTCAGGAAGGAGAATCCTCTTCAGTTCAAATTCCGCGCTAAATTCTATCCGGAAGACGTTGCTGAGGAACTTATCCAGGATATTACCCTTCGCCTCTTCTACCTTCAGGTGAGAATATTTTTTTTAATTTTTTATATTTTTTATAATTTTTTATATTTTATTCTTGAAGTGTTTAATTTTTAATTATGTTCAAGTTTGCATCGTTAGAATTTAACGAAAAAAAAAATCTAACGATTCTTAAATTATTCCAGCGATTCTAAAAAATTATAACGATCAACCATTATAATAAGTTTTTTTCGTATACAAAAGTACGATTTTTTGGGTTCATTAAAATATTTTTTTATTTTATTTTTTCGTTGATTTCCAACGATGCAAATTTCAACGTAATAATTTTTATTTCTCTCGACATTTGGTCTACGCAAATGAAATAGGAGTCCATTGGAACCGCCCAAGACGCCGGCAAAAGTAGCCGACGCAATTGTTGCCCCGAGGATATTGTTCTCGTAACTTGGGAACCTTTCCCGGGAGTTTTGAATTGTTACGCGTTGCAGGAGATCGTTATCTCGATCTCGATTGTCCCGCGACAGGTGCGAGGCGGGACATTATAAGTATGGGTTCGTTGCAGCACGAGCGGAAAATGTAGATGAAGGTTTCCGTATGTATTTAAGATGTCAGGATAGTCGCCACGAGACCTCGCGGGCTTTGCCTAGTCTCCACGATGACGATGAGTTCCGTCCTTGGAGATAAGAAACTTTACGGTCGGCGAAGATGGCTATGATTTTCCGGTTTTTTGGGCGAAAAATTTTTTTTTCGATTTAACGAAATTTTAAAACCCTATCCGATGGGAAATTTTCCGCTGATTCCAAATATGATCGGTATTTGCCCGAAAAATAAAAATTTCGAGGAAAAAAACGCGAAAAATGTTCTTCACTTTTCGACGAATTTTAACGCTTCACTAGAATCGATGTAATTTTTATTTGGATGAATGGAATCTAGATTTTCTTTTTCCATTCGAAAGATAACTCTTCAAGAAAGAGAACGCCGCAAGGCGGAGCGCGATATCTCGATTCTTGAATTTTTTGCAGATTTTTAAAGTTGACCCTCATGAATCGAAATTTTTTGCAAGGGGTACCCCTTGCCGGTTTTTGGGGCGAAAAAAAAATTTTCGATTTAACGAAGTTTTAAAACCCTATCCGATGGGAAATTTTCCGCTGATTCTAAATATGACCGGTTTTTGCCCGAAAAATAAAAATTTCGAGGAGAAAAACGCGAAAAACGATTTTTCACTTTTTCCAAATTTTGACACTTTACTAAAATCGGTGTAATTTTTCTTTGGATCAATATAATCCGGATTTCCTTTTTGCGTTCGAAAGATAACTCTTCAAGGAAGAGAAAGCCCCAAGGCGGAACGCGATATCTCGATTTTTCGATTTTTCACAGATTTTCAAAGTTGACCCTCAAAAATCGCAAATTTTTAGAAGGGGTACCCCTTGCGTTTTTGGCGAAAAAATGACGAAAAAAAAATTTTCGATTTCGCAAAGTTTAAAAACCCTATCCGATGGAAAATTTTCCGCTGATTCCAAAAATCACGGGTATTTGCCCGAAAAATAAAAAAATCGAGGCGAAATCCGCAAAAAATGATTTTTTTTTCTGCCAAACGTCCAAATTTCGCTATATTAATTATTTATTTCAACGGGAAGACCCCTTTTACCTTTTTTTATATTTTATAAAAGCCGATGTAGCTATAAAAGTGTCACAAATAATAACTCATTTAAACAATGATATTTTTTTCACAGGTGAAAAATGCCATCCTCACCGACGAAATATATTGTCCGCCCGAGATTTCCGTCCTGCTGGCTTCCTACGCGGTCCAAGCTCGTCACGGTGACTTCCAGAAGACTCTGCACACGGCCGGTTTCCTCGCAAACGATCGTCTTCTGCCCCAACGCGTAATGGACCAGCACAAGAAGAGCAAAGACGAGTGGGAGAATTCGATCACGAAATGGTGGCAGGAACATCGCGGAATGCTGCGCGAAGACGCGATGATGGAATACCTGAAGATCGCTCAGGATCTGGAAATGTACGGCGTGAATTATTTCGAGATTCGCAACAAGAAGTGCACCGAACTGTGGCTCGGCGTCGACGCGCTCGGGCTCAACATCTACGAGAAGGAGGACAAGCTCACGCCAAAGATCGGGTTCCCCTGGTCCGAGATCCGGAACATCTCGTTCAACGACAGAAAATTCATAATCAAACCCATCGACAAGAAGGCGCCGGACTTTGTCTTCTTCGCGCCGCGCGTCAAGACCAACAAGAGGATCCTCGCCCTTTGCATGGGCAATCACGAGCTTTACATGCGCAGACGCAAGCCTGATACCATCGACGTGCAGCAGATGAAGGTACCATTTTTTTCTATTTAATTGATTTATTTTTTACAGTATTTTTAATATTAGTTATATCTGCTCGATGATTTTTTTTTGAGGTTTATGATTTCTATCTAAGGCACAATTAATAAAATTTATGATCTATGATATGATTTATGATTTATGATTTTTTTTTCTATCTAAGGTACAATTTTTATTCCATTTAGTTGATTTTTTAAACTATTTTTAATATTAGTTATTTCTGCCCGATGATGAATTTCTATTTGCTACTTATGAGCGCCGTGATCATAACAATAGTATCAATTTGAGGGCTCCTAATTTATTTATTTATTTATTTATTTATTTTGTTTAAAGTGGACGAGACTTGAAAATGAAAAATACATATAAAATAATTCTAATAAGCCTTGAAAATACATATAAAAGAAATCTAAAATATAAAAGTAACGAGAATAATTTATTTTCCAAAGGCTCAAGCTCGCGACGAGAAGCTCGCGAAGCAGCAGCAGCGCGAGAAGCTTCAGCTCGAGATCGCGGCGAGGGAGCGCGCGGAGAAGAAGCATCAGGAGTACGAGGAGAGGCTGAGGACCATGGCCGAGGAGATGGACAGGCGGCAGGCCGAGCTCAACGAGGCCCAGGAAATGATCAGGCGTCTCGAGGAACAGCTCAGGCAGCTGCAGGCCGCGAAGGAGGAATTGGAGGGTCGCCAGAAGGTACAATCCATATCATTTTTATTCGTCCCAACATTTCCATTACCATTACATTTTTTTATACCCTTTTTTTTATACTCAATGCCTTTTTATTCGTCCGAACATTTGCATTTTTTTTTATACCCAAACCAATGGGCATTAAATTTCGCGAAAATTCGCAGAGACGACTAATGAATCGTGTGATTTAATTTTGCAGGAATTGACCGCAATGATGGAGAAGTTGGAACGCTCGCACGAGATGGAGGCTGCCGAGCGGGCTAAATTGGAGCAAGAAATACGCGCCAAGCAGGAGGAAGTGATGCGCATCCAATCGGAGGTCGAGGTTAAGGACGCGGAGGCCCGACGGTTGCAAGAAGAGGTGGAAGCCGCCAGGTACGACAATTGTCATTGATCGATCTTTCCGGCGAGAAATTGAGGAATGCACTAACGGAATGTAAATGGTATTTTTAGGCTGCGGCAGGAGGAGGCCGACAGGGCGTTCCAGGCGAGCACGACTCCGCGCCATCACCACGTCGAGGAGAACGAGGAGGAGGGCGAGGAGGAGGGTGAGGACGAGGTGCCGCACAGCGATGTCACCAAGGATCTAGCTACCGACGAATCGATCATCGATCCCGTCGAGGAACGACGCACACTCGCCGAGCGAAACGAGCGTCTTCACGATCAGCTTAAGGTCAGCAGTCGCCTCATTTTTATATGATTTTGACGTTTGCATCGTTGAAATGCAACAAAAATAAAAATAAAAATTATTCTGATGAACCCAAAAAATCGTACTGGGTATAAAATATTTTTATGACGATTAATCTGTCATAATAACGTTTTAGAATCTATAAATAATTTTAGAATCGTTAGAATATTTTTTTTATTTTTCATTTTCTATGCTATATACGATACTATTACTATACTATATTATTCAATTTTATTCTGAATAAAAAAAAAAAAAATTGTTGCATTCCAACGATGCTGACTTCAACATCATGATTTTATTGCCACGAAAAAAAATAAATTGCGGCAGTAATCATTTTTTATTTTTTTTTAACAGGCTCTGAAGCAAGATCTCGCGCAGTCGCGGGACGAGACGAAGGAGACGACGATGGACAAGATCCACAGAGAAAACGTGCGCCAGGGCCGCGACAAGTACAAGACGCTGCGCGAGATTCGCAAAGGCAACACCAAGCGTCGCGTCGACCAGTTCGAGAACATGTAAATTATATATGCGCTCCGCACCGTCTCCCCCCTCAGAGCGAAAGCAAAATGGAACACCGATCGTTTAAGAGAATGCCTAATCCCGTTTTTTTGAAGCCCCTCGTTCGTACTTCGTCGATGCAATACGAGAAAGAGAAAAAAAAAATACAGATGCATTTGCTACAGAAACTCGAAGGCACGGACCGAGCCGCTCGTATAACCCCGACGTTTAACCGCCATGTGTCGTGCATCCTCACCGATCGTCCATTTTTTTTCCATCCCCCTTTTCCCGAGTCACCTAATTGCTAATAATTGCCTCGTCTTCCCTCAGTTTTCGAATCTTCAATACTTTTTTTTTTTACGTAAAAAGTGCTCGTTCTTTTTGTACAACCGTCCCCCAGATCCTCAGTTATGAACCCGTGGCCCAGAAACTTACGATATACATCTTTTTTTTTAACGCAATTCTTCCCAAAGGCGACTTTTCGACAACATCGACGATAAAAACTCAGTCGCCACTTCTTGTAATTTGTTTTTTTTCTACTTGTTGAAAACTGTCCCCTGTTTTTATTGTATTTACAATCGCCGGCGCTTGATAAAAAATAATCGACGTGTCTGTCGATTGGAGAAGTATTTAAAAGGGACAAAGCAGAAAAGAAACTCGAATGATCAATAAGCATCGATCGCACGCGACGTGCGACGGAAAATTTTATAAAAACTGCCGGATGCGGCCTACCGTCGAGAAATCTATATATATATTTATATATATACATGTATAACGTATATATACTTACACTTTGATACCTTCGGATCGCAATTACCAATTAGTGATTTTATATTGAACACACTCGTGGCCTTTGTAGTAGAATTAATAATGAATCGCGCGAAAGCAGCGCTTTTGGGGGCTATTTCCGTAAAAAAGGTGGCGGCCTGCCCGCGCGCGTCTAATTCGTGTCTAATTTTTCGCGGGAGTCACGGATATAAGGGAAAATAAAAAAAAAACAAGAAAAAAACAAACACGTGAGAATGAGTGAAAGGTGAGAGCGAAAGTGGGGGCGTGAATGCGCGCGAATGAGGGAGAAAAAGGTTAAATACTGTGGTGGTCTGGTACGCCGTGTAATTTTTAAGCCAGTTCTTTTTTAATTAATTATTATCGAGGAAGGAAACTTTGCACCGTGGAAATGGAAACCGATGAACGATCGACGATATTAATGCTGCCAATTTTTCTCGAAAGGCTAATCTAAGTGGTGAGGTGCCTGGATCGCGGATTATAAAACGCGTATTCACAAAACTAACATATTTTTTGGTCATCGATCACCACTTTATGGCAATGAAAAAGAAAAAAGAATAAATATTCCGATTGAACAAAAAAAAACAACACACACCACCAACAGAAGGGATAACGATAGATATTTTTTGATTATATTTAATATTAATATTTACAGATTAGTAGCGTTATTATTATATTAATATTAATATTTACAGTTTAGTAGCGTTATTATTATTATTATTATTATTATTATTATTATTATTATTATTATTATTATCCAGATAATATTAAACGTGAACTAAAAAAAAGCAAAGCATTTTATAGTCGTCTATTTCTATCCGTAGGGTAACGATGAATACGTGCAAAGAGAAAATGTTTATCGAACAAGTGACAAAAAATGAGAGGGAGGAGAGAAAAAGGGTAACGCGCCACGTTTGTAATTCTGAATTGCAATTTTGTCGTCGAGACATTCCAGACCACGATCTGTAAAATTTTAGGATATATAAAAGTGTTCTTTTGATTTTTTTTTCGAAATTAATTCTGTGTCTCTGATTTAAAGAAAATGTACTTATCATTTTTGAGCAAACGACTTCGAGCTTGAAAGCCGAACTTGCAATTGAAAGTTCGGTGATAATAGTCGCGTAAAACCCGTCCAAGGGAGAGAAACAAAAAACAAAGTGTACAACGACGAAAATCCTAAGGAAAAAAATGAGCCTAAAACTTTTACACGCCTTTTTTGTATATATGTAAATTGAAATTGCGACTTTCTTCGAGCACGAATATCAATAAATAAGGGAGCAGCGGCGTTTCGAAAAAAAAGGGGACGAGGATTGTCGAGGGAAAGGTTTTCTGTGACCGACGAGAGGTGACGGTCACGATGCAAATCAAATCTAGAGTATCGCACGGTGCTAGAGCATTTTTTTCCTTTTTCTAAAAAAAAAACAAAAAATATTGCGTCAAAACGCGGCGTCGTAGGAACGATTCGATTTCCTATGGAAAAAATAAAAATACAATTCCTTTCTACTCTGCGATGATCCGTAACAGTATTACAAAACGGATTGTTAAATAACGAAATTCGACTATTTCCGAAGTATGAATATACGTACACTCAAAAAACAGGCGAGACGAATACGGAGAGACACGTAGGTATTGTATATTAAAAATAACGAGAGAGAAGGTCGATGATAAAAGAATTTGTTGGTGCGAGGACACGAAAAAAAAATACTTGTACTTTGCTGAGAAAAACTAGAAATTGTTTAAATAAAAATCCATATCAACGCATGTTTGTGTAATGTAATTAAATCCAGTGGAAAATTCCTATCTGCTTTTCCTCTAATAATCCTTTCCTTAAAATTGTGTCTATTCTAATTACAATTGTGACTATAATTGTGGCTCTTTACTATAATTGTGACTAAAGAATCGAAAATACTTTCTGCTCTGAATCCTTTCCTTAAAATTGTGTCTATTCTAACTATAATTATGAATATAATTGTGACTCTACTACATTTATGACTCAACAGTCGAAAATAATTTCTGCTCTGAGCAGAAGTGTCATCCCACGTATTTCTCATGACTAAATCACAGCAAAGTCGAACAGTCGCTCGCTGCTGATAATTCTAAACAATCGTCCGAGTCTTGACTCATCCATTCTCATCCTCTTTGGTTCACAGATTTTCCGAGATGGTCGCATCCAGTTACCGCAAATCTTGCACAAAGCGAGCGTGAAAAAAAAGAAACAAAAACCTACAGACCATAAACCGGAAGTAGCCAGGTGAGCGATACAATCCTACAAAATCGCACCCCGTGCGATTTCTACAATTCCCTCTGAAACAGAACCCACTATCTCCCTTTCCCGCTCTTATCAAATCAATGCACGAGGAACCACGACTACTCATAGATAACAGATCCATCCGTGGGTGGAGTCGGAATCGACAGTAGCATTCGAGCCTCTCCATCAGTAGCTTCACTCCCTTCGCCACAACATCAATTAATTAACAAAACCACCTAATAACAAATTTAAAAAAAAACACTTTTTCTCTATTTTGAATTTCGCGCCAAAACCTAGAAAAAAAAAATTCGTCGCGACACCTGCGCATTTATGTACCGAGGGCCGATATAATAGACCCGTTTGGAGAAAATACAGTGGATATTTCCGTGTGTGGATAATACGAAACTACATTTTCGTTCCTCGACTGAGGAGTGAAAAAGAGAGAGAGAAGTGAAAGAGACAGAGACGAAAGCCAGTAAAATTAACTCTCTCGGTTCTGACAGCTCAGTCGTGTTCGTGTCCGCGCGGCCGCGTCCTTGACCGTTCGACGATGTTTCTCGGGGACAGCTGGGAAGCGGAGAACGCCGAGAATTCCGTCACAGGTCGCTACTACGATGACCACGACGACGACGACGACGAAGTCGACGGCCACGACGACGACGACGATGAGGAGCATCATGACAGGTGGGTTGGGTGTTGAAATCGACGAACGAGAATTCCGCGGCGACGAATTGTCGCGATTACAGCCGGCGCCAATGAAATGTGTAACACGGACGTGTTTACACAGACGACGTTACACGATGTAATGGAAATTCTATGCCAAGTTGCAAGACCTAACCTCACCCGTGCGATCTACGACGCGACGATAGGTTTGCCGCTCAATTGGAGGCTTCGTGTGTGGGTATTAGAATGCCGGTTATTTTTTCTGGGTCGTAATTAAGGGCTCGTGGTGTATATAGGGCATTCCACGCGAAGGGGATGCGTTTTTTGGCTTGGAGTGCGTTTTCTGCTATTGGGGAGCTTTGGATAGGAATTTTAATTGAGGGACATTTTTTGTGGATTTTTTGGGGGTTATAATCAAGGGCTGGAGGTGTGTATAGGGCATTCCACGCGAAGGGGACGCTCTTTTTGGCTTGAAGTGCGTTTTCTACTGTTATGGGAGCTTTGGATAGGAATTTTAATTGCGGGAGATTTTTTGTAGATTTTTTGGGGGTTATAATCAAGGGCTGGAGGTTTATACAGGGAATTCCACGCGAAGCGGACGCCATTTTTGGCTTGGAGTGCGTTTTCTGCTATCGTGGAACTTTAAATAGTCATTTTAATTGCGGAAGATTTTTTTGTGAATTTTTTGGGAGTTATAATGAAGGGTTAGAGGTGTATATAGGGCATTCCACGCGAAGGGGACACTCTTTTCGTCTGGAACTGCGTTTTCTGCTATAGTGGAACTTCAAATAATAATTTATGATAATCATATTATAATAATCATTTAGTCAGATGAGTAGACAGGGAATTCCACGCGAAGTAGTCACTCTTTCATCTCTTTCAAAAGGTTCGAACCGAACAATGTCTGTAAAAGAGGCTCCAGTCGTACAGAACGACCTAAATGAGACTCGAGTCGTATAGAATGACCTATATATGTGTATACAATGTAACAGATCTCGCTTCGTGGTGAAACGCGGACCGCCCACCGCGGGTCAAGTGTCAATCGAGTTATACCGTTTAATCGATTGAGCCTCGCCTGATCATCCGTGTTCTATATATTCGAAGTAGTCTTCTAGAAGTTAGATTAGATGCTAATTATTTGTCGAAATTAATACTCTGCGCAAAAAACGATCAAGTCTGACGAACGACAATGTCGCAAAAATATTTCTGTCAATAAAAATGTAAGACCCGAATATCAATCATAAGTATTTTTTTTATTACAATTTAATATATCCACCTTAAAAATAATTGAGCGAATCGTCGTCGTTTGTCCCTCAGTCGGACTCAGCGATCGTTCACCGCGCATTTGGGTATTCAGAGATGCTAAAATCGCGCGAACCATTAGCATCGGGCTACGAAATCGCTGCGACGTTTCGTGTCAGCCACCGTCCGCGTCGATCGGCGGTCGTGACTGACCTGACGCGCACCGTAGCCGAAGTTCCTCGCGCGCCGCGCGCTCAGTGTTCGTTATCTAACGCACCTCGCAGACTCGTCTTCGCCGACGATAAGAGACGTCAGTGCTTTTCGGAAATAGCGAGCGAAAGGTGCGCGGCGCCGCAGAGAAAATTCTCGAAGTATTCCGAAATTCTATCGACGAGTGAAAGTTACCCAAATATTATCGGAGTTTCGCGACGGTTTTTTTTTCATTCGTCAGTGAAAAAACAAATCGACGACAGTGAAAAAAATAACTCAACGTAGCCGAACAGTCGAGTCATCGCTCGACGATCGCGGCGCCGTCTTCACTATTCGGGGCTCGAAATATAAATTAAATATAGGCCGGATATCCGCTGCGTTCGGCAAAAAAAAAAAAAACAAAAAAAAACCAAAAAAATTGGCTCGAAATATAAATTAAATACCGGCCGTATATAAGAAAAAAAAAAAAAAAAAAAAAAAAACATGTTTCGGTTTTTCTCGAAGGTCAACGATGAGTGTCAAAGTTCATTGGTATTTTCCCTCTTCGCTCCAATAGTAGAAGTGTCAGGTGTAAAATGTCGGGCGTATTGAAAAATAAACCGCGTTGACGTGCTTTCGGGAAAACGTTTCGAAAAAAAGCTTGAGAAATGTTTTTCTGCCGCAGTAGACGGGGCTCGTTCAGTCCCCGCAGCGAGCTCGAAGAGTCGCTCCACGAAATGAGCGATATTTACGGCCAGACGCCGCCGAGAACTCGGTACGTTCGCCGGCAGCGAGAGAAGAAGCAGCGAACGTCCGCGGGGTGAGTCCACCGACAGCCTCTGAGATTTTTCCCGCTGATTTTCTTTTCATTTTTTTCTTTGGGCGACGTTTGATTTTTTTGTATCATCCTTCAATGTTTATTAAAAACATTTTGTATATAGTACAGGTTCTGCGCCATTTTGTGGTTTTTCTCGAGGAATGTTTGACACATTGTACATTGGGTTTTTATTCTTTGGTCTCAGTTGGCATCCATCTTCAAAGCATGGTCTTCGTTGAATTTGTTATCGTGATTAGTAAACATCGATAAGACGAATTGTAATTAATCCATCTTCGTTGTATATCATCGTGTAAATAACCGTTCAACTCGTTGTATAAAAATAGGTGCATTGTGCTCGATTTAGAACATTCGTTTACGTGTTTAACTTTTTTTTATATCGTTGAATTAGTTGATTTATCGTTTTGCATTTCTTTGCAGAGAAGGAAAGTCCTCCGCTCCGAAGGAGGTGCGACCGAAGACGACAATCTGCAGACGAAATACACTGGACACGATAATATTCAACAAGATGTGCGACAAAGCAGACATGGATCGCGACAACGAGACGCGCGAGGAGGCGGCGAAGGAGGGTAGCAGGAAGTGCAAAAGGATATTGAAACTTATGCGAGGATGCGAAAGGGATTTGAAGCTGGACGTCGAAGCTGCGACGCATTACGCTGATCGAGGAGCTGATCGTCGACCAGCGACGACACCGAACAATATGAAGGTTCGGACCATTTCATTGGACCATTCGGCTCTTTGTCGATTTTTTTTTTAATTTTCTATCATGATAAAAAAAATCAACAGGAAAGTTGGAACCATTTTATTTCATCATTCGGCCCTTTGCCGATTTTTTTATTTCCTATTGTGACAAAAAAAATCAACGGGAAAGTTGGGAACATCTAATCTGATCATTCGGCCCTTTGACTGTCGATATTTATTTATTTATTTTTTTATTAAATAAAAAAAACATCATAGAGATAATAAAAATGGGTCAAATGACCAACCCTCGTTAAAAGGAATTAGTCACTGGTTCGTCGACCCAAACTTGGCTCGCCCACGAAACTCGTAATCGATTCGACGATTGTTTTCAGATCGAGACCAGGAATAGATTCAGATGTCTACGCTCGAAACCGGTGGACTTAGAGGACAGAAGGCGCGAGCCGTCGCAGGTGGAAACGTGTCTCGCGCTCAGTCAGGTGGACAGCGATGCCCAATCGCCGAGATCGCTGAATCTCAAAGAGAGAGAAGTTTTTCACGACACGTTCTCCTTTCTCATACGATTGGTAAGCGTTTCGCGACGTTACCGAATCGTGTGGCTATTTTTATTTATTTAACAGTGGACATGCCCCTAAAATAAAAATAAAAAATTATAGCAGCATTTAAGGCCGCAATAAATCAATCCATAAATAATTCTAAATATTACCGAGCAGAAAAATAGCAGAAAAATGCTGATGGAAAAAGTCTATAAATGCTTCTAAAAATAGAGGCTCAACGATATTGCTTTAAAATTGAAGCCTTATCGCTACGCACTTTTTTATTTCGCCCAAACATCTATTTATAGGTCCACGAGCGTTTATTGAATTCGTGCACGCAAACTAATCGTCCTATTTCACAATGTTGCGCAGGGTAGCACGGACAAGGATCGTAATTGTCGTCGTCAGATGAGCAGCGAGGAAACCAGATGGCAGAACGAATTAAAAGACCTGATATGGCTCGAACTGCAGGCTTATCACGCCGACCGAAGTCCCGTGGCCCAGGACGAGTATCTTTGCAAGCAGCGCGAGGCCATTGGCTCGCTGCTCACGGAAATAATCCAGTACAGGTGAGACGAGTCCCACACGTGTGATTATTACCAGCCGAACAGCGGATGAAAAGTGAATGAACGCGATAACGCGAGGACTTGCACACGATTAATCATCGCTTAAAAATAGTCGCGGAATTGGAAGAATTTTCATATGAGACACTTTGATGTGATACGAAAAAATATCAAGATCAATTTATACGAAGTATTTCCAACATCAACATTTCCAACTCGAAAATATTTACAAAAAATTATTATAAATTAAAATTAGTACCAACAGATTAAAAATTCATTTTTTCGCAGATACGATCCGATAATATCATTTTATACGAAGTATTACAACGTATTTCTCAACACTTTCAACTAGAAAATAAAAAAAAATGTTTTGTAAATTAAATAAGTACTGATTAAAAATTCTTTTATCCGCAGATACGATCCAATGACGAGTCTCGTCGAGCGCAGTTCCTCCTCGTCCATATCCAACGACAGCGGTTTCGAGAGCACCCCGAGCAGCACTCCAAGCCCAGCGATCGACGTCGTCTGTCCCGGCTGCTTGTCAATGTACTGCAGACCCTGCGCTCGATCGCAATTGTGCGCTTTGAGGCAGGTCGAGAATTTATTATCCCGTCTGGAAGCCGCCGAAGCTCTGTATCCATCTTCCCAAGCCTTCGCCGCGAATTATCCGATGTACAAAAGTTCCGAATTCACCGGCCGAGTAAAAGCCATGTGTCTTTGGTACAATATGACGAAGCACCACAGACTGAAGCTAATGATCCTTGGAAAACTGCTCATGATGCTCGACACATCGAAGAGCAATTACGATCACACTGATTCGGGTGCCAGGTAAGCAGAGATGGATTTAGAATTTTTTTTTTACGATCAAGATGAACGATGCTGGAGAGCAAAAATTTCAGACCAAGCTTTCAGCTCGCGGGCGTCGGAGTCCAATGAGAATCAAGAGACGAGGCAGTGCATGGTGCGATTTCAACTGTCGAATATGGAGGAGGGACAGAGCACTACGCCTTCGGACAGCAACAATAGTAATGCTTCGTCTGGAGGAGCTTTGTATTATACTCAGTCGTATCCCTCGACTCCGGAATCGTCGTTCACTTATTCGGAGGACGATAGACTGGATTTTTACCTGATGGAGTTCGATAGACAGGCTTATAGGTGAGTATCGACTGGTCTCTTCAATAATAAACGGAATTATTGGTAATAGTGATTTATTGATAATATAATACAATTTTTTTATCCTATAAATTATCATTTTTATTACCTATTGGCCATAAAAATGATCGCGGTTTTTCAGCGTCATTTTAGCTTATGATTAAATATTAATAAAAATATTTTCAGGAAGTACATCGAAGACGTATTGAAGACCCGAGGCCTCAGCAAGAGTCTCAATTTTTTGGAGAGACTTCACACCTCAGTTCTCCGAAAAGCGCGACTGGCTTTAGAAAAATACGAAGCTTCGGACGTCGACGTTTCGTCGAATGAGGAATACGAAGGTGATCGAGAGCTGAGACGATACGGAGCTTGGAGCCCCGAAGCGAGAGCATTGAATCTACCTTCTTACAGGTAGAATATTTCATATGTTGCACATCGCCTTAAAAAAAATAAATAAATAAAAAAAAAAAACAATCCAATATTAAAATCAAATTTTTTAATTTTTTTTTGTAAGCCGGATTCCAATGTACAGCCAATATTTTAATTTTTTTGTGTATCGGATCTCAACGTACAGCCAATTTTTTTTATATCGGAATCTAATGCACAGCTGATATTTTAATTTAATTTCCAGATCCGCTTTCGTATTCCTGTCGCGAGTTCCACTGGAAGTCGTCCACGAGTTCCTACGAATGCGTCTCGAGCAAAAACCCGAGCAACCCGGACCCCTTTCGGTTCGCCAACTCATGCGAGAAATGCGCGAAGGTCTGAGAATCGCTTGCATCCATCGCGACAGATTCGAGGCTCACTCGCGAACCGCCATTGCCTGCGACGCGATCGCCGACACTTCGCTGCCGCTGGAGAACGTCGAAGAGTTCGACAATAGCCTGAAATCCGTCTGCGAAGTGTATCTCGATTATCTGAGACAGTGGGTCGAAATGGTACAATACAACAGCTTTCATAAGAATCTGATTGATGAGGAATGGACGTTCGTGAAGTCGATCGCTGGAAATATCACTGATGGGTACAGAATCGGTGGAGTCAAGTTTTGGTAAGTTTTCATTTAAAAAATTCGCCGTTTTCGAGGGTCGACTTAAACATTTTTATTTCTAATTCTGATTCTGATCTCTATTTTTCATTCTGATCTCTATTTCCGATCCTAATTTTCGGAATCAGCAGAAAATTCGCCATCAAATGTTCCAAACTAAAAAATCGATTTCCCCTTTCAGTGAAATCGCCTGCGCGATGATCGAACAGGTGAAGGACTTCCTCTTCACTCGTCCCCAAGAAATCAAAGAATCCACCGAAGTAAAAGAAGAAGACGGCGCCTTGACTCGATTCCACCTAATGTACGTCGGTCGCGAGTGGCAAGGAATGTTCGTCGACGCCCGCGAAAAAGTCATCAAAAGCGTCTGCCTCGCAAAGTCCCTTCGCCACGACATCGACGCCTTTCCCATAAAACACGAGGACATCGACCGAGCGATAAGCAGCCTAAAAGAGTCAGTCCTAAGCCTGGGTCACCGAATAAGCGTCCTAATCGAAAAATTCCAAGCCAACGTCGATCAAGCCGAAGAACCGATGGCGGAAAGCGACAAAGCCGCCCTCAAAACCCGCGTCCGCGAAATTCTCCATCAAGCCTATAGAATGGGTTTCGAGTACCAAAAGATAGTCTGCAAATTTTTCCTGCCTGAAGAGCGAGGCGCTCTTGTAAAAGGATTGGTCAGTTTTGCGATGCTTTGGATGGAATTTGTGAAAACGAGATGCGAACGTGGCCGAGGTTTGAGGCCAAGATGGGCGAATCATGGTTTGGAATATTTAATGATCGTCTGCGAGCCTCTCAATACGAAACATCTGAGCGATCAGGAATTCGAGGAGCTAAAAGCGTCGATGGATCGTTGCATTTCTCACGTCGTCGGTACTACGAACACTCCCAACGCTAATTCCGATCAGGAAGTTCCTAAACGACTTCCCAGATCGAGAGCAGCTTCGCCTGCGCATGCGCGAAGCGCCACTCCGAGTTTCAACGTCGCTCCGAAGCCTCGCGAAAGTCTAAAATCCGTCGAGACGAGAGAAGAAAAATCGAAAAAATGTCCTTCGCCGAATGTCGTCGACGGAAACGTGACGCTTTTGGTTCCTGAGAGGAGTGTCAGTAAACGTGAGAGGGTTATTCAGGCGGTGCAGCGATTGGACGAGGAGGTCGATGAGAAACGGAGGAGCAGAGAGCTCATTGGTCAGGTGGCTGATCGACGAGCCGTTGATACTGTTAGGATTAAAGTCAGACGAGTCACTTTCACTTGGCAGCGAGGGATTAAAATTGGTCAGGGGAGGTTTGGGAAGGTTTATACAGTTGTTAATAATCAGACTGGGGAGCTATTGGCTATGAAAGAGGTTCAACTGCAGCCGGGAGATCATAGAGCGATTCGAAGGGTTGCTGAGGAACTGCAGATTTTTGAGGGGATCAAGGATCAACATTTGGTGCGGTATTATGGATTGGAGATTCATAGGGTGAGTGAAACGAAAGGCAATTGGATCGTTGAATTTTGGATTTTTCAACTGAATTTGAATTGAATCCTTGAATTTGATTTTTTCACTGAATTTGAAGTAAAGCATTGAATTTGATTTTTTCACTAAATTTGAATTGAATAATTGAATTTGAATTTTTTTTTACAGGAAGAGATGCTGATATTCATGGAATTCTGCGCCGAAGGAACGCTGGAAAGTCTCGTAGCCGGAAGTGGAAACGGACTTCCCGAATTGTCGGTCAGAAAATATACTTACCAGTTGCTGTCCGCTGTTTCGGTGCTCCACGCGCATGGAATCGTTCATCGTGACATTAAGAGTGAGTTTTAAGAGCGTTAGAGTGAGCTGCTTTTTTTTTTTTAATAGTAGGCAATCAACTCTTTATTTTACAGCTGCCAATATATTCCTGACTGATCAGGGTAATTGTCTGAAGCTTGGGGACTTCGGGTCGGCCGTACAGATCAAAGCGCATACCACGATGCCCGGGGAATTGCAAGGATTCGTCGGTACACAGGGTAAAGATTCCTACATGATTTATGTATTTATTTAGTCAATCGTTTTGTCCCTTTTTTATTATTTAATCGCTTTCGAAATTCACAGCTTACATGGCTCCCGAGGTATTCATGAAAACCGAAAGCGGGGGCCACGGCCGAGCCGCGGATATTTGGTCGGTCGGATGTTGCGTCATTGAGATGGCCAGCGGACGGAGGCCATGGGCGGAATATGATTCGAACTATCAAATTATGTTTAAGGTAAAAGCAATCGATAAGAGAAATTTAAAACGAATTTTTGAAAGTTCTGTTTTTACTATTTTTATTTTATTAAAAAAAAATTAATATACAATTGAAAAACTTGTCGATAAATTCGAAGCGAAAGCCACTTGGCTGTAATAAATTCGTAAAAAAATAGAAATCAGGAAATTTGGGTTGGTTTGGATATCGATGCATAATCGAATAAAATATCTCACCGCACTAATCAATTTTTTTTCTTGCCTTTTTCATTCAGGTTGGAATGGGCGAAAGTCCTGCGGTACCGAAACACTTGTCCCAAGAAGGTGTCGACTTCACCAGCCGATGTTTGCAGCACGATCCGAGGAAGCGACCCACCGCGAGTTCCCTCCTGTCGCATCCGTTCGCGCAAACTTACGAAGACGTCAATTTGGATCTTCTTCGCGGCGTTATCGCGTAAAACGCATGAATTCCAAATTATCCTTGAAGCTGACTAACGGAAACTCAAAATGTTCCTCGTGTTTAAAATCCGCTGTGCCTGAATTTTAATTGTGACGATGCGCAGGCGATATTTTTTCGAATTCTGAGTGAATCTCAAACCTACAGAATCAGGCACCTTTTTCGGGCTTAGAATCAATTTTTTTAATCAAAGAAGCTGGTTGAATTCGTAACCAATCAAATTCGTGACAACGAAAATTTCTGCTACGATTCTTGAGCCATTAAAAAAAAATACAGTAAATTTAGGACGTGAAAGACAAACGGCGGTTTCACGTCGAGTGACCGTTGGCTACTGCATTTATAGATCATATATATATATTTTAGCTTCGTCGATCGTTGTGTACATATTATAATCTATTTTTAATATCCCAGCTGTTGGAATACAATATATTGTAATTTATGGACTGTGTTAGACAAGGAAACGAATGGTAGCTTTTATGACAGATACGTAAATGTTAAACCGCCTATTTTGCTGGTGTGGATAGAATTATCGTCGTCGTAATAGAGAACAAGAAAAAATTGTAAAAAGTGCCGATGGTAAATTTGCCGATGCGACATGAGTGATTTTCTGCATTCCATTTTACGATTTTCGCGCCTCCGTCGTGACGTTGCACCACCGGTTTTACCGATCACGCGAGAGAGAATTTACGATCGGCCACTTTCTAGTTCCCATCGTCTCCTGCGGACGGATAAAGGGGATTCACGCGTCGTGTTATAATACCTATATACACTCGAGTAGCACCGGAGTTTCAAATAAACTTGACTACAAACACTCAGATCCGCTTGACGCTTTATTTTTTCAATTTCGCATTGTACGGATTTTCCTCCGTATTTTTATTTGCATGGAGAGAATTTTTATGACTCATTTATCGGCGACAATGGCGAGTGAAGATGTCATCTTTTTCATCTTTTTATCTCAGACATCGAAGATAAAAAACAATTCACCGTAAATACTGTTTTCACGTTTAATTTCCATTCTACATTTTTTTGTAACAATTTCGTGTGTTTTAAATGGTTACGAATATAATTTTTAAGTTAGGAATATCTTCGGTGGCCGAAGACGCTTTAACCGGCGACAATGGTTAAGTAAATCACTACTTTGTGGCGTTAGCCTGATATGTATGTGATATTCCTGGTCGCAAAAGCGCGATCACAATGTTTCGCGATATGTTTATAGTTGACGAGGAGCGAAAATCTTGGATAACGCTCCTCGATTAATTATTTTTTTAGACTTAATCTATGTAATGTTTACATTAGTTACTTTCGGTTCTTAGACGACTACAGTGTAGAACACATATTGCACATATGAACTAGATTATAACACGTTGGTAATACAGTTTTTCGAGTATACATAGAATATTCGAATAGACTTTAACAGTAACGAAGGAACACTCGATTTATATAATACTGCAACAACCTAAGCTTCTTTGCATTTATTTCATCGCTAAACAAAAAACTGGTATATGAAGAATAACGATAATCTCTCTTTAACATGACATAAAATATCTTCACGACGTCAACGTCGAGTTCACAATTCGCAGAACGATCTTAAACACCCTGACAATGAGATTAAAACTTAACGAATTCAACAAGGATACTCAAAGCGCGGTGGCAAATAATTATCTGTGCTTGTCATATAATTTTCTAGACGCTTATCAGTTCTCAGGTATTTTTTATGATAAAAAAAAATTACTAGAAAACCAGAGAAAAAAATCTTTCAAGTTGTAAAAAATTCTGTTGCCAGTGACGAATCTTTTTTTTTTTACAAATAAAGTGTACTTGTCATATATTTTTATAATCAGCTCTCATTCAATAATTCAATAATCAATCAAATTCAATAATCAGTTCTCAGGAATTTCTCATGATTAAAAAAATGACTAGAAAATCAGAGAAAAATCTTTCAGATTGTAAAAAATTCTGTCGCCAGTGACGAATCTTTTTTTTTTACAAATAAAGTGTACTTGTCATATAATTCTATAATCAGCTATCATTCAATAATTCAATAAATCAATCAAATTCAATAATCAGCTTTCAGGAATTTCTCCTGACAAAAAAATTACTAGAAAATCAGAGAAAAATCTTTCAGATTGTAAAAAAATTCTGTCGCCAGTGACGACAGAATCTTTTTTTTTCTTTTTTTTTTTAATGTTGAATCAGATGAGATTTTGTCGCAGCTGGCGGCAAAAGTTTAAACGGAGCGTCACACGTGCAACGATTTAATGGCAGAGGGATTAGGGGCGATAGACGGATAGAGCTACTAAAGCCCGCGCTGACTTTCGCCGCAGCCGACAGATCGGGCGGCGCGAACGCGGCCTATCTAAGAATTGGACAAGAGTTTACTGTGCGGGCCGCCAATGCCGAAGATTGGCTACATTTAGAATGCTCGTTGCGACAGAGAAGAGGCCAAACGACGGGTTTCCGTGAGATTATCTTTTTCGCCTTCGACGCTGCACTTTTATCGTTACCGATAGATCACTAATAGATTTTCTTTCTCCTTCTTCGCATCTGATCTCACGGCAACCCGCGGCCTCTCGATAAATCCGACAGATTTTACAAACAGACTATAAGACGTATATATACCTATTTATATATATTATCGACCGAACTGATCGTTCTAATAACTATATTGCCTACTACACGCAGCGGGATTTTTTTCTCTCGTTTAAATATACATTGCATATGTATATATTTTTTTATATGTCTATATCGTTTATCTTTTTAAGCACCGACGATCGCGATTCGCGAGGCTTCCAATATTCAAAAATCAAGAAATGTCAAATGAAAAAAAAATTGAAGCGTTAGGATCGAATCGACGATCTTCTACAGCGGATCTATAATTATACATTTGACTAAAATGCAGCGTAGACATTGACTTACCCTCATTTTCGTTGTATCTACTGGCTTTAAATATTTCATATTTAATCTCAGGTAATTTTTTTTTGGCTAAGAAAAATCAGCTGATAGTGTTAACGAAATTAGGAATTTTCGTTATTGTCGTAAAATAAATAAATAAAAATAGTTTTACCTTGATTAAATTTTTTTAGCGGGTAAGTCGATTGTCTACCTTTTCCAGCGACTATAATGCGCTACAATAACAACAGTATATTTTCGGCTAATCAAATAATGATCTAGTGACAAGTGACGCCAATTTGCCCGCAATTCATTGGTGCGTGGCCAGCCAATCAGGGCCTCGAATAGTCAAAACGACGTTTCTTGATTCGAGCCATTTTTCTCGATTTTTTTTCCCCTGAATTTTCAGGTCAGGGGTTTTCAGCGTTTTTTGCGTGCGTTGCGTGCTTGAAAATTTTTCGTTAACCTTCTCCTCTCGTACGTTTGGATATTTCCGCGCAATTTTATTGCCGACTCGTGTTGTTCAGCATCGTCGCCATGTCTCGCAGACTCTGCTCGATCGCCTTGGCGAAACGCATCGCGCTCGTTCGGCCGTCGCTGTGAAACGCCGAGGCCGCGAATATGAATCCGTTCTTTCGCATGTTGTAGGAGCAGCCGTAACCGTCCGGCACGACGGGACCGTAGCCTAGTATTATATCGTTTTTCGATACTATCTGCAAAGATAAAAAAATAATCATCCCCTTTAAAAAATTTGCGATTTTATTTAGTATATTTATTTTATTTTTGGGACCGTAGCTCAAAATTATGTAATTTTTCAATACTATCTGCAAATTAAGATCGAAAGAAATTAATTCACCCCTTCGAAAAATTGCGATTTTATTTATTTTATTTTTGGGACCGTAGTCCAATATTATATCGTTTTTCAATACTATCTGCAAAATAAGATTGAAAAAAATTAATCAACCCCTTAAAAAAATATTCAATTTTTGAGGGTCGACTAAAAAATTCTAAAATTACATCAATTTTAGTAAAGTGACAAAATTCGAAAAAAGTTAAAAATCATTTTTTGCGTTTTTCTCCTCGAATTTCCGATTTTTCGTCAGACGCAAAACGATTGCTCGAGATCCGTTGATTCACGTCATTAAAATCGCGCAACTAGCTGCAACTGACGGGGGTTTGTGTTGGTTGTATTTCGATGGGGGGTCGAGGAACAACCACATCCGCCCTCGGCAGTCGCGGTTGCATCCGGCGCGCGCGCGGCGACGTCGGTGGAGCCCCCGGCGGCGGGGGAAGGGCACCGGCAACTGCCTTTGTTGCCAAATTGAGTCTGAATTGAGTCTGCGGAGGGTTCGAAAGGCTCTGACCCCAGACGCCACTCGCCGCACCCCTTTTCAATTTTATCCTAATTACTCTTTTGCCGAGTCCGACTGCGGATTTTTTTTTCTTTTTTTTTCTCTACCTATTCAGCCGAGCGACGACTTTGATGTCGATACATTTCCGTGCGTTCGTTGCTGATCAGAGGAAAATATAGTTCGAGGCTTCGTTATATAGCTATGACTGTGTATATACCAAAAAAAAAAAAAAAAAAAAAAAAAAAAAAAAAAAAAAAATTGTTCAGTTGTAATGACCGTATTATTATTTTTATGTACAAAAAAAAACATATAAAAATAAATGATGAATGAAAAAATTAAGAAAAATTTAGATATTGTAGCTATAGATGTGTATATTTAAAAAAATATATTTAAAAAATCGGTATATAAATAAGTAATGAATAAAAAAAATTATAAATATATCTCTATTGACCTGTGACGTTGAGAGAGCGAAGTGATTGACGATCCTGTAGCTTTCGTCGAGAAACAGCTCAGGAATCGGTTCGCCGGCCTCCGTCGCCGCGTATCTCAGCCCCATGAGATGGTTGTCGATCCCATGGCCGTGGATATTGTCCGACATCTCTCGCGTCTGTCGACGAACCGCCAGATCGAAGAGCTCACGGATTCGCTGCTCCTGCGAGGATTGGTCAACAGGGTAAACGTGAGGTAAAGATCGAGGCGCTGAATTGGTGCGTCAATTAAATAATCGGTGAGTGTGAACAGCCCGATATATGTGCAAGGGGTTCCGATAACGAATGCCAGTGATAATCGATAAAAATGTATTATCATTCATTCACAATAAAAAAAAAAAAAAAAAAAAAAAATCTATGACAAGTTTTTCTTTCCTCTCCTATATATTTTTTAAATTTATTGTCGTAAAATAAAAAAATACTATGACAATTTTTTTTTCTCACTAAAATTCGGCAAAAGGGTCTCAGCTTGCAGCAACATTTATTATCGAAGGGACAATCAAATACTTAAATATTGTGGAACGCCACAATATTTAAGAAAAGGATCCCAATATTTATCTTATTGCCTGAATTAATTCGGAACATAGAGATCGCATTGAGAGGGAGCGTTTCCGGATCCGCAGGTGCAATGGTCTGAAATAACAAAGTGGTAATCGAGAAATAACGGCTGAACCGAAGGAACAACGCGTTCCCCTTCGGCTGAGAGCGTTGAAAAAACAAATGGGAAATTCTCTCAGTGGAATCCGCGATACTCGTGGCATGGAAAAGGCCACTCGGAGCCTTTTTCACCGGGACCCAAAGGTACAAGAGAATTTCTCCTCCGGGCGCAGCTTCTCATCTCGACCCCTTCGAGGAGACGACAAACACTCAATGGCCTTCAACAACCCAAACACCGCAGTTGCTCTAATTGATTGTCGTCTCTCGAAACTACCTTTTTCCTCCTTTCACCTTTGCTTCGATTTCCTGTTTTACCGACCCTCACATAGATCATTACCGACTCTATTTTTCGGCCTTAAATTAACTCAGGTGTGACCCAAAAATCCCTGGTAAAAAATTAGCGTTACAATCGACACTAGTCAGGCCCTGGTCAGGCCCGAGACATCCCAATCCGGGCCTGGCCAGTGCCTAGCTTGGGTCGAATGAATTTTCTGCTGCTTCAAAAAAAAAAAAAAAAAATCGATTACCACTGGCATCACTAATTAATTTATTTCATTTCATTTTTCTTCAGCAATTATTTTTCGGAACTTAAAAAAAACAACAATTTTTTCGCGACGAATTTTTTTCAATGTTCAATATTTTGCGGCGCGAATAAAATGCTAATTGAATTAATCGAAGGATTGTTTTCAGTTACACTGTAAATGGTGAACTGAACTCTTTTGGTGCCTTCGTCCTGCGGATCGTAGCTGCTCGGCTGATTGGCTGCCTGCGTCTCCGGATCGCCCTGACACATCGCCTTCACCCATTCGAGGCTCTCGGGACTCGCAGCTCTGATGACGTCGACTCGGCCGAGGGCGAAACGTCGGATTCCTGCGCTTTCGTAGGTCGCAACGAGACGTCCGTGCAATCTGTTATCAAACGCGACATGTATCGACGTTTTCCTCTGAGTGAAATCGACTCGAGGACTCTGAGGGGAGTGAAGTGACTTGGCTAGAAATGCACCAACCGAGATTTGTGAATAAATCAGAGGGTCATGCACGATTTTAGCCAGGCGAACGATATTTCTGGATGACCGATCGATCGTTTCCTTTGGAGAATTCGCATTGTAAGAATCAGTGGAAAAAGCTGGGCTGAGAGTTCAGAGGAAATGTCAGACGTTTCTGAGGGAAAAAGGGAGGGGAGTCCTAAAAATGTCAGATGTCATTCAGCAATGCTGCGTTGCTGAATTATTCGCTACGATAAATTCAATTGTCAGGTAAAAAAAAATTAGAAAATATGTTGGACGATTTAATTGTTTTTTTTTTTTTTTACCTGAAGTAGGTCAACTGCAGCGCGAGTTGAATGTAGGCGTCGGGACTTATGCCGCAGCTCTTGATGAATTCTTTAGTGTAGTCCTGGAACCACAGGACGCAGAGGTCCAGTTCCTCTACGAGACTTTACCGAAAAAAAAAAAAATCTTTCGATTAAAAACACTGCCTCGATTCAATTAAAAATAATTTTTCACTGATCAATTCAATAAAAAATTATTTTTAACTGATTCGATTCAATAAAAATATTTTTAACTGATTCAATTCAATTAAAAATAATTTTTAACTGATTCAATTTAATTACAAATAATTTTTAACTGATTCGATTCAATTAAAAATAATTTTTAATTGATTCGATGATCGTAATAATTTTAACACTAACGCATCGAATGTGGTCATCGCTTCTCTGATGTCGTTGAGACTTCGCTCGCTGAGGTACCACTCAAGTTTTTCAGGAGCCGGAAGATGCGACGGAACGAGATTTTCTTCCAACGGTGGAAGGGCGTCGACTTTTTCCGTCAGATCCTCGAATGCTTTTAGTATCGCCGGCGCCTCGCCGGCTGAATGTTCGTACGTCAGGCCCCACATTCCGTCCTGGAAATTACGGAGAATTTTTTTTTTTATAGGTCGAAACATAATGTGACAATTTTTAAAGCCACAATCTATTATTGTACTAATTTTCTAATTTTTCTTAGCAGACTTCATCTTTTGCCATTTTTGGATTATTTTTTTAAGGGGTTTGTCGCGTTCATTAAAAAATAAATAAATAAATAAATTAATTTGATTTATTACTGACTTTGCCGAGTATCGCGTGGAAGGTTTTGTCGAACCAACGATTCGCCCCAACGTGTCTCGAGCCGCCGCCGTGAAGCGCGTGATGAAGCACGTTCGCGTAGTCTCGATCGTTGATCCATCGATCCTCCGCTCTCACCGGCTCGTTGAACGTCGACGGCAGAACGTCCTCGTCGATGCAAACGACGCACAGACAGCGCTCCAGGAGCTCGAGATTGTGACGATTGCGCTCGTCTATAAAGTCAGCAGGCAGATTCGCATCAGACAGATTCACGAGCGAAACGTGATAACAGCAAAAAAAATTAAAGGCGAACTCGTTATTAAACTAGTTCACCTTTTTTTTTTGCTCAACGTTAAAGTCAATTGTGACAATCGTAACGAGCGTTCCAATTAAGGAATTTAGTTGCACAACATTTTTATTATTATTCACCGTTCGGTAATTGCAATTAATTAATTTAATTAATAATTCGTAAATCATTTTTTAATACGAATTTTTTGTGATCTACAATTTGAATTCTTTTATTTATTTTAATATTTAAATTTAGTGATAATTTTGGAGTAAAAATTGATAAGTGTGAAATTGAGAAAATAATTGTATTGTCGCAGGAGAGGAAAATAAAGTTGGGGCGCGACTTTTGTGTCTCGTTTGACGTTCGCGATTCACAGTTAGCTCGTTATCGCAGCAACTCATTCGATTTGCCAACAGTCGAGACAAGACACTCGCGTCGACCCCGCAGTGAGACCCAAGCGACGATTGAGCAAGCCCTGCTACTCGGTCTGTATTTCCAACGTTCGGCTTCACCCCGCGGATCGCTAATGGGGGAATATTGCGAATATTGGAACGAACGGATAATTATAGCGAGGGTTGCGATAGAGACGCTTCGAGAGGGGTAAAATTTTCTCTGTCTTCGGTCGTGAAGTCTTTGTGTAATTACAGACCGTTCGGACTGTTCAAGTAAAATTTAATTATAAAGATTTATATATTATAAATAAGGTAAGCAATTATAAGGAAGATAACAATTTAAAAAAAGTGTAACATACTTTTAAGCAATTCCGCTCTAGCTCGCGCCCAAACAGGTCTCTGGGCTGTCGTGAGAATTCCGACGGGTGGTGTTCTCGGATCTGCTGGAATTTCCATGATCTTCAGGATCTGCTGGATCAGTTCGCCCTCCGTGATTCGTCCTCGATCCGATGCCCTCACCGGGACGCTGTAAAACTGTGACCCGAAAAAAAAAAAAAATTAATACACCTGGTAGAAAATTTTAATTCTCAATTTTAATTCTGTCCAGGCCTGATCTGGGCCTGGCTTGGTCCGAATGAAACATAATGCTACAGATTTTCTACCAGGGGTAACACAACAGATTTTCTGTCAGGGTAGGTCAGTTACTTCGGGCGAAATATCTCAGCGCGATTACCAAATATGTTTTCTAAATATTTATAAGCCACTCGACATCAGTTACGCAACGCTGAAAATATTCCACGGTGAGAATCGCGTAATGTAAACACGTAGAAAGAAAGACTCCTCTCGGTCACACGTTTAGTAATGTGTAATGACGGAGCTCATAAGTAATGCTAATGATCGTCGTACAGAGGCAGCTCTCGTGTGGTTTGCGACGTGTGCCAACGTTCGTTGACGCGGAAATACCGAACGACCGTAAAATCGCTACCAGATTGCATTACACGCGTTTGACGTTGCCGAGCAGCCGACGATTGGCGGTGAAGTCGCGTTCGTTTACCTGATTGTGATGAGCGACGATGATATGGTCGCCCGAGGTCGCTCTGTCCATGATTATCTGCTCGTCCACGCTTTCACCCGGACGACGGTAGATCTTCAGTATCTGGTAGTGCTGGGCCATGCACAGCGGCTGCCAGGATTTACCGTCCTTCGATTTTACCCGCTCCACCTCCAGCTCGGATCTGGACAGGAAGTACGAGGCATCAAAGAACACGAAAAAGTGATATATCAACCGAAAGGATCGGTCGAAGAATTTTTTACAATTTTAAAAAATATTTAACTGAGCGAGGGTCACTTTAAAAAAAATATTGGAAACGATGGGCCTTCAATCAAATTATAATTTCAGAGTAAAAAAATGTATCTCGTATCGACTAACGTAAAGGAAATAATAAATAAATTAATAATAATAATAATAAATGGCGAATTATTAATTTATTTATGATTTCCTTTTCGTTGGTCAGCGATACGGAATACATGTTTTAATAATAATAATAATGAATGGCGAATTATTATTATTATTAATTAATTAAAAATTCGTTGACAAAATGTATATTTAATTATAATCGCGAGAGAAACCAGAAGACACGTGTATAATAAATAATATAAATATAGAGAATCCATTTGTGGATTCATCGACGAAACAGAGGTTTCTTTCTGAGGGGTAAAATGTAACGAGAGACGGATGGGCATCGACCCTTCGCGACCCGAGACACGTGTCCTTTACTCGAGTGGACGAATTTTCGACGGGGACAACGACGATCGTCTGTTTCCGCTTCGGATACCGATTTTATTGTTATCCTTCCCTCAATGTCACAATTAATTGTGGATTTTGCGTGCCTCGATGAATGAAAAAAAAAATAATAATAATTTGTGCGGAGCAGGTTACGCGACTTTCTATAGGAGCTTCGAGATGGGAGAAGCCTCGGATTTCCAGATCCGGATACCGGATACCCGGCGAAGGAGGCTTTGAACCTCAACCAACCGGCGCTTCTCGCTCCTCGATTTCTATGGATCTTAGAGGGTCGACGGATTTCCTCGCAGACTCTCGCTAAATTGATTTGGCTTCTTCCTGCTCCTTCCAGGATTTTTTTTTTTTTTTCTTTCGCGAGTAAAAAGCGCGGAAAATAGTTCGGGGAGCTTCGCGAAGAATTACGCGATGCGTTTTTGCGGAGAGATTTCGGAGACGAAATCGTCGCGATTTGGGTTTGATAAATGAATCGCTGATAGTTTTAGCTTTGAGGAGGAATTCAGCCATGCAGTGATTTTTTTTTTTTTTTTTTTTTTTACGGTGGAGAGGAATAAAAACACGAATAGGAAAAGACGTTTGAAGGTGGAAACATCTTCGAAGGGTGAAAATCCATTTTCATTTCTGCTTCGGGAACCTTCAAAGGAAATTCAGAATGGACGAAAAGGGACCAAAGCCACAAATATTGATATTGAAGTAGTGTATTCAATGTGTATAGATGGGAAACATGAGATGATAGGAGTAACTCGAGATAAAGGTGGAGATATGATCCTTTGATTTTCGCGAATATTCGCTGACGAAAAAAATATTTTTCACGCACTCGAAAAAAATATTTCCCGTCGATTGGACGAAACTGGTAGCTACACAAATTTCCATCCCACAGTGACTGTCGAGTTTCTACGTCGAGTGAGAGCAAATTATCTCAACGGTGTTTTCCATTCGGCACGGAAGGCAAGAATAACTCGTAAAAAAAAAAAATTGTTCCCCGCGGATTGCTGCTTTCTTCTCGCCTTGGCAGCAGCTGAGCGAATTCCCACAGTTCGTTACGTCCCATCCGGCAATTTGCGATTCACCGGGAGTCCGAGCGGCCCATTTTATTGTGAAAAAAGTGGAGAAAAAAAAAAAAAAATCACAGTGTTCGATGAAAGTGGTGATTCCAACTTTTGTCGAGCTTAAAGTTTGCCCAAGTTGGCGAAATTCCGAAATTTAACGATGCCGATTTTTTTTTTATATTTGGGACCAGAAATAAATTGGGGTTAATTATTATTTTTATGAGACATATTTTTTTTTGCTAAATTTGGCAATAATTCTTGTCGTGTTTTAGGAGCGTCAAGGTCGATGTGAACGATAAAACACATGACGAGGGAAACAAGATAGAAATGACGTTTCCTAACGAGAAGGTTGTGACTAGTGTCAAGTGTGATGATGATTGAGCGAGTGGCTGTCTCCGGTCGCTTGGCTGGGACGCTTATTACCGCTCTAAGTGAATTGATTAGTGGGAGACACTCCTAAGTTATCCTCTGTAAACTCAGTTAAACGACTGAGAAAACATTTTTGCGACATTAAAGTGCAGTTATTTCTAAAACGATATTTTTTTATTAATTTAATGAACCGAGGCAATTTTTTTTTCGAATCGGATATAAAAAAATCTCAGTCTTATCTCCGTAATTAATGAATTATTATTATACAAATTTCATCTTCGCTCACCTGTCCAAGATTTCTTGATAATTAAGCAGCTCCATGAGGAATCGACCCAAAAACACAGCGGCGTCTCGTTGACTGGTGAATCTTTTCGGTCTCGCGGCGACTCCGGGATTGCTGTTGATCGGAAGTGCGAGGGGAACGGTGAGATACATGTCCTGGAGCCACCAGTCGGTCGCCTGTCGATCACAAAGAGACAAATTGATTCGTTAGGCTCAGCCCTGGTCATGGCAATCAGCATTCGTGACGACCAAGAACAAGAGCGCTAATTATTATTCCATTATTCGTTCCTTCGTTAATTAATATTTCCAGCTGACGATAGATCTCTTTTACTTGTAATAGGGTGTTTGACTTTATTTTTTAATTTACTTGTAATAGGGCCTTTGACTTTACTTGTTCAACTCGTATTTTACCTTCATGAATATTCCATCGTTATTTCAATTTTCTCGCGAGTCCTTTTTGTAAAATATTGATTTCACGCCACAGGCGCCGCCGATCTCACGATGAGAATTAAAGTACCGAGTGTTGCTGCTCGCCTTAATCCTTATTTAATGATGCGTAAGCCGCGCGCTGCGGTTTATTCGCCCACGCGGGGGTAGTTTAAACCGTGAAGAACTTTCCCCACGAGTAATATTTTTTACCGACCGAGCTCGGCAGGATTTTCCACCAGGGTAGCGTTAGACTTGGCGCTAGTCAGGCCCTGGTCGGGGTCGTGTCATGGATAACACCGACAAACTTTTTTTTAATTGATAAAAATGTACAATAAAATATAAGAAAAACATAATGACATTTTTTAATGAACATACGAAAGTAATTTACGTATTGCAATGTTTATTTCGAAGCCACAAGTGAGTTGTGCATGTCGAGGGTCGAAAGTTCGTGGTTGAAGCTAAGCCGCGTTGAAATTAGTCCCGTCACCGCGATCCGTCATGCCAGGGAAGAGAAAACGCTGAGGAGATGGGAAGACAGAATGAAACACATCCTGATGTTCGCATGGGGAGCGTGGAGAGCGTCGGCTGTGATGGATCCAGGCGAGACGAGCTGCTGGTAACCGAATCCCCGTCAAATTATTCGATTATCCCAGAGGAGACGCGTTTCCCGCCCTGGTGATAATTAATAACCAGGACGAACTCTATAGCTAACAATGATAATATTATATCACATAGACGTTGGATAATAATTTCCAGGAAGGTGGAAAATAATTTCCATAGTGAATTCTGGAAAGTGCTGCGACCAATGACAGTATTTTTATTCATCCAATCGTACGTGCGTCACTATACGTATCTATAACTTGGTTGAAAATAGTTTGTGTATCCAATAGATACCAATTTGAGCTCGCGAATGGAAACACAAAGCGAACTCGATCAAATTGTTAAGACAGATCCGAAAATAAATTATAATTAAGCAGCCGAGTACATCGGTTTGTCTATTGTCTGATAATACCAGGTATTATCCCCTGAATACAGTTAGACATGGTACATCATATTACACAATTTCTCCCCCGCATCCGTTATCTCCCACCAACGAACACATTTGGATCTTCCACCTACGAATACATTTGGATCTACATATAGATCCATATTCGTTGGAATTAGGCACTCGTGTCACTTTCATATGAGCGTTTCTATAGTTGAATGGAGGCTTTGATAAATTCTGGAAATCAACGACCTGACCGATTCCATAATACGAGCACTTATAATAGTTAGGCCAAACATAGCAATTCCTAATAATTTTAACCTCAATTTGTTTATTTTTACATGCTATTTATTTTTTACAAATAAATAAAAATGTGATCTCCATATAGATCCACATAGTAATTCCTTATCATTTTGACCTCAGTTTTAAAAATTCTTACATGTTATTTATTTGTAAAAAAAATAAATAAAAATTGGATTTCCATAAAAATCAACATAGTGATTCCTTATAATTGAATCTTAATTTTTACATTATTTTTTTCTTTGATTATTTGCAAAAAAAATAAAATCGGATCGATGCACGCAACTGTGCAACATAATTTCGCCATTACAGGCACCAATGCTGCGCGCATTAAGATATTGCGTCGTTGCTCTCGGCGATTTCGAGGCAACGGGTATTTCCTCACTGTGTCTATACGCCGAGAGCATCTTCTCGCGATTATTGGCCTAGCTCGTTAGGCAGCTCCGTTTGCTTCGAGACAAAAGTAGCAGGAGCTTCGAACTGCCGTTCCAAAAATTCTTCATTTCGAGATCAACATCGTCGAGTCTCTATGATTTATTTATTTTTAAAAGAGGGATTTATATCCAATTTTTATTTGTATTAATTCTTAAAATTACATAAAAAAATCTGGGGAAAAAAAGCTCACAATAAATCGAACCGAGATAATTATAAATCATTTTAAATGTTACATACATACATAAAAAAAAATTGTTCATACTCGCGAGCCACGAAAAGCCATCGCTACACAGGAGAGATTCTCCTAGCTGAGATTCGCTGGCGATGCGTGACGAAACGCGAGACGAGATATGCAGAGAAGTACCTCGACGAGATATGTACGCGTTCGTGTATCGTACGAACACGAGTATTGCTCATCAGCCGCGCTCGGCTCGCCGCAATTCGAAGGGTAATCCACATTACGTACGAGAGCTCGCCCTGACGTGTATCGTTCGTGCAGCGCGCGATACGACAGCGATGCGCGCGAACGCGAGTTATATATGCTTGAGTAATAATGCGAAACATTAATATCCAACGTGTCCGGTGCATCGCGTATCGCGCGGGCCACCGAATAATTTGTGCCGCTGAACTCGTCGGCAACCGCAGAGTTACGTGGATAATTCAATTTTCCTCCGAGAAGCGATGACGATCCGCGTTACGCGAAAATCTGAACATAATCTGGTGAATTATCACAAATATTCGCAAACATAATAAATTTAAAAAAAATAAAAGAAAAATAAAAAATAAAATAAAATAGATTATGAATAATTTCATTTGATAATAATTTAATTTATTTATAGTAATACATTTATTTTGGGGACACACGTCGAGAAATTTCATTTAGCAGTTTACAGACAAACACGGAAAATAGTTTTTTCGTACGTGTTGCAGCGAATTTCAAACCGACTGACGTTTTGAACGCGATTGAAGCGCGAGACAAAAGTGTCGCCGAGAGCAACGAAGTATGTCCTGAATACGCGAGGAAGGCATTAAAATTCCGCCCGCGAGCGCGATATAAATGCCAATTAAATTCTCCGCAAGTAGCGCGAATAAAAAAAAAAAAAAGTAAAAAATCCCACAGGAATAACGAGGATTATGATGGGACGTCGAAGGGTTCATCGAACGAACGAGGATATTGATTCTGATGTCCCCAAGAAAATCCCATCCGTGATGTACTTTTTTTTTTAATTTTTTCATATATTTTTCAAATGTATAAAATATATAGTAATAATAAAATAAAATATAATATAAAATAAATCGCTTCGCACACTGGTAGAATAAAATTTTGGTACTGTTGGTTTATTTGTTGTTGTTTGTAAAAATAATATTTTATATTTTTTATATAAATAAAATTTCGCTCGGTTTGGCCATTTTTCGCCTCGCGTTTCTCGTTGAGTTTCGTTCGCAGCTCGTTCAGCTCTCGTATTTAGCATGCGTATTGCGTTCCGCGTCGGCAAACGAGTGCAAAGCATCGTTGCGGCTATGCGTTTACGTAATTCGTCGTTACCCGCCGCGTGTGCAGCGAACAATGTGCTCATCCAGGCTTGGCACTGTTCAGGTTCTGCGGTGGAAAGGCCGAAGCGATTATCGATTCGGTCAGTGATCGAGAATTCGGCCGAACTGAGATATTCCCAAAGTAGAGCCTTGAGTCTCTCTCTGTTCACCTCTTATTCCAAATTCCGTCTGAAACATCCGTCAACATCCGACAGCGACGAAATAATTCCCTCAATAATTTCTCAGACGAAAAATTAGCCTTTCGCTAACAATAATTTTCCCGCTAATTTTGTGGACCGAGGCTCCGACTTCGATTTTATGTGCGTAACGCGCGATGCAAATTTCTCGCATCATACTTATTATTGCGAGACCAGCGAGACGGGTCATTAATCGGTACCTCGGAACGTTAATAATTATAATAATTAACGACTCGTTCCGCGGTGCGAAAAAAAGAAAAAAAAAAAAATTTGCCGGTGGGTTTTCACCGGATTTCTAAATAATTAAACATATTATTTGTTACATTTTATGGGGTTGGATATTATTATTATTATCAAACGTATCATTTGTTACCATTTTATCGGGTTGGGAATTATCATTATTATCAAACATTTTATTTGTAACATTTTATCGGTTCGAGAATTATTATTATTATTAAACATTTTATTTGTTACCATTTTATCGGGTTGGGAATTATTATTATTATGAAACATTTTATTTGTTACCATTTTATCGGTTCGAGAACTATTATTATTATTTTATGAATATTTCCTTAACAAGTGGAGGCAGAAATTAGACGATTGCTCGTATTCTGAGACAATAGTAAAGAGACTATAGACACAGTAGAACACATTTCTTTATATATACCTGTATATATGTACCTATACTGTACCTATAATATATGTACCTGTCCCTAATGTACGAGACGTAGGTTTTCCTCGCTGGTTTTGCAGACCCAATGAATTGTATCGACTCCGGCCGACCGACAGCGGGGAAAATCATGAAAGATTGATCACGGAGACGACGGAGTCCGCGAGTCGAGTGACCCAGATCGATATTAGTCTCGGTGAAAAAAAAAAAAAAAGTAGCGCGTACCACTTCTCCTGGGTGGCTCGTCACTTGACTCCTCCACTTTTAGTACCAGAAACCCTACAGTGTACTTACGACTTATTTTGTCGGCTGCACAAACCCGGAAGTGTATTTACGTATCGTCCCCTCCCCTGGGTCTATTTATGCCCTCGGCTATTATTCTTATTCGTCGTCGAAAGAATGAGATAGAAAACTCATCGGCGATATATGTACAGCGCACCACCTGCCTCGACTCGTGATTATATAGCTGCAACAGTGTTATTAGACCTGATAGCGAAGCTACTGGTAACTTTGTCATCTAAAAATAAATAAAAACAATGACACCACCGATGGAAATGTACGACGAGGAAATACAAAATTAAAAAAAAAATGATATTAAAGTTTGCATCGTTGGAATGAAACTAAATAAAAAAATTTTAACGAACCCGAAAAAATTGTACTGGATATAAAATATTATTAATCGTCATAATACATTTTTAGAATCGTTAGAATTTTTTTTTTATTTTCGTTGCATTCCAACAATGAAAATTTCAACGTAAAAAAATGCAATTTTTTATTGCCATCGATTGGAAATCTGTAGCTACGTTCGACCCAAGCCAGGCCCTGACCAGGCTAGGACAGTGATGATCAGTGAAAATGTTAATCAATTTTTATTCGCTACAAAGGTTCTCCATCAACGTTACCCCAGAACCCATCAGGGATACACATTATTCGAGAATGCCATTTCATACTCATGCCCAGGAAAATGATTATTAATCGTGACGAGTCATGCAAGAATATTCCGGGCACCCTCGCGAGCAGAGTGCAGCTGCGTTCACTCCCAGCGCCTCGAAAATCTATCTGCAATACACGGTTCGTCAACGAACCCTCCGCGTTTCGCCTCGAGGCTGATGAGATACAGAGTTTACAGGCCAAGCGCACTGTCATTTAATATCCAGCATTGCTAAACCTAAACTCGACTGTAGACGAACTATATTTTTGTCAAGAGACCTTTCCCCCTTCACTAAACAATAAATAAATAAATAAATAAATAAATAAATATTATTGTACGCTCATATTTATATCCATAGCCAAAAGGCTCGCCCCATTCACTAAACAATAAATAAATAAATAAATAAATATTATAGCACGCTCCTATTTATACCCAAATCCAAAGCCATGAAGCTGCAGACGGAACATAGAAACAGCGGATCCGATGTCGGAGAGCTCTCCGACATCGAATACACACGAAATACACTCATGCTCCGGGAGACATCAACCCCGTTTGCCCCAAACTCGCTTGTCTCTCTCCACCCCCGCGCGCCGAGTCTCCGGTTACGGAGATTTCAACAGTGCTGTTGCTGCCTGAACACGACGCCACCGTCGAGCTCACTTTCCTCCCTTCTCCCTTCGCTCCTATATCGCAAGCTCGTTTCTTTTATTTTTTCGCGTGGACATAATTCCAAAAAAAAATATCCTGTCATCAGAATAATTACATATAATAATAATAATAGTATAACAACAATAACAATAATAATAATAATAGTCTGCAAAATTCTCCGAAGGAATAGGAATTTTTTTTTTATCATTTTCGGCCTCTCCATTCAGGCCGAAATATTTTTCATGTAATTTTTTTTATAACGTTAACAGGTCGAAAAAAAAATACAATAAAAATGGGAGGTTCAACGCTTTGCGATAAATTCGCGCCAACGTCGGATCGTATTCTCCCAGGTACGATAAATTATCTCCGTCTCTGTCTCTCGGGTTCGTGTCAAAAGCTCACACGCACAGGTATCTCACACTCCCCCCTCTCTCTCTCTCTCTCTGTCTCTCTTCACCTCGCACCTTTTTCCCTCCCCCCCCCCCCATGTTTCTCGCTATATACGTCGGCGCAAACGCGGCCTTATCGACCCCCGGAAACACGGCAGCAACTCGGCTGGTTCGCCCCGCGAGAAAGACAGAGTGAGCGGGAAAAGAGAGGGAGCAGCGAGAATTTCCTGGCGTGGATCTGGTCGGGGTCGTTCATCCTATCTGCCATTGCGTGCCGGATTCATTCACGCGTGGATTTCCGATCGCGCGTTCACCTGCGAAGCTTCAGCTTCCTCGCCCCCATAAACCGGGAGAAAGCCCGGCAATAAATGTCCAGTGTCCATTCTATGGGACGTTCCGACTCGGATTAATCGCTTTTCTCGACCCGAACGGCAATCACGTGACCATTGGGGGATAACAAAAATGAAATCCCTCGAGAAATGGACGGAATCGGGGTAGCGATTTACACTGGGGACTAGTCAGGCCCTGGCCAGGGCCGTGTCATCCCTATCCGGGCCTGATCAGTGCCCGACTTGGAACAAATGTAACCTAAACTGAACAATTCCGAAGAACGGTGACATTTACCGACGAAGTTTTATTAATAATACGAAACGAAGCATCCTCAAAGTTGAACTGATAATAAAACTACTGCATAATGTCAAAGCTCGCCATTATCCTCCACACATCCTCTCTCGGCACGAATAAACATAGAGGCAAAGAGGGGCAAATACGCGATACGAACAAAACGCGACGGATGTAGGACGGATAAAGTCGCCGGGTTATAATTATACTTTGATATAACTCGACCTACCGGACTTGACCTCTGAAAAAAACACACTACCCGTCGGCGGCTAAATTGCCGATCGCGTGTCGACCAGAAACGGGACCAAACACAGCCAGCGTTGACCCTCTTAGATTTTTATTCCAGAGACTCTGGTCGATCATGCCTCGTCGCATGGTTCGCGCCTATACGTACGAATATTTTTATCTCGGCCGATCGACGGTTAACCTGTCCTTCAATTTTCAATGCATGAACGAAATATTAATGCGCTATGGCTACGATCGGCTCACGTGTCTCAACCACGTGGAACGGACTGCCATTATTATTACTATTATTATTATTAAAAATTAAACTGTTAGTCGTGACGTTTGGTCGCTCAGCTTCGTTCGCCACTACTATAATACTAATAGTAATAACCACTACCATTACTATTATTATTATTAAAGCTCAGCTCCGTTCGCCACTACTAATACTAATAGTAATGACCACTATTATTACTATTATTGTCTTTAAAAATTAAACTGTCAGTCGTGACAGTTTGGTCACTCAGCTTCGTTCGCCGCATCAGTCGCCTTGTCGTTGCGAATCGAACTCTCCGGCTTTGTCCGACGAGTTTCTCGGACCGCTCGCATCGCCCTCCGACAAAACTTGCCGGAAAACCTGGAAGCCCGCGACGCAGTCATCGAGTGTGTGGGACGCGGTGTCGAATTCGCTCGCCCAACTTTTAATCACAGCCAGACTAATGAATTTGATCTGCCCCCCTTCCCTCGGTCCTATCAGTCACTTCATACACCCGAATGCTATACGCAATCCATTTTCCCTCGTACGCGAGAGGCCAGACACACCGCTAAACCAGTCCACGGGGCTGTATATGAGATACGTGCGGTGGGCCTCGCGGGTTTCGAGTTTCCCGGTGATGGTTCAACGCGATACTTCATTAGCCCCTGGGTTCAGAGTGCGGAGGGTTGGTGAGGTTGGTGGGAGGGGGGAGGGAAGGGGGGGATGTGGGGGACGAAATGTACAGCCGGGGTCAAGCCCGGTCTGTATCGGAGGTGAAACTACTCTCAGCGTGTACAGCACGTTCGGCGGGTGTACAGTGATTAGCCTGACAGTCATTAGCCACCTCAATTCACTGTTGCGACTGTTCCTCTGCACTAAAAAAAAATCAGTAGTTGCCAATCATTGGTCATATCTACCAAAAAATTGGTTGCAGTGACTAAAATATTCACTGAAAAAAATGAATAGTTGTGATTACCAATCATTGGTCAGAGCTGCCAATATTTTAGTAACTGCAGCCAATATTTTGATTGATCGAACCAATGATTGGTAATCGCAAATACCAATTTTTCTCAGTGTGGTAGAAAATCTGTAGGATTGTTGTTACATTGGAGCCAAATCGGGAACTGATCAGGCCCGGGTAGGGATGACACGGCCCTGACCAGGGCCAGACTAGCGCCCAGTGTAAAATTTTGTTACCAGGCGCGGTTTCATTGATGAACATCGATTCTTCGAAACAGTGATTACAGTTGATACAGTTTTTGATTTTTGATTTTGATAGTTTGACAGTTTTTGTTACCGACTGAGTACGTTTTTGGTCTCTCCTCGATGTCAGGTTTAGTAATGTTTTGGTTGGAGGACTCTGATAAAGGTAATCGAGAAAGTATATATATAAATCTATAGAATGTCTGATATATATGCGTATGAATATATCTATATCTATAAGCTGTTCCTTTAAGTGGGTCGTAACCTCAGCGTCGTAGGTCCGGCCTTCGTGCTCCGACGAGGTCGTCTCGCTCTGTGACCCAGATCTTGGACAACAGTACCAACCGAACGGAGCTCAGGCATCGGAACAACCGCGCCTCACCTGTGTATCCCCCCTCCCCCCCTTTGACATCAACGTGTGTGTAGGTAACGTGTATATACATAGTCAGATACGCGCAAGAGCTGCTCCTGCAATCGTTACCGCGGATTCTGCGCACCTCGTTGAAAGCCTCGATTCCATCCACGAGGACATCGCCTACCTTCGCACCTCACCGATGCCTCCCAGCATCGGATACTTCACCGCTGTGACTTTTTTTTATTCGTGCGACGCTTGGGATTTTTTTCTCGTTTTGCGACGCTTTGGACGTCTCGCTTTAACCTTTTTAGCGACGCAGAATATGCTACATTGGGTTCGGATTTTTTTTTTTATCGATATTGATGGTCGATGGTGTGGAACGAATAGGCGAAGAGTGGGAGTCAGTTGGGGGTACATTTTTCATTTTAGTTTTGTGAATAAAAAATGAATCATTTAATTAATTATTAATTCTATATTATTGTAAAATTCTAATAATAATTATTCGAATTTTTTATAAATTTTTTTATAAATTATTTATGAACAGGCGAACAGTGAGACTCAGTTTTGGGGATTAACTACTAATTTTTTTTTGGAATAAAAAATTAATAAATAAATTAGTTAATAAATGTATGGGTACATAACGTGTTATAACGTAACATATATATATGTGTATAATGCAATGCATACATGCAGCACGTATATAATAGCACATCCACAGGAAAGAGAACGCGCTGTAGGTAGAGTGAACCTGCAGCATCGATCCACTTGACCTGGCGCTCGGCTTCCACACCGAGACACTCGCGGTGTACATGTGCGGGTCGTAGAAATTCACGAGACGACGAGTATACGCGAGACGGTACGACCTGCCGTGTTGCCAGCAGCTTCCTCAGCTAAAACCCTCTCCCCTCCCCTCCCCGCGGATCTCTCGCCGCGTTTCTATCGCTCCGGACGTGCACGAGAGCCGCCGGTGTCTCGGAATTTATTTCCGGATCTCGAGGATTTTCTCCCGTCGCCGCGTTTAACACTGCTGCTGCTGCCGTCCTGCCTCAATGTCCTCCAATTTCCTGTCGCTGCGATATTTTGCTAAGAGTCGCAATGAGCTAAATGCGAATTTTAATTTATTTCATTCGTTTCGTTCGCTGTTTAATATTTTTATTATTTTTTTTTGTGTATGTAATATTTTTCTTATTTTTATTTAGTGTACGTATGATTTTTATTATTAGTTTTTTTGTGTATGTGATATTTTAATTATTTTTATTCAGTGTATTTAATATATTTTTTTTTTTACTGTACGCAATATTTTTTATTATTGTTTTCAGTGGACGTAATATTCTTTTTTTTTTTTTTTTTTTTGACATTTGGCGACTTCGATATGTTCACACTTAAATTACGCCGAATAATGAAATCGCCGCGAAGCTGCGCATTAATCTCGCCGCACAAACGAGCGACACGACCGGAGCGAACGTAAAAGATGGTGAATCGAGCCGCCAAGGATCGCTTAGCGCGCTTGATTGCGCGATCCCGGGCTATCATAATCGTTGCCTCGATCACGACGCCGATCACGCGTCGTGTACGCGATACATCGAGTATTTTATGCGATGCGAAAGACGATCCATCGCAGTTCTCGCGTAATTACGATCGATCTTTAAACTCTCCCGCGCGCCGGGCTTCTTAGCCCATCGAACACCCTCGCGTTCCTGACGCCGCCGGTATGAGACCGTTGCACCTGCGCAATGCTGATCGATTCTGCCCACACGCGCAGGAGGGACATTAAGATTTACCACGTGAGAGATGTGTGCCCGGGGCAGACCGGGGCGCGTTGGCTCGCGCCAAGATAACCCTGGAAAAATGCGAATTTTTTTTTTTTCGATTTAACGAAGTTTTAAGACCCTATCCGATGGGAAATTTTCCGCTGATTCCAAATATGACCGGTTTTTGCTTGAAAAATAAAAAATTCGAGGAGAAAAATGCGAAAAACGTTTTTCACTTTTTGTCGAATTTTAACGTTTCACTAGAATCGATGTAATTTTTATTTGGATGAATGGAATCTAGATTTTCTTTTTCTATTCGAAAGATAAACCTTCAAGGAAGAGAACGCCGCAAGGTGGTGCGCGCTATCTCGATTCTTGAATTTTTTGCAGATTTTTAAAGATGACCCTCATGAATCGAAATTTTTTGCAAGGGGTACCCCTTGCCGGTTTTTTGGGCGTAAATTTTTTTTTTCGATTTAACGAAGTTTTAAAACCCTATCCGATGGGAAATTTTCCGCTGATTCCAAATATGACCGGTTTTTACCCAAAAAATAAAAAATTTTAGGAGAAAAACGCGAAAAACGATTTTTTACTTTTTCCGAATTTTGGCACTTCACTAGAATCGATGTAATTTTTCTTTGGATGAATGGAATTTGGATTTTCTTTTTGCATTCGAAAGAAATCTCTTCAACGAAGAGAACGCCGCAAGGCGGAACGCGATATCTCGATTTTTTAATTTTTTGCAGATTTTTAAAGTTGACCCTCGAAAATCGCAAATTTTTAGAAGGGGTACCCCTTGCGTTTTTTGGCGAAAAAAAAATTTTCGATTTAACGAAGTTTCAAAACCCTATCCGATGCCAAATTTCCCGCTGATTCCAAAAATGACCGGTTTTTGCCCGAAAAATAAAAAGTTCGACGAGAAAAACGCGAAAAACGACAAGATCCACGCGAAACTTCTCCATAAAATGAAATTGTGTCGAGAGGACGAGGTTACGTGCACACGTCCGCGCGTTTGCCACGTGGGAACACAATAACAACCTCTCGCCTAACGAGGCGAGAAGAATTCATCCAAATTATAATATAATTCATATCCACTTTGCCGAACAAAACTTTGTTCCCTGTTTCACGAGCGTCCCACGATAATTAACGCACGATTCAGTAATTATCAGAGGATATTCATATTTTCCGTGAATATCTCTGAAAAATCTGGCGGAGAGAGAGCGAAAAAAAAGTGGAGCAGAGAATATGAAGTAGAGAAATCAGGGACTTCAGTCAGGAAGAATTACCCTCGTTACATTAATTGTGTTGCAGCGGGAAATGCGATTTTCTTATGGCTCTCGACTGCTCAGCCAATGAGATTCCTCGACGCGTTTGTTGTACACATTTATGTCCACAAGAAAACCTAGATTAATAAATTCCTATAAATCGCCTTCAAATTTTATATCGTATTAAAAAAAAATACAACATTTATATCGTATTAAAAAAAAAATACAACATTTATATCGTATTAAAAAAAAATATACAACATTTATTTTTTATTTTTTTCAAAAGTTGCGGATTGATTCAACTCCGCCAAAAATCGCGCTCGATGGACCAAAGCTTAATCGATTCTGCACAAGATACTGTAATATGAGAGGGAGATGAGGTGAGGGGGGAGGGGGGGGGGATGAAGCTGCGGGTTGTCGAGTGAGGGTGGATAGAATTAAAGGTTAATCCCGCGCGGTGGGGGCTGTAAGTCTCGCGAACTCGACTCACCCCTCATCCTCGATGTCCTCCCACCCCCCACCCCCTCCCACCCTCGTTTCACCTCAGCATCGTCTTCTCTCGACGCTCAGTTTTCCCCGAGTCTTCTCGTCTTGCCGCCGAGAGACGAGGACTTTGTTTTTCAGACGCTCCACGCGCTTCGGTGAAGAGACATCGTAAATATTTGCCTTCTTAAGTGCCGCCTGGAATATCAGAGGAGCTGCGAAGAGTGTGACGCAAGTGGGAAGCGATGAGAGTTTTCGGAGGTGAGACGTCACTGACCTAGGTCGATGGGGCTCTTATTATTAGGAAAATGTCTCATTCAAATTTTTTTTTTAAGTCCTTAAAAAAATGTGAATGAGAAGAGAGTTAATAATTATTTATTTTGAATTATTTGACAGGAAGAAATATTTGTAACATTTAATTTGATTTGGCCTGGAATGGCCCATACATCGCTCTTGACATTCGTTATTGGCAAAAAAAAAGCAGAACCAGCATTCTGGACAAGCAGAGCTACGGAACGACTTAAGTGTCGGACGGCCGGTCGTTTCTTATCGTTATCCTATGAGGATAAACCCGAAGCCACCCCCCCCCCCCCCCCCTGAGGGGGTCGTCGCTTACACTTCCGATGACTCAAGCGGCCAGCGTGCTTCGTATAGCGTTTATGAAATTGGCGGAGACCGCTGCTCGTACGTGGAAATCATCCCTCGGGGAAACCTGGGGGAGGGGGAACCGGAGCCAATTTTACCCTGGGGATCCTGGGCCGCTGCGTATGGAATATATACGTCGCAGGGAAAGTAGCGAGATCGAGTCTAACGAGAAAAATAAATCGAAACAATTTTTTTCTCCTTTTTTTCGAACAGAAACGAATTAAATATGAAAAATATTTCTTTCTGTCAAATCAGTTAAAATAATAAACTTGAACTGGAATGACTCAACGAAAAAAAATCCGAAACAATTTTTATTTCTCTTTTTATTCGAACAGCAACGAATTAAATATGAAATATATTTATTTTATATTTTATTAATCATAAAAAATAATAAACTTGAAGTGGAATGACCTATATTGGGGACGAGTCGCATGCAGGTCAAACGGACGACGCAGGGCGGCAAAAGTAGCCCCACAGTGGAAGCGAGAGAAGCTGAGGATAAAGCACAAAGGTACAGGACATGCAGTGAACACCGCAGCGGAGTGTGCGAAAGAGGGCGAAGGGCGTAGCAAGCAGCCCTTCCGTTGTTCCAACCGGGCGTATCAGCGAGCAATACCACAGACAATCCGACGGGCTTAGCGCTGTTTCAACAAGGGATTACCCGCGGGCCTCGTGCAACCCGCGACCGATACACGACGGGACGAACGAGAGACGAACGAGCGTCGTTGGCCCCTCCGCGAAGGGACAAACATTTAAATTGGCGAGATTAGAAGGACACGCAGGACGAACCCTGAGGAAAAAAGGGCCTCCACCCTCCTGATGGGAAGATTCCTGGATAAGCCGACTTCGATTTTTTTTCGTCAAGAGATAAACCAATTTTTAATCAAATTTTTATAGCCATAACAATAATCATAAGGGAAGTAAATATAAAATAAATAATGAATAGGATAATAAAGTATATAAATTATTAAAAAATATTAAATAGTATTTTCTTTTAATCTGTCTGACCTTAATAAACATTTTTATCGATTTTTCCGGGCAACCTGATTGTGGCTTTTGTTTAGCACTTTTGACAAAGCTAATAAGACCTCGACGGTCGTGTCCGATGCGAGGGAAAACGGTGAGAAAGGGACGAACCTCTCGCGTAAATCGATAGCCTTTCCCTCAGCGCTTGGGATCCTTCTCCTTTTTTTTGTTATTTTATCCGTTTTTACAGGAACCCCTTTTACAGACGAAAGCCTTTGTCGCGCTGCTCTCTTTAACGCCCACGCGAGACCCTTGGAGCCTTTTTCGTCTGTATCGCGTTAAATCTCCTCGCGTCCGTTTACGCCAGGCAACAAAGACCCCCAGCAAATTGTTAGGAAAAAGGAAAAGGAGTAGCAAGAAAAATAAAAAATGTCCTTATTTTTTGAGCCTCAGCATTTATCGCAAAAAAGTGTAAAAGTGCAACGCGAAAAAAATGTTTACTCTCAGAGGGTAAAAATAAAATAAAAAAAAACGGTTCTGAATTATTGACCCGAACTGTAAAAATAATGAAGATCAATTTCATTTGCACGTAAACTCTGCGAGAAAAAGATAAAAAAGTGGAGGGACGAGCGATATCCAATTATTAATAAACCCGGGGTAAAAAGTTTGTTCCCGAAGGGAAACGAGGACGGAAGTTCACGCAGAGCGAGCATAATTACCGCGAGGCAATCCGCCCATCGCGTTCTCCTTTGCGGCTGCGATCGCGAGACTCGCGCTCATTTGCTCTCCGCGCTCCGCATCAAACGAATCGTCGAAATGGAATAATAGCCAGAGCTCCGCGCCTGAGACTTAAGACGCGTCGCGGAATCTTTGATGTCGAGGGAGCAATCGCATTTGCGTGACACAAGCGCACCGCATATTTATTCTCCCTAAGACATTTCAACATTTTCTTACCTAAAACAAAATTACAATTTATAAAACACGTAAAAAAAAAGTATTTAGTCATAAAATAATATATAAGAGGCTGAAGGACCTCGGTCGATGACCAATTGGCAATGTATGTATGTATATAATGTACAATGTTCAGAAAAAAAAGAAAAAAAAATGTAAATAATTATAATATGTATAATAATTATATTGTCAATAAATCACGTTTACTAATACTAATATATAAGTAAAAATTATAGTTTGTAGGATTTAAAAAAATTGTATTATATTGTCAATGAAGCACGATTACCAAAAAAATCTTTTTTTATCGCAAATGATTGTTATCGAGTCTCATCTGTGCATCATCTGTCGTCCAAATCGTTGGACGTTATTCCGGATAACTTTTTGTCCTCCAGTTTTTCTCGTTTCGCGGACAAACGCGAGGATCACGAGGAAACACGTTTCCGTCGTTGGCCAAAGGCGGACGACTCGAGCCCCTCGAGCGATTCCCTGTTCCTTCCCTTCTTTCTCGTCTTCCTCGATCCCGAGGGAATAGAGAAAGTTACGGAGCCCGTGGATGGTTTCCATTCTCTGTTGGCGACGCAGCAGCAGCTTCTCGTCTCTGTCTTTCGTCCCTCAAAGTGCGGATAATTCTCTCTCTCGGTTTCTCCGACGCTACTCGGGTTTCCAGGACTCAGGTCCGTCTCTCCCGGCGTAAGCGCTTTCCTTTTCGTTATGGGATTAGGCACTCACCTTTCCCCTCTCGCAGCGTTCTTTTCCTCTTTCTCATTTTCCCCCTCGTCGACCGTCGTCGGGAGACCTTCGCTGCCGAAAAGACGAAAGGTACGCTCCCTCGACACCTCGAAAGAAGTCAATTTGGGAATCCGGCGAGAAACACCGAGATACGTTTTTGGGCTCACCGCGAAATCTTCGTCGGCTTCGTGAGAAGCGAGAAAAAAAATAACACAGAGACAAACGAATGAGAAAAGAATTTGTGACCAGTGAATCCTTATTCAGTCGCAAGTGACACGAATTTCACGAAAAGAGCCAAATGAGTGTCACGAGAAGAGCCAAATGAGAACAGAATTTTCAATATATTTATATAAATTGTGTTTGATATTAAAAATAAAAATATGCAACTCGAAAAATTGCCTAAAAAATATGACGCAAATTTATTTCATTTTTTAAGTGATACGAATTTCACTAGAAAAGTCAAATGAGAACAGAATGCTAAATATACGTAAAAAAAATATGACTCAAATTTATTTAATTTTTTTTTTAACTCGAGGCAACTCCCGCGAATTTATTAAATTAGTTCCGCGAGCGACGAATTCCCATGTGAATTACATTTGGCCCGTTGAACGACCTCGAATAAAATTCTAATTACTCCGGAGTGGCGACACTAAAAAAAATCTTTACGATCGTCCCTTCCAACGTCGTCCGGGGCAATCGTACCGGGTTTGCGGTTCGTCGTAATTACGACTAAAGATATCAACGAAATTTCATTGCTCCTTGTTATATATCACAATCACTCCGTTGTTGTTATCATTTGGGTAGTATTAAACGCGATTGAGTGGAAATATGAATCCCCCTTCACTCAGTTACGTCAGCAGTCCCCAAAAAAGAGCTCCGTAAATAACACAAAAAAAAAAAAAAAATTCAATTACACTACCAGGCTCAAAAAAAAATAAACACAAATTTGTGTGTTTCGAGAAACAGTGAAAAATTGAATGATTTCCATATTATTTTATTACACAAAAGCCTCGCACTTTTTTTATTTCTACCGAAAGTGCCTCCACTTAAATTCCAAACACGATGCAATCGAAGTACAGAAAATCGACTGAAGAAAAAAAAAAAAAAAAAAAAAAAATTCTGCTACGCGAGATCGAACTGGCGGGCATTCATATCTCCAGGAATAGGAGCCTCGGGTCGATGGTTCGACGCCGTGGTTGGCTGTGTGTGTTTCCACTCGCTCAGGTTTCCGGGTGCGTGTTGAATGGGTCGAGCCAGGGTTCGCACAGACGGCTGCGAGTTGGCGCGCGTGTAACTGGGACGACTCGGAGAATTCCTCGAGCTCGTGTGGCACAAAACGCCACACGTAGTCGCGGTACGTAGGGTGAACGGAAAAAAAAAAAAAAAAAAAAAAATGCGAGACATGGCAAACGCGAGAGGCGTAAGCCCGAGCGTTTACAGAGAGGCGACAAGGTGTACGTAAGCCGAAGCCGAAGCGGAGAGAGCAGCGCCCGTTCCGCGTGGCCATAAAGGTTTATTGCCTCGGTTTCTCCGCCACCCACGCGACCGTCTTTACACCCTCTCGCCACCCTTGCGCACTACCCTCTCGCACGGTCGTCGGCTAGCACAAAACGCACCCCCTTGCCTCTCCCCCTTCAACCCTCTCTCCCTTTTTCCCCCCCAATCCTCGCACAAAACGCAGGCCTTCCCCTCTCCCCCTCTGCCCTCCCCCTTTAACCCTTGGCCTCTCCCTCCCCCCAATCCTCGCACAAAACGCAGGCTCGTCCCTCTCCCCCTCTGCCCTCCCGCTTCAACCCTCTCCCTTCCCCCCAATCCTCGCACAAAACGCAGGTCTTTCCCTCTCCCTCTCCCCCTCCCCCTCTCCCTTCAACTCTTTCCCTTCCCCTCCAATCCTCGCACAAAACGCAGCCCTTTCCCTCTCCCCCTCCTACCTCACCTCTCCCTCCCTCCCCCACAACCCTCTCGCCCCACCCATCCATATCGTACATTAGCCATTCACTGGGCACGAGCTGCGTACTTTTCCACTGGTGATGAGGGGGTGGCAACGAGCCTCAAAGAGGAAATTCAACCCTCTCACCCATATCTTCTTATCGCTTCGCTTTTACACACGTTTTTTTTTTATTCGCGACGCCGAGACGTACGGAAATAGCGGCAACTCTGACGAGGAAACGATGTATATATAGGTTTATTATGCAGTTAGTGGGTTATAGTCGGATTTTTTTTTTTTTTTCCTGTGATATAAAATATTTTCGCATTGGTGCGACGGATTTACACGCCGCTAAATATACAACCCTCGCGAAACGAGGGACGACAAATGCTTTTTTAATTCCTGGCAATATTTCTGAGGATTTATAAGCACCATGAATAATTGTTGGATTTGCAATTTTATCGAACGATTTTATCAAAAATTACAGTAACTCATTTTTATATTTTTTTGCACCGTATTCAGTGTTTTTAGTATCGAATAAATTTTCATATTTTGTAAATATGAGGCTGTGATAAAAATATTTTTTCGACTCGACACTGTGAATGTTTTATACAAACGGATATGGCAGCTCGAATCGAACACCCCACGGGGTATAAAAAAAAAGCCATGTGGTGTATATGAGGGATGTTCGGCCTCACTCTAACCTCTTCCGACGTTTCGGCTGCTGCCGCGAGACTCGGGGATGCTATACAAAGGGGTGGGAATGGGTTTTGCGCCGCTGTGGGTGGGCCGTAAGGTAATATTACGGTACCCCGCGGCGAACTGGAAAATTTCATTGAGACTTCCATTATTCATCCGCGCCAGCGTTATATCCCTCTTCCTCTCTCTCTCTTTCATCCCTTTTATCTCTCCTGGCGCAATCGACGCCTCGGCCAACGTCCGCGCGAAACGAAATTCGATTTGAATTAACAAACGAATTAAAGCTTTCGACTCCAAAAATTGTCGCTCGAAACGAAATCCATTTTTAGGGCGAAAAAAAATCCAGCGACGAAAGTTTCGACAAACAAATTAAAGCTTTCGACTCCAAAAATTGTCGCTTGAAACGAAAACCATTTTTCGTGCGAAAAAAAAAAAAAAAAAAAAAAAAAAATTTCTCGTGCGAATAAAAACCATTTTTCGTACGAAAAAAAATATCTTTCATGCGAAAAAAAAACAGCGACGAAAGTTCCATTTTTTTTTTTTTTTTCCTTCGGGCCAATCGAGTGTCGCGACTTTAACGCAACGCGAAATCGTCGCACAATCGCGACTCGAGATTTCGATTTGCCGGTTACACATCCGGAAATACATTTTCGTATAGTCGTCGTTATTCCGCCGGGTGAGAATTCGTTCCACCCTCGTTGCGGGAGGCCGGGAAGCAATCTTCCCTCGTTGCAGATCGAGACGACGACGACGACGAGGACGTCGAGCCCAGCGAATTTCGTCGACCCTCGACGCTCCTCGATCTCTCTCGACCTTTTTCCCTTTTTTCGCCTCTCACCCCCCTCCCCTCCCCCCCACCCCCGACGAACGGGCAGCGGGAAGACGTCGATTGATGAATTCGAGTAACAACCCCAACGTACACCTATATCTATATCTATACAAACACACTCATGTTATCCATCGACAAACGAGGAAACACGAGAAAGACCTGCAAACATATTTATTTGCCGAGCTTCTTCCACACTTTGTCGAAATCCCATGACATTATTATTCGACCACCATTGCTGGTTACAATAATCCCAGACATTTCCTCCATAAAAATTGTCAGTGTTTTTTACTAATAAAAAAAAAAAAAAAATTTAGTAAATTTTTATTTACTAATAAATGATCAGTAAATAAATCTATCAGTAAATCTAGATCAGTAAATAAATCTATGGTAAATAAATTTAAAAAAGCCAAAACGTTCAACGACGTATTTACCAAAAAAAAAAAAATTCCTATTGTATATTCAAGCATCAACAGTATAAATAAGCGAAAGTCCCAAAGCAAAGAACGTCAAGAACATAAGTACAGTATGATTCTTATTCTTTTGCGGGAAAAAAAAGCCCTTCGAACCCTCCTCTTTTTTTTCCCTCACTCCCTTTCCACGTCTCTTGACTCCCTCTCCCCTCACTCTACATCCCTTAACTCCCCCCACCCCCCTCCCCCCCTAAGAAGCATATCGACGCAAAGTACGCAGCGAGAGTTTCGACTATAGCGGATTCGCCCGTAAATCCATTTATTTATTTATTTATGTGCCACGGGAATAGGCTCCTCGGTACCGAAGGTGGAGGGTCGTAGGGAGAGTGAAGGGGAGGGGGGGAGGGGAGAGGGGATGGTGCAGGGGGTGGCCATAGGATGGCGTACGGAGGGTCTGGCCGAGTACCTCGACGCATAAGACAGATCCCGAGGGACGCGAGGGGGACGCCTGATGTCGGCCAGGATCGCAAAAGTCACGGTGAATGCCGCCAACGTTACGAAAAGCGGCCGCCACCAGTTTACGGTGCCGCACGTATACACAGACAGAAAAGTAGTGGATAGGCGGGTGTACAGTTGTTGCGTCCACGAAATATATACGGCCGACGGTTGTAAAGTCTCTGGAGGCGCGGAAGGAACGAGGAGGGTTGAAACGAAAATGGTGTCGTGCCACTTAGCCGAGAGACACAACCCCCGCAGTCGAGATATCAACCCCCACCCCTTCCCTAGCTACTCTCCTCTTGTCTCTTGTCTTCCTCAGCAAAAATCGTACTCTCGACATTTTTCAGGCGTTAATATTTAATGCATCCGCATGCGCCGAGTGAGAGAGAAAGATTGTGGAAATGGAGACAGAGAGGAGGCTACAATCCATTCGTTTCACTCATTGGAATCCTCGCGAGGCTTGAGTGGGATTTTTAAGGATTTAGTGACGTTTGGGATGTTGAAGGATTTTGACGTTTCTGACGTATGGATTGAACTTACCCAGTTGGTCTTCGTCTGGCGACGCTCGAGCAGAAGTTGTTGTAGTTTTGGACCTGGTCCCGCGAGGAAGGATCTAACCAGGGTCCGACATCTGTCCAAGTGGGTTGGGGTTATCGCCTCCACCTGGGCCAGGTACTTCTGCATCGTTGTCTCCAGATCCGGGACTGGGAGACTCGGTAGAGGCTCGTCTTTCTATAAAATAAAGGTAGAAACTCGACAGAATTTTTTGACAGATAGGGAAAAATTCGACAGAATTTTTTGACAGAAAGACAAAAAATCAACAGAATTTTTTGACAGAAAGGCAAAAATAGAACAGAATTTTTGGACAGCAAGATAAAAATTCGACAGCATTTTTTGACAGAAAGGCAAAAATTCGACAGAATTTTTTGAAAGGCAGAAATTCAGACAAATTGTTACAACTCAAGCAAAAAAACTGGTCAGGCCCCGTCCAGAACTATAATACCCCGCCCAGGACCCGACCAGGATTTCCAAGTTCATCGCGCGCATAAAACAATTTTTTTTTCGCTCTCGCCGCAAAATCCCTTCGCGTCGGTCGAGCGTTGCCGTTACGGTTCGGAATTCTGTCAATTGTAAAATAAAGAATCAATCGGGAAACGAAGCGTGTCTGTGGGGTCGAGGTACCCGAGGAGGACGACGAGGACCAGGGTAGCCCCAAGGGCGACGCACGGTTCGTTGATCAGAATCCCCTTTGCCGGTGGAGCATGGGACCTTAACAAGATCAACTCCACGATCCGTGCATACGGAACTCGCCTCGCGCAGTCCGCAACCGACCTGACCCTCGTCCGCGTAGAACTCGAAGCTCGGACCACCGAGTGTATTTTCAGGTTATAAAATCGTCCTCCGTCCCTACACGCGACCCACGTGGCTCCTAATAGACTCCTGGGCATATTTCCAATGCGATAGCCGAATGACGTCGTTCGCCAAGGTCGAAGGAAATAATTGGATCTCGAAAGTTTGGTTGAATCGAGGTTGACGCTATTTGAAATAATTGCGATGATATATATGTAAACGAGAAAAAAGTTTGTCGCTCGAAAAAAAATCATGAACCGTGTGCGAAGGGTAGAATAATTTTTTAACCATTTTTTCCGAATTTTTTCCGATTTTTTTTGGTTTTAACCATTTTTTTTCTCTAAGGCTAGAATAATTTTACAAAAATCGTTTTCAGTAGATTAATTTTGTATTAAAAGAAATTTAGATTCATTAGTGTATTAAAAAAAATCTACTCTAGCTTTAACGAGCCTTGAGACGCATTTTCACGCTTTGGAAAAAATGGGTAAAAAATTATTCTACCCTTCGCACATGGCCCATATGATTTTTTTTTTCGCATATGGTTTCTCAAACGATTTAGGGTGCAAAAAAATAAGGATCGACAATCGGCGATTCGGCTCACGAAACGACAGTGGCAACGAGTTCGATTATATTCCGGGCGCCGTGAGTCAGTCGGATCCTAGAATGGTTGGGAATGAGCGGAGCGGAGCGATACGATTCGGTGCCAAGCGCAACCCCTGCACCAGGCAAAGGCTATGCGTCTTGCTATGTGTGTAGCAACCGGGTGTCCGGATTCCCAGGAGGTTTTGGCCGGGACACGCACACGCGTGCGACTTAACTACACTCGTACACTTGTGCAGCGTCGACGCACAAAAGGGCCCGCGGCATGCCGTAACAGACTCATTGATATGCACCGCTCGCGCCGGATACTAACGACCTGGCACGCTCGAGCCCAGGGGCTTTGCCGTCTCTATCCTTGAACCAGGTCTATCTCGCTGCAAAACCCATACCTCCCCTCCCCTCCCCGACCCTCCTCACCCTTCCGCACGTGATCGTAATCGATGGAATTTCAATGTTATGCATAGGTTTTTTTGGCGAAAAACAATTTTTTCGATTTAACGAAGTTTTAAAACCCTATCCGATGGCAAATTTTCCGCTGATTCCAAATATGACCGGTTTTTGCCCGAAAAATAAAAATGTTGAGGAGAAAAACGCAAAAAATGTTTTTCACTTTTCGTCGAATTTTAACGTTTCACTAGAATCGATGTAATTCTTATTTGGATGAATGGAATCTAGATTTTCTTTTTTTATTCGAAAGATAACTCTTCAAGGAAGGGAATGCCGCTAGGCGGAACGCGATATCTCGATTCTTGAATTTTTTGCAGATTTTTAAATTTGACCTTCATGAATCGAAATTTTTTGCAAGGGGTACCCCTTGCCGGTTTTTTGGGCGAAAAAAAAATTTTCGATTTAACGAAGTTTTAAAACCCTATCCGATGGGAAATTTTCCGCTGATTCCAAATATGACCGGTTTTTGCCCGAAAAATAAAAATTTCGAGGAGAAAAACGCGAAAAATGTTTTTCACTTTTCGTCGAATTTTAACGTTTCACTAGAATCGATGTAATTTTTATTTGGATGAATGGAATCTAGATTTTCTTTTTCCATTCGAAAGATAACTCTTCAAGGAAGAGAACGCCGCAAGGCGGAGCGCGATATCTCGATTCTTGAATTTTTTGCAGATTTTTAAAGTTGACCCTCGTGAATCGAAATTTTTTGCAACGGGTACCCCTTGCCGGTTTTTTGGGCGAAATTTTTTTTTTTCGATTTAACGAATTTTTAAAACCCTATCCGATGGGAAATTTTCCGCTGATTCCAAATATGACCGGTATTTGCCCAAAAAATAAAAAATTTTAGGAGAAAAATGCGAAAAACGATTTTTCACTTTTTCCCAATTTTGGCACTTTACTAAAATCGGTGTAATTTTTCTTTGGATCAATATAACCGGGATTTTCTTTTTGCATTCGAAAGAAGACTCTTCAACGAAGAGAATGCAGCAAGGCGGAACGCGATATCTCGATTTTTCGATTTTTTGCAGAATTTCAAAGTTGACCCTCAAAAATCGCAAATTTTTAGAAGGGGTACCCCTTGCGTTTTTGGCGAAAAAAAGACGAAAAAAAAATTTTCGATTTAACGAAGTTTCAAAACCCTATCCGATGGAAAATTTCCCGCTGATTCCAAAAATCACAGATATTCGCCCGAAAAATAAAAAATTCGAGGAGAAAAACGCAAAAAACGATTTTTTTTCCTAACAAACTGCCAAATTTCGCGATATTAACGAACGAGCTGCCCAACGGTTCCCCGACGACCAATCAGAGGCTCTAAAAATCGACAACAATGGTTACTCACGAATTTTTTAAAGGAGGAATAATACAGTAGCAGTTCGCAATTAATGCAAAAACAAATTACACACCTCGATCCATACGTATTGGCCTCAGTGACTTCAATGACAAATCACCCTCGTTTGCAAATGCCCAAAGCTCCAGAACTCAGCCTCACTCACGGCGTAATAATCAATCGGACAGCGCGACGCGACGATCCGAGTGTGAGCTCGTTTGCTCCATTCGGGCTTACTGAATTCGAAATAATATCGAGGACACGCGGAGGGTTGAATACAGCCCTTATAGCTCATCCCCTCGATCGCGATTCGTAATTGGCTGCTGGTGAAGCGTGAAGTAGGCTAATAAAAATTTTCAAATTGTATTTCGAACGTCATTAATTTTTATTTTCGAAATTTAAAAAAATTTAAATTTTTTTTCAAAACGTATCTCTTTAGGGTTGAGAGCCTCTTTAGGGTCGAAAAGGATGGCTTTTCGCACTTGACGTACATCGCGGTTTCTACAAAAGAGGGTGAAACTTGTCCAAGGATATCTGCTCGAATAAACATCAGCTGCCAAAGTCCCACGAACATATCCTTTACTTTCCCACCCTTCGAGACCCTTTCCCCGGATATCGTTTTACAACCCTCGTGCGGGAAAACAACATCCGTTACAGGAATCTATTATCACTTTGTCCGCCTAAATGTCTTTCGCCCAACTGCGACACTGAGTTCCGTTGATTATTATTATTGAACAACCTGAATGAAATTACGTTGAGTTGGCAAACAAAATAACAGCTGTTTTGTATTTGCTTGGCAAATTATTCGCCATGCGACGTATTTCGCACGCAATCAATCGCTTTGGTATAGACAGCGATGGAAGACCCCTTTACTGTTATCTCGATTGTTTTTCTTCGATCGGCCGCAGTAAAAATAAAAACGGTAGACCAACAGCAAAGATTTCTCGGTAGCGGTGTTCTCGACCCCCTGACCTCCTTAACGTTGGGCTGCTCCTACCTGTTTGTTCCACTTATCGCAAAACGAAACGACCTATATGCTACCCGGTCGACGCTTGATATTGATCTCTACGAACTTCATTTCGACGCCAATAGTTAAACTGAAAATTGCGTACTTGGTACTTCGAGTGACATAATTTGTCCACAAACTTCTATATTGACTTCGCGTAATGCTTTTAAAAAATCCTATTAAAATGCACTTTGCCTCCCATTTCCAAAGTTTTTAGGGTCATTAGGTCATCATAAAATGAACTTCAATCTCTCAAAAAAAAAAATTATAGCTGCCATTCAATATTCGCTAAAAATTCAAAAAATATATCTTCTTCCCCCCAACATTGTTATCAAAATCATAAAATTGTTATCAAATTCATAATTGGGTCATAATAAAATAAACCTCAATCACTCAAAAAAAATTATAGATGTCACTCAATAATCCCTAAAAATTCAAAAAATATTTTTCCTCCCCCCAACATTGTTATCAAAATCATCCCTTGTCTTTCAGATTAAATCCCCACTCCATCAACTTGTCCGCGTTTTCCTCTGTTTACTCGCTATATATTCTCCCATGTTCAGCCGTAGCCGCAGCTGAAGATGTCAAAGGATGAGCCGCGCGCACTTGTTCACCCCCCACCCCCCTCCCTCGTTATATTTCCGCGCGCGATGTGTATCTTTCATCGGGCGAGCGCCGTCACCTCGCGCCGGATCTTCCGCGATAATTCCCCGCGGGCAACCTGCCCGGGCAAACAGCCCCGCGAAGCCTGCAAGGGGTGAGTCGGGGAGGGGGGAGGGGGGGGGGGGGGTAGCAAAATAAAGCACCAGGGGCTGCTGGATGCAGAGCAAAGAGAGGGTAGTTTGGCTTGTTCGGTTGTTACACTGCGGGGTGAAAGTGTGCATAGGGGTTGGTCGCGACTCACAAGCCACAGTTTTCATCCCTCTCTCTCTTTCCTGACTTGCTACACATATACATATCTATTTCGGCTACGTATATCGATAGTGTTCACATATACATATATTGGTTGGATATATATATCTATAGTGTTCACATATACATATATTGGTTGGATATATATATCTATAGTGTTCACAAATACACATATTTGTCAGGTATATATACAGGGTGATTCAGAATGTTTTTGTCAGCCGTTGAGGAAAAATATTTTACCATCTCGGGAACAAAGTTACTTAGCCGTTTTTCGTAATTCGCAATATTTATTTATTTACAAGCATTCGAAAAAAAAAATAACCAATGGGGACAAATAAATGAATGAATATTTGAAAAATACTATTTATATTCGTTTATTTACGTTCTCATTGATCTACCGGTTTATTTATTTATTTGTTTGTTCCCATTGGTCTATTTTTTTTCAAATTTTCAATAAATAAATAAATATTGCAAATATTTGCAAAAAAACATTCTGAATCACCCTGTATATATATCTCTGTCGCCCTCGTCAGATCCAACACTAGGCAAAGGTCTGCAATAGCTATAGTACACACAGCGCCGCAAAGGGGATGGTTTCAGGGGGTGTTACTAATTGGAGGGGTGCCGAGGGGAAACCTTGTTATCTCTTAATTGCTACGACCCTCCGAGCTGTTTTGCATCGATAGGAAGTACCTCCGCCTCTTAATTCTTCTGTACCCCCGACCAACCCCTCTCATCCCCTTCGTTTCTCAACCCCGGAAACTCCTTTTGGACCTTTTGTCTTGCATTGCGTAGGACGCGAGATGCGATCTTACCCTTTGCACTTGCAACGAATTAATGTTGTAATTTTCGAAGGGTAGGTTGACTTTTACGACTTCTATGTGGTCGCGATGCAATTGGGGGTGGACATTTTTGTGGTCCATTGTGAATTAAAAAATTCTATTTCAATTCTATTCCAATTTTTATTTTTGGAATTTTATTCCAATTTTTTTTTACCATTTTTTTTACGCTACACATTTTTCTTGATAAAGTGTCGAAAGTATCCTCGGGTATAGCGATTTTTCTTGGTAAAAAAAAAAAAAATGTTCATTTAAAAGACTCGTCAGGATCGTTTGTGTTGGAGCTTGATTCGATTTCTTTTTCATTCCGGTATAACCGGCTTAGCGAGAGCCTCGTCTCTCGCTTCTCACGCAGCAATAGCGACCGAGTATTCCCGCGGGAACGACTCGTTGCCGTCGCAGTCTTCAAGATCGAGAGTCTCCTCTGTGCTCCGGAACGCCGTTTTTCGCTGCCAAGCCTATGGGGATGAAAATGCGTTCTTTTTTCTTTCTCGTCCCTCCCCCCGGGCTCTGGGGGAACTTTCGGGCTGAGACGAGAAGAAGGCGTCGGCGAGACGTTTAAAGAAGTTCAAAAGACGCAGTCAGAGGGAGGAGGAGGGGTGGCTGCAATTTACAAAATTGTTTGTGGAAGCTTTTTAAGAGCGTATTACGCGACAAATCTAATTTTTGGAATTTGGTCCTCGCGACGACTGAGGTACTGAAAAAAATTAGTACTATAAAAACAGAAATAAAAATATCATTAATATAAATGAAAAAAAAAATAATACTATGAATATGAATCATAATAAAAAAATACTCTAAATATAAATAAAAATGAACTAAAAATACTATAAATGTAAATAAAAATTAAACAAAAATACCATTAAAAATCATAAAAAATTTCAAAATTTATATTTAGATTTGCAGAAAAATTGCAGAAAAAAACTAGTAATAAAAAATGCGCCAAGGCATATTTTTTCACCCCAATTTTTTTTACCCCCGCAAAAACAATGTGGCCACCCGGTCAATTGGTAAACAGACGTCTCGTGCTCACTGACGCGAAGCAATTACGGATATTCGCGCTACGTACCCGCGCCCTACGTTTACCTATATATATATATACATACATATACACCTACTGTGTTGCGATAGGCGCAAATAGGCAGTGCGCCGCGTGCGAACTCTTTGCCAGTCAACCGCGCGTTCCACGTCCTCCCCCTCCCCCCCTCCCCTCCCCCACATGCCGCGAGGGTAAGGACATCGTCGCGCAGGGTTCGAGGGTGGAAAAAAAAATTCTCGGATAATCGCACGCGAGAATCGAGCGAATTCACCCGCGCAACACGCTCGAGTAATTGGAGAGCCTGGGAAGGGGTGAGGGGAGGGGGAGGGGGTGGAGGGTGAACCTCCCCTCAGTGCTTCCCCTTCCTGGGCGACCTCGGTGCTCGAAAACCAGGGGATTCCTACCCCATGCATCGGGCTCTCCGCTCTCCTCTCGCTCGCAACGCTCAGAGAGCTGGTGTCCCCGGCCTCGCGTTTCTAATGAGGCCGACCGAGAACTTGACCCTGCCGCGTGCCGAGAGACACTCGACTCTTTCACTGTCCTCCCTCTGTTCCTGTCTCTCTTGTTTTGGTTTTTTCTATCTTTGTGTCTCTCTCTCTCTCTCTCTCTCTCTCTCTCTCTCTGTGACTTTGTCTCTCTCTCTCCTCCCCCTCCCCTCCCCCTCCCAGCGCCCCTCGTGCGTTGGAAACTCGCAACCCTCAATAAAACCCAAGTCCGGGGATCATTTTCGATGGACTTGTGTTCCGTAACTAAATTCCCTGCTCTATGGTTTCCGGCTTCCGGCGCTAATGGAATTTTGTAGAAACGAGGAATTTTTTTTTTTTTTTATTGTGGAACTAATTGGGATTCATCGATACGGATCGAATTTTTTAATTCAAATATTTGTAATTAACAATCATAATTTTTTACGGATCGGATTTATAAATTAAATATTTGTAATTAACAATCATCATTTTCGGACTCGTAATTAAAAATCATAATTTTTATTTTGGGAAATATTCGCGCGGTTTGACAATAATCACATTGCGGTGGGTCGCAGTCTGTTTTGGATATTGCGCGGTCGGATTTGTCTATGTGTTCGCGAGTTCCAATCACGCGCGAGGAGAAAGCGAGATGGAGGACAGATTGAAGCGTCTGCGGCGATGAGCTATTTCTCATCACCGCGTCTGTAATTAACTCTCGTCTCTCGCCCATTTCGCCTCTTGCGCTATTAACTTCCTCGATGTGTGTGTAAGCACACATTATAAACGTCGTCTGCGATGGGCTTAGGACGAGTCGTTAGTCGAACGGGAAATAGAAAACGTCCTATCGATGCAGTGATGACGTATTGCTCGCTAAATTGACCTGTTTCTGACCTACGATCTCTTAGATATAACCTAGAATTTTTGAGACCATTGTTCGACCTCAAAAAATTATTCAGAATGTCATTAAAAAATGTTAATAGATGTAGGACAATAAAAAAAAATCATAAAAATTATTCTTGAATACAGCGATTTTTCACACAATTGTTCAACCTCAAAATATTATTCAGAAATTCATAAAAAATGTTCATAGATGTGGTATTATTTTTTTTTTAAATTCACATAAACATTATTCTCACATATAGCGATTTTTCACACAATTGTTCGACCTCAAAAATTACTCAGAATTTCATAAAAAAATGTTCATAGATGTGGAATGATAAAAAAAAATTAATAGGCGGTACGAATAATAATTGCATTCAGGTGCGGCGACAAATCGGTTCCCTCTCACAAACAAAGAGCCCACAATATAGTTGCGCCTACTCATCATCCTCTTTTTCCCAGAATCTTTGTCGAATTCTGTGTACTATATATTTCATAATACTCCGTCGGACGATGAGTTCACAGTGACATTTATCGCTCCTCTGCGATCGCCGACGAGCGGCGATCTCGTCGCGCGAATAACACAGCTTTAGTCTCTCGGGATCCTTTTGAAGATATCGCCGTCAGCGAGCGACGGTCTCTACTCTAATTACGAAAGGACCTGGGTAAGTGTAACTCGCGGCTCGTATAAACAGCCGCAATGGATCAGCCTCGTGGACCTTGAAGCAGCAGCGGTGATGCAACGGACACGATGTTACTGTACTGCGGCGCAGTCGACAAAAGCGAACCCGCCACATGCAGATCCTTTCTGCCCCGCGGCGAGCTCGTTGCTCCGGACGTTTTTCTTTCATTCCGAGGGCCCTGACGTTTCAGCCCCCAACGAAAAATGGGGCTGCGTGGGCGGGACGCAGTGGGATCGGCTCGTCGCGAGAGCAGAAACGAGCAGAACCAGAGTTCCTAGTCGTGAACCGAAAACTCGTTAACTATCGTCGTGGCAATAACGCTAATGGGAAAACGTAATGGAGACACGAGATCTCGCCATTATCCGTTAAGATTAGTCTCCACGTGCGATATATATGTATACATTGAGCGAAACTTCTGTATTATTATTATTATTATTAATTATTTTATATTTTTTCTTATTTTTCATTTTATTTTTGTTTTTTATTCTTATTTTTATTTGTTGGAAATTAGCGAAACTCATTGAGCGAAACTTCTGTATTATTGTTGTTGTTGTTATTATTATTATTATTATTATTATTATTATTATTATTATTTTATATTTATTCTTATTTTTTATTTTATTTTTGCTTTTTATTCTTATTTTTATTTGTTGTAAATTAGCGAAACTCATTGAGCGAATCTTCTGTATTATTATTATTATTATTATTATTATTTATTATTTTCGTTTTTATTGGTTGTATGGTTGCTAATGACCGCAGCTGTTAATGCAACCAAATAATTTTTTTTCCCGGGCATTTTTTCCTAGATTCGAAATATACTGACTAACAATTCTATTGGTCAGTAAAGATTAGTTTTCGAAATTAATTTCCATGTGTACTCATTGAGCGAAAGTTCTGTATTATTATTATTATTACTTGTTTTATAAAAAAAAAAAAAAAAAAAAAAAAAAAATCTGACTCCACACAATGTAACTTAAAAACCGCAATCGTAATAATTTTTCGTTTGCTCGTTAGCGAAGTTTATTTCGAACTAAAGTGCAATCCGAGAAAAGTTAGCAGGAAGCGGTAACGGACGAAAAAGTACGTAGAGGGTGGAGGACGAACGCCGGAGAAGAAATTGTAGACTCGGTCGGTGGTATCGAGTTGCTAATGGCGTAAGTCAAGCCGGTGCGGGTTCTCGGGCCACGCGCGCGAGCGCGCGGCGCCCGTAAAAACGTATGGCGAGGGTAATCGAAGGGAAGGAAAAGCTCGGGGCTCGGCGGTGCACTATATAACGAAAGCGAGAGAATAAAGCGCCCGACCACCCTAGTACACTTTGTAGTACAGTGGCGCACGCTCGGTTGTTTCCACCCGTAATTGCACGGCCGAATTACTATCCTATTTCTGAAAGGGGAAAACGCGAACGAAAATTTATGCTCCCAACTAATGGTCAAGCGCTAAGAGGCTCTAAGTGCGAGAAAGAAATGTTGGTTAGTGTATTACGAAACTAGAAAAAAAAAAAAAAAAAAAAAAAAAAAAAAAAAAAAAAAAATTAAATTGGATCGGAAATCGGGGAGGATGATGCCAGATCAATTTGACATGAAACGCCCTGTATGTATAATACGAGCGATAGTGTATTACGAATCTACAAAAAAAAAATGGACGAGAAAAAAAAATTAAATTGTATTGGAAATCCGAGAGGACGATTGCCAGGTTAATTTGACATGGAACGCCCTGTATGCATGATACGAGCGAAATAAAAGCATCTCATTCGCCATTCGCCTGCAGCGAGAAATACGCATTGATTCATTCTCCGCGGGTGCAAAAGGTGAAAGGATGTCGTACGCATCCTGCAGTCGATGCATCGAGTGCAAAATGCATTGATCTCGTTTCGATAGTCATCGGAAAAAAAGTGCGAGCGTTCCGAGGTCGAGAATGAATAGACGGACTCCGGGTTCGCATTTATACGCGCGTTCTTCGTCCTTTCGCAAACGCAGAATCACCAGGATGCTCGTAGCTCCTTCCATCGACATTGCCAGGTCGTCCTGGCTGCTCTCGGGGTGTGCATAAAGCATGACGCAAGTTTACTCGCCAATAGGATCCACACAGACTTTTACATAGTCCATTTCACGTAAAAAGAAATTTTCCCCAGCTGCTCATTTTTTTATCATTATTCGATAAGCGTATAAAATTTCGTTTATACCAAAAGCTGTCATTAAAAAATAGTATTTATTGGTAAAAAATTTTCGCATAGAACGACCTATTTTTTTAAATACGCCCAGGGTGACTTGACGCGGAACGCCTGATATAAGTTTCGTTTACACGAAATTTTGTCTCTAAAAAAATATTCATTTCTTGCTACACAAATTTTCGCTCTGAACGATCTACAATTTTTTTTTATATTCTCAGAGTGACCTGGCGTGGAAGGCCCTATATAAAATGCTACACGGGACGCCTGATATAAGTTTCGTTTATACGAAATTTTACTCTAAAAAAAAATTCATTTCTTGAATACACAAATTTTCGTTCTGAGCGACCTACAATTTAAAAAATATATATTTCCGACCTGGCGTGGAAGGCCCTATATAAAATGCTACCTACAGAACGATGGACATACGACCGTGCAGTATTTACTCGGCAACTTCACAAGTTTACACTTAATCACGTAATGGACTCGGATTGGAAAAGGCAAACTTCTCCCTACATTTGTGTATACTATATATATATATACACGCGTACATATGTATATAATATGGGAAGGCAGAGCGCGTTCTGTGTACTCAAATTCGACACGAAGCGAGAGAGGCGAGAGCCCCGGGAGTTTAGTTAGCGACACTCGGATCGCTTTGAAGTTGAACGAGCTTTTCTGTCGTTGAACCTCCCACCGAGTTCGCCGATCGGCTCTCTCTCGTCTCTCGCCATTTTCCCTCCTCCCCCTCCCCCCCATGAAGCGCCTTGATCATGCTTATTATCGGAATGGGAGTTGCCGGAGCTGTTCGGAGCACTGACGCACTAATTCGAGGCCTTTGCACAGCCGCGAATGACTTTGTTCCATTAATTCTCACTTCGCATGGAAGAGCCTCGTTGAGCCTCTTCCATGCGAACGAAATTTTCGCCACAGGCGTCGGACGCGAATCGTTTAGGTTCGACCTAAAATTACGCCGTTAATCACGAAAATTAATTTTTGCAATTTTTTTAATTTTAATTCATCCATCGCATTTTTTAATTTTTTATTTAATTTTATTTAATTTTAATTTTGTTAGTCGACCTGACAAGCCCTTCAAAAATACAATAAAAAGATGACACAATAACACAAGAATAAAAAAAAAATTATAGTCCGGATATTCGCGAAAAAAAATAGTCTGCGTAATTTATAAAAATAGCGGGGGTTAAATTTAGTGAGGGCGTAAAAAAAGAAAACGGATAGAGGGCCTCTACCCTCGAAAGGGCAGAGGGCCTTCGTGTCTGGGATCGGTCTATCGCTCCTTAATGGACGCGGGGAGACGTAGCGTGATGTCGTCGAGTCCGAGGGTTGCTGCTGCTGCTGTTGTGTTGTGCCGCGGGTTATTTGCTCTCCTGCGTTCACGTGCGTTTTAACGAAGTCGCTGCGTCGTGGCTGCGGCTGCCTCTGCTGCAGGGATTATAGACTGTACGAAGCAGCCGCAGCCGCATGCAGTAGATAAAGGGACGTCTTGTACGGCCGCCACTTGAAGCTACACGCGCGGTCTGGTTCGCTCGCACGGCCGTTCTTGAGGGTCCTTTTCCACTGCGCCCGGCGCAGCCAGACGAAAGGAGACGACGCACCATTGGCCTCGCCGCTCGCGGAGACTTTGCCGGCCAACTTGCACGCGAACGGAATATCGATCCTTTCCCTATTCCGACGAAAAGTTGAAAGCCTTTTTTGTGGTTTTCTACTTCGGTTTTCTTGACCGATTGAACTTTGGTAGTGAAGCTCTAATGTCACGAGAAAATTAATTAATTATTATTTCGAATATAGATATTTCGTCAAATATCTATGAACGATAGTAAAAAAAATATTTTCCGTAATTTATTTATTTATTAATTTTTTATTATTAAAAGAAATGTTTGTAAGAAGGTTCTTTCCGTTGAAATAAATAAATAAATAAATAAATAAATAATAGAAGTGGGTACTCTAAAAAATTAAGAAATAATTCGATCGCGATTGCAGTCATCGCTTATCGCATTTTGGAAACCGTACAATGAGAGCGATGATCTTGACCGGTATGATACTATAATAGCGATGGTGATGATAAAAAAAATGGAGATATGCGCTTGTCATAATAGAGTTGGGGCGTTTTGGGGCAGATGGCACGTGACTCATTCGGGCGAGCGGCCACCCTGCATCGGAGTTCGGGACCCCTACTCCATTTTTTTTTTTTTTTTTTTTCTAGTCGAAACCCGGACGGGTGCTGGTGAAGAGGGGCGGACCGACGCTGCCGAAGGGCCGGCGTCATAAATAAATTAGCCGCTATCGGATGTCGAGATAACGCGAAATTTATGAATGTATCGTGACGCTGCAACCGTCGGACCAACCAGGAAGTGGACTATAAGCGACTATAGTCCGGATTCTCCGATGAATCCGCACGAATTTCACCTCCGCAGCCTGTCGAGATTTTAACGAATATTTATTTTTCATATCTCGATGCACTTTTTTTTTTTTTTTATAAAAGCAACGGGCTAAAATATTTCCGTGTCACGTTGATCTTTTAAAACAATGCCACGATTTTTTTTCCAACGATTTATACGAATCGAATCGAAACACGACTTTTGAGTTGATTTACATTTGGTTCATCGAATTTTTTATTTCAGTCTCGAATTAAATAGAAACAGATGCGACTGCAGTGAAAATTAATCGGATTGAGGCGCACCGATCGAATCGACGGTGGAGCCAATTTTTCGCTACGGATAATCCGATTGTTTTCATTGTTAATTATTACGCGGAATAAAATATTCGGACTTAGAGGCGATAAAACCGACCAACGCGAGTTTCCCGACGCTCGTCGATATTAATTGACGGAGGGCTGGGCGTGGTTCACCTGAGCAGAGCCGCTGATCGATAGAACCGAAACCGTACACTCGGCATCGCCGTCAGACCATTTTTTTTTTCATCCTCAGACCGTCAGTCGGGGCTAAAAATAGTCGGAGCCTTTAACTAAATCATCGCACTTGCTAAAAAAAAAAAATCAATCGTTCACCATATTGTCCTAAGAAGATCCTGAAAATATTGCGAAAGGTGCCAGAGGTCAACCTGCCTCGACGGTAAAAAAAAAACAAAAAAATAAAAAACAAAATAAAAAAATCAATCGTTTATGATATTGTCTCGAAAAGATCCTAAAAATATTGCGAGAGGTGTCAGAGGTCAACCTGCCTCAACAGCAAAAAAAAAAACAAAAAAATAAAAAATAAAATAAAAAAAATCAATCGTTCATGATATTGTCTCGAAAAGATCCTAAAAGTATCGCGAAAGGTGCCAGACATGAGGCATCTGGCTCACCAGGAGTCAACCTTCCTCGACGCTATACGTGCAATCCAATATAAAACTAATATCTAAAGTGACAACGCGTCGTGAGTAACAGGACTTCCTTTTTCCCGCGAGATGCTCCCTTGACGCGGGTTTTTTTTTTTTTTTCCTTTTCCGAGGGACCCTTTGCTCCTTCAAAAGTAATTTTCTTATGGCTGTCGCGCGACTTATAGCACCGCGACGACTTTCCCGGGTCCTCGGATCGAAGTAACACGCGTAGCGAAAATTCGCGACCACCTCTTTGTGTTTCGCGTATTCGTCGCACCTCGAACCCTCATCCGAGGCTCTCGCGACGCGCATGCGCAGAACCGCGAGATTACGGAAGAGCGATAACAGTGCACTTGCGGCTTCCCGGGAAACGTTTTTTATTTCCACGAAGTGCGGGAAAAGTCACAGCGGGGAAACTCGCCGCGAAAGCCCTGAGATCCATTCCCAGTGTTCCTCCTCGCTTTTCGTCCCTGGGAAAAAGTTGCGACGAACCGAAGCCACGGCGAGATTCGAGGGCTTTAAGTTTTTCTTTCTCTTCCCAAAGTCTCGGATGACGGACTTGGCTTGTTACTTCGACTTTGCCGAGAGACAAAAAAAAATCCTGGAGCGATTAGGGGAACATTGGACAGTAAAAAAAAAAAAATACGTCAATCTTTTTTACGTCAATAACAATTAGTATAAAAATTACCAATACCATGTAAAATATTATTAAAAAAAAAATATAGTGTTAAGGTCTGACTCGGTTTTTGCTTTTTTTTTATTTTGACAGGCAGGTAAAAAATCGATAGCGATCAGTATCCAAGGGATTTCCAAACTTTCCACCAAAGCGCCTGAATCCCTTCCTCCTCTCTCCACGAATCCAGCGAATCGCGTTAGCGATTCCGCGGGGGTAGTAACGAGATCGTATCTGACGCGTTCCGTGTCATTTACATATTTCACCCCGAGGCGTCGAGATCTTGCGACTGGCAATTCGGAATGCGCGAGGGTTGGCGCGCCAGGGTAACGTCGACGTTGATTTACATTTCGCTCTGCGGCTCCTGTCCCTTCGTCGCCCGAATCGTGCCCCGAGGTTACAAAAACGCTTCGCTCTTTTGGGACCCGTATAGTTGGGGGAGGGGGGAGAGAAAAACTGATCGATCCTATAAAACTTTCGTATTACACGAAAAAAAAAAAAGTGGTATAAAAAGCCACACTTTTTTGCCATTTCTGTTAGTACTAATAAAATATATTTTTTTGATTGGTTTTTATCGGTTATAACCAACCGTTACAATATATTAAATAATATTTATATTTAATAATAAAATTACCTCAACGTATTAATAATAATAATAATAATAATAATAATAATAATAATAATAATAATAATAATAATAATAATAATAATAATAATAATAATAATAATAATAATAATAATAATAATAATAATAATAATAATAACACACTGAGAGATAATTACTCACCGGTGCAGGACAGGGTGAACTGTCCCTGGAGAAGCTCCCGAGGGTCACTAGCAACCGGCGCGGGGCGCCCAGCACTGAGTCTCGCCATCCCTCTGAAAAAAAAAAAAAAAAAAAAAAAAACAAGAGATAAAAGATAATAATAAATAAGTATTGGTTTTATAGATTGGATTAATCGATTCGAATTCGATGTCGAAGTGGTCCAAAAAAAGTTAGTCCAAGTCAGATCGAAGACGTTACGATAATCCAACCTGATCCTGACTCGGAATTCCCGACACGTTGAATCTCAGAAATTCCAGGATAGGAACCACGAATAATAAGTAAACTGCTTCGGTGTTTCAATAGTCGTGTTCTGGATTCGGAGCAAACGGAGGATAACTCGGTTAAGGGTAGAACTCGAAGTTGCGACCGCGTAAGCCACGGGAGGGCTTAATATCGCACTTGCTCCTGGCGTCTTAAGCCCCATATCGTTCCGACAGAACCGGCGCGACTTTCATTAAACGGTCCGATGACGGATCGGCAGAGAGGGAAGCGCTCGCCGCTTTCATCAGTGAGGGGCGAGATTTCCGTACCGCCGGGCGACTTAAGATCCTCGGACTCTGATTGAACAGCCGCAAAATCGCGACCCCCAAACATTGTCCCCGAAGCTCGGTCGTTAACTCAACGTCTGACTTTCGGCTTTCGGATGACTCGAGTCATTATTCTTCTCTGCTTTCATTAAATTAAATACAAGTGCCGAGCTTATGTCAATCCGTCTTTTTGAAATTTCGACGAAGGAATAAAACGTCGAAAAATAATTTTAACAAGATTTTTTTAAAATGTTTTGGATCAGAATTTATTAAAATTATTATTTTTTATTTTTTAAATCAAAATTCATTAAAATGTTCATTTTTTATTTTAGATTAGAATTCATTAAAATGTTTATTTTTTATTTTCAGATTAGAATTTATTAAAATATTGTAAGAAAAATATATACATTTTTCGAAAATGAATAGATTTTTGTTGCACATTAAAAAAAAAAGTTTGAAAATATTCGCCAGCTCTGCATATTTATTTTCACGGTCTCGATCCTCGGCTCCTGCAAATTATGAAGCACGCCCTTTTTATTAACCCAAATATTGAGATTTATCACGTGACGCCGTCGGTGCGGCCATTTAGGTGAATTCCAACGGTTGGGAATGTAGGGGATGTAATATAATAATATTATTACGTGCAAAAACCGCCCTCACGGTGGTTCAGGGCCGGGGATGAACTGGACAGGGGTGGCTGGGTCTATGGTGACGGGGGTGGTGGTGGTGGTGTATAGTGTGTTCCTGTATTATTACGGCGGCATAGGAAGAGGAAACGAGCGGTGCGTGGCCACCGACCGGCCTCTGTATTAATAAATCTCAATTACCCGAGTTAATACAAGGGGTAATTCGGCAGAACCGCCACGCTTCGCGAACCGGACGCGCGCCACCGACGTTGCTGCTGCGTCTCGCTGGGGTGACGAAGGAGCTTCGGAGGGTTTGCGCAGGATACACTATCCCTCCGCTTTTATATGTCGCGCATTGTCGTACGAACAATGACGACGCTTTTGGTGTCTGCGAGCCGTGAACCCGACGTCTACTGTATTAACGCTTTTATCTATGGGATAGGTTGTGTTCAGATGTGTGAATTTTGTGATAAGACGTGTTGGACAATTTTGGAATTTTTGGTGGGGCAATAGTCAACTCTGAGGACAATCGTAGCTATACAGCAACTTTTCGTCGTTGGGAAACCAAAAGTTCGTTGCTTAATATTTTTTATTTTTTATTTTTTGGGCAAATGCCTATGATTTTTATTTTGCAGAATAAAAAACATAGTACCCATAATTTTTATTTTACCATTTAATTTATTTTACCCATAATTTTTATTTTGCAAAATAAAATTCATAGTACCCATAATTTTTTTTTTACCATTTAATTTATTTTACCTACGATTTTTATTTTCCAAAATAAAAATCATGGATATGGGTACAAAATTAAAATCACTGCGGATAGGGTTTTTAAATTTTGCAAAATCGATTTTTTTTGCTAAAAAATAACGCAAAATATCAGTTTATTTTTGGCTGAACTGCCAAAACACTTTGCCCCAAGTTCAAGATCTTGTTTACCTCATTCGTCCACACGTAATTTATGCTCTTGAAATCTTGATAGCTATGAGTGTAGCGAATAATAAAAAAAAAAAAAAATTAAAGAACGTGCGAGACGACTATTACCATTAAATGCTGTCAAGGTGAAACCAACGTCTTCTCTAATTAGCAGCAACAGTCGAAAATGGTAACTTCGACCTTGTTGCCAGTTGAGTCTTGAGTCTGATGTTCGTGCATTGAAATGTGCCTAAAAATGGAAGAGTCTCCCAGGTCACATAACTTCGCCTGACGACGACAGAAGGAGAATGAGAAACACAGATGAGAATTCGTGTATTCTCAGGCGAATGTCGTCTGCGTATGGAACGACCGCTTTGTGGGGAAACTGCTTTTCGTAATTGCGTTGCGCGGAGTTTCTCTCCCTTTGCCAGAGACTCGCGAGGCTGAATCTTCGTTTCGTCGAGCGAGAACTTTGCAGGGGGCGTGTTCAGTGAGAGACACTGACAGATGGAAAGCTCAGCTTTGGACCTGGTGCGAAGGTACTAATGTCCCTGTGCTTTGTTCTGTTTAGGGACTGCGGTGACCATATGTCTACTTTCAACTTATTGGAGTTCTCATTGGATACAATAATGTCCAAGAATTTAAGGACAACGATCCACACCAAAATAGGGTTAATTATCAGTTTGTGCAAAGCTGATGTTCTGTGTTTTATTCCCATTGGATTCAAAACTGGATACTCTATTCCCATTGGAGTTCCCATTGATACAAAAATGGACCGGTTTAAAGACAACGATCCACACCAAAAATGTAGTTAATTATCATTTCGTCATAAAAAAAAATACGTATCGTCATTTCTTAAATATTTTCTAGGTCCAAATGAGCGAAGCTTCTGATGTTCTGTGTTTTATTCCCATTGGATACAAAACTGCATACTCTATTCCCATTGGATTTCCCATTAGATACAAAAATGGGCTGATTTAAAGACAACTATTCACCTACAAAATTCAGTTGATTATCATTTCGTCATCGAAAAAAAATCGTAATTTCTCAATAATATTCAGGAATAAATTTTCATTCGTCGTAAACGTCGAAGGGGGGTTCCCTCGGGCGGACTTTTGCCTCTCGCGTCACGCCATAAACCGCTCGAGAATTCAAATCCCGTTCCTCGTTTGCACGTCGAATTAAACCGAAATAAATCATAAATATTAAACGAGGCTTTCAGAGTTGGGAGGGGAGGGGGAGGGGGATTACGAGGGGCTCCACCCCCGTCTGGGGTTCGGGAGGGGGGGGGGGGGGAGGGGGCAGGGGATACCCCCTGATCCTTCCACTCGCTCGTCGCTCGGATTTCCAGCGTTGCACCAACCAACAGCCCTTCTTCGTTATACTTTCTCCGGAGCGTCACTTTCATCCCTCCTCTTTGGATTCAGTTGCCTGTGGCTTTTGGTCCTTCGTTGGGCAACGTCCCTGGTTCATTTTAGGGACATCCTTCACCGTTAAACTAGCCTGCCGGAAATTGCCGACGTCCCTTCCTTCCCTCAGTGGATTCGGACATTTCAATGACAATGGATCGAAGAGCATTGTCCGTTTTCGTCGTTTGAAACGAGGTCGATTGACCCGACGAGAAAAGCGACTACAGTCCAGGAACGACAGTGGCCAACGACCTTTGTGCGTGCGAGCGTAAGTCTCGCCTTTTGGATGGAACGATCCGAGCAAATAATTTGAGTATGGGTTTCCTATGCTTCGTCGCTTACAAATTATGCCAAAAAGTTAGGAATTTGTCAAACGATTCGATTGATGGAATTTTACGGAAAAGAATCTGACATCGAATCTGAATCTGAATCTTTTCCGTCTCCTTGACGGAAAATAAAATTATTTTCATACAATTTTTTCAACTGCTGGATCAGTCCAAATTCAATCTCAATTTTCTAACTTTGAGCTACGAATATTCATAAAGATGCAAAATTTAATTATCTGTCATTACAATTATATTAAAATAAATTTAATTAGCTGGTATAAAAAGTAGAAATTTTTCAAACGATTCGACAGATCTCTGAAACCGGAAAATACAATTATTTCCATACAATTTTTCCAACCATTGGATCACTTTGACCATCACTTCAATCTCAATTTCCTAACTCTAACCTACGAATAATTCACCAAGGAGCAAAATTTAATTAGCTGTCATTACAAATCGTAGCGACACGTGAAAGTGAGTCTATATATTTTCCGGGATAACCGACAGAGCCATCATCAGCCTGAACTAAAAATACCAGACGTAAATGTCATTGAAATGTCAGAATCTAGAGGCTCGTCGACGTTGATGGAAGTCGCCTACTGCGTTTGCACACGGAAATCGTATCCGAACTCAATCACTTCTGTCGCAGGGTGAAACAAAAAAAGCAACGCGCCAGGAAAACTCTACGCAACCGGTCTAATCCGCTATCCCGGATATAAGTCGCGAGAGGAGACGACGATCTTGCTCCGACCTTACGTCGACCTGTATATATATACACCTACACGATATCCGAGCGGAATGAGATTATAGCGGCGCTGTTTCTTTTTTCAATGAACCGACTTTCGAGCTTTCCCCCTCGGCTCGAGCGACTCGATCGCCGAACCCCTCAGAGAACACGTTCACCGTTCTTGCGGCGAGTCGTCGACCTGGTTAACGATCTACGCGTGACTCCAGCTATCACTTTTTCCTTCCTCTTTCACCTTAACAGAGTGATTTATCGCGGCTTTGCATCGAAGATGAGTCCGCAGCGAATGTTAACGGTTCAAACGACGGACGTTTCAGCCGATTTTTTTAACCAATAGAACCGGAATCGGATCGTCAGTCTTTAGCATCGAACTGAAATTTTCGAGTCACGTGACCTGAATGTCATTTTTGATAATGAATAATTGGATCATTTTGTTTTATCAGTTTTTTTTATTATGAACTGTTTTAACCAACAGGTCAATATTTTTTTAATTTTTTAATTTTATTTTTTTTAGGAAAATAAAATAAAAGGCTCCTGAATACGGTGCAATTTGCGGACAAATTGATTTTTCAACCAGCAGGTCAATATTTTTTTATTTTACTTTTTTTTTAATTTTTTTTTTTAGGAGAATAAAATAAAAGACTCCTGAATTGCGCGCAATTTGAGGAAAAATTGATTTTTTAAGCAGCAGGTCAATATTTTTTTAATTTTTTTATTTTACTTTTTTTATTATTTTTTTTAGGAAAATAAAATAAAAGGCTTCTGAATTGCGCGCAATTTGCGGAAAAATCGATGCGATTGTACAGCTGGAAAATGAGACGTGGGAATAAGAAAAACTTGCGGAGGAGAAAGAGAAGTAAGGAGAATCCTGGGACCCGAATTCTCATTCCCGCCTCGTAGCGAGCGAAATGGCTTGATTAACTGACGACGTGTCGTTACTGCCCGACCACCCTGGTCGCTCGGGGAGCCCCTCGATTGCCCATACGAATGGATGACGACGTTGCCAGCGAGGGTGCGATGCAGGCGGGTTCCCGCACTGTCTCACTCAATTCTTACGGACCCCCAGGAAATCGTTCCTACGTATCCCTGAACTTGTGCGAAAATCCAGAATGTCCAAAATCCTCGCAAAGAATTTTTTATTTCGCTTTCGTTAACCAACGCTAACGAAACAATTATTCTTAACCATAACTGTTACCCTTCGACCAAGCACGAATTTTTTATTTTACTGCCATTAACGTTAAGAATTATTAATAATCGCCTATAATCACAAAAATTACTTTTCACGACTGGAGTTCCGGAAATTCGACGATTCGACCAAGCGCAAATTTTTTATATCACTTTCATTAACATTAACAATTATTTATAATCGCTCATAATTACAAAAATTAAGTTTCACGACTGTTGTTCCGGAAATTCGTCGATTCGACCAAGCGCGAAAAAACCGGAAGTGCTTTTCACGCTCTCGGGAGGGGGAGGGGGGTGTGAAGGAAAATAGCCAGGCCAAAGGGGGAGACGAGGCGGAAGGGAAGACGCGAGATCGAAATGTGCTGGGGTCGTTGGTGTCGTTGTCCGTCTCTCGGATGCTGGGGGCAATTTTTTTTTTTTTTTTTTTTTTTTTTTTCGTTCAGGTCGTTCGACCGATAATGTTCCGCGTCTATCGGATGATTTATCAAACACGCTTCTAGGGGTGTGACCAGCAGCATCAGCGGTGCCTGACAAATTGTCGACGAGAAGATAGGCAACGAAAAGGGAAAAGGGAGGCGAGACGGTCGTTGTCCTCTTTCATACATCCCTTTTTTTTGGGTACTAATACACCTTGTATGGTATAACTCGTGTTACGTCCCCCTCTCCCCCCTCCGAAGGGGGGAGGCTGAACTAGCGAGGGAGAAAGGGATTCACGAGGATCTCCGGATCGTCCAGATCCCCATTCGAAGATATATCGTCCCGACGAATAAACCAGGATACGAAAGCGTCCGGGAACACACGACGAGTTCTCACATTACTCTCGGGATCCCGAACTGCGAATAAATAATTTATAGTCGCGCAACTCGTCAACTTCGGGCGAGTTGCGACAACAATTCTGACGACCCGAGGCGCGAGTATGTGACCGGGGCACCTGACGGGTTCGCGGCGAGTTCGGACGGCCGGACATCAATCATCGTCCCCGGAGCGTCGGGCGCGCTCCAGGGATCTGAGGAAAAACAACAGAGGCCGCTGGGAGTAAATTTGCCGGTCGAGAAAATAACGAGGGGTATTGCTGGCTGATTGGTATTTTTTTTTAACCGTCGGAAAAATTGGTTTGAATTGTATAAAAAATGTGGGACATGAAGAATTTAGTTTACTAGGAACAATGAGGGATTACGGTTTTTTTCTAGAATTTTTGAATCATTTAAAAAAATAACGCGGGCAACTGAGAATAAATTTGCCTGTCGAGAAAATAATTAGGGGTATGCTGGCTGATTGGTGTTTTTTTTTTGTTTTTTTTTAATCCGTGGGAAAAATTGGTCCAAATTGTTAAATAAAAATTGTGTGACATGAAGAAGTAAATGTTTACTAGGAACAATGAGGAGGGTTACCCTTTGCCTTTTTTTTTTGCGAATTGTTTAATAGAGGATCGAGAGGACGATCCGCGAGCGAAAGAGACGTTGAGCCTAAAAGACAGGATCCACTTAAAAGCTGCCGTTGAGCACGCGGCCGTGCTCCTGCCTCACCCTCGACCACTAGAATTCGCGTGCCCTATCTTGGCCTGGTCGCCTCGAGGCTAGCCGCACTCTCCCCCAACTGCGCGACCAAGACGACGACGAGGACGACGATGAAGAGAGGACCGAGGGGTGAGGACGTCGCTCGCTCGGATGTCGGTGCGGTGGCGGATGTGGGGAAACGCAACAAACGCGGATCGTGTAAGGGGTCGAGGAAGATAAAATGAGATCGTGTCTCGCGCGGCCCTCGGGGCGGTTAAGACCGGGGAGAAAAGAAATTGGTACATCGCCCGGGAACAATGCGAGGACAACGGCGGTGCCGGTGCTGATTCCACCGATGATGCCCCACGGGGTCGCCCTATTCTGCCGGCCACTTGCGCAAAAAAAAAGTCAGTGGCAGCCACGAATTTTTACGCAGTCGATAGACCATCAATTTTTCAGAAAAAAAAAATCAGTAGCAGCCACGAATTTTTGGGCAGTCGACCAACTATCAATTTTTCAGAATATAAATATTTTTCAGCAAAACAAAAAATCAGTAGCAGCCACGAATTTTTACGCAGTCGACCAACCATCAATTTTTTAGAATAAAAAAATATTTTTCAGCAAAAAAAATATCAGTGGCAGCCACGATTTTTTTACGGAGCTAATCGACCATCAATTTTTCATTATAAAAAATATACCTAAATTACTGAAACTCTCACTGCAATAAAAAAAAATAAATAAATTCAAAAGCATATCGTCGACTGCCCAAAATGTGTAATTCAAGTCGCAGAGTTATCGCTATCCGCGCTGCACCGGATCGTGGGTGGTTCGTGTGGTAGCAGATAAATTCTGGACGATGTGCGAGTCACGTAAAGCTGAGCTAACACGTGCTACGTAAACGAGAGCTCGGTCCGACGTCCCTGGCGCTTTTGGGCGGTGGGCGACACGACACTGCGAAAGATTCCGCAGCGAGACTTGTGTACACACAAGCAGAGGTCGCTCCGGTCTCTCCGACTGTGGCTGATCGTACGTGACAGTAGAAATGTCGGAGGGTTGGCCTTGGCTGCTCCGAAGCTTTGCCATATATATAGCACGACTACTACGGAAGTGCGATTACACCTTTGCATACATCCACGTAAAAAAAAAATATATATAGTATAAAAAAAAATATATATATGTATGGTCGACGCTTCGGAAATAAAGCGAAAAGAAAAGTAAAAAGAAAGGGACGAACAGATGCGAAGCGAAAAAGGAGGGGGAGGGAGAAGGGGAGGAGGAAGAGGAAGATCAAGAGGACGAAGAAGGGAAGAAAAGGGAAAGGGAAGAAGAGAGAAGAGGGAACAAGAACTCGAGAGATTTTCAGACAAAGGCGCTGCGCGCCTCGAGTGGCCGTCGCTTGCGGCATTGTTGCCCTTTACCCTTCGTCGGGGCGCCCCCGCTCCTCGAGTGGGGGTTGCTCAGCACCCACCGAGCAACTTTTCACTGGATTCTACACTCATCGCGGGCTTTCGTTGCGAGCTGTGAACCGGTGCAGCAATTACCGATTTTTTTTTCGCTCTTTACTGTATAAAAAAAATTAATAAAAAAAATTACTAGAAAAAATTAAATCTTCCCAGGGGAATTAAAATAAATTCCAAGAAAACATTGCGAGGGAAATTTTGATAAGAAAAAAAGGCTGCATATATTTAATATATTAAACAGGATTAAAAAGGAACTGCAACCATTAACTTCAGGAAAATAGTGTTTAAAATAAAAAAATCTTTCCAGAGGAATTAAAATAAATTCCAAAAAAGAAGACATTAGGCGAAACATTTTGATAAGAAAAGAAGGACCGCATATTTTTTTTTTTGTGAAAAATCACTACGACTTCCCCTCAAGCGAAGTTTATTAATACATTAAACAGGGTGAGAAAGAACTGCGAGCGTTTGCTTCATGAAAATAACGGCTGACCATCTGCGGCGAATAAGTTTCGCGTCTCGTGTTTACCAGAGGTTTCCCGTTTTGCCTTATGAATAACGTAAGACATCGGTCCGTAAAGTTTTCGTGTTAGCAGCGTATTCTCGCCCATTTCGGGAGGGGGGGGGGCTCCCGCGGCGGCAGTGAGACATATATAACATCGGTGAGTAGCCACCAGCAACCCTCGAGCAGTAAACCACGTAACCCTCCCCCTTCGCCTTCATCGCACTGATCTTGCGTCGCACTTCTCGGCTCGGAAGTTACGCTCCTTGGAGGCAACAAACGCAACGTCGAACAGACAGAGAGTGTTACGGGGGTCCCATGTTGCGTTACGGGGTATCCGCATGACCATAAAACGGCATTAGCGCCGTTCCCCGTATGTCGCTGAGGGAAGCGCAATTTATTTCGTCGTCGGGGGATGAAAAATGTCGGATGATCCGATGCGGGGGTGAAAATGGCAAATATTTGGCGAGCAGATGCTATGAATTTAACGTAAGTTATTTGGCTCAATTCGCAGTTTTATTTAGGGTTTTTTTTTTTTTTTTTTTTTGGTTTTTGTAAATCCGTCTCAAGTGACAATATCGAATTTACGAACTCGTCGAGAATGAAATCGAAGGGAAAAAAAGATTGCACGTCATAAATCAACGGTTAAATCGTGCGGTCTGCGTAACCCTGAAGATCATAGCCCAGGATGGCACTTCGAGTTTTATCGACCTCGTCGCCTTGTCTACGTTTGCAAGAGCCCCGACTAACCCCAAGTTAATAAAGTCATTTACGAGCTTCGCGCGACGCTCTCTCCTCTATCTTTGGAAATAAAGCCTCGGAAAAAAAAAAAAAAAAAAAAAAAAAAACGTCTTGGCCATCGAACGTTTCCCTCCTTGACAGCAGATTTTATGTCTTTGGATGACAGACGCTCCAAAACGAATTCTCAAAATATCCGAACTTTGAAGTGACAGTTCAACGAGATTAATTAACTGACTCATTTCATAAGGAAAATTGAACCTCAGAATTGCCTTTTATACTTTTTTTTTTAATTTTTCTGTCTAGTTGTCTTTTTAAAATTTTTATAATTTTATCTATTTTTCTATTTTCCTATTGAGTCTTCTCTTTTGTGACACATCTGTTAGTGGTTTTAAAGGCCTTTTCATAAAAATAAAAAAAAGATAAAAATATTTGTATAAAAAAATAAAAATAAATTAAAAAATAAGTAAATAAGTAAATAAATAAGTCCAGATCACAAAGTCCGACTAAAACCACCTCCAAAAATTTTCCAGCTATCTCCCCAACACCACCGGATTATAAAGCACCTCCTGAACCGTCACCGAGTGACACGGATTGTTTGGTGTGTCCGCAAAGGTGAACACTATGAGTCAGAAAGGCGACGGAGGTGAAACCGATGTTAGGCGCAGATCGTCGTCGCGTTGTCAGTCAGTCAGTGAGTCTCCTATGTTTGTGTTGGTTGGTTTAGAGGGGCGAAAGGTGGCTCGAGGGGGGTGAGGGGGTGAGGGGGGGGGGGGGGTGAGGCCACCGTGGAATAAACGCGCCGCGCGCGGTCACCATGGCTACGCACCCCAAAATAGTTATTTATTCACGCGATTCGCCTCTGGCCTTGGATCAAGCTCTCGTCGGGCTCGGCGCGAGCACCTCGCGGTCCTCACTGCGCCTCTCTGTCCCTTTCCCTTCCCCATCGCTCCCGGCTCGTCGCACCCTCCGATATTTCACCCCTCCCAACCCCGTAGAGAGAGAGCGACGTGTTGCCCTTTGTAATTATCGAATTCCCCCCTCCCCCCGGGCTGCATCGCCTCGTTGCTCTCGCGTCTCGTCCGACCGGAAAAAAATAAAATTAAAACAATAATAGACCCAAGAAACGCGACGAACAAAGAAGAAAATAATTTGGTTCGCTTCGTTTCGCTCAGAGTCTATGAAAAAGTGCTTCTTTTTACTTACAACTGACAATTTTTTGTATTTGTAACTGTAATTGTAACTTGGAACTATATTTATAATTTTTTTGTAACTATCATTTTTTATATCAATTGTTTTTGTATATAAGAAGAAAATATTTTTACTTACAACTGTCAATTTTTTGTATTTACAGGGTTTTTACATCCTAAATACTATAATAATAATAATAATAATAATAATAATGAAAATGATAAATAAAAAGAAAAATGTACTATAGTAATAATAATAACAATAAAAATACGAAATTTCCTGTGCAGCGAACTCTGACAAATTGCAATTTCGTAAACCTAATTCGAGGTATCGAAGGGTTAAATCGAACTGAGCGCAAAGAACCGAACGAACGAGGTTAACTTCGTTCGCTTGATTGTAACTGCAGATGCGAATGTCGACCAGCTTCATTCGTTTCTCTTCGACTCTCCACCGCGTCGTCTTTTACCTTCTGCTCCCATCGATTCCGAGACTCGTCGCGACCCTTCGGGATTGGCCAGGCGCGATTAATTGACGCGTAGAGCATCGAGACTCCCGTCTCGTCGTGGGAAATGCGAACCGACAGCTACTCGGATTCCTCGAGGGTGTTGGGCAACGTCGAGTTGAGGGGTGGAGAATGACTCTAACTGGAATAAGAGATCCATCGATGTGGGTCGGCGAGAATTCCTTTGGTCGTTTTCTACGAGGCAGCTAATTCCGAAGAGATCCAAGTTTACTTTGCGAGAGAAACAATGTTATTTATAGAGGAGGAAGTTGTCTTGTCTGTGTTCGGAATCAGCGGACTCGGAGGTCTGGAAATAGGTTGGAATCTCATCCGGATCCGGAAAAGTTTGCACCGAAGAAGAAATGGCAAAGGAAACAAGACGAGAAGTTGGATTTTTTTTTTGTCAAAGTTGAAGGGTTTTAGAAGAAAAATACCAACTTTCACATTTTTCCCTTAGAAAAATTTGCGATTTTTCCAAGACTTCAAAATTCGCGAAAAAAAATCGCAAAAATCGCAAAAACTGTGGTATCCAATGAAATCTTCGAGGTTTGGAAATAGAGTCGACGTATGTCTGATGGACGAGTGTTAAACTCGACAAATGGAAACGAAAAAGAGCATCAACAGGGGCTGAAGTGCGTTCGAGGGTTGCAAAATGAAAGGAACGGTGGAAGACACTGACAGAAGCGTGGAAAACGAGAGAAGAAGGATGGTGGGGTGAAAAACATTGATTGAACGGGCGAAGGGAGCTGGGATGCAGCGGACCTTGTGTTGTCGAGGACCGATGAGGCGAATAATCGGATTTGGGGATTACCAGGGTTCTCTTCACGCGCTCCCACCCGCAACACTAACTCGAACTTGGCGTATCTACCGTCGTCATCGATTTTGGGTTTCATTAACGCGATTAGCCTACTCGATGCCTGCACGTTTCTGTATTATTCCTAAATTAATTACCGACCCTTCGTGTCGTTGGTCGTTACGATCTGTCCCTTATCAAACCGATGATAAAATATACAATATTTTATCATCGGTTAATTTTTTATTAAAAAAAAAAAAAAAAAAAAATTGTCTCAACATTATCCCTGAATTAATCGCCAAGCCTTTTGCGATATATATGCTAATAATAATAATAATAATAATAATAATAATAATAATAATAATAATAGCCCCAGGACGATATATATGTTAATGTGACTGATTGCCTGAATGCAATTCCATCTTGATACCACTCTGAAATTTTTGTTCCCTTATCGCACCAGCTGCCCATGACCAATTCCCTCCACAAACCGCTTATATGCATTTTCCATGCAGCCCTTTGGACATCAATGCAACAATCGGGAGTTAATATCAGACAAGCAGGGAGAGATGCTATTACAAGCCATAATACCCCGCGGTTATCACACCAGACGTGGTAATCCAGCCACAAGCTTTGCATCCTCGATTCACCCAAAGATTTATGTCTCAGCGTGAACAATCGAGATCCCGATCTTCAACGTTAGGTGTGTTACGTCCTTCCAAAAGCTCCACTGCACCCTACTCGCTTCATACGATCGTTTGGCCCATTCGCGACGGTCGTTAGGGCGTTACCAGGACACCCGGTATAGTGTCGTACGCCACTGGGGGAGGGGGTGGGGGGCATTCCGGGGTCAGTTGGCACGAGGGATGATTTCAACGCACCCTTCAACTTGTTGGAAGGCATCAGTACCCTATCATCCAATTCGCCCCGGTCTCCTCTATAGCCTACATCGTGTATACATATAGATGGGGAAGAGTGGCACCGTGACAGCAACAGCAATGCAGAAACTCACCCCCTCGAATGGTCGGACCCTCTCGCACCCTGCCCTATCCACCCTCGTCGCGAACCGCGCCCTAATATAAATATTATTACACTTTGATGGGGTTACGTTGACACTGGGACCCACAGAAATTCTAGTCCTTCTCTCCCCCTCATCCCCCTTTCCACCCCTATCTTCTCTGTCGTCCGTGTAATCGTGCTCTCCTTTTTTAGCCGCAACATCGAGTCCGATCACTCGGCTGGTCCTTCGAGTCGGTATTTATTTTTCATTAGAGACGAATTCCAGGATCGACACGTGTCTTTTGTACCTGAGGCGATTGAGTGTCACTTGCATCCCTTTTATTCGTGGAATCGTCTATGGGGATTGTTGCACCGGTGAATATTGTGGGGGATGAGATATGTATGGTGCGGGCGACCAGAAATGCCATATTTCTCGAGTGGTCGAACCACTTCGGTTCCACATTGGGAATTACAAACTCGTATGACGTACTTGAGACTTGGAGGGATGTTGAGGGTGTTTCTTCGCTTCTCTGCTGGTGACTATTGACAACAAAGGAGTCAATGCAATTGCAATTTCGAAGCAGGGCTTTTGTGATCTTAAAAATAATTTTTGTGCAAACCTATTTTAATAAAACAGCCCTTCAGTCTTCATTGAAGGCATCATTTGATTGGTAACCTTTGCCTCAAGACTATTCCTTATATAAATGTAAAAACGGGACAAAAGGTATAAATGTAATAAAAAGGGACATAACCATGAACATAAAGGAAAAAAAAAGATATTAATACACCCTCGGATAAAGTATATTGAAAATACGCGATATTAAATATGCCCTTAGACCTTAGAAGTTTGGATATAGACACACAGCCGTCTATAGATTCTGCGGGACGGTGGAGAAAATCGATTTGTGTCGAAGCAATCGAATATTCATGGGTTTGCAGTTCGCGACTACACCGACGAGCGAACCGAGTGTCCGTGTAACCGTTGAAGAGCCGCTCTAAGCCTCTTAGCAAAGTTTTCACAGCAAGTGCCTCGGCGAACGGGCCACGCGAGTTAAGTATACACACTGGCTATCCAGTTACGGATTAATCGCGGACTGACACCGCAAGAGGCTTGCCGAGAGCCTCATGCTCGATTATGCTCGATAGGATTTATTCTTTCAGTACACAACGAGACACCCTTTGGGTTCGAGGGTTGAATTTTTGCTGTTCTCTTGCCGTTTTTTTGGTGAAAATTTTTTTTTTCGATTTAACGAAGTTTTAAAACCCTATCCGATGGGAAATTTTCCGCTGATTCCAAATATGACCGATTTTTGCCCGAAAAATAAAAAAATGTAGGAGAAAAAGGCGAAAAATGATTTTTTACTTTTTCCCAATTTTGGCACTTGACTAAAATCGGTGTCATTTTTCTTTGGATCAATATAATCGGAATTTTCTTTTTCCATTCGAAAGATAACCCTTCAAGGAAGAGAATGGCGCCAGGCAGAACGCGATATCTCGATTTTTCGATTTTTTGCAGATTTTTAAAGTTGACCCTCAAAAATCGCAAATTTTTTGAAGGGGTACCCCTTGCCGTTTTTTTTGGCGAAAAAAAAAATTTTCGATTTAACGAAGTTTTAAAACCCTATCCGATGCGAAATTTTCCGCTGATTCCAAATATGACCGATTTTTGCCCGAAAAATAAAAAAATGTAGGAGAAAAACGCGAAAAACGATTTTTCGCTTTTTCCCAATTTTGGTACTTTACTAAAATCGGTGTCATTTTTCTTTGGATCAATATAATCGGGATTTTCTTTTTCCATTCGAAAGAAGACTCTTCAAGGAAGAGAATTCCGCCAGGCGGAATGCAATATCTCGATTTTTTTATTTTTTGCAGATTTTTAAAGTTGACCCTCAAAAATCGCAAATTTTTTGAAGGGGTACCCCTTGCCGTTTTTTTGGCGAAAATTTTTTTTTTTCGATTTAACGAAGTTTTAAAACCCTATCCGATGGGAAATTTTCCGCTGATTCCAAATATGACCGATTTTAGCCCGAAAAATAAAAAAATGTAGGAGAAAAACGCGAAAAACGATTTTTCACTTTTTCCGAATTTTGGCACTTCACTAAAATCGGTGTAATTTTTCTTTGGATCAATATAATCGGGATTTTCTTTTTCCATTCAAAAGAAGACTCTTCAAGGAAGAGAATTCCGCCAGGCGGAATGCAATATCTCGATTTTTGAATTTTTTGCAGATTTTTAAAGTTGGCCCTCAAAAATCGCAAATTTTTTGAAGGGGTACCCCTTGCCGTTTTTTTGGCGAAAAAAAAAATTTTCGATTTAACGAAGTTTTAAAACCCTATCCGATGGGAAATTTTCCGCTGATTCCAAATATGACCGATTTTTGCCCGAAAAATAAAAAAATGTAGGAGAAAAACGCGAAAAACGATTTTTCGCTTTTTCCCAATTTTGGTACTTTACTAAAATCGGTGTCATTTTTCTTTGGATCAATATAATCGGGATTTTCTTTTTCCATTCAAAAGAAGACTCTTCAAGGAAGAGAATGCCGCAAGGCGGAACACGATATCTCGATTTTTCAATTTTTCGCAGATTTTCAAAGTTGACCCTCAAAAATCACAAATTTTCAGAAGAGACCTCTTCCAGTTGAATCGCTATCAGGAAAAAAACGTCCGGGGGAAAAATGACCGACGAAAAATCGTCGGTAAATAAATATCGCCAGTTATACTTCGGTAACAATGACATCTTTAATAACCAGTTCAACGACATTACAGTGTTCATAGGTTGTTTTTGTTTCAATTACATACGCAATTTGATACTTCGTATTACTTGTTTTTTTTTTTGTCTCCATTAAATATACATACATACATGTGTATAGATGCCCTTCCGAGTGATACCTCATGCGACTCTTATTCCGTTTATAGTCTTATTATGCTGCTTTTTGTTCTATGTCCGTCTGTGTGTATCATGTATCCGATATATATGTCTTACGATATTTTTTTTGTATTTTCGTGTTTGTCCGTTTTTGCTGTTGTTTTTCTGTGTATTTTTTATGTGTGTATGCGGAAACTACAACTTGTACGGGAGAGCTCATCACGATGCGAGACACTTTATTTTTAATTTTTAACTTATTGCGTACACGACTACCACGTACGATAGATATGACCGTTGCCTGTAATTTCAGGTTCGCACGATATGTGTCTGAATTTTTTCTCCCTCACTCTTTTTCGCTATTTACTCTCTCTCTCACTCGTTTTTTCGTTCTCTCGCTTTCTCGTTCATCGATTTATACTTTCATGACAAAATATGATAAAAACGCTTTTTTTTTCTTCGAACATCGAGGCGGGCGAATGGAACATATACAGGAGCTCGCCACTCGCAAAAATTTAGCTCCGTCTTCGAATATTCGACTTCAAAACGATATGATCGATCGCTCGACGTATTTCGCAAGCAACGCGATAACTTAATCATTAATTATGTTAATAATAATAATACACTAGCTATAGGTCTAAGTACATAACGCGATATGATACAGTAGGCGAAAATTCTAACGCGCTTTTTGGGAATGGGAATTTTGGGACGTGGGACGAGGTCAAAGGAAGAGAATAGGGTAGGTGGATAGGCTTTCACATTATTTACAAGAGATATATAAGTTTTTTTTCTTAAGAAGCTTCGAGTACAACCTAATATAATCATATATGCAATATATGTTCTCGTATCTGTTTTCTGTATATATATATTTTTTTAATATGTATATTATTAGCGAGAGTTCGCTTCTGTTCGCGAATCGAATGGCCCTTCCTCCATTTTGTTTTTTTTTTCTCTCTTTGTTCTTTCTCTCTCCGATGTTTTTTTTTTCCCTCGAATCGATAACTCTCTTTATATCTATCTATGTATATGCTGCCTACGCTTAGGTACATCGATATCATAGCAATTGAAAATAATGATTCGTGAATTGCTACCGCTGAGGGAGTTTTGCGTTCGGTGAGGCCAGCTCAAAGAAAAAAAAATTGAAAATTGTGACTCGAGTGTTCGCCGGTTGTCATTTTTTTTTTTACTATACCGATGACCGACGATTGTGACTGCGGATTGCACTCGCCACGCGATTCATAATTTTTTTTAAATCATAATAATCCTTTCATTTGTCAAACTACTACGAACCTATCAAAGAGCACTATTATTACTATTATACTATATAGCACATTCGCTTCATTTTGTGTTCGTGTCCGTGTCTGTGTATGTGTGTGTAATTTATATTTATTTCAGTTTTTTGTTGTCTTTTTTTACGAATTTACATAGACGAGAGACGTTAGGATCGGGAGAACGGATACTTAGTTGGTAGTGATTTTTGCCTCTAAGGTTCACAACGATTTTACAAGCGAATCAATAAAAAAAGAAATATTTTTCGTTAATTTCAGGCACTGCAAAATCAAAGCACTTCTGATGCAATGCCTCGTTTTTTTTTTTTTTTTTTTTCGATATAGCGAGAGCTCATTTTGTCGGTCTCGCTCGCTCGCAACGGCCAATGAGTATTGACGAGTAGGTAAGGCCGGTACAGCGCCGGCACGGCCATCATATGTACCAATAAGTGATAGTCTAATACTGAATGTCAACATTTTATAATTTTTTTACTAACTCGAAAGAACAGATTTTTGCTTCAACGTGAATTTCGGAATTCTAAAGTGGCTCAAAGACGCAACTAAAAATGGCCGACGCACATACGCCTCATGATAATAAATAATAACTGAATTTAAAAAAAATTCTGAACGATTCGTACTCCCAATGCTAACCCAGAGCAGCTCATCCGACTGCTGAAAAAAAAACGAAAACGAAAAAAATATCGACTAATTAGAAAAGGATTCTCATAAAAATACGGATATGTTCATGCCTTTATGATGTCATTAATATTAAATTATTCGCGATCACGAAGTACCAGAGTCATTAGCATAAAGCAACGACATCGTTTAGCATCTCGCCCGGCGTATCACACTGATCTCTATTATTTATATAGTTTATCCGAGGTTATACACAAACGTATTGTAGAATTCAATAGGTACTCGGGTAATTCGTGACTCGAATATGTTCGCATCCACTCGATTATCTCCTAATACTCTAAACTTAACGACTTACACGCTAGGTTTTTGGGCTTCACTCGGCCCCCGGGTTGAAGCTCGATAATTTGAGAATCTGCCTGGGGCTTCGAAGCCCTGATATGTTATCCTGGTTTCAGCAATGAATGAGTTTTAGAACAAGATATATTTTTTTTTTATCCTTCAAGAACTAACTAAAAAACGCCGCGATTTTGGGGTCGCGACGGTCCCGGAAGCCAAAGGTCCGTGTTGCTGATATTGGTACCTTCGGTTCCAGAGGTTTTCATTCGACCGATCGGCCTCCCGTGCCTCGAGTTCTCGTCTCCATCCGCGCGAAGACAATACATACGCTATTTATTTTACACCTATAGACGCGTCATCAAGAATTTCGAAGTTCCTCTTTCGTATCGCGGGAAAAGATAGTATTAAAATAGTATTTCTGGAGAATTGAAAATTGGGGATTCTGAAGTCGCCGATATTACATTTTCGAAATATGAAGGAAACCGAAGCTGCAAAATCGTGGAAATGAAAATGAGCCATTTGTACTTAGCAAGGAATTTACTGTGACGTTTAGGTTGTACCATTGCTCCAACGATCAATCATCTTTATAGAAAGACATAATTTACATTTGAAGATCCTTCGCAAGAAATCGGAAATTGCGAAACCAAATTGTCTCATCGGTGCAACCTGAGCGCTGTTTGAACGCAAAAATGTCCTAAGTCATCTATGTGCAATGGCAAAATTTTCAATTCACGATTCTCAGCTGCCTCAAAGCTTCCAAAAGAAAATGCGACTCATTCCAGTCCAAAATGCCAAATACTTCAGCAATACTATCGCAGCACTCTTTTTTCCACGATCAACATCAGACGACCTACCGTTGGTGATACGCATGATTTCACTCTTCCAGCCTCTTCCCTCTTCCGTCACATATCCTTCATCAATCCGAACACTCCGCATGATTATCCTCAGCGCAATCAACGCCGTCTCCAAACCCGCAGCACATCCACCATATTCCGAATCACAAACAGTAGGCACACCGCATTAACTGGACACGAAAACCCACGCACAAATGTAGAGCCATTCCCATCGACATCCAAACAAATTCTTCCCGATGCTCCCTCATCCAGCAGATCGGCGTGTACGTACTATATATGGAAGCCTGGGCCACACGAAGACTTTTATCTCGAAGCTGAGACCCTCGTCTCCAGGCGTCCGTCAGCTTCGTAACCCCGCAAGCCATCCATCTTCAATAAGGGACTGCACTAGTACATCCCTTGTCTGAAGGGATTGCTGTCCCCGGACGGCCTCTGCTCGATTTCCGGCGGTGGTGGTCTCCTGAAGGGATTGGCATCCCCAGCAGGTTGTTGCTGCTGACTTGGAGCCACACTAGCCACTCTGGGTTCGCGTGGTTCCTGTCCAAAGTTTCTTTGCTGACCATAACCCGCTTGACCCCCATAGGCCGGTGGTTGTTGCTGTTGCTGCTGCGAATAACTATCCTGACCATAGCCACCACCTTGCTGTTCATAATTCGACTGCTGATCGTAACCCGGCGCTGGTTGGTCCCAACCAGAAGTGTTCCTATTGTAGCCAGCATTCTGATCATACCCCTGCATCGTCTGATAACCAGTATCCTGATCAATGTCAGTCTCCATCCTCGTTCCTTGCGTCAGATGATTGCCCACATCACCACTGATGGGTCTCTGCTCCTGCAGAACGTAAGTCTGATACTCCTTGTCCGGTGGATCCTGCATCAGCACATTAGCCTCATCCTGGAAGGGCTTGAAGTCGTAGATATGGCGTAGATAGTACAGTACCGGCGCGTACATGAGATTGGAGATCGCGATACCGATGTTGAGGGCAGTGAAGCCAATGGCCTCGACGACACCACCGGCGATGATGGGTCCCACTGCGTATGCAACGCTGTAGGATATGTCAGCTATGGCGTAGATGCTACCGTAGACAGAGACGTATCTGACGTCCACCAGGTAGCCAAGTGTAGGCAGTAGGGCTGTGTCGATGAGAGCGATGCCGAAGCATATGCCGCAGATGGGGATCATTAGGAATGTATAGGACTTTGAGAAGGGGATGATGAAGCAGCATAGTCCTTCGAGTGCAAGACCGATCGCTGCCATAAGCCACTGATGCTGAGGATACTTCTTCGCCATCTTTACTGTTATGACGACACCGAAGACGTGGGGAAAGAAGGCGGGTAACCAGACCATACCCATCTTCCAGTTGTCCGTCGTCATGTTCTCCTCCATCCACAGAGCGATAGTTGGTTCCAGGAAGGCAAGAGCCACGTTGGACATCATTAGAGCTCCGGCGCAGACGGCGATGTAGGGATCGATGAACAGCCGCCATATTGGTATCGTTGGGCGATGCTCGCGTTGGCTGCTCTCCTTCAGCTGCTCCCTCAACGGCTTCATGACCAGCAGCAGCATGAAGAGGTCACCCAGACTGACGAACGCCAGGATCAGGAAGGGCATTGGCTTGCCGGCGAACTGGTACAATGCTCCACCGAATGGTGGCGCTACCAGACAACCGAAACTTATGAAAGCCAAGGCTATGCCCAGAGCTTTGGATCGCTCGTTCTCTTCGGTGTAACGATCGGCTATCATCGCAAGACCCGATGTGTCAGCGAAGGCTGAACCGACGCCTTGGAGGCTTCTAGCGAAGAAGAGGACTCCGTAGCTGCGACCGAAGGCGAATACCGTCGTTGATAGGAATAGGATGATGAGACCTATCATCATAGGGATGTCGTAGCCGATTCTGTCGATCAAGGCGCCGGAAAACGGGTTGATCATCAATTGGACGATGGCTTTCGAGGCGAACAGTAGTCCTGTCGCTGAATCCTGACCATGATGACCATGTCGCGTTGTAGTGTTTGTAGGACCATCGTCATCGAAGGCACCGACGAATTTCAGATAGTCCGGGATGATAGGGACTATGACCATGTAAAGCATGTTGTCTAGCAGCAAAGCCACCGAAACGATGACCAGGACCAGTCTCCTCTGGGATTTAGGCTCCTGCAGCTTCGCCCAGACGATCTCCTTCGCCTCGCCGATCTCCATGTTCAGTATCGGTATTTTGGTGTCCATGATGGCGGCTCTTAAGGATCCTGGATGGGTCTAAGTGACTCTTGATTGGGTTCTTGTCGCTGGTGGACGATTCGAAGCAAAGCTTTTTTCTCTTCTATGATACCCCCATTCTTGACTAGCTGCGAGGGTGTCTCTTTCTTGAAGGGGTGTTTCTTTTTTGTTGTGGTTTGTGGATTGTGTTGTCTTGTGTCACCGGAAATATTCAGAACGCGCTAATCGTGACCCGGGGTGACCTTGGGGACGGTGGCGGAGCGCTCGTGATTGAAGCGGCGCGCATCAGGCCGGGCCGGGGGTAACCTACAACAAATAACCGTACAACGGTTAACTCCGGAGGTTATATACTGATTTTTTTGTTTTTTTTCGCGAATGATCGGACGAAATTCCAACAATCATTAGTAAATTCGACGATGTCACTGGTACTCGTTTTTTCCAAGGGCTGGGCCAACGACGCTTTCAACCCTTTTTTTTTTTAATTTGTTAGATACTGATAAAAGGGAGCCCTGGCCCGGCCTGGTGTATCGCGCACAGCGAAAAAAAAAGCCGCGCAACCCCGAACCCGACCTGAGCAAAACGCCAGCCCCCCAATGCACCTCCCGTTCGATCTGAGAACCCCACTCGGCTGAACCTTCGCCGGAATAGGAACAGCGGGGGTAATCGATCAGGCGCCGGAACTCGCCTGCCCAGGTGTTCTTGTTACTCAACGTGACTGCAGTATTTTTTTATAAATATTTTTTTCATCAATATGGATGATGACAGTGTGTGGATCAAAATATGCTTCGGGTGAAAGGCTCCCCTCATTCAGTGTCAAAGTCGGTAACTATGATGGACTTTTTCCAACTTTTGACGTCCGTTGGAATTTTTTTTCCAACATTTCAGGGTTTATTAAAATAGGGACTGAAAAGTTCTGTCGCAAATTGAATGACGGAAAATTAATATGGAATGAATTCTGTAATAGCAAAATTATACAGTAAGAGCAAATATTTTACAGTAAAATGGAATATGGAATAAATTCGCCAGACTCATTTTCGTCAATGTCAATACTCGAGATATTTGTCAGTGTCTGGTTCGCTTTTCCACGTGAATTAAAAATGTCTCGTAATTAATTGAGTAGACGTATATATACACCCCCATAAGCATTATATGCGTCTCTTGGGCGAGTGCAGTGCTCGCCCATGCGCAGTGGAGCCCTCGTTAATTAATTAAGTCGCGGTCCGTCGGTGCCGGGACTTTGACGAAGGGGCAGTTGCTACGCTTTTTGCCGAAGGGTCGCGAATGCAAACACGAGGGACCAGGAGACGAAGACCAGAAGGACATCTTTGTAAAAAAAAAATCGAAGACTTCGTCTGGGAAAAAAAATTCGAAAAAAATTCGAGAGGACGTGGAAAAAATCGTTTACTCACCGGAGTTGCTGGAGAACTTCTGCCTGAGGGAATTGGCGAGACGCTGGGGCCCCGCTAGTGCCGGAAGTCCGGCTAGCAAGCCACTCAGCGTTGATCCGACGTCCGTGACGTCCTCGTCCTTCGAGTCGTTCAACGACTCCTTTGCTCCTCGTGTCCCCGGGCCCTCCACCTTTTCAGCCGAGTCCTCTACGGAGCCTAGTGACAAAAACACACATTTTGGATTTTTTTTAGAATTTTTAAAACCGTTTTTATTGTGAAAATAAATTATTTTTAATTAAATTATTCAGCAGTAACGTGTGGACTATTTTGAATTTTGTTGGGGGATTTTTAAAACCTTTTTTTATTGAGGAAATAATTTTTTTTTATTAAATTATTCAGAGGTAACGTGTGAACTATTTTGGATCTTTTTAAAGGATTTTTAAAACCTTTTTTATTGTGAAAATAATTTTTTTTTTATTAATTTATGCAGCAGTAACGTGTGGACTATTTGGATTTTTTTTAACGATTTTTTGAAACCTTTTTTTATTGTAGAAATAATTTTTTTGATTAAATTGTTCGGGGCAGATTTGACGAATGATGAGTTTTGGATCTTTTCAAAGGATTTTTGAAACCTTTTTTCTACAGAAATTAATTTTTGATTACATTTTTCAGGGTTGATTTTATGGAACGATGCGTTTTACTGTAGAGTCCAGTGATTGAGTCTTTATGTTCAGTTTTGTAACAACATGTCAGGTGCTACGGAAACGCAAACTGCGGACACCATCACCGTACACGACCCTCAACCCTCACCCCTCACCCCTCACCACTCACCCCCTCGTCGATGTATCGCTATATGCGAACCGCTCTATCTACAACAATACCTCAACTTGCCCCAACGATTTGCACCAACACCGACGCTGCGAAAAAAAAAAGAAAAAGAAGAAGAAAAGAAAAACTCAATTGTCGTCGACTCGAAGGGAGAAAGAGGGGTGAGAAGGGCGAGCAGCCCCGATGATAGCAGTCATGTGCTCGTATTCCCAAGGTCGTTTTTTTCCCTACAAAACCTACGTGTGCTTCAACTTCTAATTTTCCCCACACCGGAAGTCCTGCACCCTTGCTCACTGATCTCCCCAAACCGTCGCTCGTCTTCGCATTCACTCCAATCGATATCAACAAAACAACCCAAAAATTCCCCCTATAAAAAAATTGTCCTAAAACAAAATCCACAACCCCCTAAAAATCTGTCAAAAAATTTTTCCCTCAACTTGTCACACTGCAAAAATTTTCCATCTTATCTTCGTCGCACTAAAAAATCGCCTCTTAACCGAAAAAAAATCTCTCTAACCATCAACGCGAGCACTGATATAAATTTTCCAAAAATCCTAACCTCACGAAACCCTCCCTTTTTTTTCACCAACTCGTCGCACTCGTCGACCACAAACCTCCCCCAAATTCACGATTCATCCTCACCACCCGAAAAATTCGTCGCAAAAAAAATAATTTCAAACCGGAAGCAACAAAAATTCGAAAAAACACCGGATTCTCGTCGTTTGCGGGAAATGCGTGGATACTTACGCAGACCGATGGGGCTCCCGATGGCAGGGGCGTCTCGGCGTGTCTCTACGTCGGGGTAGCTTCGTAACGTCTGCCCGCGGAGACCTCCCCGCCACCGTGCACGTCCGCCACCCCCTCGGCAGCGGCGACCCCCGACCAGCGGAGCAGCGGTGGCGGCCGCCGATGCTCTGCGAGGTCGACTCTTTCCACGCATGCGCCTCCCAACACTCTCCCTGATTGGCCGAGGGAGTCTCGTGCGTCAGCCCCCGCGGCGCAACCACCCCTCTGCTTTTACCACCGCCTCCCCCTCGAAAAGCTCGCGAGGCACCCTCTCCCCCTCCTCCCCTCCCCCCCACCCCACTCTACATCCCCCTCCCTCCCCCTCAGACTTGACTACTGCTTCGCGTTCGTCCTCCCCCTCGAAAAGCTCGTAGGGCAAGAGCCACCCCTCCCCCCTCCCTCACCCTTCATCCCTCCCCCTCCTCAGGACAGCCCTCCCCTCGCGTCGGCGCGCCAACGTCCCGCGGGAACGCAGCGCCGGCTGACCGGGAGGGAAGAAGGGGGTGAAGAGGGTTGAGGGGGTGGTTTGGGGGAGGGGGAGGGAGGGGGTGGGAGCCGCCGACAGGTACAAGCGCAGAGCGCGGGTCGATGCTGCCCGGTATTTCTACTACCCTCTCCTCCCCCCTCCCACCCTCCTCCTGACGGAGGAGGGTGGGAGGGGGGAGGCAGGTCGATAGCTCACCTGTAACTCACCGGGCGAGAAAACGTGAGGGGATGCAGCCACCATCAGCAGCAGCGGTGGCGCTGCTGCTGCTGCTTCGCACTGAGTGATCCGGTGTCCTTCGACGACGAGCGGCTTCGATGAAACTTCAACGCTGACTTTTCCATCAAACTGGGGTCTACGGATGCAGTCAGCGAGGCTTTAATGGTTTCTGGTTCGAAATCGTTTGAGATGGAAATTTTTTCTGGGGATATTTTTTTTAGGGGGGCTGTGCAGGATTTTTTTAATGCTAGCGATTGAACAGCTACAAAAGTTACTGGTAACAGATTTAATACATTTTTATTATAATTTAATTTTTATTATTATTTATTATTATGATTATTTACGTATTAAATAAAAATATGAAAAAATTATAGAGGCGGTATTGAAGTTTCGAAATGATAGATTTAATGGGATAGTAATATACGTCAATACGATGGTAATTAAATGGCTTAATTTATGTCGAAGTGGCTTCTAAGTAGGAAATGCAGAGTACCAGGAAACCAATGAAGGATCGGGTTAAACGTCAATTAACCAGCGTCGAGGCGTAGTACACAGGTAAACCGGTGAATGGGGTTGGTACTCGCCGCCAGGAATGTCGTGGCTATCGTAGTACGTCGGAGTTTCCAGCGTCAAAGCCAAACGCTGCGCATGATCACGAATATATGGTAATTAGTTTAACCGTAGCGAGGATCGAAGCATCTCGTTGGCTTAATTTGTGGATCGAGGCATCTCGTTGGCTTAATTTGTGGCGCGCGACGAGGATTTTGAGATTTAACGCAGCGATCCACGACGTGGCAGACGTCGCCGGGAAGTCATTTATATTTATGCGAGCCGCTAACTCCGTAGCTGCTTGCAGATGCAACGCTCGACCGCGGCTTCAAATAATTTTGCATTATTTAGCCGACATCCTTCGTCTTCGTCATTCGTCGCATAAAATCGATGCATTTATTTTTCTATCTATTAAAAAATAATTTTGCGTCGCATAAAATCGATGCATTTATTTTTCTATCTCTTCAAAAAATAATTTTGCATTATTTATCCGCATCCTTCGTCTTCGTCATTCGTCGCTTAAAATCGATGCATTTATTTTTCTCTCTTCAAAAATAATTTTGCATTATTTATCCGCATCCGTCGCATAATTTTTATTTATTTTTCTATCTTTGCAAAGGCATCAACAAATATTTGTCGAAGAAGGACTCGTCTGACCCTAGTAGAAAATGTGCGGCATTGCACTGGCGCTAGTCAGGCCCTGGTCAGTGTCATCCCTGTCCAGGATCACTAAGTGACGTATCATTCCCGAGAGAATAAATGGCTACGGAGCTATCACTTCGGAGCCAAAGTGCTGCTGCTATTCGACTACTATTGGGCATTGGCAGTGGTTGCAGCAGCGGTGAATAGTCCGACAGTAGTTACGGCTGTCTCGACAAGGCACCCGCCCGCTGCCTACGCTCGTTCCCGGATACAGCTGCGCTCCGCCGCCACCGCCGCTGTCGGCGGCGGGTGGAAACCCCGTCGGAAAGTTCAACGATCGCCCACGGCGAGGTCGGCCTCGCCGCCGACGACGCTGGGAACCCTGGAAACTTCAACGATCGGTCTTGGGCTTCGAATAAGCTCACGACGCTCCGTTTTTCCCCCCCTCCTGTTATATATATTTTTTCGTCCATTACTTAGCGAACGGACGACGAACACGTGGAAGGAAGAAAGGCGAAGGGGCGGAAGAGGCTCGTCCGGAAAAAAAAAGAAAAAAAAAACATTGTCAGGAAGAAGCCATCCAACGGGATTTCTGTGAGCGAATGCAACGTTCTTATATCCGAAACTTTTGCTTATTATGTCTCTCGTCGACGTTGGAGCGACGTCTTCGGGCAGAGTTTATTAACTTGTCGCAAAGTTATATTTTCCGGGCGGAAAGAAGCAGGGAACTGGATTGGGAAGATTGTGTGACTGTTGCAGGTATTTATTTGTGGGTTGAAATGCATCGCGACGCGTGATATGACAAAAATGTACTCTGGTAGAAAATCTGTAGTATTATTTATTATTTAATAGGAAAGAACCTTGCCGTTTTTTTGGTGAAAAAAAAAAATTTCAATTTAACGAAGTTTTAAAACCCTATCCGATGGGAAATTTTCTGCTGATTCCAAATATGACCGGTTTTTGCCCGAAAAATAAAAATTTCAGGAGAAAAACCCGAAAAACGATTTTTCACTTTTTCCCAATTTTGGCACTTTACTAAAATCGGTGTAATTTTTCTTTGGATCAATATAATCGGGATTTTCTTTTTGCAATCGAAAGAAGACTCTTCAACGAAGAGAATTTTGCCAGGCGGAACGTTGTATCTCGATTTTTCGATTTTTTGCAGATTTTCAAAGTTGACCCTCAAAAATCGCAAATTTATAGAAGGGGTACCCCTTGCGTTTTTGGCGAAAAAAAGGCGAAAAAAAAAATTCTCGATTTCGCCAAGTTTAAAAACCCTATCCGATGGGAAATTTTCCGCTGATTCCAAAAATGCCGGCTATTTACCCAAAAAATCGAAAATTCGAGGAGCAAAACGCGAAAAACGATTATTTTTTTCTGAAAAACTGCCGAATTTCGCAATATTAAACACCAAACTGTTGCCGGCTTCCCAACGACCAATCAGATGCTGAATAAATCGAGAATGGTTGTAGTTACACTATCTGATTCAAAAACACAATTAAATTTAGCAACCAAGCGTTACAGATTTGCAAATTACAGCGAATATGTTTTGCGCCTCGTTTTGCGCAGAAGCGGAAGTTGGGTCGGAAAAGCGTCCCCAAAACGGGAACTCCTGGAGTGTCAAAACGTGGACGTGGTACCTGTTTCTGACGCGCAGCAAGGACGACGTTGATGTCACCCAGGAGCCCTGAAAGCATGTAATTTGGCTAACGTCAATCCCCGCGAGGCAGCAGCAACAGCAGCAGCAGCAGGAGCCCCAATGGAGCAAACTCGTCCTGTGGCCCCTTTAGCAAATCCGCCTCTCGATTCCGCCTCGAATCTCGCTGTGTCACGCGAGCTTTCTCGAGCTTTCGTGACGATAACGCCCGGTAACCCTGAATATTTCCGTCCCTGAAATCCGTCGTTGTGCCTTCGTCGGTCTTTGCCGCCAATGGAAACCCAGCAGACAGATATAATCGCGCTGAACGCGACTGCGACGACGCAGCTTTTTGTTCGCGTCACGAGAGTCGACGTAAGATCCATGAGAATTGATCAAAGCGCGTGTCTCATTTGTATTTTATTTTTAAATCACTTTGTGGTCGACTGGTTGAAATTATTGGTGGTAAAAATAAAAGAGGATTGTGGGAATTAATATTGAAAATAAAATTGAATTAAACCTTTCTTATGCTTAATTTTTTTTTTTTTTTTTTTTTTTTAGTGGGAGTAAAATTATTTTGTCGTATTTTATTTCTAAATCACTTTATTGTCGACTGGCTGGAATTATTGGTAGTAAAAATAAACGTGAATTGTGGGAATTGGTATTAAAAATAAAATTGAATGAAACCTTTCTTTGGTTTATTTTTAATTTTTTAATTTTTTTTGTGGGAGTAAAATTCTTTTGTCGTACTTTTTCGTCAACACAGCAAAATTAAGTAATTCAGTGGAAGGCCGACGCACGTGCGACAGGTGAATCATCCGTCCGTTGTTAGGTAAAACACTCGTAGTGACCGCGTTTTAAGTATTTTCCTCGTTGCAATTGCGCAACTCTCGTTTCTTTCTCTTTATGTCGCCCTGTGTTTATTGCCGCCTGTATTCCACGTATTCTACGCGGTGCACGAGTGAAAAAAAAGAAAGAAAAAAAAAAGAAACATATATAGCTATACGTATGCAAGTGGCGGGATTTCTGACGATGCAACAAGACGTGTCCCGCATTCTTGGATAAACCAAAGGAGTTTCACGCGATCCTCGAATCCGTTTAACTTTCTCATTACCCGCGACGCCGAAGCCTCGGCGAAGTGCACCTGCAGCGCTGCGATCAGTTCTCGTGGAGGATCTGAATCTTCAAGCGAATCTCCGATAATACCGCTCGCAATGTAATTGAAGCTTGTCTCGCTCGGATAATGATTTCTCGAAGCACAGCGATTGCTCGGCTGTTGTACGTCGATTTATATCTCACTCTTCGATGCCGATCAGATCGGATCATTACACCGACGTCTTTACCAGGATACATAAGATACATCGAATATCTACGATCTGATGATTTTTTTAAAATATCTATATCGTTTAAAATGAATTTAGAAATATTATCGAGCATGAATTATTATTATTATTTTTTTAATCAATGGTTACGAAGAGGCGAATCATATATCTACAATCTGATGATTTTTAAAAAATATATATATCGTTTAACATGAATTTATAAATATTAACGAGCATCTGGATTTTTTTTAACATTGATTTTGAAATATGATCGAGAATTTTTTTTTTAATCGATGGTTACGAGGCAAATTATTTCCGATTGAAAAAGTACAAACGTTTCTCTCGTTAAAAATGAAAGATTCAGAGTCTATAGACATCTCAAGCGTCTCATTATAATGAGGACGTGAATATTAGGTTGTCGAGAGGACCGAAGAGAAAAAAAAAGTGGAGAGACGAGCGAAGGCGAAGTAACGATCTCGCCTGGGTTGGAAGCGTCTTCTTCTCTCTCGTCTTTTATCTTTGCTCCAGTCCGTAAGACACGTCGCTGGAATTATCCGAGGAGACGAGAGCGGCGTTCGAGCGAACGATTCGACGAGCGTTCTAACGACCTTCCAGCTTACACATCGATGTAATAATAATCACACGTGCAACTTGGGCGCCGATATATCTACGATATTTCGAAACGTTATTTTTTTATAGACATTTGCGAACAAATATTTGTCCGTAAAAAAAAAAAAAAAAAAAAAAGTATCCGGATTCTTCGCGCTTGCGTAATAATTACTGAGATAAGCGAAGGAAAAAAAAGGGATACAATGAAATAAAAATAATCCGCGGAAGGAGTCACGTTTCGGGTCGTGGAACTCTCGGCGATAGAGAAAAGAAGCTCGCGGAGAGGGAAAAGCGACGGCGAACGAGTAACTTGAATACCAAGCGACCGAACAAGCCCCAAGTAATTCGGTTCCGTACGATCGAGCTGCTTCCCTTCCTACCAGTCGAGGTTGAGGCTCGCCATGCCTCAACGACTCCGGTCGCTGCCGCGCCAAATCTCTCGCGAAATCTCGTTACAGAAAAAAAAAGAAAAAAAAATACACACACAACGGATGACGGAAAATAAAGGATTCAGAACGCGAGATTGGAGAAGTTTTTCCGATACACTGGGAAAACAAAGTATACAATGGGTTTCATGGTGGCGATTATAATGAGAAACGTTTCAACGTAACTGAATAAAATTTTAATAGTTAAAACATCCGTTTTCGTAATTATATCGCTGTATTAACATTACATAATTTTTTTACGAATTTCGTTGGATCATAAATTATAGCGAAAAAAAATGGTTACAATTTTTTTCTTCTTAATTAAAAGTCTAATTGCGATCTGTTAGTATAATGGCTAATTAATTAGGACACATATAACAATTAGACAATAAATTATAACGAAAAAAAAAAAAAAAATTGTCGGTCCACATTTTTTTATTTAATTAAAAGTTTAATTGCGAACGGTTAGTATAATGGCTAATTAATTACAACACATGTTACATTTTAATCACAACAATGTGACGCACTAATGAATTGTATAATCGCCTCGTCGGACTTGTCCGCACTTTATTTCGCCGTGTTTCAACAAAATCAGCTGCTCGTAGATCATTTCGGATCATCAAGTCTCGTGCGACGCGCGCACTTCACCTCGACGGTGTTGTATACCTGGCGGCGCAGGTAAGTGTAGTAATAATATATACGCGTACGATGGGAATCGCGTCTGCGATGAAGTAACTCGCGCTCGCGCAAGTGAGAGCCCTCCCCCCTCCCCTCTTCGTGGGCCACGAGACGCGAGAGGCTCGTCCGACGTCGAGAGTGAAAGAAAGCCGAGAGGACGAGATGGAGATGCGAGGCGAGTCCCGCTTCTCGTGCCAGAAAAAAAAAAAAAAATGCGTTACTAGCGCAATAGCGAGCGCGCGTGCGCAGCGCCGCTCTTTCCGCTCTTCCACACATTCACACGTGTCGCTAATAAAACGACGGGTCGATTCGTGCGAGATGGCACTAATTAATAAATTAGACGTTCGAGACGATTTTATTTCTTAAAATAGGCTACGATTTTTTTTTAATTTTTTTTTCCATCGTAATGAAGGGAATTAAAATAATTAGTATGCGTAACTTTTGCTACAGAAATTATGAGCGATTGAATTTATTTTACGTAACGCCAATTATTATCGCGGACGCCAAATTAGTAGAAAATAAAATATTTTTATGTATTTTTTTTATCAGTGATCAATTTTTTTTAATTAAAATTTATTGGTGATTTAATTTATTTTAACAGTGATGAATGCGATAAATTGTATGGTCATCCTGCCAGGGATTACCCTATCGGCTAAAATGCACCCTCAGTTTCCGAGAAGCTTAATTAAAAACGGGAACGTGAACATCCCGGGTCAGACGTAAGGACGGACGTGTGGACTTTCGCAAAAAGGAGGAGGAAAAAAAATACGGACGTCGAGTCAAACGCAGAGAAAGAGTAGAGAAATATAAAAACGCGCTATCGCGATTGCAGTCGTGAGAACGGCGACCCCGAGAGGATTTCGTAAAGCGAATTGTGAGCCGCGACCCGGTGTGTTTCGTTGCGCACACCCGCAGCTACCTGGTTTTTCTCTTGGCATTTTATATGTGAACTTGTTTAATCTTTGGACACGGTGCTTAACACGGTGTCGGGGAAAACGCCCCCCGCGACGCTAGTAACAGTCACGCATTTAAAGAAGTTTATGTACAGCTGCACGCTAGTCAAATCATTTGAAAAAAAAAAAAAAAAAAAAAAAAAAAAAAAATCACCACTCATTCAATTCAAAAGCGTACTGATTTTTTTTTTTTTTTTTTTCTCAATAATTGTCTTAACGAATAAATTCAAAAAAATTTCAAAAGTGATGGGACACTTACAAATCTATTTAGAAAGTGCAAGACGACCTAATCGATGTTCATAAATCTTTTAGGTTCTGTCCCTAAAAAAATCTCGTAACTCCCAAATCGCTTTGATGCGAAGACCCATTTAATTCGAATATATTACAGTCCGAGATTCCAACAAACGCCCGAAAATTCGAAGTCGAGTAAATCATTGGCGTGGGCTGCCTAACATTTCGAGAGCGTAGGAGAAAGGTTTTCTCGTGCTGGATGTGAAAAAAAAAGGAAAGGAGTCGATCGAGCGCCCACAGAAGATTTGACCCAGGAGAATGTTTCTGGCGCACGAAGTAAACGTATCAGTTTGTTGGGTGTTAGTTGCGTAAACGGTGTCGTCTTCGTACCTACGAGTTACACATCCTGTGTAAGTCTCACCGAACTACAGACTTACAAAATGTGGAGTAAATACTTCCATAGGGCATTTCTGCTCAAATTCACTGACCTAAAAAAATCCATCTCCCATTTTTCTCCTCGAATTTTCAATTCTTCCAAAAAATTTTCTCTTGTTGAGAATCACCTTTAAAATTCCGCAAAAAATCGATGCATTTTCTTTGTTGAAGAATTTTCTTTCGAATGCAAAAAGAAAATCCAGATTCCATCCATCCAAAGAAAAATTACATCGATTTTAGTGAAGCACAAAAATTCGAAAAAATTGAAAAATCATTTTTCGGGTTATTTTCGTCGAATTTATTTTTTGAGGTAAGCGATGGTGAAAAAAAGTAAAGGGTCTGTCCATTTGATGCGAAATGACCTATATATGTGCTACGTAGAGCTGAACTGTCATGTGTAACGAGAATACGCTGGGAGTTTCAGTCAAGCTGTGGGTAATTGATTTTCCAGTCGTGCATAGCCGGCTCATCGGCCTATAGGGCCTTCTCCCGTCTGAATCAAACCGTTCACTGTCACTCGTTGCGATCGCCGTGCACGCTTTACACTTTTCAGTCTGCCTAAGCAGAGCACAGTTGGTGGTGTGTGGGTGGAGGGGGGGGGGGGCAAAAATATAGCAAATGCGGAGATGGCGAAGGAGCTCCGGCAACTTCGCACCTGCAACGTTAGCCTATGGCTGTCGTAATGAGTGCGATAGGAACGGTACGATAAGTGTGAGATGCTGAGAAGTGCACAATGCTCGCTGCACACAGTAAACCAGACGATGAGAATGGCAGTGAAAGGAAACGAACGGTGACGAAAAAGCTCCGCCGGTCGAGAAACCAGACAAAAATTATAGGATGAGTCTTTCACTCCTTTGTGAATGAATGACCAATAATTTCAATTATAAAATAAAAAATAATAAAAAATAAAAAAATAAACAAACGAATAATCAAAATAAAAGTTGGAACGATCCATACATAAAAAATAAAAAAAATAATCAAAATAAAAGTTGGAACGAACCGGAAAATTGGGATAAAATGTTGCATAACAGTCTGAAACAGAATTTTCTTTTTCTTCCCTCTTCGTCAACCATTCCCAGTCTCTCTGTCTCCTCGGCATAATTCAACGGGTGAGCGACGTTTCTGTTGCCATAAAGAGAATGAGATGGAGCGGGGAGGTAGAGAAGAAAATAAGAATGGCGAAAGGGGAGGGGGTTGGGGGTGCGTGCGCTGTGGGATAAAACAGAGGGGATGAGACGAGGAGCGACGCTGGTCCCTCTGTTTGATCCGCAAACACTGTAATTGCCTAGAATATTATATTAGGTACGCCGTTGTGGATGTTTGGGGCTCCGTTGCTGCCGTTGATGCCGTCGCTGCTCCGAGACGGCTCGTTCCCTCTCCCTTTTCCCGTCTCTCTCCCTCGTTGGGGCGAATCGAGACGACGACGACGACGACAACGACGACAACGTCCTTCACCCCCGTTGCCTGCAGCGCCCGGTGTTTCCCTCGCGTTGCCAGACCGCCTGCACCGACGGCGGAATAATAATTTATTTTGCTTTCACGCTCGCTACGTGGTGTCCTGGTTGCGTCGACGCGACGAGGATACGACGAGGCAGCTCTTGCCGCAGATACGAGACTGCACGTTCGGCGCTCGTCGTATACAGTCAGGCGAACGACACGACAAGTTCCGGAAGAAAATCCTTGTCGAGAGAATTGTTATTAATATTTCTACAATATTTATCTGTATGTAAGAATTTATTGGCTCGAAGGGTTTGCCAGATTTTTTTACAAGGTCTCCTTGTTACATACTTATACAATATTTATGTACCATATTAATAGAATTTTTGTAACGAAATATTTGGGACGACATTTTTTATTTATTTACTAGGTAACGATTTTTATTGGAGATTATGCAGAAGCTGGAGACTTCAATAATCAATGGATGCAAACTATATATAAATGATTATTAATTTTTGCACGTGAAATATATGATTAATTGCTTTTTTAAATTTAAACAAAAAATTTGGGATGCTTTTTTTTTTTTTTTTTTTTTTTTTTTTTTTTTTTTTTTTTTTTTTTTTTTTTTCTAGGAACAATAATTCTCATTTCTATTGGAGGTTATTCAAACGAAACCGGAGACTTCAATAATCAATGGATGCAAACTATGTATAAATGATTTTTAATTCTTACACATGAAAAATAATTAAACTCGTTTAATTTATTTTTTCAATTAAACTAAAAGCAAGGAAAGTGCAACTATTCCATCAGCTTCGTATATTATTTACCGCAGCGACGTTCCCCATTTATAATCGATTCTACTGCCTCTTTTGTGTTCCCTTTGCACACGACTGCAAGTTAAGGGTCGCGTTCGCCAAAGAGAAGAAGAAGTAGTAAGCGACGTGTTAGTTAAGGTCGAAGGGCGTTTGTTGTAGAAAAGATTCGACGTAGGCCACGGTCACCGACAGCTATATACCTTTGTACGTATATAAATATATGTATATGTACACACGTAGTTTCCTTCACGTGTACCAAAGTCTATACCTGTTCCCTAGTCGAGAGGCGACGGATCGATATGACCGCTCGGGTTTCTTGGTCAGAAACCTAAAAAAAAAAAAAAATCCTCTCCTCCACTTTTCAATTCAACGAAATCGAGCGAATTTTCCGAGACCGCGAGCCTTTTGGTTCCATTATACCTGCGATGACTTTTTAGTGACCTTTGAAATTTTGATTCTCACGAAAGCCCTTCGTGAACTAAAATTCTTATATAACGACGAATCGCTTTTCGTCAGCGATTCGTATTTCGACGAACGTGAAAGGTCATTTCCAGGGTTCGTCCCACAGCGGAGAGCAACTCGCACGTGGGATTCGGAAAAAAAAAGAGAAATGTTGTTCCACGAGTCGAATGAGAACAAGCGAGGCAACGAGCGTGTATTTTACGAGCCACAGACGAAAAGTTGAGGGACCATAAATCCTGGAATATACGACGAGAGTATATTTTACCAACAAAAATAACAAAAAAAAGGAAAATAAAAGCTCTGTGACTTTTGCCAAACGTGTGCAGAGAGTCTGAAATAGATTTTCGATAGGGTTTGCGTGACGGATCACGTTGCGCATGGTACAAACTTTTCGGGAGCCACTGGTACCATTTTTGTTACCAATTCTGAATAAAAAAAGACACCGAAAAAAAAAATATTCAATATTTCCACTGGAACCAATGTTTACTTTACGACAGATAAAAAAAAAATCAATGAACCATAATTGTCCAGGTTACCGAATCAGTGAACCCCCGGATTAAAAATGGTCCATATTGCTCTATCGGCAACCGCATAACCAGCCAAAAAGGGCAACCCTTCCAATTCTGAATTAAAAAGACACCGAAAAAAATATCTACTGGGCCCAATGTTCACTTTACGACAGACCAAAAAAAAGTCAATGAACCATAATAATCCAGGTTACCGAATCAGTGAACCCCGGAATAAAAATGGTCCATATTACCCCATCGGCAACCGCATAACCTGCCACAAAGGGCAGACAGGGGTTGGTTTCCATGCAACTCTGGAGTTGCATTTCGGAGTTGAGAGTCTTCGCGGCCGGTCCTCGCCCCTGTGGAAGGATTCGTGGGGGTTGAGGGTTGAAGGGGGTGATGTAGAGGGGAGGGGTAGGTAATCCCCCCCCCCCCTCGCAGGTTGCGTTGGTGTGGGATCGATGTGGTTTGGCAGGGAGGCCACATTGAGCTACCAGGAACCGTCATCCACCTTTGCCACTACCATCCCCCTCCCCCTCACCCTCCCCCCACCCCTCACCCCCCCATATTACCGTCACTACAACCATCAGCCACGAACTCCAGAACCGAGCTCCTCGTCCTCGTCGTCGCAACCCTCTCAAAATCGTCCTCGCCCCCAGAAACCCTGGCGGGGGTGGCGTATATTGATCTGTCGAGGCCACGCCCACCCACCCCCGCATTGGCCACGCCCACATCTCGAGCATCAACCTTTTCGGGATGCTGCGGGGGTGGCTGGGGGATGAGGGGGATGTGCTACCTAACTCCCCTCCAACGCTCCGCTCATTCACTCGTTTTTATAACTACCCCCTCCATCCCTCCATACCTTCCTCCCCCCTCCCCCTTTCCCTTTTGGTACCAACTTTTACCCTCCGTTCACGATTTTTCCCCACGGCAATTTGTTAAACTGACGTCTAGATCGAGGAGCTCTTGTCAGGTAAAGTTATATATATGTGGGAGAGGGTAGGTATATATGGAGATGGGAAGGGTTGGAGACGAGCGTCGATATCTATACGTTTGATCGTGTCGTAGGCGATGTGCTTGGGGGATGGTTGGGAGATGTATTTGGTTTACCTGACTGACGACAAGCGATGGGACGCACTTTGGAAAGTTGAGGGATGGTAGAGGAGTTCGAGTCGAGTTGAGTTGGGAGGGATACCTGGGCGACTGAGGTCACGCGAGGAGGTCGATGGGACGATGGAACAGTCGGTGGCATGAGAAATGAGAGTCGGCTGAGCGGTAATCCTGACTTTGGGTTTTTTTTTAGTGTCACGAAAAAGTAGAGAAAATTTCGTAGGTCGAATAAATTTTCCAACAGTCATTTTTTGGGCTGACATTTGATTTTTTTTTTTACCTGACTTAGACTTTTTTAGCGTCACGGAAAATAGAGGAAATTTTCGTAGGTCGAATACATTTTCCGACAGTCATATTTTGGCTGTGACATGATTTTTTTTTACCTGACTTTGGGTTTTTTTTTTTATCGACATGGAAAATAGAGGAAATTTCGTAGGTCGAATAAATTTTCTGACAGTAATATTTTGGCTGTGACATTTGATTTTTTTTTAATTGGCACGTGAACAGCTTGGAAAGTCGAAGGAGAAATTTAAAAAAAGTTAGGGAAATTAAACACACCCTTAGCATTGAGTATATCGTATATTTCCAGGTTGTTAGCGTAAAGTGGAAAAGTTGAAGAGCCTCCTCGAGGGTCTTGGTTGGGCCACTCGTGCGGCCCCCGCGATTTCACGAAAATCTGCCTCCGAGATAGTTGCCTCGAATGCTCGTTTTAAATATGTCGTTTACGAACGAGTAATCGCTCGAGCCTCCCCCCCTTCCCCGGGGACATTTCGAAAGATAGCTTCTGAATCTCCTTTCTCTCCCCAACCGCATTTCCACGATAAGATGCTTTTTATTCGCCTCGTATACAAAGATCAGTTTTCGACGATTTTCCTTCTCGGAAAAAAAAAATTATAAAAAAATTGCAATGGAAAAGAAAATTATTTCGAACACATCGAATACTTCGCTTTTTATTCGCCTCGTATAAAAATAAATTCACTGATTCACCTTTCCAGTGAGAAAAAAAAATTATAAAAAATTGCAATGAAAAAAAAATTATTTCGAACACATCGAATACTTCGCTTTTTATTCACCTCATATAAAAAGAACGGTTTCCGAGGATTTTCCTTCATGTAGAAAAAAAAAGTTATAAAAAAAATTGCAATGGAAAAGAAAATTATTTCGAACACATCGAATACTTCGCAATTATAATAGCCATTCACTGATTGCCCAGGAATTCATTGATTCACTTTTCCGGCTACAAAAAAAATTATAAAAAAAATTGCAATGGAAAAGAAAATTATTTCGAACACATCGAATACTTCGCAATTATCATAGGCTTTCACTGATTGATCTTTGACAATCGTCGCGACGCCGAAGACGTCGTCGGCACGTGCGTCGTCTCTTCTCGTCGCTGCGAAGGAGAAAGTACCTGCTATGCACAGACGTCGAGTCTGCGGCGATGCTCACCTGGTCTCCTCGCTGCAGCTTCGTTTCACAGTTGGGGGGCAGTGGGGGGAGTCCCCCCCCTCCCCCCTGCTTCTTGGGGGTCACCCAACCGTTTCTCGGTTCTCTCTTTTTCCGTCTCTCGTATCAGACCCACGAGATCTTCTCACACGAGAAGTAAACAAATCCCCAGCCACTTGCCTCGCGCTAAAATCGACATAGAACCATCCTCTCGCTATCACACCTCGGATTATCTCGAGAGAAACCCGATTTCGGGAATAAATTAATTCACAAATTATTTTACGAGCCTCCGAACCGGTCCTCCGAATTTTTCGAGCGAGGTTCATTGGACATGTCCCAGTTACTGACCGGAATTTAACTTTTTATTAGTAAATGTCAACGTTCGCGACTAAATATTTTCGTCCCGTATTAATTATTCACGTTTCGTAACTCCGAAGCAGAGGACCGTTAAACTTGTGTTTTTGATTTTATTTTTATTTATTGGTTATATTTCATTTTCGTTTCCGCGATATATAAATTAAAATTCCGCGATAAAAAAATAAATTTAATTAATTTTGAAAAAATTTCGCAGTCGGTGAGTTAAACGCAGGGTCAGAAACTGGGACACTCGAATTGCTCCTCTTTCTCGACTTGTCTCCGTGCAGCTATGCATTCCACTCGAGCGTTCATGTCTCTCGATATATGTATACAAAGTACGTCTCGCGGTGGCAGTCAACGAACGGACGGGCTATTAACTTTTAGGAGCGCTTAGAACGTGCCTCGCCCGTTGTACACTCTCCCACAGGTCACCGTAGCACCTTTCTTCGATTGAGAAATAAGCGTACGCTACAATCATCGCAATTGTCGTCGACACGAATTCTCGAAGTCAGCGAGCTGATCCCATACACTGCGAATAAACCTCTTCGATTGTAGTTACAATGCGTCTAGTCGTCTACGTAACGTAGAAAGTCCGGGCAATTAATTTTCGATACGTCGATAGACTGGACTGCGAATTAGCAGGAAAAAGTTTTTTTCCTGCTAATTCGCATTTTTTCCTGCACATTTCGTACTACAATTATTCTCAATTATAAATTCCCCGATTGAGAATAATTTTTGTTAGAAAATTCTAACGAAATATTTTTCTAACGAGACATTTTTTTTTTTTTTTTTTTTATAATTGAGGATTATTCTCAATAAATTCCAGGATTGAGACCCATTTTCGTTAAAATTAGGAAAAAATGTTATATTATTTTACAGACGTGCTCTATTATTTTTTATTTTTATTTTTTTATTTAACAGTGCCCTTAAAAATATATAAAAAAATTATGGCGAAATATAAGGCCGCAATAAATCAACGCGAGATAAATATAAATACCTCTAAATTATCATATTAATTTTTATTTTACAGTCCGTAACGAATCGTGTGTCACGTATGCGAAAGTAATGCATGTACATTACTCCGACTAATTAGAACGTGAGTCATCTGTGTGGATATTATTGGGAGCGTCGCGTGTGCCTTCCCCGACGAAGCCGCCAAGGGAATCTCCTGGGAAATGGACTCTAAATAAACGAACTTATGGAAAAAAAAAAAAAAAAAAAAAAAAATTATAAAGCAGGGCTGTAAAATAATATAACATTTTTTTAACAGTTAAAAAGACACCGAAAAAAATATTCAATGGGACCAATGTTCACTGGGGAATTTCTTAGGGAATGGACTCTAAATAAACGAACTCATAAAAAAAAATAAAATAAAATAAAAAAGCTTCCTCTATGAAGCAAAAAAAAATAGCCTAGTGCTATTTTTTGCGATTCTTTTTGCGCGTGCAGCTCGAACTGTCAACGCGACTCACGTGCGTGCTCGACGAGCGCGAGCGACTTGGCGATTCAGCACGTGCGCGACGGCGGCTTCTGCTACTGCACGCACGCCACGCACTTGGCCCCCCGCGACCCCTCCCCCCCCCCCCCTTACCCTGGTCACGTCCGCACCGCCTCCGCACTCGTCGTATTACAAATATAACACGAGATCGATAATCGTACTCCAGGTGACACATAATTACGAGGGCTTCTGTCGATGACATCGCCGAGCGACTGGCAAGCCTGGGGGGCCCACCCGCGGGGCACTCGCGCGCTGCTCGCGTCCGCGTCTGACGTAACGAGAGCGCGCGAGCCGTATTTACTGGAATAATGGTAGAGGGGGGGGGGGGGAGGGGGGGACAGGCGAGGCGATGAATCGAGCGGTCGGCCAGTCGGTCGAGACCTCGGCCCCGAGGGTTGAGAGACTTCGTCGCGCGGCTAAATACGTAGGGACGGGATGTACCAGTAGTTGACCGGTGGCTAAGTCCGACCGGGGAACGATATATGTTCAGTGATGAATTCCCAATAAACTGCGATTCTTAATGATTATTTTTTTCATTGAGGAATATTTTAACTGGCCTAGATTTTTTATTTTCAGAAAGGGAAATTGTAGTATTTGTTGCAATTTCATCGACAAGATATGTTGAATGATCCTTTATAAAAAAAAAAAAAAAAATTGAGAAATATTTTTACTGGCTTAGATTTTTTTACCTCAGAAAGGGAAATTGTAGAATTAATTGTAGAATTATAATAGTAATCACGTTGATTCATCCTTTATTTAAAAAAAAATGAGGAATATTGTAACTGGCCTAGAATTTTTTTTTTTCCGCAGGAAGGGAAACTGTAGAATGTATTTGTCGCAATTCCATCGACGAAGCTCAGGATTAATGCCACGAGTGACGTTTATACCGCGCGATATTCCGTAACGAGTGCGGACCATCGGCGACGAGGCAAAAGCGAGCGACCTTCCGCTTTTGTGTTTGCCCCACGGATCTCCTCTCATTAATGAACAAAAAGATAATTGGTGGGGATTACGTAGGAGATGATCCAAGGACTCCTTCCGGATCTCCGTCAGCGACGAGATCGCTCCTCTATTCTTCAGGGGTTTTTTTTTCCTTTCGTTCTATTCTCGAATCCAGATATCATTCGGGTCGACCTTTGTCTCGGTCTTTTTATATTTCTTCTTTGCGAGCGGAGGTATCTCCGGATTTAAAATAAAACCTCTTGCACTTGGCCTGAGATAAGTCAAGTGAATTTAATATTGGAGCACTGAAGGACTCCATTAAAAACATTTTATTAGCGCACTTGGAAAAAGATATTAGCTTCTTCTCGAGGAGGCAGATAATATTATCTATTAAAATAATACCTATTATTATGATTAACAATATAAAAAATATTTATCAGACAAGATAATTCTTATCAATAAATGTAAACATTTCCTCAACATTAAATTTCTTACCGACGTCAAAAGTGACTAATTCATTTTATTTACGATACGAAGCAGCGCAATAAAATATTAGAAAATATGACTTTATGACTCATGAACTCCCCAAACCCATAAATTAATTTCATCAACTCCGCAAATAAAATGGTGCACTCGCAGCGAATTATTTCTAATTTATTAATTATTAAATCAATTAAAATCCGCCTGCAATTAAATCACTGGTAATACATTTCCCAACGCAAATGCGGCGCAATATTTTTCGTTTCGTCACGGAAATTCTCGCGGGTATCGTCGTCGTCGCCGACGACGAAAAAGATTCTCTAATAAATCGCAGCCCGCGTCGAGATTTATTCGTCCTCTCGGATCGGCGGCTCACACGCGAGAAGAGTCGCTGCTGCTGCTGCTGCTGCTGCATTGGCCCGGCGAGTCCGAGAAATCATCGTCAATTTGCAATCCTCGGAATGGGCCGCGAGAATGAAAGGGCCACGTAGACTGTTACGCGGCGAATGCACGGAATGGGGTATCGCCTGTGTATAATCGTATAATAAACCCCAGGCGTCGTGGACGTCGGTAGCGTCGTCTCTTGATTTGCAGTCACGGAGAGCCGCTGAAACACACCGTGAGACTGAATGGGACGCGAGCGGCGGCGATATGATAAATAAGCAGCCCCGGGGGTCTGCAGCCTTACGAACAATAATTATCCAATACACACCGTACGTCTTGGTATTTGATACGGGAATTACGACATTGACATCGTGTCGGTTATCAATTTTCATATATTTTCAAACAATTCTTTTTTATTTCGTTCTTTGTCTCTTTATTTTTTTTTTGGCAAAATTATTTTACTGATACTTATTGTACAGTACTTATTTTACTGATTATTATCAGGTCACAGAAATATTAATAATAATAACAATAACTGTGTCAGTTATCAATTTCCATATTTTTCTAACCAATTATTTTTTATTTCTTTAATTTTTTTTTTGGGCAAATTTATTTTACTGACCTGACAATATATTACTATTATCAGGTCACAGAAATAATAATAATAGTAACCGTGTCGGTTATCAATTTCCATATATTTTAACACAATTGTTTTTTATTTCTATTTTTATTTTTTGGGCAAAATTTTTTTTACTGACCTAATAATACATTATCAGGCCACCCAAATAATAATAATAATAATAATAATAATAATAATAATAATAATAATAATAATAATAATAATAATAATAGCTCAGTAAAAAAATTCTAGTCTGATAATACCATTATAACACGATTATCAGGTCTTTGTACAATTTAATTTCTGCTGTTTCTCAATTTCGGCGAACGAAAAAAAAAAACGTACAAATTTTTAGAAAGTTGATAATCGAAATGGGTAGTCGACACGATAGTTCGCCAAAACTGCAGGAGCAATTGCCGCGTTTGTTGAGCGCGGTCGACGGGTTCACGACCCTCGACTGAACCCTGCCGAGTGTAAACCATATAATTTCATCTGTACGTGCAACGCACGACCGTCGTCCGCCGACGTTCCGTCCCTCATTCTTCTTCTATTGCCACGACGATCGCTCCGACGTATCTTGTATCTTCGGTCCGACGGTACTTGTGAGGTATTTACGTAAATATTGAAATCTTCCCGTATTTACGTAATCGCGTCCCGGCCGCGTATTTAGGTGTATATATACAACTGCGTGTGTATATACTATATATATGTGTACGTATATATATATGCGGTTTATTGCGGAGCTGTACGCAGCTGCCTCGTCGTGTTAAACCGGAGCCACTGGCGATGCGATTAGCCTGATCTATTACCCTGAACACACTTAACCGCGACGACTACGATCGACCCGAACGTTGCGTTCCACGCAATTCTTCTCCGGCTTCCAAACCCATTTCGTTACGATCGTTGATTCGCGTAATGGAGAAGAATAAAAAATAAAAAAAAAACACAACGGAATCCAGAAATTCGCAAGAGGCCGGAACATTTTTTTACCTTCTTGACGACTCATCGATAGATCAATCGCATCTATTGTGCAATAGTATTTTTTTACTGCATTTTTTCTGCAGGCCTCAATTCTTCAGCTTCTTTCATCAAAACAGATTTCACAGGATAATTAAGGTTCAAAATAAAAAATAAAAAAAATGTCTGACGTCTGCGGAATCGAACCTGCGAATTAAATCGTCGGCCTTGGCGAACAATAAATGATTAATCGCAGTCAGGTTTTTGCTGCAAAAAGCGGAGAGTGGGAAAAGAATTCGGAGGTCGTTGAAGATTTTTTAGAAATATTTTACGTTAATATTAGGCTTCGGGATAAATAGGAAAAAAATTCGGAGGTCGTTGAGGGTTTTTAGAAATATTTTACGTTAATATTAGGCTTCGGGATAAATAGCAAAAAAATTCTTTCTGACGTTGGACGAATCGTGCGCGTGAATTAACTCATTGATGGTTTTTTTTTTTGCGAAGGATAATAGACCGAGTTTGTATTCATCAACGAAACGTCTTACAATTCTACTCGACTCGAGAACGATTTCAGCATCGGTAGGTCACACGTCACACTGAACACGATTTCCCCCACCGATTCGTATAACGATTCCTTTTGCTCGCCGAGAGATCGCAATAACCGGTACAAAGATCCGCTAATGATTCCCGTAATCGTTGCGAAATCGTTCGGCAAACGATAACAATAAAATGAACCCGATATATACCCTTTCAAAATATGTATAACGAAGCGAATACATTTTTAATCGGATGAAAGTGATGAATATAGACCGGTTCATATTTTTTTCGATTTACGTGTATCATTGGTTGGTCATTTACGTTGATCATTGGTTGGTCCATATTGAACCACCTTTGTCCTACGATTATGGCCTCATATTTATTTATATGTACACAGGATCATTTTCCTTGAGACTCGCTTTGTTTAACCGATCGCTGCTTCCCATTTATCGGATCTTACGTACCCTGTTTTCTTTGTGTGTCCGAGGAACGTCGAGATGAACACTTGACAGCTGCAAGCGAAACGATGTTGCGAAAGAGTCGGCTTCTCAGCGTCCTACGCGTCTCGGAAACTCGAGAAAATCGGTCGATGATCGAGCAGCTGTTGACCGGGGTCAGTTGGATCGGGTCTTGGGTTGTGTTCATCCTGATAAAAAAAATCGATTATACGCGTCTCGAAAAATCGAGAAAATCGGTCGATGATCGAGCAGCTGTTGACCGGGGTCAGTTGGATCGGGACTTGGGTTGTGTTGATCCTGATTTAAAAAAAATCGATTCTAGGTGTCTCGAAAAATCGATAAAATCGCTCGATGATCGAGCAGCTGTTGACCGGGGTCAGTTGGATCAAGACTTGGGTTTTATTGATCCTGATTTTAAAAAAATCGATTCTAGGTGTCTCGGAAACTCGAGAAAATCGGTCGATGATCGAGCAGCTGTTGACCGGGGTCAGTTGGATCAAAACTTGGGTTGTGTTGATCCTGATAAAAAAAATCGATTTAAATGCGATGCAATAAAAATTGAGTGGTGAATTATAAATAATTTTTCGAGTGTAGATTGGAGAGGAGGCAGCTGATATCGATGTGGTAATCCCTTCGATCAATTAGCTTCGAGAATTGGGAAAATCGCTCGATGATCGAGCAGCTGTTGACCGGGGTCAATTGGATCAAGACTTGGGTTGTGTTGACCCTGATAAAAAAAATCGATTTAAATGCGATGCAATAAAAATTGAGTGGTTAATTATAAATAATTTTTCGAGTGTAGATTGGAGAGGAGGCAGCTGATATCGATGTGGTAATCCCTTCGATCAATTAGCTCCGAGAATTGGGCAACGCGATTGCACGTTGCCAAGCATCAAGCGAGAAGACATCGCGCAGAAAAAAAAAAATTGGTGAGCAGAGCTCGTTCTATATGTTCGTGGAGTCAAGAGATCCGCATCTACCTACGGATATTAATTATCTGGGGCAAAGATGCGCTCACAATGCGCTCGCCGACCGCGCGCGCAGCGAGGCGGACGCTATAACACATCCACGCGGTGCGTCCAGAAATCGACGGCCGCTCTCGCGGTTGCGGACGATGACTACTTTCGCTTTTCCTTGTTCTTGTACCCTCGGCGAGCGCTGAGCCGATGCGGCAGGTCCGAGGCTATATTTGTACCATTTAGGCTAACTTTTTTTTGGCGAAAATTTTTTTTTCCGATTTAACGAAATTTTAAGACCCTATCCGATGGGAAATTTTCCGCTGATTCCAAATATGACCGGTTTTTGCCCGAAAAATGAAAAATTCCGGGAGAAAAACGCGAAAAACGATTTTTCACTTTTTCCGAATTTTGGCACTTCACTAAAATCGGTGTAATTTTTTTTTGGATGAATGGAATCTGGATTTTCTTTTTCCATTCGAAAGATAACACTTTAATGAAGAGAATGCCGCTTGGCAGAAAGCGATACCTCGATTTTTCGATTTTTTGCAGAATTTTAAAGTTGACCCTCAAAAATCGCAAATTTTTAGAAGGGGTACCCCTTGCCGGTTTTTTGGGCGAAAAAAAAAATTTTCGATTTAACGAAATTTTAAGACCCTATCCGATGGGAAATTTCCCGCTGATTCCAAATATGACCGGTTTTTGCCCGAAAACTAAAAAGTTTTAGGAGAAAAACGCGAAAAACGATTTTTCACTTTTTCCCAATTTTGGCACTTCACTAAAATCGGTGTAATTTTTTTTTGGATGAATGGAATCTGGATTTTCTTTTTGCTTTCGAAAGATAACTCTTCAACGAAGAGAATGAGGCTAGGCGGAACGCGATATCTCGATTTTTCGATTTTTTGCAGAATTTCAAAGTTGACCCTCAAAAATCGCATATTTTTAGAAGGGGTACCCCTTGCGTTTTTTGCGAAAAAAGGGCGAAAAAAAAATTTTCGATTTCGCAAAGTTTGAAAACCCTATCCGATGGGAAATTTTCCGCTGATTCCAAAAATGTCCATTATTTGCCCGAAAAATAAAAAATTTGATGAGAAAAACGCAAAAATCTAATTTTTTTTACGATTTTTTTTTCTACATAACGACGGTAATTTTGCCGCGACTCTTTCCGACTTTTAACGAACCCAGCGACTATAAAAAATCTAACGACAAAGCTCAATATGGACTCGCAGAGGCACCGAGATTGCTTCGCGGACCTTTGACACAGCAAAGTCGTCCATAAAACACCGAAACGTAAAATTTCACACCGGGAATTCTCGTTACGGCTGTGCGAGCCGCGTGACACAACTCCTCTGATTGTCTCGCGTTGGATCATCCGAAGCGATGCTAAATTGAAGGAAAACAGCAAGGTTAACCGTATTGCAAAGCGTAACTCTTGCCAACGTGACGACGCGTGAGTTACGCGTCGCGTTACAATTATGAATTATGACCAATCAATCGACCAACCCTACAGCAATAAAGTGGTCTCGAATCTGGGCCAACTATTTATATTGCCGCAACGTGACTCTGACGCAGTCGTCGCGTTACAATCGCGACGTGCCCCCTAGCGAGAGCGTCATCAACCACTGGCGTTGATAATTACGTTACGTGACAAAATCCTTATCAATTGTTTCCTCTCAGGGTTAAAATATCGAAAAATCTTTCGAGCAAATGATCAATATGGGGTTCGAGGATTTTTTAATTTTTTTATTTGGAAGAGCGTCGAGAAGACCACTGAAAAAAAAATCGAGCGAATGATTAATATGGAGTACGATCTTTTTTTTTAATTCTAAAAACTTTATTTTATTTATTTTTTTTATTTGGAATATCGTCGTGAAGACCACTGAAAAAAAAATTTTGAGCGAATGATCGATATGGAGTACGATCTATATTTTTTAAAAATTTAAAAACTTTATTTTATTTACTTTTAATTTTATTATTTATAAGATCGTGCATTATGAATCCCAGTATTCTTGTATATGCATAATAAAACATCTATCTATCTATCTATCTATTTATAAGATCGTCGAGAAGACCACTGAAAAAAAAATATTTCGAGCGAATGATCGATATGGAATACGATCAGTATTTTAAAAAATGTCTAAAAACTGTATTTAATTTATTTTTTAATTTTTTTATTTGAAAGATCGTCGAGAAGACCCCTGAAAAAAAATTGCTACGTCCTCGGCCCACAAAAAAAATACTAACCCGTCCGTCATTCGTGCTCCGCATAACGAAATGCAGATATATAACGACTCGTTACAAAATATCTTTTTCAAGCCATATCCACCAAAATTGGTCCGCGCGATTTTTGACGTCTCTTTTTTAAATCCTTTCAAGACAATGCAACCCCCCTTGCATTCCCTTTTGTCAATTCCGAGTTGAATAAAAAAAAATAAAATAAAAAAGCGAATGGATGAAAAATGTGCGAGCAATATTCTTATTCTTCAGTTTCTGCGCCGAGCAGAAAAAAAAATCCGTGGCCAGGGTCAACCGAAGCATCAGGATCATCTTCACCGACGTTTTACTCTCGGATCGGATCTCGGTATCCCCACTCCGCAATATCCGATCCGATCGGCGTGGGCCTCACAGAGGCTGCCAGAACCGAAGAGAGCGAAGAGTTTACCTTGTCCAAGAAGCGATGCAACCCCCGGATCTTCCTCTCCCACCAGCTCGAAGCGCCCCCCATTGGTCTCCTGTCGGCAGAGCCACTGCGTGGCATCCTCCTTGCACCGCCACCCGAAGACTTTCTCCGAAAGAGCCTCGACAACTATATAAGCCAGATCCACGATGTTTGAAGCACGTTAGAGCAATTCGTCGCTTCCTCCGAACAGTTCATCAAGAACCAACCGAGTCGTGCTTAAGTTGTTGTTTTTTCCCCTCCCCAATCCGCGCTCCACTCGCGGTTTCGGAGTTTTCGTTCTTGTCGACGGTTTCAGTGAAACGATTTTTTTTTTTCGTTAACGAGCAGCTTATCACTGCAGAATCGTGAAATCGTAGTGAGGAAGGTCAGGTACGAGACATGAGGCCCGCCGGAAAATGGGCCCATTTGGCCGTCGCCATCGTGGCCACCGCACTTATGGTGCCGGCCTGCATCGCTGAACGTAAGTTTGGGTTTTTTTTATCAGTGGACGATAACGCGAAATTTTTTGGGCTGTAAAAAAAATAAAAATAAAAAATTAGAATATTAGAAGATTAAATTGAGAAATAAGAAAAAATGAGAATATTAAAAGGCTAAATTCAAAAATAAGAAAAAATGAGAATATTAAAAAATGGAATTAAAAAATGGATGTGTGAAACATCTCGAGACGTGTTTTGCCTCACGCGAAGTTTATGATCAACTCAGGAAAGTCGTTTTTACGCTCGTTGCTCCTGAAAAAAAAGAGCACAGGGAAGTAAATCGCTCCCCCGAGCAAAACGAGAAGAGTTACGCGACGCGACGTCACCGTCGACAAAATTACAATTTAACGCGCAATTTTTATCGTCGCCCATATTTCACTCCTCGAATGATCTACAAAAACATTTCCTGTCTGAGAAACTTTTAGCTCTTTCTTGCATTGCAACCGGAAGTAAAATTGAAATATTAAACGCAGGCAAAAACATTCACAAACCTTAAAAAAAAATTGTTTTGGACATTTTTGTATTGAGCATAAAAATGTCAGCAAGAGTTGCTTATTTTTGTCGCCATCCAAACCGGAAATAAAATCGAAATATTAAACACAGGCAAAAACATTCAGAAATCTTGAAAAAAATTGTTTTGGATTTTTTTTATTGGGCATAAAAATGTCACCAAGAGTTGCCTATTTTTTTCGCCATCCAAACCGGAAATAAAATCGAAATATTAAACACAGGCAAAAACATTCATAAATCCATTAAAAAAAAAATTGTTTTGGAATTTTTTTACTGAGCATAAAAATGTCACCAAGAGTTGCTTATTTTTTTCGCCATTAAAATCGACCGAAGGACGAAAGGATCCGCGTCTCCACTTCCGCCAGGGTCAAGGTGTTCAGCTAAAGGCTAAAAAAAAATCCGCGCATGCGCGAAGCTCTTTGAAACTGGCGGTTTATCGGTCGTAAAAAAAGATGCGGCGAGTCAACAGCCGTCTGGAATCATGAATGGTCGGTCACGGTGGTTGACAGTGAGATTCAAGCGGTGAAAAGTGGATGGCCTTTCGTCTCGAGCTCCTTGGCTACTCCGCCGACGCCGACCCTGATATTTCACCAGCGGACTTAATGATACATCCAGAAACAATAAAATTACCGGATAAACAAGTATTAAATTGAATGTCCCCTGGAAAATGAATTCGTGACCGAGCCGTCACTCGTCACTCGTATTCGCAGCGAGGCTCCGAGAATCTTTTCCAAGCTGTTGCTGCTTTTGCCGATCTCTCACAGATTCCATCAAGGACAATGTCTGCTGAGAGTTGAGTCTCGGTCACGAAGTTAATTATCGTCGGAGTCGTGACTCAGTTATAAACGCGCCGGGGTGAATTTTTTTTTTCTCGTTTTACTCGCACCCATCAATGTAATACACTATGATAACGATCGCGTAGTTAAAGTAATAGTAGAATGCTGAGAGAAATTACAAGAAAAAAAAAGTGAGGCTGAGTGCTAACTATATATTTATATACTTGTAGATATTGTTGAAAAGCGAAACCGAGAAAACCGAATAATTCTGCATCGGACTTCACAAAAAAAAAAAAAGCCAACAGGACTGAGTAAAAATTACATATTTATTAAGAGAGGATAAACTTATAGACATTATTGAAAAGTGAAGCCGAGAAAACCGAACTTCACCGGACTGTGCCACCAAAAAAAAAAAAAAAAAAAAAAAAAAAAAAAAAAAAAAAAAAAGAAAATTGCCGTCGGAGCTGAGTGCAAATTACATATTTATATACTTGTAGATATTGTTAAAAAGTGAAGCCGAGAAAACCGAACGACGATCCTGGCTAAAGTCGTTAAGTAGGTACGTTCGCACGGAGGGAGGGTTAGGGGGGAGGGGAAGGGGGATGAGGGGAGGGGAAGAGGGGACAATCATCGAGGCGCAGAACTCGCGCTCTCGACGCACATCGGCGCTCGGGTCTCCCACACTTTCACCGCGTCGCGCAGCTAGACAAGGAAACACAACTCTACGGATGTTCCTTCCTCGCCGGACGGAAAGAGAAAGAGCGGCGCGCTCGCGCAACGATAATCCGAGAGGTCGCGCCGCTCTTCCTTTGCTATTCACGACGGAGCGCCAGACGACGAGTGATTTCTTCTTCGTGACAACTCTCGAAATGGGGATTCAACGCTGCCGCCGCTCGGAGATCGCTGCACATGCGCAGGGGAAAGGGGGGGGGGGGGGGGGGCGCCTCGCGTGCGAAGATGTGGAGATAAACTTTCTTCCGCAGATTTAATTTTTTTTTATTTTACGACATTTTTATGCCAGCAGAATTTTTTTTGGATAGAAGGATCTCATTTTTTTGGAAGTGACCTAAATATAACTTATCAAAAAGATACAGTATTCGTATTTTACGAAATTTTCCTGACAGCTGAATTTTTTTGCATAGGAGGATCTCATTTTTTTGGAAGTGTTTGACCTAAATATAAATTCTTTGAAAAATAAGGTATTCGTATTTCACGATTTTTTGCGAAATTTTTCGCTCTGCTAGTGGAATTTTGTTGCCTAGGAGAAAATCATTTTTTTCAAAAGTATTTGACCTAAATATGAATTCTTCAAAAGATACAGTAGATTAAATACGCAGATACGGTATTAATCACGACACTTGAGTGGCGTAAACTGAGTACGAGTGAGATTACAGCCCGGAGGTGTTGTCGTATCCAATAAATACCTTCCGTGGAGTTACACGTGTAACGACGTTTAATCCGTCGTCGCTCGTCGCCACGAACACGATAATTTCTAGAGGCCGGGAGAAAGTCGTCGTTTTCCGCGGAGAGCGAAATGCAATGTCAAGAGGAAGATGCGTCGCGGTCGTCGCGCAATTAGATAAGCAATTAAATAAATAGACAAAAAATAACAAATACAAAAAGGAGGCAAAATAAATAAATAAGGAGGCAACATAAATAAAATAAGGAGGCATTGAGAATCACTTTTATCATCGTCTCTTATAATTCGCTTTGGTTTTTTTTTTTATTTCAGCGCCCTCCAATTATCTGCCCCCGTCGACGAGCTACGGAACTCCGAACCTCGGAGGCGGAGGATTCGGCGGCGGCGGCGGCGGCGGAGGTGGCGGTGGATACAGCGGTGGCGCCCCCTCTTCTAGCTACGGAGCGCCCTCTTCCGGCGGCGGCGGCGGTGGATTCGGAGGTGGCGCCCCCTCCTCCAGCTACGGAGCGCCCTCTTCCGGCGGCGGCGGTGGTGGATTCGGCGGTGGACGTCCGTCTTCCAGCTACGGAGCGCCCTCTTCCGGCGGAGGCGGCGGCGGCTTCGGAGGTGAGTTTCGATCGAAAGTCGTCAGTGAGTGTCGATCAAAGAAAAAAAAAAATTAGGAGACGTGAAGAAGACCTCAGAATGACAGTCACGATAGTGACATTTTTCGCAGTCAAAGGTCGTCGGGAAAAAAAAATACATTGCGCAATAATACACAGATTATATACACGTGTATATAAAAATACTAACGAGCCAAAGAATGACAAGCATCCCACTTATCTGCATTCCGACAGTCGCGTGACTCTAGTCACTTTCGATTTTTAACGGCGTCGCGACATTTGAGGCGAATGACTGGTCACAGTCATTGGCCACACATATCCTGAATGTCTCGATTTATTTATTTATTTATTTATTTATTTATTTATTAGTGGACGAGACATATCCTTGAAATTTGAAACCGTGAAATCTCAATCGAGTAACCATTTTTTATTTTTATTTTCATTTTTATTTTTATTAAAAAAACGCACTGTACTAAATTACAGGTCAGTAGGAAATCCCATCGACCATTGAGAATATTATAGTACACAGATCAGACGCATGCCTATCAAATATTAATTATTACAAACTACCAGACATACGAAAATTACAAAACACTAATCACAACCTCGTTTTTAATTTTTCTTCCCGCGTTTTTTTTTTCTCAGGCGGAGCACCTTCTTCGTCTTACGGAGCGCCATCTTTCGGCGGTGGCGCCCCCTCTTCTAGCTACGGAGCGCCCTCATCCGGCGGCGGCGGTGGATTCGGAGGTGGCGCACCCTCTTCGAGCTACGGAGCGCCTTCGTCCGGCGGTGGACGTCCCTCCTCGACCTACGGAGCGCCATCTTCCGGCGGTGGACGTCCCTCGTCCACCTACGGAGCTCCCTCTTCCGGCGGAAGCGGCGGATTCGGCGGAGGCGGTGGATTCGGCGGCGGACGTCCCTCGTCCAGCTACGGAGCTCCCTCGTCCAGCTACGGAGCGCCATCATCCGGCGGTGGACGTCCCTCGTCCAGCTACGGAGCGCCATCTTCCGGCGGTGGACGTCCCTCGTCGACCTACGGAGCGCCATCTTCCGGCGGCGGACGTCCCTCTTCGAGCTACGGAGCTCCCTCGTCCGGCGGAAGCGGCGGATTCGGCGGCGGACGACCCTCGTCCAGCTACGGAGCTCCCTCTTCCGGCGGCGGACGTCCCTCGTCCAGCTACGGAGCGCCCTCGTCCGGCGGCAGCGGCGGATTCGGCGGTGGATTCGGAGGTAGCGCCCCCTCTTCGAGCTACGGAGCACCTTCTTCCGGAGGTGGACGTCCCTCGTCCAGCTACGGAGCGCCTTCGGCTGGTGGAAGCGGATTCGGCGGAAGGTGAGCGATTGTGATTTTTTTTTATGGTGAATTTGTATTCTTTACGGTGCCAAAGAAAAAGTAGCTCAAGATTAATTAATTAAATTAACGATAACATCGAATTGAACTCATTACAATTTTTACAAAATTGACTTTTTGTGGTAGATGAGCGATTGGGATTTTTTATTTCTTAATATTAATAAATTGATCTCTATAACTGATTTAATCGATTTGTTGATTCAGAGATTGTCTCAATATTTGAAATTTCTTTCATTGCTACAAAAAAACAGAACTTTTTGCGACAGGTGAGCGAGAGATTTTTTTTTTAATTTCTTAATATTAATAAATTGATCTCTATAATTGATTTAATCGATTCATCGATTCAGAGATTGTCTCAATGTTTGAATTTCCTTTTGCTTGAAACATCCAACAAACGAGTTCTCAACTTGACCATAAACTCTTCACAAACATCCAACCAGTCTCAGTGTCTAAAACGCATAAAATAATGACAAAGTGACTTTATATTTTCTTTATATTTCCCATGGTCGAATCATTGTCACTAGCGACTCCGTAACGCTGTTATATATATGCAGCGGCAAATATAGTTGACCTCCATAGCCTTAATGTCACAACAGCTCGATAATCGAGACTCCTACGCAGTGTTGTGTAACATCGATTGCTTTTTTTTTTTTTTGTTGGAAACTTTTTTAACTTTTTTGTCTTCTTTGTCATAGCTCTGGATTCGGTGGAAGCGCTCCATCGTCCAGCTATGGTGCACCCAGCGCCGGTGGCAGTTCCGGTGGATATTCCGGTGGCAGTTCCGGTGGATATTCCGGCGGTAGCGGATCTGGTGGATATTCCGGTGGCAGTTCCGGTGGATATTCCGGCGGCAGCGGATCTGGTGGATATTCCGGTGGCAGTTCCGGTGGATATTCCGGAGGCAGCGGATCTGGTGGATATTCCAGCGGCGGCGGCGGCGGATATTCCGGCGGCTCCAGCGGCGGATATTCCGGCGGCTCCAGCGGCGGCGGTGGATATTCCGGCGGCTCCAGCGGCGGCGGTTCCAGCGGTGGACAAGGCTACGCCAGCAATGGCGGATATCAATACTAACCGAACATCCAACGTCCAAAATTCCGCTTCGAACCTCAACAAAACATCATCCGACAAAATCATCCTCACAATTCGAGGTTCAGTCTCACAATCATTTTGTAAAAAAAAAAAAAGGCAGGAATGTGGAGACCAAAAGTCGAGAAAAAAATTGTATACATATAAATACTAGTAGTGAACGAATTGCCCGAACGAAGATTTAAAAGCAGACGCTGTGGCTTTTTTACACTTCGGCCAAACGTGAAAAACTTTGAATTTTATGATTTAAAGGGTCGAAGGGAGGAAAATGATCGATTTATCGACGCGCTTGGCGATCGCAGCGTCTGCGTAGTTTTTATTTATTTTGTAAAGACACGCTTTTTGTACTAATAAAGTCGCTATACGCTGAAACTTATTTTTTATTTTTTTTCCCTCTTTATTTTGTAGTTCGTAAGATTCTGTTTATTTTCGTTGGAGGATGAATGTCATTACTGTTGTGGTTGGCAAAGACCTTTGAGGGTTTCGCGAAGCTTCTTGGAAATTTCCTGGCGTCGGGGAAAGATACGGACAATTATTTCGAGATGGATTACCGAGAAGAGGTAATGTTAGGCGGATTCGTAGCCGAAACGTGGGGCTTACTATACGCGCCCGGGATAAGGTTACTCGGCCGTCGGAGGCCTGGGCGACCCGTTGGTCGATTTATCGATTCACTCGACTCGGATACCGGGGACGCATGAATAACTGAGAGGTCTTTCTATTCCTGCTGCAATCCGGCTAAAAACATATATAGCACACGAACGATGCGACGGCCAACGTTGGAGCTGCGGAATTTTTATTCGCCTGCCGAAATTTTTCCTGCTAAATTTTTTTAAAGCATTTTCAATGGGGATGGTAGATTTTTTAGTATTTTTTTTTAAAGCACTGAAAAGTGGAAGATGGTACTTATAAAAAAAGGGGTTTGAGAGCCTTTTTTCATAAACAAATATAGTACATGACCGATGCGACAGCCAATGATGGAGCTGCAGCATTTTTTTTTCGTCTGCCAAAAATGTTCCTACAAAATACTCACCATTTTTTTCAGCGGTGTCTATGGGTTCATTTTTTATTATGTTTTTTAAAACACTGAAAAGTGGAGGATGATCCTTACAAAAAAAAGGGTTTGAGAGCCTATTTTCACAAACATATATAGCACACGAACGATGCGACGACCAATGATGGAGCTGCAGCATTTTTTTTCGTCTGTCAAAATTTTTCCTATAAAATACTCACCACTTTTTAACAGCAGTGTCAGTGATGGATGGTCAATTTTTTTACCATTTTTTTACATTACTGAAAAGTGGAGTATGGTCCTTAAAAAAAGGATTCGAAAGCCTTTTTTATACACCGTTTATTTTTAACATTTACAATCAACGTATCTTCGGCCACTCGTCCTCAATTATACACGTAGAATAATATACACGTATGTATGTCTGTATGTATGTCCGGTTTGTAATGTGTTTTTTTTTGTGTATGTGTGATGGTCGTGTGTACGTCGTTAATTATTATAATACAGCACTGGAGTACGTTTCATTTTTTTTTTTTCGCTGTCGCAGCTTTGCAGCATTTGTCGTCTTTATTAATTCAACACTCTTCGCGCCTCAGTTGTAACTAACTATTTATTTCTAAGACTGTGGCTATCACACCGGAATTTTTTACAACCTTACGCAAACCTCTGCTCGCTTTTTAATTTTTTTTTTCACCCAGAAGCAGATTTGGTTGTTCCAATTGGATCGAGCAGATAATTGTGTTTCTGTGCCTGGAGCAGTCTTTGATGTCGACGAAAATCTCTCGGATTTTGGGAAATCGATCATTCAAACCAATCCTTCGTTTTTTCGTTGCCTGTTCATTTTATTTCAATTTTTTTCATTTTCCTATTTATCGCATTTGGAAAATCGACGAAAAAGAAAAGTTTTACACAGTATTCTTTCTTTCACACTAATATTTAATACTTTCATTCTCATCTCTTACACTAATAACGGTAGAGCACACTTCGTGATATGTATAGGTTCTTTTTTTTTTCTCTGCCCTCATTTGTGTCGTTACATCGCCATTACAATGTAATTTGTCTCGTTTTTTATGTTTTTTTAATTGATATGTAGGTGATGCCCGATTTTTTTCTGCCGAGCCGCAATAAAACCAATTTACAATTTTCGAAAAAAAAAAAAAAAAAAAAAAAAAAAAAAAAAAAAAAAAACCGCTCAAGCAATTCCCATTTTTTTACGTAATATTGTCAACAAAATTGTCGTCATAATTAAAACCAGGGAAAAATCTTGAAATGCAAATCACGTAATTTTCTCGTCACGATAATAATCCAACAAAAGAGGCGAGTCTTTTGTAACTCGTGTGTGGCACGAAATGCGCAATTAATTGCTAAATTGTCCCGGCTGTTTGTGTCTTCTGCTGTTCGCGAGTGAAAGTCGCTCCCGAGATCATCAATGATTAAATCGAGTCGCGAGTGTAAATTAACGGAAGAGGTGCTGGCTTCTTTCGTACTTTTCTCTTTATCCATTTTTTTCCATCTTTCTATATTTTTTCCCGTTCGCCCTGTTTTCCTTTCGTCGTCGCCAGCGTCTTCGAGCTTTCGTACAGGTAGAAACGATAATTTGTCTTACGTTCTAGGTTGGTATATCTCCTAAATTACCATTCTCCCGCGGCAACGCTACGGCTCGAGCTCCAGAAACGCGTTTCTCTTCGTTGTCCCGGCGCGTCGGGACTCTTCTCTCCGCGCGACTGGTGTAACGAGCTCCACATATCCCATCCGCGTAATAACACTTCTTCCGAAACTTCCGTTTCCACGACTATTTCGCACTTCCCACCAATTCTAATAGCTATTATATAATTTTAATGAGATTTTTCTTACTAAAAAAATACATTAATTTTAATAGACGAAAAAAAATTGGAGCATATCACTTTACCAAAATATAGGCTCAAGAAATACTAAAAAAAAAACGATCGAAATACAATACCAAAAAAAAACATTCATTTTAATAGCCAAAAAAAATTGATGAAAAATTTGAGTATATAATTTGACAAAAATATAAGCTCAAAAAATACTAAAATAAAACATTCATTTTAATAGACGAAAAAAATTTGTTTTTAATTTGAGCATATAATTTCCCAAAAAAATAAGCTCAAATAATATTCGCCCAATAAACCTGCAGAAAGAAGAGTCCCGAAAGCCATCGAAGCTCAACGTCCGACACTCGATTGTTATATTACACATTATACACTATACTTGTGCATATAGAGCCCCAACGATCAACAGCGATAATGACTACACGTTCATTATCCTCTCTACTCGTATATATATATACTAGTAATAGTAGTAGTAGCAGTTTATAATAAGTAATGTATACGTGTATGTATAATCGGCGATCAAAGCAAATCGGTTCGGGGTGGATATATAATAATGGCGGAAACTGAAAGTAACAACAAGGATGACGGTAACAACGATGACCATAATAATTAGATACAGACAACTAGATTGCCCGTCTCGCGCTTGTATATATAGTCTTCTCCTGGATATGTACGGTTGTTGCATAAATATATATATTTATATTCATGTATGTATATGTATATATAATATATATAATATATATATATTTATAATAATTTACCCCCCTCCCCCCCAAGTTTCAAGGGTTCATAACTGATGCCGGTCAGTTTTTTCAACCCCCACTAAAGTCACCCGGCGCAACCCCCCATTTTATTTTCATTTTTTTTTCCTGTTTTCGTGTTTCGTATTGACTTATATAATATATACTCACGATATTCTCTATTTTATAATTTATGTATAATATACTATATGATAAACACAACTTGTTTATTGAGCGCGGGTCGATCCGTCCGTGAGTTATTTTTATTATTTATTTTTTATTTTTTTTTCTCTATTAATAATAATACATACCTCAGACGACATATTCGCACCGCTCGACTCGTCCGATATACATTTAATTTAATTAATAATATATAGAGGAACCACTTTTAATAAAACAACACAGTGCCTGCAATTTTCACGAAGAAAAATAAGTGGCTATTTTTTAGTTACTGAAATCAGTGACTTTTTTTCCGAATTTTTCGGTGACCAATTATTTTCCTTCGTAAATTTCGCCGAGGGCCTAGCACCACATATATGTCAATTTCGCCTGCTTATCGTCATCTTCGTCGTCCGTTGTACTTGATATACAGGGTGATTCAGAATGTTTTTGTCAGCCGTTGAGGAAAAATAGTTTACCATCTCGGGAACAAAGTTACTTAACCGTTTTTCGTAATTCGCAATATTTATTTATTTACAAGCATTAGAAAAAAAATTAACCAATGGGGGACAAATAAATGAATAAATATTTAAAAAATACTATTTATGTATAGTATTTATAGTATTTTTTTAATATTCGTTTATTCATATTCCCATTGGTCTACTGGTTTATTTATTTATTTATTTGTTCCCATTGGTCTATTTTTTTCGAATTTTCAAGAAATAAAAAAATATTGCAAATTACAAAAAACGGCTGAATAATTTCGTTCCCGAGGTGCTAAACTATCATTCTTCAACGGCTGACAAAAACATTCTGAATCACCCTGTATACATATATATCTCTACGTCAAGCCACCTGGGCGGCCTCCAAATCTAATAATGCCGCTCGAGACGATCGAGGACACCAGCCGAAAAAACGCGCGAAATCCTTCGCGTTTCTCTTATCGCCATTCGCGATACAACCGTACTATATATATATATATATTCATCTGTTTCGTTCACGCGCGCACGTCGTCTCAACTGTTTTTTTTTTTTTTTTCGAGGTACGTGTATGGCATATAGCGTCGCGGATACGGCGACGCGAACGCGGGAGCAGGGAAGAACGATCGATTATACGAGTACAAAAGCTTTTCCTGTAACGTAGTACTAACTATATCGTGAGGGCATTTCCGAGGTATGAGGGCGGGCGACTGTACCTGTTTGTCTTGTGTTTTATTTATTATTATTATTTTTTTTAACGTTCGTATGTGGGGCACGTTTAATTTATTAAAATTTAAAATTTTATTAAAATTATATTAATAAAAAATTACGATAAATATAAAATTAATTTTTATTTTTGAAGCCAGGACAAAAATCAAATCATGAACCCTAAAAAAAATATATTTCTAGCGTCGCGAAATGCTAAAAAAAAATCCGATGCCCGGAAACGACCTTTTCGCGGCTAATTAACGGCGTTACCTTCTAATTAGCGCTGCTCGCTCTGAAAAAATTATCAACGCGCCCCAAACGAACGCAGATGCAAACGTAGACAGACAGATGACAGCCGCCGTCGAGGAAATTCAATGATCGATAAATAATCTCTCTCTCCGGGATTTTAACGTGGACGGATCGGCCTCGACGCCTCGCCATTATCGTTATTATTTATTTATTTATTTATTTATTTATTTATTATATTCATCTCAAGCGACTGATAGACTCTAGATATATACATTTTTATGTGTGTATATATATCTCAAAAAAGAAAACAAGGAAATTACTAGGCCTAATTAGCGACGCGGTGCCGTGTGGACAAAAGGAAACCGGGGACAATAGGATTGATGAGTTTTATGCCCGGAGGCTACCGGTCAACAGTGTCGACTTTGCCGGGTGAGACTTGTTATCAGATACGAGACTCTCGTATCGCACTGATGTCATTTTCCCAGCAGGAAAAGCCTCCACTGACATTTCCGAATTCTAAGAGCCTTCAGTTCTCATAAAGACACCTTCGGATCTCCTCAGAACTGGATTTTCGGCAACGCCACCGAAAAAAAAACCAAGAATCACACTTGGGAAGGAAGAGCGGACAGGACGGACAAGCCAGGAGCAGGAAAGGCCACCCCTGGTAGAAAATCTGCAGCATTATATTAAATTCAACCCAAACCAGGCCCGGATCTGGATGACACGACCCTGACCAGGGCCTGACTAGTACTGCTGTATATTTTCTGCAGCATTATATTAAATTCGGCCCAAACCAGGCCCTGACTAGATCCAAACCCGAATGACACGACCCTAACCAGGGCCTGACTAGCAACAACTGTAATGCTGCCTATTTTCTGCAGCATTAAATTAAATTCGTCCCAACCCAGGCCCTAACCAGGCCCAGATCTGGAAAACAGAGCCCTGACCAGGGCCTGACTAGCACCGCTGTATATTTTCTTCAGCATTGTATTAAATTCAACCCAAACCAGGCCCTAACCAGATCCAAACCTGAATAACACAACCCTAACCAGGACCTGACTAGCCCAACACCACAAATTTTCCACCAGGAACAATCCTAAAGGACCAGAAAGACAGGAAGGACACATAAGGAACAGCACCGCGTCACCGCACTTATTGTTGGTCACAGCTTGTGATCACGGAACCGGGTTTATTAGAACGCGGTGCTGGATTGCGGCTGTCTTGCAACATTGGGACCATGCGGACCCGGATGCCCGACGCCACCGCCACCACCGCCGAGCGCGCCGTCCTGACGACCAACGTCGACGCATCCCGGCTCCATGTCATAGTCCGGCTCGAGCGCTTCGTTCACTCGTCCGTTCGCCTCGTCCTTGCTGCCGTACAGTCTTCCTGCACCGGCAGCTAGAACCGCCATTTGCTCGCCCTCCGCAGGATCTGGTCCGACCCGCTCGACGTCCTCGGGAATGTTGACGACGCATCTGAAGACATCGTAGCCCGGGGCAAGTCTTCCGGTTAGGAAGGCTACTTGAGTGCCGTACGACACGCCGATAAGCGTTATCAGCGATATCAGCATCGCCATTGTCCTGAACGGAAACATCTGCACGTCGTTCTCGTAATCGTAGCCCGGATAGTGAATGAACGCGGGGAGGCCCATTATAGGCTCGCCACCGGTGATCCTGACGAGGAAGGCTATTATGTATGCTGCGAGGCTGCCGTAGGTGTTGCAGTACTCTTTGAAGTGGACGACCATCAGCAGTTGGGGAAACAGTATCACGTAGACGAGATCCGAGCACATTGACCAGAGGCCGTAGATCGATGGTATTGTGAGCGCCATTACTGTGCTCAGGACGCCGACGACGGCGATACCGACTCGCATCACCCATATGATCTCCATCTCGGATGCCTGAATAGATTTGGAGACGTTGGGGATACACCGTTTTTGACAGATGCGAAAGAGCGATGGTTTTTTGATAACCGAACTGATGACACCTCTTAAGACGCGATAGGAAAATTATTGACAAGGATTGAAGTCCACTTACCCTTTGACGGAAGATCAGCTTGTAGACGTTTCTCGCGAACATCGAACTCGCCGACAGGATACTGCTGTCAGCTGATGACATGACAGCAGCTGACACTGCGCCAAGACCGAAGAAGGAGACAAAGGCTGGTGTCAGATACTGAAGTACCATTGGCAGAATCATCGTGTTCTCGGCTTCCGTCAATGGCCAAGGTCCTCTGTAGTCTGTTTCGTTCCAAGCTGGGGAAACAGATGACAGAAAAGTCGAATACGAGTTCACCCTGTCAATATTTTTTGACTGACGACCTAAGCAGTGCTTGAATTTAGGGATTCCGAATCGTCAGTTATTTTTGGAGATATAGAACCGAGGAGGTCGTGTTTCAATGGCATCGACTCTGCAAGCTCCCCCATGAATCCACGAGGAGAACCCATATGCTCGGATCTCACGGTATTATGTTCGCGGTCGTAGACAGGGATAGGGAGACCCCTTCACATCCTTGGCCCGGTCAATGCGCAACCCCCAACAGAACTTGCCACCCCGTTGTGTTTTAAATACCGCCACAGCATGCCAAAGCGAGAATCCCCCTGTATCACCAACCCTGGCAAATGTCAAGTAGCCTCTACCAACCCTAAATTTAATCCACCCCTCTCTGTGTCATCCAGCGTCTTTGACGTTGGATGCCGTCGACAGGACGATACAATAACTCATAAATATTTTCAACTCCGAACGAAAGGACGATAATTGTGTTCCGGATTAAAATTTCAAAGGGATGTAAAGAGGACTCTGTCGATTTGAAGTGGGTTTAATATTCATGCGACCTATGATCGAAGTTGCGAAGAAGGGCTTTGGTCAAGTGGGAAGGAAAACTATTGTGAAATTGGTCGAGCAAAACTATTGTGAAATTGGTGGAGGAAATATCGAAGAGTTGACTCACGTGTTGCTTTGGCAATGGCTCCAATGAGAACCGGTGGAATAGCCATTAGAAGACAACCGAAGGCAGCGACGTAGCTGAGCAATTGCGCACGTCCCGCTGTTTTGGATGACAGGACACGCTGGAAGTAGACCTGCCAAGGTATGCCACCGAATATCAGCAGCAAACCGTAATCCACGTAGGACCAATACTCGATTGGTTGGATCTCGCCTATCCAGTCGACGTCCAACGAGCTCAGCGACTCCACCTTTGGATGCATCCACGCGAAGGGGATGCACATCCACTGAAACCCAAGAATGTCCAATGTTGTCCTCTTTAGCACCAATAAAGGCATTCGAACACAACTGGGTAATCGCAATTCTGTCGCACAACGAAAGACCCTTCTACAAGCCATTGGAAACCATACTCGTCGAGGCATTCAAGAAAGCGACCGAATGTAAGGGCGCCTGGTTTGAAAGGTACCATCAAAGGTTTCCTTCTTTTCGTTCGTCGTACCGTAATCGCAAAGGTATCCGCGAAAAGAGCCGAGAGCCGCTTTCACGGATCATTAGATTAGGATTCGAGAGGGGGGAAGGACCATGAAACTTTGTGAGGATTCTTTTTCAAGGACGAACGAGATGAAGATTAGGAAAGAAGGCTTTCTTAGACTATTAATTTTCGAGATCCTTCGGATGAACCAACTTACCAGTCCGATGAAGATGCAGAAGAGCTGTATGACGTCCGTATAGGCGACCGAGTAGAGGCCACCGAAGAGTGTGTAGAACACGGCTATACAGGCGCTGAGTATGACCGACGTGCGCTGATCCATGTCGATGATGACCGCGATTGTGGCGCCCAGGGCCGCCAGGATCCCAGCCGCCCAGAAGACCTCGCCGCATAGTGCTGGTAAAAATAATAGTCCGCCCATGCGCTCCCCAAACGCGTCCTGGAGCGGATCCAACATCGTAATGTACCCCTGCTGTCGCATCTTGTTGGCGAAAAATATACCACCTGGCGATAAAAAAAATTAAAAACGTTTTGTCATATCGTTCAGAACGCATTTTTCGGCCTAGTAAAAAATTTGTAGCGTTACAATCAGCACTAGTCAGGCTCTGGTCAAGGCTGTGTCATCTCTGTATGAGCCTGGCCAGGGCCTGGCTTAGGACTAGTGTAACAAAATGCTAAACAGGTTTTTTACAATAGGCCTAAAGGATGATTTAGGAATGATGATTACCGAATACGAGGCTGAGGGCATAACCGAACGGTGCTTGGCACCATACGAGACCCTTGGTGAAAACAACCTCGGCGGTGCCGTTAATGTAACCCCCGCCGACCCAGGTCGCCGTCATCGTGAAGATGCCGACGAACAGGCCGATTGAACGGCCGGCCAGCATCACCTCCTCCTCGGAGTCGTTGCCCGCTTCCTTCTTCCTGGCCGCCCATATTCCGACGCCCAGGATCAGAATGTAGAATAGTATGATCGACACGAAGCCGGCGACGTTGATCATCTTCGGAGAGGATAGGTCCACCGGCGTTAGCTCGAGTTGACGGAGTCGGAAGTCCGAGAGGTTCGGGATACGATCTGATTTGGGAACGTTTGGATACCTGAATGGAGACGAGGAGCAACCAAGTGCGTCGCGCATTGTGAATAACGCAACAATGACATTTTTATAGACAGTATTTTTTTATTGGCAGACAGCACATCCAAAGCCTGTTTTCGAGTTCTGCGGATTTTTTTTTTTTTTTTTTTTTTTAGAGAATCACGAGAGCAACGGAAGTGTAGGAAAGGAAAACAGATGCAAAAGTTGGTCGATTGTGATGTCAGTACCGAGTCATTGGTATGGGTCACATATTCGATGTCTTAGCAAAGACAAAATTGGATTTGAGATGAACATGACTTGCTTACCCTAATAACATCAAAGTGTTATAATGTCCAAAAAAGCAATCATTATTGAATACTAATCTTAGCATTACGCCTGTAAAATTTATCCTGATCATTAAAGACAGTACTTTTAGAGTCCCATATGAAAACTAAGCATGGTTTTCCATCCAATGTTATCAGAGATGGTCTGATAGCCTCATAAGCATGAATAGGTCTTGCCAAACAATTGGACACTATAACACCAAAGTGTCAATGTCCACTTTGCCTCTAGAATTTATCATAATTATTGAAAAGGGTACTATTACAGTCCCATATGAAAACTAAGCACACCTTCCATCCACTGTCATCAAAAATAATCTGATATGCTCCATAAGCATGAATAAGTCTCGCAGGACAGTTAATCCCATAAAGTAGTGTCTCACTAACCATCCTTCGACTCCAACCCGAATGACCTGGCATTGATCTCACTTCTGATAGACTCCAAGCGCAAACATCCAAACGAACAAAAAACCAAAAGCTTGCGAATGCAGTTTTAATGGCGAATGCGAAGGATGACGATTGTACCTCTGAAGACCCCGTGGGGTACAGTCACGCAACAGCGGGGGACAGCCTCACACGGGCACCGGCGGCATGTCCTGGTGACGGTCCTTCAGGACGGCCGACGACACCGGTGGGCTGATGTACTCGATGTTCGGCGGGCAGCAGTCACCCCACCGTAGCGAGGTCTTCTGGGAGGGGCTATTCCTTGTCCTAAACGCGAGGCCGCCCATGGGCGCTGATGGCCATCGATTTCCACCCAACTCACCGACGGCCCTGCTTGCTGGTGCTGCTCTGCTGCTTCCTGGTGGTGAAGGTGGTGGTTCCGGCGTTGCTTGGTGGTGGTTCTACCGCTACTGACGACCGATTCCTCTTCTTCCTCTTCCTCTTCCTTCAAGACCAACCTCCCCCACCCAACTCCTTCCTCGGCACTTCCTTCGATCGTAGCCCACCTGGTTTCAGTGGTTTGGGTTTAGTCCACAAGGACTAAATGGGTCTAGATTAGGGATTGAGGGGTCCTTTGAAAGATGGGAGCTTTGCATTGAAGGTGGTGATCCGACGGCAAAAATATTGGCATGTGGTATTTTTATTTTTATTTACTTAATTTTTATTTTTATTTTTAAACGTACACTGAAAAAAATTAGTAGTTGTGATTACCAATCATTAGTTCGATATACCAAAATACTGATTGCAGTTCCTAAAATATTCGTAGCTCTGACCAAAGATTGGTAATCACAACTATTAATTTTTTTCAGTACATCATCTTTTGTAAAAAAGGATCTTCCCGTTAAAATAAATTAAAAAATAAATATATAAATAAATAAAATCGGACTGATGATAATAATTATCGATATACCGGATGAAAAAGGCTTTGTATACACTTTTTTTAAATATTGCTGTTATGCATGAAAAGAATAGAGCTGTCAAAGGAGGGGTGTCAATTTTTTAGAAAAAAATTAAACTGACGAAGAACGTCGTTTATTTAATAAAAATTAATGAAAAAACAGAAAAACAAAAGGCACGACAAAGGCTGACCAGTACTGTAAATATTTTAGGAATGCTATGTGAAATCGATCAGACGAAAATAGAGGCGAACCGCGGCACTATCGACCCCCGCGTCGGACGCGGCAAACTCCGCGACCCTCAACTATAGACCATCGCCTCTGCGAATCCAACCCCGCGAATCGCACTCCCAGCTATGATAAATAAATGATAGTGACATCGGTGGGATAGTCCAGGGACCCTCGTAACAAACGGACGGAGATAAAAATGCAGCTAGAATTTTCCACCTATTTAATTTTCCTATTTTCTTTATTTTTTATTTCCTCTCACCGATCTGGGTAAAAATCTCCTGGGGAAATCCTCAGCTGGGCTTAGCGACCACGACGACCTTGAGCAACACCAGTAGCCTCACCGTTGACTCACACAAATCCCGGTCAAACCACGTAACCGGAAGTCGAGTAGGTCCGGGTCGACAAAATTCGCAAATATAAATTCCAAACAACTGAAATGCAATTTCACAATCACTAAAAATTTTTATTAACCGACCCTCGTTTCTTCGATTTATCCAATTGTCATCCTGACGTTTAATTATTATTTTTTATTTATTTTATCAATTTATCCGATTTTCTGGTTTTGTTCGTTAATTCTTATTTCGCGATTTTGTCGGTTAGGGTAGTTTTTTTATAGTATGAATTGTGATAAATTTTTTTGTCATTTATGGTAATTGTTTTTTTTTTTTTTGTGATACAGAAACTGCCGTGGACGTCGCCGGTCGTTGGAGCGACGTGCGTTTCGACGTCCCAAACGTCGCGGCGACCTCCCCGCACTGAAGGCACTTCGGATATCTCGACGGCCGAGGACCGGCGACGGAGGCGCGGGACGCGCCGGGATATTGATTCGCGCCCCCCCGCATGACGTCACGGCCGAGGCGGCGAACGGGGGTGCGCACCAGCTACCCCCTTCGTCTCTCGCTCGCTCGCTCTCGCACCGAGCTTCTCCCTCTTTCTCGCCGTCGGTTGCGGGGGCGTGGACAACCCCGAGCCCGCGATTCTGCGCCCCGAAAACTACCCCCTCCCCCCCCCAACCCCTGGCGCCGAGGGTTTGGGGTGGCGAACCTGCCCCCTCGAACCCCTACGCGCGACCGGGACTCGCCCAGACTGATAAGAACTAACCCTGGAACTACGGACTCACCCCTTTCTCTATCTCCCTCCAAAAAAAAAAAAAAAAAAAAAAAAAAAAAAAAAAAAAAAAAAAAATAATAGCTGAGAAAGCTAATTTATATAAAATATATGTCTCGCACCTTTCTCACCCCTTTCGTCTCTTTTCCTTTTGTCTTCGCTAAAAATGTAATTTCTATTTTTTTGTCTGAAAATGAAAATAGAAAATGACCTAAAAATGTATATATTTTTTATATTTGGTGACTCGTGAGAATTGTTTGATAGAACTGTCCAGAAGTGAAGGATCAGATACCAGGAATTCGTTTTTCACCCTGGGCAAGATTTTTTTTTTAGGTGGGAGCCAAAGAGGGGTGGGGATTGGCGCTGAGGTCAAATGTTGCGAGTTCAAAGCGTGGCTCTTTGACCTTTGTGGCACCGACTGAGGCCTGATGGCTGTGTTTTACTTGTCCTGGGATAGGGGCTGCTTTAAGCAGTTGTGGATTTATCGTAAGACAATCGATGATACTACTGGTTGGAAATAACGAAGTTCGAGGGAGTATTTTCGTCCTCGAATGGCGAAAATAGATGAGGTAGGTCAGACATGATAGCGTTGATCTCAGTGACAGAGAAGGGTCGATCTGTCGCATTTCGCTCTAATGTCAGAATTTATTTTTCGCTGGACAATCGCAGCCAAAGGAAAATACAAATAAGTTGAAGTCAGAAGCGAGTTCAAAGTATGACTCTTTGACCTTTGGGGCACCGACTAGTTGCAGCTTTACTTGTGCAACGTTGCGACCATTAAACGGTTGTAAATTTATGATAAGACGTTCGATGATACTATAGAAAAAAATCGCAGCCTGTAGATATATTTCCGTCTGTGAATGGCGAAAATAGCTGAGGAATGAGCCAATAAAAGCCTCTCAGAAAATCGACCAGAACAAAATATTTGGTCCCAAGGTTTGATATTCGGAAAGATCCGAATTGCCAAGAATATTGGAGAAAATTTCGAAGTAGGGAATAAAAAATGAGCCTCGACTCAAAGTCTATTGGCGTCTCTGGAGAACCTGGAAACCAATTTCGTATGGATTGCTTCTCATGATTTTAAGAGCCGTCTGAGAGGAGCCACGTGCCTCCTCTCAGTCTCTCCGATTTTCCCAGACCGGCGAATCCTTTTTCGCGAATTGGATGTCGAATGTGTCAGACATGTCTCAAGGTCAAACGTGACCTTGCAAACATTTGGGGCGGCAAAGTGGGATAAAGGAAAAAGGTGGAAAATCCATTATAAATGAAGTCCGAAAATATAGCGTGAATTTTTATCATTGTTTTTTTTTTACATGTATATAACGAGGTCGTTAATATATCATTGTCGTGTTGAGGCGGAGGCGTAGCTAAAAAAATGCGTCCATCTAGAGTCGTTGCGTGCAGACGGCGAACGACCACGTAAAGTCGGCTCCGTTGTATTTCCATTCATGAACGACGAGAGTCGGTATCGACTATAGAATTGAGGGTTGTTATTCTTAGAGAACCATTTGTAAATTTATCCGCCTTCGACGATGGTTCCTGTGGGCGGCAATATTTTGTACACTGAGAGAAAAAATTGGGGCTCAGGCCTAAACTTTGTTGGAGCGTTCTCCAAATTTTAAGAATGCTCCAGCAAAGATTAGGCCTGAGCCTCTGGCTTCCAAAATGTCCACCGATTGCTAAACTAGTCTGAGAGTGAGCCCCAAAATTTTACTCTCAGTGTACATCTAAAATTTCAGCTCGGTAATAATTACAATTCGTCGGTGGACAATTCGTGACCTCGAAAGTCAAGGGACTCGAGAATTTGTGCGAGTCTGGGATACGAAGTAATTGCAGTGAGACTGGTTCGAACCATTGTTTCCAGACTGCTCTTGAGAAACGTACAATTCATGACTCGTCGAGAGGGGACGTTTAGAATTAGAGCTGCACTCTGACGTCGCGACGACGACGCCTACAGTTTTGGACCACGAGTTACGCGCGGAGCAATTGTACTGTGTGCAATCGTTAGCGCGATACTAAATGAAAGTCAGGTAGGAAAGGTGCACACCGCACACATTGGGAGTTGCGTTGTGCTGCGGGATCGATATCACTTGACCCACTCTATGAAATTCATCGACCGAGCGCGAGACCTTACACAACTTCGTCCTTCTCCTTTTTCCCGACAAACGGCTCTGACAGTCTTCTGCACTTTTCTCTTGTCTCATCTCGTTTCGAATTTTATCAGTTTACTGTAATTTTTTTTTTGGATGCATTTTCTCTTCGCCTTCGACAGAAAACCTTTTACCAAAGAACACTTCAATTTTTCGCAGAATTTTAAAAACGACCCTCAAAAGTCGCAATTTTTCCCTTACGTTTTCTGCGAAAAAAAAACCAATTTCCCAAAGATTAAAAAGAACAATAAAATGAACAATAAAAGGAATAATGAAATACAAAATGTGACACTTTTGATGAAATCACTTTATTATTGTCACAGTGATTTCATGGTCTGTAACGAGGAGCTCAAATTTTCCAATCAAATGTCGCCAAAATCGTGTCCGTAAATCTCATCCATAGTCGTTCGAAGAGTCGTCGATCAGTAAACCGGTCTCTGCCAGCAGTTGACACAGTTGGCGGTGTCGCGATCGGTGCACCTTCCGACAGCCTGAAAAAAAAAAAAAAAATCAACATTTCAATACCCCTAATTATTTTCTGTATAAATCGCATCGATCAAAAAATAACCAAACCCTCATCTTCCTTAAAATCAGTATTTCAGTGTATCTAATTTTCATTGCTACTTCCATAAATCGCATTGATCAAAAAATAATCAAGCCCTCATCTTCGTTAAAATCAGTATTTCAGTGTATCTAATTTTCATTGGTACTTCCATAAATCGCATCGATCAAAAAATAATCAACCCGTCGTGTCTTCATTAAAATCAACTTTCGTGACACGAATTAATTAATTAAAGTGACATCTAACAAAAATTAGCGTCACCCTAAAAATGTTCCCAAAGACTGACAGATTTCAATAGGGGAAAAATTCCTCAAGACATTCAATTGATAATGTTCGTCGCGTTAAGCGATCCGCGCTTTGTGCGATTCGATCCGATTACACGCGATCTGATTCGAGGGTCTCTCGAGCCAACCGCAAATGCGAAGGCAACGAACCGGACGTAAGCTTGACCCGATGTCAAGAAGTCAAGCGGAACTATTGTGACGCGTCATATATATACCCACACAGAACCGTCATATATATACAGATCCGTCGGTACATTTATATATATCTATATATAATGGTTTTGGGGTGCGAGGGTAGGCTTGAAAATCATCGCCACGTGTCAGGTGAAGAACTGCTGCCGTTAGAATGGGCCACGTGCGTCGGTCACGTAGTGTATCGCGTAACAGGATCTGCGCGGCGAAAATCCACGGTAACCACGTGGGACGCGATATAGAAGCGTTGGCGAGCGCCGAGACTCGCGGAACGAGCTGCATGGCTCGTGAACCGAAACTCTCGGTGACTGCGCGCGGGCTATGCAACGACTCGGTTAATTGGCGGCGCTGCCTCGCGTGCCGACACGTGATACGCGGACACTCGCAGCTACGGCGCTTTTTATAGCTTTTTATAGTTTGCCCTGAGCTGTTTAATCATTTTTTTTCACACGAGGGAAGACGAGATATATTTATGAGTTATTTTTCATTTTTTTTTTTTTTTTTTTTTTTTTTTTTTTTTTTTTTTTTTTTTTTTTTTTTTTCAATAGACGCAATTTTTTTTATTATTTGAAAATCTGAGACTGCGTTGAAGTGCATCGAAGAAAAACGAGATATAGATATGGGTTTTTTTTATAATAATCATTTGGCAATTGTTTTTATTAATTGAAAATCTGGCAATCGCTGCATTGAAGTCTTTTCCATGACCATGAAAAAAGACGAGATATAGAAATGGGTATTTTTATAATGTTACTCTACGTTTTTTTTTTTTCTTCTAATAAGCACTTCTGGCAATTTTTTAATTAATTGGAAATCATTTATGAATTGAGATATAGATATGGGTTTTTTTTTAATAATCATTTGGCAATTTTTTTTTTAATTAATTGAAAATATGACACTCACCGCGTTGAAGTGCATATCCGGAGGGCACGCAGCGACCGTGGCGACTCCCCTGTCGCACTTGACGTACAGAAGACAGTCCATGGGGTATGGGAGATTGGCGTTACGTCTCAAAGGGCACTTCGGGGTTCGGCATTGGGGCGACAGATTTTCCTCGGGTACTGGCGGGGGTCCAGCCTGGACTTGAGCGCAGACTGCGAGGGTCAGGCAAGCGATGGCAAGTGCGAACTTCATTCTTGACAGTGTCTATAACAAAAAAAAAATAATAAATGAAAATAAAAAAAGTCTTCAAAATATTAATAAAAACTAAAGGTAACGAATAAAATTGTTTAATATTATTGAAAACTAAACGTAACGACTACAATTTTTTAATATTATCAAAGAGTAAAACGTAAGAAATAAAAAATTGTTATATTATTAACCTGTGGTCTATGAATTTTCTGCTCCACAAAATTCCCGATCGTTTCACGACTTAGGATGAGACACTACTGGACATTGTCTCCTTAAGTAGTTGCAGTCTTATAAGACTGCGACTGCGATGCTGCCAATGGCGACGACGCGCCGAAAAATAAAAATCTCGCACCCGCTAATTCTTTAATTCCCCCGAGATGCTCATAGCGCCTAAGTCAGTGACAGTGACAGCAACACGGCCTAGATATTAACCGTAATACCCCCTAAGCCATTGTGATCGCGCTTATCGCCCACCGAGGCTCAAAGTTCGAAAACAGAGATATAGCGAAGATTTTTTTTTTTACGCTGGCAAATCTTATCGTGATTTTTAATTTGTTACTTTTCTGTCAAAATTTCCACAGAAATAGTCGATTAGATTTTTTTTTATTTTTAGTCGGTGACCGCAGTCGGTGACGCATCGAAGAGGTCCGAAACGCTGACGAATTTCCTCATCGATCGATTATCACGATCGATAATTCGCGAGGAGGGAGAAACGGTGAAAGGGAATCGACTGGAAGTAAAGTCGATGGATGAAGATTGAGATGAGACGTGAGTCGCAATATCGCAACAACGACTGAACTACGTCTTCATTGAGTCTTCAAATGTCTTCGAATGATAATGGAAAGAGCAATTAGTGAATGAGCCGCAATTGCCTGACGATTACAATGTTTGCTTCCGAGAAAATGTCAATTTCACTGTTGCAATATTTTTGAGCTGGAGACTCTTGAAATTTAGCTTACGACGTAGAAATTCGCCTCTTCAAAAGCCAAATTTGATGATATTGAAATTTGCATCGTTGGAATGCAACGAAAAAAAAAAAAAAAAAAAAAAAAAAAAAAAAAAAAAAAAAAAAAAAAAACATTGATCTAACGATTCTGAAAATTATTATAACGATCAATCGTTATAATAACTTTTTTATACCCAATACGATTTTTGGGTTCATTAGAATAATTTTTAAAAAATTATTTTCGTTGCTTTCCAACGATGCAAACTTCAAAATAATCTCCTCTGAGCTTCACCTCTATGAGGAAGTATGCCAATCAATTCTGACGTCCTCATAGTGTAAGCTTTGTGGAAGGTGACGAAAATAATGAGGAAGCTGTACGCAAGGTTCCACTTTGCCTCAGTCAAAGTCACAACGACCGTCCCCAATACTACAATTATTAGCCTACAAGTCAAAAATAAGTTTTTTTCCACTCGCAACACCAGCGAAGACCAAAATTAGGCACTCAAAAGAAAATATTTACCCAACGTTGCAAAAGTGACGTTAAGGTCAAAGTCTGTCGTGTTTGTTACCTAATCCAACATACAATACAACACTTGTTAATCGGCTGATAACGAACTTTAGTCTCAATTGTCTTTTAACGCAAAAAAAAATCCCCTGGATCAGTTATCGTCGATTATCAAGATATACGACTGCAATTGTTTTCTTATCATTTTCGAAAGATAGCGAAAGTCAAAAGTTGAGACAATAATTTGTTATTTTTTTTATAGGAAAATGCCCAATAAAATCTGATATAAAATTTATAGGTACAAAGTGACACGTTCTACTTGAGGAAGGAAGTGGTTCTCGATGAGGGATCTGGGTCAGGTGCTGCGACCTCCGACGGGACTCTCGTCGTCGTCTTCGTCGTCGACATTTCACCCCTCGAGGATCCCTCAGACTCATGTGTCTCCCCTCCCCCTCCCCTTCTCTCGTGTCTAATTACTTTCGAGCCGGGCGTGACCGCACAACCGAAACAAATTTTCAATTTTCGTATTATACCAAGTGACACACTTGCTCCGTGAAATTGGATTTCACGATCCTCGTTAAAAATTACCTTATTTTATTTCTCTTTTCCTTAATTTTTAGTCCAGACGCTTTTTTATATTCGGGTTACTGTTTAATCTAAAAGATTTTACGCTACTCGTTAAAAATTACCTTATTTTATTTCTCTTTTCCTTAATTTTTAGACCGGGCGCTTTTTTATATTTGGATTACTGTTTAATCTAAAAGATTTCACGATCCTCGTTAAAAATTACCAAATTTAATTTTATTTCGTATTTCCTTAATTTTTAGTCTAGACTTTTTTTTTAATTCCTGTTTAATGTAAAATATTTCACGATCGTCGTTAAAAAAGTTTCGCTGTTATTTAATTTTAATGCTCTTTTCCTTAATTTTTGATCAAGACGTTGTTTTTAATATTCGTGTTGCTTTTTAATCTAAAAGATTTCACGATCCTCGTTAAAAACAGTTTCGCTGTTATTTCATTTTATTGCTCTTTTCCTTAACTTTTGGTCTAGACGTTTATTTTATATATTCGTGTTACTTTAATCTAAATCGTGGCGATATTTCATTTCGCTCTCTGTCTCGCCCGAGAATGCGCAAACATAATCGCATTAACTTGTGAACACAGGTGACCGTTTACGAGTGATTTAACAGAGGGCAAAAGCGTGTTTAACACGCGTAGCGGAAGATCTCGGCGGCGATATTGCAGCGCCACGAGAAGCTCACGTGTATATATCAACTACGCGGTGCACATTCGTCGTCATCGTCGCCGTCGTCGTCATCGACGTCGTCATCGTCGAGCGAGCATCGGTCCGACGTTAGGAAATGATTATAAAGACCGAGGCGGCGTTTTTGCCGAGCACAAAACACGTTCATCGACGAGCAGCAGCAGCAGATCCAAGCTTTCGTAATACCCAACACGCTTATTCGGTTTCAGGCTTGAATTATTATTTGATTGAGTTTAATTGAATGGATTGCACAAATGGCTGCGCCGAGAAAGGTACCCGGCGATTATTATTGTTGTTGTTATTGATTATTATTGAAACAGCACGATTTCCGTCGAATACTCCATCATCATCATCATCATCATCATCGTCGTGTAATATCGAAACCGTAGGATTTTATTTATAGATCGTTGCGATAAATATCGAAAAAAATATCAAAAATGATTGTTCACTGTTGAAATTGAATTTAATATTGATGTCGAATTTTATTTTTTAGATAAAAAAAATGTGTCGTGTTTACATTTCCCGCACGACCCTTTTTTACTGACCTATGACAACTTTTATTGGCACAGTCGAATAATTAGTCGAACTTTTTTTATTTTTTATTTTATATTGAGTGTTAAACGTCTGTTTTTACTTTTTTAATTTTTTTATTTTTATTTTTTTTTTTTAGTCGAATGTCTGTGGATTCGATAGCAAACACTGCTGCAATCTATTGGGCGTTATTAAAAGTATTTAGCATGTGGAGAGAATACGATGGCGCCATCTGTGAGCAGCGAAATGAACCTCAAAGTCGTCGGTAATAAATAATTCAGTGCGCTCGACTGCCGACAGATGTCACTTGCGTATAGAGGCGCTGCTGACCGACGTTTGCTTCTGCGCAGGCGCCGCGGGACGCGCCCAAATATTCAAACAGCGTCACGCAGACTCAATATTATCGTCCACTATTATCCCAAAATTAACACACGTTATAATATTTCTTCTCCATATTTAAGCATAAAACGAGTCGCATATTGACTCTCCACGATTTCGAATCTCGGATATCTGATTCTTTTCCGGAAAACAACTATAAATGGAATTAAAAATAGACTCACGAGAAAATAAAAGATGTGAACGGAAGTCGCTTTTTCGACTGGTTCTTCGTCCAGTGAACAGATTCGTCGGTGTCTGACAGTGGAAGACGATGCTGAGAGGCGCGTGCGGCTCCTTTTATACAAGAAATCACAGTGTTGTTTGAAAAAATCGATTGCGATGATTCAAGTGGTTTGACGAGTATTGAAATGACGAGCGGATTGTTATCCAATGAAAGCGCAACGCGGTGCGTTCACCCGCTCACACAAAAAAAAAACAAACACAAAAAAAATCACGGGTTTACCCGGACGAAGTGACGTTATTCGCGCGCCTAGTGAGGCAGGATTTTTTTGTTTTCCGCCAGGAGGTGCAAAGCTCGGAGGAAGTCTCTGTAATTCAGCTCCAGACGTCCTCCGCGTTCGATGGAGAAACATTTGTGTATGACGTCGACTTCGGCGGCGCTGATAAGTGGCAGCATCTTTCTTATCGATAGAGCCTTGATCAGTTGGTCCTTCGTCACTGTTCCGATGTTTTCCTTGTCGAAATCCTGGAAGAGATAAATTATATACGATTAACGATCAGTTACGAAATCGATTCAGATATTATCGTGAAATTTCTGGATTCCAGGATATATTTCCTGGTTAAATAATACGATTAGAATCAATGAAATGGACAAAAAACCAATTGAATCCTATCAGAACCGATTATTTTGTACGTTTGATCGATTATGATCGGTAATGATCGGTTTGATCGGATATGTTTCAATCGGAATTTCTAAACAGTGTCTTACAGCAAATATTTCCTTCAGATTCGGCTTTTTCACGGTCACAAGTTTGTCCATCGCTGAAGAAAGGAGTCGTCGCTCCTCGAAATTCAAAAAAGTCCTTCCACAGGCCTCGGAAGGGACGTGCTGGACGGGAACTAGAAGCGGTGCTTTTTCCAAGCTGCCAGTTGCCACGGCTTCTTCCACCGCTGAGGCGAACCTCGCATATTCGATAAATTCGTGCCTTTAGAGGGTGACACCATAATTTTGTTAGGAAATTTATTTTAAGGATGTTATACAGCTCCACACTAGTCAAATGAATGCTGATTTTTTTTTAATGATTTATACATGGTATTAAGCATCCATTGATTATTTTTAATAGTGATTTGGATAGTCAGGTATGTTCTTGACCTGGAAAAAATTTATTTTTTCAGGTCATCACCATTAAAAAAATCATCAGTGCTTAAAACTATGTATAAATAATTTTAAAAAATCAGCTCTCATTTGACAAATTAATGTGGAGCTATATAAAATCCTTAATTTAATTTTCAAAGATGCCAGAAATTTAATGGACCTCATAGGCGCCTTAAAGACTTCCATAATCGTCCGAACTTCAGCACAACTGAGATTGCATCGGAGCTGATCGAGACCCCTGACAAAATTTTCCCGCGTAACGATTCGCTCGTTTCGGACGTCAAAAGGCCTCATGAATTCGGACACCTGTCGAGTTTACAGTGCTGAGAACCAGTAAATAAACTGGTAAACGACAGTCGTTTTAATTCTATGCAAATTTACGTTGATCCTTTCGCGAACGACTTTGGCCTTGATCTTGGCGAGAACAGCGACGATATTAGTCTCGTTGTCCGTAGCTCGTGGCGCCTCTAGCGGCGCATTTATCCTCCTCCTCTCCTCCAACATTTCCTCATACAAAGGACTCTCGATCCTCGACGCCTCCAATTCCTCCAAAAACCAGAAATAATCGAAGCCCAAATCGTCGTTGTAACGCTGCTCCAGAGCAAAAATCTCCTCTGACGATAGCAAAATCACAGCAATCTTCAGAACCTGACGCAGCTGACTTCGCGTCACGTGACCGCGATGCAATCTGCGCAGATTCGCAGAGCAAACACAAACGCAGACGATGTTATTCTGTAATCGCTGTGGATTCAAGTGAAATTTATTCGTGGCTTTTTGTGTTATTTTTTTCCTCTTTTCTTTTTGTTGTTGCTGTTTTTTTTGTGTCATTATTATGGAATCGGAATCAGTGACGCGGATCTCGTGACTAAAAATAAAAATAAAAATATCTGTGAATAGCAAAAATAATAATATAGTCATCATTATCGTAAATAATTATCGTAAGAAGAATAATATTCTCGCCGTAAATATCTGTGAATAGAAATAATAATAATATACTTGTCGTAGTCGCTGAAGAATTGTTTCAAAAATATTCCTCTCTCCTGAACTCTGTGACGAATTTTTGACAAGCTTTCCTCGCAGAGCTCTCTCGAAGTCTTTTCCTCGCGTTGCCAATTTTTTCGGCCCTTTGGAGGCAGCTCCGCTATTTCAGGCGGAGGCTTTTCGACTTTCAGAGTCGGCAGCTTCTCGAGTTCCTTCACTGTGAACACTGAAACATTCAGGAAAAAATTTAATCGACATTTAATTGACGAACAATTTTTTAACGAGTCTGTTTTTAGTCTGTTTCCAAATATTCGAAATTTTCGAATAATTCAATCCGAATCGAATAATAATAATAATAATAATAATAATAATCGAGTGAAATTCGATTCGATTGGATTCGATTGCTATTCGCACACTCCTACTGCTTTTTTATAGATGAATGCATATTTTTTACTTCGTTGGTAAAAAATGTTTACCAACGAAAAAAAAATATATATATATATACCATGATCAATGTCATCCTCGAAAGTCAACCAACAGACTCGGTCCGGATCGTTGGGATCCTTATACAAAGCGACGAGAGCGTCGATCTCCGTTTCGGCGAGATAAAGATGACCGAGAGAAGAGACTTGAAGAGCGTCGAGTCCTCGTTTGAACTGCGATATAGTCACTCGGCCCACGTTCAACGCGTCGAAGTCCTAATCGTTGAACAATCGTAAACACGCCGCTCGGACCGCAGAAAAAAAAATAATTCGACGGACGGGGTGACCTTGAAGAACTCGTGAATTCGTATACGACGCTCCAAGACGTGACGTTGAAGTCTGTGGATGACTTCTCGGATCGGCATTGCCGCTCTTTGTTCGTTCATCACCGGGTGAAACGTCGTTTGCTTGCCGAACACTTTGCTCGGTGTTACTCGACCTATTTCCGGTCTGGGAAGCTTCGGCAGCTCCGCTGTGATTATCCGACCGGGAAATTGATTCAGGATATCCTGCGAAAAGTAGAGAGGATCAATTTACGAAGGAGCCGATGCAAAAACGATTGGAAAAAAAATTGGGATTTTTTTTCTTGCAATTTTTCGACAGGAGTCGTACAAATAATATTTTTTTTGCAATTATTTTCGGCGGGAGTCGTGTAAATAATTTTTTTTTGCAATTTTTTTCGGTAGGAGTCGTATAAATAATTTTTTTTTTTTGCTTACGCCTCCTAAATCCAACATTCCATGTCGATCCATATAATCCTGAACCTCGTCGATGGCTTTTAGAAAAGCAACGTAATTGACGGTATAATTGTCTTTGGCGAATCTTTTGACGAGCAGATTGAACTCTTTTGCTGCCATAACGATGCCGAGAAATTTTAGGACTCTGCCGAAGTGAGCGAATGTCACCGTCCCAGCATTTTTGGCAATCTGTAAAAATGAGAATTTTACACTCTGTGATTTATTGATTTTTAGCTGAGATTTTCTTACCAATTCGTAGTCCTGAAAATAAGGTCTCAGAACTAATTTTCGCTTGTTTAGAAGAACTGCAATTTTCGTGATGATTAAATTCAGACGCCTGTGCTCAGTCAGGCTGACGCGATTCACGTGAAGCGGATCCTCCCACTCAAGACCCGTGACCAGCGGCTTTGAGTCGCCGAATTCGGGCACTGAAAAAAAAATTGATAGAAAAAAAAATCGATTATTGCGTTTTTCTCCCAGAATTTTTGATTTTTCGGGCAAATATCTGTGATTTTTGGAATCAGCGGAAAATTTGCCATCGGATAGGGTTTTTAAACTTTGCGAAATCGAAAATTTTTTTTTCGTCATTTTTTCGCCAAAAACGCAAGGGGTACCCCTTCTAAAAATTTGCGATTTGTGAGGGTCAACTTTAAAAATCTGCAAAAAATCGAAAAATCGAGATATCGCGTTCCGCCTGGCGGCATTCTCTTCGTTGAAGAGTTATCTTTCGAATGCAAAAAGAAAATCCCGATTCCATTAATCCAAAAAAAAATTACACCGATTTTAGTAAAGTGCCAAAATTGGGAAAAAGTGAAAAATCGTTTTTCGCATTTTTCTCCTAAAATTTTTTATTTTTCAGGCAAAAACCGGTCATATTTGGAATCAGCGGAAAATTTCCCATCGGATAGGGTTTTAAAACTTCGTTAAATCGAAAATTTTTTTTTCGCCTTTTTTTCGCCAAAAACGCAAAGGGTACCCCTTCTAAAAATTTGCGATTTTTGAGTGTCAACTTTAAAAATCTGCAGAAAATCGAAAAATCGAGATATCGCGTTCCGCCTCGCAGCCTTCTCTTCATTGAAGAGTCATCTTTCGAATGCAAAAAGAAAATCCTGATTCCATTAATCCAAAAAAAAATTACACCGATTTTAGTAAAGTGCCAAAATTGGGAAAAAGTGAAAAATCGTTTTTCGCATTTTTCTCCTCGAATTTTTTATTTTTCGGGCAAAAACCGGTCATATTTGGAATCAGCGGAAAATTTCCCATAGGATAGGGTTTTAAAACTTCATTAAATCGAAAAAAAAATTTTTCGCCAAAAAAAACGGCCCGACTTTCAGACAAACAATCGCGCGTATCGAAACGCCCGAGTTCGATGAGCCCGTCCAAAGCGACCGACACGTGGCAAGTGGAATTCTATTTTTCTGCGCAGTAGACTCAGATACCCGTCGCCAATAATAACAACAAATTCGATAGTATTGCCCGGCGTTCGTATAGTAGCAGTTCGTCACGGAACTGACCGGCTTCCCAAGTCTCCAAAGCGAAACACTCCTACTTTACCCCTAACTCCACGCTTCGAGTTACTCAGACATCCGCTCGCGGTATTCCGATTCCCTCTATTCTCCTTCGTAACGGTTCTCAATAGTTCTCCGCAGGCTTAGAAAAAAAAAATTAGCATTTTTCAACCGACCCACATTTTATTTCCGCCAATCTTAGCAAATTGCGAAGAAAAAATTCTTTCCTGAATTACCATTCAGAAAAGAAAATATCTGTCTATATGAAATGCAAGCTTTTCTCGAATCGACAGCTGGCGAGAATTTTTTTTTCAGACGCACCACTGTCGTGGATGACCTCGCACATCTGTGAATAGAGGATCCGTCCATCCTGCACACGAAAATAGTCCGTAAGATCGCCGATCTCGGCGTCCGAGAGTCCTATCGATGCTCTCAATGGTCCACTCAGCACGGACACGAATTTCGACTCTGTAACATTTTGTGAAAACCAAACTTTCAGCTAAATTGTACCTAAATAGTATACGAAAAATCGTAGGTACGGATTCAGGTACGAGCAGCGAACCCGACGAGAATTTATCGCTCAGGTAGAAAAATCGTCAGACCTATTTCCGAAAATTCCCGACGGTCACATTTTCCCTTTACGCGTGGATTTTACCTGAGAGGAGATTTTCGTTGTTGGGATCGAGCGGCTTGTAAAAGTCCCAAAGATTCAGACCGACCCGAAAAATAGCCGCGCGAATTTTATTGCAGGTACGCCAAACGTCCCTCAGTTTGAGGTCCTTTTTCGAGCCTTCAGGCATTTTGAATTTTAACTGATTCTGGAAAAGAGTGAAAAATGGAACAGGAAAAAGTTCCTAAAAATTTGCTACGCCCCGGTGACGCAGTGAATCGCCGGATAACCAAAGACGAGAAAATAGGCGCAAAGCCTCCGAGACTTTCCTTTATTTTCGCCAGACGAGCCAGTCGAGCGAATCATGAATCTGTATATATGTAACGCGTTGAGGAGATCAGAGAGCCGACGACTTGCGTTCTGTGTTCTGCTCTTATGAATTTTTACTCATTCAATTTTCTCGAGCGAATTGGTCCGACAAATATACGCTCAGAAAAATGTATAGAGGACAAAAATGCTTTTATGGTTCTCGCGACGATAATTAATATCGCCGAAATTATATATATAATAGTAACTGTCACCTATTCGTATAGTAAAATTCGCTATATGTGACATTGTTGTCCCATAGATTTTTTTCAGTGTACAGCGAACAGATCTGCTAGGCGAGTTGTGTTTTACTAGGTTACATTATATTATAGCAATAATCACCTATTCGTATAGTAAAATTCGCTATATTATCTGTGTGTTGTCCCATACATTTTTCTCAGTGTACAGCGAACAGCTAACCGAGTTGTGTTTTACTAGGCCAACGCGAATTGTGTCCGAGGGTCCCGAAAAAAAATCAATAATTTTCGTGACCCTAAATACGATTCTATTCTCGCCTCAAGCATCGTACAAAGTAACCCAAAATTTTCATCACTATATCCTTCCTCCAATACATTGAATAGAATAAAAAAAAAAGAATTATATATATTCGACCAGGGAGGCGACTCCAAAATATCCAAACTAAGTCGGACCTACGCATCGCTCCCAACGTTCCACTCTCCTAAATAATCGAACACCCGTTACACAGAAGCCGGGTGGAATATCAAGGCCAGACACAGCTGCCGCTTCTGCCGCCTCTCGCCGACCGAGAAGACCACACTCAAGAAGCGAGAGAAAAGCAAACAGCAGTGGGGAGAGAAACGCGCGGGACGGGAAGTAAAATTCTCGATACGTGGAGACTATATCACCGTTTCCGTATTTCTCATTTAACGCACATCCGTTTAAAAAAAAAAACGCTTCGACGCTTCACCGAAAATGTGGGATTATTTTTAGATCGTAGTAGACAAAGACGGCCACATGCGAAAGAGAGAGAGACAGCAATCTCGTCGCCGGCACCGGAAGCTGCGCGTCGACGCTCTGCGCATGCGCGCGCACGCCCGACGCCAGCGTCGCTCTCCTCGTAAAAAAAAAAACGCTGCTGCGATTTATCGTCGGAATATCGGTCCGGAAAAATAATTTCTCTTCGCCGGTTGCCGAAGCGACGCAAAATATTTTTGGAGAACGCAGCTTCGCGATGCGTTGGAGAATTGCGCGGGAGATGATCCCACGCTTTATTGATTTCCTGGGTAAACGCGACCGGCGCGCGCAGCGCTGGAAGTGACGCTCCCGAATAAAGCGGGCCTGGCTTCTGGTTTGTGATTGGTCAACGCGCTTTTCGCCAGACGTCGACGCGACGCTGGTGTTTGATTGGTTCGGATGAGGCGTCACACGCTTCGTGTGTTCCCCGCGTCCCGACGCTTCCCCCTCTCCGCCATCTTGCGCGACGCTGAGCATCGATTCGAGACTCAGGGCCGTAAAAATCTCGCACCTTTTTTTTGGGGGCCCTTCGCTGCTAAGCATTTCTCAATGAATTTTCGTAAATTTGTACTCATAAAAAGAGACATTTATTAAAAATACTTCAGAAAAATGAATTGTGAACAATATATATATACTATTGAGATGAAGTCGGCACTTTGAGGCAATATTATCCGATTTTTCGAGAAAATAATGATGGAAAATTCCACAGGCGAAGCCGGCAACCGGAAGTAAGCTTTTTTCGTTCTATAGTTGAGGTTAGCGAATTTTTTGGGGATTTGAGTTGCGTTATAAAAGAGAAGGGAAGGAGGATGGTTATTTGGGTGGTTTGAGAGGTTTGAGGTTAATTAGGAAAATGTTTTGGAGTATTGTGAAATTTCGAAAAATCCGCCTTAACCGTTTTGTGGATTTGCGCAGGGTTCCCAGTTTTGTAGCTACGCGCCGCGAGCAGCGTTGTGATTGGTCGAAGCGCCGTCGTCGGGGGAGGTGGAGTATGTCCCATGATGCATCGGGCGCAGACTCGTGAAACGAAACGACTCGCTCCGGCAGCTCTCCCTTCTCCTTTCGGCAGCCGTACGGGTCGGACGTGTAATTTATTTGTTAGCTTCGGGAAATCCAAAGTGTTTCGGCCGATCCTCATTTATCCGAGTTTTAAGTCGCGAGTCGCGGACTGCGAAGGAGAGCCGTGGTTTCTATAACTATAGTACATTAATACACTAAAAACTAAAGACAAAAATGACCGATCAGGAGAACAAGGACTTCAGCGAGGACGTCGCCGACCAGAACTTCGAGCAAAACGGCGAGGCGGAAAACGGCGGCGGTGACGCCACGGAGAATGGCCAGGAGTCCCAGGAGGACAGGTAAATGCTTTTTTCAAAATTTCACTATAAAATTACGGCCCGCGCGCCATTTTTCACGACGATATATATATACTCCTTTTTGCTTACCGCATTTGTGGATTTTGACGCAATTTGCGCCGTTGTGCGTCGCGTACGCGGTGAGAGATGCGCGTAAGCCGCGGAACAAAATGGCGGACGCGCTTTGCACACTCGTGATATAGTCGAAGTCGAAAAAGTAATCCGCTCGCATCGGTGGCGTCGACGTGCGAACACGATTTTCAGGCAACATTTTCGATGGCCGATGATGACGCGCTTCGGCGGCAATGCACATTTTTCGGATTCAACGAGAGACTCGCGATTGGTTTACGAGAGATTTATAGTAGAGGCGGTTTTTTTAACAAGTGGAGACGCCGGCCGCTGCGCCTCGGATAGGACGACGCGCCCACGCATCGACGCTTCGACGCAAATCTTAAAATGGCGCTGTTCTCGCCGAATTTTTTTTTCGTGGAAAAGATGAAGACACGTTTTTTGATGGGAAAGATGGAGAAAAAAGAAATACGAGCGCGCGTCCCCCTTTGCACGGCGATCAACGCAATATAGTATACTACAAAAATTACATTGTCTCTTAAATAATAATGCGTGATAAGTTTGTCTCTGTAACGGCGCTGTTCCGATGTTCCTGTTTCTTTTTCATATTGACTCGCTGAAACAATTGTCGCTCTGTAACTATAGTCTGTAAGAATTTTTCTTAGCGCGACTCCAGCGCTTGTTTACCACCCCTTTTCAGCGTCAGTAAGGAGAGAAAGAGAAAGAGAGCGCAAGACTGATCAATGAATTAATACAAAACCGTTTATGTGGGATTTTCCGATCCTGCTTTGTAAATATGTTTCTTGTTGCTTTCTATCTCTACAAATATGTATCTTTTTTTTTCTTGTTTTTTTTTTAAATGTTCGCCAAGCGTTTGGAAAAGTTCGTAAGAAGTGCAAAAGATACAATAAAGTTTTCGTAGCGTTCCCAACAGCCTTGGATTGTCGATCTATATAGTTTGTGGGATATGTTTTACGCGCGAAAAATATGGGTAAGCATTTTTATGGAATTCTAGTTGATAACGCTGGAGAGAATTGTAGAGTTACGAGAGAGAGAGAGAGTCGCGCTGCAGGGAAAGCGGACGCGTCGCCTTCAAATCGTAGATTTGAACTTTTTAATTTTTTTTATTGAATGATAATATGAAATTTGGAGGTTATCGCTTCCTCTCGCCCAAAGCGCCGGAAGTGCTCGAAGGGGGACGCGACCATGCTCGCGAATATAGAGACTATCGCGAGGCCAACGGTCGGCGCTCCACTGTTTCGGTAAAATAATCTATCTACGACGACTATATCCGCCGACATTGCATGCTCTGATTAATCGACCAAACAAAAGCCAAAGAAAAGTTAACTTTAAGTCCAGATATAAATATAATACGGTGCTGTTTAAGAATAACTTGTTTAGTAATGTAGAATGAATATTGTGCTATGTGTTTTTTTTTTTATTCCAATTTGTTTCGGATTTATGCGTCCAAATGTTCTACAAAAACCAAAGAAAAAAAAAAAGAACGACAAAAATCAATCTTAGAAACTTAGTAAGTGTGTAAATTCCTGTTTTCCATTCCTCGCCTCAATCAATTGTACGAGAAACTATTGTATTTTTAGTAGAAAAAGAACACAAATTGTAATCTTCTCCTCCCGCCGTTCCTCTGTGGACAAAGAAAAAAGATTTTGTTTCCTTTTTAATAATGATATATACAATCGTTTTATTTTTCACAATAATTGTAATAATGTGTTTTATAGAGCGTTAAAGATGAGAGAAAACCGAGAGACAGTTTTGTCGAATTCGCATTGATTGGCCAGCCGGGATTCTTCCTCATTGTGAATTTGCAGCCGATCGTTCACATTTGCACGATTGACCAATCCCTGGGATCTCTGTGACAAAGCGAAAGCGTTGCCGAAGCCTATTTACAATGAAATAAAATAGCTGAAAAAAGTTTCCGAACAAAAAATATAAAGAGAAATCCGAATCTGTCTTTAGCTCCGAAGTCAACATCAAGTTCTCAAGTCCGTCATGTTATCGTCACGACACAAGCACTGGAGAGATTAAGTCGAGTAAAAAAAAAAAGTATTGCGTCAGATCAATCAGAGTCTCGCACAGACACACAATTGTTGCCTGCTGGGTCACGCAGTAGAGTCACAATAATCTGAGTCCGATGTCGAAATATGCAAGTTTGGATGCGTGACCAGAGCACAGAGTCACTAGGGCCAACCGTCAACTCCTTCCGAACAGGTCGGAACGCCATTAACCCAGTTTATGTGGCTTGGTCTGCAGGTGGCAAACGACCCAGTGCGAATATGGCGGGCGGCTCGCAACCGGCTAACCGTGACCCGACCAACAACTGAGTACCGGCGAGTGACTGGTGCCCACGGTATTTATCACCAGCCCTAGACGATATATGAAAAGACCGAATATATATCTCGATAAAGATAACAACTACCACACTGACAAAAGCGAATATATCAAAAAGTACCAAAAAAGCCAAAAAAAAACCATATAAAAGCAAAAGAGAAAAATACGCAACGCAGCTCGCAGCTATTTGAGTACGAAAAAGCAAGGATACAAAAAGTACTTCACGACTCGAGAAAGCCAAAAAACCAAAAAAAAAAAAAAAAAAAAAAAACAAACGATAAAGTATTGCCGATGACTAAATACTCAAAGAGAGAGATATAATCTATGTAAACACGTGTATGCGGATTGTGATCGATTATTATAATACCGTCTCAACGTCCTACAAATTGTTAATGTACGAACCGAATATATTTTTATCATCATCTAGCGCTTTTCTTCTCAATAGAGTTGCAGTCGATCTACCTATTGTCAATTTCTTTGGGCCAATCAGCAGTCTGAGTGCGTTCGGGTTGGAACGTATAGTTGAGAAAGAAATATTGTTTTCCATAGGCGCAGCTGTGTCCTCTCAACTGGAGTAAAACTATTGCTCGGGTTTCGCACGTCGTGAAAGTTTTTTTGTTCTATTACAATTTTTTTTCTTTTCCAAGTTTCCTTTTTTTTTTTTTTTTTTTCGTTTACTTTCACGTGTCTTGTTTTGTAATTTTTTTTATTTTTCTCTCGATTTTCGTTGTTTTTAATTTGGCAATAGTTGCCAGGAAATGACTTTAGTTCAGCATCTGCGCAAATCCGAAGCTGCTGGTCCTCTCTTTGGTCTTTTTTCACCTCGAGATGCGTTACATATGCCCCCTTTTCTTATCGTATTGTTATCTCCTTTGCCAGGAAGATCATCTGCTTGTTCTAGCAATGGTATGATTACTACTATTACTATTATTACCACTACTTTTATTGTCAGATTCTTCAAAATTCCGTTTGTAGCCAATTTTTAAATATAACAACTTAGGCTCTCAACAACTTTAGACTAGCGTCAGCCTCAACATGTGTCTATATATTTATTTATTTATTTATATATACGATAATGATAATTATAAACAATTTTTAATAAAGTAATTGTATAAATAGCTGCTTAAGAGCGAAAATTCCAATTAATGTATTCGTATAGAAAAATGTCATCGAAACATAAAAAAAAAAACAAACTGTCCAAGTGCCCCTTTTGCCCGAACAATCTTTTTATGAATTTCATTTGTGTGACTCTTTAATCTCGTTTTGCATCATTCTCTACCTATTATTTTTCTTATATTTTTAACAGCAATTCTAGATTCTATTCCAGGGGTCAAGTGTCGAGTAGTCTCGTATTAACGAACAGAGAAATGGATATCGTATTTTGTTGTAACGAAACATATATATTTTTTTTATAGAAAACACTTTTTGGCAGCGTTCCTTGTTTAAAAGAATAAAAAGAGAGAGAAATGAGAAAGAGATAAAGAAAATATGTTCTCGACGCAAAAAAGAAAAATTGCAAAATTCATCTGGTAAAATAAAACCGTTCAATTGCTTTGCAGGTCGGCCGGGGCTAACCAGGAGTCTCTGAACGATAGGTACATTCAAATATTTTTATTACTTTTCTTTATTTCACGTTGGGCCCCCAAAGAAGCTCTCCGTTTGCACGACGAGAGAGCGACAAAAGGCGAGAAGTGAGAAGTGAGAGAGAGAACAGTGGTCGAGGACAATCGGAAAACCTTTAGTTTCCGATCGACACAAATTAGTGTCACTCTGGCACAAAGTTGCATATTCCGGATGGGTTTAGCCAGCTGTAACTCGGAAAGAAAGAAAGAAGCCAGTGACTTTTATAAAAATAATAATTTTCTTGCAACGCAAATATCTCTTTCACCGTTTTTATTGCAGATCATTCAATTGCACAGTTGCTGAGATTTGAAAAGTATTGCCGACATCTTCGCGTGCCTGTGAAATAATAATTCTTCCACAATATTCAATTGTTTGTTGTTTCAATTGTTGTTTTTTAATCCACGAAAAATTTTTACTATCAATCGATTAAACTGATATCGATCACGTGGCCTAGAGACGCGAGATTTAACTGATACACGCGCTTTTTTCTTTGATTTTTATTAATTCTTATCTTCTCTGTTTCTGTCAATTGCAGGAAGTTGTTTGTTGGCGGACTCAGCTGGGAAACCACAGACAGTAAGTTTAAACCTTTAAAAAAATTTTCGTAAAGTCGTATAAAAAAAAAGAAAAAAAAAATCCAAATGATGTATATATCTTAGGACACCTTCAGACAACAGAATGGCACTGTTGCATGAGACTACCAATTTTTAAATTATCTGAGCTTAATCAAAAAATAAAATTAGTCTCAACGCGGAAAAAATGAACCTTTACTAATGAAAAATATTTTTGTCAATTTTCAGAGGAACTGAGGGATCACTTCGGCACCTATGGCGACATTGAAAGCATCAATGTCAAAACAGACCCCAACACTGGACGATCGCGAGGGTTCGCCTTCATCGTATTCGCCAAAGCAGAATCGTTAGACAAGGTAATTTTTTTATTTAAAATTTTTATTTATTTATCGTATTCAATTATTTTCACATGATGATTCTCCAAAGTCAGTTCTGCTACTGAATGGAAAGTGACGACAACCTTGACACCTGAAGCTTTAAAAAAAACAACACAATTAATTTTGTCTGCATAAAATATTTTTCTAATGTCAGCTATTTTTTTCTTTTTAAAGATCATGGCCGCACCGGAACACACAATCAACAACAAAAAGGTTGACCCCAAAAAAGCGAAGGCGCGTCACGGCAAGATCTTCGTTGGTGGACTCTCGACAGAACTTTCCGACGACGACATCAAGAGTTTCTTCTCCCAATTCGGCTCCGTAAGTTCAACTCCCCCGTAAAAAAAAAAATGAATAAATAAACGCTCAAAAATCGTAATTTAATATCTAATAAAATCATTTCAATCTGCACAGATCGTCGAGATGGAAATGCCGTTCGACAAGACAAAGAACCAGAGGAAAGGTTTCTGCTTCATCACCTTCGAGTCCGAGCAGGTCGTGAATGAGCTGCTGAAGACACCCAAACAGACGATCAATGGAAAAGAGGTAAGAAAACTACCACTTAGAAAAATTAGAGACATTTTCACTGCGATTTGCAATATAATTTTCTTGGTGAATATAATTTTGATTCGATTGATTCGATTCAAAATTATATTCAAAATATCCAAAATTATAGTCAAATTATTATTATTATTATTATTATTATTATTATTATTATTATTATTATTGAGTATAATTTTGTCTCGAATCACTCGAATCAAAATGATATTCAATCAAGATTCGATTTTATTTTCGAATGAGCGATTGAATATAATTAAAAAAAATTTTCCTTGTGTCAAACAGGTCGACGTAAAGAAAGCAACGCCAAAACCTGACGGCATGGGAGGCATGAGAGGCGCAGCCGGCGGTCGCGGAGGCCGAGGCGGTCGAGGAGGCCGAGGACGAGGTTTCGGCGGCCAGGGAGGCTGGGGCCAGGGCGGATACGGCGGCGGTTACGGCCAGGGTGGCTACGGCGGCGGTTACGACGGTTACGGCGGCGGCTACGGAGGCGGATACGAATACTATGGCGGTGGGTACGGCGGCTATGGTGGCTACGGCGACTACAGCGGATACGGTAATTTTATTGAATATTATTAGGTCGCTCGTAGACACTGTCAAATCTCCGTATTTTTTTTCTCGACGACTCGGTCATCGTCTCTCGTTTATTCTATTTTTTTTTTTATTTCGATTACTAAATTCGACATTAAAAAAAAAATGAAAGCGGTTTTTCGAGGGAAAAAAAATAAAAGCGGTTTTTCGAGGAAAGTAAAATAAAAGCGGCTTTTCGAGGGGAAAAAAATGAACCTGAGGCGAATCGCGCGACTCGGGTCGTCCGCCTCTTTAAGATGCTACCTCGTAGTACGAAAAGTGGAATTATATTTAATTACCAAAGATGAGTAGGGGAAGAAAAATATAAAACGCCTGATTGTACCGAAAAAAAAGCCGTTCGAAACGGTTATGGACGACGTGTGTGTGATATTAATCGTAAAAACTAAACGCGACGCTGGCGCTGGTTTGCCGGCAGATCAGTCAACGCGTTAGAGCGCAGTTTTTAATACACACGGTTACCTTCCTACACATTTTTACTTCTCGACCGCGTGTACGATTTTTTTATCGTTTTATTTATTTATTTTTTCAAACGGTTCACTAAAAACGCGCGGTGTGTGTTAGGGAGTAAATTATTGACCGCAGGGCTTTGTGTCTCATACGACGAGTCGCCGTGGCGACGTTTGTAAATCAGCGACACGAACAAATCCACAGAACCTGTCCTTCGAATTATGTTTTTTTAACGGAGATAAAATACTGATAAATTTAGTAATCGAATTTTCGGTGCAGAGAGTTAAACGTAATTCGAAGGAAACACGTTCGACACCTTCCACGACTCGTGCAGTCGTTTTTTATTGAGATATGTGACCAACTAAACCGACCTAACCTGTCGATTTGCTAATTTATTATATTCTTTAATGTTTTAATATTTAACTAACATATTATATATATTATATATACGACAAAAAAACGAGTATATGACGTATAAACGATATATATATATACTAGGGCAGAGAGAAGAGAGCAGAATATAATATGTAACAGTGAAAGTGTGAAGACAGATGAAACGTGAAAAAGCACTCATTTTGCGTGACTATTAACAGAGAAAAATTTGAATAATTGAAAATGATCTGAAATTCTTTGGAATGAAAAATCTTATTTTTTGTCCACTTTGGTCGTTTACTGATCTATTGACGTTTCAGTAATTTTGAGCTTGAGAGATATCTATATTTCATACGTTCACTGATTGATGTCAGTGAATTGGTGGAATTTCTTTTTTCTTCCTTTTATTTTATTTTTTTGTCAAATCTTGCTTTTTGTTTTGTATTTTAAAAAATCATGAATTCTACAAACTTACTGACTTCAATGAAAAAACACTCACTCACTGTAACATAATTATATAATCTATGAAAGATGTGTGGAGAACATTAAAGCAAAAATGTACAGCACAATGAGGCGTATGAAATGGTATATTGTACCCTCTGATCCTGCTTACAGATCCAGCCAAATGTCCCCTCATGCATGGTTCGAATATTTTTTCAATGTTTTTGGCGAGTCGATGACTTTTTTTTCAAAATTTTAATTTCTATTGCTTTGGGTGCTAAAAAAACGAGCTGGAAAATGGGAATCTTTTTTTTTCTAACCATCTATCCATAAAAATACATTTCAGAAATAAATTCCCAGCAGTTGTAAAATTGTCGCTCAGCTTTCGCTTTGAAAAAAACTAAAATTAATTTCATTAACGCATCGCGAAAAAAAAAATACTGCTCCTCTGCTCCCTCAACCCCTGAACAATTACGACCGACTCCGTAGTTTAAAGTGAATGTTGAATTTTTTTTATTATTTTTTTTTATGTTTCATGGAGACACGTGCATGAAATCTTAGTGTGCGTTTGTTTCGATTACAATCAGTTTATTATATCGTTTACAATGTTGCAAAGGTGAGAAGACCGTCGTTGTTACGCTGGCTTCTCAGATTGTTGGAATAATTCATAAAGTAACGAAGCTTTAATGGCAAGCACGATTGTATTCATCGAGTTTATCAAGCATTGCATTCAAGATAAACGGCCCTGACTCAATTTCATCTCAATCAAAATCCTCAACTAAACTCAAAAAATCCCTCAATAAAAAAAATCAAGGCCGTTCATCTCAAATTTATTACACGCTGCTTCACTTTTGCTCGCACCTAAATAATCTGACCAATGAGAAAACGTGAAAAAAATCTATCTCAAAATTTTTGAGGTAGACGACGACGATCAATCGTTTCCGAATAAATAAAAAAAATAAAAAAGCCGCACACGACATTCGATCATCGAGTCGCTAAAGCTCAATCGGAGCGAAGTGTCTATAAATAGAAAATATTTAAAAAATGAAAAAAAAAGTAGCAGCCTTACACAGACGACGATTTACGTCGATAATGATGCCATTGACTTTGTTGTACCGTGTGTTCCATGATACGCAGACGGCTACGGCTATGGCGGTGGTAGTTACGATGGTGGCTACAGTGGTGGGCGCGGTGGTGCACGCGGTAAAGGTACGCATTAGCGTTCCTTCTCTATTGGTTTTCTTCTCTCCCCACAAATATCATCAATTTCCCTAACTGTCCCCTCTATCCGCTTTCCCCTTTTCTATCTCTTCTTAATTAACTAACTTTCCTATTATAGCGAGTTTTATTTTTACTCACATTTTTTCGCAGCCTTCTCTCTCCTCCCCCAAAATCCTCCTCGCGTCCGAAGACACAAACACCAAACTACTCTGCCTCCATTTTTTTTAATTAAAAAAAAAAAACGGTGCCGATGCGCGAGGCTTTTTGGGCCGGAGGGAGAAGGGGGCGGCTCGCTATGCCTGCTTCGACACCCCTCTATTTTTTTTTTCACTGCATAGCGAATCATTTGTTGACGCGCAAAATTGGCTAAATTTTTTCATTAAAAAGGCTTCCACGCGATTTATCGGATTCCCTTTTTTATTATTGTAAAAAAAATATTACCGCGTGCTCACTTGAACGCCCGATTTGTAAGATCGTTTGGCATGCTCGCCCAATAGTCTCATCCCCTAAACATTATTTCTATCGTCGAGTCGGTGGATGCACGATTTTTTTTTCGTCGCGCTAAAAAAAACGCATGCAACGTGAAAAAATTGTCGTGTTGTAAAAAAAAAAAAAATCGCTGTTTCTGTGGACTTGAACACCCTCCGGACTAGTTTCAATCCACGTGTTAATTCCTTGGCCCACGAATAAAACTCCGACATTTCTGGCATCGACCCCATCGATTCACTCTCAGCGGTTGCCTTTATTGGCCGCAAGAGTTCGACGTATAGATTAATAAAAATCGCTGGATTGCGAAACCGATTGTGGAACCGATTGCGGCCTCAGCTGTGGCCGTTATCGAAATAAAAAATAAAGAAAGGTAAAAAAAACGCGTTCCAAGCGGATCGATACCGCCGATCCAGAAATGTTGGGAGGGACGAAAAGAGGGGGAAAAGGGTGTCACGAATTGGGACGCAGCCTACAGCTTACTACCTTAGCCTGTAGCCTCTATGTAGAATTTCTTTAGTCTTCTCTCGTACCTTTGTAATTTTATTTACAATTTAATTCTCTTTTTTTTTATTAAATTAAATTTTTTTTTTAATTGAAATAATCTGACTATCGTTAAACAAGTGTGCGTGTGGTAGATTTTACATAACTGCCGACCGTTTACCTACGGTGACTGGTCGTTTGTCAACTTTTTCGATTCTCTCTGGTATATAAGAAAAACAATATTCGGTGGAAGGTTGCAAAGGGGGGGAATGTCCAGAATCGTTGGACTAATAGTGCGACATGGGTGTGTTTCAGGAGGCTCAGGCTACGGCGGCAAGCAGAGGGGTGGTGGTCGCCAGAACCAAAGGCACCAACCCTATTAATGGAAATCCTTATTCGCGACCGCAATGCACATTCGCATTGTAACCGCTGGTGAGTGTCCCTTGATAATCCACGACAACGCAGAACCCCTGATTCAACCATTAAAGAAAAAAAAAAAAGGAAAAAATCGTGTCTAAAAAAATTTGTATTAAAAATGCGTCGGACTCTCTCTCTCTCACGCGCTCGCAAAGCCGTTTTTGCGCTCTCTCGGCCACCTAAAAAAACCCTCTCCAATTTCTATCGATACCATTGTTCCCCATTTTATTTGTTATTGTGGCTTTTTTCCGGCAAAACCTGCATGTTCACAATCCGATACCCAAATCCGAACGGAATTTCTCACTTTTTTATATTTCAAAATTTTCAGATTTTTTTTTTCAGTCACAAATTGTTCTAATTATTTCCCGTTCACGTTTGGTTATCGGTAACCCAAATTTCCAAAATCTCATTTTTTAGCTGTGTATTTATTTATTATTATTTTTTTTTACCAGGTTCGAATTTATAAGTTATATTAATGTTTTACATTTTATGGTTTTTCAGGTCCCCAGTCCTACAACAAATCTCATAACTCGTCAAATCATCATTCCATGAAATCCCGCAATTATTTACAACCACGCAGACAAGTGACGCAAAACGATTTCACTCATCAAGAGCCGCAACAAAAGCAGCAATAGTTACTTTTTTCTGGGTGAAACGAAAGAGAAAAAAATAAGGCGAAAAAAACAGCAGAAGCCCTCCGCACGCTCGTATATATAGAAAGACGAAAAAAAAAACGTTTGTACACACACATGAAAAAAAAAAACACGCGTATATATGTATATGCATCGAAAACATATGCATGTGTATGTTGAACACTGAAGCGCGCGGCGCGGACTGCGTTCTTAATTCTCTTGAGCCCCTCGTACAAAGCGCGGTACGTTTATATTTCATGTCGTCCATTGGTTTGTATCTCAATCTTATCGTATTTATCATTAATCCTCCATGATCAACGAATTGCGTCGACGGCGACGCAACGAGCTGTTCTTTGTCACACACAAAACACACCCAACACACACACATTAACACATTACACCGTTCGTTATTCTTTTTTGTACGAGAGGAAGAATTGAAGGATCGCAGAACGCGAAACAATTTGTAGCGAAAAACACACAGCGCGCCGAAAAAAAGCGATCCGAGTAGAGGAGAAAGAAAAAAAAAGCGAAAGCGACTAACGCGACATCGAGTTCTCTCTTATTCAACCTCGAAGGACATGGCAGTTAAACGGATAAAAAGTAACCATGTCAACCATTTTTAACAATAAGATTATTTTAATTTTGTCTATAACTAAACTTAAATGAGGCGATCTATCTATTATAACTATAGAGGAGTAAGCAGGCAATGTACTTTTTACACGAAAAAAAGAAGAAACAAAAAACAAAAAACAAAGAGAAACACACAATACGTTCAAAAAACAAGAGTTTAACAGTCGGTGGAACTGTTTATAAATGATTGCGTGAGGTATGAAACAATTTGTGGTAAAAAGATTATTGCTTCCTTATCGAAATAAGAATTATATAGGATACAATAATAAATTCATTTTGTGTACATAAAATATCATCTTGTATACTTTTCGAACTCTCGGGTTCAACCTTGAACAAAACAATCACAAGAATCCTAGTAGTGAATCTTTTTTTTTCTCTACGTTTTTTTTTTTTAAGTAGATGCGCCGGTTTGTATGAATGAGCAATTGGATTGGATGTTCCAGGCCAGTAATTCAGTAATTGATAGTTTTATCGTAAAACTGTAAATATCGGTGCAGTCAAAAAGGCTGTCGATTACTGATGTATCGAGCGCTGACACATCTGTCATCTGTGTGTAATTGAAATGTGAAATTGAGAGAAGAAAGAAAATTGAAAAAAGGGAACGAGTATCGATTAAAATTCGATTGCGTTGATCAACGCAATCGGCATTGACAGTATTTTTTATCGATCCATCATGAACAAAAAAATAATAAAATGAAATTTAAAAAAATGAGTAGGCTACAAGATTAATGAGCGTATAAATTAATTATCGTCCGCGTGAAGAAATTGTTTTTTCTTTTTTGTTACTCTTCGATCCGACGTTGTCGAATGTTCAAATACATTTAATGATCCATCGGTGAAGCCAGGCTTTTTTTTTTGTTGCGATACACTACATTCCCACCATCGTCTGATCTTCAAGCTGAGAACTTCCAACATTTCTCGCATTTGAGATTAATGGTAAGCATTATGCTTAAATTTTTAGGTCGTTAGACGGCTGTTGAAAATGGCTTTGCAACTTGGATAAAGAATATTGGAGAATTCAAGATATGCAGCTGTAAAAATCGGTTTTGCGGTGCAGATAAAAATCGAGCTTAATTTTCGTGCTGTAGATTTTTTTTTCTTGCATTACGAACTGAGTATTATTATTATTATTATTATACTAAATAATGAGTATAATAGTCGATATATCGGTGAACTGAGTATTACTATTATTATTATTATTATTATACTAAATAGTCGGTATAATAGCCGACTGAGTTACGAGTGAGAGATAAAAAAAGGAAAAAATTGTAGCGCCAGCTCTGTCGGTAATTACAGTTTCTGCATTACCGACAGAGCCCCCAAAATCGTTTTCCCAGCCCCAAACCGCTGCGCGCGCGCATTCCATTGAAAACGACGCTCCCGATTGTTGCCAACTTCGCCCACCATCCAAACGAGGGCGCCACATCACCCTCATCGCCCTTGTCCACCGAGTCGCCGTTCTTTGTGCGACCGGCTCCTCTCAGTGCAGGTTCCGCTGCATGTGCTGACACCACGGTGCCCCGAACACTCCGCATAAACTCCGAACAAGCTCTGTGTACGTTTTTTTTTAACCACATAAAACACTAAACCCGTGAAAACCCAGGACTGTCGTCGATAGCGCGTAGAAGCCTCGCCGACAACGAAAATAATCAAGCAACCCGGCGTCGCAATTTCAGCGACCGGAACCCCACGCAGCCGGCCCCCTCCCCCACCACCACCACGAGACTGACTCCAGGGTGAAACGCGGACAGCCGAAAGGAACGCGCCGAGGATCTCGGGACACACGGGTGAGTTGTGAGTTGTGCTCCGGAATCGCGAATCCCTTCCTCATTTGCATCTATAATCCAGAAGCGGATGGCCTCTTCGGCTCCTATCGATGGTTCCTATCGCGATTCGAGCCAGGCCACCGGGAGGGCTTCCGGCCCGGACCCTCGAGGAGAGGCTTCCTCACGATGCCCGAATATCCGCTCTCCTTCGCTCATTCCATCGAACCGATGAATTTTTGCACGCCGGTCGCTGCGTCTCGTGGACATTTGAAAAGGCGATATATGTATATATGTATATATGTATATATGTATTATCCTCTGTCTCTGTCTCACTCTGAATGTGGACGTACGCGATTCTGGGGATTTTTCGCGTGTACCGCGTCCCCTCGATTCACAGCCAAATCGCCATGCCGGGCGGCCCCCCTCCCCCCTCTCCCCCTCCCTGCTCCCCTTCTGCCCCCCTCCGGACCACCCCCTCGTCCCTCTTCCCCCGCCGCTTTGGCCTCGACCTCGCTCTCTCGCCTTTTCTTTCGCACAACGCGACGCCGTCTATCGAAACGCGTGTATCCCCCAACACGCGGTTAATGCCCTTCGGCAGAAAATCGATTTTTGTCCCCAAGGATTTTTGTACCCTTGTTTGGTACTGAAGATTTCGATAAATGATTTTAGGGGGGAGAGGGGGATTACTGAGAAAAATTTTCGCCATGTGCCGAGAATAAGAGCGATAAGAGAAGAGGAGAGCGAATGATATGGCTGTCTCTGTTTCTCTCGCACATTTCTTTGTCTGAAGCAGCTTTGTACGCTTTCCTTGCGAAGGATTTTTTTGGTAACTGCTTTGGGAGGAAAAAAGCAGTTTTTTTTTGTTCGACAAACGTTGAAGGAAAGATTTGGGATTTTTTGAAGGATTTGTGAGAGGAGTCGTTGAGGTTACGATTACCGACGATTTTTCGCAATTTTTTCCATGGTTCGGTTTTGGAACATTTGAAGAGGATTTTGAGATTTTTTTTAGGGGTAGATTTGTTTGGGAGAGTTGACGAGGAGATAATTAGGGCTTTGCGATGAGGTTTGCTGGCCGTGACCTTGAGTCGGAGGCGAAGCTGCTTATCTTGGGCGCAGAGTCGTTTACCTCTGTTTATGTTGTTTCAGACCTGCGTCAGGAATTTAGAACTCCGGAAAGAGCCACATTTGTAAGATTAAGATTGTGTCAAGAGTCGCTGAGGACGGCGCACAAGAGATATACGATTTATTTGCGCGGCGCGGAAAGATCAGGAAGCAAAAAAGGAAATGGTCATGGAGGCAACCCCCTCACCTCAGTGCGTCGGTCGTGAATTCGTCCGACAGTACTACACTCTGCTCAATCAAGCACCCGCACATCTTCACAGGTAACGGCTACGATTTAATCAATCAATTTCCATTTGCAAAGTCGCCGTCGCCAATTTACGATAATTGTACGGAAAGTGGAAATAAATATCAATTCATCGATTGCATCCAGGTTCTACAATAACAATTCATCCTTCGTGCACGGCGGACTGGGAGCCCCCGAGCGTGAAATAATTCCCGCAGTCGGTCAGAAACAGATTCATCAAAAAATCCAACAACTCAACTTCCGCGACTGTCATGCCAAGATCAGCCAGGTCGATTCGCAGGCGACGTTGGGCGAAGGTGTCGTCGTACAGGTAAACTACAAACAACGCTGCTCCAAAAATTCCACATCTATGTTGAAATTTGCATCGGAACGCAACTAGAATAAAAAAAAAAATAAAAATTATTCCAACGATTTTTATTCTAACGATTTTAAAAAGTCGAAGCGAAGTTGAGTCGAGTCGAAGTCAAGTTCCTAAAAATTAGTATAACGATCAATCGTTATAATAACTTCTTATACCCAAATCGATCTTTCGGCTTCATTACAATAATTTTTAAAACATTTTCGTTGCTTTCCAACAATGCAAACTTCAACATAATCCTCATCTCCAATTAAAAATTTAATCACTGACACAAATAAATTCTCAGGTGACCGGAGAACTATCGAACGCCGGCCAACCGATGCGTCGTTTCACCCAAACCTTCGTTCTCGCCGCCCAAGCCCCAAAAACGTACTACGTTCACAACGACATCTTTCGCTACCAAGACCTTGGCTTCCCGGACGAGGAGGAGGGCGAGCTCGAGGGCGTTGAAAGCGGCCTGGGCGACGGTGGCGAGCGCGAAGCTGACGAAGGTCGAGGCTCCGAACCGGAGGAAGACGAGCAGCAGGCTCAGCAGCATTCGACGGCGGTCACCGCCGCCGATCAGCAGACGCACGCGCCGTTGATACCGACTCAACAGCAACCTCTGCAGCAACAACAGCCTCTCTATTACGCGCCAGCGCCTCAGCAACCTGTCCACGCGATGATGCAGCCGGTAATAAACGGCTCTGTGCACGAAGAGACGCCACTGATAAATCAGCAACAGCCGTCGCAAACCCAACAACAGCAGCATCAGTATCCGAAAACCGAACCAGCGGAGGCGGAACAATTCAATCAGGAGCAGCAGGAAGCCGACTCGTCGACGGAGCAGCAGCAGCAGCAGCAGCAGCAACAGACTGAGGAGGAGAGTCAGCCGCAGCAAGAAGAGTCGCAGGAGCAGCAGCCGGAGTCCGAGAATTTCTCGACGCAGGGAAGAGAGGCGGAAACCGAGCAGACGTCGACCGCGAGCGCGAACAGCAATAAGCCAAAGACATTCGCGAATCTCTTCAGCACTCCGTTCTCGAACCCTTTGCCGCCGACGACCTCTCAACCCCCAAAAATGTCCGTCTCGCCGCCGCCAATGACGAATCTTAGGGTGACTGATGATCGTTCGATAGCGCATCAGACGAACAGCGGACCAGCGATGTCAGCTTCGAGTAATATGTCGCCGGGACAGCAGCAAATGCATAGGACGAGGAGCAATCAGCCGCCGCAGCAGCAGCAGCCGCGACCACCGCGAGGAGGACCCGCGCCGCGTGGTAAGAATTTTTTTTACTGAAGTTTAATATGGTTTTTAGATGGTAGCTACACTTAAAAATATTTCTGAATTTAGTGAAAAGTGCAGAATTTTTCTATTGAAGATTACAGTATTTTCTATCGAATTCTATATCTATATCCCTATTTATCTCTATTTACATCTATTCTATATCTTCTATTTTTTTCTTCGAATGGTATATTAAATTTGTCACCTAAATGAAACGCAAAATTACAGTATTTTCGACCGAATTATATAAAAATTTTGAAATTTAATAAAACGATAAGAAACTGAATATAAAAATTGGAAATATTACCACACATGTGCATTAAATTTAATTTATTAGCTGATGAATGCACTGAAAATTACATTACATAGAATTCGGTCGAAAATACTGTAATTTTGCAGTCCATTTAGGTGTCAAATTTAATATAACAGTTGATACAAATGATTTTCCTTTACCAGTAATGGAATTTTATGCGAAATAATTTTTATAAATATGATGTGATGTGTTTGCCGCAGAAAATGACCGACGAGGCAGCCGACCCGGAGGCTACAGCGACGAGCATCAGCTCTTCCTCGGCAATCTTCCGCACCAGGCGACCGACGACGAGCTCCGAGCGATTTTCGGTCGCTACGGCAAAGTCGTGGATCTCCGAATTCACAGCAAGTCGACCGGCGGCGGAAAAGGACCGCAGGGCCATTCGCATTCTCACAGCATGGCGCGAGTTCCGAATTACGGGTTCATCACTTTTGAGGACACACAGACGGTTTGCAAGGTTCTTCAAGCCGGTTCGATCTTCTATCCGGATGAGAATGGTCAGAAGTTGAATATTGAGGAGAAGAAGATGAGGCCGCGACTGCCGATGGAAGGCAGCGGTGGCAGTCGGCCGAGCCTCAACGACGGCAACATGAGACCTCCGGGCGGTCAGCAGCAGCAGCAACAGCAGCAACAACAGCAACGCGGTCCAGGTAATCATTGAATAACGATTGAGGGTTGAGCTCAGAGTTGGAATAATTAATTTAAAAAAATTAATTCACAGTGCAATAATTTTTTTCTGCATTTAACCACTTCGGTGGCATTTTCGAATTATTTTCCGATAGGATTTATTTTCGTGAAATTTGGGGGTGGGTATCAAAATAACGAATGACTGAAATAGCGAATGGCTAAAATAGCGAATTTACAACTAACGAACGTCTGAATGTAAAATGATCATCATTATGAAATTCGCTATTTTAGCCATTCTATTTTGATCATTCTGTATTTTGACTCCAAATTTTATTAAAATGCAGTTAAAATAGCGAATGATCAAGATGGCGAATGACTAAAATAGCAAATTTCGTAATGATGGTTATTCTATATTCAGACGTCCATTATTTTTAAATTCGTTATTTTGGCCTTTCGCTTTTTGGTCATTCGTTATTTTTATGTCAAATTTGGTACTCGGGGATGTTAAGCGTCGCTGATTACGAATCCAAACTCAACATTTAGAAAATGGCAGACCCAATATGACAAAAAATGTGCGCACGATTTTATCATCCGCCGAAGTAATTAATTTTCGGAGAGATCCGACTCTGGGCGAAACCTGTAAAATTCTCGTTTTTGGTGGCAAACAGACTGTTAAAACTTCTGCAGCCTATTCTTCCGGTTACTCAGGTGGTCCGGGCGGACCGATGCGAGGCGGTCAACACGGCGCCCGAGGCGGACGCGGCGGATTTCCGCGCGGCGGCGAAGGCGGCAGAGGCGGCGGCGGCGGAATGCGACAGCCCGGAAACCCGAACTATCAGAACCGCGCGCGTTAAAATCCGCGCGGCCGGTCGTGCCGCGTTGTCCCCATCGCCAACCAAGTCGCCGCCACAATCATCAACTCATCCCAGGAACAAAGCGAACAACTCAGTGGAAAACATAGCCAACCCAGAATAAAAAACGAAGAGAAAAAAAATCATCAACGGAAGAAAAAGAGAAGAAGAAGAAGAAAAAAAAAGAATCACGATGTTCAGGAACGGCTGCGGATCTTCACCGCCGATGCCGACGATCGTTCAGAGTGCATCGATCAGATCTCCGAGCTCTTGACGCCGATTTCGCGGAAAACGATGACGAAAATGCGACTTTCGACGGCCGTCGTCTGCCATAATTAATTAACGTATTTTCATTACCGAAAAGTTTTCCCGCTGGATTCTCGTTTTCTTCTTGATTTTTTTTTTTCGAGGGGGCGGAAGGAGTATCCTACGATTATTATTTCACTTATAGGAAAACTGCGAAACAGTTACTTAAAAAATATCGATAAACGTCAGTGCTCAGTGGATTCTCTTCTGCAAACTCGGAAAGTCAATTGGAAAATGGGAATTTCAGGATTGTCGGTCTGCGAGGGTTCGAACTCAGCTCGTCGTTTGCATTTCTCCCCTCTTTTTTGCGTCTCGTACGTCGCGCGACGTGCTTATTGTGCTGTGCGAGACGAATCAGTGAAACACTAATCGTTCGAAGCGGATATTTTCGGGCCGAGCGACGCGCGAAGCTTTCTCAACTTCTTCCTAATTTTTTCGCGACGCTAGAAATTTCGTCAGTTCTTTCGTCGCTGTTTTTCTCGATCGTCGCGGTTTATTTTAACGACAACATTCCCTAATAATCGAAGAGGCGGAAAAAAAAACGGCGAGGAAAAATAGAGAGATCAGCGTCGCTCGTCGCCGGACGAAAAATTTGTATTATTCGGAGAGCACGTTTCTTGAGTATGTAACACGAAAAAAAAATCGCGAGTCGCGAGATTCTCCGCTCCGATCTTCCTTCTATATTCGTTTGCGGTGCGAAACGCGAGAAAAAAAATCATCTGCAAAAGCCGAGCGACAAAAATGGGACGTTTAAATCGCACGTAAAACGTCTGTGCATTCTTAGAACCGAAATTGTCGAATTTTTTAGACGACGTCCGTTTTTGGGCAACGGTGTTATTTTTTTTAAACCCCGTAGCAAGTGCGAATGTGAAAAAAAAAAAAGAAGAAAAATCCCGTTTTTCTCGCTTTACTGCCGTAAGTGTCAATCGACCGGTATCGATTGGCGGTAACATTTAGTCACCCCCCCCCCCTCCCCCCCCCCCTCCCCCCGAATGCAGCTGGTCTCGCCGTTTACACCCGCCCCCCCTGCGTCACCCTTCGTCCGACATTTCATAGAAAATAAATAAGAATCGTGCGAAAATGATCGCCAATTTGCAAATTTTTCGCATTTCTCTCTTTTTTTTTCCATTCAGCACTTTCGCTTTCGAATCGAGTCGCGCTCCGATCTTTGCCACGTATTATATCAACCCACGTAAAAAAAATATTTGACCCGCGAAAATACTATCAGATTACAATAGTTACCAATGGTAACTATTAGCTAGAAGTATTTAAAACCAATGGTAACAATTTGGTCTTTATAGCATTTTCGTGGCTCCAATAATTTTTTTTTGTCAGTCCATATCTATATGTCAGTTACCTACGTGAATTGTCAAATTTCGCACTCGCCGAATCGAACATCGCAAGCGATTGACAAATTAGTGACTGGAGCATTCGACTATCGCGTCCGCAAAAAAAAAATAAAAAAAAAACATGACGAGTCTCAGCTTCATAAAAAAAATATTTCCAGGGTGATAATAATAGAAAAAACCGAGAAAAAAAAATTCGCGGTCGCCCGATAACCGAATCCTCGGCAGCCGATTCGTCGTTCCGAGCTTACGAGGCAAAGGACGCGAAGCGATTCTGATCGTAAATGACGTAATAATCGCGACCGCAGACTTCTTTCCTCGAAATCTCGAACGTTACTGTTACTATTATTACTACTATTAGCGCTGTACGATTATTATTAATAATATTATTATTAGACTAAAATAAATGTATACCGTAAGCGGCGAATCGGCAGTGACGGATGTTTCAAAGCGTTATTCTTCCGGCTCGTTCAGCGACGACGACGACGTTTAAAAAAAACATCTCTCGGAATGCAACTTTCATCTCCATCTCGACGATCAATGAAATCACCGAGAAGCCAGTGCCTAAAACCGATCGATGGATAAAAAGAGAATGGAAAATGGGTGAAAAAAAAAAACACTGATCGAGGAGGTTTTCATTGGCTGCCCCGAAGACGTTCACAGATTAGCGCGAGCACATCTGACTTATATTCTTGCTAATTCAACTGTGATAAATATGAAAAAAGCTGCAGAGAATCAGCCGTAAAACACTGTAGCCAAGACGTGCAAGAGACCATTTTTTTCGCCCGTATCTTGCACCAACCTGTGAATGTTTCGGTCATTTATTGTCGTTTGATAACAGAGAGAGGGGGGAGAAGAAGAAGCAGAGCAGCACAATTCGCACATTCGAGGAGAAGATTTTTTGTCCAGAATACGAGAAAAAAAAATGCGTCTGGCCTAGAGGAATAATCATCCGCGATTCGGACGATCCTCGATTCTTCGTCGAGGGTGTAACGAAGCTTCCAAAAAAAAGTGCCGGGACATCGTTCGTGTGTTGTTGTTTTTTTTTTGTACGTGAAGAAGCGAAAGAGTAACAACGATGAACCTTCGATTAAACGAACTCTCGATTTGCGTGGAGACGAAGGGTGAATTCGACGTTGTCTCGTCGGTGACAAGTGACGAATAGAATAACGAGAAGACGACTAAAGTTTCGGTGACGCGCGACAAATCCCTCAAGCTAATAAAAAAATAATAATAAAAATAAGAAGAACCCGTCACGAGCTCCGCAAATTTTTAGTGTGAATGTTTTCGTTCTTAAGTGACTATTAAAGTAACAATAACAATGAAATAATACACAAAGGAGGGAGGCGAGAGGCAGAGGCAAATGAGTTTAAGAAAAAAAAAACACGAGAAAGAAGTAATCGAGAAAAAAAAATAAAACAACTGAAAAAAAAACGCGAGACACAAATAATTATAACGATTTATAAATAGAGGATGGCGATAATTAAGTTGTGAATTTTTGTAGAATACATTTTTATTTTGGTCCCAAACAAGGAGAAGGGCCAGTTTGTGTGTACAACCGTGGACAACGTTACTACGATACCTAATTAAAAAAAATGAAAATGAGAAGAAAAGAAAAAAAAAGAAAGAAAGAAAGATAATGTTAAAAAACAAAAATGAAAAACCAACAAACATCAAATGTATTGTACCTTTTTGCATTTAGTATAATATACCTACCTTACTACCAAAACTTGTAGCAAAGCATATTACCGATTTATTTGTCATTTTATTTTTTCATCGCTCGGCGAAACCATCGACATTTTTAGTGCGAATGCCGTCGACAGATCTTATCCTGCATGATCTATGGAATCTGTTCGTATCCCTGTCCAGAATCTGTCCTCCTTTTCTTCCGCGAATTAAATCATGCAGCTTCGAGAACTGCGTAACTCGTCGGTTGAGTTCAGCTGCGTTGAGAGGAGGGAAAAAACAACGATAGCGATAGCGACGAGCGAGCATATGGCGGAGAGATCACGAAGGGGTGTAGGAAGAAGCAGTGAGATCATCTCGATGGTCGGAGAACGGAGGAGCAGCAGCAGCAGTGGCCACTCGGACGCAGTCAGTACCGGTCCAGCGACCGATTCAGACGACTTTCTTCGGTCGAGAGCGAAACGTTTTACACATAACCAGTGCGAATACGAGGTAAGTTTATTATTATTGTTTAAAATTATTTCACTGATTAACAATATTACTACTAAAACGAAAATTATAAAAAATAAATGAAAAAAAAAATTGAAAAATACAGCAGAAAGTATTACATTTCTAAAATGAAATGTAAGTAAATGTTTTGAAAGGATCAACATTACTTCACTGATTAATCAGATTACTACTAAAGCAATAAGAAATATAAGAATAAATAAAAATATTGAAAAATACAGCAGAAAATATAGAAATATTTATCTATGTTTCTGAAATGAATGGCAATGATTCATTGTTGTTCTATGAATAGATTTTAATTATTGAAAAGATAATTATCGAGCACGAAGACTCGTTTAATTGGTAGAATATTTCGTCGCCTGAGTAAAATGATACGCTTGAATATAATGAGACTACGCTTCTCGATATTCGTGGAGAGGGGTAAGTCAGTTCGCGGCTTGAATTACAGCTTCGCTAATGACTTTGAGCCGCCTCCGAGTTTTCGCCGTAATTGCCAGAATTCTATTTTCTCCTCTCGATTTCGTGAACGAAAGCGTCCGGCGATTCTTTATTTTTTCCTCGGCCTCGAGTCGAGCGCCTCGAGTCGCGTGTATTTTATTATTCTGAAGCGCGGAGCTCCCTTCGTGCCCTAAATTCGTCGAAACAGTTGGACTCGATACATAAATGTACTAATTTCGCAATTTTTCTCACAAGACTGGAATAAAAAAAAAATTAATTCGATTTAATCGCGATTTTTAAAAAAAGTGAAACTGGTATATCCGGAAAAGTGGGCGGATAGGATTTCGTTACCCTAAGAATAAAAAATTCTGAGTAAGTACAGACGAAATTTTATCCGTCGCTTTCTGTAAATAAATCATTGAAGAATTTTTTGCAAGGTGGTTTTTAATAATAATTTAATGTCAAGAAGAATATCGAGTTATTCAATTTTACTACCACATTTTATGACATCCGAAGGTCATTAAAATCGCGGATAACGTCGTTTAATGAAATTCCTTGTTTACGAGGACTTCCAGGGACCGGAAGCCGAGCTTACGCGACATCAAAGGCTATGTTTGTGTTTGAATTATATATAGAAACGCGAATACTCGGTCGACCCCTTTTCCATTGCTCGCGGAAAAATATCCCTTCGCGGAATCTGCACTAATACTGCACCAAAGTTTTTCCCTCAAATGGAATAAAATTCGTATTTTAAATCTGAAGAATATTAAATCGCAAAACGCATCAAAAATATCATAAAAATTGGTTAACTTTCGCAGCCGAAAATAAGCGGGTTCCAAAATTTAAATATGAAAAAATATAAAATCGCAAAACGAGTCGAAAACCCCAAAAAAAAAGAATAAAAAATTATGGGTATCGGTAATGAGTATTTCAAACTCTAAACATAAAAAATATAAAATCGCTAAACGCATCAAAACCGCCCCAAAAAAATGTTAAAATTTTCGCAGCCTCATTGACTGAATTCTCGGTACAATTTTCCGTCTTTTGTCGGAGAAAATTGGCCGTGGCGACAAGCGACAATTTTCAATGGTGCGGCGGCTGAATGGGCGGGTTAAAGTGTCCGCGCTGAAACGATGTCATCGCTTTAACGAGAAAAAGCAGTGCCCGCGCTCCGCGGCGACGATAAAACGCGAGAGCCGTTTACAGCGAGCGTAACGCTCGCTGTACACGCGCGAGTCAGCGCCGCCCTCAGCTGCTCGCTCGGCGCAATGTAAATTGTATCGCTGCGCGCGCTGCTCGGAGCCGTAGTACAACACGTGGGACGCGTGGAACGCGCGCGCGGAGACCGGCGAACGCACCGCGAACGTCGCGTGACCTGAGAAGCGCTGAGAACGCAGCGGCGGCCACACGCATTTCTGCGTTCTACGGTCTCTCGGCATCCTCGCTTCGTGGGTGGATGCCGATATTCGTGCGCCAAACAAATCTGGCACAGAGCTCGGCTCTCCGCTCCTCTCCGCTCCTCTCCCCCCTTCCCCTCCCCCTCTCTTCGCTCGCAGAGCGATTGCACGACAAGCGGACGGACCGGACTGATAAAAAGTGATGAATGCTCCGGAGAAACGAAAATAGTCATAAATGGTCATCCAGGAATTGTGATAACTATGAAGCGATAAAAGGGAATTAAAAGATTTGGGGGGAAAGCGTTTTGGGTTAATAGCAAATTATTCGCATTATTTAAGTATTGAAGAAAAAAAAAAAAAAAAAAAATTTGGGTCCCTAATAATGCTCGCTTTATTTTTATTTTTATTGTGCCGAAAAAAAAATTTTGGTCGTTAATAAAGGTCGCTTTACTTTTTATTTTTATTTGTATTTTGATAGAAAATTATTCGCATAAAATAAATAATTAGAAAGAATAAATAATTATTGAAGGAAAAAAATATAAAAAATGAAAGATGTGTAAAAATGTGGGTTATCGTCGGTCCCTAATAAAGCTCGAGGCAGTGTTACGATATATCAGAGCGATGACCCGCGTCGCCGAGCTTTGGCAGAGGAAGCTCGTTGCGTGACGCAAGAAATAAGGAGGAGAATAGCTTCTTCCACGTCCGCGTGCGCATCAATTACGATCAACTGATCGGGTCTTGAGAGACGACGATTAATGTAACTGACCACGCGGAAGCCAGTTTACACACTGGCACAGAAACGGAGCGATGCAATCCAATTGCGACCAATTGCGATTTATCGCGCTTCTATTGCGATTGCAAAAATTGGGATCATCGCGAGACTCCAGTTTCCATTGTTATTATTATTCCCCAATTTTTTAACATTTTTATTGTAAGCGAGGCATGAATTTCTATTCATTGCAAAAATTGCGATCATCACCAGACTTCAGTTGTCATTGTTATTATTATTCTCCAATTTTTTAACATTTTTATTGTAAGTGAGGCATGAATTTCTATTCTTTGCAAAAATTGCGATCATCACCAGAGTTTAGTTTCCATTGTTATTATTATTAACGAATTTTTAAGAAATTTTTATTGTAAGTGAACCATAAATTTCTATTGATTTCAGAAATCGCGATGAGCACTCGGCTGCAGTTTTTGCTGTGCGCCTTGATCGTCGGTGCACTCGTCATCACCGATGCCTCCGCCGAGGTCAGTGATATTGCTCATAAAAACGTTGCTCATCTTTCTCAAGGTTCCCCAACGCAGTCCACATCGTTTGTCTTATCAATATGCATAATCGTGTCGTAACAATGATTTTAACAGAGACGACGAAAGCTTCGTCGTCGGACGACGACGACCGAGCCGACCTTCCAGCAAGAAGCGATGAACATGCTCGAGGCTGATGAGACGGCCGAAGAAACCGAGAACGCTGAGAGGGTCGCAGCGACTGCGAACAAGAAAAAAGCCGAGTCGCTTCTTCAGGCCGATCCTTGCATGGACAAACATTGCGGCGCTGGTCGCATTTGTCAGGTAATTTTTATCACCCTTTTTTGGTCCAAATTACATTTGCATACCTGGAAAAAAATTCGAACTTGATTAAAATGTTGTTAATAGCCGACGTCGTTGGGAGAAGCCGAATGTGTGTGCGTCGAGACTTGTAATGAGGAAAGCGACCCTCGTCGCAAGGTTTGCACGAATTACAACGAAACGTTCGGCAGCGACTGCGAAGTTTACCAGGCTCGATGCTTCTGCGACTCCAATGACGCCAGATGTCGCGGACCTGACTATAAACACATCCATATTGAGTATTACGGCGAGTGTCGTCAGATGCCGGTGAGTTATTGATGATTATTCATTGAATCTTCGACGCCAAATATATTTTTTAAATGTACATTTGAATTACATTTTTTAGATTAAATTTTCAATTTTTTTAAATTTAATTGAATTAATTTGAATTAATTCTAATTTCAATTAAATTTTCAATTTATTAAACAGAATTGAATTAATTTGAAATAATGTTTTATTTTTTTAATTGGATTAATTTGAATTAACAATACAATTTTTCTAAATTGTATTGTATTGCTATAGAAAACGTTATCCCTGAAGAGCAAAAGATTCTGTTTTTGTATTCTAATTGTATTACTTTGAATTAGATTTTCAATTAAAAAAAATTGAATTGAATTAAATTGAATTAAATTTTCCAGATGTGCAAAGAGGACGATATGCTGGACTTCCCCCGACGCATGCGCGACTGGCTCTTCAACATTATGCGCGATCTCGCCGACCGTCAGGAGCTTCCATCCCACTTCCTGAAGATGCAGCGCGAGGCTGAGACGAACCTGACTCTGCGCTGGACGAACGCTGCGATCTGGAAGTGGTGCGACCTCGACGGTCATCCCCATGATCGTACTGTGTCCCGACACGAGCTCTTCCCCATCAGAGCCCCGCTTATGGCCCTCGAGCACTGCATCGCACCGTTCCTCGACTCCTGTGACGTCGACAACGATCACAAGATCACCCTTAAGGAGTGGGGCAAATGTCTCCAACTTGACGAGGCGAGACAACCATTTTTATCCTCATTTTCCATCTGAAACACAGAGCAATATTTTATTTGTCGAAGTAACTCTTAATAATTGACTCGGCAGTTAATTATTTTTTTCCGGGGGAACCTTAATAAGGCACAAATAAGTTTTGCATCAGCTTCATTTTTCAGCCTTCTGCAGTTTGTCGATCCTCCCCCACTTTCCTCTCAGGGAAAATTCCAAGCGCGAAAAGCGTTTCCACAGTTGATTGGAATTCCGATATTCGGTTGGCAGGGTTGGGAAATAATTAAATTACAGCGCATTGATGACGAAAATAAACGCTCGCTCGAGAAACGCGAATTGTACATCCCACGCGATGGACGGATCAACGTTTTCCTATGGAAATGCGAGAATTTGTCAGTCACGGATGCCCATCAATTTTTGGCGAAATTTTTTTTTTCGATTTAACGAAGTTTTAAGACCCTATCCGATGGGAAATTTTCCGCTGATTCCAAAAATGACGGTTATTTGCCCTAAAAACCGAAAATTCGGGGAGAAAAATGCGAAAAATGATTTTTCACTTTTTTCGAATTTTGACACTTCACTAAAATCGATGTAAATTTTTTTTGGATTGATGAAATCTGAATTTTCTTTTTGCGTTTGAAAGAAGACTCTTAAACGAAGAGAATCCCGCAAGGCAGAACGCGGTATCTCGATTTTTCGATTTTTTGCAGATTTTTAAAGTTGACCCTCAAAAATCGCAAATTTATAGAAGGGGTACCCCTTGCCGTTTTTTAGGCGAAAAAAAAAATTTTCGATTTAACGAAGTTTTAAAACCCTATCCGATGGGAAATTTTCCGCTGATTCCAAAAATGACCGGTTTTTGCCCGAAAACTAAAAAATTCTAGGAGAAAAACCCGAAAAACGATTTTTCGCTTTTTCCCAATTTTGGCACTTTACTAAAATCGGTGTAATTTTTCTTTGGATCAATATAATCCGGATTTTCTTTTTGCATTCGAAAGAAGACTCTTCAACGAAGAGGACGCCGCCTAACGGAACGCGATATCTCGATTTTTCAATTTTTTGCAGATTTTCAAAGTTGACCCTCAAAAATCGCAAATTTATAGAAGGGGTACCCCTTGCGTTTTTTGCAAAATTTGACGAAAAAAAAATGTTCGATTTCGCAAAGATTAAAAACCCTATCCTACAGCAAATTTTCCGCTGATTCCAAAAATCACTGGTATTTGCCCGAAAAATTAAAAATTCGAGGAGAAAAACCCAAAAATCGACCGAAAAAATCGGAAAATTTCCAACAAATGGTTGCTGACGAACTTTCTAATGCATACATAAAATGTTTAAAAATATTTGTAACACATAGATCGTTTGATTTAATTTTTCAGGACGACTGGGACGACAAGTGCGACGAATTGGCCGAGGCGGTTCACGACAACTAAGTCTCCCTTGTAATCGCGTATCCGGATGATAGGACCGGCGACGAAGTCGTCAGAGCCCTTTCGTTCCCGTTGGAGGTCCCGGAAAACGGCGGGAAACTCGGGCACCGTACGATACCTCCACGCGCATTGGCTGACGCGCATCCCCGGACAAGCGGGCGCTCTCTCGTCGATACTGCAAGCCCCGTAATAGTACTCGCAAACTCTCGAATACCGGCAACGCACACCCATCTGTACACCGAATGTTACACAATTCCGGCGAAAGAGCTCTCCTGCCACTTCTCGGAATATCAACCGAGGCTTTTCAATTATTCCCCCCCCCTCCACCCTCCGATGCAACTCAGCCCGAGTTTCGAGCTTCATCCGCCGTCATTGAAATAAATTTAATTACCTTTAATTACCTCCACCCCCTCCCCCCAATCCACGGGACTACCGTGAAATTGTAATTTTTTTCCACTTTGGACTTTTGTACGACAATAAAGTAGTCATCTCACGAATAAAGCGTAACCAAAGAATCGACTTTTTTATTTATCGAGGATTTGATAGTAAAGTGAGTGAAAAGAGCTTAAAAAATGCATCGTGAATGAGTCAATCCTATCAATGATTAAACGATTCGATATTAGAACCAATAAAGGGGACAAAAATTTAATTGAATCCTATTAGATCCGATTATTTTTTTATCGGGTTTTTGTCCATTTGGTCGTTTTTTATATGTTTTAATCAGAATTTCTAAGCAGGGAACTTCTATATGTTTTAATCGAAATTTCTAAGCCCTTGCCTCTGTTTATCTTTAGTAAAACGCAAGTGGCCTGAAATGCAGACAATTCCCCTCCGCATTTCCCATATGGAAGCTATCTGAGCTCTCGTAACGATTAAACATCCATCATATTCTCGTTACAGCGAACAGTACTCATTACTTTCGCCAGAATTTCCACCTGGCCGAGTTCATAATCAGGGGAGCGATATATGCGAATCGCAGGTACAGCAAGGCAATAATATTTACCCAGTCGGTAAATAACAACGAAATTCGATATATATAAATTTACTCATCAAACAAACTCCATAATCAATGTGCAAAAGTACCTAGTCAATAATTAACAGTAATAAAAACGATAATCCAAAGTCCACAAAGTCGACACGAGATTCTCGATATTTATTAGTTATTACTTTCTCGAGAATTTCCACCTGGCCGATTTCGGCGACATTTGCGAATGGCAGTCGATAAATAACAACGAAATTCGAAATACATAAATGTACCCATCAAACAAATTCCATTACCAAACTGCAAAAGTACCTAGTCAATAATTAAGAGTAGTCAAAACTATGATCAAAAGTCCACAAAGGTCGACACGAGATGCTCAAGATTTATTACTTTCGCGAAAATTTCCGCCTGGCCGATTTCGGCGACATATGCGAATGGCAGTCAGTAAATAACAACGAAATTCAACATATACAAATTTACCCATCAAACAAATTCCATTACCAAACTACAAAAGTACCCATTCAGTAATTAACAGTAATAAAAACGTTGATCAAAAAGTCACGAATGAAAAAGATCTCGACAATGAAAAAAATCCTCGCTTCGCAGCAAACCGCCAAATACACTGAACAAAAAAAACCTTCACTTGAACACCGCGTTTTGTTTTCGCGTCGCTGCTGCTGCTCCACTGCCGCAGAGAGTTGCGCGCGCATGCGCGGGATTCCACGCAGCACGCGGCGGCTTCCCCCATAACGGCGGCCATTGCTGCAGTCACGCATCAAGCCATCTGCGCGCGCATCTGGCCTCTCCGCAGCAGCGACGCCACCTGTCGGCCAATCGCGACAAAGCGTCGCTGCTCTGTGATTGGTCGACGCTGAGTCACGTGAACGTTCCGCGGGACGCGCCGTCAGCGCCAAGCGCATTTGGCGGGACCGCGGTTAGACGGCGTCGTCTGTGTCTCTCGCCGTGCTCAGCGGTTGGTGCCTTGGTGCCTCTCTGTGTGTAGTGCAAACGTGCAAACGCGCTCTCCTCGTAAGCACAATGGTGAGTATCCGCGAGTTTCTCGCGGATATAACGAGCATCCGCGGACGCAAAGCGCATCCGCCGATGCGCCGTGACGTCACGCGTCGACCAGTGAAGTTTCGTGGCTGTAGCGTTAAAATTAATCGTGATTTTTCCCGTATGCGTACAGGCTGGCGGCAAGGCGGGCAAGGACTCGGGTAAGGCGAAGGCGAAGGCGGTCTCCCGTTCGGCGAGGGCCGGCTTGCAGGTGAGTTCATAAGTTGCCTTTACAAGCGACTTTTTTCGCGACGCGTATCCATCGACGAGCTTCTCTCATCTCAACGATTTTTCTTCACGACGAATCTGTGATTTAATATTTTGTGAGCCGTGAAAAAAATCCAGTTCCGACGATCTGGGATTGCTTAGCAGAGACGATTGGCTTTGGCGCGAAAAACTTTTTTGTACGCGACTGATTTGTTTTTCGGTTTATTTTCGCGACGCTTACCATCGATGAGATTCGTTTCTCGCGTCTCAACGATTTTTCTTCACGACTAATTTGCGATTTAATATTTGGCTTGTGAACCGCGAAAAATAATGCAGTTTTCCACGACTTGGCAATGGTTAGCAGAGACGATCGCCTTTGGCGCGAAAAACTTTTTTGTACGCGACTATTTGTTTTTCGGTTTATTTTCGCGACGCTTACTATCGATGAGATTCGCTTCTCTAATCTCAGTGATTTCTTTCCTCAATAACCTAGCGATTTAATATTTGGCTGCGAACCGCGAAAAAATTCAGTTTTTCACGACTTGGCAATGGTTAGTTGAGACGATTGCCTTTGGCGCGAAAAACTTTACACACGCGACTTTGTTTTTTCGGTTTATAGTCGCGGCAAACGTTTTAACAACGATTAGGAACGTTTTTAAGGGGGGAGTGGGATTTGAGTGATTTTTGGGGGGTTTGACGGTAGATTTTTTGGTGAATTTTTGTGGAGGAAGACATATTCGATGTTTTCAAACAACCGACGGTTCCGTTTACACGCTTCCCCCTCCCCCTCCCCCCTTTTCACCGTCGCGGTTGATACTGAGTTGCTATATACGTTTTGCGGCGACGTCTTTCGATTATTTCAAATCTTGAGGCCATTCTTTTGTGAATTCTGTGCAATTTACTGATTTTTTCGAGCAGTGGATATTGATACATTTTTATGTGTTTCGTCATTCTAGATTATAAACTGATAGAAGTTGGATAACGCGAACGGCTTTTTTTCGTCACTTTTTGTTTTTCCACGTGCGACGATTATTTGCGCAACTGCTGCTCGTCGAATCTGTCATGTGCGGTGCGTCCGCGTGCGAAAAGATCTTTGACCTCTCTTCGGCGATCGGCGAACGCTGTCAAAGTCGAAGGGAAACAAATAATTCGGAAGCGAGAAAATTTCGCACGACTAAAACGGTTCGGGTTCGTCGACAGTGAAATATTTTCTGATTCGTTTTCATCGTTTCAACAATCATCGATGTGTCTCTTTGTAGTGTCTGTGCCTTTTTTTAAACATTAAATAAATCAGCGACCTTTTTCAAACATTAAAAATAATTCAACGTCCTTTTTTTAAACATTAAAAATAATTCAACGTCCTTTTTTAAACATTAAAAATAATTCAACGTCCATTTTCTAAACACTAAATAAATCCGCGTCAAAAGTGAAATATTTTACGATGCATTTCGTATTAATAATAGTGTCTCGAGTGCCGATCGATAATTATTTTTCAAATAAACGATAATCCGGAACAGAACAAAGGCAACGAAAAAAATAAACCCACTGATTAACTTCTCCTTCCATTTCAATTATCATTTTGAGTCGGATTTGAGATATTAACATTTTGAGTCGGGATTTCCGAAATACGATTGTGAGATATATTTTTCCGTCGCCTCGATACCGATTTTGTCTCGAATTTTTTTTACCGGTAGGGTCGATGTTTATTTTTTCTCGACTCTTTTTTTTCCGTTCGTCTCCTTTTCGTTGTGTTATCTGAGTGCGGATTGCGAGGCGTAGCCGCCCGTTCGCGACGATGACGAAACTCTCCGGCGGCGTTAAAACGCTCGGAAAGCTCCCCGAAACCCGAATCGCATACGTGATACCCGTTCGATATCCGCCGAGACGCGTTCGAGCGGCGAAACCGACGCGTGGACGATGCCGGGCTGCTGCCTTCGCTGCTTCTGTGACCAACGACGCCGCCATTCCCGATCCGGACTCGCCGATAGCGACCAATTCCCGCGTTTGATACCCTTCGCGTCTCGCTGAGAAACACAAACGCGAAAAGCATCGTCATCGTCTTCATCGTTCGATATTTCTCCGACGTGTCGAAGAGCCGCTGACTGAGACTTCTCTCCTCAAAGCCGCTCAATGTTTTCCAAACCGCCATTACGCTTCCCTCCACTAACTGTCCCAAAAACATAAATCTTCATTACTTTAGCCTTAAAAAAAATACGCGAAAAACGAAAACTAAAAACGCTTCAACGAAAACTAAAAACGCTTCAACGACAATAATACGAAAATTCGGAGCGATTGTAAAGGCAATAAAAATAAGGTCTAAATAGCGACGCCGCAGTTTTGTAGATTTGGGTCAATGTTTTTTGGAAGGGTCGAAGGCTAAGCTTCGTTTCTACGAACCGTGATAAAAATATACGTCGAATGCGGCAATTGAGACGAACGAGATTGCAATCTTCCCGGGAACAAAATTTAATGAATTATATTTATGGATTTTTTTTTGATGGGGGTTTTGGTTTTTTTTGCAGTTTCCCGTTGGGAGGATTCACAGGCATCTGAAAAACAGGACGACGAGCCATGGCCGAGTGGGCGCCACGGCGGCTGTGTACAGCGCCGCTATCTTGGAATACCTCACCGCTGAGGTGAGTGTTTGTCTCTCTACGGTTTTTGCGCCATGTGTGTGGGTTAACTGTGCGTGAATGGCGCGCGGGGAGGATCGGCGGTACGAGTCTGTATATATTCCCGGCGAAACCGACCGCGGAAAGGGAACGCGACGAGGAAGTCGTCGTCGACGAGGAGGTGGAGAGTGGGGGAATGCGGCGTGCGACGACGACGCCGCCATCGCGCGCCAAAGCTTTTCCCGCCAATTTATCGCTAATTCAATTCGGGGAAACTTGGTTTAAGGCGATTTTCGACGTTTGGAGTGCGAAAACGTGTCCAAAGTCGACGGATTCTCGATCTTATTAGCAAACGTCAATGCGGTTGAAATTTGCATCGTTGGAATGTAGGGGAAAAAAAAATTGTTTTGAGGATTCTGAAATTATTTGGAGGATTCAAAATGAAGGTTAATGGTTATAAGAATATTTTATAGGCAGTACGATCTTTTGGGTTCATTAGAATAATTTTTTTTTTTTTTTTTTTTTTGGGTTCTAATGATGCAAATTTCAATATCATAAATGCTACGGGTTTTTTTAATTGTTAATTGTGGGTTTTTTTTGAGAGATAGAATAATTGTGGAGATTTTTTCACTGAAATCACGAATAATAATTTAATTTGTATTCCACAATATTATAAACGCCGCGGATTTTTAAATTATTAATTGTGGAGGTCTTTTTTAGAGATAGAATAATTGTGGAGAATTTTTCACTGAAGTCACGATTAATAATTGAATTTGTGTTCCACAAAATTATAAACGCCGCGGGTTTTTTAATTCGCAATTGTTGGGATTTTTTTTCGAGTCAATAATTGTGGAGAATTTTTCACTGAAATCACGATTAATAATTTAAATTGTATTCCACAGGTTTTGGAGTTGGCGGGGAACGCGTCGAAGGATTTAAAAGTAAAGCGTATTACTCCCAGACATTTGCAACTCGCGATCCGTGGTGACGAGGAATTGGACAGTCTCATCAAGGCGACCATCGCAGGAGGAGGTAAGTTTCAGCTTCTTCCTTTAATTAAATTTTTTGTGCTTCTCCAAAAAGCCTCGAATCGTGACTCACAAATTGCTCTTTTTATCCTCAGGTGTCATCCCACATATCCACAAGTCCCTTATCGGCAAGAAGGGTTCTCAAAAACCAGCATAATTTAGCCTCAAGCGTGAATGAAAAGAAAAGCGAGAGAGAAGATTTCTAAGACAAGTAGGGCAGAAGGACAGAAGCGAAAATAGAGTCGAGGAAGCAGCAAAGAGTGATTGTTGACAAAGTGTACCTACGTTACTAAATCGGAGGAATGGACAGGCGTGATATATATATATAGATATATAAATAAAACAAAAAACAAATATTGATTATAATTTAAATATAGGTAATGAAAGGAAAAAAAAGAAAGAAAGGGAAGGTTAAAGAAAAGACGAAAGTACGATGGAATCGATTGGTCGACGGGAATAAGGGAATAATTCTCCGTCGAATCGCGACCGTAGAGTTCAAACATCTCAACAATTGTCATTAATTGATGTCGAAAGCTTGAAAAACTGGTTCGAAACGCGGCTCAAAACTACGACAAATCTCGTGCGACTCGCACTGTAGAATATCTCAAAGACTGGTAGTGTTTTCGCAGCGAATCAGTGTACAACAAATTATAATTAACGATTTATTTCACTAATCAATTCTAAATCTTAAAAATCCAATCGAACTCTGTTTCTGTTAATTTTTATGTTTCATCCGTTCAGTGTACTTTAAAAAAATTGTCCTACGTGCCTCAATAACATTCGAATTAAAGAGAGAACGAAAAAAAAAAAAGAAAAGTGAACGAACCAGTCCGATTTTCGTACACGCGTTTATTTCGCTCTGAGCTTTGCGGAGCGAATAAAAAAACGAAAAGCTAAGCTTTCCTCAGCGCTCTTTTTCGATGTCCCTGCCGCGAGAGACTTTTCGTCGACGATATCAGTGATAGTTCTTCGTAGAAACATCGGCGAGGGAATATCTCAAACGATCACCAATCGCAGCAGCAGCCGTCGCTCTTCGCCGATTCTTCGCTTTTCGGCGATGGAAACGAAAAAAAACGTGGAAAGACGAGAGAACATCGATTGACGGATAAATCGAGGAGCGACCCTTTTTTTTTCTTTTACACAATTTTAATCGACGATCGTTCTACTTTAAAAGTCTATTTTTGTCAAACATTAGATCGATACTATTTTTAAAGGTGGATTATCTGTCGCGATCCCGATTTTCGCGTCACCCGCTGTAAAAATACAAGCGCGCGTTTATACACGGAAAAAAAAATACACAGACACACACAGACACTCTTATTCAACGATCCTCGGGCTTTCGATTAATCCTACTTACGCTCCACTTGTCTCTCCGCTAGACGGGACTCTGTACGGAACGCGCGTCGTGTTCGTCCGTAAAACTTGTATAGAACATCGAATGATTAGTAGCCCTATCGAAACGTCGAGATTGTGAGGCTTTTTACCCGAGGAAAAAAACGATGCGGCTATATAGTTGTTCAATTTAATGCTACCAATTCTCGATAAGCCAAAACCCAATCACTACACGAGTGTTTCTTTTATTTTTATTTTTTTTTTCAATTGTTAACGTTCGGCGAACTCGTCGAACGATTAGGATTTACGATATTGAACAAAACGGAGAGAAAAAAAATTCAGTTTTGGTCGTTTTTGTGGTTCACTTTTTCCTTTTTACTATTAATTGTCCATACTGTTGCATCAGTAATTTAGCGTAATGTTCACTGTACCAGCGGTGTCGTCACACCGCACATTAAACGACAGCCATATGTAAAACCTTCATTTTCACAATAAAGGAAAAAAATTTACTATTAAATTTTTTGGTGCTTGTCATTTAAATCATTAAAAATGTTTCAATGTTCTGAATTTTAACAATGATTGTAAGATTTATATACTCGCGTAGATTTACTGCTGAGACTAAATTTATTATACTATTTGATAAGTGCTCAAATAATGTCGACTGTTAAATTTATAAATTCGCAATTTTATAAATTTATAATTACTGGAATCAGATTGTTATTTCAGTGACGTCTAATATCGAACATGATTGACGCATGCGCAGCTCCCCTGAAAATTGCCGGAGAGAGCAGCAACCTGCATTCCGGATTAAAAAGTGATATCGCGGTTTTCGGCGGAAAGTGAAAGATCGTAAGGTGCTGCCGCCACGATTTCCCGGCGGTAGTTCGGTTTCTTCTCGCGCCTTCGACTTCCCCGGGTGAGGTAAGGGACAAATAATGCGCGGCGCCACGGTCCTCGTAGCTCGTGCTGCGCGTGGGTTCCACCGCTGGACGGTCCCTGACGCGCCGAGTGAGACAGACATAGGTAAACGAGAGGGAGAGAGAAGGATAGAGGCATAGACAGAGAGAAAGAGACAGAGACAACGCGCGCCGGCGAATCGGAGGAAAGAGAAGGACAGAGAGAGAGACAGCGCGCGCCGCCGAATCGGAGGGAAAGAGAAAGAGAGAGAGAGACAGCGCGCGCCGGCGAATCGGAGGGAAAGAGAAGGAGAGAGAGAGACAGCGCGCGCCGGCGAATCGGAGGGAAAGAGAAGGAGAGAGAGAGACAGCGCGCGGCGGCGAATCAGAGGGAAAGAGAAGGAGAGAGAGAGAGGCAGCGCGCGCCGCCGAATCGGAGGGAAAGAGAAGGAGAGAGAGAGACAGCGCGCGCCGGCGAATCGGAGGGAAAGAGACGGAGAGAGAGAGACAGCGCGCGCCGGCGAATCGGAGGAAAAGAGAAGGAGAGAGAGAGACAGCGCGCGCCGGCGAATCGGAGGGAAAGAGAAGGAGAGAGAGAGACAGCGCGCGCCGGCGAAACGGAGGGAAAGAGAAGGAGAGAGAGAGACAGCGCGCGCCGGCGAATCGGAGGGAAAGAGAAGGAGAGAGAGAGACAGCGCGCGTCGGCGAATCGGAGGGAAAGAGACGGAGAGAGAGAGACAGCGCGCGCCGGCGAATCGGAGGGAAAGAGAAGGAGAGACAGAGACAGCGCGCGCCGCCGAATCGGAGGGAAAGAGAAGGAGAGAGAGAGAGACAGCGCTCGCCGGCGAATCGGAGGGAAAGAGAAGGAGAGAGAGAGGGAATCGGAGGGAAAGAGAAGGAGAGAGAGAGGAGAGAGACAGCGCGCGCCGGCGAATCGGAGAGTAATCCCGCTTCCCCCACTCCTTGCCACCGGAGGCTCTTGAGTCTCGGTGCAGTTGCCTTTCACGAGTTCGGCCGTTCGGACGGCGTGCGCAGCTGGGAGACGACTAATATTTCACGTGAAATCCTCTCAACCCTTACAAACCTCTCCAATAATGCCATAAAAATAGCCTCTAATTCGGTGACAGTGCGGGTAAAAAAAAAACAAATAATCACAATGATACGTATTAAAATGAAAAATTGTTAATTCGAAAATACGTTTGACGTGCGAAGAGGCATAAACACCGAATCTTTTGTCTCGCGAGTTAATTTCTGGAATTAATATTTAAAAAATCAGGAGAACCGACTCCGAAGAGAGAGAAGAGAGGAGAATCTATAGATTCCCGCGCGTAGCAGTGTTTCCGGTGTTTACCTCCCCCAAAGCTTCAGTCAGTGACTTCCGTTTCACGTTTTGTGAGACGTCGACGACTTTTCGCTGACTTCTGTCGAATCGACGACTGTCGAAGGGAGACCGTCACGTGTTTTTGGTTTGGATTCGCGGCTGTCGTTCGAGTCGCTGGAGTCCTGCTTAAAGGCTGGGGCGTTGGTTCCCAACGCCGGAGTAACGCGACAAAGACGCGCGAGGTGCGTCTCTGGGATAAAAAAACGCAGCAGAGTTGAGAGGCGTTCGAGCCGGCAAGTGAACGAGACGTCGTCTGTGTCTCTCGTGCGCGCGCGCGCGTCCCGGGATAAAAAACACAGAGCGGCGAGGCGTCCGAGCGTTGCCATGACGAGCGTCGCGGCGTAAACTCCGCGGGCCAACGGGGACCATCGACTGCAACGCGAGGAGAGACGCACGAGGCTCTCGACTGAACCACCTCCACCTTCCTTCTGACGCTGTTTCGCTGTCGAAAGTGCCAAGATGCGAAAACACGCAGGACAGGACGACCAATGGTGAGCGATGTGTTTTTTTTAAAACAGGAATCTAAATATTAAGCTGATGATCTAAGCAACACTGAAAAAATTAGAGAAAACAGAGCTACCAATATTTTAGTAACTGCAACTAATTATTTTGGTAGATCGAATCAATGATTGTTAATCACAACTACTCATTTTTCTCAGTGAAATTATGTTGAAGTTTGCATCGTTGGAAAGCAATGGAAATAATTTTTTATAAAATCCAATGAATTTTTTTTTTTTATTTTCGTTGCATTCCAACGATGCAAATTTCAACCAAGGAACAAAAATCATCCAAGGGACGGGTTAAAAATCCAAAAAGGATTTGCGTTTAATTAAAATTAGAAGTGTGCAGAATAATGTAAGAATCAGGAAGTCGATTAGGCAACGAAAAATAATAAATGTAAGGTACGATTACGAATGTCGGTTACACGCGATGTACCGATTAATATTAATGTAGGCTTATTAATATTTATGAACGAAACTTCGTTGGTTTGAATTATTAGGCTGTTGTTGTTATTAACGCAAAACCTGTCGTATCAGAATCGCGTAATTCGTATTGTTACAATTGCTATAAGCAGTGCAGGTCGAAAATTGTAAATACGCGGACACAAATTTGAGTTACGGTAAATTGGCATAATTAAATTATGTTTTGAAGTTTGCATCATTGAAAAACAACGAAAAAAAAAAAATGATTGTAATGAACCCAAAGGATCGTTTTGGGTATAAAAAGGTATTATAACGATTGAATCTTTACAATAACTTTTCAGAATCGCTAAAATAATTTTAGAATCGTTAGAAAAAATAAAAAAAAATATTGTAATAAACCCAAAAGATCGTTTTGGGTATAAAAATGTATTATAACGATTGATCTTTATAATAACTTTTTATAATCGCTAGAATAATTTTAGAATCGTTGGAAAATAATAAATAAAAAATGTCGCTCCTTTCCAACGATGCAAACTTCAAAATCCCATGATTAAATAATAACAATGACAATTTCGCATCGTAACAACGAATTTTCTAAAATGTCAGAATTGCTGACACCAGTGTCATCGGCTATTTATCGCCGCCACGTGCATCAATTCCCCAGTCAAGAAATCGCTTTCCGTGGCTCGTGGAATGCGCATTAACGTGTCCGAGGCGACAGGTGTGTGTTGGTGTTCGCCTCGTTGCTTATATATATGTGTGGCTCGTCCGCGTCTACGAACGAAGCAGTCGACTCGGCATGCAGGAGTTTTGTTTGGTGAATGTGGCGGACTTGGGAAGAGGCACCGGGATCGCTTCGACTCTGTGTGCGTGGCCTCTGAGCCGCTCTGCGAGACTCGTGAGACTTTCGCGGGATTTCCCGTTAGGTTCCTCTGCCGCCGCCGTTGCCGCCGCTGCCGATGCTCTCGGATGACGGGATCGTCGAGCTGCACGGGGCCGAGCCTAGCTAGAACCCAGCTCGGCTCGTCCTCGGAAACCTCGCAGCTTTATCACACGTCGACGCGCCGAGGGAATAAATCCTCGCTGCGAAATATACGCAGCGATATTTTCTGCTTTTTCATTTTTCCATACGTTGCACAGACGGGTTTTATTTCTCGGGATCCGGGTGAGAGACTGTGCGTTTTACGCTCACGCACTGCGGTCTCAGGTATTTCCACGAGGCAAGGTCGGCGGACTCGACGGTGGCGAGTCAGAGGCGAGTCAGAGGCGACTGCTTGGGTCCTTCCAGCCTCGCAGCTCGAGAGGTGAAAGTCTAGTCCGATAGGAATGAAACCTGGCGGCTTGCAATTTTATTCGCAATTTTAATCGCAATTTTTCCTCGTTTATTTTTTTATGACGTAGAAATCAATCAAATCAGAAAAAAAAAAATTCAATATAATTTTGTAGGTAGTAACGATTATTCGCAATTTTATCCTCGGTCATTTTTTTATGACGTGGAAATCAATCGAAACAGAAATAAAAAAAATTAAAATATAATTTTGTAGGTAGTAACGATTATTCGCTATTTTATCCTCAGTCATATTTTTATGAAGTAGAAATCAATCGAAACAGAAAAAAAAATGTTAATATAATTTTCTAGATAATAACGATTATTCGTTATTTTATTCTCAGTCATTTTCTGATGACGTACAAATCAATCGAACCAGAAAAAAAATTGAAAAATAATTTTACAGGTAATAATGATTATCTGCAATTTTCCCTTGGTCATTTTTTATGACGTAGAAATCAGTCGAACCAGAAAAAAAATGAAATATAATTGTTTAGGTAATAAAGGTTATTTACAATTTTTCCTCGGTCATTTTTCCCGGCCATTTTTTCTACGATAATCCTGATACCGATGATTGATTTTCTTGATACCGTAGAAATCAATCGAATCAGAAAAAAAAAAAAATTTTTTAATAACCATTTATTCGTGAGATATTTATTCAGATCACGTATAGCGCTCGGTTATGATGTATATATACATCTGTAATACCGTAAGAATAGGCCATGGCACGGAAGCATTCTCCGCTATTACGTTCCCCGATTGCGCAATAATGGTCGAGTCCCACCGTAGTTAGGACACCGTGAAACTACTCAGTAGTGTAGTCGACTTGTTCGCTGTCTGCGCTCTACAGTCCCGGCTCTCTGCTCTCTCGGGTTCTCTCGCTTCGAGCCTCCGTGGAGAATTCGTTTCTCCGTTGCGCGTGTAACCCGCGTGCCGCGGCGCTCGTTCGCTCGGTTCGTGTCGACTCGGCGCCTCGGAAACTGTTGGCCCAATCTCGATCCGCGATCTTCTTTTCTCTCTCCATTGTTTTCGGCGCTCTCGACACTCTCACCTTATTATTAACCACACCGCCGACGAAATATTACACAAAAATGTAATCCTCGTCGCAATGTGTTTGTATTTTTTTTAAAAAGATTTTTCAATAATTTTTTACGTATTTTTTACTGTACAAAAATACACAAAAATGTAATACTCGTCGCTAGTGTCTGTATTTTTTTAACATTTTTCGATCATTTTTTTTTACGTATATTTTACGGTTCAAAAAATACACAAAAATTTAATAATCGTCGCAACGAGGGTTTGTATTTTTTTGTAGATTTTCCATAATTTTCGTAGTGTATTTTTTACTGTACAAAAAATACAAAAAAAAAAATGTAAAACTCGTTGCAACGTATGTTTTTTTTTAATTTTCGATAATTTTTTCAATGTTTTTTTTTCTGTATAAAAAATCGTGCGTTGACTTGGAGCGCATTCCATTCTCCTTAATTGATCTACTTTTCAATGACCCGGAGCCATCCGACGATATCATTATGCAAGTCCTCCGAGCGCTTCGCGAAGAATTATATAAAACAGCGGCTCTCCGGTTATTGCAACGGGAGAAGCTCCGAGGAGAAAGACGACGATAATCCGGTTAAAATTGCAAGTGGATATAATTCTTCAAAGGCGCGAGAGACGCTTTCGCGCTCTCTCTCTCTCTCTCTCAGTCTCTCTTTTGGCTTTCGTCAAGAGACTCGTTACCCGCGCGCCAATCCATTTACCTCGACGCGGCCGATCCGTTAGCATTCGACGGCTCCCGACGAGCGAGCCCCAACGGGTCATCGACCACGTTCCGTCGCTGCGACTCGCTAGACGAGTCTTTCGGAATTGTCGCTCAATGACGTCGGGAACACGCACTACGAATTCACGATTAGTCGCCGAAGCCCTTCGGTCTTTTCCGCCTCGAAAGTCTCTGCGACAATCTTCGTCGATTCTTTCGCAGCTCCGATCGATCTTTTGTTATCGATGATCTTAAAGTTTGCATCGTTGGAGTGCAACGATTTTTTTTTATTTTTAATTTTTTTATTCTAACGATTCTAAAATTATTCTAGCGACAAAAAACATTCTAGCGAGAAAATTCTCGCGATTTGATTCTAGTATAATTTTGGAATCGTTAGAATAATAAAAAAAAAATCGCAAATTTGTAGTATAAATTTTTTTTACTGGGCATAAAATGATTCTAAAATTATTATAGCGATTCTAAAAAGTTATTATGACGATCAATCGTTATAATAACTTTTTAAACCCATTAGAATTATTTAAAAAAATCATAAGAATTAATGTTCATTAGAATTATTAAAAAAAATATTTTCGTTTCTTTCCAACGATGCAAACGTCAACGTAATTCCTATCGATTTATATTAAGACGATTAACACACTATAAAAATCGCAAGATGTACTGATTATCATTAAAAAAAATAGTCCTGCTTCCCACCTTTTCGTGATAATTCGCGATGAGGTCGTTTCCCATCTCAGGAAGTCGGCGGCAATAGAGTTACAAATATATGCCTGACGTTGAGCGCGTCTCGAGAATTAACGGTTTAATTCCTCCGGCTGACTGTCCCACAGGCGTAATATCCTCGTCTCTAGCCTCCCTCCCACCTCCCCCCCTCCCCTCCCATGGGGGACTCGCTGCGAGAGCGAGTCCCCCGGAATTTGCGTCAGTGACGTTAAGAAGGAGATAGAACAGAACGTAGCGAGACGCGAGTAACGACCTCGAGCTAGTTTACCACTGCCATACGTACACATTACATACACGGAATATATGTAACATCCATGCACATGGGAGCCGGGGTATGGGGAGGGGAGGGAGGCTGCATGGATGCGACACGCACGAAGCCACGAAATGCAAGATTCATTCCGCGTTAACGTATTACTCATTACCTGCCACCTACATAATTTCTGGTAGAAAATGTGTAGCATTATGTTACATTCAGCCCAAGCTAGGCCCTGGTCAGGCCCGGGCAGGGATGACACGGCACTGACCAGGGCCTGACTAGCGTCGAGTGTCACGCTGGGAATTTTTTGCCAAGGAAAATAAAAAAAAATAATAATAACAATAACAACAATAATAATAGTAGTAGTAATAATAGTAATAGTAATAGTAGTAATAATGTTTATCTAAATTTAAATCTAAAAAAGCTGCGATTTTTTTTTGTTTTTATTTTATTTTGTTTTTTTTTCTGCCAAGGAAAATAATAATACTAATAATAATAATAATATTAGTAGTAGTAAAATAGTAATAGTAATAGTAGTAATAGTAGTAGCAGTAATAATAGTAGTAATAATGTTTATCTAAATTGAAATCCAAAAAAGCTGCGATTTTTTTTTTTTTTTCTCTGAAAGTGTATTGAGGTGTTTCATCGGAAATAAAGAGTCAAGAGCCTGTAAATGACTCACAGGTTCGACACATCTGGATTTTGTCTCGTCAAACTGCTTTCTACATCGAAGTTCGCGTCGATCACTGCCCAAAGAACGACAAACCAGTCAGCGAGTTTTTTTTTTTTTCCTCCTTGGAGACAGTCTCGCGCAGCGGTAAAAGTATATTCCCACTTTAGATTAGCTTTAATCTCGTGAGAAACCCGAGTATTACTTTTCCGGATACTTTTTTTTTTTTTATACGTAATACGCGACTCGACTCATTTCTTTTCTCGGTTGTGATGAAAAGTTTGGAAAAAGCGCGGTAATAAGATAGAGAGGAGGAAATCTCGGCGAGGTTTTTGTATTTTGCTCGAAAGTTTTTCCTTCGTCGCTGCTGGTTGGGAAATTACATTTTTCGGAAGACACGCGGCGCGCTTTGGAGAATGGGAAGGCTACGAGCAGCCAGAGGGGAGGGGCGGGGGGGGGGGGGGGAGGGGGCGGGGGGATGCTTTCATTCATCGGGTGGCCCTTGGAAAGCCGCGACGAGGGCGACCAAGAGCCCCGCGGAACCGTCGAGTTGGAATGAAAGACGTCGCGACGCGACGTCGTCGGCGTCGTGCGGAGAACAATGAAGACGCAAAACGTCGCATCACTTATCTATTTCATCCTTCTTATTCTTCTCTCCTGTCTCCTCTCCTCGTTCTTTATTCCGAGGGAAATTTCTCGCGACGCAACTCGGGCAGGAAAATTTCCGGGCAAGCGATGTGTCATTCCACTGTGGAAAATGCGCACATCCGCATTTTGTTTTTTTTGCTCTTATGAAGAAGAAATATTTTTAGCTTTTCAGAATCGAGAAAATTGCAGAGAAAAAAAATTGTACGGAATCAAAATTATTAATTTTCAGGATTTTCAGGATCTTTTTTTTTTTCCTGATTAATCAGGGTATTTATATTGCTTTAATGCAACTTAAAAAAATATTTTCGCCCTTTTCGAAATCGAGGAAATTGCAGAGAAAAAAGAAGTTTACGGACACGAAATTATTATTTTTAGTAGGCTCCCAATTAATAGTTTAACTTATGTTCATTGATATACATAATTATGTACATTTCATTTTTTTGTACTTGGATTATAATGTAGAATTTTTATACTGTGGCTCCTTATCAAAACAATTATAAAATGAAAGGAGAAATTCACAAATTAAATTAAATTAAATACATTTTTCTCGCGAAAAAAAATGGAAAACGTTCAAAGAATTTTTAATCGCATATCAAAACAATCGTAAAATGAAAGGAGAAATCCACAAATTAAATTAAATTAAATGCATTTTTCTCGCGAAAAAAATGGAAAACATTCAAAGAATTTTTAGTCGCGTATCAAAACAATTGTAAAATGAAAGAGAAATCCTTTAATAAATTAAATTAAATACATTTTTCTCGCGAAAAACTGGAAAACGTTCAAAGAATTTTTAATCGCGTGTCCACCGCCGCGAAAGTCGCGTTTCTCGCGGCCGAAACCGTCCGTGCGGCTTACTCTCCGTTTTTACTTCATCGCGCGTTCGTTCGTTCGTCTCGGCGACGGCTGCGGCGTTGGTCGGCGGAGCCCTCGTTGATGTAACGATTCACGGCGCTCTCGTGCTCCGGCTGACTGGCCGCCGCGGCGGTGCCGCACACGCTCGATGAGATTCGCGGGAGACTCTGAATTGGGGCAATCAGGAGGTTGATTGCCGAGTCCGTCTATTTTTCACGAGTGAACGAAAGTGGAGAATCGAGGAAAACGCGCTCGGTCGTCGTTTGTCGTTCCTCCTCTTCCTCCTCTTCCTCCTCTTCCTGAACCCGACGACCGGTATACGAATATCTGTGTCTGCTTCTCTGTGTTCGTCTGCGGCTGAATTTTCACGACACAGAAGAGCCTGGAAATGAATAGAAAATAGGGGGAGGGGAGGGGAGGGAAGGAGGGGAAGGAGGGGAGGGGAGCAATGTGGGGGTTTTCCGTCGGTGTCGATCGACCGCGAAACAGAGAGTTAATCGATTCACCGTGTAAGCCTTCCCCACATATATATATATACACACACATGTAGACATTTATGTACACATATACAGGATAATTCAGAATATTTTTGTCAGCCGTTGAGGAAAAATAGTTAACCATCTCGGGAACAAAGTTACTTAGCCGTTTTTCGTAATTCGCAATATTTATTTATTTACAAGCATTAGAAAAAAAAATAACCAATGGGGACAAATAAATGAATAAATATTTAAAAAATACTATTTATTTATAGTATTTATAGTATTTTTTAAATATTCGTTTATTTATGCTCCCATTGGTCTACTGGTTTATTTATTTATTTTATTTGTTCCCATTGGTCTATTTTTTTTCAAATTTTCGATAAATAAATAAACATTGCAAATTACAAAAAACGGCTGAATAATTTCGTTCCCGAGGTGCTAAACTATTATTCTTCAACGGCTGACAAAAACATTCTGAATCACCCTGTATATACACATATATAAATGGACCCACACAAATGTTGGAATTACACCAGAAATTGCCTAAACAGTGTACACGATTTTTTTTATTTTTTTTATTTTCTCCTTTTGTTTCGTTTCACACATCGTTACCCTCCTTCCCCATCGTCTGCGTTGTTCGGTTAACCCGAGCGGTGTTAGCCACGCTCGGTGATTGACGATTTATAGTATTGAATATACATGCATCGTCGCTGGGTTAGCCGGCGGGCACAGTGATTGGCCGCTTCCCGCGCCACCCGCTCTGCGATTGGTTCAATACTGAGGTAAGCACGAGCCTAGCCGACGACTGTGCCTCTCTCGGAGAGAGTGGCCAATGACTGTGCTCATTGCCTATTTTACTCGCGTGTAATTCCACAGTACGTGAAATATCGAATTGCACGCAGCTGGAAACCACAACGCTTACTCCACTTCAGACTCGCTTGTTTCATTTACAGCGGGCGAAGGAGGGAAAGGGGGGGGGGGGGATTAAACTCGGCAGAGACACGACCAATAGCGACGATCGATCGTATTAGAGGCAACGTTAACGCGAGGTACAAGTACCGACGGACTCGGGATCGCACGTCGCGGTACACGAACGTTCGCTGTACGTGCCAAAAGTGCATGTTCCATGGGAGGCAGACGCAGACGGACCAACGATTCCTGAGCGATGGATGAGAATCGTTGGTCGTTGAGAAAACGTCAAGTAGAAGAAATAAAATAAAAATAAAAAAAATTAGGCAGCCACTACCGACCTCTGATCTTCGATTCGTCCTATGGACTATGAAACATTTGTCTACTACTTCATTCGGCTTCATTATTATTTAAATTATTAGTATTTATTATTATTATTATTATTATTATTACTTCAGCTCAGACAGGAAAAATTCCGGGCGAGCGATATGTCATTCTTTTTTTTGCTCTCATGCAAGCTTAAGAAATATTTTCACTGTTTCCAAATCGAGAAAATTGGGGAAAAACGAATTTTTACGAAAACAAAATTATTACTTTATTCGCAAAAAAAAAGTCTCTGAGGAGATGTTAGAAAAAAAAAAAAAAATGAAGCAGCCACTATCGACCTCTGATCTTCGATGCATCCTACTATAAAAAAATTCCCCCTCCCCCCTCCCTTCGTCAGCGCCATCCTCGAGTCGCATATATATATACGAACGTGCATACTTGTCGCGCGAATGCATTTTGCGCGGCGATCGATGCGACCGTTGGCCATCGAACCAGTCATAACAGCACCGAAAAATTCCATACGCATCAACTGCTACGCGAGCTTCCCTTGTATATACATACATATATATTGCGTGCATGTGCGTGAACACCGAGTCTGGCTCGACACAAATCGCGCGTCGTATATCTATATATGCAATATATCTATACATACGTCGGCCAAATACCTGCGGTTCAAGCTGCAAGCCCCGTATCTCACGTGAGCATTATGCGCGCATGTATATATATATAGCGAACACCGCGCGTATACTATATTCATGTATAATGTAGTAGCCCGCATACTCTCCCTTTAGCTATAAGCCAAACGCGAGAGTAATTCGAGCAGATGTGTAGCGCAAAGTACGTATACATAACTAAACGTGTATTCAGCGACCAAACAGGTACACAACGCGTCCTGCCGGCCGATTATACTGACTCTCTGATGGCACATAGGACATAGGACCCCCCCCCCCCCCCCCCCCTATCCCCACCCCCCCTCCCCCTCATCTCTCTCAAAGCTGCTTCGCTGTGTTGCCTATAGTTTGTACTGTGCATATACATATATATAGATATATGGATCATGGATGTATGCAACGCGGTTCTGGTTTATGTATAGTTACGGTAAACAATGTGTGGTCTACCTACGCCGAAGCTGCTGCTGCGCCCAACGCGCGTTGCCCATGGCAAACGAGACGAGGCAGCGGCCCACACGTCGGCGTCCGCGCGGCAGCTCCGCTATGTGCGTTGTGTATTATATTAGTCGCGCCGCGGCAGCGCGATGTGCATTGTGAGCTGAGACGTTTCGCTATATGGAATAGTTCGAATTTCCTTTGGATTATCGAAACTATTTGTCGCGTTTTATTGCCTATTGGATTTTTTTTTTGTATCGGGGATTATAGCTGATCGCGATAAGCATCTAAAATTACTTTATAAGGGGAGAAAAATATGGGAATGATCTTTATACTTGTGTCGTAATTTAGAAACGTTCAGGAATTATGGCAATTTTTTCCAGACTTGCAAGAATTAGCAATAGGACATTTATTGTAATATTTCTACGAGTATGGAAAAAATTGCCAGAATTTCTATAAAATTGAAAAATTCCTGAAAAATTATTATATGCATGTGTAGTGATTTTTCCCATATTTATTTTTTCTAAGTGCACAGTAGGTCACTCGCGAGTAAATTATTTTTTCGTTGCGTGCCAGACATGAGAAATAATGATAACACGACTGCACATGTCTGTGTTATCGTCGGAGAGTCTCCCGGCGAGGGTGGCTAGATCACGCACTCATTCATCGTACGTGATCTAATCACTCAATTGTAACTCCGCCTAGTGCGAAGCGTCACCGTCTGTCACGTGCTAAACTTTCAAACGAGGCTCACGCGGAATTGCATATAAGGTACTTCCCAACGACAGAAATAAAAACCATTCCATTTTAAATAAAAATAAAAAATTAAAAAAATTACAGCTGTGATAGTGATAACAAGTTTTGAATAAAATTAGTAATATTAATAACAAGAATCCACTGTACCTGTATTTCAAATTAAGAGAAATTCCCTCGACTCGCCCAAGCGACAAAATAAATATCTCTTCAACCTCGGAACACACTTTTGTTAATTACAAGCAAATTTACCTTAGCCAGTGTGTACATTACGCGGGTAACTTCATTTTTTTCCCCTCCCCCTTTACGTACGACGTTTTTTTTTTACCCCTCGATGCATCGGGAGCTCCAATCTCCATAATTCTCGTCGGTGCCTCTCCGCTGCTGCAGCTTCGTTCCTCGCCAGTAATTATTCATATAAAATTCTCTCTGTGTACCCGCCGGATACTGGTATATAGATACAGCAGCCGCGCCGTCGAATCGAATAATATCGAGGCGCACGTTCGCGAGCTTTCCGGACGAAATTTGATGCAAGCTTTATGCGCTCGTTGCGCTCGGCGATGATCTTTTTATTGCTCTCGCTCCGCTGATGGAATAAAACAGTACATAGTGGATATATATCCCCGGACCGGAGCTTCGAGCAAGTTGAATTCGTGTATTACGTTCTCGTTCCGCGCCGGGAATATCCTCTTCGAACTTTTCCACAGTCCGACTTCAGTATCAGCGAACAAGTGAAAGAAAGACGCAAAAGAGTCGGAGAAAAAAAAATAACGCAGAGAACACGACAGTCGAAAAGTTTCATAAAATTTGTATGAGCGATACGTCACGTTTTCCGCGGAGAGGAGGAACTCGGCGCACCAGGAGTTACGGCGCAGGAGTTCCTATCTCGCCTCTCTCTCTTCGTGTGTCGCGTTCGTCGTAACGGAAACGGAAGTCTCGAGAGAGCTATATAGTACTGTGCAGCGACATCGACAAGTGGGACGACCGACGCGCGTTTTTCTCCTCGAATTTTTTATTTTGTGGGGAAATGCCGGGCATTTTTGGAATCAGCGGAAAATTTCCCATCGGATAGGGTTTTTAAACTTTGCGAAATCGAAAAAAAATTTTTTCGCCTTTTTTTTTGGGAAAAAACGCACCCCCCCCCCCCCCCTTCTAAAAATTTGCGATTTTTGAGGGTCAACTTTGAAATTCTGCAAAAAATCGAAAAATCGAGATATCGCGCTCCGCCTGGCGGGATTCTCTTCCTTGAAGGGTTATCTTTCGAATGCAAAAAGAAAATCCAGATTCCGTTCATCCAAAAAAAAATTGCATCGATTCTAGTGAAGTGTTAAAAATTGAAAAAAGTGAAAAATCGTTTTTCGCATTTTTCTCCTAAATTTTTTTATTTTTCGGGCAAAAACCGGTTATATTTGGAATCAGCGGAAAATTTCCCATCGGATAGGCTTATAAAACTTCGTTAAATCGAGAATTTTATTTTTCGCCAAAAAACCGGGATTTTCTATCCCTACTATCTCGCCTCTCTCTCTCTCTCTCTCTCTCTCTCTCTCTCTCTCTCTCTCTCTCTTCGTGTGTCGCGCTCGTCGTAACGGAAACGGAAGTCTCGAGAGAGCTATATAGTAGTGTGCAGCGACATCGAGAAGTGGGACGACGCGAGGAGTCGGGATTCGTGGTGGCCAATGACTGGACCGACTTTGTGGTAGAAAGATAGTACAGTTTTGTAGGGAACAGAGTTCCCTGAAAATCGTGAAGCGAGGAATAAGTCAGAGAGCAATGTGAGAAGCGGATTCTGTATGCGGAAAATCGCGAAAGTACAGTGATTAGCCACCCAACTGAAGGACGAGTCACAGTCGTTGCCAAGCATGCACGGAGAGAAAAATACGGGAAAAATCACTATACTTGGGTGGCAATTGAGAAACATTTCGGAATTTTTGCGATTTTTCCGAAATTAATTTTCTATGGCATATTTTTTTTCCTACAAATATGGGAAAAATCGCCAGAATTCCGGAATTATTCCTAAATGCTAAATGACTATGGAGATTATTCCCATATTTTTCTCTCTGTCTGCCAGCGAAGGTACAGTGCCTGGCCACCTAACCGAAGAACGAGTCACAATCGTTGATCCGCACTCTGCTCCGTTCCATTCAAACTCCGCACCAAGGAAAAATAATACCAGTGTTGTGGCCAATAACTGTCCCAGCGAAGTTACAGTCATCGGCCACCCATCCAAAGCCCGAGTCACAGTCGTTGATCCGCACGCTGCGACTTTTGGTTCAGCCTTCGCATCGCACGGAGGAAAAATAATACCAGTGATGTGGCCAATGACTGGACCAACGGCGCGCGGAACGCTCGGAAAGAGTCGCTCGTCGCACTCGTGCATGGCACACACGATCCAACCCCCGGTGTGAATACGTATCGCTTGGGCGAAAAAGAAACTGCGACGAACGTTACTCCGGGGCCTCGTGTACCTCGTTCGCTTCCTGAATATTTCATCGCCGTGGAGGTCGTCCGAGCAAGCGAGCAGCTCTCTCTCGGCTGGCTTCCCTTTCGACGTAACACCGCCGCCCGGGTGTACCAAATCGATTTCGTTCTGATAGATGATGGAGCAAGAGACGCTGTCTGTGTGAGTCGGACTGCCATGTGTACTACTATATGTATATATGTAGCGTCGCATCAGAGACATTCGAGTGAGTTTGTCGGAACAATATAGCCGCCCGTCGCTCCTCTGTGTCACAGACCATAATAGGGTCGATGTGGATATGCATCGGCTGCATGGATTCCGATCCCTCCGCCAAGGGAATGAATTTTTACCTCGGTGCATCGATACGGTTTCTTTTTTTAGTCGTCTCCCTTTTTTCGTTCGCCTCTATATAAATGTGTATATTTCGGTCGGAATATTAAATCAAAACGTCACGAGAGTGTCGCCACTGGGTCAACGCGAAATAATAGATTTATCCGACGGAGTCTCGTGATCGGAGGGAGATTTGTTAATTACTACTGCGCCGTCGGCCTGGAGGCGAGAATTTAATCGGGAAACGCTCGAGAGCGCCGCAGTTCGGTTCGAGAGGTTTGCTGAAATTACTGTGGGAAAAGTCGATAGTGAAACGATGGATTTAGAGCGACGAGGTGCAGCTATTGGCCAGGCTGGGTGGTGGGAAATATAGTTATTGGCGCGTTTGCGATTTATTCGGTCATTCGTCGCGTGAGACGGTCCGAATGTAACTCTGATAAGCCTCTAATCTGATTTTCGGAGCTTGGCGATGGAGCCTTGGTGGAAAAATTCGGTTTTTCGCGTTTTTCTCCGGGAATTTTTTATTTTGCGGGCAAATGTCGGGCATTTTTGGAATCAGCGGAAAATTTCCCATCGGATAGGGTTTTCAAACTTTGCGAAATTGAAAATTTTTTTTTCGCCTTTTTTTGGGGAAAAACGCAAGGGCCTTCTAAAAATTTGCGATTTTTGTGGGTCAACTTTGAAATTCTGTGAAAAATCGAAAAATCGAGATGTCGCGTTCCGTCTTGCGGGATTCTCTTCGTTGAAGAGTTTTCTTTCGAATGCAAAAAGAAAATCCCGATTATATTGATCCAAAGAAAAATTACACTGGTTTTAGTAAAGTGCCAAAATTGGGAAAAAGTGAAAAATCGTTTTTCGCGTTTTTCTCCTAGAATTTTTTATTTTTCGGGCCAAAACCGGTCATATTTGGAATCAGCGGAAAATTTCCCATCGGATAGGGTTTTAAAACGTCGTTAAATCGAAAATTTTATTTTTCGCCAAAAAACCGTGATTTTCTATAGCTAAATCAATTCAAAAAAATTAGCAATTAATTAACGGCGTCCATTCACTTCTTCTAGGTGAACAATATCATCATCCAAAGGGTCTCCAAACTCACAGAAAATTCACGAAAATCGCGTGGCATTATCCTCAGGCCTTCCTTCTATACACTGCCCCAAAGAAGAAGCAGACAAAGAAGCGAAAGAGGAAGAGGAAGGAGACAAAGAACCAAAAGAGGAAGAACAAGAACCCCTAAGGAAACCCCCTCCCCCTCCTCCAGTAATCGCCATAATGAAATTTAAACCCTTCGGTTTACTCGGCATTAACTCGAAACTCTCGAAGAGTGAAACGCGGCAGTCAAGAGGCTTACTACATGATATAGTTTATCTCAGTCATCTCCCAATAGTTCTCCAGTACAGCTCCGGGTTCGCTTCCACCTACGCCTCGTCCTCTACATACATATATAGTGGGGGAGGCACGGCGAGGATTTACGCAGAGACTCGGAGCCGTATCCTCGCCCTCGTACTCGAGTAATCCTTCGGTTAGGATTTCTGCGCCCGAGGAGGATTACTCCGCCGGCAGCGAGAACGGTTAGCGTCGCGCAGCGAGAGAAACGTCGGAGAGGAACAGTCCGTTCGTGCGGCTCGTATATACGTCTCTCTCTTCGTATTTGCGATATTGCGAAATTGGATGCCACGCGAATGTCGACCGAAACCGACTAATCGTCAATTTGCTCAGCGGCGGACGCAGCCGCAGCACTTCGATTAATCGCGTCGGAAATTTCACGCCTGCGTATCGCGAGAAACGTGACAGAGTCGTAAGATTCGCCAGGCGTCCGATGTATCAGGATCGTGACTGGTCGTTCAAATTAGGTGGAAAAAGGAAGACTCGGAGAAATTCGCGACGATAAAGCGTTTGTAGGCAACGAGACATTTTTTTATGTTGCGACATTAAATTAATGGCAGTTAATTTCACGTTAAGGTTGGTTTACAGCTGTCATAAATATTGAATGGGGGGATTTTATAGGTATTGCACTTTTGTTGCTGGAAGAAATGGTTGCGGGGATCGAGTTGATAACTGTTATCAATTTTGTGGTTGGATGGAGTCTATTGAATAATTAATTGGCCATTGAAATATTTTTTTATTTGACCGAATGATGTTGAAGTTCGAAAAAAATGTTAGAACAAAATTATTCTAACGATTCTAAAATTATTCTAACGATTCCAAAATTATTTCAACGATCCTAAAATTATTCCAGCGATTCTAAAAAGTTATTATAACCATCAATCGTTATAATAATTTTTTAACACTCAGTGCGATTTTTTGGGTTCATTAGAATAATTTTTTTTTTAATTTTCATTGCTGTCCAACGATCCAAACTTCAAAAAAAGTTAGAAAAAAATTATTCTAACGATTCTAAAAATATTCTAACGATATCAAAACTATTTCAACGATCCTAAAATTATTCCAGCAATCCTAAAAAGTTATTATAACGATCAATCGTTATATTAATTTTTTAATACTCAGAACAATTTTTTCGGTTCATTAGAATAATAAAAAAAAAAATTTCATTGCTTTCCAACGATCCAAACTTCAAAAAAATCCGCCTAAGACGCTTCTATGAATATTCCGCATCGATGTTTCCGCGATCGTCGAACAAGACAAGACGTCGATATAAAAGGGACCGACGATCCACCCAATTCCGCGCGAGTTCGATGTAATTCGACGAAGCCTCTTCGTGCGTGACGTCGAACGAAACGGATCGTGAAATCCGAACGCGTGTGCCGAGTCTACGGCGTCTCTGGCGGCAGCGGCGGCAGACAACGCTCCGCAAAACCCTATTACGCGGTTGCCGTGCAGTAACCTTCGACAAAACCCCGGGATTCCATCTCGCTTTCCACGTTGTTCGTTCGGCAGCGGCAGAGGCGCCGCTACGCTTCAGCGTACGAAATTGGCAGTTTCGCAGATCCGAGAACCCAAGAAGCCCAGTAGATTTTCCTCTCTTGCTTGTGTACCTCGTATATACATATATAGATCGATTCGGTGTGTGGAGGGGGTAGGGGAATATATATATGAAGCCCATATCGCGGGTAAAGCGAGATCGAGGCACGTGCGCTGCGATGTACGGCGCATCAATTTTCACGGGAGGACCTTTTGCTCTCGATTCGCTCATCGATATACTTTTTTCTACGAAGAACATCGATTTTTTTAAAGGTACAGCGATTTTATTAAAGAAGCCAATAATTGATGCGAGTTTTCACGATTTTGAACACTGAAAAAAATTAATAGTTGTGATTACCAATCGTTGGTCAGAGCTACGCAACTACTAATTTTTCTCAGTGAAACTTTCATCATTGGAATGCAACGTAAAATACAAAAAAAAAAATTATTCTAATAAACCCAAAAGATCTTATTAGGTATAAAAAGGTATTATAATGATTAATCGTTATAATAAAAATTTTTAGAATCGTTATAATAAACATTTTTAGAATCGTTAGAATACAAATTTTTAGAATCGTTAGAATAATTTTAAACGTTACAATATTTTTATTTTATTTTTTCGTTGCATTCAAATATCTTTTCACAAAATTTTTCCGTCAATCAAATAGCGTTGCTCGACTTCGTTTCGTTTTGCAAAATTCAAACCTACTGCCAAGGAAACGCGATTGGACATAAATTCCCAGGGGATAAACTCCCTCAATCGTGAAATGGAGAGTTGAGTCCGATATTAGCCGCGATGCAATCGTCATGGGGGACTAATGGGCGTTTCGCCGGAGAAACCGGAGGGTCACGCGAGGCCTCTGAGAGAGCTTCGTCGGTGCCCGAAAAGCGTGTTTCCTGGCTTCCCGACGATCCAAAGATCCCCCTTCCCTTCCTCCAATGACGGCCGGTTAAGCACCATTTCCCTCTCCGCTCGCCTCCAAAGTTTCGTCGGGCGCACGCAGAGCCCTCTCCGAGTCGTAAGGAACATCTGTCGCTGCATTGGAACCACTACTCCGCATTCGCGAAAACCCCTCTCAAAGATATAGGCGATCCTCAATGTGCGAAGGAAAGGAATGGGGGAGGAATTTCGGGAGAAGGGAAAAGCTGAGAGGGAACAGAGAGGAGCTTCGGGCGAAGTCACAACTAAGAGAGGGGGGAGGGGGGGAAGGGGGCTAGAATACTCCTAGCCGAGCCCCTTTTCGAATAGCCCCGGAAGTTACCGTCGAATCGCACAGTTGAAATTCACTGACGGTGCCTCGACCTCTGCGCAGTGTCTCCGAGCTTCGAGCTTTCGCAAAACTCCGACGACTGTCGCTGAGAGTGAGAGGAGAATAGACTTTTCGACCGAGGAGTTTATACAGCGGCGCTATTCCGGCGACTGAAGCTTCTCCGAGCAGAGGCAGAGGCGGCAGCTTCAGTGCCATCTGCTTCTGTCTTTATTCCTGCTGAGTTCGCCACGTTCCACCGCAGTAGCTCTGTGTGCGGTTCCTAGGCTGAATCTATTCTCCGCAGCTCCAAAGAACCGCTAATGAAACACAGCGATTGGCCCAGACTCCAAACCTATGGGACTTCGGGTTGATACAGTCATTGGCAGGTTTGGTTTTGTCTCCTTTCGTAGTTGAACAGGGAATTGTAATAAAAATAAATTTGAAAAAACTGGTCAGTGTTTTATTGGAATTTTGCTGCTAATCACTGTGCAAGGCGGCTCAGATATGATGAAGCACAGAGTTCATTCGTTGGCAAATGGGTTCGTTTTCTTTTGAGCCTGGAATAGGGTAAAGGTACCATTTGGGATACTTTACAGTCGATTGTAGCCATCATATTAAAAAGAATAAAACAATATATTTAATAGTATAAAGAAAAACATCGATTAGATCAGTCTGTGAATTTATTTGAATTTTTCGTAACGTCAAAATGCAGTTCCAAAAATAATAAAAGTGGCCACAAATGGTAGATCTACTCTATTGGATAGGATTGTACAGAACGGCCAATCACAGTGCCACAGCAGACAGGACCTGTGTATATAGCCTCGAGAGAAACGTGTACAGAACTCACCGCAGAAACTCTCAATTCTGCCGGCGTTTCCCGACTGTACCTACCGCCAAGGCCTCTGCGAATACTATGCGCATGTATTAGGCTTAATTGTCGCAAACTTCGGAACGAGGAGATCGAAGCCGCCATCGCCGTTCCTCGTCGACTCTGTGTGCGTTCGTATGACTGTATGCCGAAGGCATATAGTAACTTCCGCAGCGCTGCGGTTGCTCTTATAAGGTGCACAACCGCAGATTCCCCAATTTTCAAGTGGAAAACACATCGCCGGGAAAGTGGGCGAGAAAACGATTTGCATGTATTTGCATTAATCGTTGGACGCCACCTGTATGCATATTCTGGGGAAATATGTATGAATTCGATGACTGCGCGAAAGAAGACTTTTCCAAGACTGAAATTACTTAATAGATACGAATTCAGGAAATTTTTTAAGAATTTTTGATACAGTAATTTTTATAATTTCCTTTAATTCTACTGTAAAATTACTTTAATCAAAAAAGCGTATCTTAATTTCATTGCAAAGATACCTTAATTTAATATCACAATCGTTAAATTTAATTGACGATTTTATGGATAAAAAATGTGAAGTCTTCGTTTGTCAGAATTCAACGACTGCGCAGAAGAAGACTTTTCCAAGACTTTGCATTAAAAATACAGATCCAAATTCATCCAAAATTATTTCGAATTAAAAACTAAGCGACTCCCCAAAAAAGCGACTACTGCTCGTTTGTCGAAAATTTCCAATTAGCCAGAACATCTCGTTTAGGGGTTTTGACCTATTGTCTCGGAAAATTCATCTTTGTGTGCCCGTCAGCCAAAAGTGAAGTCGCGTCAAAGAGTGGCCAATTGTATACATTTGCGTTAATTGGCCCTCTACCACCGACAGAGGCGCTTGATCAAAGTGTGCGGAATATTTTGCTCAGCCTCCGGATGGCAGAACGAAGCGGATCCCGAGACACGACGTGACTATAGATATATAAAGAGAAAAGCTTGTACTCGAGTCTCGCGGTATATGCGAAATGCTCAAAGCGCCTCCTAACGCCAACAGCGCATATATATAGCAACACATGCAGCATAGAGCGCAGGGATTTTATTATTTTCCCGCTATACCCTTCGTCGTATCCACCAGGACGAAATTACCTCTCGGGTTCCTCTCTCTCGTCGTCTTCGTCCTGCCTTTGATGTCTGGCTTGTTATAGGCGAGTAAATTCTTCCCTCCGCAACCTACTTGCTTCTCAGTGGCTTAACCGTACTCTCGGGACTTACCTACACCTTCGCTCTTGGATATTTAAATACACGGAAAATAAAAAACGAGGCTGAAATAACGGAACAGCGAAATGTGGGTTTTGAATTTCCCGCCAAGATGGTTTCGTTACATGAGTGATTAATCATTGAATTTTTTTGACAAGAGAAAACGGGTGATGATTGTAATTTCTTGCCTATCAACCGGAGATGATAGTAATAATAACCTTGACCCTTGAATATTAAAATACACGGAAAATAAAAAAGGAGGGTGAAATAACGTAACACCGAAATGTTGGTTTTGAATGTGGGTCTCGTTACACGAGTGATTAATCACTGAATTTCTGCCAAGGGAATAGTCCTGATAATTGTAATTTCTTCTCTCCAACCTGGAAATGATAGTGAACTTTGTTGCATTTCATTCTCTCGGACCTCTCTGTCTAATTACAGCTTTTAATTGGCAATTTGGCGCCTCGTAATTTACATCAGCGTCGCCGCTGCGTCGGCTCTGTAATTTGTTTGCGTCTTTCTTTCCGGCTTTCCGGAAGTGTTCGCTCTCGCAGTCGAGAGTCAAAACTTTCGGGGCGGCGGATAAGTCGCATAAACGTCGAGCCAATTAGAGTCGAGTTGGCTGCGAGTGTCGCGAGGGATAATCAAAGGTAGATTATTATTAAATAACTGACGGTAGTTGACTGTAAGTTTTGGGCGTTTTGTCGTTGGTTAAAATTTCTCCGGATGATTTCTGCGATTTCTCTGGATTTTCTGACCCGGCCAGGCCACACAACCCTGACCAGGGCCAGACTAGCGCTGAGTGTAACGCTTCGAATTTTATTTATTAATTTTATTAATTTATTAAATAACTGACGGTAGTTGACTGCAATTTCAGGATTTTGTCGTTGGTTAAAATTTCTCCGGATGATGTCTCCGACTTCTCCGGATTTTCAGACCTGGCCAGGCCATATCACGACCCTGACCAGGGCCAGACTAGCGCTCAGCGTATTTTCTACCAGCGAATTTCTACGCTACACTCGCAGCTCACTAAATTACTTCCCTTTACAGCATCTCCTGTTACGTGTATAGCTACTCCGTAGCTACGACCCAAAATTTCTATGTCTCCCTCTCTCTCTCAGTTACGATTTACAGTAAGACCTGAAACGGGCTTCGAAATTGCTATCCCTTTTGGTCTTTCGTACTGCACTCAAACTTCGCGGCTCTCCTATTGCCGTAGCTCCTGTTAAGCTCGGAGGGTATATATAAACTAGAAAGGAGAATACAGTAGGCTGCTGCAGAAGCAGCAGAGGCAGCATCGCTGCTGTTGGCGGCGGTGGTCGCAGTGGCAATGGTGGAGAGGAGGGTAAGAGTGAGTAGAACCTGCGAGATAGTGGCAAACGCGCGAAGCATGACACCTCAACGTGGGCGGGAAAGCAGAGCAGCGCCACCTCTCATGCCAACGCTCGACGTTCCTCCCCCTCTTTCCCTCCCCCGCCAAACCAACCCCCTCCCATTTCGCACACCCCTGAGACAATGCACCACCCGTTCGTTAATGGATGCAATTAAAACGTATAATGGCTCGCGTCACGGCCGTCGACCTAGACGTCGCCTCTCGCCGCGTCGCAAGGTTATCGCTTCAGGAATTTTACTCGCTGGGTATAGTTGGTATATAACTTGGCGCGAAAGCTCCGCTATGTTGCGCATACACAGCGCCGTTGTTGCGGTGGCGCAACTTCGCTGTAATTTTGCTTTTGGTCTGCGAAGCATAGTGATGGGGGAGGAGAATGAGCGAGTTTTGTATCACGAAAATGCAGAGTCCAGTCGATAGGGTTAGACGTACCATTTTTTGCCATTACCATTTTTTAGGGCCGATTGTGGCTATCAGATTCTAAGGATGATGTTGAAGTTTGCATCTTTGCGACGAAAATAAAAAAATATAATTATTTGAACGATTTAAAAAAGTTGTTATGACGGGTTAATCGTTATAATGTCATTTTATATACCCAAAACGATATTTTGGGTTCATTAGAATAATTTTATTTTTTATTTTTATTGCAATCTGACGATGCAAATTTCAATATAATTTCAAAGGAATGAAACGAAATATTTAATCGCGTAAAAAAACGTCGGTTAGATCATTCAGTGAATTTATATAAATTTGTTAAAAAAATCAACGTTGAGAAGAAAAATCATTTGAAGAATGAAATAATAAAAAAGGTCACAATAGGTACAATGGCCACTAACTCTACATCTACCCTATATTGACCCTAAAACCACTGCCGAAATCTCAGCCAACTCCTCAACCCAGATCCTAAACCCTGTTTTTCCCACAAAATTTGCCAAGACTAAAAATTGGTATCAATAACCACGTCAAAAAGTCGGTTTCCCTTCTCCCTCAAATCCGTAACCCAGACAAAGGCTAAAACCGACAGAGAGACGAATAGACTCGTCGGCTCGAGACAAACGATGCACCAAAACGAGCGGTAACGTCGAGATACGAACCAAGGATTTGAACCACCAAGCAGCAGCAGCAGCAGTGTATATGAGAAGTGGCAAGCGAATGAAGTTGAAGCGAAACGGAGGAGAACGGAAAACGCGGGGTGCATTTTCCTCAGAGTGAAAACACTGTTACGATCCATCCAACAGAGCAGCAGCAGCAGTCCAACCGACGTTGGCCTTTGCGCGGCCGTTTCTCATTCTCCTCTCGCGTCGTGTTTACAACTTCGCCTGTGCGCGAAGAGGAGCGAAGAGGGGGGCTTAGGACAGACGTATACAACGTAGCTCGACCTTCGTTCAACCTTCCAGCAGGCAGGAAGCTCCGTCGCTCGTGCAGACGGCAAACACATATCCAGTCTGCTGCTTCTGCTGCTTGACGCGCGTGTCTCTTGGCTCCTCTCTTGTTGCGCGTCGCCCGGGAAAGGAAGGTGTGCAACTGACGGTTTCGTACTCTCCACGTGCCGCGAAAATTTTCGTTGCCATCGCAGACAGTTTGGATGTTCCGGACGACGACGACGACGAGCTGCACAGGCGAAGCACAGGCGAAGCGTCAGCCGCGACGCAGGGACGTTAATCCGATTGCCCGTCGTCCGTATTAAGCATATCGTCGACGCTAACATTTCGCCCTGGGCGAACGTGTTTCCTGCTTTCCGTGTGTATGCGGAGAGACGGTTGGGACGCGACACTGAGAGTTCGTTAACCGGACAACGGCGCTGATTTGCCACTGGAAATTCTGCCGCGAAATTTCCCGACGCCTCTGTATATCCGTTTGTTTGTGAATTATATCGTCGCGCGATTCTGTCTGATTTAGGATTAATAATGGCGACTATAGGTGGACGATGAATATATATATAAAATATATAACGACAGATTTGCCGGTTCTTTTGGCTAATGGCTAACGACACAACTGCTAGACTCACGGCGTCGTGGTAATAATAACAATTTTGGTAAAGCGCAGTAACGAAGAGTAGAGTCGAGAGAGACGAGAAAAAAAAAATCGATTCCCGATAGAGCTGAAACTGGCCGCGTGGCAGTCATGGCGAATGCAGCCTGCTGGGAATAATATTTACGCGAATTCTCGTAAAGCAACGATTGGCTCCGCAGTCGGTAAGGGAGGAAGGGTGGGGGGCCGTCGGCTGGAGGAAGGACGGGAAACCCCCTTCCTACTCCCCCTCCCCCTCCCCTTACTCACTCTAGCGGCGGCTACGGAAACCCGCACCTTCTCGTAAAAGCTTTTGGCCGGGGCGACACGAGAGCTTCGTGCCTCTGCATTTTATCTCGCTGTGAAACGCTTCTCGCACTGTGGTATATATAACGCCCGGTGTGGGGTATATAACGCACTGTACGTTTTACGTTTTACGCTCCGGAGAGGGTTGAGGTTGGTAGCTCTATGGGAAAGAGGGAGGGGAGGGGTAGGGGGGTGGTAGGTAGGGTCTAGTATGGTTCTAGCTGTGCGCTATCTCACGTCCAGCCCGCACTCGGTATTATTGTTCCATTTTTTTCCCTCCCCCTCCCCACCCCCATTGCCAACCGTACAACTGCGCGGAAAACGTGTACCAATGACTGCGCAACCTACGGTCTTTTTTTTTCCACCCTACATTATGGCGACTTCTCCACCGTTCATTGCTTATACTGCAGCCTCTGCTTCTCATTCTCACTTTAGTATTTTTTATTTTTTTTTTAGGAGTGAATTGCGAAGTGTAGAAAAGAAACCTGGCCTCGACGCAACGCTGCTGGTCCGTGAAGCTGACATCTCGTTAGCCATATTGCGAAAAATATAGAAATTATTTTTCCATAAAAATTGCGAGGTGATTGTTCCAACAGTGATGTCATCGGCACATGGGAAAAAAAGCAAGACAATCAAACGTTGCGTTGATTAATTCTCAGGGGCCGAGCGAATTATTGAACTACACAATCAGGGATTGACATAACCGATGTATATCCTGGTAACATTTTTGTATCAAACCTGGTAACAATTTTTAACTAAAATTTTCAACGTATGTTCCAACGACCTCCACAGGGACTGCACTACATATTTTCTGCTGGGGGAGCGAACTCGGCGCCGAGCTTTATCGACGTCACGAAGCTGTCCCACGGATTGTAGAAGCCTCCGGTGGTACATTGCCGGGTCGTATAAACGCGCAAGCTGGCGCTTATACGCGACTGCTGCTGCTTGCTGCTGCTGCTGCTGGGCTGGCGATGATGGTGGCGGCTGCCTCTGTTGACGATATATGGCGTTGGGTATAATGGTCGCATAACCGAAGCCTCCAGGACGACGACGACGAGGAGCTTCGGGTTACGTGTCGGCCTTGACGCCTATACCTTACAAGCCCGAGGCATATTGACGCCCAAGTCGCACCCTGAGCTTGCAGTACGCTGAGCCTGAGTACGTTGTAACGTCGGACCAGATCCTTTGGACGTTCTTCCATTATCGCGACGGGTTATAGTCGCTTCGCAAGGCGTGTTATGTATGTAGAGGTACAGAGCTCCTGGAAAGCATTGCCTGACTACACTCGCTGGACGAGGTCAGAGCTTCTATAGTACCAGGCTCCTGACGAGCTTCACAGGGATGGAGGGAATAGGGAAAAAGGAGAAGCCAACGTGTGGAGTATCACAGAGGAGGTGTTATCGGAGAACAACACACAGAGGCCCTGCGGTTATGTCCTCAACGGCTCCCTTTCATCTCGGGGATCAAGCGGAGACCTGTGCGCCAGCTTGTAAACACGATAGGCCATCTCCCAGTGAGATTCGACACGTTATACACACATTTTTATCCAGACACAGTCTGTGGGGTGCTTTTTTTTGTAAGCACAGGATGGCTGTTTACGGAGAGAGGAGTGCGAGGAATACCATTGGGAGTAATGGAGTATGCAAGTTTCGTGGTGGAACTGTTGTCACCCCGAGGCGGACATTGTTGACTGTCAACTGTGGACAGGCGACGACGGCGGAGGAATTGCAGTGTGTTTTGCGGGGAAAATGAAGTCGGAGTTGGAAGACAAATTTGGGGAACTTTGTTCTGGGTGAAGGCAGAGTTTCCAGGGGAAAAATTAGTACTGTGCTCTGATAACAGTGGATGGAAGGTTATGCATATTTTTCATATAAGACTTTAAAAGTACCCTTTTCAATGATCAGTTTAATTTCTTTTTTACTAAAAATGATTGCTTTTTTGTACCTTTTACGTGTGAAAATTGAAACCCAAGGAGAGGACTTCAGTGCACTAAATTCTCACAAATGGGACCTTTAGTGTCATCAGGATTGTGTTTTATGAGATACATTTGCTCGTTTCGCAGAAATATTATTCGACCCAACTTCTGTCCGAGCTTCAATGAGTTTCCGGAACAGAATTATCCGTAGGAAGGAAAGCGTCTGCTAGTCGCCTGATCCTCGTTGATCCTGAGCCTCGAACGTATCCAGGAAATCGTGTATTTCCTTCTCACTCTCGAAGCCCTCTGCCAATGGCGTCCACTGAGAAATTTCCAGCCAGCCGGATGTTTACCTTACACTCCGGTCTGCCGCCGCCGCCGTCGCGCATCCGGTGCAGAAGTTTCCCTCTTATCTGCAAAGTCCCGGCACCCTAGAGGCAAATTATGCGGAGAAAGGTTTGTTACCGACCGAGTTGGTGGGTTCTACGGAAATACAAAAGAAAGCAGAAGGCATTGCCTCGAGGTTATTTTTTTTCTAGTTTTCGTTGCGAAAATTCTCGGTAAACTCGGTGAAAATAAAACCGCCTATCGGCCCAGGTTTCCCCGCAACTTCCCTCAGATCCCTCGGGCACTTGTGTAAATGCGATACAGCGGTGCATTAGGAAGAGTGGTTGAGATCAACGCTCTTGGGAGGGTCTCGAGGAAATGGAATAGAAACGGCAGCATAAAGTTGAAAAATAAACCGCAGAAGCTAAAACCAAAGTATCATTTGTAGATAAAAAAAAATACAAGCTCATGAAAACTCCCACATGGTAACTTTTAATGATGTTGAAGTTTGCATCATTGGAATGCAACGAAAAAAAATTATTCTAACGATTCTAAAATTATTCCAATTTTTTTATACCCAGCCCGATTTTTTGGTTTCATTAAAACAATTTTTTATTTTTATTTTCGTTGCATTCCAACGATGCAAACTTCAACATGATAACTTTTGTTATCAATGTAGCTCTGAATATTTCCATCCGTTACAATTTTGTCATCGAGTCGATTAAAATATTCCGTATCACCAAAGTTCCATCATCGGTGGCGACGTATAACGTCCGTTCGGTTTGCATATGAATTGTTAATACGCAAACTATACATATTTTGGGCTCTCTTCCTTCCTGCGAAGTGCTGTTGATCTCGAGGACAAAATACGCTCGGTGGAAACGGGGAATGGGTCTTATTCGCCCGTGTCCCATCCCCTTCCCCCCCTCTTTGCCATTTCAAACTCACGTAGATGAAGTCGCACAATGGCGAGCGTGCGGTGTGCGCCGTATACGAGGTAGATGATGGCCTTTATACCGGTATAACATACGTGAATGGTAGTCGTTCGGAACCGGAAACCCCAGTACACTCCCCCTCCCCCTCCCCCCCCCTCCTGCTGGTGCTCTCACGGAGCGCGGATCGTGACGGCAAGGAGCTTACTCCGAGTGTTGAATGTATAAAGAGGCCAAGCGCGACACGAGACGAGAGGGATGCGAACCTCTGCTGCGATGTGTGCGTCGACTATTCGCCGGTCCTGCCGGCCGCAACCGGAAGTCCAGGAAGTCGATCGAGCCATCGAAAATATACCAACAATACCAACAATAACGATAATAATTATTTTCATTATTATAATTACACTTTGAGGCTAAAAAGTCGATCCAACCATCGAAAAATACCACCCAACAATAATGATAATAGTAATTATTATTATTATCATTATTGTTGGTTGGTATTTTTCGATGGCTCAATCGACTCGACTGGGACCATCGGAAAATACCAACAAACAATAATGATAATACTAATTATTATTATTATCGTTTTATTAGTTGGTATTTTTCGATGGTTCGATCGACTTTCTAGACTCAAAAAATAATGATAATAATGATAATAATTATTATTCACAATTAACCACAATCCTCTGGAAATATTTCGCATGGTCCTAATAAGGATTAATTTCAACATTTAGCCTCGCAATAATAATTCGAACCACGAATCGAGCGTCGAACGAACGTTGCAGCGAATTGAGAAAAAAAGGAAAATGTTCGGACAGATGATTTATTAATTCGTAACGCTTCGTGACGTTTCAACGTTTCGCGATACGACGACATCAAAGGGCCATTAGGCGCTGCACCGTAACCACCCCCTCCCCCCCTTTCGTCCAGTGCAGCAGAGGTAAAATACGTGACCCCGGCCAGAGAGGAAATGGAAAATTGAATCTAAAAATATAAATATAATTCTGATGTCCCGCGCATTTCGTACTCTGGGGTCTGCTTTTTTTTTCCGCGCTGCTCTTTGCCGCTTCTCTCGGCTCCTCTATTTCCGGGGCTATTCGCCCAGCACATATTTACCGGCTTGTACCGTAGCCGTTTTTTCGAATATCACCGTATGTACATATTCACGTATTCCAAGTACATATTTTACCACATGAGCTCGCTCCCCTCGACGACTTCGTACATGCGTTGCATATTAACTGTAAATTCGATTATACTCGTGGCTCTTTATGCGCTGTTCCATCTCGTTCGCTCGGCCCTCTTATGACCCTCCCAACACGGAAAAATTCTTTTCCACTTTTATTTTCAACACGATAACAATGGAAGATTCAGCCACTGGCTAACATATTTTTTATTTCATTAAATCCTCATTACCGAAGGATTTCCGTGTAGAATTTTTCTTACGGAGAAAAAAAAAAACACTGCGACGTGATTGGTCGGGTTAATCAGCTGAGCCCACAAATTAGGTTGCCTCGACAAATGAGACCAGCAGCCAACTAATTTCTGGGTTGTACCAATAAATTCAGTCTCTTTGATCGTGCAAATTGATTGGGGCATCTATTTATTTTTCTATGAGCAAATATCGTCCATGTTATCAATATTTCTGAAAAATACTAACGGAAGTCATCGGTTACAATAAATTAGGCCTCTTTGATTGGTCCATCTATTTATTTTCCTATGAGTAAATATCGTCCACGTTATCAATATTTCTGAAAAATTCTAACGAAAGTCATCGATTACAATAAATTCGGCCTCTTTGATTGGTCCACCGATATATTTTTCTATGAGTAAATATCGTCCACGTTATCAATATTCCTGAAAAAATTCCAACGAAAGTCATCGGTTACAATAAATTCGGCCTCTTTGATTTGTCCATCTATTTATTTTTCTATGAGTAAATATCATCCACATCATCAATATTAAAAAAAAAAATTGTAGAAGCCATCGGTCGAAAAAATAACATTTGTCCGTTGCCTTCCACTTCTCATTCTCAATTCATTCTTATTCCGTATTCCAGAGTTATTCAGAGCCACAGCAGCAGCAAAAGCAGAAGCAGCAACGGCGTCTGGAGCCATCATCCATTTCTCCCGCACAATTCTCCCTCCTTCCTCCTCCCCTTCCTCCCTCTCCTCCTTCTTCTCCTCTTGACTCCTTCTTTCCTGCTGCACCCCCCGTGTTTCCCGTCATCGGTCTAGGAACGGTCGGACCCCGCGAGTTACGACGCCCGTTCTCGACTCCTCCACTTTCATCCACTTTCATTACTCGGCACTGCTCGGGTAGCCCCTATGGCTGCTGCTGCTGTAAGAAGCAGCAGTAGCTGCTTCTGCAGCAGCAGCAGCAGCAGCAACTGAAGCCCTGTGAGTGGTACAAAGAGCAGCGAGACGACGACGGTGGTGGATACGACGACGTCGACGACGTCGTCGTCGTCGAGAGGAGGAAGTCACTATGCGAATGCTGCGTATGCCTACATTATAGGTTACGTACAGTCCGAACGGCTGCTGTAGCCTGCAAATTACGAAATTCCTGGCAAAGCGAAATTATTCCGTATGTACTTTATACGTTTGCACTACCTCAGAGCGAGTATTTATACATAGAGCTGAGTTACACGCCTCGCACACTATACCTAACCAGAAAGCTGCATGCATTCATCCTTTCCACCGAATGAGGCGAAAGGGACGAGAAATTGCAAATGTATAATGGTATCTCTCTGTATATTGGATACTGGTCGTCGACTGTATGAGATATGTGTAACTGATGCTGCTGCTGCTGGTTATGTACAATGTGGGCTGTGTGTTTGTGGATATATTTGCCGAATCACGCAAATACGGAAATACCGGAATATCCGTTTTTGTAAATACGTTTATTGCGCGATACTGGATGCGTATTTCACGGGGAAACATATTTCATGAGCTTCCTGCTGCTGCTGCTGCTGCTGGGGCCAAAAAGGCTTTTCTATGGGAATTTCCTTTTGATGATAAATTGACGGCGAGGAGCGATAAACGTAATTTTTGTTTCATTTCTTGGTTATTTTTCGTTCGAAGGATGTGAAACCTGGGATTATTATAGACAATTATGAGTAATTCATTGTTTGATGTTGGAAAAAAAAATTCAGACGAATTTTGCAGCTCAATCGTGAACCAAAGTTAAATTCGACTTAATTTTTTTTTTACCTGGAACAGTAGTTAAAAAAATGAAGACGAATTTCGCTGCTCGATCGTCAACCACCTTTTTATTTATTGAAATACAGCGAGATCCATCGGAGAATTCATTGTTCGATGTTGTAACTAAAAAAAAAATAAGACGAATTCTGCTGCTCGATCGTGAACCACCTTTCAATTTATTAAAACGCATCGAAAAATTCATCATTCGATCTTGTAACTAAAAAAAAAAAAAAAACACAAATTTTGCTGCTCGATCATGAACCACCTTTCTATTTATTGAAACGCAGCAAGATCCATTGAGGCAGGCCATGATCGCGAATCTCCAGGAGCGGTAATAGCAAGAAAAGGAGATTAAAGGGCGCTATAGGGTAAAGTGGAAGCGAGACGATGGAGTCGGTGCGGGTGGATGCTGAGCCGTGGCTGCATCGGTGAGAAAGAGGAGGAGGGAGGAGAGGGGGGAGGGAGAGGTGCGAGCACGAAGAAAATGCAAGCATTTAATTTAAATCGGCCCCCTTTGTCGAGACGGAATTCGAGCGTGGCGCGCTCGTAATTCAACGATAAGCGAACACGCGGGAACGCGACAGGGGGGAGGGGGAGGGGGAGGGTTAGGGGGGTGGGGGAGGTTTTCGCCCGCGAGTTCAATCTTGGGGCGAATATCCCTTTGGATTCGAGGCACCTCGACGACGAAGCCAGCAGCAGCGACGCTGGTGGAACAGCCTTCGATCGAACGACCATCGGTACAGCTGTATCGTAAATTCACTCGATTTTCCTAGTCGCGGGGCAAACGAGCCGAGGAGAAAGAGAGTGCCAATACCCGAGGTAAACGCGCCCGGGACGAGAGCGAAAAATGTTCGTCCTCTCGCCTTTTCCTTTTTTTTATAGCTCTCGCTATGGCCTCGTTCAATTGATCGTTAATCGGTTGAGCGTCGCCGACGTCGTAACGTTTTCTGCCCGCGAGACACTTGGCACGTCGGCTGTTAAGGAATTTGATCGCTCACTTCGATCGCTCGGATCATCGGACGCGATTTAGCTTTTTTTTTCGGTGCGATTGGCGGCGAAGGAAAAATTTCGTTTCGCGACGCATTAGCTTTGCTATTTAATCGTCGGGTTAATCGAATTTTCGACTCGGTAAAATGCAATTTTTAACTGGAGGAACGAAACACAAAAATTGATCTTTTTTCTCTGCAAATATTTTATTTTATTTGATTTTATTTCATTTTTAAATAAAATAAAATAAAAAAATAATTAAAAATGCAGTTTTTAATTCGAGGAAAAAAATTCAAAAATTGATTTTTTTCTCTTCAAATATTTTATTTTATTTTATTTTATTTTCAGTGGAAGGGAAATGATCCTAAAATAATAATAATATAATGAAATGTAATAAAATAAGTCGACGATGCCAAAATAATGTCTATATTTTGCAGAACTTGTCTTATCGTCGAATTTCTGTGTCATTTGGCATAACGAGAGACCGACACGCGAACGGATCATCATTTACGTCGGTGTTTCCCCTCCGGTTTTATTGAATGTCAGCTCCCGAATACAGATGTCCTTTTCACGGTTGATTGAACATTCCGAACGCGGGGACTATCGATCATCGTTCGTATCAGGCAAAGGGTCCTCGAAATCCTCAATCCAACACCTCACTACTATATATAGCATATAATATACCATATATAATATATCGCTGTCACTGTAAACTGTTTTGAAGGCAGCTAATGAGGATCGTATTCGTGATTTTATTCGATCCTCATAATTTGTGCATAAAACGTAGGCAATTTAATTCGTTAAATTGGGCGAAAAAGCGCGAAACGAGATCTTGGGTCGAGTGCCTCGAGTGTATGTACTATATATAGTATAGTATAGTATACTAATACACACGCAGAGTGTAGTCGAAGGAAAGTGGAATAATCGAGTTTCTCGCGGTCTCGCCCTCCTCCCCTTCCCTCCCCCCCTTTCCCCGCACAGCAGTTGCGGAAAGTCCTGGAATAGGTTGGGGGTTACTTTGCCTCCGAAGCCGCTAACTCGCAGCGCGCCAACGACGAGAGTACGCAGCTTCTCGTCGGTCTGAGAGCGTCTGAAGCTCCGCGCGCGAGAAATTCCTAACGAATTTTTCCTGTTGACGCGGAGAGAGAGAGAAATGCTTTTTCCCTCGGAAAACTTCGCACTCGCGGAATATAAATATAAGGCAATGGTGATGGTTGAATATGGACCAGCGAATATGGAGCGAAGATGGTTTTGAGTCTTTTGAGTCGTGAAAATAAAATATTTCTCCACTTTTGCACTTCCGAAAATAATGGAGAAATATGTAACACTGATCAGCCACTCGACTGTCCTCAAAAAAAAAAAAAAAAAAAAAAAAAAAAAAAAAAAAAAAAAAATCGAGTTCTTCTCCGAAGACGAAACTTTGTATTGGATAATATCGTTTAAGGATTCTCGACTCACTATATTTATTCGAATATAAATATAAGACAGTGGTGATAAATGAATATATAAAAATAAAATATAATAAAATAAATATTAAAAAAATCTTGACTTGTAAAAGAGTTAATCCCGCCAATCAAATTAAATAAATAAATAAATAAATAAATAAATATGGACCACTGAGCGAAGATGGTTGAGTCTTTTTCGTCCTGAAAATAACTTATTTCTCCACTTTTGCATTTCCGATAATAAACGAGAAACACGTAACACCGATCAGCCACTCTCTTGTCTCTAAAAAAAAAAAAAAAAAATCGTGTTTGTCTCCGACGACGAAACTTTGTATTGTATAATATCGATTAAGGATTCCCGTCGAGTTTAGTCTCTCGGCTCGTGAATGTCGCGTCGCACACGTAGAGAAGACCCAACGCCGTCGCTTCTTCCTCGAGAGGAGCGCGAGAACGGTACAACTCCGCCACGTGACCGGAACACGATTACACGATCCGCTTAATACGGAACGTGAGGCCGTTAGCCGGTGCATGCGCGCGGCTCTCGCGGACGCGACCCGCGCCGATCTCGTTCCTTGTTCGCCGCTGTAACGCTTTGCAGCATTTTAGTATTATAACCATCGACCCGCAGATTATGGCATCGCTGCTGGTTGGATGAGACTCGAGCCGCTGTATATATATGCAGTGATCCTTTGCACCCCGGTCATCTATACAGGGTGATTCAGAATGTTTTTGTCAGCCGTTGAGGAAAAATAGTTAACCATCTCGGGAACAAAGTTACTTAGCCGTTTTTCGTAATTCGCAATATTTATTTATTTACAAGCATTAGAAAAAAAAAATAACCAATGGGGACAAATAAATGAATAAATATTTTAAAAATACTATTTATTTATAGTATTTATAGTATTTTTTAAATATTCGTTTATTTATGTTCCCATTGGTCTACTGGTTTATTTTTTTTTTTATTTGTTCCCATTGGCCTTTTTTTCAAATTTTCAATAAATAAATAAATATTGCAAATTACAAAAAACGGCGGAATAATTTCGTTCCCGAGGTGCTGAACTGTCATTCTTCAACGGCTGACAAAAACATTCTGAATCACCCTGTATATGCAACGAGTCAAGTGATCCTTTGCACCCCGGTCGCCTATATATACAACAACCGAGTCACCATTAGACGCAATGCCACCTCCCCTCCTCCTCTTTCTTCCCCTTCTCCTTTTCGTCCTCTTTCGCACAATCTTCAGCACTTGTCGGAGTTTCAGCTGCTTCTTGCCTTGAGTCTCGGTTCACGCGAGTCGTGCACCGAGACTCGAGAACCTCAGGTGATAATCGGCATTGCATTGTCGCCCGTCTGAACTTTGGCTCCTGGCGCCACGACAACGACGATGCGAGACGAGATCCTCCCGACGAGTTTCGCCGAGCGTAACGACGCAGCACACTCGGGAGGGGAGGAAAATTTCACTGGGAAAACCGTCGGATCACAGTCGCGAGCACCTGGCGTACACCTCTTCGAAACGACTTTGGCGAAAGCTTCGGGCGGAAGGAGGGGGAAAAAAAAAGGGGACGAAAGCCACGAGTTTTGAAGTTGAAAGTCACGTAGAGGAAACACACCGGAGGATAATTTTTTGCCTGATTTTTTTCCGCCTGTTTGGAGGTCGAATTATAATATGATTAAAATAATGTCGAAGTTTGGATGCAACCAAAAGAAAAAAAAAAGAAAAAATTATTTTAACGATTCTCAAAATTTATTATTTTTTGGGTTCGTTAGAATAATTTTTTATTTTTATTTTCGTTGCTTTCCAACGATGCAAATTTGAATATAATGTATTAAATACTTTTTCTTTGTCCGCTTTTGAGCGAAAAAAAAAAATCAAGGGAATCTCGGCGAATTTCTGGAGGAACGATGACACTGATGACGAGCCTCGTAAATTACCCGAAAATGCCAGGAACGCACAATCGGGCCACTTTGTCGCTCCATCACGAAGACTACGTACAGTAGTTTTATTGCTGGCACGTCAAGAGCTAATATAACTTTCCTCTTGGCGCGCGAGGAGCCGGCTGCTGCTGTTGCTGCTGCAACTATGTTACACGTAGCACGAAAAGGGTGAAGTCTGAGAGCGGCGACGAGTGGCAAGCGCGGAGGATCGAGTGTGGGTGCCAGTTGGAAAAAGTTTCGTAATAATCGCACAATGCCAGTTGCGGGGCCTGAGTCTCGTTAGGAGTTTCGAGAGCCGCGACGACGACGACAACGACAACCAACGTTCATTCCTATGGCCATGAAAAGCGAAAAGTTTCGTGTTCGAAGAGATCGAAAAGTCGAGCGACGTCTGGTTTCGGATTTAACATCAATTAGCTGCACCGCATTTAAACGTATCAATGTAATAATGGTAATAATAATAACAATAGGAAGGATACATAGAATAATATCAACAATTTTAGCGTCGCGATAATGATTATTACGACCAGCAATGGTAATTAATTACAATTAGCAATTACTTAAGTTTCTCGATGTAATAATAGTAATAATAATAACAATGAAAAGGTACATAGAATAATAGCAACAATTTTAGCGTTGCGTCGATGATTATTACGGCCAGCAATAATTAATTAAAATAAACATTTACTTAAGTTTCGTGTTCGAAGAGAATCATAGATCAAAAAGTCTTGGATTTAATATCAATTAGCTGCACCGCATTTAAACGTATCGTAATAATAATAACAATAGGAAGGTACATAGAATAATAGCAACAATTTTCGCGCCGCGTCGATGATTATTACGGCCAGCAATAATTAATTACAATAAACATTTACTTAAGTTTCGTGTTCGAAGAGAATAGATCAAAAAGTCTTGGATTTTATATCAATTAGCTGCACCGCATTTAAACGTATAATAATAATAATAACAATAGGAAGGACACATAGAATAATAGCAACAATTTTCGCGCCGCGTCAATGGTTATTACGGCCAGCAATGATAATTAATTACAATTAGCAATTACTCGCGGCGTCGATACGTTATTACCACCCAATTAATTTTACGGCTCACGCACTTGCGTATCCGATACACGAAGCATCCACAGCAGCGCAGCGCGGCTATAAATCTCGAGCGGGAGCGCAGCGTTTACGTGACTACGGTCACTCACCGCGCGACGATGCCGCTCGGACATGCACGCGTAAACGTCGATACTAGACGCACGACTGTTGACCGCGAGAGATGTACGCGAGCGATGCGACAGCTTTGTGATCGATTGTTCGGACGTGTGAGAGTTGCATGGTTCGTAGGCGTGCGAAAGCAATCGAGAGTTCGTTGTGCGAGATATTGTTGGGCTGTGGGATGTTGCGGACCGAGGCTATATATGTAGTCTGAGTAAAAATGACTTCCGGCTTCGGTGATGTGACTTGATGAGTCACATCGAATTTTTTTAAGAATTGATTTAGTAAGAAATAGATTTAATATCGAATTTATTAGAACTGATAAAGTATGGTACAAATGTCTGGAGAGCGATGCAGGTTATTTAATATCAGGGCTCAGTGTCAGTGGGGGCTTTATGATAACGATTCGCTGTGAATGAACGTGCGACGCGAGAGACGAGGGGCTTCTGATACGCGGCGCCGGAAGTTCGGGCTAAATGAAAATCATGTATAGGGAACGTGGGGCGATGATATCATTGAGCTGCGATGAATAATTTTGGGACAATGACGAGTTGTTTGCCCGAAAAATCGAAGGGCCCTTGCCGTTTTTTTGGCGAAAAATTTTTTTTTTCGATTTAACGAAGTTTTAAAACCCTATCCGATGGGAAATTTCCCGCTGATTCCAAATATGATCGTTTTTTGCCCGAAAAATAAAAAATTTGAGGAGAAAAACGCGAAAAACGATTTTTCACTTTTTCCCAATTTTGGCACTTCACTAAAATCGATGTCATTTTTTTTTGGATCGATGGAATCTGGATTTTCTTTTTGCATTCGAAAGAAAACTCTTCAACGAAGAGAATGCCGCAAGGCGGAACGCGATATCTCGATTTTTCAATTTTTTGCAGAATTTCAAAGTAGACCCTCAAAAATCGCAAGTTTTTAGAAGGGGTACCCCTTGCGTTTTTTCCCAAAAAAAGGCGAAAAAAAAATTTTCGATTTCGCAAAGTCAAAAAACCCTATCCGATGGCAAATTTTCCGCTGATTCTAAAAATCACGGATATTTGCCCGAAAAATAAAAAAATTTACGAGAAAAACGCAAAAATCAATTTTTTTTCCAAAGCATTCTGCAACGTTTCTTTGGGTCTGGCGTTTTTGGCATCTTCTGGCGTTCCCTATCGGCGGTGATTTTTATCGGGGAAATTTTTCTATTTCCGACGGATGGCGCGAAGCACGCGCCGCGGAGTAGACGCGATATTTTATCTCACGCGTCGTCGACACGAGACTCCGGGGGCTGGGAATCTACGAACTCGCGTCTCACCCTCGATTCGTGCAACAGAAGCAACAGCAGCAGCAGCAGTAGCAAGAGCAGCACGATTTTCGTCAGCCGTGCGCTCGAAATTCTGTCTCCTTTCCCGCCGCACCGACTGTATACACGTCGATTCTTCGGACGAGTCAATAAGTCCTTGCCGCTTGAGAAATCTTTGGGAGGGGGTAGGGAAAGGGACCATACATAATGTACTCGTGCTCCAGGAAGTTGCACTCCGGCCCAACTCGAGTATCACGTATCATTTTATTTTCTGTGCACCGTCTCTTCACCATCTTCGCTTGGCTATCAAAATAACAGTTCGATCCACAGAATAAAAACAAATGTGTTTCAATGCTATTTTCATGTTCAACAATTTTTTTGCCCGTGAAATGTTTTGACTCCAATGCTATTTTTTGTTCCAATGCTATTTTCGTGATCGACAATTTTTTTGCCCGTGAAATTTTTTGACTCCTTATTTTTGTCTTTTTTATTATTGGTCCCTTGGGGCTATAAAAAAGACGGGAGTTATGCGTTTCACGGCGATCAGCTGATTTTTGTTTTTCTTGTATGAACATTTTTTTGTCAGTCAAGTGTCAAAGCCTGAGACTTCAAACGTTGGTACGAATCGTGTCGACATTTTGCATTGAAACATTTTTGTAAAGCAAAAAGGGAAGCAAAGCTCTGAGCGAGTCGAGTTGAACCTCACTGTATATGCACTACTAGTAGTAATTATCATCATCGTCGTCGTCATCATCATCATAATTATCATCACTGTTTTCCAGCTCTCACTCGACTGACTTTGTAGGTCTCCGAGCGACCTCCAAGCGTCCCAGGTGGGTGGAGATTTAAAAGCATTTGGCTTGATTGCCCCTTCGACCCGGAGATGAGCAATCGGGTCATTCCACAATTATCATCATTATCCCGATGATTATTTTCGCTTGGAATCGATCGTTTTCATTTCTTTTTATTTTTTTTTATTTTTTTTTTATGTATAAAAATATATATAAAAAATCCCTGTAATGCTTTCCGGTTCCTTTTAAGCACTCGAATTTTTTTCCCACGGGAGGCTTTTCCATTGGAGGACACCCGAGGGTGGTTTAGGGTGGTTTCCACCCCTCCACCCATCCACTCGATCGCTGACCTCCGATAGCCGAGGCGAGCGCGTGATTCGTGGTCCATGTCGATTTTTTTCAAGTCAATACATCAGCGCCTCGAGGCCGGTCCTCACTTTTTCCTCCTCTCAGTCTCTCTCTTTCTCTCTGTTCATTCGCTCTCAGCAATCCGAGCGGCTCGTTCGGACCCCTCATCCTCTTTCGTTCCACTTTGCGAGCTTTAATATTCGACCGCGTATACAGATTGGATACCAGTCCAACCACCGGTTCACGAGGCGTGCGTACACACAATACATATACATATATATACGTGTGCCGCGTAGCGAGCCGCGGGACGCGTTGAGAGGCGAACGTACACAGCGACCGATATTTTCTCATTTCCCTCGGCGGCGACCTCTTTGCGAAATTCCCGCGGCCGACGCGCATTGCCGCAGTCCCTCAGGAATTCGCGAAATCCCGGAGACACTGCTTCCTGGTCTCGACGTCTTCCGGACGGAGAAAAAAAATATGGGAAAAATCACTATACTTGTGTGGCAATTGGGGAAACATTTAGAAACTTTGGCGATTTTTTTAATACTCGTGGACATATATAATAAAATTTTTGTAGAATATTCCTACAAGTCTGGGAAAAATTGTCAGAATTCTGGAATGTTTCCCCAATTGCCAAATGAGTATAGAAATTATTCCTATATTTTTTTCTGTGTGAGTCTCACTGCCAACTTCCACTTCTTTTTTGTACGTTTCATTTTTTTTATTTTTTTATTTTATATTTTTTTCTGATTTTTCTCTGCGTTAGTCTCACTGCCAACTTCCACTTTTTTAATGTATGTTTTATATAACTGATCCTACAACATTATCCTGATTTTTCGCCAGAACCTCAAATCCATTTGTCACCCCCACAATCCGACTTAATAGTCCCTCTGTGGTTTTGTCAACCAGCGTTAAAATCTCTCAAAAAAAAAAAAAAAAATGCTTCCGTGGCGAAGGTGACAATGGTGTCAAGGTTTTGGTTGCATGCAACGTGTGTCTGCGTTTGTTGTATCTGCGGTGGGACGCGTTTCGCGAAGTCGCCTCTGTCCCGGGCAATTAAGTCTCTACACCCCCCACCCCCTCCCCTCCCTCTCTGTGTGTGTCTCTCCCTCCCTCCTCTTTCTCTTTCTGTCTGTCTGTGAACGTCTCTCTCTCTCTCCCTCTCCGCGTTGGGTTAATTAACGGTCTGCCGTGCGACAGGTCGGCGCAGATGTGGCGTCCGTTTTGCCGGGGTTGGAGGTGGCAGCCGCGGCTCCGGCGCGTGAACTCGCAAAATTCGCCAGTCGCCCCTCTGTCAGACGCTGCGGGGGCGGTTACTTTGCCTACAGTGCACTCGGGTAACCAAAAGCGAACCTCGCGCGTATATCCAAAGTGTACGTGAACCCCTGGTTTACAGCTTTGAACGTGGAAGGACCATAGGAGAGGAGGGAGGGAGGGGGGTAATATAATGGCGAACCTGCCGCTCGAGTCGTGGGTCGAGGTCATTTAATCTTGCTCCAATTATTCCGCGGGCGTCGTGTGTCGCGTGTGCACGATTATTATTACAGGGAACACGTTAAAAAAAAAAAGAAAAAAAAAGCGACGACTCTGAAGTTCGTTCAACGCACGCCACAAATCTAATAACAGAGGATGCAACGATTTGCCGTCATCGCCAGGAAAATTTATTGCTACTCCGGCGGTGTGATCGGCCAATTATTTTTCATTACCACTTTTTTCCTGGATAATTAATTTTCATTGGGGGCTGTTCGATGTTGAGACTAATTTGTAGTTTGCGTTGTTTATGGCAGAGTTGAGGGATTTACGACAGGTAGACGACATTTTGGATTATTTTTCAGGAAAATAATTTGTGATTTTTTATTTCTTCGTGTGATTTATTATTCTTCAGGAAAATAAGTTGGGATTTTATATTTCTTCTATTTCTTTTTTTGTATAAGTAAAAGTTGTGATTTTTTATTTCTTCCATTTTTTAAATATAATTGGTAAGCCACCATTTTTATCTTACATGATTTTACTTTTTTCGTCGCCAGGCCGCACTCGACGGGTTATCATTAAAAATCGTCGTAATACGTTACCGCGATTAAATATGGTCGGCGAAAATTTTCGGGCTTCGTAATTATTCTTTAAAAAGTTCCAGCGGCGGCAGCAGCAGCATCCGACTGCTGCTGCTGCTGCTGCTGCTGTGAATCATGGGGCGCAACCCGAAACGACGTATACCAGGGGACACAACGCCCGCGCGCCGCGCGGGGTCGCATTAATTATAATTTTAAGCGGGTTAGCGGAGCTCTGTGCCACCGCTGGATTTATAGCGACGTGATAAGGTTGGGTCTCTCGACGTGCGCGAGCCTCTCGCTACCCTCGATGCCTCGTCTCCTATTCATATTATATGTTTTATACGATATGGCTAATTTTCAAGCTATTTTTTTATTATTTTTTTACCGAGCGATATTCTTGCAATAAAAAAAATTGTTCCATGAATTTTTAACACGAAAACGATATTAATTTTCGAGCTTTTATTCTGACTTTTTTTTGCCTATTCATATTATATGTTTTATACGATATGGCTAATTTTCAAGCTATTTTTTTATTATTTTTTTACCGAGCGATATTCGTGAAATTAAAAAAAAATCGTTCCATGAATTTTTAACACGAAATTGAAATTAATTTCGCATTATTATTTCCCTTGAATTTTTCGCCCAACACATAAATGGAAAATAATTGAAATTAAATTAGTTACATCTGTAACAGTCATCGTATATGCAATATGCATTAGCAAATTACCAACCAAACTGGCAGCAGTCGACGTACAATCTGAAAATACCATAAACTGTGTCAACGCGGTTTAGCTCAACGACCGACCTCCATAATTAGTACCCTGCAACTCTGCATCCGCGCAACAATTTTCCCTCGCGATCCTCTCGCAGCTTATTCCGCAATCCCCTCGGTATTCAATTTCCCCGGCGAATTATACGACCGTCGCGGTTTATTCTCGCGAGTTGATTGGACCGGTTTTGCCGGAGCGGCATCTGTTACCATTGGAGGAGAGGGGAGGGTCTCCAATCAATGCCAGAATCCTTATCAGCAGGGACACATCGCCTTCGAGATCGTTCGATCGAATCCAACCATTCACCCCTGTCAATAAAACCCAAGCGAATCGATAGACGATTGCTGACCATCTTCAATGAAATTGCCTACCTCGGCGACTTCGCCGAGGTAAAATTTTAACTAACCGAGGCGACGCCATCGAATGAAATAAAAGAGAGGAAAAAAAAGTGGAAGAGGGATTCCGCCTCTGCGCATTTTTCTTTCTGTAACATTCTGGCCCGGAGCGATTCCTCTTTATCGCAGTTTAAGATAAGTTTGGATTAACGCGGCTGAGGAAGGGAAACAGAAAGAGAGAGGGAGGGAGATTTTGGTCCAATGGAAGGAGAGAGAGGAAACGAGGAGATGAAGGTCCAAGTTATCCTGGAAGGTAATTCGGTTTTACGAGGCTCTACTGTAGATGCCAGGGCACAGGTAGAGTTAGAGGTAACACGTACACTAACAACGCAAAGATTCTTACCCCTATCTCTCTTTCTCTCTTACACATATAAGCAGAGCTCTCTCTCGAATAGAACTATAATTGCATCTACTTTCTGCTTCCAGGTTCGCTGCTATTCGGAGTCTCATCGCCATTTGGCTGTTGGCCACATGCGTCGGTAAGTGCAGTTGTTTCTCGTCGTTGACTGGGTTGTTTCTGTGCTACCTGGATGGATATGTTTTTGCGACTGTATCTGTGTCTGTGTTGTGTAGAGAGACGACACTTTTGGTTCGGTGCAACTTTGTACAAAGGAAATAGTAGCAGTAGGATTTTTATTGACAATACGAAATAAGTTACAGCTTCATATGACCCTGTGTTAAAAAGTTCGTGAGTAATCTTGTTTGTCGATTTATTCAGCATTTGGTTGGTTGTTGGGGAACTGGTAGCAGTTTGATTTTTAATATCGCGAAATTTTGGCAGTTTGACAGGGAAAAAAATGGTTTTTTGCGTTTTTTTCCTAGAATTTTTTATTTTTCGGGAAAATACCTGTCGTTTTTGGAATCAGCGGAAAATTTCCCATCGGATAGGGTTTTAAAACTTCGTTAAATCGAAATTTTTTTTTTCGTCATTTTTTCGCCAAAAACGCAAGGGGTACCCCTTCTAAAAATTCACGATTTTTGAGGGTCTACTTAAAAAATCTGCAAAAAATCGAAAAATCGAGATATCGCGTTTAGCCTGACGGCGTTCTCTTCGCTGAAGAGTTTTCTTTCGAATGCAAAAAGAAAATCCGGATTCCATTGATCCAAAGAAAAATTACACCGATTTTAGTAAAGTGCAAAAATTGGGAAAAAGTGAAAAATCGTTTTTCCCATTTTTCTTCTAAAATTTTTTATTTTTCGGGCAAAAACCGGTCATTTTTGGAATCAGCGGAAAATTTCCCATCGGATAGGGTTTTAAAACTTCGTTAAATCGAACATTTTTTTTTTCGCCAAAAAAACGGCAAGGGGTACCCCTTCTAAAAATTTGCGATTTTCGAGGGTCAAATTTAAAAATCTGCAAAAAATCGAAAAATCGAGATATCGTGTTCCGCCTGCCTGCATTCTCTTCATTGAAAAGTCTTCTTTCGAATGCAAAAAGAAAATCCCGATTACCTCGATCCAAATCAAAACTACACCAATTTCAGTAAAGTCCCAAAATTGGGAAAAAGTGAAAAATCGTTTTTCCCATTTTTCTTCTAAAATTTTTTATTTTTCAGGCAAAAACCAATCATTTTTGGAATCAGCGGAAAATTTCCCATCGGATAGGGTTTTAAAACTTCGTTAAATCGAACATTTTTTTTTTCGCCAAAAAAACGGCAAGGGGTACCCCTTCTAAAAATTTGCGATTTTCGAGGGTCAAATTTAAAAATCTGCAAAAAATCGAAAAATCGAGATATCGCGTTCCGCCTGCCTGCATTCTCTTCATTGAAAAGTCTTCTTTCGAATGCAAAAAGAAAATCCCGATTACCTCGATCCAAATCAAAACTACACCGATTTCAGTAAAGCACCAAAATTGGGAAAAAGTGAAAAATCGTTATTCACATTTTTCTCCTAAAATTTTTTATTTTTCGGGCAAAAACCAATCATATTTGGAATCAGCGGAAAATTTCCCATCGGATAGGGTTTTAAAACTTCGTTAAATCGAAAAAAAATTTTTCGCCAAAAATCTCAGGGCTCCTCCAACGCCAATAGACCATTACTCCCAATAGACCATTGACCCTACTTCGTCACCATCACAAAAACCACCACAAAAACATTTTTATCAAATTCCCAGAAGACCTGACACTTACATGACTCGATTTCATTATCCCGAATGGAATGAGCCTCGCGACACGTGTTATCACGATAGCACTCTAACCCACCTGGTAATGAGGGTGACCCGCATTCCCGTCGGCGCTTCTATGATAATAAACACAAGTGTTTCAGTGTCGATGAGGTGCTCCGTTGCAATGTGAGTAGTTGCTCGTTTGCTCTCAAAGTATCTCAATGGCAGACTCATCACTATGCAGTACTATATTCGCTATATCTAACACGTAGTTACTACGATGTACTTACACCTCCTCATCTTGTCGCCGACGTCGTACGCTCTCCCTCCCCCCCTTCCAACCCCCTTCCCACCCCCCTCCCCCTCCCCTTGCACTGTGCGTTATCAGTCACGATCTCCACAGTCATAAATTTTTGTTCCCTCGAGCGTGCTCGACATTCGCCCAAGTGGCACCCTTTCCGCGCATGCGCGCGCGCGACCAGCACCAGGAACTATACGGAAAGGGTGCACTGCACACTATACTCGCGCCGTCAGCGTCATTGCGCGGAATACGGTTTCCTGTCGACCTCGTAGCCAACGCCGCCACTTCTCCACTAGATATTCCGCTGCGGGCGACGGAAAGATAGTATAGAGGCCACTTGGCGCTGGTATCACGACTCTCTCCTCGCCCGATGTTCCTCCTCCTCCTCCTCCTCCTCCGACGACGAATAAATTCTCGTGTGCCCCCATTTTTGCGCCCCTTTTTCGAGGACCGAAGAGACACACAATGCATCTCCTCGCGGCGACCTCGATTCTTGGTCGCGGTTTGTAAAAATAGCAATTTCGTCGGAAAAATTGAGCGAAACCGACCGGCGATTATATATCGGAAAATTTGTGGAGAATTTCTCGAAGGAATTCACGTGACTTTTTTTTTCTTTTTTTTTTAATAATTCTATAGCTACTGAATTAATAGGCTATATATTCCTGGCGTCTTTTATAGCTCCTCGAAGGAGATTAATTTAATTAGGAACGCCGGTCTCTGAAAATGTGTGGGAATTATTCCCACACGTTTTGAGCGAAAAATTGAGCGGACGATTATATATCGGAAAATTCGTCGAGAATTCCTCAAGAAAATCCACGTCACTTTTTTTTTTTTTTTTTTTTTTTTTTAATTCTACAGCAACCCAATTAATAGGCTATATATTCCCAGCGTCGTTTATAGCTCCTTAACATAGATTAATTTAATTAAAGGAACGCTGGGAGTCTCCTTAAACATGTGGCAATTATTCCCACACGTAGATTTTGGCTATACTGAGCTCAGCTCTAAATTAACGCTCCCAAAGGACAGAGGTAATCGTTAGGGAAGGACGACCACCGAGGAATAAAGTAGAAGGGTGAGTAGGGAGGGGGGAGGGAGAATACAGTGGACGCGAACGATCTGTGCGAAGCAAAATGTCTACGAGACTCAGTCTTCGTACTTACGAAGCACCAATATACCTATATATAAAATATATATACAGTGTAATATACGTGTTCGTCCCTTCGTAAAATATACACATATATATATACACTCGTCGGAGGAGCAGCGGACAGGGAACATGAGAGGTTGGTGAGGGAAAGATTTTCGTCGAGGTTCGTCCGTTTCCGCGGCAAAAGCGTTTCCCTGGTTTCCTATCCCCTCCGCGCCATCAAAAGCAGCGGCGGCAGCAGCAGCAGCAGCCTTTCTCACTCTCCGCAGCCGCTTGGCTGAGATACCAACCGCAGAGGCCGCTTGGCCTCCGCCGCGAGCGCCCGGCACAGGCACTTCCGGTTCCCTCACGCTCCGGGGAAAAGGAAACGCCTCTACCCTCGGCCGCCCAGACTCGCTCGTGTCTGCTGCCCCCCCTTCCCACTCCCTTTCCACCCTCTTCCTACCTTCCCTCCCTCCCTCCTCATTCCCTTCTCGCCTTTCCATCTCGTACGCCTTCCGCGTTTCGCTTTATCTCGGAGGTTCTGTCTCTTTGCAACCCTGCGCGCTCTTTCGCAAGCACACTACCCCCCCCCCCCCCCCCCCCCCCCTCTTCCCTCCCCCCCAACCCTATACCAGTAACCCCTGCGCGAGGGTTATTCGCTTTATCGCTGATTCTAGCAAACTCCCTTACACGGATATTTCTTCGGGGCTTTCGTGTTGCCGGTCGCGTGGCTCATATTTAGTATTCAGATGGGGAAGATAAGGCAATTGATAATGGTGTTGAAGTTCGCATCGGTGGGATGCAATAACGATTTTTTTAAATAATTATGCTAACGATTTTTTAATTATTTTTATGATTCTAAAAAGTTATTGTGGCGGATTAATCGTTATTATAATATTTTATATCCAGTATGATTTTTTGGGTTCATTAGAATTTTTTTATTAATTTTCATTGCATTCCAATGATGCAAACTTTAAGATGGTAATTGATAACGATTTTTTAATGAACGACTGAAGCAGATTTTCTGGCCACGACATTTTTAATTTACTGACAAGTTAATTTATCTTACATTTTTTTTTTTTTAATTTTTTATATGTTATCATGCTTATCGGTGATTAGATGTCACCTGACTCTGATATTTTCTCAGTGACGAACGCAAAGGCTGTCGATACCATCCCAAAAATAATCAACGTTCAGTCCTCAAATTTTCCCTAATCATTTTTTTTAATTCCTAAAAAAATGATTGTAGTGTCGGTAAAAGACACAAAATCCTACAAAGAATAATTTCATAACCCACCTCTTCATCTGCTTTCCCACTTTCCTTTTCATCGCTGTTCATCCGCCCTCTGTACATTAATCTCCGCCGTCTGATATGGATTTCATCCGAGGTTTCTATTACGGTGTAACCTCGCTCGCGTTAATTTTGTGCCCGAGAGGGAAAACGGTGCAAAAACGGGGGACGTTTCTTATTAGACGAAAGTGCCTCATTCGCAGGAATGTCGTTGCTGCACAACCTGTGCGAAAAGGCATAACCGGATATAATCGCCCCGTTACCATGACGAAGCCCCGCTTTCCATCTCCCTTTCTCCCTCTTTCGCTTCTGCCGCCGACGCTTTTCCGTGCAAAGCTTTCTCATCCTCTATCGAGAGTTCTCCTGGTCCGTTGGTGGGTATACTACGACGCCTTGCGTCGCCTCCGACGACGTAGGGAGTTCGAGTTATCGATCGTCTCTTCTCGGCGGAGGCTCAGCTTTGCTTCTCTGCTGTTGCTTCCGCTGCTGTTGCTGTTCGCGTTTGCAGCTTTTGTATACAGAACCGACGAATACAATACACAAAATCGCTGCGTCTCACTCGTCGAGCGATGCGAATCACAATGATGCTGAAGTTTGCATCGTTGGAATGCAACGAAAATAAAAATAAAAAATTATTCTAACGAACCCAAAAGAACGTGCTAAGTATAAAATGTTATTACAACGATTAATCCGTCATAATAATTTTTTAAAATCGTGAAAATAATTTTAGAATCGTTAGAATAATTATTTGTAAAAATTTTCGTTGCATTCCAACGATGCAAACTTCAACATCATGAATCACAGCCGATGTGTATATATATATTACATATATGTATATACACTTGAAAGTCTCGAAATTGAGCTTGAATAAAATGATGAATCTGTTGTTGGATAACTAATTTATCAGTCGGCTATTCGTGCAGCTCGCGTCTCTATTATCGCGCATATTGTGTTATTTCCCTTTGTGCGGCCGCTTCAATGTCCGCCGCGTGCAGAAATTTCGTGCAAAATGCTCTGAAGGATTTTGCGAGTTTGGAGTTTGACGGCTATAGCTATGTTGCTTTTAGAGGTCCGATTTGTAACATTAATTAAATTTGATATCGATACGCAGATGTCAACGCAGCGTTTTGTAATTTATGATTTTTACGTTCGACGTTGGAATTATCGATTTTCGAGGTCTTTGTTATCATCAATTTGAAGCTGTTGGAGGATTCGATCCGCGTTTCGATTGATCGAATGATATTGAATTTCCAGTTTTTACATTTTTGCCTCATTTTTATGGAGGTGATAAAAAAAAATAAAAAATTGGAAAATGTGGGAGTGATGTTCAAAGAATTTTTTAACAAAGTATTTTTTAATATTCCAGCTAATCGATCGAAGGGAAATAGAAAAAAATGTAGTATGTAAACTTTTTTTTTTTAGTGTTTTCTCATAGCTCCGATTAATTCAACAAATACTCGGCTTTCAACCGTAGTCTTCATTTCCTTCGAATAACCGTCGGAAAGTTAAGCCATCGAAGTGGAAACACGAGTACCGACCGTCTGCGAAAATCAAGACGCTGTTCCCGTCGTCTTTGAAGCGTAATACTCGAGGCTCTTACATCGCTCGAGAATTTTACCCGTCCCAATTAATTAAACATCCCGACGATATTTAATTTCCAATATTTCCATCTGTTACAAAAAATAAAAAAATTGCTACAGCAATACTCCTTCGCTTTCGCTATTATTTTTATTTTCATTAATTCAAGTCCTCAGCAAAAGCCAATAAATTTTACGTCATATTTTTTCGTAGTCCATCATCTTCCATGTAACGTATCTCGTTCCGTCGGAAAGTTGACGGCATCGGAGTGGAAATCCGAGTACCTATCTCCCTGCGAATCAAGACACGCCGCTTCCGTCTTGAAGGGATAATACCTCCCCCCTCCCCCACACCTCAGAGTTGATCCCAGCAACAATGGCGAATTCTGCCGTATCTCAATCGCAGTGGTCCCGACATTTCTCCGCAGGATCACTGCGAATATAAGCTCGGGATTTCGGGAGGCCTGGTCACGGGTTACACGGACTACTCAGACCACTTCGCTCAGATAACGTTTCTCCTCGATCTATGTACAGGGTGATCCAGAATCCCCTGTTTTTAATTAAAATTACAAATATTAGTTTTTAAATAAAATTAAAAATGAAGGGAGAACTTACTCTTAAGGGATCGTCACAGTGTGACCCTCCGAAAAATCAATGATTTTCGCGAATTTTTTTTGTTAAGTTGTAATGAACTAATTGGTCTGGTTTTTTTTTTAAATAAATAAGTACATTCTTGAAGAATACAAAATGATTTTTTTGATGTGCATTTCTTTAATGTATAATAATGATATAAATTGTTTAAATAGCTCGTGTAAAAAAAAGGTCCTGCATTGTGTCCACGATTACGGCCGCAATTTTGATCTGAACCAAAAATTTCAAAAAGATCGATTTTCGAAAAATTTCAAAAATCGATTTTTTTTTATTTCACACTGTGACGATCCCTTAACAGAAAGTTGACAGTAAGTTGAGGACGAATTGAGAAATTTGACATTGGCTGTCATCGGCTCTCATTAAAAACCCACTTGGAACAAAAATCTCAAATTTCGCACACGCAATTCTTGAACCATTTCGGACTTCCGGGACTCGTTTGGTGCGAGGATTCTGGATCACCCTGTACACAGTCAGATGAGAGTGCGAATAGTGCAAAGGGGTTGAAGAGGTGAGAGGGGGGTTACAGAATTTCCACTGTACGCTCAGTGGTGAATACAGGTATTCAATGTATATGTCTATGCTCAACGAGTTTCCGATAATGCCGGATGCGCCAGGGCGTATTACGGGATAATGCGTTCTCCGCGTTTAATATAGGCGCGTTGTGGTTCACGACCCTCTCTCTCCGCGTCTTTTGATCCCTCAGCGCCGCTGCCGCCGTCCCTCGATCGATCCTTGACGCCGCGCGCGTATCTCGCTCAGCAGCATCGACACGTCGTGTGTATATCTGCGGTCCGTGTGTCTGGTTATATTATTCGCGATCGTCAATGCTCGACATGACTATATACTATAATATATAACGCGACGACCTCGGTACATAGCACCCATTATGTGTGCACCTATGTGACACGATGCGTATTATATACAATGGGCAACGTCGCTTCCAATCTACATTCAACGATACACGCGGGATTTTACATCGAACCATCGAAAATTCCCATTCAGTATTTTTGGTTTTTTATTCCCCTTGAAACTGAAGACTATTGTTGGGGAAAATGATCCTGCACTTTAATTTGGGGATCTGGGAGTCTGGGTTTAGAATTTAAATGTGATGAAGTCGGCAGCAACTTTTGGGCAGCTATGGAATTTTTTTTTTTTTAATTTTTTAATCATTAAATCAGACTTTTTAATTATTTTATCGTTTAATTATTAAATTTTTAAGTCATTTCATTTTTTTTTTATTTCTTTTGAAACTGAAGTCTCTGGTCGAGGAAAATAATCCGCGTTCGCGTTCACAATTTAAATATGAGGAAGCCTATATCAATTTTCGCTTCCCACATCTTTGTGATTTTTTTTATGGATATTTTGTATTTATTAATCATCATAAATCAGATACACAAGAGCTGATTCACTGAACTCCGGTTCATGGTCCCTGAACGTTGAATCGTAATTTCCAGCTCATGACGACGATGCTCTTGCGCTTACTCTCGACTGACTGAGTTTCATCACACTGACCTGTGATGCTGCTATATCGATGCAATGCTCAAACGCATGTGCACAGATCTATTGGAAGCCACTGGCAGCAATCGCCAGGCACGAACGGACTCTACTTTGATCAATTGCAGAGACCTAATTGTCACCTCGCTCTCACGGAACAATTAGCATCTCGATCGACCAATGTGAACCCTATGACAAAATAATATCTTCATACACTGTATTACACTATAAGAAAATAATATCTATGTTACCCACAGCACCAATTTTATGAACAGATAAAAAAAAAATCCCCTTTTCCATCCAACTTTATTTAAACTCCAAAACGTAGTTAGCCACGTTTTCCCGGGAATTGTAAAAGCAAACAGAGGGCTAATGTGCAAACCCGATGTAGCCTGGCTGCTCCTCTTCGTTACCGCGACTGTCCGGGTGGCTGCTTTCTGGTTTGCCTCTCCTCGACGCAGAGGCAGATATAATCCGGTCAGTAAACCGACTGCTGATTGTGTAAAAGAGGCTGACGGCTCTCGGTGCCATCCGTCGGTCTGTCAGCCACAGCGTTTTATTATTTATTTTTTCCCTCTCGTCCCTTCCGCTCATAGCTTCTATCTGTTCATTAATTAAAACCATTTGCTTAAGCACAGTAATTCTGCTTCCCTGCTATAAAAATGAAAACACGAATTACACAAAGTTCCCCTCATCCCATAATGCATTTCGCTCGAAATCCTATTTCGCGTACGTGCATTTCCGGTCCGATCCAGAAAACCAGGTTCGAACAATATTTTCCCGTATTTCAATTTACGAACACCATCGACGATAACGATTCCGACGTGCGTTGCAGCTCAAAACTTCTCATTTCCCTTCTTTACAAACGGGTTATTGTGTTTATCGAAGAATAACCCAACCATCGTTCCCTCCCATCTATATATACCGGGTACACTGAGCGAAAACGATCGTTCGCACATTCCCAGCGAAGTGGAAATTAATTAAGTGCACAGAGATGCGCCAGAGTGCAGTTTGTATGCACCGAACACACTGTGCACTTTATTCCATCTGCGCAAAATTCAAGCTTAGAAATCGATGCTCCACGTTTTTTAAGTAATTAGTAAAACTGATATTGAACTCTGCAATATCTGCGGCAATATAAAATCGAAGCCTCGCGTTTCACCCGGTAGACTTTTTCGCGTTTTGCGTTATGCATCCCATATGGCGACATCGTCTGCGAGGCAATATTCCGAACAGTGTCCTCTCGATATCCTCGTGAGTTTTTATTTCATCGCATTCGATTCTCGAGGATGATCCTGCCGGGGTTAATATTACTTTTCTCTATCTCTTCCGGCATTTGTGGAGGGGAGGGGGAGGGGGATGACTGTCTTTTACCCCTTTTTTCTGATATCGACTCAGTGGGATTCATGCGGCCTCGTCGACTTTCATCCCTCTCCGCTTTTCCGCAGGCTTTGCTCTTTTCGGACAAAAAAAAAAAAAAAAAAATCTCGTCCATGCTTGACGACGGATGGACTGCCAGTATAGGGGGGAGGGGATAGGGGGGTTGGGGGGGGGAGGGATAGTCGATGCGGTTTCCGGACCAAGTCACCACTGGTTCGAGACGAGCTGCTCGGGCCTCTCCGCTCGGTGGTCTTTTACTCTGCGGTGATGCTGGGTTCTCTCTCCGGTCGTCCATCTGCTGCCTCCTGTGAAAAGAGCCAATATTCCAGGCGAGTGCGCCATGCAGAGTTCGATTCATCGGGGAATTCAATTAGCGCCAGTTGCCGGAAACCTCAAGTAATTTGCACCCATACCACGAGACCCGGAATCCTCTCGTCGGTTTAACCGAGACTCGACGACCACCACCACCACCAACGTCGTCGTCGTCGTCACCGCTGCCACCTGCAACTGGAATGTAGATGTGGAGGATACATTCGAGTGAGAAAAGTGTTGGGCAGCTGGTGAAGGTGTATTTTAATTCGGCACAAAAGCTGTTATAATTTCAGAGGGTGAAACAATGTTACCCACTTTTGGCTGATGTCCTTTTTTTTTTTTTTTTTTTTCTGGTCAATTATAGGAAAATTCCGGTTTTGTGGGGAGTCAGGTTTGGGGAGGGAAATGTTTGGAGCGATGAGTTGGAGGAAATAATAGTTGGAATTTCTGCTAACTTTATTAGGGTCTTTTTATTTTTGGTAACTATTGGTTTAATCAACCTGCCAATTTTTTTTTTTTTTTTTCTACTGTATTAATCTTCTGTATTACTATTTACTTATTTTTGTGTATTAGGTCCTTTTTATTTCCATTAACTATTAGTTTACCTGACTATTATTAGATTATTATTAGATTATTATTATTATTGGAATTATAGGAATATTATTAGATTAGTAAACAGAATTTTTTTTTCTTTTTTCAATGGTACGTTTTTTTAATTCATTTCCAAACTCATCTCTGAAAAAATCGTAGGTCAACTTGAAACATAGTCATTTCAACGTTGCCAACACTGCTGCCTATATATTACTAAAACGCGAACGTTCGCCACACGAGAGTGAAGTGTTCAGCCCCACTCGCGTCGAACCTCGTCGTTTGACCTCCGCCACACAAAAGCCACTATAATTTCCGAGCCTTGTTCGCCCAACAACGTCACAGCTTCGTTTTTTATTTTTTTTTTACTCAATTATCGAGAAACACTATTTTCCCCTTTGTCAAAGAAAATATTTGCATATTACTGCAAAATAGCAAATCCTCATAGTACCCTTGTCGACGGTTCATTGTCTTTTCATTTTCTCCACGCAGTCAAAATGATTAATACAAAAATGATTTAACATCTCCGCAAACTTTACTTACCCCCATTTTTTTTACTTTAGTTTCCGCGGCGAAGTTGAATTAACTGTCCGACGCACAAGAAGCACATTTTTCCTGGAATGTATTTTTTTTTACTCGGCTTTATACACTGTGCACACCGAGAAGGAGGGGGGAGGAGGGGGGTGGAGGGGTGGGGGGAGGGTGTGTTGAGGGTGAAGTGGCTTGAATAACGCCCACGAGGAAGCTTTTCCACATTCATCATCTTAACAACGTTGTTCCATGGAGATAAAATCACGGACGTTTCCCTCGCATTAAGCCAGCCCCCCTCCCCCCCCCCTCTCCCCCCTCGGCTTAGGTCTCATATATATTTTTGTGTCTATATAACTATAACAGAGTGGAAGGGGAAGAGGAATCGCTCGCATTACGCGTAGGAAAAATATTTGCCATCATCCCAGCAAAGCAACGTAGGCTCGGATTGCGTCTCTCCTTCTTCCGTATCCTCGTTTTTTAAAAGCCGGGGCCACGCACGACTCTCGCGTCAGATCGATCTGTTGAAAAGCCGCCTTTGCGGGGGAGGGGGAGGGGAGGGGGCAAAGCGACCGAGGAAAAGCGCAAAAATTGTTCTCCTTTATTTTTCGCCTCTTTCTCTTATTCTTCGCGCATGGCTCACGGCTAGTCTGCGGCTTTGCTGGAGAATGAGAATCCAGGGGAAAAACGAGGAAAAAGCGATTGGGCACCTAACACAGCTGCGCTTCGCCGCGTTCTGTATTTCTATTTGCGTTGGGTACAGCGGTCGTCTTCCGCCGAATCGACAGAATTTTGCGTCCGAAGCTTCTCCTTTCGGCCTGCTTTTTTATTTATTTTTTTTTATAGGGTAACTCATCACAGAGTCAATTTAAGAGGTCCATAACTAACATTTAGAATTATTTATCTTTATCTCAGTTTGATTTATCTTTCGCCTCATCTTTCCCCACAATTTTTTAAATATAATTTTTCGGACATGTCCCATCGAAAATTAAATAAATAAAAATACTGTTAAATAAATGAAAATAAACATCGAAAAATAAGAGTCGCACGAAATAGGTTCTCCCGAGTCTGGCGCTAAATGCGCCATATATATCGACACTAAAGTGCTATAAGTCCTATATCCGCAGAATCCGTCCTGCCTCTCCACTCTCTAAAAAAAAAAAAATAAATAAAAAAATAAAAAGGATGAAAAAGGGGACTTTATACCTGGCCCGGGACGGTCGTCGATGTCGCCCGATCGATCTTGAGGAGCTTATCGAAACTCGGCGGAACGTAACGGAGAAAATGACGAAGGAACGACGGAGACGAAAGGGAAGAAGTGGGGAGGGGGGGGGAGGGGGGGGGGATAGAGAAGAGAGAGATAGATGGAGACCGCGGCGGTGACGAGTTCCGCGCAGTTTATCGGCTTAGTTGCGGTTTTCGCGGCTTCGCCTGTCTGGCCCCGACATTTCAGATCCTCCTTCGCCGCTGCTGCTCAGACGCTGCGAAACTCGCTCAGCTCTCCGTCGTTGAAACAGAAGCAGCAAAACCCAACCTGTGAGTAACGATGCAGTTCGATGTAGGAAATTTGTTTTCCGTCGACCGCAACAACCGTCGCAATTGAAAATTCGTTTGAATTAACGAATCACTCGTCTCGAGTGAAGCACTTAACGTCATTTTATCCGAGCCGCATTGTCTTTTCGTTCGCGCAATTTCGCGTGGACGAAGAAAAGGAATTTAAACAAAACAGAGAAAGAGCGAAGAGGGGAGGGAAAAAAAGGAGTCTTGACGCTTGGGAAGAAAATTGCTTTCGGAATGGGATAGAGAGAAGAGAAAAGCGAGAAAATGAGAGACACCGAGGGAGGTGAAAGAATCTTTTTCGCTTGTTGTCTAGCTACTGGCGCTGCTATATACCACTCCACCCGTTTCTCGTTCTATTGCAACGCAGTCGGGCGAACGAGTGCACGGAACAATTATATCCGCTGATTGCACTTCTTTCATGTCGGCTATTCTGTTTTATTCTTGTGTATGCCGCATTAACTTCCAGGGTTAATAGGCACCTATACATGACTGAGCAATTTGTGTCGGATTCGACGAGCAGCTTGGCATATTTTTTTTTTGCTTTTTTTTTTCAATAAAAAATTGTTATTAATTTCGAGAAGATGTCAGATAGTTATATTCGTAAAATCGGTGTCAACCGACAAACTTTTCTTCAATTTGGATCGATGAGAAGCTTGGCATCAATTTTTATATATATTTTTTTTTTTCAATAAAAATTTGTTATTAATTTGTACGACGAGATGTCAGATATTTATACGCTAGTTAATTTCGTAAAATCACTGTCAACCGACAAACTTTTCGTCGATACTCGCAACGGTTTTGAAATAATTTATTTTAACCGGATTTACCCAACTATTTTCTCGCCGCGAGATGCAACCTCACTCGACGCGCGTTTCGCGGACAACAATGAACCTCGAGCAAAAACACGAAATGTGCAATGCAAACAGGTGACGTATTTTCAATTAGGACGTCGAAAGCAGCTCGAGCGACTAATTACGTAAAAACCGCGAGAGCGCAGCGGCGGGCTTAAGCATGTAGTACATAGAGCAGCCGACGGTAGGGAAATGGTTGAGTAGTGAGGATCCTATTACCCAGCTGCGACTGGTTCACCTCGACTCCTGTGTGTGGAAACATCCAACCGCTCGCCACTCGCGCTCCGGGGATGAGAAAAACGCTATCGAGGTCCGAGCATTTTACAGTCGCGACGTGTGCCAACAGTTTTTCGACCGTCGACGTTTCTTGTCAAAGGATTTTACGAACAAAAAAAATGTACACCGAAATTTCCTTTCGAAGGATTTTACGATATTTTTTTTATTTTACTCCAGAAGAGGACGACGAACGTTAACATCGATGAATCAAACGATACTTTTGATTTAATTGAATGTAAATTGTGGAAAATTATTTTTTCGCCGTTTTACGTCGTCACCAAAGGCGACTTTTTAGGTGCACTGAAAAAAATTAATAGTTGTGATTACCAATCGTTGGTCAGAGCTACCAATATTTTAGTAAGTCGAACCAATGATTGGTAATCGCAACTACTCATTTTTTTCAGTGTGGCATCGCAAAGTGGATGTCCCGATATTTTTACGATATTGTTTTTTTTTTTATTTTTAATTTTTACTTGAAGAGGACGACGAACGTTAACATCGAAGATTCAAACGATACTTTTGATTTCATTGAATAAATTTTCATTGTGGAAAATAATTTTTTCCTCGATTCACGTCATCGAAGGCGATTTTTTAGGTGGCATCGCAAAGTGGATTTCCCGCGTGTGACGAGCGGACGACACTCGGTCGGTAAACCGGGTCCGCCGCCGTCCATACACATTGTCTTGCCGATGCAGCTGCACGCGAAGCTGTGACAGGAGAAAACACCCCAGGCACGACCTTTCTATTGTCCCCATCCGGGTTAATTCCATTAGCACCTCCTATCTGCTGGGCTCTCCCGGGCTCCGAGGCGCGTTGTGACCCCCGCGTGGTGTACTCACGACGATATTAAATTTGCCGATAAACGTCGAGCTCCATTAGAGAGATCCTCTTTCGCACTGGCCAACCGATGAGCATGCCGCTCGACGCGACACGTAGTTGCTGACACTGCGGAGCTTCGTAGCTGCCCATAACTGGAGAAATTAAAATGGGATCGTGTGCAGTGCCAGTCGAGATTGTTGATACTGAGAGATTGATAACGTTGACACGAACAATTTATTTAAAACCATATTTTTTCACTGTAACTGTTCTATGAATGTTGGAGCAGGGGAGGGGAGGGTTTGAGAGGTTCTTTTTTAGCACCTGCGATTGGGGGTTAGGCGGAATTTTTTTTTTTCGATTTAACGAAGTTTTAAAACCCTATCCAATGGGAAATTTGCCGCTGATTCCAAATATGACCGGTTTTTGCCCGAAAAGTAAGAAATTCCGGGAGAAAAATGCGAAAAACGATTTTTCACTTTTTTCGAATTTTGGCACTTTGCTAAAATTGATGTACTTTTCTTTTGGTTCGATGAAATCTGGATTTTCTTTTTGCATTCAAAAGATAACCGTTCAAGGAAGAGAATGCCGCCCGGCAAAACGCGATATCTCGATTTTTCGATTTTTTGCCGATTTTTAAAGTTGACCCTCGAAAATCGCAAATTTTTAGAAGGGACCCCTTGCGTTTTTATCGAAAAAATGGAGAAAAAAAATTTTTCGATTTCGCAAAGTTTAAAAACCCTATCCGATGGGAAATTTTCCGCTGATTCCAAAAATCACAGGTGTATGCCCGAAAAACAAAAAATTTCACATGTTGCTTCAAACGTGTATTAATATATCTGTGAAATATTAGCACTGTACATTTAACCATTTTTCTAAAATTAATTCCCCAAAAAAAACCACCTGAAAAATTCATACAAGAATAATACGCCAGTATTTTTTTCCCCCACTGCGTAGTCTATTTTTCTATCAGCCGCTTAATTGATTCTTATCACTGAGGATGGATGCAGTGCCTCGATCACCGTTGCGGAATAACCAACCGAACCGTTTTCGTTTTATCTTCACGCCAGGAGCGTCGTGTACAGTTACACGCGACAGTGAGGGATCCCGCGAGAGTTATGGTCGTTTCGTATTTCCGGTTGGCGGACGCTGCTCTCGCACGGAAAGGAAGATCAGAGAGCGAAGGGGAGAGAGGAGTGCTGCGGCGATGGGGCGGACGGGTCTCTGTCGTTTCCAACTACCGTCTGTTCCGTCGAATGAAAAATAACACCGAAGCTCACCCCTCGGAACGTCCGCCGAGGGTCAGTCCCAGCGGACGATGGACCGCGCGTAGCCCTTTTGGAGAAGAAGAGATAATACGAGAAAGAGTAGCGGCTCTTTGGGAAACCTTGCGACGTGTTCGCAACGTAGCTGTTCATTTTGCTCGAGTGGCGGCGAATTTTTAACGCAGCCACCGTCGCCCAATGAGGGTTGCTTCGCTAATTCGGCGCGCAACCCCCGTAATTTTTTTTTGTACCTTTTCACCCGTCACTCATTAAAGTTTCGCGAGCCAAGTCTCCGACTTTTGCACTTGCGAATTTTTCGCGGTTTTGAATTAATTTTTTTTCGCATTTTTTGGTGAATATTCTGCAATTAAATGTGCGGAGACTGTCATGGAATATTATTTTTACTCGCGTTTCGACGGACGCCGAAATTTAACTCGGAATTTAATTTATTAACTCGGAAAAATGTGTTGTTGATATATTTTTTTAAGCACTGAAGCGGAGGGGAATTATTTTTATTCGCGTTTCGACTTCAAATTTAATTTATTAACTCGAGAAAAATGTGTTGTTGATATATTATTTTTTTAAACACTGAAGCGTAGAGAAATTATTTTTATTCGCGTTTCGACTTTAAATTTAACTCTGAAATTTAATTTATTAACTCGAGAAAAATGTGTTGTTGATATATTATTTTTTTAAGCACTGAAGCGTAGAAAAATTATTTTTATTCGCGTTTCGATTTCAAATTTAACTCTGAAATTTAATTTATTAACTCGAATAAAATGTGTTGATGTATTACTTTTTTAAGCACCGAAGCGTAGAAAAATTATTTTTATTCGCGTTTCGACTTCAAATTTAACTCAGTAAAATTTAATTTATTAACACAAATAAAATGTGTTATCAATATATTATTTTTTTTAACTGAAGCAGAGGGAAATTATTTTTGTTCTACTTATTGGAAAAATAAATGCTGAAAATATTTACGGGATTTACGGACTGCTCGTTGCATGTATATAAATGTGTATATAAATGTATATAAACGTCAGAGTACCACTAAAGGCGAAACGCGTGGCCATCGATATGTTTCGCCGCACAAGCGGCGGTAGCACTAAGAGCATATTTCTGTACATCAACTAGAATGAGGCTAAGATGAGGGGGCACTGAGTGTTGAGTGCCACGAGAGTCGAAGTAGTCCTTGAAATTCAAGAGGTCGGGAGTGAAGAGAGATTCCGGAAATATATACGCTGGTGTGTTAGGGGGTTGGTTGGGGGTAGTCGCGGTATATTATATCGACAATCCGATTCGCGCCCGGTCCAATGAGAAGCGGACGGATCTCCGAGATATAGCTTCTTATTTACCGCTGGATGCTCTCTTCGACGCTCCGTCGAATATCAGACATCCACGCAGCTTTGACTTTCGCTGACTTGACGCGCAAGCACATCTGACGTAACCGCTGTGCGCTCTCTTCGCTATATCCGCGGCCTCTCTCCGCGTTCTCGAAGTGAGTTCTAAGTGAGAATTGACGTTTATTGTATTGCAGGGAAAGAATTTATCTGTTTCAGCCGATCGAAGCTTTTCGCGAATCCATCTTCGTAAGCAGCTATATTTACTGCAGCATTGCTGCAATCGTTCTGCAATTTTGCAGTTTTTCCAAGGGGTACGAAAAATGGAAAATTCGAAGAGAAAAATGCGGAAAATGATTTTTAATTTTTTTCGAATTTTGTAGCAAATTTTTCGCCGATTTTGAAAGATCTCTGAAAAGTCTTCCGCTCATTTTGAAAAATCCACCTTTATTCGTAAAAAAAATAGAAAATTTGAGGAGAAAAACGTGAAAAATGATTTTTTATTTTTATCGAATTTTGTGCCAAATTTTCCGCTGATTTTGAAAAGTCTTTCAAAAAGTCTTTCACTGATCTCAAAAAATCCACCTCTCTTTGTCCAAAAAAAAAAAAAATTCTATAAGAAAAACGCAAAAAATGGAAATTTTTTTCTCTCAAATTGCATTCCTCTATTTTCACCTCCAACCTGCCTCCTCATTTTCGAGGTAACCCAACAAATTGACACGTCGAACAAATCCCAATTTTTGCTAAATCGATTATCATTCGCTTAATTAAACAATAATTCTATATATTCAGTTTCGCATGCAGCCCGCGTCATCGGTTGTCGCCGGTCGCCAGTAACGTCAATGCCTCGCGGCTGCTGCAAGCACCGCCAGAAATCATATTTCGCATCGTCGGAGAAACTTTGGTCCGTGATGCAGCGGTGCAATCTGCATGCAGCTCGCGTGTGTGTATATAGATATACATCCAAGAGTGCTCGGAATCGAGCTGCCGGAAATTCCGGCGAGTCCTCGTCGATTCCCGAATGCTTCGGCCGCTGCCGCCGGCCCCGGCACAATAATAATTGAAATATCGTGGTAACGACACACGCGCGTTATCGAGCCGAGCTGATTTTGATGAAGCACGCTGCGGATCCGCCGGGTCCAATCGGCGAGCACCCGACGGGGACTTGGGACGATGGCGTCGATCGTATATACCGAAACCGGGCGCAGGAATAATAGCTGAAAACGGACGCTGGGTGCCCCGGGGAACTTCCCGTCTGTCAAAATACACCCGCACCGTCCGTACAACTCGGAGTTATAGACAATCAGACCGCTCGGACCCGGCGAGAGAGTTGCTACAGTTTCAGCGTTCAATCAACCGCGATAAAACCCCGGCGAATATGGCCCTTGTTTAGACGGACCAGAGCTTTTTTTCACCTCAAATAACGGGTAAATAAAAACAAGCAAGCTTTTCGTCCCGAGAAAAAAACGTTATCATTGAGGAAAAAAATTGAATCGGTCGTGATTCTTTCATTGGGCTTCTGAAATTTTTGTTTTGGGTGGAAACAATTATTTGCGTTTGAGGATTTATTTGAAATCGAAGGTACATTCGAATTTTAATGAATTGGTTAGCAATACACTTCGAAACGATTATTTTTAAATTTTCATCGTTGGAAAGCAACGGAAATAAAAATAAAAATATTCTAATGAGACCAAAGGATCGTATTAGGTGTAAAAAGTTATTATAACGATTGATCTATATAACAACTTTTTAGAATCGGTAGAATAATTTTAGAATCGTTAGAATAATAAAAAATAAATTTCGTTGCTTTCCAACGATGCAGACTTGAACATCAATCGATACGTAAATTATGCGAACGATTTTAATGAGACATTCAGCACTTCAGTCTGGCATCCGAAAGTCCAGACGGATCTTTGCCTCCCTATTCATCGGTATTCGTTCTATGTACCAAATGCATCAGCCACACTGGAAAATTCTCCCTCTCGACTGACGATCGATAAATTACGAGAAGACCGAACAGGGCGCAGATAGAGAAGAGTCACCGCCGAACCGCGGATGCGTCGGTGTTGCAGTTTCATTCGACCCGCGGCTCCTCATCGCACTTATCAAAGGGACGGCATCCGACAACACGCAAACATATACATATGCATAGGGGGAGGGACGGTATAGGCGACCTGTCTGTCGCCTCGTGCATATTGTTCCACCGCCGAGCCGTCCAGGATAGAATTGGACACAGGATCGAGTTGTGTCCAGCACGTTAATTTCCTCCCTGTACGCGGGTCTCTCCCAAACAACCGGTAGTTAGTAGTAGTTACATTTTCGAAAACGTCCCTCATGGCACGTTCCAGAATGGGGGAGGAAATAGTGCGCCGGCTCGAAGACGACTTTATCTGATTTCTCGTTGTTCTCGGCTGACATGTTTTCATTTCTAATGAAAGCATGAAAACATTTTTATTCATGTTTCATTCTTTCAATGTTTTCATATTTTTATTTCTAATCAAAACATGAAAACATTTTTCTTCATGTTTCATTTTTTCAATGTCTTCATATTCTTATTTCTAATGAAAACATGAAAACATTTTTTTTTTGCATGTTTCATTTCTTCAATGTCTTCATGTTTTTATTTCTAATGAAAACTTGAAAACATTCCTTTCACGTCTAACCACAGAATCCATTTCAAATCATCAATTCCGCCATTTGAAGTCACTTTCACGCTGTTAATTCCCTTCGCTAACATTCCCAACTTCGCCTTTCCCAACATTGAAGCCTCGTTAAATTTTCAAAACACATCGTCACTATATACATTAGCGAACCATAGATAAATGACCAGCGAAACCCGTTGAAGCTGAACACGTCGCTTGATGACGCAGTGATTGCCTGAAATTCCACCACCCCAAAATGCAGTCGCGCGCATTTACCCCTTTTTTACGGCTAACCATGAAGCAACCGGCAACATCGAGCGTCACGCTTCAATCAAAATCGCTGTTCCCACTGCGAATATTACTGCGCACGTTCGAGCCGTGCGTTTCATTGTGAATCCGTGGAGTCGAATGCGCCGCCAGCCAGATCGATGTATTTCGCGAGGGAATAACGCCTGGACCATGGACCAACGAACACCAACCCAACGAGTCAGGCCATTTCGCTCATTCGCCATCAGCGCCATTCGTATATACAGCGACACGGAGGTACAAACATCGCGGACAATGGGATCAGGAGCCAATGCCGCTGCTTTGCGCGTTTATTTCCTGCCACAACAGCAGCCCCAACGAACATCCCTCGTTCCAGACTCACAATTCCTCAAATAACCCCACCGACATCAAGCGTTATACACCAGGAATGCGACAAGAGTGGCCCCGATTTCCAGATGAATTCGCTGATAAGCTCCGATCGAGCTACTGCTGCCTACCAACCCCCTTCAACCCCCTTCAAACCCCTTCAACCCTCCACCTCCTTCGTTCTTCGCATGTACGCGAAATTGCCGATAAATTTTCCATCGAATTTCACGGATATAATCGTTGGAGGGAAGGTCTATAGCCACGAAACGCTAGAACCGAATCCGAGGCACTTCAGGCATCTGCAGAATTTTTCATCAGTCCAAGAATAACCTGAACTGTCCTTGGTGAACTATGCAGGAGAGGGCAAATGTCGCGGGTCGCGAGAAGAATTAACCTTCGCTTATTCACCGCACGTTGAAGGGTTGAGGCCAGGGTTAAAGTTGGGTTAAGATCGACAGTTGCTGCATTTTTGCACCATCGACGTACTTCAACTCTCGTCAGTGACCCAAATATGAAGCTTTCCGGACGGCACATTCTCGATTTCCGGCTGCAAGCCTCTACGTTCAGTTAGTGCTCTGGGTTATTTGCCACCGATTCGACAAAACCGCTGCGATAATTCAACCAGAGTGAAGTGGAACTGCTAAATAATTCATCGGTAGTCGTAAACGCGGTGCGCGCCTGGTGCGAGTTTTAGCGAGGAGCATTAGGTTGGTAGCAGCAGCAGCAGCCCTCGAGTGTCTGTGAATGAATGTTGTAAGGGCGTATATATGCGGACACGTGCGCGAACCCTGCAACGGTGAATGTAAAAGACATTCCAGTTTTGGCTTTCCGCCGTTGCTTTGGGTCCTTTGAGAAACGGCCTCGTTAAAACGACATTAAGCCTCGTACACGTGCTGTATTCTCGCTGTATACACTCTTATACCTAGCCACCCCCTCCCCCTCCGCAAGCTCCTCTAATTTTCGCTGTGCAAGTTTGTGAATAAAGCACCAACAGTCCTGAAGCTTTTCTGTTCTCGACAGAAGAGGAATTCTCATTGCTTGTTGGTGGCTATAGTATCAGACTCGATTCATCCTGAAATTCAAGGGACTTGAACGCGATTGCTGCCTTTTCACAAGTGTCAGTCTGCAGGTCTAATTTCGACTACCAAGGTTTGCTTATAAAGCACCAAGAAAGCTAAGAATCGTTGTCTGCAGACCTAAACCGCTTAAAGTATTCCGTGCTCTGGAAAAGAGGGATACCCTTTGCCTATTGATGCTTCGGAATTGGGGCTGATTCACCTGCACCCTTCTCTTGGATGAAGGGGTAGGAGTGAAAGGGGGAAAGAGGGAAGGAGTACAGTGGATACAGAGTAACTTGCCGGCAGCGTCGGGGTGACTCGAAATTCGCTTACAGGCCTCGTTACCCCCGTTTCACACTCCCTCGGGGTTGGTAAGCGTGCAGTACTGGCTGGGCTACTGCTCCCGGGAAGCTATAAGCTCCGGCTCGGTTGGTCCCTTCTGTTCGGATCCCTCATTTCCAAACCGGTAAACCTCTTCTCCGTCCATACCACTGTACATCGGCCATAACCTATGTAGACACGTAGACACATATTATGTATGTATATACAGCGCAGTGTACGGTATGTATCCTATATGTTTGGCGTATATCCGATGTGAGCTATGGGGTAACGAGTATTCACCATTAAATGGATTCTGCGTCTCTCCATTTCGTTTCACTAGCGTTTGATCCACGACGAGGGCCATAACTCACTTGGTGTCCGAAGTTTCGAAGTCCGCAGACCGCTCGCGGGACCAACTAATAAATGAGAGTCCCCCGTCCCTTGGTTTCAAGGGTGAAAGGGGGGGAAAGGGGGCTTGAAACCAGGGTGAGGGGTTGGACAGGGGATATATACCTGTCTCAGAGGTGGAAAACTCTCCGAGTCCATTTCCCAAGTGTATCGGCTCCGGGGACTCGTGTGAATTGGTACTTCTTGTACATATATACGGACACTCGCGAGTCTCTGGGTACATAGGTATCGGGACCGAGTGAAATATCCAATCGCGTTGAGGTGAAGTCGCGAAGGGTTGCGGACGACGAAGGTATATAGCAGAGGCTCTGAGAACAGTGACTGAGGATCCGTTTCCATTTCGAGAAGGGGGGAAAAGTTGGAAGCGAAGAGAGCTCAGCGAAATTCGTTCCAGTTTTCAACCCTCGCAAGTCTTGAGACAAAGTGTCCAAGTAATCAACGCCAATTGCGACACATACGTATGGATTTCGAGTCATACGGTCTTTGAGTGGATGGGTAGCGTGAAACGTGCTCTGCAAATTGGACACTTTGGTTTTTTGCACTTTAAGATACTGTTTAGATGTGATAACTATCGTTAACGACTGTCGACGCTCAGAATTCACTGCAATTGGACAATCGAGGGTATGATGAAGTTTGCATCGTTGGAATGCAACGAAAATGTGAAAAAATAATTATTCCAACGATTCTAAGAAATCATATTATGACGATTAATCGTTACTATTTTATACCCAGAACGATTTTTTGGATTCACTAGAATTTTTTTTTTAATTTCCTTGCATTCCAACGATGCAAACTTCAACATCAGAATATTGGGGTAGGTCGTGGAGACAGACCTGGAAATTGGAACTGCCACTAAGATGGAAATCAGGAATTTAGGGCCACTCATATCGCGTCACGTCTTTCCGTGCGGAGAAGCCCTGACACCGTATATTGTAATATAGAAGTCGACGAGAGGTCGACCTGATTGCCAAGAGGCCACAGCCGCCGGCGAGAGATAATACGGTGTGCTTGAAGAATTCCCCGTTCCAGTTTCCAGGCCGCAGTGCAACCTACTCACCCTATCAACGTCGCAACCGAGATCACCGACTATGCGCAACCCTTACTCTCAGAAGGGTCGAGAAGGGGATGAGGTCTCTTCCGATTACTCTCGTTCGTCCTGATGACACTTGACCTTTTGCAACCCATCCCTTGCTGCCCACTTTTCGAGTCTCCGTCGACAGATACAGATATAACAAACGTCGAATTACCATTCTACGTCTGCGACAACGAATCTTCGCAATTGGCTTCGTTCGCAAACTCAACGCAAAAAAAAATGAATCGATATCCTGATTTTATTAGTTCTCGGATATGATATTTCATTCGATTTCTCTTTCAGCATTTTTCTCGTTATAAATCCTCGGCTGTATAATTAATCAACGCGAATCAGAGAAATTGTGGAGAGCGAATTTAACAGGCGAACTGATATCACAGTTCCGATTTTTCACAATCACTTTTTTTTTTATTCTCATTTCTTTGTTACGGTATCGCGTTGCGATAAACTCGTCGATAACGGCAGCTATTTTGCCAGTGGCCGCCCCATTTGCTCGAAAATATGGAGCGTTACGGAACGCGGCACGTTCCTGATGCACTGTGCATCAGGATTATTTCGCTACTCGATTAATTAAACACGAGGCTGAAATATACGAGCAGTGAAACCAACGGCCACGAGGAATCATATCCCGGATACATTTGCAAGCGTCGCGTTTACAACAAGCAAGAAAAATATATACCCGTAAATCCCCAATGCGTATCCTCGTCAATTTCTGATAATTCGCCTGTAAATCAATTTATCGGGCGTTCACAGGTTTACGAGTCGTATAACCGGTACAAATGGCGCGTGTGTTATTTCTCTCGCAGAGGTCCGGCGTTATCGGTCCCCTCCTAAATTGAGCCGTTTAATCGCCCTAATGAAAGTTTACTCGTGGCTCTTTCTCCCTCTCCCCTCCCCCATGGGCACCATGGGCACCACAGGTGCCGGAGGAATTTTAGCTGAGGGAAGAGAGAGTTCACTTAAGTCGCCGCAGCGGCGGACCAACGAGCGTTGCGAGATGAAGCCGGAAAATAATCCGAGCCGAGCGGTAACAACCCAAACCCCCCTCAACCCCCGTGGTTTATAATCGGGGATTAATTTAGCGTCGATATCGCGCGCTCCTGGGTTACGGGACTGGTGGAATCCCTTTTCCGGGGTTTAAGGTATAAGAACACGATTTAGGACGTCGCGCGAGCGACTTCCGAGACGCCGCATTAATTATACCGATAAATCTAATGGGTTTCTCTCTTGTTTTCTCGATATTCTCGGGTTGGCTCGGTGAAGTTCAATTAAGAAGGCTTGGATCGTTGGACTGATTGCGAAATTATTGCTTGGCTTGAGAATAATCACCGACATTTGTAAACCTTGGTTTGGGAGAGACAGTGTTTAGTCACATCTTGGAGCAAATTCTGGATTGTTAATTAAACACAAAAAAAACCCGGGTAAAAATGTTAAACAAGTATCATTTACTTAGGTAGTATTAATGTCCCAAAAAGATCCCTGGATAAAAAATCCAATACTATCGATGACTATCTATACGTGAAACATTTTTTTAAATAAGCTGAAAAAATTCGCAGCATTTACCGTCAAATACATATATTTAGTAAATGAATAAAAATTTATTATAGGTATAAAAAAAATTATACTCAGCGCTTAGTCACATCTTGGAGCAAATTCTGACGGTTAATTAAATCTCGGCAAACTCTCAGCCGCTTATCGAGCTTAACCCACATTTTTACAGACCGAAAAATTATGACACAGTCGTTTGCACGTGGCTTGTTCCTTCTCAGCGGTTAATGAATACCGCACCGGTAGTTGAAAAGAAACTTCCGCCGACGAGAAGTTGAAGCCCCGTTCTGAGCATACACTGCAATTTCAGTGCAAACAGCGCGCGCGCCAAGATTTCAGGAAGTCAAAGTCACTCGCTTGCCTCCTTCGGCTTCTTTCGCTCCTAACTTTCTATCCGAATTTTTTAAGACTTCCAACATCCACTCCCGGCGGTTCAATCCCAATTCTTTCCTTTTTTTCTCTTCAATTCCCTTTGCGCGGCGCATTCTTCGTCCGACCAGCGAGCATTTCCAACGAGTTTTCCTCGAGCTCCGGTCTTCGTAACGTACGCTCTTTGAGAACTAATTATTTCCGTATAGCCAAAGTATCCACCGCGTCTTTGCGGGCAGCGAAAGTCCCGGGAGCTTTTTGCAGCCGCGTAAAACGCAGAAACCAACGGAATAAATCCTACCGCTTCGTTATCAGCTTTTAGTTTGTGTTCATGGCTGAGGATATGGCGTATTAATAATTTCCTCCTGTTGCTTTATAATCCAGCTTCGCCTTCGCTCAGGAAAAGCACCTTCCCTGCACCTTTGATGCACCTTCGAAACAGTACTGCTTCCTAATTATTTCATAAGCCTTTTCGCAAACCTCAAATGGAACATTTGAATCTGGAACCTCGTTCCTATGCTATGCAAGGCAAAGTACTGCGAAACGCAGTTTTCTTTCGTTAACGCGAGAGGAGCGAAGGCAGCCCGATTAATTTCAGGGTAACGACACCCCCGAGGCTGTTTGGCCTCGTGTTCATCGCTACGTATCCTGTGCGGTATATAGTCTCGGTAGGATGTTCGGGTCGCTCGACGGCAACGGGGCAACGCTATTCTGGCCCAATTCCCAGTGCCCCGAAAACTCGTTGGCGCAATGTCCTCTTGCTTCATGCAAATCAGAGAGCGAACTAGCTCCATTCGCGAACGTTACCAAGTATTCCCATTAAGCTTCCGCTGGGCCACTCTTCGTTTCCCTGCTTCTTTTATTTTTTCCTTCCTTCTTTTTTTATTCGTTTCAGACTCTTTCTTATATATTTCCTCTCGCGACGAGCAAAAGTTTCCGGCACTCCTTTGGGACTCTTCCTTCATGAGCTCCGCGGCTTCGAGATTGGCACAACCGAAGCCGGTTCGCCTCCGGAGGCCATCTTTCGGCCTAAAAGATTTTCCTTCTCAGGCAAATAAATGTGGAAAGTGTTTCGGATTGGTGCTGCGGCTCGGGACTTCGATAAATTTTCGTTGGGAAATACAGAGAACGAAGAGAAGTGGAGGAAAAAAAAAGACGAAACACTGTAGGAAAAGCAGAGGCCGTTGACGGTGAGAAAGGTATCCAGCAGAGGGAGGAAGATGGAGCGAAAGACTGGTCTTATCTTCGTGTGGCAGCAGCAACAATCCCCGAGGATTACATCTCGTCCAGTTTACCCTTCGCCGCACATCCTCAAACATTTATTTCCAGATTTCAAAGTCGCCCTCTCTCTCTTTCTCTCCACAAAGAGAGGAGTGTCCTACTCTTGGGGAGGCTTCCGCAATGGAGACACTACTGCACTCTCGGGTAATAGTGCAGTCTCTTATTGTACCTTTACTGGCTCACACGTCCTTCTGGCCACGAATATATACTCTATATGTGCACATATATATTCTCTTCTGGCGGAGGCCATTAGAAACCTTTTCGCGAGACTCCGGAGTCTATATCAAACTGTGGCGTATCACATAATCTTGATGTAGCACATGGTGTCAACTCTACTAACGTTCGAAAGGGTGATATAGATCTTACAGCCAATTTGTAGGTTTTTCTGGCGCAAAGTGGCAATGGACCACAACTTGGAATTAATGGATCCAACTTAGAATTTATTCCCGTCTGGTTTTATGGACCTGGAACATTTTTTTTATTTTTCATATACATTATATTGAAATTTGTATCGGAAAGCAACGAATATAAAAATATAAAAATATTCTGAAAGATATAGAAGGTACAACAAATTATTATAACGATTTTAGAATCCTTGGAAGATTTTTTACATAGAAATTTGTATCGAAAAGCAACGAAAATAAAAATAAAAAAATATTCTGAAAGATATAAAAGGTATAAAAAATTATTATAACGATTTTAAAATCCTTGGAATATTTTTTAATTTTCATTGCATTTCAACGATGCAAACTTCAACATCATCCATAAACAAAGTATTAAAAAAAAAAAAAAAAAAAAAAAAAAAATCTGGTTGAACTCGTTGCTCAATTCTACGATAAAGGGAAGAAGCTTAAAGGAACTCGAAGACATGACTTACGACGGGCGACCTAATGTAGGTAAAGTAATTGAAAGCTCGGTAAAAAGTGGAGAAAGTTAGTTCGGAAAGGTTTCCAATATCGGCGACGTTTGCAGAAAAAGTCATCGCCGATGTCTCTATGTTTTTCTGGGCGGAAAGGGAATGTCGAGCGAGAGAAGGAAGGAGAGGAATGAGAGGGGGTTCGCTACGCTGCTGACTGCTGGGACATCGGGAGGCAATTCTCCGCGGGTCCTGGGCCGTTATCGTTCGACGCAGGGTGCGATCGATCGAGAATGGCAAGTCGAAGAGAGATTACTGCCGGGTGAAGCGGACCGTGAGCCCCTCTCGATGCAGAGTTTCGCCCGGAGGCTCGAAAAGAGCAGGTACACACGCACAGACGATTCCCCGGGCTTGTTCGCACAGAGCATTCGCACTATCACAGACACTGAGACACATCGACATCGACACAGACACACACAGTCTTATCTCGTTTCCTCGCGCTGTCGTTCGCGCCCTGCTACACTCCTCCTCGGTAATAACTTGGCGTTTTACTGCCTTTTCCTACTCGACATAATAACCCGGAGCGCCTCGTAACCGGCTGCTGTTGCTCTTCGGCTGGTTGACTTCGAGCGAATATATACTTCAGTGAGGAGAGAACCCACCGACAGACAAGACGAGACGAGACTACTACATCGTTCGGTCCACATTGAAGAGCGTTGTGGATGCTGACGAAAATGTTGACAATTTTGTTTTAGTTATTATGTCCTCTTTATAATTTTTATTGGATTTTGTGGTACGTTTATTTGGACCTTTGGGGTCTTTTTCGCATATCTGCGGTTTAAAGGGGTTTGAAGAAAATTAGTCGAAACATGAGCGAAATTTTTTCCTGTTTAGACGAATAAAATGTTGACAATTTTGTTTTAGCTATTTTGCTCTCTTTATCATTTTTATTGAATTTTATTGTACTTTTTATTTGAACCTTTGGGATCTTTTTCACAAATCCACCAACTCGTTTTTCAGGGGTTTAAAAAAATGACCTAAAACATGAGGATAATATTTCCCAGTTTAGACGAACGTTAATATAATTTTGTTTTAGCTATTCCGCCCTCTTTATCATGTTATTGAATTTTATTTTACTTCGTATTTTTTATTAGGACCTTTGGAATCTTTTTCACACATTCACCAACGCATTTTTCAAGGGTTTAAAGAAAATTACTCGAAACATGAGCCTAATATTTCCTATTTAGTGCATATATGCATTAAATTCCTGGTTAAACGTTCGAGTTAACTCACAGTCTGGTAATATAGTGTTAAGCTCAGCCAGCTTTGAAATCACACAGGACTGTGGTTAGGTTTATCCTCTATTAGTCTGCTATACACTGAATTCTGCTGTTATGGGTAATAACTGCTTGGCAAGCTGATCAAAGCGATCAGCTTGTTGTCTGGCTCATCTGTTGTCTGCAATTGCTTAAGACTATCGAGCCAAGACGGTAAACAGACCCTAAATAGATACTAACCACATGTTCCGTCATTAAAAATTGCATTAGAAATGTCCCTGAATTTATTTTACTCTGCTAGTGAAATTAATTAATTCTGATTTTAACACACGAAATGTCATTTATGTTTCAGCGAGCAACAATGTTAATGAACCCCCGATTCTCGACGCGGGTGGCTATCCAACGGGATTACCGCTCTCCGAGGCAACTCCCGTGGGCTCCCAGATATTCACCCTCAAGGGCCACGACCCCGAGGGATCACCGGTCAAATATGGGATCCAGTCGACCGACAAATTCACTGTCAATCAGCAGACCGGTGTGATCACCCTAGCAAAACCTCTGGATCGCGAGGTAAAACGTTAATTAAAACTATCGATTTATGAGTTGCCACGTATCTGATGCCAACCTATTTTTACAATAATTTATCGTGACGTCAGAAGTTTTTTTAGCACTCCAACTCCAGAAATAAGAAATAACGAACACTCGATTTTCCATTTCTGTCAGAAGGACCAGATTCCAAAATAGATGGATGGATAATTTATTGTATTTTCGGGGAAGGCATCCAATCATTTGGGCTTACTCCAAAATAGAATTCTAAATTTTCATCCTCTATGACTCCTTTCTGTGATCCTTCAATATTTTGCAATAAATTTATGTGACGCGTCTAATAATAATCGTCAGTCAGGGCTACGAATATGTAGATCATTTTCATAGATCATTTATTGTATTTTTTCTGGAAGTTATCCACTCATAAAAGGCTTACTCCAAAATAGATGAATTCTAAATTTTCATCCCCTATGACTCCTTTCTGTTATCCTTCAATATTTTGCAATAAATTTATGTGACGCGTCTAATAATAATCGTCAGTCAGGGCTACGAATACGCGAATATATAGATCATTTATTGTATTTTTCGTGGAAGTCATCCACTCATATAAAGGGTTTAACTCCAAAATAGATGAATTCTCAATTTTCATCCCCTATGACTCTTTTCTGTTATCCTTCAATATTTTGCAATAAATTAATGTGTCATGTCTAATAATAATCGCGAGTCGCATAAGGCTACGAATACACATATATATATAGCTCTGCACACTCACACTCGTCCACAGTTATAGAAAGCATTGTGCAGGGCGGAATATCTGCTAATAGCTGCCGGAGGATCCATTATTCAGTGTCCTCGCGAGGCGACACTTCGGTTCGCATTATTACCGTTGCGCCGATGAAACGAGCCCTGCGGAGGCGAATAGAATGGAATAGTGAATTATTATTAGAATGACGTACAACGGAATTTCACAGGATTCGGTTTGTCGCTACTGTACCGCTGTACATATACATATATATAAATTGAGGAGCGTGCTCCCTGAGCTCCTATATATATAATATCGCCTTCCCGTCAACTCTCACAATATCAGCAAAATTCCGCACCGCGAAATTCTCCCTCATCCGATGAATTTCTATGTTCCTAAAAATTCTCCAATTTTTACGAGCCATCGATTTACTTTTTTTCCCAACCCTTCGGGTATAATAATAATAACAAGCTTCGAAAATTGGCGATCGTCGGCGACGGTGGCGTCGAGTTCGTCGACGATCGTTTGCCGCCCGAACGAAACGAGGGCGGCAATCACGCGAATTGCAAGCGCCAATTTTGGACTTCGTTACACACGATACTTTTTTTTTTCCTCTTTTTTTTTGCAACCAGTGCGTCAACAGAGCTGTTTTGCAGGACGGTTATCGTTTTTCGCCCGAAATTGTTCTCCCAAGAAAAAAAGTGGATAAACTCAAATTATATTAACATTTTCCTTTAAAAACGTAATTTAGTCCCTTGGGAAGCGACAAAATAATAATTCAATTAAAAAGTGGATAAATTCAAATTATATTAACATTTTCCTTTAAAAACGTAATTTAGTCCCTTGGGAAGCGACAAAATAATAATTCAATTAAAAAAAAAAATCAATAGGCACTCTTGGTGCGTTTTTTTTAAACGTGAGTGCCTAAAAATCGCCGCGCAGCGAATAATAATCTATACATAATATCCCACAATATTTCCCCCCGAAACCATAAAATAAACAAACTTCCAGTTTACGGTCTCATAGCTATAAAAACTCGTCGGAAGTGCCCCAAAAACCTCCAACTTTTCACTGCCCAGAATTAGGGATCCCAGCATCAGCTGTTGACTCTCAGCAACATTTTATCATCCACACCGAAGTAGATTCTTCATTATTAAGTCAGACGCGTTGATGGCGCAGCTCCATAAAAGTGGCTTTGTGCTCTATCCTCTCTCCATTAAATCCGCAGCTAGTGATCCAACGACCGACAAAAACCCCAACACTTCCAAAACCCCAACACTAGTCACGTCTGCTACGTGTCCGAAATTTTCGTGTCGCCGAATGTGTTTGTTGCGTACGTCCAATGGTCGCAGAGAGGAGAAAGGTTGGCGGGAAAGAGCCGAAGGCAGTTTGGGGAGGAAGGAGGCTGAGAAGGGGGTGGAAAATAGGAGGGGAGGGGGGAATGGGGGGGTGACCATCCCCCGACTCGTTTCGTGCTTGTCGTCGGCAGAGACTCGACTGGCGAAAATAAAAGCACCTCGAGAGTTCGCCTTTGTCCGGCGGTATCGCGATGCAGTCCATGGTCGTCGTCCTCGTCCTCCTCTTCGTCCTCCTCATCCTCCTCCTCCTCGTCGTCCTCCTCGTCGTCGTCGTCACGATACACCAGCCGCATTGTCGTTTTCATTGCTGTCGTGTTTTGTTGTTGTCGCGGCTCTTGTTGTAGTAGTGTATGGTATACATATATATAGTATGCTATATAGTATGCTATATAGTGGTAGTCGAGGCGGTACCACCGCGAAGGGCCACCGCCGTCGCCGTCGCCGCCGCCGCGGGCACCTGCGGCAGACGGGAAGCCGGAAAATACGCCGGTGAACCGCCGTCGACGGAATTATCTCCGGAACGTTAAAGAAAGCCGAGGGCCATGTATACATGCGCGAGCGCTCTCGATGTATATAATACAGCCTTCCCCGGTCTGTATGTACGAAAGGTTCGAAGCTAAATCGACCTCACTCAACCCTTACGGCTCAACCCTTATTTTATTGTATAGTGAAAGGTTTTGTGGAGGGAATTATTATCATTGTATTTTTGCGGAGGAGCTTCCGAAAAAATAATGATAATAATTCTCAATATTTTCTTAATATTTTTATAAATATTAAGAATTAGGATTTATTAGGATTTATTTTAAGAATATTAAAAAATAAATAATATTAATATTGTAATAATATTAAGAATTGAGAATTATTTTATTTTATGTAATAATAATGATAATAATTCATTTTATTTTCGGGAGGAGCTCCTGAAAATATAATGATAATAATTCCGTGAACATAGCATTTCTGTCGAGTCGAGAATCGCGAGTAAAAAACAGTCGTTGAATGTAATAATAAAACAGTGCACCACAATGCGCAACTGTGGTTAAAGGAGAACAAAAAAAAGCGGAGAGTCAAGTAGCGCGGAAGACGAGAAAGAGACAAAAAAAATGGGAGCGCGGAGTCGAGGAAGAAAGTGGAGGTAGCTCGACGTCGGAGACTGCGGAGAAGTTTACGGTGCTTGGTTTTAATGCAAATTGTCATAATTATCGATGCGCTCCGCCACCGACTTCCTTTATCCCCACACCCGTCGTCCGCCCTCTAATATTCATAATTCGCCCGAGACGCGACTCCGCACGTGAATTACATATAAATGCGACGAGCTTTGCCGTCGTCGCGGATGTCGGACGACCGACTCGCGTAATTCAATTACGGAGTTTTAAAAAATGCACCGCGGGAGAGGAACAAGTGTTCTTTCAGTGAATTGCGTGACCACTTCCGGTTGAGGAATCCTTTTCAATCTTCAATCTTCTCGGTTGCTTCGTTCGATTCGGACTTGGGATCGATTTTTCAACCTTATGGGAACTTTGCATTTTTCTCCTCAATTTTTTGTGCAAATATCTGTGATTTTTGTTATCAGAGAGAAATTTTCCATCGGATAGAATTTTTTAACTTTGCAAAATCGAAATTTCTTCCCCTCCCCCACATTTCTAAATTTTCGATATTTTCGACCCTTCTAAAAATTTGCGATTTTTTAGGGTCAATTTTAAAATTCTGTAAAAAATTGAATAATTGAGATATCACCTTCTGCCTTGCGGCATTCTCTTCGTTGAAGAGTTTTCTTTCGAATGCAAAAAGAAAATCCAGATTCCATTAATCCAAACCAAATTTACATCCATTTTACTGAACTGACAAAATTCTCAACAAGTATAAAATCATTATTCGCGTTTTTCTCCTCGAATTCTCTTCTCTCTTATTTTTTTTTAATCAGCCTAAAATTTGCCATCGGATACTGTCTTCAATCTTTACTAAATCAAATATTTTTTTCGCCAAAAAACAGCCAAGGATAGCCTAATAACGATCCAATCCAGTGCAGTGCATCGAGCGAAGTCGAACAGTGCGTCTTCAATGTACCCCGAATGGTTCATTAGGTAGTACCAGCGGCGGCTGAACAAACTCCAAATTTCCGACCAAAGTCAACAAACTCACGGCGCATCTCGTGTACACTTTACCCACACACGATACAACACACACACCCACATATATATACATACACGTGTATATACACATGTTACCTGCCTCGTAGCTCATGTGCACGTCTTTCATCGGCGTCAACGTCTTATCGGGTCTACCGAAGGGGTAACTTTGGTCGGGTTCATGTACTCGCACATTTACTTGGACGTTAATTTGACTTAAAGCTAGACCGGCGAAAGGCGCGTTGGAAACTCTGCTACTGCTGCTACCACTGCTGCAGCCTCCGCGAGGCGACGATGCGAGCTTCCTCGGATCGGCGAGCAAACTTCTCCCGGACTTTCCGAAGTAATCTATGGTATTTTCTCTATGAACGGATAAGAAAGATAGAGAGAGGGAGTCGAGAGACGAGTGAGAGTCGAAGGAGGCTGTAGGGGTTGGACGGTTAGGGGTTGGTTCCGATGCCGGGGGTTGCAGCAGCCGCAGGGTTGGCTCCCTGCTTGCGGAAGCGGATGCCGATTTAATTTAGCCGGAGGCACTCCGCGCCACCAGCCACGAGGCGAATTTCGAAGGTCAACACCCCCGCGAGCAATGCCGACGCTTCTGGTGAACCTATATACAGGGTGATTCAGAATGTTTTTGTCAGCCGTTGAAGAATGACAGTTTAGCACCTCGGGAACGAAATTATTCAGCCGTTTTTTGTAATTTGCAATATTTATTCATTTATCGAAAATTTGAAAAAAATAGACCAATGGTAACAAATGAATAAATAAATAAATCAGTAGACCAATGGGAACATAAATAAACGAATATTTAAAAAATTCTATAAATACGATAAATAAATAGTATTTTTAAATATTTATTCATTTATTTGTCCCCATTGGTTAATTTTTTTTCTAATGCTTGTAAATAAATAAAAATTGCGAATTACGAAAAACGGCTGAGTAACTTTGTTCCCGAGATGGTAAACTATTTTTTGTCAATGGCTGACAAAAACATTCTGAATCACCCTGTATAAGCCACGGTGGTTGTGGAAGGGAAGGGGAGGGGAGGGAGGGATGCCTCCCTCCCTCCCCTTCCCTTCTTCCCGAGGGCGGCGCTCTCGAGCATTATAATCTAATTTCCAGCAACAGCGTTAGCAACGTTATTGTTAACCCCGGGAAGATGTAAATTCGCGGGGGGGAGGGTAGGGAGGGTAGCAAAGTGCTTAACGCCTGAGGGACGAGGATCCGGCACCTGCCGATGGGAGACGGAACGAGACGCAGGCGTCGCCACTGCTCTCCGACTCTGAGGTATAATGGATATTAAGCGGGGGAGGGGGGTGGGTGGGGGTGAAAGAGAGAAAGCTGAGCTGTAATCAGCAGTTAACACCCGGGGCCAACGTCGAAGAAAACGCTTTTTCAGTCCTGAGGAGATTTGGGCCAATGAGGGAGAGTTGGAGCGTCAAAGCGTCTGAATTGGAGTTGAAAAGATTTTTTAATTTAAGGATAAAACCCTATTTATTTATTTATTTATTTATTTATTTATTTATTTATTTATTTATTTATTTATTTATTTATTTATTTTTCAGTGAACGGAGCAAGCCTCTTGACAAAAATAATACGATTTTGAAACTTGCATCGTTGGAATGCAACCAAAATTACAAAAAAAAAAAAAAAAATTATTCTGATGAACCCAAAAAATCGCACTGGGTATAAAATATTATTATAACGATTAATCGTTCGTAAAAAAATATTCCAATGATGCTAAAATGATTCTAACGATTCTAAACATTGTAACGTTATAATAACATTTTTTAGAATTCTCAGAATCATTTTAGCATCGTTGGAATATTTTTTTTAATTTTCTTTACATTCCAACAATGCAAACTTCAATATTCTAAAATAATACAATAATAGCAAAGAATACAAATCAGCAAGTTTAATTAATTTAATTTATTTTTTATTTTTTTCTGTTGCAGGAAAACGACACGATAAGATTTTTCGTGACGCTGGAGGACGAAGTTCCAGAAGGCCAGCAGCCGAACATCGTCGGCGTGGACGCCTACGTCATCGTCCTCGACGTGAACGACAATCCGCCGAAATTCTCCGGGACGCCTTACGAGGCTGTGGTCGCCGAGGACGCCCCGCTGGGCATGACCGTTCTTCCCGGCATCAGAGTCACCGATCCCGACTTGATTGGCGATAACATCGAGTTGTCCTGTATAACCCAGCCACAGGTGGGTGGCCCCCCTCCCCCCCCTCCGAGATTTCGTGTACAGAGGTTTAGCCGCGGTGTATATATAACACCGCAATTACTATTCATTCTAGTCGACCGCGATCGTCGCTCCGGCGAAATGCTGGACCAGCATTTGCAATCGAAAATAAATTGAATTCACCGTCGAAACGCGAGCCTTGAAAAAAAAAAGAAAAAAAAAAAAAAAAAAAAATCGAAAGCACGATTATTGGTCATCGATAGAGTTGTATTGAGTAAGCGGAGGCTTTGGCCGAGATTAAGAAGACCGAGGAAAGAGAATTGAATGGGAAACAAATGCCCCTGAGATCGTATATCGTATACCTCATATCCACTCGATAAATTTTCCAGCCGATGCTGCGACTGCTGCTACGTTTTATATCCGGCCAATAAAGCCGGTGGAACCTTTTAACTAATGGTATATCCATAGCCCCGAGGGGCTTGCGCCGTCCACGGCCGCTGCGGGGACCGAATTTTAATGGCTACGCCGTTGCATGAGCTATACCGAAAACTATAGCGAAGCACTCGGTCTCTCGTTAAGCTTAACTAACGTTACAGCCACGAAACTGTACCGACCATACAATACACCTGGTCTACTCGTAATACTCCTCTGGTTGGAATGTTTTTTTTACACTATTTTTTTTAACAAAAAAAAAAATGTTTGCACAGACAGTTATGTGTATTTTATCTATTGTAAATATTTCAATTCATTTCTGTGGCTTCGACCTGTGGAATTATTTTGTTACAAATTTTCCGCAGGAAGCAAAAAAAAAATGTTTGCACAGACAGTTATGTGTATTTTATCTATTGTAAATATTTCAATTCATTGCCATGGCTCCAACCTATAGAATTATTTCGCTACAAATTATTAACAAAAAAAAATGTGCAGACAGTTCTGTGTATTTTATCTATGGTAATTATTTTAATTCATATCCGTGGCTCCAAACTGCAGAATTATTTTGCCACAAATTCGCCTCAGAAAGCTGATCTCAAAAAACACAAACACGTAAATCACTGCTAAGTTATTGAATCGCCTCTATTTTTTACTCCGATAAATTCCACTTCGTTAAATCCACCCCCTAAGGAGCTATGCTCCTCACGTATCCGATGAGCCGCCCTCGAGTTAGTTGTACAGAGTTAGTTAACTTCCCCTCTCCCCTTTTCCGTGCGAGTGAGTTTGATCTCTTCGTCCCCTTTTTTTCTGAGGTTGGAAAGTTGGATCATTCCAAGGGAAATATTTGTCCGGTTGTGTCGAACACCAGTCACACGAGGGTTTAGGGGGGAGGGGGGAGGGGGGGGGCTTGGGGGAACTTTGGTGTCGCACGCGGCTCTGCACACACGACTTCAACGTTCCCCCGAGAGGTGTTAATGAATATCGGAAAGTCATTAGTTACTCTTCGCTGTGTCTCTGCCCGGATAGTTTCCCGATGCCTGCAGCAAGTTCGGTATCGTCGACGTCGAGAAGAGCGAGAACACGTACGTCGGCGCTCTCGTTCTACGCCAGCCACTCGACTACAAGCAGCGACCCTTCTACCAGCTGCTGCTGCGAGCGACCGTGAGTGCATCTTAAAAATTGATTTTAATTAAGACTCACCCCTCCACTGACATCCCTCGTCCAAGAGCCTCGCGATGGAGGCTCTTGGAGTCTTATTTTTTAAGGGGATACGTGACTCTCTTCCGCCCTTAGCCTTAGTGTAAACTTTTTTTATTACAAATTAACGAGATTTTTAATTTAATTTTTTTGTAGTATTTTTAATTGAATTGATCGAACTGAGAGATTACATATTTTTTTCTGTGTGAGAAATCTAAAAATATATTTAGCTATCTCGATGGACAAGTATAACATTCTCGAGGCACTTGTCCGTTCGAATATTTCTGATTCCTTAATCAGGTTGCGTTATTTATTTCCATATATTTTATATGATTAATATGATTTTTTTAATGGTCCAACAATCAGGACGGAACGAATAACGACACAACCGGAGTGGAAATCAAAGTGACGGACATTCAGAACAGCCCTCCAGAATTTCTCGACTCCCTAACCGGAGTCGTCCGCGAAGACGATCCAATAGGAACCCTGGTGATGACGGTCAAGGCTCGGGACGGCGATCGTGGGATGCCTAGAAAAGTCATTTACGAACTAGTGACAAGTGAGTGAATATTTTTCACCCTAAAGTTCGTATTTTTTTATTGCACAGATTCGTTTGTGCAATAATGAATACCCGAATGAAATTTGTTATCAAGTGAGTGGATAACAAATTTCACCCTAAAGTCCGCCAGAATTTATTTACGGTTAATATATGTATTTTTTTATTGCACAGATCCATTTGACTATTTTTTACTGGATTCGGAGACCGGCGAACTGCGAACGGCGAAACCTTTGGACCGAGAAGCTTTGGAGGATTCGACGGGTGTGTTGACGCTTAAGGTGAAGGCTCGTGAGGTGGTGAACGGGACTCCGGGTAACGATGACTCGACGGTCTCGATGGCCGAGGCGACCGTCACCATCAAAGACGTAAACGACGAGCCACCCTCGTTCAATCGACGGGAGTACAGCATCGAGATACCGGAAAACGTGCCCGACGGCACGCCCCTACCGCACTTAGACATGACCGTCAAAGATCCCGATGTCGTAAGTTCCCAGCCCTCCATTCAGCTCTTGTCCGCGAGGCTAAAGTTCCGCAGCGAACGAAATTGAAATAGAAAGAAATAATACGGTCGCCGAAATCGATCGGAACAAATTGAATTTTCCACTAACCGACGCCCAATCGGCCCCTCTCGTTTATTTCGAAATATTCCCTCCGACGTGACCAAACAGTTATTTCATCGGCTGAAACAAACACCAAAGCCAATTGCATCGTGAAAATCCGCAGCGTTGACGAATGCGATAAAACGGATTTCACTTCCTTCCGATGCAAAATGACTAATGGTTTATTCCGGTTTAAAATGTGTGTCCACGTTTTCGTTATTCAATTCTACGTGACGCGACTGCAAAATAATCCAAAGACACGACGAAAAAAAATAGGGGCGAATTTCATTTTGTGCCAAGGTTCGTTTTGGAATATATTTTAATGGTAGTGACGAAATATTTATTTCTCGATGGTAATACACACCGCGACCAATTATTTTGGGAAAATACGAATTGACGTACACCGCTTTTCACGCGTTTTCGCAATTGCGCCAGACCAGCAGTTTAATTCGGTTAGAAATATATATTGCTAAATGTGAATTATATAAACGGTTAAATTGATCGTTAAACCAACCGTTCCTGGCGCGTGAAAATATCTGCATTGATTTACAGAGAACCATAAATTTGGTCACACGAATCGTTCACTATATTTTTATTATAATTGAAAATCCTAATGAACGATTCTCTCCCTCAAAAGAAAAAAATTCGAAGCGGAGCAAATTAATAAATTTGCGAATTCTAAAGAATCCGAACCTCTTTAATTAATTTAATTTAGCGTACTGAAATTATCGAGAGGGCGAATAAATTATAGAAACGCGAATTTAATCTGCCCCAATATCGATTTCACCCTGATTAAATATTTTAATATTTAATTTACCGGAGTCAGTATGAAATTCCTTTTAATGAAAGAGCAGTGGCTAAAGTTTGTTTTTCATTAATTCTCATTGAAGGGTTCCAATTCGGTATTCTCGCTGCGATTGGAGGACATCACCGGAGCTTTTACGGTCGAACCGACAATGGCGACCGGCAGTACATCCGTCAACATTCGCGTGACCAACGGTTCCCTCGACTATGAGAATCCGAATCAGCAGAAGTTTATTATACTCGTCGTCGCCGAGGAAGTCGACACGAATCCGAAGCTCTCGTCGACTGCTACAGTCACCGTCACTATCACTGATGCCAATGACAATGCTCCGTCCTTCGGCAGTCCGACTTACACCGCTCTTGTCTCGGAAACCGCACTGCCCGGCACTCCGATCGTCACTATCAAGGCCAAGGATCGCGATAGTGGAAGATTCGGCACCGCTGGAATTATTTATCAGCTTCTCGGTCAGGGATCCGAACACTTCGCCGTTGACAAACGAAATGGTACCATCACTGTTGCTCCCTGTCCCACTCCTGGCGCTTCGCCGTGTTTGGACTATGAGGAACAGAGCGAATATTTTCTGAATTATAAGGTGAGAATATACAATGTGAGGTATTACCAGATTTTTACGTATTTTGTAATGTGTAAATGACTAATATAAAAGCCCTGAAGGTAAAATGGATGATTAAAGCGTAGGAGGAGCCTCGCGATTTTTGGCGAAAAAAAAAATTTTCGATTTAACGAAGTTTTAAGACCCTATCCGATGGGAAATTTCCCGCTGATTCCAAATATGACCGGTTTTCGCCCGAAAAATAAAAAATTTAAGGAGAAAAATCCGAAAAACGATTTTTCACTTTTTCCCAATTTTTACACTTTACTGAAATCGGTGTAATTTTTCTTTGGATCAATATAATCGGGATTTTCTTTTCGCATTCGAAAGAAAACTCTTCAAGGAAGAGAATGCCGCAAGGCGGAACGCGATATCTCGATTTTTCGATTTTTTGCAGATTTTTAAAGTTGACCCTCAAAAATCGCAAATTTTTTGAAGGGGTACCCCTTGCCGGATTTTTGGGCGAAAAAAAAAATTTTCGATTTAACGAAGTTTTAAAACCCTATCCGATGGGAAATTTCCCGCTGATTCCAAATATGACCGTTTTTTGCCCGAAAAATAAAAAATTTGAGGAGAAAAACGCGAAAAATATTCTTCACTTTTTGACGAATTTTAGCGCTTCACTAGAATCGATGTAATTTTTATTTGGATGAATGGAATCTAGATTTTCTTCTTCCATTCGAAAGATAACCCTTCAAGGAAGAGAACGCCGCAAGGCGGAGCGCGATATCTCGATTCTTGAATTTTTTGCAGATTTTTAAAGTTGACCCTCATGAATCGAAATTTTTTGCAAGGGGTACCCCTTGCCGGTTTTCTAGGCGAAAAAAAAAAATTCGATTTAACGAAGTTTTAAAACCCTATCCGATGGGAAATTTCCCGCTGATTCCAAATATGACTGGTATTTGGCCGAAAAATAAAAATTTCAAGGAGAAAAACGCGAAAAATGTTCTTCACTTTTTGACGAATTTTAACGCTTCACTAGAATCGAAGTAATTTTTATTTGGATGAATGGAATCTAGATTTTCTTTTTTCATTCGAAAGATAACCCTTCAAGGAAGAGAACGCCGCAAGGCGGAGCGCGATATCTCGATTCTTGAATTTTTTGCAGATTTTTAAAGTTGACCCTCATGAATCGAAATTTTTTGCAAGGGGTACCCCTTGCCGGTTTTTTGGACAAAAAAAAAATTTTCGATTTAACGAAGTTTTAAAACCCTATCCGATGGGAAATTTCCCGCTGATTCCAAAAATGCCGGTTATATGCCCGAAAACTCAAAAATTCGAGGAGAAAATCGCGAAAAACGATTTTTCACTTTTTTCGTATTTTAACCCTTCACAAAAATCGATGTCATTTTTTTTTTGATGCATGGAATCTGGATTTTCTTTTTGCATTCGAAAGATAACCCTTCAACGAAGATAATGCCGCAAGGCGGAACGCGATATCTCGATTTTTCGATTTTTTGCAGATTTTTAAAGTTGACCCTCAAAAATCGCAAATTTTTAGAAGGGGTACCCCTTGCCATTTTTGCAAAATTTGACGAAAAAAAAATTTTCGATTTCGCAAAATTTAAAAACCCTATCCGATGGGAAATTTTCCGCTGATTCCAAAAACGACAGGTATTTGCCCGAAAACTCAAAAATTCGAGAAGAAAAACGCAAAAATCGAATGTATTTTCCCAACAAACTACCAAATTTCGCACTATTATAAACAACGAACTCCCACTGTTCCCCAACGACCAATCAGCGTCGAATAAATCGACAATAAAGGTTGCTGACGAACTTTTTAATAAAGAAATATAATTAATGCAATGCGTTATCTTTGCAGGCGACCGACGACGACGGCAAAGGACAAACGACGAGCGTCTCTCTGCGCGTTAGTCTCGGGGATGCGAATGACAGTCCGCCGCGGTTCCTGCAGGAGAAATATCGAGCGGTCGTGGATGAGGGAGCGGACAAGTTCGAGCCGGAGTTGAAGGTCCAGGCGCGCGATAAGGACAAAACTTCCAAGATCAGCTATTCCATAGTCGGCGGCAACGAGATGGGTCTCTTCGACATCGACCCAAACACCGGCGAAATTACGATAACAAACAGAGGACCCGTGGACGTGACTAACTCCACTCAAGATTGGATCGCGCTTTCCGTGCAAGCGAGCGACGGCAAGTTCTCCGATCGAGCGGTCGTTAATGTTACGGTGCGCGACGTTAACAACAACGCGCCTATCTTCCCTCAGGACGTTTACACTGCCAGCGTTCCGGAAATTTCAGCGCCTGGTGAGAATTATTACAATTTAACTGAGGACACAATAAGATATGATATAATATTTCGGACGATTTTAAAGTTTGCATCGTTGGAATGCAACGAAATTCACCAAAAAAAAAAATTATTGTAATGAACCCAAAAGATCGTATTCGGTATAAAAAGTTATTATAAAGATTAATCCTTATAATAACATTTTTCAGAATCGTTAGAATAATTTTAGCATCGTTCGAATAATTTTTTAATAAATTTTTGTAACTTCAACATCATTATTTCGGACATACGCGTATTAATGGATATGAATGGTTTTTATACAGGAACCATCGTCGAAGAAATGATGGCTACCGATGCAGACAGCGGCATAAATGCTGAGCTTTTGTACAGAATTCAGAAAGGAGCCTTCGATGATTTTTCAATCAATGAGACTACTGGAATCGTGACTGTGTCCAGGAAACTTGACTTTGACGAGAGGAACACTTATCATGTGGAGGTCATTGCTCTTGACGGAGGTAATTAATTTAAATAATAATATGCAAATGTGATAGGCTAAATAAAAAATTAGAATTATATCAAATTCTCCATTTTTATACGTATTATATATCTACTACTACACTAGCGAACCATTATATATAAAAAGGAACATATGTAAATATGTTCCGTGAATAAATAAATAAAAAAATATAATATGAATTTCGAGAAATTCATTAACGATTGAAAAACATTAAAAATTATTTTTCAGGATCTCCGAGTCTGACAGGAACCGCGACACTAATGATAAAAGTGGAGAACAGCAACGACAAGGCTCCCTATTTCACACCTGCGACGCAACGAGCCCAGGTCACCGAAGACACTCCGATCGGTACCGTATTCACAGTACTGCAAGCCACGGATCCCGACAGTTCCGATCCCGACGCTCTCAACTTCGCGATATCCGAGCCCATCACCGCTATCGACCGAAAGGGTCAACAAGTTAGCGGCAACTCGACGTCCTTCAAGGATTTCTTTGCCGTTGATCGCCGAAGCGGTCAGGTTTCCGTCGTGAAGCCTCTCGACCGCGACGTCGCCGCGACTGTGAGCATCAACGTCGTCGTAACTGACACTACTGCGCCGACTCTGCAACAAGGAAGTGGTAAATAAAATTAAGAATTTGCATATTAAAGTAATCGGACACTTTTCCCTGAAAATTGCCTTTCACTTCTAATTAATAGTTCTTTCAATTAATATATAGCACTTTCAATTAATAGATAGATTAATAAAAGAGATGTACCTATTGACGAAAATCTTTTTTGATTTAATTTAAGGTACTCTGGTCGTTACTATCATCGACGTGAATCATATGGCGCCCGAATTTCTGAAGCCATGGACGCGCGAAAATCCTCAATACTTCATCGAAATGCAGGAAGAACAACCAACGGGCTCTGTGGTCGGCGCATTTACAGCTACCGACGCTGACAGTAACATCGCTGGCTACGCCATCGACCCTCCCAGTCCCTATTTCACTATTGATAACGTCACCGGTTAGTTTATCTTTTGCCTGCCGACGTTTCTCCCGTTTCATTCCTGTTTCTCAACGTGTTTTCAATTTATTCAGGCATCGTTCGCACCAGTCAAGTAATCGATTACGAGGAAACGAAGCAGCTGAACTTCACCGTTGTCGCTTACGACTCTGGAGTACCTCGACTCTCTTCGACCGCAAGAATCACAGTTACAGTCGTCAATGTCAACGATCAGGATCCCAAATTCGAGCAAAAATCTTACAGCGTTTCTGTGGAAGAGAATTCTCCGCCAGGGACTCATGTCACTGTCGTCAAGGCTGTCGACGGCGACGAAGGTCCCTTCGGAGAAGTCAGCTACAGTCTCATTGGCGAACACGCTTCGGATTTTAATATCGGTAAATTTATACGCTAGGAATTTTATATCGCACGGATTTTAATATCAGTAAATTTATAGACGCTTGGAACAATGACGCGTGAATGGCAGTTAGAATCGAGTAGCAGCCATGATTTATGATGATTGCAAATTTATAACTTCGCTATTCCGAAGGGCACGAGACCGGAGAAATTACCGTTGGAGCAGCGACAGTTCTCGATCGCGAGGAAACACCGGAAATTACAATAACGGTGATGGCGAGTGACGGGGCTCCATTGAACTCTCGTAGATCAACGACCATTCCGGTGGTTATAAATCTTGTTGACGTCAACGACAACAAACCTGTGTTCACGCAGCATAGTTATATTGCATCGGTCGCTGAAAATTTGCCGGTCAATCCACCCGCCACTATACTTCAGGTAAAAAAAATTTAAAAAAAACCTTATGCATGCTTAATAAAAATGTATTTATTTTTTAATAATTTTTTACGATGTGCATGAAAGGCATTTTTTTATTATTCTATTTTTCAATTGCTTAGGTAAAATGAAAAAATAAAGAGTTATGCATGCTCAATTAAAATGTATTTATTTTTTACTAATTTGTTACGATGAAAGGCAATTTTTTATTATTTTGTTTTTTAATTGTATAGGTTCGCGCGGTGGACAATGACGACGGCACAAATGGCCAAGTTTGGTACTCAATTGTCGGCGGGAACGAAAATGGCTCCTTTTCCCTAAATCCTGAGACAGGATTTTTGTACCCGGCGGTCGCACTTTTAGGCCGAGCGGGTTCTTACAGAATTGAAGTCGAAGCGAGAGACGGCGCCGGAAGTGGTCCACATTCGGACAGATGTTACGTTGACATCCGAGTTATTCCCGTCAATCAGCATACGCCAGAATTTATAATGCCCGAACTTCCAAACGCTACTGTCGAAGTTCCCGAGGTAATAATCGCAAAATGTATATACTATTTTCACAATTGGAAAAATTATTTTAAAAAATATGTCTTTTAGAACGCCGGCGTTCCGAATTATTTAGTCATGACGGTAAAAGCGACTGACAAAGATCCCGGCGAGAATGGCCGAATCGGCTATTATCTGAAGGTGGGAAATAAAAACGTTCAGGAAAACGACGAATTCTCGATCGATCAGGAATCGGGTGAACTGCGCGCCAAGATTATTTTGGATCGGGAGGTCAAGAGCAAATTCGAGGTGAGGAGTCGATAAAATTTGACGACACTGGTATCCTTCTGGAATTTTTTTACGGGGGGCTAATTTTTTTTTTGCACATTTTAGTTGTTATTGGTAGCAGCTGATCATGGGAATCCGACTTATTACGAAACTCTGCGACTTCTGACGATATTGCTCGTCGACACCAATGACAATGTTCCGGAATTCAACGACGAATATAAATTCCACGTGCCGGAAAATCGACCGAAGGATTACATCGTCGGCAAAGTGACTGCCGAAGACAAAGACGAGGGAAGACACGCGCGTGTCTATTACTATATAGAAGCCGGTGAGAATTTATTTAAAAAAAAATAAAAATAAAAAAAAATAAAAATAAAAATAAAAATTATTAATATTTTAGGATTATAAAAAACTGAAAAAATATTAAAAAATCATTTCAGGTAACGAAGACCGCAGTTTTTACATCGACAAATCCGACGGTACAATCTACACAAACAAATCCTTCGATCGCGAGGTTCGCGACACCTACGTTCTCTCGATCCTCGGCGCCAATGATCCAGATCTATACATTGATCCTCAAGGATCCGGCCAAGCAACAACCAACAATCCGGAACACGGTCACGTAAATGTGACGATAATCATCCTCGACGAAAACGACAGTCCTCCGATTTTCGAGCGTAGCGATTACTACGCTGGCATAAATTCAATGGCGAATGTCAACGATTTCGTGGCGAAGGTTACGGCCTCGGATCTCGATCTCGGTGACAATGGGACTCTCCATTATTACGTAGCTGGCGCATATTTGTACAAATACGGATCCGAAAAATCGAGCGGTTCCATCATTCCCAGTCCGTTTAATGTGAGTCAGGACGGGAAACTCGTCACCAGTGGATACATGGCTGAATATAATCAGGACAGATTCATCGTCGAAGTTATCGCTAAGGAAACCGCACCGCCCGAACGATATGCGACGGCGCAAGTCCACGTAAGAATTTTATCTCGTTTCGTTGGAGTCGTTTGATATCAATTTGAGTTGGTATTTATTTCACTATAAATATTTACTCCATTTAAAGGTATGGGTATTCGAGCCGTCGCAACTCATCAGAGTCATTCTCTCCCGACCACCGGAAGAGGTTAATCGCGCGCGCGACGAGATTGTTTCCGAGCTATCGAATGCAACGCAGAGCCGCGTTGTCGTCGACGATATACGTTATCACGTCGACGCTTCGGCTCATATCCGCAGAGAATGGTGAGTTAGATTCTCGCGATAGATTGTTACAATTAATGATCACGATCGCTGAATGAATGGCTTCGAAATGGAGTCATTTGAATAATACGAATATTTCATTTGAATAATACGAATATTTCATTTGAATAATACGAATTAATGAATGTTTTAGGTGTGACATGTTTTTGCACGTTGTGGATCCGAAGACGCAAACGATAACACCGATTCCACAAGTTCTGAGGGTCATCGATGCAAAGTATGATTTCTTGAAGGATTATTACGCGGGTTTCGCGATTGAAAACGTACTGGTGAGTATTTTTTTTTACTTCTGTATAAAAAATTGTATTGTAGTACTGTACAATATCGTTTTTTTCAGCCGGCGTACGCTGCGAATCAGGAAGAGCCTTTTGATCCAGCTTTGGCGGCGCTTATCGCACTTTTGGTAGTTCTCTTAGTAGGAGCAGTCACCGTTACTGTCGTCTGCTGTTGCTTGAGGCATTGGTAAGTAACAAGCGACGATCCACCGAATTTCAATGCAAAATACGTGGACGCAAAATTTATAAACTTTTTTTTTCAGGGTGATTACTGTGCCAAACGATATTCGTAAGAAGGACGGCCTCATAAAGAAGCAGATAATAGACGAACTGAACACGACGGAAAATCCGTTGTGGATTGAACAAAAGCTCAAATTGTACGAGGAACAGGAACTGACTATGCAAGTTTTTAGCGAACCCGAAGGCGGCCTCGCGGCCGAACGACGAGGAAGCGGAGTGAGCGTCGGTATGGGCGACACGTCGCAGGATAATACCTACGCAACGATTCAGCATCCTCTGCCAGCGAACAGGCATCGCCCTACGACTCCGGATTACACGACGCTTCCAGGAAATCACAATGTGAGCAAATCCCTCGATTTTTGTATTGATAGAACGATTGATAATGCAACATCAAAATGATGATCAAATTTGCATCGTTGGAATGCAACGAAAAAAGAAAATGGTTTTAACAATTCTAACAAAATGATTCTAACGATTCTAAAAAGTTATTATAACGATCAATCTTTATAATAACTTTTTATAATGGGTATTTTTAAATACGATCCTTTGAGTTCGTTAGAATAATTTTTATAATTTTTTATAATGGGTATTATAAAGTACGATCCTTTGAGTTCGTTAAAATAATTTTTATAATTTTTTATAATGGGTATTATAAAGTACGATCCTTTGGCTTCGTTAGAATAATTTTTCATTTTTATTTTCGTTGCTTTCCAAGGATGCAAATTTCAATATAATACATCGACTTCAACTTATTTATCGTTTTTCAGTTGTACGAATCGGCGATGGGTTTCCAAGGCTCCACATTCCAGCCATCGACAACAGTCGTTCCCCAATTGACACTGGATCGCGATGGTCAGCCTCAGTTCGTTTCCGGTCTCGAGTAAAGTGAGAGATCGCAAATGAGAGAATCGAGACAAGAGAGAAGAGAGAGAGAGCCGAGTCAAAAGACTATAATCCGCAAGCGAATCTCATTCTTATCTATACGTAATCCAGTCGTCGTGAAACGTGCCTCTGCCTTGGAGAAAAAGCACGATTTTTCGTTTTTTTTTTTCCTTCGTTTTCCTTTTCATTTTGTCCAGCAACGGGCGCGCGGCGAGTTGTCTGGCATAAAGCGAAAAAAAAGAAGACAAAAATAAATTCGGCACTCGCACGGATGCACGACCTCGACAATAACTGGAATAATATGGGTTTGGTCAGCGTGCGAGTTAAGCGCCTGTGGACGCTGCATTAAAAAACGAATACGTGAGTCGTATTCGAAACTCATCCTAATCATTTTCACGGTCATATTAGACACCTCGATGGTTTATTCGTATAAAAAAAACGCCGGTATGCAAGACGGAGAGCATCGATGGTCGATAGTAGTTGTTAATAGAGTAAGCATATCCCAACCCTCGATTCCCACTTCACCCTTTCCCTTTCCTCTGTAGGAACCGAAAATCAATGCGTGCATGTATATATGTGTGCGTTGCCAACCTTGGGAGCTTTCCCATAATTCGCAAAAAATTAACTGCGAAAAATTCGAAACGTCACCCTACATTTTTTTTTATCCTAAACTGATGAATTCGTTAGAATTTAACGAAGATAAGTAAAATGTGAGATAGTTCGCAGAAAATTAACTGCGAAATTCGAAACGTCACCCTACAATTTTTTTTAATCCTGAACTGATGAAATTCGTTAGCATTTAACGAAGGTTAAAAAATGTGAGATAGTAGGGTAATGAATTTTTGTTGTAATTAAATTGTTTCATATGCGTTAAGTGTTAAATGCATAGAAAATTCGGGCCTGTGAAGATTAATCTATAGATTTATCTTTCATAAAATTACTGACAAACGCCGACCTAAATTAATGGGATTGAGTTCTGTAGTTTCTCAAAAACGGTGACGGTAGGGATTTATTACCCCTGATAACTTAGTCGCGAGAATAGCGTCGACGAACCGACCAACTTCTGCAAATAATTCAGCAAACGCGTCCGCAGACGCAAATTGACGCAATACTTGTGCAATTACTTGCAGGAATGGTTCTGCAACTTTAGGTAAAGTGGGGAACGTGAAATAAACCGGCGACCTGAGCTTGGCACGACAGATATATGTATATAAGTGAATGTGTAGATTCCGTCCAGCCCAGGTCTTCATTGCTCTTTCGTCGCGGTTACTCTGTAATTCCAATCGATTTAATTTTCATTTTTCTACGTTCGTATCGTTTTTTTACTGTTTTTTTTCGTTCAATCAATTCATAATATCGTAAACGCTGTCGCGATGTCTCAATAATTGGGGCACAAAGGCGCGACGATATACGTCCATATAGTTATACGATTAAAATGCTCGTAAGTCATTAGTTTATTTATTGAATAATTGATACTCGCGATTGTTGAATTAGCCAAGCCACTTAAGTGACAATCTCTGTTTCTTCCGATCTGTGATTATGTCTCATAGAGGGGTGCGCAATTATATCGTTGAATTTGTCGATATTATCATTCGATATATTGTATTTGCGGGGAGGGCGACGGGCGGACTTAGTCATATCATATTTAAGTATATGAGGATGCGGTTTTTTGCGTTACACGCATTAGATTTTCTCGCGATGAATGAGAATCGATATTAATTCCGCAAGCATGTATCCGCGTAATCGAATTTGGTCAAGTTATTCAAGTGTAAGAACGTTTAATATTATATATATATATACTATTATATTGTCATCATCCCCCGACATTAACTAGATGGTTATTATTATCAATCGAGTTAGAAAACAAATATTGTCTGTTTATTGATTACAAATTTATTGTAATATTGTAACATATTTTATGTAAGCGATTATTATAAAATATTCGTACTCGAAAATGCAATTTGTATTTATTCTTCTCATATTTTTTTCCGGTGTTAACTATTATCATCAGTCTTTACGGAAGCTATTGAATCTTCTTGTTTTTTTACTGTTTTATTATCCAACTCTGTCGGCTGACTTTCGGGGACGGAATCTATGATAATTTTAACTTCTGGAATTTCATCTTTGGTCTGTGCAGAGTTGCGTAATACTTTTTCATTCACTTTTGTTACCGATTCGACTGCCGATTTTGGTGCTGCGACTTTTATCCGTGGAGTGTAATCATATATTTCTACTACCGACTCTGGTTTGTCGATCCACAACTTATGGGGATCCTTTTTGGTAGGAATCCTTCGCATCGTTTTGCATTTGAGACAAGTCCATTTTACTGCTTTCTCCGGCTTCGACACTAATCTCACTCGAGCTGTTTCTCCGGCTATGAGAGGAGACTGACATCTTTTGCATACGGTCCTTTTAATCTCAGGTTCCCTGTAAAGTAATATTTATTGATTTATTCATTTATTTCATGTAATGTAAAGAATCATTGAAAATCTATCAGCAGGGATAAGATCATTGTACTTACATTCGTAGAACAGCCTTTTTGGCACAATTGACCATAAGATTTCCATAGTGAGATGCTGCAACGTTGCTGCTTTTTGAAACCAAACGACTGGCCTGAAATTAACCAAGTTTAGTGAAATCCTAAATGCATAGAAAAAATGTCGATTCGGGAGAGAAAGACTTCGGAGACTATTTACCTGATACAAGAAGTTCATTCTCTCAAAAACGTCTTTTCCTTGACAAAGTTTCGTTTCATTTAAAGCCATGGCCGAATTTTTTTTATGCAGAGCAGTGGACTGAATTTTTCTGAACTGACACAGAATTTTTAGGTTATCTATAATAGGGTGAAAAGCGACTGCAACTGCAGCACCAACAAAGCCGGTATTTTTATATAGGACATTCCAGGCCAAATCAATTCATTTGAATCGTTGAGTAAAATATAAAATGCAATTTATTATCGTTTTTACATAAATATACGAGTAGTTCTAATTAATAATAATAATCCCAATTGTACAAATCATTCATAATTTTTTTTAGTAATCAAGCACACAAAATAATCAAGGACCAGTCCTTCCGTTTTGTATCGGTCTCATAACGGAAGCCAGACTCGTAATCACCGGCGTAGCTATGCTCCTAGGCTGATTCAAATTAATCCTCGGAGTGTACATCGAATCAGTCTGACGTTGGTCATTCAAAGCCGATGAGAAAGGAGATTGGCTGTGATCCATCTGCGATTCCGTTAAAATACTGTTTTCCACCTCCGATTCGTTCTCAGGTGGACTGAAATCAAAATCCAGTTAAACCGTCGCAAAACATTTTTCTGGAAAAATCAATCAATGTATTTCTGCTCATTATTAGAAAAAAATCTCACCAATCGGACTCGTGCAGCGGTTTGTATCCATAATCGGAGAGCAGAGATTCAATGTCGTCGCATTGCTCTTTGATATTCTGATAAAAATGTTCCACGCTGGCAATTTTTTCATCGGTATTTGCAATATACTTGACGCGAGATTCCCGATCTTCTATTAATTGGTCCTGAACGTTTTTGAGCTCGCCGAAAAATCGCTCAACGTGGGGACTGGCGTCTTCGACAGCTGCGCCGTATCCGCTCATAAGTAGATGCGGCTTTTCCCAGGTTTTCACCAATTTTTGTATATCATTGTCAACTCCTCGAGCCAAATCCGCGAGATTCTTGAAATAATTACTCATCTTTGTGGGCGATTCTTTCCGGTCGACGAAATCTTTTCTCGGCAGATAAACTGTTTACCCGCTTTCAAAATATTTGAATATAACGAACTCCGCGTCCGATGAGCTATTGAATCGGAGAAAGGTCACCGGTCCCAAAAATCGCTGCTCGTCGGCAGCGCCATCTTTGTTTGATATTCAATTACTTATCTTCAGTCGATAAGGAAGGAAATATTTCTCAGTTCTTGGCCAACGGTATATTTACCCTATCTAAAATACATATATGCGATGTTGGTTGCTGGAATCGTGGCGCTCATAGACCCAACTTTTTTATTTATTTATTTATTTATTTATTTATTTATTTATTTGTGAATATAGAGGACTACCCTTTTTTGTAATGATTTTATTGTTAAAGTACACCGTTTGCATATTTAAAGTGCCCACGCACAATAAATACGACAACTTGACAAAAAAAAGTCGATATCCCTATTAAAAAAGATTTTTAAATACCGATATAAACCGATAGAAATGGAGAAAAACCTTATAGCCTCTGACATAGAATTTTATTCGAATCTATGGTGTTTTTGTTCATTACTATCGGATTTTAACACTATTTTTTAATTTTTTCATTGGCGATAGCAAATGGCCCAAACGCAGATAGCCAGAATGATAAGACGAAGGTTCAATGTCCCTTCGTCGACAAAGCAGAAAGGATGAATGGCGGCGCCAGTCTCATCAGCTCCGAGACTTGCGTAGTAAGCAAGTCCCAATGTATACACAGACGAGTGCATAATAACAGTGTAATGACTTCGTCCAAATCGGCGGCGTAAGAACTGCCCTCGAATCCGAGAAAAGCCAGTGGCGATTTCGCCGGCGGCGTTGTCGGTCGTAAATAATGCAAAGTAAGTCACAGTCGAATGAAAACTCGGGTTTGCCATGCGCAGGAGATTAGCGAGGAGATCTCGTCGAGCGGCAACGGCAAAACACGACAGAGCAGAAACCCCGAACGTAAGTGCAGTCTATATGTGCCTTTTTCTCTTATCAGATTAGAGGGCGATAAGAGATGGCCTTGGTTATATCGAGAGCACGCGACAGTCCCTATAAAAGCCTCGGGATCCGCGCGAAACAATCGCAGTCGGGTGGACGCAGTTGCCCGAAGCGGTTTGGTGCCTCCTTATCGCGGCTCTTGCACTTTCGAATGGTCACCGAGTGCACCGCTGCAGATCCGCTGTGACGATAACAGAGAAACGTGAACGCGATCTCACGCGCTAATCGTTTGGGGGACTCGAGACGCGTTACTTTTTTCGTTTGGGATTAAACACTGGTTCGGAATAATCGATAAACTCACGGTCGGGGTTTTGTACACGTCAGGAACACCCTCGGTTATGAAGGGCGGCTATAGTGAGTTTTTTTTGGTCGGATGAAAAAATGTTTTTTGAATTTGCTGCGGAAGGCTGTGAGAATTTAGTCGCTTCGTTGGGTCTGCGAAGCGAAGACACGGAACCTGTTTTTCCATCTTGGAAATATTACTGTTGCTACGAGCGCTAGAAATATTTTACGACTAAATATTCTAACGGCTGCGTTATTTGTTGACGGATTCGAATTAGCGAAATCTGAGTCGGAGACCAAATTGTATTGTGATTTATGACGCAACCGCTGATTGTATTTTGTGAACTGTTCATAAAAACGCAGCACTGTATTATCAAAATTGGTTCCACAGGGATTTAAGATTTAATTTTCGTCTAAAACGACGATTTAAGATTCTTTTTAGACGAATCTTCGATCTTGTCGGCGTATGAAAATAAATTTATTCTCCTCCGTCTATTCGGCTTACAAAAATAAATTTAATTTTAACATTTAATTTCTTACGATCTTCAGATGACCTATCTGGCTTTTCAACAATCCCACAAATTTGTCTACATCTAAAAACATAAAACTCACTGCAGTCTCCCAAATCGCACCGCAACGTTCTCAAAATTCCCCTCACGTTCACAAAATAATCAGTGAATCAACTCTCAAAACGATGAAATGTCCAAGAGAAAACCTAGGAGCAAGTGAGTGATACGAACCTTTCCCTATCGATCCTAAATCTGCGACAAAGAAATCTAACAAAACTATATCGAGCCCTTCTTTTGCTTCTACGATTTACTAATAAACAATTATGAACAGCTGGGCGAGGGAGAAAGTCGATGCGCCTCAGCGAGCTTTCAGAATGACGGTACACCAGCGAAATGAGGAGAGTCGAGAATCATGTTTCCCGGAGGTCAGCCCTTCGAGCAAGAACAATTGGCCGGAGATGGACAATGACTCATCCAGCTGGGATCGCAACAGCCGAGCCACATCCTCATCCTGGCCGGGCGACATGGAAGAGGCGGCGACGCGAAAAGTCCTTCAATTGTGGGACGCCATAGAAAGAAACCTATTTGGCGAAGTGGACGTCGAGTCCTTCGAGCCAGCGGCGGAAGAATGCAATCAGTGGCGAACGCAGTTGACGCACTTGAGAATACTCGGCAAGAGTTTGACCTCCGCTCAGGACACGACTAACGAGTCCATTCGTAGCGCCAGCAGGAGGTCCAAAGCGGGAGATCAATCCGGCGAGGAGATAATAATAGAAGACGACGGATACAAACCGCAGGATCAGAACGGCACCTCGAAATATCTCGCCGAGGATCTGAAGGAAGTTTTCGATCAGATATTCGAGTTCGTGTGCTCGGAATTGTCGAGACAGGAAGAAAAACGCGAAGCCGACTCTTTGGGACGAGATCTTGATGATGTGTTGCGAATAACACCCGCGCCAACTTTTAGCGGTAGAAAAACGATCAAGGGTACGTAATTATGTTGAAGTTTGGATCGTTTTTATATTAAAAATATTAAAAATATATGTTGAAGTTTGCATCGTTGGAAAGCAACGAAAATTAATTAAACAATTATTCTAATGAACCCAAAAAAATTGTACTGGGTATAAAACCCAATAATATTATTTTTATATTAAAAATATAAAAATATTAAAAATATATGTTGAAGTTTGCATCATTGGAAAGCAACGAAAATTATTTAAACAATTATTCTAATGAACCCAAAAAATCGTACTGAGTACTAAACCCAATAATACTATTTTTATATTGAAAATATAAAAATAATTGTCAAATTAAATGATTGACAATAACAGGTAGAAAAAAATTGGGCGGAAGTCGGAAAAGCAGCGCCAACGAAAATCGTTTGGACGCATCGTCGAACTTAGCTGGCGACGTTGATGGCCACGGAGATCGAATGTTCTCAGCGAAGAGCCGACAAGGTGCGAGAAACTCGACGGAAAACGATGGAAACGACGAGGAAGACGAGTCTGAAGCACCTTTGGTAGCAAGAAACAAGCTCGGCACAGTCTTTAATGAAAAGATCGTGGTCAGTCCGGTGCCCTTCGTCGTTTCGCAGCGCGAAAGTTTCACAACTCTGCGAACTACGCCCATCAGCTTTCGGGCGCAAACTTTTGAGATTTCAATGCCGCACGGTGAGACTGACGTTCTCCAAAAGTTTCCTATGCTGCATATCTTGCGAAATTTATAAAGGAAAAAAAAAAATATTGCCGACAGGATTTGGAAGATACATGAACTCAGCCTCGAAGACGAATTCTGCGCAACGAATGCCAGGTTTTCGGATACCGCAGAGCCACTCCGCTTGGCAAGCACCAGTTTGCCCGACTGTGTGGCCGAAAAATATAAGACTCGCACCGATAGATCCTTCCAGGCTTCCCAGCAGCAAAAATCGGTGAGCCTAAAGAGTGGGGGTCAAAATAACCAAAATAACGAATAGCTAAAATAGCGAATACAAAAATGATGAACGTCTGAATTTAGAATGGTTATTATTACGGAATTCACTATTTAAGCCATTCGTTATTTTGGTCATTCGCTATTTCAACCGCATTTTAATAAAATGGGGGGTCAAAATAGCGAATGGTCAAAGTAACGAATGGCTTAAATATTGAATTCCGTAATGATAACCATTGTACATTCAGACGTTCATCATTTTCGTATTCGCTATTTTAACCATTCGTTATTTTGGTCATTCGCTATTTTCACCCTTACTTTTACCATTTTTTTTTTCCGGAGTCTTGCTTTTAATCAGCAATCTTTTATGCACGCTTCGATATTCTTGTCACGTTCGATTCGGTCGCAGGTCGTCGTCCGATTCGCCGGCGTTGCCGCAGAGGAACAGAAATTCCCTCAGTCCCATATCGCGTCCGTCGAAGCCATCAGCCACGCTGAGGGACCACAACGGCGAGGGTCTGGAAATCCAAGGAAAACAAATAGTCACTCGATCACCAAAGCAAAATCATCCTAAAACCGGAAGTCCCAGAAACGCTAAAACGCGAACGAAAATTCGCACCCAGAAAAGATAGAGACAATAATATACCTCTTTGTTACTCCGAATGTGCAATTGTTCCGTGATAACTGTTATCGCTCGTCCCAAACCGTTCGCACCTAATTCACTCTGACCACTGTGTTAGTTATGGCAATAAGAATTTCTGTGACGCACCTGAATAGTCGCGAACAACGAATAGCGTTCGATATGTCGTAAAACGGTCGAACCTTCTGCGATTTTGCAATCTCTGAGGACTTCGACCAACACAATCAGCGGTGTGTGTTTTTTTTTCGACGCTGCCGAATTATTGTTACGAGCGAAAACTATCGCTCGACGTGTGTAAAGTTGTATGTATTTTTGTAATAATGTGAATTATAAAGAAAAATGTTCAAGTGACTTCGCATTTTTCATTTCAACCAATACAATCAATAGTTCCAAGACGAAAGTTACGAAGGATATTGACTCCGACGTTTCGATTTCTGCCTCTCGGCTATTGCATTTTTCATCTGTTAGCAATCTCAGAAAGCCCGCGAGCGAATGATAAAACCATCCCACGCGAGAAATCCAAGAATGTAGTTCGATTGAAAAAAATGTCGAGAAAATAACAGATTGCTATATCGAATATCCCTGACAGAAATAATTCCGAAATACTCTGTTTTCGAAACCAAATTAATTGAATAAATAGGTCGATGATAATAGACTGGCTCGGAGCTAATTTCCCACTTGAATAATTGCACCTCAGTCGAATGATTAAAAGGACGTTAGTGTTAATGCTGGTTGGGGGTTAATAGGCCAAGTTCCGTCTACATAATCGCCGGGCAACCCATAAGTTACAAGTCGCTGCCGGGGTCAAAGTAATAAAGAGGAGCTTTTGCCTCCAAAGAGGGTTGTGTGTGTGTGGGCTTTGAATGTGTGTGCTCAGGCGGTCCGCATCCAAAGGGTGCGGGCGCCTAGCGCAGAAGCGCGAATACTCGACGCGGGGGATGCTGCGAGACCACCGATGCTCTAGTCAGACATTCGCTCAGTACCGCGCGACCGTCTCACGTGTTCACGTGGCGCTTCTTCCCTTTAAACGCCATTTTTGTGATTTAAAAAAAAAATAAACAAGTCAATCAGCGCGACGATAATTAAATGTAAAAAAAAATTGTGCGATTGTTTCTGGTGTTTTTTAATTATTATTTTTTAATTTTTTGGATTCATGATGGTTACACACGCCAAGGATTTCGGTGTGACTTCGGATGGAAGTGGAATGCCCGGTTTTGTTAGGCCAACTGAGACACATTTGACGGTGTTGACAAGGATTTTGGGAGTGTCGACTGCAATCGGTAATTAATAGATTTATTTGTAAAGAACGTAATTTTTTTATGAATTGAAAAATGTATTATTTTTTAGAGATGAAAATGTAGGCATTTTGGGAAGGGAAGAATTATTCTGGTTTTTGGATTTGGGTGTAAATCTCGACGCTGATGATCGCGATGTAAATCTTGTACAGCGAACGACCAGTTAAGTTTAGTTCAGGAAAGTTTTAAGGCAAGCAGCAGTAAAGTTGAGAAATTACGAGCAGAGGAGCTAAGGTTACCCACACTTCTCGGGGCTCTTTTTACCTGGTCGGTGAGAAATCCAAATGCTCTTTTTATCTTTCCACCTGAATCGTCGCAGCCAGGAAAAGAGGGCTAAGTTACAATGGTTACAGGATTTTTTCTTTTCTAAAAAAAAAAAAAAATTCTGGGAACTCGTAATCGCTGCATACATTTGAATGGAAATATTTAACGAAATACTTTATCATCGCTGTTCCAAACGTGTAATTTTTTTATATTATTTTATAGTTACACAAATGTTATAAAATCTATAATCTTGAAAAAAAATACTACAGTACTGTCAATTTTCGCCACATTCAATACCAAACCACGTACGAACCGTACCATACAATGAAACCAGTCGCACTGAGCTGGAATCGTCAGACAAAGCTATTGAATCCCATGTTTTTTATTCTTCGCACAAAAAACACGACAGCGCGTAAAAAAAAAACACGAAGCAACAGCGAAAACGGGATGTGGAGTTGAATCGATGATCGGCTTTGAGAATACGAATCGCACCGACGCAACAATACAAAAAACAGAGCGCAACAAAAATTCACGAAAAAAAATTTGATACGTTCGGTAAACAATTTATTTTATTTTATTTTCCCGAATTCCCAGCGCCAAAATGTACACACTCGACTTGAGAAAATTGTCGTCCTTTATTTGAATTCCAGATCAAGTTTGCATTTTGTTTACGGTAGTTTTATGGGAGTTTTTCTCACAGGTAGTGCGAATGGCGCAGGACACGAATTTCCATAAAAGCCTCTCAACTTTTTTTTCCCTTTTATTTTTCAAAACGCCGGTTGCAGCTCTTTTTCGCTTTAGCCTTGACTAGGGAGCTTTTTGTCCCTTCGGTCGAACAAGTACAAAGGACGTTGTGAAACTTTATGGGGAAGCAGATCGTTGGCAGGTTATTTCTCATTAAAAAGTTGCCGGATCTTCTGCGAGGTGTAAACCTGGGTCGAAAACATAGAAAAAGTTATACCTATATATGTTATACCTATATACGTATGTAGGCACTTTCCGACGGCGTTACGATCGGTTTATGCGATAAAAAGGGCGAGGATTCAATCGCCTTCTTTAAAGGCTGTTATTGCCGATTTTTACGAACGTACTTTCCGAGCTTTCCAACGACTCGACGCGTTAATGGTTTCATTTTCGCTCTCGCGCATCGAGCATGTTCACTCCGACGTGCTAAAAAAAAAAAGAGCACATTAAACGGTACAATCATCGATCGCCGTTTGACGGTCTGAATTCTCAGTATTTTCCGCGAGTAAATCAAACTATATTTACGATTGATTGATATTTATTTATCGTCCGCGGCTTACAGAACGAGTGACGCACTGTGGAAATGAAACTTCGGTCCGGACAGCAGAAGTAATACGAAAAGGTCGCAATGGGGTTGAATACACGGGAATAATACGAGTTTATATACCCATTGTGGCTGTTATCGCGCCGAGAGCAACGAATAAAATTGAACTCCCAACATTGTTCTTCGTGGAATTTTTATTTCCATTACACAGTGGAATTATGATACCGACTGAAAGCTACAAAAATTAAAACAAAGGATTAAAACAAAGAATATTCGTGGAAAAAAAATGTTAGCGATATCCGGTAACATATTCTCGGAAAATCTCGGGAATAAAATATGAATACTTAACAATTTGAAGTAAAAAAAAAAAAAAAAATCAATTAGAAACGAAAATTTTTATCCTACAGTCAAGAACGATTCTCTACATATTTCCAATGTCAAATTTCAGTTCCCTTAAATTCGGTGCGGATGGCAATTTTTTTCGCCAAAGCAGATTTTTTTTTCGCTTAACTACCATCAAAATAATTGTTACTACAAACAACTTCGCCCATAAATTTATATAAAATTGCAAAAAAAAAGATTTCTTCAAATCAGTTCCTAGGTTCAATATTTACATTCATAAATTCACTGTCAAATAAATAAAAAAAAAAAATAACGTCGCTCCATACAATAAAAAAAATAAATGCTGATAATAATATCGTTCCTTTGCCGAAACCGAAACCCTTCATCACCAATAATAACAATAATAAATAAATGAATAACGTTTTTCCTGCGACGTGACTGCATTGAATTAAAGCCAATCGAATTGTTCCATCAATTCGTAGGATCCGCAAAGTCGTCCCGACAAAAGCACAAATTCGAGCCAATTTCCAGGGTGGCTCTACGTGGTTTTAAGTTCCACCTCAGGTCCTCAGATGCATACAAATAGGGTCCCGCGCGCGCCGAGTCGCGTATCGACCCTGTTTTATCGCGAGAATGATCCCGGCGATAATGCACACCCGGTTGAAGCGCACGTGTGTGCCCAACTCTATATCTATTTATAGCGGAAGGAGCGAAGTTCCGTTTCCGCTGTGCGCGCGGCGAATGTATATTTTCGGGGGTGGCGCGCTCGCGAACCGAGCGATGAAATCGCACTGTATGAGGCCTCCTGTCCGTCACTGTGAAATACCGAAACGTACAGTGAGCGTCGCCTCCGCAACCCGATGATGTGCTGCAAGCTGTCTGCGCGAATATAACAACGATGCATACGCTGCGACGAATTCCCGACTAATTCATATGTATAATTCGCCGCCTCTCATCGCTTCGCGGCGACAGAGACACAAATAGATAGAACCGCGTAATCGAGTCACGCCTACGTGCATTCTAATGCGATTAATTAACCGTGAATTCGTCTTCGATTATTTATGCTCGGTCAATTAGTCGACGAGTCAATGCGGCGCAATTAGAACGGACGAAAAAAATGGGACGTGATAATTGGGCATTTAAACTGTGCAATTGACAGTCAATGACACGAAAAAAAAGGAATTGAAAAAAAATGTAGTTAAAGAAGCAATTTCTTATTATGAATTTTGCATCGTTGAAAAGCAACGGAAATTAAAAAAAAATAAGGGTGCAAAGTATAACCTTGCAAATTGCTTTCTCAGTATTTTACACTTTTGACAAAATTTTGCTTCCTATGAGGAAGCAAAGTTATTCTGATGGATCGTATTTGGTATAAAAAATTATTGTGACGATTGATCATTATAATAACTTTTTTAGAATCGCTGGAATAATTTTAGAATCGTTAAAACATTTTTTTAAATTTCTTTGCATTCCAACGATACAAACCATAATTTTTCTTGAAAAGCTTTAACCACAGATTCCGCAGTGAAGCTTCTGTCTGTTTCAACCGAGAAAAAAACGAATCTTGATTCATGTGTGGAGGAAATTCGATGTATATATACATAGAGAGAGATCCTTCGATAGGAAAAGTACTTTGGCGATATAGATGACGAAGGCGACGTTCGTGCGCGACGGAAAAAGGAAAGAGAGCCGAAGGAGAGAAAGGGACGGACTGATAGTTTGGTCGAGCTCGACCCGTTGTCGTCATAGAGCTTGCGGAGATGTTGGCTGGTTGGTTGGCTGGAGAACGAACGAAACGGACCGGCGAACGAACGTTGGACCGCGCGCGTAACGACTCTCCTCGTTTCACAAAAATCGAAGTTCCAACAGAAGTGGCAGTCGGAGCAGCAACGGCGAAACCGAGAGAGAACCAATTTATGGAAGAAAGCAGAGGCGGATTGGTATATCCAACGTTGGCTATACCAACGATACAGAACAAGGTTGATACGAGGTTTTATATCGAACGAAGGGTATTATGGCTGTAGTGTAACAGTATCAGCTATCAGCTATCGGTGCGTATGACGCTTGACACAATGTTTTTTTTTATCGTGTAAACTGAGAAAGCGTAATCCAGATGCATAAAATGTATATAAAAGATATATTCCAGAGAAACACTGAGAAAAAAAATATACATTAAATGAAATGTAAATGTACTAGAATTTTTATTTATAAATTGGTATTTACTAAACATTTTTTTATTCATAAATGGATTTACTATACAAATGGGAGGACAAATTTATTTTTTTGTACAGTATTTTTTATAATTTGCTTTAATTTTACTGCAAACGTACTTTCATTTATAAAATGCACTTAAAAAAAATCCACTTAAAATGTAGTTTGATTCATTCTAATTTCATTGCAAAGGTACCTTAATTTTATATCACAATTGGATATTAAATTTATAATTGACGAGTTTATGGATACAAATTTTCAGTCTTTTCTGACAGTGAATAATTTTTTTGTGGTGGTAAAATGGTAGTACAAAGTACTAATATGGTCCTTTTGGATGCAACGACTACATTTGTTGTCGGATAAATTCTTGCAGAAGCGTCGAGAGCTCGATATAATATTCCCAGGGGTAAACAAGAGGACCCGATTTGCGCGCGGTTGGATTGACCAGCGGCGACGTGCTCAGCGGCTCTCGCCTTTCGCCCGTTGACTATAATCTCGGGAAGAGGGAGGAAAAGGGGAGGGATGAATATAGACGAGGCGAAGCCTGTATATTTATATCGATAAGTCAGGATGAAAAATTCCGGTCACGCTTTCTCGGCATCGTTGCGTTACACGCGAATCTCTTAGATCCGACCTGGTGACATATTTTTTTAAGTCGTTTCGGCGAGCATTTTTTAGTCTGCTAAGGTCGAAGCTTCGTATTTTTGTTTGAAAAGGGGAACGTTAATGTGGGGAAACAAGTGGAGTGAAAAGAATCAATGAAGGGAAATACTTGCGTAGGAATTCAAAGGTTCTGTACTCGTGACTTTGATATGAAAAGGATTATACCAATTATTGAGCGTAGGTAACGAAACTAAAGATCAAAGGTGCAGGTGCTTTGTTTTATATGTCAGACACGTGAAGACTGCGTACAAAGGGAACGTTAATTAAAAGACAGCGATAATTAATCGCACTCATAAAAGATGCACTCATTTTTCTATCGATCAGAAAAAGAAATCTTTACGTTTTTCTAATCGAATTTTCGATTCTTTTTTTTTACAAAGATAAATGTTATTGGAATCAGCGGAAATCCAGATTTCATTGATCCAAATCAAAATTCCATCCACTTTAGTAAAATGTCAAAATTCTACTAAAATAAAAAAAAGGCTGACGGACTTCGGTCAATGGCCAGTTGGCTACGCACAAAAAATACTGTAAACCAATTGTTGTACTCTACGAAATTTTATTTTATGGCCAATAAAATGTCATTTACTACTACTTGTATTTTCGATTTTTCGTCAAAGTCCAGAGTACATTTAGGACGTTGTATAGCCCGAGAGACCATTGAGAACGGTGGTGGGGGCGAAAGGGGGGAGGGGATATAAAATGGCACGGTAATTAGGCAGTCAGTGATAATTTATCCAATGCACTCGCGGTTCCCGCATCGCACGTCGAGAGGGGTCACTCGCTCCTGTCTCGCGCAGGGTCGTTTGGTACGAGCGGAGATGGGAGGAGGGGAGGGGTCCCTCCCCCCTTCCCCCACGGTGCGGAAACCACCGCTAATTCGGCCCCCGTCCGATGAGATTACGCGTTACCGGAAATCAACCCCCGATACAAATTACAGAGCCCGGAGAGGGAATGCCCTCCCCCCTTCCCTCCCCCCTCCCCTTGAATGCCCGGCACTTGGAATCAACAATCGCGATTCGTGCACGGGCCATTCCCTTCCAGCTCCGTCAGCATGCAGAATGCGAAACTGTCCGAGAGGCGCGTGCGTTATCGCACCTCTCCTCTAGCTCCAGAATTCGCAATATCGCAGCCGAAGCGAAGGTATTCACTGCGAAGCTGTTTTCCGTCTCGCACTTTATTTTCTCGCGCAGCGATAGTGACAAAGGGGGTTCCCTGAAAATGAAGTTGACGATGGGACGGAAAAAGTCCGAAGACGCTGAGGAGATCGATAGGAAGCATCGGGTGCATTATTAGAGCTGTGAGAGATATGCGCGACGAGATTTAAGAGGTCGATTAATTTTTCCAGACAGGCGCGAAGCGTGCGCTATCATTCGCTGAGCGAAAATGTGGAGGTACAGGAGAGGTGGATGTGAGAGTGCCAGTTTTTTTAACAGGGGAACAGTTTGCCATTGGCCTTTTGCTCTCGTTTTTCCGTTTTGGAATCCGAGGACTGTGCTACGAGATAAAAATATTGTTGGTCTATAAATCGAAATATTTCGTGACTTACAATTTTTTAAATTATTTTTTATTGTTGTAGTGAGAAAAAATAATTGGTTATCGTAGGTAGAGAAATAATTGGCTGTCGGGTGACCAATTATTTGGTCGTATCAAAATGATTTGACTGCACCGATGAATTAATTGTCTGGCCAACCGACGAATTTATCGAAACCCACTTGTTTGTTTAATTAATTGCTTTTCAATTTCATCCAGTCCGGAATCAAGGCTTCCATCCATCAATATTTTCCTAAGAGTTATGCATACCAAATTCCTCAATCCCACATAACCCATCCCCCTTCAAAGTATCGTCTCAAAGTATATCACCATGACTGAGAAATAGCAGAAGGGTCGAGGAGGAGATATAGGCAAGACCCGAGGGTTGGAAATGCCAGCACGAATCTCCATGTCATTGATGCAACGACGCTTGCAGCTCGGCGAGTTACGGTTACTTCGGTGCCGACGAAAGGAGGAAAGAAGGGATGCTCGACGCGAGCTTCTCCGCTCCGGAAAAAGCAGCAGGCGCCGACGGTTGGAGGGAAGCATAGCGGCGGCTTATTTGCAGTGCTTGGCAAGTCGGTGCGGCCACTCTGGCTCGCTCGCGCGACCCGAATGACAATGCAAACCTCCCGAGAGGACCGCACCCCACATGTACGAATGTGCTACTGCTGCAAGGAGCCGAGGAGGGTTACAGGGAGAGGAACCGGGAGGGGGAGGAACTGAGAGGGGAGGAACCGGGAGGATATCCCCGTGAAGTGTCGGTGGCGCTGCTAGAAATGTAGCCGACGTAATACGCGTGAAGGGAATATGGGAACCTGAGGAATCGTCGAGTGTACCTACAGGCTTGACGTACAAGTGGCTACGATAAATTGCACGAGAGTCTTCCCAGGAAACACCGACGAGACACTCAGCTACGCCTTTTTCCTTCTACGTTTTGTTACCTCACCCCCAGGAAATTTCCCGACAACAACACGAGTCGTCGTAGTCTACAAAGTCGTAAGTCTTCTGTGTCTTGCTGCACAGGCTCCTGGGAAAATCGCGTAGTAGAGGAGGATGGAGATTTGAAAAACGTTGCTTATTGTGTTACAATGGTATTTGGAAGGAGGCGAAGATTGATGCAGGGGTTGCAGATGGTATGGATAGTACTAGATTTTTTTTTAGGGATGTTTAGAGGATTGAAGTGGGAAGGTTGATATATTTTTGTAAGGTGTCTAAGTTAATTATGGTTATGAGTACAATGATGCAATTCTGGTATCGATCTGTCGAATGATGCAGACCCGTTTCACGACATCGAGGTCAGAGCTGGCATCAAAAAGAAAATTTCTTCAACACTGGAAACGAGAGGGTAGCAATTATCCACACGATAGCGAACACGCGGAACGCAGGGAAATAAAAGAGTTTCCTGTCGTAGCTCGTGACGTGGAAATTTAACCAGCGCAGCGGTGCCAACCCCTTAAAGACTATCGAGCGGCTCGGATATAATATAACGACCGCGTCAAGAGACAAGGATCTCTGGATTCGGAGATCGGCACTCGTTCGCCGAGTTAATAGTGTCTTACACCATTTTTTTAATTTTATTTTTGGGTCAATGGTGTCTTACACATTTTTTTTATTTTATTTTTGGGTCAATGGTGTCTTATACTATTGATTTATCTTCTCGGTATTTGTTTCGCGTTCGTTTGTTATCGCGACTTCCGATAGATGAACAAATTTACTATAACGTCGAACGCTTTTATGCAATGAGCGCCGTTGCTTCTGATTTATGTCATTCGCTTTGGAAATGAGCAGTTCCCAAAGCGAATGGCTTTCAACGTCAATACAGTTGCGCTTTTAGTCTCCAAAGTATTCAGCATTTATCGGCAATAAGTTCGTATCGAATATTCTATGAATGGTACCGTTTTTGTATGGCTTAGGCAAATATTACTACCGTTAGTTGATAGGAAAGCAGGCAATAATCTCGGATCGAATGTTCTATGAATGGTAAAACTTTGTTATTATTTTTGGTGCGTAGCAAATCTCTGTGCAATTCGCTATACGTCAATGGAGCTAAAGTTGCCACTGGTTTTGGGAAATATTGCCACCGGTCGTCAATAGGAAAGGAGGTAAATATGCAGCGGAGTTCAAACGGACCACTGCAAATAGGTGAAAGTGTAGTGCAAAGACTCAGCGCCGCAAGCAACTTGGATGTCAATTTCTCGTACACCGCTCCTCCTCAACTGCGGCGAAATGCGCCAGGCACCCGAGCATTATCCACCCCCTCCCCCCACCCCCCTCACCCCGCGGGAGAGATTTCGAATCCCGGCAGAATTCGCGCAACTTGTCAAAGACGAGAAAGCTAAGAGATCTCGTTTGTGCAACTCGACGCTAGCTAAACAAACGATGTGTTCCGAGACGCTCCGAAGATGAACGAATCCAAACTCTAACGACCGTCTTCCCTTGGCTGATGGTGTTTTTGGAAGTTGACGTCTGTTTGATCTTCCACTTCAGTCCAAAAACAGCATCGGTGATTAAACACCGTTGGAACTGCGACGCAAATCGAGAATCATTTTATTTGGCCCACAGAAAGAAATTGAAAATCCTATTGGATTGAATTTATGGATAAAATTATTGCTGTATTATTTTTTATTTTTTTCTAAAGCTTGATATAAGAAAATTGCGAGAAAATTGAATTAAAAAAATTCGGACCAAATCGAGAAATATTTTATCTGGCCCAACGGAAAAAATAAAAAATCGTATTGGATCGAATATGGATAAAACTATTGCTGTATTAATTTAATTTTTTTCCAAATATTGATATACGAAAATTGCGAGAAAAATGAATTAAAAAAATTCGGACCAAATCGAGAAATATTTTATCTGGACGGAAAAAATTAAAAATCGTATCAGATCGAATATGGATAAAACTATCGCTGTATTAATTTAATTTTTTCCAAATCTTGATATACGAAAACAGCGAGAAAAATGAATTAAAAAAATTCGGACCTTGATGCGTTAATTCGAAGCTCGGAAAATTTATTCTACACTCGCGCTTTGAGAATATTTTAATTGCACTCCGATGATTACATTTAACGTCATTACCAGGTTTAAAAATTACATTAATGAAGAGCACACACTCGAAAAGCGAGGGACATAAACGAGGATTTCGCGAAATGGAATCTGTGTTTAATTAATTTCCTTCGAAGCGAAGCGTCGAGATAATCGCGTAAAACATTTTTCGACAATTTTTCGCTTCGTCGGTCGATCCTTCTGCGAAATATTCCGCGCGGCAAATAATGTAGGTGCCGCGGTCCAATCCGACCGCATCACCTGGAGGCAATTATGCGCCGCGAGGTGAGGCACACTCGCCTGCACCCGAGATGAGTTTCTCAGCGCCCGGCGTTTCCGTTTCTCCTGCAGAGCTTCGTTGCTATCTGTATATATCTTTCTCTTGTTTCCGACAAAATTTTCCTCGCGGCTTAAGGCTACAAAGTTCGCTGGAGTCTGCGGTAAGCGAGTGCTCGGCTAGAGGCTGAAAATCGGGTTTAGGGCTCGCGGGGCGAAAAGTTGGAACGAGGTTAATAAAAAAGGGACTCACGTATAAGACGAGAATGAGATACGGAAGAAAGAATCGTATCAACTGGATCAAAAACATTGACTTTTAGGGGGTGGGGGCTTCTCCCCCCCCCCCCTAATTTTTTCCTAATTTTTCCTAATTTTTCTTTTTTTTTCTTAATTTTTTCTAATTTTTTCTAATTTTTCCTAATTTCTTCTAATTTTTTCTAATTTTTCCTAATTTCTTCTAATTTTTCCTAAATTTCAACTAATTTTTTCCCCTTCTCCTGGTAGAAAATTTTCGGCGTTACACTCGACGCTAGTCAGGCCCTGATCAGGACCGTGTAATCCCTTTTCAGACCTGATCAGGGCCTGTCCTGGTCCGAATGTAACGCTACACATTTTCTACTCAGAAAAAAAAACCGATATACCAAAAACATCGACCTTTACAAATTAACTGAGCCAAAAACATTGACCCTTAATCGAAGTGTGCATTGATCGAACGAAAAACATTGACCCTTTGGAGGGTAAAAGTATCGACAGAGCTAAAAACATGTGAAAAATTTGTTCGAGCTTGCGACAGCTGAGGAAAACCCTGGAAATTGGGGGTCACGTGGGGCGAAAACTTGAAACGAGGTTAATAAAAACGATTCTAACGTATATAAGCGGAGAACTTGAGGCGAAGCGAAGATCTACGGAGCAGGCCGAGCAAAAAGCGAGGAAAACTGTTGGTGATGGGTCGAGACGACGACGACGACGACGACGACGACGTCTCCGGTGCGAACTGACCGCTCGAGTTCTCTCGTCGCCTTATCGACTTTTCTCCATCCGTTCGGCCACTTTGACACGTTCCAATACTCTTCGAAAAACGTTTTTCACTCGAAACTCACTTGTACTTACCGCTCTCGTGTCTCTCGCGAATCTTACATGCCATCGAAACGCCGGCGAACAATGCTGGCATTTCATTTTCGTTTAAAGCAGAGCTTTGCCTTCGACGAAACGAAAAGAGACAATCGTTCGACTTCAAATACTAAAAATAAAATAATAATGAATGGGTTAATAAATGAAAGTCCGATCCTTGAAAAAAAAATGTATAGGAAGTTAGAAAAAAAATAAAAAATTATTCTTATCAGGTATTTTATTCAATTTGTGATAAGATTTGCGCTGCGCGATAAATCGATGCGCAAAGATCGTTCGACTCCAAATCCAAAAATAAAATAATAAGAAATGTGTTAATAAATAAAATTCCGATCCTCGAAAAATGTATTTACTGGAACTTAAAAAAAAATAAAGAATTATTTTTATCAGGAATTTTATTCAATTTGTGATAATATTTGCGCTGCTCAATAAATCAATGAGCAAAGATCGTTCGACTCCACATCCAAAAATAAAATAATAAAAAAATCATTAATAAATAAAACCTTCGACCCTCAAAAAATCTATTCACAGAAACTTAAAAAAAAATCATTCCTACTTTCCACTTATTTTTATTCGACGTATAATAATATTTGCTCTGCCCGATAAATCGATGCGCAAAAATATAATTCGCGAGCACTTTTTTCCTAGTTAAGCGAGGCAGTCGACTGATAAGTTGGCGGAAAGTCGAACTGCTCCGAATCGAAAATACGCGACGCGCGGAAAATCGTTCGTCGCCTTTCCGTTCGCGTTTCTGTCCGTCCGCTTCCTCGAGATTCGAGCTACGTGCCGCGTGGTAGGCGAGAGTACACATTTTTTTTTCCCCCTTTTCCATTCGTGCGACGGTAGCGATGTATGTACCAAGCGGAATATACACGTGGACGGACTTGCGGCCTTCCGATGTATTTAGCGAAGCCGCGGCACGAGCGTCGCGTTTAGAGCCCTCGCCGAACAATGAGTTCGTTATTCCTCGCTTCTCTCGGTCCCTTTCCCCCCCCCCCCCCCACCCCTCCCCTCCGGAACTCGCAGTCAGATAGATACTAATTTTTCTTTTTTTATTTCCCTTCTCTCCTCTTTCGCGAGTCGCGCCACGTTTCTCGCTATATCGCTGCCTCCGCTTCTTCTCAACTTTTCCCTCGTTTCAAAAGCCCACGTAATAAGCTCCGACTGGCGAAAAAGTAAAAAAAAACAATTGAAAAAAAAAAAAAAAAAGAAAATAGGGAGGCAAATAAAAATATCAGAGTAGAAAGGCCAGTCGCTTAATTTCGCTAATCAGTCTGGGAAACAGAGGATGCATTTCGACAGTGGCCAACAATTTCCGTGTGTCACTGATACGGTTCGCTTCATTCGTTGGAACTCGCCTCACTATTTTTCGTCAATTCATCCGTTGGAAAATCGCTCGTTGCTTTTTTTTCGGATTAAGCTGCTGTACGAAAAAAAAATTTTTAGTGCAGTGAATGTAAAAAAATGCATAGGTAAAAAAAAATAATAAAAATCGAGAAGAATTTTGGAGGGCAATGGCGGCGGTGCCTGTTAATATATTAATATATTTATACAATGTAGCACAAGCCAGGAATGTTATTTCATGCGCCACGATTGTTCGGAGACTATTACGCAAAATTGAACCGATCAATGTCAGTAGCCACGAAACTCGGATCATTTATATGATAATGAGCTGCTCGCCAGGTTGTCCTGCGGCAATCGGCTTTTATGTGAATTCTTGCGACAGTGCACACCCCCCTCCCCCCTCCCCCCTTGGAACACGCGACTGTAGCTCGCGTTATTCGAAACTTTTCGCCGTCGCCATTTCAGCCACTCGTACGACAAGTGCACTTTTTTCTATCTATCGAAAAGTAATATAAAAATTTCCCGAGACTCACTGTGAAATAAACTGTAAAAAACTTTCGGCTTTCGAATAATAATAAAAATATATTTTGCTCTACAAAATAAAAAATAAAAATATATTTTGCTCTATGAAATAAAAAATAAAAATATATTTTTCTTGGTTAAAATGAACGATAATACAAAGATTTTTGGTCGAGGTTTAATTTTCATCCATTATAAATCCACACTGATTACACCGACAATGCCCTATTGTCCTCGAACAATATCGCGAAGGCGCACGTCGGAATTCAATTCGGACGAGAGCAGACCACTTCGACTAATCGATAATAGACTCTGTCGTGTACAACGCGATGTATATACACGTATATAGCATCTGCAGGACCCGCGAGCGATCGGTTCCGGCGAACGAATTGTCATAGCCGTCAAAGTCAGAGGGGTCGTTCGAGTGTTAAGCGAGAGTCGGCTACGATTCGCGAGCGATGGAATGACATTCGCCGGATGATATTGAATTTCGTATGAAATTAACTATGTTTTTTTTTCGACGATAAAACAGAAGAAAAAAAAATTGGCGCATGTGAATATATTTTGTACGGACGATTTTTTTTATTTATTTATTTTTTATTTATTTATTTTTTATTTATTTATCAAGTCGAAAGAGCGTTAAAAGAGACTCAGCTACAATTCTCGAGCGATGGAATTTCATTCGCCTGATGATATTGAATTTCACATGAAATTAACTATGTTTTTTTTTTTTTTTTTTTTTTTTGACGATAAAACAGAAGAAAACGAAAAAAATTGGCGCATATGAATATTGAATGTCGCATGAAATTAACTATGTTTTTTTTTTCGACGATAAAACAGAAGAAAAAAAATTGGCGTATGTGAATATATTTTGTACGGACGATTTCCGAGTGGCTCATTGGGGTTTTTTTTTTTTTGCATTAATGCAAATTCGTTAAAAGAGACTCCCATGAAATTAACTATGTTTTTTTTTTTCGGCGATAAAACAGAAGAAAAAAAAATTGGCGCACGTGAATATATTTTGTACGGACGATTTACGAGTGGTTCATTGGAGGGTATTAATGCACGTTCGAAAGAGCTCCGAGTACGCAGTCGATATACGCTGCAAGTGAAGCGCGAGCATCCGAGTTCGAGTCGTGAATTAGAGGGTTGCGGTGGATGAGAGAGAGAGGGAGAGAGTGCGGGGAATGTGAAAAGTCCTCGTTTCTACCGGGATAGCCTTCCCCTCTGCCACTTTGCGGATGTAACCGACCGCAATAAATGCCTTGTCGAGAGGCTGCGCTCTGGCTGGCTGTCTCTAGCACGTATGGTTACCTATAGGTACTATAGGTACCTACCTATAGGTACCCAGTCGCTCTACGAGCGAAATGGAACGGCGAGGCTTTCGTATCGGAGCATCGAGCGTCTAATACTCTTGCTGCAAGTGAATTCTTCGTTTCTGCCGCCAGAGCTGAAAGTGAAAATCCGCGAAAAAAGAAAATCCAACAGTTTTCCTCTTTCATTCCGGGATTTTATTATCGAACTTCCGCTCGATTTGTTACTTTAGTCGTTTTTTTAAAAAACAGGTGGATTCGTGTTGAAAAAAAAGGTGAACACGACGGTCACTGAAATCGAGATTTCAAGTCTTCGAGAAAAATTCAAAACTTGCTGGAAATGAATTTTTCGTTTCTGCTGTCTGAGAAAAGAAAAACCAGCAGTTTTCTTCTTTTATTCCGGGATTTTATTATCCAACTTCCGCTCGATTTGTTACTTTCGTCGTTTTGAAAAAACATCCACCTGTATTTTTTTTTTTTGCGTTGAAAAAAAGGTGTTCACGACCGACGTTGAAATCGAGATTTCAGGTCTTTGAGAAAAATGAAAAACTTGCTTCGGCTTGAAGGGGGTTAATTAGCGAGAAATGGGACTAATTGCGTCAAGGACAAGTTGCCTTCGGTCCGGTTAAAAAATTCAATTTGCTGTAGTAGCGAACAAGAAAACGGTGAGAAGAGGGCAAATGGGGGGCAATAAAGTTGATTAAAAAAAAAAATGTAATTTTTTCTGAAAACAGCTTTTCACTTCTGAGACTGTAATTTTCTTCGCGACGAATAAACCCAGCAACTCTGGAAACCAGCGTTTGTTATATATATCTGAATGTATATCTATATATGTATAGACGTATAAATATCGGCTGGTTCGGCCGAACTCTGATCCAATCCCCTGGCGACAAACCAGCCAGTTGTGGAAGCCCTACCATTGCAGTTCGGCTCCCGAACATGCGGAAGAATGAGCGCCCAAAAATAGAAAGCACGACGGGGCTCACACCCGGTCCAATTAAATTAATTGCAGCGCCGGGACCTTCCGATTCCTCTCTCTCTTTCTCTCTCATCGACCTCCCACACTTCAACCCTCCACAACTCTCCACGCGTCACGCGTTCTTCATCGCGGCGCCCGCACTTTTGCCGGGTCACTGATCAAATTTCACGAAGATCGTTCCTTTTTGCCCCCCAATTACCGCTATTCTACGCCAGGAGACCCAAACGTGTCTTTTGAACAGGAAAAACGTTCGAATACGAAAAATAGAAATAAAAAAATAGGTTGAAGGAAGGTCGATGGTCTATTGGCAATACGAATATTGTAAAAAATCATAGATATAGTATTGAACAATCTTGAACCACAAGAACATTTTTTTTTGAATTGTTGAAAATCATATAATATTGAACAATCTTGGACCACAAGAAAATAATTTTTTAATTTTTAAAAATCATAGATATAGTATTGAACAATCTTGAACCACAAGAAAATAATTTTTTAATTGTTAAAAATCATAGATATAGTATTAAACAATCCTGTACCACAAGAAAAAAATTTAACGTATTGTCAATAAACTCTTTTATGACCAGAAAAAAAATCAGGTTTCGTCAATCTCAGAGTCGAACTCAACGGTGAATATTTCCTACACACCGATTCTGTTTTACCGACGGATTAATATATTCCCAACACCCACGAAAATATCGCCCTTATGCGCTATACAAGCGAAGATATATATTCCATTCGCTCTCCGGAGAGAAACGAAGGTGCTGTGTGTATATATACGTAACCCTTGGTGAGAACCCATGAATAGACGTTAATGCGAAGGGATTGATGGACTCGGGTGCGTTACAAGACCTTGGGGATGGTCTCTGGACGCGACGGACGAAATACCGGAAGCTCCATTCGACTCGTGACGCCACTGAGCCCGGCGTCGCCCTTCGGCCGGCGACGAACGTCTTCGCCCCCCCCCCCCCCCCCCCCCTCCCCCCACCCCCATCGTCGCCATTCTCGTCTCCAACGTTGGGTTCAAGAACGCGAACTCCCGGCGAAGCCGAGACGCATGACACCACCACGGCCAAGTGACATTCCGCTGGTAATGCCATGAATACGAATAAGACGGTGTAAGCTCCCATATAGACCAATGTATGTATGTAATGGGAATAAGGGTCGAAGCTGATGGCAAAGGGCGAAAGGCTGGGACGTCTGTCGTAGGCTAAGGTCATTTCCAGGGCTGAACATAGTTTCAATTTGAAGTCAAAGTATCGGAGATTTGGAAAACATATATTTTTGTACGTATTTTTTGTAGGGAGAGGGTAGAAGTACCGTTTTTGGGCACTTTGGTGCCAATTGTGGGTAGTGTTCCTTCTGAAAATTTGCGATTTTTAAGGGTCAACTTTAAAATTCTGCGAAAAATTGAAAAATCGAGATATCGCGTTCTGCTTGATTGCATTCTCTTCGTTGAAGAGTCTTCTTTCGAATGAAAAAAGAAAATCCTGATTATTTCGAGGCGTTGAAGAATTACACCGATTTTAGTGAAGCATTAAAATTCGGGAATATTGAAAAATCATTTTTCGCGTTTTTGACCTTGAATTTTTGGTTTTTCGGGCTAATCTCCGTGATTTTCGGAATCAGCGGGAAATTTCCCATCGGATAGGGTTTTAAAACTTCGTTAAATCGAAAATTTTTTTTTCGTCATTTTTTCGCCAAAAACGCAAGGGGTACCCCTTCTAAAAATTTGCGATTTTCGAGGGTCAACTTTACAAATCTGCAAAAAATCGAAAAATCGAGGTATTGCGTTCCGCCTGGCGGCATTCTCTTCGTTAATGTGTCTTCTTTCCAACGCAAAAAGAAAATCCCAATTACCTTCAACCAAACAAAAATGACACCGATTTTAGTGAAGTGCCAAAATTGGGAAAAAGTGAAAAATCATTTTTCGCATTTTCCTCCTACAATTTTTTATTTTTCGGGCAAAAATCGATCATATTTGAAATCAGCGGGAAATTTGCCATCGGATAGGGTTTTAAAACTTCGTTAAATCGAAAAGTTTTTTTTTTCGCCAAAAAAACGGCAAGGGTTACCCCTTCTAAAAATTTGCGATTTTTAAGGGTCAACTTTAAAAATCTGCAAAAAATCGAAAAATCCAGATATCGCGTTCCGCCTGGCAGCATTCTCTTCGTTGAAGAGTCTTCTTTCGAACACAAAAAGAAAATCCCGATTATATTGATCCAAAGAAAAATGACACCGATTTTAGTGAAGTGCAAAAATTCGGAAAAAGTGAAAAAACGTTTTTCGCGTTTTTCTCCTAAAATTTTTTATTTTTCGGGCAAAAACCGGTCATATTTGGAATCAGCAGAAAATTTCCCATCGGATAGGGTTTTAAAACTTCGTTAAATCGAAAAAAAAAATTTTCGCCAAAAAAACGGCAAGGTTTACCCCTAATAAAATGTTGGCAAAAAATGTAGGCATGAGAAAATAATGTAGTATAAACTCTGAATAGCCCTGACGATAGTGCCCCGACACACCTGTGGCTGAACTTCCCTGCAAGCTTATTCGCCCAAAGACTCCACAATTTCCCAGAGTGCGATAGAACCGACGAAATTTCCCAGAGCGAAAATATACTCGTGGACGAAAATATTTTCTCGCGCGGATAAGATTAACGCGAAGCGAGAAAGGACATTCTAATATTATCATCCCCCCCGCAAAGCACAGCGCCTGAAAATTTCTCGGTATTCGAGGTGCGAGAATTCGTAGAACGCAGAGGAAGCTTTGCTCTTATCGCTTCTCGCTCGTTTATATATTATATCGCTATTTTCCTCTCTCTGCTCACCTTTAGCGACACTGCAGACGAATGCACGACTGGTTTATTCGCACGCTCGTTCGACTGATGAACTTTTGCCAACAGTCGCAGCGCATTCGCCCCGACGCATTATTATCACGAAATGTCAAGCGAATATCACGCCCAGCTGAATGTGCGCTGGCTTTCGAGTGACTTGCGAAATTGGGTCGCCGTCTGTGGAATAGCAAACGCAGCGTCGTCTGTTGCTGCGAAGCGATGAGACTTCTTCTACTTGAGTATGAAAAGCGCGTCGGGGGTCGGAGACTGCCGGGCCGGAGGGGAGGGGGGGAGGGGGCAGGGAGTGTCGGAGTAGGAGGGATGAAACGCATTCGACGCGCACTTTATCCTCTGTGACAGCGATTTCGCAAAGGGGAAAAAGGAGCGCAGACGAATATACGAAGAACGTAAACGCTGTGAAAGAATTGTAAAAACTGTCTGCGACGCGACTTCAAACTCGGCGTGACACTAAAGAAGTCGGTAGGCAAATAGACGATAAATTAGAGCAGACACTGAGCGAGCTTTTTTAATTTTTTTTTTCGAGAACTTTAAAAAAAAATTAAAAACATGACGAGAACAATGTTAAACGACTCAGTGGGAGCTGCAAGTAGTACTGATCCTTTATGATCATACGTGAAAAAAAAAAAATACGAGAACAATGTCAAAAAATGTAACGTTGCCATAAGAAATGTAAAAAAAAATCGACAAAATAATGCATTCGAGTCGAATTCTCACGAGCAGCTAAACAGTTCGATAAAATATAACGAGTGAAAATTCTCAGTAGTACTGACCCTTTACGATCGGACGTGAGTCGTTTATTTCAGCCATGAAATACAGTCATAACAACGGTTACAGATAAATTGGTCCTATAATTGTAAACCCAAGAACATATATTTTTCGTAGCTGCAAGTAGTACTGACCCTTTATGGTCAGACGTGACAATTTTTTTAAAATTCGAGAACAAATACCAGATAATAATGATAAAAATGACAATAATCCAGTCGCGATCGTCGGAAGGAGATAGCAGGATGCACCGAACGGTTGAACGGTTGAAGCAGAACCGATCAACAGAAGCTGCAAGTAGTACTGACCATTTATGATCAGACGTGAGAAATTTAAAAAAAAATACGAGAACAAATCCAAGATAATGATAAAAATGACAATAATCCAGTCCTTATCGTCGAAAGCAGATAGCAGAATGCACCGAACGGTTCAACGGTTGAAGCAGCACCGATCAACAGAAGCTGCAAGTAGTACTGACCCTTTATGATCAGACGTGCGCTTCGCGGCGGCAGCTGCCTCGCGAGAATTCAAAAGCGCCGGAGCGAAATATCGCGAACCGACGTACGAATGTAGTACAAAGTGTATAGAGGGCGCCTCGATCTGTAGATTCAACCTGCGCTATCGTACAAAGCAGGGGAGGGTGGTAACCCAGCCTCTCCCTCCCCCACGATCCGGAAACACGGGAGACGGTACAGGACACTCAAACGTGCGGTCTCGCATTCTGAGTCACGTTAACCAATAGTTTTGTCGTGGCGCAGAGCTCGTAGGCCATACAGAATTGACTGTATATACGCGAGACGTGTGTACATAGCATTGGTACCTTAGCTACCCTTAGCTAACCTGCAGCCCCTTCCCTCATCCCAAAGCCTCTGTGGTATTTGAGTAATGCTTCTCCTGTTCTCGGAACATAAACGTCCGCGCTCCGGTGCACCACCGGAGGTACATTATATACCTACCCCCCGGTAACACATAACTCTCTCTCTTGTCCCCCTCCCCCCCCCCCCTCCCCCCTCCCTCCTTCCCCTGCACATTCGGAGCCAGGGAGCGGATGCTGAGGGTCACATATCTTCTCCGCGCTTCGCGGACTGACAAAAATCATTGTTTTGTCTACGTATATATAGTTATATAGTTCGTATATATAGTTATATAGTTGGTGTATATAGTTAAGCTACGGGGCCATTGATTTAGTAGCCGGAGACACGATTTTCCGTTGGTAAGAGCCTCGCCTCGCACCAGACTCCATAGAAATGCGTTTTTATTTAAATATGTGATATAAGTTAGAACTCGGTCGGTAATAGAAACTGTAATTCAATTTTCTGACGATTGCTGCGAGATATAATAATTTCCGTCAGTATTCACTTACCGGCCGAGCGAGGAATTTTCAATTCAATTTTTTTTGGTCTAATTCAATTCAATTTCTTGGGAAGTGGAAGCGAAATATTTTTCTGGCGGAGAGATAAACGCTTCGGTTTTCAAAGGATAAATTTATTTCTAAATTCGTCGGAAAAAAAAAAAATTTATAAAAAAAACTATATAACCAGAATGATGTCTTGCTTTGCGAGGTACTTAAGTGCACTGTTCACTGAAAAAAATTAATAGTTGTGATTACCAATCGTTGGTCATAGCTACCAATATTTTAGTAACTGCAACCAATATTTTAGTAGATCGAACCAATCACAACTACTAATTTTTCTCAGTGTTTGCGATTCGTCGTATCTCTTTTTTTTCTCAGGAGAAAGGAGAGGGTATCTTTTATCCTCTTTGATGTCATTTATGTTCACCGGACATGTGTTTCGTTCCTCAGTCGCTTTTCGTTCGAATGCGAGGAGAGCATCGACACTCGGCTCAGGCGACGAGAGCGAATAGTGGCGCGGATAGGACGTCAGGGGTCGTGAACCGGTCGCCGGTGGCGTCACAGTGGCGGTCGCCTCGAGGTCGCAGGCGTACAGACTCGACGAGTACCCACAGGGAATGTAAATCATCTGAGATTGCCTCTGGAGAGATGTCCTTTAACACAGAAACCGGGGATGGTAGACCCAGAAAGACCCATGGCCAGGGGTGAGGGGAGGGGGGAAAGGGGGTCGAGGGGGGGGGATGACTTTTTACACCGAAAAGTCTCTTTTTATCGCATCCTCGTCGTGTGCGAAATTCCGTTGAAATTCATGCACCGAGACGAACGTTGGAACCCAGCAAACCTTCCAATTCGGTGACCGCCTCCGAACCCAGCATTGAATATATTTAAATAATCCGTCGCGACGTATATAACTATATAACGCGTGCGAATCGTTGTCATTATACCTATATCGTCGAATAACCGATAACGCGATATGGGAAGTGGGGGAGGGGGTGACACGGAATATAGTGGCATGGATTTCCGGAAATTTCTATAGACGCGGATTCGCTGATCCTATATTACCGCGGATTTTTCCGGGTTAACCCTATCGGCAACCTGGTCTGCTGTATTTTTTATTCGAATTGCGCCACTTTCGTTTGACGAGATTTCTGCTCTTTTATCCTTCTTTTTTTAATTTTGCTTTTTTTATTTGATTTTACTTCTGCGTTCTGTGTGCATAATTTTTTTTTGCTAGCATTTTTTTTGGGGGTAGGTTTGCCTGAAATTTGTTTTTGCATAATTTTTTCCTATTGCATCAATTTCGTTTGACGAGATTTCTGCTCTTTTGATTATCCTTCTTTTTTTTATTTTACTTTTTTTATTTCATTTTACTTCTGCGTTTCGCGTGCATCATTTTTTTTGCTAACATTTTTTTTTGGGGTAGCTTTGCCCGAATTTTGTTTTTGCATAATTTTTTTCCAATTGCATCACTTTCGTTTGACGAGATTTCTGCTCTTCTGATTATTCCGCTTTTTTTAATTTTACTTTTTTTTATTTGATTTTACTTCTGCGTTCCGCGTGCATCATTTTTTTTGCGAGCATTTTTTTTTGGAGGTAGCTTTGCCCGAATTTTGTTTTTGCATAATTTCAAAGGATAATTCGATATGGATAAAGCAATTTCGAAAAGTTGCCTCTGCCTGTGTAAATTGTAACGCAATTTGCTTTACGAGCTTTGGAGGCAGAGGAGGGGGGAGGGGAGGGGGGGGGAGTAGCAGATGAGAGGCATTAATGCTGCATCACTCGGTTCAGGTTGTCGCGGTACGTTCGTCTTTATACGAGTCTATCCAATAGTTATATCGCTCTCTCTCACTCTATATGTCTCTCGGGGGGCGGTTATGCGATATAGATAAGTGTAATTCATCCAGCGGCAAGTTCACTGTTAAATTGAAGCGGAGTGCCGCGGCGAATCGAATGAAACGCGTTCATTATACCGAGAGCAGCGTACAAAGGCTTTGTAGTCGCGCTGCCGTTGGTCCTGCGGGCTATCCTCGTCTCTTGTCCCCTTCGTAGCCGCCGGTGAAAAGTGATACGACCGAACAGCGTCTCCGTCTCGACGGCCTATCTTGATATCCACCAACGGTCCTCTTCCTCGTCTTTTGGATGTTAAAAAGACTCGTTTGGCGCGTCGCCAAGTGGGACACGAAAAATGGCCAAGTCCACGGCGCCCAGACACACCCCACGTTTTCCCATGTCCGACGGGATCAATGGGGGGAAAATGGATCGTCGCATAATAAAATATTTGATCATTAGGAAGGATGTTCAAAAAATAAATTCAGGTGCTCCATTTTTTGCTCATTTCCATTCGAAAGATTTCTCGAGAATTTAATTTCAAGAAATGAAGATAAAAATAATAATAATGATCCTGCCCTCGATCGACATTTAGTATTTTTTTTCTCATGTCCAATGGGATCAATGGGGGGAAAATGGATCGTCGCATAATAAAATATTTGATCATTACGAAGGATGTTCAAAAAATAAATTCAGAGGCTACATTTTTTGCTCCACTTTCAATCGAAAGATTTCTCGAAAATTTCATTCGTAAAAAAAAGAAGAAATAATAATAATAATGATTCCAACGAAATCAATGGGGCAAAATAAATCGTTGCACAAAAAATAAATGCAGGTGCTCCAATTTTTGCTTCACTTCCATTCCAAACATTGCTCGTAAATTTAATTTGAATTAAAGAATGAAAGAAGAAAAAAAAATGATTCAGCCCTCGATCGACACTTACACCGTAGTTTTTTCTATTCCCATCGACACAGTCACAACCCGATTGAATAACTCTCTTATAATCCGTTGGGAAGCGCCGAGGGCACACACAATTATGCAAAGTGAGTTAGAGGGTCCGCCGAGGCGAAGACTCACCTGTATAGACGACCGTGGAACTTGGTTTTCTCGTTGCGAATTTAATTTCCACTCGTCACTGCTCTCCACTCTCCTCCACTGCTGCTGCTGCTGCTGCTCTCCACTGCTGACGCACGTCATCTCGCTAGTTTTCCCTCGATTCGCCTGGACGTCAGCGAGCTCGCGATCGAAGGGAACGGTGAATAAAAGTGTTAGGAAATTTCTTCGAATCGTCGCTGATAAAACGAACGTGAGATGAAAAGCAGCAGCAGCAGCGGCACTGCTTTGCCTGGGTTCAGAGTCTCCGATGGAACTCGCCGGGGAATCGGGATAATCTACTTTTCATTACGCGCGCCAAGGCGCCAGGTTTCATTAAGGGGCCTTTCCCTTCCAGCGCACCGATATTGACGGTACAACGCTGACTCCATTTTTTTTTTACAATTTTTTTCACAGTCTGCCTTTTTCGCACACGCGAATCGTAACCCCCAAGAGAGAAATTTTCTTCGCAAGTGGAATTTAAAACATCCGCCGGTGCGGTTGAATAATAATAACTTTCGAGTCAAACAGATTGGAGCGTTTCGTCAAATTAGCTTTTTGCGATTTTACGTATTCTCGTCTCGCGGTACAAATTTTTTCCATGGTTATATTATTACGAAGTGTCAGAGCTGTAAAAAATAATCATATTTCTTTCCCAACGTTTTGTCGCACTTTTTACGTGGCTGTAAATTTTTTTCTTGCCCAATGTAATTTTTTTACCCTTCTGTGTAATCGTCAACGAGACGTTCTTAAATATCAATAATAAGCACCGTTTTTAATAATAATAATAATCACCGTTTTTTAATAATAATAATAATCACCGTTTTTGATAATAATAATAATCACCGTTGAATTTTATTATTATTTTCGACTTATCGAGGAACTTTCGCATTTCTGAGAAAAAAATGCGATTACCCGATTAGGCAAATTGCAGATTCGTTACAACGGCGATAAAAAAAAATATCGTCCTTCGAAGGGTCAGCGAGGATAAAGTCTCAGTCTAATCGAGGTTCAAAGAGAGAGCCATGCGGCAATTGCGAGAAAAAGTGCGAATATAGCCGCCGAGGGTCGAGAGAGGACGAGTAAAGAAGCCAGAAAAATTAACTGAAACCTAATTTGCATTCGCTGCAACGAAGCGTCTAATAAGTGCCCAGGCGTCCCTTCAACCCGGTGAGCTCCATCCACTCAGCCGTGGGCCATCCACTTTTCTCCGGCTCTCGCCTACTTTACCTCTATGTCTCTCCGTTCCCCTCGGTCAGAGTCTCCGGGGTTGGCCGAGCGTCGCCTGCACATATATAAAATATATATAGGTGGATATGTTTTTTCTTCATATTTCGCGAGCCATTCCAACGGTCCAGATGTGCAAAACCGTGTCCACTGTATCCGTCGCTGAAGTGGCTCAGCATCTGGACACTCGTGCTAATATAATACATAGCCACGGTCGTCGACCAAGAGCTGTGCAAACGAAAAAATAAAAAAAATTGCTGGGTACGTTCCGAGTGCTTTGCGCCTGAGAAAAACCACGAGGGAAAGCGAGCGGAGGTAACCCTTTACTTTTGGAAAAGATACTCTCGTCTGTTTGCTCTCGTAGTGATAAAAAATAAAAATAAAAATAAAATAGTAAATATAACTACGAGAAAAAATAATATTTTCAGTGGCAAATTTACCATAGAAACATTTACCGAAAACGAATAATATTCAATAAAATAAAAATAATATAATAAATATACCTGCGAGAAAAAATAATATTACCAGCGGCAAATTTACCATAGAAACATTTACAGAAATCGATTAAATTAATTTGAGTAATTTTGTTTTTTAGCGCAGATTCACTCTGCTTTGGAGACTCGAACAGATGTCTTAATTAATGAGGTTTAATTTCTGACTCCCGTCTAATTTTTAACGTGGAGCAAACGTCCTAAAAAGCGTCAAAACTCTTTCATTTCTAGGTTAGAATCTCAAAGGGAGCACGTGGCACTATAATCCGCCAGCAATTAATACACCATGCTGAATAAAATTGTAGACCTTTTTTCCTCGAGTAATTGCAGCGCCCGAAGAATGATAATCGTCATTAATTAAACTGGCGAGACGAAGATAACGCGAAACCACCGTCGCTGCTTCACTGTGACTGCGAAGTGAATATAAAACGCGTGCTGCAATTTTTTATGGGGTGTACTACATTTTTTTTTAATTCGCACGCCTAATTAGTCGGAATAAAATCTCATTTGGAAGAATTTGAGAAAACCTGGTTTTCCAGATTTTCTCAAACTCTTAAAAAAAAAAAATTCCGATGCAACGTCTGACGTAGCAAAACAATCAGAGCTTTTTTGCTCGTGACGAAGCTTCTTGGCTCTAAGGCCACCCGTCGTTTGATTCACATCGCCAGTCCTCCGTTTTTATTCCACACATATAAACACACAAACACACATTTACACATCCTGCGATATATTTTAAGTCTCGACGGACGCGTCTACCGACTCTGAAACTAATTGTTATTTATTGCCTTTTCGGGTCGCAAAGTCGACTCTATTATATACACAGTGGCTATGTATTTCCTAGGCGCTGAATTTCATTTCGTCTCGGTAAATAAGAAGGGTGATAAAACGTAAAAAAAAGAGGAGGCCATGCGTGGGCGTCAAGCGCATTTTTATGGCTTGGTAACCACCCTTGTCGCTGCAATAACGAGAATATGCAATTTTCCACATTTTTATTTGACCTTGTCTACCCTTCATCCGACGTTGAAAAAAATTTAAGAGCTTATTTGACTGCTGTACATTTCGTGAAAAATTATTCTCAGCGAATGAAACCATTTTCGTTTCATTGCAATGGAATTCCCGTTTGTCTCAGAGAGGATTTCCGTCTGACTTTAGGGGTTTTAAGCCGAGACGAGATGACCAAAAAAAACTTTGGAGCTTTTTCCCATTTGCTGTTACCAACGTTGGAGGGAAGGTTGGAGTGTAGCTACCAATTTGATGGACGAATGTTGGTCACGCACACATTCGTTGAAGACCCTTTGCAACAACAGCCGAACAAACACGAACATCGATCAGCAGCAGCGAATGATGACATCAACGAGTGTCAAGAGGTGCCTACGTTCGGATCGAAGTCAATCGTAACTGTACTGCGGCCGTTCCCCGGAGATGTTCCCTCGCTTGTCGACCCCAATCTTCGTCGTGCGACGCCGATACCATCGCCTTTCTTCCCAACTATATTTATATATACATTTCTTTCACTGTGTTTTTGATCTTTTTCATCGACCAGGGGCGTTAAAGTGGGCGACTCACTTTGGGGAAAAGTTTCGCGACTTGACGGTAATTCTGCGTTCTACTTTCGCGAAAGTGCTTATATACTTTTATCGAGACTCACTGGCGCTGTACTTTTGTGTATAAGTCGTAAAACGATTTGCAGTTTGCTATAAAAATTCAGTGGGTCAGACGAATCATAATTTTTTTATGGATTTAGGTATTTTTGTACTCGGTTTTTTGTGTAAATGTTGGATTTTTCAAAATCCAAGGGTATATTTTTTTTCGAGGGTGTATAAATATTAATTTTTTTTATTGTGACTTAGTTTAATGTTCGTCGGTTGAGCAAAAATTGTTTTTTACCAACGAACGCGGCTGAAGGGCTAAAAAAAATTTCGCACACGATTGAAATGTGTAAATTTTCGTCCAAATGTTCAACTTTCCAAAATCCAAGATTTCGATTTTGATTAATTGAAAATATTATTTTTTTTCATTGTTGTGACTCAGATTAATGTTCGTCGGTCTGGCAAAAATTGTTTTCTATCAACGAGCACGGTTGGAGGGCTTAAAAAGATTGGGCACATGATTGAAATGTTAACCGGTGCCAATAAAGTGGCGTAACAACGAGGTTAAATCACTCTTTCAGGTCGCGGCTGTTTCCACCCCTCGGTTACATTCGCAGGTAAACGACATTTCCAGGCTGTAAACAAGCGACCCAGATACACCATCGGGGGGGGGGGGGGGGGGGGGATTTATCTCGCCGGATTTGCAATTTTATTACCAGCAACAGCACTTCGCCCTCTGGTACGGGTGCGTTTTATGCGATAGGTATGAAGACGAAGGTAAAGACGACTCTCAAGCACACCCTACTCCCTCAGCTATTACGTCGCTTACATTGCATTATCCGGACGGCGATCTCTAAGTGCTCTGAGCTTCGCCGAGCTTCATGTGCAAAGCCATTGAAGAATATAGCGAACTTTGCGACGGTGTAAAATCTCCACGCAAGATTGATCCAGAAAAAAAAATCGATTCTTGCCTTTTTCTACTCGAATTTTCCATTTTTCGGTCAAATATCCATTTTTTAATCAGCAGGAAATTTGGGATCGGATAGAAATTTTTTAACTTTGTGAAATCGATTTTTTTTACAAAAAAAAAACGCAACGCTCTTCTAAAAAAAATTTAGATTTTTGAGGGTCAACTTAAAAATTCTGCGAAAATTAAAAAAAGCCTTGTTGAAGAATTTTCTTTCGGTCGCAAAAAAAAATCCAGATTTCATTGAACCAAAGAAAAATTACATCGATTTTAGTGAAGTACCAAAATCATTTTTCGCATTTTTCCGGCGGCGATTATGGTCCTCACGATCCATAATCGTTACCATTAAGCACTTGCCATGTCCTATATATTATACAAAAGGATCGAACCCCCCCTCCGCGACTAGCGGAACTTTCAAGCCCAGAAGCTCCGACGGCGCTTTTCTCCGTTTCCACTTTCGTCAAGACGAAGGCAGCTGGAACTTACCGCGACGTTCTATATTATGGTTATGACATTCGAAGCCGCGAGAGAACCCTTCAACGAAAATTCAATCGACCATAGCCTTCCGGAGCACCTCGACTGCCGGTTCTACGTGTCGACTGTAAACTCAACGAAACTCTATTTCCTCGACGGGTGAAGTGCTCTCGTTCTTCCTCTGCATATATATGAACCATGTTTACCCCTATACATATATGTACTCAATACTTTTTTCGTATTCTAAACATAGGTCGCATCTAAGACTCGATTGTCAATGTTCAAAGGAAGCGATTGTCAATGTGCTTCTCGATTGTCAATGTTCAAAGGAAGCGATTGTCAATGTGTGTCTCCCAATCGTAACAAACTGGGTAGTTATTATTACACTCGACGACATAATGCAAGCTATATGCATGCAATTCCATCCAAGTTCCGTTTCGAATTTCGAGCCGCAGGGAAATCACCGCGAGAAACTCCGGACGCGCGTGTAGAGTCGCCCGGCTCGGTGGAATATTGGACGCGGTTCCGTGTCGCGCTGAAATCGACTATACCGACAATCGCATTTGCCCCCCCCCCCTCCCCCCTCCCCCCTGACAACGCGAATAACTCACGATCGAGTGACCCTCGATTTGCCGCTGCGCGACGGATTCGGACGTATCGCTGAGCCCGAATTCCTCGCTACAGTTCAGTCTCGCGTAGCTGTCGCATTTTCGGCATCGAAGCCGCAGGAGATTTGGATTGGACTGATTTTGCGACGGACCAATCGGACGTGAGCCTGAATTTTTTTTAGATGACAGTTTTAGATGACGAAGATTGGAGTTGTCGGCAAAAATGGTTCGCTTGTCTCGTGGAAAAATCTTGAAAAAAAAAAAAAAAAACGGAAAACAGAATAAAAAAAATCTGAACACCTGAATCGGCCTGAATTTCGTTTTAGATGACAGTTTTAGATGACGACAATTGGAGTTATCGGCAAAAACGACTCATTCGTCTCGTGGAAAAAAAAAAAAAAAAAAAAAAAAAACCTGAACGCCTGAATTTCGTTTTAGATGACAGTTTTAGATGACGAAGATTGGAGTTATCTGCAAATGGCTCGTTCTTCTCGTGGAAAAATCTTGAAAAAAAAGAAAAAAAAAAAAAAACTCCAGAAAACGTCCTTGACCCAATCTTGCGGGAATATTTCGCCGCTATGAATGAACCAGAACCTTAAGAGCCAAATGGACGAAGGAAATTTCGTATCCCTTATCCTCTCATCCCTAATGCTCTCCTCTCCTCGGGGATACATAAAGCATATATATGTATATACATATATCCGCGAGGGAGGTCAATCGATTTATGACGGGTGAGATACAGAAGTGGATTTATCGTTCGAGTGGCTTGTTTTCTTATCCCAGCTCGCGTGGAAGAAAATACATAGGAAAAATATGGGAAAGTGGCACATTGGTGACGTAAGTTTTCATACCTTCTTTTATAGGGTTGACCCTTATTTTCTGCGACTGGGGACTTATCACTATTTTTCTATCAAATGATATTGAATGTGTGTCACTGCTACTTTTGACGTTTGATTCACAGCTTCGTAGTTGATATTTACACAATTGAGTCGCGTCTTTAAAGTGACAAGAAACATGCACCGATTGTACTTTGGACGGAGAATGGTGAAAGGGAGACACAATGGACACTCTTTCTGACTCACTTCGCCCTTCCGGGATAAAATACACGGAAAATAATCAGAGCTCGACGGGCCTCTTAGCTTTCGTCGCATTCAGACTTGGCGAGTCCCTTCTTTTCCTCCTCCCCCTCCTCCTCCTTCTCCTCACTCTTGCCCGGCAATTTTTCTATTTCCCGTTTTCGCTATTCTTCCTCGAGGGAGACTCGTAACAGAAAGGTTTTCTCGTCACGAACAAACAACGTCGCACACCCGAGTAAATCTCGAGTGGATATTAAAAGCATTCGAGGGTCACCGGGGCAACTCGTGTCACCTTTCGCTTTTAAATTACTTAAGGTAGGCCAGCGTCGAAGGGACCGAACTGATTTTGTTGCGAAAATTTCGGACGGAATTTTTAGTTTCAAGCCTTTTCTGTCTTAATTAGGCGTCTCGTGTGGACGTTGCTTCTCGAGGGACACTCAGCCGGCGCCTCGAGTGTCCCAACGTCGAGCATCTTCCTAATTGCATTTTCACTGAGAGAGTCGCTCGGCTCTCCGAAGCCACAACGTTGAAATTTCGATATCGCACGCGTATCTCGTCACCGAGTCATCGGCGGTTATTTTTTTTTATTAAAAAAAAATTATACTAACGAAAATAAAAAAATAAAAAATTATTCTAACAATTTTTAAATTACATTAATAGAGGATTCAAACGACTCTAAAAAGTTATTATGACGATTGATCGTTATAACAACTTTTTAGTAAAACTTTTTAGAATCGTTCGAATCCTCTATTAATATAATTAAAAAATTGTTAAAATAATTATATTTTTTTCTATTTTCGTTACATTCCAACGATGCAAACTTCATCATCATAAGTATTCGCAATTTATATGTAGACGTCTGTTCGGTACTCGAAGCGAATTTTTCGGACGTCCAAGTTTTGTCATTAACCTTGAAACGTATTTTCGCGCGATTTCGAACACGCGCGAAATTTAATAAGGTCGAGAAAATTAAAAAAAAAATCTCAGGTGATGTCGTTCGTAATAAGCAGCGCGTGGAATGGATGAAGCACGCGCCCTTAAAACACGGATGTAGCGGCAGAATTTGGAATGCAGCAATCTCCGCACGAGAAGACGTTCCGCTTCCGGGCGCAGGTCTCCGGAATTTTCTCTTTCCGTTTCCTCGTCGGCGTCGTCACGTTGGAACACAAGCTCCGAACTGAGGGAAGTGCATCGACGAGAAATGGTTAGAAGCACTACAAGCTTATACGCAATAGACGATGCATTATTCACGAGGCGAAGTACGAAACTTTAATAAACCGAGAATGAGAAGGAGAGACCCTCAGTATAATGCAAAGAAGCGAAAGAAGAAGAAGGAGAAATATTCGAGACGACTTCCGGGAAAATCTGAGGGTAAGAAAGCTTCGCCGTGCCTTTTCGCGGCGAGCTTACAGCTCGTCCTTCGAGCGAGTTACTCGAGAAAAGAAAGTTCGAAACTTTAACCGACGTGTCGAGTGCTCGATCTTCCTACTTAGGAGCGATAACGGCGACGAGCGGATAAGCTAATAATAATTCACGGATCGTCTGTCAGCAAACACTAAATGCAGATTGTGCGAATATTTTTTTCTAGCTACTGTATTTTTTTCAATGTGATTTTTGTTATTTATTAATTCCATACTGTAATGATTATCAAACAGAATCGATCATTTATTCGTCTCGACATTCAGCAAGAACATTTTTTTTAGCTACTGTATTTTTTCAATTTAATTTTCATTGATTGATTAATTTAACACCTTAACGATTATTAAACTGATAAAAGATTAGGACCTTTGAGTCTATGAGTCGTTGCACAGTCGATAATTATTTAGATAAAAATAAATGGAGATTGTACTAATATTTTTTTTTTGGCTACTGTATTTTATAATTTAATTTTTTTTTTATTTATCAATTGAACACTTTAATGATTATTGAACTGATAAAAGATTATGGACCTCGGTGCTCGTGAGTCGCTGTACAATCGATCATTTATTCGTCGCGAGGCAACAATTCCACCAGCAATTAATGATTCAGTCGTAAACACACCGAGTTACATCCCAGGCCTGGAATTCGGGGACTGAATGGGCACATATAGTTTAATTAACGTGTACCGGAGTGCCAAACGAGGTTCTACCGGTTCCGCGAATGCACCGAGCTCTGCTGTACTGTAATAAAGGGCCTGGGCGGAAATTCTCCGCTCCGAAACGCCGCAGTTGTGCCAACGGACTCGAAAATGGAACCGCACACTAATCCATGCTATGATCTTGTTAGTGATAAGGATCTCGATTGAATTGTCGTGTTTCGTATTACAATAGCAACTCTCATCACAATTTATTTTCTATGTACGACATTTTTTTTTATTCCATGCAACAATTAGCAATGGCAATCGAGACATAAAAAAATATGTCAGGCTGATGTTTAACGTCGATCAAAATTAATGTTCGTATTACAATAACAACTAACGTCATAGTTTATATTCGATTTATAAAATCAACGCATCGGATTACATCAGAATTTTTTTTTTAATTCCATGCAACAATTAGCTATAGCAGAGACATCGGAAAATATGTCAGCCTGTTTAACGTCGATCAAAATTAATTAATCAAGCCATTGAACTCTTCTTTCTGTTCCAGTTGTATGCGGAGTCGGAGTTGACGTGGCCTATCACCAACACGTCATGGGGCTTTACGTTACGTGAGGAAAATTGACAGCGTGTACTTGTAAATCGATTCTCGCACTAAATTGAGCCATTCGGGATAAAAATATAGCCTTAGAGCCATATATACCACATTCAGTGACCCGTAATTTGAAAAAAAAAAGAAAAAAAAATACTGGAATATATATTGAAGGTAAGCAATATATATTCCAGTATTTTTTTTCTTTTTTTTTCATATGTGAATATTTGGAAAAGTCGTATTTACTTCTCCGACGATATTGGAAAATCCCGGAAACCCCCCAAGAGTCTCAATTTCGACGGCATAAATTGGTACCTTTCCTTTTCCGATCGATCGACGACCCTCGTCGTCGCCAAAAGTTTTGCCGCGTTAATTGCTTACATGTATCTCGTCTGATATCGGTTTAATTACAACAGTTATGCCGAGAGGAAACTCGGGGCTTTCCTGGGGCTTCGCGAGAGGGAAGTTATCAATTTGATTATGACTCCGTCAGCCGTGGCACCCTTAAGCCCCCGGATCTTGAGAAGTTTACGCGTCTTACACTTTAGGATATACAACCTGCTCATCTCTCGTGTTTTGCTCTTCGTCTATTTCAGCGCTGCCTCAGCTCTGATTTTCTTCCTCGAGATAACGTGGGTCATCACACTTTTCGTGCAAATTTGCCTGAGGTACGTCATGAAAAAATAACATAAAATAAAATAAAGCTGCACATTTTGTATGCGTTAATTTATTCGCAAATCGACTCTTATCAGTGGATAATAGTAAATCGTCATAAAATGATCGTAAAGTGTCCTACAGAAAAAATGACAAAGCGCATCTAAAAAGATATCACAAGGCATCTGCTACGAACTGGTTCAATAGATTCGTACCCTGGGAACGTTTCCTGCGGTTGAATCCATTCACGGGGAGACTACTCGATGGAACTTCATGTAATATCCATTAATTTCCGGACTGCGGTAGTCCCAGAGCTCCGATTGAATGGAGGAAACACGAAGGTCGATGAATTAATCAAACGGATTGTAATTGCAGCTTATTTCCGACTAGTTCTTCGTCTGCTCGAATTAAAAATGAATTGGATTCGACAATTTGAGGATCAACAGAAAGTCTGTTGACCCTAAAATTCCCTCGATTAAAAAAAAATATATCTGAGCTAAATTCGATTCGACAAATTTGAGGATCAACAGTAACCCTATTGACCCTCAAATTCCCTCGAATAAAAAAATATATCTTCGCTGAATTCGTTTCGACAATTTGAGGGTCAAAGTAACCCTTTCAATCCTCAAATTCCCTCGAATAAAAAAATATATCCCTGAATTCGATTCGACAAATTTAAGGGTCAACAGGATTAACGCCACGATTTTTTTTTTTTTTCAGGAACGATGAGTCGTATTGTGCGCGTTGCTGGTCAGGCGCCCTGATGATAACCGGCGGCTGGCGAAGAGCATTCTTCTATCTGCCTCTCTCCTGCGTCTTGGCGTGGAAGCCCCACAGGCTGTGGCTGTCCTTTGTCGCCGGTAAGAATGAAAGAGCTCTCGCTCATTCCCCAAGTTTCAAAACCCCTGATCCTCGCGTTAACGCTCTCGCCAACTTCTCATTGACGCCAGAGTAGCTTGATTTACGAGGGAAGTCCCTCGGAGCACCGGTAACTGTTATTATTCCGCCTTCAGAATCGCACCCAGTCGGCTGACGACGAGAGCAGCGACGAGCCGCAATTTCTTTCCAACTTAATTAACCCTGAAATTGTATTGCTCGCAGCTGGACTTCTGGCGGTATTGTCTCTGCTGCACATCGCCTCGAGCGCGCTCGGTCGACGAGGCTCTTGTCACGGCGGCAGCGGCGCCGACTCCGTCGGCGAGAGCCTACTCAACTCCAGACCGGAAAGCTACGACCGCTTTGAAGAGGTTCTGGTAGGAATTGCCTTCCCTCCGAAGCTTCTGCTACGAACATTCTTACTGTCTCTGGAATTAACGAGTTGATCGTCGAACGACAAATGCATCTGTCGCTTCTGCCAAGTTTATTGCCTGTGGCACTTGTCGTGATTTTTTTTTTATGTGCAACAATCATTATGTTAAAATTTGCATCGTTGGAAAGCAATGAAAATTGAAAAAAAAAAAGAAAAAAATTCGAATGAACTCAAATGATTTTACTGGATATAAAAAAGTTATTATAACGATTAATCTTTATAATAACTTTGTAGAGTCGCTGGAATAATTTTAGGATCATTGGAATCATTTTTTTATTTTTTATTTTTGCTGCTGCGAACATTCTTACTGTCTCTGAAATTGAGATTTTTATCTGAAGAATTATTTTAGAGTCGCTAGAATCATTTTCGAATCGTTGGAATAATTTTTTTTATTTTTTATTTTCGTTGCATTTCAACGATGGAAATTTTAGCATCAAAATTTGATGTTAAAAATTGATAGAATTTTTTTTGTCGCCAGGTGACCGAAGTCCTGGACGACGGAATGTCGGGTCCGACGGGACGTATAGCCGACAGCGACGGGGAAATGTGACACGAGCGTCAGCCCTCGTGGGCGAGTGAATCCGACGAGGACAGCGAGCCCGAGCAGCGAACATGTCAGATCGCGACGTTGTCCTAGTCTTTTCTCAGCAGCGACGATATCGGTAACGATACGTTGCTGCAGACGATGTCGTACGGACATCCGGATGATTCGCAGGAGCAAGATCTCCTTCGTCATTGACGTAAATGAGAACAAAACGAAGAAAACAAAATAAAAGTCGGAAATCGAGAGACTGACGAGACCTTTTTGACAAAAGGTCGAGGATATAGTTCTGGGAAAAAAAAAAGCTTTTAGCGTTTTCCAATTCCAATTCCCGAGACTCAGATCGATACGAGAAATAAAAAAATCGGCGGTGTAAAAAATTCGAGGAGACAGAGTTGGAAATCCGTTCGAACGGAGAGTCGAACGAGTAAATAAATCAAACGAGAGAATAGTATTCGTTGAACACGAAGTATCGTCGACGTTGCTTCTTGTTCGGCGGATCGAAGATTATATTTATTATTAACATACAATTTTATACGTAACAGTGGCTATATCGTTCCGCAATTTAAATACCTAAGATTGTATAATGTAAAACCCGCTATCAAAGATCTCTATCGCGCTAAAGATATATGTATATGTATATACCGTTAGGAATTACCCGCAAATTCGTCACGTGGTCACGTGGTGCTCCACGGTATACATATATTGGGGTGCCTCGCCAATTTTTTAATTCGTTTTTCTGACATTTTTTAATTTGCATCTCAAAAAATGTGCGCAACACCCTAGTATATATATACGTAAATATGTATGTATCATAAATTATTATCATGTTGTACACGTATTGAAGTTGATAATAAAACTATTGAAAGAAGATTTTTCGGTCATCGTTTCCGATTCCGCGACCTATTATAAATATCGGGAAATTTTTGGTCTTGCATCCTAATTATCGATGCGACGTGGATATTTTTCATTCTCACTGATTTTCGATAAATCGTTATTGAGCAAAAATCAATTTTATGATTGATTAAAACACCGTGGAAAAAAAATCATCTGATAGAAATAATAAAGTTTATTGTCTGTATCAATGCCAGCAAATTAATTTGGAAATGAACGAAAAATTCCTCTAAATTCAAGTGACATTTGCTGACATTTGTTTTATCGAAAGTGTGTGAGTAAAATTAGATGTTCACACGTCCATTAAGATATTAATAGTAATCTATAAAGTATGTTTGGCCGCAAGCGAAGTTTTACTTAAGACGAAGCGATTCACCCGTCCGACTGGTGAGTAACGCGTTTATATTCTCACTATGACGCAAATTAAGAAAAATAAACATTCGAATCGTTCGATTGAATCGAGTGATCGATACTTTTAAAGGAATACAAGCGCTTGCGCTCGTAGTGAATACACCCTTTCGAATTCGAGCCGTCTTCAACTATAATACGATCGGCAGGTAAGCGTGGAATGCTCGATGCAATTACGCGACGTTGCCGCTATTGTCGGAAGCTTTTTCCCGACAAGAGAGAACATCGCTGTCCTCGATGTTGGTCCAATTGAGCAACTCGTCGAGAACCGCAGTCAACAAAGGATTGCCTCCTAATCGTTTGATCTCGTCTCTCGCCGATTGGTCCAACTCCTTCAGAACCGATCGCGTGTAAGCGAACGAACCGAATTTCTCCAACAGAGTTATGCAGTACTTCTTCACATTTTCGTCCTTCGTCCGTTGGCGCAGAATATCTGTGGAAAGGAATTGTGAATTTTAGGAAAAGTAAAAGTGACGTGAAATATAAATGAAAATGACTTACTCATAACTTGTTTGTCCTCCGGTTGACTCTGAATTGCATGGATGATTGGAAAACTGAACTTTCCTTCCGACAGATCTTCACAGTAGCTTTTATTCTCCGAATACTGTAACAATTATAAATAAATTTATAGTAAGTGTGAAGATAAATTCGATTAAAGATGTATTTTGTGAATACTTACGTCTTGCATGCAAAGGTTGCAATAATCGTCGCGAATTTGAAAATAGAGACCGAGGATGCCGGTCAGGTCGGAAAATTCTTCCTTGCAGTCGGAAAATAGTTGCATCAGTCTGACTGCTAAATTAAACAGGCCTCCAGTCTCTGAAACACAGCGATTGTTACGATTTTATTTTACGCTCGCAACTTTAAGCTGCAAAAAAAAATCGTATAATTACTTTTCATTGTCATGAATCTGTATTCCGGTTCGGTGGGACATATGTAATTATCGCGCCAGTAAATTTCGATTCCTTGCCCGCGGTGAAGCTCCAACAGCTGCTCAGTGTAGACTTGGGTCGCCTGTGGGAGTGATTAATGATTCAGCGCGTTGATTATCGTCGATCAAACGGCTATTCCCGCGTGAGTCAGCCGCCGGGTTATTTACCTTCGGATGGTTGAGAGCTATTACTCGCTCCAGTGCGATAAACAGGACATAATTAGCCGCTGAAATAGTTCGAGCTACGCCGTAAATCGCATGAGCCACGGGAATTCCGCGACGAAGGATCGAATTATCTTGGATATCGTCTATCCTATAAAAATACAAAATATTCCATTAAAAATTCGAATTCATATTTTGAAAATTGAAAATAATATGAAAATATTCTAACGAATATTCTTACATCAGAATTTTTTACCACTCTTGTTGAAAACAATTTTTTTTATCGAGTCGAATCACAAAATATTCAATTAAAAATTCGAATCCGTATTTTGAATATTGAAAATAGTATGAAAATATTTTCACATCAGAATTTTTGACCGCTTTTGTTGAAAACAATTTTTTTTATCGAGTCGAATCCGTATTTTGAATATTGAAAAAAGTATGGAAATATTCCCACGCCAGAATTTGCGACCGCTTTCGTTGAAAACAATTTTTTTTATCGAGTCACAATTTTTTTTTATCTGACGCAAGATAAGCGAGTGTGGTCATAATAAATATGCGTATTTTTAGTATAAGACAAAAAGACTCACAGGAGACTCGAGTTGTGTAACATCTGCGTTATATCGCCGACAGCCTGGAGCTTCTCGATCGGTATATTTAACCAATAGTTCATGGCATGCGCCAGCTTGGCGCGAATCTTCTTTCCGGGAACTTGGAGGATGTAGGTAAAAGGCTGAAGCAATTTCTGCAACGAAATATTTTTTTTTATTTGTATATATTTTTTTATAGAACTCCCACCTCCAAAAATATTCTTGTCTATGTGTATAGGGTAGACGTACCTTTAGTGGCCACTGTACCGATTGTGGCCATTTTTATTATTTTATTCTCAATTTTTTTCAGATTATTTTAATTTTTCGAAAAATTTATGTCAATTCACTGAATCTGCTCGATGTTTTTTTTATGCAATTCAATTTTATGTTTTATTCTTTTGAATGTTATGGCTACAATCGGTCCTTAACATTATTTTTTTTTTTTTCAGAGTACAATTTGTGAATTTTTTTTTTCAGAGTGAATTGATATAAATTTCAAAAATGTATATTAATTCACTGAATGATCCGCTCAGTGTTTTTTTTTTATGCAAGTCAATTTTAAGTTTTATTCCTTTGAATGTTATGGCTACAATCGGTCCTAAGATGGCTAAAAATGTAGTGTGTACCCTATATAGGATATTTGAAAGTACCATGCCCGCCGTTTCGGCAGTTCGAGCGCGCAGCAGACGATATTTCGCTTCTGCATCGGCGTCGCCTGCTCAGTCGAAATTTGACATTGACAAATAAAGACATAAATCGGAATATCTGTGTATTTTTAAGTGAAAATTTTTCAGTTCTTTCGTCACTTGCTTTACGATTCGGTGAGCGATACGCGATACGCACGTTTTACGATAAGAATGACGATTGTCACGAATGTCGCCGAGAAATTGACAGTTATGAGTCACATAACCTAGTATCATCATAACACTGACGATACGCGAAAGCAATGATAAAAATTTAACGCAATAGGAATACAGAATTAAGAGTAAAATTTTCGAGCAGTGTTTTAGGTGTGTTTCATTGATCAAATCGAATAGGAGGGCAAATAAGGTCCCTTAGCAACTAACCTCGTCCTGCTCTTTAACTCCCTTCTCGGAGTAAGGAATGCTACTTTTCTCCGCCATTTCTTCTCTGTAATTGGCAGTTGTCGTCGATATGGCGAATGCACGCATAAAATATTTGATATGTCGTTTATAAACAGCGATTTTGCGGCGGCGACGAATGGTCGATGATAGTCGGCGAACGCCGCGTTTGCGTCTGACAGGAGACGGCGATCACTAATGCGGCGTTTTCTGCGCTGATCGACGATATAAGTTATCGCGACTGCAGTTGCGATTTGAGCGCTTCGACGGAAGTTTTGGGAAGCTTTTCGTTTCAGAGTGTTTTCGAGGTAATATCGTTTTTGGGGAATCCCCGATGAATAAATTACCGACAGATGGTACAAACACTATTTTTGTTACCGACTGAGCACGAAAAAAGGGGCGATTTTCGACTCCAAGAAATGGCCAATAGGTGGCTTTTTTAGCGCGGGAAATATGCAAAAAAAAATTCTAAGATAATTAATTGCGGAAGATTAATAATAACTCATTTTTAGAACTTTACATACATTTATTTAATAGCATTCGTATTTTGAGGATTTGTTACATTATATAAACATAGACATTTTTGTTTTTTATTACGCTAAACTCTAAATTACCTGCTACTTCATAAAGCTATCGTAATTCTAAGCATGCAGTATTCCATCGTTATTTGGTAAAACGTGCGTCATGATAAATACACATATTTCTTCAGCTATCGCATTTCCGCTTCGTTTGTTTAGCTTTTCCTGTCGCTTTTTTTTCGTGCAACTTTTATCGTTGCTACATTCGCTCTCAGAATCATTCTCGCACTCCGCAAATCCATTCATTCTCATTTTCGCTCTTCCTAAAGTTTACTATCGTTATTTCGTTTTATCCCTTTTCCGCTATGATTAAGAATCGAAATTGTGTTCGGTACCTTCTCGAGAATGCATTTTGTATTTTGTTATTTCACATCAATGAGGTTTTCAAAGGTTTTTCGCGTCCGTATCGGCGATCCTTGGCGCAGATTATCCTTATCAGAACACTCTGGCAATGGAAAATGTTGTAACTATTATAGCAATGATGAATTTTTCAAATCTTTGAGTCGAGGATACGATTTTTTTTTTTCTGTTTTAATTCACCGTGAGAGACATTATCGTGCACATCGAAATAGGGTATTTTTCAGCGAATTTACTTCGAATTAATTAATATTATCTAGATACGTGGGAATTCAAAGGAAGCACAAACCCGAGATGCCGATTCACGTTTTTCGGCATCGCGTTACACACGGTTCCTTTTTATTATTGTCCACAGATACTTAAATCCGATTTCGTCAATGTCTGCTTCAATTTATTCGCTTTTATTTTTGCTCTCTCGCCTTTTTTTAATTCAGTTATACACAGCTCGCTTTCAACCACATACGTACGATTGGTCAGAGTTGGGATTTCTCAACTATAATAAAGATTCGGTACTTTCACTGTTAGAAAAATTTGAAACTTTCGAAATGAACTTCCAATGTCGGTTTTTCAAATCGCAAGCAGGATTATCTTACAGTGTTTTTCACTATCGTACTTTGTTTCTGAGGTGTCCGTGTATGTGCATTTTTAGGTCTTGTCGTTTTTTTTTTAGGGAAGCATTTTACCCAATTTCGAAGTAACTTCGAATAATCTGCCGAATAATGCGGATATAGAAATGATAGAAAAGCATTAAGATTAACATTAGGCATTTTATAATTTCCACGTTAAGACCAAAATTCGTAAACCAATTCGCCCTAAACTTTAGTCGATAATAATACAAAAATATTGTTAAAGTCATTTACGTGCGTTATAACGACGTACACATTTTTTTTTACATTTACTTTGTCCCAACAATCGCTTCCACAGGCGAATTACAAACGTTCTTCGGGAGACGAAGGATTTTTGATTTCTTTTTTTATACGAATAGACTTCCAACGAGTGTTGAACTTGCTTTTTTTTTTACCAAACACGATGTACAAAAAATAAATTATCTTAAGGAAACGAGTTCTCAATTAAGGATATATATATTTTTTATTGATCCAGCGAATGAGGTTTTAAATTTTGCGAGGATTACAGTCCCAATACTGAAAGAAGTATTTTTTAAAAATAAATGCGCTTTTACGTCTCGGCAGTGATATCTGACGATGAGAAAGTATAGTTTACTTAAGCACTGAAGTTTATCCGTCGGTCTGTGTCTGTGTGGGCGCGTTTTGTGTTTGTGTGAATGGTGTGTCTCGCTCTTATCGTTTATTAGGATAATAATACAAAGTAAAATTAAAAAATAATAAGAACTTCGAACGACCCGTCGAGGAAACACAAAGATACAGACTGCTTATCGAACTATTAATACTATTGTTATTATTGAATATCATCATGTGGCTTATGTCGTTATGATACATGGATACTCGTATGAGACGTAAAATTAAAAAATAGCAAAAGTACAATAGCGTTTATCGTCGTCGATTCGATGAAGTTACAAACGTGAAGCGTTCACGCTCGACGAGCACCTGAGTTTTTTTTTTTCAGCGTCAAATGCGGGCGTCCGGCGAGCCGAAAGCACAAGTTTCACGTAAATCGAGGTATAAGCATAATAAAAAATAAATTGGATAGCAAAACGGAAAAATCCATAAGATAAGAGTGCTTAGTAGCAAGTATAAAAAAAATGTTTTTAAATACAAGAAAAGATAAAACAGAATAAATAAATGTTAAATATTGGCAGTGGGTAATTGTAATCTCGAGTTAGGTACTCGGTTTATATACTAAATCGCAAAGAAAAAACGTTCTGCAAGGTCGAAACGATTCAGATGCAAGAGCTCGAAATAAAATCAATTCTTATTATGATCGTCTTGAAAAAAATAAAAAAATAAAATAAAATTGTGCTGACCTTTATAAATATTTTATTTTGGCAGCAAGAAAGAGAAAAGATGGTCATCTTTGTGTTTTTCCCTCAGTGCAAATAAATGATAAATTTTTTTTTTAAACGAGGATCGATTGTCGATCGATCGCAGAACGTTGCTTCGCATATATTCCAGGCTAATCGTATACAGAGACGTTAGACGTGATCCTTTACGATTCCTTTACCCATCTTTACGCAGTGGGTATCCGTTTTTTTTAATCGTGTTCGTGTTATCAGTGTATAAACGCGATTTCGCGTCGAGGTGTATAATATATATATGCATACATCCGTTCGTGGAACGGAAGTTTATTCGCGGATTTTTTCCGCGCCGATTGAAGGCACCGATCGCTGAACCGAGTCAGTCACAAAAACCCAGTGAACGAACACTTCGCAGAAAACCTACAAATAATTCTCATCGCGTTCGTTCGAAATTATTCTCATCGAATGTATTCGACTTTAATCGAATCCGCGACAATTGCCGAAAACCGTTGGTTAATTCAGCGAACGGTGTTTTCATCCTGTCTCGTTTTATTAATCCTATATATAGCCGTTTATAGTTATCTTATACAAATACCCAATATGCATTGCCGATTCAATATCGATAATTATTAATTAAATATCCTATGTAATAATATATCTCGCTTAATAATACAATATCACACTGAGCCGGCTGTGTGTGTCCATCTATTTTTAGCCCGCACTTCGTCACTCACTTATGGATTTATTTCAATACGGTTTGTCATTCGTAATTAACAGAGTGGTCCAGTTTTAGGCGCGACACCAGTTTTTCTTTTTTCGTTTGTTAGTTTTTTTTTTTCGTACGGGGTTTCGGAACTCCGTGACGCCTACGACGCGCGGCGAACGGTGTGTGATTTATTATCATTATATTGGTACAAATGGAATTGTTTTTTTCGTTTTTTATGATTTTAAATCGTTACTCTTTAGTAGCACTTTCGAGTGCACGTACATTTGCGCACTAGATCGATTTCCTTCGTGTATCGTCTGCCGTTGGTGCAAATCAAGCGGACCTGAAAATAAAATATCCACAAATTTGATGGATTACGTTTGGAACCAAAATTTTGAGTTTTAAGTGCAGTGGAGTTCATTTACCTTGCGTTGTTTGGTTTTTCGCGGTAGGCAACAGGAGTTGCCGCAGCTGCCCCAACATTTGGCTACTTTGACCGGTCGTCGGCTGCGACACCCGTTTTCGCTGTAGTACTCGCGGGTGTGCTCCTTCCGACACGTCGGGGCCTTCTCGCAGTATCGTCCTTGCCAGCCGGTCTGACAGCGGCAGGAGTAACCGTTTCCGAAGGGCAACGCCACGCATTGTGAACCCTTTCTGCACTCGTTGCCGGCGCAGGGGTCGTTGCTGTTCGCTCCCATCGCTGGGACGACGATTTCTGTCGAATGAAATTAATTCGTGAATCAATGAATCTCTTAGAATATTTTCGCGTCCGCATTTGTCGATTTTTTTGGCGGCTCTTGGTCGATTTTCCACAGGTCGGTTAATTTTTATGTGTTAAGCGTTGAGTCGGTGTAATATATCTGTATTTTTCCATTTTTTAAAAATACTTTCTCATTATTGTACTATTTTTTTAGGTTGCCCGGACTGATTTTTTCACTGAGAAAAATTCACGGGAATAAAAATGTGAAATATAGTGTGTTCTACTATACAAATAGTCACGGGCTCCATCATTTGGCCTCCGGTTTAATTATTTATAGTTGAGGGAACGATAAAAGCATTGTTGTCGTCTCAGGCATTTTTCTGAGTGTTCTTTTGCTATTTTTGTATTATTATTTGTAAAGGGACTTCCCCCGTTCTTTAAAAAAATCAATAAATTTCCAACGAACGAGCCTCACCTGCTGGATCGCGAGCAACGTGTTCCTGCTGCATGGAAGCTTCATCCATACTGCTCGCAGCGCTCACAACACCAGGTTCAACCGCATCCCTGCGAGCTTCGTCCTCGGCTTCCTCCTCGCCATTCAAGCAGCCCGGTGTCACTCGATGCATCTTCGCTGCATTACTGAAGTCCACCAGCTTGTGGTTTATCCACATCTCGGAGATGCACCCTTTAAACAAGACAAACGTTTACATTTCATTCCACTCGACGGTTGTATGCCTTCTATATACATAAAATAGGACATGGCTGCTTCGTTCGAAAGCGATTGAAATTTACCTTGGAAGCTCGTGACGTTTCTCAGATGAAATTGCTCGAAAGCTGTTCCGGCTAATTCGGGAGCAACCCCACCGACGTACATTCTCGTTGTGAGTTTTAGGTACTCTCTCGGGCCTTCGTTGATGATGCTTCTCGCGGGTCCGCGATCGACTCGCATAGTGAAGTTCTTTTTAATGGCGAGAAGCTCGGCCATGTGGGGCTTCCCGTCGGACACCATCTCGTAGCTGTACATCGTCGAGGTGGGATAATTGCCGACGTCGTAGGATACACGGACGCGTCCGTTGAAAAGTTCGACCGCTATGTGTTCGCCGTTCTGGTCGGTTCCGTCGTAGAGTAGAACCCCGTTTTCGTGGGTTGTCGTGAATACGATGGTCACATTAGCCTCGGGCCTCGTGCGTAGCGGCTCCAGCTCGACCAGCGAGCTGTTGTCCACGAAGCTCAGGCTCGTCAGGTACTCGCATCGTTTTCCTATAACGAAACACAATGTTTTATTAATTATTGTGTTGATTGCATCGTTGGAACGCAGCGAAAATAAATTAAAAAATTATTACAACGATTATAAAATTATTCTGAGGATTGTAAAAATTTATTTTAATGATAAATCGTTATAATAACTTTTTATACTCAGTACGGATTTTTTGGGTTCGTAAGAATAATTTTTTTTTCTAATTTTCGTTGCATTCCAACGATGCAAACTTCAACGTCACGATTAATTAAATTACTATGTAAGTTTTGAATTCCAGCGATATTTTAATACACAACGTGTTTTAAGTTTAAATTGGGTCGTATTGGAAGAGGCAATTTACTTACCAGTGTAGCCGGGATGGCACTGGCAAAGATAATCCGCGGTGGAGCCAGGGGACGGCTGGAAGCAAGCACCGTGCTGACAATCGTGGTGAGCGCACGGACTCGTCTGCGGATAAAGCATCGCCGTCGAAGGCGCCGCCTCGCAGTACCTCCCCGTGTAATCCGCCGCGCATTTACACTCGTAATCGTTTATGCCGTCGATGCAAGTAGCACCGTTCTGAAATAGAGAACAATAAAAATGATTTTTCACTTTTCCCTTGCCGTTTTTTTGGCGAAAAAAAAATTTTTCGATTTAACGAAGTTTTAAAAGCCTATCCGATGGGAAATTTTCTGCTGATTCCAAAAATGACCGGTTTTTGCCCGAAAAATAAAAAATTTTAGGAGAAAAACCCGAAAAACGATTTTTCACTTTTTCTCAATTTTGGCACTTCACTAAAATCAGTGTAATTTTTCTTTGGATCAGTATAATCGGGATTTTCTTTTTGCATTCGAAAGAAGACTCTTTAACGAAGAGAATGGCGCCAGGCGGAACGCGATATCTCGATTTTCCGATTTTTTGCCGATTTTTAAAGTTGACCCTCAAAAATCGCAAATTTTTAGAAGGGGTACCCCTTGCCGTTTTTTTGGCGAAAAAAATTTTTTTCGATTTAACGAAGTTTTAAGACCCTATCCGATGGGAAATTTTCCGCTGATTCCAAATATGACCGTGTTTTGCCCGAAAAATAAAAAATTTTAGGAGAAAAACGCGAAAAACGATATTTCACTTTTTCCCAATTTTGGCACTTTACTAAAATCAGTATAATTTTTCTTTGGATCAATGTAATCGTGATTTTCTTTTTGCATTCGAAAGAAAACTCTTCAACGAAGAGAACGCCGCAAGGCGGAACGCGGTATCTCGATTTTTTGATTTTTTGCCGATTTTCAAAGTTGACCCTCAAAAATCGCAAACTTTTAGAAGGGGTACCCCTTGCGTTTTTTGCGAAAAACTGACGAAAAAAAAATTTTCTATTTAACGAAGTTTTAAAACCCTATCCGATGGGAAATTTTCCGCTGATTCCAAAAAACACAGTTATTTGCCCGAAAAATAAAAAATTCGTGGAGAAAAACCCAAAAAACTATTTTTTTTTCTGATAAACTGCCAAAGTGACCAAGAATCGGGAAGATTTCGACGTGGAAATAATTACCTGGCATAAATGATTAGCGCAATCATCCAAGTTTGTGGAACAATTGAGACCGGCGAAGCCGACCGGGCACTCGCAGCTGTAGTGGGTCTTGTGGTCGACGCAACGACCACCGTTCTCGCAGGGGTCGTGTCCTTTTGTGCAAAAGGGTATTTTCGCCTCGCAGTATTCTCCCATGTATCCCGGTGCGCAGTCGCATCGGTAGGCCTGAACGAGGTCCACGCAGGTCGCGTTGTTCGCGCACTTGTTGTCGGCGCAATCGTCGACGTTGCTCTCACATCTGATGCCCTCGTAACCGGGGGCGCAGTCGCAACTGTCACACACCGACTTAACGTCAATTGAGATATTTAGCCCGTTATTGGATCGCGATCGATCCGCCAACAGACAACGCAAGCTCTCGAATTCCCTTTACAAAGGGATTCGAATCTATGTCACTTTACCAATTTTTTTTTTCAAGCCAATTCAGATGTACTACAAATTCTTGTAATGCAATATTGCAAAACGTGCGTGCCAAACGATCACAATTAAATTACGAAGGGACAAATTTCGAATTGCGTGCGTGATAGGGTAGAAGTACCGATTTTGGCCACCTTTGGTCCCATTCTGGCCACCGACTTCGAAAGGACAGAATTATTTGTATCGTTAAAAAAAAAACAATATTGTATAGATAATCTTGTTCATTTGTATATAGATACTTCCCAAATTTCAACATGAAAATACACACTAAAAAAAATTAATAGTTGCGATTACCAATCGTTGATCATAGCTACCAATATTTTAGTAACTGCAACTAATATTTTCGTAGATCGAACCAATGATTGGTAATCACAACTACTAATTTTTCTCAGTGCAGGAAAAAAAATAATTTGAAATAAATTATAGTGAAAATGGCCACAAATGGTGCAGTGGCCACAAACGGTGGCATCTACCCTACTTTATCTACAAAGTTGGGGAGCCGAGCTCGATCCAACCCCGATCTACATGACATTCTCGTGTATCAATCGAGGCAACGAAACTCTACTGATTTAACTACCTGAATCTTCCTTCCTCCAGTACTTTACAAGTTCCGGTGTTCCTGCAAGGATTTCCATAGCACGCGTCAATTTTATGTTGACACCGGTCCCCGTGATATCCTGGCGCGCACTTGCAACGGAACTTCCGGTCCGGTAGCGTCTCGCAAAATCCTCCGTTCTGGCAGGGGACGGTGTAACACACGTCGCACTTGGCCAATACCTCGGCAGGCTGTTTGGCTGCACGGAAGAAAGGTCTACGATTAATGAGCAATTTTAGTACCGTTCTGAGGTCTCGGGCCAAAAAAATCGAACTAAATAGACGGGAATTCGCTAATTACTCAAACTCAAAAATTATCGCGGCGCTGTGATTTTTTGATTTTTTTTTTCTAACGATCGAACGTTGATTTGATACTTACTTTTGCATTGAAAGAGATTCGTCGGCGCTGTTAGAAGGAGTTTGTCCTTCATCGCCGGCGGCTCTTTGCACATTGCTATTCCTGGCTCAACGTCCAAATCTTTTTTCACCCACTCGGCGAGCCACCGCAAATTGCAGTCGCAGTACAACGGATTTGAACCCAATGCTCTGGAAAAAAAATGTACGTTAATAATTATTTCAAGACTCTCCTGAGTTTTTTTTATATTAAAATAAAATCGGAGAAAAATGCAAAAATCGAATTCTTTTTTTGACGAAAAAGGTTGCTTATGCATTTTTTAATAAATTAAATATTTACGTACAAGTGAGTGATGGATTCCAAGTCGTCAAAGGCTCCCTCGGGAATCGTTGAAATGTCGTTGCCGTGAAGAGAACTGTATTAATGATATTTAATTTTAATATTTAATTATGCTTTGAACTGTTTTAAACATTCAATAAAAAAAATCGTAAAAAATTAGCTTACATGAGTCTTAGCGATTTCAGTCCTGCAAGTGCATTGCGTTGCACACACTGAAGCTTATTGTAGCTGATGATTCTGCAAAAAGACAAAAGACACAATAAGCTTACATCCAAAGGTCTCAATAACAATTCACAAATCAGTCTATAATATTTACAGATGCGTGAGTTTCGTTAGATTCCTGAACGTGTCGTTGGATAACATTCCTATCTGATTGTTGCTCAAGTCCCTGGAAAAATGTAAAAAATAACAGTGATCAGTATTTTTTAATTATCAATGCAACAGTAAAAATTGTAGCAAGGTCAAAAAAATATATATTATTTTATAACTCACAATCGTGTCAACATTCGCAAGTGACTGAGTCGTTCAGGATGAATAGTTCTAATGTCGTTGACGTCGAGCAACAGTTCAGTGGTTTCTGGTGGAATTCCTCGCGGAATTTCCGTGAGATGAGATCTGGAACACCTGACGACGGATCCTGCGCAATTGCAGCGCGGAGGGCAATAATCATCGCCCAGGCAACCAAAACTATCCTCTGCAATAGTAATTTAATTTAAAAAATGTACAAATTTCCATTCGACAGTATCTGCACCTATATTACTTACTGTTGCACTTGAACTCGTGGTTAGGAATGTCCTTGACATGAGCATCCTTGAGTCTCGGCGGATCGTGGCAGCGACCGATTATGCCAGGCATGTCGCGACTCCTGAGCCACTCCGCGAACCATTCCAGATGACAATTGCACGCCAATGGATTCGCTTGCATATTACTGCAGACAGACACAATTGCAAGATGAGAGGATGACACTATAACTACACAGTTTATGCTCATTGGCAATGAATGCATAATCATTTGACTCACATGCTGCGAATGTGGGACATTCCGTCGAAAGCTCCTTGCATGACGCAAGTGATGGCATTTCCGGTTAGGTTTCTGAAAAAAAAAACGTTTCATATTAACAGTCGAATCATCTTCTTAATTTGTGTATTTTTTTTCTTTTTTTTTCATTTACGTACAGTGTTTTCAGATGCGTCAGACCGGTGAACATCTTATTATGAACTTCTCGCAATTTGTTCTCCGACAGCAGTCTAAAAAATTAAATACTCAATGACATGTTCATAAATTGGGGAATTTTTATATACTTACAGTTCGGTGAGTTTGTGAGCTCCTTTGAATGCAGCTGCTTCGATTCGAGATATTCTGTTTCTTCTGAGGTCTAAATGCTGCAATTCTGGAAGCTTTTCGAATAGGCCATCAGCTTTGATTTTGTCTAATTCGTTATTGCCCAGCAATCTGCAATTTTCAATTTTTTTTTATAACAGCTTTTTCTTATGGAAATGTATTTCTTATTTGAAAAAAACAGGTTTGAAAAAGACGTACAATGTAGACGTGTAGATAGGCAGATCCTTGGGTATTGAGGTGAGTTTCTTGTCGGAGCAGTCGACGGTGGCGCCGTTGCAGGTGCAAGGCGAGGGGCATCCGCCAGGCAGAATGCACTCGCCGGCCCTCTTGGTCAGTAGCTCCTCGTCGCCTGTGGGCAAATTTTCATCCTGGATACAGACTAGTTATACGGGACGTGCCTGTTCTATTATCTTTCTTTTTCAATCTCCGCGGAGAAGCGGAGACCAGTAGCCGCGAGACGGAATGGAATGCGAATATGAAATGGCGAGAACATATTTCATCCTTCGATACGTATAGCATTATTGTTTTTCGCAGTACAAGCGCTTGCAAACCGTGCTGTGGAAGATGGCAAACATGCGACTTCACCTTGTTAGTGCTGCGACTGCTGCAGTCCGGAGAACGGGTTTACTTTAATCAAATACGTGAGTCGTTTGAGTCGACGATACTTTACTTCAATTCAACAAATCCTCAAATTGCATCCAAAGAAGTTATTTTATTTAAATGAACGACATTAAATAAAATTGTATTACTATATAGTACTCGACTCAAACGAATCCTGCATTTAATTTCACAGTAACCCATTCTCCGAGTGTACAGCGATTTCAAAGTCATTCGGTTCTGTCTTACGTTCTTACCCTCGAACGTGCATCGAAGTATACGTACCCTATTACAGCTGCTCTGTATTTGCACTGCTCTTTTGAAATTCATCGAAGTAAGTATATATATATGTATGAACGTAGAGAATGACTCTCGGCGGACGAACTTCCTCTCTCTCTCTATCTCACCGTAAGTGATTACGACCGGTTGTTGGCTGTCGATTACCTCGGCAGTGAAAATTCACTCGGGGGAAAGAAGAAACGACGGACAAAAAAGAACGACGGGATATTCTCTACTCGTGCGCGCACACACGTGCGATTCTTGGATCGGGTACATAATAGGATCGGGGAGCTTCCATCGAAACACAGAAAACAGATAATAGAGTCGAGGGATTACACTTGTTTCCACAATAGGCGAAAAAAATTATTCACTCTGATATTCACTCTCCATAATTTTAATAAAATTCCAGGCAAATGGCATTTTGCCATTTGTTTGGCAAAAAAAAAATATTCACTCTGATATTCACTCTCCATAAATTTAATAAAATGCAAATAGCATTTTGCGATTATGTGAAAGTAATTATCTGGGGTTAAAAAAGGGGAGAAGAACGATTATTGAGGGTTAAAAGAGGGGGACAACGACGAATGACGATGCGAGTGATTGATGAGACGAAGGGAATGTGGTTGAGGGCTGTTGTCTACCGACCTGAACCGAACCTGTCGAAGTAAGAAGAGATACCGGAAGTCGAATCGTGCTTACCCTTACATTTGAACTTTTCGTCCCGCATAGCATCGATTTTCCTCTTGGCCGTGCGCTTCGGCGACTCGCACTTAGCCCCCGAAGTTTCGATGGGATTCGCGTGGAGATACAGGTTGAGCCACCGCAAATTGCAGTCGCATATAAACGGATTTTTCGCCAGATGAAGGTTACCGATCTTGTTGAGATTCGCGAACGTTCCGTTCGCCAGTGACTTTATGTTGTTGTCGTAGAGAGATAGGAGCGTCAGGCTCGTGAGATCGTGAAACAGGTCGGTTCGTATGCACGAAATCTTGTTCGCGTTCAGCAGACTAAAATTATCACAAAGTTATCACAAAAAATTCTGAATTAAAATTGAAAAATCGTACAATATGAAAACTTACAGCAATTTTAAGCTACCGAGTCCTTGAAACACTCCTCCGGGTAGGTCAGTAATTTTGTTGCCGTAGAGGACCCTATAATAAATAATTAAATAATAAAAATATCCCTAAAAAATTTACTTAAAAAATAATTTCAAGGTTTACTTAAAAATCCACAAAAAATAATCGTCATGATGAGAAAATACTTACAAAGATTCCAGGGACTTTAATCCGTGAAATGCGTCAGCTGCGATTTTCTTTATTTTGTTGTTACTCAAATCACTGAAAAAAAAAAAATAAAAACATTTTTAAATGAATTTTTGGCCAGTTGCATTTTTTTTAATTTCTCAACTTACATTCTTGTTAATTTTCGATAGGGCGAAAAGGCCTTTGGAGGAATTTCCGAGATGTCGTTCTGTTCCAGGCGTCTGTTAGAAAAAAAGCCAAATATAAAAATAAGTTTTGACGAAAGTTACGTACAATTTCGTAATAAAATTACGTACAATTCAGTGGTGTCCTCTGGCAAATGAGTCGGAACCTTTTCCAGGGAATTGTCTCGACAATCGACGATTCCTTTGGCGCAGGTGCAGGGATGCGGACACTGCGGCTCGGCGCTGCACTCAGAGGCTGTTCGTTCGACTAGACCCGAGCATTTGAACTCGTGTTCCTATAGCCGAAGATAAATTCGATCGTCAATTAATTTCTGCGGAGCATCTGCACGTGGAACGCGTCTGCTTCGAGCCCGAACGTTTCTACTGGATCTCAAAATAAACGCGTCTGACCTTCTCAGCATCCGATCGACAAATCTTTTCATTGGACTGCGTTTTACAGATCGTCCACCGAAGGTCACATTTTTTTTTTTTATAAGTCTAAACTAAACATCGACATAATTTATAAACGGAGCAGCGCAAATTTATTTAATGCTCTCGTCATTGGCTATCTTTTTTATTTTTATTTTAAATTAAACTATCGAGTGGGTTGGCTGTGGTCAGTAATGACGATGGTTACGAAGAGTAAGAGAAGAGAATTTTAAGAGGAACGAGAAATTTTCACGAGAAGCTCGGAGCTAAATGTCCGAGCGTTGTCAGGCGAACCATTTCGCAGGATAATCATTGCCGATGTAAGTCCGAAATCATTGGAGAAACAGGTTTTGGTTCGAACGTCGTCAGTGCGAACGATACTATTTTCCATGCGCCGCCTATTTACCTGCAAATCGGCGAGATTTTGTCCCTTGAGATGAGCCGGCGAGGCACATCTCGTGTGCTGTCCGAGCCGCGAAAAGCTCTTCAGGTGCCGAGACAGCCACGACAGATGGCAGTCGCAGGACAGAAGATTGTCAGCCAGCTTCAGGGTCCTCAGCCTCGAAATTCCATGCAGCATTTCCTTGCCCAGAGTCGTCAGCTTATTATTGTTCAGTGTTCTGAAATTAATAAAAATTGTGTTTATAAAATAGCCAATAAACTTGTGAAATTGAAACGTGTGCATTTATTATTATTCCACTTACAAAATTTCGAGGTCCTTCAATTCGCGAATTGCACTCTCGTCGATGCAGGTCAATACATTGTTGTCGAGCAATCTGCAATACAGATACGTTTAAAAAATGTCGAACGAATTAATATGAATATTGATTGATTTTTTTTTTTTTAATGAGAGTGTAATTCACTTACAGATGTTTCAGCGAAGAGACACCTCTGAGAGTCTTCGGACCGATCATCGCGATTTGGTTATGACTGAGATCCCTGAAATTAAAAAAATAAAAAATGTCGTTACGATCCCTGTTGAGAGTTTATTCCTTAAACGTTTCGTCGTATCGAGATATCTATTTTTATTTCGCAGACACGTTGATATTTGCATTGACTTGGCTCGTGTGAAATATTCACACACACATTTCCAGAGCTGATGCAGCATCGAAACGAAGACCTTAGGAAGCCTGATTTGAAATCTGGCTAAAGACCGAAATATTGCACAATTTCTTCTGTAAAAGCTGTCTATTTCCACTTGGCGTGCAGCATCAATTAATTCGCGAGCTTCGTCTTGGCGAAGGGTCATGTGACATCGCAAAAATGTAATTAACAATTCATAGGGGTATAATTGGAACTGAGCTGGGGAATGTATTTATAAAGTACACATTTTGCGAGCGCGACTCCGTCGCACGTGTACATTACGAAGCAGCGATGATGTCGCATATAACATTTGACGAAGTGGACGTCTGCAACGTGTCATTTGGATCTATGAAAAAAAATGACCGAGGAAAAAATAACCGAGCAAAAATTGACTGGAAGATAGAAAAAAAATAACCGTGGAAAAATTGACTGGAAGATGAAAAAAAATATCCGAGTAAAAAATAACTAGAAGATGAAAAAAAATGACCGAGGAAAAAATGACTAGAATATGAAAAAAATGACCAAGGAAAATTGACTGGAAGATGAAAAAAAATTATCGAGGAAAAAATTACAGGAAGATGAAAAAAATGACCGAGAAAAAATTGACCGGAAGCTGCCAGCTTTGAACTGTCGCAGGTGGCGAGTCGTCAGTAACGTTTCCTGTGTGAGCGACACCCGAACTCGAGAGCTCTCGCTTATCGCAGAGCAGAAACGTGTACAGGCCACGCGATTTCGTAGTACATTTTCGATAAATTATTCAGTTCATCGCGGACGGTGGCCGCGACCTGCGGCTCACGGCGGGAAATACAGCGTGAAACTCGGTGGTGTTCCGGCTGTCCGCGGGGATAGTCGACATTTATTATACGTGCGGTTGAGCCCCGGTAAAGCTTTCCACGCGACTCTATACAGTCGCACACACAGAGCCACGAGTTTCCACCGCGAGCCTTATCCACTGTGAACTTGGCTAAGCGCTCGGATAGCCCAACAGCCGTGTGTGCAGGTGCAGAGACAGACGCGGTCATCCGCAGTGTCGGTAAACCCTCAGCAGTCGACTGGTCGTTGGACGCCGATAATGAGTGCAAAAAAAAACAGATGCTATTCTATTCTGAACTGTTTTTTTTTCGTTCGCTGGGATGGAAATTAAAAAATCAATAGAAAATATTTTAGGTCTTTGAATGCCAACCTTATTCACTGGGAGACTTTATTCTGTTTCTTTTTTTTCGTTAGGATGGAAATTATAAAATCCATTGAAAATATTTTAGATCTTCGAGTGTCAGTCTTATTCACTGCGAAATTTTATTCTGAATTATTATTTTTTTTTTCGCTGGAATGGAAATTAAAAAATCAATCGAAAATATTTTAGGTCTTCGAGTACCAATCTTATTCACTGCGAAATTCTATTTTCCTGTTTTTTTTCGCCAGGATGTAAATTAAAAAATCAGTCGAAAATATTTTAGGTCTTCAAGTTTCAACCTTATTCACTACGGAATATTATTCTGAACTGTCGTATTTTTCGCTAGGATGGAAATTAAAAAATCAGTAAAAAATATTTTAGCTCTTCAAGTGCCAACCATATTCACAGCAGACTTCCGGCTAAGTAGCAGTGGACTGTATATAGTCGGGCAGAGGGGTCGAAGGGACAGACGCGGGGTCATCCAACCACTGACGGTAAACCCGAAGAGCTACGTCGTCGAGCAGTTGTTAGAAGCCGACGATAACGAGTGAACCTTTCGCCAACTGGACTCAGTCGCGTCCACTCGACATTCGGTCCACCACTTTACAACCTGCGAATCGTTACCTTCCGCAATCGTTAAATAACATATTCTTCGCTGAGTGTGCAATTTCTGAGCTTTTTCGCGATAAGCCTCCTCGCGAGTTTCGCTGCTTTTTCCCCTTCGTCGTTTTTTTTTTCCCTCGCGGACCTATCCGCGGACCAGATGGCGCAATTGGAGCGAAAAAATAATGGGGTATAGGTAGAGAAAAACGGTCCGGACGACTTACCGGTTGAGCATTGCGCTGAGGGTAGTCACGGCATCGCCGTTATCAGGAGTACGTCGAAGAAGAACTGGAATTGCTCGGTGAGTTAGGTATAATTCACCCATCGTTAACCCTCTGCCGCCATTGAGGTTCGTTGGAATATTTGAGACAATTGTTTTTCCGACAGCATTCTTACCTTTGGCTTCGACAATGCTTCGAATGGCTTCGACAATGCGCGTTCAACCCGCTCGCATAATTGATAAACGAAATGTGACGAGACGCGAGCTTCGACAGTCGACAGTTTCGCAGCTTATCGGTACCATCGGCGGCGGCCCGCGACATTGAGTTCACGTGGGAACCGTCGCACTCGACTCGAGTTGAGAATTCGAGCACGAGAGAGCGACGGCGGTTCGCCGCGAAATAAGTAATGCGTCGGGAGGGAAGAGAACGAGGGAAAAGTAGCGGGTAGCGAGAATCGACGACTATGGCATTTGCGGAAAAGTGGTTTTATCGTCGGGGAATACGCTAGGGTATCGCGCAAGCTACTTCCTATTAGACCCTTAAGTCTGCGGACGATGCAGGTAACCTGCAACCAGACTCCATTTTTTTTCAACCAGAATTTCATACGTGTTTGAATTTTTTTTGTTCGATCCAATTTATGAGCAAATGAACACAAATTTTGGTAATGGTGAGGGAAATATTGCTGCCTCCTAAAAATTATCTCAAAATCCTGAACCACATTTTTTTTCAACTCAAATTTCTTACGTATTTGGATTAAAAAAATCCTATCCAATTTCCAAGCAAATAAATAAAAATTTGGGTAGACGTGAGAAAAGAATCTGCCTCTTAAAAAATGATCTAAAAATTGGCGACTATCGATGAACGGTCATCGCACTAAATTTTTTGCCTCACAGAGGGTTGAGAAACCGAAAGCGACGCACAACAGCAGAGGCAGCATCGATTCTCGTGTTTCACCGGTTCTATAACCAGACGCTTCTCATGACGGCGGTTAGAGTAGTTTTCGTGCGGTGGCTCGCTCCCGCCGAGAAACGGGGAGGGGGAGGGGGGAGGGGGACACAGACTGCGGCGCGCACGGCTGGCCATTGACCATAGTCATTCGCCCACCCCTACTTTGCCGAAACTCTAGACGATCTGTAATTATGTTCGCCGTTGCTGCGGCCCAAAAGACGGAGACCGAAATGCGGCCGAGACAAGCGGCGGCTCTGCTATATGTTCCTATATAGGTGTATGCATATAGACGGAAAGAGAGACGGCGGGTCGAAAGGGGGGGAAGAGGAGCGAGGAAATTCGAGTCCCGGCGGTTTTCGCTCGAGTCAATCCAGAAAGCAATTACCGAATTTCGCGATGGGGTAGTCAGAGCGAGGAGAGCAGCTCGGTGCATTCGCCAAGTGCACGATAGGTTCTCTTCGCATCCATGTGCGACGCTGGAATTCGCGATAAAGGCGGAGGCTTGGAGGCGAAGAGAGGAGAGGCGAATGCCGCGGCGTCTGTAAGAACACGACGAGCGTTTCTCGATTATATCGCGAGTCTTCCGCGTGTGAATTGCTGCGTTGGCCGGGTGATGCACCCCCGAAAATATTTATTTATTTATTTTTCAATGAATCGCACAATGAACATTCTATGAATGGCAGAAAAAAAATCGTTTTTCGCGTTTTTCTCCTCGAATTTTTTATTTTTCGGGCAAATACCGGGCATTTTTTAAATCAGCGGAAAATTTCCCATCGGATAGGGTTTTTAAAGTTTGTGGAATCGAAAATTTTTTTTTCGCCGTTTTTCGCAAAAAACGCAAGGGGTACCCCTTCTAAAAATTTGCGATTTTTTAGGGTCAACTTTAAAAATCTGCAAAAAATCGAAAAATCGAGATATCGCGTTCCGTCTGGCGGCATTCTCTTCGTTGAAGAGTCTTCTTTCGAATGCAAAAAGAAAATCCCGATTATATTGATCCAAAGAAAAATGACACCGATTTTAGTAAAGTGCCAAAATTGAGAAAAAGTGAAAAATCGTTTTTCGCGTTTTTCTCCTAATTTTTTTTATTTTTCGGGCAAAAGCCGGTCATATTTGGAATCAGCGAGAAATTTTCCATCGGATAGGGTTTTAAAACTTCGTTAAATCGGAAATTTTTTTTTTCGCCAAAAAAACGGCAAGGGGTACCCCTTCAAAAATTTTGCGATTTTTGGGGGTCAACTTTAAAAATCTGCAAAAAATCGAAAAATCGAGATATCGCGTTCCGCCTTGCGGCATTCTCTTCGTTGAAGAGTCTTCTTTCGAACGCAAAAAGAAAATCCCGATTATATCGATCCAAAGAAAAATGACACCAATTTTAGTAAAGTGCTAAAATTGGAAAAAAGTGAAAAATCGTTTTTCGCGTTTTTATCCTAAATTTTTTTATTTTTCGGGCAAAAACCGGTCATATTTGGAATCAGCGAGAAATTTCCCATCGGATAGGGTTTTAAAACTTCGTTAAATCGAAAAAAAAAATTGCGCCGAAAATCGCAAGGTTCTTCTCTATTAAAAAGTTCATTATAAATCATTTCAAATACACCTATATCGCTATGTACGTCGCTTCTGTCGATGCTCGCGTCTCGCAAAGGACCAGAGGGCCCCCCGAAGGGGAAAAGTTCTATCGCCGAAGCTTATCGGCGAGATCGAGGGCTGCACGAGCCGCGCGCGCGCAGGCGGAGAGTTTCCGTCTGGCATCTTCGGAGCTGCCTCGGCAGCTGCCACTCGAGAGATCGAGTCAAAAAGTGTTGCGCGCGCTCCGACCCCTCGTTCGGTGTGTCAGGCTCTTCTCTCGACGAGAGCCTCACCGATTCTCGCTGGGTTACGCTCCGCTGTCCCGAAGAAGCCGCGAGGACTCGACGACTCTCCAACGCTCGGAGGACGCAGTGTCTCTCTCTCCCTCTCTTTTTTTCTCTCCCCCTTTCTTTATCACGGTTAATGTACCAGCGCATGTTGGACCCATCCATCATCCGGCAAAGTGGGCAGACGCGCAACTTGAAAGTTGCCGGCGTGGATGAACGAGCGACCAGCTCACGAAAAAATCCTTTCGTACATTATCCCTGCCTCAGCGTTACAATGAAATTCCGAAAAGCACCGACGTTTAAAAAAATAAAAAAAAATAGGAAAAGGCGAAAATTTGTTTTTTTTGGGACTAGTTTCGTGACATAAAATAATGCTGAAGGAGGGCTGATATGATTCCTGCCTTAGCATACAATGAAATTCTGAAAAAAACCGTCGTTTAAAAAAATAAAAATTTCGAGGAACCGGCGATAATTGATTTTTTTTTGGGAACTCGATTCGTGACATAAAATAATCCTGAGGGATGGCTGATATGACTCCTTCCTCAGCTTTACAATAAAATTCTGAAAAGCACCATTGTACAAAAATAAAAAATTCGAGGAACCGGCGAAAATTGATTTTTTTTTAAACTAGACCCATGGCATAAAATAAGCCTGAAAAAGAGCTGATAGGGTTCCTGCCTCAGCGCCAAAATAAAATTCCAAAAAGCACCATTGCACAAAAAAAAATTCGAGGAACCGGCGAAAATTGATTTTTTTTTAGACCTGTTCCATGACATAAAACAAGCCTGAAGTAGGGCTGATAGGGTTGGCATTGGAGGCCCGAGCGTTAAATTCCGCCGTCGCCCTGATAACGTCACCGAGTGCCTAACGCGTTGGCACGGTTGAGCCCTTAGAAAACCCGGTCGGCTTCGCCCGTGTCTGAATTTCTATACCCTCTCTTTCCTAAACCGTTGGAAAACCGGGGGAGCTTTTCGTCGCTCGCGACACATTCGATAAAGCCGACAACTGCCTCACGGTTTTCGTTGGAACGATGGAGCTGTTCACCTGGTGCTCGCTCCGAACTCGAAGCTTCTCGGAGCAAGGCGAACAGGTGCATAGAAAAGCTTCGGTGGCACAGAGAGAAGCCGTCGTCTTTCCCCGAGAACTGAATCGGGGTTCGAGGTCGCGAGAGTTCAGACCGAGCCTATAGGACTGAACGAAGCCAGCAGCAGCAGCAGCAGTGGCAGCCAACCCTCTCCCCCCTCCCCTTCGGAATGTAGGTCGTAGGTGGCTGAAAAGTTTATGCGATAGAGAAACGATTCTCGTAGTCGTGGTGTGTCGCTCGACTCGGTCCTACGATCGTGTACAATGATCATAATGTGCGCATGCGCAGCACACGTCTAAGCTTCGCTGCGAGAAAATTCAACTGCGCGCGAAAATCTCGCCATCTCGCACTGAATAATTATTTCCCCTACCCTGAGAGGCTTTCTCGTCGTCCAACATGTGTAGAGATATACGCTGAAGCACGCAAACCCCAGGAGAGAAAAAAAAATGACACCAATTGATTGTGGCAGGGATACCATTGATCCAATTTTCCGATTTTCATTTTTTTAATTCTGAGCTTTCTTTTAGAGCCACCTGTCGAACCTTGGGAATGTAGGTCGTGGTTGGAGGAAAAATGTAGGTAGAGAAAGGATTCTCAGAGACCGATTGTGGCCATCACATTCAGAGGAATAAAACAAAATATTCAATTACTTAAAAAAATCATTGAGTAGATAATTCAGTGGATTTATATGAATTAATTTAAAGAAATCAAAATATAATTATAGGAAACATTTTTTTTTTTTTTTGGGAATAACATAATAAAAATGCCCACAATTGGTACAGTGGCCACTAATGGGGCATCTACCCTAAGCACGAGAAACCCACAAGAATTAAAAAAAAAAAAAAAAAAAAATGACAACAGTAATCGATTACATTGGTACTGATAACCATTGATTCAATTTTTCAATACGTCCAATTTTTTTAAATCTGCGATTTCTTTTTCCCAGAGCCACCTGTCGACCCTTCCAGAATATAGGTCATAGCTGGATGAAAATTGTAGATATAGAAAAACGATTCCCACAGTCGGCGGTGTGTCACTCGACAAGGATTCGCAACGGAGCATTTGCCCTGCACACGTGTCTGCACCATCCGACCCTGTAGCAAATTCAACGAATACCGCCATCTCGTACTTTACCAACGGAATAATTATTCCTCATACGCTCTCCACGAGCGGCTTTCTCAGCTCGCGCATATCCCATACTTTATGTATATATACGCATAGCGCTCTCCTCGCGCTTTTGGACTGCCTGGGTTTTCCCTCTTTTGTTGCTGGATGTACGGAGAGCCGCTATATCTCGGCTACGGGGCGTTTGTCGAAAGCTCGCCGGGCACCACGGAATTTACCAAGAGCTCTCTCTCTGTACCCTCGGCAACCCATCCGCGACAAAGGACCATCTCTTTCTCTCTCGCTTTTCTGTGTCATCCCTTTTCAACGAGTCCTCTACTCGCTTTCAACATTCTACCCACCGACCAGGGAATTTTCTCCTTGTGGTACTGCCATCGCTGCATCCTTCTCTCGTCGCAAACGAGAGAGTCCCCGCATTTTGAGTCTAATAACATTTTTTTCCATCCCTCAGCCCCTCCCCCCTCCCCCTCCCCCGCCCCCCTCTGTTCACGCACCCCTTGACCAACGCGGAATATCATTTTCACTACCGAGTGGCAAAAGAGGGAATTCTTTGTGCGTTACCTTCCGTTTGTTTACTTTTCTTCTCGCTTTTTTTTATTTTTATTTTTTTTAAGACACTTGAGAACTCTGACGATGACGGAGTGAGGTTTTATTTTCGAAAAGGGATTGAAAAAGGTTTTTTCCTTGGTGAGTGATTATGAGATGGAGAATTTTTTTTTTGTGAGGAATAGAAAAAGGTACTTACAGCCTTTTCAGGTTCATCATATTGCTGAATAAAGTGTCGGGCAGATAGCGAATTTGATTGTTGTTCAGGCGAAGCTTCTCCACGTCGACGAGATCCTTGAAAGCTCCGCGTTCGATGGTATGGATCTGATTGTTCGACAATTGCCTGAATGAAAAACAATGACATTGTTACATTTTTGCCAAAGACATTTTTATAAGGTAGAAGAAGTTTTGGCCACCTTTGGTACAGTTTTGGCCATCGTCTTTGAAAGGACAGAATTATTTGTATTATTAAGGCGAAACAAAACTGTAAATCTTGTTAACTCGATACTTTCCAAATTTCAACATAAAAATACAGGAAAACCAAAAATGAAATAAATTATAGTGAAAATGGCCAAAACTGGTACAGTGGCCATAAACAGTGCATCTATCTTACGAAAAAATGTATCTTAAGATTTATGCCTCGAGAGGCTATTTCCATTCTAGTAACAGACGACCAAAAGTTCAATAACGAATGGAAAATCTAATTGAGAAGCTCTTCGGACTCCGATTCGTGAAAAGGTTCGACCGTCTCTCAAAAGGAACTTTCCTATTCAGTCCTCGAGACTCGAATCAGCGATTGACCACTTTGACTATTACGCGACACAGTTAAAGATATATACACTCTATTCGCGTTGCAAGGTGGAATATATTTCAAACGAATATAATATTCCATATTTCAGGCGTCGTGGAAGGCGCGAGTTGGGTTCTCTCGGCGCGAGGAAATGGGAAAATATGGAATCCGGATTCAAAGGCTATAGGAAGTCGTATGAATGGTTGCTGCGATATTGTATATCACGAGAGGCAATTTTTGTACTCACAGAACGTGCAGGGCAGCCATATCCTCGAAGTCCGTTTTGAATATCACCGATATGTTGTTGTTCTGAAGATCCCTGGAAGCAAACGAACAATTTTCTCCATAAATTTTCATATCCACCATTTTTATGCTTAACCAGTTTTATGCTTAAACTAGAAAATAGGTGGCTTGTTGATTATACCCTTTGTCCGATATCGAGCATTTTGTGTTTGCACAAAATTTGTGTTCACACAAAATGCTCGGAGCGACATTTGGAATACTCATCGTCCTCTGTTTACATCTTCAGCGTCACGCAAAGCTTTTCGTGAGTGATAATCGATGGAATAATAAAACAACACTCGACTGAAAGTTGCGTCACGAAAAGAAGCTTCGACCAATGAAAAAAAAGGAATCGTCGCGACAGTTATCATTTCTCGATGCTCGACTCGCGCAGAGGTTCGCTCTAAGATATTAGCAAAAGTACAAACGCGAGACTTCGTTAACCCGCTCGCTCCGCATTTACTTTTATCGAAGCGAAAGGAGGAGGCGGAGAAAAACGTTTCGCAACGTGGAACAGACTGGAAAGAAATAGCGACGTGAAAAAACGAGCTAAGAATTTAAAAAAAAAAAGGGAACCGAGCCGTCGTTCCCGTCGTCGACGTCGTCAAATGCAGTGTTGGAAGCTGCTGCGGAGGGAGTCTTCAGCTTCGATGAGAGGCAACAGGAAGGAAGACGAAGAAGAAAGTGAGGGAGCGTTTTTTTTCTCTGGGAGAAGAAGTTATTAAGGTCTTATTAAACTGGTTCTTACTTCAGTTTTTTACCCCTCCGGACATGAAAAGCGCGAGGCAAGGAGCTGGTGGACGAGTTGAAGATGGGGTGCAACGTTAGTCGCGGAGGGTTGCTGCTGCTGCTGCCTCTGCTGCAGCAGCAGCAGAAGCAGCAGCGAGAATTTAACGAGATTCGACTTGCCAGTGGAATCCCAACGGGTCTCCGGGAAATTCGACGGCAGCGGGGAAATGTAGCAGAGGGCAAAGCCAGAAGCGAAAGGAGAAGCGGCAAATTACTTCAGGATGGCCCTGGTGACGTCGACGCCGCCGCTGACGGATGTCGACAGACACGTGACGCATTAAAAAAAATTAATAGTTGTGATAACCAATCGTTGATCAGAGTTACCAATATTTTTAGCAACCCCAACCAATATTTTAGCAGATCGAACCTATGATTGGTAATCGCAACTATTAATTTTTTTTTATTAAACAAAAATTGATTGGTAATCGCAACTATTCATTTTTTTTTTATTAAAAAAAAATTAAGGTACTTAGTTTATACTCCAACAAATTTTTTAAAATTTTACCTGTAAATTTTATTAGCGAGTGAATTTGATTTAAATTGATTTTTATTTGATAAAATAATTCTAAAAAAATAATTTATGAGGGGTTTTAATTAATTAATTATATAGATATTACTCATTAAGAAACGACGCTGTCATATATCGGCAATCGAGCTGCGAAGTCGCTGTCAAAGAATTCTAACCAAATTTCCGTGTGTCAAGTCGAGGCTTCTTAATTGCACCGCCAATGGGCGTTGAAATTTCGTCCAGATGGAAAATAAAAAAAAGCAGTGAAGGCGTCGAGGCGCCCGGCGTCCAAAACTTTCCGGCGGCCGTTTGAGCTCGCGCGGAAGTACTCAAAAAAGAGAGAGGGAAGAGAGGAGAGAGGGAGAGAGCAGAGCAAGCGGAGCTCGTTCGCACGCGACGGATTTGTGCTTCCAGGAACGGCTTTTCGCCACGTCTCGTCGTCGTTTCGACTGCCGCCACCGCCGCCACGCGCGCGGCTCACCGCACTCAATTAAAATAACTCGAGCCGGAGCTTCTCGGAACGAAGAAGCTGTCCGGTGATAAGCAGCTTTTCCCGAAGCGCAGGTGGTACTCTGCGATTTCGTGTCGACCCTCATCGCCAGAGTCGTCATTCCACTGTTAAAAATTCCGGTGTTAAAAAATTATCATCATGTCCCAAATATAATTATGTCGAAAGTTTCATGAAACGAGGATAACAATTTTGACACACTGATTGATGACATTTCATGGATTTTTATCATCTTGTCTCAAACATAAATATGTCGAAAGTTTCATGAAACGAGGACGAACATTTTGACACACTGATTGATAGCATTTTCTGGATTTTTATCATCTTGTCTCAAACATAAATATGTCAAAAATGTCTAAAAAGGACGACAATTTTGACACACCTGATTATGTGAAATTGACATCCTGAAAAGTGCTGCTTTTAACACCAAATGGGTCAACACTGATTGAAAGTCCACACCAAGTGACTCAACACTGATCAAAAGTCCCCAACAATCATATTCAAAACTCTAAATTTCCAACAGTCTGAGTCCCAAAAAAAAAACATGTGCTACCTTTATACTTTTGACACTGCAAATGATAACGAGCACAGCGATAAGAACACCAAAAGTGTCGGTTGCACTATGTAACGCGAGATCCGCACAGCAGTTTAACTCAATTCCCACCGAAATAACTTAACAACCCCGCCGACATAATTTACTCGCCGGAGGACTCAGCCTTGGATGAAACTCGAGCTGCTGCCTCTGCTGCTCCGTTGGAACGGTAGAGACACAGTCGCCATGGCGAAAGGCGTCGTCGTAACATCGGCAAGATCGCGGAAGTTGAAAGGCGAACGCGCATAGTCGGCAACCAACTTCGCAGTCGTATCGTGTTCTCTCGTTTCGCGCGACGTAGTTGCAACCCCCATACTTTTTTTTTTTTTTTTTTTTTTTTTTTTTTTCGTAGCGCAATTCCTCTCATCCCTGTGTCAGCGTCTTGTCTTATTGTAATACGGTCGGACGTCTCTTCTTCGAGAACGAAGACGCGAGAAGTATAGAGCTTTCAGGGTGGATGAAAATTCTCCGTTACAAAGTCTCGTCGCATATTTTCGCGAGTCTTTGTGTGTTCCACGGAACGTGAGATCTTATCCAAGGCGTACGTTGGATGTACCATTCTCAGGGAGCGAAAAAGCCCAACGTGTGTATAATAGCAGCCTCTGGGCGCAGTGACAACGGTGTACGTAGCCGAGGCAAAGGGTCATACGTATACTTTTCTAACGAGACCTCGGGGGTCCGCTTCTTCTGCTGCTTCTTCTTCTATTATACTCGCCTTCCTCCATTAACGGGGCCCGCGTCGTCGCCGACGCCGCCGGAGCGGAGAAGATGCACCGCGTATTACCCCCAGCAAGACAAGAGTCACTTCGAGCGCATTCCATTTGTCTTCGCTCTCCCTCCTCCTTCACTTTTGCACCCCCAACCTTTTTTTTTCTTTTCGTTGCTCCTATTTTCCTCATTTCTCAGCTACTCTTCCACTTTTCCTTCGCTCGGGTTGAAATCAAAGAGGAGAGACGTAGGTGTGGGTGGGGGAGGTCGAAGGGGGGGAGGGAGAAAAATTGTAGGTGCGTTGAGGAAGACTCCTGAGGCGATATAATTAGGTAAGGCTATATATGTGTGAAAATATTGGACACTCTATGTATATATTTAGTGATATGTTTTTTTTTTATGATAAGATTGATATGATTTAGCGATTATTTTTTTTTACGATATGATTTGATTTAGTGATTAATTTTTTTTTGTGATATGATAAGATATTATTTAGCGATTAATTTTCAACTCCTGCAAACTTTTTTATTTTTTTCTTTTCATTGCTCCTATTTTTCTCATTTCTCAGTCACTCTTCCACTTTTCCTTCGCTCTGAGTGAAATCAAAAACGAGAGACGTAGGAGTCGATGGCGATGTCGAAGGGAGGAAGGGAGAAAAATCGTAGCTGCGTCCAGGAAGGACCCCCGAGGCGTTACAATTAGCTACACCTATATATATGCACGAAACTATTGGACGCTCTATGTATATATTTAGTGATAAAGGGTAAGGGTACAGTAGTTACGGCGAAGGTTCCAAGGGTGAGGATTCGAGGATCGCGAGACGACCAACGGGGTAGATGTAATCAAAGTTTGCAGACAACCACTCAGCCTCTCTCTTCTGCCTTGAGGAGGTCGCGTCAAAACCATCGCCGGATATTCATTTCCACCCTCGTCAGCGAGTCTCGACAACGAGCGACGCCGATGACAGAGACGAGTCGGCGCCGAGAGCATCGAGAGCGCAAATGCGATCCCCAAACACGAGGATATGTGTCGTCGGTGGGAACCTTGTGATCCGCACCGCGGGATGACGTCGATGTGGGGGCGGTAGGAAGTTGCCTCTGCTCCGGAAGGTTCGATGACATCGGCAATCCTGTAGTCAAGGGTTTACCTCAAAATCTGTCCTTAACCGGCTGCCGCATATTATCCTTGCAATATTAACTATATTAAAATATATTAATTATCGTCTTCGCAATAACCTACCCATTATTTATTCTCACACTCAGAAAAATGTATGGTGAACTGTGCTATCCGACATATTTGTCTGAGAGGACAACAATGCACTGAAAAAAAATTCGACAATCGGACAACGTAAAAATATATTAATTATCATCTTCGCAATAAACTACCCATTATTTATTCTCACACTCAGAAAAATGTATGGCGAACTATGCCGTACGACATATTTGTCTGAGAGGACAACAATGCACTGAAAAAAATTAATAGTTGTGATAACCAATCGTTGGTCAGAGCTATCAATATTTTAGTAACTGCAACCAATGATTGGTAATCGCAACTAATAATTTTTCTCAGTGGGCTTTGATTGATAATGATAATAATAATAGTAATAATAACAATAATAGTCACTGGCAATATGTTATTATTATGATATTATGATACCTGTCACCTAATTGTATAGTAAAATTTGCTATATTTGGCATTGTTATCCCACCAATTTTTCTCCCTGCACATTTTTCATATTTTTTTAAAACCCTCGCGGTAATTATTGCCTCGTACTGAAATCACCAGGCAGGCAGACGTGCCACGTACTACGGCACGTAGTTATAAATGTATATCGTCGTAATCCTCCGAGCGTACGCCAATATATACACACAGATGAGTCGCATAGCACGCTCCAAGTTACTTCGGTGCGAGCGTCGCGAAGCTGCAACGAGGAGGTTGGTACATCCACACGCGCGCGATTCTCGGGACGAGGGCAAATGTTATTAGGTACAATACAATTGAGCGTCGACGCGTACGCCTCATAACGGTGTTATGCACCGGTTACAGCGCTAGCTCTGTGCGCACAGAGAGTATACGAATGCATCTGTGATAGGTGGAGGGGGAAAATGTGTGGAGCAGTGTCGGATAATGGGGGTCGTTGCGGTGAAGCTGACCGGCCTCGGAATTCTCTCCAAAGTCTCGGACGAGTCGAACTCGTCGGCTTCACCGAAAGGAATGGTGTTTTGCTCACCACTGCGATTTCCACCCACGCGTGCGCCTCCTAATCACACGCGCGGGGTTCGTGGCCTCGCTGCGAGAGCTCTGCTGCAGCATCTCGAACAGCCAACGAGTCGAGTGCGTGGCGCTCGACTATCTCTCAGCGAAACTGGAACAAGCGTTAACCCGGAGAATGCGAAATTCTGGAGCAAGTTGGAGGGATGGGGCTATGAGTTTTGATAAAGTTTTGTCAGAACGTCGAATATTCGACACTTTCGATGTTTCGGTTAATCTTTATTATTATATTGAAGTTTGCATCATTGGAAAGCATCGAGAATAAAAAAATAAAGGTCGTACTGGGGATAAAAAATTATTATTGATCATTGTAATAATTTTTTAGAATTGCTAGAATAATTTTAGAATCTTTAGAATAATATATATATTAATTTTTTTCGCTGCATTCCAACGATGCAAACTTCATCACAAAACCTTCGATTTCTACTGAATCAAAACTCAAAATTTTCGCATAATTAAAATTATTATAACGATAGATCATTGTAATTATTTTTTATAATTGCTAGAATAATTTTAGAATCGTTAGAACATAAATAAATTTTTTTCGTTGCTTTCCAACGATGCAAACTTCACCACAAAACTTTCGATTTCTCGTGAACCAAAATTCTAAATTTTCGCATAATTAAATATAATTACGCGCGAACAAAAGATAATGAATTTCCTTTCACCAGAATATGGCGCATTTGTCGCTTTTTCCTACCCCCCCCCCCCCCCCAACGGGAAGGTCGCGCGACGCCGGAGCTTAATTTCCGAGTGCATTCGTTGGACGAACGTTGGGGAATCCACGCGTCGAAAAACCACCCTCGCGGTTTCCGGTACACCCGAAGCTTTCGTTAATTACTCGACGCTAAAATGAATGCGGAAAGTGGTGCGAGGAGGAAGAGGGGTTGGAGGTGGGGGTGGAAAGTTGTAATTGCCGCGACGTGGCTGGCGACTCTCGGAAATGCGAAACAAGTCGCCGGGGCGAACTATACCGACGCAGTTTGATAGTGGCGACGTTGACGGTGCGGCTGATGACGACGACGACGAAGGTTTCGAGCGTAGAACCCAAGTTGAGCGTTGGCTTTCAGCGAAACAGGTAGAAAATAGAGGGTTCTTGATAATTTACGATAGGAAACAAAAGCGAGGAAAGTTGCGTTTTGCGCCAAACGAGCTTCTCGGCCAACTTTGTCATATGCAGACGAGAGAAAGAGAAGTCCGATGGAAGCCGAAAGCTTGCAAGCCGAAAGCTCGCATATTGCAAACGCTCGACAGGGCTTGAACGTTGCTCAACGTCACTTCTGTCGCTTTTCCTCGCAATAATGTTTTCACAATTAATTATTTTCTCATTTCTTTTCCTCGCTGCGCATGCGCCGTGCATTCCGCCGCCGCTGAGTCTGAACCGAGGTTAAACTCGTTTTCAAACTCCACTTGAAAACTCTTTAATCCCGCGCCGGCGTCGAGAGCACCTCCGACGTTTTCATTATACAACGTGGGTTTTTTTTTTTTACTTGGTTTTTTTAGTTTTCATCAATCGTAGTTTAGCAGACGTTGCGGAGACTGCGGATTAATTGGTTGAGAGTAGGTTGATATGATGCTGAAGATGAAATTATGGATTTTCATTTTATTTCCTTAAGAGGGACGAATTAAAATTGTGAAATTTTGAATAAATAAATGCAGCAAATGATGAGTTTCAAAATTTCCCTTTTTTTTAGATTTCATCAATCGTAGTTTAGATGAAGATGAAACTACGGATTTTCATTTTATTTCGTTAAGAGGGACGACTTAAAATTGTGCCATTGTGAATAAATGAATGCAGCAAACAATGAATTTCAAAATTCCCTTTTTTTTAGATTTCATCAATCGTAGTTTAGCAGACTTCGCCGAGACTGCGGATTAATTGGTCGAGACTATCCGACGCTGACGATGAAATTAATTTTCATTTTATTCCTCTAAGACTGCCAACTAAAAATTGTAGCATATTGAATAAATAAATGCAGCAAACGATGAATTTCAAAATTCCAATAGCGCCGAGATTGAAATATAGAACGTGACTATATTCGACAAAGCTGCTGCTGCTTCCATCGTCAAAGCTCGTCAGACGGATGCTGGAAGGTTGCCGTCGCAGCGACTCGATCGATCGACTCCCTGTTCTCCAGTACATTATTTCACGCAATGTATAATTAACCGGGAAAGCCCTCGATGAGAATTCTCGAGGAAAAGGAGGAAGGAAAATCACCGAGGAACTTTGTCAGGAGACGAAATTCGAAACGTTGATTTTCTCTCTTCCTCTCTCAATCGCCCTCCCCCCTTTTTCCTCCCCTCCACCTCTTCCCTCTCCACCTGTTATATTATATACATAGCTAAAGCCTCTCCGAGGGAATGACTATCGTCGCTCCTCGAACTCGAGAGTCCCGTTTTCCACCCCCACCCCCCTCCCCCTCCCCTTCCCCCACTGTCTCTCTCTCTCTCCAAGCTTGGAATGAAAAATTAACGTCGACGTTAATTAACCAAGTCGCGTTAACGGTAATTAGTCGACGCTCGTCGTCGTAGTCGTCGTCGTCGTCGTCGTCGTCGCAGAGGTGAGGCAAACGCGAAGCAGCCTCGCAGAGAGTCGCTGCTGCCTCGTGTCGCGGCGTCGTTTAGATTTAGACGCCTGATTTCCGAGCATGAAAGCGCGCCGCCGGGCACGCACCCTTTCCTCGAGCTTCCAAGCTCCGCTCACTCTCTCTCTCTCACTCTCTGCACTCGGTCGAGGCCTGCGAGCGCTCATTTACCGCGCGGCGCTTCGCCTCCCCGAGGCACACACTCTTTTCTTATCCACACTCGTACGTTATGCGAGGCATTTCTCTCCAGGTAACAATTTTTTTTTTTTTTTTTTTTTTTCTGCAGCTCGTGTACGACATTTAGGTACATTATTGTTTAACAGTTGACTCAGCGTAATACCGTTTTATATTCACGTGATATTATAACGCTCCCACACGTCGCGGGCGGCATTTAAATTAATCGTTGCCAATTGGATTTAATTGCTGTACGCGGATCGACGGTTCAATCTTGAGGAGGAAGTTGGATGAAAAATTGAGAGAATTTTTTTTATCGAAAATTTATACGGGGCAGAGGTGTTGGAAATCTATATAAATCAGATTTCTTTTACGCTCAGATTATTCTAATTGTAATAAAAAAAAAATAAAAAAAAATTGGAAGACTAAGAGCTCCCAACTTAACGACGATTTGCTATATACGCGGATCGACGGTTCAATCTTGATAAGAAACTTGGATGGAAAATTAATATAATTTTTTTACCAATAATATACAAAAAAAAATTGCAAAAAGAAATAAAAGCTCCCAAATTTATGTCGATCTGCTAAACGCGGATCAATGATTCAATTTTGACGAGAAACTTGGATGAAAAATTAATTATTTTAATTTTTCATTCAAGTTTTTCGTCAAGATTTAAATTATTGAAATTAATATAATTAATTTTTTATCCATTTATATTTTTTTAAATGAAAAATATATACAAAGTGCAGAGGTTTCGGCAATCTATATAAATCAGCTTCCCTCCAACGCTCAGATTATTCTAATTGCAAAAAAAAAAAAAAAATGGTAAGTCTAAAAGCTCTCAACTCCTATGCTAATCGAGGGTGGAGAGGGGGAGGGGGAGGGAGAGGGAGGGAGAGGGCAAACGTATAGTCCGCATCTCGCGTGGTACATTAAGCACAGTGGTTTAAACTTGAGCGCATTTCTCGCGAGATTCTCGCGCCCGTCGCTGCTCTCGTACCATTCGCGTGTGTCTCCACATTGAGCACGTGGAGCGCGCGCTTGATTTATCCACTGTCCGGCCTGGCCGCGCGTTGCACACGAGGAAGACACCGTCGGGCCCGGAGCAGCGGCGAACAAGGACTCATTGTCGGACGTCCAAGTCGGACAATGAATAATCGGTGGCGACGACGGAGCTCCGACTGAGAGTGCACGACGCGAGGCGGACGCGAGGCGCAATAAGCGAAGAAGAAACTTATCACCCTCTCGTTTCCTGCGTTTCTCGACCTGGTCTCGTGGCTCGAACGCCTCCAGACGTTGGAGACGTCGTCGGACGGCAGCGACCGACGACGACGACGACGACGTCGATGTCTTCCTCCTTCTCGAGGCTTCGATGTGTTTGTACCGCACGCAGATCGTAAGAGAGAGACAGAGAGAGGGAGAGGGAGAGGGAGAGAGAGAGAGGGAGAGGGAGAGAGGCAGAGAGCGAAATTTCACCGAGCTCCTGTTTTCTCGTCGCGACGCCCGTCCAAAGTGGTTACATTCATTCGCGCCGACACTGCGCGACGCGCGGATTAAATTGTCCGTAACTGATTCGATTTCTCTTTATTCAAACGATAAAACGTTCCGTGTATGCGCAGTGTGAATGGGACACTGCGCGTAGTTTAAGCGCGAGAGCGCCGGGAGAGAGAGACGTACAGTGGAAGCTCTCGTACCTATATCGTTGTGTAGGTTTTTGCGTTTTTCTCCTAGATTTTTTTTATTTTTCGGGCTTATAACTGTGATTTTTTGAATCGGGGGAAAATTTCCCATCGGATAGGGTTTTTAAAGTTTGTGGAATCGAAAATTTTTTTTTCGTCAAATTTTGCAAAAATGGCAAGGGGTACCCCTTCTAAAAATTTGTGATTTTTGAGGGTCAACTTTGAAAATCTGCAAAAAATCGAAAAATCGAGATATCACGTTCCGTCTGGCGGAATTCTCTTCGTTGAAGAGTCTTCTTTCGAATGCAAAAAGAAAACCCCGATTATATTGATCCAAAGAAAAATGACACCGATTTTAGTAAAGTGCTAAAATTGGGAAAAAGTGAAAAATCGTTTTTCGCGTTTTTCTCCCAACATTTTTTATTTTTCGGGAAAAAAATGGTCATATTTGGAATCAGCGGAAAATTTCCCATCGGATAGGGTTTTAAAACTTCGTTAAATCGAAATTTTTTTTTTTCGCCAAAAAAACGGCAAGGGGTACCCCTTCTAAAAATTTGTGATTTTTGAGGGTCAACTTTGAAAATCTGCAAAAAATCGAAAAATCGAGATATTACGTTCCGCCTCGCGGCATTCTCTTCGTTAAAGCGTCTTCTTTCAAATGCAAAAAGAAAATCCCGATTACATCGATCCAAAGAAAAATTACACCGATTTTAGTGAAGTGCCAAAATTGGGAAAAAGTGAAAAATCGTTTTTCGCATTTTTCTCCTACAATTTTTTATTTTTCGGGCAAAAACCGGTCATATTTGGAATCAGCGGGAAATTTCCCATGGGATAGGGTTTTAAAACTTCGTTAAATCGAAAAAAAAAAATTTCGCCAAAAAAACAACCATGAATTGCCTTTTATCCCTTCGAAAAAATAAGCGAGAGTCTACTGTGGATCTCCTGGCGCTCCGGATACGCGACACTGAAGTCGCCGGGTTTACTACGCTACGGAATCGCGACGGTAAAGCTTTGCAGCTATAAAGCCGAATGGCTGTGTTGGCTCGTTACGCGGACTCTTCGAGCTGGCGGCTCAACGGATCGCTCGCGGACGGTGCCTCCGAGCGACAGAGGCATCGAGTCGCCCCACTCGTGTTTCTCGCACTTGTCGACAAACTCCGGCGTAACAGCTGAGCGATATTCCATAGACAACGTCGCTTCCCCCATAATCCCAGTGCAGCAGCTAAATTCTCTATTTCGTCGGTGGGTTGACTGACGCGAGCGCCAAGTCCAATGAGAGTGGAGCGCAGGTGTTAAACTCGCGAATTTCATTGCATTTAAATTAGCCAATTTTACTCTTAATTACTTGGCTAAAAAAAACTTATTAAACACGCGCGAATTTTAAACTCGTATAAATTTTCGCAGTCGCGGACACTCGGAAAATACGAAAATTCCAGTCTCGACGATGGAAAATATTTCGAGCTTTCGTTTTTTTTCCACGCTGCGCGGGAAATGACGGAGATGGGGAGATGAAGTTTGAAAAGTTGAAATGTCTTTTCTGTGTGTGAAACGAAAGTTTTCTTATTCGGAAAATGTCGTTGTCGTCGTTGTCGTCGTCTCGAAGAACACGACTCTCCTTTTCCTTAGGAAACGCGTGTAAATAAAAATTGAGAAATAAGGAGAAAAGCGAGAATTAAAAAATTTAACGATGCGTCAGTGCTGAAAAAAAACCATTTTTCCCCAGCGAAACCAACGAAAATAAAAGAAAAAAATTATTCTAATGAACCAAAAATATTGTACTGGGTATAAAAAGTTACTATACCGATTGATTGCTATAAACATTTTTTAGAATCGCTAGAATATTTTTTTTTTTAATTTTCGTTGAAGGAAAGCAACTTTCCTTTTCCTTGAAAAAAAAGCGTGTAAATAAAAATAGAGAAATAAGTAAAAACCGAGAATTAAAAAATGTAACAGTGCTGAAAACAGTTTTTCCCCAGCGACATCTCAAGGAACTTAATAACTTCAGTGCGCAGTTAACGAGGAACCCTTTTTTCCATCTGGATTCCCTCTCCCTACGCTCCAACAGGAACCAGGTGGATAACCTCCTTTCGCTATATCTTCTCCGTGTCTCTTTGACTCTTTGGCGCAGTGCATTTCCTGAATGCTGGCGACTCGAGTCTCGAAGCGTTGTGTCGCAGCAGCAGTGTATATATCCTCTTTTGAGGAAAATTTCTCGTTTCGACTCTCGCAGGGCGTACGTTTGGCGTCAAAAGAAACAACATACATAGCTACGCGCTTTCCGTGTAAGAGGCAACTCTCGCGCGACGGTCACGCGACTGCGACTTCCTTTCTGGGCCGGTGACACGGAAAAAGAAGCATTTCCTCCGCTTGCATCTTCCTACGGCTTATTCCTCTCCTTCGCCTTCTATATATTTTTATTTTTCCATTTTTTTTCCTCTGTTCCCACCCTTTCCTTAAAATCCCCGGTGACTACTTCACCCAATTTAACTGCATCGCTTCGCACATAAACCCGCGGATGATTTTCCACAGTCGAAAAATTATGATGTTGAAATTTGCATCATTGGAATTCAACGAAAAAAAAAAAAAAAAAAAAAAAATTATTCCAACGATGTTAAAATTACTCTAACGACTCTAAAAAATGTTATTACAACGATTAATCGTTATAAATAACTTTGCATCGTTGAAATGCAACGAAATGTACAAAAAAAATTATTCTAGTGAACCCTAAAAATCGTATTCGGTATAAAAAATGTTATTACAACGATCAAACGTTATAATAATAAAAAAAATGTTAGTACAACGGTTAATCGTTATAATAATTTTTTATACCGAATACGATCTTTTGGGTTCATTAGAATATATTTTTTTTTACATTTCGTTGCATTCCAACGATGCAAACTTCAAAATCAAAAATGAGGGAATTAAATGAATTTACTTCGTGACATCCGGATTCGCGAGGCAAACTGGAACGCGACGTGGCCTCCTCGATTCATCCCCCTCCCCCCTCCCCCTCCCCCTCCTCTTTCTCCCGCCTTCCCCTGACCTGCGGTATCTCAGAGCGGTCTCTGTTGCTGGGCTCTTGCGGTTAAGATCGTAATCTCTGCTCGATGGGTGTCGGTGATTGTGATCGTGATCGTGAACGTGCGGTCACGATTGTTCATCCTCTCCCTTGCTATCTCATCTCCTCTCCTTGATAGCCGGGCGCAAGCGCTCTGCACACATAGCCCACAGTTCCCTGGTACACTATAGTATATAATATATCGCGTTGTATATACATCGGTAATATACGATCGTATTCTCGCGATGAGTGCGCGGGAATCTAATAAACTACGAATAAAATACGAGAACGCGGATGCCGGGATTTACGATTGGTACTCGCGAAATTTATAGATCCTGATCCGGATATTTTATTGGCTACGTAATTGCGACGGCGCGCGTTCTGGTCTCGTTGCGCGGGACGGAAGCGATTCCCGAAGTAGTCGACAGATTAATTCGATAATGGATTGTATTTTGGGCGAAAAGCGAAAGGTTGAAACAGTCTCGCAACATCGAAATAAAATTTGGGAATTATTTTGGAAAACTGTGGCGGCTGCGAATTGAAAATAGATGTATCGTCGGGGGAATTAATTCGATAGTGGATTATATTTTGGGCGAAAAGCGAAAGGTTGAAACAGTTTGCAGCATCGAAATAAAATTTGGGAATTATTTTGGAAAACTGTGGCGACTGCGAATCGAAAATAGATATATCATCGGGGGAATTAATTCGATAGTGGATTATATTTTGGCCGAAAAGCGAAACGTCAAAACTGTCTGCATCGAAATAAAAATTCGAAAATTATTTTGCAAAAATTTCTCGATCACGAATTATCAATGAATCGATCGTTATTTACACATTTTATTATTGCGATGTATCAGAAAATAGATATATCATCTGCCAAATAAATTCGATAATGAATTATATTTTTTCCTCAAAGCGAAACGTCAAAACAGTCCGCACCGAAATAAAAATCGAAAATCATTTTGGAAAAATTTCGCGATTGAAAATTATCTGTGAATCGATCGTTATTTACACATTTTATTATTGCGACGTATCAGAAAATAGATATATCGTCGGAGGATTGCCGTATTTGGGTGGCCCGCGGGATAAATCGTTGTCGACTCCCCGACAGTAATTTTTTTCTCGACTCACGGATGTCGGACGCCCGCGCCTCGCGGAGCCGGATCGTTAGATGTTGTCGCAGGTGATTACCGTTCGGTGTCGAACCCAATGATCCGACAAGGAAGCAGTTGACTGCCAGCGAGTTGCGCCGCTCGCGCTCGATCAGCCGACGCAAGGAGTGCGCAGCAGCAGCAGCAGCAGCAGTGAAATGGATGGTCACCCGGCCCTAATGACCCGACCGCACGACCAACTTCGGTCATGCTCGCCCCGCTGCAAAGCTGCGCTATCCGGTGTGCCGTTGGCTACTCCCGGCCGCATATAATAACAAGTCGGCGGCGTTCCAAAAAAAAAAAAAAAGAAGGAGCAAAATAAATGAGCAGCAAGCCGAGTTTACGATTGGACGGAACTTCGGCTCTGCGCGTGGGCGTTTTTCGTCTTCTCGTTGCACCGGCCGACCACTAAAGATTTTCGTATCTCTGTTATTTGTCCCGCACGTGAACCGTAAAATGTAAAAGAATTCTCGTTTCGGACTTCGACGACGAAGAGTAATTTTCGGAACGATCGACGAGTGCCGAAGGCAAAAGTTTCGCGAAGGGAAAAGATAAACTGAGTAAAGATTTTTTCGTCTAGTGTTGAATTTTTTAAAAGCTATTTTTTCACCGATAAAAGGGATGGAAATTAATTATGTTGAAGTTTGCATCGTTGGAAACCAACGAAAATTAAAAAAAATTATTCTGATGAACCAACAATTTTTAGGGTCGCTAGAATAATTTTTTTATCAATTTTTTTTTCGTTGCATTTCTACGATGAAAACTTCAACATCAGGAAAATTAGTTCAAACGTTTGGAATATTTGTCTAAACTTTTTTCCTGGCTTTTTGCTCTACGCTAATTGGATGATTAACCAGGATTCTCTCAACCGACGATCTTACTTAGGGCGATTTTTTTTTTACTTCGAGGCCTCGTAATATAAATATACAGCATGTATATATATTTTTTTGATCGCACGAGATAGCGATTCGCGATCTCCGTCGTAGATTTGCGATTCGCATCCGCAGAGTCTTGTAATTCCCATTCGAAGAAATTGTACTCATGTCGGTTGCGCTTATAGCTATAAACATCAACGTTTTAATTAACATAATGCTCGAAGTTAATCGCTCGGTATTTATTCGCGAAGCGCCTCGTCTCGGTTTTCGCCGATCGCGGCTCCGACGCCGCGGGAATCTTAATTGCCGCTCATAATTACACGGCTAACTGGCAATAATGCGCGTTGGACGCTGATGATATCGATCGGTCGAAGACGCACCCACGGCTAGTATCAAAGTCTTATCTTTTTCGATCTGAGACATCGCCTGGATTCCCGGCGCTCTCCCGTGGAAATAGCATTTCACGCCGAAGCGGACGAAGGCAAATCCGATGTATTTTTTTTTTTGTCAATTTACGCGAACCTGTAACTACTAATTTTAACGCACAGCTGATAAGAATTTTTTAAGTCATCCATTCGCCTTCTTAAATCGAGGCCACTGGAAATATTCATCCGTCTGATGAATAGGATTGCATTTATTTTTTTGGACAATTTACGCGAATCTGCAACTATTAATCTTAACGCAGAGCTGATAATAATTTGTAGGTTATACTTTTGCCTTCTTAAATCGAGACTACAGGAAATATTCATCTGTCTGATGAATCGGATTGCATTTTTTTTGCCAATTCAGCCGAACTTGCAATTACTAATTTTAATGAACAGCTGATAATTATTTTTTAAGTAATTCGTTTGCTTTGCTAAATCGAAACCACGACAAATATTCATCCGTCAGTGCACTGCAAATAAATCGTGTCCAAGACGTTAACCCAGACGATTACCCGATGTTCCGGAGCGCGCGGTGAATAAACTCCCCGAGTGGCTACAACCCCGGAGCCTCCAAAACTACCAGGGTGACTCGAGTTCCGGAGTGGTTAAACTCCCGGAGAAACTAAACATCCTCCGTGGCTCGAACCCCCGACTGACTAAAATCCCGGAGTGGCTTCAGTCCCGCGGGCGCCTAAAATCCCTAAGTGACTAAAATCTCGGGATTGGCTAAAATCCCGGAGTGGCTTATCGAGCTCATCTCCTAATCGATAAAATTTTCTTGACGTAAATATCAGACCATTATTTCCACTAAAAAAAATAACGAAAAAAAAAAATGTAATCGACCATTTTTGCAGAGCGGTATCTAAGGTTATCGGTGCTTTTGGAGCAAGTGGCGGAAAGGAAAGAAAATGAGGAGAGAAGCGGAGAAGAAAAAAAAAAAAACTAAATAAATGAATACGCTCACCCACAATTTTCATCAAAGAGCTCAACGGGGGAAGCGCCAGCAACGACCCCATCTAACCGATCTCCCGCTAATGGATTCATAATCTTAATACGTCCAAACCCGCGTCTCGCGTGTCTCGACTCAATTTAATATTGCGCCCGAGCGCAATATTCTCCGGCTTTGCTGCAGCAGCCGCCTTACACTCGCCTCGCAGTTTTCGAGATGTTATGCGTTTGCAACTGGAACAAGACCTCCGAGCTTAACGCGCAGGTGCCATAGTGAATATTTACACCGCGTTACCTGTGCAAATGCACTTTCAGCGAAAATCTAATATATGATATGTGCATCTGCATCGCTTTGAGAAAATTCCCGCAAAGCAAAATTGATTTTTGAAATTGCATCCTGGTAGCGAATATTAGCATTTATCGAGCGAACTATTATTACGAACTATTATTACGGAGCTAAATGCATTATCCAAGCAGAGTGACAAGCTTAAGCTGACTTAATCTTAGCTGCACCAATTTTTAATATCCGCCAAATTGTAAAATCTACAGAAATTTATTTCTAATTAAAAATTGACCCAAAAGAAAAACAGTGAAATTTGCGTAAATTGATAACCATATTTTGTCGTAATGAAAATATCGACGATAACGGTTTTCAATTTCGTCGAAATATCGGCGACTGATTGAATCGTGATAAAAATCGTTATACACGAACGTGTAACTTCGATATAATCCGTCGCGTATTATCCTTCGCGGTTTATTTCACTACACTCTTCGTTATCGCGCGGAGGGCCGTAACATCGTATTGATAGATATTAATAACCCATAAAGCGTTATAAATACAGGTATAACGGCGACTTAACGGCAAATCCCGAGGCAATTATAGTTGCCGGATTTAATAACCGTCGGTATACGAGCGGGTATATTAATGCACTGCGCGTGCGTCTGTGTGTGTGCGTTCTGTGTGTGTTTGTGTTTCGGAGCAGCCGAAAGGCGATCCCCGTCGCACACTCGGCCGATGTCAACGCCCGCGGTCTACCGTCGTGAAATCTGTCCGAAGCTACCGCACGAGCCGTTAAAGTTTTACCACCGCGTTACTCCGTCTCGTCGCCTCTCGCTCTTCTCGCTCTTCCGCTTATTCCGCCCTTCGAGCCCTCCCCCCCTCCCCCCTCTTCCCCTCCCCCCTCTTCCCCTCCCCTCCCTCGGTCCTTTACCGAGCGGTGGACCACTCGTACTCGGCTTGTGCGAAAAACCGCGGGGACACTCTGACCGAAACACCGCTAAAAGCATCGATGGTCCAGCAGTGTATAAATATTCTGAATGAAGAATTATATATATTCATTTATTTGTGAATTTATTCTGTGGGAACAAATTTGTGAATATAAATTAATACGAATTATTTTTATTTATTTGCTTGGTATGAATTTATTTTTTTTGTTATTTTTTTAGTGGGACTAAAGATTCTTATCTTCTTGCGAACAATTTTTTTTCATTGATGGATCAGTAGTGTATAAATATCCTGAATGAATAATTATTTATATTTATTTAATTATGAATTTATTCTTTACGAATAAATTCTTAAATATAAATTAATACGTATTTATTATTTATATTTATTTACTTAGTATGCATTTATTTGTTTCACTATTTATTTACTCTAACAAAAGTTTTTTTATTTTCTCACGAACAATTTTCCTGCAATTTAATCCGAGTGTTTACCGTAAATCACCGCATTCCTAATTGGCGAAGCTTTCGCATTAACTAATACGCGCCACGTGCAGGACTTGACGTAAACGCTGTGGTTATATTGTAGCCAGTGCCAGAAAAAAAAATAGCAACTACGGTCAGACGACCGTAGTTGTTATTTTTTTTTTTTTTTGCGAGAAGGGTACCAGAGGCGAGGGTGTGGCTTTAAATATAGAGACGCGTGGAACGTGGAGCCTTGGAGTGCGATGCATTCGCCAGAGTCGCCACGTCCAGAAACTCGAGAGCAATACAAACGTCGAGAAACGAATATGTCGCCCGTTGACTCTTTCTCTCTTTCGCGGCGTTATGTCACGTTAATAACCGCGCGGTCTCGAGTCTAGCCGTACGCGCGTCTTTCTTGATCTTGCCTCGAGTATCTCGAGTATTCAAGCGAGTTAGAGGAAACAAGCAAAGCGCGGCTCGAGCGTTAAAAATAAAGAAGCGTGAGACTCGGGTTTGCCGCTCGTAAAGCGCATACTTTGAAGCTTTAATTAATGATAGCCGCCGAGCGGGAGTGTCGTCTGACTCCGCGGGGCGAATTCGACGATACGAAGGCATTCTCCAACATTTCTTTTTGGTCTCCCGAAGTTTCTTCTCCGCGGATGCAACGCGAGGAGCTTGCACTAAATTATTCTCGCGTATCAGCTAGTTACTCGCGAAAGTTGGTGGCTTGGAAAGCTGGGGGACCTTGAACAAAAAGAGAGGTATATCACGATTGTGTACCTAATGCCTCGTTCTTAAGCCTTTTGATCTCGGCAACTATCGTTCTACTCGGTTTTCGCGGATCATAAGATTAAGCCACATTTCTGTTCTACCAAACCGCGTCGACTGCGTCTTTTTGGGTCAGCGATAATTTGTAGCTGGTTTAGTATCATTTTTTCAAGTATTCGAATAAAATTTGGAATGTGGATCAAAAAGATGGTCGGGCTATAAATGAATCCTCACTTCCGATGAGGAACTGGAAAAAAAACAGCCAACTCACTTGCGAATAAAATCTGGAATTTACATTACAAATTTTATTCAAAGTGAGAATTCAATTTTTAGGCCAACCATATTTTTTTATATTCGAATAAAATTTGGAATGTAAATACCAAATTTTTGGAATGTTAATTCCAAAAAAAATTGTTGGTCTAAAAATTGAATTCTCACTCCGAACGACGATCTGAAAAAAAAGCAGCCAACTCAGTTGGCAATCTTCATCGACGATAATAACACTGGCGAATAAAATTTACAATGCAAATTCCAAATTTTATTCGAATATAAAAAACAAATTGGTGGTCTAAAAATTGAATTCTCACTCCAAACGACGAACTGAAAAAAAAAACGCAGCCATCTCAGTAATCTCCATCGACGATAATAACAGTGACCGCATCGCGATTTCCACGATAGACGACGACGGAGCTATCCCGGAGACTCTTCTCTCCCGCGGCTGCACTCATCGCGCGAGTTCAACGAGCTAATGTTTGCCGTCGACGTCGAGATGAGCCACGTGCGCGCACGCGCGCGCGCGATATTCGCGAGAACGAAACGTAGCCTCGAGTAGGTAGAATCCGCAGAGACGTACGTGAGTCCCGAGACCCCTGCGGTTAGTATTAATAAACTTCGCTAACACTGCAAACTTCCATCTTCTCCAGGCTACGATTCCTCGAGTGCTGTTTGCAGATTGAAGAGAAACTCTCTTGCTCTCTTCGTTCTTGTAGCAATGAGTATTAGATAATAACAATGCGCATACTCCTCCTCGAAAGGACGTTGACGTCACTGCTTTTCGTTGTTTCCGTCTGTTCGTGTCGACGGATCTGCAATATGTACCAAACATTGACCACATCCACTTGGCACAGTTGGCTATGTACGAAGAGACCTGGAGAACCATACCCAACCAACCAGCGGTGATATAATGGCGCGATGACGCGCTCAACCGATGCATTCGTGCCGTAAGGTCGAACGGATCGATCATTGATACTCGATAACCGATGATTACGGAGGCTTCGGGTGGTGTCGTTATACCTATAATATCCGCACCGATCAGTGGGATCACAGGGTTCAAACGCACCTTGACTCTTATCCCCAAAGGTCAATAGAGACGAGCCTCATGCACAAGCCAACAGTTTTCGGTATCTTTGCCTTGCTTTAAAAAATGTGTCGTCATCAAAATGCTGAAAAATCGTAAAAATGAAGCTATGCTTCTCAACAGTTGAAAGACTGTTCTGTTTTCCATAGATTTACAACCCAGTCCAAGAAAAAATTGTCGTGGGTGGCTGATCTCACGTCGCAAGGCTTACATCCTTTTTTTCCCCGTTTCAAATTCGTTCGCCATGGCTGCTGCCTGATACTCCATACCGGTCTCTCGCATTGTCGAGAAAATAATCCGGTATATACGCGCGTGATCGCATTACGCGCAAGGAGATTAAGTCGAGAGTAGAGAGAGAGTAGAGATCGACCATTGCGCCGTGAACACATTGAGCCTGTTCTCTGAACGTTAGAAGGAGTTCAGTTGTAACGTTACAAACCCCTTTCGAATGTATCGACCATTTGTACTTCAAGTTTTCGCGAAAAGTAGTATCATAGGATTATGCCACGATTACGATGATAATATTTCATGGAATCTGGATCATTCGGGATGATCACGTCGGAGAATCACTACTCGTGGACCTTTGGAGTGGCCCTGCAGTGTACAGCAGATGCTTTATGGATTACGCGGAGAGATATCTGTCCCACTCACGCACGAGTCCATTTTCAATGGGGTCTCAAACCGGGTGGTCCCGGATTATGCAGTGTTCGAAGCTAAGCATCGAGGGCATCGTGAGACAGTGGCGCATGCAGCAGTGGTCTCTAACACCGAAGCGCAGGGAGCTGCATATATAGTCCTCTCTCGCCGGTTGCACTTGATTCTGGGTAGTTAAGGGAAATTGACCCGAGAGACCGAGAGCTGTTCGGGAGAGACCACCGTCAGTCGACTAATTATATGTAACGCGAGTTGAATTGCAAGCAGGGAGGACGTCGAGGTCCTATCCATGTAGAGATTGCCTTCCAAGTTCACCTCCAGCTTTAGGCTTGCCATACAAACGGTCCACATCAAACTTCAGACTGAACTATGAAGTCGGAAATTGATTTCGAAATTTCTGAACGTAGTCAAGAGGTTCATGGGTATTATAGGCTTTGGCTACTATTTAAGTTTTGAAATTTGAATATTTCTTTAAGCATCGCCAACTACGACTGATGTATCATCAGGGGATATGGTGATTTTTTTCAGGAACGAAATATTCCAAGCGCAAATTGGATCGTTCGTGGCTGAAATCCGAATACCTCTTCAACAATGACCCTCGCTTCTCCGGTATGTTATTACAGAGCATTCCAACGACGAGGAGGAGACGCATATACGATGCGGGGGATGTAACGACGCGACCATTCGGCCGGAGAGACGGATTCAGCACTCACGTATTTTGATAGGTTGACAGTGTCCGCTCGGTCATATCCCACGGGACAACGTCTCATCACTCGTCCCCGGGCATCGTTCCTTCGCCCGTCGCATTCGTCGTCATCGTTGGGACGACAGGCCCGTCAGACGGGTGCAACTTCTCAAAGTCACTTGTCACGCCGAGTGAAAGACGCCAGAAATACATAGCGCACTGTTGCGGTATCCGTCCAATGGATATAGGTATATACGACGTCAAGAATATAGGGAGAAGCGAAAGGGGAAGGGGAACGAAGAAGAGGAAGGTGAGGCGAAAGATAAGTCGAGGCAGAGGCCAAAATGTTACATCGAGAAGAGGTACGAATGCCACACCAAACGGGTCACGTTTCGAGAGATCGAAAGATCGGTTCGTCTCGATCTCTCTCTTCCTCTCTCCGCTCGTTCGCTTCGATCCACACCTTTCGTGTTCTCCAACCCAAAGGCTCCAACAACGTCCGTCGGTGTGTTTGGATCAATCGCGATTGCGCCGTCGACTCGCTCTTCGTGGCTCATTAATATCCAACCGATATTATCGAGTGGAAATCGACAACTTGTATGTACATTGTAAAATTTGCCTGACCGCAGTCGAGATCGTTTCTCGACAATCTCGGTCATCGAAAGATCGTCAAAGAGGCACTATACCGACGTGTCGTCTGCAATGTCGCCATATGGTAAAATGTGTCACAGACGCAGGTAGTGTGCTCAATTGTTGGCCCGAGGCGAAATCGTGCCACCGACAAATTGCGGACAGACACGAAGATCTCTGAATCGTATTTTAGCATTTTGCGTCGCGCGACACGTCAAAACGATACTTCATCGGCGTCTTGTCCATCGCTCTCGGTACTTCGTTTCCTGTTGTAGTTTCGTTTGGTTAAACGTCAGGTGTATATACACGGACTCTATTCGCGAAAGGCAAACACACGTGCCTCGGGGAAACGATGTGTACCCTCGCAATTATCGTTTTCCTTCGTGTGTACTTACGCCCGACGAATGCAGTGTATACGATCCTATGCTACGAGGATTTTCATATTCCTCCTGGCGGAATATGGCCCAAGGCCGTTTCTATAACTGGCAATTGGTCGATCAAAGCTGTGCTTCAAGTTTGACAGGCGAAGTGCAAGACGAATCTCTAACAAATACTCTACTGTCCAATGATAACGAAATATACCAACGATGTGATAAGCACTTTCGTTTCCAATGCCAATGCCAACTGAATTTGATGCCTTCAACAGAGTCAGACGATTGATGGAAGCGAATGGATCAAGAGGAACGGAAGTGCTGGCCGAGCAAGCGTTGAAACGAAATTATAGAGAACGTTAAACAGGTTAGTGACTCCAGTATCCCAGAGCACTGCTGATTTGCTCGGCAAGCAAGGACGGTACCAAAGGGAGGCATGCACTGCATGCCAGTTTCTCCAGAGGCGCACGCAGGACACGATCCTATATCCCAAGCTCCGTCCACTGTTACCGTTCCCTCCTCTAATTACGCGGCGTAATGCTAATCGCGGTAATAGGGCAAACTCTCCGGGCTCGACTAACGTAAACGTTGGCTGCTTCGAGTCCGAGGCCCTCGTCGAGGTCTCCACACTGTGTCGACGATCTTTCGCATGTGGTGCATCATGTGCGCACCAGACCGGGTCAGGTCTGCTTCGAGGCATGAACCAGACGCTTCTCCGCACACGCCACGAGTAACTGCATCAGCCGCATCGGCAAACCTCTCTGCTTTGCTTCGCAGTCTCTGGGCTGCTTGTGTGTTATCAATGCGTCAGGACGAAGCAACGACGCAGTTGGAAAAGTATACAGATTAGGAGCTGTGCATCGTTAATAGGATAGAACTGTATCGCAGCAACAGAGCTGCATCAATTTTGGTTCGAACTAAATTCACGGATTGTCCGATGCTGTCATCGAAGGACACCGGAAACCCACTGACCTTTCCCAACACGTGGCAAGTTCGATCACCGTGAAAATTGGTGTAGCTCTGCGGAAAGTCGAACGGCAAATATGGCCTAGAGTACGAAATCCGGAATCGACGTTTTTGTCGATACGTTTTTTTCCGGGCGGTGCTATTGACACGGGATAATGAAACTTTTATCAATAATTGTGACCCTTTGTCCCAGTTCTTTCGAACGTATTTTTACTAGTCTTGCAGTCGAGGTGCTAAATGTGGAATCGGGATGACGACGCCAGGCTTCTTCCTCCAAGCTGACCGGATAATGGAACGCAAGTCTGGTGGCAGCTTTGAAAGAGAAACCAGAAGGTGCGTATGGTCTATAATACCAGGAGCTCGCGTTGGAGTACAGAAGCAGCATCCCCAACGCTAATGCCAGGATAGATGCCGGGTTTCCTCGTACCGACGACTTCCCGCTCGGCACTTACGACGCTGGGATTATCCTCGTGTTATCGCGGATACAAACTGCATCAACGACGACTTCAATGGGACGTTCAAAGTGGTTCACGGGGGTCGAGACGTTACGATATCCGACTCTAAAAATATCCGTTGCCTCTATACACCAAAACGAATGGTATAAGCTCTCGAAAAAAAAATCTAGCAAGCAATCTTTGATGCACCGGAAAAATAATTTCGCTTTAACATCTAGGCGACATGCTTTAAAAAAATGGGTACACCGAATACGTCCGAGTCGTAATTAAAAAAAAATCTAGCAAGCAATCTTTAATGCACCATAAAAATAATTTCACTTTAACATCTAGGCGACATGCTTTAAAAAAATTTGGTACACCGAATATGTTCGAGTCGTGATTTACAAATGAAAATTTACAAATAATTTGAGAGTCAAAGAAAAAGGTGCGCCAGGTGAGTCAGCTGCTTCTGCAGTCTGTTCGATTAATTCGAGCCAAGTGTGAGAAAATCGGTTGGGATCCGAGAGAGGCGAAACCCTGCGTAGCGAATGAAGCTCGCGGGGGGTCCTTCAATGATCAGGCGTCCTGCAATGTGCTGAGAAAGAGAGAAAGAGATGGCAGCGGGTATCGAGGCTCGTGCGCACTTTCGATCTTCAGCGACCCTCCGGACACTCGTTACTTTCTCAGCGATTTAACATTCGCACAGCGAGGACAGTGGATGCCAACGTAAGTTACGATTGGTCCACCTTTACTGACCAACCGTGTTCAATTTTATTTCCCTTTTCCCAACTATAACTAATAACACTGTCTTATAATAATAAACGAGTGTTTTCATTACCGACTGTAATACCACAAATCCAACGAAGTTGAACTGATTTATCTCTTTAAGAACCTGAACCAGAATCTCGAAATAGAAATAACAATTGCCCAGCTCAGTTAATAACGAACCCAGATAAAATAACTCGCATTCTGTGGTTCGCCTTTGAGCGAAAAAGCACTATTGGCAAAAGAGAGCACTGAGCACCGCTGGCACAAGTCATGAATGTGGATAAAGGAGATTAGACGGTTGAGCGGTTCACTCTGCTCTCCGGAGGCATAACTAAGGTTTATTAACGATCCCCCCTTCTCATCCCCCTCTCCCCTCCATAGGTTTCCTCGGCCTTTCTTTCTCTTTTCATCTTTCCGGTACACCTCCGCTAGATCTGTGTAGTATATACAGATATAGAGAGTCAGCAGCCGCTGACTTGCGCTAGATCCTCGGTGCGGGACGTCGGTACTCCTGACGCTGGGATAGTAGGTACAGGTATTGTGCATTCCGTCTTACTCCAAGTTGAAAAAAAAAAGGTGGAGGGAGCGGTGGGTTCTCTTCGCCTTCTTCGTTGCTCCTCAACATCTGAATCTGCTCGGGACGGAAGATCGTTAGCCTGACTGAAGCGTACATAGCGCTCGTTCCTCTTCGTCTTCTTTCTCATCTTAGGTCTATATCTTTCGAGAAATCCCTCTCTCGCTCTCTACCCCTGCTTTCATCATCTCTCCCGGCGAAGAGATCCATCTCTCTTGTCTCTCTTCGTTCAATTCTCCACAGGCCGACGGAAGCTTTCTCTTCAGACCCCCTCCCCCTCCCCTCTCCCCTCCCTCATTGCTTCCATCATTTCTCTAGGGGCAATATTGCACTCTTCTATCTAGGGGAATGCCAATTTCGATGTAAATTACGTAAATGCGGAAGCGCAAAAAAAAACGCGAGACGAACAAACTGAGGGAGTGAAGGAGGAGGAAAAAAGGAGGAGGGGGGTGGAGGGTGTAGTTTAAATTGACGAGGCTGCGGAAACTGGGTCGGCGGTTCAGCGCCGGAAACTCGATACAGGTTAACGAGTGGATATAGAAATTACTGTGATGTGAAACAAGAATCATTATATTATAACAATTTTCGTGTAAGAGTTTCCAGCATTATTACATGAAATTTCAAATAGGGTAGAAGTACCGATTTTGGTCCATCTTTGGTACAGTTGTAGCCACCGACTTCGAAAGAACAGAATTATTTATATTGTTAAAAAGAAACAAAATTGTATAGATAATCTTGCACTGGGGAAAAAAATGGCTCAATCCAACAAAATGTGCGGGCGGCGAAATAAATATTTCGCAGGTTGAACAAAATATTCGGCAATGCTAATCAAGATTTTTAAAAATTCTATCACCAGTTGCTTCGATCAATTAAATATTTGGTCTAATTTGCAAAATATTTAATTCGCAACCGCACATTTTCTTGGATTCAGCAATTTTTTTTCTCAGTGTGTATTGATAATTCCCAACATTGATAATTTCAACATGAAAATACAGGAAAACAATAATTAAAAATAAATGATAATAAAAATGACCACAATCGGTGCATCTACCCTAAATTTTTATGGACGTATATTACAGTATCAAAAAAATAAAAAAAATGTCGAACTAAAAGTGCAGTTTAAATGACGAAGCGGATAACTGCAACTGGGTCGCGGGTTCGCCGGGGGAGAAAACTCGGGCGAGATACCTGCGGGAGAGTGCATCGCCTCTTTGCCCAAAATTCCGCGGTGCAGCGGCCACAGGGAGAAAACGCAAAAATACCTCAGCTGCACCGAAGCAGCACCGTCGCTACGATACAGCAGCTCGCTGAAAGTTCGAAAACGCCTCGCGCAACCCTTTTGCTCGTGGCTATAACGCGATAGTCGAGAGTTTCACCGCTCGTTCCTATCTCGTTTTATTCGCGGCGCCTCGTTAATCCGCACACCCGGACGAAAATGTGGAAGCGCTAGTTGCGGATGAGTGGAAGAGAGAGAAAAAGGAGAGAGGGGGGAGAAAACCACATTCGCTCGCGGTCAAGCGCTAAATTTCACTCGAACGCGCCCAACGAACATCTCGAAAACGCCGGAGCGAGTTCTTCACCCCCTCCAACCCCCTCTCCCCCCTCACGACTCTCATGGCGAGAGTTGCAAGGAATTTTCGAGGTGTTCGCGAGGTGATACCCAACTCGAGGAATGAGGGCTAAGGCCACGTTTCAGAGGTGGATATTTATAAATGGAATTAAAAAAAAAAAAAAAAAAAAAAAAAAGTGGAGAAGGGGTGGAAGGGGTTCTTAACGAGCGGCATTGAATTCGACTTCCGTTTTATCGTCGCCACTCGTGAAATTCCTCGCGAGCTTTCCGACCGAGCCATCAGCCTCGGTCGGAAAGCTCCGATACGAAAAATCATTTTCCAACTCCACCGCCTTTCCTGAGGCACTCGAGAGAGAGAGAACTGCGAGAGAGAGGCAACTCGAGACTACTCCTCGGGATACACGGGATGATTCAATCCGCGCGTATATACATCTGCTGCTGCTGCTGCTCGCCGACGGGAACTGCCAAGTGCAGGAGGAAATGTAAATTTAAATCCTCCGGCTCGCGGATCAAACTCACTGCGCCGAAGACTCCTCTCGAGCTAGAAATGTGTATCATCCCGTGAATGATCCGTCAGCGACACGCGCATAATTTCTACGGATTCGAGGAAATTAAATGTGGCGTAGTTTGCGGAATATCGCTTGCAAATAGCGTCGAATTAATTTAGTGGGGGTTAAAATAGCGAATAGCTAAGATATTAATTTTTTAAATATTGAACGTCTGAATTAAAAATGGTCATCATTACGAAGTTCGCTATTTAAGCCCTTCGTTATTTTGATCCATCACTATTTTGACCCCATTTTATTAAAATGCAGATAATATAGCGAAAGGCTAAAATAGTAAATTAAATAACGATAATAATAATAATAATAATAATAATAATAATAATAATAATAATAATAATAATAATGATAATGGTAATAATGATGGTTGTTCTAGATTCAGATGTTCATTTTTTTTAAATACCATTTTAGCTATTCGCTGGTCATTCACTATTTTGACCTCCACTGTATTAATTTTGTTTTAATCATACCAGGAAACCGACGTAAAAAACCCGATTTCCCGTATCGATTCATCGAATGCTTGTAATAAACAGTGGATTGCCTCATTTTCGACGAGTTTTAAAGAATTTCAAACGCGTCGAACGGTCCCGACGATTGTATCGTTAACCCTATCGGTTAAAGTAGTAGTATGTAGCGATGAAGAAGCAGGAGGGGAAAGGGTATAGCGATAGCAGACGCGCGTTGCACCTGCCGGGCAAAAGGGAATCACAGCGGCGAGCTGCTCGGAGGAGGCCGAAGGCTAGCCCGTCTAACCGGTACCGGCTCTGTAAAATTCCCAAGTATGCACTTAGTCCAGCTGCGATGTATGCTACACAACTATACTCCTCGCATATACAGGGTGGTACCGAAATAAACCCACTCGACGTTTTACATTCTCGTCTCGGACATTCGCAACAAACGCGATATATATAATGTGCCTCTCGAATTTACGAGCAGCATTATTATCAGTATCCTCTGCCAATGGCATTTTTTTATCCCTATTTTATTATTATTTCCTGCCGATACACAATTTTTTATCCGTGTTTTATTATTATTTCCTGTCGATATATTTTTTTTTAATCTGGTACTGTAAATTCTAGTCGATAAAATTTTCTATTTCTGTTTTATTGATATTATTATTATCGCGGAAACCGGAAACGGTTGGATGAAAATCGTAGGAGCCTTTTGCTAAAGTCGATTCCAATGCGAGACGCGTAGGTGTCCATAAAATCATCATGAAAGTTTCTCCCAGAGGTGGATGGATATATGCGGCGTTATTCGCGTTCAGGCCAAGCCGAATGGGCTGAGATAAAGGAGACTCGCGCGACAAGCGAGGTGCGCAGGGATTTACACGTGTCCGCGAGTATATTACAAACGGACGGGTCGCGACCCCGCCGGCGAAAAATTATTTTTAACAACCGTGTCTGGCGTACGCTTTGGCGATTGGTAATATCGATTAGGACATTCGCGTGTGTGAGTGTAGTTTATATACATATACGGGGCATTCTGCGACAGATCGACCTGCAGTCTTTGACTTATCGCATTTCATCTGACATTTCGCAGGTTATTTTTTTTCATCCCCAAATGAGTCTACAATTTCGAGAAAAATTTCGTCCGCAATTTTTTAATCGCAAATTAATGGAGCAATGTTTTTTTTATCTTCAGCATCCACTCAGGGTGTTTTTTTTCGTCCCCAAAGGACTTTGAAATTCCGAGCAAAATTTCGTCCGCAATTTTTTAATCGTAAATTAATGGAGCAATGTATCTCTTTTATCTTCAGCATTCCCTCGGCATGGATTTTTTTTTTTATAACCAAAGGACTCTACAATTTCGAGCAAAATTTCGTCCGCTTTTTTTAATCGTAAATTAATGGAGCAGGGTATATTTTTTATCTTCAGAATTCCGTCGGCATGAAATTTTCTTTCATAACCAAAGGACTCTACAATTTCGAGCAAAATTTCGTCCGCTTTTTTTAATCGTAAATTAATGGAGCAATATATATATTTTTATCTTCAGCACCCACTCAGCATGTTTTTTTTTCATCCCCAAAGAACTGTACAATTTCGAGCAAAATTTCGTTCGCATTTTTTTAAATCACAAATTAATGGAGCAATGTATATTTTTTTTATCTTAGTCATCCACTCGGCATGGAATGCCCCATGTACGACCATACACGATGACGCAACACGAGTTCCCGTGGGCACAGTTTCTCCCTGGTCCACCGATATACACCCTGCTTCGAATATACCAATTACAATAATTAGTTGCGCCATCTGTAATTTCCATTTGCCACATACACAGCCACAGTGCGTACACTGGCTAACTCCAACGTATCTGTATAGTTGGTCGAATCTAAGCGTTCGCGAGACACCGTAGTTTATCCGAGCTGGCAAGTCGAAATTTATGGATGGGCAACGTACACTCCTTCCAACGTTGCTCGCGCTCCTTCCCTCTCGCAATAATAATCCCGCGTATAGAGCCCGCGACCCACGCAATGCACGATCATTGCGCCAGAGTCAACGACTCTCGCTCCATTTCATTCCAGCTCATTCTTTCGCGCTTGTCTCGCACTCGTTGCCGGTGAAACGTGTGAGTGGATTTTTTTTTTTTTTTGCGAGCTGCGTTATAAAATGGTACACACATGTATAGGTGTGTCTATGTACGTCAGCGCATCGATGCTGCACCAGCTGCGTGCGTTGTGTATACTACCTAACCCAACCTGGAGTTGTTATCATCTATCGCGCATTCCATGCGCGCGCACAATACAATTTCAGACGAGTATCCGTAAATCATAGTGAGTAATGATTCGCTGAGTGCTCGGCTGAGAATATTAGCTGCGTTTGCAGGATGGCGCGTTTAACATCGAACGACAATGTCGAGCGGCTCTCGCGGATGGCGGAGTTAAAGGTAATATGCCGCGAGGATTAATGTGTGTGCTTTTTTACCACCGGTTTGGTTCGTTACCGACGCTATAAGTGAATTATTGTAACGCGTAATGAAAACTTTGGCCTATTGAATGATGTTTTTTTTTTTCGCAGCATTTTTGCGCTGTTATTTATATGGTGATAAGAGTGGAATGCCACCGGATTACGATAAATTAAAAAAAATAATGGCAATGAGGAATGTGTAGCGAGGACAAGTTCTGAGGAGTGACTTCTGCGAAGTGCCATTATTTTAATCGTGGAGCTTGTCAGTGTCGCTGATGGACGTCGGAAGAAACAGTCGTAAATATCGTAATGTGTCAATTAAGGTGTTCTGAGAGAAATATAAACAAAGAAAATGTTAGCACTTATTTTCCGGGAGGAAGTTGCACCTATAACTCATTGCGGAATCTATTTTGTCATGAAAAAAAATCATTTTTTGTGTTTTTTGCCTCGAATTTTCGATTTTTCGGGCAAACACTTGTGATTTTTGGAATCAGCGGAAAATTCCCCATCGGATAGCCTTTTTGAACATTGCGAAATCGAAAATTTTTTTTTCGCCGTTTTTTGGAAAAAACGACAAGGGGTACCCCTTCTAAAAATTTGCGATTTTTGAGGGTCAACTTTGAAAATCTGCGAAAAATCGAAAAATCGAGATATCACGTTCCGTCAGGCGGCATTCTCTTCGTTGAAGTGTCTTCTTTCGAACGCAAAAAGAAAATCCCAATTATATTGATCCAATGAAAAATGACACCGATTTTAGTGAAGTGCGAAAATTGGGAAAAAGTGAAAAATCGTTTTTCGCGTTTTTCTCCTCAATTTCTTTATTTTTCGAGCAAAAACCGTTCATATTTGGAATCAGCGGGAAATTTCCCATCGGATAGAGTTTTAAAACTTCGTTAAATCGAAAATTTTTTTTTTCGCCAAAAAAACGGCAAGGGGTACCCCTTCTAAAAATTTGCGATTTTTGAGGGTCAACTTTAAAAATCTGCAAAAAATTGAAAAATCGAGATATCGCGTTCTGCCTCACGGCATTCTCTTCGTTGAAGAGTCTTCTTTCGAACGCAAAAAGAAAATCCCGATTATATTGATCCAAAGAAAAATGACACCGATTTTAGTGAAGTGCGAAAATTGGGAAAAAGTGAAAAATCGTTTTTCGCGTTTTTCTCCTCAATTTCTTTATTTTTCGGGCAAAAACCGTTCATATTTGGAATCAGCGGGAAATTTCCCATCGGATAGGGTTTTAAAACTTCGTTAAATCGAAAATTTTTTTTTTCGCCAAAAAAACGGCAAGGGGTACCCCTTCTAAAAATTTGCGATTTTTGAGGGTCAAATTTAAAAATCTGCAAAAAATTGAAAAATCGAGATATCGCGTTCTGCCTCACGGCATTCTCTTCGTTGAAGAGTTTTCTTTGGAACGCAAAAAGAAAATCCCGAATACATTGATCCAAAGAAAAATGACACCGATTTTAGTGAAGTGGCAAAATTGGGAAAAAGTGAAAAATCGTTTTTCGCGTTTTTCTCCTAAAATTTTTCATTTTTCGGGCAAAAAATTGTCATATTTGGAATCAGCGGAAAATTTCCCATCGGATAGGGTTTTAAAACTTCGTTAAATCAGAAATTTTTTTTTTCGCCAAAAAAGAAAATGTCGGCACTCATTTTCCGGAAGGAAGTCGTACCTGTAACTCATTGCGGAATCTATTCGAGACCAGTACGATTACATTCGGCGCCTCGTGAGGTTTTATCGCGAAGCGTTTAGCGAGATCGTTCCCAAGCGGTACGAATCTCGTGCACCACAGGGACCAGTAGTGGATTGGTCGGCGAGTGTATCGAGTCGAGGATCAACGCAAGATCGACGGAAGATCGTCTCTAAGGGCGAGAGTCTTATCGGAGAAAAATACAGACCGGGCGAGAGGATCCGATGTGTGCTATGTACTAAGGCGCGGATATCGAAAAGCGAGGGACGAGAGCGCGAGTAGCACGCGAGTGCAGCAAATTACTCGACTCGGGACGTGCTCGGTGTGTTAATGGTTTAATACCCAGCGGGACGACAAAGTAACCGCGCACGAGTCGACTGTGGGTATTCGCCTCCAACGGTAGGCTCCGTATAAATTCACTGGTGTGTTGTACATTGGCGAACCGCGAGGACGACAACGACGAAGACGACGACGGCGGCGACTCTGATTATAAATAACACGCGCGAATTGCAATGAACCTTCGACGCGGTTCCGTTGACGAGGGACAATAATCGTAAAGTGTGCGACCCCGAGACGGTTTATATGCGTCTAAAAATACAAATTTACGCCGTCGGACCGTCCGCTTTATGCTCGAGACGGGCCGGTAACTCCTTCCGCCGCCCCCGAGGCTGACGGAGCATTGCCATCGGCCGATCAATGATCGGCAGGATCAATGCGCGATTAATCGACGGCAGAATTGAAAATTCTCAAAAATTCATGAGATATAGTTCGTTAATCCTAAAAAATTCAGGAGTATAGCTTACAATTTTTTTTTAATCATGATTTTTTTAATCATGATTAAAAAAATTTTCTTTCAATATTACCGAAAATAAGTATTTTTATCAGCTATTCAAATTCTAAACTCGATTTCAGAATCTCTAGATATTATTATTATTATGAAATAATCATTACAAAAAAAAATTCTACTGTTAAACATCTCTCATAATTTTTTGTGGATTTATAAATCTGATCGACTGTACCAAGAAGCTCAGGTGGCCAATCACTGTGCAATCTTTCGCTGTGCAAATATATACACTACCCGCATTTCCCGATGTCGCGTGTAGTATTTTTCTTTCAGCAGGATCTTCGCTGTTTTTTTTTTCTCCTCCGTCGCAGACGACGCTCATCGATCCCGTCTCCTCATTCTCAGCCCGCAGGTCCTCGGCGCCTTCGCCTACAGTTTCCAGCGGGTCCTGCGAGCCCGCACGAACGATCCCCTCGCGGACGTGCACGCGCCGTGGCTACCGTACAGCATAATAAAGCATCCTCTCTTTCCTCTCCGATTCTCATCCCAGAGCCGCTACTTATCGTACCGTTTCGTTTTTCTCCGCGACGAGGATTCGATTCGACGCACGCATCGTGCGGCAAACGCATTGCTCTTACAATCCTAGCACTATATATATAATATATACCTGCGCGTTGATAGGCATCGTGATCACGTATAACGGTCGAAGAGGTATAATGCGAATGGCAGGTGGGAAAGAAATTACCGGAGATGCCCCTCTCAGTATTCCTCAGAGTCTCCTCATTTGCCATCAAATATATACTTGCATTAAATTACATTTTTTTAATTCGCCGTCATTAAATCGTTACTCGATTCAAATACTATTATCACGAAGGTATTTGACCCTATTAACATTCCATCGCATCCAACGCCTCTGGAGATTATTATTATTATTATTATTATTATTATTATTATTATTATTATTGGAATTGCGCGAGAAATTTTTTTATGGCTTATTCGCATCGGGATCGTGTTTCCCTCGAAACATCATTTATGTATTGGCTTCATGGGGACCGTTGGGTATATACGCGTCACTTGCCACCGTAAAAAAATTTTCGCGGTGCTATATTGTACGTTATATCCGTGGGTGTATATTCGCGCGGTGTGACCGCCCGCATATATACCGTTGGCTATACGTCATGCACTCAGCTATGCATTATACGCGGTGTGGCGATACATAACCGTCGACATCGTAAACCCGGAGCACTCCTTTTACGACGGTGATAATAGTAAATCTAATCATCGATACTTTGCGGTTCGCTCGGACGCGAAATCGAGAATGGGGATGGGGCGCAAGGTGAGTTATATAGATGAAGGGTACAGAGGAAGAAGCAATCGATACTTTTTACACCGAGTTTCGTCGTCGAGTCAGTGATGAGAAAAAAAATTGTACAAATTTCCATTCCATTCAAATCCCCCCCCCCCCCCCCCCCCCTTCATTACAGTGTTAATAGCAACACTTTTTACGGTGACTAATCAACGCAGGCAATTTTTAAAAATTTATTTCCGTGTTTATTTAAATTTTTAACATCGATTTTAGGATTTTTTATTAGACTGAAAAAGTCATAAATAAATGTATATAAAAAAACTGGATCATTATAGATCAGTGTTCAATCTCCAACAGAATATTTTAACACCATCGCTAAACACCATAATTACTGTGCCCCTATATAGACACCATCATAGTATAATTTTTAACACATTAAAAAAAATGTATTGTCTGACGAAAGGATCTAGATTTTCGGCCAATTACCGGTCAACAAAGTGGCCGGGATGAACCTTTGATGAATTAGACGCCCCCCCCCCCCCCTCCTGTGAGGGGGGGGGGGGGGGGGTGGATTCAAAGGTGCGTAGACAGCGTCCTTGGCTCCTCTCAAGATCCCAAATTAACGAGGACAACGATCTTGATTTATGTGAGTGGCCTCTTCGCATGGTCGAGCGTTTCTGATCTACGATCGATCTACGAAGAACCGCTGACTCCGAACGCCTCATACATGTCGTATATCCTATAGATCCGCCGTGTGCGCCACTGTAACACCGAGAAGGACGAGAGAAGAGCCAAGGCGTCGGGCAGACACGCGCGATACGTGCCGGTTAATCGTTATTCTCTCGCTCGGACGTATCGAGCGGATAATTAATAGCCAATCAGCGAGCGCGCCCGGTTGAATGTTAAGCGGTGCAGCGAAGCGAGTAGACGCACGCGCTGCGCTTATGTATTATACGCAGTGCGGATGAACAGCCCAGCGGCGCATCGACGACGCCCTTCGCTGCAGACGCTAAGCCACACACGTATCTTCATACCTTCTCTTAATATATATATAAACACTGCTGGCGAACCACCGATGAATGTTTCAGCAGCGTCGACGTCGCATTTCCAACTTCCTCGGTCAACGTGTTAATCGCAGAGGAAAGCTAACCAATGGCAATGAGACGTCAGACGTCTTCCTACGGATGATCGAAAATTGCCATTGGTCAAATTGCAATCCGAAGACCCACATTCCCAGCAATAAGCCGAAGGCTCTTGCAGCGAAGGCTCATGCAGCGAGTAACCGGAAGTTCCGGTGACCGCATAGGTAAAGCGTAACGCGGAGTGCGGATTGGATGAATTTGCGAGGGTGTTGGAGGGAAGGGGGGGGGGGAGGGGGGTGCATGCCGAGGGCGTTAAAGTTCACGGCCCGTTTCGTGTCGTTGGTAACGCGCAAAGATATCTATCTCCGCAGTCCGTTGCTTCTGCTCTCGTATATATCTGTGTGTATACTGTATAAAATATATACATACGGGTCATTCCGGGTCAAACCGGTATAACTATATGTAGGGATACTGAGAGGAATGGGGATATTCAGCTGGTGCAGTGATGGTGGCGGTGGTGAGGTGTCGTATCTAACCGATGTGTATATACAGGGTGATTCAGAATGGTTTCGTCAGCCAATGAGGAATGATATAGTTCACTACCTCGGAAACAAATTTACTTAGCCGTTTTTTGTAATTCGTAATATTTATTTATTTATTTGTTCCCATTGGTCTATTTTTTCAAATTTGTGATGCTTATAAATGAATAAATATTGAGAATTACGAAAGGTAGGGACAAAGCATTCCTCAATGGCTGACAATACCATTCTGAATCAATATTTATTTATTCATAAATAAATATTACAGTATATTATCCTCTATTAAAAAGTTCGTGAGCAACCATTGTTGACGATTTATTCAGCATCTGATTGGTCGTTGGGAAACCGGCAGCTGTTTGATGTTTAATATCGCGAAATTTGGCAGTTTGTCAGGAAGAAAAATTCGTTTTTCGCGTTTTTCTCCTCGAATTTTCGATTTTTCGGGAAAACACCTGTCGTTTTTGGAATCAGCGGAAAATTTCCCATCGGATAGGGTTTTTGAAATTTGCGAAAACGAAAATTTTTTTTTCGATGAATTTTGCGAAAAATGGCAAGGGTACCCCTTCTAAAAATTTGCGATTTTTGTGGGTCAACTTAAAAAATCTGCAAAAAATCGAAAAATCGAGATATCGCGTCCCGCCTGGCGGCATTCTCCTCGTTGAAGAGTTTTCTTTCGAACGCAAAAAGAAAATCCCGATTATATTGATCCAAAGAAAAATTACACCGATTTTAGTAAAGTGCCAAAATTGGGAAAAAGTGAAAAATCGTTTTTCGCATTTTTCTCCTGAAATTTTTTATTTTTCAGACAAAAACTGGTCATATTTGGAATCAGCGGAAAATTTGCCATCGGATAGGGTTTTAAAACTTCGTTAAATCGAAAAAAAAAATTTTCGCCAAAAATACGGCAAGGGGTACCTCTTCAAAAAATCTTTTCGAGTGCGAGCGAAGCGAGCACGTTGTTCCTAGTATTATAAAAAAATTCTAGTATAATAAATAGTATTTATTTTACATTTATGTATTTATTTGTACCCATTGATCTATTTTTTCGAATTTGCTATGCTTAAAAAAAAATAAATATTGCGAATTACGATGAGAAAAAATCATTTCTCAATGAAAAAAGCATTCTGAATCACCCTGTATACCTATCCTCGGATTTCCCCGTTCAGTCTACAGCGGCGTGTGCAGTGTAACGTGCCACAGAGAAGTTTCGCGGAAGACACATCGCGATACGCCCGGGAAAGCGTCGCACGCGCTAACGTGTTGCCCGGTGTAACTTTGCACCGGCAAAATATGCGCCGGCAGATGCATAGCCCCGGATAGACGTCTGGGGAAGGCGAATTCTAAACGCGGATAATGCAACGTTACCCCGCGCGAATATTCCGTAGCTGCTCTCTGCGCTGCTCTGCGCTAGCACAGCGTTACACAGTCGCAGCGTTAACTCCAACAGTGTGCCAGGCGTAAGTACAGGTATTACATACGTAACGACGCGCAAGTGCTCGCGCTTCGCCGGAGAAGATAATACACACGTGTGGATATATCAGAAGCGCGGCTCGTATTTGTGTTGTTGCATTGTGGGCCAGGAAGACGAAGCCCGAGCGCTATATCTGTCTTCGTCTGAGCACAGCGACGGTTCTGAGTACAGCGACGGTGCAGTTGAGAGAACCGCAGTCGCGTATATCGTGTGTCAAGATATACACCGAGAAGAGGTGGAAACTGCGGGACGACACGTATGTTCGTTATTACGGCTGTATTCCCGCGCACTCGATGCAACCTGATATCGAGGTCTCGATACACTCCGGGGAATCGCACTTTGTAATTATGCAGAAGCAGCCTCGCACTATACATATAGTAAATACACGCGTATGAAACTAAATGGCCGAGATAAATGAATAACACGCGTCCTTGGTTTTGGCGGATTTTTTTAATGATAAGAAATTTTTATTATCGCTATTGGGAAATGTTACACGTCTGCTAGGTTTGAAAGTCCCGTTAAGAGGCTTTTGAAGTGACGATCGATATCGTATCGATCGTTGATCCGTTCGTCCATTGTCGACCTAATTAATATCGTGTGGCTTAATTAATAATAATAATAATAATAATAAATAAATAATAATAAATAATAAATTCGTCACAGTATATTATACAGTATACGAACAAATGTGTATTTTTTATAGCGAGTGACTGAATCTGTCGAAGCTGATGAGGCAGTTTGATATTTCTTAAAAATTCGATGGCGTTTATGAAATTTAATACTCACAACCTTCAAAGTGGTAGCAAAAGTTAGATGTAGTTCTATACTTGGTTGGTATTTACGACACTCCAGGGATGTAACTTACCTATAACAGAAAAAATAAATAATTTTATTAATAACACAATTTTTTATTTTATTTTATATCATAAAAATCCGAACAAGCATATTTTTTTCCAGTCTGTCATTTTCCGCCTGACAAAAATTGTTATTCTTCCTGCCCCATAAATATGCCACATTGGACAGTTACATCACATTGATAAATTCCCGCCAAGAGTACTGAAACTAAAAAAACAGGTCCCACTTCTCCCGGCTAAAAAAAAATACTGAACGAGTCCGCAATGAAATAAAGTTAAGTTTTGACGCACGACACGGATTGCAGCTACCGAGGGAAAATGTGGAGGATCGTGGAGGCTCATTGAGACGAGGCAGTCGCTACGTGACGAGCCGCGGACGGCGGATACAGAATCGAGTCCCGCACTCCAGACTTGAGTTTACCGGCGAGTAGTTGTTGCGGTGATTGTTGATTGTTTCTAATGTAATTATAACTTGGGCTCTCGTAAAGGGGAGGGGGGAAACAAGTCGGGAGCGCGATTTAATTACCGCTACGATATAATTATTAATTACCGGGCAGTCGCATCGGTGGGGAGCCGACGAAAGTCGATGGGAGCCGAAATAACGAGCCACGCGAAATTGGCAATGCGTGCGGCGAGATTCGAAGCTGCGAAGGACGGATAGAGGTGAAAACTCGCAGAGGCAGAACGGTGAGGCAAAGGGGGGAGGGGGGGGGGAGGTAGAAATATTATAAATCGCGAGGCGGCGCCCGAACCGCAGTGCGTACGTCAATTCATCTTTTCCCCTTCGACTCCTGGACTCGCGGATAGAATTACCAACGATAAATACCCAACAGCCGAAGCCGATCGAATTCCTTCCTCGGAAATTATGTTCCAACCGCTCTACTTATCAGACGCCAATACAACGGTTATACGCGGCGACTCAAAACAAGTATATATATCGGATTTTGCAACGGGCGTTTTCTCAATGCTGCGCGATTATTTATTTTATCGCTGTCTATAACTCGTTTCTTCCTCCGTGGAAAATAAATACGTCCGCAAAAAATATATACGTGACATTTTTTTAATGACGAATAATAAACCTTCGGTTGTTTCGCGGCACCGATTTACAGTCTCGCGACGAGTATAAAAAACGTGTGAGATTTATTTTGAAACACTCGGTACGCCTTTTGACGTTTCTTTTTTTTTTCACTCGCGGTTTATTTCTCAAGCCGCAAAGTAATAATGATTCTCGTGCCAATACATTTTTCTTCGATTATCGCTGCGGTCGAGCTTGAAGATATTTGTTTCGTGGTTTTCTCTCGACGGTTTCTTATATACTGTACGCGTATATATATAGTGTCCGGTCCGGTTGGGTATACTGATGGGGTGACCATATATTTACGTCGCTTTCCATTTCGCGCGCCGTATACATTCGATGTGACGCGTGCCTTGCGCAATCACACTTCATAAGCGCCCTGGCATACATTGTAAATTGCATTTCGCGAGAATGAGAGTAAGGAGGATGGAAGCGGACGGGGAGAGAGAGAGAGAGACATGCGAGAGACGTGTTTTCGTCGTCGTGTGTCCCGCACGTGTCGAAGGGTTCGTCGTCGTCGGCCCGAACGTGGCGTATCGTCCGGTAGCATCGATCACAACGCGAACACAATATTGGCGCGATAATCCGAAGGGATTCGAGGCGGTCATGACCACGAACTACGATGCTTCGGAGGGTCAGCGACCTGTGCACTCGCCTCCACTTTTTCCTTTCTTTCTTCCTCATCATAAACGGTAAATTCGAGATATTGACAAAATAAAAAAAAAATTAATAATAAATAATTCTAAAAAATAGGACACGAGGTTGGTGTATTTTTTTTTCGTGGTGATTTTCATAAACCCGATTTTGTCTCAAACATTTTCTTTTTTTCCTCGTCATAAATGGCAATCGGTACATTCGAGATATTGATAAATTAAAAATAATAATAATGATAATTAATGATTCCGAAAAATAGGACACGACGCTGGTGTATTTTTTTTCTTCGTGTTTTTCACAAACCCACAGAGTTTGTCTCAAACATAATTTTTTTTTTCCACGCCATAAATGGCAACCGGGAAATTCGAAATATAGACAAAATTTAAAAAATTAATAATAATAATAAATAATTCCTAAAAATAGGATATGGCGCTGGTGTATTTTTTTTTCCTTCGTGTTTTTCACAAACCCGAGTTTGTCTTAAACATTCTTTTCTTTCTTCCTCGTCATTCGAGATATTTGCAAAATTAAAAAATAGTAATGTGGTAAAATGGTAAATTCGAGATATTGACAAAGTTAAAAAAAATAATAACAATAAATAAATCCTAAAAATGGGATACGACGCGTACCGGTGTATTTTTTTGCTTTTTTTTTTTTGTGTTTTCACAAATCCGAGTTTGTCTCAAACATCTGGCGATTGGTTATAGACTCGCTTTACGCGCATCCCTGCGCCGCCACTGCCGTCGCCTCTTTCGAAAGCCAACGGGAACAATGGGGTCTACGGGTGGCCGGCGAGCGCCCGAGAGTTCGATGGAGTATCGAAAATGCGAAATTGCCCGGTGCTCGTAAATCACGAGGGAACTGCGAGTGCTCCGGTTTCGAGAGAGTCCAATTGATATATTATATACATATACCGTATTCTGTATATGTACATACATACACATGTACATGATCCAGACTGCACAAATATGTATACCAACTTCGCTGTGCACGAATCTTATTTATGAATTTGTGTGTGCGATACACACAGGTTAGGAACGTGTTATGTATATGTATACCTGTATATTGGAGCACAGGACCCCTATTGCGTTTCAGGCTTAATCAGTTTAAGTGATTTCAAAGGCGAAACTACCTAACGACCGGGCAGCACTCGCGGATCGTGGACCAGGGTGGTCCACGTTCCGCGTAAGTGCGTGGGCGTAGGTATATATAAATGTATACACGTATACGATATATATACACAATATATATATGCTTACACGTGCATCGCGATCCTCCGCATTTTCGTCTACCGACCCTTTCTCCGCTTTTCGCTCGAAGCTCGCTCAGCTCTACGCAACGAACGCGCATACAAACATACACATGACGCACATTGCATTACCATACTAATTGCAGTCAAAGTTCTGCACATCCCAGAATGCTCGTGCGTTTTCGACGATTTATCGCCGGATAATCACCGATAAAACGATGTCCGATCGCGCCCCCGCGCGCGCGCAACCGCTCACGCTCGAGCTATCTTATGTCGTATAATTCGCTCGTAATTAACGCTAACAACGCAACAACATTATGTGGGCAGCGGCGGCAGAGTCGCGAGGTAGGTTTACGGCCGCGGGACAGATGTGCGCATGCGTACTCGCGCGAACGCTGAGGAGGATCACACGAGATTAGTGAAATTGTGGGACGACAAAGGAGGAAAGTTCAATGAGACCGTTTAATTTAGATTAATTTAGAGGGGTTGGTAATTGGATTATTCGATCGGTCATTTCGACAAGGTGAAGATTTAGATCGATCGGGCAGCAAAAAAAATATTTTATTTTGCGTTTCATAGAATTTTCTATTTTTGGGGCAAATTTTAGTCCTCTTTTGAATCAGCGGAAAATTTGTGTTCAAGATAAGGTTTTTTTTTCAGACTTTACGAATAAAATCCAGATTCCATTATACCAAAAAAAAATGACATCGGTATTACTGAAGGCACAAAATGAAAAAAAAATTAAAAATCATTTTTCACATTTTTCTCCTCGAATTTCCGATTTTTCGGGCAATGATTATTAGGGATCAGGGAAATTTGCTATCAGAAGATTTTTAAACTTCCCAAAATCGAACTTTTTTTTGTCAAAGAAATGCGAAATAATTTTGTAATAATGGAGAAATAATTTTTCGCGGTTTTCTTCTCGAATTTTCAATTTACTCGGTATATGTACCTACTGCAATATATATGCCATGTACACGAGGTTGGGAAGGTCGTCGTCGTCGTCGTCGTCTCTGGCTTCGTTCGAGGTGCTCCGAAACGTCGAACTGATAGATTTACGCCGAGCCTCCAGAGGCCCCAGCGCAGCTCGCGGCAGAGGCGGCAACGGAGCCACTTTCGAAATTGCAACGTGCGGATTCGCGAGCGAGATTCCGCGAGAGAGGATCGGGTAGCGTCTCCAGGCTTTTTCGCGAAGGACTCCGGGGGACAGCTCCGCGATATTCACTCCCCGGAATGCCAGCAGAGACAGAGTTCGTTTTTCCACTCCACTCCGGGTTCACATTAGTGCCGTGGCTCTCAAATCGATAACCCGGTGAGAGTAAAACGGAATTGTATCAAATACGTCACGCGAAACGTTCACCGCTGAAATAGTTGGAGCAACTTCCCTTCGAAATTCCTCAGAGGCTTGCGAAAATATGTCAGATATTTCGTATGTATCCACTATAGTCTATAGCTACGACGTCGCGGGGTCAAAGTTTGTTCGAGCGATGACCACCGAGAGCAATAACCGTTCGCCAGCGGTGGTTAGCGATCCAGCGAGTCGGCCGCGAAGGCTGGGTCAATGTTAACCGCTTCGAACGGATCAATGCTGACCGCCACTGCTGGGTCAATGTTGGCCACTGCGAATTATTAGCCAATTCTGACCGTAAAATAAAATATTAAAAAAAAATCGACGCAATATTTTCGAATTAAAAAATTGAAAAAAAAATTACGCGGATGTTCTATATTTTTTTAAAAACATTATATTTACACTCCATTTTCAAATCGGATCAATGCTGACCGCTACGGTTGGGTCCTTTTTGGCCATCGCGAGTTAGCCAATGTTGACCCTAGAATTAAATATGAAAAAAAAATAAATGAATAAAAAAATGTTCGAAGCAATATTTTAGAATTAGATAAAAAATTGAAAAAAATTACGCGGATGTTCTATCTTTTTTTATTGGTCGACCGGTAGAAAGCTGCGCTTTTTCTCTGGAGGAACATTGTTCCCCTACGAAAATTAGATTAAAAACATTAAATTTACACCCCCCTCCCCCCCTGCACGTGGACCACTGTTTTTCATCGTGCGTTTGCAACACCGCGAGTGTCTGACCATGCGCAAAGTGCAGGGTGGCCTGTGCCAATCCCCTCGGCACACACGAGGGGATTGTACCAACGACACATGATTGCCTTTCCGAGGCAAGTGCGTCCACTCTGACCACCGGACCGCAAAATAAAATTAGAAAAATTGCAATCGCAATTGCAACGTGACGTTTTCAAATATTTCGCAATTCCAGTATACAAAAAACTCATAAAACACGTCACCCGTAAAAAACGTCCTCTCAATTAAAAAAAAAATCGTCCTCCCAATTCCAAAAATAAATAAATATAAATTAACCATAATTCGAAGCTTCGATCTCAATAAATCGACAGATACTCAAAAATTCCAATTACAAAAAAAAAATCGTAAAAAAAATCGTCCTCTCAATTCCAAAAATAAATAAATATAAATTAACCATAATTCGAAGCTTCGATCTCAATAAATCGACAGATACTCCAAAATTCCAATTATCCAATCAAAAAATTCCCAATCCAGGATTGGTTTGACAATCTGCAAAATAAATGAAACCAGCCCTTTGAAGGTTTCACCTAATTACCTTCCAGCGGTAAAACGAAGGTCTCCGATTCACCAACGACATCCGTCAAAAGCATCTGGAATATGACCCGTCCCTCGGTTCCACCGTCAAATTTCGACAATTTTCGCAAAATTCGCCCGAAATTAACTATTCCATCATAGCGCTCGCTGAGCGTCATTAACGCGGCGCGCACCGGGTCCGACAATTTTCACAGCGCCACCGACATCGTAACATATGACACATAACCTCTCTCGGCGCACGTGGGACCCGGAATACTTAATCTCCAGCGATTCCCCATGGATTCTACGGGACATTAAGGACCCCGCTGAATATTTTCACACCCCCGCCCGGGGAACCATCCTCGGTATATATCGGTGCCCCCTTGTTCCCCATCTTGCACTTTCTGCCCCCTTTGGTTCCCCTCCGACAAAAGTACAGTCTTCGTCATCGCATTCTATTTTTTTCCTACACTTGTTTTTCGCTCTGGCTGCCCCTCTCCCCCCTTTTGTATATGGCGACGGATCACTACGTCTGTTTTGTAACTATTTTCCGCTGCTGCTTCTGTGGAAAGGGGGGCGCCCGGTGGTTCCATCGCGGGGGCGCCCCAAAATTCACGGAGGGAGAAAAAGATGGAGCCCCTTTTTCTCTATGTCGGTTTCTTGCGGTACGGTCCGTGACTATACGTATTTTTCGAGATCGATCAGTGGGGGCGATCCTGAGGGGGGCAGGGGGCTTCGGAACTGCCAGAAGGGGGGCCAACGACTCCGAGTATCGCGACATACGCCCAGGGATTATGCACTGGGGGTGCACGTTAATGGGCTAGGGGTGGTCTCCGACACTCCGGGGGAGCATTCTTGCGTATCGATTCCCGCACAACCCTCGAAATCGATGGCCTCAACTTAGTCCCGAAAAACAGGTTCATCGTTTTCACGGCCTTTGCGATTGCCGATTATATTCTCGCTGCTCGTTGCCAATGTTGACACTGTTGGTGTCAATAATATACGAATATTGGAATAAAGAAATAATCCTGAAGACGTCTGAACATTCGACTGTTTTCAGTGGTACAAAAATTTCTTTGACGATAAAGAAAGCTTTAATTTAATTCACCCGAAAAACAGGTTCACCTTTTTCGCGGCTGCGATTATATTTTTGATGCTCGTTGCCAATGTTGACTCTGTTGGTATCAATAATATACGAATATTGGAATAAAGAAATAATCCTGAAGACGTCTGAACATTCGACTCTGTTTTCAATGGTACAAAATTTTCTTTGACGGTAAAGAAAGCTTTAATTTTATTTACTAGTAATACGAATAATACGAAATAATACGAATATTGGAATAAAAAAATAATTCTGAAAACGTCGTTGAACATTTGACTGTTTTCACTGCTACAAAAGTCTCTTCAACGATAAAGAAAGCTTTGATTTCATTTACCAGTATTTAAAAATAATATGTAACATATGTAAATGTAATATAATATGTATAAGTGCATCTGCAATAAGACCATCAAATTTGCAGTTTATTTCCCAACACTTCGTCAGGCGTTGTACACAATCAACATTTTTCAGCGTCGAAATACCAGAAAGCAGATGTGATTGTCGAGATCCTCGAGCTGTGAAACGTTTTTACGCCGGAGTGTCACGGGATATCCTGGAAACTGTGAATTGCACGGAATTGTACACAGAAATGGCAGTAGCGTAGCGCACGAAGTCGCCGAAATGTGTGTGGGTGGTATGTGTATACATATATAAACGTTGCTATCTTTATATCTTTCTTCGCCTCGCGTCTCTTTACTTTTTGAAAAACGTCGAGAGACACCTGTCGATTCTCACGAGAGTCGGGAGAACAGCTCTGTCGCTTCCGACCTTTCCTTCGGAGCTCTCTATACCGTCATAGTGAAAAGTGCTCTCTCCGCTGTGTATATACTATAGTATACGTATGCCATATATATGTATATAGGAAAGTCCGGGCCGACTGGATATACCGTAATGCCTTGTAACGCGCAGCTTCTGCCGCCATTACGAACGTCAGCTGCGATTTATTTTGTCCCCCTCCCCTCCCCTCCCCCACCTTCGTAGTGGGCTTTGTCAGGATGCTTGAAATTGTAGAAAACGTCAAAAAATGTGATCCAAAAACATATGTTGTGGATAAAATTTACTAAATTTTTCACAACTTGTGAATTTAAATTTGACGATAAAATTTATCAAATGAAACTTATGGAACCGAAAATATTCTTTATAAAAAAATGCCATTTTCTCGATTGCCGGAAGCAAGTTTGTCCGAATTTAAATATCTTGCAACGAGCGAATCGAAATTTGACGATAAAATGAGATATTGCCGTCAAATCAAACTTATAATGTAAACGAAAATATATTTTTTGATAAAAAAAATGTCAGTATCCATTGACTCAATTGCCCAAAGCATCGTTTGCCCTAATTAAAATCTCTCACAACAAACGAATCGAAATTTGACGATAAAATATTAAATCAAACTTATAACGAAATCAAAAATATATTTTTTAATAAAAAAAAAATGTATCCATTGTCTCGAATTGCCCGGAGCGTCTTTTTAATCCCGCGATTATAATCCAGCGCAGCGTATATTGGAATGGCAATAGCCGAAGATGCGCGGCGAGGAGCTACAGCAGCGCGCGTGAATCACTCGAGGATTATCCGGCTCGTTTATCGTGAAAATAGTACGGGGCCCACCCTCGGCGATGCTGCAACGAGTAACGCGCTGTGGATAAATATATATATCTGTGTGTACGTTATAGGCAGCAGCAGCAGCAGCAGCAGCGAGAACGAGGGAGAGAAAGCCATTGTGGCAGTCTCTGATTGCGCCGCTTGCGCGTTGCATCGCCTGCATTATGTATCGCGGATACGCCCGGGACCCGGCAGTCAGCCCGCGCGCGCGGTATTCATGTATTCATTGAATAATTGCGGGATGCGTATCTCGCTCAGTTCTGCGGTTCCGCGTTTCGCTCCGTCCTCGCCTTATACCCCTTTTCTCCTTTTACTCCTTTCCTCCTTTTCTCGCTGGCGAGTGTAACGAGTATCCCGGGCGTGGTGCGCACCTACTCGAACTCCGCGTGCGGCGAGAAAACGACGACGACCGCGCAAAGACGACGAGATCCCGGTAGTGGCCAATCACAGGGAGGCGGAAAATCCAAATAAATATTTTCGATAAATTTATATTCGGTTATAGTTTATATTCTGTCAGAGGTTCATTCACAATAATTGTAATTCGTATCTGGTCGCTAAAAATGTAGAATTTAATGCGATATTAAATAACATTTTGAAATAAAAATTGTATTACTATGTTTTCTCAAAAAAAAAAAAAAATACTGCGCAATAATTCGCAATGGACAATAATTCGTATCTGGTCGTTAAAAACCTAGAATTTAATGCGACATTAAATAAATTCTTGAAAAAAAAAAAAAAAAATCGTATTACTATGTTTTCTTTATAAAAAAAAACTGTGCAATAATTCACAATGCCCAATAATTCGTATCTGGTCGCTAAAAATCTAGAATTTAATGCGACATTAAATAAAATCTTGAAAAAAAAAAAAAAAAAATCGTATTACTATGTTTTCCTTAAAAAAAAAAACTGTGTTATATCATAGCATTTTATATTTACGCAATCGCATTATATTTAATAGTAAAGGGGTCAATCCCATGAAACAAAAATAAATAAATAAATAAAAATATATAGATTCATTTCCCCGACGAAAGATCGCCGAGATTCCCGGAGATATTCCAGTAGATAAAAGTGCTTCGCCACCCACGTTTCTCTCTCATCGCCGGAATCTCCAGATTCAACGACGCGTGATAATCGATGGGGAAAGACTGGACTCTCCGTCCGCTGTATATAAATACCTTCTGAATCCGCCTAAACGCCGCGTATACGCGCCGAACGATAATAATTAACGTCTCGGCGCGGGCGAGATACGAGATCCGAGTTTCAGATACAGTTGGGAAGATCGAGGAGACGATATTGCCACGGATGATGCACGTAACGAACACACAAGCCGATCTCCGAGCCGCACGAACGCCTCGCTCACGATTCCCTAATGAGCTTCACGATATTTTGCCCCCCTTTCACTTTTCCCGCGCCAACTCGAATCTCGACGGTCAGACGGTTTTGCCGGCTTTCCGGGATTCCTATATGCGTACTATATACACATATACCAGGCGGGGGATTTTCTAGATCTCGGTTTCTCGTGACCAGAAGCACTGCAATGGGGGATATCTGTGCTCGGGACATACGGTAAAGACCGCGATTGCATTCCTGCGGCTCTCACGATCGTCCCGACGGTGAAACGCGAGCAGCAAGCAGCAAAGTCCGGGCCACGCCTTTTCCTACCGTGTAAATCGCGCCGCGATCCGGCCACTCAACGGCGATTGGAATATCCAACAAATTAGATGCCGGAGAGATAGACCAAATTTGCTCGCGGTAAATGGGCCGCCGATTCGATAATAACGGAATTAAATCGATGAACGTTGCTCCGCAAAAATATTACTGTCAGAAAGAGTGGCAATTTTTATTCATAAACTCGTCAATTAAATTTATGATTGTGATAATAATACCTTTCCAATGAAATTTGAGTAAATTAAAAAAATTAAATTACTTTTAGAATAATAAATTAAAGGAAATTATAAAAATTGCTGCATTAAAAATAAATTTGATCTCCCACTTATATAATAAATTTATTATACCAGTTTGTGAATAAAAACGTCCATTACTTATATTAAATTTCGAGTAATTATTTTTTCAGTGATACGTTCGCTGACCAACCGCCCGAAAAATCATTTACACTGTCCAAATCGTGTCACTTTCCACCAAAAAAAAAAAAAAAAAAAAAAAAATGTCCAACTCCGTCTCGCGACGATCGTCAAGTACGCCTATAAATATTTGTATCAACGCTCCCGAATGCGAAGTTGAATATCCAACCGGGGTTAATTTTCAGACGGGCGAAGTCGCATTATCATATAGACGAGTATTTCGCCTACCGTTATCAGCGAGCGCGCAGCTCCCTCTCTCTCTGCCTGTTCGAGAACGCATTTGTAGCATACCCATGGCCAAGTGCGCTGTATAGTATATACGTATATACTATACATACATATGTGTAACACTGGCAGAGTGTAACACTGGATGTCACGGTGTAACGACGGCGTTACGCATTATGCATCGTGGACCAAATGGATATGCCGGCGTAGTACGCGGCAGATACGCACGTGCGTGCACGTGCCGGGCCCTCCTCCTCCCCCGCAACGTGCCCGTCGCTTGGTAAGCGTGCCCGAAGGGGAATTTCATGGCAGCTATGCGTCAGGGCTCGCGCGCGTGCATCGGAAGGCAGAGTCTTCGGCTGCTGCTGCATCAGTGTACTACTGATATGTATAGCTATATACATATGCACGGAGAGAAGGATCTGATCAAATTTACCAATGGATCTAGTAAAAATTACCAATGCGCCTGGTAATTGCCCGCCATAGCCGCCATCTAGCGTTAAGTACGATAACTACGAGAATTTTTACCATATATATGAACATTTTTACCATATTTCGTAGTAAAAATTCTCAATTTCGTGGTAAAAATTCTCAAAGTTCTCGTACTTCTTGATAGATGGCGTCGTGACTCCCCTGTGCCAGAAAATAATGGTACTTTTTACTAGATATATGGTAAAATTTATCAGACCCTTCTCTCCGTGTGCTATACAGGCGTGCCTACAGCGCCGGAAGTGCTCTCCTTCCGTCTGTACAAGCGTCTCGGAAATTAATTACAATTTTCTTCCGATGATCCTCGAAAAGCAACAGAATATAAATTTCCGGACTGGAGCAGTGCAATCATTTTTTTATTTTGGCCTATTTTGAATAGCGAAAATTTACTCGGTTTTTCAATTTTTTTTGGTTGTGTACAATAAAAAAAAATCCTAAAAATATACTTTTATGAGCGTTGAAAATTCACTCGGTTTTTTAATATTTCTCTTTGGTTGTGTGCAATAAAAAAAAGTAAAAATATACTTTTATGAGCGTTGTATCGTATTAATCGTTATACGAGAATTTTATAGGCAATATTTTGGATTTATTAGAATTTATTTTTATTTTTTTATTTTCGTTGCATTCCAACGATGCAAATTTTAATATCAAAATCGGATATTAATTACAATTTTCTTGCCGATGATCCTCGAAAACCAACGAAATATAAATTTCCGGACCGGAGCAGTGCAGTCAGTTTTTTCATTTCGACCTACTTTCAATACCGAAAATGTACTCGCTTCAATATTTTTCTTTGGCCCTGTGCAATAAAAAAACGCCTAAAAATATACTTTTACGGGCGTTGCGCGAAAAATCTTCCGAGGCGCATTAAATTATATCAGGATTTATGATCTCTCGAGCATAATAAAACCTGAGTATGGATTCGAGTAAACACTCTGTTGGAGCACGAGACGATTCCATAAAAGCTGCTTTTCGCTGCAAGAGATTTTTCCGAGGCTACTTCTTTTTTTTTTTTTCGTGCCCATCGAGCCACATAAATTTCTTATCAGGGTTTCCCGCGCTCGCGGTGGGTGAAAACGTACAGTAGCATTTCCCTCTCTTTTCGGAGTACACTTTTGTGCTGTATGTATATATACGACTTCGAGGCTGTTATATACACGACTCGCGCTTTCTTTCAGCCTTCGTGCCTGCCCGGCCAATATTTGTCCAAGCTCTTTTCATACTTTTTATACGATACATAAAAGCCGCTCGGCTAACCAATTTCAATGAAAGGTGCGGAGTCGCGCGGGGGAGGGGAGGGGGGGGGGGGGGGGTTGAGGCCAACGGGAGCAACTCGGCCTCGAGTTATAAACCCCCTCCGGGATAACGGGACGCTCTTGCCCTTCCTTCGCATTTTTTTTTCGCTTCTCCTTCCGATTGGCGAAGTTCGAAAAGGCAAAAGAGACCCTTCGCCAATTCGCGCCGCGTTCGCGAAATTTTTACGGATTTTCTCGATCCGCGAACCGACTGCAAAAATAGTGAAACAATTTTTAGGTCACTGTTTTCTCCGAATAAGCATTCAGAAATTTTACAAACCATCGTTGCATTTTTTTATTTGCAAGAAGAAAAAAAAAATAATCGCAGTGCAATTAGACGAAAGATCCTTTAGCATTTTTTTTCGCTTCTTCCGATTGACTTAGTTCGAAAAGGCAAAAGAGACTCTTCGCCAATTCGCACCGTGTTCGTAAAATTTCAATAAATTTTCTCGATCCGCGAACCGACTCCAAAAATAGTAAAACAATTTTTTATATTTTTTTATTTATTATAATTAAAACAATTTTGATGCCGGGTCACTGTTTCCCCAAAATGAGCGTTCGTATAGTTTTACAAATCATCGTTTCACTTTTTTATTTTCCAGAAGAAAAAAAAACTATTAATCGCAGTGCAATTAGAGAATAGAGGAGTATTTGCGGCCTGTGTGCGAAAAATGCGAGGATGGTCAGCGCGAGCGGAGTGTGAGTGAACACGGCGCTTCGCAAATCCATTAGCCTCTGACGGGCGCTTCTGTTCTCGTCCAGTCTTCCTCTCTGTTATTCCTGCACGTCGAATGCGACGGTTCGTGCGCCTCGTCGCTCTCGTGCGTGTAAAGCCGAGAGACACAGAGCCGTACACGAGTACACTCCACTTTTCCATTTTCAACGACCTCCGCTATTCGCAGTCCTCGCGCCCCGGCGGCCGTTCTACACGAGCAATTGGTTTGGTAAACGTTTTTGAAAATCACCCGAGTACTATTTCGTTTTGTTGAAAAATAAATCTGCTCGCCGGAGCCTTCACACAATAATGCACCTACCTCCAAAGCAATACATCGTTATTCGGTACGTCCGAAAAAAAGGAAGATTTGTCAAAACCAGGATTATCGGTGTGCTGCTTTAAAAAAAAAAAAAAAAATCAGGCTGCCAGCCTCGCATTCATCGATGCGTCCAGGTCGAAGCAATTTATTTGTCGTGTCCCACGAAAAAAAAACAGGACAGAACCGCGACTCGATGGACCAGAAAAAAAAATTATTAAATGAAAAATGTTGTAGCTAAATTTTATGAGAAAAATAAACGAGAGCTGTGGAAAATAGATGAAGGCCTTTTTTCGACGGCGAAACAATGAAAATGCGCTTTGATCGAAAGAAAAATAAAATCTAAAAGTATCTCGAAAATTCAATTTTCGTTCCTTACATTCTTAACCGTGAAAAAAATTACATCCCCGCGAGCAACGAGGTGCAAACGTGAATTTGAAAAATTGGACGCGAAAAACCTTTGAAAAATAGACGCCGTCTATTTTTCGATAAATTTCACTCGGCATTCTTCGTTCCATTTGCGCCGAGAAGCGAAACGTCGCGCCGAAGATGATTCACTCGCGCGGAAAGCGATAAATATTTACGCGGAAAGAAAACGTACGTCGAAACAAGGGCAAACTGGCTGTGCACACAAACTTGTATTGAAAAATATACACGTGAAGCGAAAAGTTCGGTATTGGGTCAATCGATCACCGGGTCGTAGCTTCAGTGTACGCCAACACTGCAATTATGCATCATGTTGAAGTTTGCATCGTTGGAATGCAAAGAAAATAAAAAAAATAAAAAAAATTCTAATGAACCCAAAAAAATTGTACTGGGTATAAAATTCTATTATAAAGATTAATACGAAAAAACGCCTATCTAACGATTCATACGAAAAAATTATTCTAACGATTCTAAAATAAATCGAACGATTCTAAAAGGTTATTATGACGATTAATCCCTATAATAGCATTTTACGCTCCTTTAGGTTCACTACAATAATTTTTTTATTTTTTTATTTTCATTGCATTCCAATAATGCAAACATCAACGTTCCATTTATAAACAAAATTTATTTATAAAACGTTCCATTTTATAAACAAAAAATAAAAAAAATTCGAATGAACCCAAAAAACTTGTATTGGGTATAAAATTCTATTATAACGATTAATACGAAAAAACGCCTACCGAACGATTAATACGAAAAAATTATTCTAACGATTCTAAAATAACTCGAACGATTCTAACAAGTTATTATGACGATTAATCCCTACAATAACATTTTACGACCCTTTAGGTACATTAAAATAATTTTTTTTTATTTTTATTTTCATTGCATTCCAACGATACAAATTTCAACATATCATAATAACGAATAAAATCGCCTCAAACGTCCCATTTTGCGGACACAAGAACCAGGTGTGAAATTAGGTATCGTGACGTGTCTCGAGACCCCAGAGAGACATTGCAAGACTGTCTCCACAGCTTTTCCACCGGCGACACCAGCGTTATCGACATCCCGCCGGTGTCTATTAGCGAGACTAACGAGTGCACAGTCGACGAGAGTTGCTCTTACCACTGCCCCCTTCGTGTGACCGAAGCCTCGCTCTGTTTCTCCTGAGAGCAAAAGGGACATCACCAACGGTGCAAAAGAGTCTACCTCTCGACTCAGCTGAGAAAGAGCGAGAAAGAGTGGCGACGCACACGTCGAGTTCTAGCTCTGGTTTATTCCGGTGAATGGGGTACAACGGCACCAATCTCCCCCCGGGATCTCCTTGAAGCCGCGGGGAGCTCTGCAGGCCTCTCCCTCCGCTCCTCGTTCGCCACATGCAACACCAGAAGCAGCAGAAGCAGCGAGCGAGCAGTCGACGAGAGAGAAGACCTCGGAGAGACGCAGGTGAATCGCTCGCTTCGCTCGCGCGAGCGCAGAGCCGCGTTGCTCCACTCGCTGGCGGTGCGAGCTACCGTTTCAGATTAGCATCTTTTATCCTTGCACACACACCGTTAAAAGCTCGCGCGTATACGCGTTGCATATTTCACGCATACTTGCTTCGATGTTGCGAAGAGCTTCGGCGGCGTTGTATTTTCCCTCCGGGCGCTTTGCTAATCTCGGGACTACCCTTTTCGCGGATATAGGCACATATACTTAAGTAATTTATGGGCACGCACCTAACGCGATGCATCCTGCTGCTGCTGCTGCTGCTGCTGCTGCTGCTGCTGCTGGAGTTTGGATGATTACATCTTCGCAGCAGTGTCTATGCGATACACGGACATCCGCATGTTCAGTTTTTTTGCAAATGGTATTCGGGCTTTATTCGAGTGAAACTCATTTTTAGGGAAAAGGTTATTTGCAGGGAGAGAAGTGTCTGATTATTTTTATCATATCCCTCTTTTTAATAGTTCGCTTTTTAATTGTTAGCAAACTATTCGAGCTGTGATTGGCTGGGACTCTCAGACCGAGTCCAGGTTCATTTGTCCTTGATAACTTTGACAGTTCTGTCAAATATCGTATTTTTTTTTAATCAACTAAAAAAGGGTTGTAACCGGTGTTTTCAGGGGTAGAATATGCGACTTGAGAACGATGGTATAGGTTAAAAGTCGATATTTAAAAAAAATAAATTTCGTGACCCCGATTTGGGCGGTTTTCGGCCCGGCGGCCAGATCTACGATTTCTGACAAACTGTTCGGCCAAAAAATTTTTTTTTCAAAACCAACTAAGAAAGGGTTGTAACCAGTGTTTTCAGGGGTAGAATATGCGACTTGAGAACGATGGTATAGGTTAAAAGTCGATATTTTGAAAAAAAAAAAATTTAGTTATTCAATGTGAGCTTCAGGCTTTTACTGAAGCAAAACGTTGTGCGAAGGAAATAGGGAGAAGGTGAAGAAGGAGAGAGAGGGAAGCTGCGTGCTTTGATTTTATCTCTCCAATCCGCTTCGACGAGCTCTTCTCTGAAAACCGATGCACCATGGAGCAGCAGCAGCAACAGCAGACTGCTACTGCTGCTGGTCCAGCATCCGGCAGCCTTCGCACGGCAGGCTCGACGGCATCAGTGTTGGCTAGTTCGCTTTCGTGCACCAGATAATATCCTCGCTTGCAGCAGCAGCAACAGCAACAGCAACCGGCGGCATCGTGCGAGACTGAAAACACCAGCGGCGGCAGCTCTGAACCAACCCCGGCGCCAACTAGGCTCCGAACAAGCCAGTGCGGCGATAGAAAGCAGTGCACCTAAATTGATACCGTTGAGTACTCTACCAGCGAACTACCTCAACGCACTACGGATATCACATTTTCGGGAACCGATACACATTTTTTTTTACACATTTTTTTATCCCGACATATTCGAGCCGAGCCACGTGCACAATAATATCGAATATAACAAAGTGAAAATGCGACGCAAATAAATCGAATGACAAATGGAATTTTCGCGGATAAACCGAGCAGAGTGCGCGGAGCTGTGAGTAAATCGAATTCGCGTTGCGTGTGTCGGCTTTTTCGCTCCAGAAATATCGCTTCGATTTTCATGGAGGAAAATCTCTTCGGCTTGAACGATGTAGCTGTGAAGTCAATCGCGAATCATTGACGATCGCGCGAATAGCTGATACGATTTAAAAAAAAAAAAAAAAAAAAAAAAAAAAAAACACATTGTTGGATTTTTGTGGGGACAAAGAAATTCCGTAAACGGTTTTGCGATGGCCTATATGGAAGTATTTATAGGTAAAATATATGTCACCAAAAAGTTTTATATGCAACATATATGTCGGTCATAAAAATATCTGCAACATATATGTCGTTCATAAAAATATCTGAAAAATATAAGCGACATATAAAATTTTTCGGCGACATATAAACCACAAATAAATATTTCCATGTGTGGAGGGACACCAATCGGTTCGTTGCGATCGTACAAACGGAAAATCTCGTGAAATTCGATCATAACTGGATCAACGCAACCAATCAAAACCTCAAACCAGCTGTTTTCCACACTCAACCAATATTACAACGCACAATCCGCAAACTGTCCGCGGAGGTTAAATGAAGTCCATAAATTCCGAAAAATCATGACATATCACATTCGTAGGAAATAGACATTCGGATGAATGGCGAACGATCTATCGTCGTCTGGCAGCAGCAGCGGCGACGACGAGTGGCGACGATAAGACTCGTCCACACAGACGTCAAGGGCGCTTTATATACACACATACATTATATACACACAAATACACAAATCCGCAAGATCTCCACGACCACAGATTGAAATAACTCGCCGATGTCTGCGACGCATGCGCCGCATTAAAACCACTATACAGTCCTATATATATTCCTCCCATCTCTCAACTTACCAATGGCGTCTCGTTTCCAGACGCCTTGCGCTATATTCACGTAATTCTATTTCTCATTCGCTTCTTTCTCGTTCTCTCTGCGCAGCTGCCGAGCTTTCTGCTTCTCTGAGTGAGGATGAACGATGAAACGAAGCATTGATTCAATAATAATGACGTTACCGAGCTGCAAGCCATGGGGGTGTTGCACAGGGGGTTAGGGGGGGGGGGGGGGGGTGGGGGTGATGAGGGGAACCGCCGTCCAGCCCCGGTGCCGTTTTCCTAGGTAAACGTCATTATGGCGTAGGATTATGTAAATTTTCTCGTTATCCGTTCGTCGGGGTCGTTGTGGCGTGGCCTGGGCTAGGCCGGCGTCGTCGAAGGTGGGAAAGGTGTGGGGGCAGCACCGTAGTTAACCGGTCGCTCCGCTCCAGGCTTCGCAGAGCATTTCTGCTGCTGCTGCTGCTGCGTCGATCGAGCGAACCAAGGCAAAAGCCACAAGCGCCTCGAAGCTATACAGCATTAGTCTCTCCGTCGACGACGCTTCGCTCTCGTAACGAGAAAGGAAGCGAGAAAAAAAAAGAAATAAAATGAAGGACCTTTCTCTGGTACATTATGTACGAAAACGTCGTGAAAGTCGGGAAGCCACATTAATCACATCTGTCGACGCTGCGCAGCGGCGCTTTATCGCTGTTGCCCAATGAATTAGCGAGGCGCGGTTAATCGAAGCCGAGATGAAGGCGAGACTCGACGAATTATTCGAGCAATGTGGTTCGCAGCTCTTTTGGAAAGTATCTTCGTCGTTGAAACGCTTCGCTGAATTTTAACAGCCGTTTATCGGCTAAAAAGCTGCGATGAGAGTAGTTCATTTTTTTTTGGGACTCAATTCGTTTGCGCGATTTTTTTTTTATCGAAGGTTCACCAAAACCATTGCTGGATCAATTGTGAAACGCCAGAGGATGGAATATATTGATCACCATCTGCCGAAGGTGAAATTGTACCGGCAAATACGATTTTTACGAGCACTTAATTTTTTTAAGTAGCAGCCGCGCCAACCTTTTGCCGTCCAATGCCAATGCAACGTCGATGCAGTTACGATTAAACGCATCGTCGCAAACAAATTTACGAACCATTTGAACAAACGATGAATATACGACGCGGGAGGTCGAAAGCTAACGCTCTCGCTGCGCTGGACAATTAATTTATGATACGTCGTTTGATAGCCTCGTCCGAGTGAACGAGGGCGACGTCCACTGCGGCGCGGTGCATCCGAGCGTGAGAGGAGGTCGCGGGTATGCATTCCGAGTCGTTGACACGAGACGCGGGCTCGCCGAGACACCAGAAATAATTTCAGGAGTGAGAAAAATATACGTCTGTTATATATACACACATATATCACGACCACAAAATCTGAGGGGTATTAATAAAGAACTCGCAGCTTCTCAGTCTGACGTTTGCTCGTTGAACCTTTTTAACGCAATGCACGACGATATTATCATGAGCGAAAAAAAAAAAAAAGGAGAATTAAAATTCCTGTTTGCGTATATAGCGATGCCTTATTTCGTACACGAATCGCAGTGAAGAAGGTTCGTGACCCAGCGAACAGGTCCTCAGAACAGAATGGCCGAGATACTCCCTTATATTGGGCATAGAAGGGAGGGGGAGGAGCAAGGAGAGGAGAGCCTCGTTCAATCCGTTCGACCATAAATCTTCGGTCGGGTAACGTTGGCTCTCGTACAGCCGAAGAAGAAGTTCCGACGTGTATAAACCGTAATTAAGCCCCTGGTGGCAGAGGCTCGGAGTCGACCGAAGTACACGAGCAGAGCGAGAGCCGTCGCACCGAGAGAAAGAGAGCCACAGCGACTGGGTAACTCTGTACACGTATTGCGTATATATATCGCGGAAACGCGCGAGAGTGAAACGGAGGAATTGTACGTATATATACAATGCACTCTCGGTTCAAACCGATTACTCAAGCTGGGTCACCCGCGCGCCATTCCCCTCCCCCTCTCTCCCCCCTCCCCTGCGTTCCTTCCGCGTGAACTCCCGGGCAAATGTATACACCGTCTACTCCACTCCTCTCGCTATCACCGAGCTACCCATTACCGATACGCGCCACTCGTGTGCACCACGATTTTTTTTTTTTTTAGCTGCTGTAGGGAAATAATTTTCGAGTCTCGTGCGAGATTTTTTTAATCCACGACTGATTAAAATCTGAAGTAGTAAAAAAAGGTATTGTTCGGATATAGATAATATACTGCGCTATATGTATATTGAATTGGGCATATGTACTCTATTATACTCTGTTTTTTATTCCATATTATTCCATATTATTTTTTATCTGCTGTAGGGAAATAATTGTCGAGTCTCGTGCGAGATTTTTTAATCCACGACTGATTAAAATCTGAAGTAGTAAAAAAAATATATTGTACACCCAGAGAAAAGATTTATTTGATTTGAATAAAATTTAGTGAAACCAAATAAATGTTCTTATTTTTCTGGGAGCCTATTACCATGTTATTTACAGTAAGTAAATTTTTTTTATTCAAATCTATTTATGAACGGCATTTTTTGTTTCACTTCGGAAATGCACTGTTTGCCTTGTTTCGCGCGTCTCTCCCTCTCATTCCTTCGGACCCGCGACGCACAGGTGATAAATCACTCAGCTAAACGATACGCGATGAATCGAGCGTCGCCGTAGCATACGACGTGAGCTGTAATAATAACGCAATGGATCATGGCGGTGCCTCGATGCGGAACGCTCGTAAGTATACCCAACTTGCTCTCTCTCTCTCTCTGCTTACATACGGATACGCGTGTACTATATACCTATCGGATGCCAGGGCATCGCGCGCCACCTCTCGCGCACTACAAAACAACGTTTCTCGTTCATACAGCATAATAAATACTTCACGGTCATTATCCGGCCTCCGCTGGGCCATATATATATACGTAACACACAGCTCACGAACTTGACTGGCTCTCTTTTATCTCGATACACGATATACATATATACACGTTTTGAGCCACCGTACCATGTAATTTCGAGACATAATTGTTTCGATGCCAATTACCAAAATGAAATTGCAATTACGACGATTTTAAAAAAGGAGTTTGAATAACTGCGAATTGGGGGGAGGGAGAGGGGAGGGGTGGGAATCGTCCTATCTTCGAATAAATCACAAATGTATTTTGCGCCCAGAATTTATATATGTATCTTCATTATCTCGGATTCTACCATTCGTTATTGCCTGCGTCATCACTGATTGTGATTATTATACTAGGTTATTATTTTTAACTTTGTTACCATCAAATTGTAATTTATATGTCGCGTTTTACCGGTTGAAGTGAATTATTATTATCATCAGTTGGTTGTAACAAAAATAATGATTGTTATTATTATTATCAATAATTATAAGCGACATTCGCGTCGAGTACATTGCTGTGGGATGTTGCGTAGGTACAATATACTGTATATAGCTGAATATATAGTATAGTGAATATGCTGCGGTACGTTCTGAGCACAGCCGTGAGTCGCATACTGCTGTAATCGAATCGAAGGCCTCGGATTGTCGAGAAGGAGGAGAGTCACCGTATGCGATGGGGAGGCTCTCTCTGCTACGACGACGACGACCAGCGATGTATCCTAGCAGCAGCAGCAGCAGCAGCAGCAGCAGCATCCGAGGGTCCAATCAAGTCGGCATTGAATGCGCTTGTTACTCTCGCGAGCAGACGTACGGAAAGAGGAATAGCACCGAGGACAGAGACACTCGTGTCAGGCGAGGATAGAGAAAAGCGAATTGCACCCTACGCGCTACCGGTGACACGATAAGTATGTTATGCAACGAAACGTACACAGGGAGAGCTACGAAAGGACGTCACGGGGCGTTGTACGTTGTATAAATAGATGCGCGAGATGCGCTTGAGATTATTGCTTGATAACAGCGGAGGAAAGGTCGCAGTTCCTTGTATAGGACTCTAAAAGTATCCTTAATGCGATCAGTCTAACTTTTACAGGAGTAATGCTAAAGATTATCACGAAGAAAAAAATATGGGAAAAATTACTATACTTTTCTGGCAATTGAGAAAAATTCTGGAATTCTGGCGAATTTTTTCATATTTGTAGGAATCTGCGATAGAAAATTTATAGCATATTTCTACGAGTATGGTAAAAATCATAAAAATTCTGGAATATTTTTTAATTGCCATACAAGTATAGTGGATTTTTTAAAATATTTTTCTTGAAGTGTGGCATTCAATAACGATGGCTTTTTTGGACATTATAAGAGTGAAAATGTAAGAATGATATAAAAATGAAAAGCATTATAAGAATGATACTATATGAATGGTATTATAAGAATGAAAAAAAACCCAAGTAGAGGACTTTATAGTGCACTAATAAATGCTCATAAATGAACCCTTTGGTGTTATCAGGAATCCATTCTCTACAGCGAAATAGAAATTCGTCGTCAGACACTCGACAGACATACAATGTCCAAAAGGGAAACCCCATCAACGCACCGCTCGCTGCGCGTATCAGCAATATTATCGATAGCGTTGAAAGGCGATAGGCTTGAGAATCTCTCCCCCCCCCACCCCTTCACTACGCTCGTTGCCCGAATCAGCGAACAGGAGTCGAATGTCGTCGATCCGTCAGGATATTCGCGGGACGACTTCCCGGCAGCCGGAAATCATCGGCTTCTCCAATGAGAGAGGAGACTCCCAACCCGCGTCTCTGACAGACGGAAAGCGTCGAGACGCAGATCGTATCGAAATCGAGCGCAATACGCTATACGTCCGACTGAGGGAGAATTCGATGAGACAAATACGCATATATACCTGTCGGTATATATACCTACCTATATACCTTCTACCGGTTGATTCGTTCACGCCGGCGTCGCTATAGTCAAAGCTATAGTCAAAGTCAGCGGCGCAGCCCTCCCCCCTCCCCCTCCCCCCTCCGGACCGACGGAACGCAGCTCAGCCTCGTAATTCGACCGTCAAAACGAGCGACCACGTCGCATACGCTATGTTGTCAATCCAACGCTCGCTTCTGACGGACACGATAATTTCGAGGGTTCGAAAAAAAAAAAGAAAAAAAAAGGGGGAGGGCGCTCCCGCTTTGCCGGAACGCGCTGCATAACAAGAGGGGGGTGAGGGGGGGAGGTGGGAGTGGGTGGGAAAAAAAGAGAATGACGGATGCCCGCATATTCCGGAACTCACTCTTGTCTCTCTTTTGCTCATCTTCCCCTCTCTGCCTCTTTCCCTTCTTCGTCGACTCTCTTTCTTTCTCTCTCTCTCTTTTTTTTTTTTTCTACGAGCAATATAGCTACGATTTCTCTGCGCGCGTTTCATACGTTTTTTTTATTTATGCTTTTTACCCGCGATTTCTCGTTTTTTTTTTTTTTTTTTTTTCGTCCTTCCGTCGCCCATCCGCCATGTTCCGCCTCGTTATTCGGATGGCGCACTCTGCGTTCTTCTTCATTCTCTTCCTCCTCTCGATTTTTTGTTTGCTTTTTAACTGTACGCGCAGTGCTGCGGGAAACCGGCGTCGCGCCGTCTGTTATTCGACATTCGACGCGCTGATTCTTCATCTCGATCGACGTGCGCCCCCTCCCCCCCTCCCCCCTGTGGGGGGAGGGTGCTGTGCGTGAGGTATTATGGGCTCGAGCCGCGTGCGGGTCGACGAGTGTATCGCCGCCGCCGATGCTTCGTATCCTGACGGGCGCGACTCTGATATTCCGTTTTAGGCTCATTCGCATTGCTACCGATCGGTACTGACAGCTGCGACAGGAGTCTCGCGAATTATCGGCCCTTTTGTTGGAAAATCCCTTGCCGTTTTTTTGGCGAAAAAAAAAATTTTCGATTTAACGAAGTTTTAAAACCCTATCCGATGGGAAATTTTCCGCTGATTCCAAATATGACCGGTTTTTAAGCGAAAAATAAAAAATTTTAGGAGAAAAACGCGAAAAACGATTTTTCACTTTTTCCCAATTTTGGCACTTTACTAAAATCGGTGTCATTTTTCTTTGGATCAATGTAATCAGGATTTTCTTTTTGTATTCGAAAGAAAACTCTTCAACGAAGAGAATGCCGCAAGGCAGAACGCGATATCTCGATTTTTCGATTTTTTGCAGATTTTTAAAGTCGACCCTCAAAAATCGCAAATTTTTAGAAGGGGTACCCCTTGCCGTTTTTTTGGCGAAAAAATAAATTTTCGATTTAACGAAGTTTTAAAACCCTATCCGATGGGAAATTTTCCGCTGATTCCAAATATGACCAGTTTTTGCCCGAAAAATGAAAAAATTTGGGAGAAAAACGCGAAAAACGATTTTTCACTTTTTCCCAATTTTGGCACTTTACTAAAATCGGTGTCATATTTCTTTGGATCAATATAATCGAGATTTTCTTTTTGCGTTCGAAAGAAGACTCTTCAACGAAGAGAATGCCGCAAGGCGGAACACGATATCTCGATTTTTCAATTTTTTGCAGAATTTCAAAGTTGACCCTCAAAAATCACAAATTTTTAGAAGGGGTACCCCTTGCCATTTTTGCAAAATTTGATGAAAAAAAAATTTTCGATTTCGCAAAGTTTAAAAACCCTATCCGATGGGAAATTTTCCCCCGATTCCAAAAATCACAGATATTTGCCCGAAAAATAAAAAATTCGAGGAGAAAAACGCAAAAAACCATGTTTTTTTCTACCAAACCCTTCGATAGCCACGCGGCTGCCTCACGCTCGCCCTTCCCCCCTGATCCAGGACCAGAGGGAGTGCCCGAGGATAATTCTGTTTTAGTTTCGCATTACACGGCGAGGCGTACGCTGCCCTTGCCCGAGGGAGAAACAGAGTCGAAGGGTGGTTTGGTACAGTGCAGCGAGCACAGCAATGGTTACAGAGCGAATCGCACCCTTGGCCGATGCCTCAGAGCCAGCTTCCCCGTCTACACATTCACTTTCGAGTGTCGCGGTCCCCTCTCGGCAGCAGGTTTTCCATTTTATCCCGCTTTTCTCGACAATCCTCCACTGGCTTCTCCTCTTCTTGTCCTTATATCTCGCGCAACGTTCCCTGAAGGCTTTTCACCGTATCTTCGTCCCTACGATGCCCCCCTCCCCCCTTTTTTCAACTTTTCTTTTCACTTACAGTGAGACACAGTGCCGCTGCAGGGAGAGAAAAAAAAAGAGAGGGGAGAGAAGAGAGAAAGAGAGTTGGGAGCGACTAAGAATTTGACTAATGCAATCTCAAATGCTAAGAAGCCACTGTCCTTCGGCTGCTATTGTGCGCAACGTTGCTTCTACTCACTTCAACCCTCCGGGCGACATTTCCGCAGGCGTTGCCTCCGTTACGGCCGAAAGGCAGAAGATAGTAGCATCAGCAACGTCGACATTAGGGCTACAAATACTCCTCCGCTCCTAACTTGCAAAAAAAAAAAAAAATGTACTCCGTTATGCGAAAACCCTTCAAATTTAGTCTTAGCAATGAAACGTAAAAACACGACCCACTATTTTGGCAAAAAGGGTATTTTGCTTTGCCGAAGTTGCGAGTCACGTTTTCGAGGAAAAGAGTGCGAATGAGAGGTCAGAGCGAAGGATTTTAATTAAAGTAAACGCCGGTAGACGTCTCTGACAAATTGGCCAACGGCGAGGCTGCGAGTATTGTAAATCAGTCTTCCGTGCAGACGAACCCTTCGCCCCGTTTCGCGCAATGACTTCGCCGCGCCTCTGCTCTGCTCTCTCTCTCTGCGCTCAGTCGTGGCGGACCTGCCACACGGTTCGTTCCTTGGGCGTTGGGGAGGAACGAAACGAAGCCTAAAGGACGTATGCTGGAAAGTGGGAAGTTCGTTAACCCTTGACAGGCCTTCGGCCCTTGCGACGAATTAACGCACTGAGAAAAAGGCTTGGTTAGGTTTATGAAAAAATTGGTTAAAAAATATTATTAAGAAAAATTGATAGGAATATTGATAGGAATTGATAGGATAATTTACTTGAAGTTATTGATTATCATAACCAAGGATTTGATAAGACAATTAAATATTTATTACGTCAAATTTTTTTTGATAGCATTTTTAACCAAGATCTTTGTAAGCCCAGAAAAAAATCGCACAGAATCCCATCTTTTGTGATAGCACAGAAAAAAAAATCTTGGATAAGCCTATCCAAGATTTATTTTTTTGTGCGATCGACGGCGAACCACCGATGATAAGCCAAGATGTAAATAACCATTTTTCATTATACGCAACCAACCTGCTTATAAAAAGATAATATATATATCACCACAGTGAGCGAAATGAATTTTTAATCCGCGTATAATTTGTCGACAGGCTCAAAAACTTTTCATCTCCTTCGGGGCGTGACGTGTAAAATCCGCGTTAGCATAAAACGCCGTGAACTTTGTAGGCGAATCCGGTAAGATAAAATCCCGGTGAACGCTCGCGCGGCGCAACTGGGGTCTTCACGACGGAACAGCAGCTTACCGCGAGCGAGCTCACGAGGATTTCAAGCTTGGCGCGCACGAAACCTTCCCCGAGCAAGCGCGCAAGAGGCAAGAGACTGCCGCCTCTGCAAGCCGGAGGCCTCCCAGATCTTCAGTTCTTTCCAGTATTCAAATGGAAGGAAAATCCTCGTTCGTTCCACAAACACAAAGTGTTAACATGCGCATGCGCACACTTTGCCTTATTTTTTTTCGTTTTGCAGAAACTGACGATAAATCGATATCGATAATATTGAAGTTTGGATCGTTGAAATGCAAAAATAAAATAATTCTAACAACTCTAGAATTATTTTATTTTTATTCAAATTAATAAAATTAATAAAAATTTAATTAAGGTTCTAGATTGAATTATTTTAGCGGTTACTATAACGATCAATCATTATAACAATTTTTTCTACCCAATCAGATCCTTTGGATTCATTAGAATAATTTATTTATTTATTTATTTTTTATTCTCGTTGCTTTCCAACGATTCAAACTCCAACAAAATCGATATCCAAATCCTAGACTTTTTTTCGAAAGGCTAAAAAAAAAATCTTACACATTTTTACGTCACTTCTGACAATCAAATCGTCAGAGTATAAACGTTTCTAATCCCCGTCGCGTCACCCTTTTATTCCACGTTAGAGAAGAGGGGTTAGAGGAGAGAGGGATGAAAGTGGCAGCGACCCTTCACAGCATTGGAGGGGGGGGATGAGAATTACGAAGTAGCGACGGTCGCGTGGAGAGAGTTCGCCACGTCTCATTTCACTGCAGCCCAAACGAGTTTTTACTCCCGGATGAAATCTTCGTTGGTCGTCGCTCGTTCTCGGAGCTTTACTGTGATAATCCAAGTGGCCCCCCTCCACCCCCCTCCACCCCCTCCACCCCTCTCGGGGCTCTCGTCGCCGAAACGCTCGTGAGTCATACGCGCAGCGTACGCAGAGCCAGTGGAGCAGCATCCGCGGGACGTGGACACGGAATTTACGAGCTGGCTGCTGCTGCCGCCGCCGCTACGTCGTAATAATCCGTGGGATTATCTCGAACGGGCGGCGTTCTTCCGCCAACCCCTCCTCGATATTCCATCCCGGGCGAGACACACCGCTGCTGCTCCGTTCCGCAGCAGCTTCGACCGGTAAATAGCTCGCGGGACGTTCTATACGTGCAGCAGCAGCAGCAGCAGCAGCGGACGATCGACGATTATTACGGTCCGTGCATCGCCGCAGCATCCTCTCCGGCCAGAATCGAGTCGATCCTTTAATTACGAGGGTGATCGATGGTATACACCCGATTTACCTCACCCTTCTTGCGGCACCTACGAAGATACATAAATTGCCCAGGCATAATTAGCATTATTACTTTGTCGTACGTTATTATGAGGAATAGATCCGAAGAGTGGGTTCTGGGGACGGCAATTTTTGTTCAAAGAACGTAGAGGTTAATGCGAATCTGTAGGAATCTTCGTATCGAATTGTCGCTAAATTTGCGGAATTATTTTGGTGAAACAATAATTGACATCCGACATTATTTAAATTTTTTAAAATAATTTTCTTGTTTTTTTAGGCTGACTTGTTCTTTTTTTAATTTTGTATTATTTTATTATGAAGTTTGCATCGTTGGAAAGCAACGAAAATTAAAAATAATAATAATTCTAATGAACCCAAAGGATCATAATCGTTATAATAACCTTTTAGAATCATTGGCATTTTTTTTTTTTTTTTTTTTTTTTTTTTTTCGTTGCTTTCTAACGATGCGAATTTCAACATCATATTATTTTTGTCAAGGGGCTTTCATTGATAAATAAATAAATTCCCGTCGATGGGTCCCAACGGTCTTGTTCCGAGCTACGACGTATAAAAGTATACCGTTTATAAAACGTAGCGCAGAGTCGACGGCGGATGCTCTCGCGGGACGGAAAGGAGGGTGTCGCACTCGCATAATGCCCGAGTGACGCATATAGGTAGTCCGCATAACTGCAGTCACCGAGCGCGATTTACTTTGGGCCGATAGCGCCGAGAGGGTGAGACTTGAGGGAGAGAGAAATATTCTCCCCGGGTGCGACGAGTCGCCGGCGCGACGCTCGTCCATCACCCCCAGCGTGTCCCCCACACCCCCAAAAACGTAGGGGCGGCTTCCATCCACGCTCACCCCAACTCGGAAGACGCCGAGTTTTAATTTACCACTCTTCGTACCCTCCCCCCTCTTCCACCCTCATTCCCAGCATTTTCTGTGTACTCCATTCTTGCCAAAAGCTCCTTCCTGTTTTTTTCCCTCATTCGCACCAAACCTCACAAATGGTAAAAAAAAATATAGTCCTGCAGATTTGAGTCAGTAACTATAGTAAATCTTAGAGACGGATTTTTTTTTTTAAATCAAATTGTCAAACGCCTCGGAAATTTAATTTAAAAAAGGATTTTTTCACTCTGCTAATGTAGGGAAGAATTTCATTTAACACTGCATATATTATTGTACGCTGTCTGGTGAAGCGAAAAAAAAAGTGCGTCTGTTACTTTTGGGGAGAAGGGTCTGAGGGAAGAGCTCGTAATTTATGGAGAGGCTCAGTTGGGTTCGGAGGATTTTTTCACGGAGAGGAGAAAGTGCGGAGAATAATTGTTCAGAGTGTTTTGGGAAATGAATGAAAGGCTGCTATTTTTTTTTTTACTGAATCGATTAGATTTTTGCACCAGACTCCAGAATCTTCTCTTTTTTTTTCTCTGACAACGACAAGAAATTATGGATAATAATAGTACAGATTGTTTTAAGAACCGAATAAAAGCCTTTTTTCACCGAATCGATTACATTTTTGCACCAAACTCCAGAATCCTGTCTCCTCTCTTCTCGCCTCCTCAGACAACGACCAAAACTTACGATCCTCATCTGCAATCGCCCTCTATTCCCATATCGTCTCAAACACTGTACATTCCCTGTATATTCCGACCCAGACTATATTATCGTCGCTATACCTCCCCACCATAGTCTAGACTCGTTTAATAAATCACGAAGATTTTTGTATCCCGAGCCTCGGCTCCGCGCAGGACCAGGCCACAGTATATAATACATGCAAATATAACGAGAAAAGTTCGACTATTTATTCATCGCAGAGCAGAGAGCTTCTTGTCTCGGCGGCAGAGCGGTGGCGCTTTATATACTCGGCGCAGTCCGCAGACGGGATTCTATTCGTGCATTACTTACGCGAAGATCTCCGCCGCGTGCGCCGCGCGCGGTATCGTCCCTAATCCCTCGTGCTGTTTCTGCCTTAACGAAATATTCATGCTGCTTCTATGCGCAAACCACCCGAGTGATATCGCCTCTGCGATATACAAACTCGGCCTTTCTCCTTATATATATATATCTATTGCGAAATATATCTGTTGCAGTGTATATAAACATATATATAAACACGAAGCGTGCGGTTTGTGTATCGCGTACGTCATTTCGTCACGTTCGCTTCTAATCTGAAATGCCACGAACGCGGGACGAGAGAGAGCACAGAGGCGTGTACGTGACGAACGTTAAGGGAAACACAGCCGAGCAGCCGCGGAGAGTCGACCGAATGGAAAATCGCGTCGCGATACACACCTCCGACGCGCGGATCGTGTATATAGACTCGACGGCGACGACGACGCGAGCGACGCTGATATACCGTGCAACGCACTCGCGTACCTCCCTTTCCCACCCCCCTCCCTCCCCCTTCTCCTCCAGCAGGTAATAAAACATCCGGTATCATACGCTATCGCTGGAGCTCCGAGCGTGCAATATATACTTATATGCACAGAAAGGGACGGCCAACAGCGCTGCGCAATTCTTGTTTCCTTTCTTCGCAAAATTTTTTTGCACCTTTTTTCGGATCTTTTTTGGAATCTTGGGGATTGTAAGTTTGAAGCAAAATGGGTAAAATGTTTTGTGATTCCTTTGAAGTTTGGGACAATTTTTTTTTATGAAATTTTGGAGAGTAATAAGGCTGTGTAATTCTTGTTTTTCGTCTGTGCATTTTTTTTTAGCATTCTTACGATTTTTTTTTCGAATCTTGCGGATCGTAAGTTTCAAGCAAAATTGGCTAAATGTTTTGTGATTCCTTTGAAATATTTGTACAATTTTTTTGATAAAATTGCGAAAAGCAACCACGCTTCGCAATTCTAGTTCCTTCTCTTCGCAACATTTTTTTTTTTCCTAGCATTCTTACAATTTTTTCTCGAATCTTGCGGATCGCAAGTTTCAAGCAAAATGGGCAAAATTTTTTATAAATCCTTTGAACAATTTTCTATAAAATTTCCGAAAAGCCTCGGCGAATTTTGCGCCTCCGAAGCTTCGACTATATCCAACTGACATTATATATACGATGTGTCACTTCGAGTTTTGTTGGGGGGATCCGTGCGGTCGATCCGCGAGTCGCGCGGGCCGAACAAACGCGAGGGTGGGTAGCGAGGGTTCAACCGGGAAGAGGGGGGGGGGGGGGGGGGCGTAATCTAATTAAACTGGCGACGCGTCGCGCGCCCGGCCCGAAGGAGGAAGAGCGCAGGGTGACAGCAGGCGCGGCTCGAGTTCTCTCCGCGTATCACGCGTGATTGTCCGATTTACATGTGGAGCAATGCTGCGCGACGCGAAACCCCATGATTATTAACGCCGGGACGTGCATTGGCCGAACGTAAATCCGCGAGTTTGCCGCGCGCCGCGTGACCGGATCGTGACGCCGCCGCCGCCGGACGGACGGCGTGTGACGTTGTTTCGCATTGTGTTTGCGCGTATTTTGCGTCGAATGCATTTGTATAAATTGTGCGTCGAGCGCACGCGGATGCCACTGCCACTGGTGTCACTGTGGGGAAATTGCCACGACGAAATTGACTATTATTCGTCAATTTTACGGACGCGACGACACTTGAAGAATTTTCGTCATTCGATTTTATAGCAGATTGCAGAATTATGATTTTTTTCAAGCTTCGCTTGTACGACAATTTATTTTTTATTTTTATGAAGTTTGGACTTGACACTTGAAGAATTTTCATCATTCGATTTTATAGCAGACTGCAGAATTATAATTTTTTTCAAGCTTCGCTCGTACGACGATTTCTTTTTCGTACTGCGGTTTTTGTGGGGAAAAATGATTCGTACTTGTCAATATTTCGCACTTCCGTTAATTTGACGGATTCGACGACACTTGAAGAATTTTTATCATTCGATATTATCGCACTCGCTTAATAATATTTTTTTCAACCTTCGCTCGTACGACGATTTATTTTTTATTTTCGCACTGCGGTTTTTGTGGGAAAAAATGTTTCGTACTTGTCAATATCTCGCGTCAATTTTCCGAACTCGACACTTGAAGAATTTTTGTCATTCGATATTACCGCACACCGCATAGAATAAAAAAAAATTTCAAGCTTCGCTCGTACGATGATCGAAATAAAATATGACGAAAATAAAAGATATTTTATTTTAGTACAGCGGTTTTTGTGGGAAAAAAATATTTCGCACTTGTAAATACATGTGTCTCGCTAATAGGAGAGTCGAAGTGACGGGGAACGAGCTCTACACGCTGTCCATTGAAATTGTAGCGTGGTAGCGAGAGTTCTCCGATGATTGGATACATTCCAGCCCCTGACACCCTCAGGCGAATTTTCAATGCGTGAATTGTAGCCGCCCTCACTTCTACGTAATACAGTGAGTGTATATACACACACACACATATACACATATGTATTCACGGAGACCTGAACAACGAACGGACGGTCATTGTTTCGGAAGAAATTAGTTTGTCAAAAACGACGAGCAGCCTTTATAGTTACTTTGTGTGTTCCGATGGTTCGTTTGGTTCTATATTGCGATCCGTAAATGCGGTTCAGTGTAAACGTCGGTCAGCGCGGAATTTAGTAACGCGACAACACTTTTGTAAATATCCAATCTTAAACTTGTAAACGTTAAATTATTTTTCCCTCTATTATTCGATTTTTTTAAATCTCATTCTAACGAAAAATATGTTTTATACGATTTTTTTTATTTATTTAAGGATCATGAAAAATATGATTTATACAATTTTTCGTGTATCGGAAAAGCTGCTGAGTTCGAAGTCAAAGAGTCGAACTCCGTGACTTGAAATTTCTCCGTCATAAATATAAAAATGCGCAGATCAAAGCGTTGAATGAATTTTCATCTTTTGAAGTCCCTTTTTCCAGCCCTCTTTTTCAGATACTCGGTCCTTAAGTCCTTTCATCTCCTTATTTTGCGGGAAATACTATATACAGTAAAAGTAAATCGTTCTGTTTACTCCTTTTCAGATATTCGACGTCCCGAACAGCCGAATCTTCGGGTTCACAGTTCAAAGAGTAAGTGAAAACTAATTTGGATTTTCGGTTGATCCGTGTTCTCCGCCGTAAGCCGATGGTTCGCGTCGAAAGAGGATGAGGGGGCGAATTTAAAAGAGTCCGAATTAAAAGCTCGCCTGTGTTTTATTATCAGCCAGACACGCGTGTCTCTTGTTTATTTATTTTTCGTACTCGAGCTCTTTTATCCGATCGGGTCTTTGGTCGCAATAGTAGTTGGTTTTATCCGATTGCCTTTTGGCCGCGAGAGACACGAGTTTGCCTCCGCCAACGCTGCTTCTGCTGCTACAACTGCTGCTCGATTCCACCCTCATCGGCCACCGGAGAACCGTTTCGCTTTTCACCGACCGATAAATTTATCGCGTTTTCTCTCATCCTCCTCTTTGCTTTCTAGCTACGTTATCCCCGCTAACGTTTTTTTGTTCCTTGTTTATTTGCGCGATTTTTTTTTTCAACTTCTTTCATTCGCTTATTTCGCTGCGCGAAAAAGGATTCGACGATGTTTCTGACCGTCGCCAAAGCTATCGCTGTCATTTCCATCGACCGTAGAAAAAACATCTCGTTAAATTCACAATCGGCTCGCGGCTGTCAATTTTTATTGCCTTCATTTCAGTCTACTTTATAAATTGTTAGAAGCGACAATTTTTTATATTATTTTTTGCAGCGGTGAAAAGTGAACGAAAAAATTTCGTCGATTATATATTATAGTTTTCAATTCAGTCTATTTTATAAATAGAAGTGACAATATTTTCTTATTTTTCAGCGGCGGTGAAAAGTGAACGGAACGATATTACTTTTCTTTTTTACGTATTTTATATTCACGCGTGTACGAAATATCAAAATGGGTCGGGCGAGGGTCGCGAAAATTTGCATTTGGAGTCGTGCGTCAAAGATGAAAGGTTATAGGTATATGTCGTGTCAAACAAATATGTATAGTGAAAACAAAGTGTATCTTTGTAGTACACTGCCTTTACTACGTGGCTCAGGAGCATTATTATTATTTTTATTATTATATTTAAGACGCGAACGCGAAGGGTGAATTTATAAGTCGGTTTTTCGTCGTGAGACGTAAGTGCCTCGTCGTACGTCGTAGATGTCTCGTTCGTCTGCTCCAGCGTCTCGAAAAACGTACGTGAGGGTCGCATATAAGACTCGTGCGTCTGTCGTCTCCCTCGGGACGACCACGTGACCTCGGTTCCCCGCTTGTAAATTCGACTCACATGTTTCCAATATTTTCAAGTAAGACGGCAGTGCCAAATTTCCTTGGATCGTCTCTCTCCCATTTTACGCCTACGAAAACAGACTATCGATCAATTCCAATATTTTTCAGTCGCTACAAAATAACGGAAATATAAATCGTCGCCGCTTTAAATAAACGACAATCGAGAGTATTTTCCGCGGCGTAATAATAAACGAGTATATTCAGAGGGTATATTCACCGTTTAATCTTTCACGGTACAACGAAGTCGATTTTACTCTCGCGGCGCGGTTGAAAATTAATTTTGCGCCTCGAGACTCGATTATTAAATCGAGTCGGGTACACGAAATAGCTTCGACTATATATATATATATATTCGACGGAGTAGAAGTGTGTCTGGCGAAATGCGAGCGCAGCGAACTTCGTCTGTATATTTAATCTCGTAATCTCTGCATTTCCGTCGTTAATTCATTTATTTATAATTTTATCGTCGTTGTAGTAACACTCATATGTCACTTCGGTGGGTCTTGATAAATCCCCCAGATGCCGAGGACTGCCATTCGGTAATATACCGCAGCGTCGCCGACAAGCAATGTATATATATTGAAGCATTGTGACTATATCGGCTGAGACGCGCGTTATTGATAAACGATAAAATCTAGTTCGGAAGGTCCCGAACGATAAATCCCGAGGTACTTCCTGGCCGCCGACGAATCGTTCGACAAACCGCGCTGGCTGTATAAATCACACTTGGGCAAGCCGCGTTATGAGGAGAGGCGGTGGGCCACAGCCATCCACCCCCACAGCCATCCACCCCCACAGCCATCCACCCCCACCCCTCGACGGAACAGAATCGCGCCGTTCACTGCCGGCAAAATCCCCTCCCTCACCGTTCAACCCCCTCACCCCTCTTCGCGCCGCTGCCGCGACATCATTCGCGAATTAGGGAATTGAAACGATCGGCGCGGAATCGCACCTCGGTGAGTTCTCGAAAATAACGAGCCACGCATAAATCGTCCGACACTTCGCTCGTCGTTCTCGCCTTTTCGAATCCACCAGACATGAAAACGCGACGCGACAAACTATTATCTACCGCTTTTACCTCCGACGCTGTCTTTTGTCACAGATTATTATTTTTTTTGTTTTTCAGAATTTTAATTGAATCGTTTAATTTCGTGAATTCGGACTATAATTGACGGATGTGAATGGGAACTATTAATCGTTGTCAATTTTAATGCATAAAAAAATATCTTCGATGACAGATGCTTAATACAGTTTTAATTATAGCGAAGAAATCGGTGGCGCTTCGGACCAACATTGAGTGCAAATTGAGAAAAAAAAAAACCGAGCCACATGAGACTGTAGACTTCTGCGGAAATCACTGAATTATTTAACCCGGACGGGCATCGATCATCGCAGTCACGCGATACGTCGGAACGCTACATCCCGCGAGTACACGCGTGCTGTACACCGCTATACATATATGTATCTGTGAAACTACAGCCAGAAGAGTCCGCGGCGGCGAGATTGTGGATGTCCGCGAGAGAGTGACTCGAGTCGACCTGTGCTTCCCCCGGCGTGTAAAATCGTTGACCTCAATCGTTTCCCGTGGCGAACGCGACACCTTTTTAATCACGGCCCAGGGGACGATTTTCACGCGAGGCAGGCAAACGACCGGCGAACCGACGACCCAAGCGAGAAAAAAACGTGACGCGACTGATGCGAGAAAAGAAAAGTCAAAAGAGGTCGACGCGAAAAACCAAATTTCACGGACGACGTTTGAGAAGCCTAACCTGAAAAAAAAAAAAAAAGAACGGCCAGTTTGTCCAATAATAATAAACCTAGCTCATTGATGAATATAATAAATAAATCGATACAATAAATCGATTATTTGTCTTGTCCAACGAATTGATATTTTGGAACCAACCGATCTCTGCGAATTTCTGAATCCCGCAGAAGCGGACTGTAAAATTAATTTAACAAGCCGTCGTAAATATGGTATACGGAGCGAGACGACGAGAACGAGGCACGGCGACGTCGCGTTGGCCGTAAAGTTCATCCGGCACACGCCGAGACACATCGGGACAAACTCTCCCGAGCGGCTCTGTTACATTTCTACGCGCGGCACTCGCGACAAATCGTACCGACTCGTATATTTCTGCACAAGGTACCCTACGACCCGTTGACGCGATAACGATGCTTCATTTTGTACGACGCAGGCGTGTACCTTATTATTCACTTGCATATTTATATACGTGTGTTATTCCGAAAGTTTGGACAAGTGCAGACGGTTCAGTCGTTGATTGCGAGGTTGGAATTCTCGGTTCGAGGACAAGTTTGCATCGTTGAAATGCAACAAAAAAAAAATAAAAAAAATGTGTTCTAATAATTCTGACATTATTCTAGCGATTACAAAAATTGACTATAACGATCAATCGTCATAATAATTTTTTCTACCCAACTTATCAACTTATCAACAACGATCGATCGTCATAATAATTTTTTATACCCAAAAAAATGAATTTTGGATTCATTCGAATTTGTTTTCCAGCGATGCAGACTTCAACATAATTCGCTACTTTAATCCAGACTGATTTACCCACTGCTACACAAAAGGCTAAAAAAACCTCCAGAAGACATTTTTATCACTTTCATAACCCAGTCCCCTCCCTCAAAAAAATTATTAAAAAATCCTGGCACTTTAACCCAAACACCCAAGCATATAATTAAACGATCCGCACGACAGTAGCTTTAGCGATACGCCTCAGCACTGACGAGGCACTCATTCAAGCCTCCGCATAAAGATACCTACACTCCGCATCTGGGAGATACGCGACCGCTGATATACACCCTCGACCGGACAGGAGGAGTCAGCCGACCAGTGTCCAGAGCCGGTATACGCACCGAGTCCTGTGGAACTACTGCAATTTTCGCGCCGTACACAGACAGCATCACACAGACGTTAACCACAAGAGCGAAGTGACCGGTACACTGGGCAGCATCACCGAGCGCAAGCTGCAGTGGCGATACACCCGCGAGCACGTAATCGTTGCAGTAGGTATAGTGGCCGGCAATGCGGTAGCCAGTAGTTATAACGAGAGCGAGACACAGACCGCAGACCAGCAGCCTTCCACATCCACAGTAGCAAATAGGAGGAGTGCAGCAGTGCAGCAGTGCAGCAGTGCAGCGAACACCATAGAGCCCCTTGGGCCATCGAGTACGACCGGTAGAAAGTAAAATTACACGGTTACCTGGCGAGGCAGCAGCTCCTCGGTTACTTACGAGCTCGCTAAAGCCCCGCACATTGCCTCTCTTCCAACGGCTACCGTGTTCTGTAAATGGGCGTAACACATATGTATATACATATAAATAGAAGTGCCACTCCGAAAGAGACTTTCCTCTTCGCGCGAAGTACAATGGATCTCTCAATAAGGAGATTGCCGCTCAAGGGGTTGGCTACGAGTGGCAGTAGTAGCAGCAGCAGAAGCAGTGGGTACAGTAGTAGTCGATGACAGTGAGGGTCAGACCCGATCGGATTATCCGTTTCTACTTTGGAAACATACGGAACCTATTTACATCGCTCTCACGCGTCCTTCGAACTTTTGGTAGGAAACTTTCGGGTTCGACGAATTTGCATTCTTCGACAAATTGCGTTTGTCGGCGACGAAAAGTGCTTTGGTCGCTGAGCGTATTAAGCAGAACGATGGTAATTCATCGAAGTACTTTTTGAGTGTGAGACATTTTTTTATTTTTACAACTTTTTATACTTCTGCATTTGACGATATATTGCTGAAGTTGTGAGTCCAATTTCTTATCCTTCGCTCTGAAAAGTGGCTGTATAATTTCGACGATGGGCCAACGACTGTGCCCCAATCTCGTAAGCTTGAATCGTGTACGTATAGACGTTGGTTAAATGCCTCGTAAGACTCAGTACCGTGGAAAGAGAGTACTAAAACGTAGTTATGGTACGCGAGAGCGGTGCCATATACAATATCCCGAGGACTCGAAGGAGCTGTTCAATTCCCTAGTGGGCTGTCTATGTACCAACCTCGAAGCGCGAGGGTAGCTCCGCGGGGCTCTAAATAAATGCGCGATGAATAAGTAAGGACCATGAGGGACGAGACCGAGTTTTCAGTTGGCGAGAGTAGTGCGACGACCAATGAGATACCATCTCCACGATACGCCAAAACAGCTATGGACTGTCCCGGATATTTCTGTTCAAAATCCCTAAGGGCAAAAAAGATCGAAACGTCGATATCTGCTCGACCCGTTATCATCGATTGGCCACATCCTTTGAAGGCGAATCAACTTCGCAAAATACAAACGAATGAACAAGGAAGAAGAAGGTGACCTCGCACTTTACGGTCGATAAATGTTGCGGCGTCAATGTGACCGAGCTTGAGGCGCCTTATAACTGGCTTTGTCGCAAGTCCCATGATGCGATTCTCCTGAGGCTTTATTAACTTCCGCTGCGTGTCGGTGGTACTACAGATGCAACCACCATAGAGCCAGGCTGTTCATACATAGCTATATGGCAGAAGGAGAGTAGTATACATATACATAGGGTACCATAGGGTATCATAGGGTATGTTGCATTGCACGGACAAGACGCGCCTACGTGTTCGCTCGTCGTCCACGCCTACGCCAACGTCGCCCACGTTTCCTCGGCGAACCCTCCCGAGGCAGATCCGAGATTGAGAAGACGACATTATCTAAACTCTAAGGTATTGCATTGGTACGCGTAATTACGCGCCGCGTCGCTGACAACGCGTGCACTGCGAGTCAAGAAGCCTCCAGACATCAGACTGCAAGGTTGTTATATATATAGCGCGGTGAATGTAGCTGTAGCCAACCAAGTCGGGAATTTCTCCGTCTGCAATTGAGGGAGTCAATTGCAGACAGTTTCGAGTTAACGAAAAGCACGACGACATTATTGACGCTATTAATGATTAGTCATCAGAGGCTGATTCGTCGATATTGCTTTAACAATGCAATGCAATGCAATGCAATGCAATGCAATGTCTCATTCTTGTAATTTCGATGCCATTTTGGATGTCTCAGGTTTATGGGCTCTTCAATAGCTATTAGGAACTTTGAGGTCACGTTTACAAAACTTCCGGACTCTTCCAGTGACTGTAACCAACCTTACAGACCGTGAACGAAGGTGTTAAACATCTGGAACCTAGGAAGACAGTTCAACGTGTCTCCGAGAGTTTAGGACCGACACCATTCAGGAAGAGATCCAGTTGGCAAATGTACGAGGTCTATCCCTTAGCTCTTGTACAAGAAGACAAGGCCCTCATAGATTATTATGCAACAGAGAGGAGCATCGTCTCGCTTCTCAACGGACTGCATCCAACGAAGAGGAGCTGGAACGAGACTCGTCGTACATGCTCGATAAGCTTCGGTCGACTACACGATCAAGCGCCGTCGACTCGTCCCACACGTATCTACCCTCGATTCACGACTCGACCAGTCCGAAGCCACCGCTGACTCAGTCGTAAATTAGCGATCGACCGACTCTGGCTCTTTGTCGATCCGGACACGCCAAGGAAATCGAATCAGTTCCACCGATTCTCAGCACACACTCTCTTTTCTTTATTATTTCCCTGACAAAAATATATTAGTGTCGTGATGACATCATCCTCAACATAGATCTCCAATGACCCAAATTACGATAGTCGGCAGATGAGGGTTCGAATTACATTCAGCGGATAGGTGATGCGTGTAACAGCCGAGGATCGTCCATATGTCGCTGTCCAGAGTACGAATCTAATCGCAATACGATTACAGTGTCCGCAATCCAAAACGCTCGATCGTCAAACGCGTCCGACATCTGTCAGAATCGGACAATTCCTAGCTATCCGCTTTGCCCACTGCTTCCACCGAAGCCCAGACACAAAATGTCAAACCGACATTCGAATTCGGATGAGGCGGACATTGGAAGACATTGGGAATCATTGCGGTAAGGGGAAAATGACAAACGAAACGAAATGAATCGTACGGATGACGTCGAAACACGCGATGTCCTGTATATAGAGCATACGATCGTTTCAGTCTCGAATGAGTGCCTCGTGTCTCGCGGTCTCCTCGAATTTTCGAGAGACTCACGAATAATTAGCACGATTCAACGATTTAATTGAATCGAGGGCGGCTTCGAATGGGGGAAACGAGGAAGCTTGCTTCACTTCACGTTTGGTTCCATGTGTGTGTATCTATATATGTATGCATATATAGAATGTGTGTACAGAGCCGGATACGAGTGTGCACACATACAGGAAAGAAAGGAGAACACGCGAACCGAGCGGGCAATTTATTGCAATCAGTGTCGCGGAGCAGCGAGACAAGCAAAAAGTCGACGCGAAAGAGGGAAAATACCGGAGGCTCGGACGACACGAGTCGAAGGGATGGTGCGACGACCAAAGCCCTCTCTGTGCACTGAGAAGACGAGGATAGCAGTCACTGTTTCGCTGTATGTGTGTCTGTGTGTAGAGGAAGCGAAGCAGGATGCTCCGATGCGAACGAGACGAAAAGCAAAAGTCAAGAGAATGTCTCGTGGGTGGTTTTAGCGACCGTATATGGCGACGATCGCGAGGGGTCAGTGGATTCTTTTCGTGCTTCGTACTCACTTCGCTTCCAACGTCACGACTGCAAAAGCCGTACGCCACGGATACAATTTTTGCAAATATTTCATGAACAAACATTTTTTTATACACGTCAAATGGCAATTCGTAAAATCAATAATTCCATTAAAAAAGTTAGAGTACGTTTTATGAGTTGACAAGAACCGTAACGATGATTAATTGTGACGAATCGTTATTTTTTTACACCTCGACATCTGTCAGCAGCAGTATTTTTTATTTAGAGATATTGAAATGATTTTTCACTTCGAATTTTGTCACTTCACTAAAATATATGTAATCCGAAAAGCACTGCTGCTTGTTAAAAAAATATATATGAATGTGAAAAACGCAAAAAAATGCTCACGAAATTTTCAACACAGGACGAAAATGTTTTGTATCCTCGATGCAAAATATTTGCGACAATGTTCATCAGCATTTTCGCACTTGTCGAAATCCATGCTTGGCTATTGTCGTCGAACTCCTTACGACAATGTACGGTAATCCCGCGACTGGGGTTGGAGGGGTTTCTCGAAGCGCGATGGGGATACACAAGCTTTCCAAACATTACAGTCAAACTAGCTGACAGCAGTTCGACGGCGAAGTTGATCCCCGCGCAAGCGAGATGCCGCCGCGCACGGCTTTGTGCCGTATAATTGTGCACGGGGTCTCGGTTGTGCGCGTCGTGCGGAAACCAACGTACAGAGATGAATCACACGGGGGTATAGGGGGGGGGGGGGGGGGGGGGGGGGGTGGTACTGTACCGAGAGTTTCTACACAGGTAGTGTACTACTAACGTGGCCGAGGTAACTCGTTGCTCGCAGAGCGAACGGACGTGTTGACTCTGGCCCTCTGTGTACCTCAGCCACCCCCCCCCCCCCCCTACACCCCTCCCCCCTGGGTCGCAATCTCTCACTCTCACGGTGGCCCCGCTGCGTGCTTGACTTACTCGTGTGACAAGCGTGTCACCGCCACGGTTTCCTAATCGCTTAACAAAGCTCTCTCGCTCTCTGCCTCTTCCCCTGAGTATACTTGCATTCGACGAGACAAGAGACGCGTGTGATGCTTTTCCAGCCTCCCAACAAAGCTCTCCGCGCGGGCTGCACCGACAGTCGTAACTCGCGGCTGTTAAACTCGCGCACAACCCACCAAGTGGAATAATAATTGTCGCTAATGAGACGATCGTCGAGAATAAGCTCTGTTTTATTCATTTGGGTTGAAAGACAAGAGTTATAGTTATTATTAAGATTTGACTTCATTAGGAAGGTAGGCTTTAGTTTGGAATTGGTGGAAGAAATGAGTATTGCGAGAGTAGGTTATATGTTGGGGAGTTGTGGCTCGACAAAAGTGTGAACACTAAAAAAAATCTGTGTGAAATTTAATACTGCTGTTGGAATTTTTTTTGTCAAAGTATGCAATAGAATTTTGTTAGACAATGTAACAGTGAATGAGAACTGTGAGTAAAATCAAAGTATGCAATAGAATTTTGTTAGACAATGTAACAGTGAACGAGAACTGTGAGTGGTGATACCAGCGGAATTAGTCGATGTGTCGCAGTGCGGGTGAATCGTCATCGTGTCGTCGTTTGCCCGGTTCGTTAGGATGGTAGGAGAAACGAGGCACGCGGACACCCGTCAATTAACGAGGCTAGTGGTAATCGAATTAGGCTATGGTCTCCGGCATTCGAGGACTGCAACCGGTTTCTGGTTGGACGAATGGTGCATCGGACTTTACAACGTGTCCAGGAGAATTTATCTTAGGTACTTCAAATACACATCGACACTATTTGCATCTGCAATAATTATTAATCGATTAACTTTCTAATTTCTTATCGTGGAGTAACTGTTTCAATTCCAGATTGGCTGAACTCAGAGAACAGTACCACTTGTTCGGTGTTTGCCTCCTGAAAGTGGATGTGCGCCTCGACCCAAGTCGCGAGTCCCGCGGGAATTTTCGCTCCAGGGCGAAGTAGTGTGTCAAAGAGAAAAGGGGGGTAGGTCGGATGCTTGCTGGGAAAACATCGTCGACCTACCTAACCCGCATTCCGGAATGTCGTGTGCGCGAGAGACCAGCACAATATTTCCGGGACACGTTGTGCTCTTCGGTAAGCAGAGAGAGAACCCGGTATGCGAGCACGTAAGCCCTGCCTCGTTGCTTCGCATCGTCGTCGTCGTCGTCCTCCTCTTTCCTACTATTTGCCTTTTAACTCTGGCAGTCCTCATCGCTTTATTTATCGTACACCCGGGAAAACTCGACCAGCAGCAGCAGCAGCAGTGTTACAGTCAGAAGCTGCATTGTTCTAAATTTCGTCTATGTTTATTTTTCGCTTTTTTATCCTAGTTCCTCGGTTATGTACTCAGACGCAGCGGTACACGAGATTTATATTCAGTGGATCAACTCTTTTCTCTTGGCTCTTATTTTCTCTCCTCCATTTTCGCCTTCTCGACAAGTACACAGCTTTATTGTCCGCCCAATGAAGTGCTTCAAATGTTACCTGAGCATTTTGCTTCATCTCGCAGCTTTCATCGAGATTTTGGGTCAAGTGTATTACCAGTCTTTCATTAAGAAAATGACTGTCCTCTGACCTAATCGACTGAAAAGTAATGTAACTTGATATCATCCTTTCATACCAAGAAGTCAATGATAATTTTGTAGTCAGAGCCGCAACTCAGCGTAGAACAGCTTCCGACGAATTTCCAAGATGGTGTTGAAGTCAAACTGCTTCTGATCCACAAGCATAGCGCCAAGATCGAGAAAGTTGCTTCCCACCATCTTCCTAACCCTCTGTGCCTTGGGTACGAGGTTTGTTCCGTCTGTTGTAAGGCATCCCGGCGCCAAAGCTCACTTACCCCGGTATAATATCGCTTATTAGAAACGCGGCTGGCAGGAAACGAGGATCCTGTGGATACGAGCCTCGTATATAGCTAAGCGCATCCCCATTTCCAGCATCGCTTGCTGCGAGGGTTAGACCTGATGTTATACCTTCCCTTCCGCCCAGGAAGTAGGTTTGTTACGATGAACGCTGTCGACGCCGCTGCTGCTGCTGCTGCTGCCGCTGTTGTTGCGAGAAATGCTAAGACGCTAGGAGGCGATGATGCTTTACTTGCCAAGTCAAACACTCACGCAACCTGAAATATCCTGCCTTGCAAGCCTGTAAGACACTGCTGAGGGTGGTTCGAACGCCCTTCGAAACTCCATCTTGTGCATAACCCCCTTCATCCTCCTCCTCTTCTCTCCACCTCTCCGTCCGTCTAGCTGTCCCTCTTCCAGGAATCCTTTCAACGTCCCTTTAACCGAGAGCGACCTCTCAGCGTCTTCGCGGCCATCATCCACAAGCACCCAACCCCGGCGGACTATTTCCTGACCACATCAAATGGAAACGATGCCGAGAAGCAGCTATGCAAAGTACATCTTTTGCCAGACCCGGTGAACTGGAAACATGGAACATAGACACACAAAGATCTTTTGGTCGCGAAGCTAGGAACTCCGCTGGGCGAACTTTCCGTGGAGCGAAACGTAGGAGATTCATTCAAAATTGCCAAGCCCAATGTAGGCGAAGTTTTGGGGCACGTGGGGTGCATTGCCAAGTGCAGCGCAAGCATTTGGCAGGTAACAAGATGGAGGCATAGTTTTATTCAACTTGATGTCGATTCAACGCCATTCGGAGGTCTTTTGAAGGTTTGACCTTTCATCAAGGTCGCGAATTAACGCGATAAACGGTGTAATCCGATGTTTGGGTTGGAAGATGAAACTGTTTGGCTTTACAGTCACGTTCTCGATTAACCAAAAAGGTGTGGGACGTATCCGGCTGGAAGATCAGGGAGTTGGCTTGGAACGTCGCAAAGAGAGGTTCCCCAGTGATCGAAATGGATTCGTGCGTTCACGTTTGCGAGATAGAAGAGGCTCGGCTCGAAAGGAACGTATCGTACCGTGAGATCCGTAATGCATCGAGATTACCGAGCGGCGTTCGTGCGAACTTTTTTGCGCAGGAGGGTTTTCGAAGCCAGGAGTTCTCACACAGGAAACAGGGTTGGTTCCTTTGCCGCATCGATACGGTCCGATCGCTGTGTGTATAGTACTCCAGAGTTTTAAGGGGTGTGCTACACAGCCGTCATCATCGACGCTGAGTGAATCTCGAAGCTTTGGTGCGCAGGAAAAAAAACCCTGGTGAACGGCTTCGTTGAAAGGCCTTAAAAATCAATATTCGTCGTCGTCTCCTTGCGACGAGAATTTTTGGGGTTCTGCAGAGAACAATTTATTTTTCTCCCTCGACACTTCCGATCATATTTTCGTTTACTCCACCGCAGAACCTCTCAGGCAGACATTTCCGTCGAGCAGACTGAGGAGCACCTGTCGGTAAACGTCGCCTTTGGAAAAAATAATAGAGAACGTAGAGAAAATCACAATGTCGTTGCAACTGAAGTAAGCAGTGATCTGGACTAGTTTTATCCCTGCAAAAAAAAATCAAAAGCGAATGATTGGGGAGCCACGTCCTGGAGTTTTGTTAGAAAACCTCCCTCCGTGGATTTTCCGTAAAAAAGTCGAGCTCGAATCATGCTGCGGATGAGGTGAGCGAAAAAAAAAAGAGGGAGAAGATCAGTCTCACACTCGATCAGCATCGAGGAATTTGTTCCCTTATTTTTTCAATCTTGGGGATCGATGAGTAAGCTCATCCTGGCGTGAAAGACTCACGCGTGCTCGTTGCTTCGCCACATCCGGAAATTGAGGGGGATATTCAGGTCTGTTACAGGCGCCTGTAATACATTTTGTGGGAGAAAGAATTCATCTGAGACACAAAAGAAAAAAAAAAGAAAAAAACAGATAGGATACTTTGGTCGCGAAATTCAAGCTGACTTTCGTCCAACTTATAATCAACCATTCCATGCCCCTTAATATGGCAAATTATTCTGTTATTCCAATCGAACCCATCTGTGCTCCAATCTCTCTCCATTCTGATTCCACAGACGTCCAACAAAATTGCAGAACTGGAATCCTAAATCAATTCCAATATGAAGACTCAAATTACTGGAATGCTTGCTGCAAGATTGAAATGATAACGATTTCCCAGGTGTCACATCGCAGTGGTCGCCTTATCATGAAGTGATTAAAAAAAATGGTGGAGCTAGAAGAAAACGAACCGACGGCGGAGAGAAAACGTTGGTGATGGGAAAAATGAGAAGCCGAACCTGAGAACAAGACAAAGAGGCCGAAAGGTCCTCAGGCGAAAGCATAACCCCCGTGGCGTTGACTTCCACGGGGACATTCATTTTCGGAAAGATCTCCCGCTCGTCCCGAATGTTTATTCAATTTTCAACCGGACTCCGAGATTCTTGGGTTACGCTCTCGCAGCGCGAGATCGACCTCTCCTCCTCCCTTTTGCTCCCTACTCCAGCGATAATGACCTTTTCTTTCCTCGGTTCTCTTTTCTCTTTCCCAATTCCCTTTTCCCCCGTTGGGTCCGTATGTCTCGCAATTCCGCAGCCTGCTTCCACTCTTTATCTCGAAAATTCCTCGTTGCCTTCCCACCGCTTCTTCCACCTCAACTCGGCGTCGTATTACGAATTACGCGACTTCCTCGACTCTCGTTCGTACCATCGTCGCCGTCGTCTTCGTCGTCTTTGTCGTCGACGTCGTCTTCGCAGTCGTTTGACGGGAGGAGCCTCGGCGGGTGCAGCGCGAGCGCCCTCGCTCTTTTAATGAGATTCTTAAAATACACTTCCGACCCTCTCGGCTTCCATTCTCCCTTTTCTGTCCCTCTCCCGCAGCTCCCTCAGCCTCTCACTCCTGGGCCAGTGCTTTGCAGTCGTCGGTACCTTTCGTTTTCTCCATTCTCGCTCTCGCTGCACCACCACTCGAGCTCTTTTTCTTTGTCTTCCCTCGAGTGCAACGCGAGCCGAGGGTATACGCCAAAGTTGTAAACGCGCCTCTAATCGTAGTTAACGGAGTTAAGTCTCGAGGGTCGCCTCTCTCTCTACGCTGTTTTGAATAGCGCTTGCCACGTACTTGGCCATTTTCTTTTTTCTTTTTTTTTTTTGTCAACAAGGGGATAACAATAAATAAGGGAAATAATAACCTTGCACTTCTTTGGAGTCAATTCGGACCCTTACTGCCTTTTACTGCCTTTTGGTCGACAAGTGTTTGACAAACGCTATTAATTGTTTTAACTTTTTTTTTTTTTTTTTTTTTTTTTTTTCGAGGTGATGTAAAGGCAATGGAAATGTTACAGAGGTTAGCTAAGTAGAGCAGTAGATAAGCCTGATTCGATTGATCGACCCATCCAACTCGACCTCTCGCATCGTTAACCCGAGCTTCGATGTTTTCCTATTTTTTTACCTCCTTTTTCTTCGTACTTTGCGCTTCAGCTTTTTTTATCCTCTTTTTCGGATAATAGGCGCGCCTATACATTCCGGTAGTCGGTAAATCGTCTTTTTTTCTTTCTTTCTCTTCGGGGCTTCTCGCGAGGGGGGAGGGTGCACGTCGACCCGAGGGTGGCAACTGGGTTAACCCGATTATTATATCCATGCCCGGCATTATAAGCCGGTCAGTGGAAGCGGATAGTCGAGAGCATTATAATATACCGAAGCGTACGAGCTGCACCGGATGTGCGCCAGTTTGCCAACGAGATCAGCAAAATAAAATTGTGCACCTGCGTCGTCTTCGTTTTTTTTTTTCATACAAACGTCCACCAAAATGATCGTCATTAGCCTCTATTCATGAATCATTTACAGCGACGCAAAATTATTAAATTAATTTATTAAATTAATAAATTATTGAATTTTAAATGATAAATTATTAAATTATTAAATTATATAACTATATAATTTATTATTCTTGCCTGGAAATGTTTTAGCTCCTGTCACCATTTTTTCTCTATTGGAATAGATTTGTCTCGGATAGTAAAATACAATTTTCTAACACGTAACACACACTGAAAACAACGTAACAGGTACTCAAGACGGAAGTCGTGTGACGCAAGGACTCTTAGCGTCAGAACGCTAATAGAAGGTCTCCTGGTCTCCGTTATAGCTTAGTCTGACTTTTATTATCACGTTTACAAGCGTCCCCCTCAAAGATTTAGATATCCTGCAGCAGCCATTGGGACATTTATCCCGAGGCCCTCGCGAGATGCTCATTCTCGGTCGTAAAAGTTTTCCTTAGCGGTTCAGAAGTTCAAATTTTTATCGATTTGTCCAACCCGAGATTCTCGCCAAGTTTCGTTGCTGGTATTCTTTCCTACACTGAGAAAAATTAATAGTTGTGATTACCAATCGTTGGTCATAGCTACCAATATTTTAGTAACTGCAACCAATATTTTTGTAGATCTAACCAATGATTGGTAGCCGACTACTGATTTTTTTCAGTGTACCGCAAGAATCGTGCATAACGCGATTGTTATTATTACGCACAGCGAATAGGCGAAGGGCTCTCGAATCTCGATCGGATAAATCGCGCCGAGGTTTTTTTTTCTCGCAGCAGCATTGCACTATAGAACAAAATGTCCGTCGTGGTTTTGCGGAATAAATGCGATGCAAGAAGAGAAAGGATATAGATAGGCTGGAAATAGGTGTACATATAGCGACTGCTCGAAGCGACGTCGAGAAGATATTCTCGAAGCGATGCTCGACGTCTCAGACGAAGACTCGCCCGGTCTGCTCCGGGTCTGGTCAGCCTATCCTGGACCTTTCCTTCTGTCTCTCCGCGCGCCAGGCGTTCTTCTCTCCTCTCTTTCCTCCTCTCCACCTTCCGCTGCTGCCTCCCAGCGGGCAGTGAGTAATAAGCGCTTATCTTCGTATTATAGTAAGAGGGTCGTTAACGCCGAAGCTTCGCGCACGCGCATTCACCTTCGCGAGAGGCTCGCGTCTGGCAAAGCAGCGGAGAGGAGCCTATCCTTGGCCCGCAACACACGTAGGCGTGAGAACAGCCAACTACGGGCATCCATTGGATTACCAGGCGATGTTGGTATGCGCAGTGCGCACGTAGCGGGTATTACAGTCTTGTGCGCCACGTAGATACGCTTTGCGAGCGGTCGTGTGTTCTCGACCCGTTTTAATCTTAAACGGGGCAAGGGTGGCAGGGCTAGGAAATTGCACGCCGCATGCATAATACGCAACTATTGCCAGATCATCGATCAGCTGGGGTTAATTGAAAATGCTTATTACACGGCTGTAATCATTCATTTTTCTTTTTTTTTCGATTTTTTTTGAGCCTGTGAGAATTCTTTTTTGTGAGAATTTTCTTTTTCTTTTTTTGAGCCTGCAAGAATTATCACTAAATTTTAATGTTAAGTCAAAAATAGGGATAAGTCGCGCAGGAAAAGTTTCGCACGTGTTGCCGTTGGTGCGATGAGACCGCAGCCAGTTACGACCCGTTTTAATCTTAAACGGGGCAAAGGTGCACTGGGCTAGGAATTTCACGCCGCATGCATAATCCACACCTATTGCCAGATCATCGATCAGCTGCAGTTAATTGAAAACCCTTATTATGCGGTTTTAATCATTCATTTATCTTTTTCTTTTTCGATTTTTTTTGAGCCTGTGAGAATTATCACTAACTTTTAATGTTTTTTTTTTTTTTTTTTTTTTTTTTTTTTTTTTTCTTTTTTTTTAAGTCAAAAAGATGGTTAAGTCGAGCACGAAAATAATCCACACCAATTGCGAGATCATCGATCAGCCTCAGTTAAATGAAAATCCTTATTACACTGCTGCAATCATTCATATTTCTTTTTCTCTTTTTGTTTTAAGCCTGCGAGAATTACTCACTATTTTAATATTGAAAAGATGGATAATTCGAGCACGAAAAGTTTCGCACGTGTTGCCATTGACGCGAAGCGACCGCAGCGCAGTGTCGAGTAACACGAAGCGTTCGAAGAGGTCACGCGCGGTTCTCGAGTCAAGCGTACAGAGTCGAGTTCGCGAGATATGTAGGTCGTCCGGTAATTAGGTGTGCAACGTCGTGCTCTCCCTGCTGCTGCTGCTGCGCCGCACGATGCTGGATATGGGTCCGGGCGAACGATCGCGAAACGTTTCACCGATACCGATGCTCCAGTCGCTGTTCCAACGCTTCCGGCGATGCGGATGGAAACGAGACGAAGCACCATCTCTACTCTCCACTGTCCATACGAAAGCTGCAATAGTAGCCTCGGACGGTAAGCAGGTGGTATTATATATACTACCGAACGGATCGTGAAATGTGTAGCTACCAATGGCAAAGCTTCGGTAATACCGTCGTTCAATGCTGTACCGGTCGTCAAAATGCATCGGTGAACCGCAACTGCAGCAGTCGTCCGACTCGTCTAGCGTCCGAAACATTCTGGTGCACTTATTCCGCGCGAAGTATGCACCTTGCACCCTCGACGATTTTTCCAGAAGCCTTCCTCAGTACCAACGGCGTCGAAACAGACACATTCCACCGGTTTTCTCACCGTGCAGCGGCTCTAGGATAGTCTCATTGAATTTTACGAGGTTCGCGATGCTCCGGAACTTCGCACCCTCGAAAAGCTCCGTATCTCGTCTCTCCCTTTATCCGCCCGAGCCCTGTTTGCTTGCTTGGCGATATTCTCAAAGTGGGTCAATTGGGATATAAAAATTTACATGACCCGAGAGTTCTGACGCCACGACGAACGGTCTCGGATATGTTAACGAAGGTGGATGAAAATGTATATAGTGGATTAATTGGTGTCGGTGCCTCATTTGCATGCTTATTCGAAAACTCTTTCGATGGTTCCTAAAAATACAAACTGTGGTATATGACGACTTTTCCGTTGTCTTATTGTCGACCTATTCTGTACCTATTTTCGACCTATTCTGTATCCTACTGTCGACCTATTCTGTATCTATGATGCAGGTGCATCGCGAGTTGCATTACACGGGTTACACGCGAGTGCATACAACGCGTTACAGTCGGTGCGGCTGCTGCGACGGAGCTTCTCCGCACTTAACTCAAAGCGCTTTGCGCGGGACACGAATTGGTATCTCGCTATCGGTGAGGACGATCCGGTGCGCATTTACACGGGTAATAGGGTAGACGGAACCCTTGTAACGGTGCAGCGAGCATCGAGCAGAGGGGTTGCCTGCTACCCATCGCTTCGACGGTGCAGAGTGCGAGTCGCGCTACATGGACGGCAGCGTGGACACAACGCGGTATCAGCGTCCGAGCCGTTATCGGTGTCGCGTTCGATATAATCGAGACATGGTTCGCCACGTCGCGTGTAACAGTCGTTTCCATCGCTTCGTACTCGTCCGATACGCTGCGTTGTTGTCGCATTGCTCTTCCGTGTCACACATCGTACACCAGGCTTAGGTATAAAAATGTGGTGTTCAAAACTATACCAAGAAGATTTCTATATAGGTCCAAACCGATTTAAAGTGTTAAGCTTAGGTGTTAAAATATTTCGTCATCAATTGATGACAGTCCTTCTTCAATTGATTTTCAGTGAGGACACTGATCCATAATGATCCAGTTTTTTTATATATATTTATTTATGCCTTCTTCAGGCTTATAAAAAAATTCCCAAAATCCATGTTAAAAATTGAAATAAATAGGGGAAAAAATTTAATGAAGTCTGTGTTAATTATACACTGTAAAAAGTGTTTTTATTGACACTATAATGAATAAAACTACGAAAAAGTCTACATTGGTAGCATTTGGCACCGTATTTTTTTTAACAGTGTACAGCTCATAATAATAGAAATCACAGAAATGGATCATCTTCGTGCAAGATCAAATGCGCCGCATTAAAACCGATAGGAAGGTACGCGTGCCGGAAAGTACTATCGTTACATTGGATTACATGCGATCGAGAGTGCCAGATGAGAATGGCTCCCTCGACACGGCCTCGATTAATAGTATCCGCGTCGATATTACCGATACTTAATAATAGCTGCAATAACGAACGTGTATATCGTCCTGTGAATTCGGTTTTGCAGTAGGAAACCGGCATCGGTAGGAGCTGCATGCAATGCCCTCCCCCACTGGTCTCTCCCTCCTCTCTACCTGTGTTCTAATTACCGACAATTACCGGCGCGTAATCAATTACGGCAACGCAATTGGCTGCCTGGAAGCGGCCGTACAGTCGACTCGCTGCGTGCGTTAATTGGCCTGACACCTCTGCCAAAATATCTCTGCATCTGTAGTTACATATATATAAGACACTTGGACTACTAGACACTTGGCTTCTCAATTTCGTAAAAATAAATGGAAAGTGAAAATACAGGTGTTCGCTGTTTTGTCGAAAAATCTATAAATTTCTGCGACACGATTAAACGGCAACGACTAAGCAATTGGCTCCTGTTTTCGTAAAAACAGATGCAAAGTGAAAATATAGGTGTTCGCTTTTTGGTAAAAAAATCTATAAATTTCTGCAACACGATTAAATGGTAACGAATAAGCAATTGGCTACTATAGTTTTCGTAAAAACAGATGGAAAGTGAAAATATAGGTGTTCGTTTTTTCGTCGAAAAATCTATTAATGTATGCAACACGATTAAATGGCAACTAAGCAATTGGCTTCTGTAATTTTCGTAAAAACAGATGCAGTGAAAATATAGGTGTTCGATTTTTTTTTTCATAAAAAATCTGTAAATTCCTGCGACGCGATTTGGCAATGTGGAATAAAAAAAAATTATATAACACAAGACTGTTGAGAGCTTTAGCCATTCGTGTGCGTCGAAGTGCGGAATAAATCGAAAGTGTGCTTCCGAAGGATTTCATCTCGAGTGTAGCGTAACCTCCTTTCAAACCTCGCCGCTGCTGCCCTTCGTACCAATCTCGCTGCAGTGTGAAAAGAAATGTTCTCTCCTCGTCCTTCTCTCTCTCTTTTTCTCTCCGCTGACGGCGAAGGCATTACTTTTTAATCTCCTGAAATTCCGATAGAGCGGCAAGAGGGTGCCTCGCACGATGGTTTTCCGCAATGCTTCGCTGCTGTAGCGCAGAAGTTTACGACTCTCGAGGAAAGAAGAAGGATCCCACGTGGTATACGGCGGCGTCCTCCGCGTATACGGTGCGGGATATGTCTCTTCGCCAGGTTACCTACACAGCCGCGACTCACGCGTCGGTCGGAGGTCGCCCGTACAGCGGTCGTTTCGAAGCTTCGCTACGCTCGCACGTTCGCTGCCGCTGCTGCGAGCTTTTTTACGGTCATACGGTTTCACCTGCGACTTACGGCCCCGGACATCCCGTTCGTTACAAGCCTCTGCCGAGACGAGCGAGACGACCGCGCATGCGCGATACCTCGCGGTATACTTTTCTCGCGCGGCGACTGAGGCAAAGGAACGAAAAATTCTGGTCACTTTGGTTTTTTGGTAAGCGGAAAAAAATTGGTTGCTGGAAAAATAAAATTTCTGTGGCTTCCGAAAAAGATTTCGAAAAATGAGAGGTAATTGCAAACACTTCTCGATAATTATATAAATACTAAAAAAAAATTATGCATATTCAAGCGGCTGAAAAGATTAATTTGGATTCTCTCATTTTTCTGAACATTAATTTTTTCTAATTCTTTTCTTCGCCTTCAATTTTTATTTTTTGCATGAGAAAATTTCAAAATTTGCAGCGACCTACCTCAACAAAAATGTCCTCGTTACCGACTGCGACAAGGATTGTACCGAAACGCTCTATTGTCGAAGCGCAAAAGAGAAATTGGAAAAAAATAAATAAAAAATAAAATTGACGATGAATCGAGAATCGGGAGCACGCGATCTCGATTATTGCTCTCCGCGCTCTCCTTCGTATAGAGTGAACAGTGCTGCTGTAGTACTATCCAATATATCCCGCGAGAGAGCTATCTGAACGAGGCTGTTAATTATCCGGGATCGGTTCGAGCGTTAACCGAACAACTGTGATCGCGTATACTATATGTACACAGGTATACATACATATTGTATATAACCAGGATACGGTGAGTATATACAGCGAGCAAACAAAGATGAAGAGACCCAGTCTTGACCCCCTTCGCCGAAGATCCTTGTAATTTCCCAAGGAAGCACCCAATCCCCCTCGTTCTCGTTCCCCGCCCTTCCTCGGTGTATTAAATACACTCAACTAAATTTACAGCGCGATATTTTATATTCCCGGTGTACCAGCCGGCATCGCATGACTTTCCAATCGTAAATCCATACCGCGTCGGGAAAGCCGCTTGCTTTGCTTCTACGATACACGATTATTCGCGCGATTAACCGACGATTTGCTCGGTGAGCTGTAGATAAATGCCAAGTTTTTGGATACTTATTTCTTGATATGCCGATAAAAATGATTATCGTTAATTTACGATCGGTTTACACGACTTTGGAATCGAATTGGACGTTAAAATTAATTTTGTATTGAACAATATAAATATATTTTTAAGGCAGATAAGAAAGTAATACCAAAATAAAAGTTTTTGGGTACTAATTTCTGAAATGCCGATAAAAATGATTATCGTTGATTTACGATTGGATTAGATGACTTTGAGTATTGAATTGGACCTCAAAATTAATTGTGCATTGAACGAAAATATTTTGAAGGGACATAATAAATTAATACCGGATAGAGGACAATTCACTCGTGATTATGTCCCGCAGTGATAAAGCCAGGAAACCGCGTCGGTGCGACGTGTGGAGTATAACATTCCGGTGGGCATTTCGAGCGACGAAGCGTGCCGGACTTCTCGCGAGCACGTTTTCCATCGTGCCCGGTGTCTCTGCTCGTTTGGACGCCCTCGCAATTACGCAGAGCGTGACGACGACGCGGAATGAGACCGGCAACTGTGTTATTTTTTTTTATCCTTTTTTTTTACTAATGCCCAGCCAACGCGATTACGGACGACAGTCGCGGTTGTAACGCGCGTATGTAACTCGGGTCAAGCGCTAACTCGGTCGGCATCGGTGTCGCATTATAGCCGACCGTGCGGTTACTTTTGGACTCTACGGTCCTTGCGCACGCGTTTCTGGCTCACGAAGAGCTGCCAGCTTCCACGTGCTTGTTATACATTTCAAAAAAATATATATGGACACGAGAAGCGAGGGAGAAATAAACAGTACGGTTAAAACTGGCAAAACGAGCTCAAAGGAATAAAAAAAAATTATAATACACTATTGAAAAGTTCGTGAGCAACCATTGTCGATTTATTCAGCATCTGATTGGTCGTTGGGAAACCGGCAGCAGTTTGATGTTTAATATCGCGAAATTTGGCAGATTGGCAGAAAAAAAATCGTTTTTCGGGTTTTTCTCCTCGAATTTTTTATTTTTCAGGTAAAAATCGGTCATATTTGGAATCAGCGGAAAATTTCCCATCGGATAGGGTTTTTAAACTTAGCGAAATCGAAAAAATTTTTTTCGGCAAATTTTGCAAAAAATGGCAAGGGGTACCCCTTCTAAAAATTCGCGATTTTTGAGGGTCAACTTTAAAAATCTGCAAAAAATTGAAAAATCGAGATATCGCGTTCCGCCTTGCTTCATTCTCTTTGTTGAAGAGTTCCCTTTCGAATGCAAAAAGAAAATCCCGATTCCATTCATCCAAAGAAAAATTACACCGATTTTAGTAAAGTACAAAAATTGAGAAAAAGTGAAAAATCATTTTTCGCATTTTTCTCCTAACATTTTTCATTTTTCGGGCAAAAACCGGTCATATTTGGAATCAGCGGGAAATTTCCCATCGGATAGGGTTTTAAAACTTCGTTAAATCGCAATTTTTTTTTTTCGCCAAAATACGGCAAGGGGTACCCCTTCCAAACTAATACAAAGTATAAAAAAAGTAATAATTAAAAAAACTAAAGTATCCATTTTTGCGTCTGCCCATTTTTTTCCCTCTCTTCACCCACAGTCCTGCCGTGACCATGGTCCAACATCCGGGAAACTCGCGCGAAAAAAAAAAAAAAAAAGTGTGTACAGAGTCCGAGCGAACGGTGCGCGCGCGGTTGCTACCTTTCAGGCCGATTACAAGCCATTCCGACGTTCGTTGACACACATGCCGGCGTCGCATCGGCGGCGCCGCGGTTGCCCACCCGGCGGACCAGGCCAACCGCGTTCGCCATACTCGCGCCCGGTATACGCGGAGCATCCGCGACGCACGGTGCACCTGAGTCATTTAGCCCGCGGTATATAGCTATCCTCGCACGCACGTCCGAACCACTCGCTCGAAATAATGCATTGCCGGTATATGTACACACGTTCTCCAGCGTTCGGCCTTCTCTAACCCCGTTCGCAGTGTTTGGCAATTTTCTCGGGTGAAAATATTCACCAAAAAAAAAGAAAAAAAAAAAAAATTGCAAAATGGTGCGTACGAAATTAAACACTGCTGTCTCGATGTAGCGTTACGGGCGCGCGACTGTTGCTGCAATTACTATTGAATATTCATGCAATCGAAAACGAAATTCGTTAACCGTGGCTTTTTCCGGTTTGGTTTTCGTGGGGTTCGGTTTTTAAGGAATTAGGTCGTTGCGAATCAGAGTCTGACGTTCGATTATTATTATTATTTTTATTTTTATTTTTATTATTTTTAAATATTTCTCGAACCCATCAATTTTTCAATTTTTTCAATTGTCAATTTTTCGATCTCAGTTCCCTAAATTGAGATCGATCCTACCAAGTCTGCTACAAATGCTTTGTCTGAGCGAAACTGGTTGTCGAGGATCCTAAAACAATCGTTCCGAGTCCTCGACTCGTCTGCGCAATAAATGGGTTAGCGAAGGGCGAGGCAGTAAACAGCAGATCCACCGAGGCTGATTCTTCACTTCATTCGCTCGCTTCTTCCCTAGCCTTTTACTTTGTCTTCTTTTCCCGCGCTCACGATTGCTCGATCTTATATATATATACCTACACTACGGATATATAGTTTCTCAACGGGACTCAGGGACTCAAACGGGCCATTGTTCCGCCTCGGTGCCTCGATGACCTTCCCACCTAACCACCCACCCTCGACCAAACGCGATTCGTCCATCGACTGACTGAGAGAGAGAGAGATCTATAGATCCCTCTAACATGTATACAGGTATTTGCGCACTGAGTAAGAAGAGCGAAGCCGGATTGCGACAAAAAAAAAAAAAAAAAAAGCTCCGAGTTTGTCTAATGTAGCGAAAAGAATCCGTTTCGAGGAGACGAAGCTCTCTTATTCCACGATTGCGCAACTACAGCGGTATTACCTACACACATACATCATATACATTATATATATATAGTATGATACCATAGAAGAGGAGGAATAACCCGCATGAAATTCATCGGAGCCTCCTCCCGATTTCCATTCCCAGCAGCATTTTCCTCTCTCCCTCCGCAAGATCCTTTTCCGTTTCACTCATCTCATGGGCATTGACGACGGAAACCGAGCCGTAAATAATCTTCGAAGTAGAGAAGAAGCGAAGCGAGTATACACGACAAGCGGACGAGTTTGCTCCACCGCCAAATGTACTATATACGTAGGCAAAAAAAAAAAAAAAAAAAAAATCTGATGCTCTTGCAGGGATGAAAATGCCGGTGGAAAAACAGCGGTGTTTGCGGTTCCGTGAAAAATCGGCCGTGGAGCTCTCGACGATAGTCGACAGCTTTATGTAAAACTGGCGAAAAAAAAGGAACGATGCCCCGGGAACGATGTATTTTTCGTTATTTTATGTTTTATAAATTCCACGCTCGCCGGTTTCGCTGCCGCTGCTGCTGTGCAACACGGGTCCGCCACTTTTTCACGTAATTTCGGTGCGAGCGCCGTTGCAGGCTGATAAATTCTGCACACAAAACCCGTGTATAGCGTTATTACAGCGGCGTTGGAGTACAGAGGTGTAACAGAAATGTAGCATTCGCTCATTTGACGTGCGGAGTATTTTTCGTGGCTTGGAAAAAAAAAGGGTTGTGCGTAGGAAGGATAAAAAGAATCGATAGAGCGGAGTGCGAGTCGAGGGGGGTACCCCTCCCCCCTCCCCCCCCCCTCCCCCCAAAGCAGTCGGAGGCTTGCGAACGAACGAACCGTCCGTGCGGCGGTATTACTTTATCCTTTCCCGGTGCGGCCGTCGATAGGAAATTGGAAATTGAAAATGGAACACGCGCGACCCGAAATGTAGGTCGTCGGGCCGATTGCTGTCTCCCTTTCGCCGAATATATATATATATATACAGGGTGATTCAGAATGTTTTTGTCAGCCGTTGAGAAAAAATAGTTCACCATCTCGGGAACAAAGTTACTTAGCCGTTTTTCGTAATTCGCAATATTTATTTATTAACAAGCATTAGAAAAAAAATAACCAATGGGGACAAATAAATGAATAAATATTTAAAAAATACTATTTATTTGTAGTATTTATAGTATTTTTTAAATATTCGTTTGTTTATGTTCCCATTGGTCTACTGGTTTGTTTATTTATTTATTTGTTCCCATTGGTCTATTTTTTTCAAATTTTTGATAAATAAATAAATATTGCAAATTACAAAAAAACGGCTGAATAATTTCGTTCCCGAGGTGCTGAACTGTCATTCTTCAACGGCTGACAAAGACATTCTGAATCACCCTGTATATATAAAGTGTCGTATACACGAATCGCCGAGAAGAGGTATAGCTGCGGAATCGTGGAAAAAGGACTTTCCGTTGCAGCTGCGAAGCCCGCGACCTGGGATACAGGATCGCGTAGCGGCGATGCCCCGTCGACCACTTCCGGCCAATGCGATTTAAAACGCTCGGGCGAAAATATCGACGATCGCCGTAAATAACGCGTTCGACCAAACCAAACGCGCCGTCGGACGCCGCGGCGCGAGTGGAGGGGTCAGAGGGGAGCAGCCCTCTATCGTACCAACGATTTTTCCATTAAAACTCGACGACGAGAGGAACAGCGCCGGAGTCGCAGGAATAGTCGTTCTACGGGGCCCCAAATACGCGGGGAATTTAATTTTCTACCCCTACTCCCCCCCCCCCCCCCTCCCCCACCTCCCTCCCACACCCGATTCTTTCGCGTCCTACGACAATTTTTTTTCGCCTTTTTCTTTCACGTTTTTGTTCTCTCGGATATATGTATACAGTGGACCAGGCGAAGAGATCAGCTGTTATTTTTTTTAACGTGGGTAAAAAGTCGTTTTCAGGTGCCGAAAATACGCGGAAAATTGAATTTTATATTCTTTCACGTCTCACACGACCATTTTTGGCTGTGACATTTTTTACGCTTTTTATTTTTATTTTTTTATTTTTTTTATTCATATGGTCAGCAAATATATAGAACAAGGGAAGGGGCAAGAAATTAAAAAAAAAAAAAAAAAAAAAAAAAAAAAAAATCGAGAGTGGACAGAGACGCAGTTGGCTGTGACATTTTTAGATTTCTTTTTTTTTTTTTTAATTTTATATATTTTTCTTATATACTCATTGTCAGCAAATATATAGATCAAGGGAAGAGGCGAGAAATTGAGAAAAATCGAGAGTGGTCGGAGACGCAGGCCTGTGACATTTTTACTTTTTTTAAATTTTTTATTTTTTGTTTTTTATATTCTCATTGTCAACAAATATATAGAGCAACGGAAGAGGCGAGAAATTGACAAAAATCGAGAGTGCTCGGAGACGTACATCGATCGATGCGACGAGAGAATAGTAGAGTCAACGATGAGAAGTAGATTCGTTGGTTATACCGGTTACCGGTGGAAATCTATCACGATCCGGGAGAGAGAGAAAGAAATGCTATTTGCGGGATCTCGATGCATCGAGTGACAATTGGGTCGACGAGACGAGTCGAGACAAATTCATCCAACAGCTAGCGACGAGCAATCCCCTCCCCTTCGCACCACTGCAACGAGATGTACCGTCTGCCTGCTGCTCCGTTATAGATGTACTCGTTGCGACGGAATAAAGGAACGGCTACCTCTGTTTCGCTTCCGAGCGCGCTCATTGACTCGCGCACCACTGGTTTTTGACCCCCCCCCACTCTATTGCTTTTTCCATCCGTGATGTCTATTCGTCCAGTCTCCGGATACAATAGTCCCAAGCGAAATTCAAACATTTTTCGATGCGACAAATTCGCAGCAATTTTTTATACCGGCTGAAGAAAATTTTGAGTAAAATCTGCGATGAAATATTAATGCGAGTCTAATTGAAGTTACCTGCCTAAAAGTTGAGTAAAGCTGATGAACTCGTTGATACAAAAAAAAAGCTCCATCATTTCCTCAGAATTTTTACGTTTAATTTTTTTGACAGAACAAATTCGCAGCAATTTTTTATAATTTTTTTATTACAGCTATATTTTTTTTATTACGCGAGTCTAATCGAAGTCACCTGCCGAAATTTCGACTAAAGCCGATGAACTCGCTGATACAAAAAAAAGGAGGCAACGATCCATTCGGTGAACGTCTCCCGGAGACGGCACTCCATCATTTCCTCGGAATTTTTACGCGCGACAAAACACGTCCTCGTCATTCTCGGTCCGCGGCAATCGATCTCCACGACAAACAATGTACGTTTTTTCTAGCCGCACGGAGAGAATCAGAGATTCTTCTCTCGTGCGTCTGCCGAAGTCACTTTAGTCTCCCCGTGGCTGTTGCGACCTGTCGCCGCGGGTTCTACCGTATGGCTGACTTTTTGTCAGTTTAAACGAGTTTCGGCCGAGCGGAGACACAGGTTACCTGTCGTCGCGGAGTGTTCATTCGTTAGACAGCCGCACACCGTGTACACAAAAGCAGTTTCGCGCTCGAAAGAAACGAAGAGAACACAGCCGAGCTCGTATGTTGAGGATATTCCATGTCAATTTGACATGAGTCAAAAAATGAATTTATTTATTTAGTGTAATTTCATCCGAGTCTCTTTTAAAAGTATCTGGTCGACTTAGCATGGAATACCCTATAGTGGTTTATACACAACAACGAAGGGAATATCCGCCACTATAAACGCGACCATACGGGGTATTCCGTGTCAATTTGACAAGAGTCAAAAAATGAATTTCATCCGAGACTCTGTACAAAGTGTCTAATCGACTTGGCATGGAATATCCTATAGTAGTTTATACACAACGACAAAGGGAATATCCTCCACTATTCCTGATCGTAGCATGCACCAAATCCGACAGTACAGGGTATTCCGTGTCAATTTTTCAAGAGTCAAGAAATAAATTTCATCCGAGACTCTTTACAAAATGTCTAATAAACTTGGCACGGAATGCCCTATAGCGGTGTATACACAACGAAACGAAGGGAATATCCTCCACTATTCCTGGTCGTAATACGCACCAAACCCGACCATCATCGTTAGTCCCGGCCGTGGTACGCGTAATCGCAGTCATTCTTGCGTTCGAATTGCCTTTTCAAATAGTTCCCCATCCGCAGTAACCCGAGGAGAGAACGCGAAACGGAAGACTCCGACGGGGCACCGACGATGAGAGCATAAGACAAAAAGGAAAGAAAATAAAAGCGCTCGAGTTAAGTAGAAAAGGCACCAATTGAAGCGACCACTCGGAAGAAACCTGGTAATGGCCGGGCCGGGCAGATATTTTCCGTATCGCGAACGTTTCTCTTCGTCTCCGTCGTTGAGTCGTTTTTTTTTTTTTTTTTTTTTTTTTTTTTTTTTTTTTTTCCGTTCCTTGTCCTCAGCCCCGAAGGCAGAAATAAAGAAATATATATCGGAAAAAGGTAGAAGAACCAGAGAGGAGTGAAGGAAATCGTTTCAATTTCGTCGCCGGATAAGAGTCTCTTCCTGTCTCGCGTTCTGTTTGCACAGCGTGTCGTAAGCTCTATTGTCGTTATTCCGGAAGTACCGACTCGGCGAAATTGCTTGCCTCCGCAATAGCCGAGATTCCCGAGTCTAGGCTATAATCGAAGTAATACTCGTGATATTTGCAGCTCGGCGATGGCACTCAAGACGATCGAGTCTTTCCAACATAGTTAGTAGATGATACCTTCTATCGAAAAATCAGTAAAATATTATCGCGTTTACCATTTCTGTTATCATTTGTATGAACGCTCCGATGCGAAATCAATCGACCCACTGACCGAGAAAATTACGTCGTTGCTTTTTGGGACCCTTCCATCAATTACAATAAAGCCTTCAAGACAAAAATAAATCCTTCCAAGCTATTTGCGTTGTTGTCGGTAATTATTTACGTGTCTTGTCCGTTTCTCTCCTACGCAATTAACGCGACGAGAGCGTCGCTAAAAGATTCACGATCGCAGCTTCCTCGTCTTTTCCACGACGAAGACAAAGTTGACAGTTCCAAAAATAATGCTCCGTGGCTTTCGGACGTTCCGCGCGAGACGTTTCTCGACGACGCGTGTTCCACGATATCGTCGTCGCCATGGCGGTCATCCAGTGAAGCCGGCGCAGCCAGAGCCGAGAATCCAAGAAGAATTCGATGACCGACAGGTTGAACGAGCCTCGGCTCGACGATTTATGCGCTGGCGTCGAAGCGCCCCAAGAATCGTGGCCCTCAGTCTTCCCTTCGAGAAAAGAACACGAAACGCGTCGAGATACCGAAAATTCTTCGGAGCTTCGCTCGACGAGCGTCATGACAAAAACGTAAAACAAAAACACAGTCGGTGGGTCTGATCTTTGGAGGTGACGGAAGGGTTTTCACTACCGAATGTTTTGACGTTGAGACGTTTGTTGACGTTTGAAGAGACTCTTACAATCTTTTTCTTGTTCGGTTTCGTGTTTTTTGTCCTACTGCGTTAATCTTTATCTCCAACAATTTTACCTGGTAGCAAAGGAGGTGGAAAGGTGGCGTCTCGCGTTGCGATAAGAAACTGAAGGAATCGACGTCAGGCTGCGGGGTTAGGACCGGTTCCCAGTGGCCGATGGGAAAAAGGATCCAGTTTGGCCCGAACGCCTCCGGAGACCGATAACCGGACCAACTTTTCACTCGGCGGTTGTATTCGGTAATAGGACACTCAACGGTGCCGGGCACGTGGACTTATGGGTTTCGTCCGGTTCCGCAGAGTAAATGAGAGACGAGGCTTTGGATTAGGTCCGACACTATTAGTGGAGTCGAATTTCGTACCCTGGATCCTCGAGAAAAAAATAAAACAAGATTTTTAAAAAATAAAAAGTAATACCCTATATTCGAATCTCTCTAAAGGTACTTTCGATAATTCATTTTCAATTTTTATAGTAAATTTTGGGTCCAAAAACAATTTTTTTCTAAATATAAAATAATAACCCATATTCGAAACTCTCTAAAAGTACTTCGATGACTTTTTTTAAATTTTTCTAATAAATTCTGTGGCGAAAAGTGGGGCGAAGCTTATAATAGCAGCTAAAAATAAAAAAAAATAAAAAAAAATAGTAATTACCATAAAAAAAGTCGCCCGCACATTTCAAAATGCTCACCATCCTCGAACCGAAAACGACGACCGCATGTTTCGTTCTTCCCTCTCCAACTCGAAGGTCGCGGTGGAGTTATCGCAACTTTTATTTCCGAGTCTCCAGAACCCCGCACCGTGTGTGGTTACGAAGCTTCAGAATTTTAATTAAGGGAATTAGGCGTGGCATTATAGCCTCTAAATTTCGTGTAAATACGAGGCAAAAAAAAACGACGTGTACGACCGAAGGAGGCCGTTTGAGGATTCCCGGGGGAGACACTAATTGTGTTTACGATCGCTCGACTTGCGGCTTCTTCGCCACACCGTCGTGTGTCCCTCCCGCGGGTCTATGTATATATACGACGACGAGAGGCTTGCGACTCGTAAAATGCCGGAGGTCTCGATGAGCCCGCAGGGCTTTTGCCTTCGTTCCGGCGTCGCGTGGACTGGGACCCTCCTCCCCCTCCCCTCCCCCTCCCCCCATCGAAATCTTACATCTGCCCCGTTGACGACTTCGAGACACGCGTATTTCAATGTATATACAGTGACTTAAAAAATATTAAACGAGCCCTTAACGAGGGAGGATAATATTTGAATATCGACGTTCGTATTCGACGTGTCTCGAAATGGCCTAAAATGAGTCTGTTGAAAACCGAGAGAAAAAAAAATGTAAAAAAATCTCGTCGCGAGAGACAGTGCGAGGCTGTATATGTATATACATATATATGTATATACAGCAGTCGGGGCGCCTGTTTCCCCGAGGGCTCTCGTCAGAGCGGTACCGAAACTTTTGAATGGACCTTCGTCACAATGAAACGGTGGTTTACATTTATTAGACCCCGGGCGAAAAAGCCTCGTTCGTTCGGGCTCGTGCGGCTACACACTCCTCTCGCCTCACACTCCGCAATCGGAGGGGCCGACCGCGAGACTCCTCTCGCGCGATTTAATGTTTTCGTGATTAAGCGGGACGCGAATAACCCACGTGGCGAATATATCTCAACGCTCGTCGTGGGTTACGAACGACTCGTGTATGGTTATAAAAAGAGACAACGGAACGTTTATTCGTTAACTTACGATAATTATGTGAATGAATTTGTAAGCTGGGATCGTAGGTAAGGAATGAAACTCACCTGTAACAGAAAAAAATAAATACATTAATTGGTTGAACATATATTGTCACTGAATAATTTATTTCGTTGCAGAAAAAAAAGTGACGGACTTATGTGTTAAAATTTCAATATTTCGCTCTTGTCATTCTACTGTATATTTTTCTGTATTTTTAATAAAAATAAATACATCAATCAGTCGAATCTATCATTAAATTATCTATTTCGTTGCAGAAAAAAAAGTGTCAAATTTGTGTGATAAAATAAAGATGTCTCGCTGTTGCCATTCTACTGTATATTTTTCTGAATTTTTACTAAATCGTTCTGCCGCAAGAAAAAAAAAATCTACAAATGCATTTCGCGATTTACGCGCTGAATTATTTGTGGATGACAGTTTCGGGCGTTATTTGCAGCAAGAAGAACGGCGTTGCGGTCGCGGCGAGTCGAAGTGGAAACACGACGACAAGGACGACGAGGTCGGCGACAATGCTGACAATATTGAGTACGTCGAGGAGCCAGGAGGAGGGGGGGGGGGGGGGGGGGGGAGGGAGAGGGTACACAATGGTCGTGGCTCTCGAGCTCGTAGATTTCCCGTTCCCGAAGCTATATATGCGCGTCTCGCGCGCTCTATTACCGGACGATTTCCTATTCCTGCAACGCGAGGCTGCTGCTGCTGCTGCTGCTGCTGCTGCTGCAACTGCGGAGGTAATACGTTCGTCCAGCGGGCACTCAGGCTCGAGGTATCTCGCATTATCGTCGTCAGTTTGTTCCCTATCTCTCCTGTCCCATCTGTCATATTCGTGAATTTGCATGCGCGTGCATTACCGCATAACTATACCGCCGCTTGTACCGAGAGGCAGCAGCAGCAGCAGCAGCGGCAGCTCGACGCTGCGGCTCCAGGACTGACCGGCGAGAGCGGCGCATCTCCCGCGAAATCACATAATTCTCGGTGTCCACCGGGACTCGGAGAGCAATTACATAATTACACTTTCCCCGGGCTTATGTGCAACGTGCGGGCGCGTCGGTGCGGCGCTGATACTCGCCGCCCTCGGGGATAGTGCCGCGTGATGCTCTTACGAACCGATCGCGTCATCTTCGTATAAAGATTTCGAGATACGACCGTCGATCGAGGTTCCCAATTTTTTTTCGTCATATCAGGCGGCTTAAATGTGTTTTCATAAAAATTAAGAGCAATAAAATCGAGTAATTAAGAGCAATAGAATCGAGTAATCAATTTCCTGACCCCGATTTGGGCGGTTTTCGGCCCGGCGGCCAGATCTACGATTTCTGACAAACTGTTCGGCCAAAAATTTTTTTTTTTCAAAATCAACTAAAAAAGGGTTGTAACCAGTGTTTTCAGGGGTAGAATATGCGACTTGAGAACGATGGTATAGGTTAAAAGTCGATAATTTGAAAAAATAAATTTCGTGACCCCGATTTGGGCGGTTTTCGGCCCGGCGGCCAGATCTACGATTTCTGACAAACTGTTCGGCCAAAAAATTTTTTTTTTCAAAATCAACTAAAAAAGGGTTGTAACCAGTGTTTTCAGAGGTAGAATATGCGACTTGAGAACGATGGTATAGGTTAAAAGTCGATATTTTGAAAAAATAAATTTCGCGACCCCGATTTGGGCGGTTTTCGGCCCGGCGGCCAGATCTACGATTTCTGACAAACTGTTCGGCCAAAAATTTTTTTTTTCAAAATCAACTAAAAAAGGGTTGTAACCAGTGTTTTCAGGGGTAGAATATGCGACTTGAGAACGATGGTATAGGTTAAAAGTCGATATTTTGAAAAAATAAATTTCGTGACCCCGATTTGGGCGGTTTTCGGCCCGGCGGCGAAATCTACGATTTCTGACAAACTGTTCGACCAAAAATTTTTTTTTTCTAAATCAACTAAAAAAGGGTTGTAACCAGCGTTTTCAGGGGTAGAATATGCGACTTGAGAACGATGGTATAGGTTAAAAGTCGATATTTTGAAAAAATAAATTTCGTGACCCCGATTTGGGCGGTTTTCGGCCCGGCGGCCAGATCTACAATTTCTGACAAGCAAAACGACAAATTTCCTTCGAGCAAATTTCAATCGAGCTTCCCAATTTTTTTTTCCTCACATCACGCAGCTTAAACATATTTTCCTAAAAATTAGCAATATAACCGAGTATAATCCAAGTTCACGGAGTTCATAATTAAAAGAAATTCGTTCCCTCACTGTATTTTTCTCTCCGACCGAGTACGTGCGCTACTCTCGCGATTCCAGTGCAGAGGGCAGCGGATAAAAGGAGAACGCGGTAGAAAAAAAGGGGGGGAGAGGGGTCCCAAGAGCGGTCACGTTGGTCCGACGGCTCCTGAAGGACCCAACGTCAGGCGAGAAGGCAGCGAAGTAGCTACATTGTACATAGGTAATACGACGTGTGCACGCGCGTGCTGCTGGCCGAAGGGTTTCGCAAAAAGAGAGCGAGAGCCAAGGCGACGAGTATAAGCTCGGGAAACGAGAATCTCGAGAGAAATCGAGACGGGTCCGTCGCGTATACACATTTTATTCGTACGTACGATGCCCACGTAGAAGGAATTTTCCAGATTTTATGGGCTCGGCCGTGGCGAAGCTGTTATGTATATACGAGTACTCTCGAGCACCTGGAATACCGTATGTATACCGCCCGCCTATATAACCCACATATATATATACATCCGACGACCGTCCGGACGCTACTCCCGCTCAAGAACAAAAACGCCCGCGCGTCTGAGCTCCGATTGCGGAGACCGAGGAGCAAAGCTCTCGCAGAGCGTCCGACAGTTGAATTTTCAGACGAAGAAGAAACCCGGTGAATAATTAAATCGTTGATATCGCGGAGATTGCGTTTTTTTTTTTTTTCGTCAAGGGTTTTTATTTCCCACTGCGGCGAATTTTGACGCACGCTGAGAAAAAAAATTGCTTAAGCCAAAAAAACGTGCGGGCAGCGAAATAAATATTTTTCAGATTGGACAAAATATTCGGCAATGCTAATCGAGATTTTAAAAAAATTCTATCATTGGTTGATTCGCTCAATTAAATATTTTGCTTAATTTGCAAAATATAATAATAAAAAAATATATATAAATATAAAAAATAAAAAAAAATATAAAATAAATATATTTTTATAATTATTATTATTTTAATATATTTTAAAAATAATTTATTTCGCCGCCCGCGACCGCACATTTTGTTGGATTAAGCAATTTTTTTTTCTCAGTGTACTTTTCTTCGTGGTTTAAATTATATGCCACACACATTCGCCTGGATTCCGTCTTGCGCAGCTCAGGCAAACTCACTCGCCTGCATTTCGCACTTTTTTCGTCTTCATTTTTCTCAGCCGCGAGTTGTACGTTGAGCTTTCGTAGCTGCTACTGTATCTCAAGTTTTTCCGCAGCGAACACAGTTCCTAGCGAGGATAACGCTCGTTTTACGAGACTCGCTTGCGCTGCGCACGAACCGCAATGCGAAAAGCTCTGGGCTGCCAGTCTCGGACGTTGAGCCGATTCCTCTCGCGCGTTGCAAGTCTCGCAGCGAGGGACAGCCGTAACAGCGGACACGCGGGGAAACCCGTTAAAGAGAGGAGAATAAGAGGAGAGAGGAGGACGTAGGTGGTTATATATATACCTTATACAGGGTGATCCAGAACTTGAGTACAAATGAAGATATTTGCCCTCTCAGCTTATGAGCGAATTAACAGAAAGTTGAGATTGGCTGTCATAAATCGGCTCTTATTAAAAAAACTACCAGGAATAAAAATCTCAAATTTTGAACACATTTTGCATTCCTGGAACCATTTCGGACTTCCGGTGACTCGTTTGGTCAGGATTCTGGAACACCCTGTATAAGGTATATAACGCGTATGTGTTCGGGTTTGGTTTCGTGCGCCTGGAAAGAAGGGAAACAGCGGAGCGAGGAAAAGGGCGACGCGCGCGGGCCTTCAACAGGGCTCTCGACTCTCACTCACCCCGCGAGCGGTCAACCAAGGCTTCGCAGCTACCGCACAGCCTCTCTCCGCGCGGCGCGCGCGTATCTCATCTGCATAGAAACAAGCTCGCGCCGGGACAATGGGTCGCTCTCTCACTCCTCTCGTCCGCTCGGAACACTGCAAACACGCTGCAACCGTGTTCCGCGCGAGAATCCAGCGGCGGACGAGGCTCCTCCGCTTCTCTTCTCTCATAGTCCGTAGACTCTACGTCCAACGCGCGCACCGCTGCCCTCTCTCTTTACAGGTTTACAGGGCGATCCAAGCCGTGTTTTTCCACCTCGAAAATTGCGGCGAAATTTGACCCAAGCTTGCGAATGAATCTGAGCGCTTTTCGCGCTTCGAGAAATTTATTCATATGTGTTATGTTGGTTCTATTTGATAGGTGGAAATGAAACATTAGAGAGGGTTTGGAGCGAATGGTTCGGAGGTGAATTTTGAGTCGTTCTGTAGGGAAGGTAGACCAGACAAGGGCAATAGGGAGAATTATGGCAGCATGCACTGTTAACCCTTTCGTTCTTGTACAAAGCGCAAGACAAGAGGAGGGTTCTGTGGTATTGCTCGAAAATTGCTGCGAAATTTGATAATGTTGAATCGTTGGAATGCAAAGAAAATAAAATAAAAAAAAATTATTCTAATGCACCCAAACGATCGTATTGGGTATAAAATGATATTATATCGATTAATTTGTCATAATAACTTTTTAGAATCGTTAAAATAATTTGGGAACCGTTAAAATAATTCTAGAATCATTGAAATAATTTCAGAATCGTTAAAATAATTTTCGAATCGTTAGAATAATAATTATTATTTTTTTTTTCGTTACATTCCAACGATGCAAATTTCATCATCATGAAACTTGACCTTCGTAATCTTCATGTCTGAATTTAACCCCTTTTCGCGCTTCGCAAAATTTATTCATACGCATTACACTTCTTCTATTCGTAACCCGAAACTAAAACATTACCTATCATGTATACCAAATGCTTCAAACGTGAATTTTGAATCCCTCTGTACGGAGCGTATCCCAGACACAAGGGCAACAGGGAGAAGCACTCGAGCCATGCACCGCTAACCCTTTCGTTCTCGCGCGGTGCGCGCAAGACGCGAGGAGGCCGGCCGTGTGGTGTATTGCCACTCGACGCGTTACGATACCCACCGCCATACGTTATAGCTATTGTGCGAGAAGCGAGGCACTGGGCAATGGAAACCGTCTGTCCGAGAGATGCGATATATATACAGTGTACGGGCCGATGATTTTCGTGTACTCGAGGTACGATCCCTCTGTATACATAATCGTAATAACGCCGAACACGGGGGCTGCTCCCGCTGAAAGGGCCCGCACCGATGACGACGGGCGGCGGCGGCGGCGGTGCACCGGCCCGTGGGAAAGGTGCGAGCGAACCGTCCGGCCCTCGGGATCCACACACGGACTGCTCTCCGACTGTCCTATGTTTGGGAAAGCGGAGGATGCGCTCAAACACCCGAAACTAATGGCACAATGCGCGTATGTATGCGCGGTAGTTATGCGCGTATGCCCAATATAGCATGCATCGCGTTACGAATCGTTGCGTACGGTTTCCATGATCGTATATAGCGTCACGTACGCATAGTACATATATTCGTATACGTAACTCTACGAGACACTTGTTGGATTAATGCCGACTCAAGGTCGTTGTTACAGGACGGGTACATTTTTTCGATCCTTAGGGAGAAATGTAACTCCTTTGAGAGGAAGTTACGAAACGAGGCTAATTGCTATAATTTTCAGGTTAGCATCGTTTGCAAAAAATAAAATAAAATAAAAAATTGTTCCGGTTCTAAAATTATTTTAACGATTTTAAGTCATTATAATGACCAGTGATTATAATAACTTTTTATACTCAGTACGGTTTTTCGAGTTCATTAGAATAATTTTTTTTATTTTTGTTGCTTACTCTATGAGACACTTGTTGGATTAAAACCGACTCAAGGCTATTGTTACATGACGGTTAAATCTTTTTGATCCTTTGGGAGAACTGTAACTCCTTCAAAAGGGAGTCACGAGACAAGGCTAATTGCCATTGTTGTCATACTCGACAATCGTAAACCTACGAATTGTACGGTAATATTTTGCAACAGAGTTTCCAAAGCTGGACGAGAGACGGATTTTACGGATTATCATTGTCGAAGCAAAACGACGATGGACCCAAAGACTTGACTGGGGAAAAAAAGAGGAGAAAAGCGATTCCAGCAATCTCTTCCGTAGCATGTGGACAGAACGAAGAGCGAGAAACCAGTTGGAACAGATTCCGAGGCATTAGGCGATATCGGCTTTGCGCTTTTCTTCTCCCTTTGCTTCGTCTCCTTCAGCATCGGCTACCGGCGGGAGAAGTTACCGGCTAAGCCAGTGAGCCAAGCCGCCCGGAGCGAACGTTCGCCTCCTGGGCAAATCCTGCAAACTCGGGATATTCGTCTCTTCCTTAGCCTGGCATCGCCGGACTCCATTCTTCGTGGAGAACTCTCGACCGGATATCGTTATCTCGTTGACTCGCCCGAATCGAGATATTTACCGCTACGAGGAAACGGACAAGGACGAATGGCCGTCGGTAAACGCGAGAAACTCTGTCATATCCAACCAGACCCGGAAAACGTGTCCGGGAAATCTGGATTGATGCCAATTATCAATTTGCGAGGTCATTGATCTGTCTTCCTTTGGGTAAAATGGGCAGCAGATATATTCGTTGTTGTGCCGTAGATTATTATATCCACGCGACAGGAAAAAAAAAAAAAAAAAAAAAAAAAAAAACACATGGACAACTCTCTAAACTTCCTCTCCACCAAAGTTGGAAATCTGGATTAATGCCAATTATTAATTTGCGAGGTCATTGACCTTTCTTCCTCCAGATAAATGGACAGCTGATAAATTCGGCGTTTTGCTATAAATTATTATATCCAAGCGACAGAAAAAAAACCCCAGCCAATATGACTAATCAATGCCGCATGGACACCTCTCTAAACTTCCTCTCCACCAAAGTTGGAAATCTGGATTAATGCTAATTATCAATTAGCGAGGTCATCGACCTTTCTTCCTCCAGATAAATCGACAGCAGATATATTCACTGTTGCCCCATAGATTATATAATATCCAAGCGACAGAAAAAAAAATCCCAGCCAATAGGACCAATCAATGCCGCATGGACAACTCTCTAAACTTCCTCTCCGCCAAAGTTGAGCTATAACGAGAGTCTGGTTAGAAGAAGTCGGTGGTGTCTGGACCAGCCTCCTCAACGTCTGGAAAATAGTGAGGGATTCCCACTCGATCTTTCGTTCGTTTCACCGAGCTCCATTCCAGTGGTGCGGTATAGTTGTAGCCAGAAGCCGAAGACTTCTCAATAATTCTTCGAAATAACTTTGAAGCGTGCGCAGCGGTACGAAAGGCGAGACTAGACCGACTGAGTAAGAAGAGTGCATTGCAGAAACGCTGCTGTGCGAAAGGTTCCAACCAAGAAGAGAGTTTCCGGTCCAACTTTCGAGCCTTCTCCTCCAAGTCCAGAGCAACCGTAGTATAGACTTTCTGGGCAGTCCCGTTCGTCTCCTGGTTGGTTGCACAGGAAGCAGATGGAAGTGTGAGTCATCTTCGTCGAAGGGAAAGAGGCGAAAGAGAGGATGCTGCGAGCGAGGAGATGACTGAAGTGGCGAAATAAGAAATGAGGAGTAAAACTGGTAGAAGAAGAAAACGGAGGAGGTTGAACGGTGGGAAGACGAAGAGAGGGGAAGATGAGACGGTTCGAGAGGAGAAAGTAAAGCTGAATTGTACGAAGAATAAATAAAAGTAAAAGTACATAAAGTTGAGACGACGGAGTTGCATAGCGATCTAGGATGAGGGGTTTGGAAAACGCAACGAGTCGCAAAGTGAGTGTATAACTTGGAACCCCCCTCCCTCCCCCTCCCCCCTCCCCCCTTCCATGTCTCCTCCGGAGTCGAAGCGATCGCATCGTACGCGCATATATCCATACTCCGTCACCTGCGCTGTCTTCGCTTATCTTTTATGCATTATCGGTAACGCCGTCGCTTCTCTTCCCTCACCTCTCCCCCAAAGTCTGCTTGTATTCTCATATTTCGGATCCAATATTATGGTAATATTGTCACTCCCTCTACCCCAGCCTGGTTATGGGTACCACTACCCGCTTACGGCTTTTCCGCAAATGCTCCGTTATAGGGTATATATCGTTCTGTCGATGGTACTTTGAGTAACCACCGTCAAAAGCCCTTCGGGAGTGTTTGACTTACGAGACGCCTTCAACGTTACCTCCATCTCGTCGGTACAGACACTCCTGGAAGACGCACCTGCGTAACCGAGTGCAACCCACGCTGGGCACGTGGGTGGAAAGGTAACCGGGGTGAAACGCATCATAGTCACTGTAGGATTCGTAGCACCAGGGGAACGATATATATATAGCGAGCATTCGAAGACTATATATCTACGTCGTTATTATGCATTGACTGGCCGTTCCAGCCGAGCGCTCTGGATCGGACGTCGGACCACTTTTAATCACTATTCAGGCGGATTGCGCTAAACGGGGTCGGGACGGGGAGAAAACGTGGGGGAAGGGGGTTGGTGGGCTGCTGCAGCGAATCGCCTGAGGCAGGCTGCCTTGGCTTCGGATGATATACACGTGCATGCATGGTATATAGTATATATCTACGTATATATGCATTGGAAGATATATATACAGATATACGAATGAACACACCTACGTCGCTGTAGGGAAACTGCGAAAACAGGGGTTGAATGGGCACCGTTGGGGGTCGTCGCGGTGCCTACCCCTTCCATCGTCGCACACATCCAGCCAACCTATGACCACCATTCCTACATACCCATGTAGCTAGAAACTCGCGGCAAAGAGAGTCGAGTCGGTGAACAAAAAAAGGTGGGTAAAAAAATTCAAATGGAACAATTGAAAGCGGATAGGCGAAAGGGGTATGGTTGTATCTACGAAGAGGAATAGGTATCTCAGTGGTACTACACACGTGCAAACACCATAGGACCAGCGGTCTGCGGCGTCTCCATTGTACGCACAGGACTCTCGCAATTTGTGCGAGGGTTTTTCGGTGTGCGAGCCACGCGAAGTGTGAGAGATAGGAGGGATCCGAGCGTCAGACAGAGACGAACTGTGATAGGGATGAGGAAAAGAGGGGTGGAACGGAAAATTGGTATACGCCAGCGGCGAAGGGTAAAAGGGGTGGAAAGAACGAACGAGCTCGGTGCGCAAAGTGCTGGAATGAGAATGGTAAATCCTCTCTCGTCTCGCTGTGAAATTATCCACGAGTGATTTAAATTTGTTAGATACTCGTTTCCATTATTGAAATGAATTTTGTACGTTTCATTGGGCGAGAGTGTTGGGAGGACCGAAAAAAAATTCATAGAGATGTGGAGAGATGTGTAACGGAGATTGGATGCGGTAGAGGGGATGTAATGCTATATGCATATTATAGCAGGCGAGAATATGAGAGCGGAAAACAGCTAAGAGAGAATAAAAAAAATGGTGGTTTCAGCTACCATTGTGGAATTCGCTCGTGTGTAGGATACAGGAGCTCGTTTCGCCACTCGTGGAGCCACTTGACGATACGTCGAAGCGCTTCGTCGTGCTGTAATATAAAATGAAAGGTAGAAGGAGATAGAGAAAGAGGATGATAAGTGCGGCAAACGGGAAACAGAGACGCGAAGGGAGGCTGAGAAGCGCTGAGGGGGTTGAAGCCGATTTTGTGGGAACTGGAAGGGTGGTGCGTCGGCAGTCTCTGTTTTCCTCTGGCCAAGCTTATTGCCGCACGCTTCGGTTATATGCACCCTATATTTTCGAAAAATAAATTCATATTTCAAAGCGAACGAATGGCACTCGATGTATCCACTGAAGAGGCGAAGCAGGAGATAAAAGTGAAATAGCGAAGCTTGAAAGTACCACGGAAGTCATGTGACATTCGTGATAAACGCGAGAGATGCGACTGTCGTCAAAAAAAGGAGGGTTATGTTGGCTGGCAGAGTTTTGTTATCATTTGCAGCTAAGATGAATTTGGAAACTGGTACACTTCTATAATAGCATTGACCGCGTCGACACTTTTTATTTTATTCAGAAGGAACAGGAGATACTCTTCCAGGGAGAAAAGGTGAAGGATCGTTTGGAGGGATGACGCAGCACGCGAATCAACGAACCGAATCACAGAGAAAACATTGACTTATAGAGTCATGGGCTGCATACACAAGATGCATCGGATATAGAAAGCAAGTTTTGCCCTTTGAGCAACGCTGTCGAAACTCGATGAACGGATATTTTTCCTCGCCCCACTCTTCTGGTTTGACGGAGTGCAGCGGTGCGCTAGGATGACGAGTAAATCTTAGTGAAAATGCTTGACTCATTCACTGTCTCACTTCACTCGTTGCGCCGCCCACAGGAAACTCGTGTCTGACTCTACTCGTAAGCGTGTCTTCAACATCTCAGCACGTAAAGCTACACCATAGTATGGACTACTCGGCCCTACTCTATCAACATGCTGCGCCCATTGCTCCCATCGTTATCCCCACCCTCCTCCCTCGTGTCCATTATTGCGATAGCAGACTGCGTCAATATTGGCTCAAAGGGTTTCGCTATGATTGTCTTTTGTTCGTAAGTTAGAGGCTCCACCGATTCTCAGGCTCCCCACACACCATCAACGTGGCCTTTGCTTTATGGAAACCTGCCATTGTGCCGTTAAAGCTTGTCTACCCATTCGTCAGTGATATACAGTTGATTCAATATCAAGGAACAGATTTTTTAGTCTTGGGACTAGAGTCTATGAAAGATTTTGAAGCTGCTGCGGTATGTCTAAATGCCTAAACTTGGCACTCTTGTGGCAAAGGGGTCTTCCTGAATTATTTTCACACTTTCCAGACTCGAGACACCATGAAAGATGTCGGAGTCGAGAGGGGGCTGCTGCTAGTTTACGTTATACGAGACACAAGCAGCCGGTCCTGAAACAACCCTTGCATTTACGGACCCGCGTCCACACCCCATCTTCGCTCAGGGACTGCGCTGGAGTAGTTATATGTACCTAACATATACTCGCGTATTATCGCGCGGAATAGCGCAGAGGCTCGCAGAGCAAACAAAGAGGGGTCGACGAGGATCCCCGTATCGTTGGGTCGACGTGGATATATAAGAGCTGAGATAGAACGCAGAGAGCGGAGCTTGGTTTATGGGCATCGGGGCACACTCCTTCGTTTACGCGATTCTTACACCCTTCAACCCAGGGGCTATGATCGACGCTGTCGTGAAAATCCATTCGACTCGAAGAGATATTCTCCCGTAACGATTCATACGTTTTGAACGGTCTGTTTTATGTCTATACCTATTTATGACACCATTCTTTTTTTTAGGGATCGCAGAGATTTCTATGTGAAACCTTTATACGAGATTAGCACTCTCTGGATTCAGCTTCGACACCGTTCTTTTTTTTTCAGGGTCGCAGAGATTTCTATATGAAACCTTTATACGAGATTAGCATTCTCTGGATTCAGCTTCGAGTGCTAGAAAATATAGTTTCCCAAAGTAAGACGTTTCTCCGCGGTCAGTGGATGATAGGACGAAGACTCGAAGAGGGGATCAGGAAGAAACGAGAGAAAGAGAGTCCGATGTGCGCGGAATACGTAAGGAGACTTCCTCTTTTGTACCTCGGATATTCCCACCTGTTCCATTATTCGTTTATTTTCCTCAGGTCGTTAGAGCTCCAACAAGATAAAAGGCGAACCGTACAGAGGAAGCTACCGGACTTGGCCAACGTTGCACCCGGAGCTCTTGCACGTAAGATCACGTCTCGTACCCGGGGGACACACTGGACGACTGGCAACCACGTACGTACCGTAAACGCCGACACCTGGTGCATAACCGCGAGTCGCATACCGACCAAAAGCTTCGACCGTATCATTGCGGTTTTCTCGGAGACCCAAACTCGCTGAATTTCATTCGGGACATTTAATTCGAATATTGGACCATGACGTGACATGAAATGCCCTGAATTCGTTGCCTCGCTTCTAACCGTAATTGAAGTCGGGAGGGGATCAAAATACCGAATGACCAAAAAGCGAATGGCCAAAATAACGAATTTAAAACTATTAATAATATCATCATTACGAAATTCGCTATTTTTGCCATTCGTTATTTTGATAATTCGCTATTTTGACCCCACATTTTATTAAAATGCAGTTTGAATAGCGAATGATCAAGACAGCGAATTACTAAAATAGCAAATTTCGTAATGATGGTTATTCTAGCTTCAGACGTCCGTCATTTTTAAATTCGTTTTTTTGGTCATTCGCTTTTTTGGTCATTCGTTATTTTTATCCCCACCCTTGAAGTCGATTTTTAGACAAGTTAGGCGCATTTTATCCGTCGAATTATCGTTCCCATTTTTTTTTTATTCTTTTTTCTCTTTACTTGTCCCGAATGAGCACAACGCGTTCATGTTTTCGTTTGCATTCGAGACAGAAAACGTGGCAGCAGCCCGAGTGCGAATAAACGCCGTGGCTCCCGTTGCCTCGTAAATAACTATCGGACTCTCGTTACATCGAAATCCACGAGCACAGCTTGCGCACCGCGAGATAGATCGATAAGATCAAAAACTAGTCGGGAGCGATCCATGCCCAGGCTCGCCTGGTCGTTTCGCTCCCTGTTTGCTCTGCTAAACTGCGTAGGCGTCTCGCGCTGATTACCATCGCTTATTTATGATTATATTACCCCTTCGTATTCAATGTTAATCGTGCGATAAATCTCGCGATAAGAAGCTTCATAACGATTTCATTCTGGAAGAATATTAAATGAGCGCTTAGTTTTATCGAGACACACGATCCTATCAAGGAAACTATATACCCAAAGTATAGTTGAAAACGAGCGTTGCTATTCGACGGTTTCATCGCATTATTATAATACAATTCTGGGTATTTCTATTATTGATCCGAATTATCGATTCATCAGGGAGAATTAGCGTTGACCGCAAAAGTTCAGCGGGTTCGCCGCAACGACAGCCGTAAAATTAATTGGATATACATTCGTACAGCGACGTAATATTGAAACATCGGGCTTTCGAGGACTCTCGCGGGAATTGCGGTTATAATAGCTGGCCCGCACCGCTCGACACGACTTTTCGCTGTATCGACTGCAATATAATTATTACCTCGCACGCGAATCGATACACTAATTAAGGGGCTTGATTCTCGCACTGCCCCTCCCCACAAATTTCGTGAATTTAACAGCATTGCATATCGCACGAACAAAAACCACTTTATTTGCATCAAGAAAACCAGACTTTTCAATTTCATCGCTTCATCGTTCCCTCGAGTGAAGATTCCGTATTAACCCCATCAGCAGTCAATTTTATTAGCATACTCAGTGACTCGATTCCCTTTACACCTCCCAAGCAGAAAAATTATAGTTAATTTCACTTTCGTTAAAAATAACGATCAGACTCGGATTAAAAATCGTTAAGACGCGAAGAAGCATAAAGTGGAAATGATGTTGAACAATTCATCGAAAATGCGCCTCATTCTCTTGTCAGATAGAACTGGGTCGAGGGTTTTGTTCAACGTCGTCAGATGAGAGGAGGGGGAGGAGGGGGAGTCGCGTAATCGGTTCAGCGATTTCAGTGAAAAGCAATCGTTATCGGTTTAAGACTCTCTAGAGGCTATATATAGTTATCGACGAAGCAATACGTCATCTTCTTCCCCGGAACAATTATGCGAAAATTCAGTAGACGAGAACGCGAGTATATCGATGAAAGAGCAGAAATCGTCAAATAATTCGTTCACTATCGAAATTCTCCAAAATGAACGAGACTGTACCGAAAATTTCGAGTCACGAAAAGAATATGGACCGACGATATCTTTTTGTTGTTGCTGCGAGAATGAAACCCGAATATATATAGCATCCGGTATATCTGACGCGTTCGTTGTATGTTCCGACGAAAGAAAATTTACGACGTGCTAAAATTGCTGGCTGTTTTCTGCTATATTTATGATATTATTTATGGTTTATCGCGAGGAGAGCTCACGTTTTTTTTGCACAGGTCTCTCTTTCCGATAGCTCGGCGTAGGTCGCCCCAAGGCTTCGATTCGGCAAGCCACGATCCTTGTTACCCACCACTCCGAGGATTCGACGATTTATCGTCATATCCAAACGTTGCACCTGTCAACGATGCACCTCCGCTGAGAAAAATCGAGAGCGCATACTTTTTTCCCCACAACCCACAGAACAGTCTTTAAATATGTTATAGAAGTGCATAGCAGTACTTTTTCTAGACTAGGAATGAGACATGTTTTGCAGCGAAGCAATTGGTCGAAGCGACGGATTGGCAACTGCTGCGATTCGTCGGCTTTTCATTTTCTCCAGCGGTCAACTGGGCTGCTGAACTCAGTCGTCACGTAGAAACGGTAGCTCGGAGAGCAATTGCAATTCGCTCGAGTTGCGCCGAAAGGCTATAGCCACTCTCGTGGTAATACCACTACTTGGTCTTGGGGTGTATATGGCGCATTGCTCGCGGAGAGAGAGAGCCGCTTCTCAAACGTTGGGAACAGACCTATATTCCCATCGGGTGATATCGAAGGTACTTACTGAGGTGCGGCACATGTCCGTTCACAGTGGCTTATTGCCATCATCGGGGGTGAGGAGTGAGAAAGCCCTCTAGGCCGCACTTACGTGCTGCGCCGATATTGCTACCGAGTAGCCGCGGCAACTTCCAGCGTTATTTACCGTGTGTCATATTATATTTCCGTGATACCCTCGCAACCTACTCCGACTTCATAGCCACTACCATACATTCAAATGAAAAGATTACGCAAAGACGGTATCATACACTGCTCGACTTTCATTATCCTACTCGCTAAATATTTTACAGCGACCTGAGAGATTTGTATAAATATTCACAAAGTGCAAAGATAACGATGATAAAACTTATCGCCAAGCAGTGGATACCATTCTCACCCCTTTCCGGGAATTCCGGGTCACAGGCAAATCTTCTTCGGTCTATAGACACAGTTGAACTTCATCCGGCGGACGGTACTGCAGACTGCAGGTATCCGGTTCAGAGTCTATAGACAACCTATCGCAGTGTCGATGCTCTACTCGTTACGCGTTACGAGATGCGAGTGTATTCGGCGTTCGCATCGAGGTCAGTTGAGGTGGTGATACGGAAAAGGTCAATGAACGCTTGACCCTAGGATATATATCATTTCCAATTTCTCTTTTGACCAATGAGTGAACGGTGGTCAACGAAAGGTTTCGTTGGTGAGATCAGAGACTCGGTTTGATTTATTTAACCTGTTTTAGGTTATCAGTTCCTAGCTGCGAACTTCGATGCTGCGAGGGATGGACTTTCGGGCGAATCGCAATTCAATTGGATGAGTCTGGGAATAGGTCTTGGACGTAATTACGAGTTCTATCATTTTTAGGGGTTTGGGGGTTTTGCAAGATGCGGAAATGCAGAAGAAATGTTGAAGAAGGTTTAAGGCTTTGCTAGTGAGAAATACTGAGATTGGTGGCGCATCGGACACCGATTGGAGGGAATCCAGTTTGGACTTCTTTGAGATACAGATGGAAGCAGACGTCTGAGGACTGCTGCTGGTCAACATCGAAACCCGATAGGTGGTCCTTGGTTCTTTGAGCTGTTGGACAGCATCGCGAGCTGCAATGTACATCAGAGGGAAGCTCTTCCTGACGATACTCGTCGCACACGGAGCGTAGCTACGATAGTAAGCAGCGATCTCTTAATTGGAAGCTACTCCACGGGGAAGGGATTCGAAGTCGACTTGCAAGAAGGTAAAATGTTTGATTTTACGAAGTTTGAAAAGCTTATCCGATGGGAAGTTTCCTGCTGATTGCAAAAATACCGATTTTTGCCCGAAAAAATCGAAAATTTCTTGTCGGTTTTTTGGCGAAATTTTTTTTTTTCGATTCAACGAAGTTTTAAAACCCTATCCGATGGGAAATTTCCCGCTGATTCCGAATATGACCGATTTTTGCCCGAAAAATAAAAAATTTGAGGAGAAAAACGCGAAAAACGATTTTTCACTTTTTCCCAATTTTGGCACTTTACTAAAATCAGTGTAATTTTTCTTTGGATCAATATAATCGGGATTTTCTTTTTGCGTTCGAAAGAAAACTCTTCAACGAAGAGAATGCGGCCAGGCAGAACGCGATATCTCGATTTTTCGATTTTTTGCAGATTTTTAAACTTGACCCTCAAAAATCGCAAATTTTTAGAAGGGGTACCCCTTACGTTTTTATCGAAAAAATCGAGAAAAAAAAATTTTCGATTTCGCAAAGTTTAAAAACCCTATCCGATGGGAAATTTTCCGCTGATTCCAAAAACGACAGGTGTTTGCCCGAAAAATAAAAAATTCGAGGAGAAAACCGCAAAAAACTATATTTTTTCCTGAAAAATCGAAAATTCTTTGCCGTCTTTTTGACGAAAAAAAAAAATTTCGATTTAACGAAGTTTTAAGACCCTATCCGATGGGAAATTTCCCGCTGATTCCAAAAATCACGACTATTTCCCCAAAAAATAAAAAATTCGAGTAAAAAAACCCAAAAAACTATATTTTTTTCTACCAAACTCCCAAATTTCACGATCCCAAACATCGGGATACTCCCAACATTTTTAATAGAGGATATAATTGCGAGCGATAATCGTTAAATACTATCCACTTAACGCGCGTCTCGAAGGGTGTTGCCTGGTGTTTATCCGCATCCAGACTCGGGCAATGAAATTACGTCGGTGGAAGTGTCGGTTGGACGGTGCCTCGGGGAGGCCTTAAAAAAATTCGGCACGTGCAAAGAGGTGTCGATGCCTCAGTGGACACGCCCACCGCGTGGATTTTTCATCCCGTCGACGTGGGCTCGTTCGGTGCGATGATGCTCCGCGGCTGCTTCCGACGGACGATTCGCGCTCGAGAGTCAAGCGCGCGTTATACCCTTGGCACACCCGAGGGTAGAAAGGGGGCTGGCCAGCTACGGCTGCTCGCCGTCCATTCGGCTCTGTGTGCGTTTTAGACTCAGCTACGGCGGCGCCTATACAGGGTGATTCAGAATATTTTCGTCAGCCGTTGAAAAATGATAGTTCAGCACCTCGGGAACGAAATTATTCAGCCGTTTTTTGTAATTTTCAATATTTATTTATTTATCAAAAATTTGAAAAAAATAGACCAATGGGAACAAATAAATAAATAAATAAACCAGTAGACCACTGGGAACATAAATAAACGAATATTTTAAAAATACTATAAATACTATAAATAAATAGTATTTTTTAAATATTTATTCATTCATTTGTCCCCATTGGTTAATTTTTTTTTCTAATGCTTGTAAATAAATAAATATTGCGAATTACGAAAAACGGCTAAGTAACTTTGTTCCCGAGATGGTAAACTATTTTTCCTCAACGGCTGACAAAAATATTCTGAATCACTCTGTATAGCTTGAAACGCGCGTGAGATACGTTGGGAGTGAGAAAGCTCGCTCCGACGGCGGCGGGGATATACGGAGAGAGAGTCTCTCGTCGACTCCGACTTCGAGTTGAAACCCTCGTGTATAACTAATGTCCCTCCTCGGGCTTCAGCGGTGCTCAATTCGCACAGCGATCGCGACATAAATTAAAATTCCATCGCATCGCCGACCAAGAACCGCAGATTCGACGTCAACAACTTTTGCATCTCATTACCGGTGGCATTAATGTCGCCTATATAATTACAGGACTTTCGTCGACGAATAATTCACCTATGTTAAAAACATTGAAAGTACACTCGACTGGTTTTCTAATTTTTCAGCAACAAAATTATTTATCGCCATTTTTGGAGTTAATTGCAGAGAAGGGTTTTAGGAGTCTCGCAAAACTTTGCAATCGTCGATGATCAGAAAGGGTTCGCGTGCTTCTTTCTTGGATCTGATGTTCCACACGCCTCGTGGGCAGCATGCAACTGGGAAACTATATTTCCTGGACGAATGACGCTGGGTTTCAAGTTGATTTGCAATAAATTTAACCGCGAGAATAACCAGTGCACAGGGCTGTTACTCGTGTTTCAGAGCCTGTGAGAGGGAAGCTTTACGACGCGGAGAGAGAAAAAAAAAAGAGAGAAAAACGAAACGTAAATCAATAGCCATGCGCTGCTGCTGCTGTTTGTGCCGTCACGAATGCGAACGCCGATTGAAAGAAAGAGAGAGAGAGGCGAGAGCCGTAACAAAGAACCATAACATACATTAAACTCTCTTTTCTCAAATGGAAAATGTAAAATTAATTTTCAAGTGCAAGCTAAAATCTCAAATAACATTTATTACCTTATAGCATTTTTTTATCTCAAGATCACTTTTCTCAAATGGAAAATGTAATATTAATTTTCAGCCCAAGCTAAAATCTTAAATAATATTTATCATCTTATAAGCTTAAGCAGATTTTTTTAAATCTTTTCTCAAATGAAAAATGTAAAATTAATTTTCGAGCCCAAACTAAAAATCTTAAATAATATTTATCAACTTATAACCTAGAGCAGAATTTTTTTTTTCCAAGGATTTAGATAACTGGAGTTGGTGTTTGTGTGTGCAATATACCGAAGCACTATCCATGCTTCGCTTCGTTAAGCCACCGCGCACGATTAGATGCAGATAATACACAGGGAAATTTTGCATCTGCGTGAGCGGCCGTTTGCTAATCAACGGTGTATACGCTCGGAGGAAAGAGGTGGCATTAAATGTCTGGGGAATAATGGAAAGCACGTGTGACCCTCCGCAGCAATGGTCGAGGGGTAGAAAATTCTCGGTAAAGCTGAAAGCAAGCGCAGAGGTTAGTGGTTTTCAAAGAGATTCTCGGTACAGGCGCATGTGCAACTCATTTTATCCAGTCGCATTTGTGCTGGTGGAATGTTTCAATTGCGCAGGAAAAATGAATGTGCGGCGGAGTAAAGTTACAACGCAACGCTGTTACATCAGAATTCTCAGCGTGAAATACTTATAATACAGGGAAATGTAACTTCAAGATTCGAGGATGAAAATTGTAATTCCAAGCGTCTTTCCTGGAAACAGAAGCTACGGCGAACAAAGACTCGGAAAACTAGGCAAATGAGTTCCTAGATTTCTTGAAACCAACGCACAACTTAGTCAGAATTTTTGCGTAATAAGTTCGCCATTAACGGGACTTCTAAATTCATTATTATTATTAACCCCTTCAGAGGCATTGACGCCCTTTATTATTTATTTTATTATTTTCCGATTATTTTCTGATCGGCTCGATTGATTTTCCTGAAATTTTGTACTCACAAGTTTTAAGATCCACTGATTAAATTTAGAAAAAATTTAATAAAATTTAATAAAAAATTTAATAAAATTTAATAAAATTAAATTAAAAAATTAAATTTAGGAAAAATTTTGAAATTTAGAAAAAAAATGACAGACCCAATAAAAGATAAAAAATGTGCGCAAAATTTCGTCCGCCGCCGAAAGGGTTAGAAAAATTCTTATCAAATTACGAAAAGAGCTGCAATCATAATATAAAAAATGTGCGCACGATTTCGTCCACCGCCGAAAGGGTTAGAAAAATTCTTATCAAGCTACGAAAAAAGTTGCGGTCATAATATAAAAAAGTGCGCAATATAAGACAAAAAATGTGCGCACGATTTCGTCCGCCACCAAAAGGCTTAGAAAAATTCTTATCAAGCTACGAAGAGAGCTGCGATCATTTGTCTCACTGATAGCGTTTGAATTAACGAACTGTCACTATACAGTAGTGCGATTCAATTACTCGCGTCCGCGGATCGTTCGCATCGAAATAGTGGACATTTCGCTTCTCCAATTGGCCGTCTAATCGTTATCGTGGGCCGCGATGCGGCGAGACCAGCGATGGGCTCTCCCCTCTCTTGTCTGTGTGCGTCGAATAAGGGTAGATAAGGGAGCCACGTATGTCCGAAGGGATTTGCGTGTCCCGTGCGGTTGACGCGGGGTGGTCCGGTCGCGGCGGCAGCGGCGCGACGTACACCCACACACAGCATTCGAGGAATGAGTAATGGCCGATATAACTCGCAGAGATCGAGTCGCGCACACGGGTTTACAATTCAAATGGAGCAGAAGCGCGCGTCGAGCTTCGTACAACTCTCTCTCGAGTCGACATATATATACAGTCGCGCAGGACATGTTTCCTCCAACATTGAAATATACATCGACGGCACAGCGACGATTTTATACTCCGGTACAATGGATACACACATATATGTATGTATTATATATATTGCTCGCAGAGCGGCGCGGAAAATTGTGAATGCTCATCGCGTTTACGCAATTGCTAAACGAGACGAGAAATTAAATTTATCTACGGTATATATCGAAATCGAAAACCGCTGACAATAACGTACAGTCGAAATGCTGAGTTGACAATTTGTGTTTGTATCGAGGTACATTTTTCCATCCGATGATGTTTTTCAGATATCATTGATGATAGGAAAATGTTTTATTTGATATTTTGTGGCGGCTTTAATTTTCTTAAAGTATGAAATACGTTGCGGAAAACGATGGTAAAAATTGCAGACGATCGGCCAATGGGCATCGCTCTAAATTGCGAATCCTGCTGTTTTATAGATATCATCGATGATACGATGAAATTTTTTTATTCGAAATTTTGTGTCTGCTTTAATTTTCTTAAAGTATGAAATACTTTGCGGAAAACGTTGGTAATAATTGCAGGCTATCGGCCAATGGGCATCGCTCTAAATTGCGAATCCTGCTGACTGCGCGCACGAGTGAATACGCGAAATTCAACAGCCCGAGGGGATTCCCCGTCGCTCTCTCCGGACGCGTGAGCAAACGTGAAAAGCTATATACGAGACGAAAGAGAGAGAGACACGGAGGAGCACACACGCGAGTGCCACCGGTGTGTCCGAAGGTAGCCGGAACAGAGCCGAGAACGAGACTGTTTGGACGCGGCAAACATGTTTTTCCTGGGACTCGCTGCTGCGCTGCAGTACTACGGCTGCTCTTCACCCGACAGTTGAGTTCTCCAGACTCCCTCGAGCTATTTCGCAGACACTTTTACGAGCGCGCACCGTGTGCTCGATATAGACGGTGCACAGGCGGAGAAAAAAAAGGAGGAGGTACGAATAAAAATCGTGGTGTACTGCGTTCGGTAAGTGTTGTAGATTTGTACAACTTTGGGTACGTTCGGTCGATGCGTTAGGATAGAAGTACCGTTTTTGGGCATCTTAGTACCCTTTGTGGCCATACTTATTACAGGTAAATGACGGTGATGGCCATGAATGGTGCAAATTGCTTGAAAAATTGTTTATTATACAATTATGTATTTAAGTGCTGTATATTCAATTAAAAATTTGCTTCGATTCGTGTAAAAAAAAAATCTCGTTTATTAATTTGAATATATTGATTGTATGATGAATTAATATATCCATTTTTTATGTGGCCACTAATTTTACAGTAGCCAAAAATAGTGCATCTACCCTACATTAAAAAAATAAAATAAAAAATTAAAAAAACCAACGATAATAGCTCCATATAAAAGCGACTCCTTTCCTCAAAGTTCCCAGAATATCGTCTCGTGCTGATTTCCGCCAACTAATCCATCGTCGGACGAGCGAACAAAACAAAGTCCTCCTATCGTTCGCTCTCGCGCATGCGCGTGCGCTTGATAAAGTGACTCGCGAATGTGAAAAAATTCATTACTATTGCATTCGGCACGCGAAACGAAGGTGCGTGCCGAGCGCAGTCGCCGATTGCGAGGTCTCGGAGGGGGGTCTGGGTGCATTAAAAATTAAAGGTGCGCGCTTCCGTAGAGCATTCTGGTGGATATGTGGGCAGAGGGCGCTCGCGACGCGAATCTGTCCGCCGTCCCCTTCCGGAAAACCATCTCTCCGCAGCAGCGATGAAACGATGAGCGGACTCGGTTTGAAGGGAAGGGAGAGGGGGGGGGGGCACCCCCCCCTCCCTCGACACGTTTCTGCAGCAGAGGGCTTTCGGAGAGGAAGGCGCGTAAGTCGTCGCGCGATAAGACACAACCGCAACGCCGTAAGTCAGGTGGCTGATTTAATATCCGGGAAAGGCAGACGCAGCCCGCTCGCTTCTCTTTATTCTCCAGGATCGTTCGGGATACGGGATACACCGGCGGCTCGGGGCAGCATCGAGTCACGAATCGCCCCGAGGAAACTTGCCGCGGCGCGAATGCTACCACCACCGTCCCGGCTATGGGATATAAGTGCAATGTACTCGCGGGGAAACGGGCACCGAGGGATATAACGAGATCCTTCCTCATCTCCGCGCGTCGCGAGTTAATTTTACGATTCCTGTCCGCGTGGTGTATTATATATATATATAGCTGTCGTAATGAGCAATACGATATATACGTTTTATCGTGTAGTCGAGTGTATTACGATCGGATACGATATAGTTGGATGATATCGCGGATTGCGATTCCGATTTATTCCCCCCTCCCCCCTCCCCTCCCCCACCTTACTGCCAACGGTGCGAAAAACCTTCGTCACAAATGTGTAATTTCAACGTAATTTCTTTTCGGAATATTAATAAATAAATTTTCTGAGGCTGAAGGACCTCGGTCGATGGCCAATTGGCAATGTATGTATGTATATAATGTACAATATTCAGAAAAAAAAGATGTAAATAATTATAATATGTATAATAATTATATTGTCAATAAATCACGTTTACTACTACCTTAAATTTTCGGAGTTCAGTTCTGAGGGTAGATGCACCGTTTGTGGCCACTGTACCTATGCTGTGTCCATTTTTATTATTTTATTCTTAAATTTTTTTTTTTTTCCTACACAGGGAGACAAATATGGGGATAATCTCTATACTCATTTGGCGAATGAGAAACATTTCGGACTTCTAGCGATTTTTCCTATATTTTTCTCTCCGTGTATAACTGCATATTGACGTTACGAAAAAATTGACATAAATTCATCGACTGACCTAATCGATGATTTTTTTTCGCCATTAAATGTGTTGTTTTATTCTTTTAAATGCAATGGCCACAATTGGCTAAGGTAATTGGCTAAGGTGGCCAAAAATGATCTACCCTATAGCGTCGAAGTACCGACGAGTCTACACCTTACCGACGAGAGCCTCGCGCGCTTCGTCGTATACGCGTATTAACGCGATCGTATCTCGAGCCCGACGCGCATAGTCTTTCGAAGCGATAGTGTCATGCCCGGCGGTACACGCGGGAGTTTCCCTCAGCGCTCCGCGAGTAGTAGTTACGGGAAGCCATAACGCTTTTACATTCTCACACAGCCGCATATATCCGCATATACGACTGGTCACGGAGGCGGGTGGTCTCTCGCGTGGTGGCACCGACGCAGGAGTCGCCGCCGGCGGGTCGCGCGGCGCCACGGAATGCTCGTGTAAAAAATGACAGGGTTCGGACGAAGCCCTTTCGCTCCCTTCGAACCCCCCCATAACACACCAGGCCCTGAAAAACGAGCGCAAGAGAGGCGCTCAGGGGACGAGCGCACCGCGACGGTGCGTACGGCGAGCGCATATAACGACTCGAAGTCACGAACGTGTCCTCCCCCGCAAAATTCGCCGAATAACTTTCCACGCGTTTTGCGCGGCGAGACTTTGTCTTGAAATCGCTAAAAGCAATTGGCTGATAAAATGTAACGTTCTTTGTGAACTTCATTATTTTTGCTGGAAGCGGAGGAACGATGACGTTGAAAGTTTGTATCGTTGAAATGCAAAAAAAATATTCCAACGATTGTAAAATTATTCCAACGATTCTAAAAGGTTATTATAATGATCAATCGTTATAATATTTTTTTATACCCATTACGATCCTTTGGGTTCATTAGAATAATTTTTTTTTTTTTTTTTTCGTTGCTTTCCAATGATGCAAACTTCAACGTAACAAAGATACGTTACTTCAATACAAAAACATCCATATTCTCCAAGCAAAGAAACTCTTTGATCGAGTGCTCGTTATTTCGAAGATGGATTTAAAAATGCCTGTAACGTTACCTTTGAATAAAAATAAAAAGACACCTAACGATGCTCCGCGTCGTCTTCGTCGATGGATCGAATTCTTCCAACCGACCGAGCGTAACGCGAATGGATGAAGAGCGATGTCGCCAAGAGTCTGCGAAGTAGGTTTCAAAATACTCGCCAAGTCTGAGCGAAGAGCTACGTTGAAACGTCCCTCTGACATGGAACGACCTATATATCCGCAACATCTTGGATTCCACAGCACCGGAGCAGCAGCTGCGATCATCCAGACTGGCTGCTCGAGCTTTGCTCTCAGTGTACACTACTCGCGACTCGATACCGTCGCGCAAATAAATAAGCAGCGAGAATAAGCAGATAGGAAACGAGAGGAGTCGTCCGCATAGTGATCCTCGGGATACCAGCTATCAATTTCATCACCGCCCGCGGTTTCTCTCCTGGGGCTCCCGCTTTCTCCCGTCCGTCTGTACTATTCTCAGCTCGTGCCGCTTCGTTTTCTTCTCAGTTACGAGCATCCGAACGATATTACGTATTACCGACATATTGCCCTTTCCCATCACTCGCGAAGACTACTACAGCCCATCGGTACTATACTCTCGCGCTAATAGATTCACGAGTGTGCATATAGCGAACAGAGAGACGCATTGTCCGCTGCTCGAGAGACCCGTGGAGAGGTCCCACATAGCCGACGAGGAAGACAGCGTCAAGTATGGGAGGCAGGGGCCGCTTGGGTGCTGCCTATGGGGCCCATGCAACGAGCTCCTATGGGGAGCAGCAACGACGAGGTTGATGGATGGTCCGCGACGACCTCGAGCACCATTAACACCCGAAGCCTCATCGCTGTATAGGTGGACAGGGATATATCCGCCAATCCGCAGTGTGCTCTATAACGCTATGAAGAAAACAGCTAGAGCACATGGTATGCTTTTCGATGCATGGACGACGATGACCATCAGCCATTTTCAGTCTGTTTTTTTTTACATTTAGTTCTGTAGCGTTGAAAGGTGTCGATAGATCTCTAAAAGCGATGGAACGGGCTTTCGCCATTTTTTGTCATCATCGAGCCAGATCAATCAAGTGTCATGGTACACTCAGAAAAATATATGGTTGCCTAACACTAAAAAAGGAATAGTTGCGATTACCAATCGTTGGTCAGAGCTACCAATATTTTAGTAACTGTAACCAATATTTTGGTAAATCGAACCAATGATTGGTAATGGCAACTACTAATTTTTCTCAGTGCAGACGACAACAATGCTTTTATGGTTCTTGCAACTATAAATAATTAAACCGGCTGCCAAATGATGGTGCCCATGACTATTTTTATAGTAGAGCACACACTATATTTGACATTGTTATCCCCTGAATTTTTCTCAGTGTACGCCCATCGTATTTTGGATGGATGGACAGAGCAGCAGTTGCCTGCCAAAGTCGATTATCATCGGTATAATGAGTTCGGTAATTAGAGCGGTGAACGTCAGGACTGAAGTGCGAAGAGGAAAAGGGAAGAGGGCAAAGGTCGTAACGTCTGTCTTCAAAACCAGACACACTTTGCAGTATGGTCCCAATGCTACTTCCTGGACATAGTCTCTACCCCAATTTCTCGTTCTTCATGTTCTCTGTCTTCGTTCTTGCCTCTCCCTTTCCTCGAGCTGTCGTCCGCACTCTCAGAGGCTAGCTATGTCCGAGTCCCCTGGGGTCTTCGAAAAACCCACGCGTTACGATCGCGTTTCTGCTCCGCTGGGTCGAAACTGCGGCAAGAAGGAAGCAGACTGCGAAAGGAAAAAAAAAGGTAGGAGAGAGAGAAGGGAGAGGCGCCTTGGCTTTTATCTCTCGCCACGCGCGTTGATGCCGATGGTAATAAGCCCCCGTTAAGGCGTATATTATGACAGGTTTCCCAGTCCAGGGACCCACCTCTCGAGCCGTCCAAAGAATCCAAAGAAACAAACACGAGGAGAGAGCCCTGCAGCAGCATAGCCCTCGTTTTGGATGCTTCCAACACTGGCCTCAGTCTCGCAGCTTCGTTTCTTTTCCTACAGCGAATTGTTCGACACTTTTTTTTCGTCACAACTCATTTGGGTTTCTTGCTTCACAAAACCTGTGACCTTCGCCGAGTCTCAGTGCCGTTGAAGCCGTTGCAAGACGACTCAATTAAGGTTTCAAGGGACTCACTTGTCTCCGATGTCACTGATAATACAAAAGGGTCCATTTGTGAGTATTTAGTGCATTGAAGTCTCCTACTTAGGATTCTATTTTCACGCTAATGGATATCCTAGAAAGCAACCATTATTGAATGCTAATCTTAGTATTATGCTTATAGAAGTTAGACTGATCATATTGAGAAGGGTACTTTTAGAGTCCTGCTCTGAAAAAAATCAGTAGTTGCGATTACCAATCATATCCTAGAAAGCAATCATTATTGAATGCTAATCTTAGTATTATGCTTATAGAAGTTAGACTGATCATATAGAGAAGGGTATCTTTAGAGTCCTACACTGAGAAAAATCAGTAGTTCCGATTACCAAACATTGGTTCGATCTACAAAAATATTGATTGCAGTTACTAAAATATTGGTAGCTTTGACCAACAATTGGCAATCACAACTATTAATTTTTCTCGGTGCCAATGGGCTACCTTCCATTCAGTGTTATCAGGCAGTGCATAATAATGTAATACTCACCCACATTGCATTGTTTACTCGCCGCTGGGAGTAGCGACGGCAGAAAAAGGTTATAATTGCTGGAGTCCCGGAGTTACTAGTGTATCTATAGGCGAGTAAACATATATAGAGCCGACGGGCAGTGTGTACATGTCACGCGGGTGTCCAACGGGCTTATCGTTAACGCGCGCGAGTCCGTTAACACTGCTACACGACCCCCGGCGGGTGATCTCACGGTATACATAGGTCGTGCATACGGCTTACGCTCCCGGAGTGAGACACGGAAAGGGAGGGAGGAAGAAATAAATAATAAAGCAACACGCGCGCGCGCGCGCGTTCAACAGCCAAACGGGTTTTCGGTGTCGGGCCCCGTCGATTGACGAGATGCGAGTACGAACCAGAGAGAGTCTCGGCAGCGGAGAGCTGCGACACAAGTCGTGTTATCGGGTTTAGGTGTCGGGTGGCTGGTTAGGTGTCGGAATATTATCTGTAACCCGAGGAAACGAACGTGTGCTAACGAGCGGGACGGGAATCGTAAACGGTACTCCATTTTTTTTTCGAGTTACGTACGCGAAAACGAGATGATATTGGAGTGAAAGATCGGTGGAAGGGTAGAAAAATATTTTTTTCTTTTATTCTCATCGAATTCGGAGAAAATATTGTATTGAAGTTTGCATCGTTGGAAAGCAACGAAAATTAAAAAAAAGAATATATATATTCTAATGAAAGCAAAAAATCGTACTGGGTATAAAAAATTGTTATAAAGATTGATCAAATTGGACGACAAAATTAAAATTTTCTAACGATTCTAAAAGGTTATTATAACGATCGTTATAACTATCGTTATAATAACTTTTTAGAATCGTTAGCATTTTTTTTTTTTTTTTTTTTTTTTCCGTTGCATTCCAACGATGAAAATTTTCACATAATAAAATATAATTCCGCGTAAGTCCATCGCTAAAATCGAGAGCAAATGTGTATAACTTCCGTGTTGGTTGGTCGATTCTCGGATCGCTGGCGGGACGCGGGTGCCTATAACCGGACAATTGGTCAGTGCGGTAAGGGCGCGAATGCTGCGGCTGGATGTAGCAGCAGCAGCGCGTGGACTAGGAGGGAAAAAGCAGGGAAAGGGGGCGAGTGGTCGCGGGAATGGTCGGTCGACCGGCAGCCAATTAATAATAACGAGGACAGCCGTTTTGGCATTACGGAAAATTATCGCTTTTAACGCAGAGAGAGGCATGGGCCTCCTCTCTCGCGTTCTGCTGCTACTTGCCCGAAAAGCGAGAAAGACGGGTGGATACACGAGCCACGGCTGTACGTTAATTTTCACCGTCGCACTCATACTGCTGGACAAACTCGCGAGCTGTAACACGGTGTTACCGGAAACACTCTCGAGCTCCATTCGCGTGCGCCTCGTTTTTGGCATAACGCGGAGAGAGAGCGAAGCATCGATACAAAGAGAAAGAGAGATGCGGGCAACGCTCGGAATGAGAAAGAGGAAAATTTATGTGCGGACGTTTCATGGGTTTCGCAGTGGGAGGATTTTATTTGCTCAAAACGCAAGCAAAAGCATTGACTGACAATTTTATTTTATTTTATTTTTTTCCTTACGAAGCATTGACTGACAATTTTATTTTTTTTTTTTTTTTTTTTCTTACGAAGCATTGGCTGATAATTTTATTTTATTTTATTTTTTTCCTTGCGAAGCATTGACTGACAATTTTATTTTATTTTATTTTTTTCCTTACGAAGCATTGACTGACAATTTTTTTTTATTTTATTTTATTTCTTTCCTTGCGAAGCATTGACTGACAATTTAATTTTTTTTTCTTTTTTTTTTTCTTACGAAGCATTGACTGACAATTTTATTTTATTTTATTTTTTTTCTTACGAAGCATTGACTGATAATTTTATTGTATTTTATTTTTTTCCTTTCTTGCAGAACTCTTCTTCAACACAGATCCGCATCTCTACAAATTCGTCTCTAAAAAATTCGACCAAATTCGCCAAAAGTGCCCTCATCCGCCGCAACAATGTATCCCAACGCATCAGAATGCATCCAAAAGGGTTTCGAAAAAAAAAGATGGCCGCTGAATTGACGGAGAATGCCTCCGATATATAGACAGCACCGGTATAGAGAAACGAAACAAACGAATACGTTGAACAGCCGAGTGAATAATTAGTGAGTTGAAAATGAAAGTCGTCTGGCGACGATATTTGCCAGCGGGGCTAAAGTGCAGAGGGGAGGAGGCAGAGGCAACGGCGAATCGAGGGAGGCAAGCAAATCCCGTTCGCGTTTTCACCCTTTTCGCTGCGCTGCTTTTAACCGGCTGCAACTGTTATACTGTGCGAGTTGAAATACATGGATGTTGCCATATATATGTACACTCGAACTCCGAACCGTGACACTCTTTTCGCCACGCGCGTATAACACAGGAATATATATATGTTGGCTTACGCTCGCGATGCGAGTTAGGCTCGTGCGCCAACCGAGCGAACGACCCCAGCAGTTTCGGCTTCGTCGCAATTTCATCGACGCGCCTCTCCACCGCCAACGCCGCCGCCTCTTTTCCCCCGATATGCGCCGTGTAATCCCGTTAAACGCTGCCGCTCTCGGCACTGGTCGTACGTAGTGTACTACATAGATATACAATGCGTTGTGTACGACTGACGAACAAAATGCTGCGGGTGGCAGCAGTCGTCGATGGTCATCGCTGCGGATATTTTTGCTTTGAGTTTTTTATTTTATTTCTGGGTTGTTGGCGATGAGCGATTTGCCATTTTTGGGGAATTCGTCCAATTTACAATCTTGGAATTGTTGTCAATGGAATTTTTTTGTTGAAATTGAGAAAGGGGACGTTAGGATGAAATCTATGTTTTTTATTTTATTTCTCGGTTACCGCCGAAAACCGATTTGCCATTTTTTGGGCAATTCCTCGAATTTACAATCTTGCAATTCTCGTCAATAAAATTCCTAAGTTAAAATTGATAAAGTGGACATTAGAATGAACAGTCCACGACTGACGAATAAAATGCTGCAGGTGGCAGTCGTCGATGATCATCGCAGCAGAAATTTTAGCTTTCAAAGTATTTTTTATTTTATTTCTCGATCGCCACTGATCGGCAATTTTCCATTTTTTGGTAATCCGTCAAATTTACAATCTTGCAAAATTCTCACCAATAAAATTCCTAAATAAAAATTGACAAAGTGGACAAAATGCTGCAGGTGGCAGTCGTCGATGGTCATCGCAGCAGATATTTTACCTCTGAAACTATTTTTATTTTATTTCTCGATCGCCACCGAACAGCAATTTTCCATTTTTGGGCTATTCCTCCAATTTATAATCTTGCGAAATTCCCCCCAAAAAAATCCCTAACTCAAAATTAACAAAGTGGACGTTAGAATGAACAGTGCACCGCAGACCGTTCATGCATAATTCCTCCGCGCAGTTATATATAGCTGATAAAGCACACTTCCATCGCGAGTGTACTCACTCTCGTGCAAATTGCACTCGAGGGGCGCGGAGATTTAACGTTTCTCTCTTTTTTTTTTTATTCACGTTGCACCGACCGAGAGGTCAAGCGCAGTGGAGATCCCGGCAAATACTCAAACGGTGGGGTTTCGCTGAACGCTTCTCTCGTATCAAGAGGCCCCGAAGAAGAAGAGAGAGAGAGAGAGAAACGGAGAACGTATGAGTAAATGGGAGAAAAAGCAGAGGCGAAGCGGTGAAGAAAGTATTTCGAATCCGGGGATGGACAAGCCGACCTTGCGATAAATCGCCTCTATCAAGATGACTCGGTACTCTTCTCTCGCGGAGCAGCTCAACACGAGCAAGTGGCGTCTCTTCCTTCTCGCATACGAGTCTACGGAGAAAGAGAAGACGAGAAAAAAAAATATGCGAGTTCGCAGAGCGTAGGCGATTCTTCGGAGAGGACCGGCCGTGGATACGGTCTTACGTTGCCGGTGCACGTAGCGCCCGGAGGGCGAAATCTCTGAAGGATCATTTTCGCTCCGCAGCAACGAACACTCCGAGCACCTCAACAACAGTGCATCGTTGTAATGATAAATCGTAAAAGTAAAATGTAATTGCGCAATTTACGCCAACGAAAATAAAAATGCGTATTGTTTAATAAATCGTTTGGTCGATGCGTAATAAAAAGGCTCGTATCGTAAAACATTGAATCGCACTACCTAATTTAATTGAACTGAGCTGCTGCTCGTTTAACGTAAAAAAAAAAAATCCGAATGTTTATTGTCGCAATTGGAATTTTACAATTGTTTCACTGGGTACTTATTTTCAGGGGATGAGACGAGAATAATATTCTATATATACAGTATATATACATGCCTATAATATTTATATTCATATTGTGTATTTGTTGATGCAGCTCAACGGAGGAATAATTCTTTCGCAGAAGCAACGAGACGAGGCATGTGCGCGAAATGTTTTTCCGCATATACATGGGTCAACGCACATACATATATATTGTATATAACTCGTTGCACACGTATAGCTGATGTACACGAGTGTCCGTTGGTCTCTCTCAGTTCGCGAGGGTATTTGCTTCGGTTGTCCCGAACACATACGGACACTGCTGCTTATGAATAATGATAATGCCTCGTTGAGCGGCCCAGGAACAATACCCGAGTTATGCCCCTCGGTTTCGCGTGGGAGGAATCGCGCGGACCAGTCTCGGACGCGTTTTAAAAGTCCAACACTGCTGTGGCGATTTCATGTATTTATATACATGCACGTGGGGAATCAAATATATATATAAAGAAGACCCTTTCTCGGCCTTTGATAGGTCAGTTAATCTGTCTTTTTTTTCTCATCATTGTACTATTTTTTTTGGGGAGTTATCTGTTTTTTTGCCATTTCTGTATTATTTTTGTCAAGTGGCTTACCCCATTCATTGAAAAAAAAATAATAATAATAATAAATGAATTTTGTTGATCATCCCAAAAAATAAAAATTCTTTTTGAGACTTGACAGTTATAATGAACTGAAAATAAAAAATGAAAATTGTTCAATCCATAAAAATAAAAAATGAAAAATGTCCAATCTATAAAAATAAAAAATGAAAAATCTCCAAACTATAAAAATAAAAAATGAAAAATGTCCAATCCATAAAAATAAAAAATGTCCAAATTAAAAAATAATCGGATTATTTTATCCCCTCTTAAAAAATTCCCGAAAAATACCTATTTCTCACGATCCTAAAGGTATTTATTTCTCTCCTTAAAGCGGAGGACCAGAAGACGAATGTTCAATCTCGCCGAGAAATTCTTGGTGAGTTTCTCGGTGAGTGAACGAGTCGAGCGAATTAACTGACGTATTGTTGGCGAGTGCCCGAGAAACTGGCATCACTCGTGGATAGTCCTACGGATTACGATATGCACATACCTCAGCCTTACCGAAGAGTCGTGTTGGCCGCGTTTCCCGCAGAGTGTTAACGGGTTGGCCGGGGGCGGGCCCATTCGTCACGCAATATTTTCGTAGCGCACCATTCGCGTGTAACGCTGTGGACCAGAGTGGATTTTCCACGCGGAAACGCGAGGAGGCGCGAAGATATTAAGTGTCCTCGGTTTAACCGAGAGCAATCGAGTGCGAAGTCCGACTGACCGCTGGAATTCTTCATCGTCTTCGTCCCTTCGTCGCAACGAGAATAAATGTGGCGGCACTATATATATATATATATATATATAACTTAGGGTAGACGTACCGTTTTTGGCCATCTTAGGGCCAATTGTGGCTATCACATTCAACGGAATAAATCAAATCATTTAATCGAGTAAAAAAATCATCGTGTAGGTCATTCAGTGAATGGAAATGCATTTGTTAAAAAAAAAATCAACGTGCAATTGTGGGAAAAACATAATTTGAGGAATAAAATAATAAAAATGGCCACAATAGGTACAGTGGCCTCTAACTGTACATCTATCCTATACCAGAAATTTTATTGTCGTATAGCAAAGTCTACCACACATTTTTTCTGCGTGTTGCATATTTTATAAAAGCTATTTGTCATTTGTCACACTTGAGATATATATATTCGGTGCGGATTAGAAGCAGATTTTCCGGCGACGAGCGGACGAATGAGAAACACCGACGAAGGAGGAAATCTACCCCCGTCGCATTAACGGCGCCACTCTGCGTCGAAGCGATGCATCGACTCGTCGGGCACGTATCGTGCGGTTAGGTCGCGGGGCTTCCATGGCTTAGAATTACAAACAAATGCGATTACGCCACTCTCCCGCTACTCGCACTCGCTGTCTCGCCGCAGCAGCAGCAGCAGCGAAAGCAAAGTATGTGTACCGCGGTTTACGGTCGCGTCTATCTCTGCATCTTGATTCCTCGCGTTCGGCGCTTTCTCACCTATGAAAAATATTCTCGACACAAAAAAAGCTCGATGAAACTGGGAAGCACCGATAGAGGCGACTGCGGACTGTCATCAGCAGCGACCTGCATTCGACACACTGAATGCTTAAAACTCATTTGTCACTTTTTTTTTTCTCAACCACCGCAGAGCAGTTTTCAACAAATCTTTTTCTCTCAGCTCGCTCTATATTTTTCTTATATAAAAAACTTTACTGCTTTTGGACGATGCTCATTTCCAAGCCATAGCTTACGTTGGCACTTGGCAAAAGTTGACACGCGTAAATACAACAAGCTGAATAAATACATTTTATTTTCGCGATATAAATATAAAAAAGTGAGTCGTAAGAAACAAGTTGCGCTGCGAGGGAGAATCTATGAGATGCAGCAGCAGTGGTGCATCCTTGAGATTACAAAGATAAAGGAGCTGTGGCCGCGTAGCCGGAATGTAAAAAAATCCCCGCGGGGCGACCGCGGCACTCGCGCCGTGTCTCGGGTCTCTCGTAAAAAACGCGGACGCCGTAGCATCAATTATGAAGTTTCGTCCTGGAAATTTAATATCACTCTTTGCTCCACTCCTGAGAGCTGCCAGTTGCGCCGGGATACGTGTATATATATGTATAATACCAGCTTGTGCCCTGCGCAGGATGTATTTCGTGACCGGAGAGATCCTCTTCGCTTCTCTCGAGTCGCACGACCAAGTAGGTCGAATCTTGCGCCCATAAAAAAATTCCATCGAGATGTGCGTCAGCTTGGAAAAAATCAATTCGCAGTCTCAATCTCCTTCTCTTTTTTTCTCATCATTCCTGTGTATGTATTTATCAATGGAAAATCAGCAGTGAAATGTCCTTTTTGAAATGTTCTTCTTTATTCGATTTAATTAAATATCTTCCGCGCGAGGAAATTGAATTAAATTAGATCGATCGTGTCGATATTGCACCAATATTAATTTATCTATATTTATTTATCAATGAAAAATCAGTGATACGCGTACTAAGATTATTACGTTTTTTTTTTTCGATTTATTAAACATTTTTTTCCAGCGCCGAAGAAAACACAAAAATTATTGAAGTAAAGGCAAATGTCAATTGCAAGAAAAATATGGCAATCATTTTTATACTCGTGTGGCAATTTAGAACCATATTTCAGGATTCTGGTAATTTTTTCCATACTTCCAAGAATATGCAGTAGAATATTTATTGTATGCGAGTGTGGGAAAAATCGCCTTTCCAGAATATTTCTCAATTGCCACACAAGTATAGTAATTTTTCCCATATTTTTTTCTCCATTCCTATAGTAGTGGCTTCGTGTTTTTTCCGCAAGGTCGCACGCATGCGCGGCTGGGTTGGGGGGAGGGGAGGGGGGTGAAGGACGGAAGAAACGCGTCGCAAGATGCGCTGCTCAGCGCTATGGTAGTGTAACGGCGGCCAGCACCCTATTAGCAACTTTATTGGACGGCCCGGTGGGTTTTTTACAGCCGTTCTTGAGACGAGCCTGGAGGCAAAACCCGCGGCGGCTTGGCGCGCGGCTCGCTGGTCTCGCGGCAACGAGCGAGTTATGCTCGTGTTTTGACGGCTCGTATTTTTCTCCCTCTCTGGCTCTCGAGTTCTCGCGCGCAAGCGCACCCACATCCCTTGTACGCTTGGGAACTGAGCCAAATGTTTAGAAACGATGAGACGCGCTTTTCTAAGTATAGAGATAACGCTTCGCTGTCTTATTGCAACTGTGTTGGAAGTTTCATTGGTTTTCGTCGGCAGTCTCGTTACGATTTTGCCCAAACACGCAAAATTGGATGATTTTTATCATCCAACCAGAAATATAACCATTCTTTAAGAATTGCTTCGATAATCTCATTATTGATTAACGTGCACTGATAAAAATTAATATTTGTGATTACCAATCGTTGGCCATAGTTACCAATATTTTAATAACTGCAACACAATATTTTGGTAGATCGAACCAATGATTGGTAATCGCAACTACTAATTTTTCTCAGTGTATGTCACCAAAAAGTTCTATATGCAATATATATGTCGCATATAAAAATGTACGCAAAATATATGTGACATATAAAACTTTTCGGCGACTATTTCACATATAAATATTTCCATATAGGATCCTATGAATTTTTCTCAGTGAACCATTCGTCAACGATTGAACTTTCTCAGCACTCCTTCCTTTCATTCCTTTTTTTTAATGACAGGAACAGTCCGCATTCACAAGTAGCTCACGGTCCCGCGATCCCAAATTCGCGCACCGATTGGCACCCAGCGCCAATAAGAGCAGGGTTAGGGGGTGGGTGGTTGCTACCCTCCCCATTTGCGCGTCAGCACACGGTCAGATAAAGCCGGAAATCCATTAATTGGAAAAGCCTAGCGAGAGCAACAGAGCCGTGTACAAGCCGCTTGCACGCACTGCGCGTGGAGATGGAACGAACGAAAAAGGAACCAGAGAGGTGGGAGAAAATGAGGGATGAAAAGGGTAGAATATAGCGGTAGACGCGAAGCACGTTTATCATTCGTTCGTTGAAATGCCGGGTCATTTGTTATTTACATATAATTCGTGCTCAGCGCGTGTTAGCCGCTCCAACGAACCACGTTGCAATTAACGTCCGATCGATTATTTTCCGCTGGGCAACCATCCCGCGCGCCCAACCCATCGACGCGGCCATCCAGCCGTGCACTCTCTCTCTCTCTCTCTCTCTCTCTCTCGATCAGCCCACACTCGTCGAGTTATCGTCGATGCGTTCTTTTTCGGCGCCCCGTCGACGCCCGACGCTCTCGTCGCGCCCACCTCCCCTCGTATACACACCGAAATCACGTCCGCGGCATATAAATCTGTAAATCTGTTCACGGTGGGCGAATCCCCCCCATATAGCAGCGGTATAGGCAGCAGATTCAAAAACCGATATTGATATGAACGCGAATGAATTATTAATGAAAAAATATTATGATCGGCTTCGGCGGCGGGAATTCGAGCTGATAATTAAAATGCTTTTCCCCCGAAATCCTGTCCTGCATTTCCATTTTCGTATCAGTCTGATTTCGAACTGAATTTCGACACTCATCTCCATTGAAATTTTGATCAACTCAATTGATTGTGCTCGGAGCTATTTAATGCGCGTGAATTGAAAGTGAAATACGGATAAATTCAAACGCATTTTTTTTCCGGTCGCAGAGGAAAAATTGTTCGTTTTTTCCTCTGTGGATTCTCGTAATCTGCCATAATCTTTTTATTGTCATCGTTAAACGGGATACCACTTTGGGTTCCCTGGGGATAGGGAAGGATCTCTTTTCCGCCCTTACGCTTTCGACCCTTCGTTCTGAAACAACGTTTTTATACCTCAATTCGTTCTATCGACCCTCCAACGATACCAACTCAAACTGAGGAAGGCTGAGAAGGCTCTGAATTTCCGCTCAGGTTTTTTAGCGAGCTCAAAAGTGTTCAGTGGCTTCAAAGTGAGATTAGAAGTTTTACAGTAGCATTAGCACCTTCGTTTTTTATCAGTACCCTTTCTGGCATTGAAACAAAACGGACAATTCGCAGACAAGTCCAGAAATTGACTGCACAATGCAAAACAACTCAGTTGCAGGAAACGGAGATGCAAAAAAAACCATAACGCGGAAGTTGGTACTCTTTTGCTTGGAAAGGAAATGCGGCATTCAGGTTTTTTTAGCGAGATCAAAAGTGTTCAGTGGCTTCAAAGTGAGATTAGAAGTTTTACAGTAGCATTAGCACCTTCGTTTTTTATCAGAACCCTTTCTGGCATTCAAACAAAACGTTCAATTCGCAGACAAGTCCAGAAATTGACTGCACAATGCAAAACAACTCAGTTGCAGGAAACGGAGATGCAAAAAAAAAGCATAACGCGGAAGTTGGTACTACTTTGCTTGAAAAGAAAATGCGGCATTCAGGTTTTTTTAGGGAGATCAAAAGTGTTCAGTGGCTTCAAAGTGAAATCAGAACTTTTACAGTAGCATTACCACCTTCGTTTTTTATCAGTACCCTTTCTGGCATTGAAAAAAAACGTTCAATTCGCAGACAAGTCCAGAAATTGACTGCACAATGCAAAACAACTCAGTCGTAGGAAACGGAGATGCAAAAAAAAAAGCATAACGCGGAAGTTGGCACTACTTTGCTTGGAAAGGAAATGCAGCATGCATCGAGTTTCGAAGCGAAAGGTTTCCTGCTCTCGCAACGGCTTCGAAGAGCAAGTATCGAAGATCCGAGGGTAGATCCTACGTCGGAGGAAGTTGCGAAAACATAGAAGCAACAGCAACGGAGGAATAAGCGAAAGCCCCGCCGGGATTAGCGTTAATTCGTCGAGAGAAATGGGTTCGTAGTCGAAGCGATAGCAAAGACAGCGCTGCCTTCCACTTAGTTGCAAAGCGAGAAGACCAAAGAGTCGCCCACCGGAATATCCTCGACGATTTCCCGACTCGAGTGAGCTTTACCAGTGGCGCAAGGATATATCCTTGCGTACTTCCTCATCGCGCGAGACTCAATCGCTTCTTCCTCTTTCCGTCCCAGGCACCGGAGACTTTTCAATCCTCATCGCTTTGTAACTCACAAAGGACTCCTCGAGGCAGAGGGTGGATTCGGGCAAGAGCAACCATGTCGAGGGAAGTTCTCTCGTTCCTCTCGTGTCGCTTCTCGTTGTACTCAATTCCGCGAAACGATACTCTCCACAATCCAGTCTCGCTTTTCTTCTCGTCCCGCGGCACTTGTTATTTAATCTTCCTCGCCTGGATTCGACGACTTGGCTCGTTCTCATTTCATTACGTCTGCTCTAATTGTTCTTGGAAAATAATGTGTCGCGTGTGGCGAAGAACACAATACTACTGTAACCTTCTGCAGAAAATCTATTGTGGAGTTCCAATGTAGGATCCGATTCCGATCAGGATTTCTCCAGGATTCTCCAAATTTGGACTTCCTGTATAAGAATCCAGAGTTATCCTGATGTGGATTCCCCAAAATGGGATTTCAGTCATCAGGAATCGAAGTGGACGCAGATTTGGAAACGGAAACGATTTTAGGGATGCTTTAGGGATTCCCAAAAACGGAATTCCTTACAAAAATCCAGATGTCAGTTTGGCAACGGAATCAATAAATTAGTGAAGTTAGGGTCTCTTTTAGGGAAACTCAAAAAACCAGTTTTCGCAGAAATGCAGATGGATAAACATTTGGAAATTAAATCCACTTCTGAACCCAGTTGGGTATCCCAATAGGAATTCATTTTGCAAGCATTAGATCTTATTTTGGGAAACCGACTGAACATCGAACTGGATCCCAACTTCAATGCAATGGACACAGCTTTGGAAATAAAATCTACGTCCAAACCCATTTGGGTTTCCCAATAGGAATTCATTTTGCAAGCATTAGATCTAATTTTGGAAAACCGTTTGAAAATCGAACTGGATCCTGACTTCAATGCAAGGAATCTAGTCCGGATCCAGCTGGATATCTATGGAAATTTCTGCACAGTACCAAAGTCTCGCAAGAAGTGCAAAAGCATTTTTTTTTTTTTTTTTTTTTTTTTTCAAGGCGCAGCCTTTCGCTTTTAGTCCGTCCGGTCCATAGACCAAGCGTGTCCCGATCGATAGTGCCGAGAGCGTACGGTCAAAAGTACGTCGAGCTGGGCGATGGCGCGCGGCGCGAGAAACTCTCCGCGCGAGAGTAGACTGCGAATGTTGCGAGACAGGAGGACGAAGAACGAAGCGGAAGAGGGGAGTAAAATAGCCGAGGTGCAAAGGGGTCGAAGGTCGGCGACGTGCTGCCGTTCCGTCCGAGGTCTTCGGCTGCCAGCCAAAGGCTAGGAAACTCGACGGCGAGGGTACATCGAGCAGCAAAACACACCTGCCCCGTCGCACCGACGCCGACGACGACGATGTCCGAGTTGCTCGGCTCGAACTCGTTACTCTTCCCAGCGGCCACGTATATCCTTCGCGGCGTGCCGGAGCGACGTACCCATACACCGATATCCACGTGCTGCACCTATACCCGCAATTTCCGTCTGAAATATCGCTTTTCTCGGCCCGTTCGAGTTTACAATGTAGGTAGGGCGAATTTTTGACGAGCCACCAACGAACGAAATGTTTTTCAAACACTTTTACAAATTTTTAGCATATCGCTGACTATGTGTTGGAAAATGTTCAGTAACTCAAAGCTCAGTCTCAAAAAAGTGAAGAAACTTTCATCCATAAATTCGTGAATTAAATTTAATGTACAATTGTCTCTTAAAAAGTTACATTACACATCGAAAGTCGAATATCGAAATCTGAAGCCGCTATAATTGCCAAAATTATTGTACCTTTGCAATAAAATTATAGTGGATTTTTTCAATTAAAATACTTTTACAGTAAAATTAAAATAAATTATAAAAATTACTGTACCAAAAATAAATTAAACCTTGCACTTGTATATTACTTTTAGGATTCCAGTTTATGAATAAAAATGTCCAGTAAATGTGCATTAAATTTCATGTAATTTTTTACTTGTATATTAAATTTCGTATACCAGTTTATGAATAAAAACTTTCAGTACAGCATTAAATTTCAAGACATTTTTTTCTCAGCCAAAGCTGCTGCTATTGTCGCTCGAAACAACAAATACGCAAAGTTATCCCGTTCACCGAATTAAATTACGGCTTTACTTTCGATTATCGTTGGCACTGTGGATTCACGGTGCGAGTCTGCGAGTGAAAAATAAGAAACGGAAAAGTGAGGAGGCCAGGTAAGTGAAATGGCGAGGGAGGCGAAGAGAAGAGAAGAAGGCGGGTCGCTCGCGCGACGTACGAGGTGCGATCCGGCTCTTATCGAATTCTCGCACCTCGTAAGTACAGGCTTCCGTAGTGGTTGCTCGACCGCGTAGCCTGTATATAGATATTTCCTATGCCCCCATACGTGTGACTATCGTGTACCGAGAAAACGCACACAGGTAGATAGAGTCTATATATTTAGCTGTACCAACACGTTTGCAGTGCGAGTGCGCACGCGTGGGCGGATATACAACGAGGAGTACCTATCTGAAAGGCAGGGGAGCATGCGTGGAATGCGCGACCCAGACTGCCGCTCCGTACGCATTATCCTTACATTACGAGCCATTTATTCGATCAGCTATATCAGCGGAGTGCCTTCCTGCCGGAGCATCGTAAAGAAGACTTTTGTCTCTTGCCTTCCAGCAGCACAAACCTTCGTTCGCTCGCTGCTGCTGCGTCGATACTCCGCTGTGCACAATCCAAGGCAGAATACGAAGTGGAGCGTGAAGAGCTTTTCAAGTTCGAAGCGCGATATTAGAGACATTTGCTTTTTGCAGCTCGCGAAATGAAATTCGGACAAACGAGATCAGTGCTAATAGAAAATTTATAGCATTAGATTCGAAGCTAGTCAGGTCCTGGTCAGGGTCGTGTTAATGATGTTAAAGTTTGCATCGTTGGAAAGCAACGAAAATAAAAATATAAAAGAATTATTCTAACGATTCTAAAATTATTCGAACTATTTTAAATATTTTTTATGACGATTAATCTTTTGGGTTCGTTAGAACAATTTTTTATTTTTTATTTTTTTTGTGGTATTCCAACGATACAAACTTCAACATCATCCATGTTATCCCTGTCTGGCCCTGATCAGGGCCTGCTTTGGGCCGAATGTAGCGCTACAAATTTTTTACTCGGGACGCACTTTATTCTTTGATTTTGACTTGATTTTATGAACTGCTGCGCGATAAGATGTACTTTTAGGTCTCACGCGAAGCAGCAGCAGCAGAGTGAGGGACGAGTGTTTGGCGATAAGGTGATGATCGCCGCGGCGAGAAGCCGCAAGCGTGGGAGGAGACGACGGTGTCCCCTCGGCGCGATCTCTTCCAGAGTCCCTAACGAGATAAGTACATAATACGGTGAACGCGAGCCGAGCGCCGGGACGGGTTTGCGTAAGAGTGGCCCGCGACGATTCGCATCGTGAACATTGTCCACATTGCGTCGAGATTCCCGGCGCTTCCCGCAGGAGCCCTCGCGTCTCTATCGCTCTGTGATAGTGAATTCTACCATACAAAATAGTCATTGGTACCACAATTTATTGCTGGTTACACTTGAAGAGAAATTGAAAAATTTGGGACTCATCACCAGACTAGTTTATCAATCGGTGGACATGTCAGAAATTTGGGACTCAGGTCTAAACATTACTGGAGCATTAATAAAATTTGGAGAACGCTCCAACAAAGTTTAGGTTTGAGCCTAAGACTTCCAAAATGTCCACTGATTGATAAACTATAGTCTGGAGGTGTTCCCCAAATTTTTTTCTCAGTGTTCGATAATTATAGTCGAGAAAACCATAAAAGCACTGTTGGCCTCTCAGTAAAAAATATGTCGTATGGCAATGTCTACCACACATTTTTCTGGGTGATGTACTATATGTACTACACACTTTGCTGCACTCCGAACGTCGGATGCACATAGCTGCCGCGATTTCAGAGTGCACCGCGGCTGTTATAAGGCCTGTGAAGTGCAACGGGCGAGACGCGCGACAGACTCGACACAAAGAATTCGAGGCACTCCTCGCTAATAAGCCATCGTCGGTAATTGGGGATAATTGACTAATTGCTGGATTCGCCCGGCGGCTGGGCCATATAGGATCCGGTCGATACGAACTGACGTACGGGCGACGTTAATATGATTTACAAAAGGCCCCTTTTGACCCGGCTCGACCTCGCGGACCCGGACCCTGAGAATCAATTTAGCATCGAGGTCCTCTACTCTACTGCTTCTCCGCACCTCCCGCTACGACTCGTCCGCTCTTTCGTACACCGGCGGCTCGCCCAACTTGCGGATCACACACCAGCGCAGCGAGCTACGATCTCGAAACATAGTCTATACCTTGCCTGTAATTACATCCTCCCGTTCGACGCTTCAGATTCATCCATAGTGCACCGTTGGACTGCGAACACCGTCTTTGGTTAAAAAGTGCTGGCGTTAATTGCGCGGTTTTTGGCGAAATTTTTTTTTTTTCGATTTAACGAAGTTTTAAAACCCTATCCGATGGGAAATTTTCCGCTGATTCCAAATATGACCGGTTTTTGCCCGAAAAATAAAAAATTGTAGGAGAAAAACGCGAAAAACGATTTTTCACTTTTTCCCAATTTTGGCACTTCACTAAAATCGGTGTAATTTTTCTTTGGATGGATGAAATCTGGATTTTCTTTTTGCGTTCGAAAGAAAACTCTTCAACGAAGAGAATGCAGCCAAGCAGAACGCGATATCTCGATTTTTCGATTTTTTGCAGATTTTTAAAGTTGACCCTCAAAAATCGCAAATTTTTAGAAGGGGTACCCCTTGCCATTTTTTGCAAAATTGATCGAAAAAAAAATTTTCGATTTCGCAAAGTTTAAAAACCCTATTCGATGGGAAATTTCCCGCTGATTCCAAAAACAACAGGTATTTGCCCAAAAAATAAAAAATTCGAGGAGAAAAACGCAAAAAACGATTTTTTTTGCTGCCTAACTACCAAATTTCGCTCTATAAAACATCGAACTGCCTATATACACATCATCTTGGCATAGTTTTTAGCACCAAAAAGCAAACATTTTTAACAGTGTATATTTATTTTGTTCAGTCTGCGGAACAAAGTGTACGTCCGGTGCAAGAGTCGCTGCCACAAGGACACAAACGACTCTTCGTCGTTTTGTTTCAACAGCCGCGAGATTTTGTTTTATATACGCGCGTCAAAGCGTTGACATTGAGCAGCAGCAGCAACAGCGGAAAGGGCGCGTACGGGACGAAGCGTATGCAACTCATCGCGGCTGAGTTATCGCGCGAACCGTCGAAATTAATTTTACACGGGGCAACACAGGGACAACGAAAACTCGCATTCGTTTCCGTGTCTGCGCGTTACTTCCTGTCTTTTTACGCGCTTTCGCTCTCCAACATTACCATCGCCGCGCGTTTGCATCGCAGCTCTCCCAACGTTACCGCAGAATTCTCAACGCGCAATTCGCCCGACAGAACCTTCAATTTCAAATGTCCGCATATACGAATCCGCATCCACCGTCCGCTCTATCATTTCTGCTCGTTTGCGCAATATGCAATTTTTTTTATCGCTTCATTGTGCAGCACACAGTGGAAACTTTTTAGCGAAGCATTTTTTTTTGCCTTTTTTTTTGTCTCCATACAATATTTCTCATTTTTATTTCTCACTATTTGCGGTACGAGCAGCAGCCGAATCAGATGTCGTGCATTTTGTACTTTTATATCAGTGTATTCCGGACCGTTCACTGTCAAATATTATCGGTGGGATTTGACTAGCTGCGCTATGACGCGCAACGCACACCGCTTTTCCGCCAATATTATATCCCGAATTGCCTCTTGAACGTCAATATTCCTGCGCTGCATGCGAATCGCGGAAATTGTTGGTCCGACAACGCTCGACAGGTAAAAACCTCGGAGGCGTATCGTCGAACGCAATCGATAATTCATTTATACGTCGCATTAATATGATATCCGATGTTTCCCAAAACAAACACGAGCGTCTATCAAAAAACCGATCACTATATGCAATATTTCGCGACCGATCGTCGGTAAAAAAAAACTTAGTCTAAAAAGTATTTTTAAAAAATCGAGCCAATCAAAGGTGAAAAAAAATCTCTACGTGTTTTGTCTCGGAAAGTGAATCACGACCACCCGGAAATCGACTATCGGCGATTTTTCGTTTCGCGTACACGACTCGACGAATGCGATCGAGACTTGTGTTCCTGGCTGTGGCAGTTTCTATGCCTCGTGCACAGCGAAAGAAGAAAAGGGCGAGGAAGTATTGCACCGAAGTAGGTAGCTGTACCACTGAACAGTACAGAGGCCGTGATCGCATGACTCCTCGGGTGTGGAGAGCGAGCGAGAAGCTAGTATAGCGGATTGCAGTAGGATTGAATAAAGAAAGAGGGTAAGGAGCGCAGCAGATCGAGTCGAGTGTGCAGAGGGATAGTCAAGCCCGTGTGCTCTTGGACAGTTATAATTTGCAAAAATCCCCCGTCAATCGCGATAAGCGACCGCCCGATGTTTGCCAATTAGCAGCGACTCCGAGGCCTGTATTTACGGTGCACGACGGGTGTCGGCTAATGGCAAAGCCACGTCTCTCGTTTCTCGACTGTCGTCGTTGTGATCGTCGTCGTCGTCGTCGTCGTCGAGCAGCCAACGAGACACGAGTGTAGAGACTTTGAAGTGCATTCGGCTATCCTATGAGGAAGTATCCAACTGTGAATCTGGTTGCTTTCCCTCTGTATCCATTATTTTCTCTATTTTACTTCGATCTTAGACGACGAAGTATCTGAGAGCTATCGATTGACTAAGAGCCGAAGAGGTAAGTTTTTCTCCATATGCTAAAAATTCGAGAGTTAAATTAGGGAGCTGGTTGATTCCACTGACTATTTTTTCATTCCGGAGCTGAGATTGGTATTTCAATTTGTATATTGACAAACTATCCATTATTTTATATATTTTACTTCGATCTCAGACGACGAAGTATCTGAGACCTATCGATTGACTGAGAACCGAAAACGTGAATTTTTTTTTCCATATGCTAAAAATTCTAGAGTTGAATTAAGGAGCTGGTTGATTCCATTTTTTTTTAATTGCAGGATGAGACTGGTATTTCAATTTGTATATTGACAAACTTGCTCCTCAATCGTTGGCTGGAAGGTCCTCTATGGTACTTACCTGGAACAGAAAAAAAGAGGAGGAAAACATTAATTTTGTGAGCACAGAAGACAAGTTGCTTGGCGAAAAAAACTCATCAAAAACGGAACGAAGGGACGATGAAACGAAGGGAGAAGGAGGTAGGAGGGGGGAGGGGAGGGATATTGCATACGAGATAGGAGGCGACGTCCTCGACGATAGAAAGGTTGGACTTTAGTGTGGTGGAAGCTTACAAGGACTATATAGCAGTATTATACGAACAGGAAACGTAGCACTGGTAAAAGATGAGAAGTAAGCAGGGTTGGGAGCCTTGTGTGTGTCCTCGTTTACCCATGCGACTTTAATAAAAACCGCATTACACGCGTCAGGTGATTTTCGGCGTGTGTTCCGGCTTCCTTTTTGTACTACCCTATTGGTTGTATGTTGGCGACAGTGACATCATTCCCTTTGATACACCGTAGATTCGCGCTAAGCCCGTGAAAATCCGCACCGAGTCGTTCGCATATAGGGTGAACGAGTCAATGGTGGAACACCAATCAATGAAAGCGTACTTCATGAAATTCTCACCACTGCTGCAGTTGACCGCAATTCTAATAGTTATTAAACAACAAACTGCCGGTTTCCCAACGACCAATCAACGGCCAAATAAATCGTCGAAAATTGATGTTCCAGTTTTTTAATAGAGAGACCAGACAGCAATGTTGGCCTCATACATTTCGGTAGTAGAGAATTTCAGCGTCGAAACCGAAACATGCAATTCAATATTAAAGTACTTTTAACACACCCTATTTATTCATGAGAGTATAAATTCCCAACGCGTTCGCGAATTTTGTAAGCATTAGCATATATTAAAATGATCCAACGAACAGTAGTAACATTGTTTGAGGTTTCATGTCCCATGTGCAATATAATTATAAGTAGGGGCGTATAATAAACCGAGCACTACGGAATAATTCTGCAGGATCAGGTCTTCTTGGAAAATGTTCGGAGGCTTGTAAAATAAGAGGTAACAAATTCTGTTTACTATTTACGTCGTACAATGAATTCTTGAATGACAAAATTTCGCGACATGACTCCTACATTTTCTCCTTCCTCCTTTCCCCTTTTCCTTCCTCTCTCAGCAACCTCACAGAGGAAGGGACAGGGAAAGGGGCGACGAGGGCAAAAGTGCGTGTCGCGATTCGTGACGCGGCAGGAAGCTGCAGGGACGAAAGCTCATCGGTGCGGAAGAGGGCGGTTGAGGGTGGCAACAGAGACAGAGGTATTTCATCCCTTCAGCGTAGCAAAAGGTCGGCTTCGGGTTACAATTGGGACGGGTTGCGATGTACGCATGGCGTGGTACCGCATTAATATACGAGGAAGCCTGGAAATAAGACGAGAGGAACCGGAGGAGGGGGGTGGGGAGGGATGAGGGTCGTGGGACTTAAAGCGTTTTCAAGTTTCCGGAAGCGTGCGAACTTCTCGCGCGGAGACAAGAGTTGCTTCCAGGGTAATTTCTCGGTGCACACGGCACCCAGTGGCACGAGAGCGACGACGACGAAGACGGCCCGAGGAACTCAACGTCCTTTCGGTGGCCCCGGGGCCTCCTATAACAGCCCCGGCTAGTCCACCACTCGTACCGTCTGCGCGCGTTTGCCAAGCGCGAGAGACCGGCTACCCACTTTCCGGGCTGTACAGATCGTCCGCCTCACTCGCGCGGGTTATTAGCATTTTATCCATTTATCTCAACCCTGTGTGCCTCGCGCATAGAGAACCCAAGGCACTCCTGGTACACTTGGTCCCTTATGCATAACCACGCGTGCATAACACGGTCGCGCGAGGATCAAAAAGTTTTCGTGCTATAAGCTCCGAGCTCTTTCACTCTTTCGGTCTCTGTCTGGCTTAGCCTCTCGTGAAATATCGCTTTGGTAGTTACTCAACACTGTATCATGGAGGTATCGTTACATTGCCTGCGAAAAGTTCAATGTAGGTTAAAAGTCGATACTTTGAAAAAATAAATTTCGTGACCCCGATTTGGGCGGTTTTCGGCCCGGCGGCCAGATCTACGATTTCTGACAAACTGATCCGCCAAAATTTTTTTTTTTTAAATCAACTAAAAAAGGGTCGTAACCAGTGTTTTCAGGGGTAGAATATGCGACTTGAGAACGATGGTATAGGTTAAAAGTCGATATTTTGAAAAAATAAATTTCGTTACCCCGATTTGGGCGGTTTTTGGCCCGGCGGCCAGATCTACGATTTCTGACAAACTGTTCGGCAAAAAATTTTTTTTTTCAAAATCAACTAAAAAAGGGTCGTAACCAGTGTTTTCAGGGGTAGAATATGCGACTTGAGAATGATGGTATAGGTTAAAAGTCGATATTTTGAAAAAATAAATTTCGTGACCCCGATTTTGGCGGTTTTCGGCCCGGCGGCCAGATCTACGATTTCTGACAAACTGTTCGGCAAAAAATTTTTTTTTTCAAAATCAACTAAAAAAGGGTTGTAACCAGTGTTTTCAGGGGTAGAATATGCGACTTGAGAACGATGGTATAGGTTAAAAGTCGATATTTTGAAAAAATAAATTTCGTGACCCCGATTTGGGCGGTTTTCGGCCCGGCGGCCAGATCTACGATTTCTGACAAACTCTTCGGCCAAAAATTTTTTTTTCGAAATCAACTAAAAAAGGGTCGTAACCGGTGTTTTCAGGGGTAGAATATGCGACTTGAAAACGATAGTATAGGTTAAAAGTCGATATTTTGAAAAAATAAATTTAGAAAAAATAAAAAATTGTAACAAACCAATTTTCTTAAATGACTGTAATGATATATTTTATGACGTATTATTTGGACATGTGACACCACTTTGAAATTTGGTAGACATCGTAATAGTACTGTCATATTTTTATGTACTGTACTATAGTGCATTACACTGTACGTATATATGTAGACACACGTACTTCGTCCTTGACACCAGCCCGGGGATATTAAATAAAGAGTCCCCTTGGTCCCGCGGGAACCCGGAGGCCAACCCCGTCTTTCGCATTTCGCTTCCCCTCCGATTCACTCTCTCTCCCCAGTCTGGAAAGATACGGCTCCTTCTACTTCGAAGGTACCCTGCTTGCCAACCAACGTGTCACTTGGTATTACAGCGTTCCATTCGTGCCAAGTTACCCAATATTTAGTCTTACGGGTATTAGACTCCAACTACTATATATATCTATACATAGACAGAGACAGAAATGAGCATTTGAGCGTTATCATCAAGCAGTGGATTTTACGGAAAGTAACTCGATAAGCCGTTTCATCTCGGTCGAAAGAAGGAGCAAAGGAGCTCGAATAAGAATAGAAAGTGGGCGTAAGTGACTCGGAAAAGCTGTTGAGCAGTGGAAGTTGGAAGGGGGGAGGGGGAGGAGGGTTCTGCTGCCGAGGAAAGAGAGGTGTGAGAAAGAGCGTCGTATTAGAAGCGTCGCGGTTTGATGCCGAGGGAAAAGCGAGAAAGGGGTGAGAGAGAGTGTAACTTGTTCGCCAGCAGGCTTAATCGCGAAGAGAACTTTGGTAATGGCCGCTTGGAAAGTGCTCCGCGAATGAGGCTAATGCCTTCTCTCGCGCGCGCGGGGCTTTCGCCTCCGTTACCTCGCATTAAAACTTGGACAAATATGGTAGACCCCGTCCGGCTTGGAAGCGAACACAGAGCTTGTCGCGGAAAATGCGAGCTTTAAATATTCTCCGGTGTAATGTGCGTCGTTTCTTGGGTAACACGTACTTTGGATAAACATATAAACCTAATTCGGAGACTCATCTGGGATTTTTGTGACGTGAGTGCTGTCATCAGTGATGGCAGTACTCCAGCATAGTGCGTTAGTGCACTTTGCGAACAGCCATGTATTAGGGTAGATGTTAGGGTGGCCACTGTACCGATTGTGGCCATTTTTATTATTTTATTACAAATTATTTTTTTCGTATAACAAAATGTTGATTGTTGGAAAAAAAAATCATATTAATACACTGAATGGTCGACTGGATGATTTTTTTGGTGCGATTAAATATTATGTTTTATTCGTTTGAATGTAATGCCCACAGTTGGCACTAAGGTGGCCAAAAACGTTTACCCTAAAAGTGCTTTTTCGACGGATCTCGTCGACTTTCAGAAGCTACGCTCTAACCAATGTCGATGGTGCTCCCGTTTTGCTGGTAGCAATGCAACCTAGGCTAGGTTGCAAGGTTGGGTGCATGCAATGCCATCGACTGCATGCCATAAGCGCGTCAAGGAATCCCGTCGTCCTCCCATGAAGGGTGATCGGACTTGGCCGATGATCGGCCCAATCTCAGTGCCGAGATTGCCAACATTGGCATATGATATTGGCCCGATCATCGGCCCGAGTCTCGGATGATAAGTCCGGCTCGATATTGGCAACAATAGTTGGCCGAGTATCGCGTACGAGGATCGGCCGAGTATCGGTCTTTTTGTCGGCCGACATTATCGGCCGTATAAATTTTATCAAAAAATAATTAATTGTACTTATTTAATCAAGTTATCCTGCACTTTTAATTACATATTCCGTCTCTGATGCATTTTAATCGCTGAAAAATGTTTAATTTTTTTTACATTGTCAGGAATCGAACCTGGGACCTTTGGGTTGTTGCGCTGCGCCTTAGCTCACTCGGCCATTGCGATCATGTCATTATACATTTCTTTTTGTCTATTTGATCGACTAATGTAAAGTATCAATTTGATGTACTATCTACAGCACTTACAGAATTATATGACTGCGTCTGATGCGGTATAAATAAATCACATTCAATAATCTTTCACGGAAATCAACAATTAGTGAGTCAATACAAGGCCGAGCATTGGCCTAATATCGGCAAGCCAACAATTGGCGAGTCAATACTTGGCCGAGCATTGGCCTAATATCGGCAAGCCAACAATTGGCGAGTCAATACTTGGCCTAGCATTGGGTTAATATCGACAAGCCAACAATTGGCGAGTCCATACTTGGCCGAGCATTGGCCTAATATCGGCAAGCCAACAATTGGCGAGTCAATACTTGGCCAAGCATTGGCCTAATATCGGCAAGCCAACAATTGGCGGGTCAATACTTGGCCGAGCATTGGCCCAATGTTGCAAAGTCGATAATCGTCACCCCAACATTGGCCCGAGTATTGGTCGTTTCAGCTTTATCGGCAGAACCTACATGGGCTTTCTCACTCTCCCGCCAATATTACACTTTGCTCGTAGTACACTATCGGCGAGCCGGAGACCGGTAATTGGCTGCGCAGTGCCTTTTACGTAGGCAAATTGTGTTAATAAATCGTGTCAGGGGGCAGCATGGCCCATGTTGCACGACCAGGTCGATGTAATTTACAAGAGGGGCGCTCGCGAGGTGGCGATAATTAATTTATACCAGGATCTCCGCTGGTATATGGGACACCCTACGTTTTCCTCTGGCCAGAAGCCACCTTCGCAACTTTTTCACTATACGCCTTTTTCGTGCAAGGCAATTATCGTCGAACGTGTCAATGAAATTGATCGTGGAAAGAAATTGTGCAACTCGACCTTCTGTCGCTTTGGGTCTGTTTTGTATCCAGACAAAGCGGAGCATCCGCCTACAAGACACGTCCGTTGTACCTTTTAGCTTCGAACTGTCGTTCGGAGTCCACGTAAAACTTTCTCGCGAATTGAGGGTTATCGCGTTACGATATTTTCCCTCGACGTCGCATCGAGCATACATAACGTATGAACGTAACGGTACTATACGTGGAACGTATAGTACATAGCGGTGCAACGAGTCTTTCCGCCACCCCTTTTGCCCCCGAGACGTTCGCCGAGCGCCGACGTCATATATTATTATATCGTCGATCCGGCAAGAAAATATATATAATATAAACGGCAAGCGAACGCGACAGAGTAGGGCACCGAACGTCAGCGGCAGTGTTGGCCCCGGCTCGCACGATAAATGTTTTGCCCATGTTTTTCTCAAGCAACGTATACAACGATATGATTCATTGGACGTTGCCGGGCTTCGCAGGAAATTTACGGTTCCGGATTGTGCTGCGTGTCCCACAAGGCTAGCGACCTAAAAGGTTTTTTCGTTTTTCGTGTTCGCAATAAGCCTCCTGAGACTGTAACCATTTTTTTGTGTAATGCGCTTTGCCTTTTTGTTGTAATACTATTCGCATCAACCGCATGACAGGATTATCGATACTTTGGAGGGGAATCGGAGGGTCAAGGGAAAACAAAAATAAGAGGAAGCTATGTTGAACGCTATATGCTCAGAGCTGGGATGATGGCTAATATCGTATTTCGATTTTGATCCCTCGACGTTAAAAGCCGACTTGAAAATGTAACTCGCGTATATCGAAGCAACTGTCTATCTCGTTGTCGATTAACACGCGGTAATAGAATACCGTAGGACCGAAGCTCTCTGGCGATATGCGTTGAGTATCGAGTTTCTTGGCAGGGATCGTGACCCAGAGGGTTGAACCTTAGGGTGAGACGAAAGAATTTAAAATTGCCCCCTCCTTGCATCCTACCACATATAGAGTATATGCCATTGCCAATATAGGTCCTGGCTAACCCATTTGCTTCATATTATCAAACCAGGTTACATTGCCTGACACTTACAACGGATATAAGTGTGAAGGTAGTGTCAAATACGTAGGTAAAAAAAAGTGAGGATCATGACGTGGAATAGTGAGAAAAAAATACAATTTTAATGAACCGGACGATGAATTTTTATTACAGCGTCAGCCAAGCGAAGTGGACGCGGCCAACCACCTTCAGCACCATTTGTCCAACCCAAAAGTGGTCAGGTCAGGTTTTTCTTCCACAAATTCTGAGATCTCTACCACAGTCGCGTTTATTCCTACTAGACTCTGTGGTTGGGTGGATAAAACCATCCAAAAGCCAGGCTACCACCTTCTAAATAGAGACATTTCAGGAGGCGAAGAAGCGGAGGAAAATGTGCCAGGATAAAGAGGTGTACCGAACCGAGGGTTGGAATAAGACGGAGATAGTCCGAGTGACTAGCCAGCAGCTATATACACGTGACTATACCAGCGAGCCACCTATACTTACCACAGTGAACCGTAAGGAATGGCTCCTTTGCGCCTCACAGAGCCGGCGAGTTAATAAAGAAATATACAAGGTGACCAGCCAGGGCATTTAATATCAATTTGCTAGTGAGCGCACCCCTCGTTTTGCGCGCCCCTTAGTCGCGGGTAGCGTAGCTGAGAGTCTACTCTTACCCGCGGGGGTTGATGGCGTTGCCTGGTTGGCTGGCCGGAGCTCCTTTCGCTTGGACGACGGGGGTCGCTGTCGCTCGACGGATCTCTCTCCCTTCTCTGTATAGATGCTTTCCTCGCGTCGGAAGAGGCTTGGAGAAAAAACGGGAGAAAGCGAACATTGCCAGGAGAGAAAGAGGGGTGCGGAAGGAACCGTAGCCACTACGGGCAAGCCCTGACAGGAAAATAAAGGAAAATTAAGGGAGGGAAAAGAATGGGGATATAAAGCGCGCGAAGGGCGAAGGGAGAATGGCTGCGATAGGAATTTCGAGGTGGATTTTCAGAGCGCGAGTGAACCCAGGGAAAGACGCCGCGAAAGTGCCAATGGGGGAGAAGAAGAAAGACTGCCGTGAGACCAGGAATGCACCGCAGGGGTTAGCCACAACCTAGTCGCCTACCCTTCGCGATGACTTTAACCAAGGGTTTTTGTTTCACTCTCGCTGGCGAAATTGTTAAAAAACCTGAAGGGAAGAAAAGAGACTCATGGTGTCGTCAATGAACGTGACTCTGATTACTTCTCTTCCGTGGCAACATAGTACCTTCATTGCTGAATGTGGGGAGGATCGTTTTGTGGTGCGAAAAGATCGGAGTCGTGATTACAAGCTAACTGTTATTAGTGATGCGGATGATGCTTTGGTGCGATTAAATCATCTCTCTCGTAAATAATCGTTAGATCCGGTGTGGTAATTAAATAGGTCAGTAGTAATTCCATTTATCGTGGGAGGCGAAGGGTGGATGAGGAGTTTGGAAAACAGCGCAGGATGAGATATAGCGACGGAGTACCGCCTGCGTCTTAATAAACTCGGCGTACACTCTAAGTTGATCCACTTTTCGAAGGAGACAAAGAAGAGGAGATCTACGCAAAATACCGAAAGCTAGGAGCGAGTGCAGCAAGCGTTCGGTTCTTGTTAAATTGAAAGCAATATGCAACGCTCTTAGCCAAGAGAAGACCCCTAAAGCAAAAGCGAAGAAACAATGTTATTAATTTCTGTGGAAATCTGAAGCAGTGCACTATCAAACTTATCTGCTCTGGGTTTGCTGCTTTCGGACATCTTTCAGCGATACATTCGTTGCGTCATAGCAGAAGTTTAATTATGTATTCAACATGTACAATTATGGATAACGTGACTTCGAGGACCCGTGGCAAGAACTAATATAGAGCTTCTGATCCAATGTTCACAATATCCTTAGTTAGAGCTTCTCGGCTACATTAATTAGGGACGTATTAATGAGACGCTCAACCACCATGAAATTCAAACCTATGAATAATGATCATCGGTTTATGACGTATATACTATTTGGAGATCTATGGTTTCAAGAACTCCTCACTATACAGTGACATACAATGCACTGGATTATGTTTGGAAACGTGACGTCTATAATTGAATATATTTCTGCTGTTCACGAGAATACCGCAAATTTATAATTAACCGAGTTTCAAATCAAACATATGCATTGAATTAACAATGCAAACGCCACGAATCATTTTAATAGTTAAAAATGACTGATATATGACATTATAATAATTGACCAAGAACGCAATCATGCAACCTGCATAAATGCAGCTTCAGGCATCGATGAATAGCAAAACTCGTGAATTGCTAAATACTATCAAAAAATTAAAAAATAGGTAATTTACTATTACCTACCCCTTTACTTTTACCCCCCCCCCGTTTACTTTTTATTTATTTTTAGGGGGTTTACTGCGACAGTAAGATCAAATGTTAACACGGTGTTAACATTTCATTGGCACTGGGTACGTTTATTCCCAGCGGAATTTCTATCTGGCTGTTCCAGTACTTTAAGGGTCCTCTAAATATTTCAAAAGCCATCGGACGACGCAGATACATAGCCAGTGCGACTCCGGAGAGACTGTTTCTCGTACAGTTTTTCCTGGGTTTGCGTGTAATTGATTCCACGACCGTCCTCTTCAAGTCCAGAGGGACTGTGTACACGACCCCTCTTTACGATCATTCTCGTCGTCGCTTTCCCACCATATGACATCGAAAAGCACGCGAAAAACTGGCGACTGCCCACTGGAGCTTTTACGAGTGAACAGTACGTACGTCGTCGCAGGTCCTCTCGGTGTCGTCTCGTTTTTCCGCAAACGGATAGGTGCTTACTGCGTCGTTTGGCCGCGGAAACACACCCGACGCCCCGTTATTTCTGTTTCTTCCTCGTTGCTTTTTTTCCTCCACACTCGTTTCTTTTGCTATCATCCTTTTTGCTACGTTCGTTCGTGTGCTTTTATTTTTATTTTTTTGCCGTAGTTTCCTCGCCGACGCGTTTACAAGGCGCATTGCAGCAACAACGTGGTGACCTCGCGCCTGGAGTGGAACTCGAACGAGCGAATAGCTCGCCGCCGCGGTTTTACGACCCTACTACCGGTGAAGTACAGCGAACGGACCGTCCTGAATGACTTCGCGAGAGCAGAAATTTATTCAGAGTGGCTGGTATTAGACCTGAGGGGCATATGACATGTAAACATCGGATTTTAGATGGGTCTGGATGAGGTGTCATATTAATACTTATAGTACCAAAGCCTACCAAATCTCAGCGGATGTCGATTCACTCCTATAAGTAATCATAATTCACCGGAAGTAATCGTTGCCCATTGCAGTTAATCGTGAATCGATGTGACGATGCACGAACCGTGATACGTTGACGACAGAATCGTCAACGTGCTTCCCCTCAGGGATATAGTGACGTCGTTGTCGTTGAGATATTTGCCTCCGTCATCCATTCTTCACTTTCCCCGCTCAGCCAACAAAGGATTTCAGCCCCCGAGGCGCGCGGTGAAGAGGCTAAGAACCGGAAATCAGGGGGCCGAGACCGTGCGGAAGACATCCCGAGCCTCTGGTTTCCGGTGGGCTTTGCCGATATTTTCATTCGAGCGAGGAAAAGCACGAAGAGAGAATATTATGAGAATCCACCCTCGGAGCTCTTCGAGACGATGTCGCGCATACAATTCGAACTAATAACTTCGATGGCAAATTGGCCTGAGGCTGACTATCGGTCGATGAACTTTTTTTTTCCTTTTCCTTTTTCCTCAAGACCTTCACTCGATTGATTGTCAGTTTTCACCATTTCCCTATCACATTCAGGTCTGATCAGACTCCATTTTATTCTTCAATTTTATTCCGTGATTATATATTCTCGGTCCAACAATCAGTCATGCGGTATTACAAATTACATCTTACTGCAGAGTAGATTTGTATTCTCTGCCAATAGCCAATTTAATGTTTTACGCTGTATATAGATATATAACGACCCACTTCGGTGATGTACTTACCAATCGATATCGCAGTTACAGTTTATTCAACAGTTCAGTTAGCCCGTTTTACATCTTGAATACACTACGCGGAAGGAAGGAGGCGATCACCGGCGTAGGATGGAATATTGAGTTCCTGGGGATGAGTAGACTAACGGAAAATTATCGATTATCTATCTCGACGTTGTGTGCACGACTATCACAGTACGAATATAATCCAATCGAACAAAGCCTTCAGACATAGAACCATGGAAAATACAATGTCAGTCCAAATGCTTTAAAAAGGTGTTATTCGTATACACAAAACAGGAGATACAAAAAAGACGTCAGTTTGTCTGGCAAACCACAGAAGTGTCAAGGAAAATGAAAAATCTAAAAAACCGAGTATACAAGTGCAAAGCATTTATCTGAAAGGGGGAAAAAAATGGTTCTCGTAGAACGGTAGCGGTTCTGGTTATTTCCCAAACAAAACGGAAAAGCAAACAAAACGTAGCTTCCTCCGACGGTGAATCAGTTGGCTGTTGGTAAAATGTACACGAACTACGGCAATATCCGGCGGGCTATTGGTGCCCGGTGTATCGGGACCTGTGGGCTAATTAATCTCGGGGCGGAAGTAGCCCCGTGCATTCCGGTGGGGCTCCAGGGAAAAATATAACAGTTATAAAGCGCGATAACGCAATACCTCCGCACACCCAACGTTTCTCTAATATACGTACTGGGTTAATGTACGAACTAACGAGACTCTCCCCGGAGGAAACAAACAAAAATGCCGGCGAATTGCGAATGCACGAAAAGGGACTGAAAAAAGTTTCGCTGTTTCCATCCAACATCGCGAGACGTTAACTGGCTTCTGTGTTTTTTGCATCTCCCAATGAATACCGCGTGAAAAGAGTATAATTGCTCGTTTGCTGTCAGATGTTGAATGAGATTTTTTTAAATAAAAAATATACATATACACTAAAAAAAATTAATAGTTGTGATTACCAATCGTTAGTCAGAGTTACCAATATTTTGGTAGATCGAACCAATGATTTGTAATCACAACTACTAATTTTTCTCAGTGTATCTTCTATAGAAAGAGAGATGTATCTTTATTCTTCTAAGATATTCGAAGAGATTTCAGATCGTAAGTCTATTTCGCCGTAACTCAGTGCTTAGGACGTTGAAGCCTGAGGGCAAGGGAAAAGAATTTTGTCACTGGTTATAAGACACTTTTCTTTGAATAAAGGTGCGAACAGCTTCTCTCGAGCCTCGAGGTATTTCATCGTCTCCTAGTCGCCCTTTTTTTGCCGTATATAAGGGGCTTCGCGATACGTGCTGATACAATTGCTACGTGTCGCCTCGCGGTCTTAAAATTGTCTTCGATTTTTATGCCTCGCCCATTTTTCCAACAGTTCGCTATTTCTTTTCTCCCGTTCGTCGATGGTTCGCAAGGCTCCGTTTATATCGAAAATATGACGGAGCCGGGGAATCGAACATAAAAATTCGTCGCTCGGCAAGCAGCCCAAGTATACCCACTTGATATATAGGAAACGATCGTAAAAAAAGTGATCTCACAGTTGTTCTCGCGCAGTGGCGGTTCGACAGCTCCGGAAGTACAAAACAAAACGATGCCCCCGTCGGGATGACTCCGCTGCCTGCGGAAAAAAGAGAGACAAGTCCGCGGTGCAACCGGAAGTTCGCGAAACTTTGGAAAACTATCGCATTTGAAGGGAAGATAAGATCGTATAATAAAACAATTGAATTCCGGACGAACGAGCATCGTTGGGTGTGTTTCGAGGGTGATGGAAAATTCTTTTTAGCCGTTGTCTTCGCCGAACCATCCGACGACCCTTGTTTTTGGCGTCGTCTCGACTGGAGCTCTATTGTCGTGCGATAAAACCGACGAAAAATAGCACTTTCCTCTTGGACCAAAAGCATTGTTCTGCGATTGCCTGTTGCTCGATGCTTGGCACAGAAAATCGTCTTGCGTTCTATCGTTGTTGATAGGAAGAAAAGAAAAAGATCGACTGATTTCCTCAGCCCTAAAACTGTTTGGTTACCATTATTTCTGTCCTCAACAGAATTTTTTTAGAGAACTAGGAAAAATGATGGAGGTTAGCCATCGAAGGAGGCTACCTCAGCACGTGGTAATAAATGGTAGGCATACATTTTAAACCATAGCACTTTGCACCCATCAAAGTTCCAGCATCGCTTAACCCTAATCGCACTTCGAACGCGCTCGAAAAGTGCGAAGGAAATTGAAACTGCTGGGAACACTACAGCCACGAAATGTCGGAAAAGAGCAGACGAACATGAAAACAGATACAGGGATAAACTTTTCACGACCATTACAGCAGTTTTAAAGACTGACAGAGAGAAAGACAAAGAGACAGAGACAAACTCGCAGGTCGATGAAAAGGCGAATAATGGCGGCCGTAAATTCTTTACCGCGAGTTCCCCTGAGCCACCTCTTCCCTCTTTTCTACACTACTCTTCACGTTTTTCTATTCCTTCGTCGCCGTCGATGTCGTCCATTCCTCAGCGTTGAATCTCTAGCGGAGCTCGCATGCTTTCTCTTTCTCTCTCTTCCCATGGCTCTTTATCATCATATTTTCCTCCCTCGTTCCAAAGCCCTCTCGGTCTTCTCGCCCCCTCGATTATTTCCCCCTTTGCCATTCTCTTTCAATTATAGAGCTGGGGTGCATTAATTGCTCGAGCTCTGTGCTCTATACCTACCGCTGTGGTATCGCGGGTACGGCTCCACTGGCCTCAACCCGCACCCACTGCCTGTACCGACTCACCCCTTGAACCCTGTGTACACGCGTACCCAGCTATATCCTCCTTTGACGCAGTCACAACAGACGATACGCTTCGTTTCCTGTGCGGAAGACTCGTGAAATCCTTTCGGTAACCGGCAGCAGCAACCCTGCTCTCTGTTCTGCGTTTACGTTGTACTACCCCTATTCGTGAACCTCGTTAAGGCATTCAAACGCAACTTCGACGGAACTGATGTGTGATTCTTGTCCCAGCGACACAAGAATCACCAAATTCTCAGTGGCAAAAAGGGTCTTCGGATGCATTTTCTGCAGTGGAATTGAACATTAGTAGTAGTAAAGGTTTTTAAGTAAATTGTTTTTTTTTTCCTTCCAATATTATCGTATATTAATGTTGTATTATTGTTGTATTATCAATGGGTCATCGACCGAGGTCCTTTAGCCCTTGAACATTATTTTTTAAGGTTTTAGTAAGTATAAAGTAATAAGTATACAGGGACAATGCTCTAAAGGAAAATCCTAAAGAATGAGATGTCTAAGTCAACATGATCAGATTCTAACCTAAAATGGTCGATGGTCTGTAAAACGTCGAGCAAAAAGTGATAAAGTTTCTCAGAAGACGATCGATCTAGCGTCAGCTTCGGAAGACGATGGAAACGAGAAAGGGTTGGAAGAGGATGCGACCTCGTCGTGCAATGACTCGTGAGCTGAGCAAGTGAAATCACGTACTACTCTGTACCGAGGCCGATGACGCAAAGAGGAATCGAGGACAGAGGCAGAGGAGGAAAACGTTACCCAGTCTAAAGAGGAGCTCTCGCCGAGTGATATAGCGAAGAAGCAATCGAGAAACCGGAGGGGGGTCAACACAGATTCGATTGTAAGCTTTACGACGCTAAAGCACGGAAGACGGAGGACCTGTTCCGTGGAGGCTCTTATCCTTTCTCGTTTGTGCGAAGGGTAAAGGAGAAGGTCCGCGTCTCTTTGCCACAGATGCGGAATAGAAGACCGCCGCCGGAATGAGTTCTTCGTGGTCGTCGTGAGCGCCGCTTCAACCAGACCCACTCGAATTTCCTAACATTCTTCATTCCTAGATGCTAGGGATCCATCGTACGTGAAATTCGATTTATCGACGGGGTAAGAGGCATCGGGATGGTGCATCAAATTCGTCCAAGTGCAAACGTATTTTCCTCGACGCAGCCTTGGAAGCCTCGAATCCGCTAAGAATATCCTCGATGCGCTGAGTTCACCTTTTCGAAGACACACACAACCAACTTGAAGACGTTGGAAGCTCCCAGGATTTGGGTGTCATCGTTATTGCCGTCCTCAGCAGAATTTTCCAAGACCTCGGTGAAGAACTTTCGGATGGTTTGCCGGATGCCCAATTTAAAAATCGATGAGACTCAAATGGTAAGTCATTTATTTAATGGGAAGACCCACGGAACAAGGAAAAATGCCTGCGTCGCAATAATTCCTACGCTCGCACAGTGGTATCTCTTTTACAGAAGAAATAACGAAAAAACAAACCTACTTCCGTACATTCTGCGAACGTGTATAATATTTAGATGCATGCAGACACACCGTACGTGTATTTACACAACGTGGTTGGCTAGTACGGTACGAGCTTTTGCGGGGCTAGCGCTAATGGCCGATAAGATTTTATCGGCTGTCACTGGTTCACCAGCTATATCTTCCAAACACCCATTACGAGGCTTTCATCCTCTTTCAGCCGGGGTGTGTTGTTGCCGTTACTGGTAATCGCGGCTTTTCCAAGCTCTATATTCGCAGCAAAACCACCGTACGTTCGAACGCTCCCCGATGGCTTTTCTGTCGTAGTTTTCCATCGGTACATTCGTAATACAGGTATCGCGAAACACGAAACGAACGCGTTATTTGTAGTGTCTCCCGGCGGCATCGCTCCGTGTATACGAACCTATCGTGGCGCATTAATAATTTATAACCTTGGCGCTAAAAGAGATACGACCATCGACGAGGCACGATCTTCGCGCGAGAATCGTGACCGATGATAGCATCGTTTTGGCTCACTATGTATGGAAACATGGAAAAAAGTGTGAGCGCGTGTCGAACCCCTTTAGGGTTTCCTGCAATTCGTTGGCAAAGGCAGAGCTTCGATGACAGACTTCATATTGGAAATAGGGTAGCAAATGAAAAAAAAACACCTGGAACGCTGGAAGATTAACGGACTTGGCGGATGAAAAAAGTTACCGGCGGTCACGCATTGCCACTGGCATCCTGGAATAGTGGAGGGAGAAAAACAGACGATAAGGGATGAAGGAAAATGAAGGCGCCTCTCGCGGGACGCTTGTTAATAAAGCTGCCCGGCGCGGACAACTGCTTGCCGACAGTTCGTGAGAATTATCTTTTAAGAAAACTCATCGCAGCTCCGTTCTCTCTGGGATATATATCCGAGGTGAGGAAAAGTGAAAGCCAGCAGCAGCGCCATCCGTCGCAGCTCTCAGGAAACTTTTTCCTCGTCCAGTTTTGATGAAACGTGGCTGTCGCCTCACTCCCTCTTCCTGATATTAGCCAGTGGGTAGTATGGAGCGTCCCGAGAGTGGTCACGGAATTGTCGAAGGGTCGGAGGAGCGTTGGCCAAACTTTAATTGGGAATTTCGGTTAATCATGGTGATCGACACGTCGACCAGTGAAATCGCTCCGCACCAACTTCTGTGTCCTTCCCTTATCCAGTCGACGAAAGCGATTTCCGATATTTTAGCAAAACCGTTAAGACTCGCTCGCGTCGTCTGTCGTTACTTCTGGACTATGCGAACCGTAGGATATCCACACCCAAACCTATCCACGTACCGAAACCACCGAACCAACCCTCTTCCTGTGCTCAAACCCCATCCCTATTGCTCCGTGTTCCCGTCGGTTTCGAATGGTTGAGCAACGAGACGATTGTAATTAAAGTTCAGCCCTTTGCTTCTCACTCTTCCATCTCTCCGTCACTCCGACTCTTTCCCTCGCTCTCTGATTTTATTCAAGGACCCTTTCCCGCCATTTCTTCTCATTCCCCGATATAATTAGTTTCCACTCCCTCGACGAAGTCGGTGCACTTTCTCCAACCTTCCCTATCGATATTTTCATCCCCTCCTCCGACGACGCATATAACACCGTCGCTTGGTTGCGGTGAAATTGACTCAATTGTTGCAATCAATTCTACAAAAGCTTCGCAGCTGTACCTTTTAGAACCTAAGTCATCTTCACCATACGGAAGCCATCGCATTGCGACCCTATACCAAAGTGGAAAGGGCCTTCCACTTTCCCGCCATCTCTTTCTCTCTTCAAGGTTCATAAAACGTTAGCAACACCGAGCAAGCTTTTGTGGGCTTGCAGCCACGCGGCTCGTTCGCTCGAAAACGGGGATTCAATTACGATCTCGTGCCTCTGGGGCAAAGTTAACAAAACGGTCTGTACGGCCTGATTCTCCGCTACTATTCGCCCTTTCGCTATTTCTGTATTCTCTCCTGCGTTGGAGCGTTCAACATCACTTCGTCCTCTTCGCACCCATTGTCTTTTAGCCTCTCTTTAAAGCGTCGTGCGCTTAACGCCCGAACGCTTTATCAGTGTAATGTGTATCACACGAGTGCCATGAAAATTACCTTTACCTATCCTTGTTTCACAGCTGTATACCTGAACAGTGCGAATTTGCGAAGACGTGGAAAAATGGAAGAGCTGTTTTACCGACAGCAGTGACATTGGAATGGGGTTGATGTACCCTCTACATTCGCATTTCAGTTGGCGAGGACTTTCCATCCACGCCAGTCGCCAAACCAATTGGCTCGGAGGATCTGACGGATTTTATGCATTGCGCGGTACTCGAAACCCTCTCCTCTCTGCTCACGCCCACGTGGCTTCCGGCCTCTTCGCTCGAAGCTGCGAATTTATTTGCTCGATTTCGAAACAAGTGCTCGGCGCGACGAGAGAAGATAAAGGGGCTGAAGGCTGGATTCGATTGGCCGGGAGGAGGGAAACGGTGACGAGAAGCATTTATACATCAGACCTGTAAAGGGGGCTGCTCTCGATCACCCTGTCTATTTTCATACCAGACACCCCCACTGCCGCGGTTCCCTCTCGCTGAAAATTACTTAATATTCCGGCGGTGTAAGGCCTCCTGAATAATCGTCTATCCGGCCACGCGCCCGAGCACCTCGAGTACAACACACTGCGTTCCGCCCGACACTTCGGTGGTAAGGGCAGACAGAGGGGAACTTGTACATCGAAATTTCATTGCCCGGCATACGTGCCCGGGAATTTTTATCGGTGAAGAAATCCGCCTACTGTACAACAAGCTGAAAAGAAAAAAATATAAAATAGATTCAAAGTAATACTACAGTTGGAAAATGAACAGAGTCCAATTTTCTGAAGAGCTGTAGGCGATAGGGTTATTTTGATACGAGATAGATTTCAAAACTACATTTTTTAAACTTTTAATTTACTGCAAGATACTGTCGATTTAAAAACTAAATTTTTTTAACTTTTAATTTACTGCGAGATACCGTAAATTTCAAAAACAAATTTAAATTTTTAATTTACTGCGAGAACCCGTAGATTGCGAAACTAAATTTTTCAAACTTTCAATTTTGTGGCAAACCGCAGAACCGCTAAAAAATGCATCGACCTCAATAAAATCCAAAGTTATTCCTGAAAAAACCTACGACCACTAATTCAATGGGCTCTGAATATTGCATTGGGCGCCCTTTGGCAAGAGAAAAAAAATGAAGGCAATAAAGCACGCGCGTCAATTGTTCGACATGCAGACTGCGGGGGCACACACGAGCGGAAAGGCGTCGGGAGTAACGATACGTGCTAATTATTGTGGCGTCGTTTTAGGTGGAAATGCGAGAGACACGATCGCGAGCGAGGTCGAGTGTATGCTAGAAAAGTGGAAACGAGTGGAAGTCACGGCTTGGTGCCGATGAGGGAAGCGGCAAGCCTCCTGGCTTGGGTGGTTTACGTATGTACGAGCACAGAGAGAAACTAAAAGTGTATTAGGCGAGTCTCGCGGGGGGTGTAAGGAGGACGAGGATCGAAGGTTGGATAGCCAAGCCAGGGGTGCGATAGCGTGTCGCATGATTTGCGGAGACTTTTATTGCCCGCGAGATCTCGGCTCTGCGATAGCTCTCCGCGCGTCGTATAGTATACACTACGTATAAATGCGCCGCGAGCGGTGAGAACACGTTGGAAAATCGATGCAAGCGCAAACGCCGCGCGGTGCCTGCTGCCGGCATAGCGTATGAGTATAGTCGCGGTCGCGCGACTAAACCCCCTCGAGAATATACACTATATGTATACATATATATAGTCAGGTGTAGGAGGCAAACCGACGATCGTTTTTTTTTCCGAACCACTGTTTACAGCTTTTGAATATTTTTTGAGCAACGATATAAAAAAATGATTATGTTGAAGCGTTTTCATCGTTGGAAAGCAATGATAATTTTAAAAAAGAAAAAAATTCTAATGAACCCGAAAAATCGTACTAGGTATAAAAAATTATTAAAGCGATTGATCGTTATAATGACTTTTTGGAATCATTAGAATAATTTTAGAATCGTTGGAATATTTTATTTTTATTTTTTTAAATTTAAGTTGCATTCTAACGATGCAATCTTCAACATCAAAAATGTTAATCATCATTTGGACTGTCGTCCATCAATATCGTCCATTATATTGGTTATATAGGTAGGTTGTAGGCATCAAAGTAATATGAACTGTAGGTTTTCGTAGCAATGTTGCTACTCAAGACTCACACACGGAATTCCTCTTCCCCAGCTCAGCTACAAGTGTTCGATCGCTCGTTTTCTCGGCTTCCCTGTGCTTTAACCGCAGCGACGGCTTGCCAGCGCCTTTGTCGAGATTCTACCACACTTTCACACGTGTGGCTATACGTATACGCAATCGCGATGGAAGAGAGCTTTGAATAGCATAAGAGAAAATTTGCAAGTGTGTTGAGGCGGCTTCGAAACGGAAAACAAGAACAAACCTTCGGTCGTCTCAGTTACGAGCTGCTGGCACGAGAGAGGCGTAACTTCAGTGCTGTAAGACTGTTGAATAGCCACTACACCACCGACGGACACTATTTTCCTCACTCGCTCACGACAATCTTAATTTATCGATACATCATTCTCATTTAATTTATGTTACGGTTTTCCTACAAACTAAGTCGCACCATTCAGAATAATCGTTTCATTAATACTACGTCGCGAGCACTAAAAACATCTTAGAGAAAAGTGATTCTTTCCAACAAATCATGAACAATAAAATTAGAATCTAAAAAATTGAAAGTTAAATATCTGATGTTACAATCGAATTCTCGATCAGCCCAAAAGGCCATCGATGCTGTGCGGAAAATTCGTCTAAAACAATTCAACTAAAACACAATTTGTCTAAAACACAAATTGTTTCAGTCGAATGTTTCGCAAACCATCGCAACTATCCGATCGTTGGCGGCTTTTAATCAACATCACCAGTCACCCTCGTCTCCCAAATAAAAAAAACTTACCAAAACCACCGACTGGCCCCATTACCTACATCTTTATTCAAAACTGGTGGCTTTGATTTCGATTTTCGAGCGACTGGTGCTCCATCCATCTCGTCGGGCCGTTGTGCGATAAATCGGTTTGCGGTCACAGGTGTACCAAAGTCCACCGACAGGAGTGAATCGGGGGGGGGGGGGGGGATAGAGGGGTTATATGGAGACCCGCGAAAGCCACGAGAACACATGGGACGCAGTGTATGCGAGCCAACGTTGCGGTTTCACTCTCTTTCTCTCCCGCGGCATGCTCTTCTCATCTCATACCCCGCGACGTGTCCCTCGTGTGGAATGATGGATGGTAGGCTAATCGTTCATATTTACACCATACGAGCACGAGCCACTGGCGCATATACACAGACACGTACACTATACTCGACCTGTAGCAAGCTTTTTGCGTCTCTGCCCATACGTAAGTGATCCGGTCGGGTGCACGAGTGCGTGCTCGACCTTGCGCGTGCACACGCGTTCCTATATGTCCAACGAGGCCTGCTTCACGGTGTACAGTGTATATCCCGATATATACATTACGCAGTAACCCATAGTATGCTTTACAACGTCGGTCAAAGGACACGGTCCAACGGTTAAGAGAAACACACGACGACGACATTGGAATTTGGGGGCTCGTGAAATTGCAGAGGAATTTTTACGAGCTTCCATTTTCACCAACCTCCAAAGGTTTCGAAACGCAAATATCGCAAATTTTAACAGACTTGTTTTATGCAAAAGAATTGATTTCGATTTCGTAGTTTGAAAACCCTATCCGATGGCAAATGTTCCAGAATGAATAAAATAATGATAGATTATTATTATCAATTAATTAAATTCTTGTTGGAAAGTTCCTTCGTTCACGTTTGATCGAATGGTTCAGGAAAGTTTCGATACAAAAATTAAAAAGATAGACAGTGACCACGTCGGAGTAGTTGAAACTTTGCCAGATGTCTGGTCCACTTGAATATAAAAAAAAGACTCCAGTTCGAGTGGTTTGAATGAAAAGCTCCTCTACGTTTCAGTCTGGTAGACCTTCGATGGACATTGTAAGTGAGTGGAGGTGGTTGGTCGGGTAGCAACGGTAGATGCATCTTCGTTTACGCTTCGGTTAATTGAAAAATTGTCGATCGCTCGATCGATTCGACTGGGAAGGTGATACTTTTGGTGGTAGGGTGATTTGCTTTGAACGGATGAGATACGACGGCAATATAAGAAGCGAGAAAAGGGAGTTAATTAAAAGAGGCAGTCATTGGTGGCATTGGGGTTGGTTGGTGGTTGGGGCTGAAGACTGAAAGAAGGTTCGGGGAAGGAGCGAGAAAAGGAAGATGGCTGAAGAGACGACCAGCGGAGGGTTGCTCGTGCGGACGGAAATTAAAAATGTAAATCCGCGTGATTGGAAAGCATACTCGCGTTGGGCTCGTATAACGTATATAGGCGAAACCGCGCACTCGAGTCTCAGTCTCTTTCCGAGCTCCATAAGCATTCGAGCGTACAACCAGAAGATATCTCGACGAATGGGCGTCTGGCTTCGTTCCTTCCGGCTTCAGATTATTTTTTTTTCTTTTTTAATTGCTTTCGACCAGAGCTGTCGACGTATTCCTTAGACGTCATCTGTCTTTCTGAGAGGACGTTTTGAAAAAGCTTTCTTGAAATGTCAATATCAATGTAGCAATAATTAGGGTACTCACGTTACACCGGTTTTTGATTTAGACTCGAATGCAGTACAATTTTAAGCAGTCACATTTGTAGTATCCGTGCTACTTACCTGAAACAGAACAGAAAACGAAACTTTTAGTGCAAAGAAGATACAAAACAGGTTGGCAAAAAAATCTCATCAGAGCCAAGAATTCAACGAAGCGAATGAGGCACAAATATTGTGTCTCTAGAATTTCCTAACGCTGACTCCGTTGTGGTTTGCTCGGAGCTTTGGAACAAGTTGGACAGTGCAAATTTTAACGCCAGTGTCACCTGGCATGGTACGAAATCGAATTTCGATTGCCAGAGGATAGCACACACCCCAACATTCTCAATCCAGATGTTCCACAGTAACAAATTCCCCGTCCTTGGCCACAATTGTCCGAACAAACATTCGTTAGTGAACTCGTCGCTCCAGGAGTTGATTTTAGAAATTATAATTTGATATTTGTGTAACCGTGAAGGTTGACTCGAATGCTGTTGTTACTTTGCCCCTTTCGGACTACTGCACTGGCTGTCAGCCAGAATGGTCCATTCTCAGTACCATTTCTCGTTTAATATGGTACCTTAGCTCTCTTTCACACAGACCTCCTATTAACGTATCCAGACACTTCCATAGCAGCAGAATACGCCAAGAAAATCATAAATATCATTACGACAGAGCAGAGAACACTATCTTAACTCAGCAATGATTTTCTCCACCTCCAGAAAAAGGTGTCGTAGCAGCTTTAGCAGCAAATAGGAAGTTCCAAAGATCCGAAAAGCTTTTTCACGACATCGGAGTTGAATTTCGATCGAGTTATATGCATAATGCCGGTAAAACTGGTGCCAGCTAAAAAACCAGCACTCGCACCGCGTATACAGTTGACTGCTAAGTCCCGCGCCGTGTCTCAAGCCGTTGAAGCAGATATAGCTGGAGTGCGCGCACGACACACCCAGCAAGCGCCTTGGCATCGCGACCGCAAGAAGCGTGTTAATTCCGCTCGCATAAATCCCAGGATTAAGAGCATACGTTATACTTAGGGAAATATGCTTGGGTCGCGGTACCAACGTGCGCACCTTCGTTTTATTCCTCCTTCTCCTTTTCTCCTGTAGCTTTGTCCGCCTTCGTTCCTTCTTCTCTCTTTTCATTTTCGTTGCGCCAACCTCCTTCAGCCAATCCCTTCCTTCGGAAACAGTCCGCAGTCTGGCAACGCTCCTTGGCGGCCAGTTTGCAAATCCCAAGTTCTTTACGTGGACTCAAGTTTGTAAAGTCCATGAAATACAGTCCTTGGTATTTTGAATTTTTCCATTTACTTTACACATTTTTACATGGAACAAAAATAAATAGATGGCTTGCAGGAAACCAAGGCATTATTTTCTCCGATCAGAGATCAATTGAGAGGGATGTTCTGTGATCCTCAAGGCTGATTAGGACAAGGGGTTTGCGCTATGACCACGAAAGTGGTGTTGCGTACAAGATCTCTCGAATGGGGAACCACGAAGCGTGGATGGAGAAGTGCCTGAGGAGGCGAAAACCGGGGAGAGGGCTACGTAATCGGCCAGGCGAGTGTGGCTGGAGCGCGCCTTCGACCTGCTGCTGGAAATTGACCCTGTCGCTTGGCTGGTGTTAAAGGGGGTCGAACACATCTCGCGCGCAGGCCTGCTCTCGTAATTCGGAAACTCCGATCGTAGCTATCTGCCGGCCGAGAGCAGAAGGATTCCGTGCTCGGTGCGACGTTCGAATGTTCGCCTTCGGAAGTGCCTTCCACTGTGCAGTGCCATCTCGGCAGCTCCTCGGGGATAGGAAGAGTAGGAATCGGTACAGGACAGCTTCTCAATTAGGAACGAGGAGACGATGTGGTCGACTCCTATAACTACGATGTCTTTGTTCGCGTTTGGGTTAGTCGAGAGTCGAGAGACCCTTACCGACCATCCTGCTCAATCCAACCCAGCCTGATTCTGAAATTCCCTGAAATTTCGCTATCGTGTGGATATCACACCGCCGGTAGATAGATTCAACTGTAATACGTCTTATGTACTACATAAGCGTCAATGTTTCACATGTAGCTATTCAGGATCACATCGAGTTTAGTTCACTGTTACTCGAAGCGTTTCCAGTTCAGACTTTGTACAGGCGGAATAGGATCTCAATAATTAATAGAGCAGACACTGTCTGGTAAAGGAAGTGGAACAGTTCGCTGGATGTTCGATAGCTCAAGATGTCTCGTGACTAAGGCTGCAGGGCTTTATAGGCTGGTAAGCCATGTTATTTAATACGATAATCGTAGCTTATCGAAGCGAAACTAGACTAGCGTGCAGAGAAACCGATGCAATCGCGATCAATACTTGAAGGCAGTTGGCCTTTGGCTTTTTAATCATCCTAAGCAATTGCTCAATGAAATGCGGAACAATTCAATACTGAAACACTGCGCATAATGCTATTATTATCTGTAATACCAGCAAATGTCGCTTCAACTGACCAACTGTGCAGCATTATCGCAAGCACTGCTAAACTGACATGTCCGTTAGTCAAGGAGAGACGTTCCCCGAATCTCGGGGAATTGGGGTGGCTGACGACGACACAAACGCGTCCCGGTCTAGCTACCCACTGTCATGCCAGAGGGTTTCTTCGCGGACACACTTGCCACCCAAGCAAGCCGTGTTAGCACGTGTCAAATTTCGTGTCGCACGGCGAAGGACCCTTCTCTCGGAGGTGGTGTCGGATGAAAGCGGTGTGTCCGGCACGAACCGTCCCAGGCAACAGAGTTTTCCAATGGATATGCTTGTAAGCACCACAGTTTCTAACCGGTAACGAGCGGGCAACGTCGTCTCGGACTGTAGACTCTGCGGGGAGCATCATCGGACCGCTGCGAACGTCACCGATTGATAGGTCAAAGCCCAGGCAGACACTCCTGTACGCTTCGTGTAATCGAATAGCTCGATAAATAACGAGGTCTCGTTATTTACGATGAAAAAAAAAACAGCAGAAAAAGCGAAGAAACGAAAGAGTCTCCTCTACCCGAATCCGATGGCTCTCGTTCAATGGTTCGACGTCTCTGTTCCCGCGGATAGCTTCGTTAAAGTAACTCGCTTGTCGAGTGAAAGAGGCCCGTCATTCATGGAGGCATTGTTACGCTTTTCCTGTATTTTCAACGTTCTCTTATGCATATTGCAAGTGCGTAATTCATGAAAATCATAGAATTCATCGAATATGACAAATTGCAGAAATTAAAAGGGGGAATATTATGGCAGCAATGCAGTTCCAAGGCCATTAGGCAAAAGTGGCACAATTTGAAGAACAAAAAAAGAAAACTCTTTTTTTTTTCATCATTTTTCCGCTAACGAAGTGCCCTCAGGCTCTGAAAATTCGCGCTTATTTTGCCACGAAGAGATGGCGCACCTGCTTTCCAAGCTACAACATCAGCGGCGCCAGATGTATACACTGTATATGCAAAAACCTAAGGTGCAAAAGCATGCAGGTGAAATTGTGAGGAATGTGGGAGGGGATGGAGCCAGAATGGCAGAAGGACGAAGATAAGTGACGAGAGGGCAGAGATGTCGAGTGAGACGATGGATATATAGTGAGGCGTAGCGGAAGGTGAAGCTAGGGCAGGATGTTTCGAGCGTTCCGACGCCGAGAGTCACGCCGAGTAACGAGGCGTCCAATTATCAAGTCGTCGGGACTTCCAGGCTTTCCCCTCCTCCCTTCCTCCGTCATATTCCCGTTTCTTTCTCGGCCGTTCTCGCTCTGACTCTGCTAGACGCACATAGTACCACTGTGTGTACACCAATGCACTGCTGCCTACCAACCCTGGCTGAGGATGGAGGGCGGTACATTTTTCCTATCCAGAAAAAGGCATTATAAAAGTGTCCTCCAGCGAGACTATTTTTTTTTTCCTCGCTTTTTCTCACTCACCCCACGCACCCCTTCGCTCGGTTGTTGCGACACAACTGCCCCCCGAGCGAAAAAATTCTCGGCTGCCGGAAGTGCCGAGAGTTTTATTCAGTTCTTTCGAGAAATCAACGAGAGTCGAGGCTAAAGGTGAAAGAGGAGGGGTGGAAAGTTGTGGGCAAAGAGAGAAAGAGAGAAGCCCCGGTTGCAAACTCTGATAACGATACCCAAGGGAGTGTATAATATAAATAAAAGCAAGTATTCTCTCAGTGTGTACTCGGAATAATAAAGAGTTTCGACGCCTGTGACTCCTTGAATTAAATATGAGGTGAAAGTATAAATCTTTTGTGACCAGAAAAGAGTGTACTTGACGTCGAGGCGAGACCGTAAAATCTGCAGCTATGTAGGAAACGTGTTAATTAATTTTAGCCGACGGTAAAGGTAATCGAAGAGGTCATTTACCGAGTGCACAGGTTGGCAATTAGAGACTCTAAAGGAAAACCGAACAGGTATGATCAAACTTATCTATCCGGTTAATTGAACTCGCAATATACAACTCAGCAGTGTATTCGTTGGAATGAAAGTCACATCGAGAATTTACGTAGCTTCGATTAAAATTATGATGAATAATCATTATCAACCCTATCATCGCTCCCACATTTCCCGACCAATCAACTCCTGTTTCTCGCTTAGTCGATAATTCCGCTAAGTCAATAAAAACTCTGAGGAATCCGATCGTAAAAATATTTGTCCCGTCGCTGGAAGAATTTTAACGCTTAAGTACAGTGCCTTTACATCCACCGTTTCTAGGGATTTTTTTATGCTAGACAGTATAAAAATTTCAGACCTCGCCTTTCTCGGCTGCTACCGGTCTATATCCTTGTCAGCGGTATAAAAGCTGACCGGGCAAACCTCTCGCGGATGCTGAGCGGTCCTTGCACGGGAATTATACCGCAACGCAACTGAGAAAGACAGAACGAGTCTGAAGAAGGCTGCAGTGCTCACCGTCAAAAGGATTATCCGGTGATTAATGCGGAGATGCAACAGATGCGTGACTCGACCGACGAAAGCCAGAAAACGTTTCTCGAACCATTTTACCTCGGCTCGAAAACTCTTTAAACGAATTCCGTAGCCCAACGATTATTAGAAAGTGCGTTTGTTACATTTGCTTCGCCGTTCTGGAGTTTAACAACCCCTGTCCCATTGTTTACGGCGACTATTGTTGCCGCGCCACATTTACACCGTCCAATCGAGCTGCGTATCGCTGCAAAACATTTCATATAATAGTCTCGGCGCCAGGTTGGCATGTCTACTCGCTCGACACTTACAGCCTCGATATTATCGACTACTCGATATCGATTTTGAATCTCCAGCGAGAATTTTGCACGTAACGACGTCTATTTTACTCGTTATTTTCCGTCCCTCTCTCTTCGACCAGTCAAGAGCAGCAGCAGCAGCAGCACAGAAACTGCGACGCCGAGGACTGTGCAGTGCCAATTGTCGAGGCGTGGCAAATAGTTTATTGTTCGCGGATAGAGAGGCTCGGGCGCGTTCGCTCGGACTTCGATTGTTCCAGCAGCGAAAAAAAAAAATACAGCCCGGATTCTGCGTCGGAGTTCCGAGTCGTCAGCGAGCGGAGCTGTGCACGGCGCATTCCTAACTCCCGCGTGTGACAGAAACTGCGCCACCCTCTCCTCTGTTAACGCTGTTTTTCTCTGTCATTGTTTTATTCTTTTTTACAATTTTTTTTATTTTTTTGTCGCCTATCTCTGCCGTCAAATACACCTATGCCCGTTTTTTTTCGTTTGCATCTCTCTTCTTCTTTTGCAGCAGAGGCATTCGTGGCACAGGTTTGCACAGACAAAAGTCGCATTTGCAAAAATGCAAGTTGTTCACCCGCGTTGCGACTGCAGCAGTGCGTTAGTCATTGCGAGAGAAAGAGAGAGAGAGAGAGAGAGAGAGAGAGAGAGAGAGAGAGAGAGAGAGTTCACGAGCGTGTGGCCCATCGCCCCATCGCTCCGATCAATGCCTTTGAACAATCGCGGGGAGCGATGCCGATGTACCGATATCTTTCTCTCTCATCTCGCTCTATTTTTTTTATTTGTTTCCGCCGCTTTTCAGGCTCTCAATGGAACGCCGGGACATTTCAAACACAGGTTTGTTGTTGTTGGTTTTTTTTTCTTTTTGGAATTCTTTTTTCGACGGTAAATAACGAACCAGTTAGCACTATTTTTCTCTTTCTCGCAGTCCACTGTCCAACGCCGCGATAATCAACTTGGGACTAATCGAGTCGAAAGATTAACTGGAATTATCGACAATGGATCTTTGCCTCCTCTTTACCCAATTACAATCCCTGGCTATGATTTTTTTTGTCGAGGTATTGTTGCAGTTGTATTTTAGCTATAATATTTTTATGACTAAAGTTGTCGGTCGGAGGTTCAACAAAAAATGAAAAGAGAAAAGTGAACCAGCTCCAGTCTTTTTAATTTTTTCAAACGAAAAAATTAAAAAGACCTAAGCTGAGTGCGTTCATCCGAGTAAATGGATCTGGCGGTCGGTTGGTCTGCTCGCGTTTCAAGCCGGAAATTCTACATCGTCTTGGGTCGCCACATCGAATCGGGCGTCGTAATATGCTCAGCCAAGTCTTACCCATCGTTGTATCCGTCGTATCCTATCTGTTCCACCCACAAGCTTATAAGCCACCATAGCTCGTCTCAAGCGGTTCGCTCGCTTGTGAGATCCGACAGCGTACGTGCCTGAAGACGCCGGAAGAAGTTACAGACAGCGCCGATGTACCGAAGCCTCCTTCCCAAGCCTACAGATGCAATGGACGAGAAGTGATCTATCGTCTTCCCAGGCAAATAAATTAGAGAAACCCTTCAGCGCAGCTCGGTCAGAATTTCGCCGCTAGTCTTGATTTCCGAGAGTCTCCGCTTCGTCGTCGTCGCGCAGTAGCGCGCACGCGGAATGTCCCTTGCACTTTCTATTGCATTTGGTACGTAAATCACCCGGATAGTCGACGACTTTCGCCCTCGGAAAATGCGAGGAATCCACCGACTCAGACACCAACTTTAGACTGTACAGGAGTACAGAGCTCGCATACCAGGGACGCTCTCGTTGAAGGTGACCGAAGCGTTTCTGATGCTCGCGTGCAGGAAGTGGAAACGGAGGCCGAACATCGCCACTGAGGCAGAGACCCCCGTTCATGATCAGCACTGCACTGCTGCTGCTGATGGTATGCACCGAACTCACGCTAGCTTTCCGCAGTACAGGTATTTGTAATTATATGGATAATTATACCTCATAAGCGCGTTCAGGCATTTCTCCCCGGTGATTAACAAAATCGGTAGTCACTTGTCGTGATACGCGATGGAGCCCTCCAAATTGAAACTAGACCATAACCTCACCAGTAAGTGGTCAGGAATTGGAACGGTGAATTTTCACTCATTCTGCTGAGTTGCAGGTGTAATATGTATGCAAGAGCACAGGACTCGTGAACTTTGGAACAGGCCTGGCTGAAGGAGGACATTGCTTCCACCGCTAAACAACCGCCAACACAAGGAAATGGTTGCGCCTTCCACGTCGTCCTTGTTTGTCGCGTCTAGGATATATCCAGTCCGCGGAGGTTCCAAGCGGAATAGAAGAGGCGGGGAGCGATAGCGAATAGTACCTACTGTATACGTGCGGTATAACTCTAAGGAGTTTACCGGTGGGACGTCGAGAGGCGTCGGGGCGCCGACGTCCCGACGCTAAACTTCGCTTTATACGGTGAGACTGGTCGACGGTGGAGAGAAAACGTTGGGGGGGTTGGAAACGTTGAGCACCGCCACGGAGAATCTGCATAATGCAACAGCGGGGTGCACTCGACCTGAGCGCCGCGAACGCGCACCGGCGGTTAATTTCATTTTCCGCGATTTGTCCTACCGAGATTAGCCGGGCTGCTGGCTGAACTGGGCGCCATGGCAACATCTACCCCTGCCACGTTTCCCAACACGAGGTAAACCGAACAGTGGACGAGTTATACAGTTAAGTTGACTAAAGGTTTCGTGCCAAGAGGAGCAAGCGAGATGGAAAGAGAGATACAGGATGAGGAAGGTCTTCGCTGATGCTGTTTCCGGGGGACCCCGTTGATTCCCCCAAATGAAATTAGAGGCCGAATCCTCTCGTCACTTCCGTCTACTGCTGCGCCGACGAGAGACGAGGGATGACGGAGAAATTTCATCTGACCCACTGAAGCCGCTTGGCAAGAAGGAAATTTGTGTGGAACAATGGGGAAATTCTCGTGACCTGGATTGGGCAGGATTGTCATGTAATTGCGGAGTTGTCAGAGATATATACGCGAAATTCCAGAGAATTAATAGCTACCGCAAGAATTAACATCGATGGAAATGAAACGAAATAAAGGGTATGGTGGATAGGTAGACAATACTATCAACAGATCCTAGTTGAACCAGGTCAAGCCTGGTACCGGCTTTCGATTTTCCCTTTGAAACCTTGTCTGGGTTTGGCCTATACCACCGATGATATATAGATTCTAGGAGGCACACCGTTGAGATCTCTGACGTGAATAGGATTCCGAGGAGTACGTTCGGGATTTCGGATGGGCGAGATAATTGTCGAACTGGGCGCGAAGACTGTAGGAATCCGTAGCACACGTAGTATTGGCGCTGCTGCGAAGCTACCAGGAGCATTCACTGCTGAACGGTGAAACCCGTCGACCGTATCTGCGCCGTACATAGGTGGCCCAACTCTGTATATAGGATATATACGAAATTCACGAGTACCAAGGCACACCCTCGATGAGCTTTGGTGTGTTGCCTACATCGTTCTGTACTCCCTTAACGAATATACCTCTCTACCGACTCTGCGAGACCTAAACTCCATTGTTTTCGGCTTATAACAGCTCCGCGAGTATCGCGATCGAAGCACTGTACGAGTTCCAGGTCTTCATTCCAGATTACTTGACTTCTCGACTCCTACTCGATTGAACCGTATTCAACAAACCAAAAAGATCGAACGAAGGACTGGTGTCATAATTCGGTGGACAAGATGCTTGGATGCGAATGATGCAGGGATTGGATGCAAGCGATTGGCCGTAATCCAATACCAATACCGGAAGTCTCTTTTCATTTTCAAACCTATTCTCAGCTGTTCGTTTCTTTCCATTTCCAGTAAGACTATTTATATTGGCAGATCCACAGTGGCTTCTTGCCATTCGACGGATGACGACTCGATTTTATTACAGAAAGGCGCGTCAGCTACGTGCGCATCAATGAAGGTTTCGGAATTGAATCCTCAACGATTGTTAGGTAAGACGCGTAAACGCCTTCCGGAACTTTGCACGTAGCTTGGGCCGATTTCCCCGGGACCATTCTTCCTCTTTGCGCCGAGGCCAGTGTCGTTATCACGCTCGACTTGCGGCGAGTTCGATTAGCTGGAAACCAATAAGGTCCGACGCGATAAGAGGTGCGACCGTATAACCACGGAACAGAGGGGTGCCCATGGAAGTCGAGTGAGACGACGAGAACGAAGATGACGCTAAAAATCCTAAGGCTATTGGCTACACACGCCGGGTTTCTCGGTCGTGTTGGTCGCTATCGCATTTTCTCATTCCGCCGTCGTGGCTCCTATTCTCTGGTGTGCGAATAACGATAAGAGTTCGAGGAAGTTGAACTCGGGAGCCCAAACAGCCTTTCGATTGGTATTAGCTTTCTGGCGAGAATAGTTTAGCAGCTAGGAAAGGAAACAAGTGATAACAGATGACATTTCAATTAAGGGTAAACACAATTTTGGGAACATGAACTTTTCATGTCTGCTTTTTGATGGGCGTCATTGTTTCTAGTTTATATTAAAAGGAGTGCAAAGTTGCTTCTGTTATTTTCTTGGAACGTTGGCTACATTTCGTTGTTCTGTTTTGCACCAGTAAAATATTTGAAGATAAATAACCGCGCGTAACGAAATCTTCGACGGAGGTCCATTTCGTTCGTTGTGCGCCGCGGCTATATTTGTCTTCGACTCGGTAAGAAACTGTGGTAGGCCTTCGAGGAATGTGCCTCCGGAGGAACGAAGGTTTCACGGCTGGCGAAGACGAAGTGCGAAATTAATAGCGGTAGCCGAGAGTTTGATTACCCGGTGCCGACGCGCCGGGAGCACCAACGTCCGACGCGTGGCTGTCACTCGTTTATCTCGTTCTCGCTCGATCCTTTCTCCCTTCGCGAAATTCGTTGGTCATGGAGATGGGGGAAGAACCGACGACGAGAGGTCCCTGGAGGCTTCGAGAAATTAGCGAGGAAAGTCCGTCGGGCAAAGGTCGCAACAACGATCAAAAGAGGGAAAGACAACGAAAGTAGACCTTTTCCCTTTACCCATTTCCGCTTTCGCCACTTTAGCCATCGTTTTTCTGGCATTGGAATCCAGTGTCTTAGTCCGGTGAAAAAATGTAGTACAGGGTGCGAAAAAAAAGACCAAGGAACAGAGTTCTAAATCCCTAAAAATTCATGAGATTTTGACAGTACAATTTTTCTTGTAACGATGATTTTGTAAAATTGTACTGTGGACCATATCTCAGGAATATTTCGGGATTTACAACTCTGATAAGAAATATGCGAATCTTGTCGTTGGGAATTAGACAAACTATTCGACAATTTTATCGTCTATGCTGCAATTGTGTTCAAGGATTATTTTGTATACGTAACACAGAAGGAGCGAAGAATCTTGCATTACCCGGCAGATGGGTGAAGCAGTTTAATTTGTTCACAGCACCCCGCAAGCGGATTGTAGCCAGACACGAAGTAAGGAATAGTGTAGCCGTGGGGAGAGAAGCTTCCTCGATCGTAGCCCCCGACAAATGCGGTCTCTGCACCCGAACGCGCCTCGCCTTGTATACAGTCTCTTCTGTTTCTCATCCCTATCATTTACCTTCCCTCCGTTCCACTCTGCTTCGCCAGCAAACGCGAGAAGTTTCACGGTGAGTCGTGCACGGGAATAAATAAGCTCAGCCGGTACCATCTGTAGCAACCACTGCGTATAACTTGTAGTCAAAAGTCGGCTTCTTAATAGATTCATGCATTTTCAACTTAACATTTTCGCTAATGTCTCGACGTTTGTTTTAGGAGGAACAGAAGGTTATTATAATCGGTTTCCCAACGACCAATCAGAGACCGAATAATTTTCCAGCGATGGTTGCTCACGAAATTTTTAAGAGGGGATTTAACAATAATGGTGAGCGAGAGAAACAGAGTTATGGGAGATAAGCGCTGATGGGTTAACCCGTCCGTCAATCCTCGATAATTGACCGCAAGTTTAATCGAATCAATCTCCTCTGTACACAACAATGCGGCAGCGATTATGTAATACGTGCGGAGGCGTATCGAACATGATTGTCGTTTATCGAAAATATATTTAGCGTTTATAACGAAACTGCTTCGATCCACGTTTTTTAAATTTTCAATAATACAAATTTATGGTATTATAGCACAAAAATAGTTAAAGGAAAAAGAGAATATACAATTTGTTAACATAAATTGTATTAAAACATAGGTCACAATATTTATTGAAATTTATAAAACATTGCGAGTGCATTCACCGATATTGTCACGTAGCGATTGGTTGACGGATTATTATGCGTTGATGCAAATGAGAAAAGCAAATTGAACGAGCGTATATAATGTGTGTGTTCACTGGTATAATCATATTTACGTTAAAACAGGAACAGATTCCGACGAGAGGCAGCATTTGTTGGTATGTGTATATGCGAGGATGTGACATAACAGAATTGTACAGCGGAAGAGGATTATTACGCTCCAAGTATTGATATCGAAACTACGTCGACATCGTCATCGGGCTCACCGACCGTTCAGACACAACCACTGAACACTCGATAGACTGGGTTCAAGCGTTGGCGCCTGTTTACCTATAGCCATGCATATTCAAATTTCTAGAACCCTCAATACTTATCATTCGTAATCGCTATGAATGATTTTGATGGATCGTATCTGGATTTACTTCTTCCCTTAAAAAAAATGTCCCTTAAAAAAAATTTAGGTATATCGATGAAGGAAAACTGATGGCTGTGCACCAGCTAAGAAAAACGTCTTCGTAACGCATTTGGAACATCGGTTATGGACATTAGGATTCTATTAGAGCCAACGAACGTTTACAGAAATCCGAGAGAGTAGTCTCGCAGTCGATATTCTTCGACTCCTCTTTCTCCGTTCTTCTTGCACTATCCTTGGTCGCCGATGGTGTTGGGTTTGACTGATATCCAGACGTTTGTTCCGCCGAGAGAAATGTTCAAGGCGCTCCTGCAGCTCTCCGCGTCTGGGCTTTCCCCCCTATCTTAAGACCATTTGCCCTCGTCCAGCTTTCTATCGCAACCATTTGTATCATACAGACACGATGATAAATCACTACAGGACTTTTCTTACAGCTTATGGTTTATCTTCGATGTACAGCACCGGTGCCATTACGATATAGCTGTGGCTCTCTGACAACATTACAGTGATTTCCACCATCATCGAGAAGATTCACTTTAGTCGTCCTGATATATTTCTTTTATAGTAGAAGCGAAATCAATTCGTTCTCCGTCTCTGAACCCAATACTCGACATGATTTTGAAGTTTGAGTCATTGGAATGCAACAAAAAAAAAATATTCTAATGAATATTTTTTAAAATAAAAAAAAATTATTTTCTTTTATTTTTTTTTCTTTTAAATTATTTGAATTTATTTTAAAATGTTTTATTTTTATTTAAATAAGAATAATATTCTAATGAACCCAAAATGTCGTACTGGGTATAAAAAATTATTATAACGATCAATCACTGTAATAACTTTTTAGAATTGTTAGAATAATTATATTTTTTAATTTTCGCTGCATTCCAACGATGCAAACTTCAACATCTTTACTGAACACACCTTCGGCAGTGTCTGTCTCTCCAATGTAAATGATGGCATTTGCAGGTTCGCTCTTCTCGATATGTGCGTTACATATATCAACGCATTGAGACTGAGCTACCATATTCACGCGTGTACAAAACTCCCGCGCGTCGTATCCAGTAGCTACGTCGGTAGTTTACACGTGTCCCAGCCTCGTGCTTCTCCAACTATATCCACGTTGGTGTATATGTATACAAACCTCGTGTATCCTTCGTAACGTAACGAGTTTGCGAAGTGGCGCCGTCACGTTCGCCCTCCGGGGCCCCGGCATCGGTCCCCCGGATGAAATCTCTCGTCGCCGTTGTTGCTGATGCCGCTGCTGCTGCTGATGCTACTCCGACACGTTACTCCCCTGACTTAGCTCCTGTCCTCGGTGGCACAACATGACTTCACCCTGACGGGAACAGACTCGGCAACAAACTCTCGGTGATAAAGCGACCTGATTACGCCTTTCATTATGCTAAGCGGCGAGACATCGATCTCAACGACAGATGTCCCTTTCGTGCATTATTCCTGATTAGAGGAAGTTTAAAAGTCATGAAAAAGAGTGGGGATCAAAATAACGAATGACCAAAAAGCGAATGACCAAAATAACGAATTTAAAACTAAGGATTCGTTATCTTGATCATTCGCTATTTTAACTGCATTTTAATAAAATGTGGCGTTAAAATACCGAATGATCAAAATAACGAATGACTAAAATAGCGAATTCCATAATAATGATCATTCTAGATTTAAACGTTCGTTAATTTTAAATTCATTATTTTGGCCATTCGCTTTCTGGTCATTCGTTGTTTTGATCCCCACCCAAAAAAAATGTTGAGAGAATGAGAATGGAAATGTACGATAAAGCACTACACGAGAAAGAGGAAAAATCTTGCTGAGAAGATACAGATGGAATAACGTAGCAAAGAGACATCCAGCGTGCATCGTAGAACAGGAATGAACGTAGCGATGAGATTGAGAAAGAACGAGAGGGGTCTTTCGTTCGAGTTCGGCAACAAAAGAGTTTTCCCATTGGTTTTGTGACATCGACGGGGTCGAGATGCCGCACGTTCGGGATTTTCGCCCTTCGCATACTATGCCGCCGAGTTTCGATTTTATCCCCCAGTGTAGTTTCCCTCCGTCTCTCCAATCGCAGTAGCTTTCCTCGATGTGTGTCGACTCGGAGCTATGCAGACCCTCGGAGAACCACATCACCGCTGTACAGCGAACCGTGAGAAATTTCCTCGTGCGTGTTACACCGATGCACAAGTGTGAGGAGACTGCTACGACGTCCACGCCCGAAACGCCTCAATCGTCGCCGCGCTGCTGCTGCTACTGCTGCTCGATTGTGCGTAAAAGGCACTGGGTCTTTGTAGTCGTGAACATGTATACGTCGGACAGAAATGTGAAGAGAATGGCGAGAGAGAGAAAAAAAGAAATAAGAATTCGGTAGCTGTCGGAGGGGGCACGCGTGCAGTCCTAAAAGATCGTAGCGACGGAGGTCGAGGGCCTCCAAAGGGTCCTCGATTACTGGATCTAAACTGTTACAACGCTTTTCACAGGACGTGTCCCCTATTTGTTATTTCCACTGTGCATATCACTGCTATAGCTTCGAATATTCGTAGTCTTTTCGTGGGTATTTTTTTATTACTGTTATGACGTGACTATTAATTTTTTTTTTTTTAATACAGTTACGAGGACCAAAATTGGACTCGTTTACCATTTTATATTTTTTGTAACTTTGTAACGAAAATTTCGTAGTGACGGAGGTTATTTTGTGGTTATTTTTTATTACAGTTACGACATAATTATTAATTTAAAAAAAAATTTAATACAGTTACGACGACCAAAATTGGACTCGTTTACCATTTTATATTGTTTGTAACTTTGTAACGAAAATTTCGTAGCTGCGAAGGTTATTTTTTATTACAGTTACAACATAATTATGAATTTAAATAAAAATTTTAATACAGTTACGACGACCAAAATTGGACTGTTTTATCATTTTTTATTTTTGATAACAATTCTCCGCAATAAAATCGAAGTTGAAATGGATTTGAAAAAATGTGACTTTTTTTTCTTTTCTCACTTCTGACGAACGAAAGAGCGCTGTCTCAACGCCGCAGCTGACTATAGGTATGAGCCCACGATGCGAGGGGATTGTCGAGGGTGAAAAAAAATTCGTTTCTTCGTGCACAGTTCCTTGGTCTGGAAATCCGTGCGAGACCATCGGAAGCACGAGTAACACGGCGGCGGCGGTTGCATCGTGCGGGGGTCCGCATCGGGAACGACGAGACGGCGACGAGTGCACTTTTAATATTTCCAAGCGACATCCTGCGAGCCAAGAGAGCGAAGGAGTAGTGCTTGTCGCGCGGAGATAGTAATCGCTTTCCGCTTTCTCCCTTTCTCAATTTTTTATTTATTTTTATCTCCGTCCCTCTCCGCCGCCGCAGCAACGTATGCCGGGAGCTTTTCCTTGCGCCTCGAATTTTTCTGTAGTGCACTGCAGAGCATCTCCTACGTCGAGGGATACCAGTTCGTACAGAGAGAAGGAAATAGAGGGGAACCCGGCATATATCGCCGACTCCCCTTTACCGCGAGAGTTCGTTGATCGGAAGAAACGAGAACGTCACGGTTTTCCAGTTTGCCGCAAAAGCTGCTGCTGCTGCTGCTGCACCAGAAATGCACCAGAAATGCACCAGAAATGCACCCTGTGCGATATATAAAAGCGAAATATATTCGGGTGCCTCGAAGAGTCTTTGGCTTATACTCTGGAGCTTTTTCCGATACGCCAAAAAATGTATTTTTATCTAAGGCAAAGACCTGAAAAAAATCCAACAACACCAAAGACTTTAATAATTCAAAAGGTATTTGAATTATTATTTTTTAAAATGTATTTTTATCTAAGGCAAAGACTTAAAAAAAATCCAACAACACCTAAGACTTTAATAATTCAAAAGGTATTTGAATTAATATTTAAAAAAATGTATTTTTATCTAAGGCAAAGACTTGAAAAAAATCCAACAATACCAAAGACTTTAATAATTCAAAAGGTATTTGAATTATTATTTTTTAAAATGTATTTTTATCTAAGGCAAAGACCTGAAAAAATCTAACAACACCAAAGACTTTAATAATTCAAAAGGTATTTGAATTATTATTTTTAACTACGAATGGAATAGTGTGACGAGAAAATTCCTTTGCTACGAGATTTTTGCATCTGGATGATTCTGCTTAATTAAAAAAAATGGAGAAAAAAAAGATAACTGGTTGCATTACTGTATTTTATGCTTTATCAGTGCGTGCATAAATGCGCAATTGCGTTAAGAAATCGACCGGTCTGTTAGGGCAGCCGAGTTGCCGATAAAGCCCCTGAGACGAGTATAGTGAGACCGGCTTCGGATATACTGGCCGTGAATCACACGAGAGGCCGGTGAGGAAATGAGAACGAATAATAAATAGTTTAATAAGAGAGAGGAGGATGGAAAGAGGCGAGAGAGCGAGTTGGCGTGACGTACAGCCGATAGCGGAGGCACAGAAGGAGGCATAGCGCTAAAGCGAACGAACGAACTGAAAGAAAGCACGGTATAAGTGTATTAAAGTGCGCGTGCTGTGAGACTACTCGTTTCCAGACGATACCGGCGGAGTATGCGGTATATATAAGCGCACTCGTCGAACGCACGCGAACGCACGTCGCACACGCACGTCCAAATTATCCAATGTAATATGTATATTCTACCATTCAGAGCGAAAGAGAGTTGCGCGACGGCCCCGAAGAACGTCTCAATCGAGCAATACGCTCACGCACACTTAAATAAAGTAGCCTCGACGCTCACGCACCGACGACGACGATGACATTCGCTGCGACATATAAATAAAGTACCTTGTGTCCGAGTTGTCGTTTTTTTTTTTCTAGTCCTCTAAACGAACCATAAAAAAATATTTAAAAAATTATTAAGTGGAATTTTTATTCGCTTAAAATCATATTTTTCTTCTGAGCGATTGGAATTAATGATGTTGAAGTTTGGATCCTTGGAATGCAGCCAAAATAAAAAAATATATTATTCTAACGATTCTAAAAAATTATTACAACAATTAATCGTTATCTTTTGGTTTCATTAGAATAATTTTTATTTTTTTTATTTTCATTGCATTCCAACGATGTAAATAAAGTGTCTCGTGTCGGAGTTGTTATTTTTCTAGTCCTCAAAACGAACCATAAAAAAATATTAAAAAAAATTATTAATCGGAATTTTTATTCGCTTAAAATCATATTTTTCTTCCGAGCTATTGGAATGAATGATGTTGAAGTTCGCATCGTTGGAATGCAGCCAAAATTAAAAAAAAATTAATCTAACGATTCTAACAAATTATTACAACGATTAATCGTTACTTTTTGGGTTCATTAGAATAATTTTTATTTTTTATTTTCATTGCATTCCAACGATGCAAACTTCAACAGCATCATCGGAATTTCTCGTTGATAACGTCGCCACGATCTCCAACAGCGATTACAGAGACACGAGTGACACGTACAGCGACGAAAACAAAGGGCGACGAGAGCAGACAGAAGTCGTGTCGTACCCATCCCCCCTCCCCCTCCCCTCCCCCTCCCGCTCATCACCAATTTGTCCCTTCCTGTTGTCGAAGTGGGCCACCGTGTTGCGCACAGTTGACATCCGTACAGATGTCTCCACGTGATTCAGACTCCACGGTGCAACAAAAGAAATAGTAAAACTCGCATCCGAGAGCCCAACCTATGTATGTGTGACTATATCGAAGCGCCGGGAAGTCTCAGCGACGTGAGACGAAGTGCTTTTCAAGAGGTCAGTAGTCGGCAGAGGAGATTAAAAATTCGAGTCGGTCCGCTTCTTCCTCATCCCTATCCATCCTTCTTCTCTTTTTACATTTCGACGCCGCCTGCAAGAGTCGAAAATGCTTTTTCGTCTCGGTCTGCATAGTCGATAATAGTTCGGAGTGGTCCGCTGACCATTACCGTCGAGTCTGGCGAGGAGAGGGTTTTTTTTTCAGGGGAAGAGGGGGGAGGGGGGGAGAGGCGACGACACAAACGAGTCCCCCGTGGAGACCCAAATGAGCATTCCTACTTGTAATTGGAGCACAGGGGAGAGAACACTGTCCCGACAAATGTTGGCTTATGGGATGGGAGAAAGCCGCTCGCACGGGAGATGGAAAACGCGTGGGAGGGTCCTCCAGGGTCCCTCCGGCGAGGAAGGGGACGGAATAATCGGGTGACGAGGAGGAAGAGGAGAGAGGAAAAAAACGGCGGGACAAAACCGAAGCACACTTGGAGCGTCTGAGTGGAGAGAGATAGAGGAGTGAATAAGAGGCGAGGAGTGATGGAAAGATATATATCGGAGGAGGATGGCGAGCGAGTGGAAGAAGGATGGCGGCGGACAGGGTGACGGACTGGCCGGCGGGAAGTGGCCCATGGGCCTCCCGAAGCGCCTTCCAAACCACGACAAAAGGATCGCATTGTCCCCCAAATCGTCGACACGTCCAAGACACACGAGCCTATCTCCACCTTTCAGTGGTTTCTTGCGGCGATAGGCGAGCTTCTGGCTTCTTCGGTGACGTCGCCGCTTCGACCATTTCGGTGGTGGACCTTATCAGGAAGGGTATGGAATTGGAGACGTTTTGTGGGTTAGGAAAAAGGCGAATTCCTGTCGGTTCCATTGGAATTTCGAGTTTAAAAAAATACTTTTGTGAGAGCGACGAGAATCTAAATACACTGTTAAAAATCCAGGAAACCCAAAATCCAGGAAGAGTTTTGATCAGTGTTGACCCACTTGATATTAAAAGTAGGACGTCAAGGTGTCAATTTCACATAATCAGGTGTGTCAAAATTGTCGACCTTGTTCATGAAGCTTTAGACATAATTTATGTTTGGGACAAGATGATGAAAATCCATAAAATGCTACAGCAATCAGTGTTGACTTATTAAACGAACAAAATCCTACGACGATATCGTTGAATTTTATTCGACTGTATTCAAGTGAAATATGTTTGGAATTTTGAGGTTATGATGCAAATTGACACCAGTTGGTTCAATTTGAACAGAAGGGTCAATTTTTAACACCGGATTTTTGTCATTGAACCAACCATAGACAAACCATATCATTAAACCAACTCCAACGAAATCGACGATCCGTGAATGAAGACATTACAGGTGAAAAGCCTTTCGGATGACTTTAGGAAAATCAACAAACCCACGAATCTGGCTAATACCCAAACAGCTCAACCGCAACTCCAACACCAGCGAATTTACGAGCTAGCCATTTACGTTCACGTTAACAAGTCGCGAGCGGATGAAGAGCAAGGGTCTCCAAGAGAGGACGTTTACCGCTGAATCCGCAACGAGCGGATGTAACCACGCGACGTTCTTACCAACGTTCCGGGCGCACTCTGGTACTGTTCTCTCCACCCCACTCCAACCCGACTCGCACATCGTCACCGGCAAAGCGAATAATGGAACGAGTTCTTCGTCTTACTCACTACCCAAGACCTCACACGCCGCTGTTGTCCCCTCAGTGTAAAACAGGCAACGAAGCAACGGAAAATATACCCATGTCCCTGAAGCTCGGAAGACCTGCGTTCAAAACCCGACGACTTCTCAGCGCCACCCAAACGATCGTAACTCACGCCCTGAAGTTTTGCCGCATCGCAGTGTCTTCTCTTCCACAGCTTAAAAGAACCAAAAGAGGGACTCCTACAAACGAATCGACGACTCTTCGAACGACTGCGACTGGTCGTCGGTATTTTGCGAGCCGAGAAAACCTCTGCCATTGCATTTGTGTGCAAAGGTCGTGAAACCGTAGAAAGAGGAAGTTTCAGTTTCGGTGGCTTGCGCATTAACGCCACTCAAAAGCCAGCAGGGCCACCACTTCGTCGTCGTCAGCGTTACACAGCAGCTGGCTTCAAAGCCAAGCGAAGGAGACGAGCCTCTTCCTTCGCTGCCAACTCGTATAGCCCGATATTAATTATCGCCATATCTCCAACCACCGTCGTCAATGTGTATATGCGAAAGGTGCAACACACCCACGTGCAGATTTTGCAAGCGTAACGCACGACGCATGGGTATGACACGCGTGAAGCAGTGCGGACAGCGCCGAGAGGAGCGTCAAAGCGTCGAGCGGCTCATTAGCCACGACTCCGGAGACTCGGGATCGTGTTGAGAGATGTGGATACAGAAGCAGCGACGACGACGTTCCGGAGTCGTCGTCGTCTCGGTAGTCGACGACGGATCCACCGACGCTGGTACCACAGAGGAGGAACCCCCGACGATGCAATACAAACGTTTGCTGTAGCTGTTACAGCTATAGGCTTTGGATTCCGATTTGCATGTGTCCTATACTGGAACCAGAGCGAATTTCAAGCCTCCTCGGAGCCTGGAGGCAGTCCTGACGCCGGACACATGGTGTCATGGTAGGGTACCATATGATAACATCGATCAGGGATATGCTCTGAAATACGCTATAGATTTTACACTCGCGAACAGTAATTTTTATCATGTTAAACAGTAATTTCAACGATCAATGATATGCCTTAAAATATGCAATCGGTTTTACACTCGAGAACAGAAATTTTTATTATGTTGAATTTTGCATCGTTGGAAAACAACAAAAATAAAAAAAATAATTCTAATGAATCCAAAAGATCGTATACTGGCTATAAAAAGTTATTACAACACTGAGAAAAATTAATAGTTGTGATTACCAATCGTTGGTCAGAGCTACCGATATTTTTGTAGCTGCAACCAATTTTTTGGTAGATGTCACCAATGATTGGAAGCAGCAACTACTGATTTTTTTCAGTGAACGATTGATCGTTATAATAACTTTTTAGAATCGCTAGAATAATTTTTTTTTCATTCAACGTCATTAATTTTCCGTAATGTATAAATAATAGTAATAATAATAATAAGGAGGGTTTGGAATTGAAATTTTCGAGTCGACGATCGTCGTAAGGACGGTTCCAGCATTCGCAGGTTCTGGATTGCCGCCTACACTGGACAACCACCGAGTAGCTCGGTACACAGGCCCTGCAGATGGAATTCCGGTGCATCCCCAATATACCTATACACCCGTCCCACTGTGTTCACGCATGAATTCAGCGAATCGATTCTCCTAATCGTGGTCATTGATTTGCCAAGTGCGTACACACTACAGCGAGGATACCTGTGCCACAGGAGCTCGGTAAACGCGCCGCGTTACGCCGTAGTAGCATCGGCATATATATCCCCTATGCATCTGGGGCGAAACTCTCCGATCAGCCCTATCGTAACTATATTGATCGCGTTTATTATCGCATATTAATGCACACACTATTCGGGCTTATCGCGCAGTAGTCCGCCGAAGGGCGCTCTATGGACAGGAGAGAGGCGTTAGACTGCGCAAGTGATGACGAACGTTATCTCGCCTCCGTTCCTACGCGTCAATGCGTAACAGGCAAATTTATTCAACGCTATTCGCCGGTGTCTGCGTTCATCCATTCACGACGTGACTGTCTCACATTTTCGCGAATATGTACAATACGAAAAAAAATAAAAAATAAAATCCTTGCTGATATGCTCAGAAAATTTCGCGCTCACCGTCCGATTAATTAACGACTCTGTCTCACGTCGGACATCAAACGGTCGACGAGGCGGCGTTAATAAGGGAAACGAGCCGCGTTGCGACCGAACGACAGTCGCTGGAGAACGAGATTTCGAGTTGCCTTAATCCCCGGCAATTAAAAAATAATCACGCGTGACGGGCGCGAATGGCAATTAGGATTTCGCGTCACGTAGTCGGCCGCGGAAGCTGGAGTACGTAATTCCTTCTGCCGGCGGCGGCTGTGCTGCTGCTATACCTTTTCGCTCAGCGCACTCGACCAATGTGTACAGAGTGCTTCACAGCCAAAGTAAACAGCCGACGAGCGTTTATTACCGGTGGCCCTCGTTAATAATTGTTATTAAAAACAAATTACCGGAGTTTGCGGAAAATTAATTTTTAAAAATTCTTAAATATACACAAATAACTCGAAAACTGCGAAAGCTCATTTTTGTTATATTATAATTACTAGAGCTATTAGTAAAAATTTAGTATAAATAGATCGGTGAAACGTAGGAGGCTGGTATTATTTTTTATAACGAGGAAAAATGTAGCTGTAATTTTTGAATTTGGAAAATTTGGGGTTTGATGTGATTTTTCGTAGTTTTGATTTGCTTTTGGTGAGGCAGCCTGTATCGCAGCAGACATCAAGAGCTTTTTCTCTCCGGCCTTTCTTCCTTCTGTGTTCTCGTTTACCCGTACCCAGCGAATCTTCCGGGCCGTCTCGTTGTGCTTCCCCCGAGCCGTCAACATCGTCTCCGCAATCCCGGGACACCCTCGGACCTCAACGCACAGGCCAGACGACGGAAAAACTAATTATAAAAATGTATCACGTACCTCCGGCTGCAGACGTAACAGCAGGCACTAATGAAATAAAGCCGCTCGGGGGCGCCCACCGCGAGAATTTTCTACGATTATTCGAGCACAAGAAGAGACTCGTGATGCTGCACAGCGAAATGTTATTGGCGTTAAGGAGAAAAGAGTCCGGAATACCCATTCGCACTATTTTCTCCTACCTTTTGTGTGCCTTTTCCTTTTTCGTCGCCTGACTTCTACATTTAAATAATATCCAATAGGATAGACGTACCATTTTTGGCCACTTTTGGGCCTTCACATTCAGAGGGAATAAAACAACATTTAATGGCATAAAAAAAATATCGAGTATATTAATCAGTAAATTTATATGAATTTTTTCGAAACGTCAAAATGTTTTTATGAGGAGAAAATAATGTAAAGAATAAACTCAAAAAAATGACCACAATAAATACAGGGCTACTACTATTAATAATAATAATAATGTTACTTCTACCCTAATCATCTGCAGATTAACCACTCATATTACATAGCGTCCATTCGTCGACCAGTTGCCCAAAAAAAAATGTTTAAAAAGTTACGACAGCTTATTGCGCTGCACTTGAGAAGCGAAACTATCCTTCGTTTCTTATTTTTACCCCTGAGCCGCAACGTGTTTCTCGAGTGTCGGAACATGTCGTAAAACTTGTACGACACGACCTAACCTCGTTCGCAAAATGAACCGCAAAGAACTACTTGGGCGTTGTTTTAATAAAGAGTTTGAGATGCGCCTAGGAAAGGTATGATATTGGTGTAAGTCTGCGACGAGGGGAGAGCGAAGGAGAGAGAGAGCTACGAGAGGGGAAGGAGCGAAACATTTTCATATCCGCGTTTTTCCGCGGCGAGGCTGCTGCTGCTGCGGCTGCTGCTGGCGCCTCCAGGCTCTTTGGAAGTTTTCAAACTATTTCAAGTTCCGTCTCGCTCGCTCTTTCGTTTTTGTTCCCGTGTTATGTAAATATATTCAGGTCGGCGCGACAACCCTCGTTTTTACTCCCGTCCCGACGCTTTTTTTTATTCTCTTATCTCGGGGAGAGTACCAAGGCGCGGGGCAATAGGGAACGAGAAAATATGCGTAACCCGCAGTCTCTTTCGGTGGATAAGGATGGTACAATCGGAGGAGAGCATCAACGGTGACTAATACGCAGCAGTGGAAAATTGCGATGTAGTCTCCCTTACGCAACGTCTTGATAAAGTTTTTGGAGATACGGAGTTTTATATTCATCGCCAGTCCGCTGAACCTAAAAATATATCGCAATCTTTATATAGGGTAGATGTACCGTTAGTGGCCATTTCTATTATTTTATTTTCCAACTTCACGTTGATTTTTTTTAACAAGTTCATATAAAATTAATGAATTACTTATTCGGTATTTTTAATGTGATTTGATGTTTTATTTTATTTATTTATTTATTTATTTATTTATTTTTATTCACGGGTTAAAACCCTTTTACAATTTTAAACATATTGCGATTTTATTTGATTCCTTTTTATGAGATGGCCACAATCAGCTCTACATCTCTACAATCAGCTCACAATCAGCGGTGGCCAAAAATATCTACTCTAGATATTTCTTAGCGAATAATACCTGGATGCGAAAAATTAGTTAGCTGACTGCATACGTTTAAAAAAATTCAATATTGTAGTAAAAAGTATCAGAGTCTCGTAACGCAAGAAAAAAAAAAGAAGGAACAAAAACGGTCCTCGCAGCGTCTTCGAGACCGTGTAACTTGGTGCCAGGAGCCACGGGGTCAAGGCTATTAATTCGGCGGTGTGTGGGTGCACTTCGCAGTGCGAGATTTATGCACGACTCTTGGCTGACGGGCGCGCATATATCAACGGGTTCGGGGGGAGTATGGGGAGCGCGAGGAGAGAGAGTCGGCGGAGCATTAGGAAAGCGAGAGGGAGAGCTGGATGGGTTATGGGTTCATTTTCCATGTATCGCGTGGCTCGAGTTATGGGTTACACCATGCGCGTAATTTATGTTCGCTTTGGTGAACGTATAGCTTACCAACACCGTCACAGAGTCAGCGGCGCAACCGTACACCGCGCGGACTGTGGCATTGTATACGAATTTCGGTGGAAATAGCCGTCGAACCTCCCACAATTCAACCGCTCGGCTATGTCGTGTCCTATTTCTTCTCCTGTTCGTTCCACCAACGCCTGTATTTTTTTTTTCCGGCGAAACGGAGAAAGTTCTTGCTATTCGAACCTAATTCTCGGCAGAAAATGTCATTTCTCGACGCTGCATTTTTGGGAAAAATTTTTTTTTCGATTTAACGAAGTTTTAAAACCCTATCCGATGGGAAATTTTCCGCTGATTTCAAATATGACCGGTTTTTGCACGAAAAATAAAAATTTCGAGGAGAAAAACGCGAAAAATGTTCTTCACTTTTTTCGAATTTTAACGCTTCACTAGAATTAATGTAATTTTTATTTGGATGAATGGAATCTAGATTTTCTTTTTCTATTCGAAAGATAACTCTTCAAGGAAGAGAATGAAGCAAGGCGGAACGCGAAATCTCGATTTTTCAAATTTTTGCAGATTTTTTAAGTTGACCCTCATGAATCGAAATTTTTTGCAAGGGGTACCCCTTGCCGGTTTTTTTGGCGAAAAAATTTTTTTTCGATTTAACGAAGTTTTAAAACCCTATCCGATGGGAAATTTTCCGCTGATTCCAAATATGACCGACTTTTGCCCAAAAAATAAAAAATTTCAGGAGAAAAACCCGAAAAACGATTTTTCACTTTTTCCCAAAATTGGCACTTTACTAAAATCGGTGTCATTTTTCTTTGGATCAATATAATCGGGATTTTCTTTTTGCATTCGAAAGAAAACTCTTCAACGAAGAGAATCCCGCAAGGCGGAACGCGATATCTCGATTTTTCAATTTTTTGCAGATTTTCAAAGTTGACCCTCAAAAATCGCAAGTTTTTAGAAGGGGTACCCCTTGCAATTTTTCCAAAAAACGGCGAAAAAAAAATTTTCGATTCCACAAACTTTAAAAACCCTATCCGATGGCAAATTTTCCGCTGATTCCAAAAATCACGGTTATTTGCCCGAAAAATAAAAAATTCGGGAAGAAAAACGCGAAAAACAATTTTTTTCTCTACCAAATTGTGCGATATTAAACATCAAACTGCTGCCAGCTTCCCAACGACCAATCAAATCCTGAATAAATCGACAATGCTTACTCACAAAATTTCAAATACAAGATTCATTTTATTTAACAGCCTATAATCATCCAAGATCCTAATCAATTTTACTACCTTACATATATAAATACAACCTAACGCTGGACGAGCCTCCGCGGTCAGTGTTACCGACTGCGTCAGTCAGACGCGAGAGAGGTGCGACACGATTACGCGGACAATTTTCGTCGCCTCTCTGTGCATGCCTAATACAATTGAGCGTTCGTGCACACGTGCGGGGAAGCCCCGCTGGTACGACGCGTAGACGATAGACACTGATAGGTACAAATTTGGGAGAGGCCCCGGACAGCCGGCTCGTGGCAAGCAGATAGCACGCCACCCATCGGCCGGACATTTGCGTAATCGGTGTCCGCTTCTCTCCCCATCGCAACACCGGTGGGGAGGGGAGGGGGCGATCAGGTCCAGAGAGCGAATGAGCGTTAGCGTAGAATGCCGAGAGAGCGTGCCGGGGACAGCTCCGATTGCCGTTTCGAGCCGAAAACGAAACCCTACACATAGGTAACCGGACACCCTGCAGCACAGCTTTGATATAACCCGCAGTGGAAAGCCGAAACCGTCCATCTCCCTCTCTCCCTTTCACTCTCCGTCTATCTATCTATCTCGATCTATCCATCTGTCCATCCGTCCGTCTCTCCATCCTCCTCTATCTATTATCTCTCTCTCTACAGGGTGATTCAGAATGTTTTTGTCAGCCGTTGAAGAATAATAATTTAGCACCTCGGGAACGAAATTATATACCCGTTTTTTGTAATTTGCAATATTTATTTATTTATCGAAAATTTGAACAAAATAGACCAATGGGAACAAATAAATAAATAAATACACCAGTAGACCAATGGGGACATAAATAAACGAATATTTAAAAAATACTATAAATGCTATAAATAAATAGAATTTTTTAAATATTTATTCATTTATTTGTCCCAATTGGTTAATTTTTTTTTCTAATGCTTGTAAATAAAGAAATATTGCGAATTACGAAAAACGGCTAAGTAACTTAGTTCCCGAGATGGTAAACTAGTTTTCCTCAGCGGCTGACAAAAACATTCTGAATCACCCTGTATATGCAACCAGGGCATCACAGCCTTGCGGAGGTAAAATCCAACGAACATCTCCTGCAGCACACTATCCCGCAGTTAATTAATGATGGAGCGAACAATCTAACACGCCTCGTTTCCCGCTCGACGTCACCGACAAATCCAATTGCGTCGTGACTTTAATTCCAACCGCGTTTTTTTTAATGCTGCACAATCGTACAGGAAATTCCAGCAATAATAAATACAGTGTAACGCAAAAAAGGGGCAAAACAAAATAAACGCTGCACAGCATTTCCCACGCATATTGAATACCTGTGCTGATGATAATTCGAGATATGATCTAGCGAACTAGAAAAAAATTCCATTGAAAATTATGCGTGTCTATATATTGTTACGGATGGCCGAAATGATTACACGGGATCTTTGTTGTTGGGGCGGATATTATTAATTACAAATGCTTTCTATTTCCCGATCGCGATCCTTGACACGTCCGCGCGTTGTCAATCTCTAGCCAAGACTGTCGACTGTCACTCGTGATGTGAAGTCGGTCATCTATTCGTTTGTCTATTGTCATAACGTGTGTCTCATAAGTAGTAGTCAGCTACATTCGTTACACTACTCCCCTCCCTTTGAGTTGCCGCCCCGGCAACTCCTAAACCACCCTAAGATGTGCCACGGTCCATCATCCTAATATCAGTCCAATATTCAATAGCCTACACTGTTCTGACATTCGTCCCAGTCCTCAAGGAAAAACATGGCCAAAAACCTTGGGAAGAACAGTGTTTACAATTCTATATAGTTTCATTTCTTCCTATACCAGTCTTATTCCGTCAAGTCCGAGCTAAATACTTCCATATTATCTTATACTAAGTCCATTTCTTATCAATCATTAAATATTTCATTCAATTCATTGTTCTTTCGTGGTATTCATTATTCTTCTCTGTTTTCATTTCTTTCTTTCACCATTTCTTTCTGGCAGTTGGAAGGATTTGAGCAAGAAGGATTCTGACCACTTCACAGTATCTTCAACGATACCTGTGAAATACAAATTAATCGCGTAGACTTCCGCAATCACTAGCCAAACTTGGGACAATACAACCTCAATGATTATTCTCTCCCTTTTTATTCTCTCGTCGACATTTTCGACCTTAAAATCAATTCACCCGATTGATTCCTCAATAAAACGACACTAAATAATCGGTCACTGTTCGAAACCTCTCATAGGCCAACAGTCCCCCGATCCGTAACTCTGGCCCTTCGTTACCCAGCAGTTACCACATCAACACAATTCTCCGGCAACCCTCCAGGACGCTTTTCACCAAAAAGTCGTCCAAGGTTCCAAAAAAATTATATTCTACCCGAACTACAACTCGACTCTACGATATCATCTACCCGAGAGAGAAGAATCACTCACAAATTACTCAATACTTTCACAAATATCTCGAATGAAAAACAATACGTAATTTGGATTTGCCTGTTAGAGTCCTTTGCAGCTCAATCCGACCTTCTATCCATCCAGAGTTGACTTCTTATTTCGTCATCACGGAGCGTCATCGAGATCGCAATTTTCGCTTTCCTTTACTCTCATGCTGAAGTCATCGAGACTTCAATTTTCTCATTTCTCCGTTCCCCAGTGAGAGCCGTCGAGGTTCTCAATTTTGACATCGTTTCTTCGCAGTGTGAGCCATCGAGGTCTCAATTTAATGTTGCTTCTTTATTTCACTATCACTCGCGAAAAATATCCTACGTGAATTCGTCAAACACTTCTGACACCAATGTAACGGCCGAGCGAATGAATACACGGGATCTTTGTTGTTGGGGCGGATATTATTAATTACAAATGCTTTCTATTTCCCGATCGCGATCCTTGACACGTCCGCGCGCTGTCAATCTCTAGCCAAGACTGTCGACTGTCACTCGTGATGTGAAGTCGGTCATCTATTCGTTTGTCTATTGTCATAACGTGTGTCTCATAAGTAGTAGTCAGCTACATTCGTTACAATATATAGCCCCAGGATAAGAATGTTGCTGTGTGCTTTGAACAGATGAATTATATGAGGGGAAAGGTGCTTGCAGCGGTTCGAGTAATGCCGATCGTTTGTGATTGTGGTGAACGAGGTGCGAGATGCAAATTGAACGACAAGCGTATGGACTGTCTATAGAGCTTTGCATCGTCTCTCAGCGATGCAACCAGCGGAATCTCGTTCGGGAGATCCCCCGAGTATGATTTGCGAGTAAATGCTCGCCCACGTTTCGATTTGTGCGACGGTAGTCACTGACATCGGTCGCCATTGGTTGATGATGCTCCTATATGAGAGAGGGGAACGTTGACGCGTAAGAACGCGCACGAGTAATGAGCTAACGAGGCACGTCGACGCGATGCTTCTGTATTACATAGAGCCAAGTGAGCCAAGTGAGAGATAGTTGGTGCAGCTTGCGGTGGCCGTATTCGATAACGAGTGGCGGCGATCACGAAGGAGCTCGCGAGGCTCGTCTTGTTACACGCCTAATTAACGCGACAAATTACCCGACGCTCAATAAACCCTCCCGCGCGTTTATTGGCGCAATCGTAATGTTTACTGTTACATGTCCAATCGATTCATTCGACGACTGCATTACAAATGAGCAGTTTGGGATTATGATTGATAATTATTTTATCATTTTTAGCAGCATTCACAGCAGTAAGAATATTTCGCAACATTTGGATTTTCATAAATGAAAAATATTGTTCAATGGATTCATTCGACGACTGTATTATAAATGAGCAATTTAGGATGATGATTGATAATTATTTTATCATTTTTAGTAGTTTTCGCAGCAGTTGTAAGAATATTTCGCAACAATTGGATTTTTATAAATGAAAAATATTGGTCAGTCGATTCATTCGACGACTGTATTATAAATGAGCCGTTTCAGATGATGATAAATAATGATTTTATCATTTCCAGCAGCATTCACAGCAGTTATAAGAATATTTCGCAACATTTGGATTTTTATAAATGAAAAATATTGTTCACTCGATTCAGACGACTGCATCACAAATTAGTAGTTTCAGATGATGGTAAATAATGATTTTATCATTTCCACAGCAGTTCTAAGAATATTTCTCAACATATGGATTTTTATAAATGAAAATATCGTTGGAAACGAATAAACATTCTCCGGAATACGAATCGAACATTATTCTCGTCACATTTGACCCAGAACGTTTTTCTTACAACACACGCGAAGAAAATATGTGAACGAAAGGCGAAAAATTGCGCGATGACCTCGAGAGGGTAGCAAAAAGAAAAAGAGAGACTGTTACACGAGAGACTGCACCTGGTCTATTTCTCGCCAGCTCGCCGTTGACTTCCCAAACCCGGAAGCCCGGAAAACTCGTATCCATAATTTTTAAGAAAAAGTAGGTGAACCTGCGGCGACAAAAAAGGTTAAGTCGAGGGTAATAAGGGTTGGGGGGTAGGAAAGTCGTTGGTACGTCATCGGACGGGCAGAGGGCGACGAGACGAAAAGTGGAACGAGCCGGAAGATATTTCTTGTCAGTTTGCAAATTTTTTCCTTTCCACGAGATTGGATGAACCAGCAGCAGCAGAAGCAGCAGCAGCAGCATCAGGCGAAAATCGTCGCGAGTCGAGCAAGTGTGAAAACTGCAAAGTGAGAGGGGATTACTCTGGCAAATCGGGCAGCAGCAGAGACCCAAGTACAAAACTGTAGAATTGCGCTCTATTTGGCACGACACCTTTTTCGTGAAAAATGGCTGACGAAAAATGAACCTGCGGTGTGCTCCGTATTTTTTTTTTTTTTTTTTTTTTTTTTTTTTTTTTCACGTTTGACAAAACGCTGCAGGATTATCAGGAACGAAGAGTCGGTGAGTTTTCAATCGCAACGAATGAAAAAAAAGGCGCTGGGAGCGGTTCGGTTTAGTCTCTCGAGGGAGGTCCCAATAATCGATTCAATTTGTGTAAGAGTATCCCAGCTGAATAAAACGAAAGAGGAAACAAAAGTGCACAAATGAATGAGGCCGATAGAGAGGGAAGAAACGAGAGAGGAGATAAAAAAAAAGCGTACGGTAAAACTTTAACGAGGGACAGAGCTCACAGTTTCCCCGATACTTTCTGCCCGCGTAGTTTCTTCCGACTTGTTCGCCAATTTGTTCTATCCCGTGGATCAGATGCTCCGAAGAATTCTCTCCCCTTTCTCTCCTTTCCTTCCACTGCACTTCTACGATGCAAGAGGCGGATTTGCGAATTTTCTCGACTGACGATAGAAGATTCCTTTGCTAGTATTCGAGTTGTTCAATCGACCGAACAATACCAAAAGGCAGTTAAAATTACGAACTCCAGTTTGCTATTAATTACGACAAGTATCGGAAAAAAATGAGACAACGAAGTTAAAGTACTAACAACAAAAAAAAAACAAATAATCTGGAAATGACAATTATTTGTTCTGCAAATGATGCAAGGTTGATTAAATTTCAAGGCTTAGAGCATTGCAGGATTTGTGCATTCAACAACTCATCTGCATTATAATGTAAATTAATATCCTGATATTAATTCCCCATATGTTCAACATTTATTTTAACACCACATTTATAACAGTATCTACTGACAGACATTTTTAATTGCCTCGTCGATATAGTTGACCATGTCAAACTTGTGCAGTCTATCTCGAGGATCACATCGAGTTGAAAGCAGTAGTCGAGACGAACCGTAATTGCACTGCTTTAATCTGGGTTACCCTGAAACGATGGTCTGCTGCTGCTGCTTCGGGACGAGTTGCAATGGAGCGCGAAGCGCACCTATTCGTTAACGAGCTGTAATAATGCAGAAGCAAGAGAAAAAGCCACTACATCCATGCTTTTCATCGGCGTCGACGTCGACGTCGTCACGCTTGTCGTCGTCGTCGTCGTCGTCGCCGCCGCTTGCAGGTACTTTCAATTAAGCCGAGCGTATAATCGGATTTTCGAATCGAGAAAACGCGCCGTGTGCTGTCTGCGCGGACGTTTTCTCCGCAAATTGCGGTTTACCGCGCGAGTCAGAGGCAAGCGAGACGAAAGACGAAGGAGGAGAAAGGAGGTGAAGAGGAGGAGTGACAGAGGAAGTGGAAGTGTGAGTAGAGAAACAAGAATAGAACAAGAGAAGGAAGTACAGGAGAAATTCTGCAGTTGAATTTAATGTAAGCAAGCGTAGTAACGACTGAGGTCCTGTTCCCTCAGCTATGGCTACAAAAGCACTGTGAATCCTGAACGACGAAGGAGCGACGGAGAAAACCGTACCACGAACGTAAACGAGCTGAAGAGTAAAATTGCGAATGAACGACAGAACGAATGAAGCGAGCGGAGAGGCAAACCGAGTGTACGATGAAAGACTGGGCGAGAATCACCCCTGGAGGACGTCATACCTAACGCGAACAAACTTTCGACCAACCTTATTACAACTCCTCTTAACAAATTTAACCGTTAAATTCAAACTTGATGTTTGAGTTTCATCAGCGGCGACGCCGGAAAGACAGGGAGAGAGACGACTCACTGCGGGATCGTCGCGACGAGCTTCCCAATAAACTTTGCATCACGTATCTGTAAATAGCTGTGCCGTTCATTGGCTGTAGAATTTCGTGGAGCAGTCTATAAGCGACTTTGGGAACTCGACGAGTCAATGATTTCTAGGGAAAATCGTTCAGGTTCGCAGATGCGACTTTGGAGTCTTATCACTTTGGAGAAATTAGTTTGCTTCATTGCTAATTTTTTTTTTAGTTGCTAGACATTTTCTGCAACCCTCATCTCCAGTATTTGGATTAAAATTGCAAATTTTGAATCTTATGATTGATTTTCATTGCATTTTGTGTTTGTTGTTTTGTACAATTTTCATATTTTTATTTTTATCTACACAGGAATTTATCTAAACGCAGCTATGAAAATAGGTAGGTTTTATTTGTTTCTACGTCTGCATTTCAGACTTCGCCATTCTCCGTTCAACGATTGCAAGATTCTCACATTTTTTTTCCGCAACAATCCTACTCTACAATTTGACGTCCGCGACTGCGCCGATCGGCTGACCAATTGGCGCCGATTTTCGCCGGCGGGTATTGGCATTAAATCGTAGTATCATTTTCCGAGAAAGCTGACGTGTGATGATGATAATGGGTACCTGAGGCCAAGAGGTGAGAGTATCAAACGTCTCTCTTGAAAAAAAAAAAAATCCCTCGGCGCACCTACAAAAAAGCACCTCGCATCTCTACTTACACCACATCAACATTTCGCGAATATCGGAATTGGCAAATGGCAATAAGTAGTCGACCGCAACGTCCTGTAAATAGGTATCCCTAACAAAACAGGTTTCCCCGACAAATGTAACGCACGATGGAAAATACCTCATCCACCTTCTCCCCGATTCCGGCGTAACCTGCTAATGGGCATTACACCCCTCTCGCCTCTCCTTTGGCGCCCACGATCGTCGATAATTACACTGCGATACGTGAAATAGCTGGAAACACGCTACTTCAGTGGTACAAGAGTATGCAATGTACACAGACACAAACATAAATGTCGTGTGCACGGCGGAAACGTTGTTGGACTCCAAGATCAAATTAATTTATCTGTCACATAGCTATGGGCATATACAGGTTAGCTTTGCGACACAATAATTATTGCAGAGAGCGATTGCATGTGGCCGGGTCGTCGACCCAACTGAAACTCCGGAGGTCTCCGCAGCCATCGGAGCATCGCCGGTAACCTCGGTAGTTCCGCTTTTCCAGAATTCACGTTCCGTTCGGCCCACCCCCACCCCTCCCCCTTCACCCCCTCGGCACACCGCGCCTTGTTACAACTGCATAAGCCGCGGAATAGGTGGCTACGAAAATGTATACAGCGTATGCGCCAAATAATGTGTACATGCAACAGGAGTATGCCGGTAATGCATTTTCAGGAACGTTGGTACTGCTGGCGTTTGTTTACATGGGCGGAGGCTGGTTTGGGGGGTTACGTGCTGGGTTTGCGCGTGTTGAATTTTTCAATGAGCGACACGTCCGCCCTCCGGACGAACGGAATTTCGCGCTGGCTATTGCTCCGTAATGCTCGACCCTCGCTCGCTTCGCTTGGTGCGAGACCAAAACTCGAGCGTATTTATTCCAGTCTCTTCTATCAAATATTTGATAGAGGAATTTTGGACGTCTGGTCACATACAATTGCACTGGGAAATACAGGCTTAGAAATAAATATATATTTCATGCTTTTTTCGAAATCATCATTTATCCAGAAGGAGATGTTGAAATGTCCAAGGAATATATAAGAAAGAAATATTCCTTCCTGGCTTGTCCATCGTGAGACTCATATTTGATAGATGAATTTCGTACGTCTAGTCACATAAAATTGCACTGCAAAATACAGGCTTAGAAATAAATATATATTTCAGCAATGCACTTTTCTAAATCATCATTTATCCAGGAGAAGATGTCCAAATGTCCAAGAAATATTTCTAGCAGCAGAATGATACGACTAAACTTCCTGGCTTGTCAATCGCAAGAGTTGGAGATTGACTCAACGTGTAGCCAGGACAGATGTGGATCATGGTACACGGCAATTACGAGTAGAAGTCTCTTGCGGAACGTCGCGGAGACATCGGGAGCGGCAGCAGTGCTGTGGGGATAAACGGGGGCCGGACCAGAGGAGTTCTAAACGAGGGGGAAAGAGAGAGAGAGGTTAGAGAGAAGGAGAACAGGTGTCCCCCGCTGGTGGTCCCACAAGGGATCAACGTCTCAAGGATCGAGTGGAGCTAGCAAACGGGATGCTTCTCTCTATACTGTTCCACCGTTGCTGCTGCTTTTGCTGCCACTGCTTCTGCTGGTGATGGCGCTTTAGAGTAGGTGTTCCAAGCCTGCTTTTCCGTTGGCTCGTCGAGCAGGCTTCGGATCATCCGCGGTGACTAGCGACTTTCATAAGCCCGCCCAGTTTCTCGTCGTACCACACACTCCGTCAAAGTCCTGATGCGACTTGGCCTGCCACATAGTTATAATGTCTGTGACACCGAAGAGAGAGCACCGTTCACGTACACTGTATGTACATATCGTACTTGAACAGCAATCGCTGTTGCCTTCATTTAAATATCAACCATACCAGGACACCATTGATTTTCATTGCCTGGTAAAAAGAAGACTGTTGTCTTGGAGTTTTGGATTCTTAGGAAGTCTACCAAAGGCTCTGGAAGCCTTACACTGTGATGTATATTATGATGTTGAATTTAGCATCATTGGAATGCAACGAAGAAAGTATTCTAATGATCCTAAAATTACTTTGGTTTCATTAGAACAATTTAATTTTTTAATTTCGTTGTCTTCCAACGATGCAAACTTCAACATAACAGTATAACATCGACGTGAACGACTAGGATTAAGAAACGCGAGTCGTTTCAGCCGCATTAGACTATCTGCTTAGACCTCTCCTTGCCAGCTCGGATTTCCTCTTTTCATACACACACAGGTTTGAAAGTCGAGTCAAGTCGCACAAACCACGCGGAAGGATCGAAAGAGCAAGCGGTGGAAGGATGAAGTGGTGGTAGGTAGTGATGATGGTGGTGGTGAACAGAAGTGGTGAAGGTCCTGCGGGATGAGAGCATATCCTCTGGCCAGCCACGAAGCTTAATGGACAGCTCGCCACAAGCCTTAATGCATCGCGAACGCCCCTCACTCTAACTCACTCACTTTCCTCGGCCCTCTTCCCTCCCAACTATTTTCCTTTATTTTTATTTATCTCTCCTTTGTCCCCCCCTCCCTTTATCCTGTTATTCCATTATTTCTGACCGGCAGCAGCAGCAGTTCTCGGTGGCTTTCACCCTTGCGGACACTCTCCGTGTTGGTCTTTTCCTGGACCACACGTTTTTCCGCGTCTGGCTTCTCCCTTCTCTTCGCTTTTGCCCCTCTTCATCGCCTTCTTTTTCACTCCTTTTTATTTCAAGTCCTCAGAAACGACGAAGAAACAATAACAGTACCGAGGCGAGGAGATTCTCTCGTCTTTTTCTGGTGCTGTCGGTGGCAGAAAGAGAGGAAAACTGGTTTTGTTGGGACCGCATGGACATGGAATACGTGCGAGGCAGACACTGCTGGACTCTCACCGCTGCTGGACTCCAGGGTTCCAACTCCGCAGGCAGCACGTTCGATCCTCGTTCGTTTCTCCGACTCTTTTTTTCCCTCGACGATCTCCTTTCTCTCCTCTTTCCTCTCTTTCGTACGCGAGAAGCGGATATATATAGCGAACAGCGAGAGTCAACCGCCGCAAAAAACAGACGAGGAAAATGAAAGAAAGGAATTTACGCCGAATGGGAAGCCTCGCGCTACGGCCATCAACGGTTGAGAAATGTTTACAGTTCACCGCTGAAGCTACGTATAATGAATTTTAGTTCAAATAAAATCCTCTCACGGGCTTTGTTTCAGCTGAAATTCTTTCGAGCGAAGCTCTCCTCTCGCCTCGTCGAAAATCTGTGTTAGCTCTCATTCGGACCTTTTCATCCCCTCCTCCTTTTCTTCGCTCCACAAGCGGCAACGTCTCGCACAAAGAGATTTTGAGTGAAAGAGTAATTAACGCTCGTCGCGAATCAAAAGCCGCGGGTAAATGTGTAATTTAATATAGTAAATAAGTCGGCAAGACGGTAATAACCGTACACACGCTCGTCTCGTCAGGTTGTAATTCACCTCGGCCCGGACTCCAGGTCCGACAGACTTATAATTGGATGAGTCGATATTTTATTATTACGATTTAATTAATACAACAAATGCGTGAGATATACGTTATAATTAGCTGTTTCTACGGCTGCACATTGATTGGGGGACTTGGAAAGTCGATAAATTAAACCAGGCGAGAAAGCGAATGGTTGGAGACCTGTCTTAAAGAGGTGTCCTCTACCTACAGCATCAGAAATATGTCTGACTGAGCAGTAGTTCCAACCTTTCGTTCTCGCCAAGCGAAACAAGGGTCATTTCGTAACAAGTTATTTTATTACCCGTTTGGACTGTTTGCTTCGTTCCATTCTTTATCAGAGCATATTTAGTCGAGACGCGCGTGAGATTACGACCAAGACGCGAAGACGGTAAAAGGTATGCGAAGAGAGGCGAAGGCTCAAGTATAAAAAGAAAAAAGCTGAAAGAACGAAAGGAGAGCGAACGAATGTCGTAGTACGCACAACACATCGCTCGACTCGCAGCCTTGTTTTGACAGACGCTGGGTTACGAAGCCTCCGCAAGACATGCGCACCAGTCTCCATCTTCACTCTTCTCTTATTTTTCTTCCTTCATCTTTTTTCTCGTTCCCACTTCTCCCTCAGCCTGCACATCCGCATATCCCTTCTTCCGATGCCGCAGCATCTTCTCGATCTTCATCTTCTTCTTCCTCTTCTTCGCTTTCTCATTCCCCCTTCGTACTCCTCGCCCCTTTTCATCTCGCATATTTCTTTTTTTTTTCTTTTTTTTTGCACAGCCCGTGTCTTCGTCCACCTTACAACGCTCCCGCTATTCCATTCACCTTGCCCTCTGTGGCCTTTCATCCCGCCATTCTCTCAACCGCTCGACGCGAAGGATTCCCTGGCTCGCATATATCTGCGATATACACTATGGCTTCGGTGCAGAGAGTAGCTTGCTTGCCACGTTCTTGTTCGCTCGGTCCTCCGGGGAGAGATATCTCCTGTTTTGCTTCGCACGGACAACACGATCTCGAGATAGAAATTGTTTCGAATACAATGAACTGCACTCGATGGGATGAACTGCTGCATGCATGTTGAAAATCGCTACGGACGGGATTATTAATGTTCCCTGTTTTAGAGTGATATATGACTTTTGCTCGCAAGACTGGCTACTTGATATAAAATTTACTAGGTATCGACCTATCTAGGTAGGTTTAAATTACTATCAAAAGCATGGTAAACTTTCGAGACGAGAAGGGTCGTTCCATAGGTCATTCAAGAATATTCTAATTCATACAGGATCGTTATTATTCAAAGCATGAACGCTGAAATCTGTAAAAATCTTCTTAATTGCTCAATTAAGTCAATCAAATCGATAAATCAACTTTCACAATCGTCGGCGTAGCAATCGATCCGTGAAAAAAAAGGTCTAGCTGCTAAAGCCAAACATAAATTGCATCTGAGTCCGATGGCTCGCGGGTGGCCTGTTGGATACATAAAATTTGCGTAATGGTCGCTTGACCAGAGAAAAGTCAAAGGAGACCCCCCTCTGTCTCAACGAGGCCGTTTGGCTTCACTCACGGCTCTCCCGTCGCGAGGGCACTCTTTTATTTTTTTTACCAAAAATAAAAACCGAAGAAAAAATTCTATACGTATATCAGTTCGAACGACCTTCGTTCCGTAAGTTTATGGAACGACTACTGGACTCAACTTATCCTGACTCTTTTAGTCTCTTACTGACGGTATTCGTTTTATTTAATCTTCTATACATTACACAAACACCCTACCTACGTTTTACACTTACAATATTGCAGTGCGTCTACAAGTAAGTGGGTCTATAATCTTCGCAAGAAAAAGAGGTAAAAAATGAAACCGTATCTTGTGAGTTCATCGTACAGACTCAGGTATAAGATAAGTGAGGGCTATGCAACCGCAGAGTCGTAGAGGCTGAGGTCTGTAAAGAACAAAGTCCCGAGAGGTAGCAAAAGAAGAAGCTGTACAAATAAAAAATAAAAATATAAAAAAGTGACCCCCGCTTTTTTGGCCAGTCGGGAGTTAAGAAGCGAGTAAAGCTACACCGGTGACGCTCTGCGGAGACCGCAGGCGTGCGCCCTCCCAGCGGGAGGCTCACAGTCGTGACTTGTATCCAAAAAAAAAGAAAAAAAAAAGAAAATATAGAGCAGACTCACCAGCGACTACCTACAACACCTACTCACCTACGGACGAGCTTTGCGAGCATTGCCAGAAAGCTCCTCGAGAGAACGTTCCTCTCGGCGAGAAAAAAAAAACACCCACAGAAGGAGTAATATAAATGTTAATGGGTAGGGAAGGTGCTACTGCAGACTCGTATGTTACATATGTGTTGGCGCAGCGCATGCGCAGTATCGCATTGCTCTATGCACAGCCAAAAAGTGTTACAGTGCAGGTGAAGAAGGCTGCAAAAGGTAGGGCATTGCATAGACACAGCAGCAGCAGTCTTTTGCAACGTTGGCGTCGTTGCAAAAGACTGCTGGTGTAGAGAACAGCCCTATTCCGAAAAGCGTCGAGACAAAGTGAAAGGAGCCGGAAACTTACGTGTGAGAAACAGGAGGGCGAACAAGTTAGCGTTTCTACGGTGTCGAGCTCCCGTGGCGAGAGAACTGACGCAGGTAGAACAAAAGAAGGCGGTAGGGCAGAACACGAAGAGAAAAACATATACAAGAGCCAAAGACATTCAGGTCTGCTACCTGCAGTGGCTACCTTCCCAATCCTTCGGAATGAAAATTCGAACCGGCGTTCATCCGAAGTGTGCGTAGAGCTCGGAAGGGGCATTACCGGACCTGGGAATGCTCTTCGAACGCAATCTGTATGCGCATAATCCACTGACAATGGTCCACACGGTCAGGGAGGCCGACTAAACGGAGAATTGTACGATGACAACGCGGGACCTATATCAGAGAGTCGTTTTTGTTCATCGATCTTGATCCGATTGACACACTGATTTTTTTTGGGAGGAAAAAAACAATGACTAGGCTTAGTTATTTTTTTCTTCTAATAACTTCTGTCTGTCTGTTGATCCGATTGACACTGATTTTTTTAAGAGGACCAAAACAATGACTAAGCCTTCGATTTTTTTTTTTTTTTTTTTTTTCTTCTAATAAACTGAGAGAGTGGAACTTCTGTCGCCGGAAGTCGCCCGCGCCATTTGTCTGTTCATCCCTCTTCGCTCGCAACGACGGCGCATGCGCTACTAGCTCCTCCTGAATTATTAAAATTGTCCGCCAGACGACGCAACATTTGATTTTCAAATTCGAACGATTTTGCCAAGTTCCTCGGTCGCGCCTCGCAGTCTCCGGATGCGACTCACTCCTTCGCCGTCGTTGCGTCGCCGTTCGTTCGCGCGAACGAACTTTCTCGGGCGGCACTAAGAACCGAAGTTGGGACGAAAACAAATTTTTCATAGCTTTGGTCTTTAGTGCATTTAATCTACCATCTATTCTACCGCAAGTTCCGCATCTCAAAATTGTGGCAAATAATTAATCTTATATTTTTCATGCAACCTCCTAATTTTATTTTTTTTAATTTTTTACACGTCCCAATGTCTAAATCCTTCCGCACTAAAATCCCCAGGAAATGATACTGAATTAGGTGGTCGGATTTTCACGAGATTTTTTTCAAAAACCCCCAACCGAACATTTTAGATTTACGTGTGACTGCATAAATGATCGTTCGCCCGGAGGATTTCCCGCGGGCGGTATAATTGTCCGAATTTCGTGAACGCAAGGCTCCAAATGCGCGATCACGTACCCAGAGCACCGAACGTGCGGTCAGCAGTGCCAACCTGCTGAGCTGAGCCGCTGGGAATTTTTTCATAATTTTCCAACGTCCCCTGCATCTTGGAACCGTCGTTACAGACCAAACCCGTGAAAAAGCGAGTTCGTCCGCTCGGTTCCGGGTACGATCAGTTTCGGCACGAGTTTACCACGCCCAGATTCAGACCCGAGGTGAAGCTGCCTGCGCGGCACCACAAATCGCTGGGATATCTTGCAGGGAAATGAAAAATCGAACCCTCGACTGACGTGAAAATATGTGTGGCCTGTGCGGCAAACCCCTTTTTTTTCCCAGCGATGGGTCTATGCATCGGCAACCCGCCGATCATCAATTCAACAACACGTGTTTTTTTTTACCTGTTTGTGAATACCCAGCTCCCGAGGCTCAGGTAGTAAATCGGTGAACGGAACTGACGTGTATAATTCGTGAGCGTCAGTATTTTCTTCGACTTCTGACATGAGAACGGCTACTCGTGCAGCGAGGCACCAATAAAGTGGTTTATTGAAACGCACCCTGTCTGTTCTCATCAGACAGACGATTCCTTAAGCTCATCTGGTTAAATTGCCGAGAGGGATTCTTTCACGATGGGATCTTTAAAGTTTCGTTGATGGTGGCTAACGAAGCTGATCAGGATGGATAAAGCGCTTCGCCAGGTGTTCGACGGAAAATCAGAGACATAGTCTATGGTGGTCCATGCCAACCAACTCAGCAATCAGCAACTCAGAATGATTGTCTTTCCTTGTGGAATATTTTTTTCTGGGTTATCCAAATCTACAATTCTGTTGATAAGGCTGTCTGAAAAAAATTTTAAAGTGAATGCTGATCGTAGGAAGGAAGACCCTTCGCAAAAAACCAGCAGAACAGACGAGCATTAGACATAATCTATGGTGGTCCATGCAAACCAACTCAGCAATCAGCAACCCAGAATGATAGCTCTTCCTTCTGGAATTTATTTCTAGGTTATCCAAATCTACAATTTTGGCGGTAAGACATTTTGAAAAAAAGAAAAAAAAGGGAATGCCGATCGTAGGAAGGAGGACCCTTCGCGTGGTGCTCGCGAGGAGCTCGAGCGTGTTCGTGCGGCAGTAAAGCGGGCGTTAAGGGCGATAGGGTCTTTGCAGTCTCGACGCAGGTACCTCCATGACGCGTCCGCTGTAGGTATCCCCCCGGGGGCGAAGCATAAATATTTAATGCGACTCCACGTGCCAGCCCTTGGGACAAGGTAACTTTTGGAATCGAGCAGTCGCACGCTATGTGTACCCACGATCTCTCTCCGGACCTGTGCAGTTTTCACTCTGCTGATATATACACATACATACAGACACCCTTATCATACATCCGCCGTTTAGTCAATGCGACTAACTTTCAATATTCCTAATCCACATTTTATTCGCCAAGTCGAATAAAATGTGGATCCACATTTCCACATTTCCACATTTACATTTCCACATCCACATTTTATTCGCCAAGTAGAATAAAATGTGAATTAACGAAATACATAAAATGATAAAATGTGGCAGACTTGTTCTTGTTCAACGAATTTACATTTTGGCCACTCGAAGTCTGCTGTCATATAGTGTGATGTACCAAATGTTAATTTTGTAGATACAGTAGCACGAGGAGATTTGTTCGTCACTTTCAGTCTGGTCCTGTTTAAACAAAGCAGGATCATTAGTGTAAACTGTTGTACGTGCATAACGCACTTTTCTCCCTCTCTCATCGGGCCATCGGTTCAACTGGGCTACCGCAGTCCTTGCAATACAACACGCGCCACGTTCGTTCGCGCGTTACACCCGTGGAATGTTACTTGGGAAAACATCGGCTCGTGAATAGTATATCCAAGGGGAGAGGGACTGTGCTTGTACAAACGCACTCACGCACCCAGCGGGCCAACGTTCAATACTATACACTGTGGTCGTGGCGCGCAGGAATTGTTTAGTTTTCCAAGTGTTTGCATGGCCTAATCAAAAAATAGTAAGTGGGACTTCCTCGTAGCCATTCCTGCATTAGCTACTGTATTTTAGGGACCTTAACAAGTGAGTGAAAACGTGTAGGAAATATTTTCCAAGTGGTTAGTACAGTTCAGTATTGGCAAGCTTGATTTTGGGATATTATCTATACTATTCAATTGGCATTACAATATAAAACAGCAAGACAACATTATTCACATGGATCATAATTGTACAGAACATTGCTTAGTTTAGAAACCGCAAATATTTCGTGAAAACGAGCAAATACCATCAAAATTTATTATCGAACAAGCAAAATAGGGCAAAAATGTGGTCTAAGGGGTTCACGGTGCAAAAAACAGACAGAGAATAGGCCCTGCAATCGAGCCTAGCAGTTCGCTGCTGAACGCGCAAGAATCTAAATTAGAAAGCGGTGATTTCTTCCTTCGACACGTTTGAATTATGGAAATTGCGATGGAATTTTATTGCATTCGAGTGCAATCGGTCTGTCTCGCTCTCTTCGCGATCGAGACACGTTTTCCTGGAAATAGCAGCAATACCAAAAAGGCAAAACAAGAGTGTCCCACTGAGGTAGACTATAAGTGCATAGCTAGCAACGAGTTATCAGCGCTCGTGGAGACACCCGCCCCGCAGCCAGGGGCTATCGCTCGTAAATCTAATGTTTCATTAGACCACTGCGCGGCGGCTGCGCGTGTAACGCTGTACAACGCGGCGCAGTGGGAACTCGAGGGGAAGGGTAAGCTGGCCCTGTGCCGCCGTGTTTCTGTCGTACGTGCCCTCTACCACCGCCGCTCTTAATATACATGCGAATAGTGATCAAAACTTACGGGCTTCCCACCTCGGTCCGACAGTGCCGGACACACGCAGGCTCTTACAATAATTCGCGGACAACAATTTTGCCCGAGATGGCGGGGAAGATGGCACGCGACGGCTTTTGCAATTAAATTGTCGCGATCGGAGCACTGAAAAGTTGATTACGTGTTAAGATTTTGCAGAACAGTCTTTATATCGCCTTCAAGCGCTGCTTTTTCATACCATTTTTAATTCACAAACAGCGGTGACACAATTTGAAAAATGCGTTTTGAAATTATTGCATTTTATGTCCAATGTAAAATATGCATAATTCATAGTTTTAGGTTTGGGTAATGTCTATGGAATAATTTTTCTGCAAAATTCGACATAAATTGGCGTGTGACAAAAAATTGTTAAAGGCGAAGAGAACAAGAAAAATGTGTCGGGATTTTTTTACGAGCTTTATAGTGGCGTCGAGATTTCGGTAATGACTGAAAGGGAGAGCGGCTCAGAAAAATTCCAAAGGGATATATCTCGAAGATCCAAACGAGAAAGAAAAGGAGGACACACCCCACTTGGACTCGGAGGGGGTCTGAGTCCGAAAGTTTTTACGACTCGGCTTGTTTCTCACTCCAATCTACCGAGTCAATCTCCGTCGCGTCAATTAGCATTTTTCGTGCTCGTTCATACCGCTCGGGATCAAAGCCCGCAGCAGTGATGTATACACAGTGCTATGCAGCGAAAATTGGTACGAGCGTGGAACTTGCGCGAGTCGGATCGTATTTCATTTGTCGGATCATATGTATATATCCAAGCATAAATTATAAAAAATAAAACACTGCAGGAGGATGAACGAAAAATTTTGGCCGAGTGACAAGCGTTTAATTATTTGCTTCGAGACGTTATTGAAGGACCCGGTAGGTATAGATATAGAGCTGAGCCTTCGAGGTGGTCAGGATAATGAAGACGTCGCGCTCGTGGCGGTTCTTCGGTAGCTTTAATTATTTTTTCCTGATAGCCCCGTGGCCCGAGCCTCGAGCGACTTCGTGGGCCAATTAAGGGAGAGAAATTGGCTGCGGAGGAGCGTACGGTGATCACGAATGGCATGTTCGGGAGCTTATGGCCTCGTTAAAGACCAGGATTTTGCCTTTTTGCAAAATTCGGCAGGTTGGCAGAAAAAAATATCGTTTTTTGGATTTTTGTCCTCGAATTTTTTATTTTGCGGGCAAATCACTATGATTTTTGGAATCAGCGGAAAATTTCCCATCGGATAGGGTTTTAAAATTTCGTTAAATCGAAAGAATTTTTTTTCGCCAAAAAAACGGCAAAGAATTTTCGATTTTTCAGAAAAAAATATAGTTTTTTGCGTTTTTCTCCTCGAATTTTCGATTTTTCGGGCAAACAGCCGTGATTTTTGGAATCAGCGGAAAATTTCCCATCGGATAGGGTTTTTAAACTTTACGAAATCGAAAATTTTTTTTTCTCGATTTTTTCGATAAAAACGTAAGGGGTACCCCTTCTAAAAATTTGCGATTTTTGAGGGTCAATTTTAAAAATCTGCAAAAAATCGAAAAATCGATAAATCGCGTTCCGCCTAGCAGCATTCTCTTCCTTGAAGAGTTTTCTTTCGAATACAAAAAGAAAATCCCGATTACATTGATCCAAAGAAAAATGACACCGATTTTAGTAAAGTGCCAAAATTGGGAAAAAGTGAAAAATCGTTTTTCGCGTTTTTCTCCTACAATCTTTCATTTTTCGGACAAAAACCGGTCATATTTGGAATCAGCGAGAAATTTCCCATCGGATAGGGTTTTAAAACTTCGTTAAATCGAAATTTTTTTTTCCGCCAAAAAAAACCGCAAGATTCCTCCTACGCTGGCTAACCTGAAACGCGCGCGTCACTCTTCGAGTATAAAACAGGATAGAACGTCCAAAGTGAAGATGGCTGCAGGTCCGACCCTTCGCGCCCTCGCCATGAAACGCGAAACCAGGGAGAGAGAGCAAGGGGCGTATAAAATGGAGGGTTGCTCGGTGAAATTTAAATATTCATAATCCCCGGCTTAATAAGGCATTAGGTATTAATGATCGGAGGTGCGGTCCCGCGGGTAGTGTCCTGCGGTCGTTGGGTACGAAAAGGGCGAGCCGGTTTTTCACGGTGTCGGTTGAGTGCGACACCGAAAGAGGGAGGGAGAAGATGACACGGCGACACTCGCCAGTGTATATGGATCGCTGCAGTGGGAAAGCGACTATAGTCTCATCGCTGGGCTATAGTGTCGCTTCTACATATATACATATAAGAGCGTATACAGAGTACTACGAGCGAGTTAATGCATTTCGACGATTTAATTATTCCTTCCTTTCCACGCTTGAGCCCGAGCGGCGCCGCTGGCATATTAATCGTATGCTAATCGAATGACCACGTTAATAGCCCTGGCAACTTGGCGCCGATTTATCAGAAGAACGTAGCAGCTCTCTCTTCGCGATCGGGCTCAACGAGCGCGTCAATTATTATTACCGCGTGGTCGCCACCCTAAGGCGAGTCAACTATACTGCCGAATATCCACAGAGATCCAGAAAAGAAACAAAAATGTATCTCGAATAGACTTTTTGTCGTTAATAACTATTTTACTCCAAAGCTATGATGTTGAAATTTGCATCGTTGGAATGCAACGAATTTTTTGTATTAATTATTCCAACGATTCTAAAAATGTATTATAAAGATCTATCGTTAGAATCATTTTTTTATACCCAGTATTTCCTTTGAACAGTTTTCATTAGAAAATTTTTCATTTTTTATTTTTGATGCTTTCCAACGTACAAACTTCAACATAATCTCCATGGAGTCTTTTTAATAAGCTGTATCCAAATGACTTACAGTTTTTCGGCGAGAACAGCCAAATCCCCAGGAACCTGTGTCAGTCCACGTCGCGAGCAGTCCAATTCCTGTCCACCGCACTCGCAGGCCCACGGACATCTCGTAGTCCCATCGAGATCTTCCATAGTACCGGAGCTGTCGAATCCATAACTACCGATCCCGCCAGCATTGTGCGAAGCGCCGCCACCCAGAACCGATAGTATCAACAAAAGTCCCCACGCACAAACAACCGAACCGCAACTAACGCCTAGAAGGCGAAGTGACCAAGCCGGAGTCATAGCTCGAGCCATACCGATCACCTTATCGTTAATGTTTCTCACTTTGTCGTTGGATTTCTGAAGTAACACGGAAAATTTTCCCCGCGACTTGTAGCGATTATTCGATGAAACACGAATCACTGTTCCACGTTCCAGAACAACTGTAGTTGAAACTCTGTTCGGAGGAACGATCGCCGTCTCCCTAACTGCAGATGCAACTGTAGAATTCGTAACAAACGGATTCAGGATCGTCGACTCCGTCGGAGTGTCCTGATTGGTCGTTGAAGTCTCTAATCCTACGTCGTTATCATCACTAATCGCTGAAGGAACCTCCCGCGAATCAACCAAATCTCTTTCTGTCGTCAAGATGTCACCTTCAGCTATGATTTTGTCGCCCGAAGAGTCTGACCGATCAGAAATATCGTTTTGCCGTTGGCGATGATGTCTTCGCCCAGACAAAGAACACCGATGACGTCGATGCACTGCGGTAGGTTTCTGCGGAGACGTTTCCTGAACGAATCCTGAATCGACGGTCGTCAAACAGGAATTTGGCACTTCGATGATGACCGAAGGGCTTCTAAGAGTCGTTGATTCGTTGAAATCGTTTCTACCTGAAAGAGGAGTTGTAGAGGAAAGGTCGACGTTAGGCTTAGCTTCGTTTGAAACGTCACTGATGCTTTTGCTGCTTTTGCTGCTGTTGTCCGTTGTTGGTTCGTTCTCCGGTTCGTCGTCGGTTAAAGAAGGAGCAGCAGTGGCGGCAACTCGGGGATCAAGCGCTGTAGCATCTGCCAGGCCCGTTGGGGGGCCGTGCACGGGGCCCCCTTCTAGCCCGTGGCGCCCGTTTGCGCCGCAAGCGGTGTCCAGCACCACTAACGGCGAAAGCCGATCCTGCTCATCCCGCGGCAGAGACGCCAGTCCCTTTATCTTGATGCTGATGATCTTGTCTCGCGTTGGATACGAGATTATCCGGCGTACCCCGGTCGAGGGTACGTGCTGCTTGCCGTCGATGCTGCGCTTGGCACGACTCCGGTTAGGAGGTGATCACCGCAAGCGATTATTCGACAGCATCTATTGCCTATGACTCCGCTGTCACGTGCGCCAACAACTCGGACAGCTTGAACTTGACTATTTGAACATGTTGCGCTGTAGATTGGAGACGAGAACAGACACTCGGGTCACGTGATTGGTTTTCTTTGGTCCTGATCGACGAACAAACGGATGAAAGTAGACGCATCACCTGAAACAGAAAATTAATAGGGGAATGTTAATTTTTTGCCTTCTTTTGCTGCCTTTTTTGATGGTTTTCAAGTTTGCATCGTTGGTATGCAAAAGAAATTAAAAAAAAATTATTCTAACGATTCTAAAAGGTTGTTATAGTGATTAATCGTTATAATCATTTTTTTTTATAACCAGTAGGATCATTTGGGTTCATTAGAATATTTTTTTTTTACATTTTTGTTGCTTTCGAATGATATAAACTTGAAAATAATTCCTTTCGCAGGAACGAAAGAGTAACGGAATTCAGCGGGAAAGACGGATTCGGATTGGCGAAAGTATATCGTGAATTCAGTACGGGGGGAAAGTTATAGACACGCATTTATACGAGCAGCCGCATACCACCAGCACCGTTGCCATTGTAATATTCTTCCCGGTCGGAGGTTCGTACAAGTCGCGCGCACTAACATCGGTGGAGGAGCAGTAAGCTTGAGAAAAATATGCTTCGGATGCACAATCAAAGTCTCGAATGCATTCCGCGCACGGCTACGCGAGTTTCCAGGCATATTGGAATTTTTCCTCCGGTACACACGTACCACCCGTCTCACTCCTCTACCGCCCTTTGCCACCCAACACGGGTTTTCCGAGACGGCCCCCCGTTTTCTTTCCTACACTCTCTCGTCGTCTCTCTCTCGGCGACGTCGCAGTCGAAGAAAACGTGCCCACGAACAAACCTATCCGCCGAGAGTTACAATACACGCGACAAACTCTCGGGGGTTGGGCGCCGCCAACTCCTGCGTCGCTATTTTTATATTTTTCTCATCCGGAACAGCGAAAAGAATCGTTTTTTATTTTTTACAGCGAAAAGAATCGTTTTTTTATTTTTTCCGCGATATTCTGTAAAATAAGAGACTCGACAACAGACTCGAGGAAAAATGCGGAAAAAATTTACATTTATCAGCTTTGGTATTAAAAATCCAAACAGATTTTTCACTGGTTATAATTCGCTTTCAAGTTTACTAAAAATTACCGAACATGGCAATAATTACCATATCCTTCTCTACGTGTACGTAACAGTGTCAAACACTCTCGAACGGATAATATCACTTCTGCGACATGACTCTGATGTTGAAGTTACGTCAGTGGTCGGGGGGATCGCATTGCGTGGCGCCGATGGTCTCGGGTCCTCGGCAACCCGAACCCCCCTCAGCAAACCTCAGCATCCGAGGATCCGAGTATGCCGCATAAGCGAAGCTGTACAGGCTTCACAGGCTACGACACTGCACACAGTAGACGCTTCACTTGCTTCCCGGCATCCCTGTCTGTCTAGCACTCAGAACTCTCGTTCCCCGCGATCGCTCAACATTAATTAACGACTTTGGTGCATATTAATTGAGGCAAAGTAGCGTCCGCCGCCATGGTTATACGTATATGAGAGACGGGTCCTCGTAAATTGTGTCTGTGCGCCCTCTGTCGACGCCTGGCAAACTCTTTGCCTCTTCTAGCCTACAGCGACTCGGCAACTATCGGTCCTTCTCAATCCCAGCCTCTCGGTTACCCTTACCCTTCAATAGCCCGAGGCCATGGCACAAAGCCCGATAAGTTCGCGATATATAGTATATTCCTAACCATACAGGACGTTCAATGCTGAAGCTCGTTACAAAAACCATCGCATCGCAAAAATAGTGTCTATATGGTAAAGTTTTTAAAAATAAAAAAAAGTTTGTACAGTGAATTGATATTTCTTTTCCTGTCTTTTGGTATGAATTCAGATAGTGTTTGCATATTGTACGAAAAAAACTGTTTACACCTGAATGCCTGATATGCGGAAAAAATGTATCCCAGCGAAGCGAAGGTCCGCAAAAATAGTGTCTATATGGTAAAGTTTTTAAAAATGAAAAAGAAAGTTTGTACAGGAACTTCATATTTCTTGTCCTGTCTTTTGGTATGACTTCAGATGTTGCTTGCATATTGTAAGAAAAAAAAGAGTGTTTGCACAGCATTCTTTCAGACGTCTCGCTACATGGAATGCCTGATATGAGGACAAAGTGTATCCCAACGAAGCGAAGGTCCGGAGCAAGCTGCACAGGGAAGCCAAGGGTCCACGAGGCAAGAGTATTAGAGTTTCGAGCTTGTTGAAAGGCGATTCGCGAAGAGAAAGAGAGTCCGGAAGAGAGATGCGAAGAGGGGAAAAGGGGAAAAGGGATACCGCGAGTGCACGAAGCACGTAATAAGCAAGAAGGCCGGCACATATGTCCGCATCCATGGGGTGGATATGGGGGACACTCACAACGGGAGAAATCGAGTTTGTTCGGTCTTCCAGGACGTGGGAGGTGGGGGAGGGGCTAGCGGAGTCGAAAAGAAGAAGGAAGGGGTCTCGAGACTTCAAAGCGCAATGTGTAACGTCACTTCCAACGAATTTACCGGGACGAACCTAATTTGTGAAAAGTCGGAGAGAGAAAGGAATCGCGCTAAAGGCCCCCAAATAAGGGCGGAAAGGTGGAAGGAGGGATGGAAGACATGTTGCTAAAGAAACATGGAAAATTACCCACGAAGGATATACACTGGTGAAAAACCGATCTAATATACCTCTCGAAAAACTGGGGCGAAGCAAGTATTTTTTTTTATCTTTTTTTTTTCTTCCCACACTTTGACGAAACTTTGCGCGAAGTTGTGAAAACCTTTGCCACGAGTCCTCTGCTCCACTTCTGTCCGTCTTCTCATTGATCGTGGGAGACACTGGAGTTCCGAGAGCTACACTAATGACAAAGTTTTCCGCGTCGAGAGAATCGTCTATAAAACACTCGTTGTTCGCGTCGTCACGCTAATTAACGTTGTTTCAATTATCTTATTAGGATGAGAGAATTTGTGAGTGGAAAGGGCGGAAGAAGAATCGACCGAGTTACGTGTAATAGGTGAGAGGACTTCATAGAGCTCTTCGAGTCGACTATGTAGCTATAGAGTGCACGGTAAAATTTAATTTGACATTTTCATGCAACAACAACGTCAGCCACAAATACGCTCTAACTTGATAAATATTTTTATTTGGTTTGCAAGATTAATTCAGTAACCTTTACAAATAAATATTTATAATAATATGTATTTTTTTTACTTTTAATGTTGGCAGAAAATCTGACAAATAAATTAATAATAGTTTTGAATAATTTATTTCAATGTGTCTGGCGAAAAAATAAATTCTTATAATAATAAATAATAAGCGAAATATAATAATTATTTTAATGTGTTTTAATTTATTTTAATGTGTCTGGCGAAAAAGTAAATTCTTATAATAATAATAAATTCATAGTACGGAGATATTTCGCTGATACATTTCAACCGAGACACCCTATACATGGGTTATATCCTGCCGCGAGTGGCGCGCAATGTGTTCTCCCTCCGTTTCCGACGTAAGAAGTAATTGCACGCGCATCAGAGGACAATTTAACGCGAATTCACGTAGCCGACTCTAATCGGGAGAACGAGAAAGAGGTCTACGCGGGAGAATCCTTTGGAGCGTTTTGCCGTATAGCGCGCGAGAGAGGGCTCGGGAGTTTCCTCAGTTCGCTGCTACTGATGCGCGACTTCACCCGATTCGCCACTTGCCTCTCTATTCTCCTTCCATTCGGAGCGAAGAAACGCAGTTAACACGGTGTAGTACTGCCGCGCCACCGGCGCCGGTCGCAGCAGCAGCAGCCCTTGCGAGGTTAATAAAGTGAGCCCTCGCCCTTTGCCTCGACGTAAGCAGTGTCGCGCAGTTCCGGCTGCGTATGTGACGTCTACGCACTCGACCCATTGTTGTCGATTTATTCCGCCTCTGATTGGTCGTTGGGAAACCGACATTTCGTTGTTTAACATCTTGAAATTTGTCAGTTTGTCAGAAAAAAAAATAGATTTTTGCATTTTTTGAATTTTCTATTTTTTTATGAAATTTTAAATCGAACCATTGTTGCCGATTTATTCAGCCTCTGATTGGTCGTTGGGAAAATGACATTTCGTTGTTTAAAATCTTGAAATTTGTCAGTTTGTCAGAAAAAAAATAGATTTTTGCATTTTTAGAATTTTCTATTTTTTTTGGGAAACCGAAAGTTTGTTGTTCAATATTGCAAAATTTATCTGTTTGTCAGAAAAAAAATGATTCCTGCGTTTTTCACCTCCAATTTTCTATTTTTGACAAAACTCAAACCAAGATTCGGAACAAAATGCCCCAAAAGCCCCAAAAATGATACCCCCCCCGAATTTTATTCCTCAGTAAATTTCCGTTCATCAAACGCACATGTGAAAGCAACTCCAAGTGCACGTGCAGCTGACTTCAAAGCCTCCGGAATCGCAAGCTTTGAATTCCTCGCCGACATGAACGAAGAAAACAAAAATATCGGCGCTCATTAAGATCCACTTCTCGCGGAGATTTATCTCCTTCTCCTAGAAATAAAAATAGGATAGGAAATTGAAAGAAAAACAATAACGAAAGTAAAAAAAAAAATAAATAAAAAAATGTGATAAAACAGAAAGAGGCGAGGAAAGAGGTTCTGGTAGCATAAGACTGTTGACCGGTTTCGTGACTATGTATAGATGTCTCCTTGTATTATATACAGCAGATATATAGCAGAGTGTGCGGTGGACTCGCGCAGAACGTTCAACGGCGTATCATACGTTTTGCGCAGAACACTCTCAGGTCTCTGCACACGACTAAAGGCAAACCTCCCGATAGATTACAAAATATATATTGGCGTGCGCTCGTGTTCGCGGATCTATCGGTGCCGGCGAGATTTATAAGTGCCGATAAAGAGATTTCTCCTCGCAGCTCGACAATTAACTACCCGGCTGTGTTTACGCTCGGCACATGCGCAGTGTGTATGCATCGGTAATGCAAGTTGATAGTCGGACGACGTGCGCGCGTTCAAAAATTATTATAAATTGAGAGACACGATTATTAATTATATCTGCAGCAGTGCTCTCCGACGATCGTTCGGGTCTACCGGTTTTTCCACGGCTAATTACAATAATTTTCGTTATTGGAGGGAATCGGTTTCCAGACTGCGTTCCAGACTCGGTTTCCAGGCCGAGGAAGGAAACGCGGAGGCGTGACGAATCGTGAGAACTCGAGGTGAAAAAAAAATTGGTAATTTTTTTTTGGGTTTTGCTTTTGCTTCTGCAGTTGGAACGTTTAGTGCGAAAGTGTGGAAGCAGCGGCGTGCGGTTGATCTGGATACTGAGGGAAGAAAATATTAAAAAAAGAGAGGGGAAAAAAATGGAGAACATGATAAATGCACGAATACGTGTGGGCCGAGTTAATAATCGGCTATCTCGATACCGTGGCAGCACGCCACGCATGCCCACGGCGAGCTGGTTGCATGGAAGAATCTTCCAAAGAATTTTAGGGCCACTGCCTATTACGCTGTCTGCTCCGCGCGGAGTTCTGCGTTTTTTTCAGCAATCAAGGTGAATGTTCGTATTGCAAATTGCACGTAAACATATATTAAAAAATATAGCTTTTTTAACGCGAGTTATTATTATTATATTTATTATTATTATATTTAGTAGCATCACATACACTGAATTATTAAACTAAATTTGAGTAAATTTGTGTTTACTCATTTCTTTGAACACATTTATTACATTAATCGTGGAAAAATTATTTATTTCATTAGGCAAATTGGTATTGCCTTAAAAAAAATGATAAAAAAGTTTATTTGAAAGAATGACAAATCCGGCTATCATTTTCGTGAGAATTCGAGTCGGAATTATTATAAGATATCTCGTTATTTCTCAAAGAATCCATTGGAGACTTCGCACCTGTATTTCCACAGGCTCACGAATACTGAGAACAAGTGTGCGACACGTCAACAATGTCAGAAAAAGAATATCCGTCGTTCCATCCGTCTGGCCAACTGTCAGTAATACGAGCACGAAAAAAAAAAAAAAAAAAAAAAAAAAAAAAAAAAAATCGGAGTAACGAAATCTGTCGAGATGAGTTGAAACGCGCCAGGGAAAAGAGAGAAAAGTCCCCGAGTCCCCGTTTGTTTGTTCTAGAAGCAAAGAGCGAGCGAAAGAAAAAAAAATGAAAAAAACAGAAAAGAACGAATGATGTTTGGCCGAGGGGGGTAGGAAAAGCACGAAGAGCTTAATGGCCCGTGCTGAATGGATTTTTAAGGTTTTCTTTGGCTACTGCTTCTGCTCCTGGCTTTTCCAATGGGGAAAGGAGGAGAGGGGAAGGAAGGCGCCGGGAAAGAACCGACGACTCCAAGAACCGCTCGAGGGTCCCTTACGCACGGAGGGTGCAGGAAACATATTTTTACGATGCGCAGCGAGAGCGGTTTGGTGTTTTTCGTCTACGTATTTTGATTAGACCCCCCATTAGAGTTACAGTTTATTCCTTCATTCTCAGTCCGCCGTTTATCCTCATTCGTTATACGGAACTAAGAGGTTCGAGTGATTAATATTTATTTTACAGTATATTTTACCCGCAAATGAACATCGTTGTAAAGTTGAAAAACATATTCCTAGCTGGGGTCATTAGAAAAATATGTGACAGTAATTCAGACCCAACGATAAAATTAAAAAAAAATCTGTACGGCAGAGCCAATATTTTTTTTCGCCATGCACTAAATCATCCAATAGACTGTTTCTTATTGTTTGAGTAATTAATATTTATTTTACAATTTATTTTACCCACAAAGTAACATTGTTGTAAAATTGAAATATATTCCTAGTTCGGATTATTAAGAAAATATGTGACAATAATTCAGACCTAACGGTAACTGAATGAAAAAAATCTGTACACAGCCAACATTTTTCGTCGCCACGCATAAAATCATCCAAATAGTCATAGACTGTTATTTTATTCCCTAACTCATTCTCCTTTTTCCCAAAGTCTACTCCAGTGCGTCTCGCCTGAAGCTTCGCCATGTAACACTCAAAGAAGATAAACGAGAAAATGCTCCACGAATCGATCGTCTCGACAGTGGATATTGCCGATTAAGCGAGAAACGCCGCTCGCAAAGAGGATACGAGGGTCGTCGTCTTCGTCGTCGTCGTCGTCGCGGTGCGGGTGAGCCAGGGTTACGTGATGTGCGTTGTGCATGTAAAACGAGAGGAGTCGAGTGGAGGAGGAACCCTCCGAGCACGAGGACACCGGGAAGCAGGTTTAGCACTAGAATGAACCGTAGCATCTACACCTTACGTGCGGTGAAATTGACGTTGCCGGCGAATTTCGGCGCCGAAAATTGCGGCGAGTCGATCGGCTTCGAGGAAATTCTGCACAGACACGCGGAAGGCGTAGAAGAGCGCGAAGAGGATCTCCGGTTACACTCCCCGCGCAGCGTTTGCCACTGTCGCTTTTGGGCTCCGCTCACTCTTGGCTGTCTCGTGCAGAGAGCCTCGTCTCTCTTTCTCTCTCTCGTTCACCCAACCTACCCCATTGCCAGGGTGGCTATGGGGCTATGGACTACGACCGAAGGGAGGACCCCGGGATATTAGGTTTCCCAATGCGGTTTTCAACCACCCACTCGATCGTCTGATCGTCCGACCTTACCCCGGGGAAATCACACTAGATACGTGAGCCTTTCCTTCTCCCTTTCCACCGATCCTTCCGCTCTCTCATCCACTCCCTTTCGCTCGTTTTTGCGAGAGCGATGCCCTCACCTCCTCACCTCCATTTCATTCCTTCGAACGTTCTCCCTTCATCTCCGCGACATTGGATCTTCGGAGGCTGTTCTCTCTCATCCACTCGTTTTGTCCTTGCAACGACCTCCTTTGCACTTCTTCCGGTTTACCTTATTCACCTACACCTTCACCTTCACCTTCAGCCTTCTAATAGCGATGGGAATGAATTAAGACTCACTCTCCTCCATTTCATTCCTCCGAACGGACGAGTCTTCCTTCGTCTCCAGGATATCGGATCTGAATGATGATGTCGAAGTTTGCATCGTTGGAATGCAATGAAAAAAAAAAAAAAAAAAAAAAAAAAAAAAAATGTAGGGTTTCTAAAATCATCATAGCGATTCTAAAAAGCTATTGTAACGATCATTCTTTATAATAACTTTTTATAGCCGATCTTTTGGGCTCATTAGAATAATGTGTTTTTTTTTTTATTTTATTTTCGTTGCTTTCCAACGATGCAAACTTCAATATAATATACACCTATAAATTTCAACACCTTCCACCTTCAATTTCTTCCTTCTAATAGCGATGACAATGAATTATCTCTCACTCTCCTCCACTCCTAGCGAATCGAAAGAATAGTCAAGACGACGACACTCGAACCACTCTCGAACGATTGAGTGCAAGGAACGCGAAGGGTTCCTTCGACGCGATCAACCTCGTGGGATTATTTCGGCAAGGGACGACGAAAATAACACCCGGTACCATCGACAGTTCCAATCGTCCTGTCGTAACAGTCGTAATCATCGTTGCTGCGTAGTAGTCGAGCGAAACGTTGCGGCGGAAAGCTTAGGGATAAATAGATACTTAGGCGATCGAAAGGAAAAAGATGTCTTTGGTATTAGTGAGGTTGGGATTTTTTTTCTTCCCGTAAGAGTGATGCTTATGAACTACGCAGAATATTATATTGAGGGTCGACGCAGAATACCGATTCGCAAAAATCAATTTACCCTCTCGTTCAGTGATCACACTCGACCCTCGTCCTCGACATTATATCTATATCGAGAAAACGACGGTATTACAACGAAGTCCCGATAGCGGTTCCCGAGGGAGGCCCGACTTGCTCAACACGCCTGGAACGTCATGTATTTATATCTCCAAATGTGCTGGAAGATTGTTTTCATTATTTTTTCATTTCCTCTACGATGCCCTATGATGTTGAAGATTCCATCGTTGGAATGCAACGAAAAAAATGTAAAAAATGATTCTACCGATTCTGAAATAATTTTAGCGATTCTAAAAAGTTATTATAAAGATCCAATCGTTGTAATACATTTTTATACCCAGTACAATCCTTTGGGTTCATTAGAATAATTTTTTTTTATTTTCGTTCCTTTCCAACGATGCAAACTTCAACATAATGATGACCTACGTTCCTCTTTCTACCAATCAATTACTATATCATTTTGTTCAGTGATATATCTGTATCGACAATTATTATACCGGAAGACGATTCAAAAAGGAAATTTCGCAAGTGAAAAAAAAAATTGTTCTCTGGTTTTTTATTTTTTTAATTACAAAAATTGTGTGTAAATAAACACTCCTTGGCTGATGCTATTTATAATCGTAACGAATACGTCGGTGACTAATCTTTCCCAGAATTTAATCTCCGCGCGCTTTTTACGTATCTTTCCTTATTCACTGCTCTTTAGCCGCACGCGATCGCGTTTGCGTCTCCGCTGTATCGACACGAGCCACATTGACGAACGCGTCTGGTATATATAGGTTTGCCACGACGAGACCCTTCCATTATTGCGTGGGCTGCCTTTTTTTTATCGGTACAACGATGGCGGGAACGACGCTCGCGGTCACTTTGATCCAATCGTTATCGCGAAGCCGTTTGGGAGAAGGCCGCACACGGAGTATATAGGTATATAAAATCACTCAAGTGCTATAATACAATGTGTATACATATATATAGTGTTTTCGATGTACCTGAAACAAGCGGAATGGCTTTTTCGCTATACATATAGATCTTGTCGGATCGAATTGCCGATTCAGCCGATTCGTAAATTTCCGGACACTTTATTATAGCCATTTTACATTATCGCCGAGACAAGAAATGATATAATTGTGATTTTTTTTTTTTTTTTTTTTTTGCTGCGGGCAATTCAGATGAAAACGCTAAGTGAAATTAATTTTATCTGCCCACAAAAAAAAATGGCGTAAGGTGCAATTTTTTTTGTAGGTATCGTCAGTAAATTTCTTCTGCAGAGGTTTGAAATTTACTTTTGTAAAAATCCGCATTATTTTTTTGGTTAGTTACAAAGCTTCGAGCTTGTCCGAATTGATTGGTATTAAAAACGTTTCTGTGAGAATCAAACGCGTTTTTATAGAACAGCATCGATTTTCGCGTTGCTTTGGCCGTCGCTGAATACTGATAGACGAAGAGAATCGGAAAATAAATCCGTTTTCATGCTCCGTAGCCGGCACTCGCGGAAACTCTCGCCTCCCCTCCCCTCCCCCTCCCCCCCCCCCGGCCAACCCCCGGAAAAAATCTACAGGCTATTAAATCTCCGTGCGACGACAAAAACTTTTTCCGAATTCTATTTGTCTTTGGACCCTCCCGCTCGCTCGGTTTCCTTCGTTCCTTCATTCGCAGCTATATCTCCTGCCTCCGCACGCTCCGTCAAGCCCCGGCCACTTCCGCTCGTGACGTCCGGGCGAATTCCAACTCCCGCTGGTTTTCTTTCGACTCCTGCATGCTCGCCATTTCAGTCTTGGTTATAGTTCCAGAGACGAAACGCACTAATCGGTCTAGACTAGATCCTCTCCTTTCAGTCGCTTTCAAGAAACTACTGATGTGTTTTTTCCTACGTGTCCAATGTGTTCATTTATATTGAAATTTGGATCATTGGAAAGCAACGAAAAAAAAAATAAAAAAATTATTCTAATGAACCCAAAAAATCGTACTGGGTAAAAAAGTTATTAAAACGCTTGATATTTAAATCTTTTTAGAATCTATGAAACTTTTAGGAATCTCGGAAAAGCTAGAATAATTTTAGAATCGTTAGAAAAATTAAAAAAATTTCTTTCGATTCCAATGATGCAAACTTCAACATCATCGCATTCACCAAAATATTTCTCAAGCCCCAAAACCCGAACTGAAAGACGAGTGACCCACTGAGCTAAAAGCAGAATGAAAAAAAAAAAAAAAAAAAAAAAAAAAAAAACAGTGCTTCCCTTAAACCGAGGGTCGAAATGATTTTCGTTTCGCTCAATACACCGCCAACAGAGTATACATATATCCATTCCGCGCCAAACATTTGAACCATTAATCTCCGCTAATGCACCAAAGGCCATTAACCAACCCAATACACTAGCCAACCTGACTTGATTCAGCAGCAGCGCAAACTCTCCTCAAGACGTAAGAAAAAGACTCGAAGATTCGTTAATTTTTTACTTCATGTTTGTAACCATCGCTTCGCGGTGGAAAAGCGGTCACGACGAAGTCACGTCGCGAGCTTCGTCACCGGTGCTTAATGGTAAATCTATAAAAGCTCAGGAGTCCCCTTCGAGTGGCTCTCTAGCTGTCCACATATATATAAACCCCAGACCAGAAAATTTCGTGGCTTCGTTTTTGCGCGAATTTTTTTCCTTTCCTCGTCGCTGTTGGATAGAAAGCTCGACCACTCTACCCAACTCATTCTCCTCGGTTCTCCTTTACCCTCGGTCCATTCTCCATTGTTTCGCGCTGTTTTTGCCGTCCCCGCGGAACGTCACCTTTAGCCCCGTGAAGTCCCGCAATCCTTTTCCCGTCGCGCTGCTTTCTCGCACACATCCGCAAGTTGGGACGCATACGAGAACCAGGCAAGGACATAGAAGCTCGAATCTGGTGGCATGTGCAGCGAGAAGCGAGAGGCGAGAGAAGCGTGATTTTCCTCTCTACCGGAAACAATCTCGCGGGAGAATCGTAGATCAGAGCCATCGGTCTTCCTTCCGGCGTTCGCTCGCTCCTTCCTCGCTGAAGGATCGATCCAAAGTGATAATCTCGGGTGGACGTAAAAAGACCACCTAATCTTGGATGTGGCGTTTCAGTCCGGACGGAAGTGGAACGGGATTCTTGGTGCAATGGTGGCTTCCTTCGTCTTTTTCGTCCTCCTCCTCTTCCTCATTCTTCTCATCCTCTCTGTCCTTTCTCTCACATTTTCCTTCGTCTTCGTCGTCTTCTTCCTTCTTCGTCCTTTCTCTCACATTTTCCTTCGTCTTCGTCTTCCAGCTTCACCTCCTCCTCCTCATCCTCCCCATTCCCCTCCTCCTCCCCACCCCTCCTCCTCATCCTCCTCATCCTCCTCCTCCTCCTCATCCTCTTCCTCTTCCTCATCCTCCTCCTCTTTCTTATCCTCCTCCTCCTCCTCATCCTCATCCTCATCCTCCTCCTCCTCCTCCTCCTCCTCCTACTCCTCCTCCTCCTCCTACTCCTCCTCCTCCTCCTCCTACTCCTCCTCCTCCTCTTACTCCTCCTCCTCCTCCTCCTCATCATGATGTTGAAGTTTGCATCGTTGGAATGCAACGAACATTTTTACAAATAATTATTCTAACGATTCAAAAATTTTTTTTACGATTTAAAAAAGTTATTATGACGGATTAATCGTTATAATAACATTTTATACTTAGCACGTTCTTTTGGGTTCATTAGAATAATTTAAATAATTATTTTTAAAATTTTCGTTGTATTCCAACGATGCAAACTTCAACATTATTCCTCCTCCTTCTCCTCCTCCTCCTTCTCCTCCTCCTCCTCCTCCTCCTCCTCCACCCTTCCTCCCCCATTTTCCCCAGCCGTGTGAATGTGAGAAAAAGACACGTTTAGGACAAACCAGTGAAAGGTCTGCGGAAAGAGGGAAGAGAGACGCGTCAGGAAGGTTCCTGAAGCATTCTTCGACCGCGAAGCTCGTTTCCAGTAGCGATGAGGTTCTCCACCGTCGCTAGATACGTACAGCAACGGAGGAGAACGGCCCTCGCGAGCTTCCCGGTTAGCGGCAGCCGACGTACCTTAATTCCATTCTGACGTCTCGTTCTCTCGCACCCATTTCACTCCGCTGTACCAGCGCCTGGCGCACACACCAACCCTCATCCTCGTCCTACTCTCGTCCTACTCGTCCTCCGTCCCAGCGCAGTCCCAATGGCCTTCCTTCCATACAAACTCGAGTCGTTTGTCTTCGGAATTACACGAAAGTTTCCATTCCCTTTTTTCTTCGGCAACTTATTCCTCTTCTTATTCTTCACTTTTCACAGTTTTCACGAAGATTGAGATCTACAAGGAAATTGGTCGGCGGAAAGATCCACATTAGTTTTCGTCGGCGACGGAAAAGAAAGTAAATAACGGACCGGGGGAAAAATGTAGAGCTAATATCGCGAGCTTTCGAATTCAGATATTAGCGAATTAAAAATTGAAGTCGGGTTTGCATAGCAATTTTTTATTTTAAAAAATATTTTCTTGGAGAGTGATGTGAGGATGAATTTTTGTGACTGCCAAATTATTTTAGCGGATTAAAAATTAAAGTCGGGTTTGCATACAAATTTTTTTATTTTTTTAAATATTTTTTTGGAGAATAATGTAAGGATGGATTTTTGTGACACACTAATTATTGACACCATTTGGTTTTGTGTCATCGACTGAAACTATCGAAAGAAATACGTCGCCACGTAAGAGTGCCGTCAATATTTACAGAACGAAAAATTCACAGGTTGGGCTCGAATTCCTCGCTGATAATGATGTCTGTATCGTGCGATTGCGATTACCAACGAAGTGCTCGTTCGGAGCTTATCTCACCCGCAGGACTTATCCATAGGCTCAGCGCAAGCCTTCTATCGGCCGAAGCACCGCTTAGATAGCAATATGCAGTCTATGCTTTCTTTTATCTTCGGGTGAATAATACTTCTTGAAATTGCCTTTACGACCGGAAATGCGTACACAAAATACGCACAACCAAAGAACATTTTCGCATTATTTTCCATCAGCCAAACAAGTAATGGTAAATCAATTTATAATATTGTGAGCCACTCCCTAATCGAATCATCGAACGTAACCTCAACTTTCAACATCCCAACTTTTTTACTTTGTGATGATAAGAGCGGATCTTGACTGGAATTGTAGTTTACGACGAAACATTCGATTTTAGTAATCGATAATAGGGTCATATATCGAAATGTCAGACTCAAGAATAAGGGAAGACGTAAAAGTAGCCTAAAAAGAAAAAGACGAAGGATGATAAGAAGAAGAAGAAGCAGAAGAAATGGCTGCACCAGGTGAATCGATACTTCAAGCCAAAGGATTTCAGATAAGTTTACAACGTGTCTCTCGATACACGGACGTACACGTGCGACCGCGAGTGTGACACTTTGCCCACCAGAGAGAATCCTTATCGCCCTCTTCTCACCCTTCCTTACTCTTGCATCGCGTCCCGCCGGTCCCGCAATGCCGCAATACTTCACTACGGCTTCACTGGAATCTCCGCGGGGAATAGCCGCGCCGTGAGACGTACCGGAAGTGGCAAGGAAGAGCGCAGTGCCAGATACCGAGTGGCCACTCGAAGCATCGCGAAAAGCTTCGCGCACTGCGGAAGCTCCACTTTTCCACGTTCGCCGGGAAAAATCGTAGGTGAATCATTCGCAACTTTTGCGTCGTTTCCAAATGGACACATTTTTTAAAGGGGGTTAAGCAGCCTTAAAATAACTGAAATCTGAGATTAAATATGGAAAAAATCGCCAGAATTCCGGAATATTTCTCAATTGCCAAATGTGTGTATACAAATTATTCCCATATTTTTCTCTCCGTGCTGAATCAACAATTTTTTTGGCAACCAGTGAAGAGTCTATCAAATCAATGATATTTATTTTCCGTGCACGCTAGAAAGAAAAAAAAAAAAAAAAAAAAGTGTTACATGACCGTTCCAATATTTAACTTCGTCACTTCGACCGAAGAAGTAAAATATTGACGGTAAATCAAGAAACGCGATGGCATTTCATCCAACTTTTTCCGCATGCGACGAGAATCGAAGAGCATATGAAGCACCAACAGAACTGGGCTACATATCGATGAGAGAGTCTTTTCCACACGTGTTACACAGCAGCAGCAACGGTAGCTAAAGCATTGAGTTCTATAGCTGCTTCGCCGACAGTTGCATCCAGCGCAGTGCACTGCTTTACACGTTTGTAAGGCTCTAGCTAGCCAAGAAGTAGCAGCACGTGCTCACCCCCTCCCCTCCCCCCCCCCCCCCCCGCACGTGGCCGAGTTTTTCCGCTGTCTCGTGAGAATGTCGGTGTGCTCGTCGACGAGGGTATAAGCACACTACTGCTGCAGCAGCTTGCAGCCGAGATCAGCTCGTACATAAAAGTGGATTCAGTTCGTATGGTCTGTATCTGTGTGTTTGCGTGAAGGCGCGGGAACGTGCCGGACGTTCACCGCGAAAAAAGGCACACGAGTTGGGAGGAAAGGAGAGGCAATACGTATGTATGTACCGAATAACGTGTTTATACGCTGGCAGATTGCGATCGGAGGGCACGAAAGCAGGAAGAAGAAGAAGAAGAAGCAGAAGAAGAAGAAGGTTTGATTCTTTATTCCGGACAGGGATTCCGGAGATCCGAGCGCGCGGATCAGCTTAGATCCGGAGCAGCAGAGAGTGGCCAGCGGCAGCAGCAGCAGCAGCAGCAGCAGCAGCAGCAGCAGAAGCAGCAGAAGCAGCAGCAGAAGCAGCAGCAGCAGCAGTCAGGAAGAACCAGCTGCCATGGAATGCCAAGTCCTCGTTGATACTGCCGCTGCTGATGGCACTGTGCTGCTTCCCCGGCGTGGACCATCCTTGCAGCACGGTCCTCGCTTATTCCACAGATTCTGGCGATGAAAGCAGCAGCAGCAGCAGCAGCAGCCTCGAAGCGAGAGTCGAGTAGAGGCACGAACACGTCGCCTCTCTTGAATTATGATGGTCTCACGACCGTTGCGATTTTTTTTTCTTTTTTTTTCTTTCACTCGAAAACTCTGACCCTCGGTAATAAAAAAAATAAAAAATGAAATATAAAATTAATCGACGCTGTCGATTTATTTTTATTTATTTATTCGGGGAAATTTGTTTGTGTAATGATTACGTTGTACAGTCGAGTCTCGCGTTACATGCGGAAAAGGCGATGAAAAAAAAAACATCAAACCATTTACGAAAATACAAAGTTAATCGACACTGTCCATTTTTTTATTCGAATTAATTTATTTGTATAACGATTACGTTGTACAGTCGAATCCCGCGTAACACGCAGGAAAGGCCAAGAAAAAAAAATCATCAAACCATTTGCGAAAATACAAAATTAATGGACGCTGTCAATTTTTTTCAAATTTATTTATTTGAATTAATTTATTTTTGTAACAATTACGTGCTACAGTCGAGTCCCGCTTAACACTCGGAAAAGGCGAAGGACCATTGAGACGCGAGAAGGGGCGTGGCCTTTGACCCTCTCTCGGTTTCTCGGTTTCCAGTGACTCCTCCACTCCTTCGCAAGACTCCTTCGCGACCGTCGAAGCTGCGACTATATAACAGCAACGCTCGCGAGCGTTGACTGTATACCACTTACCCCGCACTTTATCAGATGACTAAGAAATTCGTGTATCGCGACCCTGACGCGAAATGCTCGTGCAATTCGCGAACGAGAATCATGCACTCATCGTCGCTCACAATGCATATGTATAATAAGTACTCAGTATACACGCACGCCAGTGCCCCGCAATCCCGCCGCGCGCCACACGTAACATTATAACGCTTTCGCGGTAATGGCGTAGTGATTCGCGTCGTAATTACTTCACCGCGAAACGGCCCCCACAACGACTCTGCTGTACCCCCGCCGCCGCGACGAGTAGCAGCAGCAGCAGACTCGCCGTTGAAAGCGCAGCTCCAGGTTGTACTCCTCGTCCGCGTTTATATGCGTCCTTCGCTCTCGAGAAATTTTCTCGTGGGGACAGACGAGGGACCACAGAGAGGAATAGAGTTGCGAGAGTTTTCCTTCTGCCGCAGGGTTAAAAAGGAGCGAGCGGAGAGAGAGAGGGACCACTGGAAAAAATCTATGCGATAACAATGTCGAATATAGCGAATTTTATTATGTCGAGATTTGCTTCGTTGGAAAGGAACGAGAAAAAAAAATTATTCTAATGAACCCAAAGAATCGTACTGGGTACAAAAATTTATCATAACGATTGATCTTTATAATAAATCTATAGAATAGCTACAATTATTTATTATTTTAGAATCGTTAGAATATTAAAAAAAAAAAAAAAACTAGAAAATTGAAAATAAAAAAATCGTTGCATTCCAACGACGCAAACTTTTCAACATCATCGAATTTTGCTATATAAATGGGTCACAGGTGCCATAATATATTTCCAGTTACATTAATTATCGTCGCAAGAACCATAAAAACATTGTTGCCCTCTCAGGCAACTATGTCGTATGGCACAGTCTACCATACATTTTTTTTTGAGTGAAGGAAAAATAGAAGGGCCAATGACAAAAAGTAGAATAAGATACACAGTGCGAAAGGGGGAGGGGGGGGGGGGGGGGGGGGGGGGTCGAGCAGACGCGAGGCACAAATTACCAGAAGGCGAAAACAATTACCTGTACAGCAAAAACATTTTCACCCCTGCGCACGATTTAGGAAGGTGGCGAGGAATTCCCATCCTTGGCTCAAGAGAGAGAAAGAGAGGGAGAGAGAGAGTGCATGTATACCCCCCACGACGCACCAGACATTACGTACACGCACATATAAATATCTAAGTGCTCGAGACGTCCGCAAAAAGGAAGAAGATAAAAGCACAGAATTCCCGAGTCTAGGCTTACGCGTTTTTTTTATTTTTTTTTTATGGGAATCAGGAGATGCGTGCAGCGCGAGCGTCGGTCGGAACGAACGGACAGGTGAAATCGGACAGCCACGTGAATATCTCACAAGCGCCAAGTGCGCATCGTGTGCCTATTCGACCTACGCGTGCAATTCGCATATATATACAGAGTCTCGTGCAACATGCCGCGTAGCATCCTTTCCCGCATGCTACAGTTTGTGGTATATATTGCGGTGTATATATATGCACATTGGTGCGGCGCAGTGTATTATACACCGTTGCTCGGAGTAACCATTGCACTAAATGTTGCACCGCGCCGCAGAGAGTTCTTCGTGCGACGTGCGGGATGGAAAGCTGAGCTCTCCGAGGGGAATCGATAGTCTCGTGCGATACACACTTTGCCGGGAGTGACGTAACTCACGTGCTGCTGTAGCACAACAAAGGTGAGCAATGTGTTGTGCCGCATCTTGTGTCATGCAACAATGTGTCGAGAATTTTGTGTTTGCCTTGAAATTTATTTATTTATTTATTTTTTTAATAAATAGGACGAGGCCTTGAAAAAAAAATAATGCAGAAATAGCAAAAGAACAAATTAACTCGAAAAAAAATAGTACTATGACGAAAAAAATAAAATTAAGATCCTTTACTGGCTCAACAATTAATACTAACAATTCGACTACTCAATTATTGCCCACATGCAACAATTTTGTGTCGAGATTTCTGTGTTTGCCTTGAAATATATTTATTTTTTAATAAACGGGGCAAGGCCTTTACCAAAAATAATACAGAAATGGCAAAAGAACAAATCAGTCTCTTGGATCAGTAAAAAAAAAACAAGAAAAATAGTACAATGTCGAGAAAAAAAATTAACAAAAATTGAAAAAAATAAATAAAAATTAAAAAAATAAATTAAAAAATTAAAAAATTATAAGGGCTCAACACTCGATACATAAATCTCTTCCCACTTCATAAAAATTCACCTTTAACACAAATCATCCGATCCAGACCCAAGATTCTTGACCCCAAACTGTTTACTTTTACTCCTCTACATGAACGACTATCTACAAAAAAATGATAGCGAGCACCTGACATTGAAGAAAGAAGCGCAAGCCTCATAGGACGTTCGAAAGAGCCCACAGCGATCGCAGGGGAAGCGTGCACGAAGGTCTTGGCGCACCGAGAACTCGGTCTTTCGACTCCGTGTTCTCTCTCCCAACGACTACGACTACGACGACTACGACACGCTTAACAGTTTCATAAATTGAAATATACGTCCCGGTTCACCGCACGACGATGTGCCAGTTATACAGTGGTAGTATACATTCAACTTGAGTGGGTTGCTACCTCGTCCTCTGGCCCTCCGGTCGCCTCTCTCTTCGGTATACGAGCGCCGGGAGAGAGACCCTGGCCCTTCCGCATGACATTCGTCAGGTCACATGAATTATTCAATTCTCTCTCTCCTTCCCTCTCTCTCCCACCCCTCCGCTTTCCTCCACTTTCTCGAGACCCTTCGCCGCCCTTTTCATCGGCCCTTCTGGCATTTCACGTTTTTTTTTTCGAGCTAGAAATTAAACTCCCTTGGCGCTCGTTGACATTCCAGTGTTCTGCTCTTTTGCAATCACCATTCGATCCACACATTTTTCTTCCACGAACCGATCTTTTTTTTTTTTTTTTTTTTTTTCTCTATCGACGAAAACGATCAGAGGAGCGAAGGGAAAAAAATGAAGATGAATAAATTCTGGTTGATCCAATCGATTATCGATTATGGATCTGTATTCATGGACATTTACTGCTCCTCTGCTTCGAGAGAATCAATATATTGCTGAGTCATTTGTTCTAACCGAAATCACCATATTTAGCGACCCCCTTTTTGGCATTCCTCTCGGCTTTTCTTTTCCAAGCAAGAAATTGCATTCTTTTCCAACGAATGCTGAGTTCACCTACTTTTCCTTCATTTTTGCTTTGTCGCATCGACAGTTATTGGGAAATCGATATTCGCTTTGTCTTCGACGATATTTGAGAAGAGGGAATAAATTTGCTTGAGATTTGATTAATTATCGATTCTGCTGTGCATCGTCGGTGTTGGCTATCGAAAAGTGCACTTTGTTATATACAATGTAGGTGCAGTGACACTGCAGCGTTGCTGACGTTATGGCTAACAGACAGTGAAACGTCAGGAGTGAAGCAGCATGGATCGTTACACTGCACGACGAAGAAACGTTTGCTTATATACTCGATGCAATCGCAGCACTGCTATGCGACTTGTAAACAGATAGCAGATACGACTTCGTAGTAGAACCCACGTAAACGTAAAATGTGTGCACTTCCAGGGATCAAAGTATGAAGCTCTGACGCATTGTGCATATTGGAACGCATTGGCGACGTGTCAGAAAAATACAGTCAAAAACTGTTGCAATTTAAAAAATTAAAAAATAAAAAATAAATTCTTTTAAAAAAAATTTCGTAATCAAACATTGTCGTCGATTTATTCAGCCTCTGATTGGTCGTTGGGAAACCGACCGTACATTAATATCCCAAAATTTGACAGTTTATTAGAAAAATAATCAACGTCAAAAGGTATCATTTTTTTCACAATATATATATATTTTTTATCAAACGATACCAAAATACCTATCAACGATTAATCATAAATTCATTAAAACAATTCCCCAACTCGATTTTCAGCCAATCACAAAAATCCTAATAATCACAATAATAACAACAATAATATCCACGATAATTATCGTGTCCCAATTCGAGCTGATGAAGTGGCTCTCGCTCACCTTCCGCGCGGTGGCTTTGAAATACGCATTTTATTTTTTCATAATAATCATGACGAAAATGAGTTCGACGTGACGAGCGAACGAATTTCCGTTGAATTCGTCAAAGCCCCGGATTTTCAAACGATCTCATAAGCGCACCTGGCAGCGCACATACAGCAGAAGAGGAGAGCGAGTCCGGAATAGGGGGGGAGGGGGGGGCACGTGTCGAGAGCGAATAACGAGCAAAATTGTCGGAAAAATCGAGTGCCGATGGTGGAGATGTGGAGTTAGGGGAAACGAGGATTCACGTTGGGTTCCTATATCGACGAGTTCTCGTCATGTGTATGCTATGGGGTATGCTATATATGTGCTGCTGCGGGTGTAAATATATTCCGCGGACATGTCAGTGACACGTGACACCTCATCCCTGTCAGGGACCACATCAGCAGCAGCAGCAGCAGCAGCAGCAGCAGCAGCTGTAATACATGTCAGTGCGGTGTGCCGCTCGTCTCTGAAATTCCTCATCAATACAGCAGTCCGCTCAAACTCACTCCAATCCGTAAATTAATGAAAAAGGTTTCGGATTAAATTTCCCCGGTTCCGAAAAGCTCCGCCATTCTCTCTCCGCGTATCACTCGCAATATTATATCGCATGTGTAATTGCACGGAGAATTTTTTAACATATAAATTGCTGATTATGTGCATTGCTACTATTGCTCAATTTGCACCCGACAATTAAACGGATACATCGGTGCGTTATTACGCAATAATTTCATTAATTGGACGTATGTTTGCGTTCAGAGGAAGAGAGAATATCGTTAAATCAATTTATGCTATTTTATAACGACAAAAGCTGGTTTTACGAGCAATTCCGTTGGTTTTTAATGGAAAATTTGTTAGGAGATTTTATTTAGTGTCATTGTTTTTCGCTGTTTTGGTTGAAAGCTTTTTTGTAACGATGGAAAAATTGTGCAAATTAAACTGTTGGCACTTTTTCATTAAAAAATTGATTCGTTCTGAATGGATGTAAAAATTCGTGGCAAAGTCAGTTCGAAAGTGCGGAGCAATTTTGGGTATCTAAATAACGGTGCGAAGCGTCTGAGAAGAGTGAAGACCTCTTTTTGTTCGCCTCTGTAAGCGAGGCGCACGTCGTGTGGCATTCTAGTCGAGCGCGCCTAGCGCACATCCTCATTTAAATGAAATAAATCTTGTTACGAGTAATTTTCGTCGGCGTGCGGTTCAAAATGGTAAAGAACTCGGTCTCTCTCTCTCCTCTCTCACTCCTCTCTCGGTACGCGCGACTTGTGAATGAGCGGCGAGCACTGTGACGAAGCCGCACAGGGAACGGACGAAAGAAAAAGATTGGAGGCATCCTTCGCTCGGCGCCGAAAGATAAAAAGCGTAAGTAAGCGAGAAAGAAAAGAATTTAAAATCAAGATATAAAGGTGGGAAGGGTTGAGGCAATGCAAAACAGACAATGATACAATTTTAGTTCACTAAAAAAATGTTTACTGGATTATTCGATTTTACGTTGAAGTTTGCATCGTTCGAAAGCAATAAAAAAATAAAAAATAAAAAAAATTCTAATGAGCCCAAACCATTGCACTGGATATAAAAAATTATTATAATGACTGATCTTTAGAATTATCTTTTTAGAATCGTTACAATAATTTTCAAATCGTTAGAATATATATATATATATATTTTTTTTTTTTTTTTGCATTCTAACGATGCAAACTTCAACATAAAATCGAATCATCCAGTAAAAATTTTTCTAATGAACTAAAATTCGTGAAAAAAAATTTCAAAAATCGTACCAAATCAATGATTCGATTTTCGAAGGGTAGATAACCGTTTATGCCGCTTATCAATTGCGATAAGCAATTGACCGAACGATTGGAGGCAGCGGAACAGAGGACAGAGAAATCGAAGAGCAAAGACTGCGCCACTGAACCACGACTCAGAATCGCCGCAGCAGCGGCAGCAGCAGCATCGGGCAACACAATGGTCGACCCGAAGCCGGTGTATACGCAGCGAGCGCTGACGTTTAAATATTTTGAGCAGTTCAGCCCCCTTTATATTCCGATTCACATCAGTAGGCGCTGCCCTCTCCGGCGGCGGCGCAGGAACCGTGCGAGACGCCCAGTCCCGAGACTCTACTACAGTACAACCGCCTGTCCTACACTTTACCCTACTACGACCCAAGGAACGTCGTCGTTCCAACGCCAGAGAGACCAGAGAGACGGCAACGGACAACCTGCGATCTCCGCTTTATCGCACACGGATACCCCCGTAGATCTTTTCCCACTGTCAGCGCTAGACTCATCCGTCATTGACAATGAATTAAACGTTTCTAGATCGTAGACGCTAGATTCCACATACGAGATTTCAGATATATGAGTTTGGGATTACAGTTATTATTGTGGGGGAGAGAGGGGAGGGGGGCGGTTCTCGGATGGTGCAACCGTGATCGGATTCCATTTGCCTTTTGGGCTTTATACCTTTCTCGACGACGTCTCTAACTTTGGATACCGCAGATCCAAACAAACCGAAACAAATTTGATTTTATTGGGATTGCATAGATTTAGATATGTTCGTTATATGCAATAAAAAAATTTTGCTTGATAATTGTGAAATATTTTTTATTTTGTTGGGAGCAATAATAATAGACGATTTTCGTTGCGAGTTCAGCGGTAATGCGATTTATTAGAGATTGATTGCATAGTTTTAAATATGTTCGTTATAGGCAATAAAAAAAATGATTCTTGATAATTGTGACATTTTTTTAATTTCGTTAATTTCGCACCGTACCCAAAAAACGACGACGCAATTATAATAGCCGATATTCATTGCGAGTTGGGTATAATACCATTTATTAGAGATCGTGTGAATCATTTTTAATATGCTCGTTATACGAAATAAAAAAAAATTATCCTCGATACTTAATTATGAGATATTTTTTATTCCGACCGAAAAAACGACGTTTCCACCGACGAAATGATCCACCTCGACGATGTTGAGACCAATAATAACAATAATAATAATAATAATAGCCGAATTTCATTGCTCGTTCGCCGGTAATGCGATTTATTAAAGATCGCAGCGCGTTGAGTGGCCAACGGCTGCGCGGACGCGATATCTCTCCCAGGCTATAGTTACTTTTTCGCTCATTCACCGCGAGCGTAGTACGTGCTTCGCGAGAGCCGCTGCCTCTGCCGCCGCCGACGGCGAATCGTTTGCCCGTCGCTGCGAGAGCGAACCTGTGCGCGTCAGCCAGGCCAAAGCAAAGCAAAGAGTGAACGAGATATAACCTGCGCGACGACGGGAAGAAGGTTGCGGAAGGGAAAGAGACGGACTTATACTAGATATATATATATATAAATACATATACACACACTAAGACACTATATATAAGCACTTGAAGGAGAGAACGAGAGAGAAAACGAAGGAAGGAAGGAGTCGCGGCAGGTTCGCGATTCTCGCTGGAAGGGGAATCGCTCGCTCGCGCAGAGAGCTCGTCGCTCGATTATTTTGCTTTGCCTTGGTTCATTTTGCCGGTGTCCCGCAGGACCGCGGCGCGAGCCCTTCGACCGAGGAGCAGAGGCAGCAGCAGCAGCAGCAGCAGCAGCGGCGGCTTCGAGTCGCTCGGACGCCGCGCAACGGGTTCGTTGAACGGGCCCGAGCACGTCCGCTCTCTTCCCTGCGACTACTTCGCTCTCCGACTTTCTTGCACTCTTTCCTTGTCTTCGATCGAACGCTCCTCTCTCTTTCTCTCTTTTACCTCCCCCCCCCCCCCCCCCCTCCCGGCAACTCTGCATCCGTCGCTTAATTTCGGTATTCCAGATTGCGAACTGAGAAAAATCTGCGGGATGACAATCGCGAAATATAGCGAGTTTTAGTAGAGGAATTGGTCACAGGAATATAGCGAATTTTACTGGACGAAATGATGTTGAAGTTTGCATCGTTGGAATGTAACGAAAATTAAAAAAAAATAATTATTCGAACGATTCTAAAATTATTTTCACGTCTCTAAAAAGTTATTATGACCGATTAATCGTTATAATAACCTTTTTTTTTTCGTTGCATTCCAACGATGCAAATTTTAACCCCATTGGACGAATTGGTCACAGGAATTTAGCGAATTTTACTAGACGAATTGGTCACAGGAATATAGTGAATTTTACTAGACAAATTGGCCATAAGATATTGCCGGTTACATTAATTATCGTCGCGAGAATTATAACAAAACATTGTTGTCCTCTCAGACAACTATGTCGTATGGCAAAGTCTACCACACATTTTTCTAAATGAATATTCTTTATCCTGTGTTTCAGCTCTAATTCTTTACCGCTCATTTTTTTACTGACCGTGTGCGTTTTTTTTTTTTTTGCTTTTTTAAGACATTCTACTTTTAATGAACTTTCACGCACCGAGAGAAATCGCACAGCAGTAGTGATGACAGTTTGAATATAATGGGATCCTAGTAATTAGTTTGAAGGCTAATGGCCAACCTGTCGCGTTACCGGGAAAGTTGCGTGAATCATTTGTCTAGCATTTGCATTTGAAAAACACTGAATGACGTAGATTTTAGAAAACTATATTAACGCGTGTGAACAATAAAAGTCCGTCGTTTGTACTCCAAAAAAGCGCGCACGCGATTCGTCAAAGCTGCCGCAAATGATCGTTACAATGTCTCTATATTCGTGTGTAAAAACTTTGAAACTTCTTTCAAAGTTACAAAGTTTCAAAACGATCGTTCACAACATTTTCATTGTCACTGCAACCAAAAACTTCTTACTTATTCCCCCAATCCGAACTGCTCGTCGGTTCCCAGCGTTCAAATTCGCTCCACAAAATCACACAGAACTAAAACCTAAAACTCGCCTAATAGCTAAAACGAAAACTCATCACAATCAATCCTCGAAACTAACAAAACGATCGAATCACATTTTTATTCCCTCCACTCGACGAATGCTTGCTGCTTGGTAATAATCCCCAAAAGCAATCGACTCACCACAAATCCGTAGCAGTGAAAATCTCCAACTCCACAAAAATCTGGTGCACACAACTAAAATTCCTCAATTCGCAGTTGGCCGGCAATAACTAAAAAAACCAACACAGTATCTTCGGTGTAACAAACACTCGCGGCACAGTCGTAAAAACGAATTTCCGTAAATTCAATTCGTCAATCGGAATAAATCCACGTAAACTGTTTTATTTTATTTTATTTTTTTATTCTATTAAATAACACCGCACAAGAGTCTCGCGTCGAGTGGATAGCGAAAAATGAAATAAAAACTCGTATAGCTCGATCGGTCGGCCGCGCTGCGACGCTGGTGTCGTGCGTGGAGAACCGTGCGGCTCGAGAACTCGCGTTCAACTGGTCTCCGATGGCTTTGCCGCGGCTTCCCGGTCGTCCAATCGGGAGCGAGACTGCGCGGCGCGGCACTGTGCACGACTCACGACACTTCGGGTTTCGTCGGTCGACGGCGGCTTCGCCGCTTCGGCAACGCGCAACCTCCGTTACGCGTCACGAGGGAGACGCACCACGCAATTTTGGGGAAGCCTAGGCGCACACGCGGAAAGTATAGCAGTGGATGAAAAGTATAGCAATGAGAACGCGCGGGACTTCTTTTTCCCCGGTAGCTATAGTTCGGTCTCGCGTAGCCACCTTTGCCACCCACTGCCCCCTTATCCTTCCCCCCCCCCCCCCCCTCCTCCCCCCCCAGCTCACTTTTCTCAAGGTGTCTTTATCATGGAAATGACAGGGTCGTTGGCCAAACAAACGCGAGCTTACACATGACGATTTGTAGATACAATTTTTATAGTCTTTTATAGTCAAGCCGGGAGAAAAGATCATGGTAATCTTGCCTTTTGACATCCCCTTTTTTTTGTCTGTCGCCGATTTCCGGCGAGGCGGACGTCGTTTCCGGTTCGGAAGCGGATCGTCGTGATATCTGTATGAGCGACGAGTCTCAGCGATTCGGAGACGGTGATTATTCTACGTCCAAGGGCACGTCGAATAATCATTATTATTATTTATATTATCCTTATATTATTATTTGTAAATAAAAAGTATTTGGATATAAAGATATAAAGATTTATTGATAAATAATATTGAATATAATCGTGTAGAATTATAATATATGAATAAATAAAATACAAATACAAATAATAATAATAATAATAATAATAATAATAATAATAATAATAATAATAATAATAATAATAATAATAATAATATAGAAATAGTTATGGATATAAAGATTTTAATTATTCAATACATTTTGGTCGAGGGTCAAACCAACCCGACGACTTGACACGGAACGCCCCGTACAACAATAATCGACTGCAAGTTCCGCCTCGCGGTAAATAAATACACAAAGATTTTTATTATCAGCTTCACTTTAAGCGAGTTACAAAGAAGGGGTTAAGCAGGCGACTATTTTTATACTACCCAACAATGCTTACGGGCAAAAAATCACATTTCAATGAATCCAAGTGGCGAGAGAAAAGAATAAAGTATTAATATTAGCGAGGGGCGAGAACACCCGGTATATATAGGTGAAGCGTGTATATAGAGAAATGTCCGATGACATAGGGTCTCCTGCTGGCGCGGCTCACCCTGCTATATAGGTGTCACATGCCGTCACGCCGAATAATGGAGTTTGACAGACAAGCGGACAGGCCTCCTCGTCCGCGAGACGGGGGCGCTCCTCTCTCGACAGTCCTATATTTGTATAACAGACCCGGCTACACGACCTTCCCCCATTCGCGCGTACACTTTTACCCGAGATTCTTACTCCTCTCTCCGCGTTATTACTTTTTCCCCGTCACGCGGTTATTACCGGGAAAATAATGAAGAAATAAATTGCGCTCGGCGAGGAAACTCGAATATTCGCTGTGCGGATATAATTAGCTGTGCCAGTCGTTCGCTTCGAAAATGACTAACGCGGATCGTCGGCAACGAGTCGACGATTGCTGAGACGTGATTCGTGTCTCTTAAAAGTACGAATATTTTCACTGGTCGAACGTAAATAAAAATGCAACATTATTTAGAATAATTATCTGGAAATTCTTTCTAACGCCGTTTTTTTTTTGTTTTTTTTTTTTTTTCTGAAAATAACAGTTTTATTTCTCCCACAAATTTCACTCACCGCTACTCTTTTCAGGAATTGCGTTAAAAACGCTGTACCTGATAATTAGAAATCACTTATTATTATTATTTTAATTTTTTTCCTCTCTTATAAAATAAATTCGACATCGTGTCTAGCCTAGGAACGAATCATTTGTATTAATATACTGTACATATATATTAATACAATGTCACTGCTCGAACGCAAATAAAAATTAAACATTATTAAGAGTAATTATCTGGAAATTCTTTCAATCGCTGTTTTTTTTTCAATTAACAGTTCCAGTCCTCCCACAAATTTTAGTCACCGCTACTCTTGTCGGGAATTACGTTTAAAACGCTTATTGCAGTACCCAATAATTCGAAATAATTTTTTAAAATAAATTTGACACCCACTCTAACCTGGGAAAAAATCATTTGTATTAATATACATACAGTACCCAATAATAACAGCATCGACATCGGCCAGACGTAGAGTTTCCTCTGTCACAGCGCAGCGCACACAGCCTCTCGTTAATATATCAGATCAAACGAGAATGAAGTTTTAGATTAGATTGAAGCCGGGCGTGACTACTGAGTCCGGGGCTCGCGGCTCGTCCTCTCCCTCCCCCCTCCCCCTCGCGACTATCTCTGCGCACTCGGCTCGCACGAGCGAGCTTCCATCCTACTGCTGTACTCTGCGTACGGACTTCTTAATGCATTCGGTGTTAAGAACTCGGTTTAAACTCCCTAAACGAGTTACTGGAAGTTGCTGCTGCTGCTTCTGCTGCTGCTGCTGTGCAACCCTTCAACGCTGTGTGAGGTTTCGCCCGTGCCGGTTCCATTTGCAAAGCCGTCCGCACCCCTCCCCCACCTTTCCACCGCACACTCACCCCCCTCATACTCCAGACCTTCCTAAGAGACTGCAACTCTTCTCCGCCTCTTTATCGGTTAATCTCGCTTTATGCTCTGTACCTCTTTGAGGCGACTATCACCGCTCGAGAGGAATCGACTCAGACTCTTCGGAGAGGCAGCGGAAGTCATTATCCAGTTGCAAATTCAGTCGCACGGAGCGTGAAAAAAAATTCACGGGTCTCTTCACTTGTCTCTATTAGTTGGTTACCAAAAACGTAATTTGTATTTATTTCTAAAACTTTTATTTTTTATTTTATTTTTTTATTTATGCTACTGCTACTACTGCTTTTTTTACTACTACTGTGATTCTATTAATTTTTATTTTTTAAGAGTTTAGATTAGATTATTTAAAATTAATAATCTAAACTCTTAAAAAATAAAAATTAATAGAATCACGGAGCTGTAGTATAAATAAAAAAATAAAATAAAAAATAAAAGTTTTAGAAATAGATAGATTAGATTATTAGTTTTAGGAATAGATAGATTAGATTATTTTTAATTAATAATCTAATCTAATGAATATTTAATATATTCATTATTATTATTATTATTATTATTATTATTTATTACTATAATCGTAGATTAGATTTTTATTTTGTAGAGCAAAAAAAAACTGCCAAGAATTGCAATAGCGAAATCTTCTGTTCGGATCGTTCGATTCGTTGAAAATTTGCGAATATTCGGTTTCCCCGATAACTTTGAACGATTTTCATTGTACCGCTTCGATATCGTTATTTGACGTCTCTGTTTGCACCGACGTTATTTCCTTCTCGTACAATAGAGCGGCGGCTCGATATACCAGAGGGGGTACAGCGCAGCACCGCGAGAGACAGATAGTTCGGATAATCCTCCACTTAGGGAGGCCGCCGCGCGGCGCGCAAGTATTTGCAGAGGACCGCGGGGTCGCCGCCCCTGCTGGGCTTTCCGAGTGTGGTGCGCCGATACACCCTTGTGGCGCGCGCAATGTCCGCTATATATGACCGAGCAGAGACTTTCCGTATTACGGATATATAGAGTAACGCGTATAAGCACTGTAGTAGGTGCTACTACGACGCTACATGTCATACAGAGTGCTCACGGGAATTTTTATTGCACTGGAAACAATGCGATTTTTGGCGAAAAAAAAAAATGTCGATTTAACGTAGTTTTAAAACCCTATCCGATGGGAAATTTTCCGCTGATTCCAAATATGACTGGTTTTTGCCCGAAAAATAAAAAATTTTAGGAGAAAAACGCGAAAAACGATTTTTCACTTTTTCCCAATTTTGGCACTTTACTAAAATCGGTGTCATTTTTCTTTGGATCAATATAATCGGGATTTTCTTTTTGCATTCGAAAGAAGACTCTTCAAGGAAGAGAATGCCGCAAGGCGGAACGCGATATCTCGATTTTTCGATTTTTTGCAGATTTTTAAAGTTGACCCTCAAAAATCGCAAATTTTTAGAAGGGGTACCCCTTGCGTTTTTATCGAAAAAATCGAGAAAAAAAAATTTTCGATTTCGCAAAGTTTAAAAACCCTATCCGATGGGAAATTTTCCGCTGATTCCAAAAACCACGGCTGTTTGCCCAAAAAATAAAAAATTCGAGGAGAAAAACGCAATAAACTATATTTTTTTCTGAAAAATCGAAAATTCTTTGCCGTTTTTTTGGCGAAAAATTTTTTTTTCGATTTAACGAAGTTTTAGAACCCTATCCGATGGGAAATTTCCAGCTGATTCCAAAAATCTTGGTCATTTACCCGGAAAATAAAAAATTCGAATAGAAAAACGCAAAAATACAATTAAAAAATCTGCCAAAGAGCCAAATTTTGCGATATTAAACAATAAATTGCCAGTTCGGTTAACGTAGGTGTGATACATTGTTATACAGACAAGAATTCGCGAAAGCAGCTCTACACTGCCGAACCCACATCTCCTGAACGGCAAAACTCGTCGTCGGTCGTCTCCCGACCCTTAAACGTCTTTTTGCGATCGGTTCGCGTTGACGTGAGACGAACACACGAGACATGCGACCAAGAAAAAGAACGCCGGTCGTTCATTCACATATACACCGTTCACTATATAGTACTATAGTGTACCTCGTACGGGACGACTGTCGCGAGCATAAATCTCGCGACCATTCGATCGTTTCGCACGCACTGATCCGCGCCGGAGCGCCGACGTCACGAAGAGTCGAAGCTCGCTCAAATGCGATATACTATATATAGTATTTTTCACCGCGCGACGTTGGAATGAAAAGAGCGACGCGGGCCCAGAGAAGAGTGAAAGAAAAAAAAAACAGAAACTCGGCCGAATCGAAAACAGGGTCCATTCATGAGGAACGTGACCGACACAAGGCTGACACTATTACCAGCGGCGCGACTGCGGTGGTTCGGTTCGACGTCGGCGTCGGCGGTGGTGGATGACGGGAAACGGACATCGTGCATTAAATTCTCTGCTGCTTTCTATGCGCGCATGATTATTGTGCGAACACATATATATACAGCAGGCGATAGAAGGTGAGAGCCGTGAGACGTTCTTTCGGTGTTTGTGTCTGATGGCAGTTTTCCAAACAATGAAAAAGTGAATTACACATGAAATAATTATATCGACTTTTTACTATATAATTTAAAAAAAGAAAAAAAAATACTAAATTTTTTTTCTTTTTTTTTATTATATAGTAAAAACTGGATATAATTATTTCATGTCTAATCCATAATTCCATGATTTTCATAATTCATATCTAATCCATAAAATATAATAATAATAGTAGTAGTTACTATATCCACTTTTTTATACATTGTCATTTTATTTATTGTCAATGTAAATTTTTGTTCTTGGTTATATTGCGATAATAATTTTCAGCGATTTAATTTTTTTTTGCCCATAGTAGTACTATTTTTCTCATTTTTCCTGACTTGTTCTTTCGTCATTTTTGTATTATTTTTGTCAAAAGGCTTATCCCGTTTATTAAAAAATAAATGAATAAATAATAATTCAACAATTTTAGACTGCGAAGGTTAAACGAAGCGAATTAAAACCGTCGCCGATATAAGCGCAAGTATCGATTGATTGATCCTATTCGATAATCTGGCGTCAGTGGCATAAATGATATCGAATCAACAACTGCGATTGTATACGACAAGCGGCACGACAATATAGCCTCAGCGTAGTTGCCCTTCGAAGACCTCTGACGCACGTGCATTGCTGTGTTGTAATAGTTAGTTGCTCTGGATTGTAAGTAGAGGGACCGCGGAGAGCTCGAGCCGGAGAGACGATAAATCGGCATTAAATCGGAATTACGATCGTATTAAACGGGTACGGTATATATACGAGTGAACATGGCCTGGGGGTCGCGAGTCTGCGCGGGGGAGGGGGGGGGGGGGGAGAGCCGAGTGCGAACGTGTCTCCGCACTCTGGACGAGGCTTAAAACCGTCTTCTCTCGCTCAGGGCATACCCTGGTAGCATCTGCGGGTGACGGACCATGTCCAATCGAAGCCACTGTAGTGTGCACAGCAGCAGCAGCAGCAGTGTACCCATATACCGACCTCACCTCTGTTATAGGGTGCATCAAAATTGATAATTTCTCATAAATTTCACGCAAGCGAATTATACTTATCAACCGAGTGCAGCTACAACAAAGTTCGAGAAAGATTGGAGTAAAGATCATTTCGGTATGTTGACAAATGTTCCATATTTTTATATAATTTCTTTTTTTAAACGACTGCCATTCCAAAATAGCGAATAATCCAAATAGTGAAAGGCTAAATAGCGAAATTGAAAATAATGAACGTCTGAATCTAGAATAGTCATTATTACAGAATTTATTATTTAAGCCATTCGTTATTTTGAACATTCACTATATTGACCCCTCTTCCATTTTATTAAAATTGAATTAAAATAGCGAATGATCAATAGTGATTTCATATTTTTTATTTTTGTGATTTCGCAAGGATTGAAATAATTCGAATAATGATTTAAAAAAAAATTTGAATCAATAAGAAATCGTCTCGTGGCTGAGAAAATTCGAAGGAAAATTACTCATGGAGGGAATAATTTCCTTCGGATTTGATAAGCAAAACTTAAAATAACACTCAAAAATGGCAAAAAAAAAAGAAAAAAAAAAGATTCATGCTCTGTGAATTCGTTTAATCGCGTCTGCTGACAGTGACGAGATCCGGTGCGACACGATGATCCCGGTGGAAGCGAAGGATACGCGCGACACGTCCGCGCGTGTGTGCTGCTGCTGCTGCTCGCGTCGGGGCCGTCCCGAATGACCCCGCCACTCGGCCCGGGACGTGACTCAAAAGCCCGGAAAAATTAGCATAAGCGGTATACACACCCGTACGCGCATAACACGTACGGCTCTGCGACACATAAGCGACGAGGAGAAAGAAAGAAAATATTAAAAAAAATATATCGCGTGTTACTACGACGTACGTTCTATAATTTGTATACAGCTTAAACCGTCGTAAGCATTTGCTGCTGCTGCTGCTGCTACTGGACCGTAGCACCCCTGCCTGTGCCTTTTTACACGAAGAATAAGCGACGAATCGAGAGGTGCTGGTCGCGCGGAACGCGCACGCTCTCGTCCATTGTTCGCCACAATATCTGCATGGCATTATTACGTCGTATTTTTTTTTCAGCAAAGTCCGAACGGGGGAGCAATAAAAAAAAAAAAAAAAAAAAAAAAAAACAAAGAAACAAGGACAGAGTCCTGGTGAGGATTCAACGTGCGATAAATCTGGCTGACTGGTGGAGACCCTCTCTCTATGTGTGTGCAAGGTGAAAAAGGGGTCACGCGTGCACACGCACATGCGTCACGTTTTGCATGGGTATATGCGGTGGGTGTTACGTTGTTTTCCACGTTGCGTTACGGATATACAGTGTTCGATGCACGGTAACGGCGTGGAAGCCTGAGCGAGTGCAGCGATATAGCTGCGAAAATTCTCGGGTGGAATTGGAGTGAATCGGTGAATTTCACCTCGCGAACGAAATTCCGTCCGCGGGATATATAGCTATTGGCGGTAGTCATAATCTTAATTGCACACAGCCGAGCGACTCCTGACACTTTTAGTGCCGCTCATCATTATTAGCTTCGCATTGCGTGGGGGTCAAAATAGCGAATGAACAGAAATGCACTATTTTAGGCATTCATTATTTATTATTATTCTATTTAAAATTATAAAATTATTATAGAATTCATTATTTTAGTCATCCATTATTATTATTTTATTTTATTATTATTTTATTTTGGCTAAAATAGTAAATTAAAAAATTCAGTAAATTTTTTAATTCACTATTTTAGCCATTCATGAACGTCTGAATCTGGAATAGTTATCATAATGAAATTTGTTATTTTAACCATTCTCACGAAATGCTTAAAATCACTAAACTCACATAAAATCAGGTAAACACTGACATCATTTGTGCACCTAAACATAGAGTGAATGGTCCCATTTTATTTTTTGATTTTTTTTTTAATTTTTTCTCATCAATCTTTGTAATTATTTGACCGGCGCGAAATTTTTTATTAATTTTTTTTCGTCAATCTTTGTAATTATTTGACCGTCGCGAAATTTTTTATTAATTTTTTTTCGCCAATCTTCGTAATAATTTGACCGGCGCAAAATATCGACGGCAACCCGCTGCCGCAAATGTAAACTTCACCCATCAGCCTCGAGCAAATTATATCCGCACTGTGTATTCCCGCGCAGCACATGGCATGCAGTGGCACTGATTTGCCCTCGATACAAAAGAATTCTAAACGCTCGCGGTGTTGGCGCGCACATACATATAGATACATATGTATAGTAAACGCGCGCCGCAGAGCCAAGCGCCGAGCAGTGGTAACGCGACGTTTGCCCGAGACAATACGTGATTACGAGAAGCCGGTTGAGTGATCGATACTGCGAGCGGCGACGAACGATAGAATAGTCGAATGCCGCTGGCTGCTGGATACGATGCTCTCTCCGCGCGCGCAAATTCGTACCGACCGAACGGGACTGGCAATGACCGCCGGCGAAACTAATGACGCTCGCTTTTGTTCGATGATTTCGCCCAACGATTTAACCGTCCCACGAATTTACCACCGAGCGTCGACATAAATCTCATTCTGTGCAATCGCCATCGTCGCTACTGTATCTCACTCATTCACCTGATTACCGCGGTAATTACTTCCACCAGGAGATTTAAACCGCGTCATAAACCCTTCTCTCGGAACGCTTATACATTGTCACATCGATACTCGTCGACATTGAATTTTTTTTCCGAAATTCAATTTGTCGACTGGCGACCGTAACAATTTTTATTCGTTTTTTTAATTTATTCAGTTTCAATTCCGAGGTTCATTTGTGAGGGTTTTTATTTTGCTCCCTCTCACCCCCTCCCCTCCCTAATCTTTCCCTCACTGTTAAAAATACTGTTAAACACTTACAAATATTTTCATGATTTTCCATTGCGAGTAAATGAAACCTATTTAGATAAACTAAAAAAATAAATAAATAAATAAAATAATAATAAAAAAATAATAAGATTTAAGATTTAATATTTAATATTAAATTTAATATGCAAGTGTAATGTGAAATTGCACCATTTTCTACTGAATCCTATAAAAATTAGGAAATTTAATATCGAAGTTAAGAAATGTGGTATAAAAATCTGGAATTTTACTATATACGTGTATTAAATTTATCAGCTGATGAATCAAATTTCTAGTAATGTAAATTCGCAAACATTTTTAACAGTGTAGCTAACCTAACCTGCGTCCGCAGCTGACTTAGCTACTATAATACAATAAAATTAACAACACCGTAAAACTTCACCTTGAAAATTTTTGATTTCATGTCTGATTTCAAATACTCCATTCGTTCGTCCAAAAGAATTGGATTCCACTGCACTCGAGTCGACCTATATTTTTCGCCGCTCTCATAGCTAAAAAGAATTCGCCGCCGCCGGTCATTATACTATATGTCATTATGCAGCGGTTGGTAGGGAATTTTCGAGCAATTTTTTTTTTCCAACGATCTTCGTCGTTCTCTTTTTCCCTCACGTCTCGTCATTATTTTAATGCGAGCGCGTTTCGCCCTAAAACTGCTGCAACGCCCGCGTTGGCTGTTTCCGCGGCTCTGGCTGTTTCAGTTTTAATTACGATAATGGTAGTTTCGACAGGTTTATTATTACAACGCGAATAAAACGCAATTTGCGCCGCCGCCGCCGCACCTCTCGAGGATTCTCCTCGACAATTTATCCGCAAGAGTATATACGAAACAGCAACAGTTTCGCCGATGACGTCGACAGCTTTCGGGGAAAATTAATCAAAGCAACCCTCCCCGCGTTTCCCGCAACAAAAGACCAGGTAATGGCTCTTAGCTTGTTCAGCTCAGTATTAATCGAATGTAGGAAATTAATTTAGCGTTCCTCGAGAGCCCTTTGACGCTGTTTAAACGGTAATATTAAACGAGCATAGCAATACTGCACTTTGCAATACTGCAGAAATGAGCGTCTTTCATGCGACTTATCGACTGTCGATTATAGCGTTGCCTACATTATCGACATATAGTCGATCGCGAGAAACGAAGGAATCTCGCGTAGGCAACGTAAACAGTCGCATAAATGTCAGAAATGTCATTTAAGATAATCCACTTTATTTTTTAATGCAAAAGTGAATAAGAAAGCGGATATCTTTATCGAGTTTGGCCAAAAATATAATTTAAGATAATCAACTTTATTTTTTTTAATGCGAACGTGAATAAGAAAGCGGGTGTCTTTATCAAGTTTGGCCAAAAAATACAACAGCTGTAATATCATCGATGGATAAAAACGAGTCTTCGGGATCGGAGAGTTGCATGGAAAGTGTTGTGTCCGGCGATGAGGATTATCACGACTCCGTCGAGAGAAGGAACGACGAAGATGAAAGAGCGATTGAGAGTCAAAATCGAACTGATCTCGTTCTGGACCTTCGCAATGTACCGAATATTATAAAATCCGACGACGAAACTTCTGAGAAACTTTCGGCGGTGATAGAACAGGAAGATGAGCAGCAGCAGGAGCAGCAAAATATTGCTGCATGTGTCGACGATTTCGAGTAAGGCGAAAAAACTCATAATTCTGTATATTTGTATATTGTTATTATTATTCGTTTGTATTGGTTTGATTTCGCGGCAGGAAAAAGCTGCGGGAACGCATGAGTAACCTTCAGGAAGTCCTCGCGCGTCTTCGAGAACAGCTGAAGCAGGAAGTGTCATTGTGGCGAAAGGAGCGCGACGAGTTTCAGCTCATTCGCGAGCGTAGCGACATCCGCGCCCTCGAGGAGGCCACAGCTGCGGCTCGAGCCGCGGCAGAAGCATACGCAGCAGAGTCGCCGCTATCAAACGAAACGATTGGCAAGGCGAAAATTCACACTCGCGGAAACAAACCCGTTTTTCTTTCAATTTCAATATTAATTAAAAAGCCAAAAATCAAGAATCAAATTTCAATTGCAATTAAATGGTCGTCAATTGATTGATAATTCGGGGAGGGGGGTTTGACTCTGGTTAAAGGATCCGATTAGAACCAATAAAACGGACAAAACGATCTAATTGAATCCTATTAGAACCGATTTTTTTTTCAATCTAATTTGAATCAACCGATCAATTGAATTTTGTCCATTTGATCGGTTTCTATTTGTTTTAATCGGAATTTCTAAGCTGCGGAGGAATCGATAAAAAATTCGCGATTAAAGACGCAAAATTTATTTTTAATATTCGGTATTAATGAATTTTGATACTTAATTTTTTAGGAGACCCGGTAGACTTGAATCCCGTAAAATCCTTGAGCGAATTGACGATACTGCAGTACGAGAAAAAGCTCGCCAAGTACCAAGACGCTTTGGCACTGGCACAGGCGGAAAAGCGTTACAACATGCGTCGTACATTGATCGCCAACACTTATCGTCAAAGGCTCGAAGAAGTGGAGCGTTTGTGCAACGAGGAATTGGAGAATATTCGTCAAAATGCCAGCACATTGCAGCCACTTCGACAAATGGCGTCGCAGTGGTGTATCAACAACGACGACGTCGACGGCGATGGTAATCACGGCGATACAGTGGCCAACGACGATAAAAATGGTCAAGAGCTTGCTGGAAAAATGTCCACCCACGATCAGTTGTATGCAACAATAAGTAAAATCGGCATTGTTGATGCGCCGGAAGTAAACATGATGCCGGAAATAGTCGCTGGCCGATTTTCCGGCCACGCAGGATTATCCAAATATGAACGATATGAACGACATTCGGTTGCTGGCGGTGACGGAAAAAATTCGCCGCCGAGCCATTTGCTTACCGAGAGCAACTCTTTGCCCTCGAATTGGTACGCGACGACCTCTAATTATTGAAACATATTTTTTTACGTATTTATAAAAAGGTCATTTGCCTAAATTGTACTTGTCGGACGAATTTTTAGCAGTATTTTCAATTTCACAAGTATTGTGTGTTTGATTCTATATTTAAAAGTTCGTGAGCAACCATTGTTGTCGATTTATTCAGCATCTGATTGGTCGTTGGGAAACCGGCAGCAGTTTGATGTTTAATATCGCGAAATTTGGCAATTTGACAGAAAAAAAAATCGTTTTTCGCGTTTTTCTCCTCGAATTCTCGATTTTTTGGACAAACGCCTGTCGTTTTTGGAATCAGCGGAAAATTTCCTATCGGATAGGGTTTTAAAACTTCGTTAAATCGAAAAAATTTTTTTCGCCAAAAATCGCAAATTTATAGAAGGGGTACCCCTTCAAAAAATTTGCGATTTTTGAGGGTAAACTTTAAAAATCCGCAAAAAATCGAAAAATCGAGATATCGCGTTCCGCTTGGCGTCATTCTCTTCGTTGAACAGTTTTCTTTCGAATGCAAAAAGAAAATCCCGATTATATTGATCCAAAGAAAAATGACACCGATTTTAGTAAAGTGCCAAAATTGGGAAAAAGTGAAAAATCGTTTTTCGCGTTTTTCTCCTCAAATTTTTTATTTTTCGCGCAAAAATCGGTCATATTTGGAATCAGCGGAAAATTTCCCATCGGATAGGGTTTTAAAACTTCGTTAAATCGAAAATTTTTTTTTTCGCCAAAAAAACGTCAAGGGGTACCCCTTCAAAAAATTTGCGATTTTTGAGGGTCAACTTAAAAAATCTGCAAAAAATCGAAAAATCGATATATCGCGTTCCGCCTGGCATCATTCTCTTCTTTGAAGAGTCTTCTTTCGAATGCAAAAAGAAAATCCCGACTACCTTGATCCAAAGAAAAATGACACCGATTTTAGTAAAGTGCCAAAATTGGGAAAAAGTGAAAAATCGTTTTTCGCATTTTTCTCCTCCAATTTTTTATTTTTCGGGCAAAAACCGGTCATATTTAGAATCAGCGGGAAATTTCCCATCGGATAGGGTTTTAAAACTTCGTTAAATCGAAAATTTTTTTTTCGCCGAAAATCTTCGCAATTGTTCCTAATTATTTTAAACAACAGCAGTTTGACTGCTGCTTCCAGCAGTGACAAAGCAGTGACATCTATCGATGACATTGAAAAATAATATCCCTGCATTCGGTCGATCGATAATAGTCGGGATCGATGATAACAGCCGTAGATAAACATGACCTTACCTTACCGCTGCCTCTCCCACCGCCGGGTCGACTGGCCGCCGCCGCAGCCGCCGCCGCTGCGATCCATGTCCAAAAAGTCGGATCGGATACGACGTCCGCGACAGTAAGGAAAATGGCGTTGTTCACGTCGGTCGTGTCCGTTGCGTTTTCGCTGCTTCTAACGCCGTTCCTCATGTTCTTACTGGCCATTATATTTCTCGCGTCAATCGGCAAGTCTCTCGGAATACGAAAGTTCTACATAAAACTTCTTCTCGCGCTATTCGAGGTACGTTCAGTGTTAACCCGAACTTTATTACACCCACGGAAAAATTTTCCCCAAATCGCGTGTTTGGCAATCAGGCGTTTTCACATCAGTCAGCCTTTGCCTGCAAAATTATAATTCAACGCTTGTTCTGTGCATCGCAGAAAAAAAGTCACTCGTATCCGTTTGTCCGACTTTGAGCAGCGGACACTTTGGACAGCAGCTTTCGGTTTCCTGTTTCAATGAACACGATTTACCCACACCACTTTTGATGTTAATTCGCGCACTTCCGCGGCGCGGATGCCAACAGTTGCGTTTCCAGAAGTCATTCGATGAAATATAGTAATCATTCTCGTCGCAGCTCCGATTGTCATCATCTATTTAATTCGAATTCTTCGGCGACTATTGATCATTTTCTGGTGATTGAGCTATTGTTCGTTAACGATTTTTTGCTGCCTTTCTTTCGCTGTCAATGCGTTATTATTGTTCAAGACTTGAAAAAGTGACGCATGTACCATGTGTGTTGACATTCAACAACGTTTGTCATTTTTTGCTACTTTTCTTTTTTTTTCAAACATCAGCGATGATGCGTTTTGCGTCATCGTTGATATTCCCTTTGTGTGGTCGGTTAATAATTAAATGGTGGATCGAGGATTAATTGACAGTTGTAAAAATGAAATTGTATTGCAACTGCAGTTTACACTACGAGTGGATTTAGTTGATGTAATCGACATTTCGCTGGAATATAGAGAAAACGTCAAAGAATCGGAGTCCGATCTGATTTGGCAAGTTTGAATTCCGGAAACGATTGCAGCAAATGCTCTGTTGACATTTGGAGCAGCCATATTGGTTTTGTTTCAGAAATATACCATTTTTTACATTTTCTCTTAGCTTTTGACTATTTGTTTTTGAAATTCGCACTAACGTCGACTCGTTTATATTCACATAACGTCTCTCTCAAATTTCAACTATGTACGCAGCATTTTAACGACGTATAGTGTAAACTATGAAATAGCACTTTTTACCTTAAGAAAAGTCAGAAACTAAATCTATTCTAGCTGCCCCTTAAGTAAGCCATATGAGTGATTCTCATTACTAAGACAATTTGTGTTTCACAATAATATGAAACGGTCGTTACATAAATGCAAATTGTGGTTTTTGTGCCACGAGAGTTCGCACAGATAACTGATGTCCGGTTTTTGCATCTGCAGCGACTACTTAGCTTGTTATTTCCGTCCTCGGTTTTATAATAAAACAGTTTTGCAAAAAAATATTGCGTTTTCAAATGTAGCTGAATATTTCATTTCGTTTCGAGTATAACAAATATTTACCTATAAAAAAATTTTACATGTGCTCATAGCAAAGCTCATCTTCAATAAGAGGCTTCAAGTGAGCTGAGTGTTTGCAACACTGAAGGAAAAATACAATCACCTTGACATTTTTGCCTCAATGACCTGATACGAGAGTCTTAATCATGATTAAAATCTCAAATGGCCCACAGCCTCAGTCTCAGGTGAACATAAGGAACCTATCCCCCAAACCTGTACAAAAAGACGATAAAAAGCCGAGGATCGGACGTTGATCGTTGGACGGACTAATATCGGTCACGATTCCAAAGTCCGTTCGGAGTCCGAAGTATAAGAGAGAATTATTCATCGCTAAATGAGCAAAAATGATGATGATGATATCGTCGGCTCGCACCTACAGTCTTCGCGTTCTCGACTGATATCGTCGATAGGGGACTCATTTTTAGAATGTACGGAAGCGAGATCCGAATGTAACATATCCTACATTTCCAGCGCTAGTTGATCACCCTGAACGAAGATTGCCCCACGCGCGTCGCGCGCGTGCAACGACCGCTTGCTTCAAACACAATGACGCATAAACCTGTGCCTGGTTATCTATATCCATCGAGAGTTGTTGTTATCCATATTACCGCAGTATTACCAACGCTTCCATAGGAACTGAAATTAAGAGTCAATTATGTTTTAAATGGATAATATGCGATAATAATTGAGATCGAAAAAATGCAAAACAGTTCATCACGAAAAAATCCATTCGTATCGGACGAAAATGTATAAAGAAATTGATGTGATTGTGAAATTTTCGCAGTATTACCAACGCTCTCGTAGGAACATAAATTAAGGGTCAATTATATTATAAATGATGGTCTGAATAATTGAGATCGAAAAAATGCAAATCAGTTCTTCACAAAAAAATTCACTTGTTTAAAAAATCGTCGTGCATCTCTTATCGGACGAAAATGTATATAGAACTTGATGTGATTGTGAAATTTTCGCAATCTGCAATGCAAGCCTTGTGTAAAAAATGTAGGAAATTACGCAAATGCTTCGCTGCGAAACGTAATCATTGCTCCGAGCGATAGGCCTTTAAAAATAAAAATGATTTCTTAAAACACTCCAAATTATAAAAATGATCTTTCGAGAATTAATGTTTTGAAATATTAATGATTTCAGTATGGAAGACAGAACATTGAGAGCGTGAGGAAGAAAAATGGCACCTGGGAGCAGGAGGAAAACGAGAGCGAGGATGAAGGTGGCGGGACGCACGAAATATCGGAAAACCATACAGTGGAAAATTCCATGATCAAAAAGAACAAAGTGCAAAACGGCAGTGTCGGAAATTCGGTAATAGCGAGATCGAAGGATCTCATTCTCGTGCCGGATCATCACGAGCAAAATAACAAAGCCAACGCGGAGCCGAAAAAACTCGAATCGTTGGACGTAGGTAACGAAAAAGAGGTAAATTTTGTAACTAAGTTTTCGAGTTACTCCGAAAGCGACAAAACCTTTGCCTTTAACGAATTTCTATTCACATTTTCACCGATTCACCATTTTATGGACTCGGAAACGTTGCCATTTTCAATAATTAGACGACGGTACACACCTTTATTTGTTTCAGAATAGTTGTGCCGAGCGCGAAACTGCGGTCACCGCCAAAGGTGAATTCGATCCGGCAGTTTGTCTGGACTATATCAAAGCCGGTGTAGAGGCGATAATAGAGGACGAAGTGACATCGAGATTCGAAGCAGAGGAACTCAAGGTACAAATTTATATTTTTTGTCAGAATTTACGTCATCTTCACCAATGATCCTCGACTTATTTGGATAAAATTGGCTTCTAGAATTGGAATCTACTCACAAGAACCAACAGACGATACGAATTCATTTCCTGGAAACTCACCGTAATATGGATGTTCGGATTCTGCATGAGATACTTCTTCCTCCTCCCCTTGAGAATATTTATCTGCTTCGTCGGGGTAAGTGATCCATTTCCACCATTTATTCCAACGATGGACACTACAATTTCCGGGGCGCCGAAATTTGACGCTTATTTTCAGTTATAGCTAAAAGCACTGCAGTTGGTCGTAAGGCAAATAGACCAGCGATTCTATTTGATAAAAAAAGCAGTAAAATCTTATTTTATCTTCTCTTATCGCGTTTAACCGTTTTGGAAATTCCGCAAAAAATGTCAACTAACTCAGAAGCCCCGTTTAGGTCTGCTATCTCGTAGTCGCTACGTACTTCATCGGATTCTTGCCGAACGGTGTTCTCAAAACGTGGATCTATGACTACGCATTCAAGACCTCTTTCCGAATAATGACGAGATCGTTGTCTAGCAGTATTACGATACACAATCCGCAGTACATGCCAAAGCCCGGAGGTTTGTGTACTGCTAATCACACATCCACGATCGACGTGGCCGTCCTGTCGACACAGACGACTTTCTCATTGGTAATAATACACACAACGAAAACCAAATCAGAGCAAAGATGCTCGCAAAGATGGACTTCGCCTGGGTCTGGCAGATTCGGCTTCCTTTCGGGTGTTCACCGTTCATATCGGAAAAATTACATCTCTGTTCAATCACTTTGTCATTCGTGATGTTTATCTCGCCTTTAAATCATGTCTCACTTAATTCACACTCTACGCTTAATCTGGTTGACATCGCGCTTTGTATTCACTGCACAAGATACCTTAATTTCGTTTTCTCTACAGTTTTTTTTTATTACTCCGGAAATGATTGTTTGCTGCCTTGAGCTCCAAGCTCGGCGCCCCATTTGTGCCACAGAATTATTTTCAAGATGAGAAATATATTTTTTCTTAATTTTTTAGGCATGTGAAACACTGAGCGCCGAAAATCTCCGGAACAGCGGTTTTTCGCGAATTATGAACGGATCGAAGTGAAAATTGAAAATTGATTCGAGAATAAATTAGCCAGAATTTTGATTTTCGAGCAAAAAAATTACAGATCGATTACCGACAGCTTTTTTTTTTCAAAATCAAAATTCTACCTAATTCATTCCCGAAGTTTACATTACTGACTGGTATTTGAATTTTCACTTCGACCCGTTCATAATTTGCGACAAAAAGCTGTCCCAAACTTTTGAGGTGCGCGTCGATATTTCACATCGCCTTAATTTACGCGTTCGGGGCCCCACAATATATTTATGAATGAATAGAGGATATACTGAGGTGTAGAGGTTATTAATTTCCAGGTGATGTGGCTGACTGTGTGCACAGCAATAGTGGGCTATGTACCAGAAGGTAGCTTCAAAAGGTGGCTGAACTACAATGTCTCCATAATGTGTTTTGCCGTATTGTCCAGCGCTCTTTCTTCGGTTATTACATACCACAACCCCGAAAATCGACCGATGAGAGGCATTTGCGTCGCCAATCACACCTCGCCCATTGATGTTCTTGTCCTCATGTGCGATAATTGCTACTCCCTGGTATGTTCAATCGAATCTCGAAATATAAAATACTTAAACATATAATAGTAGAACGTCCCCAATAACACTTTACGAGAGATTTTAATTCGAAGCGATATTAAAAGGCCAGCCACGAAGGAGAATGATACGTCTCTTCGAATGCAGAAATGCTAATAACTACTTAATATCATTGCTTTTGTCATCGTCACTGCTACTTTTACGCTCGAGCACGCAATACTCATTCAAGATTTAAAAAATGGGCATTTCGAACCGTCGTCGCCTTCGATGGAGCCATTGACCTACGTTCAAAGTCACTTACGCGGAAAGGTTGTTTCTAGTTTGACATTGATAATGTCAAACAAAAGCCTATCTTGTTTTCCTTGCATATGCTTAGTTTCCTCGTGGTCACTGTTTACGCGTCACTCGATCTCTGATAACTCGATTATATTCAGTGCATAATCGAATTATTGACGACAGCCGGGATTTTAAATTACCCCAGATGGGGATCGTTATTCTGGTCGTTGAAAAATATCATTCAGACAATGCTGAAATAATGCAGTGACTTGGTGGAAATTATAAAAAGCATTAGCACAAAGCATAAAAGCATTAGTTTACTTATTAATAAATGCTTCAAAGGTCAGGAAATGACGCGACGAAGGTTCATTATTGGCTCGAATAACAATTTCACGGTCTTTCAAATACAGATATATCCATTTTTCACAAACTGTTAAAACTCATTGATAAACTTTAACGTGCACGTCCCGCTTGCGGCTAGTATATAATAACGATATATGTACATAGAAAATATTCGTAAAAAGTTATATACATATTAACGGTGATAATCAATAGATCGGCCAAAGACACGGCGGATTTTTGGGTATTTTGCAAAGAGCCTTGGCTCGTGCTTCCCCACACATCTGGTTTGAGCGGTCGGAAGTTAAGGACAGGGAAGCGGTGACGAAGAGGTAATAAAACCCATAGAAATGGCAATTTGGCTATTATTAAAAGGATGAATAAAATTTCTAATGTTATTTATATTCTACACCAGACTAAAGAAGCACATTTCGGATCCTACGAATCCACCAATTTTAATCTTCCCCGAAGGGACGTGCATAAATAATACGTCTGTGATGCAATTCAAGAAAGGCAGCTTCGAAGTCGGTGGTGTCATTTATCCAGTAGCTATAAAGGTAATGTAATAAATCTACTCGAGTTTGAGAGTAACTTATTCGTTTATTCAATACGATGGCTTATAAAAAAAAGTTTTAACGATGAACGAGTAATAAAATTGTTTGTTTTTATTTTCAGTACGATCCACGATTCGGTGATGCATTCTGGAACAGCAGTCGATTCACAATGATTCAGTATCTCTACATGATGATGTCGAGTTGGGCAATCGTCTGTGACGTTTGGTACCTTCCGCCAATGTACAGAGAGGAAGGCGAGAGTGCGATATTTTTTGCAAACAGAGTGAAATCTGTGATAGCGAGGCAAGGGGGACTCGTTGATCTGCAATGGTGAGTATATTCCGAATAAATGGTGACGCGAATTTGCAACGACTATCCGCAATGATTTTTTTAGTGTAAAAATTCGACCTGACCTTTTTGTTTTATTTTCTCAGGGACGGTCAACTAAAGAGAATGAAGCCGAAGAAGGAGTGGAGAGAAAAGCAACAAGAAGAATTCAGCAAAAGGCTGAAAGTCGAGTAAGCTCATTCATCGCGCTTCTAGTCTCAACTTTATGGCGCGAAACGCGTCTCTACCTGATGCAACCGGAATACTTTTTCCGGTGGCGGTATTTAACTCGTGTCTCAATAATCATCCAGGGCCCTTAAACCTGTCGTTCATCGTCATTGACATTTTTAAACAATCATATATAACACGTTGAAGAGCACGAGCACGTGTATTCCGCACGCGACCTTCTCAACCATTTTTATTCACAGCTAATTTGATTTTTGTTCTTCCATTTTGTCATTCAGAAATTAATTATTGGCCTAGATGAAACTTTTCATCATCCATTCAATTACGTTTTTAGAAGCAAAAAAAAATTTGATCGAAAATTTCGAAATCTGGGAAAGCGCGCGGAAGCTGAACGCTTACTTTCGATCGAATTACGGATTAGTCAGTGGAATTAAAAGACTTGACGGAAATGCACAAATATTTTCGCGAAAAATAAATTAGAGCTTGCGATTTTTTTTGCTACTTTTTTCGTTCTCGTTTCAATCGCTGCGAATTTGTTATTTATGAGCGTTACGCATGTCGATCAATTCTTTAGCCGACTTCTACGAATGGTCGCTGATGGAAATAGATAGTCCACTCCACTCGATAATCCATTGAGAATCCGTAATTCTACTAGCATTATTAGTAATAAAGTATCATCCTAGTTTCTTAGTTAACGAATGCCGGGTGTATAGATAATAATAATGTATAGCGAAGGTACGATCATCGCGGACAGATTCCACGCTGATCAGTGTAATGTATAATTTCCATTGACGTACGATGTGTATATTTTGTTGAACCGATCATTGCCGTCGGTTGCATGCTAGTAGCGAAAATAAGAGAGAAAGAGAGAACGAAAGAGTTGATGGTTGATTAAAAAAAAGGATAACGATTAATATTAATAACATTCTTCACGGCTTTTAGGCGTTTAGGTTTTGTTACCGCAATGCCAAAAATTACCTAATATATTTTACTACTTTTATATTTAAACACCCTTTACGAAAAAAAAAATGTCTATCTCAAGCATAATACTAATATACCCCATCACAAATTCGCCATCGATTTGTTGTCGATATCCTTCGGAAAATGTACGACTAGAAAGTAGCATTGATCGTTAGTGAAAGTGCGAGAAAGAAATGCAATCGAACATTTTATTGTGCAGAATTAGTCATTTGGCAGAATGGGAACCCTTTTCTTACGTTGAAAAGACATTTTCTGCTTCTTTGCCACGCAAATAACTCATACATTACATTATTATAGAAATAGTACCAATGAAATAGGTTTAATATTCTGTTTGGACATTCTTGAAATTCAGTAGCAAAACATTTTCAAGTTATTGAATCGATCATTCTTGGTTCTGAGATTTCATCAAATAAGTTGTCGAGTAAATAAGCAGGAAAAGTCGCGTCCAACATTCTTCAATTAACAGAATAAATGAATCAACATTTACATTAGCAGAAAAATATCACAGTGTGAATTATATGAGAATACAATGCATATAGTGAATTTAACAATTGGCAGGGAATGTTTATGATTGTAAAAATGATTTCGCTTAATATATAACACGCTCCTCCAGTGTAATTGTGGTGTGAACAGCCGAAGAGATTTAGGATTGACGCGTGGTGCTCGTTGTCTCGTTTCGATATCGAAACGGACTGCGCTAAGTATATATTTTTGTAATGACTATTTAAAGAAAAAACGAGAAACAACAGAAGGCGTAGGTATTCCAATGGAAAAAAAAAGTGTCATGTATCTTCGCCGCTCAAATAATTCGACAACCCTGAAGAAAGACGTTAAACTGTTTTTTCTCCAAAAACATAACTGTTCTATCGTAAAAACAATTTTAATCACAACCGAACGGATATTCTTATGTGTGTAAGAAGTACACTAGTCATACGTGCTCGTACCCGGGAAAGGTACTCGACACTGATTAATACTTGAATTTTCATGCCGTTCCTAAAAAATCCCACTTCGTGGCGTTGTACTTGACAATTTTGCAAAGGGTTTCCGATGTTAGATAAGATCCAGATACTTTTGCACACAGTCGAACATCGATCCCTTGAACATAGTCTGTTGTATATTATAAAAATTTTGTGTCCCTAGCCTCGTATCGCGAACTGTATATTACAGGTTAACCTAATAGCGCATATTGTAACTACCTACCCATACCCCAAATATTTCTACCAGAGACGATTTGTTTTGTATGAATCAGCGATATTAAAGAAAGAATGTAATTGTTAAAGCAACGCTTGAAAATGTTTTCATTAACCATATCTGGACAAATAATATAAACTCTGCACTACTTCCGTTTTTAAAACACAATGCGGTACTTATTTATCTTGTAAATACCTATATCATCAATCTTACTGTTAACATTCCTATTTTATAGGATAAATGTACCATTAGTGGCCACTGTACCTATTGTGGCAATTTTTATTATTTTATCCCCAAATTATTTCTTCCCCACAATTGCAAGTTGATTTTTTTTACTACATTTTAATTCACTGAATCTACCCAACGATTTTTTCATCCGATGAAATGTTTTGATTTATTCCTTTGGATGTGATAACCACAATTGGCCCTAATCTATTTTATAGGGTAGATGTACCATTAGTAGCCACTGTACCTATTGTGGCAATTTTTATTATTTTATTCTCAAATGATTTCTTCCCCACAATCGCACGTTGATTTTTTTTATGCATTTCAATTCACTGAATCTCGATTTTTTTATTCAATGAAACGTTTTGATTTATTCCTTCGAATGCGATAGCCACAATTGGCCCTAATATGGCCAAAAACGATCTGTTCTACCCTACGTCACGAAAAAGGCGGCAATTACTTTGAAATCCCTCGCCCGCGACTTCAGCGACCTCGCGCGGCGACTCTGCTCCCCATAGTGGGGGAATCCTCTCCACTATATACCTCAAAAACCATCTGGCAACCCTGCCTACCGGTCTCGGTAGGTAACAAGAACCGCGCACGCGGCATCTCCTCTCATACTGTCAGAGAGTCGTGTCAGTCGTCGTGTCAGTAGCCATCGCGATCGCGCGGCGGTAGCGACAGAATCTAGCCTCACAGGTAGTCATCAGGCCACCGTCCCAAAAACCTCGAGATAGCCAAGAGCTTCTCGAGATCTCTCCTCAACCGAGTCGCGCGCGCCGTCGACAAGACGCAACCGTCCCCGAGCAACTCGAGGTGGCGTTAGCGGTAAATCAAGTGGGTGCGGTATTCGCGGCGGCGATTGCCCATAACCGTGGGGGGGGGAGGGAGGGAGTAGGAAGAGCGGGGAGAGGGGGGAGAGAGAGAAACGTGACCGGAGACGTAGCGAGAAAATGATAGCGACTCGCACAGTGTGTGTCACGTCGTCGTTGTCGCCGTCGTCGTCGTCGTCGTCGTCGTTCCAACAGCCACTGCTGCATCGCTGCTGTTCGTCGTCATAAACACGCGGAAGGCGCGGGCGTGTTGAAGTGCGAGCGGTTCGACAGAGTCGGAAAAACGAGACGAGAGAGAGACAGACAGAGTCGCCAGTCGGTTTCGCTGCCCTCGGACGTTGGGCACTTTTGACACGAGCGGGAGGAATATTCGCGCCGGTCAGGTCGCGGAAAAAATGTCGAACGCGCCGCTGAGTCGCGGAGGTTAACGGTCATCAACGGTGTCCGAGAGGCAAAGAGACCGGCTGACTAAAATCAGCGTGTCGCACGCGTATTGCCGAGGCCACCGTCGCCGCTGCCGTCGCCGTCGCCTCGAGTGCCGAGTGAGAGAGAGAGAGAAAGAGAGGCACTGAAGAAGAGAGAGAAAGAGAGAGAAAGAGGGACGAGCCGAGCGGCCGCCACCGATACGCGCTGCATGTGTCACCCAGCGTTGGATCGCCGATCTCTCTCCGACGATACGACAACTCGTTTAATGCGCGGCTTCTCGTTTTGCCTCCTCGCACGTTGAGATACGCGCGACATACGTGTATACATATATACATACATAGGGATACATTATAGATATTGTGTATAGGTATATATATATATATTGCGGGAGTGTATATCGGAAGGAAGGAGGCACGTTCGGTGTGACTAACGTCAACTGCGAGATTCGCGAGGTCTTCGAAGTCATTTTTTGTGCTCCTATCTTCATTACCTTCCGAACCCCCCTCCCCCTCCGGATTCTTCCTGCGGTACTGATTCGGGGTCCTGAGATTCTCCTGACCGCCCCCGCCGCACCGGAGACAAATGTGCCGCTGGTCGGCGGTGCCGCGGCTGCTGCTCCTCTTCGTTCCGGTGACTATTTGGTAAAAAAACCCCGCGTGTGTGATGCCCGGGAGTCGCTCGAGCACCGACCCAGAGCACAAGTCACCGCGGGAAAGTGGCGAGGATTCCGAGGATGAGAGCGAGATTCTCGAGGAGAGCCCCTGCGGGCGGTGGCTCAAACGTCGCGAGGAGGTATGTTCATTTTTGTTGTGATTTTTGGTTTGGTTTGATTGGGTTTTCGATGTTGTTGCTGTCGGTCGAATGCCGGAAATCGGAGGTGGATGCGTTGGCTTTGGGGAACTGAGTTGAATGGGAGGAGAATGAGAAAAATTTGAAATTGGGTAGCGTAGAGATTTTTTTTCGGGGGATTTTTGGTAGTGGTTTTGCGGTTGGTTAGCGGAGGCGATTTGGTTTAGTTGGAGTGATTGTTGGTTGGTTTCAGATGATAGAGACAAATATTTTTGAGCGAAGAATGAGTTTGAATTTGATGCGTACGATTCGTAACTGCTGCGGCATTGATTAACGTTATCAAAACATTCACGACACGCGACAAAAGGACGCAAATAGACGGCAAAAATTTGAAATTGAATAGCAGTTTTGGATAGCGGAGAGATTTTTTTGGGGAATTTTTGATAGTGGTTTAGCGGTTGGTTAGTGGATGTGATTTGGTTTAGTTGGAATGATTGTTGATTGGTTTCAAATGATAGAGACAAATATTTTTGAGCAGAGGATGAGTTTGAAGTTGATGCGTACGATTCGTAACTGCTGCGGCATTGGTTAACGTTATCAAAACATTCACGACACACGACGCACAATAGGACGCAAATAGACAGCAGTGACTGTTGTTATTATCAATCACAGAAAGCGAAGCTTTGACGTATGTACAATCGGCTTTGATGCAATTAATTATCACGTGGGAAAAATTGCTCTTTCCGGCGGTTTACTCTCGGCGCCTGAGGTCAGATTCCATTGGCGATGCGATAGGCTCTGATTTATTGAGGCGCTGGAGTTGTAATCAGGAATTTTATGAGCGAAGGTTGATCCGAGGACTCGGAATACAAACTCAATGGAAATTGCAAAGGTTATTAACAAAATATTCCTTACACAAAAATTTTGCATAGCTAAATAGCTGACAGAAAAAATACAAATTATTATGTTAAAAATTACAAGAGAAAAAATAGCTTAACTCAATAGACAGAAATAGAAAGAGCGGAACAAGTTGTTGATCTTTAAGGCCATAAACTCCTCATTTGGTATTGGATCCTTGTCTCGCCTTTGCAGGCCTCAGATCTTTCTCAGGGTCAGGGCCGCCGCTGGCAAAGTTGCTGCGAATAGTCACCAGACTCTGCGTTTAATGATCATGAGCAACGCTACTTTTTTTCCTACTAATTTCAATTTTCAATATTGTCTCTCCTACGCTTCCAAAAAAATGGTTTGCAAATTAATGAAATAAAAAATCATTAAAAGCTTTTGTTCTATTTTTTGGTAAAAATTCATTTGTCCAGATCCATTGTCGCCAATCTGCATTTTTTCGCGATAGAGTCAACTGTTTTGATTCCGCTCGACACGCGACACAGTTGATAATCCTATTATCACATTATTACGGCATTACGTGTACCGTCGCCGATGCGTCGGGGCACTTCAAACGTATACAAAGAGTCGGGCGAGGCGATGAGGGTGGGACGTCGAGGGGGGGGGGGGACCAGGATAGCATACGAAGAAAAATTGTCACGCAACGGGTGTCGGTTACATTCGGATACCGGCTGCGGTAGACCGCGAATTAAGAGACGGAGAAATACGGTAGCCAATGGCGAGGCGATCGCTTTATGCATCGCAAATGATACAGAGCTCTATCGGATTTCGCTTCCACGAATGTAAACCTCCCCCGTTGACGACTTTTAAATCTCGCGGTGTTGGGTTCCACGACCGACGCGAAAAGCTCGAAATTGTTTGCGACAAACATAGGACACCCGGCTTAGGGATTTATGATACACGAAAGGGGAAACGTTCTTGGCATTTAACGAGCTTTGAAGCTGTTTCGTATTTCAAGCTAAAAATAATCCGACCCACCTGCGACATTTGCTATGCCATTATCAGAAATCACTTTTCCATTACCTGGGATTTTTTTTCCTATTTTTGGATGACCCGTTTGACGAGTGATAAGGAATGAATTGATCAAATAGTGTAGAAATGTAGTACCCAAACAGATTAATAAATTACAGGTAGAAGTTGCGGTGAAATTACATCTGGTTATGCATGAAAAAAATAAGCTGTACTACAAGAACATTAAAACGCAAATAATATTTACGTAAAACATGTTTTTTTCTCTGCCCAACAGGTTTACGTAGGCTCGAAGTCTACACTGGCGGAAGGTACGAACTTTGGCGCAGCGACGAGAGGAGGAGAGAACGAAGTAACCGAGATGGAGGTAAAGATAAGAAAAAGGATAAGAAAAAATACATAAGATTCTAATTTTTATTTTAATAATTAAGATTCTGTCTTTATTTTAGGTAACGACAAAATTAAGACACTGAAAATTCTGTGGACGAACTCGACGTTCGCGAAAATCCATTAAAAAGACGATAAACTTGAAATAAAAAAAGAAAAAGAAAAAAAAAGTTTACCGAGCCCGCTCGGAAAGTTTGCTAAAAGCAGCGCTCAGAGTCGCGCGGGGTAAATTGAATCCCAAGGCTAACACAGTATTCTATTGATTATACGTCGCGCAAAAAAAAAAAAAACAATCTCAGGACATACACACGTACAACGGCGTATCGCATCGCAGCTCCGAGCTCATGTTTGAGCACTCGGATGAATATGAATGCCCGTAATCGCCCAGCATTATGTCGAGCTCCCCCATCTCCCCGCCTTTAAATTCTTGGCAAGGTCACGTCCATGTAATGGCAAACAGGCATGAAAACCGTTCCAACTGCGCTCGAACCGCGAGATCCTATATAACTCCACGAGATGTTCGCCGGGCTATTGACTGACGAATATTTCGCGTCCGACGCGCCGCGGGTTCGTCGAAACTCGCGGGGTGTTTGCCCCTAGTTTTTTTTTTGGAGCCTAAGAATAACTGACTTTAGTCGGGAAATATTCTTGAGCATAATTTCACTTCCTTAGGGGATTGAAAAAAATGGATTCATTAAAAAAGAAGCGATCTGTTTGAAATAAATGAAATTAAAAAAATGTTTTTCAACTCGACAGGAAAATCGAGGACATAAATTCAATCACTGAGAATATTTTTCTCGCTGTATAAAATATTTGACCGTAGAATAAGATGACGAAAAAAATGGTCTCGAGACATCCGCCGAATATAGTCAATGCCATTATTTTCGCAGGTGGAGCAGAGGGATTTGCCGGGCATCGATTGCGCCTATCTGGCGATGGACACCGAGGAGGGGGTCGAGGTCGTTTGGAACGAGGTGCAATTTTCCGAGCGAAAGAACTTCAAGGCGCAGGAGGAGAAGATCCAGCTGGTATTCGAGAACCTCACGCAACTGGAGCACCCGAACATCGTCAAGTTTCATAGGTACTGGACGGACACCCACAACGACAAACCGCGGGTGAGTCACCCTGCGGTTCGCCGCCGCCGCCGCCGGGCATCGAAAGACACGCGCGTGCACCGATATCTTGGGCAATCCACGCGCTGCGCGCCACTTTCTAAAACTTTGTTTACCTTGCGATACATATATCCGTTGTCTCGTTCACACGTGTTTTCTCCTTATGTTGCAGGTCATATTTATAACCGAGTACATGTCCTCCGGATCGCTGAAGCAGTTCCTAAAACGCACAAAGCGCAACGTCAAGAAGCTGCCGCTTCAGGCGTGGAAACGCTGGTGTACCCAAATTCTCTCAGCATTGAGGTAAAAAAGAACCATCCAAAATTACACTGATTAAAATTAATCAATATTACACCAAAAGTTACAAATATGGAACTTTGCTTGAAAAAAAAAAATATCTAGCTGTGAGCATTTGATAAAAACGTGATTATTTTTTTTCAGCTACCTGCATTCTTGTTCGCCTCCGATAATCCACGGAAATCTGACCTGCGACACGATATTCATTCAGCACAACGGACTCGTCAAGATCGGCTCGGGTTGGTTCCTTTTTCTTTTTGCTCTTCTCTCTTTCTTCGTTGCGTAACTCGAGTATCGACGCGGTAACGAAAATCGCACGTGAGCCACGGATCCGTCGTCGTGCGGCGCTCGCAGGAACTTTGTGCGCGGTCGTTGCGAAGCGGATTTGTGGGGGCTTGGCTCACAATGAATGAGATTAAGCTACTAAAGCTATTGTTCGTACTTTGTATCTATGCGGCGCCGTCCTACCGACGGACAAAACCGTCCGCGTGGGCGTCAGCAGCCTCGAGAGGACAAGCAGAGGTCTTACTTTGAGGCAGCCAACAACTGCGTTTCGTCGCAGTTCACTGCAACATTTTACAACGATCCACGAAACACGTAAACACTGTGTTTCTCGAATTACTAAATTCATGGATTTTCAAATCCACGATTTTAGTCGCGAAAATAATACCAGAGATGACAGAGAAACCTTGAAAATTGAAATGCGCTGCTGCGCATTAGAATCAGCACAAAATTAGTGACAGATCTTTCGATAAGAAGTAAAAAAGAAAACGCGTCCCGTCGGTTTTCACTCATTCATTGTGAGCCAAAATCCTCGGTTGACGTAAAACGCTGACTATAATGAAGTCGAAGGAAAATACATTTGGCGCCGATCCAAACGTCCGACTCGCCAGACGTGTAAAATAAGCTCAAAAAGGTAAACGATGAGATACGCGGATATTACGTGGAGTTGTTTGGGAAGCGCGCGAGCCACGCTTTCGTTGCGTTCGTTCGTTATTTATATTGCGCTACATTCGCGTTTGTACGGCGGCTGTTAACCCGACGCCACTCGTGTTCGGAGTGGAGATCCGATGCTTCGAGTCTCGTAAACACAAAAGTTACGCGATGAGAGAGACGTTTTTAAACAAACAAAAATAAGTTTCGAAAGAAATCGGTAAGAGCGAAATCGTCTGGCATTTTTTTTTAATCCTCGACGCGTTAATCGACTGTATTACGAATCCTTATCGAGAATCTTAAGCGAAATCGTCTTGGATTTTGTTTTATCCTCGACGCATTAATCAGTATTAAAAATCCTTATCGAGAATCTTAAGTTTGCTCTGTGAAGCTGATGACCCTAAACAATTTCATTTCTTTTTGCAGTGGCTCCCGATGCGATTCATCATCACGTAAAAACCTGCAGAGCCAATATGAAGAACATGCATTTCGTTGCACCGGAATACGGAAGTATGTTGCTTTTTTTAAAAAATAATGAAACAATCTTAACGAATGAATAATGTTGAATTTATTGGATTTTCAGACTCTGTAACGCCAGCCATCGATATTTATTCCTTCGGAATGTGCGCCCTGGAGATGGCGGCGCTGGAAATCCAGGGAAACGGCGACAGCGGCACGACCGTCACCGAGGACAACATAAGAAAGACTGTGGAGTCGCTGGACGACGGACAGCAGAAGGATTTCATTCGCCGATGTCTCAGAGCCGATCCTCTAAGCAGACCGAGCGCGAGGGAACTTCTCTTTCATCCGGTGCTCTTCGAGGTTCACTCGTTGAAGCTCCTCGCCGCTCACGCGTTAGTCAACTCAGCGAGTAAGAAAAATTACCCTTGCGCGAATTATTTTCGAAAAAATGTTGCCGTATTTTATCGAGTAATTTTTTTTCTCTAAAAATTTTCAGCGAATATTTCGGAAACCATAACGGACGAAGTGCTTCAAAGGTTATACGGTCCGGACACGGTAGTCGCCGAGATCCGGTATCAGGGTCGACCACCGCAACAAATTCGCCTCAGCGACATTCCCGTTGCGGAAAAATTAGAAAAATTCGTCGAGGACGTAAAGTGAGCAAAGAGATATTTTTCAATGTTTATTAATCATTGAGCAAAGAGATATTTGCACTGTTTATTAATTATTGAGCAAAGAGATATTTTCACTGTTCGTTAATTACTTTGTAACACGAAATGCTGATGGAAAAATTCGACTATTTCAGATATGGGATTTACCCGTTAACGGCATTTATGGCAAAATCACCTCCACCGGCTCGACCGCGGGCGATATCGCCCGAGGTGACGGAATCCGTGAAATCCGTGACACCGGAGCCGGTCGACGTGGAGTCCCGCAGAGTAGTCAATATGATGTGTAACGTTAAGCCTAGGGAAGAGAGTTGCGAATTGCTTGTGAGTAAAATAATTCCTACAAAATCACCGAAAACTCCTCCTTCAAAATGAACAAAAATACTCACGATGACGATTTTTCAGATGACAATATTGTTGCGAATGGACGACAAAATGAATAGGCAATTGACGTGCCCCGTGACTCAAGTAGATACGTCGATGCTCCTCGCACAGGAACTTGTACATTTCGGGTTTATAAATGAGGTAAATTGTCGTTTAAGGCTAACGGCAACATTTTTTTCAGAAGGAAAAAAAGGCCATCGGCAAAATTTTTTTTCAGAAGGAAAGAAAAAAAGGGAAACGCTAATGAATTTTATTCCCGTTGCAGAATGATCGTGATAAAATAGGAAATTTAATAGAGGAAGCGTTGCGAAGCTGCTTCAACAAGCAAATGATAAGTCCGGGAATGATGTCGCTGACGAGTCTGCCGAGTCAGACGACGCTGCTGCTGCCGTCGGGCCCGGAATTCTCGTGTCTCCAACATCTCGAGAACTCAGTCGGCGGCGGCTGCAACACAGCGACGTCCAGTAGCGATAGTGTATCCAGCCTTCCGCCAAAAATCTCCGGGCTCGCCAATTCGTTGAATCGAACGGCAATGGCGAATAATCACGAGGACGCCGAGCCGCCGACCGTCACCGAGGTCGGCAGTTAACCATCCCGGATACTTGGTAACTCAGTTCACTGTGCCACTTTGCACGCTCGATGTATAGACTGGCTATGTATTTTTATATTTAAGTAAAATGCGACGGTCGAAGTAGGAGGAGGAGGCAACGAGTGCGAAAGAAAAAAAAAGAGTAAACAGAAAAAAAAATCACTAAACAAAAAAAAAAATAAAAAAAATCGAAGACGAAGTGGAGAGGTGCCGTGGCTATACTATTTTTATCACGAGTAACTTTAACCGCGATTATTTTTTTAATTGTTCACACATTCTCCGATTTCCATTTTTTTCGAGTCATAGTAAACGAGGAACCAATGTGTTTGTCAAACCGCGAATTTGCCCTTCGGCTTGGCGACTCCGTGCGACTCATTTTACCAAAAAGCCGAGCAAATCGAACTGCACTGAATTTTTCCGCTTCGCTTGATTCTCAAAAAGCATTCAGTAACGCGCGGCTTCTCTCTAGATTATTTAGCGAGGATTCCGGGAGATCGGAACGTCACCGCTTCGCAGTGATAACGTTTTGTGTAATTTGTGTTCCGTGACAATAAAGCGAATTGAGAGGTGAGTCACGGACTGCGACGGTCACGCTGGACATTTTGTTTTCGCGTTCGCCGATCGCTCGGGACGAGATTTTGCCTTCGACACGCACGAGATTTTACTTAGGCACTTGACGCAAACTGACTGAAATACATTTTTTTTTCTTACTCCTTTCGTTGATCGACTATCCAACCGTATCTTCGAAATTCAGCTCTTTGGAAAGTTCCGATCGCAGTTTGATGACGAAGCTCGACTCATCGACGCGAAAGCCTCGATCGCGAGATCGGAGGCAACCGCTTTTGCTCCGCAATTGTATATTTTGCCGTCGCTTGCGACATGTATTTTTTTTTTTTTTCTTGTTTTTTTGTAATATTTAACGATGACTATCGACAAAGGAGAGGACACAACGCGCGTGGATTCGCGCAGTGGGAGACGAAGATTAAAAAAAAATGAATAAAAATTGTCATATCGGTCGTTTATATTTTTTACGTTATTATAAAATATGAATGCATGAGAAAGAAAACGCCATTGAATACTCGTCCAGAATTAGTTTGTGGCTGATTGACGGTGGCGACGAGAAATCGACGGAAGCGAGAGAAAGAGAGAGAAGTCGGGAAGCCACGGCCCTGTTCTTGGGTATTATTGATGTGATTAAACCAAGGTTATCAAATCTCAATGAAATTAGCTGAAATCCTTGTAAATAATTTATATTTTTAAGAGAAAGTCTGTTGCGAGAGACAGAGAGAAAGAAACTAGTCATATAGGTATATTCGAGTGCTAACGAACTAACACCGATCTTGTTACGTCTTATTGCATTTATAACGCGTGCTTGGGCAAGATGAGAGGAACACTGGCTCCAATTTGATACCTCGATAAACATAAAAGCGAAAAAGAAACATACACAACAACACACAACCAAACATACAGACACCTAACAATTGAGACGAAAAAGAATGCGACGAATTGAAGTAATAAAAAAAAGAAGAAATAAAAACGAAACGAAGGAAGAATGAGACCATCAAATTTGTGCGTCGCGTTTGACTAAGCGAACGACTAACCCATTATTAGCGGTAACCCATTTTACCAACAACATAGACTTCGATCTTAAGTATGTAACTAGGGTATGACATTAAAGTCAATGTATAGCTTTATAATAACTGAAATTATAACGACGTGCGCGGTGAAAGTGAATGATGCGGAAAGGAAGAAAAAAAAAACAAAAATAAGCTAAACATGTGCGACGACTGATTCGTTGATATTATGAAAGGGCTGTACAATGGCAGTGATAAATAAATACTGTAACTCTCCAGAATTCTTCGATGTCTTCCGGCAGCCCCGACGATCGCTTCCCAGGCAAAAAAAAATTAGAGCCTCGAACAAAAGCTAAATAAAAAAACCTCTCTTGCTCGAAGAATTTTTTGGAACGAGATGTTATTTACAAGGTTTTTTATTTTCCTGTGTTTCTTTTTTGTCCGGAATCAGATATCCGAGCGAGGAAAATGTGATTTTTTTTTACAGAAAAATCTACCGAATTACAACATTCACTGGAACATCCGCCTTTTGTCTTCTATTCGATGTACTCGTCGTTCGTTTTGTGGGGGAAAAAAATAAAAATCGGAAAATCGTTTACTTAAAAAATACGGACACGAACGTAGCCTCGGGATTTGTTAGACAGTTCCTATACAAAATTTATTTGCGTTAATTCACAGCGAAGGAGCATTTATCGTTATAGTAGTTAGTACGTTTATGCGTCGTCGGGATTCGCGTATAAGAAACTTCATACAAAAGAATAATCCCGGAAGTGTCTTCTTTTCCTTTTCATATATATATATATATAGTATACATATAAATCTTTGGACTTAGAAATTACGATAAAAAAAGTTTGAACAGCGTAGATACAGATCCTAATTAACGGACTAGAAATCAGCAACCGGTTGCGCTCCTCACTTAGTCTATTCGTTGCGGGAAAAATCTTCCCTCCGTCCTCTTCCCCCAATTATCTTTCATCCCTCGCTTAACTCTATCAATTACTCGCTCTCCGAATTCCCCGGGTTGAAAATTCTACTCGAACGAAATTTTACAAAATAGTTTGAGTTATCTTCGCTAATCGGTCTTTTTTCCAATCGGTCTGTTTTCTCGGCTAGACGTCTTTTTTCCTTCGTTCCATCAGTTTCCACCTTCTTTTTCCTTTGCATTTCTACTCGTGGAAGGAAAATTCAATTCCATCGCGAGACTCGTTTCTCGCTTTCAGACGATGATCAACGGAACCAAATTATTTCTCGCTCGATCCTTGGTCTCCTCCTTCGTCCGACGTTTTCTCCTCGTCAGCTTCACGAGTTTCACGTGCGGAGGTCCTTGACCTCAGACAATAATCGCCAAACAATCGCAAAGTATTTCCCACGCAGTACGAATCTTAATCCTAGCCTCCTCTTTCGTCCGGCGTTTTCTCCTCGCCTCAGCTTCACGTCAGCTTCACGAGTTTCATCTATGAAGGCCCTTGACCTCAGACAATAATCGCCGAACAATCGCAAAGTATTTCACCCGCAGTACGCAACTTAATCCTAGGTCTCCTCCTTCGTACGGCGTTTTCTCCTCGTCAGCTTCACGAGTTTCACGTCCAAAGGCCCTTGACCTAGGACAATAATCGACGAACCGACGAATCGACGAAATTATTTCACCCGCAGTACGCAACTTAATTCTAGGCCTCCTCTTTCGTCCGATTGAGAAGATAGTCGAGATCATGAGAGATCCTATCGATGATCCCAGTGCTGCTGGAGCTTTCGCAATCCGTCACCGTGATCTCCGGCGTCTTCTCCTCCCCATCCGGCTGCTTCCTCTCACTCGTATTCGCAATATCAGGAATAGCATTCGACCTCTGCTGCTGTTCGCGAACCGTCATCTCCACAGGCTTCAGCAGGTGCTCAGTCTCTACCTTCGTCGCCAGGGTCACATCAGGCATCGCACTCAGACTGAGTCGCGACTCAATATCCGCGCTGCACAGAACCTTCGCCGAGCAACCTGGAGAAACCGAAGGTGCGCACATTTGCGGCTGTACAGCTGTGTCTCTCATAGTGCCAAATTTGCTCGGCGCCTCGCGGACAAAAACGCCTCGCGGCTGCTCCGGAATCCCATAGAAATCCGGACCATAATGCTGAGACGTTCGTCGCGTGAAAGATGTGTCGAACTTCACAGATTCTTGGTACTTTCGCGGGCTTGTGCTGTAATTCTCGAGATTTATGTCCTCCGTGTGATCCACCCGGATTTCTGGGAGATAGCGACTCGTTGCTGATGCTGAGGATTTTGGGAAGGACGTCGACGTCTCGTTCATGTAGTCCCGGATGTCGATGCTGCCTGCAGCGACTCCTCGAGCCTCTAAGTAGACTGCGCCGCCGGAAATCAGAGGCTGAGGACGCGGAGGTGCGCTGTCGTTTTCCACCTCGCCTGAAGCTTTCGAACAGACTGTGGAATTTTTGCCAATAGTATTTTTTTACAATAAAATTATCATTTCATAAAAAAATGGGAAACTGTATCGGGGGGATTTTTTGTTTGTACCTTTGATCGGTTCGGAGGTGATTTCTTCCTCGTTGGATTTCCACTTGAACTTTCGCAGAATCGGCACGAGCAGACGGATCTCACCGTTCGCCACGCAAGGGACAATTATCACGAGTCCGAGAAGCGCCGAGAGTGAGGCGAAGACGTAGTGGAAGGTCATGGAAGTGGAGTTTATGTAGAAGATGGAGGCGGCTTCCATTACTATGAGGCTGCAGACTATCACGGCGGCTCGATGGAGCATGCGAATCCTTAAACATGCGAATTTTGTTTTAACATGGAAAAAATTGATAAAAGAAAATCAACAACCTAGTCTAATAATTGAATTAAATCTCTTGTTCAACGTATGTACCTTCTTTCCAGGGTCTCGCGTTTCACGACGTTTTCCTCGACGAGCGCGTGAACCTTCCACAGAACGCCGCTGTACAGGAGCATAAAAATCGCCAGCATCGTGGCGATGCAGCTCACGAAGATATTGTAGACTCCGCTTCCGTAGATCAACCACCAGGACTGATGACTCCAGTCTGTGCTCTTGTGCGTCAATTCAGTGGCCAGTACAGCGAGGATTGGAACACCTGAGCCACGAGAATTGCACGAAAAATACTTAAAAAAATACGCAAGGCAAAATTTGCGGCGGTCATTTTTTTTTTAATTTACGAACCTGTGATAACGGCAATGACCGTCGGCTGAAAATGCTGACTCGGACGGATTTGGGTTAGATCGGCGTAGATAATCAGCGCCTGGGATATCGGAGCCGACAGACCCATCAGAAAAAATGACTCCAGGCTTATGGCGATCGTCGAGTAAGAACTCTGAAACAAAAAATCCTTTCGTTGCAAATTTCCTCAGCTGTGGCTTAATAAATTCTTTTTTATTTTTTTAAAGCAGTCCAACCTTTGGGAGATCTCTGTAAACCGCATAAATGAACGTGGCCATCGCCCCCAAAACGGCGGTTGAGCATTGAAGTTTCAGGAAATTCAGCCAGGTGCGGTTTTTCAGTAGAAACGAGGCCAGAATTATCGAGGCGACGGCGCACTGAATGAGACAGACACCGCAGCCCAAAACTACGACGAATGTCGTCCGTTCCTTCTCGGCGAGAGTCACCTGGCGATTGAACAAATACATTTTTATTTTTGAAACGTAAAGATAAAGATATAAATAAATAATGGCTCCGAAAAAAATCTGAGCTCCTTTTTTGTACTCACTCTCGCCGCACGAGCTGTATGGAAAACCGCGAAGGTTCCGGGCGTCGAGCACAGACAATCAGTAGCACTTCCGTCCGGCCGAAGTGTAGCGACGCAGGACTCCAAATTCCAGGATCCCGAGGGACTTATCACGCCGCAGGAGACGTTCCACGAGCCAGAAAGATTCTGCAGATGTCGCATTCGCAACTCGATGCGAACCTTCGAATATTTCTTCTCGTTGAACGGCGTGACTGATACTGTTATCACTCGGGAATTAAAACGATACTCGAGATCCGTTCCGTCGCTAAATAAAAAAAGGTTCTTTTATTATTACACTGCACTTTAAATTATTATTAAAATATTAGCGAATAAAATACTTACTCGAGAGCTTTGACATAGGCGCTCGGCAAAAATCGTGTGATATTTTTGTAGGCGATGACGATACCGCTGACTGTTTTATTGTCGTTCAAGTCAATTTCTTTTCTTTGCAGTCGAATGGCGACTTTGTCGTTGTACCAATTTGGGTACCTGTAATTTTTTAACATTTTTATTTCTGTCTTAGGATTTTTGGATCATTGACTTGAATGGCTGATTTTTATACTCACGAATAGTCGTCGACTGGAATTTGTAGAGAATGAGTAGTGCTGTCGCTGTCGTGAGCGTGAAGAGCTTGAATGTCGACAATCACTGAGGAGAGATTTAGATGCTTGTAAGGATAAATCAGCTGCCTGACCCAGTACTCCAAATTCCGTTCGGTCAGCTGCTGCAGCAGCAATTGTTTCTGCAGAGGATATAAATTCGATAAATTGTAATTACAAATGTATAAAAAATTCTTTTTTGAAAATGAAAAATACCTGTTGAGTTAAGATTGAGTGTTCGTCGTCGAGTATGCGACTCATGATCCTCGTAAGCGCCTCCGCCGAATTATACAGGTCGCCCAGATCATCAATATCATCCTGGTAATGCTCAATCTCTGCGAGGATGCTGATTATTCGATCTCCTTCACCAGGATACAGGGGAATTTTTCTAGCCCTCAAAATCTCCCAAAACGCAAGTATCGTCGCCGATCCCGTCGTATTTTGGTAGCCGAGTGTCACGCTTCGAAACTGCGGAAAAACCAATCACCTTATTATGCATTTTTAAAAACTATTTCACATTAAAAAAATATCCAATAAAATAAATAGAATACTCCGAATAAATAAAACAATTATGAAACAATTTTTAAAAATAAAATAAAAACTGAAAGCGGCAGTAAAAAAGCATCGATTGCCAGGAACTCGTTCGTGAACTTGTGAACTTAGAGTTAAACGCCATTTAGCGGAATTGTCGAGTTCGCGGCATCGATTCCCCGACGTCTTTTCAAGGCTAATCGGCTGCTCACCTAGAGCTACTTTTTTTCCGCCGAGCACGCGGCGGGGTTCGCCGATCGATACTCACAATGCTGTAAGGCACGATGAGGGGCTCGTACAGACAGGCCGAGAAATCCGGTAATTGCCACTCGGGAGTCGTCGCGTCTCTCATCGAGCAGAGTCGCGACACTCGACGACCGACGAAGTGACGAGGACACTCCATGAGGGCCTCCGATCCGGGCGCGGTGTCGGGCCATCGCATTCCCCAGGCCGTTTCTCTCGTGCAAATCGGGATCAGCGTGCGATTCACTACATCCACGCGAACCGACATCGAACGGTGTGCGACGTTGCAGGTGTAAATCGCCGATTTCTAAAAAGTCACAAGAGACATTAATAATTTTTATCATTAAAAAAAATATATATATATTGTACAATAAATTGCAGATTGCCGAAAAGTCATCAGGGACATTAATAATTTGTACCATTAAAAAAATGATATTTATTTTTTACAATAAATTGCAGATTTCTACCTGAGCATTTGTTATCTTCAAAATACTCCCAGCCGGATAAAGATCCTCCCAGACCTGTTTCCCAGGTTCCAACTTCACCAGAGCTCGATTTTTCGTCCAACCGAAACCGATTCCCAGACTTCGCATATTCGGAGTCATGCACATCAATGTTATGTCGCTTCCCTAAAATTGAATCATTTTTTTTTATATAATTATAAAATACAAATTTTAGAAGGGGAGTTGGGGAAAAAAATTAAAAGCCTAAAGAAGGCATACGTAGGAATAAAATAAAATAAAATAAAATACACATTTTTATGTTAGGAAAAAATGTGGCTGTCTTTTATAATTCATACCTTTTCAATGGTGGCGCTCATGGGAACGACTTTGACGTCAGGCTCGTCCCTCACATCGATATAGATGCTTTTGCACTGCTGAACGCCAGAGTCGATGGCCTGACAGGTGTACCGACCTGCGTCCAATAAGGTAGCCTTGTCGATGGTGAGCAACGAAGTGTGAGTGTCCGATCCATCATTTGGCAGATCTCGGTACCAGATTTCCCTGCAATATTTTTTTTAATATATTTTTTTAATGACATAATTTTTAATTAAGTCCTTCTGTGAATCTTGGGAAGAAAAAAATGTCACCTGGTGGCTTTGGCCATATCTATGCGCATGTTGTCCTTGTACCAAATGAATTTAATACCGTAGCTTCCCTGAGCGACGCACGAGAGTATAAACTGATCTCCCAGACGTACCTCTCGTTCGTTGACCTGATTAATGTGGAGATTCTGTGGAGATAGAAAAATAAATAAATAAAAAATTCCTTCATTAACACTCTGACTACTTCATTTTATATTCCGTCCCTTTTCCTATATTCCTCTCTGATGAAAAAATCCCAAAAAAAAATCACCTGCAACCTGAGCGACGGTTTCTGCTGAAACGTGAAGTGAGTCGCCTCCAAAGCGAAGTCCCCGAGTCGTCGACGTTGCACCAGACGATTCAGGGCTTCGCGAATTTTGTCGCCGTCGTTGGAATTCCCGAAGAAGTGAAAAGTCACCTCGCCGCTCACTCTGTTCAACCGGAGACACAGAAATCCTCATTAAAATCTGATAATTCAACCCTCCCCCGAATTAAATGTATCCCCGTGTATTTTATAAATACCTATAATTATATTTACAAGGCTCTGTGACTCTTAGAAAAAATTATGCTGCAAAAAAAAGGCTCGTCCGAAAAAAAAATTGAAAAAATGTTAAATTTTTTATTGAATTTTTATTTCCTCAGCAAAATCATCCCTAAGTGTTCCAATATACCTACTCACGTCACATTCAGGATTTTTAGGTCCTCCGTCGTCGAGATATTCCAGTTCTTCAGATACTTGGCGAGCTGCGCAGAGAACAATCGATAGCGTTAGGCCAGCTGTGTGGGAGGGAGGGGAGGGCATCGAGATTACCGAGAAGCGATGGCGAAGGTGTCGAGGGCGAATCGCAAGTGGGTCAGGAGCGAATAAAACACGTAACGCCAACGACTTCCGAGAAAAATATACATTTATTTTACCGCCACTTCTCGCAGCTCGTATTTCATTATTACAAAACAGTCTCCTTCCACAAATTCACGTTCCTCGAGCGAAGCTCGACTTCAACATTTTCTTCTTAACGATAAAACAAACATTTCTTTCTCGAAACAATAAACTGTCGAAACGCAGTTTCGACGTCGACGAATTAATTACATTCGCTGTCCGAAACATTTTTTTTTTTTTTTTTTTTTTTTTTTTTTTTTTCGTTTCGGACTGACGCAATAACGATACAGCAATATCGATAAAATACGAAAACAATAAACGTGTAACGCCGGCAAAGTGGCTGTGGGCTCAACGTCCTTTGAGCAGCGGAGTCGATCAATCAAAGCGACGCCCGACGTCGTTTTTCCTCCTCCGACGTCTCGTCCATCATCTTCCATTTAATTTCCGCTGCCCGCGACGTCTTTTTTTCTTCCTCGCTGGAAGCTTCCTCTTCTTCGCAGTTTTGCAGTTCGGGTCGACTCGATCGGTGAGTCGAGACCCGTGGAGAATTTCCTCGAGAGAAATTTCGTTGCCACCAGGGCGAAGCGATTCTCTTCATTTTTTTCTTCCTCGTTGGAAGCTTCCTCTTCTTCGCAGTTTTGCAGTTCGGGTCGACTCGATCGGTGAGTCGAGACCCGTGGAGAATTTCCTCGAGAGAAATTTCGTTGCCACCAGGGCGAAGCGATTCTCTTCTTATTTCTTCTTCTTCCTCTTCTCCGTTTTTTCTCCTTTTTGCGGTTTCTCCTCTTCGCGCGCGTGCGCAGGATTGGATTGTCTTATCGTCCGATAATTTCAATTGTTCGTTCAAGATTCTTGGGCAGGCGACTCGAGTCACTCGGGCGACTCGAGAAAGTAGGGTTGATCGTTGGTCACGAGGACGCAGGACAGGTCTCGATGCTCCGGACCAATGACGGACCTCAGAGTGTCCTCCGATATTCGGACGACCTCGATGCCGATTTCTCGGCAATAAGCTTCGAGTAGAGTCATTTGCATGTGACTGGCGGAGTCCGTTTTGTCTTCCAGTGGAACTAGGCAGACGCTTCGCTGATTTTCGCATCCCCGCGACGCCAGAACTCGAAGCGTTGGCAGCATTCCGCACGTGACTTTGTTGCTGCTTCGCCATTGGCGGCGCAGATCCTTCGACTGTACCTTCCACGCGTATTTGCCACTGGAAACAGAGAATTGGGATCGATTAGTTGGGCTGATTGAGGCTAATAGAGTTGGAGATAGTAAACAGGAAACACGAGAAGACGGTCCGGTCGCTCCGGTTTTTACTGGTTTGGTTCTCTTATCAGCGGGGATTTTTTTTGATAAGGAAAATAGTTGCTGAGGGCTAATTGCTTATCTCGATTTTATTGGAAGATATTATTTTTTAGGGATAATTTAAAAGATTTATTTTTCTTGCAATTATTTTTTTTTATTTTTTTTTCGTGTCGTTCTTATCTTTTGTGGAAAAATTGCTCATATCTGATATCTGTCCATTGAAGCAAAAAAGAGGAAATTGGAAATCCGAGTATCACGACTAATCAGGCGATAATCCCGCGAAAAAAAAGAAATTATTTCAATCTTGCAATTCACGTCGGGTGACTCGTTATCTCTCCACTCGACTCTACTTATCAGCCGAGCACTCGATCGACTCTGATAGTAACTCGGGAAGCATAATTGACACAATCACCGGACGCGATAGTTCAATTACCGCTCGATCGCCGCACTCGAAATCTCATCAATTTTCACCCATCAATAATTACTCTCCCGTAAACAAAAACCTCAATAAACAAACAAACAAAAACTACTCCAAATCAATTTTTTTTTTAATTTCTCCCAAAATGAGTCAAGAATTCCAATAATGAAAAAAAAAAAAAAAAAAAAAACGCTAATCACTGTTTTATCGTCCGACGATAAAACAGCGGATACAAAATCGTTCGATTTCCCGGAACATCAACGCCCCCACGGAAAAAAAGTGATAACAATCCAGTACCAGTTAATCGTCCGAAGCAACCGTTCGTGTTTCCGGTATCAAAAGTTCCACGAACCATTCAATTGCAATCAATCAATTTTTCAATTTTTTTTTTCCGTTTCTGCAATTTTTTTCTGTATCTTTTTTCTCTCTTAAAACAGGAAACTGTAATTCGATGTTTCCGGTATAAAAAGTTCCACGAACAATTCAATTGCAATCAATCAATTTTTCAATTTTCTTTTTTTTCTGTTTCTGCAATTTTTTTCTGTATCTTTTTTCTCTCTTAAAACAGGAAACTGTAATTCGATGCTTACCTCTCGCTCATTGCTGGAGCCGGCGCGGATTGCAGTCCCTGGCAAGTCATATCCGTGTCTTCGTCGCTTTCCTCGTACTCTCCGTGTCTGACGTTTCCTCTGCACACGTCACTGAACGTGGGCTGAATTTTCCTGCCTTTCGGGCTCGCAAATGCAAAGTCAAGACTCCGCCGCGTTTTTTCCTCTCGCACGTGACAACAACACAGTAAACACACAGAGTCCGTGTGAGCAACGTATGCAATCAATTCACTGTGTAACACTCGTTGATCCCCTCTGATGACGTAACACTGGTGAGTAATATGCAGAATCGATGTATCCAAAGTGCTTTTTTTCGGATATGAATCTGTTGTATCTCTCACTGCTGGTTAGTTGCGAATGTCGTCAGCCGTCTTGCAGTCAGGCTTATATAGATGCTTCCCCCTCTCCATTGGTTCACTCGAGTCGCTTCCCCCTCCATGAGGGACTCGCGTGTGTGCAGACGTAGATATAGATATACGGACCAATGGCAGACGCCAGACATTCCCTGTTTTACGACTATAAAGCGTTATACCAGCGGACGTCGAAGCAGCGAGAAGAGACAAACCGATATATGGGCGATATGCGGGTATATCTGTGTATATAAGCGTGTCGGGTGCCTGGTAATACCCAGAGGGCGATTCGGTGTTTTCCGAAGAACGAGAAAAAGAGGCGAGGGGCGATCCTTTTTTTACGAGCGGGACGAGAGTTGGATGAGAGTTGGATGAGAGGAACGAAGTGGATGATGCGACGGGATTGGTTGAGGGGAATGAGGGGAACGGGCGGGATTGGCTGTTGGGTCACGTTGAGAGAGAAAGAAGAGTACTACGAATTTCTATCAAGGATATTAGGCGTTAATAGCGATATTAACGATTTTCTCTCATTTCAACGTCGTCTCGACGTGGAAAAGAGACGACGTGGAAAATGAGAGCCGGGATTGGTCGAGAGGGACGAGGGGAACGCGCGGGATTGGCTGTTGGGTCACGTTGAGAGAGAACGAACAGTACTACGAATTTCTATCAAGGATATTAGGCGTTAATAGCGATATTAACGATTTTCTCTCTTTTCGACGTCGTCTCGACGTGAAAAAGAGACGACGTGGAAAATGAGAGACAGGATTGGTCGAGAGGGACGAGGGGAACGCGCGGGATTGGCTGTTAGGTTACGTTGAGAGAGAAAGAATAGTACCACGAATTTCTATCAAGGATATTAGGCGTTAATAGCGATATTAACGATTTTCTCTCTTTTCGACGTCGTCTCGACGTCGAAAAGATACGACGTGGAAAATGAGAGACGGGATTGGTCGAGAGGGACGAGGGGAACGGGCGGGATTGGCTGTTGGGTTACGTTGAGAGAGAACGGAGAGTACCACGAATTTCTATCAAGGATATTAGGAGTTAATAGCGATATTAACGATATTCTTCGTCGTTTCGACGTCGTCTGAAAAAGACGACGAAAGGGGAAGAGCGTCGAGTTAATTGCCGGGCACGTGTCACCCGCGTCTTTCGACGTCTCGGCCTTATCTTCAAGTTTGACAATGCGAGAAGATGAGTCGACGATCGTCGAGTCATTGTTACCCGTGGAATTCCATCGTCAAAGACTCCGTGCGTCGTGTCTCTGATGAAAATTGCTGTCACTTTGTACGCAGGTGAATCCCCCGGGAATTACATCGGGCTGTATATGTCGGCTTGTTAATGGAATTATATAAACAACTTCGCGGCAGCTGCCGTCGACGGGATAACCACGGTCGAGGTCGTAAAGGTCGTCGGAGAGTGCTTGGAATAACGATCGAAGTTCCGGCACTTTTGTTTCGTTTTGTTTGTGTAATTAGAGGGCTCTTTTAATTGTTCACTTGTGGCGGGGAATGTTTTTTTAACGAGTTGACATTTAAAAGTGGAATGGAGCGATGTAATTAGTCGTGGCAAAGGGTATAATTAAAATTGTACCTTTTTCGAGGACTAATAACAGCATTTTATTTTTTATTTTTTATTTTTCTTTATTCTAAATAAATTTAATCAAATTTTCTATAAATTTGAGCAGTGTAAAAATTTGTCTCTTATTCCGTCTTCTGGAGTTGCATTTTCATGTATTTTGCATCGTGCGAGAATTAAAATTGTACCTTTTTCGAGAACTGATTATGACATTTTTTTATCTAAAGAAATTTAAGTAAATTCTCTATAAATTTGATCAGAGTAAAAATGTGTCCCTTATTCCGTCTTCTGAAGTCGCATTTTCATGCATCTTGCATCGTGCGAGAATTAAAATTGTACCTTTTTCGAGAACTGATGATGACATTTTTTTATCTAAAGAAATTTAATCAAATTTTCTATAAATTTGATCAGAATAAAAATTTGCCCCTTATTCCGTTTTCTGGAGTCGCATTTTCATGCATCTTACATTGTGCGAGAATTAAAAATGTACCTTTTTCGAGAACTGATGATAACATTTTTTAATCTAAAAAAAAATTTAAGCAAACATTCTATAAATTTGAATCAGAGTAAAAATGTGTCCCTTATTCCGTTTTCTGAAGGCACATTTTCATGCATCTTGCATCTTGCATCGTGCGACACAATCTCTCTGTGTGTTTAACCCGCATTTTCATGGCGCCAGCGACAAGTGCACAGAGTGATCGTCCACGATCAGTTTATCTGCTAGTATCGTGGCGTGATCGTGGCTGATAAGAGAAAAGCACACTGCACCTCTGCCGATTAGAGCGAGGAATTTTATTTTTCCCGAGCGACAGACGGAAGAAGTCCTCGATTACCGCAGCCGCGTGCTTCGTCTGCTGCTGCTGTCGCTGCTGGGGGGGAAAAACGCGCCGCGCGTCGTTGGTTTCACAACGTCACGCAACTCGCGAGTCGCGAGCCACTTCGTTGTGCTCCCCTCCGCCTCGTATATTCGGTCCCGCGGCAACAGGTCTCGACGTGTCTCGGGCAAGACCCGCCGCGCCGGCACCGACGAGTTCTCGACACGTCGAGACCAGCGAGATCGAGTCCCCGGTTCCAACCAGATACACACCGCCATTTTTTTTCTCTCTCGGATACCCACAACGCAGATTACGCTCGATAATTCCGCGGGATTATCGGAGTGTCGCGATAATGGCCTATCGGGTATTGCAATTTACTGTGTAACGTCCGTTGTCACAACATTCACGGAAATCTATTTCCCTCTTGAAAAAAAACAAACATTTTTTAGATAAAAAAAATTCCTGTATCAGAATTTTTTCTCATGGAATTTTTTTTGGAATATTTTGATCGATTGTTGGAATTGTTTGGATGGAATGGGAGTTCTAGAAAATTCCACAATTGTATCCGAGACTGGGAAACATCGACGAGTGCCGGAATCCAAAGCAAAATAAATGCATCTCAGGATGACTCAGCGGCTTTCGTCGAAGCCGCCGCGAGATCGGTTTGAGTTTGCGGCGCCTGCGGAGGAGTTCACTGACGATGACGGTTATTCCGCTGTTAGCGGTACCTGATGTCGATTTGTGTGCACGACGAATTCTCGGATGCATTGCGAACAGTGAGGAGGTAAAAAAAAAAAAAAAAAATAGAACGCGGCTGAGTAGGTCGAAAGATTATCGGTCATTTCATCATCGTCGGTCGATTGGGGAGGAAAAAAGGAGACAAAATAAAAAGAATAGCTAAATAAATAAATAAACACATATATACACGCATTTTCCATGTATATATATTTTATCTATTTAATTAGCTCCATAAGGTAGGAAAACCCGAAATTGTGTTTCGTCCAGACTTCAATGTCTCCGTCTAAGAATTTTTGTTACATCTGTACAATAAAATAAAAAGAACAGTAAAATAAATAAATAAACACATATATACACGCATTTTTCATGTATATATATGTTATCGATTTATTTATTAAGCTCCAAAAGGTTGGACAACCCTAAATTGCGTCTCAGGCTTCAATCTCCCCATCTAGAAATTTTTGTTACGTGTGTACAATATATATGTCACATGTATACACAATACATGGATACAGTTGTGTCCCTCGCCGCTCGACCATATAGGACGCGTGGTCGATCAGCGTAAATTGTCAGAACCAATTCCATTTCCCGCTGCGACCTAAGCAAGCATTGTCCTCACGTACACAGAAGCGCAATGTATACACGCTTCGCCCTCCAAATCGCCTCGGTGTGCGTGAGTCTGACACGAGACGAGAGGGAGAGGGACACACACGTGTCCACTCCCGACTGGCGGCCATATAGGCACAGCGGTCGCGCTGTATTCCATCCACCAGCGGCGAAAACGCAGCACGGACGACGGAAAGGATGATGCAAACGCGCGCGCGCGCATTCCCATCTCACCCCGATATTTCGTCAGCCTGTTTCCCTTGCGAACGACAGACGATCGGCGGAATTGTATTGATAAAACCCGACGGCGATAATTGATTAATTCCCACGGCGATGCAATTTTCACCGCTCGAGCAGCGCAGCGTCCAAGCCTGCGCGGTCAACAGCTGATCGCGATTTTTTTTCTGGTAGCGGAGCAGTTTCACCAAATTTTGTTTTCACCAAACTCGACTAAAATTCAGAGACAACAAAACAACAGAGCAACAAAATTTGGTGAAAACGCGTTTGGTGAAATTGCTATCCTACCTTTTTTTCTCCCGCATTTTTCTCGCTAACCAAATTTCGCGGGAAAATTTGAAAAGTCGATATGCGAGTTATCGAATTGCTATCGATTTATTTCAATTGACATTAAGCGATCCACAATTTAATTGGCTTTCGGAATTGAAAGCGTTGCCCTCGTTTGCGACTTGCGTTTCCGGTTCGCAACGACTGTGGAATTAATTTGGATCTTTGTTGGAGTTGGTTTCCGTGCGTCGATTAAACGCTCGCGAGGATCGACCGATTGCAAAGCTCATTGACTTTGGGCGGATTATGCGGCGCAAAACCGCCAAACGCGCCATGATCGCCGTTTCGCTCGGGCGAATCGCGTCTGCGTTTACGGGAGACCGACGCCGGTGTTAACGTTCGAGCGGTTCGGCGAGGGTTTCGCGGTCAGTGCGGAAACTGCGTTGGCTGCGTTGGCTGCTGCGTTCTCTCGCTGTGAAACACGTTGCGGAGCGGCAGCGGCGCTTTATTCGAGCGGTATTAGCGAGCGAAAGCTCGAGGCGTGGAAAGAGCACGTAAACGGGGCGAATATGCTAATTACCCGCGGCGCCCGACGCTCGAAAATTAACCTCTGAGACTCTGTAATCCACGCCCTCGTTGTCTGGCCCATATTTACACCTGTTGCACTCGTCGCTTTGCGCTCCATCGGCCGCGAAACAATCGCCGCGATAGCTGTGAGTCGACCTCGACAGTCGGTGAAGCTCGACGAGCGGAAGATAAGGGCTAATATTCGGGGCTTCCGGTTGGTTAAATTGTTGGGGGAAGGTCAAATGGAAATTCGTGCAATTTTGACGAATATTCTGTTTCTATATTATTAATTTTTTCGAAGTTTTATAATGATAAAGGAGATTTTTTTAAATTTTTATTTAAAATTGTTGGGGGAAGTTCAAATGGAAATTCGCGCAATTTTGACGAATATTCTGTTTCTATATTATTAATTTCTTTGATGTTTTATAATTTTTATAAAGGAGATTTTTTTTAATTTTTATTAAAAATTGTTGGGGGAAGTTCAAATGGAAATTCGTGCAATTTTGACGAATATTCTGTTTCTATAATATTAATTTCTTCGATGTTTTATAATTTTGATAAAGGAGATTTTTTTGATTTTTTTTTTTTTTATTGTTGAGGGAAGTTCAAATGGAAATTCGCACAATTTTGACGAATATTCTGTTTCTATATTATTAATTTCTTCGATGTTTTATAATTTTTATAATGGAGACTTTTTTGAATTTTTATTAAAAATTGTTGGGGGAAGATCAAATGGAAATTCGCGCAATTTTGACGAATATTCTGTTTGTATAATATTAATTTCTTTGATGTTTTATAATTTTGATAAAGAAGATTTTTTTGAATTTTTATTTAAAAAAGAAATCTCGTAATTTGTATAAAACCCAATTCCTGTACATTTTTTTTATGTTATATAATTTTGATAATTGAAATTTTGTTGACTTTTATTCTATTTGAAATTTAACAAAAAAATCTTGTAATTTTTATAAAAACCAATTCCTGTCAATTTTAAAAAATACTTTTTGAACATATTTTAGTGAAATAAAAATAGTTTGCATTGACGCAAATGAAATAATGAGTCACATAGCTTCAAAGTAGCTGAAATAAATGTAATTTATAGAGGGGGTTTGTAATAACGAGATCGATTGCTCGCACGGGGAATCACAAGAGCCGTTAAAGGGTTAAATAAAGTACAGCCACTTGTTTCGCGAGCAGGACGAGATCCACCTGCCGCGGTGAACGTTGTCTGTGTCTGTGTTATATACGTAAACTGCGACGTTCACACTCGGGCGAAAATTAAATTAAACAGGAGATAAAGTATCGTTGGAGTTGCCGGGAAATCCGGTTCTTCGTGGGGAGCTCACCTACACACAGACAGCATTCGCACACTCTGCCGCTTCGCGTTTTATTTTCTATTTCTGCGTAACCGCCACGTCTGTATCGACAATCCTATATTCTAAAAATAGATTTCCACGTACAGTGAATCCTATCAACCCGAGTCACCCGAGTTTAAAATATTTCTATTTCTGCCTTTGTTAAATTTTATCTATCAATTCTCTGACAAATTAATAACAGTCAGAATTCATTTCATTGTTTGAAATTCCTTTACAATTGTCTCAACAATTCAAGGCCAACATTTCTATTTATGAAAATTTAAATGAATGAGGAAGCAATGTACAAAATTCTAGTCTGTAGCTTTTTTCTTTATATAAAAAAAATGATGTTCCATAAAATTGGGATCTAAGAAAAACCCATCAAACAGACATTGTCAATATTGTTGAGTGTTTTCCTGCACATTTTTCGCCCCCTTTTTCGCGATAAACGGAACAGCCTTGTTTGTCCAATTTGCAGTCTCTGGATTTACCAATGCAAATGTTTTCGTTGGCCGTTCGATGATTGTATGTTTATTCAAAATTGCCAGTTCTGTTTTTACGCTGCAATTGGAACCGCGTGAGCGACTCACGAGTATCGCTGCGAGTGACGCGCGTCACTCGTGACGCTAGGGGGAAACGGGGAAACTCGCAGCTCGAGACAACGTTTGATTGGAACTCACACGCGCTCTTTTATCTCAGCGGAAAACAAAACATCGTCCGCGTGCCGAGCGTCTTTGACGCCGAAGAAACGAGAATAGCAACTCCGTTGAATCCATTCAACGTCGGAGTTCTTCGCCGTCTTCCTTAATTAACGCTTCTGCAGTGTGAAAACGTGGAACGCGGGTTACGCCCTGTTTTCTTGTGACGTCCGACAATTGGCCTCGCCTTGATGAATTTTTTTTACTGAGGAAAAAAAAAATTGATGAAAAAAAATGCAGTTGTTTGAGTCGACTGATTTACCTAAATTTCGACTCAGTCGTCCTGAGCCCTAATTTTTAAGATCATATTTTTGTGATAAAAGATTCATATATCCTATCAACAGCCTCATTTTTTCCCCCACTCGAATAATTCTTTTTATGGGTATTCCAGGATTCCCAGAATGGCGACATCGATGGGATTTCGAATGTCCTCAAGGCCGCTGTCGTGGAAAATATTTCTCACTCGTCAGCCGAGCCGTAGAATCCACAGAGCTCAATCGTCGCGACGCGAGGAAAGCGTCGCAGAGTTTGCTGAGCGTGAATTCGACGAATCGCGTCTGCGGCTCGTGCGGGAAATCGTGGAGCGCAACACGGAGATCACGCGGGAACACTTGACGCCGGAGCTGAGATTGCGGCTGCTGACACCGAACTGTCGTCTGTACGACGCGCCGGTCGATAGCGACGACGGAGCCGCGAGCGACGATGATTTATCGTCGCCGGAGGCGAAGGCGCTCTCGAAGCGGATTTTTCGCGATCCCTTCTGGTCGATTTACTGGCCGGGGGGCCAGGCTCTCGCGAGATTCGTCCTCGACAACGGTCGGGAACTTGTGAATAAATCAAAAACTGGAACGTCCTTTCTCGATCTCGGCTGCGGATGCGGAGCATCTGCTATTGCCGCGAAAATGATGGGAGCCCGGAGAGTGATCGCCAACGATATAGACAAAGGTATATACAAGTCGTTCCATCTCAAAAGGGCCTGCGAAAAAAAAATTGGAATTAAAAAACAATATTTTAGGAAATTGGACTCTTATATTAATATTTATTTTAAGAAGGAAAAGCTTTAAAATATATTTTGCAGAATTATTTTTGTACTGCATAGATGAAAATTGAAGGATAAATCACTTTTGTTCCAATTACCTATAACGTACGTATGGGTCGATCCATCTCAAATGGATCTGCGAAAGAAATTAGAATTTTTAAAACAATATTTTAGGAAATTAAACACTTATATTAATATTCATTTCAATAAGAGAAAGCTTTGAAATATATTTCGCAATTTTTTTTTACTGCACAGATGGAAATTGAAGGATAAATCACTTTTGTACCAATTACCCATAACAAAGTGCAGAGCGAGAGACGGGAGAACTCGCGTAAAAATCCGCACTCGACATCTCGTCTCCTTTTTCCATTCAACTATCCCAGGGTACATTAAGCGAGATTTATCGCGGGCGATAAAAGAGACGAGAGCGAGACGGAACGACGCCGTTCGATAGGGAGCAGCAGCAGCAGCAGCAGCAGCAGCCGCGCGGCGCGCAGGCGGCGTCGATAAAGTCCGCTCGAGTGAATGATAAAAACGAAAAAAACTATGCGCCCGGCGTCAATAACGTCGAGGGAAACACATCCGACGTATTTTTCGAGCTCCGTTTTATTGAATTTTTTTCCCGCACCGCAGACCGAGCGCTTGGAATGCGTCTCGAATCGCAACCTGTACAGTCGGAAGCTTCGTATGTTGCAACCGCTCAAAAAAAGAGACCTGCGAAGAAAGAAAAAAAATAAATAAAAGCAGAAACATATAAAAACATTGCACGTAAATCGTTGTAACAGAGTAACGAAATGCACGATAGTTTTATTGCTTCCGCTGGGCGACGAATGGCGAGCGCGCGCATTTTTTTTATCGCTTTTCGCGAGCCACGAATGGCGGAGAGCGAGGGACAAAAGTCCCGGTGCGATGAACCCGGTGGGATTCACCGGGCTCGATTGCATTCGCTTGCATCGCTCGTTTTCGCGTTGTTAAAAAAAGAAAAAAAGGATAGAGGACGAAAAAAAAAAAAGCGGCTCGGTGACCGAGGGAAATACCTGTGGAAGTAGTTTCGACGGGTTTTTCGAACGAGAATCCGTCGAAATTGACGTCACACTCGACGTTGTGTAGTGCCATAGAGATGGTACTGTACACTGTAGTAGCATAAAACACCTTCAGTGGCGCAGAAGTGAGCGAGTGCCGGGCGTCGCTCGAGTGGAAGGAAACCGAGAGATTTAGCCGCGAGGGCCGAGAGCGGATAAAACCGTGGATGGATGGGCGCGGAGCGAGAAGAGAGACGAGAGCCTCCTATCCCCGATTCCGCCGCGATACCCGAACGGGAATCCCCTCGTCGAGAGTGAGTCACGCAAACTGGAACGCCGTCTGCGCTCGGCTGTGAAATTCTTATCGTTCGGCCGTTTCCTCGGCGCTGAAAAACAGTCACTATTGTCAGCGAGAAACATATTTAAATTAACGAAGGATACCGTGAATCCGATAAAAGCTGTGATTTATCCGAAATTTCACGAGGCAGAATTTTTGGATGAAAATCCTATTCGATTCGAATAATTTCCTCCGCGCTGAAAAACAGTCACAATTGTCAGCGAGAAACATATTTAAATTAACGACGGATTAATTTACTCCGTGAATTCGACAAAAGCTGTGATTTATCCGAAATTTCGCGAGGCAGAATTTTCGTACACTGAAAAAAATTAATAGTTGTGATTACCAATCGTTGGTTAGAGTAACCAATATTTTAATAACTGCATTCAACATTTCGGTAGATTGAAATTATGATTGGTAATCGCTACTACTGTTTTTTTTTTCAGTGTATAAAAATCCTATTCGATTCGAATAAATTCGTCCGCCTTGAATCCGCCGAAGATAGATATTCGAAGACGCGAGAAGGTGTTAAAGAGCCCAGGAGCGATCCTCTCGCATAGTAAAATCTTGAACTAATAACGTATTCGTCCAGTCACTCTCGTCGATGTCCCTCGGGGGACGCCCCGGGTGAAGTGACTCTCGAGACTCTTTCGCAGCGCGGAGGGAAAACGTGGGAAAAACGTCTCGACCCTCAGGAGTGACGAGCGACGGCTGTAAAAATCTCCGGGACTCCCAGTCACTCCAATTTCAAGTGCGAATCTCGTGCGGCACCCGCAGCTCATTATTTGTTTTAAATATTTCGACACTGGGGATCGGTTCCACTTAAAGAAAAAGCAACAAATTAATTTTTATACTCCAATTTAAAAAAAGGGAAATGAGATAAATAAATAAAAAAAATTCACCCATCCAAGTGCGAATCTCGTTCGCTACCCTTAGCTCATTATTTGTTCTAAATATTCGACACTGGTTCGTTGGGATAGGTCCACTTAGAGAAAGAGTAACGAATTAATTTTTATACTCCAATTTAAAAAAGGGAAATGAGATAAAATAAATAAAAAAAATTCACCCATCGTATCGAGACTCGCTTTGACGGTTCCCCGAAGCTCGAATCCGGCTCTCACTTCAGGAATGCATCGACCAGCACCTGTCGTGCAATTCCATCCGGGGATTTCCCGAGTCTCGTGTCTCGCAACCCGAGAAGGGAATATAAAGTTCATGCCGCGTGCGTCAGTGAAAGGCAACTTCTGAGTCCTGATCCCAGTAAAGATTGCCATTAGTCCGCAGGGTGGAAATGTATCCGGTCAGTGAATTCGCAAAGAAGCACTCTGCCCGGATTCCTGGTCCCTCGTTTTCCAGGCTCCGATGTTGACGTAACCTTTAATGCAATATTGAATAGATTAAACAGCAAATCTTCAGTGATTCGCTAACAACGTTCTCCCCAATTACCGAGCGCCTCGTGCTGCGAAAATTTCAGCGGAAACTTCCCTTCTTCAACCTTTAAACAACTTCGAACTTGTTACTCGACGCTCCGCGAAACGAGTTTTCCGCCCTTCCGCAAAGCTCGTTGATGATCGATACGCTCGACCGGATTGAAGCTGGCCGCCCTCTCCGTGGACCTACTTCCGCTCCTCGTTTTCCCCGAGGAGAAATCAACGATTCACAGAGAATCCCCGGGGGCTTTTATTTATTTTTTCACGTTCATCCGAATCTCCCTTAAGGCGACAAAAAAAATTGCTAATTAGCTTCGCATCGAAAAATAGAGACTACTTTTTTTTTCGTTGCATTTTCTGCAGTCGGTCGAGGCGAGTAAATAAATAACCAGAGGTTCTCGGAGAGGCATCCCGAGAATTTTCGTCACGCTCGTAAAACGCTCCCAGTGGCTTCGTGCGTCGAGGAAACTCGACGGGAAAAAAAAAGAGAGGCGAGACGTGCGAACCGTTATTTCACGCCCCCGAAATGTCGGAAAGTGTTACACCGTCCGGTGGCTCCCGGGAACCACGTACGCCATTGTCGACGTAACAGTCGCTCCCACCGCGCTGACCATTCACGTGTCGAGAAACGTCCAATCTGAAAGACTCGGAGAACGTGAGATAAAAATAAATGCAAAGGAAATAAAAAATAAATGGCAATAAAAAATAAATAAAAAATAAATAAAAACGAAAGAAAAAATAAATAAAAAAAGGCCGAAAGACTTACGAGAGGGAAACGACCTACTGACTGGGATTCCTGACACACTTGAGGCCATTTCACTTTCCTCGGTTATGTAGTTCCTCGGCCAAGGCGAAGCCTAGACGCGGAGGTGAAGTTGCTCAACGCGTCTGGGTCGAACGCGCGGCTCGCGTGTCGTCCAGCACGTTACACCTGGTCCGCACCTCTTCCGGAATTCAAACCAGAACACCAACACAGAAACTAAAAAAAAGTAACTGAAAATATTCGTAGCACAATGACTATTCTAATTGCCACGAAAAAATTAGCACTTTTGTTGAGGCAAAATGCTAAGCAAATTTGCATCGAGAGGCAAAAGAAGAGATGAGTCGTTGCGGGTCGTTGACGCTCCGAGGGTCGCGACACTGATTCACAGTCTATTGCGGTTTTTTGATTACACAACGAGTAATTCAGGGATTTCTCGGAACGGTCGGCGAATGTCGTGGAATTAATTTAACGCAGAGCGACATTTGTGGAAATACGAGCGATGAAAATACGAAAAGAATTTGAAATTTGACTGAACTTATATTGTTCTGAAAATTGCCTGAACTTATATTTATCTTTCATTTAGATGATTAAGATGAAATATAAGACATTTTCTTTGACACCTGCAATCTAAATATTTCAATTTTATTTCACGGGCGAGTTTACGTCGAGCTCAGGAAGCAAATGCGTCAAGATGCACGCAAGAACTGTCATTCCCTCGTTGCGCAGTCACTCATGAATATTTAACGCGAGAAGTAAACTATTTGCATAATTGATTCACCCGAAGATAATCAATTTGCCAGGCGTGGAACGAATTCTCGACGACTCGTCGAGTCTTTCGCTCTGACCCCCAGGAAAGTGACGTCTTGGCACATTTCATAATCACAACGGTTAACAATGTTAAATCACACATTAAGGCGTTAATTTTTTCAATGTGGGCATTCGCACCCCTTTTTCATGGATCGTGTCCCTTAGCTTAATTTTTGGCACTTTTTTCGTGTATCTTGAATCGTGTCCCTTTAAATTTTCGCACTCTTTTTCGTGGATCGTTAAAATTCCTTATTAAAGCGGAAAATTTCCGCTTTAGTACTATATTAAAAAAAAAAAAAAAAAAAAAAAAAAAAAAAAAAAAAAAAAAAAAAACACGTAAAGAGTGCCAAAAATTATCCTAAGAGACACGATCCACGATCCACGAAAAAGTCACATCGTAATTTTTCATAATTTACTTTATAATTCATTTTTAAGAAAAATAGCCCACCGTAATTTTGTATAATTTATTTTGCAGTTGCCTGCGTCGCAGCGCAGATGAACGCCGCTCTGAACAACGTTAGCGTCGAGGTATCGACGGAAAATCTTCTCGCCGATCGCGACAGTTGCGACGAATCGACGTCGGACGTTATATTGGTCGGGGATTTGCTGTACGACGAGGAAACGGCCGAGGCCCTGATCCCCTGGCTCGAGAGGGCGTCGCGCCGGAACGGATCGCGGATTTATCTCGGTGATCCGGGCCGACATGCACTCACCGAGGAATTGAAAAGCCGCATGAAGTTGGAGAGAACGTACTCACTACCGGAAAACGTGAGACGCGAGAATCGCGGCTACGACACGGCGACCGTCTGGCGATTTCTGCCCCGACGACATTCGACCCGTACTCCGACATAAAATTTGTAAAATAAAACCCTCGACTCTATCCACAAACTCGCAAATTATCTAAAATAACATTTGTTACCCTTCAATATTATTCAGAGACGACAGACATTTTAATTGTAATAATTGAGGTAATTTCTCAATTTTTGTTTAATTCAATTTAATTGGATCGAAACGTTTTCATCTCGTCGTCCAAACAACTCGCAATTAACGCGAAAACGTATTATTGAAATTGAAATATTCCGCCCGGCGAGAGTGAGTCAACAGAGGAAAAACAAATTAAATCGCGAGGGAAATTTGTTTGCCTCCGGACGAACGTTCGTCGGGCGTTTTGAAAATTCAGAGGTTATCGGAAATAATACATTTTTTTCTGTAATTCTACAAAAATTGTTACACGCGAGCACTGAGGAATTTTATTGAATTTCTCATTTTGGCGCTGACTGAGTAAACATATAATACGTTTTTTTTTTTTTCAACCTGTCTGCAACGGTTCGCGGTTCAGAATAAAAAGCATTAACCGAATAATGCGCAATTTGCAGCAAGTGCATCGACGTGAAAAGTGAATTGGGAATTTTTGAATTGCGAATGAGAATCGTGGGAATTTTTTTTCCACGATTCAGACATTATAGAAAAAAGATTTTTATTTCCAATGTCGTTCAAAAATAATCGAACGACTTTTGCTAATAATTCCAATCAAATTTCCCAATGTCTTCACCGACTGAACATGGAAAATAATTCAATACTTCCACTCCAGCTGCCTCCGAATAATTCACTCTCCAAACGAAACCAACGAATGCTCATCGCGAAACATTCGCAATTCCCGTTGAACGTCGAAGCAGCGTCGAGAAACAAAAAAAAACGCTTCTATTTCGCTGCACTGACCGATGGTAATTCCTTCTGGACGTGTAATCCGCGTTCGCTGAACTATGAAACGATAAAACCATAAATTGCATGAGTAAAGAGAGTGACTGTCACATCTATCCGAATCGCTAATTCTAACGAAAAAAAAATTGCAAATAAATTAACAAGCGCGTCAGCTGTCCGTATGAATTGCATTCCGCAGTGTTTGACTCTGAGTAAAACAATTGCAAACAAACAGCATTGTGTGTACATTTTGTATCTTATAATCCTCTTCAGTCAATCAAAAGCGAATCGTCGACGACTCTGAGATAACAATTGAGACAGCTGAGACAAACATCTCTCCTTTGGCAACGGATTCGATGCAGCAGCGAAAGTATCAATGAAAATTATCTCCAGAGTATCGCACTCGCTCCAAACTCGTCGACTCGTCGTCAGCTGCGAGTGATAATCGAGTGGGGAGCTCTCAAGGCCAATTGCAGCGGGATCTCTTTTATACCTACGATCGAGTTCGACGAGTTCTGCGCGAGCGGCGAATACGCGCGTGCGTTTATCGACAGTGAGGAACGACGATAAACGTTTTCTCGTTTGCGCCGTTTATCAAGCGTTCCTCTCGGGGGACGAAGAAAAGTGGGCCACGCTGTAGAATCCCGCGTTTTACGAGGATCTCGCGATTGTCGCGGCGACGACTTCGATCGGACTCCGTGAAAATCACTGAATAAAACGATTGCGAAGTGCGCGCGACGTTTATTTTTACGACCGGGACGTAAAAAAGTGTTTTAAACTTGGGATTGAAGACGCCGATAAATCTGGGATGTGCGTAAAAGATGTGATTATTATCATGGGAATAAATCTTATAATTAATTATGATAACTATTATCATTAGTACTACAATTTATAAAAATTGTGAATAATTCAGGTCTGATTTATTCACAGCCTATAAATATTTTTCTCTCGGTTTAATTTTTTATATGGATGTGTAAAAAAAAATTCTCGACCACAACTTCCACATTGTCTTGTCGTACTTTACTCAATTATTCAAAGTGCATTTTTTTTCCTTCTACGACGCGGCTTCCGTCGAGCTTTGGAAAATCGCTGAATGGGAGAGCCGCGACGTGAAGTGCCTTGCGCCACGTAATTCCCATTGTACGGCCGGAAAAGTCGTGTGCGAGACGTGGAAATATACGTGGAACGCGGAAATACCGCTCGTCGAGTATCACGAGACGGTCGATGGTATATTCGTCGGATATTTGTGTTTAAAAATATTTTTTTCTCCGCTGACCGAAAAAAGGAGCTTGAATAAACAATTTTCCGTCACTCCATTTGTTTATCAAACCGTCCCTTTTTCTGACGGATTTTTTTCCTCTTCTCAATGCAATTTAATTGCATTTATATCTCCGGTTACGAGAAAAGTCAGTCGCACTCGGCTCAATTGATACCAAGCGCATTATTACATTTCCCAGAAAATCCATTATCACCATCAAGCACGACTCACCTGACGGCTCAACAGATTCTCGACGCTTCCGGCTGAGATGTTGGACAGCTTTATCCGGCACTCGTATTTCGCTCGATCTGCAAGAAAAAATAAAAAAAATAAAAAAATCCATTAAAGATAAATCGAGATAAATGCTGTAAAAGCATCCGCTTCCTGCTAATCGGCGAAACGTGCGATAACAGTCCGATTATCGATACTACGAATCCGGTCTCAGAGCTCAATATTTACTTTAAGCCGGTTGTGTAACGTGTAAGCAAAGAAGGGAATCGTCATTGTAGTCACAGATGTGAAACTCACTGTTGTAGATTTTCGTCGGACTTTTGCAGTCGCAGGGACGATTATCCTCAGCCACGTACGGACATTGCAGAATACACGCGTCTCCTCCGCAATCTGGGGGTGATAATTAACTTCATTAGCGTCTACCCTAATTGTATTCCAACTAATGAATATGGAAGTGGCGCTCGGTCGACTCTGGTCGCCGACGCAGCAGCAGCCGCCGCTTGCGTGTTTGTTTAGCCGAGCAATTTACTTTCTCAAATATTTATACTCGTCGCACTTCCGCCCGCGAAATTCGCGTACGCGATTAATCGCGATACTACCTCCCCCCTAACGCGATTACAGCCGACGATAAATCGTCGATCCTGGCGCGCAATTTTGTTCCCAACCTCGATTTGCATCCCGCATCGGAAATTCGAAGAGCGACAAAAAGAAAATAAAAAGCCATGTGAATATTTAACGGCAAAAATATCTGCAGCTTTAGGAGCGAAGAGATTTTTGCCGATCGATGGAGCCGATGGAGAATCACCCAAAAAAAAATGTCGCGACTTTCCAGGGCGTCGGAGGAACGGCCGAGGAATATAAACACGGCGCGAATGCGAAAGTCGCGAATGAAAAATGTATTCGATACGGGATTTGCGTGTAAAAGCGCGAAAATCCCCATCGCACAGCGACGATGTATTTACGTGGAAATTTCGAATACTCGCGCGCGGAGTTATTTCGCCGTTGAGCGCTGGCTTCTTCGCCGGTTGGTCGAGTTGGGAGTTGAAAAATTCATTGAACAATAAAAGCCTGAATATATACCTGGATGGAGGGCATCGGGGAGTTCAATTTCGCAGCTGTGACCGGAGTAGCCGGTGGCGCACTGGCATCGCACCGCCTCGGCCCCGACGTGCCTGTAATATTTACAGCAGCAAATATTTTATCGCGTCGACTGAATATTCATTGCGAATGCCGACCGATGCGATTCGGCCGCGGTCGCCCGCGGGACACACACGCCCGGCGACAAATGAATTTCGTGAAACAACAATTGACCTCTGGACTATTGTGAAAAAATAAATACAGCGGTCGGGTATCGTGGAAATGGCTTCGTACTTGCAGGTTCCGCCGTTGCGACAGACGGAGTTACGCTGGTCGCTCATGCAGAGAGGTCCGTTCGAACATTTCTCGCCGCTGAAGTCTTCGAAGCATCGGCATTGGAATGTCCTGTGGAAAAAGAGGAAATAGAAACACTTTAGAAAAATATTTGCTGGTAATTTGGTTCAATGAAATTTAGAGCTATTTAATTTTTTTTTTTCGTTTAACGAGAATGCATAAAAATTGTGTTTTTTTTATAACTATGGAAAAAGGGCAAATAGAGACACGTTAGAAAAATATTTGCTGCTAATTTAATTCACTGAAATTCACTGCAATTTAATTTAATTTAATTTAACGAAGATGCATAAAAATTGTGTTTTTTTTTTAACTGTGGAAAAAGAGACACATTAGAAAAATATTTGCTGCTAATTTGGTTTAATGAAATTCACTGCAATTTAATTTAATTTAATTTAATGAGAATGCATAAAAAATGTGATTTCTTTTAACTGTGGAAAAAGAGTAAATAGAAACACGTTAGAAAAATATTTGCTGTTAATTTCATTCACTGAAATTCACTGCAATTTAATTTAATTTCATTTAACGAGAATCCATAAAAAATCTTTTTCTTTTTCCACTGTAAATGATGAGCTACCTATCACTGGGTCATCTACTATTTACGATCCTTTTTCCCCCAACGAACGACACTGTCAACGACGCAATCCGGACGAAAATTGTCAAATTTCACGATTACTTCCGGCCGCGCGAGCGCGCCAAACGAGGATGACGCGGCGAAATGTTTCCGTCGTGAAAATTTTCGAACGAGCCGGGAAATCGGAACGCGCGGACGGAGTCATTACAATTCATGAGTTTCAACGGTAGATTGAACTTCCAACGCTGCGGCGAGCAGTGTATACGTGTTGCGGTCGGATCTCCCTCGCCGCGAGGATCGCGCGCCGCGCGCCCTTCGCTCCCAATTCCGTCGCCCATTAGTTTGTTTTTCATCAACGTCCGCGAACTTTCGTCAGACTCGTAATTCTCGAAGGGATCGAGAGTTTCGCGAGCCGAAGATTCCCACGAGAAAGTTGCCTTGGTTGATTTTGCTTCACGCTATTTTTTTGTATTTTTTTTTCACGTCACGTCGAAAACGCCCTTCAAACTCGTCGAGCTAATTAAAATCTTCTCACGATCCGAACGGCTCGTTAGTCGTTTTTAATTTCGATAACGCTGATAACGTTAAAGTGTCAACTCGTGCCGCAATTTCTGTGGACTCGTCGCGTCCCAATTTCGTCGCCGCCGCGCGTTTGTTTTTCCCCATCGACGTCCGAACTTTCGCGCGAAGGGCTCATAAATTTCCGAGTTTTCCTCAGCAAGAACCCTCGGCGAAAGTTTTCCGTTGATTCTATTTTACGCTGCCTTTTTTTGCTTCTTCTACTTTTTCTTCGCGTTACGTCGATCGACGGCCCTCCTCGAACTCGCCGAGCCAATTAAAATCTTCTCGCGAGGCCGGAACGCTTGTTAGGCTTTTTAATTTCGACTCCGCCGACAACGCTGAAACTTTCACCCGGGCTCCGCGATCGCGAACTAATCATTTCTCAAGTCCATGATCGCCTCCCGATTTTCCATGATAGCAGCGCCGGTTTTTTTGTCTTCTATGAAACTCGGCGCGAAGAACGAGTTCTTATTTTCTTTCTTAACTAATTATTCCTCGCCGACGCTGATCGCTCGGCAATTTTCCGTCGTGTCGGGTTCGAAGTTTTACAGGATCGTAATCATCATCCTTGTATCTCGCAGCTGTTGCGGATTATCGATTAATCGAGTTCGAGTTATCAACTGCAAAAAAAAAATAGAAATAAAAAATGCTCTTAAAAAAATAAACATGCTAGAAATAAAAATGTACAAAATGGATTGGATCAGAATCGTGTAAATCTCGTCGAGATTACACTGAGAAAACGGGGCTCAGGTGACAAAAAATCTAACTAAGTTCATTTGAAATATGCTATTAACTAGGAAACGAGTATCAAAATAAATACAATTTTTATCTCTAATAAATACTGAAAATATGAGAAATTTTACTAAGCGGCTTTATAATTGCTAAAAAAATCCTTCTAAATTGAGGTGGGAGTCAAAATAGTGAAGATCAAAATCGCGATTGGCTAAAACAACGAATTTAAAAATAATGAACGTCCGAATCTAAAATAACCATCATTACGGAATTCGCTATTTTAGCCATTCATTATTTTAATCATTCGCTATTTTGACCCCCTATTTTATTAAAATGCAGTTAAAATAGCAAATGATCAAAATACCGAATGACTAAAATAGCAAATTTCATAATGATGGCTATTCTAGATTCAGACGTCCATCATTTTTAAATTCGTTATTTTAGCCATTCGCGATTTTGGCCATTCATTATTTTGAGCCCCACTCAAAAATCCTTCTAAATTGCCAAACCAATTCTGGCACTAATCGCAACACCTTAAAACCCTCCTTATCTCAGTGTACGTGATATTTGACAATGAACAGTAAAACGTTTGTCAATAGTCTCACGTGTAATCGGCATCGAGAATGCAGTCGCCGGTGTAGGAGCAGTCGCGAACGGTGCACGAGTCGGGATTCGCCTCGGCCTCGGTCATCTCGTACGTGACGTTGAACCCGTAGACGTTCAGCAGGTCGCGCAGCACGCGCACGTGATTGCCCTCGAGTCGATCGAGGACGAACTCGACGACGAGAAACGGCCGAAACGTCTTGAACCACCGAAACTCGAAGACGTTGCCCTCGGTGACCTCCTTGATGAGGGTCCCGCCGAAAGTCGTCTTCTCGGACTCGTAGTAAGCGTACTCGGTGAAGGTCAGGCCCTTGTAGACGTACAGCTGGGTCAGATAGACGACGATGGAGCCGTTCGCCATACTCATCTCCGAGGCGTCGATCACCCATCGACACTTGATCGGCACGTCGAACGCGTCCGGGAAATTCGGCGTCTGTATCACGCCACGCGGACTCGTCAAACGTCCGCCGCACGTTTCGCCGGCGATTGACGCGCGCGAACATCCGGAGAGACCGACGAGACAGCCCAGCACCGATAGCAGAGTTACCAGCATCTTCGGGTCCGACGTAGACACCTGATTGGGCAGAAAAAAATTGACGAATTTTTTTAATGGAACGATAATTGTAACAGCGATATTCGATATTTTTAATATTGTGGATAAAACATATGAGAAATATTGAGAAAAGTTTCGGTATAATAATAATTAAAAAAATAAGTTAGCGACTTTTTTTTATTTCTGATATTAATTTAGTGTTTTTGTATACCTTTGTAATAATGGTGATGATAGTGATAGATATGAAATATGTGGAGCTGACAAATGTGAAGACACGCGACGATCAGAAAAAAAGTTGACGAACGAATTTAAAAAATGGAACGTTTGATAATTGGAACAGCGATCATCGATATTTTCAATATTGTGTATATAACATAAGAGAAATACTGAGAAAAGTTTTGGTATAATAATAATCATAAAAAATAAGCTAGCGACTATTTTTTTATTTCTGATATTAATTTAGTGTTTTTGTATACCTTTGTAATAATGAAACTGATAAATATGAAATATGGGGAGCTGCGAATTTGAAGACACGCGACGACCGAAAGTTCAATAAAAAATGATTCACGTGTAGCTATTTCGATCGTGACTCTCAGGCGTTTGTCCCGAGTATCTAATCTTCTTTGACGGATAATCGCGCATTCCCGGGAAATGAAATACGCGGAGGAACGCGGCCGGAGCCGAGGGAAATTCCTCTTCATCGAACGTTTTCTGGAGTTGATAGCGAGAAGATCGCTCTTCGTAGAGACTCCGAGGCTGCCGATATACTGCCGGGTGATGAGAAAATTGCCAGCTCTACGAGTTTGTACAACGAACCGACGTATTAACGGCGAAATCCCCAGCGAAGATTGAGCGCCGCCCGGAGATTTATGATCTATTTTTAAGCCTTCTTTGAGGACGAATATCGCTTTAATTTCCAGTCAAAAGTTCGGTCTACAAAGAAACAAAAATGGTTAAAAATAAATTTGTTCAGGCATATTGGAAAATTCTTTGTGTGTAATAAAAATGACAAAGTGGAAATCTTGCTCATAGCTTTCTCATCAATTTTAATTTTTTTCTCCAAAGCTCTTTTTATGAAAAAGCTGAATAGTGACTTTTTTACCTAATAAAAAGCTTTATGAAAAATAAAAATTGATAAGGAAGCAGGTTGCAAGAATTTTTTTATTTTTGTTTTATTTTAAGAAAAATCGCTACGTGCTTTTCGTAGACTAAAAATGTTACTAAAAATTTTAAAAATGGTCAAAGCAAAGCAAATACCGCAAATATTACGTAAAAATAAATAAACAATTCACTCTTACACAGTTGTCTCTGAATCAGCCGGCACCTCGCGCATTTTTTTCCGCTTTTGTTTTCAAATGAAACAATTTGTTTACAAATGAAACAAAAAACACAAACTTCAGATTTACAGAACAAACAAAAACGCATTAAAGATTTGTCGTAAAAATAAATAAAGTTTTTTGTTTACCTTCAACAGAAAAACGCGAACAGCTGAACAGCCGACATTTTAAAAATCCAAGAAAACCCGGATTCGCCGGCGGACGACGGTTGGGGGGGGACAAAAAAACCGTTACACCGGACCGCACGAAGTTGCTGATAAATCGCGGAACGCGAAAGTGTCGAAATCAATGCGCTTCGTCCCTCTTTACTCAATTGATAGTCCTGCCCGAATCTTCTTTATGGAAACTCAGATTCCTCTCATTTCTCGAGCCCAGAAAAAATCAGTCACGATAACCATTATTATTATTATCATTACTAACACCATTATCATCATTATCATCACCATTATAACCATTACAAAAAAATAACCTTCAAAACTCACATTTTGCTAATCCAAATCACGTTTTTCTATTCCAAAGAATAAATCGCAAATCAACATTACCACCAAAACCACAGCAAAGAAAAATCCTCTAGACTGCCAAACAAAGAGAACAACTCATTATTATTATTATTATTATTATTATTATTATCATTATTAACACCATTATCATCATTATTATCACCATTATAACCATTACAAAAAAATAACCTTCAAAACTCACATTTTGCTAATCCAAATCACGTTTTTCTATTCCAAAGAATAAATCGCAAATCAACATCACCACCAAAACCACAGCAAAGAAAAATCCTCTCGACAGCCAAACAAAGAGAACAACTCAGCAAAGGACTCACATCGCGTCGTTTCATCGTCCTCGACGTCTCCCGGTAGTGTCCGGCACCTGGAAGCGCGTGAACCGGGCGGCAGCAGCAGCAACAGCGGCGGCGGCGGCGGCGGCGTCGCCGGGACTCTCAGCAGCCTCGCGGCGTCGTCGTCGTCGCGTCGCGGTCGTCGCGGCGACAGCGGCAGCGGCTACGACGCGAGCACGACGGCCGACGCCGAACGCGGCGCTCCATTGAAGTTCGTCAAAATGAAAAATCAGCGCACCGCACACGTTTATTCCCTTCGTCCTTTCCCTGCGCCCGTCAAAGGATCGGCAATCCTTGCGTCGTTATTTATTCCTTTTCACAGGTCGACGCACTTTAATTAAACACGCGTTCGGGTCATTCGCACCGCGTTGTTCGGGTTAGTTGCGCCGTATTCGCGACAGTCGAATAGTCAGCATGATCGTACTAACGTTTTTATTCGTTTTCACGAATTATTCAGAACCTTCGAATTTTCCCCGAATTTTTAATCCTGGAGACGAACGTTTTTTTTTTTTCGTTCACACAAATTATTCAGAACCTTGAAAATCGCGATATTCGAATTTCCTCGAATTTTTAATCCTGGAGACGAATCAGTCCAGAGTCATATATATAGACATATATATTAATAATTGAGGGACTGAAAATAGTCACTGGACGAACGACCCACGATTTCACTGCGAGTACTACGAGACCCCCCCCCCCCCCCCCCTCCCCCCTTCCACTCACAGCGAGGATTCGGTTGGTCGTAAATTTACCACGCGGCAACGATTTTCATTAGTCGACGTATCCTCCGAATGCTTCTTCTCACTCTCAGCCTCTGCTTCGAATCCGCACAGAGAATCCGCAGCTTTGAGACTTTGCTTCAACACTCCGCAAACGAGACTTCCCTCACCTTTGGCGCGGGAATTGCGCGGCGCGTCCGATGTTTACGTTCGTCCCCGGTTTTTATCAACGAACCCCGACTCTGAATCTCGCGACGAAAAAAATGTAATCGCGCGAATTTATTCGTCACCCGCGTCGAGACAAAAACGAGGGTGCGACGAGAAAGATAGAAAGAGATACAGACAATGAGGAGGGTTGTGAGGGGGGAGTGAGGTGAGGTGAGGAGTAGTAACAGAGGGAGAAGAGAAGTTTCGGAGAGGAGCGCTCGATCCGCGGGTTAGAGTCGCCGCGATTTTCGTGGCACTCGGGCTCGGCTGAAGCTCCGAGACTGGAGTCACTGGACCCGCGCGGCGGCTGCTGCTGCTGCTGCTGCCACCGCCGCTGATGCTGCTGCGCTGCTCGGAGATCGAAGAAGGATTTTGCGTGTTGTGTGGGGGTGGTTGTCGCCGCCGCCGCCGCCGCCGCGAGTGGAGCGTGTGCGAAACGCCTGGTTCGGCGGGGGTGGCAGCGGCGGCGGCGGTGGCGGTGGTTGGTCGGTTGGGCGTTAGCCTCTTCCTCTCGAGCAATCATTCAGCGCGCACCCTCGGCTCGCGGCGACAACGAGGAGACAAGCGCACGAGCGAAAATTCAGACGTGGGACGAACACACGAGCGAAAATTCAGACGTGGGACGAACAGGAGCGAAAATTCAGACGTGGGACGAACACATGGACGAAAATTCGTCGGTGTGTTCGTCGTCCGAGTCGTCTGCATCGCTGCGGCGCTCAACGCATACGCTAATCGAGATTCGTGCGAAAATAAAGAAGAGCGGAAATAAAGAAGAGCGAAAATTGAGAAGGGGGACGAACAGATGTGCGAAAATTCAGACGTGGGACGAACACATGAGCGAAAATTCAGACGTGGGACGAACACATGGACGAAAATTCGTCAGTGTGTTCGTCGTCCGAGTCGTCTGCATCGCTGCGACGCTCAACGCATACGCTAATCGGGACTCGTGGCAGTAGTAGAATGGGGCAGCGACTGGGAAATAAAGAAGAGCGAAAATTCAGACGTGGGACGAACACACGAGTGAAAATTGAGAAAGGGGACGAGCACATGAGCGAAAATTGAGAAGGGGGATGAACACACGAGCGAAAATTCAGACGTGGGACGAACACATGGACGAAAATTCGTCAGTGTGTTCGTCGTCCGAGTCGTCTGCATCGCTGCGACGCTCAACGCACACGCTAATCGAGACTCGTGGCAGTAGTAGGACGAAGCAGGGGCTGAGAAATAAAGAAGAGCGAAAATTCAGACGTGGGACGAACATGAGCGAAAATTCAGACGTGGGACGAACACATGGACGAAAATTCGTCAGTGTGTTCGTCGTTCGTCAACGCACACGCTAATCGCGACTCGTGGCAGCCGTAGACACGACGAGGCAGCGAAATAAAGAAAGTAGGGGTAGAGGGGATGCGGCGAAGAGGCGAAGAGAGAAATTGCAACGGGTGGGGGGAGAGAGGGTGGAAGGACTCGCGTGAGAGACACTGGATATTGGTTCGCTTCTCGCCGCGGGAGCGAAAGCCTCGAGACAAAACGCCTGAGAGATTGGCGAGCGATATATATGATGTGCAGCATGATGCACGTTATAGTGAAGCCGTGGGCGAGGAGAGAGATAGAGAGCGAGAGAGGGACGATAAATCGAGGTAGATTACTCTCGACACCTCGAACGACGAGGGACGACTCGAGCCAGGGAGATTTATTAATTGATGAATATTGCGGACTGGGATTTTGGATTGTGGGATTCTTTTTTTTTATTGCGGGAAGATGAGGGAGGAATTTTTCGTGGGTTTTTTTTTTCTTTCTTTTTTCTTGTCGGGACAATTATTGGCGCGTGTAAAAAAGATAAATGTATGGAAACCTCATTTATTTATTCATTTATTTATGATCGAACTTATGCTATAACAACCTCTGTGTTTCTATCGATAAAGTACATAGGAAAGTATGGTCCTTGATATATAATAATGATAAGCTACGATTCTCGATCACTCAACTTGTGTACAAACTCAGGGATAAATATTTATATACTTTTTTTTTGTGTTCCCGGAGCAATAACGACTCGTATCTTTTTTTTGTGAAGCTGCGAGGACCGTTTACTCGTTAACTCGTTTGTCGAGAAAATATTTTTAGAGCCACTCTCGATTAAGCGTATCAAGTTTAAAGCCAAAAGTTTCATTTTTTAATAGAGACAGATACCAGCTTTTAGTGAACTCTTAGCGAGGATAATTGTTTTTTTTTCATTGAACCTGTTCTATGACTGATAATCCTAGCGTAAAAGTACATAGAGTGCGATCTCGGCGCAACGACAGAAGGATGGATCGTCTGGCTAAAATCGCCACTTTCGGAATATACATCTCTGATAATTCGCTTTAGAAAATAATCTTATCTTTCTCTCGGAAAATCACACTAATCATCCGACTCGCCAGGATCCGCGGATTCCCGCAGAAAATCTCTTCCTACTCTAACAATCACATCGGCGAAGCTGAGTCCACCGAATTCCGGCGACAAATTCTCAAACTTAAACTAAGGAAACCAAAAAAAAAAAAATAAAACGTTTCATAAAATACAAAACGGCGTGAATCGAGATAAACTATATTGCCGGATTACGACTAAAATGATTTCCTTCTCTCTCTCAATAAAACTCGTTTGCCGACTCAACTTAAAACCTCGAGTTTCAACAAATTGCAGCGGTGAAACTGCGAACTCGAGGGGTGAAACTCACTGCGAACAAATTGCAGCGGTGAAACTGAACATCTTCACCACGAACAAATTGCGGCGTTAAAACCGAACATGTTCACCGCGAACAAATAGCAGCGGTTCAGGACTATAACTCCCGATTGTAATTGAGGTAGAGCCGCAGCGGCATCGGCAGCGGCAACTGCTCGACTTTGCTGCGCATGAATCGCGTCACACGTTCGGTGCAAATCGTCCTGGCGTAAGTGTTGCGCTTGAGGTTTCCCTCCTGAAGGAAGAAGTCGATGTCGGAGTCGGAGTCGCTGCAGTCGTAGGCCGACGTCTCCGTCGACGAGTCGTCGTCGTCGTCGTCGTTGTTGCGGCCGGAAGCGTCGGATCTTTGGTCGGAACGACGTTTCCGTCCGTTTCGCACGTCCCGACGACTTTTCGCCGCCTCGTCGGCGACGTCCTCGTCGCTTGAGGAGTCGGAGGAGCTGGTGCTGTTGCTGACTCCCGCAGGCAGCCATTTTTCAGGCGTCCTCGGGCGCTCATCCTCATCTTCCGGCGCTTCGGACGATTCGGTTGGACGACTGTTTTTTCCTTCCCTTGCGGCGATCCTCTCCGATTGCGCTCCGTTCGCTCGCGAGTCTGCTGCGTTGCTCGCTGCGATGTTCTGCATCGTCATTGCCAGAAGACTGACGAAGAGACTCGAATTTTCGTCGGAATTCATGAGCACTGCGTTCGCTGCTTCGGCTGCATCGTCGATCGTTGCGACGGCGGCGTCTTCGCTTGAAGAGGACGAAGTGTCGTTGGTAGCTGCGGCGGCATCCTCGCGGGAGGAGTCTGATGTGTCGGACGTGCTGTCGGAAGTCACCTCCATGCCGTATTTGTCCTTGAGAATGGAGAACGCCTGCTCCAACCAATCGGCGTCGCGGTCCTCGTCGTCGTCGTCGTCGTCAGCGACGGCATCGGCATCGGCAGCGGCGTCGGGACGAGGGTCACTCGTCGCGCCTAAACGATAAAGAGGATTTTTATTACTTTTTCCTTCGTTGAAAACAGGGAAAATTAATTAAATGCTATGTTAAAAAGTTTGTGAGGAACCATTGTTGTCGATTTATTTGGGTTTGTCGGTTTATTTGGCAGTTTGTCAGAAAAGAAATGAGTTTTTTGCGTTTTTGGCCCCGAATTTTCGATTTTATGGGCAAATACCTGTCGTTTTTGGAATCAGCGGAAAATTTCCCATCGGATAGGGTTTTTAAACTTTGCGAAATCGAAAATTTTTTTTTCGACAAATTTTGGAAAAAATGGCAAGGGGTACCCCTTCTAAAAATTTGCGATTTTTGAGGGTCAACTTAAAAAATCTGCAAAAAATCGAAAAGTCGAGATATCGCGTTCCGCCTGACGGCATTCTCTTCGTTGAAGAGTCTTCTTTCGAATGCAAAAAGAAAATCCCGATTACCTTGATCCAAAGAAAAATTACACCGATTTTAGTAAAGTGCAAAAATTGGGAAAAAGTGAAAAATCGTTTTTCGCGTTTTTCTCCTAAAATTTTTTATTTTTCGGGCAAAAACCGGTCATATTTGGAATCAGCGGAAAATTTCCCATCGGATAGGGTCTTAAAACTTCGTTAAATCGAAAATTTTTTTTTTCGCAAAAAAAACGGCAAGGGGTACCCCTTCAAAAAATTTGTGATTTTTGAGGGTCAACTTTAAAATTCTGCAAAAAATCGAAAAGTCGAGATATCGAATTCCGCCTGGCGGCATTCTCTTCGCTGAAGAGTCTTCTTTCGAATGCAAAAAGAAAATCCCGATTACCTTGACCCAAAGAAAAATTACACCGATTTTAGTAAAGTGCAAAAATTGGGAAAAAGTGAAAAATCGTTTTTCGCGTTTTTCTCCTAAATTTTTTTATTTTTCGGGCAAAAACCGGTCATATTTGGAATCAGCGGAAAATTTCCCATCGGATAGGGTCTTAAAACTTCGTTAAATCGAAAATTTTTTTTTTCGCAAAAAAAACGGCAAGGGGTACCCCTTCAAAAAATTTGTGATTTTTGAGGGTCAACTTTAAAATTCTACAAAAAATCGAAAAGTCGAGATATCGAATTCCGCCTGGCGGCATTCTCTTCGCTGAAGAGTCTTCTTTCGAATGCAAAAAGAAAATCCCGATTACCTTGATCCAAAGAAAAATTACACCGATTTTAGTAAAGTCCCAAAATTGGGAAAAAGTGAAAAATCGTTTTTCGCGTTTTTCTCCTAAATTTTTTTATTTTTCGAGCAAAAACCGGTCATATTTGGAATCAGCGGATAATTTCCCATCGGATAGGGTCTTAAAACTTCGTTAAATCGAAATTTTTTTTTTTCGCAAAAAAAACGGCAAGGGGTACCCTCCTTCGCTGACGAACCTTCCTCCGCGCGCGTCATTGTTCCTATAAAAATCAAAACAAGGATAAGAATACCAGAAAAAAATCTTTACCGTTTGCCAAACCGTTGGAACTCGACGCAGTGGGCGCCGCTTGGTCGCCGCTGCTCTCCCCGCGAAATTCGCTCTGGTCGTCGAGACGATAGCGCTGACGACTGTTGTGCGGCTCATTATTCGGTCCAATCGCGTCGCTCTTTCTCTTGAGCTTCGAGTCGCTCGGCCGTGCGGCACCTCGACGATTTCCCCGCTCGTTTTCGCGATCTTCCGTTCCGGCGTCCAGCGCCTTCTTCGGCTCGCGCGTATTTTTTTCCCCGCAATCGTCGTCTTCCATCGGCGCGTGATTCGCCGCCTCGAAAAAATCTTCCTGCATCTCAGCCTCAAACTTCGATGTTTCTCTCGCAGGATTCTCTGTCCCCGCCTCGTCGCCGTCCTCGGAATCGTCGCTCGTCGTCATCCCCCGACGACCGCCTTCCTCGTCCTCGTCCTCGTCGTCGTCGACGTTGTCGAAGAACCGTCGGGCCAGACCCTGAAAGTCTATGTTGAAGCGCGTCGGCGATTCGCCGTTGCGCACGGGACTCCGATCGGTCTCGAGAAACGGATTGTCGCGGCCGCGATGCGTCGGCGTACGCTGGTTCACGCTGGGCGCCTTTATCGGCATTTTGCACTCGAGGTCGATGTGCTCGGACCAGACCAATTTACGCAGGTGACAACGGATCGAGCTGCGACACAATTCTTGTAGGCTGTAGGGCTGCGACATAGCTGGAAAAAAATAACACGATTAAATCCGCAATTTTCAGTCACTTGAATTTTTTTTTAAGGTTTTCGACGATCCTCTCTTATTAAAAAAAATATTATGCGAATTATATGCGACTTGAGAACGATGGTATAGGTTAAAAGTCGATATTTTGAAAAAATAAATTTCGTGACCCCGATTTAGGCGGTTTTCGGCCCGGCGGCCAGATCTACGATTTCTGACAAACTGTTCGACAACGTTTTTTTTTTAAATCAACTAAACAAGGGTTTTTAGTTGCGATTTACTCTTTTAAAGGTTTATAAGAGCGCAGCAGCGCAAAGATATCTCGGGCACGCGCGCAAGCGCGTGTGATTAGCCTAGTTAAACAAAAATTGGATTATCAAAAAAACAGAGATTTAGTCATCAGAGGCGACGAAAAAATCCTCACGTAATTGCAGGAGTCCGGAGTCTTTGCCTTCCGGGGGTGTGACTAGCGAGGCAAACGACACCGGCAGCATCGTGTGGTATCGCCACGAGTTCTCGCCGAGTCGCTGGATCCTCAGGAGATTGTCCTTGTAAGGCATCACCAGGATTCCGCCGATTTTGACAAACTGCTTGATGTACTTCTCGTGGCTCTCGGGACAGGCTGCGCCGCAGTAGACACGATCGTAAAGTCTGTTCGGCGTGACGTTCAGTATGTTTCCTGGGACAATACAAACGCACCGAATGATTCTAACGAATTATCCTACATTTTTGCGCCAAGAATTTTAGCGCATTGCACCTACCGAGCTGAAAAACCGGCTCGCAGAATTCAAAGGTGTCGACGTCGAGCGAATTCTGCTTGAAAGATTCCAGATGCTCGTAAGCGTAGACTATGCATTCCTCGTGAATCTCGATGCCATGATTAGTACCATTTTTACCTGCAGATAAAATATAAAAGTTAATTCGTGAAAAAAAATATTATAAAAATGGTGGAAATGCGGTCAATCGAATTTTGTTTATTTTGATTTGAGGAAGCAAATAGGAAAATATTTTTACCCAGTATGAGGCCAGCCATAGTGCTGAGGTAGCCGGTTCCGGATCCAATGTTGAGAAAACTCAATCCTGGCTTGAGGCTCAAACCCTCCATGACTTTGCAGTAAACGCAGGGAGCCGATAGATGAATGCAGCCCAGTTTCCATGACAAATCTTTGTAGGCGAGAACTCTGTGAGAAGGTAGGACGTAATCGCCTCTATCCACAGCCCTGAAGACCCATTCGACTCTCTTGGTTCTTATGTAGCCGAGGAGCTTCAGGATATTGACCAAATCGTTGTTGTCGACGCCGCTGCTGAACACTCCTCCCATGGTTGCCGCCTTTGAGCTCTGCGACGAGGAAAATAAGGCAAATGTTTCAAGGACGTCGACTCTGGATCCAACAGAGTTTCTACGATTCTGAGCGCAGCCAAAGGAAAGAAAAAAAATGGTCTCAAAGTTTCCGTCATCCGATGGACTCATAGAGATTAATTCGGAAAGGAGAGAAATATTCAATTTCAGCAATTGTAAATAGCTATCAAAAGGCAGCGATAGAAAATGCGACGCAGTTACCCATGGCAAAAAAAATGCATCTCAAGCCATTAAGATATTTGTTTATACTCGGCGTCCAGACGCTACCGCGACTCTCGATAAATTTCTCGCAGATAGCTGACGAGCCGCTGCGCATTATCTTCCAATGGGGGAAGTAATATATGTCGCGCTCATTGACAGTTACAATAATAACGTAAATAGGTTCAAAGAACAGCGGCAGAAGCCATCGAAGATGCGGAGTTTGCGTTTCCGAAGCTGTAAACAGTGAAATCGGGATGACCGGAACGGAAAATTGCATCTAATCACATCCCTCTCTAATATTCCCAAAAAAAAAATTTGACACATTTAAAAAATTAAAAATACAAAAAAATCGCATCAAAAAATTAAGACACGTGAAGCATCTCAGCCAAAGTCACCGACGACCGCCGCGCAAAAATGTTTATTTATAAACACGCGCATTATATATTTCGGAAATATGTAAATAACATAATCGTCGTACTCAACGTCCAGGACAACGTAAAATTTCTCGAATCGTTCGGTGGACGATATTTTCGAGGTCCCGCAGGATCCGCAGGACCTCGAAATCGACGGTCACAATTTCGCAAAGGAGATTTCGTGCCAAACGACAACAAACGCACGACAGGAGAAAAACAAACTGCGCGTTGCTGGCGATTTTTGCGACTCACCTTGCGGCCGATCGTGCGTCAAACCAAAACTATTTACGAGCAATAATCGACAGCCGAGACGTCGGTTCGCCGCGGATTTCGACGTTACGAGTAAACTTCGCGTCGACGAAATCGCGCGTCTGACATTCTACAGACTCGTCGGCCTCGGACACGTCGTAACCGTCGTGCACGGCTTGACACTCGAGCGCGGACGACGATTCTGAGCGCGACGACGCAAAGTCGTTGACATGTTTGAACGCACTGCGAACCGTCCGAGCGTCCGCGATCCGCGCTCGTTTCGCTCCGCTCCTCGGCCGCGGGCGGCGCGCGATCATCGCGCTCTCTCGGATTCTCGGCGACGATGGGCGCGAACGATATCGGAGAAGGGAGCGCCGAGAGCATCAGCTGATAGAGGAAAAAACAGAGCGTATATATTACCGACCGACGGCCGGACACAAAAATCCGGACGAGCCACGAATTTCGAGCCAGAAAAAATGAAATTGGGTAAATGTACCATTAGTAGCCACTGTTGTACCTATTGTGGCCATTTTTATTATTTTATTCTTCAAATTATTTTTTTCCAATGTACCTATTGTGGCCATTTTTATTATTTTATTCTTCAAATTATTTTTTTCCAATGTACCTATTGTGGCCATTTTTATTATTTTATTCTTCAAATTATTTTTTTCCAATGTACCTATTGTGGCCATTTTTATTATTTTATTCTTCAAATTATTTTTTTCCAATGTACCTATTGTGGCCATTTTTATTATTTTATTCTTCGAATTATTTTTTTCCCACAATTCTACGTTGATTTTTTTAACAAATTCAGTTCAATTCACTCAATGACCTACCCGACGTTTTTTTATTCGATTAAATGTTTTCATTTATTCCATTGGCCATTTATTATTCATAAGATGACCAAAAACGGTACTTCTACCCTATTTTGGAAAAAATATAGCAAAGTTTTGTCACTGATGACGACAACTTTTGAGATCCTAAGACAAAATGATCTAAAAAGAATTGTAAAAAAAATTATTGATCGAACTATCGATGATTCATATCGCAGAAAAAAAGCTGAATGGCATTTCAATCAACGAAGGCTAAAAACGCGAAAATACATAAAGCAAATGATCGACCTAATTAGGTTGCAACTAAAAATGCGAAATATCGTTGCGACGTACAATTGGGGGTTAAATTTTGTGCATCGACACTCATCGATCCGTGAAACGAGTCGTCTCACCGCCTTTCCTCGTCTCTCCAGTCGCAAAAGCGTCGCAATAAAAGCTATAAAAGCTGTAACAGTGATTCCTCAAAGTACTGAACAATCTATAACTTATATATATCGATGCTCTTCGTCGTATTCCAACGAAGTCGCGATAAACGCGATATCGTTTCTGCGCCGGTCATTACGATTAGCACATATATATCCATACATATGCATGTAATATACATATATATATACACGCTTCAACTTCACGAGGGTTAACCGTGAATGAGACGTACGCGCATTGATTTCGCGCATGCGCGTTGCGAACCCTCGGGAAACCCCCTTAAGCTTGCGTCGTCGTCGTTTCGTCGATTCGACGATAAACCTTTCCAGGTTACTTTCCAGTCTCTCCTAAACTATATTTTCCGTCGCGTCAGCAGCAAACAAAATCCTAGGCCCAAAACTCAAGAATTTGTGTCACTTCTCATCTGTTTATTCTACCGGCTTAATGTGTTAAGACTCGTGTTAAAAAAAATAGCCTCAATCGTTTTATAACGGAGCTCCTATTGAAAAATCTCTTCGAGGTATTCGTCGAACTCTGCGAAGATAATATTCGTCGTAGACGCTTGGACTGTGTTTTTTCAATCGCAACAACAAAAGCGAGAACCCAGAAAACATGACCGAGCAGTTGGAGCGGCGAATGGCGCTCGCGACGAGCATCATCAGCAGCAGCAAAAGCAGCAGCAGCGGCGTCGGCGGCGAGGCGACGTAAAGTGTCGCGCACGCGCAGTGACGATATTATCCTCGGTGCTCGCGGACGATGGCGACTGACAACTTTAAAACGTGAGTTTAACTGTGACACTGTTACCCGGCATTTATACCGCGTCGACGAGGCCCAAAACGCATCGTGCGAACGTTCGTCGACGTTGCGTCTTCTCTGTTGCTCGGAGACAACGATTTCACTCGTCGCGCCGCTTCGTACACTATAAAAATCCCCTCGCTCGAAATACGTTTCGGCCAACATTCGGTTTATTAGAAGCACACGGGATATACGTGTGTATATATATGTATACACGGACCCCGCGTATATACATCTATAGTGCGCACACGCGTTGTACATATAAAAATATATCGCTATCGTGTGCGTAACGAGTAACGCAACTTATTGTAGCTAAGCGTTTGCAGTGGAAAAACGAAGTTCGAGCATTGGAAATAGAAATCAGCTGATTTCGACGATTTTGGGTAAATTACCGACGAATCCTTTATAAACTTTTTTTTATCGAGCGATAATTTTGAGATTGGCTGAGAATCGCTTTGAAGTTGTTACGAAAATTTGTGGAAAGGGGAGGGGGAATATTGTACAAGTCATTTTTATGTTTAATCTTTTTTCTTTTATTGCTTCTTGATGTATTTTATTAATTAAGAGTAATTTTAATAACGTGCATGTTTTTATCCGCATAGCCTAAAAATATTTTGGAAAGGGGAGGGGGAATATTGTACAAGTCATTTTTATGTTTCATCTTTTTTCTTTTATTGCTTCTCGCTGTAATTTATTAATTATGAGTCATTTTAATAATGTGTATGTTTTTATCCGCATAGCCTAAAAATATCTCAGCTCGCACGACGCGCGATGTATACGCCAATCGATCGCGCGAATTAGCTGCAGGTGGAAGATTTTTCGGTGCTTTCGAGTTTCACTGAATGCGAGATACTTATTTTCTTTTGTTATCAAAATTCGGGGGAACGATGGTTCTGGGACGCTGATTTGTTCGACCTATTTACGGCCATTCCCGAGATTCCTCGCTCACCTGGCGACGAACGACGCTTGTAACGAGCCGTTTACATTTGTTTCCGTGCAACGCACATCGACTTTTACCCTATCGCCGCGGTTTATATAGATTTTTCTGGCATAGCCTAAAAATATCGCTCGTTGTGTAATTCGCGATATCGTCGATTGCGCGAAAATTAGCGGAAAAAAAAATAAACAAGACACGAGTCTTTGTGCTCGAGTTATATTTTTTTTACTCGGATGGTAACAGAGTTGTCTGGCGTATCATGATTAGTATATATACGATTGTTCGATTAATTTGAGCCATTTCCGAGATTCGACGCATTCATTGTGACGAGTTACCTTTTTTTTTCATACATTCTTTTATATTTCATTAACGACCAATGATTGATAGTTGCCCTTCACGCCCCCCCCCCCCCCCTCCCCCCTTCTTTTCTTTGTTGACACTGCGACTTTTTGGCTTTTGTGTCCCATCGATATAGGTTACGTTGTTTTACTGCTTTATACACATCGTGAAAGTGAAATCGATAAAAATCGTGTTTACTCTCAGCTGCGACAGTGATGTGCGTTTTTGGAGGTTATTATTTCGTAATTCTGCCCGGGAATTCGTTGGGTAAAAAAGGTGTCCCGCGATTCGTGCGTTAAACCGAAGATTTCGCGATTAAAACGCCGAAAGGTGGATCGAGTGATCTCGATCGCGAGGGTCGCGACGACGACGACGGGATTATTATTCCCGAGAATCGCGGTTTTTAAAGAAAGCCCACGGCGATCGCGAGAGCCGAGGAGCGAGTTCGGGCGATCGACCGAGTAGCCGCGCGAAGCTGATTGGACGACGGCGCAGGCGGCGGCGGCGTCTGATTGGCCGACGCAACAGGGCATCGGCGATGCCGCAACGGGAAATAGGGATATAGTACTTAAAGGCGCGTTTGCAAGTAATTAATTCGCCGCAGAAACAAAGTAACAAGTCACTTGTAAAATTCTCGGCAATTTCACTTTCACTTCACTCGAAAACGGCTCGAAAACGTAAAAATTCTTCATTGCGAATTCTTCACAGTCAAAAGTTGAATTATAGTTTTTTTTTTTTTTTTTTTTTTTTTTTTTTCACTTATAAACTTTTCTGTGTTAATTCTCTAAATCAGTGTTCATTTTCACTGCCCAATGAATACAGCCTTTCGATTATTATCATTATTATTATCACCAGCAAAATTTGCGCGTTCGCGGAGCATTTTTTGTACCAATTCTTGACCCCCAAAAACTGAGTTACTGAATGCCGGAAGAGAATCCATTTTTCCGGCTTCTCGGAGTCGTGTTACGAATTTAGTCAGAGGCCCTATTTGCGACAAGTTAAATCGTACATTTTGCCACAAAACGCAAAAACAAAAAGTATCAAAAAGTCGAACCCTCGGCGTTCGAGAATTTTCGCCCGCGCGCATGAGTCAACCGTCGCCGTATCATTGCGTCGCTCTGATTGGTCGATGCTCACGCTCTTCAGCCAATCGCGAGCCTTCGACGCGCTGAGACAACTGCCTCTTCGTCGTCGTCGCCGTCGCCGTTGGAAATCCGCCCCAAGACGTGTGAAAACCGTGAGATCCTCGAACACAGACCGAAGATAGCGAACGCGTATTTTCTATCAAACATTAAACCCGCTTCTCAACCATTTCCAACAGAAAACCGTGCGAAACGAACTCAGCGAAGTCGCTCGAATCCAGACACCAAAATAAAAAAATCACAAAGTTCCGGAGTCGTCGTTGGTTTCGTTGTGCAAAAATCCGAGTGCGGGACTCGCGATTCCAGAGGCGGCGGGTGGGGGTTGTCGAAGGGGAGGGCGGGGAGAGGGGGGATTTCGACCGTGTGCGCCAGACGAACGATTTACGAATTTCCCAGTGGCTGTCCGAGAGAGCGCAAAGTTCCTCCCCCCCACCTTCCGAGGTGTCCCGCGAGTGCGATTCGTGCGTTTCCTCAGCGTGGACGACACTTTCGGCGTTCCGCGTGATTTTGCTTCACCACTTCGCACATTACTCCTCCGGTTCCCTGCGAAAGCAAATTCCCGTTTGCTTTCCTTGTCACTCTTTATAATCGTCTTAACGTTTCTATTTTTCTGGAGTTTTACGGCGAAATTACGCTCGTCTCGTCGGTTATCGTTTCGCTCAGGATAATCGAACTCACACGCCGTGAATCGATAAGGCGCGTCATTCAAAACGCGCTGTTTCACTGCTGCTGCTGCTTTTGCTGCTACTGCTGCTCGGTGACTAACTATATAGTGGCGGATCGCCGATGAAGTCGACGAAACGATCGCGATCTTTCGCGCGTTCGATAAACGGATCCGAGGAACTGGGAGCATTTGTTTAATAAGCAATTATATAACGCGAAGTGGATACCCTTAATAAAGAGGAGCGTTTGGGAGGCTCTGGTTAATAAAGAGAAGCGTTTGGGAGGCTCTGGTTTAGCTTTTCATCTATATTGCGGGGTCCTCGCTCTCATCCTCTTCGGCTTTGCGAAACTCATATTCGTTGCTGAGACTGCGCCGCGTCGCTGCGTGCGGTGCAGCACAAACCATGTGAACCCGGAATTATTCGCGTGACGCTGGGGGAGATCGAAACGCCGCGATCACTCGCGAAAACGCTGCGTTCGAAAAATGTAAGCCTACTTACTTCTGCTTTATTCGATATACAGTAGAGCCTCGATTTCTGCGATTTTTGGAATCGCGGAGAGAACGTAGGGACTGCGATGCATTATTGACGGTGGATTCGCGCTATAAATAGCGGATAGACTGCGAATTGACACTGTTGACGATGATTCTGTCATCGCTGAGCGTTTTTTTAGAAATTTAGGGATTTTGAGAATTTTTTTTGTTAGCGGAAGGGAAAATGGAACATTTTTGGGTGGATTCGTTGAAAGGCAAAAATGATGTTTCCGTTATCAATTTTGAGACTGTGATAATGATAATAATTAATTAGTCTGTGGAATATTGAGTGTTTTGAGTTAGTTGAAATGTAATTTTGGTGATGAGAATTTTTTTGTTGCTTTGTGGTGTATTGACGTTTGAACAATGTTAATGATTTGGAATTAACAGGATGGAGGAGGAAATAGTGGTGGACGACGTCGAGGAGAGCAACAGCGTCGAGGCTCAACAGTCGGACGATCCGGCGACGCACGTGATGCCGCTGCTCTACATTCAACAGAGAAAATTGCGCTCGGGACCTGCGACGACGACTAATCAGACTTTGGTATCGCCCGGCGGGACACAACTGGCTGCTATCATCAATCCGGTCAATAATCCTGTATGAATATTAATTTTTTTTATTTCTCATTCTCCTACTGCAATTTGCAATTTTTATTTCTCCGAATTTAACTATTACGGAACACAAATCTGAAGCACAGTGATTAAAATACTCACAAACGGAAGTATCGTAACATGTTTCCCAATTTTTCACGCATGAATTTTATAGTTTTCCACTGGCGACTTCAGCTCCAATTTATCTGAAGCGCAAAGTTTATCCAGAATTGTCATTGGTTTCAGATCGTCAGCGGCCAGAACAAAGTTTTCATACAGGGCGGAAACCAGGTGAATTCCGGTCAAAACAAGCAGCAGCACATAGTGATACACAGGCCGATAAGCAGCGTGGGCGCGAATGCAGCGCCTCAAGGACAGAAGCACATACTTTTGAGAAAGTCAAATGCCTCGACGGCGCAAATCGTGCCTCTGAACACGTCCCAGGGGACTCCGGCTCACGGACAATCCGGAAAGCACACGTTTGCCTACCTCGGCACGATAATCAAGCCCAACAAGCCGCGCGAGTCCGTCGTCTTTCCGCCAGGTGACGATTCTCCGAGTTTCACTAAAGATTCCGCTACCGCACGATTTTTGCGCTCCTCGCTTTTACCTTTTAGCAATCGCGTGTCGGACGCGCGAGCGAGAAATCCCGATCCACCGGACGAGATGCACGAATCCAATGACCCGCTTATTCCTCACGGTGCTAAGGCTTTTATTTTTATTTTTTTTAACACTTCTGCTTCAATTTGAGGATGTCTCAATTTTGTGAAAAAAAAAAAAGAAAAAAAAAACTAAGAAATGCGATTGACTCAAATATGATTTTTTTTTTAATGGAAACTTGCGAAGAGAGACATTCTCAACGAAGCCGCTTTTCAGTTGAATTCCATTTGTCGCAATATACATTTTAACCTTTTTTTTCTCGTTGTTGAATATTTAGGGACTCTAGCGGCGACGCAGATAAACAAACCGAAGCTCGTTATCGGCCCGGTTATCTCACAACTGGCTCAGACGTCGACGAGCTCGGCCACAGGGATCCCGAGCCCGGCGCCCAAGCACATGACGAATCTCCTGCTGCCTGTTACCATTCCTCAGCAGACTGTGCCCTCGAAATCGAATATGTTCAACGTGAAGATCAACAACGGGCAGATCAATGCCGATAATAAGGGTACGATCACCGGTGAGTGTCTCCTTTTGCGTCAGGATCAGAGAAAAAAAAATCAGACCTAAAACAGTCGCCGAGTGTTTCGAATAACGGAGGAAAAAACGATCGTCGCAATGACCGCTGCACCTTTGCTTTGCACTCGCCGTGCGATCCTTTGTGCATTTCTCGGTCGCTTCAGTTGCTCGCGGTCGGTCCGAGGGTGAGTTTCGAGGGTCGGAGGCGCAACGAAATTCGAGAAACCAGAAAGTTATTATTTTACGTCGGTGAGGAAAAGGTAAACGAAGGCATAAAATTGTCGTGTAATTATTTGGGGACGCAATTTTTTGACAATTTTATTTTTGAGAGTATTGAGATTCGGTTCGAGAACCGACAAAATTTGTATTTTACGTCGGTGAGCAAAAGGTAAATGAAAGCAGAAAATTGTAACGATTTGGGGACGCAATTTTTTGGCAATTTTATTTTCGAGACTATTGATCGATACAATAATTGTCTGCGTGTATCACGAGTCCGCGAAGGTCACTAACGCGTCCACCGAAGCTCAGCGCGTTCGCTCTTCCAATTAAAAAAATATGCAAACGTATAAGCTCGCCGTTGCGTGTTTAACGAAGCCGGAAAATATGCGGCGAGGCTTAATTGGTCAGCTCGGGGCTCGGCCGCCGCGACCGTATCTCGCACCTGCTCTCTCTCGCCTTCTCCGTCGTCGAAACGCGCTCCCCTCCGAATCGACGACATCGTCGCTGTTAAATATATTTTCGCCAAATCCGATCGAAACGTCGGACCGAATATTGTGAGAAAAATAATTCGCTTCTGGAATCTGACGGAAAATTTTCGCGTGTTTTCAGTTCTACGAGAATCCAAATCGTCGAACTCATCGATACATCCGCCTCCATTGCATCCAATAACGAAGATGACTCTGCTGGCTGGAAAAGCAGGCGCGAATTCCTCGGACAGTATTAAGATAACCGAGAATCCGGACTCGGCGGTGATAACGCCGATACCGAAGAAGGACGACGGCGGCGGCGGCGGTCAGCCGGAGAAGCGCAAGAAAACGCGAAGCAACATACTTCGCAGCTCGAGCGAGAAGCGCAAGAGCCAAAGCGTCGGGAAATCGTCGCAGGACAGCAGTATGATGGACGTTAGCTATTCGCTCAGCAGTCCAGAGTCCGAGCAGGACAAGGACAAAAAATCGCAGAACGACGACGACATAACTCTGATAAAAGTCGTTCCCAGCGAAGAAAAGTCGTCGAAGCTCAACAATGCTGCGACGATGGACGACGACATCAAGATCGAGATAATCAAGTCTCCAACGAGCAACGCTAGCGCCGAAAATTCGGCCGAAGGGAAAAACGAGTCCAAAGGCGGCGACAAAGTCAGCGCGAAAGTCAGCGACACGAAAACGTCGGACGTTAAGACGAATAACAGTCACGAAGACGTTAAGGAGATCACAAATGGTTTGAGTCCCAATGATCCGAATTTCGACGCCACTAAAGTGTTGGACTGGAAGGATGGAGTCGGAACTTTGCCTGGCAGCTCTTTGAAGGTGAGAAATGGTTCCCTTGCCTCTGATTATGCTGACAATTAATTTTGAAGCTAACAACTAATTTTTTGAATCCTTAAACTTTATATTAGTCTCAAGAAAAATAATTTCTGAATTTTTGAAAGTTCTTAGAAAAAAAAAAATAGAGAAAATGCTGTGACTGAATGATTTTGAAAATTTTCGAATGGCGCGCAAATCTCTGACAATTCAATGCGTAAAATTAAGTTATCGCTAAAAATCTTATTAGTTATTATATAATTGCGTTATGAAATAAAATTAAAACAAATATGAACGCGCGGTGGACGCGCAGTTTTGCATAAACGAGTTTGGGCTGATGGAAGTGGTAGATGACGACGAGAATAACAAGCAGGATAAACACATCAGCATCGGTGATAAGGAAAATGTGTGTTTATCGCAGAATTCCTCAAAGTCGAGTCCGGTGACGGTTTGCGCGGAGAAGAAGAGTGAGTAGAGTTTCGAATGTAGTTACTTTTTTTCAAAAGTCCCGCTCTGCGACTCCGATCTAAATGGCGACGATTTCCAGATGAGGATAAAAAATCTCGAGCGGTCTCGGCGGACACGCTTTACCGGTGCGAGAGTTGTGGCTGTTACGGCCTCGCCGCCGAATTCGAGAGTCCGATATCGTGCAGTCCGGCTTGTACGGAAGTCATAGAAGCCAAGAAGCAGCACATGATGCGAAAGGAAAGGGAGCTCAAGTGAGTCGAGCGAGTCCAACGCGAATCGCGTATCGCGTCTTATTAATTTCGCTGGGAAAGCCATTAATTCTATCCTTCGTTTCAGCAGAGATTTGCGCGCGAAGCGAAAGCGAAAGAGATTGCTGCAGGAGCAGCAGCAGTCGAAGGACAGCGACGAAAAGACTGAGGAAAAATCCCCGGAGAAGCCGAAGTCGGAAACGGACGAGGATACTAAAGACACGATAAGCGCGATTGACGAGGAGAGTCAAAGCGAACCTTTGCTGGAGTCGAATAAGGTGAGAATGGAATTTAAGTAGAATCGAAGAATACGAAATAAAAATTTGTAAATATGTGAATTTAATTTAATCTCGCCGATGATTCCAGTATCCTTGGCAAACTGGGAAACTCGGATTCTCGTGGGCGAAATATCTCGAGCATTGCAAAGCGAAAGCGGCGCCGGTGAAATTGTTCAAGGATCCGTTTCCCTACAGCAAAAATTTGTTCAAAGTGGGACAGAAGTTGGAGGGAATAGATCCGGAGCATCCGTCGCGCTACTGCGTTCTCACTGTTGTGGAAATAGTCGGTAAGTATCGTCGACAGAACACGATGAAAAAAAATGACATATATCGAGCATTCTTGTCTAATCACAATTATCTCCCGAAGGCTATCGATTGCGTCTGCACTTCGACGGTTACCCCGAGAACTACGATTTTTGGGTTAACGCCGACAGCATGGACATTTTTTACGTCGGTTTCGCGGAGAAGAACGGTCACCGATTGGATCCGCCGAAGGGCTACGTCGCCAGTAATTTTAACTGGAACGCTTATCTGAAAATTTGCAAAGCGAACGCAGCGCCGAAAACTTTATTCGCTAACAAAAATGTGAGGATCCCTATACAATACATATTCTTTTTTTTTATAATTGGCATTGCAATTTATGATAATTAATGAGTCGGCAGAAATTTTTTCATTGGCTCAAAGAATTAATTGGCAGAGCAATTTGCGGCAGTCAATTTTATTGACCCACACAGATTACCCAGGCAAATAATTTTTCCCTCGTCACTTATTTTCGCAGACGGTTTTTCCAACTGGTTTTCGCGTTGGAATGAAGCTCGAAGCTGTGGACAGGAAACATTCATCGCTCGTTTGCGTCGCTAGCATAGCCGGACTCATGGATTCGCGGATATTGGTGCATTTCGACTCTTGGGACGAGGTTTACGACTATTGGGCGGACGCTAGCTCGCCTTACATTCATCCGGTTGGCTGGTGTCATCACAACGGCCACAGCCTTACGCCGCCCAACAGTAAGTCGACAATTTTCGCAACTTTCTCTACCCTTTTTTATCGCCTGTTTCCTTTTCGCTATTTTTTATGCTTTATTTTTCTTGTCCCTTTGGGAATTTAATCCCAGGATGAAACAAATCTGTCTCTCTTTCTCTCTATTTGTCTATCTATCTCTACTGCTTCACAGTGGATGGACGTTTGTTTTTCACAAAGAAACTTACCACACGTTTTTAGATTACAAAGACCCGAAATCGTTCACGTGGGACGCGTATCTTCGAGAAACACGATCGGGCGCGGCGCCCGCGAGGGCATTCAAGCAGCGACCGCCGTGCGGCTTTAAACGTGGCATGAAGCTCGAGGTCGTCGACAAGAGAATTCCCCAGCTCATTCGCGTCGCGACCGTCGAAGACGTCAAGGATCACATGTGCGTAAAGCAATCGCTGCCGATCGACACTCATTTGTGATCGAACCAACGAGACACTTTGTCCTCTATTTCTTAATCAATTAAACCAAAGATAGACGAAAAATGTATCGATTTTGTTGCAGGCTCAAGATACGATTCGATGGGTGGCCCGAAAATCACGCTTATTGGGTGGACGATGACTCTACAGACATTCATCCGATGGGTTGGTGCTTAAAAACGGGGCATCCGCTGGAACCTCCTCTGAGTAAGTTGGATTTTTTGTTATTGCATAAAAATATAAATAAACAAGTAAAAAAATTAAATTGGAACCAATAAGATGAATGGAAAAAAAGTTATCTTCTCATTTTTCGAATTAATGGAATCAAAGTTAAAAATATAAATAAAAAAGTAAAACATTAAATTGGTGCCAATAAGATGAATAAAAAAAACAGTAATCTTCTCTTTTTTCGAATTAATGGAATCAAAGTTAAAAATATAAATAAAAAAGTAAAACATTAAATTTGTGCCAATAAGATGAATGGAAAAAAAGTTACCTTCTCTTTTTTCGAATTAATGGAATCAAAGTTAAAGACAAATAAATCTCGATTAACGATGGAAAAAATTTTTGAAACGTCCTTCGCAGCTCCGGAAAGCGCAGCCGAGCGTTCGGAGTGCGGAAGCTACGGCTGCCGCGGAATCGGCCACGTGAAGGGCCCGAAATTCGCGACCCACAACTCAGCCTCAGGTTGCCCGTATTCCCTCCAAAATTTGCTCAAAGTCCGCCTGCTCTCGGACCGTCTGAACGTCCTCAAGCACGAGTCTTGCGAGTTCGACGAGGAGTCGCCGACGGAGAAACAAAAGAGCGACAGGCCCGAGAGACTGAGGATGGACAAGTCGGAGGGGAAAATCGAGCGAGCGGAGAAGACCGACAAATTCGCGTTCATCGAGGAGCGTTTCATCAAGACGGAAAAGGACGTGAAGCAGGAAGAAGCCGAGCTGTCCGATCGAAACGAACGATCAGAAGCGTCGGAAAGGTTAGTAATCGTTCATTATTACACCAGAACCTCAAACACCTCCATTATTCCCGCGACTGCGGTGACTCAATCAACGATTTAGTATCTAATCTGAGCGTCGGTCTAAAACTCTGATAATTTCGACAGGTCGAGCAAATCGAGACATCATCACAGCGACGGCCAAACGGACGATGACGAGATTTCGAGAAAACGAAAGAAAAGGTTTGTCCACCGAAATTTTCCCTCAAATTATTCGTTGCTGACCGAATTCAGAGTTGAATTCTTGTCTTTGATTTTCTGCGCATTAAATCATTGCAATGGAAGTGCTGCGATATTTATGCGATCAGAACCATAATTACGTCCCTGACTCGATATCTCGAAGCGTGTATAAAGTCGATGAAAACGGCGACTGTTGCATTTTTTCTCGAGCCAACGAGTCGCGCGCGAGTCGCGCGGATATCAGAGAGAATACAGAGGAGCGCGAGCGCATTGCGCGTGTGTTGGCTCTCGGCGCGTCCTACATCTAAAAATAAATTATTTCAGGCGGCAAACGTCGGAGGAGCATCAGTTCTCGTTGTCAAACTCGGGTTACGGGGATCCGACGCTAGGATCCGTGCCGTACGCTATAAGCATGCCCGACAAGCAATTGCGCACGGAGATCTATCAGTCGGTCTACAATCCCGGCTACAATCCGCTCCCGGACGCGCCGCACATATGGGCGAAGCACAGCAACGCTCTGAATCGCGTCGTCGCCCGTCAACACACGAATCCGCGACGATGGTCCAACGAGGAGGTCATCAAGTTCATACAGAGCGTCCCGAATTGCAAGGAAATCGGAAGCATGTTTAGAAAACACGTAAGTATGAATATTTAATTAATATGTATATTTGTGTCAAAAACCTTTCACAAATTTCTAAGTTCTTAGCCTCTTACAACAATTAGATGTTTCTGTGAGATCGCATTTAGCTGTACATATAACTTATACCTTTTATATCGATAAACTTAAAACCTTATATATATTAACACAGATTTTTGGTTAGTGATAATGTTTTACGGCAGAAAACGGTATTGATAAACAAGTATTGCATCTAATCAGTCGCAAAGTATAAAGGATCGGTCCTTACAGCTATTTTGGTATATCTTTTTTATTTTTTCGCAGATAATAAGAATATTTATTTAAATACATTTTTTTTCTTTTAAACGCAATTCATTTAATGATTATCACTGATAAAAATAATAATAATTTATTTAAGTAGTAAGAAGACGTTGGAATGCTCCGATAAAAAAATGCTCATAAATATTTAACACAGTTGTAATTAATCGATGGAATGGAAAGGAAAGAGAAAAAAAATATAAATTGTACGTATTTGCAGAGTATCGACGGCGAAGCGTTTCTGATGCTGACGCAAGAGGATCTGGTGTCGCTTCTGGGTCTGCGTCTGGGGCCGGCGATAAAGTTGTACAACAGCATAGTTCTCCTCCGTCGACGTGCCACATGAGTAGGAGCCTCGTCGTCCGACGAACGATCGTTTTCCCTGATCGCGAAGAACTCGAAGCCGGGCAGCTAATAGAAGACGCGGGGCTTCGAAATTTTCGATATATATAATTTATTTATATATATCTAATTTTTCCAAAACGTCGGCCGGCAATTTAACTACGCGTTATCGTCGAGATCCTTTGACTAATTTATTTTCCTCTCGATCGATGCTCGATCATAAGACGATCGACGGTCGGTAAAGCAAACCGCGACTGAATCCACCGAAAGACGATCTCAACGAAGTTGAAGCTGCTTAGCACTGATTTCATTTGACGCCGAGTGATGAATTTTTTTAAAAGATTTTTCAAAGAAGCAAATTTTTTGTTCTAATGAATTTTCGCTCGGTAAAATGTAACCTTGAAAATTCAGTCTTATTGTGGCTGCGGGAATTTTTTTTTCTCTTGGATTGCAACTGACTTCGCGTAAATCGGATTACGGTTACCGATCGGTCACATCGGCTTTATTGTTCATCCGCAATCGCGTTGATATCCTTCGTTCTCGTCGCGCTCTCCGCCGATTCGAACCTGTACAAATGTATATAGATGCATATGCCTATATATATATATATAAACTACTGACGTCTACTATATATATATAAATATATGTGCACGTTATTTAATTATCACTTAAGTAAATCGTAATAATGGCAATGTACTGAATGTTATATACACGCAAAATCCTATGTATACTAGTAACGATAATGAGACCTATGCTTTAACACTGGACACGAATAAGTATATGTTTAATTATTTTCAACGATTACACTCGTGTTTTATTCGTAAAATCGTTATATTTTCACTCACCGAAATTCCATCTATTTATGAATTTCCTATCCTTTCTCTCCTTCCTATTTCAGGAATTTTATTCAATTTTTCATATTAATCGTTTTCGGTACCTGAAAGTCAGGAAAATATCAGAGTGCGAGAGAGAAGTTGCCGCAAAAATCGACTGAGTGCGAGAGGGACAGCAATACAGGAATTGTGGGAGTGTGAGAGAGACAACACTATCCAAGTCGAGACAACACGTTCCAAATCTTGGAAGGAGTGAAAACTAAATCTTGGGTGAATCTGTGTCAGAATGTCTTCGAGGGTAAGGTAAGGAACTCATGATTTTTTATTAACTACGATTAAAGCATCTAATAGAAAATTATTTGATTATTAATCACATTATTTTTTTTTTATAATAGGGCAAGCATAGAAAAATGATAAATCACCCTAATAATAACAATAACAATAAAAATCCGGCCGTTACAATAGTATTAATAATTAATTAATTAATAATATTAATAATAGTGATAATAATAATATTATATTTTTTTATTTTTTTTTTTTGTTTTTTTAGCCTAAATGGCTCGTTCCACGGAGGGGACCTGTACCACTCTCTTCTAATAATATTATATATCGACAGTTTTGATGTTCGGTGCCATAAGCTCCTCCCGATTTTTCGGCTGCTCCCGCCCGCTGCTCCTCCCAGAAGCGCTCCACACAGAAATCGTAGAGTTTCGGCGCGAACGCGCGATACCGGTGCTATATATACCGGGGAACCGTCACCCCCACCACCGCCGCTACCGCCACTTCGCCGCTCGGCGGTCCGAGCGCTACGGGGCGCGCGATGTTTACACTGTAGCCACGGCGACGGGTCCCCCATGTGTTCAGTCGGTTGTCCGTTGCGCGCCGAGCAGGTCACGAGTCTGCGTGCTGCTGCTGCGCCGCGCGTCATTCGTAAGCGCTCGCGATCTCTCGTCAGTCGTGTCGTTCGATCGCGTCGCGCATTTGACAAGTGACAAATCGATCGTTAGTCAGTCATCGCGACTCTCGGTGACTTTGGTGATACAACCGAGCGGAAGCGTCGAGTGTTGTTTAGGATTCAAAGTTTACTTCCGGCGTGCGGACCGGCGACTCTCGCTCGTGTCAAAACATTGGAAATCGGCGGGAATCCGGTCGAAGCCGCGACATCCGCGCGAAGTGACGAACGAGTGACAAGCAGGGATTATCGACGATTTGGCTTGTGTCCTGCGTTTAGCGATCGTCGGAGTGTGAAGTGCGCGACGTGTCGAAGATCGCGCGCGAAAAATTACCGGCGCGACGTTCCGAGTGAGTGTCAGTCTTTGCTGTTGTTTACGCGCGAGCCGTTGCAATTATTTACTTCCGGTTCGGCTTGCGCAAAACATCGTCGCGTAATATCTAAGAACGCAAACTGTGATGTCTCAGTAAAAAATCGCGAAACCGTCGCCAGTGTCGCGATCGACCCGAGATTACCCGAAGCACCCCCGAAAACTCGCGAGTGCGGTGCGCGAGCTTTCGGCGACGATTCTCATTGGCCAGCGCAGGCGCAGTGCGCGAATTTTCCGCATTTACTAATATCTAAGAACGCAAACTGTGATATCCCAGTAGTGAAAAATCGCAAAACGCTCGCCAGTGTCGCGATTGGCCCGAGATTACCCGAAGCACCCCCGGAAACTCGCGAGTGCGGTGCGCGAGCTTTCGGCGACGATTCTCATTGGTCAGCGCAGGCGCAGTGCGCGAATTTTCCGCATTTAGCGCCGAAGTTCGGTTGTGTTGCGCACGACGTGCGGTTGGCCGTCGCAGCTGGCGCGTCCCGCGCCGTGTCCGGGTTTTTGTCGGGCGCACGCGGGCCGAGCCGGGACTCCGCGAATCCGCGTCGGTGCTGAGCGGTTATGAGCGCGGCGCTCGTTCCGTCGGCGAAGCGCAACGACGATGTCGAGTGGTTCGCGCTGACGCGCGACTCGGACGATCGGGCCGAGCGCGGAAAGTTCGAGAAGAAGAAGTTCGTGGGTCTGCATTTTGGGGCCCCGGGCGAGGCACGAGTTCCGGTCGCCGGCGCCGGTGCCGGGGCTCCCGCCCCCGCAGCCCCTAATCATCTTCACCACCATCAGCAGCAGCAGCATCGGCAGCATCAGTATCAGCATCACCTCGCGGCCGGCGCCGCCAACCCCAAAATGCCCCGGGCGCTGCCGACACGACGCGGACTGCAGGCACTCGCCCTCGTAATCGCCACCGCTTACGCCACCATTTTAATCTACCAGGCGGTTGCGCCGCGACAGGTGAGGATGACCGTTTTTTTTTGTGATGTGCACTTTTGTTTTGGCTTGTGGATGTCACGCGCATGCGCTGTGTTTGTATTTTTTTTTGGTAGTTAGGCTTTTGCAACGGTCGCGCGCATGCGCTTTGTTTTTGTGTGTTTTTTTTTGGGTAATAGGGGGAATGGCTGTGCGCATGCGCTTTGATTGTGTGTGTTTTTGGGTTAATGTTGGAATCGTGCGCATGCGCTTTGATTGGGAATTTTTTCTGTGGGTTTTGATAGGAAGGGCCTTGCGATTTTGGCGAAAAAAAAAATTTTCGATTTAACGAACTTTTAAAACCCTATCCGATGGAAAATTTTCCGCTGATTCCAAATATGACCGGTTTTTGCCCGAAAAATGAAAAATTTGAGGAGAAAAATGCGAAAAACGATTTTTCACTTTTTCCCAATTTTGGGACTTTACTAAAATCGGTGTAATTTTTCTTTGGATCGATGTAATCGGGATTTTCTTTTTGCATTCGAAAGAAGACTTTTCAATGAAGAGATTCACGCCAGGCGGAATGCGATATCTCGATTTTTCGATTTTTTGCGGATTTTTAAAGTTGGCCCTTAAAAATCGCAAATTTTTTGAAGGGGTACCCCTTGCCGTTTTTTTGGCGAAAAAAAAAATTTTCGATTTAACGAAGTTTTAAAACCCTATCCGATGGGAAATTTCCCGCTGATTCCAAATATGACCGGTTTTTGTCCGAAAAATAAGAAATTTCAGGCGAAAAACGCGAAAAACGATTTTTTACTTTTTCCCAATTTTGGCACTTTACTAAAATCGGTGTAATTTTTTTTTGGATCAATATAATCGGGATTTTCTTTTTGCATTCGAAAGAAGACTTTTCAATGAAGAGATTCACGCCAGGCGGAACGCGATATCTCGATTTTTCGATTTTCTGCAGATTTTTAAAGTTGATCCTCAAAAATCACAAATTTTTAGAAGGGGTACCCCTTGCGTTTTTTGCGAAAAACAGCGAAAAAAAAATTTTCGATTTCGCAAAGTTTAAAAACCCTATCCGATGGGAAATTTCCCGCTGATTCCAAAAACGACAGGTATTTGCCCGAAAAATCGAAAATTCGAGGAGAAAAACTCGAAAAACGATGTTTTTTCTGCTAAATTTCCAAATGAGTGTAAAGAACCGCCATTTTTTCGAATATTAAAGACTCAGTGGTTTATATCGCAAAAGTTTTAATGAAAAATCTATTTCTCGTTAATCGACAGTGGCCCGAGGATGCTCTGGTGGACGTGAATAGCGCGAGTGTCGTGATCGAAGTGCCGGCGGCGCGGAGGACGATGACGACCGAGGAGATCGCGGTTACGCCGCCGGTCGCGACCGCCACGATGGCGCCTTTTTCCACCGATCTCGACGACGTCTTCATCAGCGTCAAGACCACCAGGCACTATCATCGATCCCGTCTACCGGCGATAATCGACACGTGGTTTCAATTCGCCAAGGATCAGGTCCGTACCGAATCAATCTTGTCGATGTTACGCTCGTTATTCTGGTGCATTTAATCTTAGCCTTTTCAATCCAACAGATCTTTCGACGATTTAATTTTCACCCTCTAGAAAAAAAAAAAAAAAAAAAAAAAAAAAAAAAAAAAAAAAAAAAAAAAAAAACACCAGAGTGCCGTAATTATTAATGATTCCGAATTAGAAAAAAGAAATTGCCTAAAAAATGAAGGAAACAGAAATAGAGGACTGAAAATAAGCAATACTTTTTTTTTTAATTAATGTTTAAAAACATTTTCAACTGCTCCTTGTGCAAAATAATGATGTGAATTTAATTTAGGGAAGCTGTGTCCGAATATTAACGAATTCCCATTATCTCCAATCTTTGCCACGACAATTAACGCAGCATAAGCCGCAGCTTTGTTCGACAGATTCATCGAGAGCGGCGGGAAACACGTGGCCGCCAGTCTCCCATGTCTTCGGCGACGACGAGACTTTTCCGCGACGTCTGACGCGATTCCACGGCTGCTTCTGCTGCTGCTGGATGGGAAAACGTTCTCGCCTCGGTCCTCGGCTCGACTGTGGGAACGCGATATTCATCCGGGGCAATCGGTGTCTTCTTCTTTGGGCGGATTTTGCTCGCACCGCATTCGAGATCAGCTGGAATCTTCTGCCTCCTTTTTTCCTCCTTCGCTCGTTCACTTTGAACGAGCAAATCAAACCAACGACGAAGTTTTCGGAGCGAAACCATTTTTTTGCAAAGCAAAACTTGTCGACTATTTTTTATTTCAACACGCAAAAATTGTGGGCACGATTTTTATTTACTCGCTCTCCGAACGTCGAAGGACAAGTGCGGAACTTCTCTTTCTGCGTTCTCTTCTCGCGCGGCGCGTTCGAGAAACCTGCCGATATTATCGCAGCCGCGGCTAATTGCGTGCATTGTGTGCGCCTCCCTGTTTTCTCTCGATCTCTGTTCCGTGTGCATATATATAGTACATACATACATACATACATGCATAATGTGTATATGTATATACACACAAGGCATCGTTGAAACCGTCTTCCACGGTGCATAACGCTCGCCAGATTCTCTGAGTCTTCCCGGAATCGCAGCGAATCTTCGAGCCTTCCTTCTTCTCTCTCTTTCTCTACTCAAGATTTTCCACCTTTTAGCTCTTAGAGTGATATCAGCCCTAAAATAGCAGGAAATCTTTACTCTTATCAAACTTGTTTCTGCAGTTATTATCAGCTTCGGTTCTTATCAGCTGGAATTTAAAATAATTCAAATGCACCTGTTGCATCTTTTTATTCATAAATTGATTTATTCGATTTTTTTCTCGTTACCAAAGAGTTGATTTTTTATTATTTTTTTTTAGCGCCAGGAAATCTTTGCTCCTCTTTACTCTTTACTTTATCTTTAATTTTGTACTCTTATTAACATTGTTTTGGTTTTATTATTAGCTGGAATTCAAAATAATTCAAATGCACCTTTTTTGGTGCATCTTTTTATTCATAAATTGACTTATGGGATTTTTTTCTCGTCACAAACGAGTTGATTTTTTTAATGTGTTTGTACAATGCTGACGCCGCATTTAATTTTTCTAAATTCCCGAATCGCTGTTCCCCTCCATTTTAACGAGGCGAACGATCGAAGCGGGGAGAATCCGACAGACAATAAAAGTGGGATCCCTCGTCGATTCGGGCCGCCGTTGGATTCTCGTGGGAAGATCTCACGGCGCGACCTTCGACCCGGGCGACCTGGAACGCTTTAACCGGCGCAGAGAGCAACAACGGCCAACAAACACAGAGAGCTAATCCCGAACTCTCCTTTTCGTTCGGTTTCGTTCGTCGGTCGCTCTTGAACCGATAATTAAGCAACGCCGGGTCGCCGGCGCTCGACGGATGGGAGAAGCACTGCGAACCGGCCGCTTTATCGCCGACCCTCGATTGCGGCCGCTTTTTCCCATCGCCACTCGCGCGAATCCGCAAAAGCTCCCATTTTTCGCACCATTACTCCTCTCTCATTATTCTCGCCTCTCGAGCTTTGCTTTCAACTCGTTAACGAGACTTTTTCTCACTGTCAGCAACAGTGAAAAAATTTCATACATTTACATTGAATAGCATTGATTAATTAACTAGCGAAATAAAAATAGGAAACAATTGTAACGAGGTTGGAATATTATTTATTGGTCTCGTTAGTCATTTATCTGCGTTAAGTGCAGCGAAAAAAAAATAAAAAAAAATACAATGAAAATTCCCGGGAGATAAAAATGTGAATACCAAATAACTAATAATGAGTCATATTTCTGCGGGTTAATTTTGTTCAGCTAATTCTCGACATAATATCTAAGCTGCGTTATGAGCCGAAACGATATGAGGAAAAAATGCAAAAAAAAAGGTGCAGTACCGATTTCAAGCGGCCGCCGCCGTCAATACCCGCGATTCGACCGGTTTTCGATAATCAATTCCGCGCGGTCGGGCACACCGAGGCGCACCGGCGTTCGCGGAGTGATTAAAAGTCGAATGGTTTCTAATCTCGCGACTGGATCTCCGGGGGGCCGGTTGAAAGTCGGTTGCAGCGCGCGGAGCGTAGGATGCAAGCGCCGATATACAGAGTGAAGTGCGAGCGAGAGGGCAAGGTCGAGGCAACCGAGAATATAATATACACGTGGCGCACGTACAACGTGAACAGGAGCGAGAATGGGCGTAAAAGATTTGCACAAAGAAAGCGAGAAACAAAAATAACAAAAATAACAAAATCTATTGAAACAGAAAAAAAATAATAAAAATTAACAAAAGAAATTCGTATTCATATTCGATGAAAAATATATACATTGAGAAAAAAGGAAAACAAAAAATCGTTTCAAAAGGAATTTAGAAAAAAAGATAAAAATTTAAAAAAAGGAATTCGTATTCATATTCGCAGAAAAATATATATATTGTGAAAAAAAGAAAATAAAAAAATCGATTGAAAAGGAATTTTTTAAAAAGATAAAAATGAACAGAAGAAATTCGTATTCATATTCGAAGAAAAATATATATTGAGAAAAAAAAAATTATAAAAAAATGAGGCAGAAGCAAAGAACCATTCAAATTTCGCTGCCGAGTTGCTCTCTCTTCGCCACAAACGCAAATTGAACGTAGGTGAGCGAAGAGGTCGCGAATTTTTTTTTTTCTTTTTATTGTTTTTATTATTATTAGCGGCGTCGCGCACCGTCGCTAATACCGCGTTTTAATAATCCGCTCCAGCGGCGGGGAACGTCCGACACAGCACCGGTAGCGCGACCGCTGCTTTGCCTTTACGACGACACGCTCGATCGGGGCCAACGAGGAAACGCACCGGCTCGCGCGAGGCTCATATATTACCGGCTTTCCGTCGCGTCTCTCCTCTCGAGTGTTAACGGCCTCTAATAGCTTCCTCCTGCATCGGCGGAATCGCTACTGTGATTTTTTTTTTATGGGTTTGAGAGAAAATAATAACCAAAGGCTCGAGAGCCGAAGTCGCGAATAATTTCAGATTTCTCGTAGATTAATATTGGAATTATTATTTTTTTATGGTTGCATTTGCAAAAATTTAATTAATTTTTTTTTTATTTAAATCACCAGATTTTTTTGTATTGGCTAAAGTTTTGCTCATTTAGTGACGATTTCTTTAATGTTTTATTATATCAAAATTTTGGAGTCGTGGAAAAATTCGTAGAGTCATCGTTTTCAATCGGGTTTGTTGGATCGAAAATAAAACGTTCGCCCCGTTCAATCGTTTGGGTTCGCAGCGTGGGCAGAATACGAAAACAAAACGTAAGAACGCGGCTCGAACTGTCAAACGCGCGTCTCTCCATTCACGCGGCTCGTCTCTATTATACTCCGAGTGACTCCGGCGAACCCCAATTTGGTGCCGGGCCATCCCTTTGTTACCCTCGATACTGCACCGACCGACGAGAAAATAATTGGCCAATTGGGTCGTACGTTCGGCGGGCTGCAATTTCTCGGCTCGTGAAACCCTCCAACTTTCCGATCATTGGCAACAACGATTTTTTTGCTCCCCTCAAACTTTTCTGGTCTTTTCCTTTTTTTACGAATGGATCTGTGTCTTCTGATGACGCAGCTCGACGTAATTTTTCAATATTTTTACTGTCAAACAAACAGTTGAAAATAATTCCACCCTCTTATCGCGCAATCCGATCCAAATAGTCGTTGGTGCACATCGAGTTACCAATCGAGAGACTGAAATATTACACCGAAGGGCAAAAGAGAGATATTTGTCATTCACTTATCGCGGACTTAAGTGCCTACGAGATAAGCGTCTCTTACGCACTTCCATTCACTCGATCCATTCGATCGGATTTGTTATGCAGAATTTTATCAGCAAAAAAAAACCCATAAAATCGCATATTTTAAGACCCGATCCATATCGGTTACCTCTCAATTCTACCAATTTATTCGGAAGCCACGTCACAAAACATTCGTCACATTGCCGGGAACAAAATGACCACACCGCAAATTAACGTCCCCATTTTTCTCAATCATCCCTGAAATTAAAATACTCGTTTACCAAAAATTAGCGCTAATTTACTCTCATTTTGCAGGAAAAAAAATGCCCGTCGGGTTTCAACGACGAAAATAGAGTCACGTGACGCTCGATTAGAAGTCGCCGCGGGATTAAGTGCGGCGTGGACGTGTTTAATCCGAGAACGAGACAATTCGCAGTCGTCGGAGAGGGCGAAACGTCGACGACGGAGACGGCGACGACAATGACTGCGAGGACGGCGATTAAATACAATAATGTCAATGTAACGCGAGACACCGACCGACGAATGTGTCCACAACCGCTGACGTCACTCGCCCGTCTCCTCGGGTTCCTCGCTCGTTTTAGTCAGGCGCCCTCGTTAGCGGATTAGTTTTCTTTTCTACGAACGCTGATGACGAGTCCGCTGCGCTTCTCCGCTTCATTCATATTTCTCTCTCGCTTTCAATCTTCACTCGTTTGCTTCGTTTTGCATTCTGAGTCTTGTGTACAAAGCGATAGTCACACTGCGAGATACTCCACCGAATCTACCGTTAAAAAAAAATTCTCAAAATTAATGTACGACGTGCAAATTTTTTTCTCTGCGGACTCTGTTTTTAATTCTGTAGCAAAATTAATGCAACGACGTACTAAGTTTTTTTTTCTCTGCGGACTCTGTTTTTAATTCTGCAGCAAAATTAATGTACGAAAAAAAAAATTCTGCTACTGCGTTTTAAATTCTGTATAAATTCTATAATTTGGAAAATGGAGATAATTGTACATCACTTTTGTGACGCGTTTTTGTGTCGAATATCAATTTCAAATTTCGCATAATTTTTGGTACATTCAATTTGGAGTCCGCAGAGTCAGGCGAAAAAAATGCGCTTCCTGCTGAGCGTTAATTCGCGTAGAATGTTTTTTTTTTCCACGAGCTCGTTGAGTTGTTGCGCATCTCTTTATTGGCCCGCCGGAAGCCACCGTTTCGCGGCAACGAAAAAACGCCTCCTTCCTGTCGCTGCTTTCTTCGCGCACGCAAAAACGTCTCTTTAGTCTTGTAAATATCCGCTGGCCCCGGGGATACTCGGTCGAATGTGTCGAGTCCCCCGCCGCCGGGTGTGTAATCGCGCGGCTTTGCCGGACGGTGAATGCGAGAAGCGCAGATGAGACGGAAGAAGGAGATTAATGAGAATGGAAAGAAGACACTGGGAGGATCAAAACTCTTCTTCCGCTCGATGGGCGAATGCATCTCCGGCTGTAGATTTTTTTTAATCGTCACAATCAATATTCTTTTATCGACACTTTCATTATTCTTTATTTTTTTTTTCTTATATTCAAATAGAATTTTTATTTTAAAAAATTCTAAATTAACGATAGGAGAAAATTATGTTTGAAGGATATTAATGAGAATGGAAAGAAGACACTGAGAGGATCAAAACTCTTCTTCCGCTCGATGGGCGAATCTCCGGCTGTAGATTTTTTTAATTGTCACAATCAATATTTTTTTATCAACACTTTTATTATTCTTTATTTATATATTTTTTTGCATTGTATTCAAATAGAAATCTTATTTTTTAAAATTCTAAATTATTTTGTGACGACAGAAGAAAATTGTGTTTGGTCGATAATCGACTTGTGAACAGCGACGAATTCTGAGCGGCGGCCCCCAACTCACTCAACCGACTCTTGTGACTCTCACGACCGGTAGATCGCGGTGCCCTAAAGGGAACTACTCGGCGACTCGACGAAAGACGCGCGGCGTCTAACTACGCGCACAGAGTCACCGGGGGAACTAAAAATAGGCTCACTCAAGTAGCATGTGTCGTGCGCTTTGCTCGTACGCGTCGCGTTAACGCGCAACGATAAACCAGATGCCGTAACTCAGTCAAGGCAGGCAGGAGGGGGGGCTTGAGGCAAAAGGGAAAACATGAAGTGCAGTTCGGACGTGATTTATCGTGAAAATGATATAGACGAGAATGAGGAAGTGAAGCAAGTGGAAAAAAGAACGCAGAACGCCTAATATATTTCTTGGTCGTTATTCTTCAATCAAATTTTTTCCCTTCATGGGAATTTTTTTTTCTCCCGCCACAATTTTTTTTTTAATTAAAAATCATTCTTTACAAATCGCAATTGATATTATTTGCTTCTTCGTAGAATCTGCTTTATTTTTTTTAAGTGTAACCAATTTAAAAAAAGTCTATAAGTCATATAAAAAAAATTGTAAAAAGAGTCTACGAATCAAATCGCAATTGATATTATTTGCTTCCTCGTAGAAGCTGTTTTATTTTTTTCAAGTGTAACCAATTTTTAAAAAGTCTATAAATCATGTAAAAAAAAATTGTAAAAGGGTCTACGGAGCCCCCGAGAAAATGAAAGAGCTGAGAGTAACGAGAGAAAGCGAAGGAGCAGCAGCAGTGCATTTGCGAGGGCGTGGACCGCGTCTCGCGCGGCAGGCGATTTACGATCGCCGTTGTAACTGCGATATCGGCTCTCGGTGTGTGTGTGCGAGACGCCGATCGTGACGCGCACGGTACTCGGTGCGTGCGTGTTGTTTGCACGGATTGTTCGGCCGTAAACAATCGATCGGCTACGTGCGGTAATGCGAGTGGCGAGAACGACGCACGAGAATGCGATACCGTATGCTCTCCGCAGAAATGAGCCGCTCTCGGCCACTTGGCGCCGTTCGCCGATCGCACCGGACCGTTCGGACTCGAAGGCTGCTGAATGAGCGAGACGCGCGTGTTCTGAACGAGAAATTTAGAGGCAATTTCGAACGCCGACTGTAACTGTATCGTCCGCAGCAGTCTAACGAACGCGAAACACATTTTCATCCGTTCGTGGAACGAAAGCTAATTTTATTGTTTTATTTATTTTTTTTTTCTTTTCTTTTTTTTCTTCGCGGAAACCAAATTAATTTTGTGATTTGTCTTTGTGTTTCAGACTTGGTTTTTCACGGACAAGGAGGACGAATATTTTCAGAATCAGACGAGTGAGTTGAAATGAAATATTATTTTTATTAATTTAATTTATGATTACGGATTTTTAATTAAAAATGTTAAAAATAGGATTAGAATGTGATTGGGATTAGAAATCTGTTACCAGAAGTGTTATATTTTTTTTTCTGTGTCAGAATTTCCTGGATTATTATCACTTTTATTGAGCGATAAAAGTCCCGAGTCTTAAGCCTCTGACTCCAAAAACGGACGACGCGTTTCACCCGTCGCAAGGTTCCATATTTTCCACCGCTTCTCGCTCTCCTTTCTCGGTGGTAATATGAATTCTGTGTTCCAGGTGCGAATAACGCGACTCTTCTCAGAGAGTCTAGTGGCAACGGTACAAGGCGTCTAATCGATTCTTCCCTTTAAAATCGTATACACGGAGTGAGCTGCAAGATCCCGGCAATGGATTGCCACATTTAGTCCAGTGAACACGATTTATTCCGTTGCTCTGGCGATTTTTCCGATTTCATTACATTCATCTCCATATTATATTAATTTTTGCAACACTTTAACCACATTTTTTTGAAGCTGTTGGAAATATCGCTAAAATCGGCAGAATTTATATTAATTTTTGCGACACTTGAATCACATTTTTTAGAGCTGTTGGAAAAATCGCTAAAATCAGCAGAATAAATTCGAGTTCGCTGCAGTAAATTTGACGATCTTCGCTGAATTCTCGGTCCACGTGTAACGGACGAAGCGGATTGGTGTCTCCTCGGAAGGGAAAGAAGACGACGACCCAGCGTGTTACAATAACACACGGAAACGCGGGTTAACGATCGCGCTCTCGTTCGCGGGACGGCCAAACGATCTCGTCCCTCTGGCGTTGGGACCGAAACACCGGAGCGCCCGCGGAGCCGACATCGAGCTCTCCGACTCGACTCCGCGTGACGTTTACGCGCGGTGGCCGGTCGACCGGTGGCTCGTCAATCATCGGCGAAAATTTAACTCATCGACCGGCGGGAGCTGCGCTGCAGCGCCAAATGAGCATACACGCTCCAGGGCCTCGGGACTCGGCCGACTTTTTGCTCCTCTCGCTCTCCTTTCGCCGCTAATTAATGGTTCGAGGCTTTCCGCTTCCGATATCGGAGTCCTTTTTCTCGCCTTTCAACCATTGGCGCTGTGGAAATATTCTCAGTCATGATTCTTACTTCTGTTACTAGAGTAAAAATGTAAAAAAAAATTTCTTGGGTTTACAGTACATAAAAAAATTACACAGAGTCAAAATAAGAAACTTAAAAAAAATTACTCAAAATCTTAGTCAATCTTATTAAATATTAAATGCCTCGAAAAATCTACTATAACAATTTTTCTGCGCAAATTAAAAAAATTATAGAGTCAAACTTTACCAAAGAATTAATAATAAATAAAGTAAAATGAAGCAGTGCATAAAGTGACTGAGAGTCGCGTAAAAAAATTGTCTGATATTTCCCGCACATAAAAAAAATTACACAAAGCCAAAATAAGAAACCTACCAAAAATTACACAAAACACAATCTTATTAAATAATAAATGCCTCAAAAAATATATAACAAACTTTCTGCACAGATTGGAAAAAAATTATAGAGTCCAACTTTATCAAAGAATTAATAAGAAATAAAATAAACCAGTGCATAAAGTGACTGAGAGTCGCGAGTAGGAGCAAAGTTTCGTCCTGGCGAACCCTTTGGCCTCGAGTCGCGAGCTTGTCGCGTGTATTGCGGCCGAGTTTGCTCCACGTTTGACCACACCCGAGCCCCGGGCCACGCTCGGCGAACACGTACGAGTCGCTCGCCCGACGACACGACGCTTCGGAGTCTCTGAGAGCGAGAGAGACGGATTCCATACACAGTGCGCGCAATTCCGAGCGTCTCGCTCGGAATATACAGTTACGGAGAGTTCTATTATCTCCGAGTCGGAGACGAGACTTGCGCGCTCGGTAGTATAATGTAGCTCGTGGGGAGAGGGAACGAGAGGGGGGAGGGGGGACCGCGACCGCGCGGAGAAAACCCCCCGAGGTGCAAATGGAGAACATGTCCGGAAAGTAATCTTCAGTCGCGCACGAGCAAATTATAAGTCTACGTGACGTTGCGAAACAATTTGTATTCCCGCTGACTCTGCTATGAGCCTCCGTTGCTTGAGTCTCGCGGCTGATAGAATTCAAGGTTTAATTGAAACGACAACTTTTTCGCGTCTTTGCATCTTCGCTACTCGCGAGTTTCGAGTGTTGCACACGAATTGGCTTCTTGGAGAGTTGAAGGGGGGAAGCAGTTTTAATTAATATGTTACATGGAAATTTCTCAAATAATTCTCGATTTTTTTTTTTGTTAAAAAGTAACTTTAATAAAAATTATTTTTTCATTCAATCATAATAAAAAAATGTTTTGTGACACTTCTACATAAAACTTATTTTTTTATGACTAGTAAAAAAATTAAGAAAGCCATAAAAAATCTTTCGAAATCAAAGTATCTCTTCACGCGAATATTGCCAAAGGCTGAGGGACCATTTATCCCGAGGGACCATTTAACCCCACTAGAAACTCCAATAACCCAAGCCTCGACTCAGAGTCCAGCTTTGCCACGCGAATGTGGCGAAGCTGTTCGAACAGAACCGAGACTCTGGCTCGCGGTCGACGTGATCGAGGCATCGACACATAATTATTCCTGCGGGTCTGTTAACGAACCGGGAGAGGCCCCTGGCCCTCCCCTCCCTGCCGTTAAGGGTTACGGGTTACTCGCGTCGCGTTAACTCGATACTAAAGTGTCCCCCCGGGTTAGGGAGAAAATCCCTCAAGCTCCCCTCTCTCTCTCACCCTTCAACTCTCCTCGCGCTGCGTCACATTGTAGATTAGCCGACCGCGAGGAGCGCTGACACTGATACCGCGAGAGAAGCAGCGGCGCGCGCGTCGAATATTCATTAGGGCCTCGCGTCTCCAGTCGGCCGCCTGTTTACGACGCTATTCGCCTCGCCGCTCGGATCTCCGCACGAAACTCCTATTAAATTTAGTCGAGACACCGAACGAGAGAAATAAAGAGAGAGAGGAGGGAGAGAGGCGTATCGAAAATTTTCATCGCAATTATTGCCACGATCCGCGATGCTATCGTCTTTCGGAGTCGCGCGTGAAGCTTTCACGATTCTTTTTTTTTCCTCGTGTCATTCGCTCCGCGAGGCTCAAATTCCTTGACGATTCCTTATCCACAGAATCTCGACTCTGAGAAAAAAATTCGGATGTATCTGATTTTATGGTTTGAGGGAGAAATGAGGGTCCTCCTTTTTTTTGGAGATTTTTATCCACTTCTGGAATTTTTTGTCGCGGCTATTTTGTTTTAATGACGGTGATGACATTTTTTTCACTTCAGGAGGGTCTCGTTAATTTTGGCCAAGGAATTTTTATTTCGTTTGGTGTTGAATTCATAGGTTGATGAGGATGAGAATAATGTTTTTGTAATCGTAAAAAATAATGTATAGGATCTGCGGCGTCGGAGCGAAAATAACGTCGATCAGAGTTGTTTGAAAAATGCGAACGAAACGATGTTTGCGATCGGTGTTACATGAGAGGGGCCTTGTGGGCCATTATGGGGGACCTAAAGTACCGCGATATTTCGGTGCCCACGCGGACACGCTCGCGTTGTAAAGCCACTTGTATCGTTGCTGCAGCGAAGCGCGCGCCGATCGATGTACGTAATAAGTCGAGGGAGGTTCCTTTCGCGGTTTCGAGGCCTCTGAGACGAGCGGTGAGAGGAAGGCAAACGGCTGGCAAGAATGAAATGGAGAAACAGAGAGAGAAGAATCAGGAGAATAAGGAGAATGAGGAGAGGAGGAGCCATTGTCGAGCTCAGTGAGGGAAGAAGGAGAGGAATGGCTATTGTCCATCTATGATAAGAAGTGAGAAGGAAGAGAGGAGAGAGGAAAAGAAAGGAGAGGAATAACGATTGTCCTGTGAGAAGAAGTGAGAAGGCAAAAGAAGGAGGACGAGAAAGGAGAGCCATTGTCCATCTATGATAAGGAGTGAGAAGGAAGAGAGGAGAGGAGAGAGGAAAAGAAAGGAGAGGAATAACGATTGTCCTGTGAGAAGAAGTGAGAAGGCAACAAAAGGAGGATAGGAATAATGGTAGTCCAGCTTTGAGAGGAACTGAGAAAGAAGAAGGGAAAGAGAGGAGTAAGGCTTGATGAGAGGAAGTGAGAAGAAAGAAGCAAGAATGGAAGGAACAGAGAAAGAGCCAAAAAGAGCGAGAAGAAAATATGGGATTAGAGTGAGCGGAGCTGCCGAAGAGCGAACGTGGGAGGGAGGCGCACGCGAGCCCTCGGGCACCGTCCGACCTCTGACCCGAACACGCGCTGCTCTGCATCGGTTTGCTCCTTCCTCATCTTAGACATACAGATATACACCACCATACGCACGCGTTCTCCTCTCCCTTTCCTCGTCCTCATCCTTCGCCGCTTCTTTTATTATCCTTATCTCTCGTTCGCCTTCGATCTTCACCGCTCCGGGGGCCCTCTCTCACTTCTGTCCAAAACCACCTGCGCCACGAAAATGGAACATAATCTTAGGATCTCTTGGCATTTTTTTTTTTTTATATTGAACTTGGGGGATTTTTTGTTTGCACAGAAGGGGATTATTTTTTATTGCAGAAATCGAATAAAATTTGACACAATGTAATTTTTTTTTGGAATTTATAGTTAAGTCGAATTTATTTTTATTATTATTAGATAATGTTTTAAACATTTTTCTGAATTTTATTGCAGAAAATGAATGAAATTTGACGTAATGTAAATTTTTTGTTATGAATTTATAGTTGAGTCGAATTTATTATTTTTATTATTAGATAATTTTGGTAATATTTTTATCAAATGTTAATTATACGAATTACAGTATTTTGTCGATATTGTCATATCGTTCGTCCCGGTCGTGGATGAAATTATCGTCGGATCAATCTACACGCCCGAAGACCCCGAGAGGGTATCAATGTCCCGGTCTAAGATCACCGGAGTGCGATACTGCGATCCAGAAAACGAGTCCGAATTAATTACGGGCTCTCTCGTCTCGTCGGCAACCGAACGGCCCCTGAGGCCCTCGGTCGCCGCCGTCCCTCCGACGATGCCGATTATTAACCTCTTAATTAATTGGGGCTTCCCCCGTTTTGCTTCCCTTTGCAGACGGCCACATGATCGACACCAAGTGCTCGCCCTCCCACAACCGGCGGGCCCTTTGCTGCAAAATGTCCGTCGAGTTCGACAGGTTCCTCGAGAGCGGCAGAAAGTGAGTTATCATTTATTAATATTATTATTATTACGTATCATCCTAATAAAGGAAAAAAATATCACAAGTCGAGAAAAAAATATTCGAGTAATTCGAAGACTAAAAAAAACCCTAAAAATAAACCCCACGAAAAAAATTCAGCAAAAAAAATCTTGTGCATAATCGAAACTTCGTCCAGCTCGAAAAAAAAGTATCCAGCATAAATAATCGAATTCATAGCATGACGCACGTTCGACTTGCTCGGCGCGTGTGCTCCGAATATTCGCCTTACACGACGCAAGCGGGTCCCTCGTAATATACGCGAATTATTGGTGCACTTCCCTTCTCCCCCTCCTCCCCCCTATCCCTCTCTCCCTTCTCTCTCGTCTCCCCGTTTCCACCGTCGCTGGAAGTGGCACGAATTAACCCGACAAAATTAAAGGAGCCTCGCGTGAGGCCGCGCCATAAACCTCGGACGAGTTTCCAGCGCGTCCAAAGCGCCCAAAGCGCCCAAAGCGCCAAGACAGACAGACAGAAAGAGACAGAAACAGTCCAAAAGAGACAGAGAGACACAAAAAGAAAAAAAAAAAAAAATTCAGTAGTGGGGGATGAGAAAAGCAAGTGGCAACAGAGAAGGAGAGGAACTCCCCCTTCCCCCCTCTCCTCCCCCCTCCCCTGCCTCCTCCCTTCTCCCCACGTGGAGTGAGGAGCGGAAAGCACACGAGGCGACCCCTCGCGAATTTCTTTCTCTCGAATTAAAGCGACGAGCACGCAGCAAGAGCTCCCTCCCCTCTCCCCCCTCCCCCCTCCCCTCTCCCTGCCCACTCAGCGGCGGCTCTCGTTAATTAGAAATTAGCCGGCTAATGAGCGACGAGTACGTCTTCATTGCCAAGCCACTTGCCATTCGCCCTCCGTCCGTCCGTCCGTCCTGTCTGTGTTGCTCTTTTGCCGTCCGGCTGCGCTTTCGTCGCCGTTAAACAGTCGCAGACGGCGCGGAAAGAGACCGGGAGGAGGGGTGAGGGGGGAGGGGAGGAGGGTTACAGAGCTTGGAGGAGGACAAGGACCACATAATGTCGGCTCGTCGGCTCAGTTAAGGGCAACAGGTTGAATCCTGTGCAACTCTTGTATAATGCGCTCCTGGTGGCTTCTCTCAAACCTCTTCCCCCTCTCCCGCTCCCTTCCTCCTCTCCCCTTGCCTCCCTTTTGCCCTCCTTCCTGGGCATACTCTCTGCTGAAACGCCCTCTCCTTCCTCCCCTCTCTCAGTGTCCTCGTTGGCGGTCTCGTTCGTCACGAGGCTTCTCCTCCCCTCACCTCCCCTCTCCTCCACTCCTCTCCTCTCCTCCCCACGACTCTCGTATCTGCTAACGAAGCCTCCCCAACGGCAAAGCGGAATCCTTTGATTTTTATACCCTACAGAGCGTGTTACGCGTCTCCGGTGTTTCCTGCGCTCTTTATTATACGACATTTTATTAGCTCGTATAAATTTTCCCTCCTCGACGGAAGGAGGAGGGGAGGGGAATAACAACAAAATTCCTGTATGGCCTGAAGTTGAGGGGGAGGGGAGACGTTAAACTATCCCTGAGGATTATATCTTCTCGTTAATTATTTATACTGTTAGGGGGAAGCGTTATATATATACCGACACCCCATAGGGATGCCCCCCCCCCCCCCCTCCCCTGCTGCTGTTATGGTTTTCGAGGGTTAGTGAATTGTCTTATGGGACGTTAACGATTATTAGAATTGGTTGCTGGGTATTTGGAATTATTTTTGCTATGGCGAAATATTTTTTATTTCTGGGCAATATTCTAATTACTTTTTTTTAATAAATATAAAAAAAAATTGCCAGTTTAATTGCTGTGAAATTTTTTTAATTACGTGAATTTTAGAGAAATAATAAAATCACGATTTTATTTACCGTTAAATTGTTTTTTATGGTCACTAAGATTGCATAACAATTTAATTTTGCGTCACAGTCGTAAAAATTCTACCGTCTCAAGTCGTAAATTTTATTCGCTGTAAATAATAATGATACAGTCCATAGGCACGAAAAATACGCTTGTGTCGAGATCGATCATTAATATCGCGGCGGACATAATGATTCCGCTGATTATTCGGCTGTCGTCGAGTCTCTCGACGCGTCGTCAATTAACGGACGAGTTATCGTCCGTCCGAGCAGTTAAAAGTCATCGCTGCGGTTGACCGTTGAAATTTCTACGCTATTCATCTCTCTCGTCTCTAGGAAATATCGCGGGTGTCACTGCTATTATTATTATTGTTATTATTCGTGTGGTCGAGGCGCCCGAAGTTGTGACCCGCGTGTTTGTCGAGGCGAACCGTAGACCGAGGAACTCCAGTGGCGAGAATGAAGCGAAAGGCGACCGAAAGTTGAGGCGACTGAGCAAAGCAAAGCAAAGAATCGCCGCAACCGGAGCGACGAAATATTCGGCGTTTTCCCTCTCGAGGCGTCAAAATATTATTTTACCACGAAAAACGGGACGTCCAAGTCTTCCGCGATCGTCGCAGGGTTCTCTCCTCAACAGTCTGGAAATGGCCCCCCTCCCCCCTCCTCCAGAGCCTGGAAATAGCCCCTCTCCCTCTCCTCCAGAGCCTGGAAAAACACCACTAATGGGTCAATATTGCACGCGCGCGTTCCAATTATGATACTTCAACTCGGAATGTTCCGAGAGCTTCAGGTCCTCGAAATATCCTCGCATTTCATACGCCAAGAATTTTTTTTTTTTTTTTCGGGTCGGCAGGAGTATCAAAGTGGCGACGAAATTTGTTTTGGATCTTAGGGCTCTCGGCTTCTGTGTCGGTCGGCAGCCGCTTCGGGCTTCGCGTTTATGGGTAAACAGCCATAAGACGAGGGAGAAAAATTAATGTACCGCGTGGGATATAATCATAATAATAATTTTCCTTGGGTAAATACAGAAGGGCGTGAAATATTTTTTAATGGCTTTTTTAGGCTTTTTTTTTTACTGAGGCTCTTTTGGGTTAAGGGAATAATAATAAAAATGTATAATACAGTGTTTGTCGTCGCTGTTATACCCAACCATTAAATTTGACTCTGTGGATGTTCGAGGAAACTTTTGATTACGCTCGGTGCGTGTGCACAATGCACACGCACCGACTGTGCATTTTGCGGTGGGTCGCGCGCGCTCGACGCGCTCGACTTGTTACGGAAATAAACAGTCGGGAGCGCGCGGGCGACGAGAGATTCTCATGGGAAGTCTCGGTGTGCGACGATGCGTAGTACGCTGGGCGTTCTTGGGTACACTCCGACGCTTTTATTCTGAGCGTCGGGAAATTGGCGGTCTCGAAGTCGTGGGATAGTTGAGATTTTTTTACACGAGTCGACTATAATTAATTTATGCACAGATTAATCATTATTAAAAAAAAAAAATGTTCATAAATATTTTTGTAACACAAAATAACTTTTGCCAAATAAACAATTTCCACAAAATAATTTATCATACAAATTTTTGGTTCACAAAATAAATCTTAATACGAATATTTCACAAAATAAATCTTAATACGAATATTTGTTTCACAAAATAATTCTCTATACAAAGATTTTTCATGAAATAATTTTTCACAAGGAAACCCTTTCTACAAAATAATTCTTCAGCTCTGCAAAAATCATCGAAGATGGTTCGTTCATCAGAGGCCGATGAACGCGCAGGCCATAAAAGGCGCAGCACAAATAGGACGCTTCTCTCGCAGTGACCATCTTGCTCATTCGCCAGAATTTGCTTTTCAACGATTTTTTTTCTCCATTTTTTTTCGTGCCATCGAATGCGCGCTCGGGATTTCCTTTCGCTCGCGCCTGGACTTTTGTGAATTCGCACAAAAGGATTCGCTCGACCATCAGCGTCCCATCCGCTTTATCCCTCGAGTCCTTTGCGGCCAATCAAACATTGCCATGTTCTCTCTCTCTCTCTCTTTTTTCACGTGGCGCGGGGTCCTTGACAGGAGGTGGAATCCTCGCTGAAGCACCGCGATACTATACATATGACCCATCGTAGGGTCCGATATATAATAGTGCACGTTGTGCGGACGCCGCGCGAGATAGAAGAATCCGCGCATGCGCCGCGGATGAAAGGCGAAAATATCTCTCCCGTGCTGCGCATTATTTTGGCGGAGCCTCGGAGCCTCCTTAAGGATATTATGTGACACCCCACTCAACCGGCACGAGAGTCTCTATAGACTCGACTGCCGCCTGCATCATATTTGTCCCGCTTCTTTAGCCTCCTTCGCTTCTCGAAGAATCTCGAGTTTCGAGCGAAATTTCGCTCCGAGAAATTCGAGATTTTCTCCGGCGACGCTTTCGCCAATGGCTCGATACCCTTTTGTTTTTTTTTGCATTCTCTAACAAAAAATAATAACATTTTTTAATTATGAAATGGGATATTTGTTCAGGTTTTTAGCGTCTCATTTCGCCCCGGTCACCATTTAGTTGCAAAATTTGGCAGTAGGGCAGAAAAAAAAATTAGTTTTTTGCGTTTTTCTCCTCGAATTTTTGATTTTTCGGGCAAATGCCTGTCGTTTTTGGAATCAGCGGAAAATTTCCCATCGGATAGGGTTTTTTAACTTTGCGAAATCAAAAATTTTTTTTTCGCCGATTTTCGCTAAAAACGCAAGGGGTACCCCTTCTATAAATTTGCGATTTTTGAGGGTCAACTTTAAAAATCTGCAAAAAATCGAAAAATCGAGATATCGCGTTCCGCTTGGCGGCATTCTCTTCGTTGAAGAGTTTTCTTTCGAATGCAAAAAGAAAATCCCGATTATATTGATCCAAAGAAAAATTACACTGATTTTAGTAAATTGCCAAAATTGGGAAAAAGTGAAAAATCGTTTTTCGCATTTTTCTCCTAAAATTTTTTATTTTTCGGGCAAAAACCGGTCATATTTGGAATCAGCGGGAAATTTCACATCGGATAGGGTTTTTAAACTTCGTTAAATCGAAAAAAAAAAATTTCGCCCAAAATCGCAAGGTTCTACCCTACGCTGGCTAACCTCCAACCTCCGTCATTGCTCCTAGGGAATTAAAAAAAATAGATTAAAAAATGCCCAAAATATAAAGACAAAGATTTGCGAATTTTTTGTGTTATAGTGATTCGCTATTTCGAGCGCAGAAAATACAGTTCGCGTGTCACTCGCGAGCGGCGAGACACGCGAGAAAGGATTACAGGGGCTGCGCGTGACGTGACCGAGTATTAGACACGGTTGGTGTGTATAGAGAGGCGAAGTGGGAGAGGGTGAGGAGCGAGGAGGGGGGAGAGGATCGAGCTATGAGGAACCGTGTGTGGTACCAGCTGGTCGCTCGGACGATTCAATCTCGCAGAGAGACGAACGGCGAGATGGGAGGAGATCGGCCGTGGCCGTCGAGGGACCCGCCGAGTGTCTCGAATGTCACATGCGGGCCTCGCCGGATCCTTCTTCGTCGTCGCCGCAGCCGTTCCTCTCCCCCCTCCACGTGTCCTCGGCTCCTCCGCCGCCCTCGCCCTCCCCCCTCCCTCACCTCGGCGCTCGTCACCGTCGAATCGACGGAGGAAAAACGAAATTCCCGCTTACTCATCGACCACGTGGAGCCAAAACTGGATCTGACGTTTGGAGACATTTTCCGGATTTTATTAGAATTATGAGAAATGGGCTAAAATTGCCAAAAATCGCGAAAAAAAATTAGTATTGAAATTTTTATTTATAGAAATTAAAATTAAAAAAATATTAAATTCCGAGCTCACAGAATCATTTGATTATTTTTTAGATAAAATAATAAGACAATAGATTTGTGTATTCTTGAAATTTTTATTTATAGAAAATTAAAATTGAAAAAAAAAAAAAAAAAAAAAAAAATTAAATTCCGAGCCTGGAGAATCATTTGAATATTTCTAAGCTAAAATAATAATGATAATAATAATAATCTTGAGGTTATAGACGACAAAATGGGTAAAATGGGGGAAGCGGATAAACAATTTATTTATAGGTGTAATCTTCACTCTAATCTTTTCCAAATCCTTCGAGACGACGTTGACTCGCAGGTTTTCGTTAGAAAGGGGGAAAAAAATATAAGACACGCGAAATCCTGATGGAAGAGGCCGTTAACAATTCACCACAGGAAATATCAAATTGAGTCGCCGAAGGTGTCTCTTAATGTTTCTCCGTCTTCTCGCAGCAGACGGACGCGAGTAGGTTGTAATCGGATTTAAGAAGTCGGAACGTCACGTCGTGAATGTCGCCTCTTCAGAGAGCAAAGAGAGACAGAGAGAAAAGTGAGGGTAAAGAAAGAGAGAGACCGAACGTCGGTTGTGGGTCGTCCTCGAGTGTCCGAATGTTGAATTTTGCTCGCTCACTCGACTCGACCACCTTTTCAGAATAAACTTTGATATCTCAAGTGGACGGCCACTGCTCTTTTCGTTCTCGTCGTCGTCGTCGCGGCTCCAACAGTTCAAGTGGACTTTCCGAGTTCCACTCGTCGATTACGATTAAGGATAATCCCTGGTTCTTCGCTCCTTAATCCGTACCACATGGAAAAGAATTTTGAAAAATAGAAAAAAAAAGAAACCCAGAGCAGAGAGAAACAGCAAAAGACATCCGCAATTAACATATTTAAATCGGCAAACTTGCTTTGATATTTTTTTCTCAATTCTTGAATTATTTTACCCTTCGAGAATTTGAGGAGAAATAGTACATTACGCTACAAGGGAGGGAAGTGCAACTTTTCACCGAGTGTGAAGTTTGATGCCCGAGCGAAGCGAGGGCAGAAATTCACACGAGGTGAAAAGTTGCATCCCTCCCATGTAGCGTACTATACTTTTCTCCCGATTTCACTGCAAAATAACTCCATTTCGTGTGTGCAACGGGGACGGAAAATTAGGTTATTTTTAACAAATGACGATCCGCATGCGTAATGCGATTTTCATTTCTCCCGCAGGGCAGGAATGAGCCGATTTCCTCCCTAGGGAGGAAATGAAATCGTATTTCGCATGCGTGAGTCATTTGTCAAAAATGAGCTATTTTCCGCCCGCGTTGCGGACACGAAATGGGGTTATTTCAGTGGAGTCGGGAGAAAAATAATTTTTTTTTAAATTTATTTAGATGAATTAATTATAGGAAGATTTTTTTTAATTACCCTGCGATTAAAATCCTGGAGACTGAAATTTACGCCCAGGAAAATGTGAACTGATTGCCGATGTCTCAGCTGCGAGACTTTTTCCTGGCTCTCTGCCATCCTTCAAATCCGTTCGGAAAAACTTCACGAGTTGGGTTGGGAAGGGAGAGACCAGAATATAAGCCCAGTTAATTGCCGTTGCGTTTGGCCAAGTCGCTGCGGAGCCTCTGGCAAGTGAACCGCGACAAGCGACTCCACTGCCGCTGTAGAATCCGGAAGAAAGAAAAAAAAAAAAAAAAAAAAAAAAAAAAGTTTGCTCGGCGATAAATTTACGAGTCGCCGGTGCGCTCAGTGTCTTTCGGCCATTTTCTGCCACCGACCGAGAGAAAGATTTATCATTCATTAACCGCCATGTTAATTTGTACGTACTTTGTGCGTATTCACGTTGTACCTGAAAATACTGTCGCTCATTGTGGGTCTGAAAGAGAATTTATGATGATTGTGATCGTGGGACCAAAAAGAATTGGGCAAAAAAAATATGTGACTTTTTTAATGATTTTATTATATTTTTTTAATAAGAAAAGAATTATCAAATATTTTAATGATTTTGAAGAAAAATATTTTTCAATAATCCAAGATGAAAAAAAAAAAAAAATTCAAGGATACCTGATGACCGAGTCCAACTCGACCCAGAGTCCCAACCCTAGAAAAACATCGTTATCAGCCGCACAAAGAGCGAGGTTTGCACTGCCATTTCTTATCGCTCCGCGCAAACCACGCGCGACATTTCGTCGTCGTTTATATCCTTCCTTCCTCCTGATAGCTCCGAGTGCCGGAATTTTTTTCGACGCAAGCAAATCTGGCTTATCGTCTATTTGTCGAAACGCTCTGTACTCGATCCTCTACTGAGAAAAAATATTGCGTTGATTGTGGTCCCCAAAATTTTGCCTAAAAATTCGCCTGAATTTTAGTTACAAAAATATTCCATTAAAAAAACACAAGTATTAATTTTTTTAAATTAAAGAATATATTGAACCAAAAAGTTATCATTTTTCTTATCAATTTTTTTTGAAAAATTTTTTGTACCTGTTTCCCATTGATCAGCCACCTGCGAAACGCGCAATTACCGTTTACATACCAAGTATACACCGAACCGTCGATAAGTATAACGCGCGGCGGTCGAGAGTTTCCGTTGTTTTCTCGTTTTCCACCTTCAAATCTGCCTTGACGGTCGAGCAGAAGACTCGCGCCGGGCGCGGCTCTGTAATTACCGTCGCGAAGACGCGGCGCTGCGGCCGCCAAGCGGTAATTATGCTCTCGAGGCCGCCGCAGGAGAGTCCGCCGGGCGCAAGGAGGAAGAAAAGCAAGGAAAAAAAAATAATCTTGTCCCGCTCCTGGCGGCACACGAACTTCTTCCCCTCGCTCGCGCGACGCCGGGGTTGGTAATACGCGCGTTCGCGTGACTCGCGCACTTGTTACTCGTCGCCGCAGCTGTGTTACTCGCGCGAACGTCGCCTCGCGAGAGTCGCGTCTGTGCGCACGTAGCGCACGCTAAAGTTTAGCCGTTTGTGGTACAGTCGAGGCGGATAGGTAAATGCGTATATAGGAAAGGATTTTTTTTCGGGGACTCCCCTTTCTTTTTGTTGGAGGGGGGCGAAAGGGGTGGGGGTAGGATCTATACACATAAATGCTGCAGTTTTGCTGTTTTCTGGTATAGTCAATGCGTATGTACGAAACAGTTTTTTTTAGGGGGTTCTGCCAGATTCCTTTCTTTCTGTTGGAGGGGGGGGGGGGGGGGGGGGGGGGGAAGGTTTATACACATAAATGCTACAAGTTTTGCTGTTTTTTGTCGTACGGTCAAGGCAGATATTTAAATTCGTATGTAGGAAAGATTTTTTTCAGGGGCTCCTGCCCCCCCCCCCCTTTCCTTTACCTTGGAAAGAAGGAGGGGAGGCTCTATATAGGTTCTGCAAGTTTTCTTTCTCTTCCTTGGATTGGAGGAGGAGAGGGGGTGGGAGGGGAGGGGGGGAATGTCCATACAAGTAAACGCTACAGTTTTGCTGTTTGCACTTGGAAAAACTTTTCATTCGGTCATGTGTGGCAAAACCGAGCACTAGAAATAAGGGGGGGGGGAGGGGGGCACAATACAACCACTGGTTTCGGCGCTCAACGCGTTCGCCTTTGCTCGCTTTGTTTACTTTTTTTTTTTTCTGTACACACAACGACGACGAGCGAGCGGTGAGTGGCGGCGGAGCCTCTTACTCTTGTTTTCTCCCCTTATCTCTCGTTCTCCCCTTTCGTCCTCTCCCCCCTCCCCTCGTCCTCCTTCTCGACGTCTCGATTATTTATTCCTCTTTGTTTGCTCGTTTTTTCTTTGTCTCCGTTTTTTATTTCTTGTTTTCATTTTTTACACGACTGTTTCTGCCGCGAACTCATCTTTCTCTCGTCCTCCGATGGCTCTGCTGAGCAGAGCAGTTTTTTTTCGGCCTCGACTCATCGTTTCGGACACTGCTCCTCCCCTTACCCCTCCTTTTTTTCCTTTCTCGCCGTTTCAACCGCGGCTCCGGTTTTTGACCCGTCGCTTCTGCACTTCCCCGCTCGTTATTCCGGTCCCCTCCCTTCTCTCTTTCTGTGGATTTGCAAACTGATCTGAAACTGAATTTTTATTTTAGTAATTTTTTTGGCGTTTTTAATTCAGAGGAAAAAATGTGCCATTCAGAAATGTCTATCAAAATTTGTCTGGGGTAAAAAAAATTATTAATTTATAAATAAAATTAATAATTTTTTTTATAAATTATTAATTTTAAATATGTCGAATGTATTTTTTATTTCGCATTTTATTTATTTCCGAATAAAATTTGAGTGGCTCGTGGTATTCGTCTCGATGAGGAGCCTCAGTATTACGTTACACCTGAGCCTAATGCGACGCGACACGAGAGACACGCTTTTCGCTCATCCAGCGTCGCCCCGGACACGAGATTAATTTCCTCTTTCTCCCGAGAACAGGGGATTATCGGTAAGCAGTTCTCTCTCGATCTCCCTTTCTCCCCCCTCATCTCGAGGCTGCCGCCGGGCCTCGGACGCGAGGATTAAAGCGGACGCGCGAGAAGGAAACTAGTTTCGACACTTCGATATCGTAGATCATGACACTCGCCACCAGATACTTATTTTTATTATCTCTTTTTGCGTCGTCTCCTGAATATGTTTTCAACCGCAGCTTCCGGAACAATTTTTTTTTTTCATTTTTAATTAAATAAATCTAGATTTACATATTTAAAATAATAATAATAATTCGCGCATCGGTAAATAAAAATAGGATTAGAAATCTGCGATGAAACTGTCTCAGCTTTCGAGTTTCGTTCGGTAGGTATTTTTTTATTTTTTTTTATTCAACTTTTTCCCTTTTTTGGGGGGAAAGGGGGAGGGGGGAGGGTTAAAGTTGTTTCTGCATGCAAATCTAGGTTAACGAAAAATAATAATAATTCGCGCATCGGTAAATAAAAATAGAATTAGAAATATGCGATGAAACGGTCTCAGCTTTCGAGTTTTCGTTCGGTAGGTATTTTTTAATTTTTTTTTATTCAACTTTTTCCCTTTTTTCGGGGGGAAGGGGGGAGGGAGGAGGGTTAAGGTTGTTCTGCATGCAAACCGGCTCGAGAGACGCGGGGATGGGGCGAGGATGTACAGTTCTCGGGTCCGGCGGACGCGTCCGGTAGCGCCAGAAGCGCGCACTGCAGAAAATGCGGTAGCTTCGGCACCAACAGCAGCAGCAGTGGCAGCAGCAGGTGTATCCCGAGCGGCGCTGAGCCGCTCCGCGTCGTACGTGATGCGAATTCGTCGATTTTCGCGTTTCTCAGAACGAACCGCAACTTCATCGGACAATTCAATTTAATTCGCTCCTCAAAGCGAATCCGAATTATCTTTCGCAAACATTGTAAATTGGAAAATAATAATAATAAAATGAGTTAATTTAAAAAACATTTGAAATTCAAAGTAAAGTCGGAAAAAATCGCTTCGGGAATGCAACAAATCAAGTTCAAAGACTGTGACGAGAAATCCGTGTGAACCGGAGGATCGAATTCACGAGCGTGACCGAGTACCAGTGATTTCCATTTTTGTGCTTCTGTCCTTCTCTCTCTCGGCTTATGTACTCGGCTCTTGTGTTCCACGGCCTCGGCCACGGCCTCTTATTTCATACTCCGGTGACTCCGTTGCTTCCGGAATTTCTCGCGGGGATTCCGAATTTTTCCTCGCTTCGGACGTCGTGTCGAAGAATTCTCGAGGGTGCTCGAAAAAAAAAAGTAAAAAAAAATAAAGTAGTCACAATTTTTTTTATTCAGATTTATTACATTAATTGAATTCTTTTCGCGAGTCTTCGAATCATCCACCGATTTTTTCCACCCGATTTTTTGCCCAAAAAAGAAAAAAAAATTAGTCGCAATTTTTTTTATTCAGATTTATTACTGTAATTGAATTCTATTAGCGAGTCTTCGAATCATCCACCGATTTTTTCCACCCGATTTTTTCCCCAAAAAAGAAAAAAAAATAGTCACAATTTTTTTTATTCAGATTTATTATACTTTAATTGAATTCTCTTGGCGAGTCTTCGAATCCTCCACCGATTTTTTCCACCCGATTTTCTTCCCAAAAAAGAAAAAAAAATAGTCGCAATTTTTTTTATTCAGATTTATTATACTTTAATTGAATTCTCTTAGCGAGTCTTCGAATCATCCACCGATTTTTTTGCCCCCAGCCAATGACATTAATCAACGACCCAAGACGAATTCCACTGGACGTACAAACGCAAACGCTAATCGTCACAATGCAACGCGTTGCGCTTCGACTGCTGCCGCCGCTACGCATTTCTCGCTGCAAGAGTCCCGGGCTAAATCGATCGCTTAATAGATTCGACCCGATACGAGAGAGCTCGGCGAAATTGATTTATGCGACGCTTTACGAGCGCGGCAATTGGCTCACGGTTATCAAGAGCGATTCAATAACGAGAGCAATCGTTAATATGCATATCACATGCCATAACATGGCCACCTTGTTTCTCTCGTGCGGCGCGCCGACTTTAAAAGCTTCGTGTGCGTCGCGCACGCTCCACGCGAGTGAAAAACGAGTGGAAAAACATTCCGAGCGTTGAACGCAGAGAAGACAGGAATTAAATCCACGTCTGCGGTTTGTTAGAAATAGAATTGAAAAAAATTCCTAATAATAATAATGAGCATGATAAATCGAATGTGTCGTGGAATTTGTGTTACTCAACAGACGTCATATATACATCGTCCCTCGATTGGACAATGAACGTCCGTTGGCGTGTGGCGAACGTCGAAAAAGATAAATAAACAGCAGTGAGAAAGACAGAGATGAAAGGTCAAATCGGGAACAATCGCAGATAGCAATTAAATGTTGATTCCCGTCGACGATTTTTTTTTAATTGACTGAGATTAACGAAGAGGTGACATTATTTTTTATTTTTTGACAACCAATGAAAAATATTGCAGCAGGGATTTTTTTATTGACTGAGATTAACGACGAAAGTGAAATTATTTTTTATTTTTTTGACAACCAATGAAAAATATTGCAGCAGGGATTTTTTTTGCCTGCAGAGAGCAACGAATGAAGGAGAATTTGTGCTAATTCCTGTTGTGACCGCGTCTGCTATTCGCCGTTATTAATTACGGCCGCGATAAATAATTATTATGACACGAAGGCTCATTAAAGTGGTCCGATAAAACGGGATAAGAAGCGCATAGACGATGCATTGAGGGGAACTCCGAGCTGCAGTGCTGCTTTGCTGCTCGCGTGCAGCTGCGACTCTGCCATTCGGATGTGTGTCGCAATCTATCGCGACTAATTACCTGCACGATCGTTCGTCACTTTGATTAGCGTCTCGTGATAAATATTTCGTGACCAATTTATATTCTTTGTCGGTTTTCAACTAAAAAAAAACTCAGTATCCATGAAAATAAAATAAATTAAAATTTGTTTTACCTTTACAAATATTTATTTATACAATCTCACATAAAAATAAATCTTTGAAAAAAATCACATTCTCCATAAATCTTCGTGATCAATATTTCGTGACCAATATTCGTCGATTTTCAACTAAAAAAAATCATGCCCATGCCCGATAAAATAAATTGAATTTTGGTTATCTTTACAAATATTTATTTATGCAATCTGACATAAAAAAATCTCAAAAAAATCACATTCTCCATAAATCCTCCTTGAAAAAAACCGCAGCCTCGACCGCCACACACGCGAGCAGAAAGAGAACCAAGAAGAAACGAACGAAAAAAAAAAGAAACAAGGATTTCGAGATTGAGAGAAATTGGGCTGGAGTGCGTGAAGGGAATTCGTAAACCCGAAGGATTTACGCGGGACGTACACGGACTCGTCGTCGCAGTCGGTAATACCCGGCAAGCCGCAGCTGGTATGGAGAGCAGCGTGTATATCGCTCTCCGGAGCTCCTCGCTCCTCACTCTCTGTCTCTTTCGATCCTCTGCGGAGCGGAATTGTCTCTCTCGCTCCTCTGCGGAGCGAGGGAGACACAGACTGAGGATTGGCACAGGGAGGGGGGACATAGTAATACCCTGGCCTGCTGGGTGGACGCGTGGAGCAAGTATACACAGTGAGATTGAGCGAGTGCGTGCGTGTCGCTAGTTGCGGATTCTCCATGCGGTTTGCTTCCCTCTCTCTCTCTCACCCTTTCTCTCTCTATCTCCCTCTTTTTCTCCCTTTCTCTCCCTCTATTTGCCTCTCCCTCCGTGTGCGCGCGCAGTGCAACGACTAAACTGGTTTGCACCTGATACCAGCCTCGCGATCGGATGACGCGTACGCGTCGTTCCACTGAATCCTCTTTCTCGTTCGGTTTTCTCCCCCTCTTTCCCTTTTTCTCTCTTTCCTTCGCTCCTCTCTCTCGTTCGGTTTTCTCCCCCCTCCCCTCTCGCTTTTTCTCTCTCTTTCGCTCCTCTTTCTCGTTCGGTTTTCTCCCCTCTCCCTCCCCTCTCACTTTTTCTCTCACTTTTGCTCCTCTTTCTCGTTCAGTTTTCTCCTCCCTCCCCTCTCGCTTTTTTTCTCTCCTTTGCTCCTCTTTCTCGTTCAGTTTTCTCCTCCCTCTTCTCTCGCTTTGTCTCTCTCCTTTGCTCCTCTTACTCGTTCGGTTTTCTCCTCCCTCCCCTCTCCCCTCTCGTTTTTTCTTTCCCTCTCTCTCCTTCGTTGCTATTTCTCTCTCTTTCTCTCTCGCGCCTCAACCGTCTGCGATCCCCTCCACCCAAACGATTCGCTCTCGCCGCGCGCGCGATTTCTCCGCCCTTGCCCGCTCTGCATACTCTCCGCTCGCTCGTCCTGCTCGCGCGAGCAACTTCCAAACGGCGAGACCGGCCGATCCCCCCGGCCGCCGCGGAGGTAAACTATAGCGACCCATTATCGTCCGCGCGGTCATTCAATAAATTTTTCGAGCCTCTCGCTGCGCGCGCACCGAGGACTTTGTCTCTGCCTCCATTAAAGGATCCCGCGCGCGTCTTTCTCTCTCTCTCATTCTCTCCCTCTCCGTCTGTAAGTACGGAGAAGATATCGGCTAACAAAATTTCAAGGCTCGCATTAATTCCTGCGTCGAGTCGGCGGAAAGGGGAGGGGGAGGGGCGGGGGATCTCGAGACGCGTGTAAAATTACCGCAGTTCGGTTCAACATGGGTATATTTGCTCCTCGGGACTCGAAATGTGCAATTGGCGTGAAATTTATTGCACTGGATATTTGCATTTATTAATTAGGGGTAAAAAAACCTTATAATTAATAAGAAATCATTTATTATTATTCACCAGTATTTTATAAATAATTCAAAAAATTCTAATAATATTTTTGGGGTATCCAGTGACCTTGACCTGACTCAATAAAATTCCCAAAAGTTCACAAATCCAAACACAGAATTTTCTGTGTTTTTATGAATCTAGTTTTGCTCGAAGCTAATCGTCAGATGTAAACAATGCGCGTTCAGTCGCCTTCAGTGCTTCGTCGTTTCGCTCGCTAAGCTGCTTCGCCCTTCGCGACTCGAAGCTGTGTTGTTGTCGTCGTTAACAGCCGAGACCGAAGATTTACAACGAACTCGGCGTTGGGTCCGTCGCTCGAACGACGACGAAGACGCAGGACGAAATTGACGATAGAAATTCCGCAGTCTCGCCGATCCTCGTGTTTATTATCATCATTATTATCGTCGTGCCACACGCGGAATACACAAGTCGAGCGACGGACGCGAGTTTACCTACCGCACAGGGCGATTGACGCTCGGGGAATTTTCCATACTAATTAATAATCCGAGCCGGGTGGCGCGTTTCCTCGACTTCACCGCAAACCCGTTTTGCCCCGCTGCAAAAATTTGCGAGCTCGATTCGAACGATCCGAATATAATTCGACGCATTTATCGATTAATATATCACACAAGGATTATCGACAACTCGCATAACTGTTACGTGTTTCCTTTTTTTATTATTATTTTTTTTGCGTCTAGAAATTAAATATCTGTCGTTTGCACAAATATTTAATGTGCGTGCCGAGTGTCGGATTATCAGAATCGTGTCCAGTTGCGTTAGTCACCGTTTGCGTAATATCTGAGTATCTGAGAGAGATATTCATCGTCCGGAGTTATTCGTCATTTGTGCAATTGCGACTTTCACTATTCGCTCTGAGGTCAATGCGACTGTCAATCCTCAATAAAAAAAGAAATTAATTATTCGTTGCAATTTATTCGTGTGCACATTTTTTTATTTTTTACCAATGCGACTGTCAATGCTCAATAAAGAAAGAAATAAATTATTCGTTGCAATTTATTCGTGTACAATTTTTTTTTTATTTTTTTTTATTTTTTTTTTAATACGAGTGGCGAAGAAATGCACGAGGAGAAATTAACCATCTGCGCCTCCTCTTCTCGGAGGATCCGCGGGAGGGCCGCTCGGGCTATTGGCGAACTTCGTGACCTCTCGGCACGACTGACTGACTGACTGAATGCGCCTGGGCTTGGGCATGAATGAGTCTATTCACGGCCACGTGGGCGTCGCGCGCTAATGGCACGCACGCACCGCGCGAGCTGTGTTACCAGTGGCCAAGAAGAATCGGATCGATGAGTGATGACGCTGTTGCTCGCGACGATTCGAGTTCTCGAGTACCTCGACCCATACCCCCCTCCCTCCCCTCGCCCAACGCTGTTGTGTGTGCAGTGCCTTCTGCTGAGGATATTTGAGCGCGAGTTTCGAGAACCTGTCGACCACTCGATGGAAATCTTCGCGAGTGATTTATACCCGGAAAAAAGTGTCGCGGACACTGAGAGAATTGTCCTCGCGACAGTTATTTTGGACTCAATATACAGCAACTCAAATCCATTAATAATACACTGATGTTTTTTAGTAGTAGTATTTATTTAGCCATTCTTGTAGTATTTATTTAGCATTCCACAGATTTTTTTATTTAATATTACAAATTGGCAAAAAAATTATAATTATAAAAAAAGTGTAATAAAAAAATTCGTGTAAATTAAGAAATTAAATGAATTAAATATTAAAAAATTATATTTTGAATAAAATTAATAATTAAAATTATTTCCTATAATTTTTATTTTTCCCAAATTGTTTGAAGGGCTTTCAACGTTTGTACAGGTATCACCCCTTTCTCCTTAAATAGTCTGACGTCTAATTTTTAATTCCCGCTGATAGAAAATTGCATCGGGTGTGAGGGGAGGGGGCGGAGGGGGATGAGAGGATTTTCGTACTTGGCGGAGCAATTTCTGTTATCAATGTAATATTCTGCAGGGAGTATACCGAGCGCGGCCCCGGAAGTGGCTAGTTGACCGGCTCGTCGGCTGGCGCGCGCTTCATTGGTACATCCGGCGCGACGCTTCGTGTCCGCGGCGCGCGCGCGCACGCACAAAATAACTCGATACACACTCGAAAGTGGAACAAAGAGAGCGGTGAGGCAGCACTATTGTCGCTCGAGCGGTGTCGATAACCACAATGAAACGTCGATCGATCAGAGACGTCTGACTTCTCATTGGCTGCTGAAGTCAAAAGTCGAGAGAATATAATTTCTATTGCAATTCTTTTTTTTAACACTGATTTACGATCATTTTAGTGACTGACGACAATTTTGATAATTGAGAAATCTATTTTACAAAATTAAAAAAATTATTAATTTTTTTTTAATACATTTTTTATTTTTTATTTTTTATTTTAATATTGTAATTTTTTTAGGCGGCAAAGATGCAATTTTGGGAGGCAATGAAGAAGTTAGTCGATTTGATGAATTAAAAAAATAGCCGAAGAATCTTGTTTCGTCGCAGGTTGATTGCTAATTTAATTTAACTAACGTCGAGGCAATTCCGTCGGCGTTGCTGCCGCCGCCGCCGCTGCTGCTTTATTAACTCGCCACGTTCGTTCGTCGCGATACCAGAGTAGGCAACGTGCACGAACGCTCGACCTTCGAGCGGACCTTCCTCGCCAATAGGTCCGTGTACCCCCTCCCCCTCCTCCTTCCTCGTCCCTCCGAAGCGCTCGCGCGCTGCAATGACACGTAGACGCGTACGCGACACTTTTTTTTCTTTCTTTTTTTTTCCCTCTCTGCTCTCCTACATTATTCATTACAAATGCTATTTTTCTGCTACTGCGTATTTCGCTTTCGCCGCTGATTTAAATTCTTCGCTCTCGCGAGTCACAGATCGCATTGTTCCACGATGAGCGGAAAATAAATCAAATTCAGTGGCACTAAATACCGATTGGTAAGAAAAAAATAAATAATGGATGTAATGCGATTGACACACATTTAGAAAAATAGGTTTAATAATAGTAATTGCTCAAATAATTTAATCAAAAAATTAAAAAATGGGTGGGGTTCAAAATAGCGAATGGCTAAAATGGCTAAAATGAAAGTTTGAATCTAGAATTGTCATTATTATGAAATTTGAAATTTTAGCCATTCGCTATTTTGGCCCCCACCCGAAAAAATTGTGTTTAAAAAAAATAATTTTTAGAAATAATATTGAATAATAATTTTTGAAGACAATATTTTATAAAAATAGTTTTTAAATAATAAAAAAGACTTGAAACCTTATTTATTATAAAAAAAAAAATTCTGATCTCCTCATAAGTGAACCTTTTTCGCCGCAGAAAATTTTCGCATCTTCGTTCGAACACAGATTCCGCCAGTCGCCGTTTCGCTGGCGCGTGAAACGCTCTCCGCGACTGACGCGGACTGTAAGTGATCCTGAAAAAGCCCGGGCGATGGAGAAGACAGTGCAAAACGGAGGCACCTCGGAGCCTCAGGGATTTAAAGCCGGCACCCAGCGGACCAGGAGCGGCAGCGACGCTCGCGTCGCTGCAATCGTATCCCCGCGTTGTAATCGAATATCTTTTCGCGAGCTACGAGCGAGATTAAGAAGAAAAATTCTGCGGTCGATACGGAGCCGCCGACTCGGTTTCTCGCTCGTTTTGCGTATCGCGTGACCGAGAAAAATCCCCACGGAGAGGTCCAGACGCGACGATATTCACCGTTTCGTTCCCACAGTCAGAAGTCGAGTCGACACTAACGACGAAAAATCGCGAATATCGAGTTGCAAAAATAATGTCACTATGAAAAAATTTGAATAAAAAAAAACGAAGTTAAAACCCCTTTTCCCGATTTTTCGACGATCCAACTGAAAAAAAAGTTACCTTGATTTCGATGAACCTACAAAATTTCGTGGATTCAAATAATTCATCGCTTCCTTCGAGACGAAAAAAAAAAAAAAAAAAAATCACGTTGTTTGAGAGGTTTTTTTCTCATCTTCCGCTATCGAAAAATCGCGGAGCGAAAGTCGCGAGTTTTTCTCGCAACGCGATTGGTCAACTTTGTCGAACGACGGAAACGCCACTCGAACGGAAGAAAAACAATGGAGCCGCCGTCGGAGGGGAAATTGAAGGGGAGGAGGGTTGAAGGGCCGCCGAAGGGATGACGTTTGGCTTTTGTGAGCTTCCGGCCTCCCCCTCCCCCCGCGATATGGCGGCCTCCGCGCTATCGCGGCCGAATGGTCCCCGCGTCCGTCGGTCCATTCTTCACCCGCGGACGATCGGTTGACGTCCAAGTTTTCCCCCCGTTGCTCCCGCGTTTCATTGTCCGCTACGTGTGTATCGGCGGGTTCGCTGATGGATCGCGTCAGTCTCGCCGCGCTTTTTCGAACTTTCCACCTGAACGGAAAAAATAAAATGAACGAGTAAAAAAAATGTCATGTCAAAATGTCCTTTCCAGGAGATTTACAGCGGGAAATTGCAAAAAAAAAAAAATCGGAAGGAAAATAGAAATTATTTTTATTTTATATTTTTTGGTCGACTTTGGAGTCGAATTTTTGGTTCGATTCTACGTTCAATTTTTTTTTTTATTTAATTCTGCTTCTAAGTTCGATTTTTTATTTGATTTCGAGTTTTATTTAATTTCGTCTTTAAATTCTAAAAATGATTTAAATAAAAATAATTTTTTATTTAATTTCGTCTTTAAATTCGAGTTCGATTTTCTATTTAATTTTGACTTTGATTTCCAGTTCGATTCTGAGTTCAATTTTAATTAACGTCGACAAATGAACGTCAAAAGACGCGCGCGCGTCTCGCCGCGAGGTCTTTAACGTCACCGCCGTCTCGCCGAGCGGAGTGTAACGTCCCCGAAAGCGCGTCTCGCGGAATTCTCCGCTGTCGTGAATGCAAAGCGCCGTTTTATGCGCTTGCATACGTAAGTGCACACGTCGCCCGCGTGTGTAATACGTGAGTTTACCGTCTCGAATAGTCGGCCGTCGACGTTCGCCTCCGTCCGTCCGTCTGTGCCCATGTCCGTCCGTCCGCTCGCAGGACAAGACACGCGCGTTTACGCGCCGCCCGGACTCGGCAACCTTTCCCTCTTTTTCTCTCTCTCTTTGCTTCTCCTTCGAGCAATTTTTGCCGCTGTCCCTACTGACTCAATCCACTCGTCCCTTTCCCTTCGTTTTACTCATCTTCTGTCCTCTTAAAAAAAACAAAATAAAAAAATGTATCTTAAAATTAGAATATGTTTTATTTATTTTTAGCAATTAAAAACCAACATAATTATAATAATCACAAAGCAGCAATTTCTATGTTTACATTTTAGAATAAAAAAAATTTGTCTCAAATATACATTTTTTAAATTAGGAATTTCTTCACTTTTTTTTTGAATTTTGTATTATTTTTTTGCAATTAAAAACCAACATAATTATAATAATCACAAAGCAGCAAATTCTATGTTTACATTTTAGAATAAAAAAAATTTGTCTAAAATATACATTTTTTTTAATTACGAATTTCTTCATTACATTTTTTTTTTAATTTTTAATTTTTTTATAATCGCAATTACAAAAATTGTGATTATAAAAAAATATAATTACAATATTACAAAACGACTAATTTCGCCTTTCTCCGCGCACCTGTCGCGTCGTCCCGCGGAATTCCCAGTTAATCCCCGAGCCGGCGGGACTGAGCATAATTCCCGTCACTCGCTGCGGCCGCCGGACACAATATGCGAGTCGAGATGCTGCTGCTGCTGCTCCTCGTCTCGTGTGTGTGGCTGCTGCGTCTTTCTCCCAGAAGCGACGCAGCAGCCGGGACGCTCGCGACTCTCCGGGCTTCTCTCCGCTCCGGCGGTTACACGCCGAACGTCCCGACTTAATTTATGCCGCTCGCGCACGGTGGCGAGCGTTAAACGCTGTACGAGCCGCGCTCTTACACTGCGTAAGGTCAGGGGGCGAGACGCCGGGAGTGCCATTAATATTCCGACTCTCTCGTTGCGATCCTTCCATCCGCGTGTTTTGCCCCGCGTAACCCGTCGCACTTATTGCTAAATTTGCCATTTCGAGAAACCATTTTTATAAAGTTACAATTTCATTCATAATAAGAATAAAAATATTGCGCAATGATAATTCAATACACAATATTTTTATTCATAAATAAATTTAATTCCTTCAATAAAAAAATGATATTTGTCTACGATAAGAATTCACTTTCATTATCACTTCATCAACGGCGAATAAAAAATGTGTCGACCGATTAAAAAATTCTAATAAAATTAATAATCCTAATAATAATAAAAATAGTAATAATAATGATGGTCGAAATAAAAATATGAACTGATAAATTCAATAAAATCGGATAATTAGGAAAAGTAATTCTGAACTAAATTCATCGCTTACCGATTTTTCCTCTGTCGATTTCCTCGAAGCATCCTTTCAATTTTCAGTCATCGCCTCTGTCGGTAAAGTAGTTTCAGCTGACACCGCGAAGAAAGAGAAAACCCAAGAGACTCGAGTACCGAGTATCAAGAATCAAGTACCGAGTACCCAGGACTAAAAAAATAGTAAAGTACGCGTTGCGAAATCGTGAGCCGAGTGTAGTATTGAGTGTGTCGTGTCCGTGTAGAGGGCGATGCGAGGCATCATCGCGGAGCCGATCGGCGCGGCGCGCACGGACCCAGTTTAATAATCAATAATTTGGCCGGTGAAGAAGAGTCGAAGAGAGAGGAAGAGAGACGGAGGGAGATAGAGAAAAAGAGAGAGAGGGATAAAAAGAGACCCGGGGGTGCTGCACGTGTACGGATCGTGCCGCGATCGTGCTGCCCGGCGTCCGGCGTGAAATTATTGTCCGCTCGGTACTCGCCGGCTCCACTCGCCCGTGTTACACGAAACATTTCCCTCCGGGCCCGTCAGTAGAAAGAGCGAGAGAGAGGGACGAGAGACGAGGGCAGAGGGAAAAAAAAGACAGAGACGGAGGCGATTGGTAACCGGCGCGGCTCACGTATCGACGATATCGTTTCGTTCGACCCAATATTTTCGTTCCAGCGTCGCGCGTTGTCCGCCTTTTCGCACTTATCGACTTTCATAGACCGCGCGAGTCAAGGACTCACTCGACGGTCGGTTCGACCGAACGCAGAGCGAATACCAATTCTCGTCTGTCACGTAGCATTTTTTTTCTTCGCATTTTTTATTCGACGTTGATGAAGTGATAACGAAAGTGAATTCTTATCGTAGACAAATATCATTTTTTTATTGAAGGAATTAAATTAATTTATGAATAAAAATATTGTGTATTGAATTATCATTGTGCAATATTTTTGGAGATTTTTTAAAATTGAGTTTTTGACGCAATCGATCGAGATCTATACTTGAAGTGATAATGAAAGTAAATTCTTATCGTAGGCAAATATTTTTTTATTGAAGGAATTCAATTCAGGAAATAAAAATATTGATTATTAAATTATTATTGTGCAATATTTTTAGACCTTTTTTTTTTAAATTGAGTCCTTGACGCGATCGATCGAGATCTATATTCGATTCGAATACACGATTGATATTATTGTTATTGTGATTATTAACGCGTTCTTTAATCGTCTGGGGTGATTGACAGTTCGGGGGAGGGGGGAGGGAATTGGATGGAAGGATAATACGAGCGGACACCGAATTATCGCTGCAGGTGGATCACGGAGCAGAGTGACCGGCAACGCCGCGTTAAATGACCAACCGAACGATCAATCAATCACCCGGCGTCCACTTCGGGCGCAACGCGTATTAACAGCTACGTTCGAATGATGCATCGAGTCGATCCTGACGCAAAACCCGCTCAACCAGATCCCAGTCGATCGATTCATCTTTTTTATTTCCTATTTTCAAACGTATTTTTTTCGAATTGACGTGCTCGATATTGGAATGCCACGAGATTTCGTAACGAGGCGATTGGGGCATCGACGCCTGACACTCAATTATCGTTTCGGGTGTGTCAATCTCGCCGATAGATTAAACCGCAATAATATATTCATCATATGAAAATAAAAATGACAATTAAATTAGGATATTTTTTTAATTTCATCTTACAACCCTATTTTTTATTATTTTATTATTATTATTATTATTATTATTATTATTATTATTTCAATACTTCCAACTATCCACTTACATCATTCCAGTTTCAATATTTACGTCTCAGCTAAACGCAGAGCAATAATATATTAATCACATAAAAAAGAAAAATGACAAATTCGAATTAAAAAAATCCACCCTCACGACTCTATTTTTTATTAATTTTGTTTTCAAATGCTACCAACTCCAGTTACATCATTCCAGTTTCATTCTTTCCGTCGCAGCTAAACGCGAAGCTCGTTCGCCTATCGCAGAGAAATGCGCCGGTAATTCTTATTCGTGCCCGGAACACGAGCTCCCGACATTATTGCCGCCGGTCGGGAGAGTCTGTAAGAGGAAACAATATGCGAGTTCTCCGCCGCGCGTAATTTCGTTTGCTGAGGGGGGCAGAGGTAAAGGGGGGGGGGGGGGGGGGAGGGATAGAGGCCGCGAACGCGCGGGGTCGGCGTCAGTGGCGGCGTCGGTGGTCGTGTTACCGTACTACGGCGCTGCCGCCGCCGCTGTATAAGCGCTCAAGTTGAATTTCTAATTCGAGTTCCATCTCGGTGGAATCCTCGGGCCGGCCGCGAGTTACGGCCGCTGAGCGCCGGGCGTGTAATGGACGCGAGCGGCCGCTGCGCAATGGACCCGCTCGGCGTTACGGACAATTTACCAAGGCCTCCGCCTATTTCGCTTTACCTTACTTTGCAGCCCCCCTTTGCCCCCCTCTGCCCCCCTTCTTTCCCTTTGCCGCGCGGAATTAGGCTCCTTTTCTTCGCTCCTTGCCTCCCCCGTAATTGCCATTTTATTTCGACATCAGCACCACCCTGCGCAGCCTCTCCCCCCTCCCCCCTTATCTTCCCCTAAAGATCGTTGCTCCTATGAATTACACTTGGATCTTGGGGAAAAAGTAACTGCGAGGAGATTGTTGCAACATTGTTGCGGGAAAATGGTGAACGAGTTGATGGTCATTTTTTAGAGAAATTTTTAATCCTGAGGGTTAATGTTTTTAGATGTGTTGATACTTTTGGAATCTTAGGGTCGATGTTTTTAGCAGTGTTGATAATTTCTAATCCTAAGGGTCAATTTTTTAAGTCTTGTTTACACTTCCCCTCCACTTCAGGGTCAATGTTTTCGTTATTTCGAAAATTCCTAACCTCAAAAATCTTTTGACTCCTGAATGCAGGGCAACAATACCTAAGTCAATGTCAAGGTCAATATTTTCATTCTTCTGAAGATTCCTAACCTCAAAAATCATTCGACTCCTAAATCCAAGGCAACAATATACCAAAGTCAATGTCAAGGTCAATGTTTTCATTCTTCCGAAAATTCCTAACCCCAAAAATCTTTTGATTCCTAAATCCAAGGCAAAAATCCCAAAGTCAATGTCAAGGTAACTTCAAACCTAATCTCGAAAATCTTTTGACCCTCCAAATCCAAGACAATATTTCCAAAGTCCCTCATTTCCGACTTCCGCAATTGTCAATTCGTCTCAAAACGCACCTCGTGCTCCGTGCCAGATGCGCACAGACGCATCGCATCGCAGTGACGATGTAATCTCCCTCGCCTCACGGCCAGCGAGGTAAATAGAGATAAATCAATTTGATCGCGATTCACTCGAAGCGCGATTCACCGGCGCCTCCGTGCGCCGAAGAATCGCGCGCGTGTCGAGACGCAATCCTTTGCGCGTTGCCTTCTTCCTTCGCATCGCGAGATCACGTTTCCTCGGACGTGGTAATACGCTTCGCTCTCTTGCTGAGATAAGAAATCCGATCTATCTCTATGATAATCTCGGAACAGTCGGCGGCGATCGCGAAACGCGGAAAGGGCCGATATCGAGGTGCAATATATATAGATATATACATATATACACTATGCAATATATATTCTCTTCCATTTTCTCGTCCCTTTCATTCGTTGCTCGCAGAATTGTTCGGCCCTCGAACGTCCTCGAGAAATCTCTATTGCCTCGTGCCCCGGGCGCCCGATCCGTAGGGGGAGGGGGCAGGGGGTAGGGGGTACCATTCCCCTCCCCCTGCTCACTCCGTATATACTCTGCCGTTGTCTGAGCGTTTCAACTTGGCGCAAACCCGCGTCTCGTGTGTTATTCGCGATGCGAAATTTCCCGCTTCGGTTCGTCGCGCGAGCAACGTTGCCCCCCGGGCAACCCGGGCAACCACATCAGACACTCCGCTGCCGCCGCCGCTCCACACTCGAGTTCCAGCGGAATACACCGAAACCGTCTCCCCTTCTCTCCCCTCTCCCCTCGCACTTGGTTCGGAACAAACTCTGCGCCCCAAACTGGGTTGTAATGAAACCGAACATTAATTTCGCGATAAATACCGGGGGGGGGGGGCGGATGCAATTTTGAAAACCGCGGATGCGAAATGTATCAAAGGTTATGAAATGTATTGCGGTTATGTTTAATTTTTTCTTTACCGAGAATTTCATGAATTTCGCGCGGTTTGTCGCACGAATAAAAAATAATAAAAAATTGGGCAATTATAATTTGAAAATAATAATAAATAAAATGTAATTGAATGTCGTTCATATCGCGATTTAATAAAAATGCCTATTGCGACACACCCTTCGCGACAGCGGCACACGCCGCAGTCCAGCTTGGCTCAGAGTCAGCCCTGACCTTTTTCTCCGAGCAGCATTTCTCTCGCTTCGCTTGCAGCAGCAGCGAGATCGAGGCGCGAGATACGCGTCGCGAGTGCGACCGGATAAGTCCCGATGCGTTGTGGCGAATAAAACGGTTCGACCGACGAGTTCGAACGGAGAATCGAGATTCGATATGTCGACGTCGAATCCCTCGGCCAATTAGGTCACGCGCGGCGAACGCGCGACACGACGATTGTTGTCTCAGTTTTATCGTTTATTTTCCTTGCCGCGAGATTACAGACACGGTCGGAAAATACAAAACGCTGGACGTCATAGCCAGCAAAAAATATTTACATTTGCTTTTATGTAACATTTGGTATAATTTTTTGGTAATATTTTTGATTATTTTTTTAAATAATAATTTATCATTTTTTTTAACAAGATATTTGTACATTTGCAAAAATAAATATTTTTGCTTAGGACGTTTTTTTGGGAGGCGAAAATCGTGGCGATTGGGGAAGTAAAAAAAAACATTGTCCAAAGTTTCGCGACCAGTTCACCAATATTGATACAATCTGAGTATCTGAGTATTGGAATTAGCGATATTGGCCATTCGAATATCGATCCAGGATATTCAGAGATCTCCGCGGCGCTCCTGTTTATTTTTCCGGCAGAGAATCCTTCGTCTCCAGAACGAACACCTGACTGGCGGTCGTTTTGCCGCTGTCGGCTCGTCGCCGCCGCATTCGCGCTGCCAAAAACGGCGTGAACAAGTCAGGATCTGGATCGGGGATCGGAGCCTTCGAGCAGTGGCGAACGATCACGCTGGCGACGGTGCCGAAGATCAGGGTGCTGACGACTCCCACCGGAGTGTACAACATATAGGAAATGCTGTACAGAAAAGGATATTCACCACCGTCGACGTTCCTAAAAAAAAAAAATAATTAAAAAAATTGGCAAGATAATATCTGATATTAGAAAAATGCGTCCTACTTCAGATCAAATAAAATAAAAATTAAAAACTAAATTATTGACGAATAGAATAAAAATTATTAAAAAACTGACACAAGATATCCGACATTTAGAAAAAATGCATCCTACTTCAAATCCAATAAAATAATAAAACAATAAAAATTATTAACGAATAGAATAAAAATGATTAAAAAATTGGCAAAAAAAATCTGACATGTAGAAAAAATGCATCCTACTTCAGATCCTGCAGACTCTGATAAGCCAACGTGTCCTGATGCGTAGAATTGTGACACAAATCCAGCGACACCGGAAGCTCCGGAGCCGGCGGCTTAGGCTGCCCAAAGGTCACGCACCCCGACAACACAAGACTGATAAGTGTCCCTATCACCGCTCCCCTCTCATTGGCCACCTCGACGAAAATCCCAAGACTAAAGAGCCCCAGAATCGGACCGCCGATCGTGCCATTTATCGCCAGAGCCGTCTGCATAAGGCTGCCCAATTTCGAGGCTAGAAATGCGATCGCCACGCACAGAAGTCCATTGACAACTCCGAGAATCTTTCCGAAGAGCGGAGCCCGCGAGTCCGGAAATTCCCGACCGGCTCGGCGATACAGTGGTTTGATGTAGTCAGCGATGCCGACGGCTGCCAACGAGTTCAGCATCGCTGAGACGGTGCTCAACGAGGCACTGAAGATGCCGGCGATGAAGAAACCCATGAGTCCTGGGATTCTGGACAGTCGAATGCGCGCAAAGTGCGGCATCACCTGGTCGTAGGAGGCGATGGAACCAGCGGCGACGGGATCGCAGCCTCTAAACCAGGCGTAGAGCGCCAGACCGGAGAACGACGTCGCGGTGACCATCAGAATGACCAGAGGGGTGTTCAGGAAGAGGGCGAGCTGCGCCGACTTCAAAGACCTGTTGAAAAATCGGATCATTTTTTTTTTTGGCAAAGAGAGAAAGTGGTGTTGGTATATTTTTAGTGTGGGCGAGATGAGTCGATGGGGAAAATGTGGGTTAGGTGAAACCTTGCGGAGAGAAGACGCTGGACGTGGACCTGGCTGACACCAAAGGATGATAGGAAGAAGCCAGCGCCGCCAAGCATTAGGGACCACCAGGTGTGCCGGACGGTGGGGTCGACGCTGAAGCTGTGGAGAAGAGAGACGAAAGTTGTACAGTTTGGCATTACAAGAATTGGGATTGTCTACAATTGGAATGGTGCATAATTCAAATGGTCTATAATTGAAATTGTGCAAAATTCAAATGGTATACAATTGAAATTGTGCAAAATTCAAATGGTCTACAATTGGAATTGTGCAAAATTCAAATGGTCTATAATTGGAAGTGACAAAAATGTCAAAAATTTTTTATGATTCGCAACAGAAATTAAGTACTTGAAAAAATTCAGGCGTCCATCCTCCCCCGCGATTCTCCAGACCTCAGCAGCGCCACCCTGAATGTCATGACAGGCGATGCCAATAATACAGAAAACAGTGGCGAACATGAGGGTGCCTTGAAAAATATCCGTCGCGAGAACGGCCTTGATGCCGCCGATGCTCGAGTAGAAGGTGCATATCAGTCCTATGAGCAGCATGCTGGTCGTGCTGGACAGTCCGGTGGTGGCTTCGAGAGCCAGTGCCGGTGCGTAGAGCACGACGCCAGTGTAGAGACTCATTTGAACGTAATTGGCGATGCTTGCAGCTGTTCGCGCTGTCACTCCGAATCGTCGCTCCAGGTACTGCAAAATTTCGCATGTCACGTTTGAAAATCTCATCGTCAAATCTCATTGTCCACTAATCCAAACCTATCATTGAACATAGTCACCAATGTTCAACATGGGACCTATCCAATGGAATGTAAATCGTCATCGTCCAATTGGAAGTGGCCGCCAGTATCCCAAATGGGACATGTCCAATGGGATAGGAATCATCGGAGTCCAATTGAACATGGATGTCATCGTCCCAAATGGGACATGTCTAATGGGTTGCACAAAATTTGCCCTCACCTCATAGACACTCAGAGTCCGAAGCTCGAAGAACACCGGAAGATAAAGATACGCGGCCATCGGGGCGGCCACGAGAAATCCCGTGTTCCACACGAGAAACTGGGCGCCATAGATGTAATTCTCGCCACTCATACCGAGCATCGCGATCGCCGAGAGCAGAGCGACCATCAACACGATCGCTAACAGAGGAACGCTCATCGTATTGTTAGCCGAAAAATATTCCTGCGGGGGATTCAACTCAGTCGTCAATCAAGTCAAGTCAAATCGTTTGGCGGTTCCTTACCGCCGATGTTTTTTGCCGTTCGCCAGTGAATCGGTAGTAGATTCCTATCGACGCTGATATCAGAAGCACTGCGGCGATCACAATATAGTCGGGCCACTGTAGGGCGGTCGACGAGTCGTCGATCATCTTGGAATTGAAATTAGCACTTGGAACCGATTTTCGATAAAAAAAAAATGTTCCTAAAAAATTACTGGACCCAATTTTCACTGATACTCACATCCATTTTGTGTCCTCGTCGGCAAAAAAAAATCCGTCACTCGTCCAGGTCGAGCAAAAAAAAATCACGTCCGTGAAAAATCGGTACCGGGAAAACTGTGATCGCGCTCGGCTCGTCGATCGCCGCGTCGAAGCGACGCACTGAGAGTCTCGCGTGTCGCGAGGACACATCGACCGACGTCGGTGAGGAAGGGAAAAAAAAATCGTCCGTTTGCGACTGTTATGTAAAGTTATCCGGCGACGCGTTTTCCCCGTTTTGGTTTTCGCTAATGCGCGCCGCGCTTATCTCGTTATCTCGTATCATCGTCCTTCGCATTTTATTGCCGATGGATCGAGGCGCAATTTTTATTTATTTTTTCCCCAAACCACTACGATTTACGATTTCTCGTAACCCTGAAAATGCAAATCTCTGCTCTCGTGCGGATAAAGATTTGTAAACAGTCGATGAGAGGCTCAGATTGCAGAATGGGAAAATCGTCGCAATTCCAATTATCAGTGACGACGCTTTCGTGGCTGATACAAATGGCTCTCGGCTATTGAATCGAATTTGGTCAGTCGTTCAATTTCGTTGCGACGATAAAAATAGATAACGACTAGTTTCGTATCCACGTGGACAGTTGATTAGCCGCCGCGCGGAAAATCTGTTCGCGGTATGTAAATTGCCAGTCGACCGTCGAAACGTCGACAAATTAGTGGCAGACGATAAACCCGACGTCGAGCCTCGTAATTTTAACTGTACTCGCGTTGCGGTCACATATTGCTCTGTGCGACATCGCAAAGCGACAAACCTGACACACAGACATGGAAAATAGATTTTATGAGATGTCGTTTCAATGTCGTAACCGGTCACGTGACTCCCACATATTTTTACTTATCGTGGGAGCTGGAAAAAAAAAAAAAAAAAAAAAAATTCAATTAATTCGTAATCTTCTCTGTGAATCTTCACATTGATCACTGAATCATCCGACGCATTTTATTTATCCCATATCAATAATTCATAAAACCGAGTGACTAATTGCAATCATCGGATAAATCATTTATCGATCTTCGATCGACGAGACAAAAATCGGGATTGTCGCAAATAGCTTCGTCTGGGAATCGGAGAACGAGAATTTCCCAGAGTCGTCGATGTGTGACGAGTCGTCGGTCAATTAGCGTCGACCCTCCACAAAATTCGACAAAGGGTCACGTGCCTCGTTCAATTCGGCTTCGTGTGCGGGACAAACACGCTTAGACCCTGTCGACTCGTCCGGTCCTTTGGGGGCCGCTTTCCACTTTTCCCTCGTTGCCACAAGTCTCTCAAGTATTCACAGGCGCCACCAGCAGCAGTCACTGGTTCCTCTCCGAGGGGACAGCAGCTTCCTGTATTCATCATCGACCGTCCCATTCGCATATATATTTCCTATATACTGCCGACCATAAACGAAATGAGAGAAACTGTAGCAGACGACAGCAACTGGTACCCTGGGGATAAACACTGACCCTTTCTCGCTTTTCCCTTTTCACGCACTTTCGCCACCGGCGCCGGCAATAACTCTAATACTCGAAAGGGTCGACCCTTTTTGTGACCCAAAAAAAAAAAAAGAGGAAGAAAAAAAAGAAGTAACTCGAACGCCGGAGCCGATGTCAGTAACCGAGCAAACGCTGCTGTCACTACTTTTGTATCTATCAGGAATTCCACGCGAAATGTCATTTATATGCAAAAAAAATTATTTATTATTATTATTATTATTTTTTTCCTATTATATTTGATGTCAAAATAATGAAGTATATAAAAAATTGCAATATAATACCAATGAAAAATGGTTATTATTATAAGAATAATAACAATAATAATATAATTAAATACTCACGCCCTAAATATCATGTTTTAATTATAAATAAATGGTTAAAAAAATTCAACGAAAAATTCCGACAGTACTTTCTTCGTTGGAGTCCAACCTAGGTGCGGATTCCACGTGGAACGTCCTATACATGTGCCACGCGTGGCGTTGCGGAGCGCATAGAGCGAACGATGGTTCGGAAGTTTCCCACGCGGCACTGCGTATCCCTGTGTGTCGCACCCACAGGGACAGCAGGGGGGGGGAGGGGGCATAGGGCGAGGGAGGGGGGAGACCCAGCAGCGTGTGTTATTACCATAACCATTTGGTGGGTATTGCGTGCCACGGGGTTGCCGACCCGCTCGCGCGCTCTGCTCCCGGCTGCCAAGAATGGGACGCGACACTGACGAGGAACCCACCGGGCCACCCCTATGCGCTCCCGCTCGGGTTCTCTGCTAAGTACGCGAGCGATGCGCGTGCACGCACGTGACCGCAACGCTCTGTGCGTCGGCCCGGCGGACGTCGAGTGGAGGTAGTGGGGGAAGCCAGCGGAGGACACGCGACTCGCGCGCGCGTCACACTCGACAGGCCTGACTTATCCGCGCGACGCGCCCCCTTTCCACGAGGCGCGCTTGGCAGCGCTATACTAGCTCCTCGTGTTATTTTCTCACAGAGAGAAACGAGTGGAACGAGACAGCGGCAAACTGGGCAATCGAGAACATGCAAATACGGGACGACGTTGTCGTGTAGCTGAAAGAGAGATGACGTCTTCCGGTTCCTTTTGGAATTTCAAAGCTGTTTGTGTTGGACTGAAAGGCAATTTACCTTATTTTATATTTATTTTTAATTTATGTTTATTTTTATTTCATTTTATACGTATTTTATTTTTTTTTATTTTTTTATTGTTATTATGAGGTCTTTTTTAAATTGAATTTATTTAGAATAAATGGGAGGAATTTATAATTTAATATTGATTTGAGAATTAATAATTCTTTTATTTTGGAATATTTTGGAATACTGGATTTATTATTATTATTTTTATTTTATGTTTCTTTTTATTTCATTTTATATGTATTTTATTTTTATTTTTTTTTTTATTGTTATGAGGTCTTTTTTAAATTGAATTTATTTAGAATAAATGGGAGGAATTTATGATTTGATGTTGATTTGAGAATTAATCATTTTTTTTATTTTGAAATGTCGGACCGATAAATCAGCTGGATGATGGAAATTCCAGGCGGCGGCTTCGCTCGTCTCTCCCTCGATGCGCATATATAGTTCAGTGTATCACGCGTCCGCTCTCGCCGCGTCGATCCGGATAACCTTCGCGTCGAGCGCCCCTGTAAACAGGACCTTAATTACAAACCGCTCGAACGCGGCGCGATACGCAGGTGCGATCGCCTCCTCGCAGACGCGAATTTCGCGATCGGGGGCATATTACTACCGATGCGCGCGCAGCATCAGCAGCGCTCAGCTCGTTCGCTCGTTAAATCCCCGAATAATTGACTCTCGTTTCGCGGCTCGATTCCACGAGACGACTTTGGCCTAATTGGAAATTAACGAAAAACACACTTGTGCTCGATTTACGCAATTTGCACGCTATATCTTTTTATTTAGAAAAAAAAAATACATATAATAATAAATATATCGCCGCATTTTTAATTTCATATTTAGAGCTAATAAATCTTATAAATCGTTCCACGCGCAAAATTGAATTTATCGATTTTTACAAACCCGAAATTTTCATTTGTTCGACGTATTTGTCGCTTTTTTCATTTTTGAGCATTGTCGTTTTTGAATTCCATATTTAAAGCGAATAAATCTTATAAATCATTCCGCGCGCAAAATTGAATTTATCGATTTTTACCCGCCCGGAATTTTCGTTTGTTCGACGAATTTGTCGCGTCGCAGGCGATTAATATCGCGAAAAAAAAATAAAAAATGAAAACGAGAATGCATCTTGCGCGCACCTGTGCGATATCCATCATATAACAACGTGTATAGTCCGTGGCGCGTTTATTGGCTGCACGTCCGCTATTTTACTCTCGTATTTCTTCGACGGGGCATTAATAAAGTGCACGCTGGCCGTGCCCGGGCCACCTTATCGACGCTCGATCGAACACTGCGGTTTTCGGGCGGGCATCGAAAGCCCGAGAGAGAGGGAGAGGGAAAGGAAGGGCCGAGGCACACGAGCAAATGCACATCACGAGGCGGCTCCGAAAATCAGCCGCGGGGCTTCCGTCGTCGATGAGTTAACGCGTCACCGCAAGAAAAAAAAAAAAAAAATCGTAATTCGGTCAAGTTTGAACATCCGGTCGTTATAGAGTCTCGGGGCACGAAAGTCGCACCGCAGAGGAAGGTTTGTACGGTAATTAAAAGCCTCGTTAAAGGCGCCGTTCCTTAAACAACGCGCGCGAAAAATTAATGATGTCCTTTCGGTCGACTTTTTATTTTTTCAGTAATTTAATCAACTGTAATTTCGCGATATTAATTGAAGGGCTTTTTGCTTATATTTTTTAGTAATTTTATTAACATCGTTTTTTTTTATTTTTTTTTTATTTTTTTATTTTTATTAATTTTTGTTGCATTCATTTGTGAGACAATGCAGAGTTGCAATCTGTGGAGCGATTAATCGTACATCGGACGGGTCTCGGTGATCATCAACGTTGAAATCGAAGACATGACAAATGCGCCGATACCGTTGGCGTTATTAATAATCGTGGAATCTTAATATCCCCCCGGAGTGCCGGGTATCATTGGCCGAGCCATCGATTACTCGTATTTATCAATGGTCGGAACGATTAATCATCGAATTTAAAAAATAACTCTCGCTGCATTTGTGATTAATGGACGGTGCAGCTGGATTAATGGTCCAGCGAATTTCAATGATATTTCATGTTCGCGCCAATTTTTTTTTTGGGCTGAAATAAGTTTTTAATTTTTTTCGCGAGAATTAAAAAAAATAGTATATTTTTTGTTCGATGGAGAAGGAAATTTTGAAACCGCAGGAACGTGGACCACAAATAATGACTCTGTCGCCGAAGAATCGTTCAGGTCGATATTGCTTTTCCATTTATTTCGGAGGAGGCGGAGGAGACGGAGGAGGAGGAGAGAAAATGATATATATTTTGCTGACGAATCTCGCCTCGGCGCTTTGCTTTGTTCCAGATGGTTCTGCCACTTCGACGACGACAATTACGTGAACGTGCCGCGTCTGCTGAAGCTTCTCGACAATTACAATCCTCGCGAGGACTGGTATCTGGGCAGGCCCTCGATACCCGCGCCCATCGAGATCGTCAGGCAGGGACCCGAGCCATCCAAGCAACCGGTGAGTCAACTAATGTGATTTCGAATCTTCAAACAATTGAAAAATCGAGATATCGCGTTCCGCCTTGTGGCATTCTCTTCGTTGAAGAGTCTTCTTTCGAATGCAAAAAGAAAATCTCGATTATATTGATCCAAAGAAAAATTACACCGATTTTAGTGAAAGGCCAAAATTCGGAAAAAGTGAAAAATCGTTTTTCGTGTTTTTCTCCTCAATTTTTTTATTTTTCGGGCAAAAACCGATCATATTTGGAATCAGCGGAAAATTTTCCATCGGATAGGGTTTTAAAACTTCGTTAAATCGAAAATTTTTTTTTCGTCATTTTTCCGCCAAAAACGCAAGGGGTACCCCTTCTAAAAATTTGCGATTTTTTAGGGTCAACTTTAAAAATCTGCAAAAAATCGAAAAATCGAGATATCGCGTTCCGCCTTGCTTCATTCTCTTCCTTGAAAAGTCTTCTTTCGAATGCAAAAAGAAAATCTCGATTACATTAATCCAAACAAAAATCACACCTATTTTAGTAAAGTGCCAAAATTGGGAAAAAGTGAAAAATCGTTTTTCGCGTTTTTCTCCTCAAATTTTTCATTTCTCTGGCAAAAACCGGTCATATTTGGAATCAGCGGAAAATTTCCCATCGGATACGCTTTTAAAACTTCGTTAAATCGAAATTTTTTTTTCGCCAAAAAAAACGTCAAGTGGGACTCCGCATTCGCACAATTTTTATAGCCTGCCCTTGAATTTTCGTCTCCGCGCAGCCGCACCACTCGCGACTCTTTTTGCTCATCTTACTTTCCTCGCCTATAGCTATTTATCTCTCTGCGGGCACTTGCGGTCGGGAGTGTCGGCAGTGGAGGGGGAGTAAAGGAGGTAGAAAGGAAGGAGAAGCCAACTGTGCTTTGCCGCGCGCGCCGGTTCTGCGGCGAAATTAATTTAAACTCTGACGAGAGATAAATAGAACGTTAGACTGTTACATGGCGCGCCAGGTAACGCGGCTGCTGCGGCGACGGAGACTATCGCTCGCTTCGGCGAAACGACCTGCGAGTCTTCAGGCGTTATCTCGTTGTACCTCTTCCCTCTCGTCCACTTAATCCTCTGCGGCTCTTCTTCCCCTCTTCTCTCTGTCTTTTTTCCTCCTCTCTTTTCCCTCCTTCCTTCCTACGTTCGCAATAACGTATTTGTACGTCTCGGCCCGGACGCTGATCCGACGGTATCCGCGTCGCGAGAATTCATTTCGCGAGGTCCCGCAACGGGATGGGCAACGTTGGCAGATCGTTACAAGCTCGAAAGGGGCCGTTGGGCTTAACGATGAAAATTATTTTTCCGAGCTCGTTGCGCACTGAGCGGAAATTGTGCAGAAGAGAACCGCAGACGGGGAAAGAGTGAGATAGAAAGAGAGGGGAAAGACAGAAGAGGCAGCAATGAAAATTACGAAAGGGATGCGTGGCAAAGGCCGAGGCGTGCACCAGGTCTACGGGGTGGTCTTATCGAATTTATGCATCTGCGCGGAACGACTCCTTGCGCTCTCTGCCGGAGCCCCGTTGAGTTTGCTCAACGTCCGGAGGAGCTTAAGCGGCGGAACCGAGACGTTGGAATAAAAAAAAACGCGCGGCGGTGTTCGTAGATCAAGGAGTCCATAGAGATGTCTCGGCGCTTTTTTTCCCATCTTACGAGCTATTTTCACGGCATTTTAACGGAACCGAGTCGTCGTGAAAATTAAATCGTGCTAGAATCGTCTTTTTATCTTGGTGCAAAAAATGTAGGGAATAGGACTTGTGTCATTTGTCCCCGGTCAGCAACATTATTTCAACATAATACGGAGCTATTTTCACGGCATTTTATCGAAACCGAGTCGCCATGAAAATTAAATCGTGCTAAAATTGTAGGCTAGTCTTTTTTATCTTGCTACAAAAAATGTAGGGAATAGGACTGTGTCATTTTCCCCCGGTCAGAAAATAGCAACATGTTTCACCATAAAATTCGCACCCAGTTTACCCCTTTTTTTTAACCCGGAACCGCTTTGCACATGTCGGTCAAGGAATGATAAACGAAGATTAATGCGAAGTGTCGATAAAGTCGTGCACACTTTACGTTTTATCGACCGAGGACCAAGGACGCGTTTGTTTACCAAAGTTACGTGTGTACACACGTGTTGCATATACAACTTTTTTTTATACACAAACTGTGCACATTGCATATGACTCTCCACCATTCGCGTGCAATTTTTAACCAGCCATTATAAATACAGAGTACATGGAAACTTATATACGACGGTAGATATCATCGCGATTTAATCGGGAGGTGCGTGTGTATATATAAATATATGAAGAGGAAGAAAAAAAAAACGATATATATACAGAGGGAGACGCGCGCGGGCCTCGCCGGATCGGTCCACGAAGAAAACGCCGATCTTATCTCGGGCGCTCGGAGTGTCTGTCATGCGTTGCCGCCGCCGCCGCCGCGGGGCCCGTTAATCCTTTTTCTTCGTCGTTCCTTCTCCTTCGTCTGTCTCTCCCCTCCTCCCCCTCTCCTCTTCCAACATCGAATATGCGCTTGAAAAAAAAAGCAACGAAGACAGCAATGGCGAACAAAGGAAAAAACAAAAGAAGTAATGCATGAAAGAACTGGAAAAAGGACCAGAAGTACACGGATCGCATATGTGAATGGAGAAAAAAAAGGCAGAGGTGGAGGAAGACTCGGGACATTTGGAACCGGGCGATGTTCGTGCTCGATCTTCGCTCCTCGTGTCTCCTCGTGTCCTCTCGGCCACCGAAATACGCTCCAATTGATTCCGGCAAATTCTCCCGAACCTTCGGACCCGCGAATACATGCATCGTCAATCGGCGGTGAAATCGACGTCAGACGATGCCTCCGTTTCGACTGATTTCACGCCGCGGCGAAACGGTTGCTGAGAAGGTATTCGAGGAAAGTTTGTGTAAGAAGTTGGCTTCGAGGTGGGTTTGGAGGTTGTTGCATTGAGGTATCGTCACCAATGGTTGGTAGCATCGCTGGATTCAGGACATTTATTAATCGCCTAGGATATTTTTTTTTTTACTGAATTCAAAGTTGGGTGCATCACTGGATTTAAGACATTTATTGGTCGCCTAGAATCATATTTTTTTACTAAAATTAACCTCAAAGTTTCATCGCTGAATTCGAAACATTTGTTGGTTGCCTAGGATCATAATTTTTTTACGGAAATTAACCTCAAGTATTTTTTAGGTTCCAAACGTTATCAATTGATTATTAAAACATTGATCTCTCGAAAAACAATAAAAGAATAGATAAAAGGGGAAAAGTTATTAGATTTAGAGGTAATGTTTTGAAACATCAATCGATTCCCATACAAATTCCACTTGTCACCGACCACATAGCTCCCCACAAACGCAATTGTTACCATCGCCCCAAAAACTCCCAAATGTTCCGCCAAAATTTCACATTTTTTCGTTCCGCGCCGTTGAATTTAGCGAAGACCCGAAAAAACCGGAATGTCTCAGTGCGCCGGACGCGAAAGGGATGCTAAAGAGTCGAATGGAGGTTTCGAATCGGCAACGACTGACCGGATCGGCGGGACACGCGGCTCTCTCTCGATGGGCCTCAATGGCGGACAATGAGTTTGAATCAATTTCGCGTTCGAGAAAAACGAAAAGAGGGTCGAGCCAGTAAATCGTCGTTGATTGCCCAGCGGCGGCCCAAGAGAGTCGCATCTTCCGCCGAAGCTTTCCATCCTCGGTTTGTATGTTTTTCTGACGATCGAGCGCTCTTCATTCAGTCGGATCGGCGTCAAACTGGATCCGGTCGAACCAGTATCGATGACCGAACAAACTCGAGCGGCGCGCGCGAAAGTCGATCGACTCCTCTCGCCCATCGTCCGTTGGCTCCGATCTCGGCTTTCTGGTGTTTTAATAATGCTTCGGTACCGATTCTTCCTCGATGTCGTCTTCAGTTTTTCCCTCTTCTCCCGCGTCCTCCATTTGCGATGTCCGAGCAAACTCGTTTCGAGCGCCTAAAACTTTTAATCTCGATGCCTATATCTGGTTCGGAGCGAATTAATTTGTCAATGCCCTAAGATCGGCTATCGATCGCGCCGATCGTTATTGCCAACGTGCTAATTGAATGATCTCACGCAGCGCCGCTTTCGGACCGTTTGAGACATTAATTCGCAGTTACTAGTTTCTTCGTCGATCGGCGAAATTGACGGAAAAAGTGGTATCGACATGTTTAGCGTAATTGCAGATACATGACTGAGGACTTTTTTTTATTGCTGATATAAATGTCATTTCTGTCTGACATTTTTCAGCTTTTTTATCGTTTCGGTCCTTTTTGGGAAAATTGATTTACAGAGTGAGGAAGGAAAATTATAATAACAGATTCTTGTCAGCGATATTTTATTTTTATTTATTTTTATTTATTTTTATTTATTTTTATTTATTTTTATTTATTTTTATTTATTTTTATTTATTTTTATTTATTTTTATTTATTTTTGAAGAGGTATTCCAGAACATCGCAGCGTCGTATTCGTCCTAATTAGCATTGCGCCTTCAGGCGCGACCTACAGCGTATAATCGCGGACTCGTTAGTCCGTTCCCGAGCAGCTCCGGACTCGATTCACCGGTTTGTCTCGTGTTATGCATTTAACGCACCTGCATCGATGCTTCAACGTGGAAGATGTCAGGCACCGGGTCGACCCGAGTTGCGCAAGTTTCGCGATAGCAGCACGTCGTGCTTTTCATCTTGGTTAATCTTAGACGCTTGTACATAGGCAAGAGGCCGGGCCGAGGTGGCACACCGGGGTGAAATGGACCATCGTATAATTCAGAACCACAAGAATTAAAAAAAAAACTGACCATCCTCAAAGTGCATCAAAAAAATTTAATGAACAAGTTTTACTTATTTTCAATATTACATTTTTTTTCACCGGGGTCAAATGGATCACCCAAAAATTCAGAACCACCAGAATTTTATATAAAACTGACCTTCCTCAAAATGCATCGAAAACATTTAATTAACAATTTTTACTTATTTTCAATATTCAATTTTTTTAACTGGGGCCAAATGGACCACCACAAAATTCAGAATCACCAGAATCTTATAAAAAACTGACCTTCCTCAAAATGCATCGAAAACATTTAATTAACAATTTTTACTTTTTTTCGGTATTTAAATTTAAATTTCAATTTTATTGCGAAGGTTTTATTTTTTTTTTATGGTTTTTGTTGGTGGCTCGGGGTGACGTATCTTGCCCCGGTCACCTGGAAGCACATATATTGGGATCTAGGAACAGCAGCTACGACAGCAATTCGCGAGAGATGGAACGAAACCGCCCGCGGCGGTGGCTATCGCCCTCGTCGTGCGACCCCCCGTGGGCGTGGTGCCTCGTTCCGCACCGGCACGTCACGATTATATTATAAACTATACTTACGTTATACCCGTGCGCGGGGTGCGCATGGATCTGTATGCAGAAATACAGCCGGCGCACCGAGTTTATCGCGCTATAGTATCTGGCGAAACGTGCATGTACCTCGTATATATACCCTCGTATACGTGATGCACTGAACTTGAGGAACTCCAACGAGTCATATTGTTCCCCGGGTCAATTCGATCCTAGGCACGATAACTGCAATTTTTCCCCCTTTGCTGCCGATGCATTTTTTAATTAAAAGATAATTTCTGATCATTTCATCAAGATTATCAAGTAAAAAAAAATTGCGATAAGAATTTTTCCAAGATAAAAATTAGATGTAGATTATTAGATCTTTTCCCTTTGCAATTTTGCAATTTTTTCCCTTTGCTCCGGATGTATATTTTTTATTAAAATATTTCTGATCATTTATTCCATCAAGATTATTTAATTAAAAAAACAAGATTTTTTTTTAAGATAAAAATTAGGTTTCGTTGAAATTTTTTCAAGATAAAAATTAGATGTAGATTATTAGATCTTAGGCACTGCAATTTTTCCCCTTTGCTCTAAATGTATATATTTTTATTTAAATATTTCTGATCATTTATTCCATCAAGATTATTTAATTAAAAAAAGCAATAAGAATTTTTTTTAAGAAAAATTAGGTTTCGTTGACATTTTTTCTGAGACCGAAAATACTCGAGTTATAATATCCATCCCCTTTCTCCGGCTTTCTGAATAACGTTCCGACGCTTCCGGCAGAAATACGGAAATATAATATTACTGATAGCGGAGAGCAGAGGAGCTTGAACAAAAAAAACAGGTTTAAAAAAAAAATAAAAAAAATGATTTCCGTAATGAAAATTAATGCCGGCGTGTTACTATCTCTCGCGTGTGCCGCAAGACGCGCGAACGCCGGGTAAGCCGAGTCTCTCTCTGAGCAGCCCAGCGAGGTGGAATTAAGGTCGGGCCGATTTCAGAATCGCATTAGTTTAGCCGGACGTGCGCGGCAAGCGCCACGGATGCTGCTGCTGGGATCTGGTTGCCCGGCAGAAAAAGCTATCTCTCCTCTTCTCCCGACTCTGCTACTGCTGCTGCTGCTGCTGCTGCTGCTACCGGGCGTGGGATTCGTCGCCGCGCTGATGAAAACCTCAGTCCCCGAAGCAGACTCGCCACTGAAGATAATTATTAATCCTTTTCAGAGACAGCCGAGCTTTTTCCACCTTCACACGTTTATCGGCGCTTTCCACATTCTCGCACCATTTTTTTTTCACTTTGTCTCCAAAAAATCGTCTCTAACCGCAGTAAAAAATAAATCATAAAAATAATGAACCCAAAACGATAAGTAATCATTTTTTTTTATTTATATTTCTTTATTTTTTTTATTTTCTTTTTTTTCATCATAAAAAATCATAAAAATCATAAAAATATTGAACCCAAAACGATATGTAATAATTCCTTTATTACTTATATTTTTTTATTTTTTTATTTTTTTCGAAGCAGCCACAATTTTTTCCATAATAAATAAATTACGGTAAGGTCAGAAAACTAAGTAAAAAAATCTGATTAAGTTCTTCTCCTGACTAGTCAACCTCTTTTTTTTTCGTTACAATTATGACTCCTCCCGCCTCCAATTTCGTTAACTTTCCGCTTTGGTTTTCAGGTCGTTACAAAATTTATCTCCACGATCTTAAATATATACCTATTCTCGCGTCTAGCGAGTTTGCTGAATACAGTCGAGCGCGGGGCGTCGTGCCGGGCGTAATTGCATCGAGCGAGGATAGCATATTGCACCACGCCTCGGGTGAAAGGCCTGCGGTGGTAAAAGAGAGTGCACCCGCTATGTCTGTACGTCGCGGCACTACGAAACCCGGACTCCCGCTGTCCGGTCCAGCGTTCCTGGACACGGTCATTTAGCTCCCTCTCTCTCACTTGCTCCTTCCCCCTTTATTTCCCCCCCCCCCCATATCCTATGGTCCGATCGCACCGTGGATAACCCGCCGATGAACCGTAAACCAGGAACTCGTTACTAGTATTAATGTTCGAGCTGCAATAATCCCGAGCGGCGAGTGTAATCGAAAAGTTCGTTTTATCGCGTCCACCGTGCAACGCCCGAGTGCCTCGTCACGGGCATTAAAACCGCCGAATCCCCCGTCGATTTATCCCACGTTTCGCGTGCTGCGCGTGTATCGCGACTGATCGGGCTAATAATAACCCCGTTGGGTTTGTTATTGCTCGTTTCGCGAAATAATAATCTCGGCAAAATCACAATGTCACGTTTAATGGTAGCTTTGCTAATTCATTTTTGTCGCTCGTGTCCGAGAGTGCAATTTCAAGTCGATGAAGGAAATTTCCGCCGATTAGAAATAATTACAATATCATGTCTAATGGTAGCTTTGCTAATTCATTTTTATCGCTCGTTTCCAGGAGCGCAATTTGAAGTCGATGAAGAAATCGTCGGAAATTACAATAACATGTTTAATAGTAGCTTTGCTGATTCATTTTTGTCGCTTGACTAGAGCGCCAATCGAACTGAATGAAGAAATTAGCGGAGTCCAATTGCGATTCCATCAGTTTTTTTATTATTAATCTGCTGTTAGTCCATCGACTAATGATGTTGAAGTTTGCATCGTCGGAATGCAAAGAAAATTAAAAAAAATTGTTCTAACGATGCTAAAATTATTTTCACGATTGTGGGTTCATTAAAATAATTTTTTTTATTATCATCGCATTGCAACGAAGCAAATGTCAACATCATATCGACTAGTCGAGGTAATCGAGTCACCGATGCAACCGATCTGACGTATCGATCCGTATCTTCGATCGCAGCGGTCAGTCCGATCGTCAGCCGAGGCCAGAAAAAAAAATGCACAGAGACAGAAAAGAGAAAGGTCGAAATGCTCCGAATCGTTTGTACTGCGTCATCGACAGCAAATAAAAAAAAGTTCGACTTGCGAGAGTAAAATAGTGACACCGGGAAAAGAGGCGAGTGGACGGAAAAGCTGAATGCGGCGGAGAAAGGAAATAATTCGATGTGAAACTGAGAGAGAGGGACGACGACGACGATGGGAGTCGAGGATCAATGCGATGGTAGAGCGGTTACACGTCGCCCGGGTCCGATCGGTGTCTCCCGGCTCGTGATTGACGGTCGGCAAAAAGACGCGCGTTCCGATCGTCGCGGCGAACGGCGACGACTAACTGTACAAACGATCTACACGATGCAACCGAAAGAGACGACTGCAGCAGTCTCTCAATCTCTCTGTCTTTATCTCTCTATGTCCACTGTTGCTGCTGTTGCTGCTGCTACCGATGTTAATATATACCGCGACGACAATTCCACCTATACCCGTTTTCTTCTGTGTGAACTGTCTTCGCTCTCAGCTCCTCAGCGCTTCTGTCCGGCATATCTATATAGCACTATAAGGTCTTGGGAAACTGGAACGTTGCAAGTTTGTCGCCGACATTTTCCCGAGCTGCGAAATGAGAAAAAAAAAGAAAAAAAAAATTGATTGATATTCCATCGGTGTGAAACTCGATAGAAGCGGATCCATAGAATTGCAGATGATGATCCATCCACTGGGCGATCGATCAATCTGTTAGCTACGGATTGATGTGATTTTTCCTTAGCGAATTTGACACTAAGTCGATTTTTCTGATGGCAAAAAAATCCGTCTGTTTTTATGTCTGAAAAAAATTAAATAAACTCACCTGAAAATTTTGCCAGGATTTTGCCAAGATTTTGTAGGTGACAGAAAAACCTGTCTATTTTTTGGTCTAGAAAAAAATAAATTGACCTGAGGATTTGTGAGTGAAAAGAATCGTCGGGTAAGCCGAGAGCCGAGGGCATTCCGCAGTTGATTAGCACGCATACCACAGGCGACGTGAGACTCGCGAGCAAATTTTCGATAGCATCGATCATTCCATCGTCGATCGAGTGCGCAGGCGTTCTCGCCGATGTCGGAAGCGCGCGCTCCGGGCGGTACAGAAATCAGACACTGAAGGAGAGGGAACCGCTGCTGCGGGGCGTTCGATTGGCAAGTGGGACACTCGAGCGCCGCCACCGTCGCCGCTCACCTCTCCGGGCGAGTAGCCCTCGGGAGGCTGACTACGACGAGAGCGTGACTACACCGCTCTTACAACCGGAGCTAAGTAACGAGACTAAGAAAGACCGAAAGGTTAGCAAAGGAAAAGAAAAAAAAATAAAAAAATAAAAAAGGGATTGTAGTAACGAGACTAAGAAAGACTGAAAGGTTAGCAAATGCAAAAAAAAATTAAAAAAATAAAATAAAGGGATTGCAGTACAGGAAGAAGGATAGACAGAGCCGTAGGTGGTCAACCGAGCGAACGAGACGTACACAGTACATAAAGCAGCCGAGAGTACAGTGTACGAAACGCTCGGCGGGACGGCAGTAAACCGGCGGCTCACAGTGGCAATATTAATCATTCTTGAAGAGCGAAAAAAAAAAAAAAAAAAAAAAAAAAATGAAGCGAGAGCGAAACGCCGAAGACAAAGCGAGAGAAGTGAGGTTAGACGAAGGAGAGGAGAAGAGAGAGAGAGAAAAAGAGAGAGAGGGAAACGAGTGAGGCGCCCGAGCGAGTCACGTGAAATATGAGGCGTTTTATTAAAACGATATATCGAACTGGCGAGCGGGTCCCGGGGTCCGGTGTTCGTCGTCGGGAGAGACAGAGCGAGGAGCAGCAGTGGAGAACACACGGGGCCCCATGGATCGCGATAATTATCGGGCTCCCAGCGTTTAATTGAGAGACCTTTCTCGCTCGGGGGCACAATTTGCATCCGCGAAGCCCACAACGCGAGATTTCGCGCTGCCACGCAGATATCGTCTCCCTCCCCCATCGCCCCCTCCCCCCCCCCCCCCCTCCCTCCGCCCCTTCTTACCCCTCCGCACGACGGAGGCGCGATTCCGAGGAATTTTCTAATGGCCCCTGCAATACCGGTGGTCGGTAAGGGCGACAGGTGAATTATGATTATGGAAATACTCGAACCCAGGATGATCTATAGATCGCATTTGTAAAATTGGGAGATGCTATGGTTTTTTATGCTTCCTGGATTTAAAAGTTGTGTTGGGGGTATCGATAATCGATCAGATGATAATTTTGCTGGGATTGAGAAATTAAATGATTTTTAGGTGAAATGATGGATATTCACAGTCGTTTTTTTCATCAGTAAATGAATTCGATGGTCGTCTCCCAATGATCTATAGATCGCATTTGTAAAATTAGGAGACGCTATGATTTTTCATGCTCCTTGGATTTAAAATCGTATTCCGGGTATCGATAATCGATCAGATAATTCGCTGGTCTTGAGAAATTAAATGATTAGGTGAAATAAAGGATATCCACAAACCCACTTTTTTTTATCAATAAACGATTTCGATGTATCGAGATATCATTTAACGTCCGACCGCCTTTTCGTTCCCCTCAATTCTCCGTCGCGAGCAAAAACACAGTAGATTATTTATACGGGGACTTAACCTTAAGGACTTAGAGCCTTCTCTACGGATCCAATATAGTAGGGAAAAGCCGTTCGGAGAGGTAACAGCCTCCTCGCGAGATGTCCGGCAGCCCCGGAGCTTCGGTCCCCGCGGGGGAGCCATGCGAATCCTTTCGTCTCTCCCTCCACTCGCTCTATACGTATAGATCACCAGTACATATACATTTATACGCTATATATATAACATACGGGGCACACTGTGCAATATGTAATCTCCGGTTTCTCAACCAGAGTATAACCACCATTCTGGCCGCTCCAGGGATCTCGTAATATTCGTCCTCGTGTCTATATAGCTTCTCGACGAACCAGCAGAACCAGCAGAACCAGCAGAACCAGCAGAACCAGCAGACGTTTCCCACCACAAGTCTTGGGGGAGCACCGTCGCCGTTGTCTTCGTCCTCTTCCTCATCCTCGTCATCCCGCTTCCGTCTACCCGGCTGCGCGGAATCTCTCTCCCCCTCCCCCCTCCCCCATGCTCGAGCGCACCCTACGATCGCATACCTCAATTCTCGTACGTGTCTCCCCGGTCTCTCGGTGCTCACGATGGAAAAGTCGGGAGTATCAGTGCTGGCAGAAACAGTGGAGCTCGAGAAGCGCAGAAGGCGAGTCGCTCTCGCGGTCATCGCTACTTACGCACGCGGATGTGCGCCACATGGCGCGCATTCCACGGGCTATCGCTCGTTTTTTGGTTTTTTTATTTTTGAAGGTTGCAACCCCCTTTTCTGGCAGGATTTTTGAACGCCTAACAATTTATTTTCTTTATTTTATTTTATTTATTTTAATAGTAGTAATAGTGATTTACTGACAGTACAATTATTATTATTATACATATTATAATTATTAACATTTTTTTGGACATTTTTAATTATATACATACATACATTGCCAATTGGCCATCGATCGATGTCCTTCAGCCTTATTTTATTTATTTTATTTATTTTATTTGTTCTATTTATTTTATTTAAAAGAAAATGTATTATTTTTTTTACATCAGATCTCTGCTAGAATATTTACGGCGTTACACATGGCGCTAGTCAGGCCCTGCTCAGGGCCGAGTAATCCTTGCCCGGGCCTGATCTGTACCTCGCTTGGACCGAATGCATCGGTACAGATTTTTTTTCTTCGAAAGATTGATTATTATATTTCATCTATACATAATATCAATAATGCTAATCACGATTCTCTTTTGATTGGACACCAAAGCTGCGAGATTCTTCTGCAGTTGCATTTCGTCTCTCCTTCCGTCCTTCGGTCCTGTTCGCATTTCTTTTTCTTTCGCTCGCTTTCTCTTTCTCCGTCGAGCAAAAATAATTGCTCCGTTCCGCTGAATCCTCGCAATTACTTGGGCCACGGATCAGACGGATCTGCGGGGCCCCGACGACGCCCGACGTCGCGCGCAGTCGACTAGAGCGCTGCCCGAGAGGACGGAAAGAGGAGGGAGAGGAGGAAGCAGAGCCGAACGAAAGGCTGCGCTCGCGCTATATAACTCTCCACATGACGCATGGTTATTACTACGGACGATCGATTCCACTCTCGAGCGCGAAACCGAAGCAAAGGGGCAGAGCAACAGCAGCAGCAGCAGCAGCAGAAGCACAACGAGCCGATCTCTTCTGGTCTCAGCGACAGCAACCACGAACAACACGAAGTGACGACGACGATGAGTACGAGGAGTGGCCGGACTCTTCGGACGGTAACGCCCGTAGAAAATCTCCGGTCTCGGGTATCGTTAAATTGCACGGAGCGCTTGGAGAACAAGACGAGAACCCTAAAAAAAGCAACTGAAAATATAAGGAGCATTAATTCAGGAGTAAGAGACAAGACACATTTTTTTTTCCACGTTCTGATCTATCTTGGGTTAACAAAAATTACTAGACAAAAAAAATTGCACCTCGAACGGTAAAAAAATGTGCAAGTTTCCATTCGTCAGCCCTATAAAAAAAATAACTGAAAATTCTGAGCATTAATTCACGAGTAAGAGGCATATGACACATTTTTTCCAAGGTCACTTTCTGATCTATTTTGGGTTAACAAAAATTATTAGACAAAAAAATTGCACCTCGAACGTTAAAAAAAATGTGCAAGAGTTTTTCTATGTGGAAGATCGGAGGATAAATCAATTCGTCAGCACTAAAAAAAAAACAATACTGAAAACACAGAGCAATAATTCACGAGTAAAAGACAAGACAACAAAAACTGAGAAAGATAATAAAAATTACTAGACGAAAAAAGTACACCTCGAACGATACAAAAAAAAATATATACGTCAGAGTTTCCCGTGTGGGAGGCCCCGGAGGATAAATCCATTCGTCAAGGAACGACTGGCGAACGAGGCCGCGAGCAAAGAGCGCGGGAGAGGTAAACGGAGCGCTGCTCGGGGGTCGCGAAATAAGCGCGGCGCACGAGGCAAAAGAATACCACGTCATAAGTACCCCGACGGGATGTATATACGGAGGCTGCGGCGGCGTCTCCGCATTAGCAGCCGTTCTGGATCTTATTAACCGAGGTGTGTGCGCGCGCGCCTCGTGCGCGCCGAGCTACCTCGCTCGCTCTCGTTCCAATCGTCTGCCTCTCCACCTCTCCGCTCCGCTCGAACGAGCGTGTCGGACGAGAGGCCAGGAGCATCACGACGCCCGCGCCCGCGGAATGAGCGAACGTTTGAGATACGAACAGCCAAGCCGAGATCGCTCTTTCTGCTCCGCTATACACGAGATGTATACATGACGACCGCGGGCGGCGCGCATAACTGCGGCAGTCGGTCTGCCTGCTGCGTCTCGTTCCTTGTGTCTCTTCCGCATGTTTTCCGTCTCTCTTATCAGGTGGGGGTCAAATGATCAAATGATCGAATGACCAAAATAGCAAATGGATAAAATAATGAATTAAAAAATAATGAACGTCTGAATCTAGAATAGCCATCATTATGAAATTTGCGATTTTAGCCATTCGCTATTTTAACTGCATTTTAATAAAATCGGGGGTCAAAATAGTGAATGATAAAAATAACGAATGGCTTAGATAGTGAATTCCATAATAATGAAAATTATTTAATTTCACTATTTTGGTCATTCGCTATTTGAAAGCCCACCCCTCTTGTTTCATGTCTTCCGTCTCTCTTATCTCGTATCTTCCGCCGTGCCGTCTCTCTCACTTATCCGCGACGAATTTAATTAGAACCCAACCGCCCCTCCTCACAGAGGGAGTGACGGTTCGTCTGTCAATCGGTTCCACTTCGTCCATACGATCCTCTCGTCACGGCTCTTCAACTGCATCTCTCGCCGGCTTGATAAGCCCGCCTGTGCAGATGCACTTCACTCGACGCGACCCAGAAGGTCTCTCGATTAAATCGCGCTCGAGATTAATCAGCCTCAGCCAGTTCAAACATTATTAAGACATTTTTACCGAGTTACCATCGTGACAGCTGAAGCCGGGTGTGTTTATTCGATTAGACGACTCAGAGAGACTTGACAGCCATGACGGTGATTTTTATTGGACACTGTATCATGAGAAAAAAAAAATACAAAAAAAATTGCTTCCCAAAGGGTCGATTTATCGCCTGGATTAAAAACTAAATCCACTAACAAATAAGTATCTCCTTAATTCCAGTGCCCAAAGTTTTTTCGTCGCAGAGAAAATACCTTCGAAATCCTCGGTCCAGAGTAAGCTGCGTTATTTCTTCTCTTTGCTCGGAACTCGTTATCAGAGAGAGAAAGACGGAGACGCCGACGTCGTCGCAGAGGCTAATTGCGTTAAGATAATTAAATCGGTGCGAGAGGTGGCGGCGATCGCGTTCGTTCGTTCGCCCGGTTGCCGAATGCCGCGTAATTTTCTCGGCCGGTGCGCCGTTGCACGAAACTGCGAGGGCCTCCAACCTAGTGGCACTGCTGCACCGTCTGCTGGTCCCTCTCCCTCACCCTTCGAAATTCACGGGCCATCGTAAACGAAAGTTACGAGAATCGTTCGGTGCTCGAGAACCGCAGAGTTTCGAGTTTCATTAAAATCTTGAATTGCACGGGGCTGCTCCCTCCCCCCCTTTCCCTCCACCCTGGGCCTCTTTCAACCCTCCGATCGTTAAAAGAAATATCGAATTAACCGTAGCATCGAGGCTTTGAGATAATCCAGAAAGCTTCTTTCAACTTCCACCAGATTCCCTTCTCTCCCTTCTCACTCTCTCTCATTTATCCTCTCATTTTGCTTCTTCGCATTTTCTCTCTCTCTCTCCTTCTTAATGGCTCTTGGCGTTATTGCAGCTTAAGCTATACACACTTATTGTACTTCGCGTGCAGCTGCGTTCCTATCTTATTCGTATTTGCAATGTGAATTATTTTTCCCTCGAAACTTTGCGCCACTGAGATTCGTTCATTTTATAATAAAGTATTTAATGAACAGGTTCGGTAATAGGGTAGAGTAGTATTACGACGTTGTAAACACTTTGAACATTTTACACAATTTTTCTCTCGTGGTAATTTGCTTTGGAAAATGCCTTCGAAATGACTAATTTCATTGATGACTTCATAAGCATCGGATGTAAATTTTTCGTCAGAAAAAATATTTTCTTACGCCCCTTTTTCGGACCCCTTTAAGAAAACCGTATAGATGAGATCGTCGAGTGACGAGTCACTTAAACACTTATCAGCATTTATCAGTGATTTATTAGCCCAATCTCCCGAAACACAGAAGCGGCTCAGGTCTTCGTTGTCCTCTGTCGTCGGTGGTTAATGATATTCTCAAGTTGAAAGGAAGAGACCGGTATCTCAATAACGGTCGGTAGTGCAGCGTCGCGAGTATTTTTCTTCAGCGGCGCAGTTCCTTCCGACACGTCGCAATCAATTTCTTTCTTACCCCAGCGACGGGAAGACGACGAACCGACGGTTGCTTGCCGATCACGTACGTGACAATGACGGGATCTCGCGTGTAGACCACTGTTCGCCGCTGGCTACGTCCGCTGTATCGACATAAGTGATATTTATCGAATTCTTTTTGTTCCTGTGCATTTAACCCTCCCTCCGAGGATATCAAAGTATTCGCAGCCTTTATTAGGCAAAGAATTCACGTTGTCTTTTTGTCATGGCACTAATCGTCGCGGATCGATTAAACGACACTCGTTTCTTTTGATGGCACCGTTAAGAGGCTTCTGTGTTTGTCGGTACGACAATGGCAACACTATACTTACGTTAATGGAGATGCCCAAAGGTATCTCAGCTTTAAGCACTCAAATTTTTATCATTCCACCAGAATGACAGACAGTTATGCCTGTTTCTTTTATTTTTTTAATGGCTGCATCAAAATAGTCGGCTTGAGCATACAACCATTTTTTGAAAGGATTTTTCGCAGCTTATCTGTATTTTTCCTGAGATTTCAATGCAAGTGTCGGTTGAGCATCAACCTTGGAAAGGTATACTTAAGTTTATGGTCCGTAGGTATAATTGTAACTGTAACTCGGGACAGACCAGCGAAGCCGAGATTTTCCAGGCGGTACCGGAATTGACAATTCAGTTTTATCGGTTATTCCTTTTTGTTGCCGCAAAGTCAGTGATGCTGTTGGCAGTCTGCTCTGGTATTCAAATCGTTTCAGCCGAGTGTCTTTTTCTTTCAATCCTTTATTTCTCTCTCTAGTTGAATGTCAGGTACAGAGTTGCCTATGGGTCTGGGGAATTTATTCCGGGATTTGTTCGCTCCGGTGAACTTACAGAACTAATGCATTCATCCTTTATCGATCAGCCGCGCCGCTTCTCGGTCGGCCTTATCTCAAACTTATCCGCGACTACGATTCTAGGGTATGGCGCACCATAGTGGAGAACACCGAGATGCGATAAGTGAGGAGAAGAATCGAAAGACTGAAGAAAGCACTCTTGCGAGACCTTGTCTCGCCTGAGCAGCGCGAGAGAGACTCCAGACGAGTTCAATAACAAGTTTTACAGCCTTGAGATGATTCGCACGGGTTTCCCAAAGTGACGGAGTGGGATTAGAATCTTTTTGAGATTCTGCAAGTTTGTCTTTACTGATCCATAACAAGAACAATCTGATAAGCTGCCATGTCCAAAACTGATTGATGGATCCTACTGACTATAATTAGAAGATTAATTACATTATATAGATCAACCATTAACAAGGATATCCAACAACTCCAATTAGCCACACTTCCTCCTTCAAAGCACCTCCTACATCGAACTACCCATTCGAAACTAATTCACAACTAAGACGACTCTACTCCAGGATATAACAGAAAATTATTACCTCACGAAGTGCCCCGATGAAATATATCGATCCTCCCAGTTCCCTCTTATCTCCCACCTCCCATCCCAAGATAGAGCTAGTACGAAGAGATACCTCTGCGATAAGTGAATAAAAAAAAACCCCGGTACCCGAGGCTCCAGGACGATGTCTTCAAGCAACGTGGGGGTCCAGAACGGCAACGACGAACGAAAAGTACGTCGTTCTCGTTGTAGCGCGGATGACAGTCAGCCTACAAAGAACACGAAGCCTCTGCTGCTGCTGCTGTTGCTCTCTTAGACCCTGGCAACGGGTTTCGCGAGGACGAAAAGTGCAGTAAGAGGCGGAGTGTGTCCGGGGATAAGGATACCAAGCGACGTTTCTTTGTATGCGTGTCCTGTATGCGTTACTGTGTTGGTACCTTACGACGAAAGGGAAGAGGAAGATGCGTTCATGACCCGTGACGGCCTCGCGCGCGTCGATCTATCTAGCGAAATAAAAGAGGAAGGCAGGAGGAAAGAGCTCCCGACTCCGATGGATATCCATTCCGTCCTTGTCAGGAGCTTTCAGCGTTGCAGAGGGTGTTCTCTGTCTGTTTTTGTGTATAGGTATACACGTTGGGGATGTATATAGGTCTATATGTATAGATGTAGACATGCAGACATGTATACATAACACACTCCTGAGTTAGGCTCTATGCTCGATCCTTCGCGTTCCATATCATCCGCATCCACCACGTACGCTGCCTCCATTACTTCGATATTATTATACCCCCCCTCGAAGAAGCCTTTTCGCTTCTTCTTCTTCTTTCTCTTCGTCGTCTCTATCGTTCTCGTTCATTCGCTCGGTTCGTTCCTTTCCGCGTGTATCTTGTCGGCACCATCTTCGCCCGTTCCTCCCCTTGGCATCCGGTCCACCGCAAACCATCGCTGCTCTTGACCGTTCGCAATCGTCGGCCGCTTCAGGCATTCACCTACTCGAAGCCGCTGCTTGCCGCCGCTCATTCCGATTCGCGCGCTGGACTCGCCTGGAAAATACATAACCTATGGGCTCTGCTTTATTTTCTCTATGGTTTCCGGACTCTGTGGGGAATCCTACTTTGTTGCACCGTGTTGCATATTTCTGGAGGGCGGGGTTTCTTGGTCTCGTTGCTCGAGGCCGAGGAGCAATTTCTTCGGTAATTCAGGGTCATTAACGCTGGGATTGTTTCTTTTTTTTCGGGTATTCGAGGGTTTGGGGGGATCTCGAGTTTCATTCTGAGAGTTGCTCTTGCGTGAAGTGGATTGATCAAACTTCGCGCGTTGGAATGGAATTGAGGAGCGTTCTTGATCTGATTTTTTCCTGGATGTCCTCGAAGTAGTTGATGATTTCCTGTCGTAAATTGCTGAGATCTGTTCCTATAATTTACAGTCGATAATCGATCATCACTAATTATCGATTCTCGTCTCTGATTTCTGGTCTGCCGATTGTGTCTAAATCCTGAGTCTAAATTCGGTCTTCGATAGGTCGATATTTATTTTTTTCGTTTTTTTCTGGTCGTTGTACTATTTTTTTTGTTTTTGCGGAATGATTTGTTCTTTTCCTATTTCTGTATTATTTTTGTAAAGAGACTTGCCCCGTTTATTAAAAAAAAAAATTACAGCACGATAACTCAACTGGATTAACGTCACGTGACCAATGACTGGGACGTTCACCTCTCGAACTTGTCATTTTGGCTCCGAACACGAGTTTACAATCCCCTCCCCCTTTTCCCCCTTCCCCCTCCCTTCCCATCTCCTCCACCGAGATTTTTTAGTTCGAAACCGCAGTAACTTCTGCCCCGACTGTTTATTTATTTGTCCTCTCGACTCGGACTTGTCTGGAAGGTCTCGTGTCGGCGTCAAGGACAGGATCTCCCCCCTCTGCCCGTTTATACAGACTCTCGCCACGCACGCACGCACAGAGCGTATATATATTTGCATGAGTTCGCGGCGGCGTCGAACACGTGGCCCTGTCGCCTCGCTCGGTGGGCCTCTCACGGTTGCGCCGCAGAAGCAGCGGCAGCAGAAGCAGCAGCAGGAGCGGCCGGGACGACTGGCAAAGTGGCAAGCCCCCTTCGCCGTCGCTCGGCCGTGGCGGACGGACGGCCCCGCGACAACGGCAACGACAACCATACAACCGTATACAACGACAGCGGACAAGTGCATCGCGCGCTCATTTTGCCCGCAGGAATTTATACCGTCGTTCGGTGGTCTCCGTTTATACGGCGCGCAGTGTTTTTTTCACCCTTTCAGTCGCTGCGTCTGTGGGAAGATGCAAACGTGTGGCGACGATTCCCAGACTGGCGTTGGAGAAGGACTACATCAGAAGGATTACATTATTCTAATAATCTGATAAATTTTACCACATATCTAGTAAAAATTACCATCATTTCCTGGTACAGAGGAGCCACGACGCCACCTATCAAAAAGTACGAGAACTTTGGGAGTTTTTACCACGAAATATGGTAAAAATTGTCATACATATGGTACAAATTCTCATAGTTCTCGCACTTAACGTTAGCTGACACCCTATGCGCATAATGGCCAAATATCAGGCGCATTGGTAATTTTTCCTACCGCGTTAGGTAAACTTTATCAGATCCTTCTCTCCGGGCGCTTAAGCAAAAATGGTAATCGTTGCGATACTACTTCGATGGCATGTAACCTGAAGTGACTGGAAGACATCTGGGAATATGTTGGAATGGTTACCAGACTTGAGGACTTGCCTTAAGATCATCGAGCAAGTCTGGGAATAGTTCCTATATTTTTCCTTCCCGTTTCCGCGTGTAAAAGGCGTTCTACGCGCACGTAGAACGCGCAGCGGTGCACACAAGTCGGCTTACACGAGCGACACTCCAATTTATCGCAGGTGACGTCCGCAAGAGACGCTGCCGACGCCGCGCCGGCTCTCTTGGCGCTCGACTCGTCTCCCGGCGTCTCACCCAAGCGCTCCATATGTCGTATAGTAGTACTCTATCTATAGCTCTGTCTCTCTCTTTCTCTGTGTTGCATTCGAGCTCCGTGTGTGCATCATTCGCTGTATATGCGCGCGCAGGGATACACGGCGATAAACACTCGGTGGCCTCTTGTCAGAAGCCAAAGTGAACGACGGATCTCGAGCACGCACTCGTGTACTCGCCCGCATAATTGGATCGTTTGTTCTCAAATTAATGCGCCCGCCTGGTTACGTGTAGCGGTATTGTTTGCGCCTGGGATAAAAGTCTCGTATCGGTGGCCATAAAGTGGCAGCTGTGGGGCGGTTTTTTTTATGGTCACTGTGACTGAAAGTAATTATTGTGAATTAATGACGTTTAGTTAAAATACATTAATAAAAGGGTCGCGTGATCAGATTTGGAAGAAATGTTCGAATGAATGGCTATAAAGTGGCAAATGTAGTGGAGCTCTTTTTTATTGCCACTAGGAAAAATTATTAATTGTAAATTAATTACATTTAGTTAAAATACATTAATAAAAGTCTCGCGTGATCAGATTTGAATGAAGAGATGTTCGAATGAATGGCTATAAAGTAGCAAATGTAGTGGGGCAATTTTTTTATTGCCACTAGGAAAAATTATTAATTGTAAATTAATGACATTTAGTTTACATACATTAAAAAAGGCTCACGCGATCAGATTTAAATAAAGAAATGAGCGAATGAATGAAAACAAATATGGGAAAAAATGGCATATGAAAAAAAAAATCAGATAATAGAGACGTGCGGAACAATAGGCAACGCGTATGGGTAGCCATACACACAGGTAATCGTTTGCCCACGTCGAACCAGTTACCCGAGTTAACCTGCGCCGCCGTTAAGGGCTCTTTGCCGCTGCCTCCCAGCGTTCTGCAGATAGGAGCATCGCGCCATAACAATGACAGTATGGCTCCGAGTTATATAGCGGAAGTCACGATGCTCGTTAGAAAACACCGGGAATTTCCGACCCGCAGAGTCAACAGCGATTTCGCGGATAAATATTTCCTCCCACGATTATTTTTTTTCGCGGATTCCCAGCTTTCTTCAAAATAAATTTATTCCGTTGGAAAAAAACAGGGGTACAAAAATGATCAGGAAGAATTTTTATTTTTTCTGCCGGAGCAATTTTTATTTTCTGCCAGAGCAATTTATAGCGCGGAAGATATCAGCCCGAGGCTCGAGGCAGGTGTCGGTGCACCCGTTCGACCAGTTAACAGTGTGTAAAGCCCCTCCGACGTTCCCGTTAAGGGCGAAGCGCGTCGTCCCGCGCGCGGTATCTGTAACAAGGGGACAGTCCCCGGCGTCAAGTATCGGTAGCTCCGATCTGTTCATTAGTCCTAATATACGAACCAGCCACCCACTCTCCATCAGATATTACCTATCGCCAGAGTCATTCCGGCCCTCAGTCACAACTGGCAAACTTACCGCTCTCCTCACTCTCCCCTGCCCCCCCCCCCCCCCCCCCCCCCTCCACTTCCCCCACTCCCTGGGGTCCTGGTAAATCGTATCGACGACTCTTCGCTCAGAGATGGCTGATTTCTTCAAACTCGTCACCATCGCCTCGCAAATTAACGAGAGCCTTATACTGCAAACTGGACCCTCACTTATCGTCGCCAAAATTATTCCTACTGAAGGGAAAGATTTTTATAACAGAATAATCATACATAATAAAATTTAAATATCGATAGGTCAATTTAATCAATAATAATTGTATGAAGCGTCAGTTCAATAAAAAAAAAAAAAATTGTTACGCCAAGTATTAAAAAGTAGCCATATCATCAAATAAACATTATTTGTATCCAAAAAAAATCATTCCAAAAATCCAAAATCAAATCCAATACAGCCAAATAAAATCCCTATAGTCACTGACACCCATAAGAAGCCTCAGTTCAATGTCCCCCAAAACTGCGACCAATTCTCTCCCCAAACCACAATCTCAGTTCGAAGAGAAAGTGGACAGGAGTCGTCGAAACGTTCCGCGTTTGCATTTCGGTCCAAGGGCGAGGCGCGCAATCGTAGATAGGTAATTGGATATCAGAGGCTCTCGTTGCGCTGGACTGCAGCGCCGCTGCTGCAGCGGGGCCCACCGGGTCAGGAATGTAATTAGTCAGAGGAGGCCTCGGCTACAATCTCGCGTCTCGATCGGGATAGATGCTCTTCGTTACCGGCTCGGCGCGCAGCCAGAGACGTAGCCGCGTCCGACGATCCAATGAGCTAGCCCCCTTTCCCCCCCCCCCCCTCCCCCCTCCCATCCGTCCGGGTGCATCGAGCCTAGTGCGTTCATATGCCATATAGCGCCGGCAGTCTCCGGCGTTGATGACGACGGAGATGCACCGAGATTGCGGGGACCGAGATCGAAGCGATTACCACTCGTAAATACGCGTGCGATAATTAAAATTACTGACTGATTGCCTCGGCCCGTCCATCTCTCTCATCTCCCCAACCATCACTATCTTCGCTCGCCTGTCCCTTCAGCTATCGCCCGGAATCGTCGTCTGATCGTTGCAACCAGCTGACATGTTCACCGCGTTCACCGACACTGACACCGACGCTCGACGACATCACGGAAACTCCATCGGAGTTCTTCATTCGTTCCTGGTACCGATAATCTTGAAGATAGGCGCGGCTCTCGGTCGTCAAAGCATCGGAAAGGCGCCTCGTATTTTTTTTTCTTTTTTTTAGCATTCCTCGGTCATTTCGCGCGGAATGACCGAGGTCTCCCGATTCCGCGCATACCCGAGTCGCCCCAGGAGCGCGGAAAACATGCGCTAGACGATAATGCGATGCCGAGCAGAGGTAGTAGCAGCAGGAAACGCGTCTGTGATTCGAGTCAGGGCAGAGAATCTCCGCGCACGAAGCTCGCGTGAAACTGTTGGCCCATTACGTTTATATGTATCTCGTTCGCGCTGCGGTATGTGCACTTTGTGCTCCGGGCGGCCGGGGCGAAGTGACACATGGACGTAAGTAGGTTTTTTCTTAGGAAATCATTTTTCTTGTGGGGAAAAATTGAATTTTTTGGTGGACCAGTTTTCATGGCTTGGAAGCGGTGTCAAATGATATCATTGATTAGGTGAATCAGCAGATTGGCACCTCAAAAAATCAGGTTGAAGTGACATAGACGTAGTAGGTTTTTTTTTCTAGGAAATCATTTTTCTTGGGGGGAAAAATTGAATTTTTTGGTGGAGCAGTTTTCATAGCTTGGAAGTGGTGTCAAATTATATCATTGATTGGGCGAACTATCAGATTGGCACCTCATCTTATCAGGTTGATCGCCTGAAGCCTATTCAGCCATATAAGTTAAACAGGCTAATTTATCTTTCCATAAAAAATATTTAATTTAATTTATCTCTCCATAAAATATTTCTATAGTGCCAAAGGAATATACAAATATCGAGCTGATTATCAAAATTATTATAAGAAATTGATACGTCGAAAAATATATCAATTATTGAATTCACTTATTTATCTATACACAAATTCAACTAAGAAATTTTCCCACCTGACCCACATCGCCCCGGTCGCCCTTCCCCAACAAATGCATGCGAATATCGCACACGGGAGGCGTTTCGTGGCGGTGGTCGCGACCAGTGTGGGTCTTCTTCGGGTATTGTTCTGCTTTGTCGTACATGCGATGGAACTCGGCATCCTCGAACAATAAGAGTAAGTAGCGTGTGACCCCGTCCCCTCCATCCACCTCCTTTCCTCTTCTCCAAGCTTTTGCCGCTATCAACTTCGCTGCTTCTTCTTCTTCGCATCCGGCGGTTCGCGGGGCCCAGAAGCACCGGCACCGAAGAAGCCAAAGCCCAGCGAGCCCTTCTTCGTGACTAACCGATGCCAACACGATGTTACGTTATTCAAATGGCTGTGCGCTGCTCTCGTCTCTCGCTCCTCGCCTGAATTCTCCCTGGCAAGAAGGCTGTGTGCCTTCCCTCATCGTTCCCTCTCGCTCAGTGTCCTCTACACTTGGCGCACCCTTTCTTCGTCTTTCAGTTTTGCGCTCCGCTATCTTCGCTCCGTCCTCGCCGCGCGATCTCCTCCTCCTCCTCCTCCTCCTTCTCCTTCTCCTCCTCTTCCTCATGTTCCCCGCTGTTTTCTCGCTCTGTCTTCAGACGACGCAGCAGAAGCAGCACCAGCAGCTCCTATAAAAGCCCCCACCGATAATATCGCTCTCCTCTCCCATCTTTATCTCGTCGTGTATATCTAATATGAATTCCGTTGTCGGGTGCGCGTCGTCCTTTCGTTTCTCCGTTTCTTCGTTTTAATTTTTTTTAATTTTTTTTATCTTGCAGTCTGTCCGTCCTGTATGTCTGTCTCTGTCTTTTTACTCCGCTCCTTCGTTGCTTCTCATTCGCGACTTTCGTCCTCGTCGCTCTTTGGCTTTGCCACAGTCTTTACAAGGCGATCGAGTTACTTGGCTAGGCGGAACCTGGCGGCAGCGACGATGCTGCTGCTGCTGCTCCTTCTCGGTATGTATCGCTCCCTCGGCGATATAATAACTGCGATGCACGCAAAATTCACCCGCGCTACTTTATGTCCCTCGTTGCCGGGGCTTGAAATGTATCGCAATCTACCATCGGATCTATAAACACGCCGAGGGGCCACCGATATCCGCGCATATGTTCCGCACAAACGAACCGTTGATTATTATTATTTCTTATCATTAAAACGCTCGATGTTAACGGATTTTTTTTGTATTTTTTAATTTTTTTTTCGCTTACATAGCCAGTAATATAAATTTGTCGCGTGTGGATTATCGGTTCGCAAGAGAGCAGAGAATTGCACGCGGTAATTTTCATATCGATGGCGATGTAGATTCTAAGATTCACCCGGCGGGGATTTTACGGTCGCTGATAAGAAAATCACGGCTGTGAGTGGAAGATAAGTTCCTGGTAGACTCTTCCTGCTGGATTAAGGTTTTATCGCCCTTATTAACCGCTCACTGAGATGTCTGTGACTGTTGGATGGCGATAATGCCGCTTGATTAGGTTCTTATCAGCGACAATTATTTCTCGTGTAATACCTTTGCTAAAATTTGCAGGCGTCATAGATTCTATCGTAGGTTTTAGTTGGGTAGGATTAAATTGTACAGAGTGACATTGGATAGAATTACAAAAAATCCTTAAGAATTATGACAACCCTAATTATTTTTCAAATATCAAAAAAATGTTTTTCCTCAAAACATAATTTCATCAGTTTTTATTGGACCATCAATAAAACTCCTTAAAAATCATGACGACCCTAATTATTTTTCCAGCATCACAAAATATTTTCCTCAAAATATAATTTCATCAGTTTTCATTGGACAATTAACGAAAATTCTTAAAAATCATAAACGACCCGAATTATTTTTCCAGTATCACAAAAATATTTTGCCTCAAAACAAAATTTCACCAGTTTTCATTGAACAATTAACAAAAATTCTTAAAAATCATAAACGACCCGAATTATTTTTCCAGCATCAAAAAATATTTTTACTCAAAACATAATTTCACCAGTTTCCATTAAACCGCTAACAAAAATCCTTAAAAATCATGACAACCCTAATTATTTTTCCAGCATCACAAAATATTTTTTTCCTCAAAGCATACTTTCACCAGTTCTCATTGGATCATTAATCCACTTCCGAAACTCGGCGCGACACGCAATTTCGTTATCGCCCAGTATTTTCGCCATCGCGGAGCGTATTTCCCGGCTCGTTTCCGCGGCGAATATGGCACTCGGTGTATCAGCGCTTATCTCGTTCTCTAATAAACGCATTAGCACTCGTAGAGCGAGCTAGCTGCCGGCGCATTCGCCGTGCACATGCGATCGTGCCAGGCGCGCGCGCGCGCTCGTCGTTTAAATTGCTCCCGGACACTGCGTGTGTGTGTGTTCATGTTGCCCGGGCCGCACCAGGCGTGTTCGGAGCAGCAGCAGCCGCGGAATCATAATAAGCACGCGCGTTATCCTGCGGCGCGCGCGCCGCGTAACGGTAACGCGCGCCTCGCGCACAGTTTCCGCGGAGCTTATGGTCCCCATCGGCTCCTGCGCTGCCCTGGACCGCGGTCGCTCCTGCGCGCGGCAGTTTAATAATACACAGGGTGCCGGGCTACCTGTGTGTTTTGCCCGTTCCACCGTGGCGACGTTGCGCAGCAGTCGTGTATTTGCCATACGCTGTGTGATCCAACCGGGTTCTGCAATCCGATAGTTTCAACATTTGTACACCTCGGGTTGATTGAATTTGGGCATTGATCCTTTGGAGGTTTTGAAAAATGTTCGTGTTCATGGAAAGAAAAAAATTAGGGCTTTTCCCAAAGATCAGAAGATGCCCAAAAAATGTTGTCATCCCATGGATTTGTATTACGGCTTTCCCAAAAAATCAAAAGACCCCCAAAAATGTTGTCACCCCACAAACCTGCATTACGTCTCTCCCAAAAATCAAAAGATCCCCAAAAAAGTTGTCATCCCACAAACCTACATTACGTCTCCCCCAGAAAATCAAAAGACCCCCAAAAATCTTATCAACCCACAAACCTACCTTACCTCAATTGTAAATTGTCCCACATCATCCACCAATGAGACGATCCCACTCCCATTGGTCCCCTTCCGTGACATCCTCGCCACGTGCAATTCGCCACGGTAGACTGCGTCAAAATGTGCCGGCAGCGCGGAAACGGGTCAAACTACAGCTACACCGAGTAGTTAGCGCAGATAGCAGCTTGTATCGCTTGAACCAGGCACCACACCCAGTTGGATCGGTGAACGTAGCAAGCAGCAGCAACAGCAGCAGCAGCAGCGTCGCTGGACCGCGGTCAGGAGCTGCTCCGGCTGCACGGTTGGCGAGTATGGAGGGAGTATGGAAGGCCCGAGCTCCTAGCCATCCAGCCAGCGAAACGATGCTATCGTTTGCCCGTTTAGCTCCTAGGAAACTGGCTTAATGGTTGAAGCACCGGGAGAACCAACCACCACCACCACCATCCGACCTACCACCATCGGCAGCAGAGCGCCTGAATCGCCCCTGGCGATCGTGCCGGGATTCAGGCATCGCCACTGACCATAATTCACTGATGGTCGGTACAGCGGTGGAACGTTTCGTGCTTCAGCGTTTCCCGACTCTGAAGAGGAGTCGCTCTATGCTTCTCTCTCTGTGTATGTGAATATGGGAGATACGCCTCGTCGTTCACGTCTCGTTTCCACGTCAGTGCGACGGACTATGGGACAACCCAGCGAGCGAGAGCGACGACGAACGTCCCCCGCAAAACGCTGCGACGGAAGGTTCCCTTTTGCATACACCAAAAACCCATCCACCAAAAACTGGCGTCACTCCGTTTCGGGGTTTTACATTTTTATTTGTTCGGAGGCTGCTGATGGACGCGGCGCGGATTGATTGATCACGCGAGCATTCACGGAGTCGGTGCTGCTGGTTGGTTGGAGATTTGAACGGGACAAAAATATAAAGGAAGGCTTGGGAAATAATATGGACCAGCAAATGAATGGACTGCGACTGGTCGACGGAGCTGCTCTCTTTGGTACAAGTTTCGAGGCTGTGGAATGGGAGGAGGAAATGGATGTGGAGGTGTAAGGCTAATTGCTAATTGCGAGGTTGGGTATGGATGGTAATTAAACCTTTCGTCAGTCGGAGAAGGATTCGTGGCTTTCGAGGCGATGATGGTATTCTGGTGACCTGGAATATGGTGAAAATTAAATTAGATTTTTAACAGAATATTTTTGTAACAAAAAACCTCACCGTTTTTATTTTATTTTATTTTTTTATTTTAGAATAAACAAAATCATTCTTTTTTACAGTCCGTCGACGTTTGTCTTTTATTTCTAATTTAACAACAGGAAAGTTTTTAAATTTATGAAACCCCTTTTTGTCACTTCTAAGTTTCTACAAAAAAAAAAAAAAAAAAAAAAAAAAAAAAAAAAAAAAAAAAAAAAAAGTCATGAAAAGATGGAAGTTCGATAATAGAATTTTGTACGTACGACTTCGTCGGAGGTGGACGAGTCTCGAGTGCATTTTTCGGGCTTCCCGTGGCGCGTGGAGCGGATTCGTGTTTTCCTCTCGCGACTCCTTTCTTATCTCGTCGAAACTATTCGGCTCCTCGGGACAACAAATGCTCGGGGAACGGAGACGCGAGGAAAAAGCCCGGAGTCCCGGCGAGAGCACAAAGATCGATGCTTCTGTCTCGGCTTCTGCGCCGCTTTGCCGCTGGTCCGCCGCTGTGAAAATCTCACGAGCAATCTTCGCTAATGGATCTTCACAAAGACCGAGAAACTAGCCGCGGTGTTTTCCCGACGCGGCCTGGGACAGCGAGCGACCCGGTTTGGTCCTCTTTCTCCGCTTTTCCCGCGACTTTGGCCACGGAAAATCGGTCGATCCACCGAAACCTGCGATAACATTTATTAATTTTATTTCACTGGTACTTTTACTTTATTACTTTTTATGAAAATACTTTCCATCAATATTACATTCATAACATTTTGATAAGCAACGAAAATAATAATACTGTGGCTCCTAAAAAAAAAAAAAAAATCGGTAAGAAAAAATTGTAATTACCGAACGTGATACGAATAACCTTTCTCGATTTCTATCTGCGCTCGGAGTACATAATTATCATCTCTAATCGGACGTAATAGCTGTCAAGATTAAAAAATAAAAAAAGATACCGATCGATCGGCATCCTTCGGTCGTCTCTAACGAAGTCGAAAAACCGCATAACAACGACGAGTTATCGCCTCAGAGGCTTTTGACGTCGCCGCCGATGCTGCCGATCGATCCGTTCGCTCGAAGACGATTAATCGTCCTTCTTCCTCCCTCCTCCCTCCTCCCTCCTCCCTCCTTACCGATGCGTCTGCGATTCTGTTGCACTCTCTCGCCAATTTGTCATCTAGATCGTGCCACTGTTCAGTCACGTAACGACGCTGCCTTTTTTCTGTTGCAGCAGAAGGTGAAATTTTGGTTCGCCACGGGTGGCGCCGGTTTTTGCATCAGCCGGGCGCTCGCGCTGAAAATGGTTCCGGTCGCTGGGTAAGTGTATTTATTTATTTAATTATTTATTTGTTTATTTATTTATTTATTTTTATTCGTGTATCAAAAATGCTCTCAGAATTACGATTCTGATGTTTGCATCGGTGGAATGCAATGAAAATAAAAAAAAATAATTATTCTAACGATTCTAAAAAGTTATTATGACGGATTAATCGTTATAAAAACATTTTATACCCATACGAACTTTTAGGTTCATTAGAACAATTTTTTTTTTTCGTTACAATCCAACGATGCAAACTTCATCATTCAGAATTTCAGCAAAGTGTGAAAAAATCGTCACGTCTCGCCGCAACTCAGATGCATCCGCGATGCACCTGCAGCTTCTTTCGCGTACATTTTTTTTCCGGGCATAATATCAGCGTTTTTTGTTTTACCTCGACTTCCTTTACAATCTTTTTTTTTTCTCGAGTTCGTTTCTGCCGCGACGCCTCGGGGACTCGATGGGTCCCGCATGACACGCACAACGCGCCGGCGCGATGCGGTTGTTGCCGAGCCGAGCCGGTTGAACGCTCCGAGCGCGCGCACGTCGCGGTGGTCGCCAGCAGCAGCAGCAGGTTGAGCCTCGCGCGAGTCAGGGACCGTGAAAATGCTCTTTAAAGATCGGCTACGCCTCTGTCTCCTCGCTCACCTCGCTTCCCAGTTCCATTCTGTCCTCCTCGCAGCTCGTTTTCGATCGCCCTCGCATTACGTCCCTTTTCTAACAGGTCTCGCGTCTCCCACACAGACGCCACGTAATTTCTCTCGTTCACGACATCTCGACTACCTGGCAGCAGCAAAACTCGTGCCGACGACGACGAGAGGCACTCACGATTCACGGTCCAAAACCGACTCATCACGCTGGGAAATTAACCTCCAATCGCTGCCGTCCGGAGCGGCTTCGTTGGCTCTCGAATCGGGAGGAGATAAAAAAAAGGTTCCAATAAGAGAATCGTTCAGTCTCATTATGTGTCATTTCTTAACGGGTGATTTTTTTTTAGTTACTTCTAAATTTTTTTTGCTGACTTATGCAGTTGATTCTAGAGTAAAAAAAAATGCCTAAAATAAATACAAAAATAATAAATAAATATAAAAATATAAAATCATATTTCACTAAATTAATTTTCGTTCTCCGTTCTTAATATAATAGGTGCATTTTTTTTTCAGACCCTTCTACATTATTTTTGCTAACTTATGCATTTGATTCTGAATAAAAAAAAAAAAATTCCTTAAAATAAATACATAAAGAATAAATAAATATAAAAATATAAAATCATATTTCACTAAATTAATTTTCGTTCCCCGTTGCAAAACCCTTTCGCGAAACCCGCATTATTTATCCATAAATAACGCATCGATCATAAATCATAACGTTTATATCCATTCAGCACCGAACATCGGACCGCGTTGAATCCTTAACGACAGCTTTTTCCTGAATCTCATATTCGCCGTCCGACGTCGACGAAGCGAAACCACCTTTGCTATTAACTCCGCCGTCGGCCAACCAGCGTTCGGAGAGCTCTCGCGGTCGGTAGCCGCAGCGGCATCAGAGTCGAAGTAGCCCGTAATGCGCGCGTGTTTCCTCGGGCGCTTCTGGCCGGGCGCTCGCTCTGTTTATCCGGTTTTTTGGCCGTCCGCGAGTTGCGTGCTCGACTTGCGCCTCCCGCTCCGATTGACCGCTCGGCGACTTCCTTATACGGCGGCTACCGCGTATATGGCATGTTTAAGTATACGAGGACGAGCAGCAGCAGCAGCCGCAGAAGCAGAAGCAGCAACGGACTTGGCGACCGAGCACGAGCTCTCGGTCTGCCAGCTGACAAAAAGCTCTCGGCACCTGGGAGGGCTTTTGCCTCGCTCGCGACGCTCTTATACTCCTGACATACTTAAAACTCCATCTCGGCTCGCGATTTTCGTCTCCATTTGCCATTACGATTCGCAACACTGCATTAGAGGAAAATTTGGCGGTGGAAATCAACTCTGATGTTTATATGATTCCATGTTGATCATCAATGCACAAAAAAGCTGCTGAAAAAAATTAGTGAGTGAGCACATTGCTTGCTCACTAACTTTTATTTATCAGCAATCAACGAAACATAATGTTTTATGAAAAAGCTCTCCTGTCTGTCTGTCTGTCAAATCAATCCTGTTTTATATTTATATGGTTCCAGGTTGGTCTTCAATGCACTTAAAAAAGCTGCCGAAAAAAATTAGTGGGTGAGCACATTGCTTACTCACTAATTTTTATTTTTCTGCAATCAACGAATGAAAATGTTTCATGAAAACAAAGCTTCCTCTATAAAAAAAAACAAATAAAATACGAAAAAAATACAAATGCAGCACAAAAAAGATCACAACATTTTTGTATCCAAAAGTGGGACACGCAAAGCCCCTTCGTTGTCTCTGAACGAAATCGTCCGGCGGAATATTCGAGATGGACTACAATGGCGGTCGTTAAAGTCTCGTTACTCGACAGTGGCAAACTGCCGTTGCAATTTCGCCGATAATCCGCCTCCTCCGCGTTGTCTGTGTTGACTTGTCAACTCTGACATTATATTCGATTATAATAATTCGCAATAATAACAATGGTAATCGCGAGGATAATAATAGTCTGGTCGGGGGGAAGGGTTGGGGGAAGGGAGGAGGGTTTTTCTGTCTCTCGTTGGGTCCTCGACCGAGAGACAGAGAGATTAGTAAATTGGATAATGCTACACGCGAGGAGGGGTTCCACCGCTGCTAACCAAGCGATGCGTCGACTCGCTTTGACTCGAGTCACCGTCCGCGACTCTGAGTGACAGTCCACACAGTCTGCCCGTCCGACCGTCGGTCCGTCGTTCCCTGAATGGAAAAGCGGTTCGATGCACTTGCAGCTGATGCTGGGGACACATCAGGTTGCGTCGCTGTTGCATTTTGCTCCCTTTTCTCGTCTCCTCCAATTCCCCTTTGTAATCGGAATAATTCCTTCCTCTTTGGCTTCTCATCTCTCACCCTTTGAGTCACCTCGTGACTAATTTTCATTTGCACGGAAAATTATCAAAATTATATTCGGCTATGTAATTTTGATAATGAGTTTTTAGAAATTGCAGTTCGGGTCTCAGAATGCAATGAAAAAAAAATGTGGTCAGTTGGGTTGGGTTGGGTTAGGTGGGAACATTGATTTGTCTACTGCTGTCAACTCAACAATTACCGGAAACTACAATGACTGAAATTAACTAGATTTTTCAACGAAATTTGAAATTTGAAATTTGAAATTCCATTGAATTTGAATTTGGAACTTGAATTTTTTTTTTAATTAACTAGATTTTTCAATGGAAAAAAAAATGGTCAGTTGGGTTGGGTTGGGTTAGGTGGGTACCATTGATCCGTCTACTGCTGTCAATTAAAAAATTACCAGAAACTACTACGAATGAAATCAAATAAATTTTTCTCTATTAAAAAGCACTTCTACCGTCGCCGCATGACGAAGATTGAACTGCCTCTGTCAAATCTGTCGTTTAGTGAAACGCAGAGGTTCAAGGTCGCGGCGCATACGTCAGTCAAAAAGTGCGTTTCGAACGAAGATGGAACAGGGCGACAGGCGAGATTGAAAAGAGAGGAGTTGTGAATGGATAAGGGCGAAGGAATCGGTAGCGACGTTGACGAACGAGCTCCTCGACCGCCCGGATGACCCAGAACCGGCGGAGATCCCTCTTCTCGGTTTATTGTCTCCCTGAGACTCAGTGGGCGCCGCCCACGACGACGACGGAGATTCCGCGTAGAGTTCGACTCGGCGCTCCGAGGACACCGGTGCCTCGAATCCTCCTCGCGATTTCCCAGGGGAGCAGTTCGCGTAACCGAGCTCGATCGTCGTGATGATGATTTTTTTTCTTTTTCTTTTTTTTTTCAATTGGCTCTTCCGCAGCCTCCGAGCGCGTCCAACGGTCCCGGCGACCGCACGAGCGCGTGAGCGCGCTCGTACGTATCCAGCGCGCCGCGGCGATACCGCCATATATATCCACTCTCTCGCGGAAGCGTCGGCCGGGTCACGTATTAGATCGGAGAACGTGGAACCGAGAAAATCGTCGGTTCGATTCGTTTTTGCCGCTGCGGACTATCCGAGACCTCTGCCTTCCTTCTCTCTTCCTCTTTTTTTTCTTGTTCTGCGAAGTGCGAGGCTGGCCTGGAAAATGTGGTCTTCTTCGCTGTTTTTTAATGGACTAGAAAAAAAATTAGGAAAGAGTATCGATGCTCATTGAAATTGCCTGGCGATCAAAGGATATGAAACTACAAAAAGTAACAGTTTTTTATTAGAAGAATTGTGAAAATGTTGCATACTTACATATTTTTTTAGCAGGAACAAAATTCTGTAGAAAAACAAATATCTATTAAATTGTAATAATGACCAACAATTTTTATTATTGACTATACTAATAACATTTGGTTGAATAAAATGTCATTCGCACTGTAAATTTTCACTGGAATCGATCCCAAAGAGGCAATAAAAATCAAATTTGCCGATTAACACGACTCGCGTCGGTGTAATTTGTAATTGAGAGGAACCAACATTTTTTTTATTGACTATACTAATAAAGTTGGTTGAATGAAAAGCGATTAGCGCCGTCAATTTTCACTGGAATCGACCCCAAAGAGGCGATAGAAATTAAATCCGCCGATTAACGCGACTCGCGTCGGTGTAATTTATAATTGAGAGGAGCCACTGAGGATCAGCTAGAAAATGGTCCGGAGGTTCGAGCGTCGCGTGGAAAGGACGTTGACGCCCGGAGACAGACGCGACGGTTCGCGCTTGTCGTCGTTTCCTACGCTCCCGCGCAATTATCGCGCCCAGCGAACCAAGAGTACGCGCGTCGCGTCTGCCCCGGGAGTCGCGCGCGTCCCGTTCTCACCGTCGAGACCGCCGACGCTGCCGTCGCCTCCGACGACTTCACCGCGAGATATCCGGAGGTGGAGCCGCCGCCTCCTCCCGGTTGTGGCAGAGAAGCCTCGGGGCCCTCCGACCGAGACGCGCACCAAGCAGACACTATGGCCCCGTCACGCTCCGCGAGCCCTTCAATTGCACCGAGCGACGCACCTTCCAGTGGGGATCGTTATCAAACTTCAAGGCACCGGATTTCGAATCAAGGTCTGCACTGCGAAGGATACAGCAGAGAAACCAGAGCGACGTCTCCTTTACCTTTGAGCTCAGTGACAAACGAAAATATCACATTGAAATTTTGAGAAGAAAAAATATATAAGAGGAATTGTGCAAGGATTAAATTAGATTTTTTTTTATTCAGGGGAAAAAAGTTTAAAAAAAAAATGTGACAGTTAAAACCCACATGCTCGTTGACATCATTGACACGATTGGCGAGGAGTTTCCGTCCGGCTCCCAAATTTGGACGTCGTGCATATCGAATGAGACGATTCGATGGCTTGAAAAAAGACAAAAATAAAAAAATTTAATAAAATGGAACTGGCGTCTATTTGGCAACAGAGTCCGTTCGTTTAGTCGCAATTAAGAGACTCGAGATACCCGAAAACTTTTCGTCGGAGCCTTCGCTTCGGGACCGACGGATCGGGCGTAATTAAAAGTCGCCGCGACGACAGTCGCGATCGTTGCTGGTGACACACAGCTAGTTTTATCGTTTGCTGTGGAAAAAACGACGAAGCCGAAATATGCTGATTTCATTGGTTGGACAAAAACAATATAAGGCGATATATGAACCCAATCTGCATGGTGATAATGGGTTAATGATTCCTGATCTACGTTGTCTTGACCTTCAAACCGTACATAAAATTTAAAAAAAAAACTAAAATAAAATAAATAAATAAAACAAAAAAATTAACCTTAACCAATGGAAGAAAATAAAAAAAAGAAAAGTCGCAGGCGCGGGAGGCGAGCAGCGTCCTTTCGATTATTGCCAGCGCCTAATTGGATTCCTTTTCCGCATCGATTACGCCGCGTGTATCTAACAGGCCCGCGGGCCGTAAAACCAATTTGGGCATTCCGATACGCGAGAAGCCGAGAGGGAGAAGGAGAAGGCGAAAAAAAAAAGAGGAAAGACAGAGCGGAGTGAGGGAGCCACAGTGATCTATGGATCCCTCGTGGTCGCGCGGCGAGAGAAAAGGTGCGATAGAGAGAGCTCGCCCCCCTCTGTAAAATACACAGGGAATCTTTACCGGCGTCTTTGAGGTTTTACGGCCGCGCTCTTCGTATCTCGTTAATACCGTCTTACAGTATACTTATTACCGCTACTTTGTGTGACGTATGCGCGCAACCCGAGGTATATATACATTTGGATATTTTATGCATGAGGGATTAGTGGCATTCGCGGATCTGTTGAGTCGTCGGCGCTACTGAATTAAATCAAAGGTGTCTTAATCTCCGCACTTTCACATTTGGGCTCAGGAATTTACTGAGAATCAAAAGTGTCAGAAAAAAAGTGTCAGCTTATGTTGGACTGATTTATATTTATTATTATTATTTATTTTTTTTATTTGACTTTTTATTCCCAGATTCCTAATAAGGATATATTCATTGCGAAAAAATAATGATATGCAATTCAAACACTGCTACATTTATATTAAATCTAAAAATCCTTCTTACATGTTTTAGCAATGACATAAAAAATCGTAGAACCGATCCAAAAGGTCAAAGAGGATATGCAGTTCAAACACTGCTACATTTTTATTAAATCGAAAAATCCTTTTTACATGATTTAACAATGACACAAAAAATCGTAGAACCAATCCAATCGGTATGGAATGCCCAATGTAAACAAAACACACCACGTGGAAGCACCAACCCCACCTCAAAGGAGGCGAATTACGGAACGGAATACGAGAGCAGCAGCCGCCGCTTCGTTTTAATGCTGCAAGCGGCGGGCGGCTTCGCTTGCAAGTCGAATAGCGCGCGGCAGTTGAAGCCGAGTTATCCGCTCTTTCTCGCTCGCTAAGTCGCGAGAGGCAACAGCCGCAGCAGCAGCAGGCGGCGCCGCACTCGTCGGGGCCCCTGGGTAACGTCTCAATTCCATTGAGCGCCGCGCTCGTTGCCGATGCCGATGCCAGTCTCGTTTTATTGCCACCATATTCGTACTTACAACCCGTTTCGTTGCCTGCTGAGCCGCCGATCGACGATCGATTCCTTGCGATCTTTCGTTGTCGGGTATCCACCTTGGATCCCCCTTTGGCCCTCCCCTCTTTACTGTACCCGCCACTTTCCTTCCCTCTTGATGGTTGGTCGATAGTCGATTCCTTCCTTCCGTTCTTCCTTCGGTGAAGAATGACTTCCGCTTTCCCGGATCGAATCGGATCGGTAACGCTTAAAGCAGATCAGGTTTTGCGAATTTGAGATAAAACAGCATCCGGCCGTTTTATGGGAATTCACGCGAAGGGAAAACGCACCTCTTTGCGTTATTGCCCTATGATATTGATTTTATGGTGTCTGGAAGATTGAAGTCCATCATCTTCGGCTTGAAGTTGATTTTGCTTACGTTGAGTCACGGATTTTTTTTTTTCTTTTTTTTTTTCGATGCATCGCTGTCATCTTGATTTACATCGAACCCAAAAAGAAGCCCAAAAGAATTCGTCAACTGCGTTGCGAAAACGTCACGTTTTTTTTTTTTTCATCGAACCGATTTCCAAGAGGACCCGCAGATTTCTCGTCATGACGAATGTGCCAATCAACGTGATTTCTCGCGTCGCGATCCTCGCTAATGAAGAATATTCCTGGAATTCTTCGCGAGGGTTGCAGCTCGTCGACTTTTCCCCGACGACGAATCATTCGCAAGGTTCACAGACGCCGTCGTCGTCGTCCGTTGCTCAAGGCCTCCCGAAACTGTGGACGTAACTTCGCTGGAAGGTTGACATTGTCGGTTGGAGAGAGAAAGAGACAAAAGAGACAAGAGGACGCCGATCGAGGAGGAACGACTTTTCGGTGCAAGAAACAACCGAGGATTATAAGGGAGTGAAACGAGAGAGGAGACGACGAGACGAAGACGCTTGCGGGGATCGCGCGCGGCGTCCTCTCACCCACTTAACCCCGAAATTTCGATTTCGTCGTCAGGTATTTTAACGAGACCGATATTCGCGGGTTGTGCCTTCGCCTCGGGAGCCTCTCACGTGGCGATGCGCTTGCTGGATACCCTCAGGGTTCCCTCCCTCCCGCTGGTCCGGCTGGTCCCGCTGGTCCGGCTGGTTCTGTTGGCCCTTCGGCCGGCGTTAGAAAAGCCGCAAAGGGGAATTGGCCGCGGCGGGTGAGCGCGACGCGTCCGCTCCAATCTCGCGCAGGCCAAAGCGGATTGTGGAAGGGGGGACTTTTGGGATGTGACGCACTCGTTGAAGTCGGAAGGAGAAAGACAAGGACATGAACATGGGAGCTTAAAAGCGAGGGCGAGGTAAGGTTGGTCCAGATGGAGAGGCGAAAAAATTAGAGGAGACTCCGATTGTTATTGTTATTGTCCAATCTGTGGACAGCGATGGATGACAGGGAAGATCGGGGCGAGTTGGGTCAATCTTTACTTGGGTCTTAGTTGTCAGGATCATTTTTTAAATTTTATTCGAGACTAGTTGTCCATTTTTATTTAGGGGGTCTACATCCTACTTTGTCATAGCCCATTTTCCTTCTGATTTCTCTTCCAATGTTATTTTTTATTTTTAGGGGATTCCCAATATTCAATTGAATTTTTTAATTTTTATTTTATTGAAAAAATACTGTTACTGGTACTTTTGCTCCTATCCCAACTGACCCCGGTCACCTCCCCCCCAACGAAAACAGCGCCGCAAGAACCATCGAAACCGAAAAACAGTCGAGGGCGAATTTGGTACAGAGAATCGTGGATAGCGCGATTTTCGGGGACTAATCTGGCCAATTAAAAAAGGCCATCGGAGGCAGCGGCGACATGGACAACGACGACCGCAGTCGTTGCGGGGGGATCCGGTCAACGACGACAGCGGACAAGGACGGCCTCGGGTAGAACGGAGAACGAGGAGGATTCGAGGACGGAGGCGAAGAATAAGAAGGGGTGCAGCTCCGCGCGCGGGGGAGAACGAGAATCCGATTGTGGTATTCGCTAATGAGTGCGTCCCACGACGGTGAAACCGCCGCGGATCCGGCCGGGACGGCCATGCGAGAAGCCGACGACGATGCCGCCGCGGGAATGGAGGCTCCAATCGAAACAGAAAATGTTAATTAACCAGCCGCTAGACTATTTATTTCTTATCCGGGGCTCTAATTGGCACCGTGAAAATTTCTCGGCGTTATTGCTTCGACCCAACCCAAACTGACGTTGGGATATGAACCCTAACTTCAGGGGCATCAGTTTTATTCTCTCCTTTATCTCCCTAAAATGGCACCACGTTTAGTTGATTTCAGGCCAATGTTTCCATTCCTGGGACCATTTTTAACTCAGTCTTATTTTATAAGAAGACCTAACCAAACGTTTATTTTTACACTTGACCCATTTTGGATGTCCCAACCGTCTATCTCTGCCAGCAATTACCGAAAATGCTCATTACTTCCAAATGGCCAAACGGCTCATGAAGCTGGTTACCATTATAGAACGTGACAGTCCGGCGAGAGTCGTGGAGTCCGAATTATCGAAACCTCCACGTCACTTGTCACTCAGTGGCAGCCGTCTCCCGAGGGAGAAAGCGAGACGGACGACGAGGAAATAGACGAGAGTCGTCTTGTGCGATGAACACGGAGGCTTCAACCTCCTTCGACATTCGCTCTGCCCGCGTTCGACTCGACGCGAGTCCGCGGGGAACGCGATTAATCGTCTTGTTAATGGTAACTCGTTAGTTAAACGAAGGCTCCCGCGAGGCCTGCAAAGAGCCTCACGCAGCAATCGTATTATAACGAATCTAGCGGATGTTTACCATTCGAGTGACTCTCGTCCCTCTCTCTGAATCATTGAAGGCTGCTCAATGAGCTCGAAGAGTGAAACGCAACTGACAAGACGCTGGAAATTCGAGTCGTTGAAAATCGTCGGAAAGTCGTTTGACTCCTACGTCTTCAACTAATGAACCGAAATCTGAGTGTTCGTCACCTCAGTCGGATTGTTGACATTCCAGGTGACCATTTTTTTTTAAAGCGTCAACTATTGGAATATGCCTCAAAAAGGAAGGAGGCAAATATTGAAATGGGTAGGGAGATCATTTTTGTGTTTGCCCAAACTGTTTGCCTTGGGGTGCCTAATGCGCCCCGATGACATCAATCAGGTTCACGATTCCGGTAATCAAGGCGGAGGCAACAAGAACGGAGGATTAACATATAGATTGCGCCGAGTTATACGTCGGCTGAGGCTGAAAACGATGTCCCGTGGAATTATGCATGAAACTGGGACTGTTTTTTTTTTTTCGGTACTCTCTTCCTTCTCTGTCTTTTACTTTGAAGATTGTAGGACGTAATCTCGGTAGATGGTCCATTCTCACCTACGGATTTTCGTTTCGTTTTCGTCTATCCGCGTTACCCGGGCCGGGTAATTATTCTCCCCATGAATATATTCATGAGCCTTTAATGGTCAGTAGCAAGCTCCCTCTTTTCCTTAATCGACGAGCCCGAAAATAAAGAATATTTTCGCTTGCGTTAAATTAACGCGTGGGAAGTTTCGACTTGAGACGATTAAAAGTAGCGCTGTCGACGCAATAATTTTTTATTTTTGCGTTCGATCGACTTTTTCGGGCAGAGAGAATTTTATGCCTCAATTAATTCTGTCTGTCGATCCAGTCGATTGACAACATTCCGGAAGTCGAGTCTGAATTTTCGAGCGCCTTTATTTTCATCTCGAAAAAAAGGAACATTGATACGTATCAATAACACATTATTGACATGTCGGACATGGAGTGAGTCTGGAATAAGTCGAGTATAACAAGCATCGCAGACTCAGGGAAGTGAGCAACATCGGCGGCAGCGGCTTCAGCTCGTCATCCTCTTTTTCTGTAAGGCCATGTGTGTCGTGAGAAAAATCGATGGTGCTTTCTCCGCCGGAGTCTCGACGTTCGCGTTACAGTTGTCGTCCGCTCCTTTCTCAAACGCGTTCGAAGTAGATCGCTGAGAGCGACAGGACGATGGTCGGTAAGGCAGAGAGAAAGAGGGACAAAGCTACAAACGTCGACTTTGGACGTTGAACAAAAGACAGAGACGGAGAAGACGCTGAGACGCAGCGACAGAGACGCGAGCAAAGATGCGGAATAAGGTGGACAAGTGGAGGAGGAGAAGGAGGAGGAGGAAGGTGAGGACGGACCGCGCGGTATCGAACTGTTCGTGGACATAAATCGAGCCAATTAGAGGGCCAACAGGTAGTCACAACTTTGAGAGCATCAGTCGGGCTCTGCCTCCCCCCCGCCTCCCCCCTAACCACCCTGGGCTCCCCATCGTCTGTGTATATCGACTTGACTCACCCGAACGTCCCTCCAGACAAGCCGGACAAATATCTTAAAGGCGCGCCGCCTTCGCCTTCGCCTCTGCCGTCGCCGCCAGATCCGCCACAACTCTGCAACTGCAAACTGACTCGAACCTCGTCGATGCCCTGAGGGCTATTGCAGAGTTGAAACGACACTCGGAAACGCGTCGTGCACTGTTGGAAATTTTCGAGGTGTCGAAGGTAATTGGTTGACGGACTTTTGATCTGTGTTGATCCGCATTTCGAGTCAATGGCGACAATTTTCGGTGGTAATCTTGAATTAATGTAACTATTCGCATAGCTCAGTATTATGTTGAAGTTTGCATCGTTGGAAAGTAACGAAAAATAATAATAATAATAATTCTAATGATTACAAAGGATCGTACTGGGTGTAAAAAGTTATGGTAACGATTAATCGTTATAATAACCTTTTAGAAAGGTCAGAATAATTTTAGAATCGTTGGAATATTTAAAATTTTTTTTTCCGTTGATCCAACAATGCAAACTTCAACAGCTCAGTTCGTTGTGCATAAAAAAAAAAAAAAAACGAAATAGAGCCCTGGACAGGCTATGACTGGGTCCGGACCAGGGCCTGAACAGGGTTTAGGGTTTGGCCAGGGCCCGATTGGCTACAAATCATCCACTTTCATCCCTAAAACATCACCTTCTAAAAAAAAAAAACCCATTTTTTAAATACCAAATTTCCCCAACCCGGGAACCCAGACCAGTTCCCAGATAAACCCCAACCACACCGGCTCACCGAGTCCAGTATCCGAAAATGCTTGGCGTCGATGGCCCCGCAATTCGGCAACATTCCAGTGCACCGCGGGGAGCGTAAGGAGGGTGGTGAAGGGTGGAGAAGGGGGGGGGGGGGGGGGGTGGTGGGGACGTCAAGGGGGGATCGGTCCGGGCGCTGCTCATGAATGCCCGCATACGCAGATTACATTAGAGATGCTTCCGTTGGTGCTCGTTGCTGTCGAGGTTTGCGCGTGGAACACCTGCCGTTGATCGGTATGTCCGTCGGGGGGAGGGGGGTGGAGGGGGAGAGACGAAGAGAGGCAACTTCACTGCTGCTGCTGTTGCTGCTGCTGTTGCTGCTGTTGCTGCTATGCAGCAAGCGCGCTTTCGGTATAAATTGGTAACCGCTTTAGCGTCGTTAAAGCCGCCGCGTTCGCATTTATTACAGCGCGAGTATACCGAACGTGCCAGGCGCAGCACTCAGCCTCAGCACGCGGCAACAGCAGCAACGGCGGCGGCTTCGGCGGCGGCAACAGAGAGGCGCAGCAATTCGAACGAGCTTTCCAACTGCAGAGCAAACTGGAGAGCGTACTCAACGGGGCAGAGGAATTATGCGCAACCCATAACTTATTTCCCTCGGCTGTTTATTCGCGGAACTTGAGGGGCGCATGCGCCGCTTGTATCAATTAATTTTCCACGCGCATCGTCATCGAATCTCCGTCGGCGAGAAGCTCTTCGACCATTAGCGCCTCTTTCAGCGCATCGAACATTCGCGGATATGCGATCCAGGAATTTTTTTGCGAATGTGTGAGAAATGCCGGGGAAATCGTTTGCGGCCGATGCGGCGAGTCGACGACATGAGACTTAGGTCGGGGAGAGAAAGATGCGCGAGAGGTGGAGCAGCGAATATTCGCTCTTATCGGATGCGCGGATCCACATTCGCATTCCGCACTTAATTAGGGAGCACGCACTTTATAGAAATAACGATATGGGCGTACGTCTCTCGTTGGTCGGAGAAGACGATATCGCACTCGGGAGATTTTTTTATCTTTTTTTTTTTTGGGGGGTTTTATGGGAAATTTAGTGGCGGTAAAATCACTGTGGATTTATGTCTATATATTGGACACTGCGAATGGGGAAAGATCGTTGGGAGATCGAGGCAATGAAAATGATGGCTGAGAATGATATATTTGCCAGACAGATCATTCCAATCAATTCAAGCGCGTAAAAAATTTTACTTTTTTTAGTAACAAAATATTTCACTTTTAATATGTTAAAAAAAATAATAATAAAAAAAATTGAAACTCGAGTTGCAGTGAGAAACATGAGAGACGTTTGCATATCTGGCGAGATATAAGTTTACCGCTTTTGTGGTTGGAAGTTGACGCTCACAAAAAAAAAAAAAAAAAAAAAAAAAATACAAGCTCCACCGAAACAGGTGTAATTCGAGAGTTTTCTCGCGTATCTCGCAGCAAAGTTTTCCCGCGCGATTGCGGTCTCAAAATTCGTCGCCAGCTGCGTCGAAACGGAAACGGCTTCAGCGAGAGTAGAATCGAGAAGAACTCCAGAAAACGACAGCAGAGCAGTCGGAATATTATTGTGTACGTTTTGCCGAGTTTACGCGCGGCGATTCGGACGGAGTAATCGTTACGCGACCGGTTATCTCCGTAGCGCCAAGTTTTACGCGCAGATCCGGAGTACGAGCCGCGGAGAAATATACACCGAGATAGAGGCGAAATAAAACCGGCTTCGCTTTAGCAGCCGCGCAACTCGCATCGCGCGCCGCTCGGCTAATGATCGCGACGAAGGGTCGCGAGGCGAAATGAAATTATCACCAGCGGCGGAGATTGTGCATCTGTTATACCCACCTGCGGCGTCGATCTGACGATTTCTTCGCGGGGTGGAAACTCTCAATCGACGGCGTATCGAGTCATCCTTAATTGTACTGATTATTCGATAGATAATCTAAGAGCAAAATAATTCACGAGGATTTAAGAAGGTTTCGTACCTTTGGGATAGTGAAATTATTCCTATTATTATTAATATTAATATTATTACTAATTTCTGACAACGTAATAATAATAATAATCCAGAATAATAATTGTATAATTTTTATCATTTATCATTTTTATTTTTTTATTTTTTTTTTATTTTTCGATAGATAGTCTCAGAGTAAAATAATTCACGAGGCTTTAAGTAGGTTTCGTCCCTTTGGATGGTGAAATTATTCCTATTATTATTAATATTAATACTATTACTAATTTCTGACAACGTAATAATAATAATAATAATCCAGAATAATAATTCTATAATTTTTATAATTCCATAATTTCATCGAAGTCCCGAATATAAATGATGTAAAAAAAAATCCCGTCTTCCCTGCATCGAGATTTTTTTTTCTCGAAGACCAAATCGCTCTTTCCGATTTAACGATGCACAAGTATCTTAATTTATTCGCATCGATTGGTCTCTCGTCTGGCGGTCGTCAGGGTCCGCGTCACTCCGCGAGCCGTCATCAGCCCGGCAATCACGTCCGCCGCTGCGCCGAGTTGATAATTGAAGTGCAAGTAAGGCCCCTCCCTAACCCCCCTCTCTGCCCCCTCTTCGCCCTCTTCAACCAAAATGAGGCTCCCTCGTCGCTCACTTTTAGCCTCCGAAAACGCGGAGACGAGGCGAGACATGCGATATATACGTTGGGCTTTACGCGTTACTTTCACCCGTTTTACGGTCTCCTACCGCATTTCGCCGCCGCAATATCTCGAATTTATGAGACCATTTTTTTTTTTTTTTTTTTTTTAAATCAACCTCGACGCGCAATTTTGTCGGCCGTATCATTACGCTCGTACAAATGCGCGCGAGCCGAGGTAAAAGTCTCCGCGGAGAGAGAGTCGCACGGGAGCGCAAAATTATGCGGCGAGCGCTGGAGGACGAGGAAAAGAAGAGCGGCGATGCACGTCCCTGGGTGGAGTCTTGATGCGCAGCTTATGACCCGAATTAAATTAGGGATTCATGCATTCACGAGGGAGGGGGGAGTGGGTCTCTTCGTCTCGTGTAACGAGTAATGCGCGTCACGCTGTAAAACCCCCCTGAGGGGTTGAGGGGGAGGGGTGGGGGGTTGTTAACCCTCGTCTTTTTCCTTCCACTTTGTTATTCTGCCTCTCTTCGACCTTTTCTCGCCGGGATCCCGAGCGTCTTGTCCGCGTTAAAACGCTCGGAGCTCGTTTGGTGCTCTCCATTTTTTTTTTTTTTTTTTTTGGATTTCAAGCTGAGCTGCAGTTGGTATTGATGACGATTTTTATTTATATTTTTGATGATTCAATAATGATTATAATTTTGTGGGGATTTTTTTGTTTCAGTGGCGGAAAGTTTATTACTGTCGGTGATCGGATAAGGCTGCCGGATGATGTGACGATGGGATACATCATTGAACATTTGCTGAAGAAGCAGTTAACTGTAGTTGAGCAGTTTCACTCGCATCTGGAGCCGATTAAGTTTTTGAACAAAGACACGTTTCACGAGCAGGTGAGATTTTTTATTTTTATTTTTGGGCACTTTTTTAACACGTGCACAGAAAGTCCACTTTTTCGCACACGTGTTAAAAAAATAGGCCTCATTTTCATACAATTTTTAACCAAAAAAATCAGCTATGAGATTTGGTAAAAAAAATGTCATCAATTTTATTTTCCAAAAAATCCCAGATCATTTTTTTTTCTAAATAATGTCAGATCAATTTTATATTCACAAACATTGTCGCTCGATCGTTCGAATTGAGAATAATCGTAGTCATGAAGTACGCAACGCGCACGCGCGATCGGTTTGCTATCTCGTTCCGATGAATAAGATACTGGGAAATCGGAGCACGAGACGTACGATATACGTAGTACCATAAGTATCATACATACCATGCGTACCATATGTACGATAGGTACACACGTCCGGCGAGCCCGACAGCCTCATTTAATTCGACACGGAGCGGGCATTACAGGTGAGCTATACGCTGCGCATAGATCATCGGGAGATTAATGCTCGTGGGGAGAGAGACCGCGAGAGCAGCCTCTCGGCTCGAACGCCTCGCGAGAAAGGCACCAGTGGCGCTGGCCACTCGTCGAGGCGGCTGCCTGTGGCCATTATGGCCATTATCTCTGCTGCCCAGCGAACGATATCAGAGTCCCGGACTGTTGTTTAGTTATTTATAAAAATATATACGAAGCCGGGTCATTCGATCAGCCTTTTCGATAGGACGATGAAATCGGGTCGCGTTCCGGTCATCATCGCAACGATCTCGATTACACCAATGAAATCGACGAATTTCTCATGATTTTTTTTACCCTTTGGTTTGTAAGAAAAAAAATAATAAAAAATTATGGAGTACAATGGATCAGACAGCTGTATTGAAATGGTGATCTGTCCATCAGGTTGGGTTATCGGAATGATCTATCCGATCGACTCGTACGTTACTTACTTACCGATCTATCGATCCCTCGGTCCGAGATATTTTTTTTACCGATGCCCCGTGAAGCCGATCTCGATCGGGGATCGATTGCTTCGGGCGCTGGTAATTGTTTTACTGTCATAGACTGTAAAGTGGATTGACAGTCCCAGCGCCGTTCGTCATGGACGTCGAAATATCGATGATGATTGATTTTTGTTCTCTTTAGTCTTGACTCGTCGATGGATAAAACCTGGGAATTTATTTATTTTATTTATTGGTAAAAATGTATCGATGAGAATTATTATAAAAATTCTTCCTTTACTTTTTTTTTGTAATTTATTTGACTTTTTCGTTGGGTTCGGTCGGTTTTCCAATAGACTATCGAATGACGTATGACCCGTCCAGAGACTTAAAAATAAAACGTCCCTTCGCGATAGACCGACGAAAAAAAAAAAAAAAATCGGCGTTGCAATTTTTTTCGCAAGTCTCGTTGTCTCGTTTCCCTCGCAGAGTTCGTATTTCTGCAAACCTCGCACAGCTCCACCTGCGCCGTGAATTCGACTCCCGTGTCGCTTTTTCGCGTTTACACTTTTTCTTTCGTTTCATTCGTTTCTTTTCGAGCGCGTCGCAGCGATAACCTCGCGGCCATCGAGCGCCGAGTGTTTTATGGCCGGACGCGACGCGAAAAAACGCTCGGACGACAAATATTTTCGTTCTCGTGGAGTGCTCGAACTTTTTCGCCAGGGCTCGTTGCACCTGATACGCAGTTCACCGATTGATAGCGATTTTTCTCTTGCAAGAATTTTTTTTACGAATATTTCAATGTCGCAGCTGTGAAGAAAAAAAAATAATAAATAAATGAATAAAAATGTTTGAACAAAGTCTAAGTCATAATATTTCCGCTTTTTTGCTTCCAGGTATCGTTGAGCTACTCGAAGGGCCCGGCGGACGAGTGGAACGTCGTAAAGATCGACGGGTTCGACGCCAAGGACGATCCGAGAAGGTAATTCGCCAAAATTATTGTATCTCCGTCCACCGACGCCGCACAGGACCTCCCGACGATTATCCTCAGTCCGTTCGGAGGAGCTAGACCAGTTTACAACAGAGGATCCGATGTGGGGCGAGGTTTCTAGTCTGAAAGAAAAAAAAATTAAAAATAGTCTTCCAACCTCATTCGAAAGATCCACTTTTCGCTACACTTTTCTCAAAACCGATTTTTAGCTTCTGCTACTCGAAGAATAATCGAGAATCATTTTATCTTATTTTACAAAATGTATTTCATCTCTTCCAACGGTTGAAAAAAAAAATCAATGCACAGAAAATGTTAGCAAGAAATAAAACTGTCGAGGGGTTGAAAAAAAAACTGCACACTGAATAGTGCAACCAAAGTATAGATGAGTTATAGCTACTTGAAGAGTAATCAAGAATCATTTTATCTTATTTTACAACATTTTTTTGATCTCCTGCAACGGTTTTAAAAAATCAATGCACTAAAAATGTTAGCAAGAAATAAATCTGTCGATCAGTCGAGAGGCTGAATAAAAAAAAATGCTGCGCATAGTGCAACCGAAGTATAGTTATATTGCCGGAGGGGATCGAGAAAGACGGTCCCGTTTCTTCAGCCCCCTTTTCGCTACTGCTCTTCCGACTGCTGGCATTCCATCGCGGCGAAGGCCTCAATTACTTGTGTAATTGCAAAGTCCGCGAGGAAAGCCGCAGCGGCGGCGGCGGCAGCAATAGGAAGGCCGGACCTGTGCTTGTACGAGGCAGAGTGCAGAGGGGTGGCGTAATAATAATGAAGAGACGGACCCACGTCGCTCCAATAACTTTTAATTGACTTTACAATAATTGCGACGCGCCCGAACCTCACGCACAGGGTTCGCCCCTCATCGTCCTCGTCCACGTAAATAATTGTCCCCCGTGCTCATTAAATTTGTCCTCTAATAATTTTTTTCTTTCTTCGTTGCAGGTTCAAGTCGATACACTGTCAGCTGTTTCCGCACGTGGCAAACTGTCCGCACAGATGATGAAGAACCGGAGCGTCGGCACCTCAACGATCGCCGAACGAAGATGAACAACTGCGCAGGAATTAAGGAATAAAAAAAGCTAAGAAGCGACGGAAGAATTGCAAAGAATCTTTCGATGTGAGTAGAAGGCTTTGGTCTTCAGTCTCGAGCGACTCTGAATTGCAGACGAAATTTTTCGGAGCGCTCGTATCGAGCGACGAGACAGCAGAATTTTTGGACACTTCAGTTGCGATGAGATTTGGAGAAAAAACATTTATTTTTGTTTTACAAAGTTGTGCAGTTTTACGAGTCTTCTTAACTTTTTTTTTCTCTTTGAGGACTTTGGGCGAAGCCAGAAAGTTTTATCCTCGTTCCGCGAAGCTCTGTAAATAGTTGTACATAGCCCCAGCGATCTCCGGATTCGCACGGACCGTCGCTCCGTCGATAGTGATATAGATGTAAATACTTGAGAATTATCTTTGGAGAATTCGCGAGATCGCGAGACGGCTGACATATTTATACACGTGATAAGGTGGGAATGCATTTTTTTTTTTTCGTCGTTCTCCGATGTGCGGTGAAGTTTGCGTTTTATTGGCTCGAGAAAAAGAGGGAAAAGAGCGACCACCTCTGGTCTAAAATATATAAATTATTATTAAGGAAGAGAAATAATGTTTTTTTTATTAGGCTTCGCGGTGTATAAGACGAGATGATTTTTGTATACGACGACGGAATCGCGAAACGTGGGTATCCATAGCGATATTTGTAGATAAACGTACGACCGACGAACACGCAACGCGTATGCGATACGCGATCGGCTGCGTGTAACAGAAATAAAATGGAATTTCCTCGATCGCGAGGAAACTGCGAACGCGAAAGATGCCCCTAAGCTAGTCTCCTGAAGCGGAAAAGCAGACAGCTGTACAATGTGATATGAAATGCGTACGAGTTGTGTGAATGCTCTGTAAATCTTTTTCTTTTTTATGTTCCCTTCGACTCTTCCAACAAATACTTTTTTTTATTTTTTCTTTTCGATAGAGTGAATGGACTGTAATTTTAAGAGTGCAATAGAACGCTCGGACTGCGTTTCGCAAATACGTTATATATATTTTTTTTTTCACGCGAATCTCGAAGGGAATTCGCGAGCGAATCTGAGAGATATAAATAATTGAAATCGACATAGGAATTGTACCGACGCGTGTGACGCGTTCGTTTCTAAGAGAGAATTTATATACATTTTTTTGTTTTTTTTGTAACGGATCCTCTAAGGACCGAAGACCCTTAATTTAATTTCCCGAAAGATGAAAAATGTACGGCACTGTTATCTACATAATACATAAAAATTACACACGGATAAAAAATGTTTCGATTTATTTGTAAATTACCCAATCCAATTTCCAAGACCAATTCCAGTCCAATTTTCTGAGATTTGAATTTAATTTTGCATCGCCAAATTTTTATATATTTTTTTTATGATTTTATTCTGCTACGCTTATTTTTTGCGTTGGTATTGAAAATAGCGGCTTCACCGAGCGGCGACGCTTTTTTTTGCTCCGCTTCGCCGTCACTCGAGGAGAAGCTGAGGATAAAAGGCAGAGAGCGACGTGAGGAGCTCGGCCGACGGGCATAAACCTCCACCTGCTAGCGCGAGGCTGAAACTCCGGTTCTCCGACGGTCGCCGGGGGTAATGCAGGTCTCTGCTTTTCAGCGAGACGCGCGAGGATCGTCCGATCGACCGACGCCCAGTAATCGACCACGCGAGACCCAGCAAAGGAAATTTTCCACAATATGAACACCACAATTATCACAACAATAATTAAGAATTTTTATTGAAATAAAATTAATTTTTTTGCGCGAAAAAACGAGTGCCAATATTTCGCTGACAATTTTCGAATTATTCTGCGGTGCAGAACTGATTGCAAATGGAACGAGAAAAGATTCGAGACTCCTGCGAGCGCATTTTATAGATCAATTATTTTCATGGCAAAACGAGCGAAAGGTTATAGGATTTGTCTGTTAAATTCGCAGCCTCCACAGATAACTGAACCGGACACCAAAAGTTACAGCATCTCGCTTTATCGACGCACTCGTTAAAATGTATTAATTGAACTTTTATATTTTTTTCGCAGGTGTCCCATTCAAGGTGAACGACACAGTTACAGTGACCCAGTTTGGGTTCAACTTCCAACATTTATTTGCCATTTAATTCAACACAACCACCATTTAACTAAAAACAATTTTTAAAAATTCTGTAATATTTAATATAAATTATCAAATCCACATAAATAAATTCCCAAAAATTATTACCTACACAATTTTTTTTTATTTTTTCAGTTTTTCTCCTAAAACTCAGTCCCCTCAATATTGCATCTCCAGACGTTCAACGACACGCGATATCTCATGTAAATGGGTGCATGGAGAGCTGCTATATGCGGATTTGGTATTCCATGTTCGATAAGTTTCGAGTGCTCGAGGCTGGTGCATAGGAAACGCTGTAAATATACAAGAGAGAGAGGAGCAAGGCATCTACGTCCAAAGAGAGAGGAGAACCCAGCGTCTCGGTTGGAAAAGTGCGATACGTGACGTAGACGCAGTCTCTCCTGGCTCCTCAGTGGGGACCGAAAATGCGAGTGCGCGCGACTCGCGTAATACCTGAGGATATAACGTCGAGCGTGAGAGGATCCGCGTCGTCGTCGTCGTCGTCGTCGTCGTCGGGAAACGACGCCGAATGCGTCCAACGTGAGAAATAATAAGACGCGAATATTTCGCAGCTCGCGCGGCGTGAAAAATTCTCGGGGGCCTCTCGCATCGTTCTGCAAGAGTCGCAGGGAGAAGACGAAGAGGAGGAAGAGGATGAAGAAGAAGAGGAAAAAAAAAGAAGGAGAAGAAGACGAAGGGAAGGAGGAAGAAGCAGGCGGTTCCCATGCCAGAAATTTCAGCTCGGATATATTGCGACCCACTCCGCTTCCTTTTCACATCAACTGCGAGAGACCCTGAAAGGTGTCGCGACGTGCGAGCCTCCGCTCCAACGTCGTCGTCGACGTCGTCGTCGTTCCGTTTTGTATCTGAATTCACGACTGGAAACGCGATATTGCTTTTTATCCCCTAAGTGCAAAGTACCACCGAGCCCGCCGATCGTGCGGCCATTCACGCTTGTCACTTTTATTCGCCCCGGAGTCGCGTGCCGTCTTTTCATCCGCGGAAAATTTATTCACCGGCCGGTTTTTCCGCCTCGAACCGCGCCGGGGAAGTGGAAAGAGGATAATATTCCCTCGTTCGAGGCTTTATAAAAAAAAGAAAAAAATAAAAAAATGTTAAGCCACGATTGTGGAAGCCTCGGGCGATTGTGAAGCGCTGGATCTTCATTCAGCCGGCGGTCGTTTAATACGTCGAGGTGAAATGAAATAAAATGGAATAAAATGACGCGAAATAAAAGGCAGTCGTAATTAATGAAGTGGCCGCGGTTTGAACGAGGATTTTTCCCACTCGGCGCACGTATGAGATATTTTTTCGCCAGTGCATTTTATTTTGCTTGAAAAAAAAAAAATGTTTGTACGTATCCTGTAATTTTTATGAGACATGAATGGCCGTTGAAATACAAATTTTGGGTCATCGAGATCAAGACTTCGCGTTGAATACCATTTTTTTGCTCATGTGAATTTTATTTTGCTTGAAAAAAAAAAAAAAAAATGTACGTATCCTATCATTCTTATAAGACTTAAATGAGCCTTGAAATAAAAATTGTGGCTCATCGAGATCAAGACTCCGTCTTGAGTACCATTTTTTTGCCCATAATTAATGAGGAAGTGGGTGAGTCGAGGATGTTGCTAACTGAACAGTGTATCCCGTGGAAGAGGAACGAGAGCGGATTACAAAGGGGGTGCTAACGTATTTAGAGAAGTGTAACCCGGTCGTGAGGGTCGTAGAGGGTTGGAGGGGGGTTGGGGAGGGAGAAAGAGAGGCTGGACGGTTTAGGGATGGTTTACGGTGGCCTGAGCCAGCTTCCGGTCGAACGGAGCCTCGGCAACGGTGCCACTGGTGCTGGTTGGGTCGCTGCTGAAGCTCCTGGTGATTGTAGTGGTGGTTGGGTCGGCGATGGTGGTGGTTGGGTCGTTGATGGTGGTGGTGCTGCTGGTTTAAAGGACCAGAGGCGAAAGAGGCGCACGGAGAACACGAAAACAGACGGACGGACGGACGGGCAGGGGAAGTGCGAGAGGGAGACGGAGAGATAGTGGGAAAGTGCAGCAGAGCCAGGAAGCAAAGAGACTCGAGGACGAAAACCGGGTCGTGCCACTGACAGTCCGACCTACATACGACTCCATCTCCTCTCGCTCTCGGCCCTTCCAGTTCTCCACTCCATTCCCACTCGCAGTTGGGGAGCGACTCGGAGAGGGTTGGGAGGGACGTGTTACGTCACCAGCGGGGGCTGTGCAATGTGAACTCGACACTTTTCGTTCGGGTCGTCATTATCAACGCGCCAAAGGCCCCCGCGCTGCGGCAGAAGTATATTTACCGGCTGCTCTCTGGGACACGAAAAAAGGGCAACTGGGGAAAAAAGGAAAATGAGAGAAATGGGTTTCGAAAAATGGTTATTTGCTCGTTGGGTTTTATTTTTTTTCCTGGTTTGCTGGGCGGATATATTCGGATATTGTTTAGTGATGTAAATAATTATCAGCTTCTCTGTGGGATAAGAAAAGAGGGCAATTGGGGAAAAAAAGGAAAATGAGGGAAACGGGTTTCGAAAAAATGGTAATTTTCTCGTTGGGGTTTTTTTTTCTTCTGGTTTGCTGGGCACAAATATTTATTTTTCGGAAATTTTTTGAATATCGCTGAGGATATTAATATAAATATTTATTTTGTCGAATATGATTTTTATTATATATACTCGACATTATATTCGTCCCAGGAGGCCACGAAGAAAATTCGCCAACGCCGCAGGGTCCGCACCGGAGCCTTTGTCGGCGGGCCTCGACCGACCCGCGTGGAACTGCGAATTTTTTTCCACAACGGGCGGAACGAGAGTTTTCGACGCACGCTCGGCGCCGCGGAATCCGGGCGCGGGTTTTCGCTTATTAAATTGCTCGGTTATTAAAATCACTCGGGTTTTCGTCGTCGGGATGTAATTAATTTCTCGTCGCCGGGACTTTTGCCTCCCCGCCCCCTCACCTTCCCCACCCTCCGACCCACGTAAACGACGGGGTGGTTTTTGTATCTCTGCGGTGTATTTCCGTTTGATCGATAAGTCAGCGCTCTCGTTGACTCCGTGAGATCAATGTCCTGTGGCTACGAATCCTGATTGTGGCTGCGTCTGCAATGAAAAAAAAATCTTTTTCGATTATGATTGAAATACTTATAATATTTCGTGGGTGTTTAATAATTATTAATGACAATTGTATCGCATTTATGAATTAAAAATGTTATCGAATTTATTCTGACATTTATTATCGCATTCATTTATAATATTTTCATCGCATTTATTATCACATTTATTATGACAATTATTGCGGTCATAAAAATTCGCCAAAATTGCAGTTACGCTCAGGTTGATTCACCTCCACGAAAAAAAATCCCTCAGCGTTCTCAAAATCACCGCTAAACACCGCAATTGACTCTTCCTTGTCGCAAGTCTCGGAATACACGCAACAACCGCCGTCGCCGCGTGGATTTTCGCGGAATCGCGGTGGAACGACACAATTAACCGTTTGTTTGGCCTCCCGTGCCAGTAACTCCAAACGAATGAAACGAGGCTTGCTAATCCGCCGCACGCGAGAAGCAGCAGGATTTTCCACCGCCGCCGACGGTTAACCGAAGAGAGGGAAAAGAGAGAGGGAAGCGTGACTACGCTGCTGCTGCTGCTGCTGCGGTGTATATTCGACTCGACGGGAGGAACGCGCTGAAATGAATAGATCATTATGATCGTGTTCGATGAATATGCATCCGCACAGACGATTCGTCCACGTCGCTCGGCGTGACGAAATAATCCGATCCTTCGCATAATAGGCCGTTGCGCGTGCGCCCCTTTCACACCCCTTTTACACCCCTTTCACTCTCTGCGAGCGATTCTCTCACTCGCGATTTTCTCGGTGAAGGGAAAAGGGAGACATGGAAAAGGGGAGGAAGAGAGAAAGCTCTGGTTCACGATTCTTGGTAGAGGGAAAAGAGGGAGAGAGAGGGAGCGAGGGAAAAAAGGAAGAGAGACAGAGATGGAAAAGAGAGAGGGGTAGGGAAAAAAGGGAGAGAGACAGAGATGGAAAAAAGAGAGGGAGAGGGGAAAAAAGGGAGAGAGGGAGAGATGGAAAAGAGAGAGGAAGAGGGGAAAAAAGGGAGAGAGGGAGAGATGGAAAAGAGAGAGGAAGAGGGGAAAAAGGGAGAGAGACAGAAATGGAAAAGAGAGAGGGAGAGGAAAAAAAGGAAGAGAGACAGAGATGGAAAAAAGAGAATGAGACAGATATGGAAAAGAGAAAGAGACAGAGAGGGAAAAGCAAGAGAAACGGTGAGGGAAAGGGAAGGAGAATTTCTCCTCTCTCTCTACGTGTGGATCTATGTGAATCGAGCTTTTCACCCCCTCCCCTCCCCCCTCCTCCCCTCCCCCACAGCGAATGGAACTACTGCCAACTCCGCTGTTCATTCACGCCGCACGAGCTACACAAAAACTGGCAATTAATAACGCTGGGGCAGTGTCACACTGTATTCCATTTCTCCCTCTCTCTCTCTCCTCTCTCCTTCTGTTTCTCTCTTCATTGATGCTTTGAACACCGTCGATGTAATTTGTAAATAATTTTACTGGAAATTCGATATTTTTATCGACCCGATTTGTTGACCCAATTGCCAATATCTTTTTTTTTTTGGCGTTTTGGTTAAAGCTTCAAGCGTAGGCTTAGTGAGAAACAGGAATGCGATTTTGTTATCAAATGAGTATAAATGGATGAACTGCGGATAAACGTAGCGGAGCATCCGGCGAAACGGAGTTGGATGCGAATTAATTAATTCATCAGAGCGACGCCAGTGGCTCGGGCGATCCGATACTCATTACAGATATCCCCGAGCGTCGTTTTAAGTAGTACAGCCAGGATTAGGTGCGCCCGGTCGTTATGGACAACGCCGGGGGGGGGGGGGGGGAGGGGGGGTGTCTGGGTTTGAGGGGGTGGCTCGACGAGAGCGTGGAAGGGAGGAAAACACGAGGAGCAAGAAAATAGGGGAAAATAATTGTGCAGGTGAAATAATTGATTCAATGCAAGAGAAAGCAAAAAAAAATTCCAGTGACAATGAAAACCCATTAGCGATGTTCGAGCTTGGTAACTTTTTCCTTCGACCAGTGTTTTCAATGAAAAAAAAATACGAGACAAGAGTGATCCTAATTTATTTATTCATTCACCTATTTATTTAATTATTTAACTATTCATTTACGTACGAAACTAATGAAGAATTTTTTTTTCTTATTTTTTAATATCTTCTTTAAAATTGCACCTATCCACCTTTGGCGTGGAAATATTGCTCGCGAAGAATTTCGAGTCTCTATTCTTCGGTGCAATTTTTTTATGGGTACAAAATATATGTACACAAATATTTTTCTTTTATTTTTTCTTTGGCGTATCCTTCTCGCCAGGAATTTTTCCTCGAGCACTCAAAGCTGGGTGGCGCGACTTTTAATTATTTTACGACCGCTAGTGGCTTATTACTAGCAAGTATAGCTCTGCTGCCCGCTGCGCTTCCACAATGCGTCCAGCATGGAGCCTCGGACTTGGATACGCGAAGAGGGAGCGCCGAGTCTCTTTATGAAAATATACACGACGTTTGCTCGTTCACCGGCGAGAAAACTAATTTCCGGCGTTACCCGCGCCGGGTCGCCGGCCACCCGAGCAATATCTCGCGCCCATCGAGTCCAACCCGGCCATTCCCCTATTTTCCTCACCGCGTCGTGCTCATTTTTATTTTTCATATTTTTTTCTTACCGCATTTTTTTTTGCATCCGAATAGGATTTTTCAGCAACTGCGAAATATTCGACTTCGTCGAGAGAGAAATAAATTTTTCGACAGCCTCGTGGGGCCAATTTTCCCGGTGCGAGAATTTTCCACAGAAAAATATGCAAATTCGCTCAATGCAGGAGAGTCGGTATCGAAATTACGATTGGAATAATCAAAGCTTCCTGTGAAGCTCATTTTTCTTGGGTATTTTTTTATAGGGTCGAGGAATTTTTTTTTTTGGGATTGTAATTTTGAGTAAGATTTTTTTTGTTTATTCACGGTGTATGAATAAAGAGATTGCGTGGCTTATGGGACGTGCGAAAAGCTCGAGCCTCGGCGCTGCTGCTGCCACCGGCATCGCCCCCTGCGCGCGAAACCAATTATTACGCTCAAACAAAGTGGCATTTTCTCGCTCGAATGAACTCTTTAATCCGCGCGGAAACGAGAGAGAAAAAAATCGCGCGTTGTTTATACTCCGCCCGCACGGCGTTAATTTTCGTCGCTGCTGACGTGCGTGTTCGCGTGGTGCCCGTAGCGCTCGTTGACGAGTTTTTTTCCCCCGCAAATTTTCGGTACGCTAATGTCCACTTGAGGATTTTGTTTGTTTTTTTTTCACACGGTGCGCAAGGATTCGTTACCGCGTGTCGAGTGAGTGCGTTTATTTTCATTTTTATTTTTTTTTTCGTTTTTCATTCACAGGTCTGGCAAATATAGAAAGTATGAGGTTGTTTAAATTTTCGCAATGAAAACGCATTCAAATTTTTATTAAAAAAATGCATCTAAATTTTTATACAAATTTTATTAAAATCCCTTTGAAAAAATATTTCAATTCCTATAAAAAGTGCACTTAAATTTCTATCATAAAATGAATTAAAATGCCTATAAACACTGCATCTAAATTCCAACAAAAATGCATTTAAATTTCTATTTTTAAAAACATTAAAATTCCCACAACAAAAAATAATAAAAAAAAGTTGCTGCACCAAATTCAGTCTGAATGGTAAATCCGATCCCGGAAACCCTTCGAGGCTACAGTCTCCTCAGCCACTTTTCACGACACATGAAAAAAAATGATTTTTTTATCAGCCCCTCATATCGCGAAGATGCGCGAATCGCTGCCCCGGGACGGCGAATACACGTGAGGGGGGAGGGGAGGGAGGGGGGAGCGCGCAGGGGTTGTAATGTGATTAGCGCGACCGCGACAAATTGCGCTCGCGCGCAGCTCGGCGCCTGGGATTTCACTGAGACAATGAATAGTGATGTTGTTTGCCGAAGCTCGGTCGTTCCGCGTTGTTCTCGCTCCTCCGTTTCCCTAACTTTGTCATCCAACTAGTTTAAGCCCGGAGTGAGCGAGAAATAGAAAGAGGGGGAGGGGGAGGGGGTAAGGGGGTTTAGGATGCAGCTACACTTCCAGTTGCAGCGCGTATTAAGGTCGATTCACGTCTGCGCGGAAGATAATGCAGATATTTGTTCGGTTAGCGGCGCACACATTGTTGGGATAATTAGTCGACATAGGCTTATGGCTGTTTACGCTAAATAACTTGTTAACGCGAGAGATTTCGAGCCGTTCGGAAAGTAGCGTCGAGCGAGGACGACAATTCGGTTTGTGAGGGTGTTTGCGCGTGTTTTGTCGCACGAGTATAAAGCGACTGCACAGTGGTTTGATTGTCTGATCGCGTGATAGCTGAATCCACTTCGCGATGAGCGAACGAGAGCTGAACTGTTTTGTTCGAGTTACAATGTAGCTGAATTTTGGGCGGGGAATTTTTCTGGTCGATAATTATTGAGGTGGAATTTTTTTTATGAGGGATTTTATTGTGTGGCAGAATTTTGAGGGGCTGACATTTTTCAGGTAGAATTTTTTTTATGAGGAATTTTATTGTGTGACAGAATTTTGAGAGGCTGACATTTTTCAGGTGGAATTTTTGTGAACGAATATTTTTTTAGGTGGCTGTTTTGTGAGTGGATTTTTTTTTAGGTGAAATTTTTAGTGAGCTGAGATTTTGGTAGCTGAGACAATTTCTGTGAGCTGAAATTTTGACAGCTGAAAAAATGTTTGTGAGCTGAAATTTTCTTGTATTTATTAAGATTCAGGATAATTAACAGTCATATAGCGTCGGACGTACTCGCGAAGGGAGTTTGTCGGTTGTTGCCCCGAAATCTGTAATAACATTGGTCGCTGTTTGCGTGACGAGAATTACGTCGGTGATACGTGGCTTCGTTATGGGATTAGACGATGAAGCCAAAGGGCCAAGCCCGGTTATGGCGTTCCCTGTACACCCGGAGTGCAGAGCTACGCACACCTCGCCCCCAACGTAAACAATTCTCCCACCTCCCCTTCCCGTTCGGAGTGTGTAATATCGTCGACGGTACAAGCAGTCTATTCTAGGTGTCCCTCGCAGCGTCGCAGTATCTCCGGTTGCCACGTACTCCGGTTACCGAATTCCCATACTAATAATCAGGCGATCGCGCATTACACACAACTTTACTTATCGTCTCCTCGTCCATCGAACCGAACTTATTAGCACTTCAAAAATAAACGAAAGACGATTATCCAAAACGATTTAAAATTTGTCACGAAAAAAAATTTCAAATAAATTCCAAGACTGTAAAAAATATTTTACGATAAATTTTAATTTCCTCTTTCCGAAAAAAAAAAAAATGTTCCTTGAAAACGAACTTTTTTCTTCGAGGAAACAAGAATGAAAAATAAATAAAAATGAATTATGTCTAAAAATTGATTCAGTTTACATTAAAAAAAATAAAATAAATTCCAGTTCTCTCCAAATAAAAAAAAATCACATTCTCTGATGTCGAATCGACTGGTTCGCACATCCAACGATTCCGTTGTAATTCATCCTCACAAACAGACAAACCGCGAACAGGCGAACGCTTCTCGTTTTCAGACTCTCCGAGAAGAGCGGTCTAACGGGCCAACTAATTAATAGGTGACCTTCGTATTCCTCATTACGAAGCTCGTGAATCTCTCCAGCCAGCGTCCGGACAGTCCGGGGCCAGGGCGAGAGTTAAACGAATTCTGCCGCGGCGCGATACCGTGTAAATACAATTATCCTCGTTGAATACAATGCAATTTCGTCGGCCATTAAAGGACGAAATTCACCCGGCTACTCGCTACCTGCTTTTATATCCATCGTATATGTGTGTATGTGTTTCCCTCGTATCCCGCTCTGTCTGCCTGCCTCGACGGTTCCAAAACGGAAAACGGCTAAACGGGACGCACCCCGCGTTTTCCATTGTCTCGTCGTTTCGTTATCGTGCGACTCGCTATTCTTCCTGGCAGTAGGCGAACGCGACATCGCGACCCTTTTGTCACAACGCGTCACGTCAGGGCGAGATACATCGTATTCAGTCATTATTTATTATTATTATTACCATTATTATTATTCTGCTAATAATAGTAATAATAAAAATATAGTTTTTTTCCCTCCTCAAAAAGTGTCTGGAAATATATTTATTATATATAAAAGCACGTATAAAAAAATATGCTTCAACCCCTAAACACAATCCCATAAAACTCAATAAAAAAAAAACATCCCCCAAAATTGCTCGGAAGCCGGAAAAAAACATTCCGAAGTCGCCCGAAGCCTCGTCATAAACTCCTGGGCCAAACGTTGGTCAGAGAGGAAGTTGAGGATTCCCTCTGTCGCCGAAGAAATCTCGCTGCTGAAGTGACCCGAGGACGAGGGATGTCACAGGGATAGCGAATGGAGGAGAGAGGGGGAGAGGGATGAAGCGTGAAGACGATACAGCGATCAAAGCGTCGAGGGGTGTCAGAGGGGAAGACATAGAGAGAGTAATAAAAAAAAAAAAACAAAAAAAATAGGGGCGCAGAAGAGAATGAAGTGGAAGTGGCAGAAGAAGTAGAAGAAGCAGAAGAAGCGGACAAACTCGAAGCCGAAGAAGCAGAAAGGTGGAGTCCTCGAGGAAGAAACGCAACCCCCATAAAAAACGAGTTGTCGTCGTCGTTTCTCTCTCTCTCTTTCTCTCTCTTTCCCTCTTTCTCTCTCTTTCCCTCTTTCTCTTCATCTCCTTGTCTCTCTCTTTCTTTCTCCCTCTTTCTCTTCGTCTCGTCGTCTCTCTCTCTCTCTCTTTTTCCCTCTTTCTCTTCATCTCGTCGTCTCTTTCTCTCTCTTTCTCCCTCTTTCTCTTCATCTCGTTGGCTCGCGTCGCTCGCGCTTTCGGCTTCGAGGTAAAACCACACCGGAATCGAGAACCGCAAGACCCGCGGGGGACATAAAAGGGTGTTCAGTCTCGAGCGAGCGCGTGCAGTCAACCAGCCGCACGCCAACCCCCCCCCCCCCCTACACCCCCTCACCACCCTTCCACCCTTCTCCCGTTACTCGCCCACCTTCCCCTCCCCCCTCCTCGTCATCCCCGTCGAGCTGCCCCACGGGCGAAAGTGAAACGTTCCTTTCATTCCACGTGCAATTGCACGCGAGTCGCGCGAGCGAGCGAGCGAAACGGCGACTGTGCAGAGGCGAAGTGCGAGCGGCGAGCGAGCGAAACGGCGACTGCACTTCGCGTCGGGCGACTCTTGGTCGGACGTTAAAAGTGCGACGCGCGGATCTGGAGAGAGGAGAACGCGATCGGTTGAGCCGCGAGTCTTTTCCGCGGTTGTACTTTTTTATTTATTTTTTTTTAGTGGACAACATTTGCAATGCTAATTCGCAGCGCCGGAGTCGTAAATCTTGACCTCGTTTTCGGGGCTGTGGAGGGAATTAATTATTTCGTTGGTATTCAATGACGTGAATTTTTTTTTCAGAAATATTTATTAAAGAATAAAAAGCTGAGTTCCAGTCACGGACATTTTTTTAGTGTAGAGATCAAAATTTGATTTTTGAGATATTTTTTTATTTTGCAAGGATGTTTTTTTAGGAGTGAGTAAAATTGGTGAAATAATTTCCAGACGCATATATAGTGGGAAGTTGGAGGTCGAGCGATGGATAAGCCAAAGGCTCCTCGAAACTCGCTCGAAGTGCTCGAAGCGACTTTTCTTTATTGCACAGTCGATATCTCGTTCTCGTTTGTACTGCGCGCGACTCGAGCAGCGCCGCCCGGTCGTCCCGGACATTTATGCGCCTCGCGCGACAAACGAACAGTAAACTCTTGGAGCACAAAGAGCGCGACGTTGTCCTTTGATGTCTCCGTCTCCGTCTCGCTGCCTCAATTTCGTATTGTTTTTGCCCGGGCGACATCGGTGCGCGCGCAGCTCCGCGTAGTAGCGCGAGTCAGCGCGCGAGCTGCCCGGCTTTTATCCCGCACTCGAGAGTCGCCAAGCGCGAAGCCAGCGAGACGCAATGTAATAAGATATTCCGGGAATTTATTTCAGAGTCTCGACGTCGGGAGAAAAACGACTTCGGCGCGATCGGCTGAGTCCTTCGCTGTTGCTTCAAGTAGTGCGAGTCGACAGTTGTCGGACTGGCAGTTGTTGCTCACTTCAGCGGGATTTTTATTCTTTTTAATCCTCTTCGGGCATTTTTTCTTATGCGAATCGTGTCTCATTAATACGAATTTTATAAGAAAAAAAAAAAAAAAAAGAATAGTATTCACAGTTACACTTTTATAACTCTTACATTTTTTAATTAATTTATTTATTCATTTATCTTTGTCTATGTTTCTGAAATAATTTTTTTTTTTTCATTGCAAAAATCTCCGCCAATGACCTGTGTCAAATTTTCATCACTGCATCGTGAATCATCCTCAGTTTCATTCACTCCGGAGGCGTTTTACTTTTCCAAGTAGTACAAGTCAATTATAGTCAGACACGTATAACACGTGTCTTAATCCCTCAGAGGATTTGAATCACAAAGTTTTGCATTGAATCTCGAAAGCAAAATCATCAGGATCTGCTCGTCAGGATCTGCTCATCAGCTCATCTGTTATTATTATTATTATTATTATTAGAGCCGTGTAAAACGCGTTTTGGCTGATGTGACTGACTCAAGGGCTCAAGTCACCTGTTTCGAGTCGACAGGAAGACGGGAGAAATTCCCGCAGTAGCCGCACGACTCGCACTGCAGGGAAATCAAGGGTCGAGGAATCTCCGGAGTGCCGGATCACAGGTTTCCCTCAGTCGAGCCGCGACACGCACCTGAACTAGGGGGGAGGGGGGGGGGGGGGGGAGGGGGAAGGGAGGAGGCAGACTCGACGGACGAGAGCTCACGATCACGTGATGGCTCGGCCGAGAGATAACCGCGTCGCTCTCTGTACGACCCTGATCCATTTCCACCCCTTCATCCCCCTCCCCCTCCCCCCAGCCCCACGTGGCCGTCTAATCTCCAGCGAACATCTCAGCTGCAAATCATCCCACGCCACCGGCATCCGCACCGATCGCGGCCCAACACCTTCGACCTCCTGTCCTGGAAGTGGCTGCGCGTATATATATAGCTGCACTGATATATTTGCTACCGGATAACATTTTATTCGATTGGTCTGTGCATTTAGATCTATTTTCGGCCTGGCCCGGCGGCCAGATCTACGATTTCTGACAAACTGTTCGGCCAAAAAATTTTTTTTTTTCAAAATCAACTAAAAAAGGTTTTTTTTAGTTGCGATTTATTAAAAATCAGAAAACATTTTATTTTTAGTTACAATTTCTTGTTTGCTGATAAAAATAAATAAAGCACCCTCGTCGAATGGTTTATTTAAAAAATAGACACTCGAGAACGAGGAGAAAGAAAAAAAAGCAAAAAAAAACTAGTTACGTGACTCTACGAAAGAACCATAAATCAACAGGAAGCGCGCGTGCCACGCGCGGCGAAGTAGTATAACCGCTTGTATATCCGGCACGTGGACCGCTTTGATTGACACTGAACTCCACAATCGATATCGCGTCGCGGAAATAAAAATACGCGGTCGCTTAAACAAACGAAAAAGAGAGTAAAAAAGGTAGGACACTAAAGTGACTTACGCAGCAAATGAAAAGGGGGAAAAAAAAAGAAGACATTATCGTGGACCGCGTTCGTGACAGTTTCCACGATGTAAACCCGGCTACATTTGTATGTGCTATATGTACGTGAGCTGTGTATAGATATATATAAAGAAAGACACACAAACAGGGATGACACGAGTCTCGTTCGCGTTGGGGTTGATGGAGGGGTGGGGGTGGGGGTGGAAACTATCATCGGTGCTGGCATAGGCAGCGACTGCAGATTGTCAGATGGGGGGGGGGGGGGGGGGTGGGTTTCTCTGCCTCTGAGCGCAGGGCCCGAGGCTTTTCCACCCGACGATCCACCCTTAAAACGTTCCCTTTTCACGCTTTAATATTTTTCCGGCAGCCTCTCTGTCTCTTTCTCTCTCTCTTGTCGCTGATGCCACTGTCGTGGCGCCCCACCGAGATAATAAAACGAGGGAAGAAAAGAATTTTTCGGTGCTCCCCAAGACCACCGAACGAAGGGAGAGGGAAGATGAGAAAGCGAGAAGGGGAGAGAAAAAAGGTAGAAAACAGAGACAGAGGGATGAGAAAAAAAAAGTTGGGGCGCAGAACCGGCGACGTTGGAGGTTCCACTCCACTTGTTTAAATACTGTATACACCGAGTTTATCCGACTAAAATTTCGCGGGGGAGAGTGAATCAACATTTTTTCTTCGTCATCCCTCTGAACCTTTTATTAAATTTCTTCTGGAGCCATCGACAATTTTTGTTTCGAGTCAAAACATTTTTTTTAGAATCGAAAAAAATGTCTGGAAAATATAGAGAATAATTTTTGAGAAATGTTGGCGTTGGAAGATTTACTAACTCATCGAACCCCTATCACAACCCCTAAGAAAAAAATTTTAAATACTGTATTTTTAATCTTTTCCACCAAAACAAAGCATTGAGGTAAGAAAAAAAGGAAGAAGGTTGCGATGAGAAAGATAAGGTAGAAAAGAGGGGTAGCGAGGATGGGAGTAAGATAGGTATAGGTTGCTGAGGTGGGGGCGGGAAGAGTGGGGGTGGGGGGTGAGTAGCACCCGACGTAGGGGGATGTTGACAGGTCGGTGTAGGCGGCGTGGATGCTGTGGCGTGCGGACTGGCGCGCAGTGATCGATATGGAGGGGAGAGGAGAGCGAGAGAACCAGAAAGCGACCGAACGAGAGAAAAAGAGAGATCTATACACACACAGCAAGCCCAAGATAGATACAGAGTGAGAAAGAGGCAGCAATACCGAAAAAGAGAGATGGAGATGGAGAAAGGTATAGATACATAGAGCGAGAAATAGAGAGCAAGATAGAGTGGGCCGAATGGCGCGGGAGCATTCGCTGTGTTCTCTCGCTGTGCTGTTGGCGCTGGTATACCTTTGCCGCTGCTGCTGCTGCTGCTGCTGCTGCTGCTGCTGCTGCTGCTGCTGGGGGTTGGAGGTGGGAGAAGCAGCGAGCAGGGGAGGGAGTAGAGGGGTAGTTCCGCACGAGAGCGGCGAGCCACGGGGAAAGGGGGCAAGGGGGGGGGGAGCGCTCGCTGCTCGTGGCAGAATGTGAGCACCGTGGAGAGGGAAAGAGATTGTCGTTGCCTCTCTCTCAGCGTGCGCGCTGCTGCTGCTGCTGCTGCTGCCGCCGGCAGAGCGAGCGACGGTGGCGGCAGCGGCGGCACTGTGCCGGTATAGAAAGAGAGGGAAGAGTCAGAAAGAGAGGGAGATAGAAGAGAGAGAATGAGACAGAGCCAACACGATGAGCAGCTCTCTCTGTCCTTCGTTCCCTGGCATAGAAAGAGAGAGAAGAAGAGTGAGAGAGAGGAAGGGAGGGAGAAGAGAGAGAGAGAGAGAGAAAGCCAACACAGTGCGCAGCTCTCTCTCTCTCTCTCTTTCACACACACTTCGTCCCCTGGCACAGAAAGAGAGAGGGAAAAGAGCGAGAGAGAGGGAGGAAGAAGAGAGAGAGAGGGAAAGCTAACGATACGCAGCTCTCTCTCTCTCTCTCTTTCTCACGCCCTTAGTTCCCTGGCATAGAAAGAGAGAGAAGAAGAGTGAGAGAGAGAGGAACGGAGGGAGAACGTCGAGAGAGAGAGAGAGAGAGAGAGAGAGAGAGAGAGAGAGAAAACCAACACGATGCGCAGCTTTCTCTCTCCCTCTCTCACTTCGTTCCCTGGCATAGAAAGAGAGAGAAAAGCGAGAGACATAGAGGGAGGGAAAAGAGAGAGAGAGCTGCGCATCGTATTGGCTCTCTCTCTCTCTCTCTCCCTCCGTTCCCGCGCGCGCCGCGTGCGGCAGCAGCCCCGCTCGCTCAACGCCGGACGCTACTGCGCCACCGCGCTCGCGTACACCGCGCGTCGCGTCGCGACGACGACGTGCAGCAGCAGCAGCAGCGGCAGCAGCGGCTGCGACCGGAGGAGCTCAGTGAGTCCCGCGTCGCGCTCGCGTACGTATGCGAGAGGTTCGGTCCGCCGTATCGCCGACGTCGTCGTCGTCGTCGTCGTCGTCGTCGCGAACCCGCGAGCCCGCGAGTCCGCGAGTCGAACTAGGTCAACTCTCCGTCGATCTCGCGCTTTCTCCCCCTCTTTCTCTCTCACTCGCTCTCTCTCCCTCTGTCTGTCCCTGCCGGGACACATCGTGTGCCGGGCCTCCCTATACCGACTTCCCTCCCTCCCCCCGATTTCCCTCCCCCGCGGGATCCGCGCGCGCCAATCCGACGTGAGCTATACGTGCGACCCGCACGACCGTCACGCTGCTCTCTTCGACAGTGAGGAATCGTGGCTGTTTGTAAAAAAATGTATATATTTATCTTCATCCGTTACCCTTATCTGGATTCATCCCCCTTATCTATCTGCGTCCCCGAAATTTAAACTCTGAGGACCAGGATCCGGATTTTGAATTTTGGTGAACGAAGGGATGGAAATTGTTGATAAAAAAAAATAAACGTTTGATATAAAAAATTAAATGTTTGATATAAAAAATTGAAAAATGTGAAGGTGGGGGTGGTTTGTGCCGAGGGACACAATTTTTTTAGGTGTGACAGTCGACACCATTTCTTCGTGTGACCAAAAAAATAAATTTAATTTTTACGTGAATTTTTACTAAGGTTTAGTGGATACTTTTTATTTTTATTTTGGTGGGTTTAAAGTACGCCGCACGTGTTCCTTTTTCAAAGGTTACCCGAAGGTTACGGTTCTCTCTCTCTCTCTCTTTTTTGTTCTCCACGCGCGCCCGGACGAATTTCTCCCTCTCTTTTTCTCGCGCGCGGCGAGAGTTACGGTTTTTTTTTCTTTTTTTTTGCAGCCCGCTCTTTCGTTTGCTCTCTGTCCGCCTCGTCCCTGGTGGCGCGAGAGAGAGAGAGATAGAGAGAGCGGGCGATTCGAGGTCGCGCGGGCTGCCCGACTCGCCGGAAATCCTTCGAACGAGGTCGAGGTCGAACGGTCCCGGTGGTGCGCGCCGCGCGCGAATATATAGCCCTCGACCGGCGCGGCGGCAGCGCCAAGTGTCTTCCGCTCCGTCGGAATTAGTCGCCAGAAATGTTGGGCCAGTGTGTGCAACTTATATATATATATATAGAAATATATGTACGTGTGTATACATGTGTATATAGCACCGAGTGCGACTCGCGAGAGCCTCCAGTGTACCACTCTTCAGGGCCTCGCATCGCAGGCGCCGAGTGAGGAGAGAGACCCCACTTCTCGGCTCCGCCGAGAAGTTGGAAAATTGTCGCCGCCGGGCGAAAAACTAATCTCGCGACAATCGCGCATCTCGGACGTCGAAAACAACGGCAGGAAAAAAAAAATTCGGGTGATAATCTCGGATGGATTTTAGGGGTTGAAAAAAAGTCAAAAAAATTGTTGTGATTTTTTGGTAGATTTTTTCAAGGGAGGGTGAAAATGATATCGAGTGATAGTGTAAAGTTGGAACTTTGAGGTTGGACATGTTGGAGGGTGAAACTGGGGGTGAAATGTTGTCGGGGGTGAAATCAAAGTTGGATTGAGTCGCGATAAACTCGTCGGGGGGGGGGGGTTGATCAATTTTAGAGCCCCCGAGATATTGCAAAGTTCTGACGTCATCAGCTGGCATTGATCGCCACGGGGATGCTCGACTTTCGAGTCGGAGTCGCGAGAAAAAAAGTGTCGGCGAGAGACGGGGATGAGGGTGGGAGAAATGGCAAGAAAAATATATATGTGCGAGGGTAAATGAGGGTAGAAGGGTTCCAATCTCTCGCGGAGGCTGACTAGGCTGACTGGGCTGACTGGGGGCTCCTCTGCTGTTCCGCCCCCTCCGGTGACTCGCGTCTTCCCAACTTCCTGATAGACGACGATGAATATTGACTCCTAAGATGACTCCTATTGACTCCTAAGTCACCTCATAAATATTCCTCGGATTATTCTTCAATATCTTCAAAGTCACCTTAGAAATATTCTTTGGAATATTCTATAATGTGTTCAAAGTCACCTCAGAAATATTCTTTGGAATATTCTATAATGTGTTCAAAGTCACCTTAGAAATATTCTTTGGAATATTCTATAATGTGGTCAAAGTCACCTCGGAAATATTCTTTGGACTATTCTCCTAATGCCTTCAAAGTCACCTCAGAAATATTCTTCGGAATATTCTCCACCGTCTTAAAAGTCACCTCACGAATATTTCTCGTAATATTTCCCAACGACCTCGACAAGTCGACTGCCAACGACCGCGAACATATTTTTTCTCTCTCCCGCGGACGCTGACGTCGCGGATAATCCCACAAGGAAGGATCAAGGATTTTTCGGTACTCCCCGGGGTTTGGCCTTGAAGCGATAAGCTCCCTGCGTCACCCGCGTCACCCCTCGCCCGCCTCACCTCCCTTGGCGCCTTCCGGGACAAAATCCCGGGTAATAGAATCCCCCGCGAGTGTTTGGACGGCGCGGCGATGCACTCGGCTCGACTCGCGGACTCCGCCAGGGCTGCGGGGACACCCGGGGATGACCCAACAAGGCGCCCACGACCTGCTACATCGTAACCACCCCCCCCATGAACGTCCTGGGCGCGCGGCTCCCTGACAATGTTTTCACACGAAATATTTTCCCAAGTCCCCCGTCGCGCGCGTCACGAGCAAATGATTTCCGATAAAACAACTCGTCGACTCTTTGTTCGACGGTATTTTTCCACCGAGAGTCGCGAGTCGGGGGTTCCCCTGGCAAAGTGGTCGGTACACGCGACTCGCTGCAGGTGGTTGCCGCAATATTTCCGACGCGCACCATTTTTTTTTCTTGTGTTGAAATGAGGGAAAAATTAATTGGGGAGGGAATAAATAACATTTATTAATTATGATTATGTATTTGATTTGAATAAAAATCAAATATTTTTTTTTATAACTGAAGTGAGAGGTTAGAAAAAAATTCGGCTATTTTTTATCTTATAAATTGAACGGGTTAATTGATGGTTGCCGCAATATTTCCGACGCGCACGATTTTTTTTCTTCTGTTTGAAATGAGGGAAAAATTAATTGGGGAGGGAATAAATAACATTTATTAATTATGATGATTATTTGATTTGAGTAAATATCATTTTTTTTATAACTGAAGTGATAGGTTAGAAAATAATTCGCCTATTTTTTATGTTATGAATTGAAGGTGTTAATTTACCGGACACGAAAGATTCCAAAATAAATCGTGAGTAAAAAAATCGTTGACGTGTCTCGGGAATATTAATTTCTCGATGACCCTCGAAATAACTCATTAGTACATTCCACGTGTCTCGCGCAACCGACGAGTTCGCCGAGCGTGGGCGTAAAAAAAAACCCTTCGGGAAAATCGTCCTCAGGTGGTGAGAACGATTTGTCATTCGCAGAACGAGAAAAACTTTTCTCGCTCCCATATTTTTTTTTATCAACAACTTCGTCACCCCTCGAGCCGTCAAGTCATTACGTCCTCGCGCGGCCAAAAACCGTCTGCCCTTTTTTACGACCCGCTAGAAATATTCCCGACCCTTCAGAGTCGAGCAAAAAGGATTTTACGATTTTTTTTTCATTTCTTTTTTTTTCTCATTTCAGCTGCCGTAAAGCAAATGCGCCACGCGGATGAGTAAAATGAAGGTGCGAGAGACTCTGTGTCGAAAAGGTGTAAAAAGTCTGAGACCCGACGACCGCAAGGTCAAAGTTCACCGCGATTGAGCATCGTGAAATAAAAAGGGAAATAAAAAATACGGATTTAAAAAAAAAAGTTGGAACTGTCGGACGGTTGTTTCGGTCGTTCTCATCGAGTGGCACGGGCGACGTTTTAACAGTGAAATCCCGAGCCAGATATATACAATGCGGCATGGCGGATCCGCGGCGCGGCAACTCGACTCGAGATTACAATAAACCAGCGAGAGACTGAGAGACCGGCAGCCACTCCGCGGGGGATTCTTCGGTCGTTCAAAGTTTCTCGAGGTATTTCAATTGCATTCTTATCTCTCGCGAATCAAGAGGCCGCATTATTTACGTGTTACGTGAGCGCGATCTTCGGCTCGACCGACGCGACTTGACAATCGCACAGAGGAAAAATCGTGGTAGCTAAGCCGGGAAAATATTTTTTTGGGCTTGAGGATATAATTTTTTGGGCTTGAGGAAATATTTTTTTGGGCTTGGGGATATAATTCTTTGGGCTTGAGGAAATATTTTTTTGGGCTTGGGGATATAATTCTTCGGGCTTGAGAAAATATTTTTTTGGGCTTGAGGAAAATAATTTTGATGACTGATGACTGAAATTTATTTAATACTTGCCGAGCTGGACAAGGAAAAAATATTTTCCTGCATTAATATAATATTTTTAGTGGCTACAAAAAAATGTTTAAGCTAGAAAAAAAATTCGACAAATGACGATTTCTGTGCATTTATTTTTTTCCCCTCTAATTGACATCGAAACGGAAAGTCACTAACGACTCGTTTAATATTGCGAGTTTGACGCTCGTGACTCTCTCGATTTTCCGCCGATTTACGATTTGTTGAAAAAAAAAGAGAAAAAAAAATCTGGAACGACCCTTATCGCTCTCCGTGCGTCGCGTCTTTCTCGCGTTTCGCACTTTACGATACGACGACGCACGTCGCACGCGACATTGCGTTTTCAAGAGCGATGCCAGGCGGCTTCATCGTTGCCCGCGCGCGTTGTCAGGATCTAAACCAGGGCAAACATTTTTTTTCCCCGTTTTTTTCGCGTTGATACGAGGTGCTCAAAGGATTATGAAACACGTGAAGCGGCCTCGGCCGCCGGTCTACACGTGTTGGACCGTTTGCATTGCACTCGTGTGTGTCTGTGAGGAGCTTAATAGAGTTGCACGCAGGTCGCGGATGAGATAACATTTTTTGCTGTAAATACGTGAGACGGGAAAAAAAAGTCGCGCGCGAGTCGCGTCAACCAGTGGCAGCGACGAAGTGGGTCGTCGTTGTGAGTAGGAAGCACATTTTTGGGATTTAATGAAAATGCATAATTGATTCCTCGAACTAATTATTTTTTGATTGTATGATTTATCGATTATCAAAATTAATAATCAATTTCGAGAACTAATTATTTTTCGAATCAATGTTTTGTTGATTATTAAAATTTGTGATGGGTTCGGAGAAATCATTTTTTTTTTACTAATTACAAAAATATATTTTTAGTATTTTTTTTTCTGTTATTTTGACTGATTGTGTTAAATGTGTATAAATCGAGATTAAAAATTAATAACTCGATTACTGACGATCTTTTTTTTCTCTTTTTCCTTGCAGTGAAGTCACGACGGTCGAACCGAATGCGGCGATGCCCATCATCCATTCAAGTGGACTCTAACGAGGGATAATAACACTGTCAGTGTGAAACAAAAATTGTGCTGCCGGCAATTATTTCGATAATCGATAATAGTGCGCGTGTGATCGACCCATCGAAAAGTTGTTATCATTGTTGTTGCTGCTGAACCTGTGTCCTCCGGGTGAGGATCCTGTGACCGGAAATGAGGGGTGAGTGTCATTTCTTTTTTTAATAAATTAACCCCCAGGAAATTAATTCACCCCTTATTTTGTTGGCTTCCAACACAAACATTTTTTTTTTTTTCGTTCACTTAATTGTCAATCGGCATTTGAAATGCAAACCGCGCGGCTGTCTTGCGGCGCGGATTTTTCGGGACCCCCCTGACGAGGGGGACGAAGCACCACAAGGATTATCCGTTCCCCAGGGAATTCTCGAGGGGGGAGAATCGACGTGACGTAACTGTTTAGCATAACCTAATTAGCCACCCACGCGCACTTTGGGGGGTGAATTCAAATCAGTATTTCCGCAGGATTCTCATCAGACCCTCGACCCCCTCATTCCCCTCCACCATGTCACCCTTTTTTTTTTACTTTCCAACCGCTTCCCCTATTTTTTCTTTCGCTTTTCAGCCTATTGAAGGTTTCACCTTCGCGTGCAAAAATTCGTTCACGTTCACGAGATTTTTCCCCCCTATTTTTATCCACGTACCCCAACATTCCTCCCGGAGTCTCGTGACCTCAGCAACCCCTCACCCCCAACCCCTCCCCTATTTTTCCTTGTTACACTCCAGACAATTAGCATTTTTTGCACGTCTCACGACACGATTTAACTTTTTTTCACAACTTTAACATCCAATTTGCATGGTAATGAATATCGACGCTCGGGACACGTTGATTCGCTCGCTTATATATTTTCGGTCGTGTCGCGTGGAGATTTTCCAACGTCCGGGATTCTGGTTTCCAATGGAATTAAATTCGGTGATACGATGGATTTAGGGGATTTGTGGCTCCAAAATTGAACTCCAGTAGAAACTTTCGTTGAGTCGTCTAATTTATTTTCGAACGAGCTTTATTGGATTCCTAACTTGCCTTCAAACTCAGGACTTTAAAATCAACCCTTAATCTGTTCCCAGATTTACTCCAATCTATCTATGCCACTCCAATAAAATCGTCATTAAAAACAGCAAAAAAAAATAAAAATACCTCTCAACGCTCACAATTACCTCCACAAAAAAGCCAACTTGCCTCGAGCGTTGACTTCGTTCCCGAGCGGAAAAACTCGTGACGCTGTAACAGATTAACCTTAAAAAAAAAAAAAAAATCGATCGTGAGAAGTTTCGCTTTTTTTTTTACGGAGACCGCTGGCCGCGTGTGAATAGAAACTGCTCCGCGGGTTGGCAGCCGAGTATCGTATCGGACGTGATATAGGCGCGGGGGTGAGGAGGGGTGCGCGTGGCACGAGGCTCGGTGATAGGGGGTGGATTCGATTGCGGCCAATCCAAAAATTGGCCGCGGCACCGGCCGTGTACAACAGGCGAAAAAAAAGCGAGAGATCGGCTGATTGCAAATTGGGTGACGTGGTCTCTGCTGAGGCCAGGCAACATATATGTATATATCGCTATATATACGTATTACACGTATATAGCCAGGTACTAGTCATATGTGTATAGCTATATCAATATGTGTACTACATACATCGCTGTATAAATGTGTGCGTACATATATGTATTATATAAACGCATATAGCTATGCATATCAACGTGGTCCATGGACGTCGTGCGCTATGTAACCATTAGCGACCGGTACGTGTCGCGTATTCGCGATTGCGTCCGCCGAGCGCTGAGCGAATCGGGTTCAACGGGTATCGATGGAGTCTACTTTTCGCGCGAACCATCGATTCGACGATTCTTCGCGCGCACGATTTTTTCGCAGGATAATTGGACGTCGAATGTGCTGCGACTGCGCTGAGTTGGCTCGGCGTTTATGGGGTTCGCTGCGCCGGGAAAAATTCATGGGAACGTGACCTGTGAATATTTTGCTCAGGCGACGAGACCTGGAAAAAAATGGGTTAGGATTTGGCAGAGGGGGGAATATAATACAGCTGGAAATATTCCTGGAAATATATTTTTATGGGAATATTTTTTTGAATATTTTATAGGTTTTTTATTTCATGTGTATTTGTAGGGGTCAATGTTTTGTGAATGGTTAATGATTTTTTTTTCTAGAAAGGGTTAATGTTTTTAGGGCAGTTGATACGGTCCTCTCGTTAGGGTCAATTTTTTTGGCACGGTCAATGTTTTTTTCTCGTAAGGGGCAATGTTTTCAGGCCACTCGATACTTTCCTCTTTCAAGGGTCAATGTTTTTAGCCCTTTCAACACGTTCCCCTCGCAAGGGTCAATGTTTTCACTCCTCTTAAGGGTCAATGTTTTCAGTCTGCCCAACAGTCAATGTTTTTAGCCTTCTCGATACTTTCCCTTCCCAAGGAACAATGTTTTCAGCCCTCTGAACACGTTTCCCTCGCAAGGGTCAATGTTTTTAGTCCTCTTAAGGGTCAATGTTTTCAGTTCGCCAAAAACTCAATGTTTTTGACCCGTTCATCGTTTCCCTCTCCCAAAACCCGCCAATTGACCGTCCCGAAAATTCGCAACTCTCTCCGCACGCGACTCGCGTCTCTCGCAAATTAGAACCGCGCGGGGATCATCGTCGCATTGATTATCGGAAAAGGGTGCGGGATAAAACAAACGCCAGTTCTCTCCCGACTGCCGTGAAATATCCCCGTTACACACTGTATATAGTAAATGCCTAATCGAATCCGCTGCCGCACACTTCACCCACATCCCTTTCATCCCCTTCTCTCATCCCTCTCGTCCCTTCCATCCCTCTCCCCTCCCTTCCACGTTCACTGGCGCGAAAGCGTCGATTTAATCTGCGACATTTCAGCGAGTCCCGCGTCTCGCTGGCCGCGCGAGTCGCGCGGTCCTCGCAGTCATGTGTGAATAGCGCGCGGCGAGTCGGCACGGGGAGAGGGGAAGGGGAGGGGGGTGAGTACGAGAAATTCAGGGAGAGCCGGGAGCGCGTCGAATAAGCCGATAATGGAAATTGCTCGGTCAAGTCGACGAAGATCGCGCTAATTGAATTACGCCTTCTCGCTTTGCGACCGAAGGCGGTCTTCGCGAGTGTCGGTAAAGCAGAGCTCTGCCACGAGCCGTGAGAAGCGACTGAGGCGAAATGAGAGAGGAAAATACGGCGGGAAAATGAAAAATCGGCTGCGAGTAATTTTTTTCGTCTTTTTTTTTACGTCACACAGAAGCGACTGTCAAGGTTTTAATTATTGTCGGTTGCCTCGTCGGCGCCGCGACGACCGAAGAGTCGGGAACGTGACTTGGCATACATTGGGATTTTCGACCTCGAACAGCGAACTCGGGAAAATTGCTACAACGCCAGGCGATAAATTCTGGAACTGGAATTTTACTCCGGGACTTTCGGAGTTTCGGGATTGTAGATTTTTTTTTAAATAAAAAGTGGGATGTTTAATAAAAAGTGGGAGTATTTTATTTATGGTCGGATACAATTTTTTTTATAGAAATACAAAAAGTCAGGCGATAGAGAAGTTTCACGTGTTGCGTCTCAGCGTCTCTCCGACGACTCCTGATTGGTCCTACTATTGCCCTCTCCCCTACTCCCCTTATCGCCTCGATTGCAGCGCCACGCCTGATTGGTCGCCTCGGCAACGTTGCCAGTTTGCCGGGAATCGGTCGACGTTTGCTGCCCCTTGGGCTCTCGCCCTTTGTTGACAAACACGCGCCATGAAGATCAATTATTGGTGTAACGTTTGGGGCGCATACGTTGGAAAATCAATTATTTACGCGGACCGATAAATCACTCGCGTCATATTTGTCGTGGATACTTGGCGAATTAATTATTAGTGACACGTTTGCCGTGGAATACGTGGGTAATTAATTATTAGTGTGGATTAATAATGACCAACCTATCACTTTGTACTCTAGACAATAAGGCTTTAATTTTTTTAAAATAAATACCTTCACGTCACCGAAACTGTTTTATCATAAATACACATTTTTGATTCCCCAAAAATAAATAAATAAATAGATAATTCAAAGTGATTTCCTGGTTAGCGTGACAAAAAAATCATAATCGGAAACCCAATCGGAAATGACGTCGTCAACGTCGCACCCCTAAATAAATTACAAGGTATAACGCGCCGTCACCCTGTTGACCCACTTTCGCCGCGGCTGCAGCGTCGTCCCGATTCTAAACGACAGATATCGCGCCGAGTATAATGCCAGAAAGTCATATTCCCCGCGTTCGTTGCACAGCAAAAATACGTCCTTTTGACATTAGCGCATGGTCCAGGGGGAGCGAAGGGGGTTGGGGGAGGGGGGGGGGGGGGTTGGAAGGGGGCGCGCGACACACAGATGGAAAGAGAATTGCCAGCAGCAATGGTGCGATTAAAGGTCGCTATCGATCGGTCGCCACGCGCGGAATGTAGCCAGCAGCCCGAGTGCTCCACAACATTCGAAACATTGGGAATTTCATTTTGAGCTCCTCCGCCACTTCAGCAAACCGGCGAATTATTGTTATTTTTTTTTAATCTTTTTTCTGGTTCGTGTAACGATTTAGCGTTGATTTCGCGAATAGTCAAATGACGTTTGTTCGCTGAAACAAACTCGAATCGTTTTGTCGTCAATTTTTAACGACGTCAAACAACAATGAAATAGTTTGGGAAGATCTAACCATGAATCAGGAAGGATTAACTAAGGTAGAGTCAAGTTAGGTAGGTCTATGACCATATCCCTATCATGGACCACTTTCCCATCGTCATTTGACAGTGTTGACTTCACAACTAACCACGAAAAATAATAATAATTCAGGAGTCGTGTGCGAGTGAACAAAGGCCAAATACTTGTTAAAAGTAACGGCGAACGCGCGTGTCTTGACTTAGCTCGTCCTCGGTCCTCTAATAACTCGGCGGGACGGTCGCATAAAACCCAACGCCGGAGTTTCATTCAACTTGCTATCTCTCCTCCCCCCCTCCCACTTTCCAACCCCCTCTGGATGCTCGCACACACACAAACGACAAACGCTTTCATTTTCCCGCGTTGTGCGGGACCCGAGCGGATAATCTCTAAGTTTTATCGCCGAAAGTTCAGCCCCGAGTCACGTACGGTATTACCTATCTCACGGGGTCGCGGAGAACGGCGGCGAGCGTCACCTCCCGGGGGTTTGAGATACATCTGCACCCTCGACGATCTTGACCCCCTTTTTTTTTGCCACGTTCCACAACCGACATTTTATATTCAATGCGGCTCGGCTTCATCTCAGATTTTTTATCATTTATTTTCGGACGCTCGTCTCTCTCTCTGTGTCCGTCGACCGTGACGATCTTGACCTTTCTTTTCTTCGTCGCCGCGTGTCTATCTTATATTTAGCCCCGCGGATCGCTGGGCTCGCCAAAGAGATTTTTCCAACCCCTTTGTCTTTCACATCCGCGCCGCGTCCGACGAGACCAGCTCGAACGCTTTGTCTCCGGTTTCATAATTAATCGATTAACCCCGTTTTCAAAGACGTCTCCACTGCTGCTCTTGAACTACGAATTTTTTCGCTTTGACTTTTGGAAAAATAAAATAAAATAAAAATAAAAATGTTGCATTTCTTTCTCCCTTTTTTTACAGTCGTTGAAATCGGACGAATATTTTCCGTTTTCGACGACGTCTCCACCACTGCTCTTGAACTACGAATTATTCGCTTTGGCTTTTGGAAAAATATAATGAAATAAAAATAAAAATGTTGCATTTCTTTCTCCCTTTTTTTACAGTCGTTGAAATCGGACGAATATTTTCCGTTTTCGACGACGTCTTCACCACTGCTCTTGAACTACGAATTTTTCGCTTTGGCTTTTGGAAAAAATAAAAGTAAAAAAATAAAAATGTTGTATTTTTTCTCCCTTTTTTTACAGTCGTTGAAATCGGACGAATATTTCACCCGCAATTTCTGCTAAAGCTTCCAAAAGACTGAGTGAAAAAAACCAACCCCCAAAATTTCGAACATTTTTTTTGGGGTGAAAACCCAAGCCTAAACCCGCCCATACATAACTCTCGCTCGATATTGCTCGTAAAGCCTGTTGAGTTATGCATTTCTGCGACGTGTTCGAGACCGATAAGATTTCGAGGGTTGGAAGTGGGGGTTGGTATTTTTTTTTTTTTTTGGCGGGATCCGCAGGCGAAAGTTCCGACACGTGGACGGTCGTAAATAATCGATAAATCGTTATTGCGCGAATTCGTGTGGGGGTGGTCCGTCGAGCCACCCCCGACAGGGGCGGAATGAGCCGCAGCCCGACGCGAGGGTGGAAATAAAGTTAGGCTCGTACGTGCCGAAGCCCGGAACATATTTTATGCTTTGGCCCCGCCGTAAAATTCGCCTAGGCCGGCGATCCAGTCCCAAGCTCGATGCTCTCTGTGTGTCCCATTTCGCTTGCAACTTGCCAACCAACCCCCAACCAACCCTCCAACCACCTGGCTTATATTTCTCTCGGCTGATTACATTCGCCAGTCCACGGACCAGCTCTCTGCCTCCCCCCAACCACCCCCATTCATCCCCCTCACTTCTCACGCCTTACACCATAAACTGGAAACGTCCTTGACCTCAAATCCCTTAACCTTGAAACGATCCAAGGACTCTGACAATTTTCCTTCTTTTTGCACAGCTCTGCAAATTTTTCCAGCGTCCCGCACAATTTTTCCGACCTTCCGTATTAATAAAAAAAAAATACAAAAAATTCTCTCGGACACGTGATTTATATTTTTCGTCCTCGTCCATTAGGCAGCTCTCTGCCTCCCCCCCAACCACCCCCATTCATCCCCCTCGCATCTCACGCCTGACACCACAAACTGGAAACGTCCTTGACCTCAAATCCCTTAACCTTGAAACGATCCAAGGACTCTGACAATTTTCCATCTTTTTGCACAGCTCTGCAAATTTTTCCAGCGACCCGCAAAATTTTTCCGACCTTCCGTATTAATAAAAAAAAATAAAAAAAAAATCTCTCGGACACGTGATTTATATTTTTCGTCCTCGTTAAATTTCCCGCGATAAAAGCCCCGCGAATAAAAAATTATCGCCACTAATTTTCCCTCACACACTCCGCCCGATTATTTTTGAAAAATGCGTCGCGGTCACACTTTTCCGGTGTTCCCCAAACGATTCATCACACAAATTTATTTATCTCCTGCATTTTTTTATGCCGCTATTTTCGGTGATTTATTTTACGTTTACCACGATAAAAATTATGTATCTTTTTTTACACGAAAAAAAATGCTCGTGAAGCTCATAAAATTAATTGGCGACGGCGGCGAGCCGATGGATTCCTGACGTGCAACGCAGATGACGCGACGGAAGAAACGAGCGGAGGGAAACGCAATACAGGCAGCGCGAGGGGTATTAATTAGTCGTGCTCGGTGTGGCTCTATTGTGAGGTCAGTCGCGAGTTGTATGGGGAAACTCACCCCCTTCCACCCCCAGGGGGGCGATCCCCCTCCCCCCTTCAGTGTGTACTTGGCGCAGTTCGTTTTCCCCGGTAAACCAGACAGGCATTATTAGGCACGAGCGGAGCAGCAGCAGAAACAGCAGCAGAGCAACGCGCACGACTCTGTTCAGTTAGCTCGTGGCCTGCTTTTCATCCACTGCTTCCTCTTGCTTCGCCGAGTCTCCCACCCTTTTCTATTTTTCTCTCTGCCTATTTTTTTCTCTCTCTCCTATTTTTCTCCCCCTCTCTTCGCCACTCGGCCACGAGTATCTGGCAACGTTTTTCCGCTCCTCGTCGCAACGAGAGAAAAAAAAAAAGAACCTCGAGAGCACCTCGCTCCCGGCGAGCAGTCTCCTCGCGATACACGCCGCTCCCGTCAATACGAATACGCCTTTTTTTGTTGTCTTCTCCTCGCTGCATTGTCCTCGACCGGCAAGAAGTTTGATTGCTTCCGCGACGACCAAGGGATGAGGGGAGGGGGTAATCAAACTGCGTTAAACGACGAATTACGCGACTCTTCGGCTGCTGGAATAAAAAAAAAGATTTTTTGTGGCAGTTTTTGTGAGATACAATTTTTTTGCATGAAAGAAAGTGTCTGGCAATTTTTGGTTCGCGTGGGGCTTTTTTTTCGTCTGCTGGCGACGAAAATACGATCCGACTGTTTAAATGGAAAACGAACTTGCGACTCTTCGGCTGCTGGAATTTAAAAAAAAATGATTTTTTGTGGCAGTTTTTGTGAGAAACCATTTTTTTGCATGAAAAAAAGTGTCTGGCAATTTTTGGTTCAAGTTGGGTTTTTTTTTTCGTCCGCTGGCGACGAAAATACGATCCGGCTGTTTAAATGGAAAAACGATAATCGCATCGGCGCGCTCGTTTTTTTCGCGTTAGCCTCGGCCTTGTTTTCCTGACACTAAAAAAAAAAAAAAAAAAAAAACAAAATCCTTTTAATCTCTAAAAGAGAATGAGACTCCTTCGTCCGACTAAAGTCGAGGATAGCGGCTCGCGGAAACTTAAATTACTTCTCGGCGTATAAATTCCAGGATCATTAATTAATTCGAGTTTTCGCGAAGACTCAGTGGGAAACTGAACATCCGTATCGGGAGCAGCGCGTTAATTTGGTATTGTAATGCGTTTGGATTCCCCGAATTATGCTATACATACCCTCCGCCCCCTCCAACCCTTCCACCCCCTCAGCCCTTCAACCCCCTCCCCCTTTTCTCGCGCTCTTCAGGAAACTTGGAGAAAAGTTTCAGCAAAGCTTCTCAGCTGCAACGGAGCTGGATTTTCGCGTCGTTCTTCACGACAAAACACGAGAGTAGCGAGGATCCGATGCAGAGGGTGGAATGGGGGTGAGGAGGGGGAGAGGGGAAAGAGAGGGAAAAGGGAAAAATAGGGTGGAAGAAAAAGGAAAAAAAGGGAGGAAGAAAAACGACACAGAGGAAGAAAAACGAGAAGGAGGGGGTGGAGAAAAAAAATGGTGCAAGAATTTCAGAAGGGGCTGGCCTACTTCGTGCGCAGGGAGAAGAAGGACGAGGGAGGACCCAACGTATCTCGACGTTTACGGCGGAAAGTTCAAAGTGGCCAGTTCAAGCGGAAACCCGTATCGACTCTCCGCGAGCTTTCTCCCTCTCTCTTTCCCTCTCTCTCTCACTCTATGTACTCCGGTTACGCAGTCGGCTACGGTAAATATACCCTGGAACTACCCGTCGAGGCGGCGGAGGTCTCGAACTGTTCGCATACCGCGTGGCTCCCCCTCCCCCCTCCCCACCAACACCCATTCGGCCCGAGAGATATGCCAGCTTCCCAGGGATATTGGAAATTTAGGTGCAGACAATGTTCACGTTTCTGCCTCCGCGAAGCGGAATCGGAAACTTCGTTTTTGGGCGACATCTGCGATACCGACTGAAGCGGGATATTTTTTTTGTCTTTTTTGGAAAGGTAATATATATTTTGGAAGGGTAATTAATATTCTTGAACCAGGATTTTTTTATCTAAGATAAAAATAGGCGAGAATAAAAAATTCTTAATATAAGAAAATTGATTGAATTAATTTTCCATTGTGATTATTATTATTGATGGATTTTATATGAAAAGTATTTTTTTTTAATAAAAAATGGATTCTTATTACCATAAATTTTCGATGACACTGAAATATGAGGTGAAATAATTCAAGTGGGATCTCGCAAAATTTTTTTCATAAAAAAATAATATCCGCTGAAAAATATCGAGCGAGGTCTCATTTTTGGAATTCATTTCCATACGGCGAAACGAAATTTTAATAACGATCAGACACGTCGAGGGCGAGAAATACTTTGCATTTTCGCGATCAGGGGACCGAAGTAGTCGGGGCTGTCGCCTTAATCTCGTCGAGTGCGAGATCTCGTCGTCGGTAATTTCGCGCGCGCTCGACGTTCGAGGACGCTTTCCGGTTTCGTCACGACGGGTGAGGACGATCGGCCAGGATCAGACCTCGCGTCGTTTCGTCCTCGCAGCGTCGATTAGCAAACCAAATGTCGCCGGCTTCGCGCGACGACGATTTTCACACCCGCGATAAATGGGGAAATCCGCCCTCGAGGTCCTTTTTACACCGCACGAAGCTGATCGTCTTTTCAATCTGGCGTCGCAGCTGCGCGTCACTTAGGGACAACGTTTGGTTCTCGCGTGACGAGCAATTTCCACGTTTTCGAATAATTTTCCTGGCGAGACGTTCGAGTCAACGAAAATTATGGTCGACACGGGAATTTAACGCTAGTAAAAAAATGTCCCCGTCTTATTACACCAATTATTTTTTTTACGATTCACTTATTTATTCAGCATCTGATTGGTCGTTGGGAAACCGGCAGCAGTTTGATGTTTAATACCGCGAAATTAGGCAATTTGTCAGAAAAAAAAATCGTTTTTCGCGTTGTTCTCCGCGAATTTTCGATTTTTCGGACAAACACCTGTCGTTTTTGGAATCAGCGGAAAATTTCCCATCGGATAGGGTTTTTAAACTTTGCGAAATCGAAATTTTTTTTTTCTCGATTTTTTTTATAAAAACGCAAGGGGTACCCCTTCAAAAAATTTGCGATTTTTGAGGGTCAACTTTAAAAATCTGCAAAAAATCGAAAAATCGTGATATCGCGTTCCGCCTGGCGACTTTCTCTTCGTTGAAAAGTCTTCTTTCAAATGCAAAAAGAAAATCCCGATTATATTGATCCAAAGAAAAATTACACCGATTTTAGTAAAGTGTCAAAATTGGGAAAAAGTGAAAAATCGTTTTTCGGGTTTTTCTCCTCAAATTTTTTATTTTTCCGGCAAAAATCGGTCATATTTGGAATCAGCGGAAAATTTCCCATCGGATAGGGTTTTAAAACTTCGTTAAATCGAAAAATTTTTTTTTCGCCAAAAAAACGGCAAGGGGTACCCCTTCTATAAATTTGCGATTTTTGAGGGTCAACTTTAAAAATCTGCAAAAAATCGAAAAATCGAGATATCGCGTTCCGCCTGGCAACATTCTCTTCGTTGAAGAGTCTTCTTTCGAATGCAAAAAGAAAATCTCGATTATATTAATCCAAACAAAAATTACACCGATTTTGGTAAAGTGCCAAAATTGGGAAAAAGTGAAAAATCGTTTTTCGCGTTTTTCTCCTCAATTTTTTTATTTTTCGGGCAAAAACCGGTCATATTTGGAATCAGCGGAAAATTTCCCATCGGATAGGGTCTTAAAACTTCGTTAAATCGACATTTTTTTTTTCGCCAAAAATCACAATTTCCCATTGTCACTGGCTAAGCCCATTGTCCCTAGTAAATCAAAAAATCAATCTTTGCTACCAACATTTTAGTTATCTAATTTACCACCAACAAAACCTCAGCAAAAAAAAAATGATACAAAGACGTGTCAGTCTCGCTCATCGGCTAAAGTCATAACCTACTGGTTGTGACTTTTCTGGTTTTCTGGGTTACGGAGGTCGCCCCGAGAGTTCCCGGTATCCGCGTCCATAGCTCTCACCCTGCCCCCCTCCCCCTCCCCTTCTTAAAGTCCCCCGCGACTGGCGAGTCACTCGACCGCGCGCGTCTAGTAGTTTCACGTAGCGCGGACAAAGTGGCCCGACCCAACGCGCTGCGGTTGCACCGCGCGCGCGGAGCACGAAGAGCGCGAGGTTAATAGCGGCGAGGGGTTGAGGAGGGGTTGTAAGGGGGCGAGGAGGGGAGGGGAGTACACACATACACGATGTGTACAGTGGGCCGCGCAGACGACAAATTGGCTGCACCAACGCGGGCTACGTAAACGCGCGGATGCTCTGCACTCCCCCTCCCCCCTCCCCACCCCCCTCCACCTCTCCCCCCGGGAAGGGCCGACGACGACAAATAGGGGCTGTTTATCTGCGAAGCTCGGCAAACGAAATTGTCGTCGAGCCTCGGTCCACGGGGAACGCGTCGACGACTTCGCGACGACGACGGTGAACCTAAAACAAATAAAATAACAATTTTGCCTTTTCGTTTTTGTTGCAAAAATAGCAATTTGACGCTGTTAATTTTTAGGGTGAATTTTATTGCAAATTTGTTTGACGTGTTGGATGATTTTTAAAATTCTCATGAGTCAATAAAATTAATAATAATAATAATTACTACTATAAATAAAAAAAGTAAAATAATGTCATATTATTATACAGCTTTTTCAAAAGCCTTATTAAATTATTACCACCCTTCAGTATCCTAAAATATTGAAAAATATTGTCCCCTCGAATTTCACAGCCTCAATCCTACCAAGTGCGACCAAATTCGCTGCATCTGCCTCCACAGCCGCAGCTATCGGTCTAACGGGGAGGGGAGGGGAGGGGCGAGGGGGAGGGGGCTAAACCGACGCGCCGAGTGTATCAAACGGAAGAGCCCGCGTATCGGTTGGAGAAACATGCATGCACAAAGGGAGGGGACGAGTGTGCAGTGGTGGAAGGGTGAGGCGAGGATACGGGGAGGGGGGAGGGGGAGGGAGTGACGGTTTGATCGGTGGAGTGCAGACTGAATCCATAAGTCATGAGGGGGGTGGCACACGGATCGCTCGGTCGTTCCTCGTATTCCGAGTGAGGGAGGAGGAGGGAGAAAGGGAAAGAGATGGACAAGGATAGAGCAAAAGAGAGGGAGAGAAAGGGGATGAAAAGGACAGAGACAGAGCGAAAGGGAGAGAGAAGGGGGATGAAAAGGACGGAGACAGAGCGAAAGGGAGAGAGAGAAAGGGAATGAAAAGGACAAGGACAGAATGATCGAAAGGGTGAAAGGAGATGAGAAGGACAAGGACAGACCTATAGAAAGGGAGAAAAGGAGAGAGAGAGAGAAGGGAGAGAGAGAGAAAGGGAGAAGGAGGGAATGAGAAGGACAAGAACAGAGCGAGAGAAACCGAAACGCGGGGATCGAGTGAGTTAACCAACCGAAGCCCAGAAGGGTTTGTCCAACCGGCGGCGCCCGCCGCAGGTTACACACGAGATCGCGTCGACGCCACTCGACTGCCTTCAATTACCGCGCGATCTCGCGCTTCCTCCTTTCCCGTCTCCTCGTCCGGGAGCGGCGACGACGAAGACGAACCGCTGAGGGTTCGAAGGTCCCCGTCGGTATACAGCGCCGCGCACTCGTCGTCCCCGGCCGACCGATTGTTTGCTCGCTCGCGTCGGGGGCCACCGACGCCGTCGCTGCCGCCGCTGAGCGCAAGCTCGTTAACCTGTTAGAGGCAACTTTGATGTTCGAGCCGATGTTCAGGGACGAAAGCTCGGAGCTTCCGGGCAAGACTTACGATTATTTCTGGGGCTGTTTTTGTCATAGCAAACGTGGTGGCTATTTACTTTTTATTCGTCATTTAAATATTGATTTTTTTCTGCACTAAAAATTAATCAATAAATGATTTTATTTTTTAAAAATATAAAAATATGTATTTGATGTTGCAAGTTTATTTTTTATTTTTAGTTGATAAAAAAGAGAATAAATAAATAAGTCAGCACAGAGAGCCAACGAATAATTCTGAATTTCGAGTGAGGCTCAGTGTCCACAATTTCCCCGACATTATTTCCTTACCCCTTTCACCCGTCCAAGCTTCCCTCCCCCCTTCCCTCCCTCTAGGTGGATGTCACAGCGACGTCGACGTCGCGTCGTGATGCAATATCGCATAATCCATCCGGCTCGGGAACGGAGGGGTGGAGGAGGGGGGTTGAAGTCGCGCTCGCGCGGACCGAGCGCCGCACCTGTGTCGACGGAATCGCCGTTGCGTTCGTAATTGAATTTAAATTATATGCTCTCCTGGGCGACGGTGCGCGCCGACAAAGAGCCGACCCTCCCCCCCCCCCCCCCCCTGCAACGCTGCTGCAGTCGCTGCTGTTGCTGCAGCTGCAGCAGCGACAGCAGTGGCAACATAGCGGCAGCGTTTCCGCTTCCCCGCAACGCTGAGCTTTTACTTTGGTCGACTCGAGGCGACGTAATGGGCCGGACGCGTGCGCCGTGCATAGTGCGCGTTACAGTAGTCGCTGCTGCTGCTACTTCGTTGCTGCTGCTGCTGCTGCTGCTGCTATTCGTTGCTGCTGCTGCTGCTACTCGTTGCTGTTGCTGCTGCTGCTGCTACTTCGTTGCTGCTGCTGCTACTCGTTGCTGTTGCTACTGCTGCTGCTACTCGTTGCTACTCGTTGCTTCTATTGGCTGCTGCCGCTAGCTGCTGCTGCTGCTGCTGCTGCTGCTATTAGCATGCTATTCCCATGCTATTCGCATGCTATTCGCTCCCGCTGCTACTCGCCGCCACTTCTGCCGTCAGGTCTCGCGTGCGCTAATTGGAAATTATGTAACACGACTCGGCGAGCACGTGTCGGTTCTCGTCACCTCGAGCCGGCTTCTCGGTGCCGCATGACCGACCGCTTTGCCGCCATCGCGTCTGAAATACGCGAGTTAATCAACGGCACACGCACTTTCGAATTAGTCCTGGACCAAGGGCCAACGATATCCGACCAGGTGAAATATTTTTATAAACTGTTTCAAGGGTCCGAGTCACTTAGAATTTTTTCCTGTGCAACTGCTGCACAACTTTAGATTTTTTTTTTATAAAAAATTGACCCTATTACCAATTATTTAATGTGAGGTATCAAAGTGGATTAAAATCCTCGTACACGTAAAAATTAAAGGCACATGTTTCTCTGTGTGCTTTTTTTTTGTTCTTGGGGAACGAAGAAGCCTTCGATAGTCCGGTGTCAGGATAATGGGGAAAAAGTAGCGGCTCAGTGCGGCCGCTTCTGCTACAATACCCGGCGGCTCGTTGCGAAAGCTCTCAAGACTTTATCGGCTATCAGCTTTCCTTTTTCATTTCCTCAATTTTATTTTCTCCTCCTCTGTCTCCTTTCTCCCTCTCTGTGTGAGTCTCTCTCTCTCTGTCGCTCCGCTCTTATCTTGCACGAGAAGCCTCAATCTCATGGTGGCGGCGATGGTGGTGGTGGTGGTCTGTCTCTCCGGAGATTGCTTACCCGAGGCGCAGTATCGACCTAATAAAGTGGCTTCTCCTCACCCCCTCCCCTCCCCCCACCCCTTGAGAAGGATTAAAAAGATGTCTCGTTCCGCTACTCTCGACTGTCACTTTCAGGTCCTCCACCAGATGCGCTTCATATCCGTTGAACCAACTTCATTATTATTATTACGAAAATTGAAGCCGAAAAGCATCAAAAAATAAAAATAATTCCCAACTAATTCTTAATTAAAATCTCAATAAAAAATCAACTTAATTCCATCTCCAAAAATGAATAAAATAAATTTCATCGACACACCAAAAAATAATAATAAAAGAATAAAAATCGCTAATTGGATGCGAAGTGTCGCTGCAAATTGCTCAATTTTATCAGTCGCCATTGATTGCGGCGGTAGCACCAATAGCAAAGCGTCTGATGTGTGGAAATAAATATGCGGCGGGTATAGTGAACGATACACGAGCGGCATTAGCAACGAACCCTTTTTGCCCTTTCGAGCGGCGAGAAGCATCGACAGCATGGACGCGCGTCGATGAAATCGCTCTCGACGACCTCATCGCGTGTCGTGTGCGTTGCGCTGTACACACCGAGGTTACACGGCCGTTGCGTGTCGATGCGGCCGAGGGTTCGGCATACAGGCGGAACGATCGCGCGGGGACAGCGACGGAAGCGGGAGCCAAAGCAAACAGGACGAAAATCGCGTTCCGACGTATCCTCGGCCTCACGCACCGCCGCGTGTGTACTGTACACCATATACATACAGGTACATGTATAGTGTACACATATTTTCATATACACGCGTTTATGTATCCCTCGATACTGGGCAAATAGTTCAGGCATGTAGTGCAGGGGGTCAGATTTGTTAGGTGGGGTCAGGTTAGGTGGGATTAAATTGGGCATTATTAATAGGAATAGGTTTACGTTAGGTAGGATAAAATTAGGTGAGGTTAAGTTATGCAAGGTGTGGGCCTGTGGAAAAAAGTTAGTTAGGGTTAAATTAGGTATGATTGAGTTAGGTGGGTTCAAAGCAGATAAGGTTATGTTAGACAGGGCTAACACAGATAGGGTTACATTAGGTAGGACAAAATTAGGTAAATTCAGGGGTGAGGGGTGAATTTAGGGGTGAGTTAGGTAAATTCAGTAGGATTAAGTTCGCAAGGCTTAAAAAAAAATTAGGACAAAATTAGGTAAATTCAAATTACACAGAGCATCCTCCTCCAAAAAAAGTTGGACTTAAATCACGCACTATTAAGTTAGGTAAATTCCGTAGGATTAAGTGCGCAAGGCTTATGTCAAGGGTCAGTTTGACCAGGGTGAAATTTTTTGTGCACACTGATATGTAAACGAGCGTGTACATATGTAGTTACGGCGGGCGTATGTACATGCGTGGCGCACATTTGATACGCGTTGGAGGATGCGAAAAGTGTCGCAGCTGCGACCTCGTTACCACCCCCACGCAGAGCGATGCGGCTCTCACTCCGCGTGGCACTGCATATCCTGTGCATATATAACCTTCTCCATCTCTCTCTCTCGCTCTCTCGCTCTCTCTGCTATCTTCTACGCTCGCCCGCAAGCGTGCAACACGTATATGTAAACCTCATCTATTGATCGATTGCCGAGAGGATATTCCGTGCGCCTACACTTCGCGGAAGTTCCGATATCGGCTTCGATACATATCGAGTATCGCTGTGTGTGCTGGTCCACAGGGTAAGGGGGGGGAGGGGGAGGGGAGGGGGAGAGGAATGGAAGAGGATTGGAAGGCCAGCGCCAAAGCCGGATGGGCGATGACCGACGCATCGATACATCGCTCTTTCCCTCGTTGATACATCGATCCATCATTCCGCGCGGAGCCTTCGCTTCGCGAGTCTCGCTTTCACACCCGTCGATCGCGAGACACCGGAAGTGGAACTCGGGTTATGCGGGATAACCGGAAGACGCGGAGTGCGCAGGTGGAATCGTCGAGGACTCGACTGCGGCAACGTTCGGAATTTTTTGAATTTTTAAATTTATTTATATTTGAATCAACATTTATTTTTTTAAGAGGATTTGAATTTTAATAGCTGAGGGAAAATCTGACGGTTTTATTTTTTACTGCGGGAACAATCGAGCTTTTTTGAATTTTTAATTTATTCATTTTTCAATCAACATTTATTTTTATAAGAGGATTTAGGTTTTAATAGCTGAGGGAAAATCTGATGATTTTGTTTTCGACTGCGGGAACAATTGAGCTTTTTGAATTTTTCAATTTATTCATTTTTCAATGAACATTTTTTTTAAGAAGATTTAAATTTTTATTTAGATTTTAATAGCTGAGGGAAAATCTGACGATTTTATTTTCGACTGTGGGAACAATAGATCTTTTTCGAATTTTCAATTTATTCATTTTTCAACCAACATTTTTTTTTAAGATTTAAATTTTACGCTCAGGGAAAATCTGACTTTTTTGTTGAATTGTGAATAATTTCTGAACAATTTGTCAGATTGAAGGGGAAAAAAGAAAAATAAATCGGGGATGTTTGACTATAGGCAAGAGTGACTCTCGGCACGAGTCGTTCGCCTCGCAAGTAGCGCGAGTCGACGAGGCGAGTCGGACTCGGGTCGTTTCCGCGCTGATACGAGACGCGGAGCAGTCGAACGTCAACGGCGGCTGCCGTTCGACTTCTCAGTAGTAGCGGTGGATGTTTGGTACGCCGCGAGTTGGCCGTGCGGCGCAGTTGCTGCCGGACCGTCTGACCGATGCGGGACCTGCACTACTCGCTTAACTGCAGCGCCGCACGTACACGACCTACCTCGCGTCTTATCGCGGCTCCGAGTTCCAGCCCAGTTTACTGCCACCTACTAACCCACCCCCGACCTCTCCCAACCACCTCCACACCCCCTCTCAACCCCCTCACCCCGGAGCCTCACTGCGAATGGACTTCGTTTACGACTTCCCAGGCAATCTCCGTGACGGCCTCGTGCACATGAAAAGTCCCCAGGACTTCAATTATTCCGCAATGTTGCGCCTTGGTTTTTCTGGAAGAGAACTGCATTTTTCTCTCTACTGCGGAAGGGTGGAGGGAGTGGGGGAGGGGAGGGGGGGGGGGGGGGGGGGGTTAAAATATTTCGCTTGGAAACTTAAAGGATATCACTCAATTTTTTTTGCAAATAATTTTTTTTTTTTTATCGTTGGATCTATCCACGGATCTTGGTTTTTTATTAAACATGCATGTTTTGCCGGGTTCCGCGGTGCATTAGCAGATTGTTGCGACTCCGTGGGTGCAGCGCGCGGTCATATTTTGTTCATACCGTTGCACTGTGTCATTCTCGTTATTGCGCTGCGTGGGGTGAATTTTTAAAATCATACGAAATGATATTGCGAGTTATTTCAAAGAGCTCTCCGGGTCGATAAGTGCAATATGCAAATTACGCTGAAAAATGTATTATTGATGAAATCGCGTACAAGTGAATATTCTGTATTAATAATTTTTTATTTGTTCAATTTTTTTTAATGAGAAATATCACAGGATTTTTTTTTTTATTTTAGGATAAATGTCAAAAGGGTCGACAGTTAAAAGTCCTGAAAAAATTCTTTTTTTTTCGCATATTTTTATTTATAGCATTTTCGAGCCAAAAAAATTCCATCGTTGATTTCCATCAATAATTCTGTTTACGTCGCCGCGAAAAATACGGTAAACGCTTTTTCGCGGATCGACCGCAACGTTCGGGCGTCACTATAAACACACACGTCGAGGGCGACGCCGATATATCCTCTCGATATTATTCCGGGCAAAACAGAATGAACAACGAACGTAGCGGAGCGACCCGACTTGAACTCACCGGAGCGCGCACGTTGCCGCAGTTTTTCACCGCCGCCGCCGCCAGCGGAACCCGAGACGCGGAACCCGCGCCGCGTGCGTCTCTCGCGCCTGATTTATGCCCCCGACATATTGACTCCGACTGCGCTCGGGCGGTCCTGAAAACGAACAAAAATCTCGGCTCTCCCGCGACATCGACCCGCGCAGCTCGGAGTGCATTTTTCGAGGCTTCTCGCAAATCCGATTCCCACTCGAAAGTGAAAGAGAAAAATAGAATTTTTATTTTATATCACATTTTGTTTGTTATCGAATTTTTATTTCTTCCATTTTTTTCCTATTGTATTTTTATTTTTTATTCCATTTTTTTCCCATTATATTTTTTCTTTTTATTCAATTTTTTCTCCATTGTATTTTTATTTTTTATTCCATTTTTTTCCCCATTGTATGTTTATTTTATATTCAATCCTTTTCCTATTGTATTATTATTATTATTTTATCGAACGCACAAATAATGTAATATTGAATTCATTTTACTCCCAAAAGTTGACAAATATAAATTTAACGAACTCACTGAATTTATTCCAATGTGAATTTATTTGTGTCTCGAGAATCGTCGCTGCGGCGGAATCGGCAAAAAAAAAGTCGCGACGCATCCGCGAAGCTGTTGACGAGTATTTTTATTTGTAATTAAGTTCGCAATTATTCCGTTGTTGATATTCACGTCATTACGGTGCATTCGTTACGCCGTTGCGAGTCTCGCGGGGTTCTCTTGAATTTTCCTCGACGTCAGCGTTTTCCTTTTTTCCCGCCGGCTCGGCAGCGTCGTCAAACGCGTGTACGAGCCGCCCCCCCCCCCCTTTCGTCTCTTCTCTATCCCTCCACTCCTCCTCCCATCACTCACCACTTTTCTCACGCAGCTTTCGCCGCTTCGACTCTCCGCCGCAGCTCCACGATTCACAATCACGAGTATTATCATTATGCAACTCTTCCTCGGCCCTCGAGATCCGTCGACTCGCGTCACGCGTTTCCTTGCGTCCGTCTGATACACATTTCGCGCACTCAGACTCCGGTCTCGCTTCAGTCTCGTCTGTGTCTTCTCCTCGCACGTCTCACACACCGCGAAACACGTTAATGCTCATCGCGTTTGCCGACTCTGCGCATTCAGACGTCTCTAATTATTCCCGGCGAAATATCTTTTTAATTGGTAATTGGATAAAAAAATCTAATGTACTTGGAACTTTTTATTTAATTTTTTTTTCATAGCAGAAATATTGGAAATAATTATGCACATATTTATTTTTTAATGACTGATTTTTATTTTAATGCAGGTATTACAATTTTTTGTTTTGTGTCGCAGAAATATTGGAAATAATTACGCACATATTTATTTTTTAATGATTGATTTTTATTTTAATGTAGGTATTACAATTTTTTATTTTGTGTCGCAGAAATATTGGAAATAGTGAGAGACAAAAGTTGGATTTTTGTAGGTGGCTGAAGTATATAAAAATATTTCAACGCGAGTGGTGAATCGTGACACTTTTTTTCATACGATTTTTTAAAGTTGCCTCTTGCGGATTTTTCGAGAGTCGAAATTATTCGCGGTTCCATTATGGGGGAAAAAAAATAGTCGAGCGACACTCGAGCGTTCGGCGACCAGTACTCGACTTTCAAGAGAGGGGAAGGGGTGCGAATTTCGCCTCCCTCCCCTCCCGGCGGAACGTCTCAATCGGCCCTTTGTGTTTTTGCGCTTTTTCGTATCGCCCCGACCTACGTCCGTTACAATTTTGTTGACGTAACTGCGAAGGGGTTGGTGGAGGGGGGGTTATCGAACGAGCCTGAAAATGACAGGCATTGTTTGGTATTATCGACGCCGGATCCGCCCCGTTGGCTCCGCGAGTATCGATAAGTCGTGAAATACGTCGAGAACCCGAACAGAGAATCGCCGAAATTCCCGGAGAAAGAAACGTCGGCCGCACGACCGAGCGATAAGAAATCGCGGATGAGTTGTGCACGTAATGGTTTTGTTTTTATTATAGTTTTCGCGATTTTTTTTTCTTCTTTTTTCTTACCTATTTGCTATTTTTTATTACTATCAAAACGTCACAACATTTTTTTGCTTTACTTAAAAAAATGAGAAAAAGGAAATATATATTCACTCGGAGCAAGAGGTCATCGTCTCTAAAAGGTTAACGAGTCGTTTATGTTGAAAATTCCGTAAAAACAGGAAAAAGACACTAAAACAGCTGCAGCTGAATTTCGACATCCTCGCCTCTTTCGCTTTTCCGGTCCTATAAGTTTTTCCTGAAACGAGTCACTTAAATTTTAATTACGAAGAAGATCTTTTACCCTGAAGCATCTGGTTTCTGTGGTTCGGTTTTTCCGAACGTATCGCACAGTACGAATAAAATTACTCAATATTTTTCATTGCAAAATATTAAAAAATTGTATTAATTTATTTTCCAATATTTTTTCGTTGCACCTTTTTTATAATATTCACGTTCCACAAAGTATTTATTTTTCAGTCCATTTTGAATTCCGCGTTACATAAAAAAATAAAAATGTATTCAACGAAATCTCTACCACAGTATAAAATTTGTATTCAATGGTATTGAATAAAAAATATATGTTGCACCGATGCCAGTATATTTTTTTTGTTGCGAGTATCCGCGCGAAAAATCGTTGAAACGAGACCGCAAAAAAAAGGCAGCGAGCCACAATAACGTTAAAGCGTGTGCGCCAGGAGTTTGCGCTTAATGCCGGAGTCTCGGGGGTTTCTGAATTCCAAGGGTAGACTTGCGCGCGAATGGCGGGGTGAAAAGGGACGGAAAAGGGAAGCGGATGGTGGGTATGAATGCCAATCGCTCCGGGTCTCGCAAACTTTCCTTTTAAATCTCGGCGAAAGCAACGAGCAGTCGCGTGTATGGAGCGGCTTCGGCGCCGTCGACTCCCCGGCGAAGAAACCAGGCCAAAGAAAGACTCGCGCGAGTCTCCCGATTTCGTCCCGCACGCTCGTCGAGCTTTTTCCCATACTCGAAGCCTCTTGTCTTGTCGTCCTGAGTCTTCCTGCATAATAAAACGATTTCGGTATTGTTTATCGTGTCGCGTTCGTTCGGATCCGAAAAGTGGGGCAAAATAAAAAAAAATAAAGAATAGTAACACGAAAAAGATTCAAAAAGCTGGGAACTGTCTGTCAACTAAATTTTTTGAACTTTTTTTAATGCTACTTAAAAAAATTAGGAATAATTTACAAATATAGTTTAATGAAAAAAATGTATTTAAAAAATTGTTATTTAAATTGTCATTTTATAAATGTTGCTTAAAATTTATATTCTGCATATTTTAATATTCAATATTTTTTTAATTTGTTTTTGTACAGTATCACGATTAAGTTGTGCTTTATTCTATTTTTTTATTTATTTTATTTTATATTCGTGCTAAATAACCCAGCTTATTTTTGTCTCTCGGGTTTCTTTACTCCTCCTTTTCGTCAGTCCAAAAACGAAGGAGTGGAAAACCCGAGAGTCTAGACGTGAGTTCTTGTTTCTCGTATTTCGCGCGGTATTTTCTCAACGAAAACATACGACGGGGCGCTCGTTGGGTGGAAAGGGGTGAAAGGAAAAATATATGTTGCGTGCAGTCGGATTCTCGGCCGCGCGGTACGTGAGATCCCGGAAGCGGCGATAAAAAGGCGGGTGATAGTGGAATTGCTGATCAGCGATCACCAAGGGGATAGACAGGGGTGGGGGGAGGGGAGGGCGCCGAAGCTTCAGGAGATACGGACGGCGATCCGGCGGGAAGAAGACCGGAATCCTCGCGGGAGCCAACGGCGAAGAATGTAGAAGCGTCGAACGTCGAATGAGCGAAGAATTCGCGTCGATGGTAATATTTATGCCGCGCGGGAATTCGCGGTGAAATATTGATGCAATATTTTTCGACCGCGTTGCCCGAGCGCGTTCGATTCTTCGGGAAAAATGCGCGGCGTCGATTGTGAATAACGCAAATAATCGCTCAGAATAAAATTATTGATAAAATATTTTCTAATATAAGAAATTTCACAATTATTAAATTATTTATTTATGCCTCTCCAAAAATATTCATTTCACCCTCTACAAAAATTTCAAAATGTATTATAAAGGTAAAAAAAATCCAAAATAAATTTTCGCATTTCCCTATCTGCTTCTCTAATCGCATTGGCGGTTGGAAACTAAAATTCCCTCGCTCTCGTTTCAACCAAATTTTCCGTAGTGCATCGCGAAAAAAAAACTGCACCGCGTTCCGATACCCTTTGCGAGGATCGTTCGGCGCATTTCCCGAAAGTACAAACTACCCCCGCTCGGTGGTTCTATATAGAAGAACCGAGTATACACAAAGCGCTGGATACAAACCCGAGTCGGGGAAGTTCAGCCAGAACGAGGAAAATATACTCGGTGGGCGAAATAAAAAAAAGAAAAAAAAAACAGAAAAACCTGGCAATGGATGAGCTCAGCGCTGAGGAGCAGCAGGATGAGGGGATGTTATTGCCGATCGCAGCCGTTGGGATTGGAGGGGTAAGTAACACACAGCGCGCGGTCTGCGGGGGTTGCACTGAAAATTTAGCACCCCGGGAGCGACGTCAGGGGGTTGTGGAAGGGGGTTGGAACCGCTTGCAACGATTTTCCGGGGTTGGAAGATCGAAGTCTGTGAGGGGGATGGTTTTGAGAGTGGTGTAAGAAAGCAGGGGTGGTTTTAGCGTCGAGAGAAGCAAAAGAGCAAAAGGGGGGTTGGAAAAGGGTGACACAGCGGTCGAGGGCAACGGGGGTGGAAGGGGGTAAAATGGGACGGGGTGCTCAGGGGTTGGGTGCCCCAACCCCCGGTGGTCGAAAAGGGTACGAGACGACTCGAGATACGCCCGACGCGACGCTGTTGGTTTCTCGAGGGCGGGACGGTTGGGGGTGGACGGTGAACCGAGACTCGCCGCAGAGCTTTATGCCGCTGTTTGGACTGTTTGCTCGGCTTAACCCGTTTCCTTCCTACCGCAACGAGCGCCGCGAGTCTCACCCCCTTCCCCCCTCCCCCCGAACCTGGGACGTGGTGCCCTTCTGGTGTCTCGGCGAGGAACACCAGGAACCCGAGTCAGAGGGGTAGTGAGGGGATGGTGAGGGGGTGGTGAGGGGTTGGAGAAGAGGGTGGAAGGAAACAAATGCCCTGGTAAGGGAGAATAAGAGCATTGAAGCTGTGGGTTGCCGAAGGGGGCGAAGGGGTAGAAAGGCAGTGGTAACAGAAGCAGAAACAGCACCAGATCAGACAGCACCTGCTTTACCGTCGTGTTCTTCCCGTTTGCCCCGGGAAGTGTCGGGACCAAGTGCTTCCATTAATTCGGGATCTGTGGGTACAACGTTGGGAAGGATGTTCGATGGAAGGTTTGATGTTGCGGTGGTTTGGTTATAAAAATGTCACGTGTTGAACTTTTTTTTTATGGGTCAGAATAAGGAAATTGTGTGCTATTAATATTTCATATTTTTTATATTTTTTTTATTTCCAGTATATTTTATAATTTTATAGTTTTAGGTAGTAGTAGTAAAATAGTTAATTCAAAATACATTTTTTTTGCGTTGCATGATTGTTTAAACTATATCTAATATTTTTTACAATAGTCGTATTGCCAATAGGTCATCGACCGGAGTCCTTCGCCTCATTTTTATATTTTGGGTATGTTTTATATTTGTAATATTTTTTATATTTTTATAAAATGATAATTTCAAGCTTTATTGCTCAAAATATCTAGTTCAACCCTGGTTTCGTTATCTCCACGTGTAGCGACAGCCACTTCGCGGAGACGACCTCGCCAATTCGTTGCCACGCTCAGCGGTCGTTGGCTACACCGGAAACTCGAATTCGTGGTCACGTCTCGCGCCGATAATCCTAAGCCGGATTGCCGCATTTCCTCCGCAGAACACCCGGAACGAGAGTTGCCGTCTGGACCGGTGGATAAGGTCGGGGGTTGAGGGAGGCGAGTAGGGGGAGGGGGAGGGGGGAGGACACGTTAATTGCGCGGTACGGTGATCGCTGACTAATCGAAATCCCGAATCGTTTTCAGGGGCCTCAATACTTTTTCGAACTTCTTTAATTTTCCTTTTTTCGCAGTTCGACATTGAGAGAATTTTTTTGCTTCATTCTAATTAATTCATTAATTGAAAAAATGTTGACGTTCCCGATGCTTATTTTGTTACGATTCAACGTCGATTGCAGAGAGTCCGAATGGTATTTTTATTTATTTTTTTTCATTTCTCCAAGGTAAAAACCGATGTTTCTCGCAATTTTGTTGCACGCTGATTGTAAAAAATCTCATTAACTGTCCCTTTTATCGGCGCGCCGTAATTACGCAGTTTGCTTTCACTGTAAACTCGATACCGAGCGCTAAAAGCTTTTATGATTTTTCGCGTGTTTTGTTTCCTTTTTTTTTTTGTTCGTTCGCTTCTTTTTCTCGGCGTTGGCCAAATGCTGACGCTTCTGGTTTAATTAAAAACGCTTTTAATTGAAAACGTCTATCATCGGAAATTTCCTAATTGTGTCCCATAAACGTCCTATTTATCGTCCCGAGCGTGAAAAAATATGCCAGCTATTTTTTTATCACGCAAATATATTTTTTTCAATTTACACAGGTGAGCCATTTTTTTTTATCTACTATTTTCAATCTCTCCGAAATAAATAAAAAGTGATAAAAAATGCGACATCTCCCTAATAAAGTGAAAACATTTTATTTTTCATTTCCACAATCTGCATCCATTTAAAAAAAAAGCTTCACCGCGAAATTCCCACCAACGTCGCGTGTCCCTTTAATCCGACGATTCGCGAAATCACTTTTCCCGACTGATCGAAACGCTCGCGTCGTCGTCGTCGTCGTCTCGCACACTCGAGCGCGATTCGCCCCCTTCGCGAATGTGGCGGGACATGAATACGTTATCGAATATATTCCAGCCGGCTGCCGATATTCCGCGGCAACAACCGCGCGATCGTTTTAAATTCTCACCGCGCGCGCCGCTCGCGTTTAATTTATCGCTCGCGCGCGAACATTTTCACCCGTTGAGAATTTTCTCAGATCTCCGCGTTTATCTGTTCGCCAGTGAAAATTGGAAAAACAGTCTCGAGGCTAAAATTGTATCTAAAACAAACTTTTATTTTCACTTATTTTACACAAAAAAAAAAAAAATCGTCATCTAAAAAATTCAGCAACAATTTATTTCTCGTTTCCTGTGACCCATTTTTTTTTTTTTTTTTTTTTTTAAGAGCCTGAAAGTCGATCTAATTGATATCAATAACCGCGTTGCCCTTGGCCCTAAATTTCCATCTTCACCCCCAGAAGTGACTGACTCGCAGGGGGAGGGGTGAAAGGGAGAAGGGGGGAACCCTCTCGCAGTGGTAATTTAATTCGCCCTTACGGCCCGTGACTTTCGTTATATCCGGCATTGTCCTGCGCTAATGGGAATAATGGAGTTTACCTGTACAGGACCTTTGGGGAATTATCGTAGACAAAGCGACGAGCGGGACGTTTCAAAAGGCAACGCGGATGAAATTCCGATAATTAACTTGCCTCGGACTTGTGTGCGAGGAGGAGCGGCAGCCCCCCTCTCAACCCTCTTCCCACCCTCTTCCCACCCCCACGACTCGACTTCCTTTGCGCACAGCGAGCATAAAGCCCGCTGCTCACGTACAGCAACAACAATAAAATCGTAGATATATACGAGAGGCGCTTTTGCCCCAGATATATAAATACACGGATACAAAGATCTACAGATATACATTATTCCATTGTTGCAACAATTTCTCATTTGGAGATATACCCGGCTCAGTTTTTCTTCATCGTTTTCTTCGCTTATGCATATGCAAGTGAGCCGCACCCAATTCAGAACGTTTCCGGGCCGAGAAGAAAAATAGAAACGAAAAGGAAAAAAGAAAAATCGCTCTGGGAATACACGACTCTTGATGTAATACGAAAGCCTCGAGGATTTTTTTTTCCCGCTCTACTGTTCGCTTTCTTTTAATATTATTCGTAACTACAAATTTTTTTAGGCCCACAAAATTAATTATTTATTTCAAAAGTATATTTTTGACTCGCAGAAAAAATCCGTAAATTCACAAAACAAATCTTGACTCTCACCTTCCATCGATGCAACAACTTCAGCAAATTTTTTTCCTTCGTAGTCGCAACTTGGAATTTATTTTCAATTTAATTTAATTTAATTCTCGCCGTTAATTTAAATTTATCAGAGTCCGTCAAAGCGAATGCGACATTGGCATAGTGATTCGTGCGCAGGATTCGGCGAACCAGAAGACGAACGATCGCAAGTAGATACAACCGACCTCCCTCAGACGCCCTCAGAGCGCACGCGAAAATCCCTCGCGGCCTCCGGGCAGCGATAATATTGATGATAATTACGAACTTCGCGCGCGCGAGATTTTAAAGCGGAGCCTCGTTCGGCCTCGGCCGCGACGACCGAGCCGCGAGATGGTCGCCACACGGACGGGGCTTAAGGTGATTAAAAGTTTTGCAAACTTATTTCTTGCCCGAGTCCAGCGTAGTGAATAATAATTTCCGATACTCTGGCACGAAGCGGAGCAATCGCCGAGTGCCTCGCGTATAATACATACTTATGTATATACGTATATACATTTTTTTTTATACATGTATTTATTTATATATATAGACATTGTGCTCGTCGACCTGCAGAGGTGGATGCACCAATGAGCATCCGAGCCGAGTCTCATCGTGGTCTATTAATTTTTTTTTCTTTACCGCGTCGAGCAAACTCACCCCCCCCCCTCCCCCCCCCCCCACCCCCTCAACCCTTTCTTGCCCCTCCCCCTGCCACACCTGTCTTTCCGTCATGCCCCGTTTACTCTCCTACCGACATTTTTCTTTTTTTCTCACTTCGCACACGTCTGCAGAGTCAGAGGGTGGAGGGTGGGTGGGGGGTGGGGGGTGAGAAAGCGAGCGAGCAGCCTCGCCGGCTAATGCAGAACCCCAGCGTAAATAGGGCAGAGCTGCTGGCTGATTTGCCGAGCGAAGGGTGAAATCGAAGCTACACACGTTGGCTACACAGTTTCTGCTATTTTGGGTTAAACGGATTCGTTGGAGAAAAAAAGTGGATGCGTCGCGCGAGGTGGAAAAAATGTGTCATTGACCCCGACGAAACGGTGCTCATGATTTTTATTTTTAGATATTTAAAAAATTATTTTCCAATGTAAAACTTTCTTGTAATTACATTTTTAGTCTTATAAAAGAGGGATGGTTTTTTGAGGCAGTGGATTTTTTTTCTGGTTTAATAAATAAATAAATTTTTTATTCCACCTGCGGTTGTTGATCCGGCGCGTCGCGTGTGCGACTGGTGGGCAGGCAATTCGGACTGCCAGCCGCAGGTGTCACCAGCCCGCGGCTGGATATCGACAGCCTCCGCACATTTATATCATATTAATCTTTTGTGCCAGCCGCTTACCCCCCACTCCCTCCCCACCCCTCGTTTTCATCGCGCCTCTCGCGAGAAATTCATTGGCAGCGTATCGAATGCGATCAACAGAATTGGTTCCCGATTCCAAAAGCGCTTCGACCCTGTGCGGTTTATATATTCGATTTTCCTTCCCCCTGATCCCCCAAATCGACTATCTGCTCGTTATTTTTCCGGGAGATGAAAAATATCGATCTCGCTTCGAAAACTGCTTCGATCTTCCCAATCAATTTTTTGGCACAGTGACATCCGACAGAAATTCACTTCAAAATGTTCCCATTTTATTTTTTATTTATTTTTTTAACCGCCAAAAAAAAATGTCACTTTTCCCAGGAGCGAAATTTTTTCCCTCGTCGAAAAGTGATTTTAATCAACGAAAAAGGGGTCACAGCCATTGAAGATCAAACGTCACATTTTACCCACACAATTCGTCGAGCATCGAAATCATTCGATAGAGTCGAGATTTTTATTTATGTACACGATTTTATTTCCACAAATTTTTCTGATGAATCGAGTCGCGAACCCGCGAAGCGTTTCGATCCATCTCTTTCGCTTTTAAAAGCGATAACCTGGACGTCGTCGTTGGGTTCAGACGTCGATGCCGCATAGACGTCCATCGGCTTGAAAATCCGAGGGTCGCTTTCCGACGTGCGCCGAGCAGGGGTCGGAGGGGGCGGGAGTCGGTAGAGGGGTGAGGGGGGAGGGGGGGCGAAGAGAAAATGGCGTCGAAGCAAACTCGCTCACGTCCTGAGAGCTTTTCCACCCCTTTTCGTCAGACAAAAAAGAGTACTCGTTGAACACAGTGGCGTAGACGGGAAATAAATTTGCCCTGTCCTCCCCCTTCACCTCCCTTCAACCCCCAACCCCCTCTTAGCTGCCCCTGTCTCGCTGCCCGTCTGCGTGCAACCCCCCAACCCCCAACCCTCCTCTCCCTCCTTCCTCACCGTCGAGCAAACAGAAATTGCTGCGTCAACTTGTTGCACCCATTGAAAATAATGTGCACCCCCTCCCCCCCTTTGTACACTCGCTGTGCAATATTAATTGGAGATCGATGCCTGGGCTCGAGGCCGACGGACTCGGAAATAAATATCCGCGTGTGAGCGACCGTTGAAATAATTATTGTTCGACACTGCAAACACATTGGGGGCGAAAAAAAAAGGGAAAAGGAAAAACTTCCACCCCCACCGATCGGGCGGAATCTCAAATATTTGGCCGAAGCTTCGATTGTTTTGCTTCGTTATTTTCGGGATTATTTGCCATGCCCGAGCGAAATGTTTGCGCGGTTTTAATTAAACACTCGTGGAACGCATTCGTCGGATGCGATATTTTTGCACTGGAAGGGTGCGAGGGATTAATTTGATTTCGAGGGGAATTAATTGTTTTTATTATTGACGTCTCTTCGATGATTCCCGATTATTTTTAATCATTGTTTGTGTCATTAATCAGGGTAACGAACTTTTGCGCATCTCGCGGTAATTAAGGGCGACGATATTCCGACGAACGTGGTTCGCGATTAATTAACTCGCATTGTCTTTGCGCGGAGGTAGGTTCGAAATGTTTGCGGAGATTTTAATTAAACGCCGGGGCACAATTTTTTTCATTAAAAATTTTTTCCCGATCGCGTCGGGTGATTGGGAAAATTTCGCCCGCGGGACGCGAAGGGAACAAAGGGAGGAAACTTCGACATCGAATTAGAAATGAAATCCTCGAGAATCCATAGATTTTTCTTCAACTTTTTTTTAACTATTCATTTTTTTTATTCGAAAAAATACTATCAAACATTTCCCTAATTACTCGAACAACCCTAATCGTCATCTCCGTCCGTCAGGCGAAACCAGCGATATTATCGACGACGAATATTTCACGCTCGGGCCTTTAATTAGCGCTGAGAGGGGTCGCGCTACGCGTTTTATTACTCGCCAGAGCTTTCACGAGATTCGCGGTGGCCGCGGCGACCTTTTTAAGATTTTTCACCAGCATTATTATTATTTTTTTTTTCGCTTCCTCTCGGTGCCGCGGAAAATCTGGAAAGGGTTTTGATGCAGAAAAAAGGAAAAGCAAAAAAAAAGGAAAAGGGAACAAGACAAAAAAGGGGAAAAAATGGGGAAAAAACAAACCCCAGAGAAGAGACGTTTGGTCAAGGCTCGCTCCTCCAGAGCGAGAGACACGGGCCGCCTCATATTGCTCTCGCAATTACTACTATCCTAGGAGTGCTCGGTGCTCTCTTCGTGGCCAGATGAAACACGAGGCTACACGCAGGCAGCTTTTCCGCGTTGGCAAAATGCATCGCTGTCGGTGCAGGGGGGAGGGGGAGGGGGGGGGGGGAGATCTAGCGATGTAGAGGGGGAGGGGGGAAGGGGGTGGAGATCTGGGGATGTAGAGGAGAAGGGGGGGATGTGTTTCCACTCTGGAGGTTGGGGCCTCTCCCGAGAAAGCCCCGGATGGAAAACGTCTGGTCCCACCGTTGCCGTTTCTACTGCCACTGCTACGCGAGCCTAGAAAAGCCAGCGTCGCTCGTCGACCGAGCGCAGCGCGTTTCGTACACACAGCGCCGCGAGCGGCCACGACGCGCGACTTTCCCGCCGAACCACCCCCCCCCCCCCCCCCCTCGCGGGACTGGCAAGACAAAGAATGGCCGGCAATTGCGTCGTCCTTTGTGTAAGTAAGGTTCGTTAGACTTGTCCAGGACGACTTCCTCGGTTACCGGCGCCCGCGACCGGCATTGTTATTCCCAGCTGAGTCTCTGGGGCGTTTTTTTTTTATTTATTTACGCTTCAGTTCGCAGGATTGAAATTTAAGTGAGACCCGCTTTTTCGCGTTGGACCCAAACGAAGAAAAAAAATGAAACGAAAAGTATAGTCATGTCTTGGTTTCTCACTGATCTGCAAGTCGGATTTTTTATTTACACAATTTTTAAAAATTTTCGTTGCGACTAAAATGAGAGATTCTGTCACTTTCGATAAATACTTTAATAGAAAAACCCAAAAATAAGCATATGTCGCTTTAATATTAATAAATAAATAAAAAAAATGACCAGCACGCAGGTTGCGTATTTTCAGTCCAACATTCCGCCAAAGGAGGAGAGGAACTATATACACAGACACGGGAGAATCCACTGCGCGACGAATCAGAATTCGACATCGGGGGTTGGGGGGGAAGAGGCAGGGAAGAGGGTGGGGGTTGGGGGGAGGGGGGTAGTCGCATCGGATGACGTAATGGGATAGAGTGTAGCACAATGGCCGGTATGTAGGTCGGCGTGTCAGTGCCACCAGCCTCCTCGGTGCAGCCAACCCTCCCCCTCCCTCCCCCCACCAACCCCCGTTCGCTCGGATGCAGCGGCAGCAGCCAGGCTGAGGCTACCGGCCGCCGCTCGATCCGGGGCTTCGGCCTTGCTGCAAATCCGAGCGCGATATCTACACCCTATCACCCTCTCGCTTTATATAACCCAACCACCCTCCCCCCCCCCCCCTTCATCCCCCTTCCTCATCGCGTACATCCACCGCGCAATCCGCTCTCCAGGCTGTGGATTACCGCTATTTCAAGTTCAGTAATGATCGAATGGACCGCTCGGAGCTTTTTCGTACCGTTTTCCGTTCAAAAGAAAAACGAAGGGGGAAACGAAAAAAAAATAAAAAAATAAAACTGGCGCGAGAATAAAAAGCTCAGTATCAGTCGCTCCGAATGGGCCACTATCACGCCCGATAATCGACCGCCGACCATAAAGACCACTGCGCGGACACCGAGGCTGATATTTCGTTGGCGTTTTAGGGGTGGGGGTAAAATGAATCGGGAGTTATCGCGCTTTGATTTTTCAATCGACGCGTCTGATTCGCGACGTGAAGTGGCTCGAGATCGGAAGTCGAGGTTAACGGTCGAAGGGGAGGGTTTTTTTGGATGGGAGAGATTAAATTGTTGGCTTTTAGGGGGAGGGGAGACCGTTTAGCCTTTTTTGTAGGTGTTTGGATTTTAGGCCATTTTTTATTTTCTTCGGTTTTTCAGGAATAGAATAATTTTTAAAAATTGTGGGAGCGGACGTTTTATCGATGGAAAATTTTTTTCGTGCCCTTTTTTTGGGGAGCTTTAATTAATCAAAGGATTAATCCCACATAGAAGCCGTGATTTATTTTTTTACCTTTTTCTTTTATCAAAGATTTTTCTCGTCCGGTCGGTTTCAGCGCACAAGGAATATGGACGAGAGTTCGATGTAAAATTCACCGAGCAATTTTGCCGCGAGTGATTAACATTCCCATTGATCCGGCGGCGCTCGTAATACGCCGGAAATTTCATCAGCCCATTCTGCAGCCCTTGAATAATACTCCAACCGCAATGCCTTTATCTGAAACAAAAAAAAAAAAAAGAAATGTAATCAAAAATTTCCCTCGTTATTTTAGTGCCTTCTCGAGCTGACGGTAAAAAATCACGATTCGCGATACATTCGACAAGTTCGGTCTCGGAAATAACACTCAATGGGTGCAAAAAAAAAGTTGCCCCCAGGCCGCGCAACCGCAAAAATGAAATAACCGGACAGACCGTCGCGTTCGTTATTTGCACAGCCAGATTAAAAATATTTTTCATTTTTTTTTCTTTTTTCAATTTATTTCATTCGCACGCCTTCAATATTTCTCCGCCTCAACGAGCGTGTAAAACTCGTTCGATGGGAAATTTACACCGCGATAATGTTTACACACCCAACGCTTCTGCGGATTAATTGAAACTCGGGGGAATTATGCTAAATAATGCCATTGGATAACGATCAATAATTACTCAATATCAATATGACTAAATTATCAAATTTCCTTATTTTTTTCAAACGCACGAAAAGTTCCACTTTTTGTCCATCTGTGACGAAAAAAATAAAAAAAAAATGTACTAAGGACAAACGAGTCAACGAAATTGTGTCATAATTTGGGGAAAGATTAATCACGAAGCCAGGCTGCAAATTTTGCGATCTCGAAGGGAGTCGCGATGGCCTCGAGGATTTCGCCTGAATACGAGAGTTCAAGTTGAAATTCCGCATCACGGGCCACGGTTATTATTAAGCCGGGTTAGCTCGTCGTGTGTGCCACGAGGGTGCTTGACTCGAGGGGGGTGCAGAGCCCTCCCTCCCTCCCCCCCCCCCCCTCCTCCGCCCCCTCGTAGGGGTCCCGTAGTTACGCGCGAGCTTTCGCAAATGCCAATGGAACGTCCGAGGTTCGGCGAATCTGCGTATCACGAGCGACGAGGCACATGGAGCCCGCATAGGGCGCACGTTCGGGTTAGCGTCGATAAGTGGATGCGAGGGATGCGAGCGAGCGAGCGAGGACGAAGGGTAGGCGAAGAGTGAGAGAGAGACAAGACGCGGAGCGAGAGTTCTATGTAAATTCATACGTGCCTGTACATTCCGTACGAACAGCCGCATGTTGCCGATCATGTTTATCTCCGTTGCGCATCCGCTGCACATCCAAGCGATAAGGCAAAAATTCATGGATATGGAGCATGTAAATAAACCTTTTTTACCAACGAAAAAAAAAAAAAAAAAACATGCAGAAAAATATTATCAATTGCAATTTTTCAATAAATCCTTTACACATTTTTTCTCTTTTTTCTCATTTGTAAATAAATCTCGATGGAATTACAATTTTTGCAACAAATTCAATAGATAAAATGGTTGGTAAAATGGATTGTAAATAAATGGAATTACAATTTTTGCTACAAATTCAATTGATAAAAATTCCTCAATAACCATTTTTACGTTTTTGTGGAATTGGAAATAAATTCTTCCGAGAAAAACAAAGGTGAATGAACAACAGTTTTGTCTAATTGCGTCAGGGGTGGAATTTTTTTTCTTTTTTTTTTTTTATTGATGCAATTTTCTGCCGATTAATCAATTTCGCAGACAGCGAATTAATGCGTTCTCGGTCGCCTGGGACGCAAACGCTCCGCGTGTTGGATGCGCAAACCGTCCAGGAACGCGGAAACCAATCGTATTCATCCGTGAGTTCGCAGTAGGATGACCCGGGGGGCAGGGGGGAGGGGGACAAAAAAAGTCGTTCAGCAGCCCCCGTCGACCGAGGACCGATAAATAAATATTGTGAATTGGAAGCACTTCAATTGCCTGTATCAAATACTTGTACCCAGTCCAATGCTATGCGGACCCTGTTTCCCCGTATATATGCATATATAGATATGTGCATATAGGGGGAATCATATATAGAAACGTATCTACCTTGCGCCCAAAGCAACAGGATACATTTCATATGAGGCCCCCATGCGAGATATTTCGCTCGACGAGTGAAAATAAAAGATACGAGGCTCCATCGAAAAAGCCTCAGGTTACATTTCCAAAATGAAAATACTTCAATCCCACAAATTTTTACAGACTCGCCCGACGCCCTCGATTCCCCATTCAACGTCTGCTATGAAACGAACTCGCTTTTCGCTTATCGTAAAAAAATATAAAAATTATTCGCAGTTGCTCAGTCACAATTTTTTTTTACCTTCTACAGTAAAAACGTTTTTTTTAAAGGTAAAAAATTTCGAGAGGGCTTCGGGTGACTCTATACGAGCTTTATGATCGCGAGATCCAAGTCTATCGATACTTTTATATCGATGGTGTAAAAATAATAAAAAAAAAGAAAAGTTGTTTTTACTGTGTACAGGAAGTTTGTTACGTCGCAGTTATTTTTTTTAAACGGCCGTTCGTCGACCGTTCGTCGACGAAGTCGCGTATACGAGGTTGGAATAAGAGCCGAGGAGGCGGACGGTAAATCCTCGGGCGATATTAATGTCCCGTAAAACGGCGCACGCACGGTTTTCGCCGTTCGCCTCGTGTAACGCTGGGCCGGCCTCGCAGAATTTCAAACGCGTTTTCGCCGCGTGATTTATCGGGTCGTTACGCACCCCGTAACACGTTCCGAGGCGCCGCGTCACCCACCCTTTGATCTCTCAATCAACCCCCGAGATATCGATCTCCCCGCGTCGTCCAATCTCCGCTGACTCTCGAATTCAACAACAGCACCGAAATTCGAGAGATTTTTTCGCGCAAATAAATTAGCAAGAAACACAAAAAAAAATAAATAAAACGGCAACGGAATTTTTTACGCTTTCGGTGAAGAGTCTCTCAAGAGCGAAAGGGAATATTTCACCCTCTCCGACTTTCGCTAATAACACAGCGAATATCACGGGCGAACTTTTCCTCGGGTGAATTTTGCTTCTTTGCCGAGGGAAAACTTTTCGAATTTGGGAAAATTAAAGTGAGACCGAGTTTACTCACGGAACGAGTGTATATTTTCTTTTTTCGTCTATGTTTCGAGGGTAACGACGAAAAAGTGTTGAGGGAATTCGCGTTAGTTTGGATTTTTCAGAATAAAACTTATTTGTTCTTCTTTGTTGATGTTTCAGGATTGCGAACCGAGTCAGCAACGGACGAGTTTGAGGCTGTTTAGGAGCGTCTGGGAACCGTCCAATCGCGCGAGCGCATGAAATCTTCCGCCAAACGACAAGAATCTCGAAACAGGTGAGCTTTTTTTTACGGACAATCAGCGAATAATTTGCGAAATCGCGAAATCGTGTGGAAACGTTCGCGGACGGTGTTAATCGCGAAATAACTATATATAAATTCGTTATAACTTCCCGATACTCCAATTTCAGTTAATGCGGATGACCACCCGGTAGCCATAATTAATGAAAATTGGAGTTACGAGACATTGCCGCAGCGTCGAGCTCGCGCGCGTCACACGCTGCCAAACTCGCAGCGAGCGAGCGGCGAGCCGCAGCAGCGCACGTGTGGTGGGATAATATAATTAATTCGATACGTCGCGGGCACGTTGCAAAATTTGCAAAATGCTCCGGCAATCGTTTTACGCATTCCTCTGATGGTTAACCCTAACTCTGCCTTCTGGGATACCCTAAATATAATTAATAATAATTAATAAAAACCTACTTAACCCTAACCCTACCTTATTAAATCCACTTGATCATCCTGAACCCTGTCTAACTTAATCCCACTTAATTTGATTTTTTTAACAACGCAAATAATTTTTTCAAAATAATAAACGCAGCAATGTCCATAAAAATAAAAATTCACGTCTCGATTCAATAAAATGACGAGATTATCGCTGCAACTTCATCCTATTTAATTTAAACCCTACCTGACTTAATCCTACTTAACCTGAATTTTTTTTTTACCACGCAAATAATTGTATCAAAACAATAAACGCACTAATGTCCAAAAAATAAAAATTCACGTCTCGACTCAATGAAATGACCGAGATTATCGCCGCAACTTCTTTTCACGTAGGATAAGCGAAAAGATGATTCACCGACGTTCGCACGCGTCGAGCGCTTCATCGTCCACTCGTTCTTATTTCCCGCGGGTCTCGACGTCCGTTTCGACTTCCGCGAACCCATGCACCGCGCGGTGGATTAACCATCGCCAGCTCTTCCGCTTCCAGCTCTTCTGCTCGTCTCGCCGCCGAGTCCGGGCATTCCGCGCGATGAAAATAAATCTCATTCGATTTGCATAACGAATTCCGTCGATTTCAACGACGACGCTCTCGCCTTTCCCCATAGCCGTGGGTGAATAGACGGTACCGAATGGCTGCAGATATGCGCCACCGGCTGCAGATGTGGCGAACATCCGCTCCAAGGAATAATAAAAATATACGACTCAAGCGGGGAAAATGGACCACCAGCTCCTGATTTTTATCAACCCTCGAACTAAAACCTAAATAATTACCTGAAAAAAAAATTAAATAATTCATTCTAAAAAAAATAATTTAGAATTTAATTATGAACACATTTTTTTTATTTATTTCAAGTAACTTAAGTGTTACGTACTGGCCATTTTTCTCCTCTAATATAAAATGCTATTTTAATATCGCCAACGATAAATTGACACCGGAAGTCATTCGATACCCGGTACGTGACTGCACGACTAATTAAAATTCTTATTCGCGGAAACCGACATAAGCACTTCACAAAAATATTAGTAATCGGCATCAGCACCTTTGGTGCTTCGCCGATTTTGCAACGCGTGATCGACCGAGCAAGGTCATTACCGTCAGCAAAATAAAAACCCCCACCCGATGCGCTGGACTTTACCTGGCGCATCGGATCCTCAAATTGTCACACTCTTTAATCATGTCTTGACCGATCAACTTCGAATTATAATTGTCTAGTATTAAGTTGATTTTATTAAAATAAGTCTTAGTATATTTCTTTAAACCGTGAATAGTTAATGTTAAGTGTGTTTTAAGTGGCGTGTTATTCATGTAAGTTATTCCTCGTAAGTTCGTTTGTAATCTACTATCTATCTTTGTCTGTTTATTCTTGATTTTTATCCAGCATATAATTATTATCAGTTTCAATAAACGTCTGTTTCAACAGTTTATGTGTGAACCCCAATTAAAATAATAGTTAATTCGTAACATATTTTCTGGTGCTAAGTGTGGGGTGCACAAGTTTATTGAGGCTGATCTTTTTGTTAAAAATATAAATTCACCTTATAAGATTAGTTTATCTACTTAATAATATAATTCAGTTCATTTTACTTACATGTTATTTTTATTTATTAAAGTTTTTAATTTTTGATCAATTCATAAAATCTGTAAAGTTATTTTTATTCAAATTGTAACTGAATTTACAACCGAGCTTACTACTAGGAATTCTCCTTTTAATTTCTTGTATTTTATTTTCTCTCTAGTATTAGATTTTATTGCTGTTTTCGGTAATAATATTCTAAAACTATTTAAATTTCGTGGGAATGAGCCCGCGAGCTCATATCTCTCGTTAATAAAAATCGAAAACGACTTGCATATCCAAATAAGTTTGTAGCAACTTACGCGGATTGCACAGTATAAAAATAATGGCAGGAGGCAAGGCTAACACCAACCACTGTCCACCATAACTAAAACTAAATTAAACAAAAATATTTAAATATAGTACCGCGTACACTACAACTACCTGGCGAACACATAAGTTTTAGATCTGCGATACAAGGAACATTTTATTTAAAAAATGTATACATATATTTCCAAAACAAAAAAATCGTAAATTTCCTTTCAAATCTTCGATAATTTTTCGTTAATACTCGGCTCTCATGGGTCCATTGCTGGTACAGGCTACCATACCGGCTACGCAATTCTCACCGTGAGCCCCTAAAGGTTAACGGAGAATATTTAATTCGGTATCTCCAACGGGTGGCCGCTGGTACAGGCTACCACACCGGCTAGTAGCCAAACGTTGTAGAACCCGTAATTCCTTTTTACCTAATTTCCTATTTACAAAGTATCCCCGATGTTAGAAAAAAAAAAAGATTATAATTTTATATCTTATTTTTACACATATTTTCGTTGTGTTCTACTCAGCTCCTCACCTCAACAACGCGCTCGACCATAGGTCATTTACTTTTGTTGAGGGGGGAGGGGGCGTAGCTGAATCCTTAACGTTAAATACGCGCATAGAAAAATTAAGAAAACTTCTGAAGACAACAACGAAGATATTGCGACGAACCTGCTGTCGGACGCGTGTTGTACTCAGGCAAAATTCCCATAAATATTCTATTTGAACTCCTAAATTCAAATCTTTATTCTCCCATTCCATTGTTCACCGTTTAATTGGCGCTCGTACTGTCGTAGGCCCTTGCAACGTCAGTTACTGATACAGGCTACCATACCGGTCAGTGCTGCCGATTGGGAGTCCCGAAAGTAATACGAATGTCGAAAAATTCCGGGACTTTGGCGGACTGGTGGCTGACGCAACCCCAAGCCATAGCCCCGCGAATCATTTCACCTACCCTCTCCCATCTAATTTTTTTTATTATTGACTTCTTGGTCGCCGTAGGCCCCTGCGACGCTAATCACCTGGTACAGGCTACCACACCGGCCAGTGATTGTCGGCGAAAGCCCCGAAAGCGAAAAGATTCAAAAATTCCGAGATTTCGGTGGACAGGTGGCTAACGCAACCTCAAACCACAATTTCGAGAATATTCTTATTTCTATTTTTATTTCTATTTTATTTTATTTTATTTTACTTTATTTTATTTTTTTTTCTCTCTCTCCCTCTCCTTCCGGATTGATTATCGGGTCCTTGCACGCCGTAGGCCCCTGCGACGCCAATCACCTGGTACAGGCCACCATACCGGCCAGTGATTGTCGGCGAAAGCCCCGAAAGCGGCAAGAACTTTGAAAAATTGCGAGATTTTGGCGGACAGGTGGCTAACGCAACCTCAAGCCATAACCTCGCGATTTATTCCACCCTTCTCTCCTCTTCACTACACTTATTTAAATTTCTTTACTAAATTTTATTCTATTTCATTTTTTTTTTTTTTTTCACTATTATTATAATCAAACCGTAAATTTTCTCCCTCCTCCTCAACAAAAAAATAAATAAATAAATAAAAGTAAATAATTACGGAAAATGCCGTACACACGCAACAACGATGTACCGACGTCAACCCACCAATATCTGGGGAGGCAAACAGCCCTGGCAACATAGACTGTCAAATAATTCGAGTCGTCGACGCTAGCCAATTGGACGATAAAAAAAAAATGTGGACAATGTATCGGTGCGACAACATGGCTTATCTCCCGGATAAAGAACAACATCGGATGTTTTATCCTCACGAAGAATTGGATTCTCGTCAAGAAGATATCGAGCTCTGTATGCAGAACTGGGGACTGAAAATTCGTTACCCGTTGCGAGAAGAATATCGAAAAATTCCGGAAATTCGAAACGATTCCCGATCTCTGCACTCGCCAGAAATTTACCCTGTTTATAACGAGCCCAACAGTGACGAGTATAACAGTGGAAAATATCAGAGAGAAAAACAGCACGCCCGATACAATCCATACGAGCGTTCGAAAGGAGGACCAACGAGAAGACACCGCGCTGAAAAATCATTTTCGAGCGTCGACGATATTTTCTGGAACATCTGGAAAAATCTAACTCAAGCAGAACCCGACGTGGAGACCGGCGAGAGATCGGAAAAAAATGCAACAAGCGCTCTAAAAATCGACACCTATCCACACGACGATGTTAAATTTTGGGTGGAGAACGAAGTTTCCACCACAAATAGGCGCGACTCAGTGGCTATCTCGACGAAGATGTTCGACTACTCGATTGTAATCGAAATCGATTCATCGGTACCTGTGCACAGGGCAACAACACCGTTTCTGCCAATCGACGCGGATTTCGAACCTTCAGCCATGACTGGGGAGGCGCCTGCACAAACAACTCCCACAGCTGCTGAAAATCTGGTTTCCGAAGAGCCTGTCATGGAAGCATCACTGGGAGACACGGACTCAGCTGCTGAAAATTTGCATCCCGAAGAGCCTGCCATGGAAACATCACTGGGAGACACGTACTGTATTGCTGAAAATCTGGTTTCCGAAGAGCCTGTCATGGAAACATCACTGGGAGACACGGACTCTACAGCTGAAAATCTGCTTCCTAAAGAACCTGTCATGGAAACTCCACTGGAAGACACGGACTCCACCGCCGAAAGACGCTGCAACGACGCCATTATACTAATTCCGCATCATCATGACGCAACTCGAACAACAATGGACAACTCGGCTCCCGACGAATTCTGGGATCCTGAAAAAATCGGAGACTGGATCGAAAACAACACTGACTGCCGAACCGCCAATTCGACAGCAACGCCCAACGGAACTCGGAAGGGAGTAGGCTAGATTTAATCGAACCAGCCGATATTCATTCTCCGAGACCATTACAACGACCACCGCAGTCACCTGACAACGATTCTACAAGAAGAAGAACATCTTTTCGTTTCCCCTGTAATTTTACACACACAGCGATCGTACACATCCAACACTTGTTTTTCCTGCCCGAATAAAAATACTTAAGTGTAATTTTAAGTACACTTTGCAGGAGCTACTCTCCTTTCGAGTCATCTTAACATTAAATTTAATTACTGTCTTATTTTCAAGAAAAATTGCCATTACGCGCTTCGCGATTCAGTTCCTTGTAACCGTCGAGCCACTGCGTTGTCTTGACGGATTACCGGAAGGGGAGGTGTTACGTACTGGCCATTTTTCTCCTCTAATATAAAATGCTATTTTAATATCGCCAACGATAAATTGACACCGGAAGTCATTCGATACCCGGTACGTGACTGCACGACTAATTAAAATTCTTATTCGCGGAAACCGACATAAGCACTTCACAAAAATATTAGTAATCGGCATCAGCACCTTTGGTGCTTCGCCGATTTTGCAACGCGTGATCGACCGAGCAAGGTCATTACCGTCAGCAAAATAAAAACCCCCACCCGATGCGCTGGACTTTACCTGGCGCATCGGATCCTCAAATTGTCACACTCTTTAATCATGTCTTGACCGATCAACTTCGAATTATAATTGTCTAGTATTAAGTTGATTTTATTAAAATAAGTCTTAGTATATTTCTTTAAACCGTGAATAGTTAATGTTAAGTGTGTTTTAAGTGGCGTGTTATTCATGTAAGTTATTCCTCGTAAGTTCGTTTGTAATCTACTATCTATCTTTGTCTGTTTATTCTTGATTTTTATCCAGCATATAATTATTATCAGTTTCAATAAACGTCTGTTTCAACAGTTTATGTGTGAACCCCAATTAAAATAATAGTTAATTCGTAACATTAAGCATTATTTAAATATCACCAGTGGCCATATTGCCCCACCCGTATCCGTATCTGTCCAGGGGTAAGGGAGGGGAGGAGGGCAGTAAAAAGGGGAGAGGGTATAATAAACATTTACGAACGAGGGAAAAGGAGAAAGAGGCAGGGAAAAAAAGCTCGTGCTGAAGAAATATAAAGCAAGAGTGGGATAAGGTGAATGGCGAGGTAAAATGGCGCGAGCGGTGCGAGGAGGGCGCAAGCAGAATGGCGAGGTTGAAAGGGAAGTCGAACCCGGCTTTCGCAGTCCCCGCAGCGCCAGCAGGACACCGAGAAGCAAGGGAAGGGGATGGAAGGGGGGAGGGGGAGGGTAGAGACGGAGAAAGGGAGGGTATTAGTCGTCGGAAAAACGAATAAATAAACCGTGCAGCGTGGCAGCGCGCCGGCCTGGAATTTACTGATACGGAAAAGTTTCAGCGCGGGCGAAAGCTCCGTGGGAGCCCTCGATGCGGAAGGCCAAAGGCTCTGCGCGCGTCCGACTCGCACACTTTGGCCACCGCCGCCAGGGGACTCTCTTTTTCTCCCTCTCTCTTCGCATTCTCATTCCGATTCTCATTCCAATGGCAGAGAAAATGCGAAAATTCCGATATCGCATTTTGCCTTTTTTATTTTTATTTTATTTTATTTTTTTCTTGATCTCTCGACGGTCACGTTTGCCAACCGCATTTGCAAATTGAGCTCTGTTTTGGTGCAATAAAATTAAAAAAAAATAAAATGTTTCTGGAAACAATTTAAAAAGTTGAATTTAAAGAGAGAAAATTAAGGGTAGAATTTTTAATAAGAGACAAAGAGGGAGACGAAGAGCGTTTTTGTTGGTGAAATTCTCGAGTCGCGATTTCCAATGGCAGAGAAAATGCGAAAAGTCCGATATCGCATTTTGCCTTTTTTATTTATTTTTTATTTTATTTTTTTCAAGATCTCTCGACGGTCACGTTTGCCAACCGCATTTGCAAATTGACCTCAGTGTTTTGGTGCAATAAAATGAAAAAAAATAAAACGTTTCTGAAAACAATTTAAAAAGTAAAATTCAAAGAGCAAATTAAGGGTAGAATTTTTAATATGAGTCTACAGTGGAGACGAAGAGGGTTTTTGTTGGGGAAATTCTCGAGTTTCGATTTTGCGGTTAGCCGCCGCCAGGGGACGTTTTTTTTCCCAATGAAGCGCGCGAAATTACTGCATATTTTTCAGTCTTCCTTCTTTTTCGTGGTTCTTGCTGCGCAAAGAGCCTGCGAACTTATTAAAATTTCTTTGGCTTCCGTTGCTTGAGATGACTTTATTATTTTACAAGATTTTTACTCGCTTTCTACTCGAAGACCGGGGCCATTTGTGTCACGACAATAATACTCATTATAAATCGTATCAAACGTAAAAAAAACTTGCTACATTTTTCAGTCCCACTAAAATAAAATATAAGTAATTTTTTTAATCAAAATAAAAAAAAAAATCTGCCCTTAGCGAAGTCGCCAGAAATTCACTGCAGATCCACCGAAATTCACGAAAATGGCCCCCGCGTTCCGTCTGTCAGTGTCGACCTCCTCGTCCCGTGATTTATGACGACGGCCAATGAAACGAGAGACGGAAGGGGCTGAGGACGAAAGTGGAGCTTCAATTATCGGGACCTCGTTCCGCTAATGCATTCCGCAGTCCACGATTTATTATTCACCGGTCTCTCTCTGTCTCTCTCTTCGTCCTCGCATTCGCAAACCGACTTCCGACTTTTTCGACCACCGCCCGGATTTTCGTTATCATCCAAACGAAGACGATTTTCGAGCTGCTGGCGGATCTCGCGACCGGCGATCGATGGCACCAGCTTCCCGGCCGCGATTGCCACATTTCAATGAAGTCATTTCGCATTCACGAAGAAATTTGCGATAGCTAAAAAAATAAAAAAATAAAAAAAACGTATCGTGACGGATTACAGTCACGTCGTTTCGCGGGCAGGAAAAAAAAAGAGTCGGCAGCGATCGCGTGATGAGCATTCGCCCAGGCTGCCGGGTAATAGCCGGAGAATTGGACTTTGAGTGCTTCGGGGAGAAAATAAAGGATACCCAGGGGGGGGGGGGAGGGGGTTGGGAGAATGAGACTGACGCTCCTTCGAGGCGAACGCGCATCGCGCGACGAAACGGACCTCGAGCGAATCTTTTATCGACTCTAACGCGAGGTTTATCGTCGGCGAACCGGAGACTAAAACCCTTTTCTACTTTTGCGCGGTTACGATTTTTTTTTAATGTCCACGAGAATCTAGTCAGCTAAATAATAATGATGTTCACTGAATTTTCTTCTACCTTTTCAACAAAAATAAAAAAATTTCTGATAATGTTCACTGAACAATTTTTTTTCAACAAAAATTAAAAAATGTGTTGACGTTCACTAAACAATTTTATTTATTTTGAACAAAAATGAAAATATCAAATTTGCAACAAAAATGAAAGAATTTTAATGACGTTCACTGAACAATTTGTTTTTCAACAAGAATAAAAAAAATGTATTGACGTTCACTGACCAATTTTATTTATATTTTTAATAAAAATGAAAATATTATATTTGACCCACAAAAATGGCGGTGGAGCGCTCGAACCTCTCCTCAAGTCCCTCTCGCGGTCGAGTCCCAAATGCGGCGTCTGCTGTCGTCCCGTTAGTCAAACTTCGTATCGGTGGTAAAATCAGAGAATGAGCTTCAACTACGGACAGACGGCGTCGTCTCTCTTACTGCGCTTCGCACTGAGTCCGACCCATCCCCTCCCCCTCCCCTCTCACCCAACTCGCTGTGTACTTCAGTGAATCGGAAACCGCAAGCGAGTAGTCGCGCGCACCGAGAGCTTCGAGCACAGTTACCGAACACTTGACAAGGGATTCCGGGGGCTCTCGAGTCGCTGCGCCAAACCAGCAACGACAGAGAGAGATGGTTGACTAGGGTAAAGTGAGTGAGAGAGAGAAAGAGAGAGAGAGCCACGCGAGAGCCAAGAGCGATCTGCGCTTCGTAGGATAAACTTTTCTCATAATCCATCCCCGCGCGGCGTTCTCGCATCCACCGAGTCGAGGCCGCGAGCGAGAAGCTCCCGGCGGGCTCGTCTCCGCGTTTTTGCGCGACCCCCGCAACGAGGAATTGAAGCTCGAGCGGCAGGACCATCGTTGGGACCAAAAAGTCCAGTTTGCTTGGAGAGGGGGGACCGAGTTTCGTTTATAGTCGTACGTGGGAATTTTTTGGGGATATTGTCGGAGCTTCGGTGGTCTGGAGCTTTGCGAGAAATATTTAAAAAATAGGAAAAAGAAAAAAAAAGGAAAGGGGAGAATAATAAAAAGTGCTGATAAATTACAAATCTTTGGAAAGATAAATTAACGAGGTGACTGGATTTGAAATTTGTCATAATTTTTATTTTTGTTTATTTAATTTCTCAATTTTACAGTGATGACACTTTTCAAGTCGTCGAAGTAACAAAATTCTCACCGCATATTTAAAAAATAGGAAAAAGAAAAAAGACAAAAAAAGAGAAGGGAAAAAGAATAAAAAGTGCTGATAAATTAAAAATCTTTGGAAAGATAAACCTGATGACTGGATTTGAAATATGTCACAATTTTCATTTCTATTTATTTTATTTCTCAATTTGACAGTGATGACACTTTTCAAGTCGTCAAAGCAGCAAAATTCTCACCGCACGTTGAGCCACCGACGATCGCACTGAATATATTCTCATGATTGTTGTTCCCTCTGCGAACGAGAACATTCGCGAGTCTTCGTGGCGCGTCAGAGAGGCGATGGAGTCGCCCGAGTTTCGCCCCCGACTCCGCGGAAAGTTTTGGCGCCGAGTGCAGCGGTCGAAGAGCGTGGAAACGGGAGTCACAACAAGCTCCGCACGGTTTGCCGAGCGCGGTATCGAACCCGAGACACGTAACACCGACGGCGAAGGACACACGTCGAAGTTGAAATTTCCTCCCTCCGAACTTCCGAAGACCCGAATAAACTACCCGCGGCGAAGTTCGTTAGGCGAACGATGCGAAGACTACGACTTCGCCCCGCGAGAAATGTTTTCAACAGCTATAAAACGAACGGCCGATAAGAGTGAATAATACATTTACCGACGTTGCTGCAATGATTTTTTTTTCCAACACGAAAACATCTCGAGGGGCTATTCTTAAAGTTTTACCCATAAGCGCTTATTACCCTTCGGTGAAATTTTTTGCTATGCGGAAAAGTGTCTGGAAAGAAGGGTAACGACTCTTCTGGAAATTCCGCAATTAAATGCAAAATGTGGTCAATAAACTCGACGTCTTCAACCCCCAAAATTTCGGCGACGACTTTAAAATCAGGAATTCGTGTCTTTTACAAATGACTCGAAGTTAACTCGCAATCTTTTTTTTAGTTTCGTCTAAAAATCCGTCTGAGAGTCCAATTTAACGTCAATTACTCAGCCATTACGAGACACGAGACGCGAGGATAAAACGCGATTTTCCTGGGAGAACAGACGTTCCCTGATGTTAATGGAACAATGGAAAACGCGAGAAAGCCCTCAGCTTGGTTGGTAGGAAAGAAGGGACGAAGCGGGTTGAGGGGTTGAAGCATGGAGGGGATACCTTCGAGTTGCATAAAAGCACCGATTCGGCGTTGCCACCACCCGTGGAAAACGTGGCTAATTTAATTCAAGCGACACTTGGACTCCTCGAATTGCGGGAGACGAGAGATTAAAGTCCCCGGCGTTCGTCCTCGCAATGAGGAAATTTCGCGTTGCGTCTTCCGCGACTGCGGAGCGCTTGAACCCCATTGGAGCCTCGCTCGTCTGGCTCGCAATTAATATCTCCCATAATCCCCCCCTTCCCCCATGACAACCGAGGCACCGTCAATTGATCCTCAAGATACGACTCACGTCGTGGCTCCTGAATCACTTCGGGCGTTGCGTTTGATCGCACTTTGAGTGAAGGCTGACACACACGACTGAAGCTGAGTCGAATCGAAGCGCAATGATGATGATAATCCAGGTGGCCAGGCCAGATCGAGCCGTCCCAGCCTGGCCAGGCTCTAAATAGCCTGGCCATAGGTCCGGTTTGTTGAACGAGTCCTCGGGCCACTCCAGAACCACTCCAGGACCATCCGGCACCAGGCGCGACGGTCGTCATGTTCCAACCCGGTTGGCCGGCTCTCGCCGGAATCGTTTTGCCATCGCAGATCGTCTCCCGACGCGCGCCAATCGAAATTGAATCTATGGTCAGCGTCGCGTTGGACGTGCGACACACGAAAACCACGGTCGACCTGGTTGCACGCCTTGTTCTATTGACATATGGTTCCGATTCGACCTGGGGACGAAGGTGTCCGATGCACGTATCCCGACGTCGTTCGACGATTGATTGATGAGGGTTCCAACAACGTCGTCCGTAGTCGAAGTCGTCCTGGGCGGAACCCCTATTGGATCCTGAAGACAAATTCCTAGTAGGGCCAAAAATAGGAGTGCTGTAGAATGAGAAATTTAGCCCGGAAACCCATATCCCAATGAGTGGTTGAAATCGTAGTTTTGCATTGTGTAGCTGAGTCTATTTTCCAAGCCCCAAAAGGATTGATCGGTGGGGTCACCTTTTATCCAATTGAAAGCTAGGCCCATTCCTAATTTCCAGGACCACTGAACCCACCTTCTAGAACAGTCCTTGGATAGATCCGTCAATGAACAAGGAATTCCCTCCACCCAATCCTAATTTCCCAGCAACCACGAGATCTCAGGCTCATTGTTCATCGCCGATTAATATTACCGGTGCGGCCGCGACCGCTAAAACCCGAGCCATGTCCGTTTTAACGATTCCACGCCCACCCGGACCGTCGAACAAGAATGCGAGAATTCCGTGGCTGGCGGTGATTCCGGGGTTGTTTCGACGAAACTACCAAACGGGGGTTGGGATGAAGAGAAGGGGATGGAAGAGGGTAGCAGAAGGACGAAGGGGAGCCGGATGTCCCTGCCAATGATCGGTATAGCCGACAAACTAGCGGTGCGCTTGGGTGGAGGAGGGTCCGCAAGCCGGAGGAACACCCGGAGGTAAACCAAAGGCAGCGAGACACGAGGCCAGACAAAGAGTGGAATCCGCACGTTGTGCACAACAAGGAGAATGGCGGGGGTAGGAAGGAGGGGGAGGGGGGCGAAGGGGGCTAAAACCAGTGTCTACGGGAGTCTTCGCAGCATCCGCAACAGCCTCAAATCCGGTGGTTCAATGGTCGCGCTGTGTGTACGTATTGATCCAGCCGAGCGGTTGGGACCAGCAGCAGCTCTGCTGCAAAATCTGCAGCAGCAGCAGCAGCAGCCGCACGCGAAACACACCCGGGATTGAGAGTGGACCGATGTTTTCCGCGAGCTTTATCAGAATTCGAGCCCCCGGCCCTAAACCCCCGAAACCCCCGTCCGGAAGCCCCAACCCTAACCATCCCTAACATCCAGCTCCTTTCCAGGGCTTTCCATCCGGCTTCTGGCCAGCATGGAAGGCCCTTTGCTTCCCGCACGTCCGGCCAATCCCATCTTTCGCCGCGGTGGACGTTACCCACTGATACTTCCAACAAAGCCCAAAGCTTTCATCCCCGCGTTTCGTACCCTACCCCCAAGTCCACCTGACTCTTCTTGGGACGCTAATAAATTCCGCTGAACTTCAATTCAATACCCTAACCTCCCTATATCTTCTACCCCTACTACTACCCCGATCTGGGGATTTTGGGACACTAGTGGAAAAAGCTGTCGCAGAGCAGACGACGACGAGGATGAGGCTGTCACGCGAAAACGGATTGCGAATCCCTTTTGAATGTTTACTCGTCGAGTCGTTGTCCTCCCCCTTCTTTCCTACTTTCTACGCAGTGGTGCAGCCTCTGTCGCTCTCATTCCTCAGCTCTTGGCCGCGCGTACGTGATTTATTCGCGGCCAGCGGACTTAGACCGCGCGGAGGGATACAAAGTTTTCCGCGAATATAACGGATTCCCTTATTCCGAGGGTGGTAGGAGGGAGAAAGGGGGGAGGGATCCGGGTTTCGTACACTTTGGCGATGACACGCGGAAAATTTAGTGCCGAGATTTTCGTCTCTCGTGCTCTAATATGCGACTCAACTCGTGGGACGACACGAAGAGGGAAGTTTTGTTGGTTTTCATCTTTTAAAATATATATTTTTTTATGTGGAAAATAATTTTGCCAAAATGTGGAACTCGTAAAAGTAAATAATTCGTCTCGACGCTGTCTTTATATTTAGCTATGTAATTTTTTTTCAATTTAAAAACGAGATGGTTTTCGTTTAATAATTTATTTTTAATTAAAAAAATTCAAACTCAGAGCAAATATAGGAATGTCAACGTTTAGGTGAATAAAAATGTTTTCTCGCAGCGAACTTTCAGTAGTCACAGCTTGAGTCACCTTTGCCGAGTATTTTCCACGGCGCGACGTTTCTGTCGGTCGCAGAAGCCGCGAGACGCAAAGTTTTGCCGCGAGTTGAATGATTTTCCAGGCCGATTCAGTGCGAGTCGCGCGGTGAATGGCGCAAATGCGCTTTGCTCTCGTGCGACATCTGGGAGACAATAAACGACGCGGGTTATGATCCCGGGCCGAAAGCGTCGGCGCCCGTGCTGCCATTTCATACGTAGGCTTTTTACGACGATCGTTCCTATTTACGGTGCAGGATTCCACGCCCCTACCCTCCCCCACTCCCTTCAGCACCGTCTCTGAATCAGCGGGGGAGAGCTTTTAGTCTCCTGCACCGAACGTGGCTAGACTCGATTATAAATCCCACCCGGCGCATTTTTCACGCATTCCAAGTGGAGGGAAAAATAAATAATGTATCACTGTCGTAAACAGGGAAAAAGTCGAGTCTCGGTTATATTAAAAAAATTATATATATAGAAGAAAATGCCAGACGTCCCGGGGAAAATTAAAAATAATATTTTTCATCTCGCGCATCAGCGACGAAAAGTTTGTCGCGAATGAAGCGTGGAAGGAGGGGGTGGAAAAAAAATGTTATAATGACGAAAACTTGGCTCGGATATGACTGGTTATATTACCGGGTAACATTATTGCCCAAGTTTCAACGCAAATCGTCGGCCGATATGATCGAGCGTCGCCACTAACTAGTTCCAACCCCCTCACCCCCCCCCCCCCCCCCTCACCCTCTCTCACTCCGGACCAATAGAGGATATTTTAATTAACGACCAAAGTTTCGGTTGTACCGAAGAAAAGAAGTTTTCCGTCTACTTTGGGGCGCGATATTTATCGTGTCTGCTCGGCGTGACAATAAATTTAATAAATATACCGATAACTCAGCGACATCGATTTAATACCAAACTTAAAAAAATCTTTTCTTTTTATTTCTTAAATTCGTCGGAAAATAAAAAAAAATACAAAAATCATGCGTCTCAATTTTTTTTGAAACATTATCATTTTTTTTGTCATTACATTTTCAGCTCGTTATCAAATTTGTAGCTGATAGAAATCTCGCGATGGCTCCGGCAATAATACCGATAATGAATGCTGATAAATCGATAATTTCGGATACGTGGGTGATATCGGTTTTTAGGCGCATTACTCACGACTAATTAAGCGATGTTACGGCAGCCGCACTTTGTTATTATCATCATCGCAGTCCCGGAATGAGCGCGTTATTCAATCCTTTATCGGTTTGCGTTGCGATCGAGCGAACACCTCTCGGCGACCAAGCTGCATGTACAGCACGACGCACGTTCGCCGGTGTACACACGGCTCTATCCACTGGCAATCATCTGGCGCAGGATCAATTCCTCGACTGACGCTTACCACCCGCTCCCACAATGCTTCTTGATTGCCTAAGCAAACATCTGCTCTGGCTGCGTTACATCGACCAACCCCCTCCCCCTCTCCCCCCTCCCCCCCACACACACACATACAAGGAAGACGAGAACTAAGAGCAGCTGTAGCAGATTTGTTGCCACTCAGCGAAAATAGCTCATTGAATAGGCTGCCAAAATGACCGAGAAAAATATTGCACAGGATTAAAAATAATTTTAGCAAAATTACAAAATAATCAGACTGAAAAAAATAATAAAAAATATTTTGCACATTTTATTTTCCTATTGGTATTTTTTTCGTGCTCGACGAACATCGTGTCAAAAATCACAAATGGACGACACATGTTATCCGAAAAGCGAAAATAGCTCATTGAATAGGCTGCCAAAATGACCGAGAAAAATATTGCACAGAATTAAAAATAATTTTAGCATAATTACAAAATAATCAGACTGAAAAAAAATAATAAAAAATATTTTGTACATTTTATTTTCCTATTGGGAGTATTTTTTTCGTGCTCGACGAACATCGTGTCAAAAATCACAAATGGACGACACATGTTATCCGTCTAAATTTACACGACCATATTTCCGTTAGTCATGGAATGTTCGTGACGAATTTTCACAGCAGTGCATTAACTTTATTACAAGGTGATGATCCAGCTCGTCGATCGACAATGACAGATGAAACGCCACTGGCCAAATTGGCCGAGCGCGGAATATGTACACGCGGCCGGCCGCGTGTACACATTCCTCATGTTATTCTAGTCCCCACCTATAGCTCGTGCTATTTTATCATGTCCGCCTTTTCGCTGCCGGGGCAGCGAAACATCGTTAATATCGTTGCGGCCAGCCGTTAATGAGGTTGTCGATTAAATTTCAAAGAGACACCCGCACCCGCATCCCCACCTCTTCAACAACCCCTCCAACGACCCCGAAAAGCTCCACATTCGCTTACGAATTGGGGTCATCTAAATTTTCGCATATCTCTTAAAAAATATGAATTTTTTTCAACCCCCAAAAATGTTACCACCCCAACTGCGCCTATATCTTTATTCGTCCCGTCGATTGGTCTAAGTGGTCGCGGAAACCTCGAGATTTCGAGTCAGCCGCGCGTCGCCGATGAATAGGGATGAGAATGCAAATTGGAATATCGAGAGGGGGTTGGGGATGGGGGGGGGGGGGGTGGTGGGGGACCGGTGGAGAGTGATCGCCGGGACGGACACGCCGGGCGTATTACGCCCACCGGTCTTGGCCGCTTTGATCGGTTCCCGGTGCGTCCGATCGGCCGATCCCCACGAACGTCTATTGGTCCGTGGCGTTCGCGCCGTTACCACTTACCCCAACGTTGACAGACGCCGCTGCGCGCCCGATCCGGCTGCGTCGTTGCTACTGCCGCTATCATAGCCAAATCCACACGAGGCCCCCCCCCCCCCCCCCCGAGCTTCTCCCGTCGCTCTCGCCGCAGCGGACGAGCCAGTGGAATTACAATCCCGGCAACGCGGCGACCCTCGGCGGAGTCCAATTTCGGCCGCGCGTATCGCGCGCGGCTCACTCGCTCTGCTGCACCGTCGATGCGACGCTGAATTATTCACACTTGCATTACCGGTAAATTAGCATTAACGACTGACGTTAACGTTAACGTTACCGGTCGTCCCATTAGTTGGCCTAGTTGCATTTAGTCCCTTTCCTCATTTGTCCCTTGAGTAATTTGATAATAAAAAGACGAATTAAAATAAATTCAGTTTGGTATTTTTACATTTTTTTAACGTAATAAAATGTATTAGTGGATTTTCCTAATTTGTCCTTTGAAAAATTTGACGAGAAAAAAATATTTGATGTATATTCAGGTTGGTGTGTTTCGACTTTTTTTTTTTTTTTGTTAAGAGATGTTTGAGTGCGAGCAAAATTTGCGCATGCGCAAATATTACTGGCATCCTCGAACGCGGAAAAGAGGGAGACAGGGGTGGGAACCACCCCCGTCAGCCGGGACGAACTCCGCACTCGGAATCTTAATAAACCGTTTCGTATGCACGAGCGGCGAATACATTTTTCATGACACGCCGAGCGATGCGCTTGTATTACGGGATTTTGTGAAACGCGATCGACGCGAGCGGAGGAGAATCGATCGATTATGTTTATGGGCCATTCTCAATCAATTCAGTAACCTTTTTTTACTCTTTTACGCATTTCTTATAATTAATTCGTCGATTTTTAATCTACTTAAAAACGAAAAAGAATAATAATAAAATTCCGTGTATTGTCAGTTGCCATTTATATAAACTAAAAATATTTTTCAATCCTCAGAATCAAATTAACCTTTTCTCACCTGAAATGACACCGAAAGTCCAACGTATAAAAATACACAAACAAATAAAAAGCTCAACACGCCAATTCAGATCGGTCACTCGGTGACTCATCGATCCGACGACCATTCACAGGCGAAAATAATCGACGAATCAGGTCACCTGATTAAATTCTTCGTTCACCGAACGTGGAACAAAAATATCGAAAAAATTTAATCGCGATTCTCGACGTCGCTTTTTTATTGCCATCGAAATCTGCTGAGTGGGAAGGAGAAAAAGGGTTCGGGGAAAAATGAGGGGTTCGAGAATTGGGTTGGAGATGAGCAGCAGGAAACAGGGAGAAAAGTGGGAGAGGGACAGAGATAAAGAGATAGAGAGAGACGGCGAGATTGATTAGGAGCAGACGAGAAACGAGTTCGCCTCTTTTCTCTTGGCCTCTGATCCTCTGGCCGGTTGCCCGTTCAACACAGTGGACGCCGCAGTTCGCCACCGCAAGTACAAACTTTGCCATCGGCGCGGTCGTGACTCTCACGATTTTCCAAGTGACTCCACGGGGGAGCGTCGAGGGGGTCGAAGGGGGGTCGAAGGGGGTGGAGAACCAGATAGCTCCGACGTCCATGATTAATTATCGCGCAGCGTCGCTGACCTACCGCACACACGCGACGTCCGAATGCCCAGAATACTGCACCGCCGATTCCACCCTCTGCGCATTTCCCGGGGCGAAAACCACCCTCGGTTTACACCGACTGACCGGGTGAACTGGTTTCGTATTTCGCGGGGAGAACAATAATTATCGTGGCTTCTGGTTGCTCACTAATTAGTAGGGCTTGAGATTAATCAAATTTACAAATTAATTTAAAAAAATAGAAATTAATTATTTCAACCCCTGTAATTCAGGAAAAAAAGCTTAGAACCCAAATCGATTGTCCGGAGAACCGAGAAAACCCGAAAGCGATCGAGCGTGTCGACGCTAATGATCGCTCGTTCGCCCCGAAAATCGCAGCGATAAATTCCCTGAAAATCCGAGTGTTTTTCTGCCGGTCCGTCAGTGACCGTGCGGATATTTCGCGCCCTTCCGGCTGCTCTCGCGTCGTCGGGAAGAGATCGCGTTTTATCCTGAGAGTTCTTTCGGCTTCCACGCGACGGGGCAAAGTGTCTCGACTCGCGGGGGTCGATTTATCGTATCGCTTTATCGTTCGGTCAGCTTCGGGATCCCTGCAAAGAAGTGCGCGAGACTCAACGTTTCCCACCCTTCGTCCCTCTGTCTGTGCATCTCCGGGAAGCCTCGAGTCCGGAGTCGTATTTTCCAGGGGTAAAACGAGAAGAAAAAACCTGAGTAGATAGAGCCCTAAGTGTAAGTCCGGTGTAGCCGGAGTCTTTCGCACTTTCACGGAGAGCAGGAAGGGTAGATCGCCAGTAGTGATAGCCTCAGTGTGATCAGACACGTCGAGAAGCGGCCTTTACCCACTCCAGTGACATCGTCGTAGTCTCGTTGCAAGGGAATCGAGTCAGTTTTGGTCAGCCAAATCTCAAACGAGTCGGTCTAAGCCACTGGAAAGATTTCTCAAGTAGTGATAGTCAGGGAATGATCAGACATGTGCAGGAGCAGACTTTACTCCCTCCTAAACTGTTCATTTTACCCACTGAAGAGTCGAGCCACTTTTGGTCAGCCAAATCTCGGAAAAGTCGGTAGAGAAGAGCCACAAAATATCTCAGAGTCGTTTGCTCGCGTCTGCAACCAACAATCTTCGCGTTTGACAGCTCCAATATCCGCAAAGCCACTGCCTGGCGGATCTCTACCGTGGTGAGAAAAATAAAAATGTGTTTCGGTATAGATATATCGTTTCAGTGGTAACGGAACGACTGCGATCAGACGTGTGTCGAACAGCGGTGGTTGTTCGTTCAGGCGTCGGTTCGCACGAGCCGCGAGGGAGCCACCGGCGATGCCAGTGAAACGAGGCCACGTACGGTCAGCCAAATATCTTCGAGGCAGAGAACATTTTCGTCGGTGTCGACAGCCGACGTTTTCGGTATCTCGCCGACCCCCGGCGGACAACGAGAGAGCCGAGCAAGGCTTCTCGACAGCCGATATCGCGATAGGATCAACGGCCGAATATACACAGCCGCAGCTACTGTGAAAATGTCAGATTGGCGCTGCGGGGGTCACAGGTCACGCGACTGACCAGGTTGGTCAGCAAAAAAAACTACCCTTAGCAAAAAGCACAGAATTAACTTTGAATAAAAAAAGGAAAGCACAAATAATTCGCTGTCAGTCAGAATATTTTTACACCCCGGCTGACCAAAATAAAAACACACCACTTTTCGAGCTCAAAGCACGTGACACCGGATTTCCATAATTCTTCACTGTTTTTGCGAATGATGCATATTTTTTCCCCGAAATGTCGATAGCCAACGTCGAAGCTGTGTACGGAAAACATTTTTTTTTGTTCATTGATTTTGTCGTTGTTCGTAATTCCCGTTGGTCGTCCTCAGGCCAATCAATCGACTATTCGATATGGGAGGGGTCGGAGGGTTGGGGAGTCCCCCCTCACTCCCCCCCCCCCCCCCTTCGGTTCGTCTGTCTTCGCTCGCAATGTACCCCACTTTCATTTGTACCTTCATTTGGTGCCATTCATCGATGCTCGCAGCGCTCGGACAGAGCCTTTCGACAAAGCTCGCGCTCGGAGGTTGCGTCGCGCGCGTGGATTTACAGAGGGACCCGGAGACCCCGGTAGCGAGCGCGCGACGCGAAATGATCCACCCTCGGGCTGTGGTGCCAGGTGCCGTTGGAGCTCTCTTCAATTGCAGTTGACACTGGTGGGCTGCCGACCCCTTAACGAGAATTCCCCGCTCCGCGGCGGCTACCAAACAGCGAAACTGGAGACCAAATTAGCGACCGGTCCCTCACGGCGTCGACGTTGGCCCGCCGGCCTCGTCCGGCCCGGACCAAACCCACCGCCACGGATTCCGACCAGAATCCCCGGATCTCCGCACCAGTGAATCGCACTTTCGAATCGACCGGAGTTGTGAGGTCGAAAATAAAAAAAAGAAAAAAAAAAAGGAAAAAATGTACCGCGAAATCGAGAAACGTCAAACGGAGGACGAGTAAAGGGATTAAAAAATAAAAATAAAGAATATCTGCCCCAGCTGCAGAAATACAGTTTTCATTCGGCAAAGTGTTTTCAGTATTTTTCTCATCAAGGAAAAACTACCCCCATTCGGATGGCTCGATCCCCCTTAAGAAAAAACGTCAGCGTGGAAAAAAAAAGGAAAATGTTTTTTATCGTCGCTCCTGTTGCTCCAAAAAAAAAAGAAAAAAAGTCCTTAAACATCCACCGCTTCGACGAGTCGAGCTCGAAACTTCAGAGCGGAATCTCGGTTACCGTCCGTTCATACGTCGAGACCCGTCGGACTCGGCAGCGGCGATAACTTCGGCCGCTCGCGCGGAGGCAGAGCGGAAAACTCGGCGCGCGCGACGAAACTTTGCCGCGGAAAACGCGGCGCTTGGATGTTTACACTATTGCCAGGTCGGTGAAATGCGTCATACGCGACTCGCCGGATGAGTCGGCAGGGGCGAGAGGGGGTGAGTGGGGGTGGGAGGGGGTTGTGGGGGTGGAAGGGGGGTTGTGCACGTACACGCGGGGGATTTGGCCGGGCCGCGAAGGTGCGAGAGGGCGCGATAGTGGCTCTTCACTCGGGGGCTGAAAGCAATTTCCGGGCTTTTCCCGTTGTTTGCCCCTGGCACACATCGCCCCTAACTTGGCCCCTGGTGCCCCGAAAACGAATTTTACCGATTCTGCCATCCGACACTCCGGTCCGCTCTGCAACGGCCGTTACCACTGCCAACGCGGTCGACCAGTAGGTTCGGCCCATCCTGGTCAGCCACCCTCGCATCGCGTTACACGTGTAGCTACTTGTGTAACCATTCGTGCGCCCTTTTCCCATGAAAAAAGCAGCAGCTAATAATAATCGTTTCCGAAGGAAACCGAATCTTCGCTCATTAAATCACCGTTAATTAAGTCGACGTTTTGTCTCCTTTGGATCCGGTAAAAAAAAATTTGCTATCGTTACGAAAATTAAAAAATGTTATATTGACTAGGATCATTTTATCCTCGAGAAATAATTTTCGCAATTAAATCCGGACGTAAATATTTCGCTCATTAACTCGCCGGTAATTACTGGATTGTTTAATTATGAATGAAATTTTTCATTACGAAATTTACACTCATGGATAATGTGACAAAATTGTAGGATTTATGGAAAATAAAAATCTCGAGGTGAAATAAAATATATCACTAATTCCATCGACAGGGATGACCCGATTCGTCATTATAAATAATAGTCTTTTGCCTGTCCGCTCGGCTGGCTCCATCTCAACGAGCCGGGAATAATTATAGAATGTATCTCGAGGCCCCTGGCGCCGGGTCGAGCTCGCTCCGGTCTCGGGGCGGCGCTCTCGGTGCACAAGCTCTACATTATTAATGAAACACTACTTGCAGCCCACCAGACTACCCCCCTCCCCCCCCCCCTCCGCCCCCTCGACCCTCGCGCGAGCTTTTCGCTCCATCTTCGCGCTCGTATTGTTCTCGTCGCGCGCTCGCAACCTCGCGGAGGATGCTCGTCCGGGAGCTGGGTTCGTTCTAATGGCGGACCGGAAGTTCCGACACTTGAAATTTCCGCGCTGGCTTTGACGTTCGTAGGTGATAATGATTATTTATCGTGGATATGCAAATATAAAAAATAAATAAAAAATATAAAAATAACACACATTAAAAATAAATTTCGAGACCCCGATTTGGGCGGTTTTCGGCCCGGCGGCCAGATCTACGATTTCTGACAAACTGTTCGGCCAAAAATTTTTTTTTTTTCAAAATCAACTAAAAAAGGGTTGTAACCAGTGTTTTCAGGGGTAGAATATGCGACTTGAGAACAATGGTATAGGTTAAAAGTCGATATTTTGAAAAAATAAATTTCGTGACCCCGATTTGGGCGGTTTTCGGCCCGGCGGCCAGATCTACGATTTCTGACAAACTGTTCGGCCAAAAAATTTTTTTTTCAAAATCAACTAAAGAAGGGTCGTAACCAGTGTTTTCAGGGGTAGAATATGCGACTTGAGAACAATGGTATAGGTTAAAAGTCGATATTTTGAAAAAATAAATTTCGTGACTCCGATTTGGGCGGATTTGGGCCGGTCCGACGGCCGCCAGCGCGTGTAATTAGCCTAGTCATTTAAAAAAATTTGTGCAACCACCAAATGACACTGATTATCACTATCGACAAAATTATAAGATTCACGTACGTCAATAATAAAACAAATGTTCATGATAACAATTTTTGTAAAAAATAGTCTTTCAATTCTTCGGAAAATCCTCGATAATAAAATCGTCGAACTCGACGGTATTTTCATTCACCAGCGACGCGTGGAAAAATCGTCCTCTCTCGCCATTTGATACTCGGCGATATTTCCCCGGCGCAACGAGGCTGCGGATGTCACGTGTCTCGCCCGCGCAGCGTGAAAAATACCGCCGCGCGTTAGGCGCGCAATGCACCGCGAGAGCCGCCGGCGCTATTCGCTACATGTCAAATTTTTCAACGCACTCGGCGCGGCATCGCCGAGTTATCGCGTTGCCTCGTATACCGTGGCTACGCTCAATATCGCGCAGGAGCCTCGTGCATCTCACTCGGCTCCCGAGAAATAAGTACTCGAATCCCCGGATGGCGGAAAAGTTTTTCAAGATGCGCGTCGTTGCCGCACCTGCCGAGAATTTCAATACCGTAGCACGCGTTCCGGGTAAGAACCTTTCATAAACTGCGTCGGGAGCGCCGTTAACTTGGCTTTATTGTCGCGATGTTCGAACTTTAACTCGAGTCTATAATAAAAAAACTGAATATGAGAAAAAATGCTCTTATTAATTTTTACTGAGCTTTATTATTATTTATGATGCTGAAGTTTGCATCGTTGGAATGCAACGAAAATAAAAATAAAAAATTATTCTAATGGACCCAAAAGAACGTGCTGAGTATAAAATGTTATTATAACGATTAATCCGTCATAATAACTGTTTAAAATCGTGAAAATAATTTTAGAATCGTTAGAATAATTATTTGCATAAATTTTCGTTGCATTCCAACGATGCAAACTTCAACATCATTATTATTTTATTATTTTTTATTCACTGTCTGTTTTCGGTCAATTTTTTTTTTTTTATTATAATTTCCTCCACATAACTTTTCTTTGACAAGTGCCCTTCATCGGCGCTTCGCAGCGAAACGACGGAAATTGCATTACACTCGGGTTGAAATTGTTTACCCGAGTGAGTTTCACGTGTTTTTTCACTCGAGTCGACGCAGCTGTGTTTGAGGAGAAGGGATGGGGGTGGGGGGTGGGGAGGGGGTTGGGGGTGGGGTCAGGTAACTCACGATATCAGAAGTAACCGAGGGTTCTTCAGTCTGAACGATCCTTAACCGTGAAAACCCGACGTTTCCGCGTGGCGCTCGAGTGTCGAAAATTGCTACAACAGTCGACGAGTGCGACTCTCGAATCCGCGCGACGAGTGGTTAACGCGACGTTTGAACCTTCCGCCCCTTCCTACACGACGCTTTATTACTGCTTTGTAGATAAAACTTATTTGTACACGGCAATAAAAAAGCTCCGACCCTCTCCCCTATTTTTTTACCCCCTCCCTTTTTTCACCCCAGGAACGACGACAATTTGTTTCATCAAAGTTGTGCTTCGTAATAAAAAAAAAAAAATAGCAAATAGACTACGCAGTAAATTCGATCGACTATTCGCGCTCCATTTATTGCGACGCTCGTAGGAAACCGTAGGGGACGTTCGCTGGGCTTCGGGCCACGAGCAAGCAAAACGGCCGACCCAAAGTCGTAAGTCGTTCGACGCTCGGACGTTTCTGCGACTTTGCCGAACTTTCTTCGAAACTCGCGGAAAGAAAAAAAGAGAGACGGAAGGAAGAGGAGAAAGAGCGAATTAAAAAAAAAGAGAGGAAGCGGAAAAAGGAAAAGCGAATTGTACAGTATCTGCGCTGGACTAACTTTGGCAGCTGTCGCTATTGCTGCGAAACTGTGAAATGGGAAAGTTGGAGGAGCGCTGGGCTTTAGGATTGAAGACGTCGACGGAGACGCAATTAAGTGGCCGATTATTATAGGCGATTTTCTTCCTGCAGGACTTTTAATATTTAATTTTATTTATTTTTAATCTGCAGAGATTTATCGTACGAACTGAACGCAGCAAAACTTTTTTCTTATTGGAAAATTCATTTCTGGTCCACCACACGAAAAAATAAATTCGACAATTTTTTTTTTATTAAAAAAACAACATTTTACATCGGAAGCGAATACCGCGAAAATTCCCACAAAAATTCGCATTGGGGATGTGGAACAAGTTGGTCCTTTGAAAAAAATCGCGAGCAATGGCGATTAAAGCGAGAGTCGAATGGCGAAAAGCGACGTCGAGGGGGGTGGAAGGGAGACGAATGAGGATTGGGGGAGGGGGGCAAAGAGCCGTAACGAAATTGGTGCGTCGCGTTCAAACGTTCTCAAAGGGAATCGCGTTTGGTAGATTTCGCCCTAACGAACGTCGACTCGCGTTTTCATTGGTCGACTCTACGATTCACGAATCGCGATTCGTCCAACGCTGCTCGAGGCCCGAGCGCAATCTCCGCGAGGAAAATGATCCGAGCTTCGCGCTTGATCGACGCTGTTGACGTTGCAACGGCGAAATTTGAGCCCCGCGGGAAGATATAGAAATAGCTCGGACAAATTTCAGTGCCGCAGCTGAAATTCAGCAAAACGGAGAGTCCGAGATCGAAGCCAACGAGGCGACCGGCGAGCCAGAGCGAACTTGGCACGCGGAGAGCGTCGGCGATTCGCCCGCGACGCGAGTTATACGACTGCCACACGACGGAAAAGAGCGCAAAATCGCGCATGCGAGAAAACTATTCGATAAGGAACTCTCGGCCGCGACTCGTTTTCCTTTTTTTTTACCTATTTTTTCTTTTTCCATATCGTCGAGATATGCGAGGATCGAGGGTTTCGCGTAGTCGCAGAAAAATGTAGAAGCAACGACTAAAACGTGGACTGAATTTTTAACCCTTTTTAAAAAGAATAAAAATAATAATAATAATAGTAATGGTAATAATAATAAATATTATTTTTTATCTCTGGGCATAAAAAATTGGTGCAAATGGCACTGAGAATTTTCAGTGCTCATTGAGCATTTTACGATGCTCGGATGCAAGTTTTATTTTTTTTTACTTGCTTTTCAAGCCACGCGAATAAAAAAGTATTTTACGGACCTTTTAGGTGGCTCGACCCTCTGATCTATCAAATGGGTCAGCGCTGTCCGGAGGAATAAAAAAAAATCCGACCCGGCGAAGAGGCGATCGCCGAGTGGATTTTTTTTATTCACAGCGTTAGCGATATTTCCCTGGCACACGAGCCACGCGCGCGCGACTTCGCCGCGTCTGGAGATCTGGGCCGGCGATGCGCGCGGAAATACGGGAGGCAAAGCGAGAGAGCCGGGAAATAAAATTCTCGACATGTAGATGGGTGTACACACATACACAGATAGTGAGCCGCACGAATGGGAGACGACCCTCTCGGCCCTTATCGAGTCCCGCGAGCCACTCGACGAAGAATATATCGGGGTCCCGCGTGTCGTCCGAGCGGAGAATCTAATTTGGCCGTTGGTCGTACACGCGAAGCGAGTGAGAAGCGATGCGCTCCGCGCACGGATCCACCGTATTACATACTTCCCTTTCCGATGCGTTTATGCACGTGCACACAATCCGAATTTACTCGCTTGTGCACAAACGTATATTCAGAGTGTGCTATATCAGCACGTGTGCTATAACATTCGTTCATAAATAGCTGGGATGGCGAGAGTGGTAAGGTGTGGACACTCCGGGATTTTAGCCATTGCGGAATTTTAGGCAAACCGTGAATTTAGTCCCTCCAAGATTTTTAGTCATTCAGTGATTTTTATCAATCCGACATTTTTAGTCATTTCGTGATTTTGGCCACTCCGTGATTTTAATGACTCCGAGATTTTTTAGCCACTCCGGGGTTTTAGCCACTCCGGGATTTCAGCCACTTCTGGATTTCAGCCATTCTTTGATTTTAGCTGCTCCGTGATTTTAGCTACTCCGTGAAAATAACCATATTACGTGACCCTAGCCACCAGCCAAATTTTCATTCGTCGTCAAATTTATATTCGAAATTTCGCCAAAACACCTCTCAAATTCCAAATCAATCCTAGCTTAGCTAAACGCGAACCAATAACAGTGCGCGAAATTTCGCGCCAATGGACCAATTGACGTTCATTTCTATCGCATCGCGACCATCAATCCATAGCTTCGAACGACTATTACTTAGCGTGAATTACATCTCGTCCTCTCTCTGTACATTCGGAAGAGCCATTAACCCGCAGCACGACGCTGATGCTCCGCTTGGGTTTTGATTGACGCGCGCGAGCGGCGCTAAGATGGATAGTCGACGGAATGGCCGCGGAGAAGCGGCAGAGAAATCGGCGCGCGCTGACTGCAGCTCGAGCGGAGAAACGCCGGGCGTAATTAAGGGGGCCAAGCGACCGACCGAGCGAGTCGAGCTCTACGTTCGGAATCGATCGTGTCTCTCGCGGACCTGAACGGCGAGCGCGCGGTGCCTAATAAGCCAGCTGAAAGCGGTGCGGCCACCGATGGAGTAGGAGCCTTAAAGACCCTGGGCTCGACGCTGCTGACAGAACAATTTCATCGTCAGCCACGGCGAGCACCTGCCAAGACGCTCTCGCGCGCTTCTGGTTGCAATCGATATCCAATTGTCGTGCTTGCAGTCGCCGCTCGACTACCTGACCGACCACTAAGACCAACACCGAGACGATCGAGTATTCCCAACATGCACCTGTGTTCCCTATTTCCGGTTCGATAAATGCAAAATGTGGTTACGTTGAAATAGAAGAAGACACTTTTTTTTTCAATTCTTAGATGTAAGTCGAAGGGTCAAATGTTCCTGTATCAAGAAAAAAAAATACTAACGCGCAATTAACATTTTTTTTTTCTCAACAAACTCCGGAATTTCCGAGTCTCGAATTAAATTGTCCTCATTCCCAACATTCTGCATGCACCTGTGTCCCTATTTCCTGTTGAAATTGAATAAGATTTTTTTTTTTTCCAATCCTTAGATGTAAGTCGAAGGGTCAACTGTTCCTGTATCAGTAGAAAAAAAAATACTAACGCGCAAGTAATTAACATTTTTTTTTCTCAACAAACTCCGGAATTTCCGAGTCTCGAATTAAATTTCCCTCAGGCTGGTGGAGCTCGGCAAGGTCGTCAGGTAATTACGCGAAGGGAGGGGAGGGGGGAGGGGGGGGGAAGCGGCTCGGGGAGGAACTTTAAGCCCTAAGAAGCTCCGGGCAAGTCGAGGGAGTAAATGCCCTGGCGGGTTTTGCGCCGTGACCCAGTGGCTGCGGAGTCTCGTGCGGAAACAGGTGTTCATCCCCCCGACGAGGTCATGGGCTGCATCGGGGGTGGACATCCCCATGTGAGCATTCCGATCATAGATCCAATTTCCATGAAGACGTCTGTATCAATGAGACCACTAAAAATCCTGATGGTTCAGTGGTAACAGGAAAAAGACTGTCCAATTTTGGTCCATGTGACAAGGGTACCAATCACGTTTTTCAGCAGGTCCGAAAACGTCGTCACCCCTCAGTCTCAGCCTCAGCTTCAGCCTCAGCTTCAGCCTCAGCTTCAAATCATCCCCAACAGAGTCGGATCAATGCCCAAGACTCGCGGTGACTGGTTCAAGATTCGACGACTCGCGGGATCTGCGCGTCAGCCAGATTCATCCAAGTTGGCAACTTCCGGTGTGAGGTTTTCCACCCCAACGATCCCTCACTCATCGTCCTACTACCAACCACCACTATCCACTAACCAGTGCTGCTGCTCTCGCTCGCTCTTTCTCCCTTTGCCCATTTCACCCGCACTTCTCGTCCACTCAACGTGATCCACGAGCAGCTCTACGACTCGCTGCCACAATTCCCCTTTGCAGACTTCACGGGAAAGAGAGGAGAGGAAGAGAGAGGAAGAGTGAGCGAGGCTTCTCACACGAATTCCTCGTGACTCCGTTACCACCGAACTCTTTGACTTCTCATGCCAAACCCCTCTGGTCTCTGTGTATATATGTCACTCACCTTCAACGCCAGTTGGTTCCCCCTCCCTCCTCCCTCACCTTCTGCTCCTCCTCCTCCCTGAGCTCCTCGTTCCGGGTTCTCGGTTCCTCTCCAAAAGCCACACACCCGAGGCACAGACCCGAATTTCTATCCTCACAAGCATTCCGCGAATGTTTCCCCAAAGACATCCCCTCTGCGACTTTTCGTCAATTCGTTCGTCTTGTTTGCCGCCTCGACGCTTCGCTCGCAGATGCTGCGGAATTTGTGACGGCTTGTTTTCGCATCTGTGGTCCTTGAATTGTCGTCGGGGATCTTTGTAGTCGCAGTGATTGTTGAACATCCATAAAAACTGTCTTGTGGCAACAGTGCCTTAAGAAGTCGTTGCTGCATCTGCAAAAATAAAAATGTCACATTTTTATTTCACAGCAGAAGCTCTTGACCCTTTTTCTTTACTTTAAAACGATGTTTGGACATTAGGAAAAATTGAACCACCAGCAAAAACAGCTATGCCACTTTTTTATCCTACAGCAGAGGCTCTTGATCCGTTTCGTCTAAAAAAAAAAAATTAGACCTAGGAAAAAGTTGCTGTACCTCTGAAAACAACAGTGCCACATTTTGATCTCAAATCCGAAGCCCTTGATCCCTTTCATAAAAAAAAATGTAGACCTAGGAAAAAATTGCTGTACCTCTTAAAACAACAGTGCCACATTTTGATCTCAAATCCGAAGCCCTTGATCCCTTTCATAAAAAAAAAATGTAGACCTAGGAAAAAATTGCTGTACCTCTTAAAACAACAGTGCCACATTTTGATCTCAAATCCGAAGCCCTTGATCCCTTTTCGCCCGGTCCGTCTTGTCGCGATGACGGCAAACATTGGCCAAACTTCCGCGAGGACTCGATAAGAGTCCTTCGAACTGCTTTTCCCCCGGACGTCTGATCCTTTGCATGCGCATCTGGCACCCGCCGTCCAACGGCTGACATATGTACCGGAAGCTTAAGGGGGCGAACCCGAGTCCCGGTCGCCCATTCAGGGAGTAACGAGGATGAACGGTCCGGGAGTCGCGAAGAAGTTTCGTAATATCGAACTATCGGAAAGTCGATAGGGTCGATAAGGGAAGCCGGAGCGACGGCCCCAAAAGGTATCCCCCAATCCAGCGTCTATCCAGTTGGACTTTAAATGAAATCAGGTTGGTGACCCAGCGCCGGAAATAAGATCCCGTTTTCCTCTTCGCCCTCCCTTACCCCTCCCCCCATCCTTATCCCATCCCGGACTCGCGAGATATACATCCGACGATTCCGAGTGGAGTTCGATGTCGTTACCGACGTCCTCGATCGCCTCCCTTCACCGATCGAACTGGTTGGTTTCGCCTCTGGACCTTCCTCCGGACCTGGATGGAAAAACTCGGTGCATCTAGAGAATCGACAATTGTGTTGAGAGTCTTGTTTTGCTGTGCAATTTTCTTGCCACCAGGGGTGGAATAAAATGGTTTATTTATGAGGCTAACGGAAACGCGAAATGATCATGTGGCTAGACTGCTATAGGGTAATCAGCATTTTTACTGATCGGTATCCAAATCCATTTTTGAACAGTCTTCCAAATGCAGATGGAAATAATTTCATCTGGATTTGGATCAGTGGCACATTTTTCTAGCTGAATAAAAATAAAAATTGATTTAAAAAAGGTCATCTAACTGCCGTTAGAAGTGGGTTAATTTGGCTTAGCATCAAATTGCACATTCTGCTAACCCAAATAAAAATAGCATTCCACGTATCCAAGTGCATCGACTCCTCGTCAAACGTGTGTCCGTCGAACCAGCGAATCGGCGAAAGACAAATTGAACGAGACCTCGTTAAACGCGACCCAGAGGCGTTAATTGCGGATTCGTGGAAAAATTAACAACGCAATATCGCAGCGTAATCGTGCGGCCTCGATTTCCGCCGACCCGACTCGTCCAATTATCGCGGCTTCGATCTGACGTGTCATTAATTGCTTCCCTCCAAAGCTATACGAACGAGGACAAAACGTCACAAGCGAAAAATCACAAAAACCCGATTTACCGGACCATAAATCGGTCCCTAATGGATGTCTCTTCGTCTTCCCAATTTTTCTTCGTTAACTCTCAGAGCATCCGACGTCACGTGACCAAAGTCCATGACTGTTTGTCATCGCGAGTGGACAGTTTGACTGCGCGGCGAGACGGAAGCTGCAAAACCGGCCGGAAAGGTCCGACAGTCACGTGACAATGCCGATCGCGAAAATAATTTACGACCGCGGAACCGACGCCGTTGCCTTGCGGAATTTTGCCTGGGTCAACGGACGGCGCCGGCGTTTCGCCGCTGACTCGTCGGGATCGCTTTGACGTCGCGCGGCAAACTTTTCACCGCGGGTGAAAGTGAACGCGGCCCTCTCGACGGTGAATGCGGTCAGTGTTTGCCGAGGGTCGCGGGTGGTGAAAAAAAAAAAGAAAAAAAAAAAAAAACATACCCTTGGGTTGGAAAGAAAAACTCCCCCTTCTCAAAATTCATGCGTCTGCCCTCAGGGATGAACGCATGAATTTTGAGATTTTCATTGCCTGTTTAACGCAGCTAAGGTGAAATCGATTTTTCTGAGTGAATTAAAAATTCAATACTTTTCTACCGACTTCAATTTGCGGCTGCTTAGTGGGGGAGGGTGAACGCCCCCGGCACATCGGGGAAAATGAACTTTGAGGGAAAATTCTTCTGCAACTCGGCGATTCACAAGGCTCCTTAATTAGTCCGCCGGCTCGTCTTTAGCATTCAAGACGTCTCGGCAGCCTCACAAGTCGCGGTTGAAGGATGTTTCGTCGTCTGGAAGTTGTCGTGGAACTCACTTACCGAGCGTTATATCGAAGTAATTAAATCCAAGAGGCCTTGCGTTTCTTTGTAAATCTTAACTGCGGAGGTTCATGTTAATGAAATCACTCAATTCGCTGAAATGAATATCGACTCACTTGCGATGGTTTCTTTAATTTATCTTTCGTGTTCTTTCAATTGTCTGTGTTTAATATGCATTTTTTTTTTTTTTCTATTAGGGTTTCAATTTATATTATTCGAGCCAATTTTCAACGCGTCAGGCAATATTTTTTCAATCTAAGACGCAAATAGACAAACGACCGACGACGATAAATGCGGTGTCGGTGGTTCACAATGGTCGCGACGAAAAAAAATGACCTCCCGGCGAATAAGTCCGAGACGGCTAATCCCAGCCGCGAATGCTGAGGGTTTTGATGAAAAGAAAGAAGAATTGCGACAGGGCGAAGGATATCCGGGACTCCCTTTCATTTGTCCGGACGATTTGCGGACGCGTCTTCGTTCGTGCGCTCGACGATGGAACCAGGAAGGTTCGCCCGTGTCCTCGACCTTTGGTCGTGGGCGTTCTCGTCCCTCATGGAGGTCAACACTTTCCGTCCCTCCGGTTTTTCTAGGGCTGAATCTTACCCTCCGTTCCGGCAGAATGACCATCCGTAGTTCTAAGGCTTTTTTTTCTCTTCTCTGAGGTCAGAGACCAAAACCATCTCAAGCCCTAAACCCAACAGCATTCATATTTAAACCCTACTTCATCTTTAAATCCTAAACCAGCAGCAAACTTTCGCCTCCAAAAAAACAGTCCTCACCATTATTCTTGAAAATAAAAATTATCATCGACCTGATTCTCTCAGCTCAATCCACGTAAACGTTGGATATTCCACTTTGGAATAATCCGCCAATAATTTCCCGATTCACCCGCAAACAAGAAAAATTCTGTACCCACTGCAAAATTGGTTGAAATAACGATCTCCCTCTTCCCAACGCAAACAGTCCGATATATAAAGTCAAGGGAGGTAAAAGGGGGGGGGGGGGGGGGGGGCTATTCATCCGCTCCGAGCAAAAACTCGAAAGAACCGCGTTGTCTCCAGGGAATCTTTATCTTGAAATACAGCCGCGCCATCGATTTTCCGTTCCGTCTCGGCGCGCGCGAGAGCCATTAATAGTCGGAGCAGCGGAGAAGATATTTCCTCGGGAGAATTTCTCGAGGCGCAACTGGCGTATCTATTCCCGTCCGTTTTACCTGTCGGGATAACCGCTCGTTGCAAGCCAAACGCGGAATTGTTCGAAGCTCGTTAACCACCTTGTAAATACCCTTAAAATTATCGCGCAGCGCTGGAATGGCTGCTGTTTCCGGTCGAAACTGGTGTTGCGTCCATTGGCCGCGGCTAAAACGGTTGGGGGTATCATGAGGATGAGCCCTATGGCCCTATGGTACTATAGGGCTATATAGGGCTACTCGTACAACGCGGAAATTTGTCGAACGGTCCGACTGGTACACAGCTCGGGTACCTCGAACCGTTCGCGGCATTGAACATGACGCGGCCATACGTAATGCACTTGACCGTAGCGGTCGGGCCATCGAATTTGCCGAATTATTCGCCGGGGCCGATCCCCGAGCGTCATGTTCATTCGCGAGATTTAGCAGTTCATGCTGCGGCTAAGGGTGCGCTGTATTATACCCCAACTCGAAAACCCACCCCCTGACTCCACTACCCCCTTGCCACGACCCGCCTACCAGCCGCAAATATACGCTGGGCTGTTATTGCGTCTCTGACATATTTATCTGGGCCTCCAGCACGAGCTAATGCGGCCACTGTATAATAGCCAGCCATTACTAATGCTCGGTAACGTTGCCTGTTTCGCGGCAGAGGACAAACTGCGAACGGAGAAGATTGACCTTAATCCGTTGTCCTGTTGTTTGGTCATTTGGCTGATTTGCGGGTCTTGAAAAAAGAGTGGGTCTTGTGGAAATGGGAATTAAAACAAAATATTTTGAGGTTAAGGTTTGGAAGAATTCGGACGCAAAGGATAAGTCCTAAATTAAATGAGTCTAGGATTTAATCAGGTAGCGTTAAATGAATAATCAAAAACAGGGGACCACTGAGTCAAAGAGACATCCACATATTTTAGTGACATGGAAGATAAGACATAGCCCAGTTTAATCATGCATAACCGGACGGTTCAACGGGCGCCTGATACGACAGTGATATTCCGCCGTGAACATCTGTGTTGGTTCGATTCGCCTTGGAAGCCCCGCGATTCGGCGATTTCACGGGTAAATACGTCGAAGGGTTGGCTGCCTTTGCTGGGAGGGCTGAGAAGGGGGAAACGAAGATGAGTCGAAAGAGACGAGGACAGGAGAAGAGGCGGAGGTGAAGGATGACGTGGGTGCGGAGAGACGAACGTTGGATGTCGTAGCGAGTGTGCGGAAGGCGCTTTCTGCCGCTACACAGGACAGGAGGAGAACTGCAGAGACTCGTGAGCCATGCTCCATTTGGCCTGACTCCTCCGAGCGAGTCATCCAGGCATACGGGAGTCTCACAAAGAGACGACTAACAGTTCCTTGCGCCACGTTCCCCTTCCCCCACGAAACTCTCCGTTTCGTCATTCCGATGGCTGAACCCGGGAACCAAGTTTTTGAAGCCCTTGCACATTGATAGTCATCCCAAAATTAAGTCATACCTGGTGGAGTAAAAATATCTGTCATGGGATAAGTAGTCGAAAATCTGGAATGTGGAGTTCTTGAACCTCTAAATTAATTTGTCACAGGAAAAGTTGACGTAGTGGACAATCCACAATAAGATGAGATCGTGGAGTAAAAATATCCGTCATGGGGTTGATGTAGTCGAAAATCTAAAATGTGGAGTTCTTGAACCTCCTGTAAATTAATTTGTCACAGGAAAAGTTGACGTAGTGGACAATCCACAATAAGACGAGTTCTGCACTTTTGAAAATACTACGGAAACATTTTTCAAAGTAAAAAGGTGTATTTTTCTTGGACAAAGTTGCACTGGGCTTTGGTCACATAAATCACAAGCAACGTTCTCTCAGGTCGCGGGAGGATGACAGTTTGTAATGGAAAAGTTTTCTCATTGCTCGATGGGTTCTGATTGACCAGACGGGACTCCAGTTTTTATTTCTACTTTTTTTTTTGTAGACAAGAACTTTGCAGGGGACTGCGGCATCTTTGTCTGCGAGCGTCGAGAGGTGCGAGAAAAAACGTGACCTTGAACTCACCTTCGCGCTGATCGACGTTTATTTGATTTATCGGCCTGAAGTGGAGGTTGATAAAAAAAAGCTGTCGCGTTTTTTTTTTTTTTTTTTTTTTTTTTTTTTTTTTTTTTTTTTTTTTCGTTCGACAATGGAGTCACGCTGGATTCCGTCGCATAAATCACGAGCTCGTCTTTCTCGGCGAGAACGACGCGCGGGGATTCTCCTTCTTGTATTGGAAAAGTTTTCTCGTTGGCGAACAGCAACGCAAAGTGTCGTTTGTCCTTGGCCGCTCGCGAGGCCTGGAAATAACCCTCGAGAAGTTCGTCGAAATATTTCGTTGGTCCGAGTCTTCTTGGTTGGTCTTTTTGCCTCTGCTGCAACGCGAAACGTCGAGCGGATGTATAACTGACGATCGTTAAAAAGTTGTCGTAAGACTCAAAGGAAAGAAAACGAAGAGTTCGAACTTTTGGGCATTTTTTTCGTGGTTCGCAAAGTTGAATGGCATTGTGCATAAAATTCATTATGTAAAATGCAACTGGTTGGTTTTTGGTGAATGTGGTAAAAAACTTTGCTGACTTTGGCATAGGATTGAAATTCTGTACATTTAACGTAACTTTCAATTTATATTATTTCTAACCGAATTAATTTTAATCCTCTTTGAATTTTTTCCTATAATAATTTGTACCCTAGCAACGGTGATAAATTTTTCTTTTTTTTTCACTCACTTGAAAAATCGCCGAGACTCCATACGACGTCGAGATTCCATAAACCATAGATCCAAGCGCCACGGGGTAATGTTATTTTTCCGCTCTGCGCAAATAAAATTTCCCCGGCGTTCCCAGCGCGAAATAAGGAAAAATACACGCGGAGACAGCCGTAGAGCAAAAAGGAGCAGCAATAGCGGAAGACGCGGAGACACAGCGAATCCAGGCTGCAGACTCCGCGGACATTAGAAATTTGTGACGGCGCCACGTGTGGCCCGTCGGACCGTGGAGAATTTCCACGGGACGAGAAGCACGACGAAGCTCCTCGCGCACAAACCGCGCGGGGGGATACTTTTGTTTTCGTCGGAAGACAGGAAAACAGAGGGGTTGGCTCGGTTTGGTCGCGCGGGTTTTCCGCGGCCGCGACGGCAACGAACTCCGACGTCGCCGAGGCCGAGGGTCGTAAATCTCCGCCGCGACGAAAGACAGCAACTCGACGACGGCAAAAAAAAGCTCCTCGAGCCTAAAAAAAGTAACTCAGCAACTTTTTTTTCGCTCTTCCTCTCGTCACCTCGAGACTATCCGCCATCTTTTTCGCGAGGCATGTGACGCAGCCAAAACGCAGTGATTAAGGAACGAAAAAAAAGAAAAAAAAAAAAGAAACGAGAAAAACACGTCCATCACTCACGAAACTCTGAAGGAAATTCTGAGCTTTCGTGAGGGGTGAGATACCGAGATTCAACCCTACTTCCTCACCGCACAGAATACATGTATCACTGTCTCCATCTTGTTATTCAGGGAAAACAATTTTTTTTCCATAAAATTACTGACAATGGAATATCAGAAAAGAATTTTTTCTGATGATTCAGTATAAAAATAATGGAAGCAAAATTCCAATGGCCCGCGAGGGGGATGAAAGCTCCAACAGAAAAAGCAAACTGTGTCACGCAAAAAAAAAAGTAGCTGTATTATAAATCTTGACGTCATATGAAAAGAGGCAAATAAATGTAGCTGCTGATGGGGGTTGGGGGTGGCACATCGGATTCATCCGAGCTTCGGCGTAAACTATGTGACCCGAATACGCAAGAGGGAAACAGGAAACTTCGCCCCCGCAGCGCCGCTCGCGTCGACGACAATGCCATTGTCGCATGGGTCGCATAATGGGATCCGTTAAGACCTATAATTTGAATGTCATTTGAATTTGAATGTGGTCCGCGCGCGCCTCGCGGTCGTTGTCGCTGTTGTATCCGCACTGCAGTCGGGTTCACCCTCTGACTTTTACTCCCCCCCGAGAGTCACCCGGTGTCACTGTTGCTTCACCTTCGGATAGGCCAAGATTCTCCCGAACGGAAGAGACGGTGAGGGGGTTGAAGGGGTTGGCGAACAAAATCGAAGCTCGAACTTTGCTTCGAGGAGCTTCGAGATATTGTAATTGCCTCCAAGTTTATCGAAACGGAACTTGCCTGCCGCCGAACAATTTTCAATTTAAGTTACACGAGACACGATATCGGCTGCGCAGTCTAAATTGATAAACAAAAGACTCCCTTCAGTCTGATGTGAGAACCAAGATGTCTGATAGTTGATTTCTTGAGGCATAAACGGTTAATTGACATGCAAGTTATTTTGTTAGGAGTTTTAATGACATTTGAAAGTGGAAGTGAAATAAGTTGTTAAAGTAGAAAAATGGATAAAGTGGATGCAGAGCAGAACTATTTCAATTTTGTTGACTACATGGACAGTCAATTAGCATTGGCCACGACAATTTTGCTGATGACGGACATTTTTTTTTTTTTTTTTTTTTTTTTTTTTTTTTTTTTTTTTTTTGGGGTCTGAGAATCAAAAGCTGTGGGTTGAGAGACGAACGCGAAAAGGAGCTGGCTCCACACTTTAATGTTCGCCTCGGCGTAAAACGTAATTTAAAACGTAATTTAAAACGTAATTAAGAGTGGGAATCAATTACGTAAAACGGTAATTGAATCCCACTGCCAGTTGAAAGCTTAAAATTTAAGTACCCACTTTCCGCGACCAGGTAAATAAACCGGCTTAGCACTGTTCCCGCCCGAGCGCGCTCGGCGTAATTCACCAGAAAGCAACCCCCGAGCGCCTGGAGGCTCGGGATCTTGATAAAAGTGCGGTTTAGCGCCCCCTCAACCCTCCCCTCACCCCTCATCCCAACCGAGAAAACAAACTCTCCAGGGATTCCATGAAAATCGACGATTATGGATTTGTCCTCCGGCGTCAGGATGGATGAAGAAGATTGTCCCAGGAAAAAGTGGATTTAATATTTACCACATTAAAAACTAAAAAAAAAAAAATCCCCTCGATCTAAATTCAACACTTCGAATTTTTATAGGTGTGAAGATCGCAGCTTCATCCACAGTTACAAAAATCTTCATACCCACAAAATTGAAATAACCTAAAATGTGAAATAGACAAAAATCTGGAGTTCGATGCAATATTGTAGGATACACGTTTGCACTTCCCAGAACAATTCTGCATTATTTGCGGTAGATTGAAAGCGTCATTTTTAAATTGAAGTGGCGCGCCGCTGGTTTTCCCCGAGCGTTCTCATATTTTTCGCTTTTCCTCCTCTCCGCTCCATTTGATCGATTCGAGCTCTCGTCGAGAGTTGCAACTTCGACCCCTCCGCAGCGAGCGTTGAGCTTTGAACGTTGCCGTCATTGCCTCGGGACGCCTTTGAAAAATCCGTTTCCCCCATTGGGTCTCCCCTCCTCCACCCTCCCCTCCCTCTCGCTTATGACTCGGGCGGACGCGTAAACGTAATCGGGAATAATCGGCTCGTTCGCACAAATGGAAACATTCCGGGGTCCGAGAGAGTCGGTTGGTGATAACGTTGCGCGCGCCGGCGCTTTGCGAAAGCAATTTTCATGCGGTGCTTAGCCAGCGATAATGGGACGATTCCGTTGTGCTCGGAGCGCTCGATAAGGATGCTCGTGATGCCCTCCCCCTCACCTCTCCCTCTTCCTCCTCCCGTACGATTATTGATCCCAGCTGTGAATCACATCTCTGAATAATTTATTTTATTCCGATGGTGCTTTTAACTGCGATTTAACTGGCACTTTCGCCCCCCCGCGAGGATTAATGAGCGGCCCCGAAACGCTCGAACCGTCGGTCGACGCTCGCGCGAAAATCACCCGAGGGACACTGTGCATGAGGAAAAAAAATCAGCATCGACGTTGGGTGAGCGTTTGGCTCGGTGGATGAGGCTCGGGTTTCGCACGCGGCGGACCCGGGTTCGATTCCCGGCCGGGTACGGTGGAATTTTTTTTCTCACCGTTTTTCCGCGAATCCTGGCGGTTCGGATCCCACCGTTAAATAGATCCATGACCAGAATCTCCTGGTGAGGAGGGAACCGGTGGTTTCTGGTTCTGGGAGTGGCTCCCACGCTGGTTTCCCGTCGCGCGGTGGTTCGGATCCCACCGTTAAATAGATCCATGACCAGAATCTCCTGGTGAGGAGGGAACCGGTGGTTTCTGGTTCTGGGAGTGGCTCCTCCTTTCAGGTTCTGAAAGTGGTTGGTGGTTACTCAACCGAGCGCCGTTTGGTCCACCGAACCACCAACAGCTGGCGCCACTCAAAGCGCCTTGGATGTCCACATTACGAGTTTCCTCGCATCGCCACCAGGTGTCCCGGGTGACGCTGCGTTAATCAACATCCGGCGCTGCAATTAATCCCATAACTCGTACACAACCATGACGCGTCCTCCACTCCCCGTGGCTTTTTCTCTCCGCGGATAGGCACGCTAGTGTCCCGGTGAGATGAAGTGATAATCCCCAGCGCGACGTATTTGGACTACGAAACAACGACGACGTGACAGCAGCCTTTGAGGGTCGGCGAATTCTGAGCTGAGGATACCTACCACTCCGGATAGGAGAAAGCAGAGGGGAGGGAGGGGAGAGGGAGGGGAGAGGACGACGAGGCAGACGAGAGGACACGCGACGCGCCAATGAGAGGGAAGAAGAGAGTGCCGTCTGCTTATAGAGGTCTCGTCCGCAATAAGACGTCGCTCCTTGATGGCGCACGGACGAGGGAAGCCGAGAGGAAACTCGTAGACAGACAGCGTTGCCCGAGCTTGTCGCGGGTAGTGGCGCACGGTGTCTCGGGACAAAGGAGCCCGAGGGTTGGATGGGACCAGGAGGTGGCACGGGGGGAGGGGGGATCCGAGGGGCGCGAGGAGAGGTGCGGTGGCTGTCAACGCGTCGCGGGAACCCGGAATCCCCTTCTCGACGGAACGACCAAAAAGACTAAAAGCCGGAGTCGGGATCTCGTCGTCGTCGCTGCGTCTCCTACGGCACACCGCAAGGACCCCATACGCGCTCTCGCCTGGGCTCGTCGCATTAAGCGGCTGAATACCCAATGTAATATTCTCGCACGGCCCGAAGGATTCAGCTGGCGACGGTTACAGTGTCGTCGCACACACTACAAGAGCCTCGCGGTACACGGGCTACGTTCTCCGCGGTCTCCTCTCTCCCGACGACAACGCTGCTCGCAACATTCGCAAGCTGGAACAGTCTTGCAGCAAACTGGAGACGTATGAAACGCGACACGATGGAATATGTAACTGGGTCTTTTCATTTTCGGAAATACAAGTTGGGGATGATAATACCCTGGGAAGGTCTGAAAGGAGTCAGGAATTCGCGAGTGTAATGCAACTGTTTTTTGTACTATACATTTTTTAGCCTTTATATTTTTTTTGTTAGGAATCGTTGAATAAAATAATGGGTTGCGAAGATCCAATGTTGGGTATATTTGTTTCTGGGTATTATTTGGAAGGAGACGAGACGTTTCGAGAATGACCCTCAGGCTGCTCTGCAACTTCGTCGAGGCTCTTGTTTCGTGGTTGGAATTTGTCTTAATTTGATATAAGGTCGTACGTGCGCCGACTTCGCTCGACCGAGCCCGGGCAAGATCCACGTCGAGAGCCAATTAGTACGTAATCAGGCACTAGAAACCGTCGGGTGGACCCGGACCAATCAGCGAGCTCTGAAGCTGGATAGCGTTGCGCCAGCCGAAAGTTGCCACTGGCTGTCTCGATATTCAGATCTTTACTGCATTGAAGGATACTTGGAAAAATGGTTCTAATGAGTGACAACTAATGAGTGAAAAGTATCAACTCTTAAGTTTTTTTTTATAGCTACTTACCTGTACTTTTTTGTAGATTTTTTCTCAGCACAGTTCGCCTCATTCCTCCAACGACCACATTTTTTATCAAACGCAAATCCAATAAACATTCGTTTCCATTTTCCCCAACGCAGACGTCTGTCGGACTGTTCGTCATCGTCTCAGCTGCCGACATTTGTTTTTTCCGCCGCTACGAAAGTTCAAAAATGGTAGAAAAAAAAATGTCGTTCCACCGGTTTGGGTGAGAAAAATACACAGAGAACTTAGCGACCCGCGCGAGCGGTGACCGTAATTTTTTGTTTCGCCAAAAACCGCGCGCAGTCAACGCGCCATAAGTCACAGACGCAGTCGACGACGACGAAAATCGATAACAGACACAACGGGCCGAAGGTGTTTTTGCCGATATTTTGCGCGCGGAAATATTTGCGGAGGCGAAACTTCCCCGGCGCTCTGTACACACAGTCGGACCGACAATTTACCGGTTTTTCCTGACGTGTCCCGCGAATATAGTTCGCGAAACACAAAGTGCGGAAGCATCGAGACTACCCGGTTGCTATCAATCTTTTGGCTGAACGAAAACTTTTCTATCTTTTTCAGACATGCGTTGGCTCGCGTGCGTCTCCATTTTTATGGCCGGCAGCGTTTTGTGCTGCAAGCAGAGCGAGTATCAGTGTGGGAACGGTCGATGCGTCACGCTGAACAAAGTTTGCAACAACGTCGACGACTGCGGCGACGGGAGCGACGAGCAACGACAATGTTCGCGTAAGTAATTTGTCAATTTTACTCCGACGTCAATAAGAGAAACCCTCAATAAAACACTGTTCACTGTTTTGCATCCCTTCGATGAGGTTCACTGCTATGTTAACTACCCTAAAATCGATTTATGGAAAATGCAGTTAAACTTGAGAAAAAATCAGCAATGAAATTCACGCCGCACTAAAATACATATAGCTTTTTTTTTAATCAGTCAAAATGAGATTTTTTTGTAGTCAGTTGTTTATTAAAGTTATGGCAATTTTTTTTAATTGGATCTTCGAGACCCTCTATTTTTGTCCAATTTTATTTTGATAGTAAAAATGGTAAAAACGCTTCTAAAAAAGTTGAAACAAGTTCCTAGGAAAAAAAAACAGAGTCAATACACCCAATCAATTTTATTCGTTGCAAAAACGCGTAAAAAATTATTAATAAATCCCACGTGTGTTCCGAGCTCATCAAGACCACTTGAATCCATGGCTATAGTCGAGCATGTTCGACGGACTTCAATTTTGATCATCGGTTTTTCGTTACGCGGCTTTTGTCCGCGGAAATCAAGGTTTCTCGTTATCGCGCGACTGTCGCACAGCCATTTCCACCCACCGCTGTATAGCCGCGGTATATTTTATCCGTTCGCCGGTAAATAATTCGTCACCGGCGCGTTTGAACCTCAGCGAGCCGTCCGCTCGGCTTCCCAATTCGCCCCGGCCGCACCCGACAGGAATTCGCGCAATTTCACCGCCGCATAGTCGCGCAACGCAATCGAGTTATCGGTTTGCCAATCGCACCGACCGAGGAACCGGCGCTCGTGACCCCCATCGATAAGCGATAAAGAATCAGCGTCGAATTATTATTGACATGCAAATCAGTCCCTTCCCCTCCTCCTCCCCTCTACAAAAAAAGTAGTATCAATAACATTGATGTACCCACCTAAATAAAAAATAAAAGTGTCGAGAAAAAAAATTCATTATCGACGAGACCACCACTTAAAAAAATTCGCATAAAAAACCACAAAAAAACCAGTTTATTTTTTTGTACCATAAAAAAAATTCGCCCATTCCAAAAACCCGTGGATCTCGTTTTCCCGACGACCCCACAAAATTCTCTGTGTGTTTCCCAACTCTCGAAACCCATCAGCCGCGGGTCTTAAGCCGGCTTAATCTCCTTCGCCGAGGGTCTCGGCGCGCGCGCGGCGCCCTCTTGCGCCATTTCCCACGTCGTCTTGCCGCGTGGGCGACCCCGCGTCGACGGCGCCAGCAGAGGGTGATACGTGCTACGTTACGTTACGGCTATACGTAACGTACGGTATTCGTACCTTACGGCCTCTACGGCTTACGTGGAAGCTCAAGCGGCCCCGCATGATTCGAGAACTCGGGAGGCAGGAGTTGGAGGAGGCCGTACGTGGTGCTTGCTCGGTAGGTGTAATTAACCTAAGTTACGAGCTGCGTTTAAATAGAATGTGCTGCGAGCATTCGCAGCGTGCGTGACTCCTCACCTCCACCCTTACCTCACCTCACCTCGCTTCACCACACTTCGTCTCACCTTATCTCGCTCTCTCCCCTAGCGATTCGTATACCTTATAGTAAACCTTGTAGTAAAGCTTCTGTCACTGAGCTGGGCGCTGTGTGCATTCATGTTCCTCACCTCACCTCACTTCACCTCAACTCACCTTACGTCACCTCAGCTCATCTCACTCCCTCCACTAGCGATTCGTATACCTTATACCAAACCTTGTGTCATTGGCCTGGGCGATGTGTACGTATGTACCCACACTCCAACACTTCCTAACCTCACCTCAATTCACCTCAACTCACCTTACGTCACCTCAGCTCATCTCACTCTCTCTCCTAGCTATTCCTACACCTTATACCAAATCTTCTATCATTTGCCCGCGCGATGTGTAAGTGTTTACTCACACTTCAACACTGCCTCACCTCACCTCACTTCACCTCAACTCACCTTACGTCACCTCAGCTCATCTCACTCCCTCTCCTTCGCAATTCGTACACCTTATACCAAGCCTTCTATTATTGGCTCGCGCAATGTGTACATGTTTACTCACACTCCAATACTTCCTCACCTTTCCTCACCTCACCTTCCCTCACCTTATCTCACTCTCTCCCCCAGCGATTCGTACAGCTTACATCAAACCCTCAGTCATTGGGCCGCCAGCTGTGTTAGCTGTGTACGTACACGTTCCGACACTTCCGGTTACGTCTTCACGACGGTTTTAGTGTATCGCAGAGGGAAGCAGGAGTCGAGCTATGCGACTACGTTCTTGATTAAGCTCGACTGCGCTATATTGTGTAACGACTACGTAAGCCACGTATACTAACACACAACGTAGGGGGCGCGCGAGATCTCCGAGCGCAGATCTGCGGTACGCAACCCGAGAAGTGTTTCCGAGACAAGGCAGCCGCCTCGATTACGCCACTCCCGTGCGGCAACGCGTCCGAGCGTCGCTTTCGGCTGGCGCGCATCGCGCGCGAGACGCATCTAATACCTGTGAAATTACGTTGCCTTCCGGGCGCGCGAGCGAGCGAGCAGGAGTTACACGACGCGAGACGCGCGCCTTGATACTCATCCGGCAATAACTCAGGCGCGCACTCCGCTGCACTCTGATTTTAGATAAACATTGACGCGGGTATGTGGTACTGCCAGAAGGGGAGGGGGAGGGGAAGGGGGAGGGAGATCGTGCAACGTCTGGAATTTCGTTGCTGGGTATTTAATCGCTGTTCAGAGGGGAAATCGAGCTTTCAAGATGATTTTTTTTGCTGCGTCGTTTGTATTTATTTATTTATTTATTCATTTATTTATTCATTTATTTATTCATTTATTCATTTATTTATTTATTCACTGAAAAAAATGTATAGTTGTGATTACCAATCGTTGGTCAGAGCTACCAATATTTTAGCAACTGCAACCAATATTTTGGTCGATCGAACCAATGATTGATAATGGCAACTACTTATTTTTCTCAGTGTTTAATTATTTATCTATTTATTTATTCACTTCTTTATTTAATTATTTATTTATTTTTTATTTATTTTTTCCATTTCTTCATACATTTATTTATTTGTCGCACCAAAATTCTGATGTTCCAATCTGTCGCATCGGAAAATCGTGAAACAAGAGATCAGCCACCCTTAAAATTGGACCGCCCGTGATATATGATTCGACACGAATAACAAACCCGGAGGCAGATTGGTCAACGTAAAAACGCGCGACGATTCGAGAGACAATCGCCCGGGCGGCTGTAAGCCCGGAGTGCCGACCGTATTCTCCGATGGCAGCGCAAATAGTCGCGAGGAAAAAACGAGGACGCAGCCCCGGGGAAAAAAAAACGTCGCGTCGTTGTCTGCAGAGGCTGCTGTGCGACTCGGCCAGGCGAGAGACGCACACATAGCGCAAGTCTCAAAGCTTCGCACGTCTCGGGGGGAGAAAAAAAAATTGTGTATGTATATTCCCGTCACGTATACCGAGATATAAAGTCGGGGGAGGAGAGGGAGGGGGGGGGGGGGGGGGTGCTCCCCCTCCCAGAGTATCCGACACGAGTGCACAAACGAGGCAAGAGCGGGAAAACTCGCGAGCCGCTTTCCTCCCGGCTGCATCTGCCGCCCCCCGCGCCAACTGCGGTAATCGGGAAGTTACTTACGAATTTCACGTCCCGGACGCTCTGCCAGAAACGGTGCTTGTGCATCCGCGCGGCCGGGCGCGCCGAGCATCCGCATACATTAACCATTCGCCTGATTCGCGATGCGAAACTCGCGCAAACACCGAAGACTGCATTTGGTTTTTTTTTATTTTTTTTTTTTATTTTTCTTGTAGCGTTGTTCGGAGTAAGTAAATTCTAAGGTAGAACTTTTGTGCTTCAGAGTTGCTGGGCAAAATGCTCGAAACACTTTAGAGTCGAGCGATAATATTTATGTTGATTTTTAATTCAGTAGAAATTGTAGAAATAAAAGTTATTGATAGGAAGATCGAATTATTATAATTTTTTTAATGATAAAAAAATAAATAAATCAACTTTGCAATGCAAGTGAAATGATTGCGGTATCAAAAGCCGAGTCACGAAAATGCAATGGAAATAATAGTCGACGGAACGGGTATTCATAAAGGTCGAAAAGTTACGACGCGGCTTCGATTGTAATTTCCAGTTGTCGCGCGACAAAAGTCGTCGTTACGCGCTTTGCCCGTCGCGATATCGTCGAGATATTCACGACTCTCGCGTGGACAGCGAAATTGCGGCGCTTCGGTATCGCCGAGCGTTTTCTGCTTCGAGAGAGTGAGAGAGAGTGAGTGGAAACGACAGAGTGCAACGTGCAGCGAAGTAGATACGGCTGTACGTGGGCGGCCGTATTGCCGGGTCGGAGCTGGGACGCCCGGGCGGAACGAATAAAGTGCATGTCTCGGCAAATGAGATCGTCGAGCGTTGTGCGCGAGTGGAAACAACGCGCGGGGGGTTGCGAGCGGGTGGTGTACGTGCAGTTTGCTGCTGCTGCTGCTGCTGCCTCGGCCCGCGAGCTCGGCTGCTGCTAAGCGAGGAAGACGGAGAACGTGCCGCTCGGTCTCCGTCTCTCTTCAATGGCGAAAAAGTGGGTCCCTTAAAGGGCAGATTTATTTCAATGTTAAAGCTACGAATCCTCTCAAACAACGCTCATTGGTTCATTATACTCAAAATTGGCAATAATTAGTTCGATCGATTAATACATATTTATGGTATACGAGTAAAATTGGAAGACCAGGAAATAATAATTTTGCAAAAAATTGAAAATAATTTCTGGAGTGAAAATTAAATCTTCTATTAAAAAGTTCGTGAGCAACCATTGTTGTCGATTTATTCAGCATCTGATTGGTCGTTGGGAAACCGGCAGCGGTTTGATGTTTAATATCGCGAAATTTGGCAGTTTGATGGAAAAAAAAATCGTTTTTCGGGTTTTTCTCCTCGAATTTTCGATTTTTCGGGCAAACACCTGTTGTTTTTGGAATCAGCGCGAAATTTCCCATCGGATAGGGTTTTTAAACTTGGCGAAATCGAAAATTTTTTTTTCGTCATTTTTCGTGAAAAACGGCAAGGGGTACCCCTTCTAAAAATTTGCGATTTTTGAGGGTCAACTTAAAAAATCTGCAAAAAATCGAAAAATCGAGATATCGCGTTCCGTCTGGCGGCATTCTCTTCGTTGAAGAGTCTTCTTTCGAATGCAAAAAGAAAATCCCGATTATATTGATCCAAAGAAAAATTACACCGATTTTAATAAAGTGCCAAAATTGGGAAAAAGTGAAAAATCGTTTTTCGGATTTTTCTCAGCAAATTTTTTATTTTTCGGCCAAAAACCGGTCATATTTGGAATCAGCGGAAAATTTCCCATCGGATAGGGTTTTTAAACTTCGTTAAATCGAAAATTTTTTTTTTTCGCCAAAAAAACGGCAAGGGGTACCCCTTCTAAAAATTTGCGATTTTTAAGGGTCAACTTAAAAAATCTGCAAAAAATCGAAAAATCGAGATATCGCGTTCCGTCTGGCGGCATTCTCTTCGTTGAAGAGTCTTCTTTCGAATGCAAAAAGAAAATCCCGATTATATTGATCCAAAGAAAAATTACACCGATTTTAATAAAGTGCCAAAATTGGGAAAAAGTGAAAAATCGTTTTTCGGATTTTTCTCCTCAAATTTTTTATTTTTCGGGCAAAAACCGGTCATATTTGGAATCCGCGGAAAATTTCCCATCGAATAGGGTTTTAAAACTTCGTTAAATCGAAAAATTTTTTTCGCCGAAATTCGCAAGGTTCTTCCCTACGCTGGCTAACCTCCGACCGGAACATATATTTTTTTGTTTTCGTTTACGAGTTTTTCTTACCTTCTGATTGTCTCGTTCTCGCACTGACGACGCAGGGACGACAAAAAATGGAGAAACGCAAATAGCGAGAGGCAGATAAAGAGCAAGGATCGAGGGATGAGTGGGGCGAGTTTTTGGGGGGAGGGGGTGAGAGGAAGAATATCAACTGGGTCTCCGGATTCGAGGCGGGATATGGCGCCCCAATTCTCGCCCATTATTTTACCCCGCGCGCGCGCCGGCATCCGCGTTATCGAGCCAACCTGACCTACCCCTCGCGGTGTGCATGCAATTTTCCTTTCAACGCCCGGTGACTACGGCGCGAGGAGCCACCGCCACCGCCACCGACGCCGCCTCGCAACACCAGATACCAACCGAACCATAAGAATAATAATGCGCCTACATTCTCCGGAGACTGCGAAGAGACCAAAAGAAAAATCGAGATAAAAAAAGAATTCTCACTCGTAGAAAACTGCGAGAGCTTTTCCGTAACTTTTTTTTTCTTGAAATGGCGAAATGGAAGAAAACATTTCTTACAGCGTTTACTTATTCGTAAGGCGTACTTAAAAGTATTCTTTATACTTTTCAACTATAATAGCGGGTTATTAAATTTTATTCTAAATACTCTAGAAAAAATGCTGTGGGAAAAAAATAATTGAAACCGCAAAGCAATTCCCCTGAATCTCATTGGTTACTGGTTCCCTTCGATATCAACAAGAGTACGCACTCCTAATATCGGATTTCACAAACGAAGTCGAAAAAAAAAAAAAAAAAAATCCCAGGGTACAAGGGACACGAGAATCGTATATAACGCCTCGAGGTGGCAGCCGTATGAATGCACCGAGAATTAATGGTCGTCGGAGAGGCGGAACGATTAATCTATCGACTTTTGGAATTGATATCGGGCGCGCATCCTCGGCGCTCTCGCCCGGGGGCCGAATGGCGAGCGGGTCGTCGAGCTCGTCGGGTGGTGGAAAATATATAAGTAAGGGGTGCACCGCACCAGCAGCAAAGCCCGGTCGCTTCGGGGCTGCGGGCGCAGACACAGAGAGCTGGCCCACCGCCAACCGGCTCCGCGCTATTTGGGTCAAACCGGTCCGACCAGCAGCGGCAGCTCGCGCGTCCCACTCACCACCATCCCTACCATATCCACCCCGAATCATCCGCCACCCTCCGTATGGACCCCCGGCCAGTGCGCTTTTTTTTCGGGCTCTGTGCTCCGTCTTCGCTTTGCGATCAATTTTCGATTAACGCCGCTGCCTTAATTAATCCTTAGTGACAGATGCAAAATTACATTTTTTTCAGTGGGGAAAAAAAATTAAATTGATGGGGATATTTTACACTTATTTTGCTGAGGTTAAAAAAAAATCAGGGCTTTTGGGTAAAGAGAATTTTTTTAATGTGTTTGACCACTGCTTTAATTAGGCATAGATGGGAAATGAATTTTTTTTCAGGAGGGAAACATTTGGGATTAAGTAATTTTGGAATGGATATTTAACACTTATCGTATAATTAATGGATCTAAAAATAGAGATTGAAAAATTTATTTTAGAAAAGGGTTTTATGGCGTAAAGAGAATTTTAAAAATAGCCCAGGGAATTTTTTATATCAGCGAATTCCGCACTTCGATATTCATATTTCTTTTAACGATATGCAGAATCCGCATTTTCGCAGCGGCGGCGCCGAGTCTATCGACGCGCATCCCCGGGCGCAACATTTTTCAACAATTCTCTTTCTCCGACAGTTCCGCCGCCGCGGCTTCGCGGAATACCGAAGTGAAAGGGTGCGCGGAGCTATTTCCACGCGCGCGCGAGCCGATAGCGCGGAAGCTTCGCGGCGCGCAACGTTGAAAAGCGCGCGTCGAGTGCCCTCGGTGTCATCGATCCCTGCGATCCAAATTTATGACGAGAAATAACTCACTCGCCTTCGACGCGAACGAGTCTCGAGCGCGCGACTGACGCAACGTAAATAGACCCCTTTCGTTGTTGGTACATTGTACGGAAACACCAAAAAAAAAAAAAAGTTCAACAAACTATCAATTTTTATAGCCACGAACAAACAATTTTTCGACAAATAATTTTTATCACAATTTTTAACTTAATTTCTCTATTTCACAATTTGAAAAGAGCATTTAAAAAAAAAAAGTTTAGCAAACTATCAATTTTTATAGCCCCAAACAAACAATTTTTCGACAAATAATTTGTATCACATTTTTTAATTACATTTCTCTATTTCACAATTTAAAAAGAGCATTTAAAAATCCTCTTTAAATAATTTTTTTCATCCCCCAAAAAAAAAATAAATGGAAGCTTGTTTTAAATGACAACATCCGAATTTCCGGATAAAAAAAAATCCACCCCAACTCGAGTGTCGTAGGGGTCGATTTCCCGCAGGTAAACCGCTCCAGTGTTTCCCCGGCGAAGCCACGGAGAGGCCACGTGAGCCCCGCAGTGTGACCAGACGAGTAGACGTCATTGAGATGGTTGCGAGTGAAGGACAAAAAAAAAAGAAAAAAAAAACCGAAAGGGTGTAGCAACCCCATGAGTGCGTTCCGGACCATTGAAAACGCGTACAAGCTCTCTTTTTTTTTCTTCCTCCTCCTCCACCCCTTCGCCTTCATCCCCCGCGCGGTGCTTTTTCCAAGGCAGAGCGACGTTCAGCCCCAGCGCCAATCGCGCGCTCGGTCTACACGCGAGCGTTGAAAGTTTGAAAGGCGCCCCGAATCCATTCGTCAGTCTCGCTCTTTCCGCAAATTGTGCGCCCTGCGCACCGCCAGACCCAACCCCAACCTCCCTTTCAACCCCCTTCAACCCCCTCCAACCCCCCCTCTCCGACCGAGGGATGCACCAAAGCGGATATAAATATCTGCGCGCTCCACAAAGCGAATCCTCAGCCAACCCTTAACGCCGCCGCCTCTTCCCTCACATCCACCCTCGCTGTATCTTATCCATCGCTTCGACCCTCCTCGCTACCCTCCCCCTCCCCCCTTCCAACCCCTCGTCCTCCGCCTCGCACGCCCTCGACGTCCCATACATTTTCCCATCCGCCGAGCAGACCCCCCTTTTCCCTTTCACTCGCGGCCTTTTATCCTTTGAATCTTGATACCCCTATTTGAGATTATGTTTCCTTTTTCTTTTTTCTTTCTGTGTTTTTTTTTTTCGACAAATAACTCAGCCCACGCGAGACCGGACGGAAATTCGATACCTCGGGTTGTTCCGCTTTATAAATCTTGATTGACACTTCAATTCACTAACTCGAAAAAAAGACCCTTTGTACTGCTAACACAAAAATTAAAAATCATTTCAAATGTATCATAGTTATTATAAAATTAATAAAAAATCAAAAAATTGGTCACTAACTCGAAAAAAGACCTTTTGTACTGCGAACACCAAAATTAAAAATTATTTCCACTGTATCAAAGTAATTATAAAATTAATAAAAAATAAAAAATTCCCAGTGTACAGAAAAACAAATACCCCAGACATGCAAAAACAAGAATACCATATTTTCCACTTCCACGTTTCGTCACGCTCAATTGCCTCAGCGTTGGGAGGGGAGAGTTCAGCATTCTGCATACGGAATGTTGAACTCGGCGCCGGTGCCGCGGAGTTCGATGGATTTTTCTCTCCGCGCGAGGACCGCGAGGATGGCAATGCGGACAAACGTTCCGACCGATAGGACACACTTGGCCATTCTAAACCGGTGCCAAACCTGTTTATACAATCCCCGCGAAATTCGCCGCAGTGCGGAGGGGCACAAAAAGGGAGAGGGGAATAAGAGGAGGGGCAAGGGGGGGGGGGCAACGTTTCGCACAGAATAGAATTGAAGGGGGGGCACTGGAGGGGGGTGGGGCAAAAGGGGGGCAACGTTTCGCACAGGATAGAATCGAAGGGGGGCAGAGGGGGAGGGTGGGGCAAAAGGGGGGCAACGTTCCGCACAGGATAGAATTGAAGAGGGGCAGACGAGGGGAGGGGGGCAAATGGGGGGCACCGTCTCGCACAGGATATAATTGAAGGGGGGCAGAGGGCGGAGGGGGGGGCAAAAGGGGGGCAACGTTTCGCACAGGATAGTATTAAAGGGGGGCAGAGGAGGGGGGGGGGCAAAAGGGGGGCAACGTCTCGCACAAGTCACAGTGCAAACGGTGAACGGAGTAGAAGGAGGGGAAAAGGGGTACAGAGGGGGCAAAAGGGGGGCACCGTCTCGCACAGGACACGTTGGAAACGTTGGGTGGAGCACCGGGTTTGAGCCTCGAGGATTTTGAGCGCGGGGACCGCGACGCAAGCGTCCCGGCTTGTTATCATATATCACGAGAGTTATGACAGAAACAGGGAGGGAGATAACGGAGCGCCGCATGTCGGATGATAAAGCGAGGGACAAAACAACTGGGGGGCGGTTGGATGGTAGCTGAAGGGAAGGGGAGGAGGAAGGGGAAGGGGTAGAACGGGGGTTGAGGTCGCGAGTGAAAGGCCGACGCGAGTGGGAAGGAAGGGTTGAATGTGTCTCAACCGCCGCCGCCGCGGTTATTTAAATTCTCCATTGGAACAGGCGTATCCGCGTTTTTTACGAGACTTCCGGGACTTTCGTACCCGGACGGTTTTTACGCCCGGCTCTTTTTTACAGCGCAATTTACATGGTAATTTACGCGACAACGATTTTTTTTTTTGTTCCGCGACAAATTTTTCTTCCTCGCTTCGGCCTCGTTTTTGTACCGATAAACGGATGAGTTTAGGATTTTATTAACGTTGCACTGGTCCATTTTGCCCCTGGAGTTCATATTACCCACTTTTTCCCTGTACCAACTTGCAAATTGCCTTGGTAAAAAAAAAATAGAGAAAAAATATTTTTCCACTTAAAAGTCAAAAGCTCGAAACCTGTTTCGCTCTCTTCAGGGTGGAAAAAAAAATCGCTCCGGGCCAGGAGAAAAAAAAATGATAAACTGCGTCGATTCTACGGTTAATACCGGAAATGTCGGCGCAACTCGCGACTATTAATTACGGCAACATCGCGGCGAGACGTTCGCACGTCAAAAGGGAAAGTAGGGAGAGGGTTGCGGGGGTGGTTTCACCCTCCCCTTCGTTCCCTCGCCTCCCTTCTCCCCCCCCCCCCCAACCTCCCCCCCCCTAGCCCTTCTCGGCTCATTCCACCCACTCCCTACACCCCCCTCCCCTGAAGAACGCCACGAGAGCCACGGGAGCGTAGAGTCAGTGATAAAAGCCAGCCATTCGTCAGACGTAACCGAGCCACTCGAAAGTGGCGGCTGCTGCTTGCCGCCGCCGCCGCCGCACACACAGAACTCGACACTGCAAAGATAGTTTCGCACTTCGCGAGACGTTCGGCGCCTTTGCGCTCGCCAAGTCGCGCAAAGTCCCCGTCATCAGTCAACCCGCTGGGCCGGCAGTAGTTACAGTCCGCGCGTGGTCCGCCACCGCCTCACCGAAGTTTCCGCGCGTCTAGCCCGCGCGGCGAATCGTAGCACGCCTCGTTTAATCCAATAACGCGCCTCCCTTCGCCCCCTCCCCCCCCCCCCCCACCCCACCCTACGACCCCCGAGCCCGCATGGACGACGCGCGTCGAGCCGTGAAACGCGCAAAGTCGACGTCCGGCAAATGCATAACGCGAAAATCGTAGTGTGGAATAAATATGAAAAAAAAATTGTTCAAATTCCCCAAAAGTTTTTTATATAAAGTTTATTCGGCCTGGAATTCGTGGCGATTATTTGATTTTTTTTGGGGGGGTGGGGGGGGGGGGAGATTGGGGTTATCGCGAGGTCAGCGAACTAAAATATGTAGAGGATGTTTTGGGTCAAATCGATTAACTATTTTTCGACACTTGTGAGTCAAATATTCTTTTTTTCGCTTTTTTTAAATTATAAGGTCTGGCGATTAAAAAAAGTAAGGGTTTACGATACAAATGTAGGGTAAATATAGATTTGATAAGAAATATTTATTTCCGGTTTCACTATAATTAAGACACCCCGAGGCGTCGAAGCGAAATGTATATTCCGCAGCAAAATGTGTATTCTATATCGTATGTTTCGTATACCGACCCGAAACCTTTAAGCGATTTGCATGAAATCTGCATAGAATTGGTAATTTTCTCTTCGTTCGCGTCTACCGTCCCGAATTCCCGGTTAGAACGCGTCCGAAGTTAATGCGTAACGAAGGCTTTGAATATGCAAATTGGCGCGAAGAAGTCCGATGCATTCACAATGTTCGCGAGATTCTCCGGTTCTACCCCCGACCGCGCGGCTGATACTCTGGGCTACAAGTGTAGCTAACATTTTGCGGAAATGTCGACGATGAGGACTGCTACTTGAGCCTGGCTAAAACCGATTGTCGTGACTTGTTGGAAAATAGAAAATCAAATGTGGTTTCCATTACATTAAATCATTATCAAACACGACGAAAATATTTCAATGTTTATTAAAAAAAATAATAATTGATAGGATCAACTAATTTATTGGCCCAGGCAAATTAATGAATTGACCCACAAAAATTCATCCAATTAATTTTTCAACCGAACAAATTTTTCCTCCTGATCAATCAATTCGACGAACCAGCAAATTTTCGTCAACGCCATCGAACCGACGAATTTTCCGAGGCTAACCAATTAATCGCTGTTGACGAATTTTCTCGCCCAACCGATTAATTCGTTGACCCAACAAATTGTCCCCCCTCAGTACGTTTAACGCTACGCAAGTCGATTACTCTGTGCGCAACCGTCGACCGTGATTACGATTACTCGTCGGGTCTTCCGTCGAAACTCTCATAGTCAGACCCGTCGCGCGTATCGATCCTCATCACCCGGCGAGTTTCCGCAGCTTCGGCGATTAAATGCATCACCGCAAGTCGAGCCGAACCGGATTCCGTTCAACCTGAAAATTTACCCCCGACACATGTAAGACCCACGCGGTAATTATAATCGACTTACGCAATTGCAATGGATGCACGTGGAATGCATCGGATTCGCGCAACGACTTCGATTTTCTAATCGAATTTGCGTAACCGCGATTGAACGTTTTCCGGAAGCCGCAGGGTCGACATTTTTATCCCCTCAATTAAAAATTTAATATCTGACGCCAGATTTTTAAGGGGTAGAAAAAGAAGAAGAAATAAGGGTTAAATAAATGCTTGAAGCCCACGTATCGGTTAATTAAGTGTTAAATAAGTATTAAATACGTGCAGCAACCATTAGAGATGCTAACGAGTAAAATCGATCGAGCGCGTCGGATTGGCAAACTGGCTCGAACCGATTTGGAATGGCCCGGACGGGGCTGAGAATGGCCGAGGCTATTGTTACGGGTGTATTCAACGCCGCGCAGAGCTGCGCCTAAGAACAGTCGGCTATTCCCGATCGGGGCAGCGCACGTCGACGCATCAGCCTCGCCAATCGTACCCCCCTCCCCCCCTCCTCCGCTATCCAGATTTTCCTCCGTGTACATCCGTGATGAGCCCTCGAAGCCGTACAATGGGGTCCAGTGTAGCCAACCGCTGCCGCCAACCCCCTCCCCCTGCCCTCCCTCAGGCGTAATTCCGGTCTGTGCATGCGATGAGAAGCCAACTCAACGCAACTCCCGCGGCGAGCGACGACTATGCATTTTCGATTTGTCTGGAACTCGACGTCTCTGTCTCTGATTCCACTATGAGCTTCTGTGACTTCGATCAAGGGTGAAACGACCGATCGGCCGGCGACTTCTGGGTTGGGAGGGGTGGTGGGGGTTAAGGGGAGAGGGAGAAGGGTTAATTATTTACGAAAGACCATATACGAAGAGGGAAAAGGGTTAATTATTTACGAGAGGCCATTTACAAAAAGATGTAGATTTTGTCTCATATGGCTGAAATATTTTTTTCGGCATTTCTTGACGAAATATTATTTTTGTCGAAAAATCGTCACGAATGTCTCGAGAAAAAAATACCAAAATGGCACCACCTAAAATATCTCGAAAAAAAATTGCCAAAATGGCATCTTCTGAAATGTCTCGAGAAAAAAATACCAAAATGGCACCACCTAAAATATCTCGAAAAAAAATTGCCAAAATGAACCCCTTCTAAAATATCTTGCAAAAAATAACCAAAATGACATCTTCTGAAACGTTTCGAATAAAAATGGTCCCTTTGCCTAAGCGGATTTATCGAATATACACAATTCCCGAGAATTCGTACCGCCAAACGGGTAACAAGAGGCAAAGCGAGTTCGTTAAATTCGCATAAATTTTGATCCGCCGATATCGAGCAAGAAATAGCTCAGAGCTCCGAGGTTGTACCGTTTCCTCTGGGCCATGAGGCTCCCGCGGAACGTCCATCAATTTCCAACAACCACTTATAGCGCGATACCCGTCCGGACGGACCTCCGAGCCGCTTCTAGCTATCCAGCTTCCCTTCTTCGAACTTGATTCCTCGCGGAATTAATAATCCGAACTTCGGGATCAACTATGCCGGCACCGCCGAGGATTCCATCTCCCCCGGTGATTTATCGAAAATTTCAAGTATTTTTTCGTGCCTTCGCCGCTTCCACGAGATATCGGCTTTAACTTATTTTATTTTTTTCACGGTGTCTGGCGCACGATTTTTTTCTTATTTCTTAGCGTAAGTTTTTTAATTGGATCGCGGAATTCGCCGGCAGTAATAATTCCAGAAATTCACCGTCGTTGATATTTATAGAATATTTATTAAATCTTATTAAATTTGATCAGCACTAACATTTTTTTTAATATTCAAAAAAATGTTCTCGTAGTCGAATTGAAATAAATATCAATAAAAAAATATATTCACATATATCGCAAAAACATTAATTTCTATAAATTCCTTGCCGACGATTTTTCTTCATCGCTTGATCCAAGCTTCAAGTGCAATCAATTTTTATTTACGATTATTGTCAGTTCGTTTTAGTTTCCAGCGCGATTTCACGACTGAGAGGATCTCGCGCGGCTCTCTCAGTGAGTTGAAATAGAAATTGCGGACGGGGGAGGGGGGGGGGGGGGGGGGGGGGGTGCTCCAAGTCTTGGGGCAAAGTCGATGAAGTGCTCGGGAGCCGCGCGGAGCGACGACGTAAATCAGAGTGAGAAATTGCAGCGTTGGGTTCTCTCTAACCTCCGCCCACCGTTTGCCTTGCTTTTGTTGCAGCCTGCAACAAGACGTACTACGGGGACGTGGGAAAAACTTACTATCTCGAGCTGCATCGCCCGAAGGAAGACAAGGTGCCTTACTTCTGCAAGCTCACCTTCAACGCCCCCGGAGGCGATTTCGGCGATATCGTACAGGTGAGAACACACAAATTTCTACCTATTGTCTGTCGCTCGCGAAAATATCGACTCCTTGCTGCATAATAATTTTATTTTGTATTTTTAGCCCTGGTTATTTTTTTACATAATATTTTTTTAAATTTACGCCCTTTCTTTGCTCATCATTTTCTATCCATCCCGGTTATTTTTTTATGTGCAATATGGAATAATGAATTGACCAAGAAAAAAAAATTAGTGAAGCTGTGTATGATTTTTTTTTTTTTTTATACATTTAACAGAATATTTGGCAATATCAGAGCCCAGGACGAGATAAAATATTTATTTTAAAAAATCGATACATATTTCATATTTCATAATTTATTATAAAAATTCCCGGGGTAAAGTGGAACAATAAAAAATGTCCCCACCGCGCGAAACGATCACACTCGAGTTGCGAATAAATAAAACAAAAATTTCAAACGTCGAGGAAGAGTTTCCCTTCGTCAACGCGGAGACGCGACTGCCTCGAGGCGTCGGATTTGGCGCTCGCCGAGTAACTTGCACACGGATTAATTAACGGGGAAACAAAAATGAACACATTGAAGCTGAAGCGGTCCGTCGAGCTTTGTACCGGAAACGCGGCACGAGCGAAAGAGAGAAAGAAGAAAGCTCGGGGGCGAATCGCCGCGAGCGCGCGGGCGACAGCTCGAAATTAATTCAACGAGTTGGTCGCCGTGAACGTTGCGCGCGGAATAAACGGCAGCAGCCGCGACAGAAGCGACAGAAGCGACTGAAGCGCGGCGGAAACAGAAACGTGGGGCACCTGCTGCTTCCACAGAGCGACGACGGAGCGACAGGTGCAATTTCGAATAGTTTTTCCTGGACCCGTCGGGAAATAAGAGAAAATCGAGCGTTCTAAGAAAAATCGGGTTTGGAATCTCACAGCGAGTCCAATGCAATTTTTCTCCTTTTTTTTTTCTTTTTTTGCTTCTTGGAAAATTAGTAGCGGAAATTTTCCGAGGAACTCGAACGACGCGATATTAGTTGGAAAGTGCAGCGAGTGCGAGAAAAAGAGAGAAAATCTTGAGAAAAGGAGAGAAATAAGAGACAGAATAGGAGAGAGAAATATATAGAGCGCAGTTCTCGTCGATTTTCACGCCAAGATTTTGTGCTGCAACCAAGTTTTCCCGGAAGCGCTCGAAATCGCGAGTTACAGAAGCGAAGTGTGTCACGAAAGTTTGCAGCTGCTGCTGCTGCTGGTGGTTCCGGGGCTCCTGGTGGTGCCGGTGGAGCCGCTCACTGCATTCTTTATCCACTATCGCACTTTGAATTTGCTCATAATTTACGTCGTTTGGTTTTGAGAGCTTTCGCCACGGGGCTCCGACCGCCAGACTCTACCACTCGCTCGGGTTAACACGGTTAGTCGGGGATTCTTCGCTCGCTACAGTTTGGCCAAGAGGTTAAGGAAATCGTGAGCGTGATTCGAGAAAAATGTTTCAAAACTATACAAAAAAAAATAGCAACTGAAATTTTATATTTCAAAATTTGAAAAAAGTTCTGTTAATTTTTAATTTTCGAAATTTAGAAATTAAAAAAGTTTACAGTAATTTTTAATTGAATAGACCGAGTCACCAAAATATTACGAAAATTAATGTCCTCGTAAAAAATACAAAAGATTTTTAACCCTTACGAAAATTCCAAAAATTCTCACTTCTCTCTTCTCACTTCACTCTCTCCAAAAATTCTCAAAAATTTCAAAATTCTCTCTGCAAACCAAACGATTTTCGCAAGTCGAATTTCCGCATCAGTTTCACCCTCGTCCGTCCCTATAAAATACCTATACAGGTATTTTCAGCCCTCCCCTCCTCCTCTATGTTTTTTTTTTGTTCCCAGATAGCAATTTTACACAGTTACACTAACAATGCAAATACATTTTCCCACGCGATCCGCGCGACCGAAACGTTGTGGATATTTGGTAAACAGAGAGTCGCGTGATAAAATTGGTCGCGATTGGCAATGGATAAAAAACAAAAAAGGGGGTGAAAAAAAAAATCGTACTCGGCCGAGCGTCGAATGCTATAATTTCTTCATCGGGCGTCCGTCCGTGACGGCGAATCACTCGGTGGACACGGGATAAACGAAATCCCGATTAACAGTCGAAGGGGAGGGGGAGGGGGAGGGGTAGCCCAAAGCTCGAGCGTCCTGTGCCATGGAACCAACCCCCCAACCCCCCCGGGCACAGGTATCGGGTTCCAAGGGAGGAGGAAGGGGGATTGGGCGGCTCGATTCCACGAACGCAACGAGCGAAATGACCGATCCGCGGAAATCAGCCCCCGATTTGCCCTTTTGTTTCGACGCGTAATCGAACGATGCGGTGAGCTGCTTTGATGGGGTACGAACGGGTTGAGGGAGGTTTTGGGGAGGTTTTGGGGAGGGTTGAGAAGGGTTTGGGGAAGTTTTGGGGGACGATTCTGGAAAAGTTGGGAAGGGGTTGGAGAGGATCGGGAAAGGGTTGGGAAAGGGTTGGGAAGGGTTGGGGGTGGTTTTCCCCATCCCCATCCACTTTGTCCCTCGCCAGGCGCATTTCAAACCGCACAGCAATTGCGAATTTTCCGCCCGGAAATATTTTAAAATCAACGATTAACGCTCAACCTTTCCCAGCGACGAGAATTCTTTTTTTGCTCCTCTTTGCCGACAGAGCTTTCGAAATAACGTATTGATAAATTTGTCGAATTAATTTCGCTACACTTTGTGTCGGTTCAGTGCGGCTTTTGAAATTCCGGGGAACAATGCAATTTTTTCGTCGACCGCAAAAAATTCGATGAGCTTTTGGAATAAAAAAAAAATAAATGATTTTTTTTAACATTCAATTTGTGATTTGTAAAATGTGGAACTAAATGTTGGACGGTGGTTCATTTCTTTTTTCTTCTGATTTCAGTTGACGTTCGACAGCTTCACGCTCGGTAAATTCGTGTCCTTCATCGCCGAGGGATGTCCCGACGGTTCGCTCCAGATATCCGAGGCTCAGCGTCCGGACGTCGGCGGACTGTGGTGCGGCACGTCCTGGGGTCCGGCGATCTATTACAGCGAGACGCCGAGCGTCACGATATCCCTGAGGCTTCTGAGACTGAGCCAAGATCAGAAGGGTTTCAACTTCGACTTCCGAATGGCGTACAAGATGATACGAAGATCCGACGCCGTTGTGAGATACGGGAATCCCTTCGTTGGTAAGACATTCGTTGAATCGGCCTAAAAAAAACCATAGAACAAAAAATAAAAAATTTCAGAAAAAATTGCAATTTAAAATTTCAGAAAATTAAATCGAAACTTCCAATTTTCTTGAAATTCTGAACAATTTTTTCGAGGCATTAAAAAACAATAATACAGACCATTTATTTTTGTTAAAAAAAGGCAAATAAATAAATAAAAATAATAGTAATAGTAATACTAATAATAATAAATCATTTGTTTTACGTAATTTAAGGGATGACCCAAGTGACGATGGTTCCCACGACGACGCAGCAAATATCGCCGGAATACGCGAACACATCAATGGCGATGCCGGTGCACATGGTCGAGGAGGAGGAGGAGCTGCCAGCGCCGACGAAACCGAGCCCGGATCTTCAGTACCTCGGGGACCTCATTTCGGGGACGTACTGCTCGCGCATATTCAGCGACTGCGACAGGAAGAAGTGTCGTCTGCAGTCGCCGAATTTTCCGGGACTATATCCGCGTAATCTCACGTGCTATTACGCGGTAAGTGAGTGAAAAGCGAGTACCAGTTCGTAATAAGCTGAACACGAGCCCAGTGAAAGCCTCCCGGCGCTTTTCGAACCCATTCGAAAAGCTCATTTATGCTCATTGCTGCACAAATTCACCAATGAGTCGCTCACTTGGCACAAAAAATATTTTTGGGGAGGGGGAAAATAAATTTGCATCGTTTACTCCACTTTTTTTATCAGCAAAAAAAAATGTAACAGATTTTTTTTACGAATTTCTTTATTTATTTTTTTATGAAAATATTTTTTAAGCAAATCGGCTGTCGTCCAAATAGTGAATAAATAATTTTCGCGTTGCGCCCGAAAGCGCCGGAGATCGTTAGGCGCTTCGCCGTGTAACTCGCAGTGGAGACGACGGCAGCGCATTCATATTTCTGCCCTAAGCAGAAACTACCTCGACGCCCTCAAGGAAGTCGTAAAAACGAGCTGCTTCCCGCTCGCTAACAAATTTTCGGCTCCGCCGCGCGCGCAGGCTGGGCCCATTATTTCCCCTTAGCCGACGCGGTCGCCCCGCGCCGCTGCGGCTCTTCGGGATCGTAAATTCCCACGAAATATCCCACCGCAGAATTTCGGCACCTACACCCTGAGCCACGGCGCACTTCGGGCTTCGTCCGCGCGGCGAACGCGAATCGGTTTTTGTTGCAAATTGGGCGATTTGCATCTGCGCCCTTCGAGCCACGAAAATTCCTTCGCAATAAATAAAAATTGGCGGAAAAAAAACGAGAAGGCAAAACGATTCGAATGTCAGAATTTTCGGGGCTGAATTTTTTTACCATTTTTTATAGGGGAACCAAAAGTTACCTGAAAAAAAAAAAATGTTACTGGGGTTTCGCATTATTTTTCATTTTTTCCGCGTGGACGAAATTACAACGAGATCAGAAGATACTCCGAAAAAAAATATATATGTTGCTGCGGCTCGCTCGTTATTTTCCATTTCTCGCTGCGGCTGCACCGGAAAATATTTCTCCGGGGCCCGCGGCGATGTTTTCGTCGTTGCCGCGAGGATAAATAATGCGGACCTGAATTACGGCTGAAGTTGCCGCTGCAAATTTGTATTTTGTTGTGTGTATTTTTTTCGGTAGCATTTTTTCACTGTTAATTTTAATTAAATTTAAATAAAAAATGTGTCAGTTCAAACGGAAACATTTTTAATTAATTTTTTAAGTTCCCGAGAATTAAAAATAATTATTGTGAATGAAATCAAATTTTTTTAACGAAAATATTGATGCATGTGGCAAAATGATAGAAATCGGAAATCAGGAGTAGAGAGTCCGGTGAACATTGCTCACAGCGTTTGTAACTTTGCCGTCCCGACTGGACCTAAAAGACTAATCAATGTTTCCCAGGTACGTCAGCACGAAGTTCCACCGGGAAAACACGCATTAATTACAGTGAGACAACCCCGCGGTCAGCTGATAGCGGTGAGAGCGCGTCCGGCCACACAGAACGAACCACTGCCCCGGGAACTTCGTCTCTGGCAGGACTGCGACGTCGTTCAGGTACCCAAAATAACATCCGAGGTTTAACCAGCGCGAGCATAGAACAAAAAGCGGCTCGGTGACGAATTAAATTCACGGTGGAAAATATTTGCGAATTTACTTTGATGAAAAATATTATTACTACAATTTACAATAAATTGTATACAGTATATTTTGTAGTATAGGAAAAATGAAAATTATTGCTATACTAAATTTTGTAGCATAGGAATGATTTTCATTTTTCCTATACTATTATGAATAAATTTCTTTAATAATTAAGAATAATGAAGAATCATTTTAATTTTTCCTATACTAGAAATTTGATATAACCAATTTAGTTGAAAATTCCAAACATTTTTTACAGTGAAACTAAATATTTTCTGAGAAGAGAATAAAATTTCGCAGGATAATTTTTTGAAAAATATTCTTTTTTTATCCTTTCTACGTCTATGTGACTTATGATGGTCAGACAATACAAAATATAGAAAATTACAAACATTTTTTACGGTGAAACTAAATATTTTTTCATAGAATAAAATTTCACAGGATAATGTTTTTTGAAAAATGTTCTTTTTTTTATCCTCCCCAGGACTACGTGACCGTGTACGACGGTTACACGACCCGCGACCCGGTTATCCTGAAATTCTGCGGCGGCGGCGAACCGGTGCCCGAGGCAACGAGCAGCGGTCCCGAACTCCTCGTCGAGTTCACCACTTCGCCCTTCGGAACTTTTCTGCATCCAACGCCGCCGCATTCGCTGCACGGCTTCCAGCTCGAGATTCAGGCACGTTGAAAACTCTCTCCGCAGCGGCCAAAGTGGCGGCTCGGAATTTTTGTGTCTCGCGATACGCGAAGAGCGACCGAAAGTTTGCTCTCGGTTCGTCGTCTTCCACGAGCGCGAAATAAAAGAGCTTCACTCCGGGGCGCCAACCTGTTCGCTCGGTGGACTTTGCTCTCTGAACTTTTTTTTTATTTATTTTTCTTCGCACAAGAATCACGAGACGTCGGTACGAAAATCTTCTCGAGCGCTTCTACGTTTTCATTGGTTGTCAAGAAAATCTTGAAACGAGTGAAAATTCACGCAAATAAAAACTTTTCACTGATAAAACTTACATTAATTAAGTACCTTCAAATTTCATCACTAATATCACCTAAAAAAATCTTTCTTCAATTACCTTCAATTAACTAAAAATTTCACAGCCAAACAAAATGTTGTCTTATTTCATTTTTTCGAATTCACAGGTGAAATTCGTCGATTCGGACTCGCCGACGTATGCGAAAAATAAGCGCTGCGAATTTTGGCTGCGCGGAAATAGCGGCGGAATTTTGGCGTCGCCACGTCACACGTTGCCCCGAAACACCACGTGTCTTTATCATCTACGCGGGGCCGGACCGACGATGCCGAGTCCCACACCTCCGCGACCTTTGCCAAAGTTTCCTGAGCAGCGTCCCGGCACTGTATGGCGGAAACCAGCGCCGAAACCAGCTCAGCCGCAATTTCGCGTCTGGCTGTCGGTCCTCAAGTTTCACGTCGGCGCTTTGACGAACGACGACGAGTGCAGCACGACTCTTCTCGTCTGGGACGGCGACATGATGCCATTGACCGAGTGCAATGACGTTTCATGGTAAGAATTTCTTTTTTAATTACATCGCAATAAAAAAAATGTAACTTAATATATTTTTTTTTATAAATTTATCTCACAAGTGAGTAAAATAATCCACTGATCGAGACTAAGAATTTTTTTGGCCTGACAAAAACAGGTCAAATTAATAAATTAATAAATTTTAGAATATGTAGATTTGTAGATTTAAAAAAATATTATTTATATTTACTATTAATTCAAAATTTGATATAAAAAATTGCTAGAAAATTCCCAACGGATGTTGAATATATTGTGTGTGTAACTTTCGTCTTTGGTTTTTTTTTTTTCCAGTGAAAAGGAGCGACAGCGCTACGCGGAGAGAACCGGAAACGCCCTTCAGACCCTCGGAGCGCGTCCAGCGGGCAACACGTCGCTGCTCGCGCGCTACTGCAAGGATCGCGTGCCGCGCACGTGCGACCACGCGATTCTCCAGAACACCAGCCGGCCGTGTTCCCTCGGCGAGAGCTTCGTCTCGTCCGGAAGCAGCCTCACCCTGGAGATGCGGATGATCGAGTCCACGGCGCTCAGGCAAGCCCGACGTTGCGATAAAGAAAACATTACGGACCGAATGAAAAACCCGGTGACTCGGCTTCCGGTACTCGCGTTTTCCCGAGAGCCTCGCGTCTTTCTCCAAGATTAAAAAAAAAAAGAAAAAAAGACACTTGACAAATCCTTTTAGAATACTTTTTCTTCCACTGCATTTTTCCTTCCTCTTACATTTTAATCCAAAATTAATGCCTTTATTTTATACTTTTTTATTTAATCTTCTCAAGTATTTTTTTCTCCAATTTTTTTCAACAATTAAAAATAATACAAAAAAAAACACGATGAAAATATGGCAGAAGAACAACGACGAAAAATATCTAAAATTTTTATTATTTTAATTTTTTTTATTATTTATTTTCCAACCTCCTTCGATCGACACTGCAGAAAAGTTTTATTATTTATGTCGTCGATAAATCGCCGAAGAGTCGACGCGAGTCTCATGGATCGAAGGATAATCGTCTATGTCTCTTTTCTCCCCCCACCCCCAATCCACCTATTTCCACCCCCCTCGGCGTCGTCCTGTGTCGGAGGAGCAGATAGTAATCCCGCCTGGCGTACGCGGCTCCTGCGGAGCATCGATTTAATCCCGCATTATATCCACGGCTACTTTATGGCAGGAGCCGCGCAATATCTCGGATAGTTTCGAGTACCAACCGCGTGCGGCTCCGACCCGGACCCTGTCTTATATAGTAAAGAGAAGATATATATAGTGCACAGTGTAAAGCGCGCTGCACGAGCGTCGTATCGATTCTTCTTGGTGCAGCTCGTGGTTTTAGCCTCGATCGAGATTTCTCAGGGGATAGGCGACTGTTCGCCGCACTTTTACCCATGAGACACATCGTCTGCTGTGGCCGCTGATATAACGCGGAAAATCCTAGACTACGAAAACGCTTCGAGGAACGTCCGCTACTTTTTTTGGGATTTGTCCATTTTTGTCCTTGGAGAGAAGATAGATTTTTCCATAAATTTGTGTCGAAAATGAGAACAATGGAAATTGTCTTTTTTTATTAAAAAATGATTTATTTATTTATTATTAAATGAATAATAATTTAATGGGGTTTTAAAATGGATTTTTTTTTCAGGCCAGTGAACTTTCGGGCGCTGTATGAATTCGTGGATCTTCATCAGGACGGCGATGCCTACGGCAGTGGACCCTGTTCCAGGGTTTTTTACAGCAGAAATCGAGACTACTATTCAGATCGAAAGTTTCAAGGACCGAGGGACATATTTTTGTATGGTCGAGGTGGCTCCAAGAATCTGAGGTAATTGCAAAAATCAAATAAACATTTTTTTCACTATACGAAAAAATTACTAATTCAATTAAAAAAAAAATGCACTCATGAATTCATTATGACAGAGTGTGTCATGTCGCCCCGGTGACAGTCGCGCGAAGCGCCGTAAAACATTCGGAAACTTTTCCCAGGTCGTTATATTTTTATTGACCGAAGAGAAGACAGCGCATTATCGGGAGGAGGGGAGGGGCGGGTTTCGACCATCGAAACTCCAGACCGACAAAGCCGAAGAGAAAAGCTCCGAGCTTTCTTTTTTTTACCGCCACTCGCAATGGGTATACGGCCAATTTATGTTTAAATGCCATAAAATATCGGACGATTGCGGGGAGCTTTACGGGATCATAAAGCTCGGTTTACGGCGGCTCGGGGGAACAGAACGCGCGGTGCTGATGTCCGCAGTGGGTTAGACCGATCGACTGAATTTGCGGTTTCAGCTGGTTCGACCAGGACGAATTTTTCTGCATCAATTTTTTTTAAATAATTTTTCTTTACAAAAACATCGCATATATATTTTTAAAATTTATTTTATATATATTTTTTAAATTTATTTGCTTGTATTAATTTTTTTTTTTAACAGAAATTCATAACTATTCACTCAATTAAAAATAAATAAATCCCTCCATTAATAAATTCATTTGTAGGTAATTCTTTTTTTGAATGAAAAAAAATCGTGCTATAAAAAATCTAAAAAAAGATTCCAATTTTCAGCTGCGTCTATCGATTCGAGGGCGAACAGGATGAGGTGGTGAAGCTGCGTTTCAACAAGCTGCTGAACGGAAATCGCTCCTGTCGAAGCGTTTCCAGCGCGGACTTCAACCGTCTGCTCTGCGTCGGCTCGAGCGCTTTCTCAGTTAAGGTAATTCGAGCGCGAACGAATTTCACCCCGCAAATCAGTCTCCGGCCAAGCCGGAACCGAACTTCGGGACCAATGAGCGCCGGGCACGAGGGTGAGGGGACAAAGAGGGGAGGGGTGGAGAGGTAAAAGGATGGATCAGGGGGGTGAAGAGGGATGAGGGAAACCATAGAACGATCGAAGGCTCCGATTTCGGGGCTTCGGATCTCTCGAGAGACAGAGCGTTTGTCGGCGAAGTAGTTACGGTCGGGCAATGGTCAGACGACGTCGATTAATCCTCCGTTCGCGGTTTCGGCCGTCGCGAATCCGCGCAGATCGATCGATCGAAATCCGGACGCGGCTCTTTCTCTCCGTCCGACCGCAATTTAACGAAAATTACACGACCGAGACGTATTTATATCGACGAGCTTCCGCGGTTTTCCCATAGTTTTCACCTTTCACCGAGGAACCTACCATTTTTTTTCTCGATTTCAAAATTTAAACCACCAAAAAATCCGAATCGCCTGAAAAAAAAAATATATTCGATGGCAAACTAAGTTTCATTTTTTTTTGCAACTGACAGAATTTTCTCAGATTAATCTTAATCACAAAAAAAAATTATCCTTCCTGCCTCCTAATTTTTATCTCAACCAGAAAAGCCCGTCAATATTTTCTCGCTCCAATTTTCTCACATTTTCAAAAAAAAAAAATTCTCCTCCCTGCCTCCTAATTTTTTTCTCAACCAGAAAAGCCCGACAATATTTTCTCGCTCGAATTTTTTCACTTTTTCCGAAAAAAAAAAAATGAACACAGTCAGCACATCATTACCTAGTAATTATATAGTCGGGCCACCCCCAATGCAGCCCCAACGTGACCGCGAGTCGCGCACTCGATGTTTCCCCCTCCCTCCCCCCTCCTCCCTCCCCCTCCCTTATTCCCCCTCGACAATGCGGCGCTGCGTGTTGCCATATTAATTACTCACTGCGCCGGGATAATTGGCCCACGCTGAGCGATTCATCGGTCGCCACCCCTAACGGCCAGAACTCACCCCTAACGGGCTATAGGCGCAGCGACCAGCAGCCGCGGTTAAGGCTAAAATCGTAGCCGTTGCCGACTGCGCGACCGAGCGTCCGACCAGTCGGCGTGGCATTAGCTGATAACTCGATTATACCACGTGCACGACGAGCGTTCCGGGCATCAATTATTCACGACCCACGGCCGAGTTAATTACTTGATAAAAGTTACCGAGCATCGGAACAGCCAGGAAATTTGCCTGATCGCTGCTTCCGCACGAGCTACCAGCGTTGCTCCGACGTCGTCGTCGTCGTCGTCGGCGCTGGTCTTTCTAATTACATCCTGAAGGACGACCGCGCCGGTGTCTTGGCTAAACTCGCGTTAAACGAATTATCGCGGCTACGTACTCCGAGCCCGGCGACTAATTTCGCGGACTCCGGGATTGTTGCTACGGTTTTCGCCGTCGGGAATTTAGGGGAGAATTTCGGACGGAATTCTGGGTTGAAGTTGAAACGTCGATGAGGCGATTGTTCATTCAGGAAGAGTAAAGGGTTCCACAATCTTGCAGTTTTTTATTCCTATCTTTTCTTTTTTATTTTATTATGCTAATAATACGAATAATCATATATTATATATGATTATTAGTATTATTATATGATTATTAATTATAATAATCATAATATTATAATTAGGGCAGCTGTGTATTTTTTTTAGTCCTCAGCTGATAACAGAATCTGATTTTTTCACGTATTAATATTCAGTTATGACATTATTTGAATCATTTGAAAATAATTTAAATTGTAATAAAAATAATTTAGTAATTTGTTGCAAATGTCTAAAATTTAAAGAATAATTTTTAAGAAAAGCTCTGTATTTCTTGTGAGCTTTAAGAAAAGCACCGCATCGCGTGTCGATGGCGCTTCTAGAAATCGGCGATCAGGACGCACCCCAATTATTACGTAACACACCCGGGGTCTTCATTACCCGCTGGTAACTCGAACTCGGTCGGAAGATCAGCGGGAGTTCGCCAGGAAGGGGGACGGGGGGGGGGCACACACAACTGGCAGCGGTGCCGCGGGACCAAGGCGGAAAAATCGATACTCCGGTGCTTACTCAGAACGCGCTTACAGCTAGTTTCATAAGTACGCTTATTGTTAGTTAGGCACGTACATCGCGAGCTCGCCGTGCGGACAAAGGTTGTAATCGGGAACGCGGACCATCTACACGTGCACCCGGTGCATTGCTCCCCGGTGCCGACCGACCGATAAGACATTCGAGCGAACTTGATTTGGAAATCAATTAGCATTTTTTTTTTTTTTTTTATAGAAATTAATAAATCCATTTCAAGGGATTCGAGTCAGCTGAAAAAGTTGACAGAATTTTTTGGAATTTTTTTTCTGCACTAAAAAAAATTAAAAATTCCCTCAAGCTGATTTGAAGACCTGAATATAAAGGAAATGCGATTATTTTTTGAATGGTCTTATTCATTTATTGTCAATTAAAAAAATTATTGCAATTGTTAATTAGGTACTGGAGCTGCCCTGGACGAACGCTTCGCCCGTCCAACGCGACTGCCTCTGCTCCAATCGTTCTCTACCCATCAACATGAAGTCCATGTCCAACGTCGTCGAGGTTCACTTCACAGTGAATTCGATGGACTCGCTGGATGACTATAATAACCTATTTTTCGAGGGTGTTTGGGACTTCGTCAAGGCGGTTCCGTGTCTTCAGAAGAGACGAGTCAGAGGTCCCAGCGGGGAGATAAAATATCAGTCGCCCGTCACCGACGAGGAAGAGGTTTGAGCTAATAAAAAAAAATTGAATTTAATTTTTATTTAATCAATTTTTTTTTTCACTATTTTTGTTCTGTACTTTTTTCAGAAAAATTGCGACAATCATCCGTGGCTAATCGATCCAGGCCCCGGTCAATATCTCTACGTGAAAATCCCAGGCAGCGTGGTGACCAACAAGACGAAGTGCCCGACGACCAATCGCATCGTCGTGCACACAGGAATCGCGATGCACGTGGCCGTCTGTCCGCGACCGCAGACAGACTCGGGACACGAGGCCGTCGAGGTCTTCAGCGACGGTTGGGCGGCGACGAGCAACGCGAGAATCATGCGCGCACCGGGCGACGATCCGGCGCGGACAGTCGCCGTCGAGTTCATCATAAACGAGCCCGAGTCGTACACCGTCACGTGGCTCGAACTGACCAGGAGGTGAAACCGCAAAAATTTTCCAGAAACATTTTTTTTTCCACAATATAATTTATTATTGAATCTATCGATTTTTAAACATTTTTTATGCATTTCAACTCATCATCAAAGCTATTAATTTGGTTGGTGGGAAACCGGCAGCAGTTTGATGTTTAATATAGCGAAATTTGGCAGATGGTAAAAAAAAAATCGTTTTTCGCGTTTTTCTCCTCGAATTTTCGATTTTTCGGGCAAATACCTGGCGTTTTTGGAATCAGCGGAAAATTTCCCATCGGATAGGGTTTTAAAACTTCGTTAAATCGAAAATTTTTTTTTCGTCATTTTTTCGCTAAAAACGCAAGGGGTACCCCTTCTAAAAATTTGCGATTTTTGAGGCTCAACTTTAAAAATCTGCAAAAAATCGAAAAATCGAGATATCGCGTTCCGCTTAGCGGCATCCTCTTCGTTGAAAAGTCTTCTTTCGAATGCAAAAAGAAAATCCCGATTATATTGATCCAAAGAAAAGTGACACCGATTTTACTAAAGTGCCAAAATTGGAAAAAAGTAAAAAATCGTTTTTCGCGTTTTTCTCCTCAATTTTTTTATTTTTCGGACAAAAACCGGTCATATTTGGAATCAGCGGGAAATTTCCCATCGGATAGGGTTTTAAAACTTCGTTAAATCGAAAAAAAAAATTTTCGCCAAAAAAACGGCAAGGGGTACCCCTTCAAAAAATTTGCGATTTTTGAGGGTCAACTTTAAAAATCTGCAAAAAATCGAAAAGTCGAGATATCGCGTTCTGCCTGGCAGCATTCTCTTCGTTAAAGAGTTTTCTTTCGAACGCAGAAAGAAAATCCCGATTATATTGATCCAACGAAAAACTACACCGATTTTAGTAAAGTGCCAAAATTGGGAAAAAGTGAAAAATCGTTTTTCGCGTTTTTCTCCTCAAATTTTTTATTTTTCGGGCAAAAACCGGTCATATTTGGAATCAGCGGAAAATTTCTCATCGGATAGGGTTTTAAAACTCCGTTAAATCGAAAAAAAAAATTTTCGCCAAAAACGCAAGGTTCTTCCCTACGCATTATTCCTAGTTTTCCCAAAAACCTAATTTTAATTTTTTATTTCCAGACCACCAATAGGCGAGTCGCCGGCGGGACTTCAGATGCCCCGCGACTGTGAGCAACGTTGCCCAGAACTGGACGCTTGCATAAACGCGTCGCTTTGGTGCGACGGAACGTCGCACTGCCCATCGGGTTACGACGAGGCGCTGACGCACTGCTCGATAATCCTGCGAATGCCGCCGCTTCATCTCGGCCTCGCGGCCGTCGTGATAGTCGCGCTGATCGCGCTGATGTGCTTCGTCGTCTGGCGAGTGTTTCGCCGACGGGCGAATCGTTCGATCTCGCAGCACCGACTGAAGAGCATCTCCTCGGAGACCGCGATAATCGACGGCAAGGAAGTGATATGCTGACAAAACGACAGTTCTGTGCGATACGTCGAGGTCGACCGGGTCACCACCGTGTGACGATCGTCGCCGCTGGTCAAGGTTCACGTGTCCTACGCGCGATTCGCTCGCCTCGCAGCTGCAACCGCAGCCGCAGGAAAATCCTTCGCCAAATCACTGCCGCAACTTCGCGACTGTCCGGGCGATCGGCGTTGGGCCTGAACCGCCTACGAGTAACGCGCAGAACTGTCTTTACCTACTCTACTACATAGACTCATCAATTCGATGATTTATTGAATAAGAAATTTTTTTTTTATTAGATGGATTTTTACTGAGAGTCTCGACAGTTCAGCTTCATTTTATTCTAGTTTATTTTATTGGTCAAAAAAATTATTATGATACACAAACATTTAGTTCGATGACAGCATTTTTATTTTATTTTTGGGGGCTGAAAATTGTCACTATAAAGAATTGAATTATATTTAATATTTTTTTAATATAAGAATATTGAATTGTATTTTATATTTTGAAAAATTAGGAATGTGTTGGTTTTTGTATTGATTGAATTTGTTGGACTTGATTAAGTTAAAGCGGAACTGTCGAAGGGAAAGGGCGAAGGGTTGACCCAGGTCAGTTTCGACCGAGCCTTCCGGCGCCAAAGTTGCTCGATGCTGCTCGCCACGCTTTACGGAATCGATAAGCGGTTTTTGTCGTTAGCGCAATGTGCTTCCTTCGTGTCACGCGATTTTTACTCGTTACTTTTTTCCTCCTCCTCCTCCCGCAACTCCTGTCCTGCTGTTCGAGCCCCAACGCTTCCCCGGCGAGAATTTTATTCCCAGCGTATAAACACGTAAACGTAGCTTTAGGATGTAAAATCGTTTTTTCACTTTTACTACTGAGATGTAACCACGAGAAAATTACGAAAATAGCTTAAACCGCGAGTCACTGCGAGCATTTTCACTCTGTAGCGTCGAACGAGCACCGAGAGTCACCGATTTGTGCGATTGGACGACGATATTTTCATTGATCTCTATTTTTATTGATTAAAATCGAGGGGAAAAAATATCGTCAGTCAAATGAACAGATTCATCGTGTAGAAAAATAAAATCCATATCGAAACTGCTTCAACGAGGACAATAATTTTATAGGCCCACAAATGTCGCGAGCAAAGCGGACGTAAAATCCGAGAGCATCGAGCAACTTAGCCACTGTGACTTTCGGTAAAAAATTCTTTAATATTAGAAAAATTAACAAAAATTAAATTCGAGACGAATGCCATTCGATTTGCGTAATTGTTAAGATATTTGAGTGAGTGATGACTCGTCGATTCGCCAAGTCCGCCGATTGGTTGAAATAATAAGAATTAAAAAAAATAATAAAATATGAGGGTGAATTTTGAAAAACTCGAATTCGAAAATTCGACGCGGGTTGAGGGGCGGAAATCTCGGAGCCCGAGGGACGTGTTTACTATTATTACGATTCGTACTAGATAATGACCAAGTTAACGATGTTAATAATAATGTTAATCGCGGAAGCCACGACGAACCGACGGTGAAAAAATAAAAAAAATCGCCCACTCGTGAAAAAAAGGGGCGCGAAATTTAACGAAGACGTAGGTTAGTAGTGCCGGGAATCATGTGATATAACGCTGTTTTTCTCGGAGCTGTGCTTCGAATTTGTTACCGCCGGGATTGGCGTCAGCGCCGTCCGCGCAAATCCATCGATCCTACGCGCGCGCGGATTTTCGACTGAGGTCCTCACTTCGACTCAGGACAATTGTACATAACGTAGACACAAAAAAATATGTATCGCAATTTCACAACGATTAAAAAATTGTGTTCAGATTTTTTTATTCAAATTGTCTTAAATTGAATTAAGTTGGAAATTTTGGAACTATTAAGATACATTTTTTTATCACTCTTCCTGCTGTTATAATTTTTTTGAAAAATTGTAGAACCGTGAAAAAATTGTGCTAATATCTTTTGCATCAGTCATAGCGATTGGGGCGCTGACGCCAACCGATCCCGGCTTGTAAAACCTTGTTCATATTTGTACATAGTCGACTACACATTGTATTTATATCCGTGAAGTTAATCGCCGGCCTTCCGCAGCAACAAACAGGCCAATCGAATATTATCGAAGCGGCTGAGAAGACTTGTCAGAAATTTGCGACGATTTTCGACCTCAAATGTGAATCCGATTCTTCGGCGATTGGAAAAATTTGTGACGAGCGTCGATTGGCCGATTTGTCATCTCGTGCTGACGAAAGCCGGCGAAACGCTGCTTACTACTAGTCGTTTAAGGTGAAAGAGAAAAAAAACCCACGAAAAAAAAAACACAAAAAACAAGAGGAAATAATTAAACTAAAAAAGACTTGCGAAAAATTCTCGGCAAGCCACTTCAGTTCGGAGATAAACACAATAAATAAGTAATAATTTTTAAAAATCAATTAACGAGTTAATAAAAAAAACCGAAAATAATAAATGAGGTAAAAAAAATCGAATCTACGTGGAAAACGTTTTGCGCGCTCTCAGCTAGCCGAAAGCACCGCCGTAATTCTCGACTGTGCGAAAATTCTCGAACAGCCGGAAGAAAAATTCGAGTGTCGGGTCTAAGAGTGACAATTTTGTAAATTAATTTTCAAAAAATAAGAAAAAATACCCAACGATTATTTACGGTCCAGGTGGAAAATTTTACTTGTTCCATTTGTCTTTGTATCGTTGAATTGAGGGAAAATGATGAAAAAAAAAGAGACGACAATCGTTAATTGTACGCTTCCCGTGAATTTAAAACAATTTTTTAAAACTCGTTGACGATTTTTGTTTCGCATTTTTTTTTACAAACAAACGTGTTCATATTCATTCTCGTCGCGTAATAAATTCACCGCTGAATCTGTTCCGTTTGTAAAATTGTGTAAAGCCGCTCGGCTGGACCGCACGGAGCAACCAGAATTGTAAACTAGTCACATGTAATTTTTTTTTTACAAAACGCTTCGACGATGAATTTTAATGACGTTCCGAATTTTTTCATTTGCGTCACCACATGCGTTCCAAATAATGCGAAGAGGGCGGAATGATAAATAAATAAAAACGTCGACGAAGGTTCGAACCGAGTAATTACGCTGAATTGATCGACAACGACAGACTCGAAACTCAAAAAAAATTTAAGTCACGCGGATTGTGAATGAAACTGAGTTTTGGAAAAGAGAATCGAGGGAAAAAATCAGAAGAGAAAGATAGAGAGAGAGTGATGTGCCGAATGAAAAAAAAAAGATAGCCCGAAGTGGCTCGACTGTAAATATAGCAACGTATGTATGGATTTTAAATACCAATATTAAAAAAATAGAGCACTATGTAAGCTACCGATATTATATATTTACGTAGACGATTAGCCGTTACCAATATGATGTAAACCATATCTACGACGCGTTAAGGTTTCGCGAAACCGAAGAAAATGATAAAAAAAAAATAATGAAAACATGTTTCCGCTGCCGGAGTTGGGAGATTTTTAGTCGATAAGACGAGCGATAATTAATTTGTACGTCGTCTCGCCGGGTGAATTATTACGACCCACAATTTTGCCTGACTCGAGTCACCGATTGAGTCAAAGAAAAAAAAATAAACGTTCGATACGAAAAAAAAAGTAATAGCACAATTAAAAAATTCTTGACATAATAAACGATGACTCGAGTCACGAAAAAAATTCGAGTAAAATTGATTAATCGAACGAGTTTTTTGCCGGAATCGAAGTTGCTTTTAATTTATCTTTAATTAATGGAGTTTCAACAACTCGATGACTGACTCGTCGCGCGGTCTTCGGTTGAGATTTTTCTTTGCGATTTTTCGCGAGTCAAGCGACGATGGAAAAAAAACATAAACAAATTCTGCTCAATACTGCCGAGCCTGCCGATATTTTTTTTATTTTTCGATTTTTTTTCACTCCTTGTACAAAATCTGGTTCTCTGGTTGTCGAATTTAATTATAATGACTCTCATCGATCAGCCGAGCGACAGGCCAATGAAACTCGCGAAAATCGTCTCGTTTTGCGCCGCCGATCGTCGTTCGATAGTCCACACACGATTGTACGATTAATTTTATACGAGACACACGATTCGACCGGACAACTTGTAGCAAGAATCGTTATGATTTTAATTGTGGAATCATCGCGAGTAGAAAAGAGAAACCAAAAAATCGCAATAAAAAGTGTGAGACGACGAAATGTAATTGACTATATAGTAAAAAAAAATCCATGAGCGTGAGGTCAGGAGATTCTCTGACAATAATGTCACTGTCGAGAAAAAAAATACCAAAAAATTGCTGCATCGGTTTTCAATTTTTTATTCACTGGGTAATTAAAAATACAATTGAAAAATTAATGTACCAGTTTATGAATAAAAAATGTGAACCTCGATGTGTCAAATTTCTGGGAAAATAAAATCTGGACAGTGATACTAAAGGGCATCACACACGCACAGGATCAACTCCGAAATGAGAGACGAGAAGCGCACACGAAATTGGCGATGCGGCGTCCTGAGTGGAATTCATTGCCCGGTGACTCGAGTTTGTCGTCAATTGAAAAAAAAAAAATCAGTCATTGCTGGAAACCCATAAAATTGAACGGTCAAGCTCGCGTCGCTTCATTTGGGCACTCCCAAAAAAAATGATAAAATGTACCTTAGAGGGGCAAAAAAAACACTAACGATCACCGCCAGTTGTTGTACTTAAAAAAAAAAACATGAAGAAGGAAGAAACGAACGATCACCAGGACACGCTTACGCGATACGCTAATAGTTACTAATTACACCATTAACAATTAACTGATTCGAATATCAAGTATGCGACATTTTTAATGAATTATTTTGAAGATCGGTTGTCTTGTTTCTCTTAAACCTGCGACAAAATCACCCATCCTCAATTCACCGATCACCTCAAAAAAAAAATACCACCCATAAATCCTCTGATCCATCAAAGAAAAAAAAACATAAAATACCAGAAACCGTGAAAAAATCGGCAGAAGCCACAGCCGATTTTCGTATCGTGAGTTTCAAATAAAAATCGATTTCTGGTACCAAACAAAAATGTTCGCCGAACCTGACCAAACAAGTGGGTCACTCAAACTTCAAAGCTCCAGGACCCAAAATTTATGCGTAGCGAGAAATCCGGACAATCGGCAATAAAATATAGGAAAAATATTGACACTCACCGCTGACGAACACAATTGACACTTCATCGCTGACGAATTGTCCCACTCATCGGTTCCGTGTAGCAAAACGACCCCCAACAGTCGTTAGGGTAGCCATTGGCCGATCGACTGGTCAACGAGTCACCAGTCGTTAAGCGTTTTATGGCCCTTTGCCATTTCGGCGCGTCGTCGAGGGCGGTTTACGACTCTTGCGGCGGATTTGGGGGATTAGTCCGACCGCCGAAAGGCCGAAGACGGGGCAGGTATAATTTTCGGGGGTTTTTGTCACCGATCCGGTGGCGCCTCGGATGGTCAGGCGCGACGAAGGTCACCGCCGGACAATCGATTTCACCGGAAAAACGTCACCGATCGCACGTACCGATTTTTTTTTCCGTAATTCGTTAGCCGAAGTCCATTAAAAGCTCCTTTTCCTCCTCTTTTCCCGGTCAATTTGGGGCCACAGGAAGAGAGGGGAGTCCCCTCAACGTCCGATTGGCCGTGAGTCCCCGGCTCGGCCAATCAGAGGGGCTGCGCGCAGCGCCGCCGCCGCCGATTGGTCGTACAAGCCTCGCGAATCGCTCACCAGGATCGCTGTACCCGAGAACAAATCGCGCGTATATAAAGTGTTACTTTAAATCACATTGCACAGTTCCTCGGAGAATTCACTCATCGAATGCTGAGGGTATTTACTGATAAATGAATATTGAAGTATAAAATTCGAGTATCAGTTCTGTGGAATAATTCGCCAAATTAATTTGTCATAATATAGTGAACTAAGTTTTTTTAAATATTAAAAACAATGCCACGTGTCATGATAAAAGGTGTAATTTGGAACAAAACGCAGGACGACATTCTCAAAGCTGGCGTGATGAGATATGGAAGTAATCAGTGGGAACGAATAATTCCTTTGCTGCCTGGAAAGACGGTCAGACAGTGCAAAGATCGTTGGGAGATTGGACTGAGTCCAAACGTCAAGAAAACTGAGTGGACTCGGAGAGAGGACGATAAGCTCCTGCGACTCGTGATACTGATGCCAGCTAAGTGGCAGAACATTGCATCGATTATCGGACGCACCGCTGTCGACTGCTTCAACAGATACGACTGTTTGTTGTAAGTTTCGTGTCTCAAGACTTTCGCTCACACAAAAGTCTCGTAAAAACTTTCGTAGAAAGTCTCTAATTTACTGGCTCTCTGTGATTTTTTTTTCAGGACTCGAGCCCAGGAAAAACAGGAAGACGTTGACGAAGTCGTCGACCCGAGGAAACTGGTGCCAGGAAGAATTTACCGTAATCCAAGCGTTAGACCTTTCACCGTCAATGTCACCAACTCCCTCGAAAATGGTAAGTTTCAAATCATTGTGATTAAAATTGGAAATATTAATTCTGCTCAGAAAAACCCACAGAATTTTGTCTTGATGCTAAATCACTCGGTTTCCTTTTTCCAGGACTCGAAGTGCTGATGTCGGAGGCACGAGCGAAGCTTGCGTCGACTCAGGCGAGAAAAGCGAAGCTTCTGGCAAGAGAGAAGCGAATGGAAGTCGCTCGTCGTTTTGCCTACGTGAGACGACAACGCGAGCGAATCCGAGCTCGCGCCCGAGCCGAGGAAATGGCCCCGAAAATCCGGAATCTCGAGACCGAGGATTCGTCGGACTCGCATTCGGCCTCTTTCCTCTGTTACTCGTCGACGGGTCACGAAGATCCGCTGGCCGAGATTTTCCTGCAGATGCAGCATCGACAGGAAGCCGACGTCGAGCTGAGAATCGGCGACGAGGTCGCCGAGCGATCGCAGCAGGAAGAGCAGACGCCGAAGCGACGCGAGGAGATCGCCGAGTCCGTGGCAATGTTTCTGCGCGACGAGGAACCACCGACGAAGAGGCGAAAGGTCATCGTTCTCCACGAACCCATCGCTTACGACGATCTTCAACAGGTCGTCGAGCTCAGACGACATCTCGAATCGTCGAGTCACATCACTGCCGGAAGATACTTCGCCGATTCGATCATCCAGGATTGTTGCCGAGCCTCCAATGTTCGTGAAACAGAAATTAGAGAAAGTAAATCAAACGAGAGTTCGTCGCACGCGGAGAACAATAATTTTTGCATCCAGTCTGTCGGCTGACAACAGTTTTTCGCGCCTTTTGGGCTTCCTGGAAAAAAAAAAGATTGTTAATACGACAGTGAGAAAAATTCTGATTGAAAAAAAAAAAAGATTGTTAATACGACAGTGAGAAAAATCCTGATTGAAAAAAAAAGATTGTTAATGCGACAGTGAGAAAAATTCTGGGCGAATTGTGTGGCAATTCGCTTAAGCGTCAGTGTGACTTACGTTTACGAATTTGTTCACTATTCTTTTCGCCCATATTTTTCGATCATCTTTGTACAGTTGAGTAGGAGGCGTTTCAGTTGACTCTCCCCAAAATAATACACGATTGAAGAGAACGCTGCGAGTATTTACTTACCCGAATATTCTCTATGATAAGATTTTTACTTAATTTTAGAACAACCAACGAAATAAATGTAAGAGCCACGGAGAGTTATCCATTCATACATGTATTTCGAGATTCGCATGGATTGATTTTTTTTTAAGCGTACAGACAAAATCAATAGCGCACTAACAATTCGATCAATCGTGTGACCCCCGCTAATCCGAGCGTCCATCAGTTTACAATGAATATCAACATCGAGATAATAGTTATCTACGGAATAGTCCGGTTACTTGGTTTCGTCGCGACGACGACGAGCGACGAAGATTTCGAGGATCATTTGGTATATATCTTAACACTGATACCAAAGAGGCCATACGTTCTCACCTTACACGATCGGCGAGGGACGAACGCGATTCGCGGCGAGCGAATCGCCGTCCTCGCGGCTACAACGCGAAAAATCATCGCGAGCAACTGAGATAGAGAGAGAGCTTCAATCATCATTATTATACAACAAATAACCGTCAGACGCTATTCGACCTGTGCTGCAATCAACAAATTCATCAAGCGCGAACCGAGCGTCGAAGCTCGGCGAATAATCGTTCACGTGTTCTCAGAATATATTTATATATTGTACACGTTTCTTTTTTTTTTAATCTTGATTCTTTTCTCTTCGTTCGGGGAATTCTCCGGTCTCGGACCTAACGCCGGATGCAAAGAGGACAGCGATTTCGGAGACACCGATTAAACGCCGGGAAAAACAGACGAAACGAAAGATTATTTATGGCTCTTTGGAATCCGAGTAACGTTCGTAGCTTTTTTGTTGTTTGTTTGTTTGTTTGTGTTTGTTCCACTTGCGAGTCCGTCCGATCGTCGCGTATCCTCCCGTCGAGACTGAAGCTACGAGCGCGAGCGAATTACGTCCACTTGAAGCCGCTGAGAGACACTCAGAGGCTCCTTTATTCTCTGCCGTCGGTGAAATGAGAATCAGTCGCGTACGACTAAATCTGCGGCTACGAATGGCCAACGAAATATCCACAGGAAAATTACATTGCCTAAGCTTTCATTCCTGTTCATTTATTTTTTCTAACCGCAGCAAACGATCTTCAAGAAATATTCGCGACTTCCAGGGACGAAAATTCACTCGGCTCAGCTGCAAAAATGCTCAGAAAAATGGCTACAATAGTGAATAAAGAATTCACTTACAATTTTCGCATACTAAATACATGACTTTCAATTCGCGAATTCTTTTCACACCTCTGCGTCCATTTTCCTCATATTTTTACCAGCGTAAATCAGCTTCGTCTGGACTGTTTTGTTCCTCGTGGTTATGTTTTTTTTCTCATAGCTAATTTCGTATGTCGGTATTGAACGTACACAGGGCGTTTGCTCCGGGAATATCGAGGAGAACGCACAGCCTGAGTATATTTTTCGTTTCGGGGCGATTTTAGCACCGAGTCTCGTAGAGGCCGCTGCGACCGATATATCTGACCCACTTGATGACGTCGTGGTCGGAATAATTGAGCTTCGACTCGAAGACCTTCAGGTAACGAACCTTGAAGCCCGACGGTGCGAACGGCACTTCGAAATTCATGGATATCGGCGGTCTCGTCCATTTCTTCTTCGTGTCCGTCTCCAGGAGATCGATCTCCGCCGACAGCTGAGTCTCCTTCATGCCCGCCATGCGCTTTATCTTCCACACTATCGCGTTCTCCGACGGCTTGTACTTGGCCTTGCCCTTCAGGCAAATGAGCTGAACGCCAGCAGTGTTCAGCGGCGTCGGCACTCGAACCTCGATCTTTTGGCCGAGCAACGAAGGCTTGAAATTCGACTTCAGCACGACCTTCACTTCCATCTTGGTGCGTCCGACCTCGCGAACCAGCGGAATAACGCGGAACGGCAGTGATATATCTTTCGTTGTACGGTATCTGTAAAATGATCGAAAATTGTCGATTCATTTGAAAAATTCAGAAGAAAAATTCATTTGGAAATGTGAGTTAATATGATGTTGAAGTTTGCATCGTTGGAATGCAACGAAAATTAAAAATAAAATTATTCTAATGAACCCAAAAGATCGTGTTGGGTATAAAATTTTATCGTAATGATTAATCCGTCATAATAACTTTTTAGAATCTTTAAAATAATTTTAGAATCGTTAGAATAATTATTTTTTTAATTTAGTTGTGTTCCAACGATGCAAACTTCAAGATTACGAGTTAATTGAAAAAGAATTCTCACCTCATCAGCTCGAATTCGCCGTCGGGTGGTATAAAACTAATGGAATGTTCGGTCTCGAATTTCGACAATTTCACGCACTGATGGAACTGACAATCGTCGATGACGACGACGGGTTTTCCCGAACGAGCGCCCGTCGGATCGTCGCCGCCGCCGCCGAGAGTCCCGGCGCCGCCCTTCGTGCCTCTCGCGTCCATCACGATTTTGTCGTTTATCCCGAATTTGCACTCGGGCATGCCCGACAGGTAAGACTTCATCACCACCTGCAAAATCGAAGAATTAATGTTAATAATTCAATGCCAAGATTTAATAATGCCGGATTATGGTCGGATGCCGGTTAATGGCGGATTTATTAATTGTTTGCGACTTTCGCACCTTTCCGGCTACGTGTGCGCTTAGAACTTGTCCCTGCGGACTCATCAGCAGATTGACGAACTCGAGGACGTCCAGGAAGAGCTCGTTTCTGCGGTACTTTATTCCCTCGCGTCGCCAACCGATCTGCCCGGTCACCTGCGACGTTATCTGCGCCTGTTCCTCTTTAGTCGCGGATTTCACTCCCTGCTGAGTGATGAAGGTCTTCAATACTCCTGTATCGCAATTCTGGGGATACCCAAAGTCCAGAATTTCTGCAAACGCGTAATTACATCAATGATCACTGAGTTGAAAAAATATATCAATATGCATAGGAATTTTGCAATTAAAAAATAAGAATTACCATCAAGCAACTCGTAAATCAGAACAAAGTTGTTCTTGATGTTCTCCTCCGAGATTTTTCCAAAGTACGACTGCATGACGTCAATGATCTTGAGGAGAAACTCAAAGACCATTGCCGCGTTCACATTCTGCTTAGTGACCGCTGCAAGCCAGATATTCGCCCTCTTGATATGGAAGAACGAAGTCCTGGCGATGTTGGTGACCGGCGAGCGCACCTGCTGCCGGGCGTGGATGACATTGACGCGAAACGCATCCACCGCGTTTCTGCCGATGTCATCCCTGTAGACCCGGGAGATGAGGACCTCCCCCTTGTGATTGTAGACAAAGAGTCCCCCGATCATGGCGACGGAGGATTTGAACTCTTTTCCTTGCTACTCAATACCTGAAACGCAAAAAATAAAAATAATTAAAAATTAGCCAAACTTTACAACCAATTTTATAGCCAAGGAAAGAAACAAAAAAAAATACATCAAAGAAATTCACATCAAACATAATGCGAACATCAAAAAAAATATATATCAATTTTTTAATTCATTTTAATTTCCTCCTTCCAACTCAGAGAATAAAACTCATAAATCGTCCTCTCTTATATAGCGAAAACATTCAAAATCCGATATTGATATTTGTTTAATTGTTTTTTTTTTTTTAGTGCTAGGTGCTCAACAGGGGGCAAAGTTTGTTTGACGTGCCAAACAAACGGAGAGGCCGCGTTGCGTCAGTGGACAAATTGTTGGGATGCTGCGACCGTCGCGCGGGTCGCGAGACCCGAGTCATTGGATCGCCGATGGCCCGCGCGTCGCATACGGGAATAACGTCGATAACGCCCCGTTTCGGCGAGTGACATTTCGTCCGTCTCACCGACGACCCGCGAACGGGTTAGCGGTATCGATCGCGAGCGAACGCTCGGAATGTTCGAATTATTTCACCGTCCGCGGGCGACTCATCGAAACAAAAGAGATTTATTTCGTGCGAACGAAAAAGTCGAAAAGTCGCTGGGTACTTACGCATCTCTCTCGGGCGGACGCAAATTGCGAGTAATCCGAATGTACACTGATAGGCTATCAGTGCCGACTTGGCGAGCTGAGCAATTCAATCGCACCGACTGCCAAGTGACGAAGACACCCACTTTTACCGACTACGTTAGTCAAACTCGAGTCACTCCTCAAATCTCCACCTCGACTCGGACTTGATTTTTATTAATTACATTATCATGCGGAAAATAAAAAACGTATTTTTCTTTGTACATTTTTCTTATAATTTTGCGATATTTTTATCAACGAAATACGTCGCTCGTTTGAATCGACAGTTTGCGTCGCTGCGATGCGTTTTCATGAAATTCCACTCGATTTGGAACTAGGAAAAATCCCTAGGCATCAACCAATCAGGTGCGCGGGCCCACCAAAGTCACTGAACCAATCCAATTTCAGTCCCATTTTGAAACTAGATGAGATACAAATTATAGATGTGAAAGTAACCAATGTTTTGTCTTTCTTCAAGTTTAATTAATCTGGAAGACTTGATTGGTAATTAAATTGTATTATGAATATTGTGGTATCAATTCTGATTTGACTAGTGATGTTCTTCACCACCGCCGCAACCTAACCTAACCTCTCCTCCGATGGACATCTAACCAATCACGTAACCCCGAATTACGTAGGCCAATCAGAATCAGTCGTTTTTTAGTGTACAGAGCAGCAAAGTATAGCAAACACCGCACGGTAGCGATTTAGTACGCGACAGTTCGTGTCTCGAGCGTTTATATCCAAAGTGAACAAGTTTGATTAATGCGTGATCGGTGCAAAGGTGCCGCGTTAATTCGTCGATAGACCAGCCGCGACGAGCCAAATAAGCCAAAATGCCGCGTATTATGATAAAGGGCGGCGTTTGGCGCAACACTGAGGTAAGCCCAAGATCAACATAACCTTCAAAGCGCACCGACCGATTTCGTCGTCCGGCCCCCAACTTTTATCCTCTCGGCGTGAAATAAAAATGTGACATGAAAATTCTTTCAGGATGAAATTCTCAAAGCGGCTGTGATGAAATATGGCAAAAATCAGTGGAGCCGTATTGCGTCGCTGCTGCACAGAAAATCGGCGAAGCAGTGCAAAGCTCGCTGGTTTGAGTGGCTGGATCCGAGCATCAAGAAGACGGAATGGAGCCGCGAGGAGGACGAGAAGCTTCTGCATCTGGCAAAACTTATGCCAACCCAGTGGCGAACTATTGCTCCGATCATCGGACGCACAGCCGCTCAATGCTTGGAGCGATATGAATATTTGCTGTGAGTCTCCATATTTCCACAACAAAACAAATGAGATTTTTTGTACTAAAAAGATGTATCGCTTCAGGGATCAAGCACAGAAAAAGGAGGAAGGAGAAGATGCTGCCGATGATCCCAGAAAACTTAAGCCGGGCGAGATCGATCCAAATCCTGAGACAAAACCTGCCAGACCAGATCCGAAGGACATGGACGAAGATGGTACGCAAAATTTACCGTTTCTCGCCTTTGTAGTAATCAGCACTGATGATTCCCTTTTTTCTTACAGAATTGGATTTGTGATTCTTACAGAAATAATTTTTTCCTTGTTTTCTTACAGAATTGGATTTGTGATTCTTATAGAAATAATTTTTTCCTTGTTTTCTTACAGAATTGGATTTGTGATTCTTACAGAAATAATTTTACCTTTTTTTCTTACAGAATTGGATTTGTGATTCTTACAGAAATGATTTTTTCTTTTTTTTTCTTACAGAATTGGAGATGCTGTCGGAGGCGCGAGCGAGATTGGCCAACACTCAGGGCAAGAAAGCGAAGCGCAAAGCTCGCGAGAAGCAGTTGGAAGAAGCTCGACGTCTCGCAGCGCTGCAAAAGCGTCGCGAGCTCCGAGCCGCCGGGATAACCGTGAACCAGAAGAACAAGCGAAAGCGCGGCGTCAATTACAACACTGAAATTCCGTTCGAGAAGCGTCCGGCCTCGGGTTTCTACGACACTTCCACCGAGCACGTGGATCCGCTGGCGGCGGATTTCTCGCGAATGCGTCAGCAGCATCTGGACGGCGAGCTGCGAACGGAGAAGGAGGAGATCGAGCGACGCAAGGACAAGCAGAAGATGAAGCAGCGCAAGGAGAACGATATACCGATGGGAATGCTGAACAGCGACGAGCCGCTGAAGAAACGGAGCAAATTGGTGCTCCCCGAGCCGCAGATCTCCGATCAGGAGCTTCAGCAGGTGGTGAAACTCGGGCGGGCGTCCGAGGTTGCTAGGGAAGTCGCCACCGAGAGCGGAATTACCTTATCTGATAGTCTTTTAGCGGATTATTCGCTGACGCCGAATATAGCGTCGACACCGAGGACACCAGCGGTTATAGATCGAGTGCTCCAGGAGGCGCAGAACGTTATGGCACTTACGCACGTTGATACGCCACTGAAGGGTGAGATAGACATATTTATAGCTTTATTTATCAATTTATTGATTATTCATTAATTATGTTAAAACCCGCATCGTTCGAAAGCAACGAAAATCATTTTTTATTCTAATGATCCCAAAGGATCATTCTGGGTCTAAAATATTACAGCGATTGATCGTTATAATAAATTTGAAGAGTCGCTGGAATAACTTTACAATCGGTAGACTCTTTTTTTTAGCACTTTTTCGTTGCATTCCAACGATGCAAACTTCGTCATTTTTTTTTTTTTTTTTTTTTCTTTAAGGGATAAACAACCCTTTTACAAGTAAGAGAAATTACACTAACAGGAATATAAATAAAAAACGATGAATAAATTTCCCATCGCAGGCGGACTGAATACTCCACTGCTGAATCCCGACTTCAGCGGCGTCGTTCCCGCGGCGAGCGCGATCGCCACCCCGAACACCGTCCTCACGACTCCCTTCCGATCGCAGCGCAGCGACGGAACGCCGCTCAACAATTCGTTCAACACTCCGGCGTCGTTGCGGGGCCAGAACGGCGCTCTGGCGCCGACGCCGGTGCGCGACAAGCTGAGCATCAATCCGGACGACGGTCTCGACGGCTCGGAGACGCCGGCGCTTCAGAAACAGGTGAAGGAACAGCTGCGTGCCGGTCTCAGCACTCTGCCCGCGCCGCGAAATGACTACGAGATCGTCGTGCCGGAGAACGAGACGAACGACGACGGCGCCGACGATGCGGCCGCCGACGTGGTTGAGGATCAGGCGGACATTGACGCCAGGAAGCAGCAGGAAATTCTCGAACAGAGTATGTCTTTTTTTTGCTCTGACCTTTTATTCGCGGGATAATTAATTGCTGAGTCCCCAGAATTAAAGGACAGCATTTTTTTTGTATTCTTTAAGATTTTATTTAAGCGCGTTTGGTGTCTATAGCGCGAAGTTAAGTTTAGGGCCATTTTTCAGAGAAAAGGGAACTCGCGAGACGTTCACAAGTCATTCAGAGAGATTTGCCGCGGCCGACGGAAGTGAACATGAATATTCTGCGACCTGTAATGGATTCACCACTGACTGATCTACAAAGGGTGGGAATTTTTAGAAATTTATTTTTCACTTTCATCTGAATCTTTTCTTTACTTGTAATCGATGTTCTTTTATTTATATTTGTTTATTATTCACTAAGGCGGAGGAATTGATAAAGAGGGAGATGATTACGATGCTGCAATACGACGCGTTGCAAAATCCTTCGATTCAGCCGAATAACAAACGCGCCGCTACAGTCGCGTCGCAAGCTCAATCGTACCTGGATCAGCATCCTTACGGGAATTACGAACCTGCCGATCTCGCTGCGGTAAGACAAAAAATCACTGGTCACATCGATTAAAATACAGGGATCGGCGATCATTTCTATTGATGCATTTTTATGACGATTTTTCATTTAGGCGAAGCAACTTCTCGCCGACGAAATGGCGGTCGTCCGAGAGGGAATGGCTCACGGTGATCTCAGCCTGGACGCCTACACGACCGTCTGGGAAGAATGTCTGTCACAGGTAACGCGAATTAACAATCAATTGCCAATGAAAAAAATCGTAAAACTCGTCCAATTACTAAATTAATCTCCGAACCTTCACAGATTTTGTACCTGGAGCCACAAAAGCGATACACAAGGGCGACTCTCGCCTCGAAGAAAGACCGAGTCGAGGCTTTCGAGCGTAAACTGGAGGAAAATCGAGTTCACATGACTGGCGAGGCGAAACGCGCCGCGAAGATGGAGAAGAAATTGAAAATTCTCACCGGCGGTTATCAAGTGAGTAGTTCAACGACCAGAGCCAATGATTTCATATATTTATCCAATCACGCATTTCGTAATTAACAAATAAAACGTCCACCAGACTCGCGCTCAAGTATTGACGAAGCAACTCCACGACGTCTGGGAGCAAATCGAGCATTTGCACCTGGAGCTCTCGACCTTCAAATTTTTGCAAGCCCAGGAAGAAGCAGCGGTTCCCAGGCGAATAAACGCCCTAATGGAAGACGTGAACCGACAGACGGAGCGGGAGAAGGTTTTGCAAGCGAGATTCGGCCAACTGCAGGAAGAACTGCAGAAGCTCCAGGTGCAAAGCAGCGAAAGCGGCGGCAGCGACGCTCCGAGCTCGTCGCAACAGTCGCAGTGAAAAATCGCGTCGCGATGCGAGGACTCGATGGAAGAAAAGACGCGCAAGTGCATAATGAATTTTAGCCTGTGACTCTATCAGCGAAAGAGGCGAAGAAAAGCATTTCCGTGGTATCGAAGATAAAAATGACGTTGAGGAATGGAAAGCAGGAAAAAAAGAAGTCGTGCCCTACTCTCTTTTATTCTCGTATATTTACCGTAACGAATAAAAAAAATTCAGTATCATCACAGAGCGATTATTTTCGTAGAATCAATTTGAAGAGATGTATATCATCGCTCGAGTAAGTCGGATGCTGCTCGGACAGAGGAATTCGCTCGATGTCGAATTTTTCCCGCAGCTCTGACATAAATTCCTTCCAGACGGGAATCTGACCCGGCGTGTCGCGCTCTTCCTGCGATAAGATTGCGAAAGTTCGGGGATTACGTTCGCAGAGCGTTACCAAAGTCTTCAGCAGCGGTTGGATCGACTGAAATTCGAAGCAGAGTAAGAAACACGAGAAGCCCCTATTTTTTTTTTAGTACAATGGAGAGGAATTAAAATACCTCCTTATAATAGACGCAATCGGCTAAAAGAACAATATCAGGCGACAAATCGGCAGGAATTTCATCGCCCCATGGCAAAGCTCTGGTAGCGACTGAGCCACCACTGCTTTTCCATTGGTCCTCATTCAGACGAACGTTTCTCTCCAGCATCGGCAAAACTCCTTCCAGATCGGTCATTATAACGTTAGCTCTGAAATTGTTTCACACTTTAATTACCGATCCTGACAAAATAATTAATATCTTCAGTATTCGATGGGTAATATGAATATCCATCGAATACTGCACTGAGAAAAGTTATTAGTTGCGATTACCAATCATTGGTTCGACCTACCAAAATATTGGTCGCAGTTACTAAAATATTGATAGCTCTGACCAACGATTGGTAATCTATTAATTTTTTTCAGTGTGAAGATATTAATTATTTTATCAAGATCGGTCATTACAACGACAGCCCTGAAATTGTTTCACACTTGAATTACCGATCCTGATTAATTAATATCTTTAGTATTCGATGGGTATTATGGAAATAAAAAAATAAAAAAATACCCGAGACAAGCGGCGGTCATCCCAACGCAACCGACTCCCGCCCCCAATTCAACCACCTTCTTCCCGCGCAGCCAATCACCGCCCAATCGGTCGTCCCGACAACACGCGTCGAGATATTTCGCGAGAACCAATGCGGCGTCCCACACGACGCAACTCACGTCGCCGATTTTTTGCTGCGACAATGTGAGAACGTTCCGGCGACTCTCTAATTCGAAAGTCCTCGCGAATGTGTCGGTCTCGTCCGTCATTTCGCTTACTAAGAAATGACAAAATATCGCAGAAAGTACTGTATTTAGAATCTAATGACTTTTGGGTACCTCGAAGCTCCGGCGATGAGGTGCTTGCAAAAAAAACGCATGCGCAGCGCGCGACCCCAAATGTACCGGTCGCTGACCGCGCGCCAATTTTGACCCCTCGCGGCGTTGACCAATAGCGTCGCGTCTCGTTGTCCCGCTAAATGACGATCAGCCAATGGCGAAGCTGCAAAGACATTTCCTAACCTCTCCCCCCTCCTCATCACCTTCGCAGCTCCACCGCAATTATTATGGTTGCAATGTATACAAACTTTTTCGTATATCGCGTCCTCGTCGTCTTTGTGTTGTTTTCAAATTTACTTTCCTCTGTTTTATCGGAATGACGCCGCTCGTCGATGCACCGTAAGCCGATAGAATGTCAGACACGAAGTCGGACGACCGAAGCATCGAATCCCCGAAAGACGACTGCAAAAGGTTAGTATTTTCATTTCGTTTTCGCTCCTGGGTAACCCTTTTCCTGCTTTCGCAGTTTTGCACTTTTGCACTTTTGATTTTGTCCTTAAAATGCGTGCACCGATTTTTTTTTCACGTGCTTTTCGTTTTGTGTTTCTTTTGTTTCCTCTGTTGCGATTTCCACGATAGTCGCGAAGAGACGTTGGGAGAAATCGTAGATACGCTTGGCACATTTGGCATGTTGACGGATACCGACGATGACGACGAACTGTGCAAAGTCAGTTTGTCAGGCTTCGAGGTCGTCAAGGGAGTTTCCATCATATCTATCGTAAGTTGGGAGTTTACGTTTTTGCCAATCGTTGCGGCGATGGCAAGAATTCTTCCAGCTGACTCGATAATGTGTTTTGAGCTTGAAGAATGTTTTTGTTTTGCTTGCGCATAAGATTTTTGTTCTCTTTCGAAAGAGAAACGGTTTTAAAAAAGAATTTCTTGTATAATGGATTTTTTGTGCTAACAGAGCAGTTCACAAGATTCGTTCTGCGGTCCCATGGGTAAAAGTCCGTTGAAAGCGGAGACTCCCAAAGTCGACGACGACAGTTATGATTCTGAGGGAGAAGCAAAGATGCTCAACGGCGGCAAGAAGAGCGACGGTTCGAAGCGTCGGATATCGTCGAATTTCATCGACTCGGCAGGCAGCGAAAGCGACTCGGAGTTCGAAAATGGATCGCTGAAGTCAACGATGAATAATTCCGCAAAGAGCGACCGAGCAGCGACGAATGGGGTTTTATTCAACAAAGCAAGAACCGCGAATGGCCGGCCCAGCAAATGCTCGTCGCCTCTGCTGAGAACGGAGGCGACTGCGAAGAAACTCTCGAGCCCCATAAAAATCGACAGCTTCTCTGACGAGAATTCACAGGGCAACGGCGATGTGAAACGCAGGTTCGCGCCGATAAAGCGAAGAGTCATCTCGTCGCGAAGCGCCGTCATTCCGTTGGATTCGGAGAGCAGCGACGTTTCGCCGACGAAGAGTCCGCGTGCGAAGGAAACTCCGACGAAGAGTCCGCGTGCGAAGGGAACACCGACGAAAAAATGGGAGGGTCCGGATTTTAAGCTGAATCTCAAACCGCTGGGAATCGACAGTCAGTTGAATCCGTGGATCGCGTCGATCAAATCGAAACCTGTGATGTCATCGATGCCTGTAAGTATTTTTTACCATCTTCTTTTCTTATTTGTCCGCTGCATAAAATAAATAAATAAAATATACGATTTGAATGGCACGATTTTTTTTGCAGGTAAAAAAAGACGAGTTAACCGAGCACTGCCACAGTCTGAAGGATCTTCAGACCGAAATCCTCGAAAAATTCTACAACGCTCTCGATCGAATCCCAGTACCAATATTAGAGAAGTTTCCGCGCTTCGACGCAGGAACTTTCGCTCAGCTGAAAACGCTGCACAAACACGTGCAGGCGAAAATACGACTGACGGAGAAGAGAATCTCGACGGCGACGAAGCAGGAAACGAGGATCCTGAATGCGTCGGCGGAATCGGAATTTCCCGACGATCTGGAGGATTACGTTCCGCTGCAGTCGCGGGTCGCCAAGGATCCCGAACCTCCGATAAAAACCGTCGCGTCGCGCGACTCCGCCAATCACTGCCGCAATCTCAACGACAGCATCGAAAAAGTTCAGTCCACGAGTTCGACGAATCGGTCGACAAAACCGCTTCCATCTTCTCCGCTGGAAAGCCGCAAGCCGGAAGCAACCGGCAAACAGAGAGAAAGCAGTCCGAAATGCGGCGAAGAAAACCGAGTCTCTCGCGACTTTTGCCAGAGTTCGCGGGAGGAGAAAAACGCGGAGAATCTTGAGAAGAAAGAAGAAAATCGGGCGAGCGAATCGGAATCTCCGGCGCAACCGAAACGCGGCACTTTTCAGTTGAAGAGACCGGTGAAGGCGACGATCTCCACGGAGATGACGAAGAAGATCGGCGAGATTTGGGAGAGGAGTCAAACGAAATCGTCGCCTGCGGAGCCGAAAGCGGCGGCGGTCGCTGGAAGCAACGCAACGATTACGTCGCCGGCGAATCGTTCGGATTTCAAAGCTGCGAGTCATTCGGATTTCAAAGCTGCGAGTCATTCGGATTTCAAAGCTTCGAGTCATTCGGATTTCAAAGCTGCGAGTACTTCTGATTTTAAAGCTGCGAGCAATTCGGATTTCAAAGCTGCGAGTCATTCGGATTTCAAAGCTGCGAACCATTCGGATTTTAAAGCCGCGAGTCACTCGGATTTCAAAGCCGCGAGTCACTCGGATTTCAAACCCGCGAGTCACTCGGATTTCCAGGCCGCGAATCGTTCGGATTTTAATCCCACGGAAGCCGACGACGAAATCGTCGATCTCGACGACTACGACGACTGCGAATTGCCATCCAAATCGGAGAAAACCTCGAGGACGTCCAGCCTGAAGTCTATGGATTCCTGGCAGACATTCGGCGAGAGTTTCGACGTCCCGGACGTGTCGGGAACGCAAAATATCGAGCGAACTCTCACCCAAGATCTGATGGATTTACCGGAATGGAAAGGCTCCTCTTACGAAGACAATTCGAAGTCGAGCAGTCAGAAAGAAAATGCCAAGCCGGGTAATCAGAAGGACAGTTCGCAGACGGCGAGCCTGAAGGGGGAAGAGCAAACGTTTGAAATCGGCGAATTCACTGGAAATTACAAAAACGACGGCGTCAGCGGCGAATTCGATGGCACCGATTACGACCACTCCAGAGAAATGCTCAAGGTACGTTGAATCGTATTGCAAAAAAGGAGAAAAAATTCAGTCCCGAAGGCACTCACAATTAAATTTTATTTTTTGCAGATCTTTCGGCGTATCTTTGGTCTCTATTCCTTCAGACCGAATCAGCTGCAGTCGATAAACGCGGCTCTCTTGGGTTACGACTGTTTCGTGCTGATGCCAACCGGAGGTGGAAAGTCGCTGTGCTATCAGCTTCCGGCTCTCATAACGCCAGGAGTGACGATCGTAATTTCACCGCTGAAGAGTCTCATTCTGGATCAGGTTCAGAAACTGACGTCCCTCGATGTGAGTCACGATTTTTTAATTGTTTACCTTATCTTATTTTTATTCAATAATCAGGGATAAGAAAATCCGATGGTAAAAAAATTGTATATTATTTGTAAAATGTTTCGATTCCAGATTCCCGCGGCTCACATGTCCGGCTCGTGTACAGAAAAGCAGGCCGAGGCTATTTACCGTGAACTCTCGAAGGAAGTTCCCGGCATAAAGTTGCTCTACGTAACGCCCGAGAAAATCTCGGCGTCGCAGAGATTCGTTGCCGTCTTGACGCGGCTGTACGAACGCGGTCTCCTGGCGCGTTTCGTCATCGACGAGGCGCACTGCGTCAGTCAGTGGGGCCACGATTTTCGGCCCGACTACAAGAAGCTCAAATCGCTGCGCGAAAATTATCCGCGAGTTCCGACGATCGCTCTCACGGCGACCGCGACTCCGCGAGTGAGGACCGACATTCTGCATCAGCTCAGCATGTCGAATCCGAAGTGGTAAGTTTATAAATTTAAAGACAATTTTTTTTTGCAACGCATGAATCTCTTCGAATAATGACTTAAACTACAGTAATATCGTCGGCTTATTTTTATTAATTGTTATTATAATACCCTGACCATCACAATATAAATTGAAAAAAATCCACAGGTTCATGAGCAGCTTCAACCGACCGAACCTTCGCTACGGCGTGATCGCGAAAAAGGGAAAAAATTGCTCGGACGAGACGATAGCGATGATCAAGTCAAAGTGGAGGAACGACTGCGGCATCGTCTACTGCCTTTCGCGAAAGGACTGCGACGATTACGCCACTCAGATGCAGGCGAACGGTCTGCGAGCTTTGGCCTATCACGCCGGACTCTCGGATAACGAGCGCAGCGACGTTCAGGGCAGGTGGATTTCCGAAGAGGTGAGAGAATCAATTACGAAACATTCTTTTTTAACATAAAGATCTGGAAAAATCGTAGCAATTTATTTTCTATTTCGCCCATAGATCAAAGTCGTGTGCGCGACGATCGCATTCGGAATGGGAATCGACAAGCCGAACGTTCGTTTCGTCATTCACGCGTCCCTCCCAAAATCCATCGAGGGTTATTACCAAGAAAGCGGACGAGCAGGTCGCGACGGTGAAATCGCCGATTGCATCCTTTTCTACAATTACGCCGACGTCTTCAGACTGAGGAAGATGATTGAGCTCGACAAATCCGCGACTCGCGAGGCGACGAAGACTCATCTCGATAATCTGGTAAAAATGGTCTCGTTCGCTGAAAATCAGACCGATTGTCGTCGCGCCCAGCAGCTGAATTATTTCGGCGAGATATTCAACCGGGAGAAGTGTTTGGCCAATCGGGCGACGGCTTGCGACAATTGCAGATGCAAGGTACATTTTTTTCTTCGCTTAATACGTTTTTTTTTATTTGTGTTTTAAGTCGATAATATTAATTATTGATTCGTAGGAGGATTTCACGATGGTCGACGTGACTGAGGATGTGAGGGCGATTCTGAACGCGGTGCGGGACATCAATCGCAATCGCTCGTGCAATCTGACGGCGCTTTATCTCGCCGACATCTACAAAGGCGCGAATCTGCAGAAAATCCGAGACGCCGGGCTGACGAATAATCCGATCTACGGTCGCGGACGATCGTGGTCGAAGGTGGATATCGAGCGGCTGCTGCACAAATTGATCATCGACGAGTATCTTCAGGAGGACATGTACATCAAGAACGAGATCGCGTGCGGTTACATTAAAATCGGGCCGAAGGCGACCGAATTCATGAGATCGGATAAAGCAAAGGTAAGAGCGAAAATCGATCGTAAAATTGGCCGTTGGGAAACCGGCAGCAGTTTGATGTTTAATATCGCAAAATTTGGCAGTTTGTCAGAAAAAAAAATCGTTTTTCGCGTTTTTCTCCTCGAAATTTCGATTTTTCGGGCAAATACCTGGCGTTTTTGGAATCAGCGGAAAATTTCCCATCGGATAGGGTTTTAAAACTTCGTTAAATCGAAAAAAAAATTTTCGCCTTTTTTTCGCAAAAAACGCAAGGGGTACCCCTTCTAAAAATTTGCGATTTTTGAGGGTCAACTTAAAAAATCTACAAAAAATCGAAAAATCGAGATATCGCGTTCCGTCTGGCGACATTCTCTTCGTTTAAGAGTTTTCTTTCGAATGCAAAAAGAAAATCCCGATTACATTGATCCAAAGAAAAATGACACCGATTTTAGTAAAGTGCAAAAATTGGGAAAAAGTGAAAAATCGTTTTTCGGATTTTTCTCCTAAAATTTTTTATTTTTCGGGGAAAAAGCGGTCATATTTGGAATCGGCGAGAAATTTCCCATCGGATAGGGTTTTAAAACTTCGTTAAATCGAAAAAAAAATTTCGCCGAAAATCGCGAGGTTCTTCCCTACGCTGGCTAACCTCCGATCTTGTTCCTATTTCATTAAAATGTTCATCTTGTCAGATTCTCTTCCCAATGCGACTGTCGACCTCCTCGGCGGGCGTCGCGACCGTCTCGACGGCCGCTCAACCAGCAAACAAGCTCCTCAAGGATCTGCAGGACAGATGCTACCACGAACTGATGGAGATCGTGAAGGGAATCGCTGGCGCGCTCGACGTATCCGCGTCGTCGATCATGAACATGATCGCCATCCGAGCGATGAGCCAACAGCTCCCAGACTCTGAAGAGGCGATGCTGAAGATTCCGCACGTGACCAAAGCGAACTTCGAGAAGTATGGAAAGGCTCTTCTCGATATTACGCAAAAGTTCGCTGCCGAAAAAATCGGTGAGTTCGAACTTCAAATCTGCTTTCGAAAATAACGCTACATATTTTTTCTAACAATAAAATAATGAAATTAATTTCTTCAAAGTTCTGCTGGCCGAGGACGAAGAAGAGGAGGAGGAAGACACCGAACCGTGGATCGACACCGCCGCATCGTCGTCCTCGAGTTCGAGCTACAGAGGACGTGGCAGAAAGCGCAGAGGCGGAAGTACTCGCGGCTCTGGCGCCAAAAGGTACAAGCGAGGAACTTACAGGTAAAAAAATGTCCACTGTCCGTTAGGCTTCGCCAGGCTATGCAATTTTATCTAAAAAAATTATCATTGCAGCGCCGGAAAATCGCGCGGTTCGCCGAGGCGAGGTTACAGCGTCGCCAGCAAAGGTCGCGGCGCCGCAACAACGAAAGGTCCGGGACTCGTGGACTTCACCCAAAGAAAGGAATTCCTCGCGGATCCTCACAGATTCGCAAACTTGGGACTGTGAGACGATTATTTTATTTTTCGCGGCGCGAGAATCGCGATCATCGGATTGTCGCAAGTGTCGTGAGTCTCTCTGTGCTTCATTTAAGCGTTTGTTTCTTTTGTGTCCTAAGTTATAAAAAAAGAAGTCAGAGTAGAAGATGAGGAGTGAAAAATCGAGAGGAATCCTTGAACGGTGTCTAAACAGTATTTAATTGTCGTACGTAAAGCACGAAATGTATATACATCGCCGAATGACTGGATGAGCGTATAAACGTAATTTTTTCACATTTTCTACGGAGTCGTCGGGTCGGTTACTCACCCTCTTCGCTCGCTGCTCTGAAGATCGAGCTTTTATTCGCGATTCGCGATTACTAGAGCCTTTTTTAAGGGCTCAGAGATCAGGTTGGACGATCCGCGACTGGCGATCGTCGTTCTTGACATGTTTCTTCAGCAGATTCATGATCTCGTGATCGAATTCTGGCGGCGTCGGCTTCACGCCGGCTGCCCAATAGAACAGGTCCCAATCGTTGGATGGGAGATTTATCAGTCGGTCGTACTGTCGCAGCTGCGACTCATTGAAGGTGTCGAGATACTTTTTCGCGAATGTGCTGAGGACCAAACCGTTTTCCAGCATTCCGCGCTTACGCGACTGGTAAACCAGCCTGGAAAAAATTATAACGTTGACTTTAGTTAAATAACAATTTTTTTTTCCAGCAATACACATTTTGCCAAACTTGCCACTAATTTTACATAATTTATTTTGTTAGCGACTTAAATGGTTATTAAATCAGTTTTATTTCTTTTGTATATAATTTTTTTTTAATCAGTCTCACCGAGCTCTCTTCAGATCGGTGCTTTCGCCTTCGCGTTCCACGTAAGGCGGAATGCTCGGCTCGCGACCCTCCGGATGGTGAAGATCGTGCGAATCGCTTCGAATCGAACCAGTGGCGATCGCCCGCAAATATCCAACCGGTCTGCTGACCTGCAGGACGATGTTAGGTTAAATAAAAATCAAACTCAATGAATGAAAAAAGATAATTGAGGATAATTGGGTAATACTCACCAGCAAAATGCTGGATTTTAGGGCGTTATTCATTTTTCCTCGAGCTCCGGATCTCACTTTTTGGGAATAGCAGGGAAAATCTTCAATGTTATTGCGACTCTTGGCTCACTCGAACAGCTGACGCAAGTTCATGCAACGCGATTCAGTGGCGCCGCTAGCACTGGCTTTTTTTTCTTTCATTTATATCTTAGATAGTGGGAATTTGTCGTACCGACTGAGATAATACAGGAAATGACAATTGACATGCTCAATTAGTGATAAGAACTATAATTTATTTGATTAGTATTTGTGGATAGAGGTTTTTGGTTGTCGAGGAAGGTGATATTTTAATGCATTTTTTTGTTCTTTTTGTTAATAAATATATAAACTTTATTCTCACTTTGTAGGGCATGAAATATATATAAGCATTATCCGGCGCACTGAAGCAAATAGATAAAGTAACAGAATATATCTCAGATACTGGTAATACGATTTTGAAATAAGATTCGTCGAGAGCGGCAACGCTGCACTTTACAATCGATTTACCGGTTTCCTTTTACACTTTACAATCTCTCAATTTTTTTTAACTAAGTTTTGCGTGTATTCGATACACGAAACAACAAAAAAATAACAAGTGCGCGACGCAACGAAAGTCCGATATTTCGTTTTTGCTAGAATCGTTTTAGAATTTTGATGATGTCGTCGTAGAGGAGCGTTTTGGCGTCTCGGCCCCACAAATAATCAATATGGTTGAACTTGGCGTATTCGATCTTATGCTTCTTGATCACGTTCGGCAGCGCCGCAGCCAAACTCTCCACATCCTGAAAAAAAAAAAACCAGCGTTACGTAAAACGTTATATAAGCTCGACGCCCTTTTTCGTATATTTGTATAAATAATAAGAAGCAAACTTACGGTCGGATGATTGAGAAAGTCGTTTTCGCTGTGGAATATGGCGACGGGAACCTTCACTCGATCGAGCGAATATTTCGGAGGCTCAGCGGTTCCGTAAAGTTTCATATTCTTCGTCGTTCCGTAGTCGAAATTTTGAAACACACCTGCGAAATAAAAAATTCGTTCGTTTTGAAGCGCAAAGAAATTACGAAAATTCGAAGAATAATTCGGGGGCATTTTAATTACCGGATTGGATCGATTGACTGTAGTGAATGATCTGCTTGGCCGACGCGCCGGCCGGAAAGTGGCCGAATATGATCGGCAGCATCGACTTGTCGAGCTGATCGCTCCCGAAACCGGCGACGAGGTAGAACCAACCAGCGCAGAAGGTTCGCGCAAAAGTGTCGGGCGCGTTTCTCATCAGTGTTCCAAGAGCGTAAGCCTGGATCTTGTTACGCGGGAACCATTGGTTTATGTTGCAGTACGATTGGGCCCACTGAAACACGCTATAATCATAAATACGAGATGATAAAACATTCGACGTCGGAGACGGGCAAAATAATTTTTTTTATTTTTCTGTGTGCAATCTACGATTTTTAAAAAAGACATTCAACGATACGATTTTTAAAAAGGACATTCAACGAAAAATGAAAGCAATAAAATTGTTTTTTTTGAGGTGCGAAGAAGCGAATAAAATCACACGTGAAAAATTGTCCGTCTCTCAACGATGGACGTAAGTCGGTCGACGTACCTTCATTAAAATGTGAAGCGGGACGACACACTTCAGCAGAGGACTTCGCTGATTGGAGAGAAAGGCGATGGGTGCGAGGCACACCATGCCCTTCACTTTGGCATTGTACTCTGGTCGCTCGCTCGCCATTACGAAAAACGTCGTCGTGCCTTGGCTGTAACCGATGTAATGAAGACTCGTCTGCCCAGTCTTGTCCAGAATGTAATCGATCATGGCGGGTACATCGTAGATTCCCATCTCGTGCCAACTGCAATATAAATACAAATTTGAAATGAAATGAAAAATAATTCAAGCAAAAAAATACTAAAGCCAATCGATAATTCGATATTACGCAATATCGATAAGGAGAAAATGTTACCTGAAGTCCCAAAATTCTTTATCTTTGGTCGTGTACTTTTTATGGTACTGCGAATATCTGTTTCCCCTGGCGTTTCCCAGCCAAACGTCGTATCCACTATCGCACAGCAAATAAGCTGCGAAAAAAAAACAATCGATGAAAAATACATTTCGCAATGTGAAGAAATTCCATAATTGTTTTTAGAGGAAATTTTAGAGGAAATTTAGAGGAAACAACGTACCGAGGGCTTTTCCAGGCCCCAGGAGAACAAAGTCGGCCGAGCTCGACAGCAAACCATGATGGATCAAGACGACGGGTCTCGAATTCTCGTCGACGTTGTCTAGGATTCGTAACGATAATAATTCCTGCGTCTCGATGTAATTCGTCGTGTGTAGCTCATTGTTAGCATTTTCTCGGGAGACATCGGTCTCGGGATCTCGGGTTCTTGTTACTGGGGAAAAGTCCAACGGCGACGATACGGATTTTCCATTAGCGTTGGCGGATCTGTTGGCCGGTAAAACGCGATGAACTTCCAGGCGATAACCATCGTCGGTCCAAATGTAATGCGTCTCAGCTTGATAACCGTGGGCGTGTATAAGTTCGGGCTGCAACAAACAGGAAAACAATAATTAATTCTACGTACTCGCGAAAATAAACTGATAAGATTTTCCGAGTGAAAAATGCAATAAATAAAAATAAAATAAAAAAATTACAAAAGCTACAAAAACAAGTATAAAAATAAATTTAAAAAATTCAGAAATTAAATAAAAAATGTATTATCGATAAAAATTACAAAAATTACAAAAACAAGTATAAAAATAAATTTAAAAAATTCAGAAATTAAATAAAAAATGTATTATCGATTCAGTGGCCGAGAAAATATTGTTAGAAGCTCCGGAACCGTCGACAACAGCGTCGGACACGCCTCTCGTGATGCTGGTCAGTTTCGCAGGGAATTAATGAGGAAACGAGGGGGAACTCGGCGGATATTTCTGTTTACAATGTTCGCGGAGCGGATCGACGATAACGCGCGGGCGAAAAAAAAGTCTAAAAGAGATTGTATTTTCCGAATGACGTCGGTGATGGTTCGGCCCTCAGCGTGTTGACGCTTATTATTTCGCTCTCCAGCGAGTTTGATATGCGACGCTCGTTTCCTCCCCACCCCCCTTTCTCGCTATTATTCTCCGTTGCTCGACTATCGAAAACTCGACGAGTTTTTCCATCGGGCTCTGACGTAAACAGTTTAATGAATGAACGAATTAATACACTCTAACAAAATTCAATTACCAAACCATTTTTTTTTTCTATTTTATATTCATGTTTTTTTTTCACCATTTTTATAATTTTTAATTTCACTATTTATTTTTATCTAAAAGTTTTTCAGAAATTGGGTCATTTGCCTCAATCTCAGAAAATCCTCAAAAACACAATACATTATAATTCTTCAGATTCGATAAAAAAAAAAATAGACAGAGAATCCGAAATTAGTGATTCACATTCCAAGTCAGATAGGCCAACATTTTTATCCACAAATCTCAATTTTTTTTCACCTTGAATAAACCGATAATAAATTCCCGGGGCGCCGATTTGCGGAGCGCCGATTGGCGCGTCGTCACGTGCGCGCGATTCCGATTGGCCGTTCGCTTCCGTTGCGTCATCGCCGCGTCCGGGAGTCCGGAATTCCGCGCGCGACTCGCGATAAGCGAGTCGCGAGGACGCGCAATCGGCTTTCCGGGCTCGACGCAACCGGCCAATAAACGACCACGTGGGTCGCGTTTTGTGTTTTGACACCGGAGTCGATAAGCCGCAACGCAGCCTCGCTCATCCCGTTTCACCGAGACTCATTCACGCGACTCGGACAACTCGTCCGTCTGGCCGATTATGCGCTCGCAATAATAACAATAATAATCGAGCGGCTTCTGATGGACTCGGTGACCTCCGCATACGCGATTTACCGATTAAAACGCGATCGACGTCGGTTCCGGGTTTCCAGAGCGAATTCGTTTTATCTCGATGACGAAAACACACAGCGAGCGACGTTGTTGTTAATAACGTCGCCAATAATAGTCGAAACGTCCTCGAGTCGTCGATTCGACGAAGCGAGAAATCGATTTCGCAATTGAAGTTTCGTGATATGATTTTTTTAACTGGCGATCGTCGTGCGGATGAAATTGGGTTATGGGTATCATTGTCATCAGCTGATTGCCGCGATTTTTGTGTGAGATTATTTTCTCCTGAATTGACTTTGTTTACTCACAAGTTGAGAAATGATATCTGAGGAATTTGATAATGTTAATGGTCGTAGGGAGAATTTTTTCTTTTTTTCACCTGGGACCATTTTTAGATTTCTTTTTTTTTAGAGCAAATACAGAAGTATGATTATGTTATTATAATTAATGGTGCAGTGGAAATTGACAAAGTATTTTGGACTTTGGTATCGAATGGAATAATTATTTTAACCAAGAATCGTTCTGACGCAGAGAAAAATATTCATTGTCACATTAAGATTTCGCATAACATTTTCCCGCTTAGCTATTTTCACCAGTGAAATACTTTTTCCCCAAAACAACAACAACAAATATATCTTAATTTGCAAACTCATAACATTTAAAAACCAGTCTAAATCTTCCGCTGCAAAAATGGCCAATTTCAGTGTCAAAGTCCACCATTCCGCATAAAACTGAACCAGTCAAAAATACACCAAAAAATCCACCAAAAAAATTAGTCACACCCAATCATTCTCCTCATAAATATCTATCCACAGAATCCAAATCCCACCACAAAAAAGTGCCGAAAAATCCATAAAAACAAACCCAAAAAAAAAGTGAAAACTCACCGTTGTCATATGAACCTCATCCTGTTTCGTAACGCTGTTCATTTCACGAGCAGCGATCCAACTGGCAGCTTTACCAATGATTTGCATTCGACAATATCGTTTTAAATCCCAATTCTCAAAAATCCAACCGTGAATCGCGGTTGTTTACACTCTCAGCCGAAGAGCCTAGCGACTCTTAGGATGAGCAAACGCGAAATCGGGAATGTCGCTGCTTTCCTGCGGATCCGCGAGATGCCTCAACGCGAAAGTGTCCGCTTTCCAATTCAGCTGCTTTTTTATTTTCTTCCCCTTTTCGCTGCTTCCTTCTCTCTTCCTCTAATTGGCCTCAGTTGCTGAGAATCCGGCGACTGTCGTTACACACACAAAACTTGCGAATCTTTCACGACGAACGTTGCTCTTCGCTTTTCGAGTCTTGACACTCGTTCGGCCCTCTGAACTATATTAACCAGACTCTCCGAACTGACGACGCATCGCGAATCGCGAAATTACGTCGCGCTTATAAACCGCGAAGCTGATTGATGAGCCGCAAGATTCGCACCGACTATCCAACCGTCCGTCTGTCCGTTCGGTCTTGTAATGAGCAATGACGCGTCGGACGCGCGCCGCGTCGGTCGCGTGGGGCACGAGCCAGAAAGAAGAAAGGGACGACGACTATGACGATGACGATGCCACCCACCACTGGTGGTGCTTCCTCTAATCGGATGACAGTTTTCACGTGCCGCAAACGGGATGTGTTACACACCCGTTCGTCGCGGGTCTTCGCCGCTCGGCGCTCGCTTCACCCGCCGCTGCTGTTATGTTTATTCCAGATTGTGGGGCAAGTATCGCTGTGTGTATGTTTATGTTTCGTTTTTTTGCTGTGTTGTTGTTGCAGGAATGAGAGGTGGTCAAGAATGCTGCGTTTTGGCGGAGAGCGACGCGGTGATCGCGTTGGAAAGTATCGGCGGAGACTGGCTGACTGTTCGTACGGCGACGGCCGTAGAGGCCGTAGAGCTGAGCGAGAGAGAGAGGAAGAGAGGAGAGAGACGAGCAAAGGCAGACAGAGAGGAAGACAGTGAGACAGAGAAGGAGAGAAAGGGACAGAGAGAAGGACGGAGGGGAAGAAAGAGAGACAGAGACAGTGAGACAGAGGAGGAGAGAAAGGGACAGAGAGAAGGACGGAGGGAGAGAAAGAGAGACAGAGACAGTGAGACAGAGAAGGAGAGAAAGGGACAGAGAGAAGGATGGAGGGAGAGAAACAGAGATACGCGGAATGGAACAAAGAGGGAGCGAAAGAGAGACAGATAGAATGGAACAGAGAGGCAGAGAAAGAGAGACAGATAGAATGGAACAGAGAGGCAGAGAAAGAGAGACAGATAGAATGGAACAGAGAGGCAGAGAAAGAGAGACAGAAAGTGACGGATAGAGGCAGACGAGGCAGACGAGGCAGACAGAGAGAGACGAAAAACAGGCTGCTCCGGACTCTCGGAAGGCTCCAGAAGCGTTTGACAGCGCAACTCGGGCCAGAGTAGGAGAACCCGGAACGTAGTGGGGGAAACGTGCGCTTCGGCGTCTCGCTCTCGCTTCCTCTCACGCTTCCTCCTCTCCCCAGGCTACGCGTCGCTTCGGGCGTCGCTATATACACACACGGGAGTCATATATACGTAACACGTGTACTCACATCGACTGTACGTACACACGTGACGTGTATATATAAAATTTTGTGTGTATAGTCCGCGATGCCGGCGGCTTTTCCGCGTACGGCATGAGAGACACGCAACGAAAAAAAGAAAGTGCTGCATGGTTTTCGATCGGGCGCGAAAGATATTGCGAAAAGGTCGAGACTGAGGGGAGACTGGAAAAGGTAGAACGTCCTTCACGTTTTTGGTCGTTCGACCGAAACATGAAGTATAGTCAATGTTCTTTGAGCTAAGAATTTTTTTAATAATTGGATGATAAAAAACTGCAATGTAAAATTTGCAATTTTAAATCAAAATAATAAAGTGACGTGCAGTCAATTTTCTTTGAGCTTAGTTAAAATTTTTTTATAATTGGGTAATCAAAATTGCAATGTAAAATTTGCAATTTTAAATGATCTGCTTTTCAATAATAATCATAATCATAGAATACTTTCCAGGATAAAAATCGCATTTTCCGGCCGTCTGGGGTTAAATATTCTCTTTATAAAAAATTGCAATGTAAAATTTGCCATTTCAAATGATCTGTTTTCAATAATAATCATAATCATAGACTTCTTTCCAGGATAAAAATCGCATTTCTCGGCTGTCTGGAATTAAATATTCACTTTACCGTGCAAATAAAAGATAGATAAAAAAAATTGTAATTAAATATTCACTTTATCGAAAATTGCAATGTAAAATTAGCCATTTTAAATGATATAGTTTTCAATAATAATCATAATCATAGAATTCTTTCCAAGAATGAAATCGCATTTCCCGGCTTTCTGAGGTTAAATATTCACTTTATCGTGCAAATAAAAAATAGATAAAAAACTGTAATTGAGATGCAAGAAAAAAGCGTTGGTCAGTTCGATTGGTCAGTGTAAACGCGGCTTCGCGAAGCCTCCGGGCTTTTGTTGCACAGCGCACGCACAAAGGATTCCACTGAGCGGCGAGATAGATATATAGGTATATATACGACGCGTGCGACGTATAAGTTGCGTTCTACTCTACCGGCTGCTGCGTCAGTCGTCGACGTCGACGCAGCCGTCGGCGAACAACAATGCGTAGTTTCAATCTGCGCGTTAATCGACCCTAATCTGCGGTCGATTCGCTCTGAATCACGAGCTTCGGCTGTGCATTTCCGATAGCGGCCGCGGGGCGAATGATACGCGATAAAATTAGAACATGCCATTGGCATAAATATGTTACATATATAGATATTTATCCAGCGCGAAACGCACAGCCGTTTGTTAGCAGGAAACGGACTCCTTCTATCTCTTTTTTTTTCGCGTTCTTTCGCTCGCTCGCTCGATCGGAAATATTCGTCATGCTTCCATCGATTACGCAAGACGTCTGGTACTTCGCGCAAAGTCCAGATGAGTCGTACCAGGAGATAAAAAAATATCCCTCGTCGTCCCGTTAGCGAATTTCGCGTCTCGAGTCGTCCAATCTCCGCGCGACTTCGAATCCTGCGGACGAGTCGAGTCCGAGCGGAATTACTATCGCCAATCGGTTCGGCATTATTTCTGAATTGATTTGCAGTATCGAGAAACGTCAAATTGAATGTCAACGTTGGTCAAATCTTTCGACGAATTGTTTACACCGAAAACCGCGGAAATTAACCGATTGTTATTTGATTAAAAAAAAAAAATAGTGACACAAGAGTCTCGATTAGACTGCTGCGTCACAAAAATTAAACGACTATTTTTACTTATAATAATAATAATAATAATAATAATCAATTAGTAATTTATAATATATAATTAATTTTTTTAATTATTCTATCGATCTGAGGAATTTTTTGTGGGACAAATATTTTTTTCTAAATTGGAAAAAAAAAATTCTAATTGTATACTCAATAATCGTATATTTTTTCTCATCGTTTATTATACTATCAATTTACGCACTCGACGCCGAGACACCGCAAAAGTTTTAGAGTGCAATCGCGTAACATTTTTTTTTTTTTTCTCGTTTTTAAATCACTCATCACGCCTACGAGATGTTTCACACTCGTCGGTACGTCGGCTAATTACAATTTCGCTTGTCCTTTCTCTACTGTCGCTCGATCGGCGCGTCGCACAGTCGACACCGACGTCCGGGCCAACATTTCCACAGTGACGTTTTGGACCGCGACGATCGTGACGAATCCAACGTCGGTAAATTTTTTTTTTTATTCTCAACGCGAGATCGCTCGTCCCGTTGGAGGAAAAAAGAGAATCCGGTCGTCGGCGAGCGGACTCGTCGAACTCGGTGAATTCTCGCGTCGCTGAAAATTCGCTGCGCGCGCGACCCTCGGTCGCGAGCCTCTGTGACGGTCGCTCACAGCACGTAGAAGATCCAGTAGACCGCATTGAAGATCATAAAGCTCACGGGAAATATGACGCGCGAGTACTTGTCGATGACGTTGACGTCCTTGATCTTCGGCATCGAGGCCCGAAGGACGGAGGCTCCTCTGCGAATCGCGTGCAGTACCTGAAAATTGAATAATATAAAAATTAAAAAATTAATATAGTCAAATATTGAGATTAATATAGTCAAATATTGAAATTAAAAAATTAATATAGTCAAACATTGAAATTAAAAAATAAAGATTAAAAAAAAAAATTTTGATTGCAAATAAATATGAATCGATTAAAAAAAAGATAAAAAATTATTCACGAAACAATTAACCTTTGACCTCGAAACCAGGCGACCAAAAATATCAGCTGTCGTTACTCGGGGAGAAAAATGACGAATTAAAAAAATAGCTCAATGACTCGATCTCCCCTTTCATCTTAAACATCCGTTTTGCCAGACGCAGTCGAAAGCAAAAAATACGCGACTAGAGCGAAGGAAATATTCAGCAGTTAGCAACGTCCGGATGACGTAACGGAAAGGCGCGAGACACGTTGACGGCAAACAGAACGCACGAACAGGCCACGTGTGAGTATCTCAGCGTGAAAATTCTCAAGTTCGAGGTCCAATCGATCCGCCGCAGCCTCGGTTTATCGATCTTCTGATTCGTCATCGATCTAGACGGACACGACTATTTTTAATATTTTTTTATCGCAGTTTTTTTCATCCCTGATTAAAATTTGTCGGAATTTTCAATCTCAATCAATGAGTCACAGATTTTTATTTTTATTTTTATTTTATCTCTGTTTATTTTTCTCCTCTCGAGACTCAACAGAGATCAAATATTTTTCTCCGTCCGTCGCAACGAAAACATTTTTCGCAATTCAGTTTCACTTTATTCTGTTTTTATTTCCAGTTGTAGCATAAATCGCAACAAAATTGCGCGCAACTAAAATGATTAGCGGAACGACGGTTAGTGATGCAATTTTCATTATCAATTAATTGCGGTGTTGATTAATGAAGAAATAATTTTTTTTTCTAGGTTCAAAGTCGTCGGGGTCACCTTTGGCTTGTGCTGTCTTGGTCCCCGGTATCGCAGGCCGCTGTTTCTCGCGTGAACGTTGTAGCCCGCGGTGCGGGCGATTCTGAAGCTCGGCGGAAATTTCGCCGGATCGTGGGGCTGGTCGGGGCCGCGTCCGGCAGCGGCGCCCGGCGTACCCGAGCCGCTCGCCAGGCCCGAGCGGCTCCTTATGCTCGGCAGTGGTGACATCCTTATGTCCTGAAGCTCGATTATGTCGGCGTCCGTTGTCCCGGAAAACGGCGAGCACGATTTGCTGCCTGTTGAAACGACGGTGCGAATGAATAATAATAAAATAAAAATAATTGGTGATAATAATAATAATCACCAATCAGTTACAAGGGGGAGATTAATTAATCGCAGAAAAAATTGAAAAATTTATGCGTGGATAATAAAACTGTCAGTGCATATTTTTTTGTTAAATAAAAAATAAATTCATTAATTGATAATCAAGTGGGAATAAAATGAAGATAAAAATAGGGAACCGGTTTTGGAGTATTTTTTTTTAATTATTAATTTTAGTAGGTAATTGTATTTTTTTTTGTTTGTTAGGGGAAAAAAATTTTACCGGTGGTCAACGGCGTCGGTTTCAATCCGTCGGCGTCCTTCTTCTTGGTCTTCTTTTTCGCCCTGGCGCCCCAATATGTGTAATTCACCGCGGCGTATTCCAGCAGGGCGGCGAACACGAAGACGAAGCACATGACCAGGTAGATGTCGATGGCTTTGACGTAACTTATGCGAGGCAGGGAGCTTCTCACCCCGGTCGATATCGTCGTCATCGTCAGGACAGTCGTGATACCTGAATTATATGGTGAGTAGTCAATCAATGCATCAAAATATCAGAAATCCTCTATTAAAAAGTTCGTGAGCAACCATTGTTGTCGATTTATTCAGCATCTGATTGGTCGTTGCGAAACCGGCAGCAGTTTGATGTTTAATATCGCGAGATTTGGCAGTTTGTCAGAAAAAAAATAGTTTTTCGCGTTTTTCTCCTCGAATTTTCGATTTTTCGGGCAAACACCTGACATTTTTGGAATCAGCGGAAAATTTGCCATCGGATAGGGTTTTTAAACTTTGCGAAATCGAAAATTTTTTTTTCGTCAAATTTTTGAAAAAATGGCAAGGGGTACCCCTTCTAAAAATTTGCGATTTTTGAGGGTCAACTTTAAAAATCTGCAAAAAATCGAAAAATCGAGATATCGCGTTCCGCCTGGCGGCATTCTCTTCGTTGAAGAGTTATCTTTCGAATGCAAGAAGAAAATCCCGATTATCTCGATCCAAAGAAAAATTACAACGATTTTAGTAAAGTGCCAAAATTAGGAAAAAGTGAAAAATAGTTTTTCGGATTTTTCTCCTAAAATTTTTTATTTTTCGGGCAAAAACCGGTCATATTTGGAATCAGCGGGAAATTTCCCATCGGATAGGGTTTTAAAACTTCGTAAAATCAAAAAATTTTTTTTGCGCCAAAAAAACGGCAAAGGGTTCCCCTTCAAAAAAATGTTTATCCATAGTGAAATTTTATAATGTTTGTGTAACATTTTTTCGAGCTTACCGAGAGCGACACGCGCGCTGGTGGCCTCGTGATTAATCCAAAAGCTCACCCAACTGAGCATGACGATCAGTATGCTCGGCAGATAAGTCTGAAACACGAAGTAACCGATGTTCCGCTGAAGCTTGAAGCTCAACGACAGCCGCTGATAGATTCCGGTCGCCAGACGTTCCTTCCGGTCGTTCGTCTCGTAGCCGATTATCGTGAACTGCGGCAGCTCGGCCTCCTCGACCCCGCGAACCGGAGTGTCCTTCCACGACATCACCACGTCGAGGACCGTGTAACCGTCTGGAAATTTAGGGGCAGATTTACCGTCAGCGGCCACTCCTACAAATTGTGGCCATTTTATTTTATTTCTAACATTATTCTTTTCTTCAAATTCTTTTCGAAGAATTTCTTATAAATTCACTGAGTGATCTGTTAGATATATTTTCTCTATAGATATAATGGCCACAATCGATTCCAAGGTGGCCAAAAACGGTACTTCAACCCTGCACAATTTTTCATTAAAAAACAAGAAAAATTAATTCAGATTAATTCCTACACTATATCTAATTAAATTTTTTTATTTTATTTTTTTATCATGCTCTATATTTAGAAAATGATATTCTAAAAATAAAAAAATAATCTATGCGTCTAAGAAAAATTCTCATATTTTTGTTGCCACAAAATTCTTATCCTCGAGTCATTTTCTTATCTTTGCACAAATTTTCCAATTGCAAACAGCAAGTTCGACGAAGGCGGGTCAAACGTGACGGCTGCATCGTTATGCACACGCGACGTCCGCAGTCGAGTTGATATTCGCGGTATTATTAGGCGGGCGAGCGTTGAAAATAGCTCTCTGCCGATTACACGGACAGGGAGATCGAGAGAGGGGGGGTTAAAAGGGGGGAGGACGCACGGAGGCGCGAGACCGGAACACGGGAAATGAGCAACGAGGTCGATCCTCGACGTTGTAATCCACCGGTCGTCGTCGTCGTCCTCGCGCGTCTCGTTCGCAGACCAGCGGTAAGCTCATCGCTGGTACGAAGTGGCAATAGTAGTCAGTATAGTAGTGGTAGCTGCGGCTTCGGCGAGCGTCGAACACTCAAACAGCGCAACTACGAATCCGCAAAATATAATCAAACGACGAGATTACTCTGCGGCGAGCTTAACGAGGACGATTTCCACTTGGTACTCGATTCCACGTCGGGTCGACTATTATACTCTGCTCGACGGTTGTTTTAATGCTGATTGGGAGCAGTTTTGATCATTCGATTGGTATCAATTTTTATGATTTTTAATATTGGGAAATTTAAACGTTTTAATTAAATGTTTGAATTTTATTGTTGGGCAGTTTTAATCATTTGTTTAATATTTATTTTTATATTGATTTTTAATATTGAGAATTTTTTATTTTTTTTATTAAATTTTGAAGTTTTAGTGTTGGGCAGTTTTTAACATTTGATTAATGTTGATTTTTATAATGATATTTAATATTGAGATTTTTTTATGTATTGATAAAAAAAAATGTGTTGAGCTGTTTTGATATTTTTTTATAAATAAGTTTTAATTGAGCAGTTTCGATATAATATGGTCAATATTGACTGTAATATTGCAACATCGATACGTACAACTCTCTATCTCGACCGTGCAGTTCTGCGAGTCGAGGGGATAGTAATGGAGATCCATCATGCAGGCCAGCGTGGTGGTGAATCTCATTCCGTAGGTCACCGAGCCGTCTCCCGAGAGTCTGACAAGCTTGTTACGCTCGGTTACGTCGTGCAGGAAGCTGCATTGCAAAACAAAGACACATAAATCACACGCGAATTGGTTTCTCCACGTGGCGATAAATTCTGGCTCATAACTAACATCCAATTCTGAGAAATAAATTGATTAAACTGAGACAAAAAAATACGTAATAAAAAAATACAATTTCTCAAGGTCTGAAAAAAAAAAATCTTATACATAACTAATATCCGATTCTGAGGAATAAATTGATTGAACTGAGACAAAAAAAAAACGTAAAAAAAAAATGTCTCAAGGTCCCCTGAAAAAAAAATCTCATACATGACTAATATCCGATTCTGAGGAATAAATTGATTAAACTGAGTAAAAAAAAAACGTAATAAAAAAATACAATTTCTCAAGGTCTGAAAAAAAAAATCTCATACATGACTAATATCCGATTCTGAGGAATAAATTGATTAACCTGAGACAAAAAACAACGTAATAAAAAAAATCTCAAGGTCCCCTAAAAAAAAAATCTCATACCCAGAACCCATCTGCACATTTGAGTTCATAGCCACTCACGAAAATATATACACATCAATCGTGACCTCTAAAATTTCTACAACCGAACGAAACACGTCTCGCTGCGTCCGAATGAATCATTAAAAATTTCCAGATAAATAATTTAATTCGCCCGCGCGACGAGTGGCGAATCGGCTTCGAGTGTCTCGATGCGAGGAAATGCGGGAAACGTCGAAGTCGGCGCAGCTGCCGCTCGCTCAAAACCTACGCTGCTGCAACGTGGGTCGTGGGTGAAGCGAGGACGACGTTGCTACGAACAGAGCGAGACGGACGACTGTGTTTTGCATGAGACCCTGTTAACCCACATCCATACACATGACGCGTGTGGCGCGTCGTCCCACGAGCCCCTCTCGCGAGCGATCGATCGTTTTCCCTCGGGAGATAAGCCGAAGACTCGGGGGCGGCGCTCCGGAGGGGGGGGGGGCTCAACGAGGGATTCGAACCGCTTCTCCGCGCTCCTTTAAACCCGTTCGCACACGGTCGAGATCTTAGCTCGTCCGCGAGAGCGCGCGACCGGAACAAGTGCCAGCAACCCCCTTTTTTGCCATGCATCATCGACTCGCTAGTGAGTCGCGGATATGTGATATACATATATACATAGCGTCTGCCTCGCGAGCTCACCTGTTCTTGTCGTTGGCGAAGAAGGTGTCCGGCACCCAAATCTTCTCCGCGAAATCTCCGCTCAGCGTCAGTACTTCGTCCTCGTGGGAAAAAGCCAGCCTCTCGTCCTTCCAGTACTGATTCAAGTACATCGTTATCGTGTAGTCCTGGAAAATTTTACGCAGAAAGCGATTAACACGGCGAAAACGAAAAAATAAAAAAATTATTTTAATAATTTAATAATAATAATAATAAATAATTAGGTGCGAAAATTTCCTTTTTGGCACCAGGTGCGAAAATTTCGCTTTTGGAACTAGGTGCAAAAAAGTCACTTTTTCGTCACTCAAAAATGAATAGTCGAAAAATATTTTAATAATAATAATAATAATAATAATAATAATACTAATAATAATAATAATAATAAATAATAAATAATTAGGTGCGAAAAAGTCCCTTTTGGAACTAGGTGCGAAAGTCACTTTTTCGCACTCAAAAATGCAAAGTCTAAAAATGCAAGGTCTCTATATTCGATTACAGTCGGTAACACTTCATTACAGGTCTCTGTATCCAATATATTACCGACCTTCATAGTCACCGAGAAAATTTGCGATATTTCCCGATGTCCGCGTCGAACGATCGATACGTCGTCCGGAATGAGCTTCTAACTCGGCTGCCGGCGAGTTGGAATCACGAGGAAAAAGGAAAAAAAAAAAGTAAAAAAAAGAAAAAAGAAAACGTGATCGAGGTCGAGAATGAAACGAGAGGACGAGGGTGGAGAGGGTGGAGGGGGTGGGTAAGGCCGCCCGCGCGCGCGACTCGCGGCGTGTGCACTCTCTCGACTATCGTCGTAGCCCCCCCGCGACCCCCTCGCCCCCCTTTTTGCCCCCCGGGGCGCCACCCTCCGATGCCTCGGGCGCTTCTTCCGCCAGGTTCGCTGCTGCGATCGCGCGACGTACGTGTTGGTTATTCGTCGTATAGTTCGCGGGCCTCTCGAGGCCGCGACGATGTCGAGGTCGTCGTCACCGACGACGACGACGACAACGACGTTAGACGCGCCGAAAGGTTTGAAATACTTCGGATATCTGCGGCTCGCGGATATCGGATAAGCCGCGCGAGTCGCGAAAGCGTCGGAGACGCGCTTCGCCGCCGCGCGATGACAAAAAGGGGGAAGCGCGAGAAAAGCCAAAGGCGCGCGGAGAGAGCAAAGCGAGAGAAGTGAAAAGGGGATGCGAAAAGAGCCGAGGGAAGTGAAAAGAGGGAAAAGACGGTGAGGAGCGAGAAAAGAAATCGCCGGAACCAGGACTTCCTGCATGGCCCGTGGAATAAATCACGCGAGAGCAGAGCGACGGATCCACCCTTCGGTGTACATAACAACAATAATGGACTTTGAGGAAAGGTGGATGGATCCTGGGAGGAGGAAGGGGAGGGGGGGACGATGAAAAATCGTCGACGCTCGGTGAATGACACTGAGACTCACCATATTTACTTCCGATATTGCGTCGAAGCTGGCGATCGTGAGGTCCATACCGACCAGCAGCGGTTCGCCTGCAACAGAGCCGGAGAAAGTGAAACAAAAAAGGGGGTGAATTCAACGGGCCTTCCTTTTTTTTCGGAGCCTCGGCGAGATGTTATTTTTATTCATCTGTTTATTTCTTTTTTTACCTTTTATTTTGCTGTTGCTTATTATTGTTATTATTATTATTCATCATTTTTTTATTTGAGTATTATTGAATTTTTTAGATTTGGAAAAGCATCGAAAAAATAATAATTAAAATAGTGGGAAACATGAAATAAATCGAAATAATAATAATGGATGAAGATCCAATGAATTAATAATAATAATAATAACGAATGAAGATCAGTGAATGATTAATTTAATTCTGGAGGGGCCGTATGAAAAATGATAAAAGACCCGACCGCGTCCACGTGGAACGATGTGTACACCGAGATATTTTCGCGCAACAAACAAATTTCGCAGCGCGAATCTCGTCACGCGGCCGCGTCGACACGCGAGACATGACGGGTCGCGCCCCGACAGGTCGCCGCGTTTTTAAAAACCCCCGGAAACTCATTTCTTCCTCGTCGTCGAGCCTTTCAATTAAAAACGCTTGATAATCCTGTCGCGCTGAATGGCGTGGAAAGTTCCATTAAGAGCGTTTCACGTCTATCAGTCGAGTGGGGCCGCGCGGCGGCGATGTCGGAACTCATGCGCGAGACTTTTTCTATTATATATCGACGGGCAGCGCCAGGATACACAAGCGCTGCCCGTCGTATATGTTGAATCGAAGATTTTTAAAAAGCAAAAACGTAAAGGAACCGACGGGTGTCCAGAGTATTTTTTTTAGAAGCATCGAAAATTTGTTGACACATTTTATTTTATTTTTTATTTTTTTTTCGGTTGTCATATTTGGCGATAATTTAAAATAGGGTTTTAGGGTGATTTGTGCTCCAAATGAGATAAGGGAAGAAAAAAAAATGACGACATTTCGTGGTCATGAAAAATCGTTGAAATATGCGAAACATTTTTTTTTTTTTATGATGTAATAAGACACCAATTTAAAAATTCCCTGTCAGAAATAACGAACTCGTGGAGGGTGGAACACTTTACCTTTAGGATGGAGGATGTTTGTCAAAACGGTCATAAATTCCCGGAGACTCGTTAATCAAATCTGTTTATCTTATAAATTTCAATTTATAATTTTACGAAATGTCGAAACAAGTTGTTTTTACTCACCACCAAAGTTGGGCCTCAGACGGATGTCGTAGCCGTCGAGAATCCGCGATATCGTCTGGGTCACATTTTCCAGACGATCCGACATTGCGGTTCCCCCGGAGTCGAGATAACCCCTGATAAATGATAACAACAACAACAACAAAAAGTAGCAATTAATTCGACGAGTCGATTTGGTCAATTTCAATTGTTAAAAAAAAAAAAAAATTGATATATCCCAGCGGAGTGGAGGATAACCTCTGATAAATAATAATAACAACAAAAAAGGTCTGCAATTAATTTGACGAGTCGATTTTTTCAATTGTTTAATAAAAAAAATGTGACGTTTGGCGAGTGACGTTCCTGTCAACTTTAATCAGGATGAATATTTTATAAATTAGTAATATTTTTCTTTGACATTTTTTTTTTATTGAGTGAGAAAAATTTTGGGACGAAAAAAAAAATTCGCGATGTCCTGTTGCAAGAAAAAAACCGATCTGCTTCCGCCCGATCTCGGCTGGGCCATCGCCACGATTCTTCTGATGATACTGATAATAATTTTCGTGAAGGCTTATCAGCGACGAAACAACCCAAACTCGTGAAAAATATCCAATTGTGGTAAACTAATTTTTCCGCACTCCAAACCTCCTCAAAACGAAGACCCTAAAAATTCGAGTCTTCAGCTCTGATTTCCTAACCTCCTCCACAATTTCTCATTTCCAGTCAATCAATTTGTTCCCTAACCCTTCTAATTTTTTTATCACCAATTTCCAGTATTCCATCCAATCTTCTTAAGAGTCCCAATTTTTATTTTTCCTCCCCTAAAAAAAAACTAAAATCCCCAAAACAAATCCTCCTTCTCTTCATTCCCAAATAATACATTTTTTCCCAGATCCGATAAAAATTCCACGTGCGGCAAAAAATCGGAATAATCGAGGAAATCGGAATAATCCCCAGATTAGCGAAAACGGAGAACACGCGGACTCAGCGCGCGTGGATCGCTCCCTCGGGAGCTGCTGCTCGCTATGCGCATGCGCGGCGCGCGCCCCGTTCGTAGCGACGGCGGCGGCGCCGTCGAAGGTTCCGTTCGGTGTGGCCCGCGTCGTCGGGTGCGACGTTTGGCTTTCCGTCGTCGTGTCCCTCGCCTCTCGACTTACCACGCGGTGAGGTGACCCAGGTGAACCAGTAGAAACGCCAGGACGAGCTCAGCCAGCGACGACGTCATCCTGCCTCGTCGGCTGTTGCTGCCGCTGACGAAGCGGCTGCCTCGACTACCACCACCACCACCGTCACCACCGACACAACCACCACCACCGCCGTCGTCACCACAGTTTTCCCGTCACCACAACCCACCACCGCCGCCGAGCGCCAACCACCGGCGTTGTGCGATCGCCTCTCTCGCTCTTTGCTCGTTGCGTCACTCCGAAAGGTCCGAAATCGTCGTCACGACGGACCCAAGGGCCCCGATCCCACCCCGCGACATCCCACGGCGTTCCTTTGCTCTCTGCAACCGAAAATCCCCAATTTCTCCAATCACATTTTTTTTCCTTTTTTTTTTATCAATATAGAAATCTAAAAATGACTCTGATTATTTAAAGTGACAATTCTTTTGACACACAAAAATTCATATTGACTAATAAAATAAAAATTTTTAATTCATATTTTTCATTTACAGATTTGAGAAACTTTTTTATTTAATTTATTTCATTTTTTTAAATTTCATTTATATTTTTGTTTTAATTTATTTTTTACTTGAGCTGAGAATTATAAAAAATAATTAAAAATGTTGCACAGCTAATTAATTTGTCACAGACGAAAAAAAAAAAACAATTTTTTGACATACCCGCAGGTGGCTGCGCGCCGACGATTCCAGCAGCCCGCGTCGGGCACCCTCGACTGCCGTGTGATCGCGGCCCGCGGCGCCAGCGACGAACATCCGGGTAGGGAGGAGGGGGGGAAGGTTTCTCCGGAATCGACGGCCTCTAAAATTCGCGGCCTCTATCGCCTCGCGTCGTCGCGGCGCGACGACGCTTTTCTCACCGTCGTCGGCGGCCGTCGGTCCAGCGGCAGCAGCGACGGCAGCAGCGGCGGCAGCAGCGGCATCGTCGTCGCGTTTCGCGCGCGCGGAGAGGCGCGACTCACCCCGGGGGCTATACTCGACGCGCGCGCGGCTTTATCACGCCTCGACGCGTCAACCCGCGCGCGTGTTACTCGTCGATTAATCGAACCGTGCGATACCCCCAATTATTTCGCGCGGCAACGGTCACGAGAGAAGGGAGGGGGTGGCTTCGTCGGATTTTAACCCGGAAAAAAAGCGTTGCACGGGTTGCGAGAAAATTCCGCGGACTAAAGCGGAGACCGCGGGAACCGACGGCGGAGTCGAGGTATTTTCGACAGTAACCGTCCGCTCGAGGGTAGCATCCCTTCCGCGCGTTTGGCGAACGCGCGGGGGATGCTCGTGGCGCTCCCCTCCCCTCCAGTCCCCCTCTCCGGGCGCCCGGCTTCTCCCCCCTCTCTGCGCGGCTGCCTCTGCTTCCCCCTCCACTGGCGCGAGGTCCTCACGGTCTGGTTTGGGAGGGGAGGGGAGGGGGAAGCTAGGCGAGATAAGAGGGAAGGAGGGGGAAGCTCGGTGGAACGGGTGGAAGGGGGAGGGGAGGGGGAGCAACGTGCGCGAGACACTGGCCGATGTACTCCCCCCACCACCGCCACTCACGTTGCGCCTCCCCACTCCGACGTACAGTGGAACCTCTCATAGCGTTCATAATGCGTTGACATGTGCGCTAAGTGAAGAGCCAATCAGGCACGCGAAACGTTTGTGCTTCTCAGTTTCTTACGCGAAATCGTCCAATCACAGCGCTGATACGTGCCCCTCCATTTCCCAGGGTACGTTATGAGAGGTTGTACTGTAGCTTCCCGAGTCAGCGCGCGCGACATGTCCCGACTCGTCACGAGTCGGGCCGACGTGACGCGACCCCAAAAATTACCATGTACAACGGTCGCGGCGACCTGAGAGACCGACTGAAGCAGCCGGCGCCGCGCTTGGTTCCTGCTGCGCGGCACCTGCTGTCCCGTTGGACCGACGGGACAGCATAGGAATCGGTTATGGGAAGTTATGGGAAGTTATGGGGCTTTCGGTAGAGAAGGGGGAATTTTTGCGATTTTTTGGGTTGGGATGAATCTGCGGTTTTATTTTATTTTATTTTTTTATGACGTAGGGACATTTGATTGGAGGGGGATTTATGATTATGGTAATTGTATGTTTGGGGGTGGGTTTTGGGATTTGTATTGTTTGTTGGGGGGAGAAAAAGCGAATGGAGCGTTTTTTTTTTTCATCGCGTTTTTAGAGTGGGAGGAGGGTTGGGGAGATTAGGAGCCTTGGTAAATACGGATTCGGGGGTGAGTTGGGGTGAGACAAAGGGTGATTGTTTGGTTGAGGGGTGGAAAAGTATTGAATTTTTATTTCGGTAATTAATTCGGGATCACGTAATGAAGAATCGGGGGAATTGTGTCCTTAGGGCGATCAACCCTCGTTTTTTTTTTCGTGGACAAATGATAAGAATCTCGCGAGTCCGGAGTCCTTAATTCGATGATAAAGCACAAACTTATTTTGTCGTGGAATTAAAAGTTTCGAGAGACAATTTTTCAAACGGAACATGAAATAGGCGCAAAAATTAGAAGTGGTGGACATTTTTGAATTTCCAGGATCTGAGGATCAATTTTTTTTAGGAATTAAAAGTTTTGGAAAATTAAATCTGGAACAGGTAGGAAAATTGGGGGCAGACGGGCGGAGCAGTGGAAACGACGATCGACGAGTGGTAACTGTTTGTGTTGATCGGACAACCCCGAAGCATTTACGTTCGTTGACATTGCCGAGAAAAGTTTAACCCGTCGGAATCGCAGCAGCCGGTGAACTCGGCGCGCGAAGTTGGCGGGTTTCCCCCGCGATTCACAGAGATATCTCGTTCGCATGCTCAAAAACCGCCCAGTCATCGCGAAATCGCGCAAATAGTTGGATAGACTGATTGCGTTCGATTGCTCCGCCGGGGATTGAGTGATGGAATTCGCCGAGAGCGGCGCGAAATTGAAGGCAAAGATACGCAAAACGCGATTAATGAAATATCGGCCCTTTTTTTCTTTTATCCAATATCTGTCAATATCAATGGAAAAACAATAATAATTTTCAGAAATTCTAAATACTTTAATCATTTTACAAAGTTTCAAATATTAGAGATCCAAAAATTGAAAAAAGAAAAAAAAAATCGATACTTCCTTTATAAGGGAAAATAAATGACAATCTGAATATACACTTTATTTATTTTTTTTTTATTTTTTTTTTTTTTCTAAGAAATTATATATTTTTTCTCTTTCGAAAGGCAACAAATTTGCAGAAATTTCGATAATTCTCTCATTGAAAAAATTAATGACGAGAACGAATTATTATTTTTTTCTAAAAAAAAATAATTATATTTTCTACCCCTTTGGAGAGGCGACGAGTAAACGTGCGGTGCGAGCATTCGGCGGAAAATAAGCTGTGTACACGGTGCGGTATATGTGATTAGATGATAAGAATCTCGCGACTCTCCGGGGTCTCCGGGGCTGTCGGAAGGGGCTTCGAGCCTCGCCCGGAAATGATATGAAATTCCCATCGTATAGCCTCGGTTGGAAGACGCCGCGACGACGCTCTGGCTGTGACGAGCTTTGACGCATCTGCCCATTGACGCCAAAGCGGGAGTCACAGGAGGCGTCGTGACTGGCTCGACGAGCAGCAGCAGCAGCAGAAGCAGCAGCCGAAGCAGCAGAAGCTTCAAGGAGCGTCTATATATTTTCGAATATAAGCGCGTTCTAATTACGAAAACCGGAAGCCACGATCGGGGACAGGAAGCTAATTCGAAAATTCGATGCAGTCGTGGAACGAAACTCGTTAAACTAAATCCGTGTATCCACTAAACGTCAAAACCATAAATTATAATTTGCTAACAGAACATTAATAAATAAATTCATACTAACAAAACAATCCTATTTCAAAATATGAATCTCATAAAAATAATTTCAACAAATTTAAAAATATGTATAAAAATACAGAAAAAAAAATTCCTAAAAAAATTCCCCAGAAAAAAGGTGTGTATTAATTTTTATTAAGTACTAAATCAGGCCAACACTGATAAAAAAATCCCCCACAAATGCGTTTCTGACCCTGTCCGGATTTTAATTAGCCCAAAGAGCGCGTTTAACCACCGTCGACGATTTTTTTCGACACCGTACAAAAGAGTGATTAATAATTCCCTGGTCTATGCCTCGTCAGGCGCTGCTGCCCTCCTCTCGGGTTTTTCTCCCCGTCCTTAACGTCGCAGATTGTGCGGTTCTTCAGTGCCTACTTATCGGTTCGTCCAAGGTGGCCGTCTCGTGCTGCTGACACTCATCTCGCTCGTCTCCTCAATCCTATCGGGGGTTCCCTCGGCTTCTGCTCTCTCTCTCTCAGCGCTCTACTCGCGACGGGCGAAACTTTTTCTCGAAGCGAAACGGAACCGACTGTACATAGGTACAGTAAATATATACATATATTTTTTATATACGCCTGGAAGTTCCTCGGGAGTTTCTCTGTGCTTTCTCAGACTCGCCAACACCCCCCCCCCCCCCTCCCCCCTTCCAACACGTTGTACTCGCCACAATGCAGCATCGGTATTAAATATTTCACGACGAGATAAATAATAACGTCTTGCGGGGCACAAGAGTCGTGATTTTTCAAGACTTCCTCCTCGAGACTCCGCTCGGGACTTTGACGACTTGTCGCCCGGTTTAGTGGCGATAATAGACATTTTATGACCTACTTCTTTTTTCTTTGTCATTATTTTTATTGTTGTCATCGGTTTTGTTATTATTATTATTATTATTCTGGCACATTCAGCAGGAATTTGGCGCGAATTGGTAATAATTTTCATCGCCTGGGTTGACAATGGTTTATATATTTTTTTTACGTCATTGTTTATCATCGGCAAGATCTGGAATTTTGATAGCTCGGAAAATGATAATCTATCGATTCTATATTCCTGTTTTTAATTTTCATTACAGTAATTTTTATAATTTCGAATGCGAAGGTATTTTTTTTTTTAGAGGCCACGACTCGAATTTTTATTCATTCTGGTCGCATCCAATATCTGTCAATATCAATGGAAAAACCATAAGTTAAAAAAATTGTAAAACCTTAAAACATTTTACAAAATTTCAAATGTTAGGGATCCAAAAAATCGATGATGCCCTTATAAAAAATAATTTTTTTCGAAAGGCGACAGAAATTTAAAAAAAATCGCTCCCTCATTGGAGAAAATAAATGACGAGAACGAATACCGTTTTTTTTTTAAGAAAAATAATTCGACTTTGGGGGACACCCAATTTTTCGGAAAAATCTCGGAAAAATCTTCTCGAAGGCTCGACGCGCGCGTTTCACGCGCCGAGAGACTCGCGGGACTTGCGCGCTCGGTGCGCGTCGTCGGTAAAGCGCGGGAGGAGGAGGGAGGGGGTTGGGGCGGGCGGGGGAGGAGGGGGGGGGGGGGGGGAGGCAGGTTCGGCATTGTCGGGCCGCGCGCGACCTGGCCGCCCGAGGGTGGGAGGGACCGGAGACCACGCGGCCCGCAGCGGCCGCCGACGCCGCTTCCCAGCGATGCCACGACGACGTCGACGTCGCGACTCGCGTCTCCGCCGCTAACTGCCGGTCTGTCTGTCCCCTGCGCGTCCGTCCGTCCGTCTGTCCGTGTGCGCGCGTGTTTGTCGCGGCGACTCGATTTTTCCGACGACAAAGGACGAAGAAGACGTCGACAATTCCAATCGGCCCGCGCGCGTCTCTTATTCGACCTCGCGCGAAAAACGACGACGAGTTTTCTCGCGGATTCCACGACTCGAAGTCATGAAGAGGAAAAATCTTTCCATGTGAGTAGAGTGGAAATTATTTTCAATTTCATTTCTTATTTGTGAGGACAGAAAAATATTAGTGTATCTTTTTTATATAAAATATAAAAAAAATTTTAACTTGGCACTTGAAATTCGTTTTCTTGAATTAAAAGTACGAACATTTTTCATTGGAAGTGAATATTTATACTCAATTTTTTTTTGTTAGGAAATTAAAAAAAACAATTGAAAATAGATACATTTAAAAAAATTGGGTTTCGATGAGTTTCCACGAGGCGGAAAAATAGTGAGAAAATTTTGTCAGGCAAGGTTTGCTTTAGATTGCTGAGTTTCTACTGCGAGAAATAATTTCAAAAAATAATTCCACCCTCGCGCAGTTGGCGCGCGAATTTACACATGGCCAAACGGTCACCCATCCCATTTTCCCGCGTAGCGCGAAATATGCAGGTCGAACACGGTTGACACAGAGTGTCGGACGCGACGATTCGCGCACCGAGCACTCCATCCACCTCTACTTTTGTAAATAATTATTAAACCAAACAATGCGCTTTAATAATCGAATTATCGAATTAAATATCGCGACTCGTTAAACGCTCTCGACAAAATCGTCGACGTCGACATTATCACAATAAATGGAACATCTCAATCATATTCAGAATTCATGAATATTCATCAATACATTTTTTTTATTAATTTTTAAACCAGAAAAAGACCCTTTATTTATTTTATTTTAATTTTTTAGGCCCTTTTATTTATTTCATTTATATTTAATCAATTATTACTAAAAAAAAAATCCTCCAAAATTTCCGAGTCAATTAGCCACCGGTTACATAATCCAGAACCGTGTTAAACGTTCGTCCCGCAGGACGTGTACATCCCTCAAGCACATATAGATATATTACATACACAGTGCGCGAACAATTAGCGTGCAATTAATCGCTCGACGCCGGTTGGCGCGCTGACAGTGACATTCGTAAATACACGACACGCTCTGGTGTAAAAAGCCGCAGAAGCTGCTACGGTCGCTCGGTTGGGGGGGGGGGGGGGGGGGGGGGCGGATGGGGTTAGATGGACGGTCGAAGGACAGAAGCGACAGATGCGGTGTGAGCTCGGTGACAGTCGAGAGTGACATGGAATCTCGGGGAGCATCGGTTGCGCCTTGTCGCAGCCTCGACGATGCAGCTGCAGCTGCAGCAGCAGAATCAGCTTTGTCACTGTATAGCCCACAGTGTATATAGACTCCTTAGGGGATGAGGGAGAGGGGTGGGGGGGAGGTTGTTATCACCTGAGAGAGAGGGAGAGGAAGTTCGAGAGCCGCATCCGCAAATCAACTATCAACCGTCTCGCGCTGGGTTTACGCGCAAATCAATTGCATTGCCCCCTTCTCTGCCCCCTCCCCCCCCCCCCCCTCTCTTCGACAAGCATCTCGATACCGTCCGCGAAATCAAATATTAATTAAGCTCTTTGCGGCTGTCCGGGAGACGACGTTGACGATGATAGATCCCGTTGACGATTTAGCTCGCGCCAAATCGCCCCCCCCCCCCCCCCTCTCGCCCCCCCCCCCCCCTTCTCCCCGCAATCTAACCTCACTTCCATTTCCTATAACTGTTTGACTGTATTCAGCCTTAGTATAATGTTGTGTATATATATTTATGGGTGTACTGAGGTTTGATTTAATTGAAGAGCTTTTTTTTAGATATACACTTATCCAGCGTAAGAGGAACCTTGCGTTTTTGTCGAAAAAAAAAAAAATTTCGATTTAACGAAGTTTTAAAACCCTATCCGATGGCAAATTTCCCGCTGATTCCAAATATGACCGGTTTTTGTCCGAAAAATAAAAAAATTCGAGGAGAAAAACGCGAAAAACGATTTTTCACTTTTCCCTAATTTTGGCACTTTACTAAAATCGATGTAATTTTTCTTTGAATCAATATAATCGGGATTTTCTTTTTGCATTCGAAAGAAGACTCTTCAACAAAGAGAATGCCGCCAGGCGGAACGCGATATCTCGATTTTTCGATTTTTTGCAGATTTTTAAAGTTGACCCTCAAAAATCGCAAATTTTTAGAAGGGCGGCTTGCGTTTTTGGCGGAAAAATGACGAAAAAAAAATTTTCGATTTAACGAAGTTTAAAAACCCTATCCGATGGGAAATTTCCCGCTGATTCCAAAAACAACAGGTATTTGCCCGAAAAATCGAAAATTCGAGGAGAAAAACGCGAAAAACGATTTTTTTTTTCTGACAAACTGCCAATTTTCGCGATATTAAACATCAAACTGCTACCGGTTTCCCAACGACCAATTAGATGCTGAATAAATCGACAACAATGGTTGCTCACGAACTTTTTAATAGAAGAAAGAATATATATCACTATATATATCACTATAGTGACGTCTAGGGCAACTGGGAAAAGGAAGGGTTGAGAGGCTTGAGGGGAGGGGGGGGGATAAATTCACTTCAATTTCCCATAGGATTCGATTACATTCATCCATAATATATATATCTATACTCCACATATATTTTTCATATACTGACGACAGTCGAGAAAGGGGCAAAAGGGGAGGGGGGAAGAGCTGAGCGATGCTCAGCTCTTCCTTGCGTAATCACTGGGCGAACAAGTAATCAGGATCACAAATGTGACATCCACACAGGATTTGTCGTCCGTTGTGCGCAAAGCGTAAGCGGATACACGATCGCCCCCCTCCCCCTCCCCCCTCGGGACCCCCTCGCGATCGCGTCGCTGCCGCCTCGGTGCGGCAATCAAATCGCCGCCAGCGCCGCATCAAGCGGCTCGTCGTGTACCCCGTTAATCGAGGGACAATGCACGCAGCGGGCGCGTCATATTCGCAGTTCGGTTATCGATATTGGGATACGGGCTCTCCGACATCGATATACATGACGGACACCATCGAGGCGACAAATACGCAGTGGTTGATGGAGAATTTAGTAATTAAATTTATTCTCCTTTTAATTCGCGCCCAAAATGTTTTCAATTGGAAAAAAAAAATGCAACTTGGAACTCCGATTATTTAACAGGTGAAAAAAAAAAGTGTTTTTCTGTAAAAGTTTTGAGGGAGGGTTCCTCTAATGAAGCAATAAACGCGATTTGTAAACAGGACGAGTGTTTTTTTTTAGGAAAAAACACTCGTTTTTTCTGGGCTCTTTTTTTTTTCAAAGGAAAAAAAGTTATCTCGATTTTCACGGGGTTGAGGGGGGAGGGGAGGGGAGAGGGAGTCGATCACTGTGTGATCGAGGCTAATAAGCCGCGCAGCCGTTCGTTTTCCCGTCGAGCCTCGTCGAGGATTTCATCGGGATTTAAATAAAAAGCTTTATATTCTCCGTCGGACTCGATGGGGCTAATGTCGAGGAGCAAATTTCCGCCTCGTCGAACGGGAACGGTATACGGGTTGAGGGAGGCGGAAGGGGGCTGCCGAGGGTTGAGGGGGGAGGACGAAATAGGCACCAGGGTTAAATGGGAACGTGTAATATAAAACGAGTGAAATATACTGACGCGTTCTTCAGTTGTTTCTGCTATTTTTTCGATTTGTCCTTTTTACTGGAGAACGAATAATAAATAAAAATAAAAATTCCTATTTGATTTCTAGTATCAGATTAAAAAAATTTTAAAAAACGTTTCTCTGAATTAAAAAAAATTATTCCTAATATAGCTTCAAGTTTTCATCATTTTTGTGCACAAAAATAGCTGCAGCCTTTGATGCACGAAAAATTTCCAATATCGGTGCATTAAAATCCCAATTTTTTTGCAGTACATCCGACGCCCTTTAATATGCAGAAGGAGGAAAAATAAACGCGACGATGTCGATTTGGCCTGGAATCCCAAACATAGAAAGAGGGGAAGGGGGCGGAGGGGGGATAAAAAGGGCGGCTGTATCGTTATATAGATATGGCCATCTATATAATACGAAGGAATTGCAGGATTGCAATGCCGAATTCGTGGACCGTGCGATTCGCAATACTTCAGGTCATCACGTTTTTAAATTTCGATCCTCGCATGTGTGTATTTTTTTTTTAATTCGCATGTTTTTTTTTCGGGACTTCGATTTTGCGTTTCGCGATTGCCCGGTGAATACCAGGCGTGCAAATTAAAATACCGGACGCTCTGGCGGTGCAGCAGAGTCGCCGCGATGCACTCGACGCGGTGACCGTGAAACCGAACGAGTGTTGCAAAAAATTACAACCGATATCGACGAAGCCCAAAATTATCGAAAAAAAAAAAACATTTTTTTTTTATATCTCCACATTTTCCACACCTTTTACATATTTTCATCATTTTTGTTTATGCCCAGTGACCGTGAAATAAAATGAGTGTTGCAAAAAAAAACTAACAACCCCATCAGTATTTTTATTTTTTAAATCTTTCCCACATTTTTCACATATTTACATAATTTTTGTTTTTCGCGCGTCAATCAACGAAATTAAATATCACCTCGCATCCCGATGACTTGTTGAGGGTCGTGACGAGTGGCTGTCCCGTCGCGGGTGAAAAGTGAAATGTGGGGGCGTCAGGGGGTCGATGGGGGGTGGTTCAATAGGGGGAGGGGGGGGAGGCTACTTGAATCCACTCGATCTGTGACTCGAGTGCTCGATGACTTCGCGCGAATCAATTTAATTCGCGCCTTTCTCGCGATTCTTCGTCCCCCCTCCAACCCCCTTCAACCCCCTCATCCCCCTCAAAATGTCAGCCGGTCGTAATTACCAGGGACGGCCAATTCCGCTCGGACACTTTGATTGTGTCGCCGTTGACCCGTTCGAGACTCTATTTAGTCGACGCTTCTGTTGTCCAACACTTCGACCACCCCCCCCCCCCCCCCCTTCTCCTGACCCCTCAATGAGTTGCGGTATTTTACCACCCGCGGAAATTACATCGGTTTCGCCGTCGTCGCCATCGTCGCCGACTTCTATCTCGTTGAGTTCGCTCTTAACCGGCGAACGCAAACTTCGACGTTTGAGCTCCGCGCGGAGCAAACGCTGCGTTATTTGCGGACCGAAGAGAGAAAGCGCCGACTCTCTCATAGGGACGAAGGGCAGGGGGAAGGGGGGAAGGGGGGATAATCAACGAATTAATCGACGCGTAAGGAGTTGGAAATTGTTCGAGGAATCAATCTCTGGTACTCGGGCCACCGGCAAAGTCCTCCCATTCTGCGCCGTACATATGTATGGCACGTGTATGTATTACATTATATAAAGTGCTCCTGTTCATCGTCGCTTCTCGATATCGCGTTATAGCACACGCCCCAAATTGTTCGCTCAACTCGCAGTTTCGCCGACTTCGGTGGGACGTGTTACGACACGCGTTCCTGATTAAGTGTTCGATTTGGGGCGGAATTTCGGTGCTTTTGGTGGAGGAAAATATTTCAAACATTCAATATCAATAAAAATGAAAATAATAGCAATTATATAACTATAGTAATAATAATAATACAGTAAAATAAATTTCGTGACCCCGATTTGGGCGGTTTTCGGCCCGGCGGCCAGATCTACGATTTCTGACAAACTGTTCGGCCAAACATTTTTTTTTTCAAAATCAACTAAAAAAGGGTCGTAACCAGTGTTTTCAGGGGTAGAATATGCGACTTGAGAACGATGGTATAGGTTAGAAGTCGATATTTTGAAAAAATAAATTTCGTGACCCCGATTTGAGCGGTTTTCGGCCCGGCGGCCAGATCTACGATTTCTGACAAACTGTTCGGCCAAAAAATTTTTTTTTCAAAACCAACTAAAAAAGAGTTGTAACCAGTGTTTTCAGGGGTAGAATATGCGACTTGAGAACGATGGTATAGCTTATAAGTCGATATTTTGAAAAAAAAAAAATCATGACCCCGATTTGAGCGGCTTACGAATTTCTATACAAAATACTGAAATCCTGTAACCAGGCCACTTAATTTTCGGACCTCGCGGATCTTTTTGTTTCCACGTTGAGTAACTCGCCACGTGCCAATCGTAAAAAAGGCTCCCGAGTGGGAATGGACGCAGTGTCCGAGCGGGTCGCACGTTCCTCGCCAGGAGTACTCAGAGGTCGGAGCAGCGACCAAGTGTGGAAGGGGAGGAGAGGGACAGCGATATCGCCGATGCCGCAACACTTGCCGCGCATTAGCGAGACCGTTAGGACACCGGCGTACGACTAAAAAAGGGGGGAAGGGGGAAGAGCGAACGACGCGGATGAGAAGGCGAAAGAGGAAGTGGAAGATAATGGACGAAGAGGCCGGCGGCGGCGGCAGAGACATAATCGCGAAAAATGTATGATGTAACCGGGCGGAAAGTTCATACTCGAAACGGGTGACGTGAACCTTTTCACGGCGAGCCTGCTGTCTCAGCGAATGACGAGAGCTCTCCTCCCCCTCCTCCTCCTCCTCCTTCTCCTCTTTCTCCCCGCCGCTGCCTTCTACTCGTTCTCTTCGCCTCTGCTTCGCTGCTTCCTCGTCGCTGGTCGCGCCGCTCACGACACACATCGGCGGTCTTCTATCTCTTTTCCTCTGTATTTCCATCTCTCTTGCTCCTCTACTTCTCTCTGTCTCTTTCTATTTTTCCCTCTTTGGACTTATCTCTGTTTTTCTCTATTTTTTTCTCTCAGTATTTTTTTCTGTCTATCTCTGTTTTTTCCTCAGTATTTTTTTTCTGTCTCTTTCTGTTATGTCTTTCTCTGTTTTTTTTTCTCTCAGTATTTTATTCTGTCTATGTCTGTTTTTCCCTCGGTATTTTTTTCTGTCTCTTTCTGTCTTTCCCCCACTTTGAACATTTCTTTGTCTTTCTCTGTTTTTTTTTCTCTCTGTATTTATTTCTGCCTCTCTCTATTTTTTCCTCTCAGAATTTTTTTTTGTCTCTTTTTGTCTTTTCCCCTTTTTGGACTCTTCTCTGTTTTTCTCGGTTTTTTTTCTCTCAGTATTTATTCCTGTCTCTCTCTGATTTTTCCTTTCAGTATTTTTCGCTGCCTCTTTCCGTCGTTTTCTCTCTATTTTTTTCTCTCTCTAAATTTTACTGTGTTTATTTTTCTGTTCATCTCTGTTTATTTTTCTCATTCCATTTATGTATTTCTCTCTTTCTCACTCTCTCTGTATTTTTATTTCTTTGCCACTCGCTGAATTTCTATCTTTCTCTGTACTATCTCTTTGGGTATTTCTGTCCTTTTTTCCCTCTCTGATTCTGAGGCAAAGCCCAAAGCGACTGCCACGAGGCGAGCCGGGACACCGAGTGTCGACCGCCGCCGCGAGCGCGCGTCGCCTCGTCCCCCGAGAGATCCGCCACCTCGGCCCGCACCACCGGGACTGCCGGATCCGCAGCGTCGTCGCTGCTTCTGCTGCTGCTTCGCGTTTGTCGCCCGCTTTTCCTTCTCTCCTTTCAATCGCCTTTGCCTTTTCGCTCTCCTCCTTCTCCGTCTTCGCGGCATAATCGAAGCCTCGAGAATCCCAAAGTCCAAGACACGCGACACGAGGTTGGATCGTTGGCTCTCGATCGCTCTCCTATTGGCCGCGCATGGGACACCTGCATTCTCGAGAATTTAATGCACACACCGCGCCATCCGAGAGACACCGAGTCCTGCATTGTCCCCGATTTGTCGGCCCCGCGAGCTCGTCGAGTCCCGCGAGGGCGACCGAGATGCATCGCTCGGATTCGACGAGCTCGGGAGTTTGTGATAGGATTCATGTATATAACGTGGAAAAATATAGCAGGGATAGATTCGAGTGTCTGTCGCTTTGTCGCGTGTTCGTGTCGCGGAAAAATCGACGACTCGAGTCGGCGAATCATTTTCATATTTTATTATTTTTATTTCATTCAATTTTTTTATTTTCGAAATTATTTAAATTTTATTCTCATATTTTTTTATTATTCTTGTAATCATTTTTATTTCATTCTCATATTTTTATTATTATTTTTAATTCTTTATTTTATTTCATTAGCATTTAATTTAATTTAATTAAGCGAGTGATTAGATTCAGGATTTACTGATGGCCAGAATAAAAGCTCCTTACTTATGTCACTGACAAAATTATTAATGTGAGGCACCAAATGGGCAATAAAATTTGCACAGATTTCGAAGACCCGTTTCCAAACCGCATTCGACGTCGTCAATCCTCGCGTCTCTGAGGAGACAGCGTAGCAGCTCCTAAATGGCTCCGGCGTCCAGAATATTTTCCGTCGGTTTATCGAAGTTTGACTCCGGCGGTCCGCGGTATTTCGAGTCGACGACGGCGGGAGACTCGCGCTATGCCCGCAGGACGAGGAATGTGACGGTGGCTGCTGCTGCTGCTGCTGCTGCTGCTGCTGCTGCTGCTGCTGCTGCTGCTGCTGCTGCTGCTGCTGCTGCTGCTGCTGCTGCTGCTGCTGCTTGGCTCCCCGGGCTATGCAATTGCGTGCCGCGAATACCGCCTCATATTTTCTAATCGCGGTACCCCGACGTTGCCGCTCGTTCGCCTTCGTTAACAACGTCGTTTCCTCGCCGTTGTCTCGCGTTATCAGCTCCTCACCGATCGACCTGCATTCGCCATATTCGATTTTCCTTGCAGAAAAAAAATCATTCATAATCGCCAAAATATTGTTGAGTCCAAATACTTAATATTAATTTTTTTATTTTGTTCTATTGGTACTAAATCATTATTTTTTATTTTTTATATTTCTATTTGTATTATTTTGGCTGAAGTGATTTTTCTCAGCTATTCATATTATATTTTTATATTTATTTCTAGATTCTCTATGGATTTTTTTTTTCTTTTTTTTTCTTGCATGTAGAACATCTGCAGGGAGAAAACTCGGTGGCTCCGAGAAAAGTTGCGTGAAATATGAACAGCTGAGGCGCCGCGCGGAAAAATCTTATCGGTGTGTCAAACGTCGTTATTACTTCTATAAAGTTTTTCGGCGGCACGTCGAAGTCGCCCGCAGATCGATGCTCGACGTCGCGGCGGGAAAAATTATCTCATCGAATATGCGCGAGTCTCTCGCGCACGACGGAAAATTGTTTCCATCTGTTGACGTTACATCGGCTTGACGGGTCGTGGAATTTTTCACGAGGTCATAAATTATGCTGTGCACATAAAATCGCGTTGGACCAAAATAAAAAAAAATTGTTGAGCCAGCGATTATTAATCTTTACGAACCTGAACATTTTTCGTCAATTTACAACATTATTTTTTATATCAATTTTTTCATATTAAATTCACCCGTTCAAAAAAATACATTTTTTGGGTTTCAGTGACGAAACCTGAAAATTACGTTTTTCGTTCACTAGTAAATTTACCGGTGAGGTTAAATTCTCCCAGAAGGGCGATAAAAATTTGTATTCGTACGATCGGCAGATTCGTCGTCCTCGTGGCGGCCCTCGGGACGTGTCGCAGCCGCAACGACTCGACGCCCTTGAGATCGACCTGGCCGATGGTCCCGCGCGTCGTTCGCAGCGCAAACCGTAGTAGCGGCGTCGAATCCTCGGCGGTGCCGTCAGCCACGACGCCGTCAGCGCTTCTCGTCGTGCCAGACATCAGGATCACCAGGGCCGCCGTCAACGACGTCGTCTCCAAGAACATCACGATGGTTCTTGAGAATCTGCTGATGAATTACGAGAACAGCCAACTGCCGACTCACGGCAAGGGTAAGATTTTTCATTTACTATTTTATTATCCAATTATCACTCAGTCATAAAATCCCCAATCATTATTATTTTTATTTTAATCTATAACCTCAATATTTTTTTTTCTGAAAAAATTAATTGAAATAATTTTTAAAAAAGTTGTTCATCTCTCCAATAAAAAAAATCGCTGCAGGTTTTTTTTATTTTACACAATAAATTTCTGCCACGTTCAACTCTCGATTTTCGTGCTCTCATTATTTTCGTACCCGAAAAACAAAAAATCAACGAGTTTCCCCCGATCCGCGTTTACCAGGGATTTAAAATTAATACGCTTGAAAAAAATTGTATGAATAATTTGTGAAAAATAGACGAATAAAAGAGTGAAGTACGAAGGCGGAGAGAGCGGCGATCGAGCGCTCGTCGAAGCGCGACGGCTCGAAGCCCGCGAAATCTCTCTCGTCCCGGTTTACGGAGCGTCAGGCGCGTCATATCGCGTGCGGGTCCCGATTACGAATCTCCGAAAATTTTTCAACCCGCGGTTTTATCGCCGGATGAATTGATCCGGGCCGTCGATATGTCGGTCCGATGTACGCGCACTGTTAAACCGGAATAAACGGGGGGTTAGGGGGGGGGAGGGGCGGAGGAACAGGTGACAGTGTGCGTGGCAATTAATTCCTTAATTGCGCGCGACTGATAATAGTTTGGTTGGCTCGATGACGATTTGGTTGCCATTGTTTGGCTCGCAATTAACGAAACGGTAGATTAGAAAATCAGTCAGTGCACTTCAATCACTGAAACATACAATTCTAGTTGATAATTATATTTAATATAATGTTGGGAGATTTAATGTGCAATTTGGTACTGCGAATAAATAATTAAATAAATAGATAAAGAAAAAACAATAAATACAGTAAAATAAAAAAAGTAAAATAAAATAAGTAAACTAAAAAAAAGAAAATAAAATGAATATATAGAAAGCAGAAAAAAATGTAAATTAAAATGCAAATATTTTTCACATCCCGAAAATTGAGGGACACAATGAGAATCGGCTTCTTCGAGTTTAGTCGACATTGGCACGAGCCATCGATCTCCCTCGACACAGTCGACAAAGCGCAAAAGTGGGGAATCCATCGGCCGTGGTCTCTCTCTCTCTCTCTGTCCACGGAAGCGCTAAAACCATCGCGCGCGCGATTTACAAAAGAGCGGAAGAAAAAAAAAGAAACTTGTACCCGCGATCCGCGTCGGCGTCGTCGTCATCCCCCTCGCCTCGTCGCATTCATGCAAGCTCAACGCTATTCGAAAGCGGCGCGGCCAATCCTTTTCTCCTTCTGGCCGACGTCCAACTCGGCTGTGCACGTGCTTCGTGTATCCTCTCTCTCGCCGCGCGCGCTCCCTAATAACCGCATATCGGGCCTGTTTTCCTCCGGATTTTCCGACACGAGGCGCGCGCTCGGGAAATTAAAAGGAATAACGAGTAACCGAGAGGACTCGACGAAAATATGTGCTCTCGTCATTTTCAATGAGAGCTGGAGAAATTACCTCTTCGCTGGTGGGGAAAAATTGTTGTGACGAACGGAAAAAGAAGTGACGACAATTGAGTTTATGTTTTGGACTAGAATTTTGTTTTGTTTGGCTAGAAAAATATTTGTTTAGGCCAGAATATTTTTATATTTAATTAGGAAAATGTTAGCTTAGGCTAGAATATTTTTATATTTAATCAGGAAAATGTTTGCTTAGGCTAGAACATTTTGTATTTAATCAGAAAAATGTTCGCTTCGGCTAGAACATTTTTTTATTAGACCAGAAAAATATTTTGACGTGCTACAAATTTTTACAATATTTTAATTTTTTTATTTAAATGCCACTGATAAAATTATGAAAAAAATGGATAAATCTGTCGCTTCAGGCACTCCGACGATCGTGAAGACGAACATAATGATAAGGAGCATGGGTCCAGTATCAGAGCTCGATATGGTAAGTTTTATGGTTGCGTTGTGATCGAGTCACAAAACGCGACGTCCCTTTTTTTTGCGATCCCCTCCACAGGACTACTCGATGGACTGTTACTTCCGGCAATACTGGCGCGACTCGCGGCTCAGCTTTCTCGGGCCGATCCAGTCGCTCAGCCTGAGCATCAAGATGCTCGAGCGGATCTGGCGGCCGGACACGTATTTCTACAACGGGAAGCACAGCTACGTCCACACGATCACGGTACCGAACAAGCTTTTGCGAATAAGTCGCGACGGCGACATTCTGTACTCGATGAGGTTCGTTTTTCTCTCACCTGTTTATTAAAAAAAAAAACAAAAATAGCTTAGGTAGTTTTTCCCTCTCGCCTCATTTTCCACTTATCCTCGATAAAAAAAAATCCTCGCATCTTTCTCCTCTCTTTAATCACTCCGCACTATTTAATTTCACTTACGATGCTAAACGTACATAAAAAACCAGTTGGAAGACAAATTTTTTAATTTAAAAAAATTGTGATTGTCTGATAGAAAATTATATTAAAAAAATTAAATTATAGTAAATTATTTGTGTTCCATTTGGCGGTACAGTCGAAGCTCCCGTAACTGATGGTACAATTGTAAAAAAAAAAAAGTCAGTTACGGGAGCTTCGACTATACAAATTTTTCATCGTCGCACAAAGTGGTGAGAAAACGCTTTTAAAAAAACAAAAATATCTCATCCGTCCCGCAACGCAGACTGACTATAAAGGCGAAGTGCCCGATGGAGCTGAGGAACTTCCCGATGGATCGGCAGTCCTGTCCGCTGATCCTTGGGAGCTGTACGTGGAAGTACCGAGTTCCCTGTTTTCTCTACTCGTCGCTGTTCGCTTTTGCATAGTTTCGCCGTCGTCGACGATGCATCGCACGCTCCGCAAATACTTGCTGATTATTTTGCGAATTAGTCCCGACCATCAATTAATTCCCGCGTGAATTGTTTGGCTACTTTAATTAACCGTAATTCCTTGAAAATCAATTTAACGAACTATTTTTCACAATTTTTTTAGTGTTTTAATAAACGCTGTTACAAATACATTTAAATTACATTATTAGAGAAAAAAATAATTGAGAGAAAATATTGACAAATAATATTCAATTATTGTTTTTTATTTTTATTTAAAAAGGTCGAATTAATATATTGTAAATGCCAGTGAAATGCGCACGAGTTAAATCGCGAGAAAAAAAAATGATGATGTGTTTTGAAAATGGAAACAGTGTCCGAGTGGATGAAGTAATTTAGCAGTTGCGATAGCGCTGATGTTGCTCGAGTGAACTGATTCGAAGTGTGTTGCGTGTAATCCGCCGTCGTGCATGAGTGAACCGCCTTGTAGCTTGTGATTTGTGTCGTGTATGAATATAGCTGCGCTGTATATTCGTCGCATCGTTTGCATTAGTTTCGCAGCCTGAGAAATTCTGCCACCTCAAATTTCACCCCAAAAAAAATAAAATACATTTTTTTTCCGTATTAAAAATTTCCTGAGCCTAGAACAAATTTTAAAAAAGGTTGAAAAAATGACAGAATTTCTCAGAGCAGCCAAAATAAATCTCGATAGAATTTAAGCTCTTGTGTCGTAAACTTTCAATCACGCTGCCTCGATTTCCCCTCTCGTTCGCATTCATCCCCGCGGGCTGACGCTGGATTCTGGCTTTTGACGAGAATAAAAAAAAATTATATTGTATCGCTTGGCGGAAGCGTCACACGGTGGTCCCGTAGTAAATGCGCGGCTTGCGGACGACGATCGCGACCATAAAACGGGTCACGACCCTCCCTCCGAAACATTTCAGACGCCTACACGTCCCGTCAGTTGGTGTACGAGTGGCAGGACGGCTCGTCCGTGGACTTCGCGCCGGGAATGGCGCTCTCGCAGTTCGATCTGATGGGCTCGCCGTATCGTAATCTCACATTCGTCAGGCGCGAGGGCGAATTTTCCGTTCTCCAGGTTTCCTTCAATCTTCAACGCAACACCGGATATTTTCTCATTCAGGCGAGCAACTTTATACAAATTATTATTAGCATAACTTACCACCGAAAAATTCGCCTCCAAATTTAAAAAAATTTTAAAAAGCCTTTAAATGTCACTGAATTTATTTTGATTTTTATTTCTATTATTAAAAATTTTTCTTTTTTCAGGTTTACGTACCTTGCGTGCTGATTGTCGTCCTGAGTTGGGTCTCATTCTGGATCCATCGCGAAGCCACCAGCGACAGAGTCGGTTTAGGTATACAACTGACCTGCCTCAACAATAAAAAAAATTATAAAAAAATGCCCTATCTTTCAGGTCCCTTAATCTATTTTTTTTCTGCTCTCATTATAAAAAGGTATCACCACGGTGCTGACCCTGTCGACGATAAGCCTGGATTCGCGGACGGACCTGCCAAAAGTCCGTTACGCCACGGCCCTCGACTGGTTCCTCCTGATGAGCTTTGGCTATTGCATCGCCACGCTGCTCGAATTCGCCGGCGTTCATTACTTCACCAAGGTAATTGCCAACCACCTCACCCCTCAAATATCTCCCTTTTCGCACGCTCCGTTTCCCACTACAATTTTTTTTTCTCCCTCTCTATTCACACCCGACTTGAATATTAAAAAAAAATCGTTGGCACGAGTCGCAAAATTCCCTGGATTAAAAGTATCGTCCGCACATTCGAATATTTGTAATTAAAATAATTAAAAAAAATTGGTTGGCACGAGTCGATGAATTTTTTAATATTTCAATCAGTCCGATTGCCGCAGGTGGGAAGCGGCGAGATACCGAGGGAGGAGGCCGACTGGGAGGAGTGGGAGGACGTCGTTCTGATCGACAACAAGGAGGATCATCAGTACGGCGAGTCGTTGAGTCCGATCGCGGCTCGAAGCCCGCAGACCGTCCACTCGGAGACGTCGATCGGCGCCGCGTCCAGGAGACGTGGATCCGTCCTCTGCGCCGTTTATAACGTGAGAATTCCCCAACGACCCCACAACGTCATCCGAGTCGCAGCTGCATTTTATCTTGTTTAGTATATATTTTTTTAACTATCGCGAGGGATAAAAAAAAATCTGTGCTTTGCCCGTAACGGAGAAAAATTATCAATGTGGGTCATTGGGTCGATGACGAGGAAAGAAAAAAAAAAAGAGATCCATTGTCACGAATTCTTTGTTTCGAAATATTTGTTTCGCTGTTTGGGATCCACAGCCGGACTCGACGACGCTGGGAATGGGAGCGAGATTCTCGATATCCGCGGCCGTGACTTGCAAACCTTCGACGATGGAGCGAACGACGCAGACGGAGCTGCGACTGCCGAAGTGGCGACAGTTTTTGTACTGTCTCGCCGGCGACGATGCTTTCAGGTGATAATTAGCGTTGACTTTTGCTGTCGCGACTGAAGATCGCTGAGACAGCGAAATTTTCGACCGCACATTAGTATATTATCAGTATTAAAATCGCGGGGACACGATTGGCTTTGCGGTTACAGATCTAGTTCATAATTCAGTAATCCGAGGGTCCTGGGTTCGAATCCCGGCGACGTTGATATCTTTAAAACTTTTATTCAATGAAAAATATTTCTCTACGTTGCCATATTGTCTCCCCCAGGTGGTTCGGAATCCACCTGCCGAAAAATCGTAGGTCCACCCCTCGTATAAGGGTCGTTCATGAGGGAACCTAGTAACCCCCATAGAACTCGCGTGAAAATTACGGTGGCGAACGGGGGGCTCAAGAGGAACCCCGGATACAACCCCAACAACCCCCGATAAGGGAGAACAACCCCCGATAAGGGAGAACACAACCCCTGATAAGGGAGAACAACCCCCGATAAGGGAGAACAACCCCCGATAAGGGAGAACAACCCCCGATAAGGGAGAACAAACCCCAAGTCGCGGGGGTAGATGCGACATACAAAAGCGAACCACCGGGTGCGCCCAAATACCGTAAGGACGATTGGGGTGAAAAAATGGGGGTTTCAAGGGGCCTCGGACGTCCCATGAAGTGGGTCGTGGGGAGCATAAAAGCTGGACCACATCCCCACGAGGTTTTTTTTTAGCTGTATAAATTTTGTAAAATGTCCTGAAGTGCATTCGGAGACACCTGACGATCCGTCCTGAGTATGACGATCCGCCCAATGGAAAAGCGGAGAAAAGATTGCAATTTTCGTTATTTTTTTTTCACAGGAGAAGAAGGGAGCGGGAGGCGGCGGGCGGCTGCCGAAGACACGGGGAACGCATCGAGAGACACATAAACAGCGTCTCGCACATCGATCGTGTAGCGCGCGTCGTGTTTCCGGCCTCGTTCACTCTCCTCAACGTCTGCTACTGGGTGGTCTACGTCACGTGGCAGGAGGAATTCAAGTGGCAGGACCCGCCGATCGGTTCGATCTAACCGATCTGTCCCACGACAGAGACCGTTCCGCAATTGTAACGTAATGTCCCGTGTAATTAGCGAGCGTTTTGAATAAACGGAAAATTCGACTATTGTCCCATGTACAATCGATTTATCGAAACTTACTGTATTTTCCTGTGATAAGAAAAATTACATTAAGAAAATTGATGTGCATCCCAGAGCGCGAATTTCTCGGGCTCTGATTGGTCGTGGTCATACACTGGTGCAGGAGAAGAATCGAATCTCCCGCCGCGCATGCGTTGCGTTTTTGAACCTCAGCGGCGATTCGGATCGATCGGTAAATTATCGACACGAGATTTTGCCGACGGTCGGCAATGTAGATAACCCCACACTCGTTACTATCGTTTTTTACTAGTTTACTTTTCACGCCAGCCACCAGAGCGGCGCAACCGACTATTTCCGTGGAGCGAGAAAGATAAAACATTCAAATGACTTTCGCCGCCTTTTTCGTCTGGAACCCAAAGCGACCACGTGCAGCGAATATAATTCCGGTTGCGCAATCGGGCAGATAACGAAATGCGTAAACACGCGGTTATTACGTGGCCGATAACGTCGCGTCGTCGGCGACTCCACCGAAAACCCACAGCTGACGGACAGCTGAGTAATTTAACGCGTGACCTTGAGACGCCCCCGCTAATCCGGATACAATGTAACCGCCGACGACGACGACAGCGTAAAATATAGCAACCCGGAGATAGCCCGGTCGATATATACCCGGTGAAACGCTTATAAACACACATGGACGCTCAATATGTAATTCAGATAAAGCCTTACTAGCGTAAATGACGACACTCGGAATCCTCGGGGTCAAGGACTGCTGTCCACCTATTACCGACCGCGAGTCGCGCACGTGCTGCTCAACTATCTTTCCCAGCGCGATGACGTGATTTTTTTTATTTACATTGTAAGCAAATCAGGCATGGAAACTGTCCAACGAAAATACTTCTCGATTTTGCAATGAAATTAATAAAAATCTAACAATTTCTTATATGGAAACTAAGGTGACCTTTGGGTCGCGGGTCAATATCAATTTGTAAACAAAGCCGCCCCTCCCCCCACATACACCTAAATTGGATATGTAAAACTCGACCAGCCACAAATGATAATTGACATCGCCTACATAGCGAGCAAATAATATGATGACCGACATCCGTGGACCCAGATTAGCGTTATCACTCGTTCTCCAGATACAGATCGTTGCGCCTCGATGCGTTCTATGTATTTCCTATGATCTCCGTCGCTCCAACTTTCGCGCCAATCACGTCGTCTCCCTCTGTCGCCGCGACTCGGTCGGTAAGGCAGATCTCCCGCTCAGCATTATCATTGTTATCCACTGGAACGACGCGCGATAGATCAATAAATCATAGCCCCGAGTATTTCCACGCAAAAATCGCGTCTCGCCTATTGCGATCGTCGCAATTTCTCCCTCTCCTCAATCCTCCTCTTTCACTCCTGCAGAAAGTTGTGCGCGCCCATCGACGTCGCCCTGGAACTTCCCATAGCCGACACCATACACCATCTGATTCACCTATTCACAGGGGACGAATCCACGAATCGTGTCATTGTGTGTAAAACCAGTGGCGAGATACAAAACAGTCTGCTCGATTTCCGGTCAGCTGTGCAATCAAATCGGCGCTAAATCTCGCAATTTTCCCTCCGTGTTGTTATCATTATTGTCTTTATTATTATTATTAATTTTATCCCACGGAGGGATCACTGTGAAAAGTCATCGGAATAAAAAATCTAAAGTTGGGTCGAAAAAAAATCTGAAGACGAGACGAAAAAGGTGAAGGAGACTAAAAGGAAAAATAAATAGTAAAATGTTTTTTTTCGGTTTTTCACCTTGTTACGTGTCGCATTTTCGCGCGGACAGCGCGACGTGATTATGCCGCGCGTCCCCGGACGCAGCGAGAGAGCCGAGCGTTCGCGACATAAATTTTTACTGCCTCGCGCGCTCGCCCGTTGATTCACCGTCGGTCGTTTCTCAGCCCCGTCGAGCGGCCGACGACACCGCGACTCCTGCGTTCGCTCCAGCAATGAGCCAGCGTTGCTATCGTCGCCGCCGCTCTGGTCGCTTATCAGTCTCCACCGGCTTACAGAGAAACAGTTCCACTTGTGCTGCTGCAGCGGTAAGTTGCTCAGGGCTGCTTCGCTGTCCTGCGCAGAGCGAAGTGCAATTTTCTCGTAGACAATTTTTTTTTAATAGCATTCCGGAGTAATTACCTTTTTTGCGGTGGCTTTCAGCTGGGATAGAGACGCAGTATGGAAAAGTTGACCGACGAGGTTTATCTGGATATCACGGTGGACGAGAATGAAATATTTCAAGGTGCTACGAAAGTTGTTTCCAGTATCAGACCGGATTGGCCAGTTGACAAACTGCAGTTCAAGGTAATTGGCAATTTTTTTTAAGGTTTTTTTTTTTATTCGTATCTGTAATTTTTTGGTGAAAAAGCATGGAAATTTGTGTTGCGGGAATCTGCTGCTAATCAAAATGATGATAAGGGATCGCTCGTTGACCTATATTATATGTTCATCTTGAGATCTCGAGAGCAATAAAAATGCTGCAACATTCTTGGCAAATCTTAAAATTCTGTGGGAAAAAAACAACAATCTCTGTGTGTGATTCTTATCGTGGAGTCTTATCTGTGATTAAAAAGCAAACAAGTACTTTAAGATATAGCCCGGAACCTCATTAGATAGGTATCCTAATTTTAGTGATTCTACATTCAAAGTCCGCTCACATTTTTATATTTCCAACTGTCTCAATCAATAGGTTTGTTTAAAAAAAAAATTGATTTTCTCTGATGATGGTTTACAGGTCTTCACCAATGGAATTACCAATAAGTTGGTAGGAGTTTGGTATCCTGGTCACTACAATGAAATGGTGCTAGTCCGAGTTTATGGACACAAGACGGATTTGCTAATAAATCGCAAAGACGAGACGAGAAATATCAGGGTAAAAAAAAAAGCGCCATCTGGGCTGAATAAATTTTTTAATTAATTTTGAATCGAATCGATACACTTTGGCGATTATCTTCAAAGATTAAATCGAATAATATTCCACCTTCAGCGTCTCTGTAAGGCGAGGAAATCGCATTTAAACGATTTTGTATTCTAAACAATTGTCTATTTCTAGATTCTGTACAAAGCAGGCCATACGCATTCCCTTTACGCGACATTCAACAACGGACTAGCATATCAATTCATCAAAGGCGATATTCTTACCGTAGAGAATGTCAGACAGCCGTCGGTTTACTCTTTGGTCGCGAAACGAATGGCTCAGATGCACAGACTGAATCCCGACCTTCCGGACGCGAGCCGAGAGCCAAACATATGGGAAAAGTGCGAGAAGTTTATGAAAATTATGCCAAAAGAATTTGCCGATCCTGAGAAGCAGAGCAGGTACCAAAAAAAACACTCTAGATAGCTGTTTTATTTTTTTCAAAAAAATCTCTAATTTCTCGTGTAAATTTCTTGCAGATTCGAGCAGCTAATACGACCCTACGATGTTCTGGAAAATAATTATCGCTCGCTGAGGAATGAACTCAGCAAGCTCGGCAGTCCCGTTGTCTACGCTCACAACGATCTCTTATTGGGTAATGTGCTCTACAATCAGGACGAGAATACCGTTACCTTCATCGATTTCGAGTACACGGGATTCAACTTTCAAGCATTCGACATTGCCAATCATTTTGCTGAATTTGTTGGTAATTATTTCTTTCCGATAATTATAATCGAATTTTTGTAAAATTACGATCCATCGAGCGGTAATTAATTCGAATTTCGTGCAGGTATAGAGATGCCGGATTATTCGCTGTATCCGGAGGACTCGCTGCAAAGATCCTGGATACGATGTTACCTAGAGGAGTACAAAGAGAGCGGCAAAGTCTCGGAAGACGATGTGACCAAATTGCACGAGCAGGTCAGACGATTTGTCCTCCTTTCCCACTTCTTTTGGGGCTGTTGGGCTCTCATACAGAGCAAACATTCCTTCATCGACTTTGACTTCTTGCAGTGAGTAATTTTTTAATCAATTAATGGAAAAATTAATACAATTGATGCTAATGAAATTAAAAAAATGAATCTTTCTCTGTCCGCAGATACGCGTCAATCAGATTCGACGAGTATTTCAAACGAAAAGAATCTCTCAACGGGCAATTTATCAACGTTTGAAAGCCAAGAAGAAATCTGCAAAATCAACATCCCCAATGACGCCAAATTGGCGAATTTCATTCGGGGTCCGAAGAGGGGAGGGGATCAAATGACGACGCGTGAAACGTCGACATCACCAAAGCATCACACGAATCGTCTAGTGAAATCCGATATTTTTTGTTAACCAGCCGCGCGGCTGGTCATCTTCTCAATTGATCGTTTAGTTCCCTGGCGGAAATATTAGTATTGTTCGGGTAGCAATATCGTCGATGAAAATCCACGTGCGACACGGAGATGTAAAGTTTTATTATACACATGTTATGCAATAAAAAAGACATTTATTCGTTTTCTCATATATCTGCTCTCCTCAATTTATTCCATCATTCAAATCAACATAAACACTGCCTAAAATTAGTCCGACCTATTTATCAATACAATGTCTAAATCCAATTACGTACCGCCGGACTCGTGTTCGAAAATCGTAAACAAAAAACCTATATACATTTTTACCTATGCGACGCTACTTTCTCAGACAAAAATAGACGAAAAACACATTCACAAGCAAAGTGGCGCCAGTTGTTTTGCTTCCGAGAAGCAAAACTGGCGCCAGTCACAGTCGTCGATTCCGATTTCAAATTTCCCGCCTTCTTCAAATTTCCACTGCTGAAGTCAGTCGATCGTCTCCACCGACTCTCTCTCGATCGCCGAATGCATAATTCATCGCGACCCGAAAAGTTCGGCATCGCGACTCTCGTCTTACATAACAATCCCGGCGCCGATCGTGGCCGCCGGCGCGATCCTGGCGGGGCCGGCCACAACACGCGCGGCGACCTTCGCTTGACCAGCGAGTATGTTTTTGTCTCTACCGAGGATCACGTACGACGTCCATAAATCAGCGTGTTTATTTTTAGTAAAGTGAGAGCGAGCGCGCGCCCAGCCATAGTACCCGTGAAATAATCTCCCCGTCTCTTTCTCTCTTGTCAGTTCAGTTATATTCGTTAACGAGCGCGTGGCGCGAGGGCAACAGGCGCGGCACCGCGAAATCCCCGCAAAAACCGGTTCGCCACTTGCGCAAAAGAAAAAAAAAGACAATAACAATAGCAATACGAAAACAAACGAAAATACGACCCAAGTGTAAAATGTAAATACGACCAATCGGAGAGCTCAAAGAGAGAGACAGAAAATCCTGTGAATCGAGTTGTCCGAGGGACTCCGAAAAAATTCCGAAAATATCGAAGCTCCGCGCTCGTGAGAATTCGCACGTAGGTCGCGCGTCCCGCTCTGCGGTCGCTGCCGATCTCTCTCCGCGTCCATATTTTTTTTCCCCCATCACTCTTCCTTTATCTCTATCTCGATGACAAAACTCGTCGCGCGCATCTCCCGCACGGCCAAATATTAATAGTGCGCCCGTACGTGCGCGTTTCCATCTCTTCGTGGACTTTTAAACGCCCCCGCCCCTTCCCTCCCCTCCCTTCTCGTCCCTTCCCCCCTCCCCTTGATTGCCCCCTCTCCCCGCCGAAAATTCGGAGCGCCTTTCGGGTGAATCAATTTTAATTGTCTGGACCATCGACGAATCTTACCAAACAGTCCGAACAGACTGTTACTGTTATCATTATTATTCTTGTTGTTGTCACTATTATTATCATTATTACTACTACTACGATCCGAGCGCGAGAGTCGCGCGAGTCTTTCGACGGACTCGACACTCGGCAGTCGACACTGAGTAGCGCTACAGTAGAATCGCTCGGCACTGCTCTCAGCTTTCGGTCTATCTATCCATCTCTCTTTCTCTCTCTGCTGCTGCAAACGTCTGTCTGTCGGTTTGTCTGTTCGCGCGACACGCGTAAAGTGACTTCGACGACGACGACGATTTTCCGACGCCGCGACAGCCTCGACGCGCGCGTGAAATGTCGAGCCGGTGATTTTTGTGAATAAACACGACAGTGTCTTTTGGGATATCGAAGGGTTTTTGGGGGAGTTGAAGGGAGACAGAGCGAAGAAGTGAGAAGGAGAACAGTGGTAAAGGGAGGGGAAAGAGAGAGACAGACGTAGACGTTGATCGCGGTTAGCGACAGAAGCGTAGCGGGCGCTTTTCACTCGTGCCTTTGTTCCCTACTGCAATCTCTCATCGGCCGCTCGGCGACGTTGTTTGTTGTTGTTGTGGCTTGTTGTTTCGGTCGTGCGATATTGAAGCGGATCGTAAGGGTTGACGGAGTGTAAGAGGCAGCGAGGGAATCATGCTCGTCGCCTGCAGATGCCTGAACGTCGCGATAAGAACGCGCGGCCGGGAATTGAAATCCGCGAGCTGCGACGAGCTCGAGCTCGGCCCGGTCGAACGGGACGATGGATTTTTTCGGGAGGTAAATGTTCGGTCACCACTGGGTTCGCTTGCAATTATTTTTCTTGGCGGCGGTTTTTTGGAGCGAGCGTCAATGGGAATTCTTTGATTTTTCGAATTTTCTGCATTTTTTTTATGAGAAACAAAATTGACACAGATTTTGATTTTTTGTGGGGAAGATTTTTTTTTTAGCTAATATGAAGATTAATTTTTGCTGGCGAGTTGAATTCTTTTGGGTCTACAGGAAAAATATAAAGAGTTGAATGGCAGGAATTGGAATCAAATTTTCAGCTTCCTGTAATTGTGTCACAAGTCAAGAAAAATGAATATAGATAAAAATTACTGGGAGCTGTGCGGTTTATTTATGTTACTCATTGATTTTTAATTATTTTCAGAAACTTGCGACAGTAACGGAACTGGAAGGCATCACCAAGGAACAACCGGGCCTGGTGGAAGTGAGGAATGTGGGAATGTGGATCGTACACTATTGTTACAACTGTTTGGAGTACACACACGCAATTCACAGAGAACACGGCGCCGCCATGGTTCTCATTAACACCAATATTATTGTAAGCGCGATGCATAATCCATGTTCGCTATTTTTCACTATAAATAGACAAGTATTAAGCCATTCACATCCAAGCGATAAATGTAGGAGAAATAATGATCTTTTTCTCATTTTGAAAATCATCGCTCAGGTAGAAAAGTGAAGATGACGTGGTTTTCCATTTCCTCATTGATACTGCACACAGTTCAGATTTTAGCACCGCTTAAATAGCTGCTAAAAAAAATTGATCAATTCTTTTTATTCAATATTTTTCATTTTTTTCCATTTCAAACACCTGATTGTTTAGGAAATTTGCCTACTTATTCAATAAGCCAGATAACGCTGGAAAATCCGTCGAAGTTATTTTAAAAAATAATAAACGCAGCTGACAAGTCACTGTTGAATGAATCATGAAGTCGTCAGCCCGGTAAAGCGACAACAAGTTCGAATTCACGTTGTCCTCAACAAGTTGAACGCTCGTCCCGAATCATCGATAATTCATGTGATACCCATGAGCAACGCGAATCCGTAAACGCTTCAGGGTTCTTATCAACCAATACGCGGATGTCGGCATTTTATTTTTTAATCTCCGGCGTTATCTGCTCGACGGTGTCTCAAAATATGACTGCGCGTTTCTTCGTCGATACGTAAATCTGCGTCCCGCTGCAGAAATCAGTCATAAATTACTGCGACAACTTTCATTCCCATATCAGGAATTAGTGTTAGTTGATAATCAATCGATCGAGAATCAAGTACCGACATCGCAATATTCTCACCCCCGTCGTGTTTGTTTTTCTAGATGTCTTCTGAAGAAGTTGACAAATTGCGAGCTAGTCCCAACTACAGTCCTGTATTCAGGATAGTCATTGATCACGATACTTTGGATGGCGATCTACTTCAACCCCCGACTAAGTTTTCCGGTGAGATCGCTGATCCGTATTTTCTGCTTGAAAAACAAATTTTCGTACACACAATTCGCGTTTGTTCAATCAAAATTGTACAAAGTTGCATGTCTAACGAAATTCTACTACGAGTCGAGACACTCGAACCGCGAGTAACAGCTGACGGAAAAAAAAAATGCATGGCTAAAAGATAGAGAGAGATTTTAACTAATAAAAAATTTGTGTATCTTTGTGCAGTGTCGCAGCTGTCGAGGCCATTGCAAACGGCTCTCGCAGGACTCCAGCAGCAGCTCGAAGCGGCGGTTCAGCGAGAATCCGCAGCCACGGAGGAAAAAATCCGCGCGTTCACCGCCGAGCAGTATCAGCTCCTCGAGCAATTTCGCGAGAAGGCTCACGCCGAGCACACATTACTCGCAAGGTTTGCATCACAATTCGAAACAATCACCGATTTTCCGTCGTAACTCTGTCGATCAACGAAAATAATTTTAATAATTTCTCCGCAGACTGATCTGCAACAGCGAAGACAGCGGGAAAACGAGCGTCAACGCGGAAACACCGACCGACACTCCGGACCGAGTGAACGCGAATTCAACTACCTCAATAGCGCATTCCGCGAGTCCAAAGTCGCCGACAGTCGCATCTGGAAATGGTCTTTTTGCCGGAACCAGCATCAGGCATCAAGCGGCAACAAAGCATCCGGCGCATCTACAGATGGTGAGTCGAATGATTTGATTCCGACGAATTAAAAAAATACGATATTCCAAGTCAGAAAAATTTATAAAAAATTCGTATAATTTTGCAGAACGGCAGCAATGAGAGGAGGGATAAACTGAAGATATTTCCCAAAGAGCCGAGCAGCTATGATGCGGAAGCGATATTCGCTCTCGAAGGCATGGACGACAATTTCGCGTCGGAGCATCATCAGCAGCCGTCAGAAGACGAGTCCGACGTGGATGGTAAGAACGATTTTTTTTTGGTAATAAAACAAAGCTGAGTGAATATGTAATACTATAAAAAATATAAAAAAAATGTTCTCAGGTCACGACGAAGGGATTCACATACCGAGAGGGCAGCGAGGTGGCCACCCGACTCTCGCAAAGTCGTTGCCGGTCACCGTGCCTGCTTTTCCTTCGTATGTGAGACGAACCATTCAGGACGAGGACGACGACCAGGTAAATTTCATAGCCAAAATTAAATCCCCATAATTCATATTTTTCTCTATCTCCATTTAATCGATTTAAAATTCGCGTAAAATTTGCAGTTGTCGAGAGATCCACTGGACCCGCACAACATTCGAGCCTCGATAAAAGCTCTGGCGAAGAGCGTCCACGGCGACACAGTTTTCGGCGATCTGCCGCGTCCGCGATTCTCCACGCAGATCTGACTTCGCACGTTCGCAAGTCCGACGACGATTCAATTCGACGCAGCCGTCGATCCAACAGAGACCAAAATCAAGGTCAGCCGTTTAACTACTCGCCGCACGGCGAAAGTCACGCAAACACGGAGAAAAACACACACACACACACGACAGTTCGATAAACTATAGAACAGGCTGATCATCTTAAGGCCATATATTAAAAGGACGAAGATAAAGAAGAAAGCGGAAGAAAAAGGAACGGAAAAAAAAACCCGAACTTTTGCGTATCTCGTAGGAACATCAGAGCGGTAATGCCTTAACCCTTCGATCGTATAGTTATATATAGTTTTTTGGTAGCTGTGTACGAAGAAGCTTTAATACAAATGAAATGGGAGTGAACCTCGTGTCTGAAAACTTGAGGCTATGTTTTCTAGATAACGTCGAAAGAATATTGCAAAAAAAGAAATTATATGATAAAGAGAAAAAAAAATGGTGACAAAAAAGGGGGAAAAGAAACAAAACGTACGTATCATAATCAATGGATACGAATTAAATGAAAGTTTATGTAACGAAAGGTACTGATCATTCGTCGATCGTTCGTTTGTTTTTTTCTCTCACATCTGCTCGATCGTCGCAAACCGATCGCGAATGTCGCGTGGATCAAATTCGCGTCCATTTGAAACTTTGCCACGGCGGACGAGACGATAAATAGCCGCGACAAAGAGACTGCTAAATGAATATCAATAATGACATACAGTAGAGCGCGCCTTCTACTAGCTTTTTTCCTTTAGTTGTTCTAGTTTCCGTAGTATTTATTTCCCTTTTTTCTTCCGAACGTTCGCAACTCGGCTTCTCGTCTCGTAGTTTTATTTTTTTCTCTGCAATCCCGGATTACGTATTACTAGAACGGTTAACAAAAATGAAACATACAGAAAAAAGCGAGTGCTTCGTTTCGTTGTGACCTGCGCGTCAAGATTTTCGTTTTTGAGGTGAAAAAAAATGAAATAACACTAGTTTTATCGCAATTAATGTGTATAATTTCCGCCACGTGTGAATTTTTGCAAATTAATTTTTTTTTTTGTTGCATAGCAACTAAAGTCTCGATCACCATCTAAAAAACGAATCCACTGTGATCAGATCATCGACGGCGGTGTGAATGGAGAATATTTGTAAAAAAAAAGAGAAGAAAAAAACAGCTTTGTCGTCTCGGAAGTTCGGAAATGAATGTTTGAGTCGTTGCTCCGAAACGGAGAGTCACTTTCGGCAAATGCGTTTTTTCTTGAATTTATCCTACGATTACTATTAATAATCATCTTGCAAACGTGACCTGCGGTGTTAACGACTATGTTAAAATTTCGTTTTAATAACCATTCCTGTTGAATTTCGCGGAAGAGCCGTTCGATCGACGGTGTTTTTTTTCGTCCCCGAAGATTTGTCGGAGGAATGGGAAAAAAAGTTGTTTACAAAGAGAACTTTGTGTGCGGTAGAACTTATCGTGTAATTAACGTTTAACAGAAGCGCGGGATTAACGAGCAGACGTTAATTTAAACGCGAGAACGAGCGGCTCATCTCCCTTCGGTAGCTTCGCGTATAATGATATTACATTAAGTGCGTTAGTCGTTGCGCGTCCAACGAGCGAACGAATCGGATGCGTGAAAAGATTGTAATGTCTGTTTACTTCGAGTCGCTATTGTCATTGTAGCTCTTGTCATTTAAACTTAAATTTTATAACGACAATGTTTGTGATAAGAAAAAAAGCCAATAATATTTACGAGCGGGCGTCGCTGAGTCGCGAAGCTTCTTTAACATTGATTGCCACGCAAATTAATTCAAACGGCTTCTCAAGGCCTCGCACACAAATAATTAAAAGATCTTCGCGTTTTTTCCGGGATCGTTTGCTTCGACGATAAAATACGAGCGCAAGTCGAATCCAGTCACGTCACACTAAGTAAGCAAACTTGAGTTTCCAATGAGCGCAACGATTGTCGATCAACTGTCGTTTTCTCTTCATTTACCGTGTGAAGTAATATTTTTTTGCCCCCCGTTAATCGGCTTTTTGACAACGGCTGAGGTAGCCGCTTGATTGTTGGTTTAATTGTGACAACGGTAGGAAAGGGATTTCGGTAGTCGCTGATTTTCCTTTGCAGTCGAATGCAACAGAAGCTTCGACGAATGGAGAAAAAAAAATCGTCGCGTTGCTATTGGCAATTTTCTGGCCGCAGTCCAGCGACGTTACAACCGAATGATCGTTGATTTTTCGTTGTATCTAGTTTGTAGCGCAAACCCTATAAAGTCCGAAGACTACTGTATATCCGCTGAAGAAAATTCACACCGGCCTTACGTATCATTGTAAAATGTAATATTTTTAATCGTCGTGTTCCGATTAGATTTCGTTTATTTTTCTACGAGAAAAAAAAGAGAGAGAGGAATGCCAACTAATTTGAGCCTCATCGGCGAACGTTGTTTGTAATTAAAAAAAGAAAAGGGTAAACGAAGATTAAAAAGAAGAAAAAAGAAAGAAACCGTGATAAACCGATACTGTCACGAATCATACATTCTAGTATTTTAGTGAGAACCACCGAACGCGCGTATGCTTATCGTACTGATATCACTGATAATATCCGCATCCCCCAATTTATCGACGTAACGTTTACTCTATCGCTACTTATATAGTTCAATGTAGAATAGATTTTTTTTACTCAAGATGTACACAACCGATACTCGATTTCCATCGAATCATTTCATCAGTTAAGACCTGTTTTTTTTTAGTGTTTTTTTTTCTCGTACACCTCGCGGTCATTGCTTTTTCTTCTTTCACAAGATTGCGCTGATATTAGTGTAAGAACGTAAAGATAAAAAAAAACAATAAAAATTGTTTTTACAATTGAATATTACTTATTTTGATTTATAAAAAAAGAAACTCCTGATTTTCAAAAGCATCCGATACATTTTTACATCGCGAGACAGATTTATTGTTTGAATTCCTTGACGCGATGATTACCAAAACGGGTAAATTCGGTAATCTAAGCATCCGATGATTTAGCGATCGTTCGAGAGACAATTTAGACAGAGCAATGTTGTGGCTTTTGTGATCGTGCGCAAAAAAAAACATATACTATAAACTGTGAATTTTTTTAATTCTATTTTTTTTTTTTATAAGAATGCGTCCGATTTGTCGAGTTGCTCACACCACAAATACGAGACGGCTAATGATTGTACAATGAAGAAAATGAAAACAAACTCTTATATCATGTATCATAAGAAGGATCTATCGAAATAAAGAGAATATACTGATTATAATGAATGAAAAAAATCGTCGTTGCGTTCATTTCGTACCATTTATTCGTTTCGGGTAGAGCTGTACACGAGTTTCGAGCCGTACAAAATGTCATTTCTTCATCTCGTCGAGAAACGAAAAATCTCGTAATAATGTTACAAATGTCACTGCTTCTGAGTCGGAAGTTTAATTTTCATCTTCAATTTCATTTTCTCCCACATCGCTGACTTTACTTTGAATTGCCCTCCGTTCGCCTCGCGATTCGTCGTCCACGGAATCGAATTAAATACCTGATTTTTTTTACGGAAAGGAAGTGCTGTTTATTTACGTTCCATTTTTCTCTCTCTTCTTTCGTCAAGCGAATCGCGAAATTGGCTTGAATTCGCGACGAGAATCCCGCGATGGAAGCGCCAAACTGGACAACTGGAATGTTGGCTTCGGCGGTGAGAATTTCGTTTGGACAATTGTCAGGGATTCCCCGCGAGGACAGAGACCAGAGACGCGCGCGTTCGGCATCAATGAGCCAACGGGGCTTTCGCCTTCGCCGCGAGATCCATTTGCGCAGCCGCCACTGTTTTCATGCCGTCCTGAACGGCCGACAGATTCGCCTTCCACGCGGCCAGAAGGTCGCGCAGCTGCATCCACTGCGGACGTCCGAACGTCCTGTGCATCGTGCTCGAGATGAGGACTTTGCGACCAGCTTGATCCATACGCGCGCGCACGAGTTTCGTCTTCAGAACTGCCGAACGAGAAATTCGATTCAAAATTTGGAGATCATTACTTCGAACAGTTTCAAGATTTAAACGCAGGACAATAATTTTGTAAAAATGATGTCGAATTCTACGATAACTCAGCAGCTATCGAGAAACCGCTGAGCCAGTACTGATGCTTTTAATCTACCCCAGGTAATTGATCTCCGATCCATCGTCAAGATCCGAGATCCGATATTTACCGCAGGGTGAATATAAAGTAACGAATTTTATGCTCACCGTCGATGATGAAACTTTCGACGTCGGCCTCCTCGATCTGCAGCTCCGTCTGAATGGTTTCGAAGGACATTTCGGGATTCGTCTCGGCGAGCTGCATGAAAGTCAGGAGTCGCATCTTCTTCATGTTTTGCTCGTGATTCAAATCTGTGAATCAGGAAGTAAAATTAGTCTCCACAATCTCTCCGAATTCGCTGTAATTCATTGTATCGAATATATTAATGTCACTCACTGAGCGTGTGCTCGACGAATTCCTTGTGATTCTTGTAGAACGTCATATAAGACGGCAGCTTCTCCTGAACGAATATGAGAAGAAGATCGTGAATGAGTTCGCCCTCCAAAAATCGGACGGGCTTCAGCGCGAGAAGTGGATCGAGGAGGAAGGTGTTCGGATCGGCGAGAGCCGCTAAAATGCAGTGCTGGGCGTCTTCTCTCGCAGCGGACGCGTTCTCCGCGGTGTAGGTTCCCAGAAGTTCGACCATCACAGCGGCGGCTTGATCGCTGCGCGAAATAAGCGATGATTCTCGTTATAGTTCATTCATATTTTTTTTAGCGATGAAATGAATAGGTAAAACTTACCCCTGTTTACAGCTGAGAAGCACTTCGTGCAGCAGCCGCAGAAGCTTCTGCATCTGCTCGTTGGTCGGCGGGAAGGCCTTGAATTGCTCCTTCAGCTGGTCGACTCCGCCGTACACAGCTTTGACTTGGTCAACGTTTCTTGCTACTTGCACCAAATGGTAGTAAACGTGATACCTCATCGGTGACTTTTCCTCCAGCGATTGGAAGAGCAACCACAGACTGAAAGCAAAATAGAGCTTTTAATATACAGTATCCAAAATATCAAAAAATTGTCTAATGTTACGATCGATGGGAAAGTATCGTCAACTTACGCCTTCAGACAGACCAATCCAAGTTTCTGTCCCGGAGCCTTCTTCAGCTTCTCGCAGAAGGCAAGAATCAAATTCTCGGCTCTTTCCACCGGTATCTGAAAATCGTAGCAAACAATCATAAATTAAATAAAACCAAATTGCACACAAAATAAAAACTGAACACGATGCTTACGTGAATCATGATGGAAACAATGTCGTTGAGGATCGTCTCGATCTCCGTCTCGTTTCCCTCCTTGAAGCAGGCGTCGCAGACACCGATGATCTTGTGAAGATCATCCTCGATTCCTCGGGGCGACTTTTCATCGCTGATCTCGGCGCCGAGGCTCTTGAAGTAGATTCGTAACTCCTGGGCCTGCAAAATACGGGTAATATAAATAACAGTTGCCCTAACCTCAAAAAAACCGCGAGATCGTCGCCCGGCCGGAACGTCAACGCGATGCGAAAATCACGATTTCCCGTCGAACTAAGAGTTTCCCGTGAAAAGTTGTATCGTTGTTTCGCGCGAAACAACCGACTTGCCTGATCCTCGGGCGGCAAATCCATAAAAACTGCGGGGACCGACATCATGCTGGGTTCTTTCCACGTTTCGACGCAGCGAATTCCGGCCAGCGAAGGGATCGGCTTCTCACTTCACGCGTCGGCCACGATTGCCAACCTCATTCTTCATTTTCGCGAAATTCGAGTAAAACCTAATTCCCCAAAATTGTCATTCATGTCATTTTTTTAGGGAGAAACCTCGATCTTGGCGTCTTTTATCTACGTTTCCCGGATTTATTCGTTATGATAACCCGGAATATATTTTTGAGGGTCGATAAGTTAGGTTATGTGCGGTTTGCGAATTTTTTTTTTTGCGTCGCGACGCCTATGGCAACGCTCTCGATGTGGCGAACTTGGGCGGCTGTGTTCACGCGAAACCCCGGACAACGTGTGCAAGATTATCAGGCATAACGTCACCTTAATTAGTGCTCGGCAGGTACGGAGCGCGCACCGTATGTTTCGTCCGCCAACACGTTACAATTTTTTATCAGGTAACAATCAACCTCTGTTTTACGATAGTTTCATAATAATTCTTAAACTCACCACTAAATTCCTGAAAATCTATATTTAATTTTTTGTCACGCCCACACGAAGGTCAGGCAGTTTTTAATTACCTCCCGGACCCTTAAGGTTAACGTTCATGGAAATTCCATGCTGCTTTAGTACTTCGCTCTGACGTTACGAAGCTAAATTTGGTAAATTTGATAAAGTGGGAGTCATTGGGATTCAAATAATTATTTTTAGATGAGTTAATAGTAATCGTATTGTTAATCCAGGGTAAAAGATGTCGAAACGAGGACAACCGGTGTGGCATCAGCCGACTCATAAGGGAAATTCCGTCCTGAAGTTGTACAATAGTTTGACGCGGCAGAAGGAGGAATTTGTGCCGCAGCATGGAAATCGAGTGCTCTGGTACAGCTGCGGGCCGACCGTCTACGACGCTTCTCACATGGGACACGCTAGGTATGAATTGTGAACATAAAAAACTAAAAAATATATTTAATTAGTTAATTTTTTAATAAAAAAAAAATTTCTGCAGATCCTACATATCGTTCGATATTCTGCGAAGAATCCTCTCCGATTACTTCGGATTTGACGTTCTCTATGTAATGAACATCACTGACATAGACGACAAAATCATAAAGAGAGCCAGACAGAATCATCTCTACGAAAAGTACCTAAGTGAGAACCACAATTTGGACACTGTCCTGGAAGACGCTAACAACGTAATGTCCACCTTCGAGGAGACTGTGAAGACTACGACGGACAGTGACAAAAAGTGTATGATGGAAAAGATGCTGCTGAGTGTGAAAACCGCAGTGGAGGCTTTGGAAAAAGCGGTCACAGCCAAAGACGAGGAGAAAACGAAAGAGTGCCAGCAGGTAACATTTTTTTTTTTCGAATTTTTTAATCGATAATTAAAATAGGTGAATTTTAATGGAATTCGATTTTTTGCAGAGATTGCTGCGAGAAGCGCGGGATCCGCTTTCCGAGTGGCTGGACAAGAAGCACGGAGCGAGTGTTACCGAGAACGCGATATTCAACAAATTGTCGCAACACTGGGAGTCGGAGTATCACAAAGACATGGACGCCTTGAACGTAAGAAACGAACTGTAAATCCTTCGCTTAAAAATTTGTGGCTATCGTTGATTCTTATATATTATTTTTCTCGAAGGTCCTGAGACCAAACGTGTTGACGAGGGTCAGTGAATACGTTCCCGAGATAATCGCCTACATCGAAAAGATCGTGAGCAACGGTTTGGCCTACGAGAGTAACGGATCCGTCTATTTCGACGTCAGCGGTTTCGACAAGAGGGAAAAGCATCACTACGCGAAATTGGTGCCAGAAGCTTACGGCGACGCTTCGAGTTTGCACGAAGGCGAAGGTAAATTTCAGACTAGAAATTTCCAATACAATTCTCTTTTCATTGAATAATTTGGAAGCGTAATTTATAATTGCTATAATTAAAACAGGTGATCTTTCGGTGTCGGAGGAGCGACTGTCGGAAAAGAAATCAGCGACCGATTTCGCTCTCTGGAAATCGTCGAAAGCCGGCGAACCTTCCTGGGACAGCCCTTGGGGCAAGGGTCGTCCCGGTTGGCACATCGAGTGCTCGGTAATGGCCTCCGCCATTTGCGGCGAGAGCCTCGACATTCACACCGGCGGCGTCGATCTAAAATTCCCTCATCACGACAACGAGCTCGCCCAGGCCGAAGCTTATTTCGACAATTCCCACTGGGTCCGATATTTCCTGCACTCCGGTCATCTGACAATCGCCGGCTGCAAGATGTCCAAATCCCTTAAGAACTTCATCACCATTCAGGAGGCTCTGAAAAAACACACAGCTCGTCAACTGAGACTCGCGTTTCTCCTGCATTCCTGGAAAGACACTCTCGACTACAGCGACAATACTATGGACATGGCGGTTCAGTACGAAAAGTTCCTCAACGAGTTCTTCCTCAACGTCAAGTGCCGAATTCGTTGCCTCGGCTCGGGAACGACTCTCCAAACCTTCGACAAATGGACGGAGGAAGAATTGGCGCTGAACAAAAAATTCTGCGCCGCTAAAGACGCCGTTCATCGAGCTCTCTGCGACAACGTCGACACGAGAACGGCCCTCGACGCGATAAGAGAAATCGTTGGCCACTGCAACGTCTACGCAAAGGAGCGGAAAAATCCGAACACTCTGCTGCTGCGCGACATCGCCGTCTACATTACAAAGATATTCGTCATTTTCGGCGCCGTTGGCTCTTCCAACGAGGGCATCGGATTCCCTGTAGAAGGCGAAAACGCTGGTTCGAACGTCGAGGAGACGATAATGCCTTATCTGACGATTCTCGGCGATTTCCGCGAGCGAGTCAGAGGCCACGCAAAAACGCTCGGAGCGACGGAAATTTTGGGCGAATGCGATCGGCTGCGCGACGAAGTTCTCCCGAACGTCGGCGTGAGACTCGAGGACGACGACGGCGAGTGCTGCAGAGTGAAGCTGGTGAATCGAGAAGAATTGCTCAAGGAACTCGAGGCTAAGAAAAAGTTGGAAGCGGCGAAAGCAGCGGAAAAGGCGAGGAAAAAGGCGGAAGCTGCAGCTGCGGCAGCGGCGAAAGAAGCGCAGAGGAAAATTCCGCCGGGAGAGATGTTCAGGATGGAGACGGATAAGTACTCGAAATTCGACGAGAACGGTCTGCCGACTCACGATCGTGAGGGTAAAGAGATCAGCAAGGGACAACTGAAGAAATTGCAGAAGCTTCAGCAGGCGCAGGAGAAAAAGCACAACGAGTATCTCGCGAGCGTTCAAAACGGCGGCGCGTGAAATTAGCGACTATTCCTCCGACTTTCAACTCTCAACGCTATTTTGGCACAAGAGACTTAAAACGTGGCGACTCCGAGAGAGGAAAGAGAGCGAAACTCGCGAGATGCTGAAATTGCGATTCTCGCGGTGATGATGAAAAAAATGTAGGATTAAAGTTTCGAATTTGCGAAACGATTACATTTTTGCATCACATCCAACGACTTTTTTTTTTTTTTTTTTGTACGGGTGCATTTTTTTTTTTTTGGCTTTTGTGAGCCATTGAGTGGCTCGGGCGGATTATTAACGGAGAGATAGGTCTGCAAGTGGCACGAATGTCGCTATATTGTGGCACATGCCGTCTATAGATGGCGATAGCCAGGTGAAAAGGAGAAGAAGAAGAAGAAGAAGAATGTCGCTATATCATCCTCACACATTTACACAAGCGACAATCGTGAGAGAGATCAACGGTGTACGTAAATTCATAACTATTTATTGTACCACAAATACACTTATCGAACGTACTCATCGAGCTTTGTTTCTTATCAGAGATTTATTCTTCGGAATCTTTTGACAAGGGCGTAGCTTATATATTGCGAATATGATTTATATATTTAACGCTTCAATCTTGCGGCATTATTAGCATTAACGATCCGCAACATGGATCGTGCTTGATGATATTATCAATGAAAACCAATGATTTTTGTATCTCTAGACTATCAATTCCTTTTCAAATTCTCAGCACCAGAATCCCAAATAGTGGGCTAAGTATAATTGGACTGAATAAATTGTATTTTAAAATAATTCAAATAGTTGCAATTTAATCCGTAAAAATTGCGAATTTACCAGGAGAAATGTTGCATTTCCTTTTTTTGGCGCGATACGACAAAAGACTGGTTCGACTGTATCCAACGATGCGTTTTACGGTCCGAAGCCTCGCCGGTCTCGGCGAGATTGAAAGTCAACCGCGATCGAAGCCTCACTCGTCGTGTCCCGAGCATTTCAATGGATGCAGGGGGCGTTAATGAGTGAAAGAGGAAAAAAAATGATCAATCGCGACGCTGGTCGTCCAGCCGAGGAAGGAGGAGAAGCGGAAGAGGAGCGTCTGGCAATCACCGAGGATATTTTACAAAGCCTTCGAGTCTCGCTTCTCCTCTTTCCCTCTGTCGTTGTACACTAGTAGTAAATATAGGAAGCTCGACGCGAAAAAGCTGCGTCTGTGTTTTGCGCGTCCGTCGAGTTAACGCGAATCGAACGAGTCGTCGCGGCTGCTGCTCCATTATCGGCGAGCATAATGCACCCCTTTCACCGCAACGACGACGACGGCGACGGCGACGCCGGTGACGGGTTTATAAATGCGAAAGTGATACAACCGGCCGGACCGGGGAAATACTCGGCCGAGTCTACGCGCGATACTCATCCGGGCATTCATCGCCGCGTCACCCGTCACCCTGGAGTCCCGGAATATAAAGTCTCGACTCTGTCGCCGAGCGGCTGGTCAGATAAAAGCTACTCCGAAACCTGTCGACGCTTTACCCGAGCTCCGATTGATAATAGCCAGGAGGGGGGAGGGGGGAGGGAGGAAGTATCACGCATTTGTAAACTATCCTCCCAACCCCCAACCCCCAACCCCCAACCCCCAACCCCCAACCCCCAACCTTTGAGCTCAGTGAAAATCACAATCGCGACGCTGCGACCAAATCTCTTTGGATCGTTCTTCTTGGCTTTCATCTGGAAAATTTGATTTTGTTAAGGGTTGATTTAATTGGTACTGTGAAAGGGTAAAAAATTAATCTATTTAAAGAGAAAAAAGTAAAAAGTAAAGAGTAAAAATCGCGACGCCGCGACCAAATCTCTTTGGATCGTTCTTCTTGGCTTTCATCTGGAAAATTTGATTTTGGTAGGAGCTGATTTAATTGGCTGAAGGGGTAAAAATATTAATTTATGTAAAGAGGAAAAATTAATAATTATTATTTAAATTTCAAGTGTTTGAATACGGCTCTTTAATCAGCCACCAATTTTTCATTTTTTTTTCCCCTCAAACTGAAAAATCGCTGCTCACCGAAGGGGGTAAAAAAAATTGATGGTACCGATGGGTGGACCCCCCGGACGCCCATCATCTCGATCGTCCACCCCGCCCATCGATTGCGACACTATTATTCCACCCTCCCGCGGATTCTCGAGTTTTTCCAAAAAAGGGAGGTGAAAAAAAATGTATGAAATAGCGATGAGCATTGGGCGATCTCGTGGCGCGAGGGGCACCGACGCGGCTGGCCCCCCTTCGGCCCCCCCCAGTCGAGACTTTTTTTATATTGTACGGGTTTTCCCCGTCGGCTGGACCGCTGCGAGCGACGATGAACAATGCAATGCACGCGACGCGAGCCTCGAGCTTTTTTTTCCTATCTCTGCGCTCTCAATACACTCGCATTGTTCGCCTGTCTGCAAATACCGATCGGGGGAAAGAAGAGAAAAAAAAAAAACGGAGGAAAAAAAATACGCGACTGCGGATTCACGGTAAAATGTCAATCGTAGGGGTTGTGAGTGGCTGGAGGTTTTTTTTTATTTGTAGGGAAAAAAACACGCACAACAACTGGTGGACAGCTCGGCGCGTGCGGCGAAACAAGCTCGTTTATGTTGCTGCGTCGTGGTCACACCTCGAGGGCTCGTTTCTCGTCGCCTTCTTTTTTTTTAGGGGGAAATAACTCACGAAGCCAAAATAATTTGTCGACCCTCTGGGGTCGTGGTGAAATTTTGGGATCGATGCAGCGGGTTAATTTTTGGGGGTGAGATACTGAAGGTGACAATAATGCGAAGGAAGATGGAAAGCAATGAGTCCTTTTTTTAATTATTTTTTCTATTACTTTATTATTGATATTTTAGGAATTAATTTGATAATCAATTAGTTATAAAAATATGACGATCATTTATGAATATTTTCCGTAATTACAAAATAATAAAAATGAAAAACAAAAAATACAATAGTTATTTTGCTTAATTTTGAAGCTCTTGATAAAAATCTTGTGAATTTAAAAAAAAACGGAGTCGACGGAAATGACCACAGTTTCGTGTTCGGGTTTCTCGAATCGCACTCGAACGGAAAAAGAGAAGCGGACGAGTATCCGACCGATTAACAATCCGCGAGGTGTCGCATCCCTGCGGAGGGCGATAATTGAACCAACTGTGAAATATCGTCCGGTTAGGGAAAAAAGCTCCGGGAGGAGAAGAGCCGAAGAATGGCATCGTCCGTGAAGTGGCAGAAGGGGCCAACACTCCTCCACCCGGGGCCAACACTCGCCGCCCCCTCTTTGCCCCCCTCCCCCGTGTTCGGGGCGCTCACGGTCTTCAATTTAGAATTTAATTAAAAAGTCTTACGCAGTGGAGTCGCTCTCGCCTGGCCGAAGAATTCCGATTCCTCTTTTGTTCGCGCACCTCGAGCGTAAAGAGGTTGCCGCTACTTCCGCGCGCGGGAAAAAGAAAGAGAAGAACCGGAGGGACAAAAAGAAAGTGGCCGCCCTCCCAACGATGACGGAAGTGGCTGCTTTTCATTCTCTTCTCGGGAGACGAGAGAATAAATCCTGCGATTTATTTTTTTCATATCTTAGTCGCGGGTTTCAATTTTGAATAAATTGTTTTTTTAATTTTTTACACTTATTTTGCAATTTTTTAATGATTTTTTTTTATCTCTATTTTTTGTGTACAAAAATGTTTATCGTGAAATATGTAAGAATTTCCGATTATCGAGAAAATACGAAAATAATTTGAGATTCTTAATTGCATTGGTGTCTTTGATTTAAAAAAAAAAAAATGTCTTGGTCTCTTGACTCGATTCCTAAGAAACCAGAAACCCTCGGCGAAGTCGTTGATCTGCCCCGTCAAGAGTCGTCGCACCCTGAGATCTCTCGTTAGCCTCGTGGAAAATAGTACGAAAAAAACTAAAAGTGACTCTAACAATGTGTGACGGTTGATATCGAAAAAAAACGTACTCATATATAGACTCGCGCTCTCGAGAGTCGAGTCAAAAGAGACGGTGGTTACGTAGGCGAGAAAAAAAGCAAACAGTCCGCGAGTCGACGAACTTTTTATTTTTTTCTATCATTATTGTTCCTCCGGTTCTCGAAAAATCCGACGAGTGTGAATGACTCCGAATGGCGAATAACATTTTCAGTGGAAAAAAAAAACGTTTTTTACATGGACCAGAGTCGACAGTAAAAAAATTGGGAAAAAAAGTTTGTACGTGGGGGAATAAAATTCGTATGGCGCGCATTTCTGATTGACGTCTGAATGTTCCATCGAGTGGTTCATGCATATAAGTTGACGTTCACCCTCGCTCGCTTCGTTCCCGAAAGTCGCGACGGTGCAACGCGATCGCCCCGGAAGTCGAGAATTCGGCGACTGTGGTAATTTAACGAGGACCGTTTCACCTCGCCTGGAGATTTTTTTTTTTTTCGCTCACTTCTCTCGACTTTTTTTAGGTGCGTGAAACGCGAGTCAATCGCGCGTCGATGGTAACGAAGACGAAAAAAAAATTTGTTGCGGGCAAAAAAAAAATATCGGTACGAGTCGGATTGCCGAGGGTACAGTCGATGAGAATTAGAATAGTGAGCGCCCCGCGGGTCCTGACAGCCAATAATCGGGCAACGTTTTACGCGGTTGTGACGAACCGTTGCACCTTCTGTGTAACCACGCGATTTTTACTCTTGTCAATTTTTTTTTACGTTTTTTTTTGACAACGTGACGCGACGACCGTTGACTCAGCGAGGAAGCCAGTTTTTTTTTAGGAAAATGCAATTTTTGTGGCTGGAAAAACGGTGATTTTCCTGCCATTATGTAACACAATATTTTATACATAAAATATTAAATGACAGTGAAAAGTAAAATTTTCACGTTGCCTGAAACGCATTTTTTATTCAACTGTTTTTCTAATTTTAATAGAACTCAATACAAAATAAGGTACATCATTTTACATATTACATCCCAAAGTTTTTATAAATGTAGCTATCAATACTATGACCTGTTCCATCAAAATGGACCGATAGTCCCGATCTTCCGGATCGTTTCGTATCGTCCCGGATGTCAGTGATGTCTCCGCCGTTTGTTGCCACACGAAATGTAGAAAGAACATGTGTGGAGAGAGATGCCACACGCACAAAGCGTTGGATCGCCGCGCGGCGCTAACTATAGGCCACCCAACCAGTGCGAGGGGGGTAGTTGGGTTGAAAGGGCCACTCGGCCGCGAAACCCAAGTTTTATAACTCCATCGACGATTTACTACCCTGCACGAGTTATATAGCGAACGTATATATGCGGTTGGCCCGAGATCGAGCGGAGTTATTTCGTCGTTTGATTTATTTTCCTATATCGCACATTGCGCGCGCCGCATCTGTACCGAAACCTCCAACGACACCTTCAATCACCATACAACTTTGTTTTATTTTTTTTTAGAGAATTTTTTTGTAATTATTTTCCGGTCGTTTTGAAATATATTTTTTACATTTTAAATATTAAATGAATTAGAAACAAAATCAGAAAAATATTGCGTGCCACGTGAAAAAGGAAGGGGTGGATTGGAGGGGGGAAGGGGGTAACCCTGCAATTCGGATATTTTTGTTTTCGCCCCCCGCCCCTTCTCATTAATCGCGTCTCATTCTCGCAGCGTCAATAATTACCCCTCTACGCGTTCCTTAGCTTCGTCGACCAACCAAAAAAAACCTGTGTGTTTTTTCTCAGCCGTAAAAAAATATTGCTGAAAAAAAAATCAGGGGGCAAAGGTTTTTCTCACACGGGGAGAGAATTACAGGCCGCACGGAGTCGACCGCGCCCCGCGGCCGCTTTGGCCATGTAATCGGGCTCTTTATGCTAATCACCCGGTTCCAACCCTTCCGCGCGTTTTCACCAGCTGCGATTTTTCATTGTGTCGCGTGCCGTCCATATATAATACATACGTGTATATATATATTTACCATATACCTGTACTTAAGTTTTTTGATTCTGTTTTTTAACTCTAATTTTTTTCGCCCCTTTTTTTCGCTTCCTCCTGGCGAACGCGATTCACGATCTTGTTTTTCGAATTGTTTTTTCGCGGCGCACGAGCCACGAGGAAAAACACACAGCGCGAGTTCCGCTTATGCTTCGGCAACCCGACCGACCAGTTTTTTTCACGCGGGCGAATTTAGGGGCACTGAGGGGGGTGAAAAAAAAGGGTTGAGCGTTCCATTGTTTCTCGGCACGTGAACGATTCGAGCGGGGCGAAAAAAAGGTCTTGATAAAAAGTAGATCGGATTCGAAGCCGCGCGCAAGAAATTTTGGGTATTATGCGCTTGGGTCGATTTTTTTTTTTTTTTTTTCTTATTGTTAAAAAAGTCCTCGACCGAATAAAATCCGATCAAACCTAAGCTGAGGAGATTTAAAAAAAAAGTATAATAAAACAGGAATTAAATTTGTACTGGAGGATGATAATTTCGATGATAAGAAAGGACTGATAAGGGGCGTGTTTCCCACTCGTTCGAGCATCTTGCGTGGCATTATTTTCCTCGTAATTACCGAGGGCGAGAATCCAGCGTTGCGATTGGCTGGAAGGAGTTTCCCTCCTCTCACAGCAACGAACCAGAAGGGTGAAAGCTCCCTTTAACCCTTTTCTCGTCTCCTTGCGAAAAGTCGCCAATCTACAAAATGGAGCACATTTGAATGGTGATAACAAACACTTCAATCTAACCGAAACCAAAAATTGATATTATTTTTCTATATATCATTATTTCATTTCAACCCTGCAAAAATTATTTCCCAGGCCCAGAAAATCGAAAAAAAAATTCTCATTACCCTCGCAGTCCAATCGACCTGACCCAACAAAATCCCGAGAATTTCTCAAAGTCCTCGGCGAGAGCTTCGTCACTCGCTGAGGACTCTGAGAAGCGCTTTGAGCGCGCATATATATACAAGATAAATTTATATATACATGTATATAGTATACACATATATATATATATATCTCGTCTCGACTCGAGTCTTTGGTAGTTAGCGGGGCGTGTCTCCAGTTTCTTTGAATTAAACATTATGCCCGCTTCAATCAGCTCCCGGAGAGCTCTCACCCTTCCTCCCCCGAAGGGTGGAAAAGGGGTGGGTGGGGGGAGGTCGGAGTCCGTGGGGCTCGGATGCGCCTCGACCGGTTGCCCGCGAGAACCGGGCAGAAGTAAACTTATCTCCTTTTTACGTTCTCCTTATTTTTCACCCTTGAGGCGCTCCCACCCCTCCCCCTCCCCCCCAACTACCCCTCGACCACCCTCGAGTCGCGGCCCCTCGAGGCTTCCCCGTTGCTTCTGCCGCCGCTGATGTTGCTACCGAACGGGGAGCTGAATTTTCAAACCCCTCGGAACTCACCCCCGCACTTTTTTTTTCTTCCCTTTTTTTTCCTACCCGTCCCTAACTCGTCCCGTCTTCCACTCTTCCCCGAGATCTATTTCTTTATAAATTTGTAATCAGACTCCGTGCGCCGCGTACTTTACTCTTCCGCGCTTCGTCCTTCGTCTTCGTCTTCGTCTTCTTCTGCTCTCGGAGTTGCCGCGGACTTTTGTGTGTGTATCGGATGCGCCGGAGTCGCGGACTTGGTTCTCGGTTCGTGGCAGAAACAGCGATGGCGATGTCTGAGACTTTTCGTGCAAAAGGATGAGAGACGTTTTTTACGCTTTTCCGCTCCTTCGATGTCTGTATTTTTGTCCAGCAGCTTTTTTTCATTTTTTATTTAGTAATTTTTTATTTTACCCTTTTGGTATTGACAATATTTTATTTATTTTATTTATTATTTTTTTTATTTGAAAGACTTTTATTAAAATCGAGGTATTCATATTTTATATTTATAAAAAATGCCGAAGTGAACCGAAATTATAAATTAATTCCTCGCCCACGGAGCCGAATAAACAAGTTCGAGGAGAGGAATACGGTGATGCATAATCACGCCCGCGACAATGTTTTTTCCTCTGTTCTCTATGGAATTTACGCTCGAGTTTATCGTTCCACATGATGCCGCGGCGGTCTCAGGTGGCACTTGGCGTCGCTGCGAGCCCGCGCGAAACAGTCTCCTTACCCACTTCCCCGGGCACTTTGGCTTTTACCGAAATTTATTTTCACCCACGGTGTAAGCACCGACACCGGCGTCGCGTCTGCGGAATCGGCAGAGTGCGAGAGAAATAATCAACCGACGATACTTCATATAATTTGCGGTGGTTCACATTCTTTTTTCCTATTTCTTATATTTTATTTCCTATATTTATATTCCCTTCCTATTTCTTAATTTTCATTTATCTTATTTTTATTCTTTACCTATATCTCAATTTTTATTCGTTTCCTATTTTCTATTTGTTCCCTTTTCTTATTTCTATTCTTTTCCTATTTCCACATTTTCTTTTTCATCTATTTTTCATTCTCAATTCTCTTTCTAATCAAACCCTTCCCAGAAGGGAAACGAATCCAAGCTAAGAGTCTCCTACAGCGAGGACATCGGTATCGCCGAGCCAAAGTATTAGTAGTACAGCATCAGCAGCAGCAGTCGTAGTAGTGAAAGGCAGTTAAAAAAAACGTGCACCCTCGGCGGTATTTCATCGTGTGTCTCGCTGTCGCCCGCTCGTCCCGCGGGGTGTTTAAGCCACCCACAGCAACGGCAACGGACCCGACAAGCGTTACCCCAGAGACGAAACGTCGTCGCCAGCGCCCGGCGAACCCGAGGAGCTGCGTCTCTCGCGTTGCGCACAAGTAATTTCGCTTAAAAACGTAATTAGTGTGCGTCGCGATGGGGTTGAGGGAGCGTAGCGCGGCGGGCGAGAGGAAAAAAAAATCGTTAAGGGATGAGAGAACGACCGTGGGGGTCGCGGAACGAGGGTGAAGCGGCCGAGGCAGCCGAGTTTTTTTATTTTCTTTTTTTCTCTCTCTCTCACTCAGTCGCGTGGGGTGCCGAACCCGAGGGTGGCTTCTCGGGTGGCGGCGCGTGGGGCCCGAGGCTTTCCACCCTCGTCCTCTCCTTCTTCGTCCTTCTTCTTCTTCTCCGGTGTCTCGGCCTGCACGAAAAAAAAACCCGAAAACCTCTCTCGTCCTTTTCTTCTCGTTTCTTTTATTTACTTTTTTCCCCTTTTTTATTTTCTCTTTTTTATTTCGTCCCGTCGCAGCTGTAGAACGGCGTAGTACACTTCCTTATCTAGTAAAAGTGGTGGACTCTTCGTTCGCGATCGAATCTTCAGGGTTGTCTTTTCGATCGAAATCGATGGCAGATTTTTTTCACTGCTTCACGTTTTGCAATAAGGACTTTGTAATTGCGAACATTTTGACAGTTCGAGAAATTAATTTTTTTCTTTTTCATGTGACAATCATATATTAAATTTCGCGAAATTCACTACCATAAAAAATCATAAAAATAAAATTCATAATAATAATGATTCCTTCCTTTACAAATGTTAATAAAAATAGAAAAAAAAATTCTCTTTCACTATCAAACGTCCTGGAATAATTTTAGCCTCGCAGGACATGCGACCCCCGCACGAGCCTAAATCGAAATGTGTGAGTGCGACGAAGAGAGCAGAAGAGGTGGAGGGGAGGGGGGGGGGGGGGTCGTCGAACCCTTTTCCCTTTTTTCCTTCTCGATAAGACACAAGCGAAGGGCTGCAGCACTGGCGCACGAGCCCAAAAAGGATTCGTCTCTCGCGGGCGAAAGAAACGAGGGTCTATCCCCCCTATCAGGGGGGGAGGGGGGGGGGGCTAGATAGAAACGCACGGTGAGGGGTTAAAAAAAATGGGTTGGGTGCCCCGCGCGACGGGTGAGTCACACGGCGCCTGTGGGGTGCCCAGCGATCGCAGCGATCGCTGCGATCACGTGGTACAGTTTTTCTCTCGCTGCGTCGCTGCGCGCTTTTTTTTATCCACCGGGATTTGCGGCCGCGAGCTCCGGGTCCAGTTTGCACCCTTCTGGCACTACGGCTATGCTGCATATATATAGTTTGTACGGTCGGTGTCGCTCACCCTACACACGGGCATCGTTCGCGATGCTTTTACGATCGACCCGCGCGTGCGGCGCATCCGCAGGCAAGAAATTATTCATGAGATGCGGGCTACGCGACGCGTGTAGCGTTTTCTCTCTCTCGCGAGGAGATGGAAAAAATTCTGAGTCGAAGTTGTCGATTGGTGAGCCTTGAATTTGACGTGCAGCGAAAATAGCGAGAATATTATAAGGAAAGGGGTAAAAAAAATTCGGAATAAAAAATTCGGAGTAAAACGTGAGTCTCCGATTTGCAGTGCAACGTTGATAAAATAAATGCTCGATCCTGGCCCAGGGGTGAGCTATAGATTTTTTTTTCTCGCGCCAGTGGGCGGTTGATTAATGCCGAAGGATCTCGCAGCGCGAACTATGCGCCGAGTATTTATTATAATGTTATGCATACGAGCGTCACGCGCCCGAGGGTCGCCGCGGCGGTTAAAGGGTTGATTGATCATTTTTTTTTGTCAGCCCGGGACCCACGATCGACGAACGTGGTCGAAGGCGATAAGAATGAGAGTGAACAAAAAATTTGCATGTAAAAAAATCAAATGAGCATTTTGGTGGGAGGAGAGAAATATGGGATTTATGGTTTGGGTGTTTGAATTAATAAATTAAGACTTAGTAAAAAGTTTGAAGGAGTCGAATAAATAAAATAAATTGAATAAATTGGATAAATAAAATAAATTGAATAAATCGGATACATAAAATAAATTTAATAAATCTCTGCGTCCGGTAAAAAAAATTTCAAACTTTCGGACAATTTAATGAATATTCCATTTTTCTGTTTTTCGTGTTGGACAGATTCCGGAATTTTTTTATCTCTCGCGCATTGTTTTGCCACGGGAAATTAATTTAACGCCGACGACGGTTCTCGGAGGGTGAACGTCGAGACCGGCGCCTTGCGCGATCAGCCTTCCGTACTGTCGTCCTTCCCCTCCGTCGTAATTCTTCCGACGCCTTCGTCTTATCTCGCGCGCGCTGAATACGCGCCATGATGCATTCGTGCTCAAGAAAGAAAAAAAAAATTTTGAACATTTCCTGCACAACAGATAAATAACAATTTAATATCCTGATTGAACAATAAATTGATTTAAAAAAAAGTAAAATTGTGAGGCGGTGAATAATCGTGAAAAAATAAAATAAATTATTCCATCACAGACGACCTAATTTCTTGACTTAAAAAATTATAAAACAGAATTCCTTTGACGTCTCAAAATTACCTCCTCCTATTTTTCTAAAAAAAAACCATATTAGTCTCACTCGATTTCTCGCTGAATTGAAGCGAATAAAAAAACTAGTTGATAATTTGCAATTTACTATTAATAAGCCCTTAAAAAAAATTCAAGATCCAAGACTCAACCCATTCGATTTCGATGGGTATTTGGTATTAATAAGCCCTTAGTATTCTCTCACTGCCTTATTACCTCATTTCTCAAGCACAAAGTTGCAGCGAAGCAAAAACGAGCGAGGAGAGAAGCAGAAGCAGAAGCAAAGGCGAAGCAAAGGAGAAGCGAGAAAGCGGGAAGCCTCTCTCCTTTCTCGGTAAGAAAAAGGCTACGAGCGCGGGGGTGGTTACGTCGCGGACGTCCGCCCACTGCGGGCGACGTTCATCTTCCTCCACTAGGTTCGCCCGGTCTCGCCGCTCGGTTCGCTCGGCACGTGCGCGCCCCGACGAGTGAGAAGCCCTCGCGAAAGTATCTTGCGTAATTAAGCAAGCGCCGCGCTGCGCGGGGGGAGCCCAGAGCCGAGAGCGGCTGCCGGGTTAATGCAACCCCCAGAGCGGCGGCCATATTGCCTCGCCGAGTGGCTCTACGTTTCGCGCGCAGATGGAAACAGTGTGGCAGCGATCACCAGACTCGCTTGCAGTGATAATGTCGCTGTTCTTATACATTTTTTATTATATTGATAATTTTAATTATTTTTATTTTTTTTCTATTAATTTGCGAGTACGATAAAATTTTTATTTAGGTGCGTTTATATTATTTTGTCATTTGAGAATAGTTTGGTAATAAATCCTTCACAAGTCTGGGAATTGTTAATATTTTCTTTTCCGTGGGATTTTTCACTGTAGTAATAATTGCTAGAAAATTTGCTCAGTGACGGATTGCGAGCAACATTGGCCAATAAAAATAGGAAAATGAGAGGAGATCGCGAGGAGCTCCGGGTGAGGTTGGTGGGGGAATCCTGAGGCAGAAGAGGGGAGGGAGGGGGAGGAGGTGGGAGACGTCGCGTCGCAGGGAGGGCGAATGGGGGGAGTGGGTAATGATATGCCAGGCAGGACGAGTCGCAGGACGAGCCAGCCTCGACTCTCGGACTCCGGACTTTCCTTTTTCCTTTCCCCACTCTGCTCCCCTTTCCGCGAGACGTCGAGCACTTTTCCTCCGCGCGCGGGGAAAACTCGTTTTCGTAACTGCGCGCGCGGCGCTTCGCTTCTTATTTCTCGAAAACTTCGCTCCGGGCGTCGAGAGCGCTCGACCCACGGACGGGAGATGCGTATAATTAATTTTGTACAGCAATTTCTCAACAGTAGCCAATCTCGGGGCTGATTTGCCGCGAGGTGAAGAGAGAAAAAAAAAGAAAAAAGTAAGACAGGCCGCAGGTGTTGAGGTTCTTGGAAATGGGTGGAGCGATCTGCACTTGGGGATCGTTTCCTGGTTCTGATCGAAAAAATTGCGATTAGAGAAATTGTACTCGATCATTCAATTAAATTTGATTTAATCTCTGGAATAAAAAAAAATAAAATAAAAATAGAAACGAGACAAAAATAGAAAATATTTTTATAATGATAATAATAATAATATACGTGGCTGCTATTTTATCCACAAAATACGTACGAGCCATAAGCTCGTCGTATACATTTCCGCGTGCACAACGCGAAAAGTACGAGCGATAAAATATCCGCTATTACGTCGAGGTCTCCATTGTGCGCCGAGGCTGCCGTCGCCCGGGAGCGGCGCACAATGCGCGCACCTCTCGCGGTCTCTCGGCGCCGCTGTCGAGTAAACGCGGAGCTTCCGCGCGCGACGTTCGCGCGATACGAGGAAAAAGGGCTGAGATCCTTTTCCAAGATAATCCGCGCGATTTGCAACTAAAAAATATACATAGAGCTGAAACTAAAGACGATTGGTGAAATAAAAAAAATTAACGTGAATAAATATTCTAATAACTAAAAAAAAATCCTTTTTAAATAATAATAATAATAGTAACGATAATATTATATATTTAATTTATTGATACGTTAATTGTAGTGGAAAATCGCAGGAAAATCCGATTGGCCAATCGACAGGTCGCAGTTTTGATTGATTCAGTGAGCTCGACAGCAGCCACCAACACCGAACACCTTTATTACACTATATATGAGCGAGAATCGACGTCGACCGCCGGTGGTTGACTTCGAGTGCTCCCCATTAATTCTGCGGGGTCGATCGACTCGAGTGGAGTCCGACCTTGAACTTGGCTCGTTGATCGCTCTCTCTTTTTTTGCTCTCTCTTTCTCTCATGCGCGATTGAAAAGGCCGCGGCGAAACAGCAGGCGAGGCGAAGCGGTAACTCACCACCATAGACCATAGACCAACCGTACACCGACCCATAGACCAATCGCGCCCATCGCCCAACACTCGGCGTCGCGGTGCCAATCGATATCATTGATTTTTTTTTTTCTTTCCACCTTTCGACCCTCCACGTGTTTCACCCCTTTTTGGGGGTGCGGAAAAAAAAGAATGCAACTCATAAAAATTTCAGTATCAGGTCCAACAAATATTTGAACAAATATTTAAAAAGTGCAGATAGAAAAAAATAATAAAAAAATACCCTTTTACGAAAATTCTTACAAAAAAAAATCGAGGGTTGATTCGACGGAAATTTGTCGGTCGCGCGTGTAGCAAATCATACGATTAAAATTGACGACCCGCGTCCCCTGCGGGAATTGTTCGGCGACACATCGGAACCCCCCTCCCCCTCCTCCTCTCCCGCCACCCACTCATCCCTTCCCGAAAAAGCTTTGGGGCTGTTGGCCATAAAGAAGCGAGAAATAAAATAAATATAAAAAGGCGAATCTCGATGTCGAGTCAGACGAGGGAAAAGCACCGAAGGAGAGCGGAAGGGAAATAAAATTCATGCGTTCGCCTACACCGTGAGCCCTTTTTTTTGGCCATCGAGCATTGTTCGCGGGGGGCGAGAAGCAGGCTCCTCGTGTTTATATATCGATCACGCTCGCACTTCACGCGGTTACCACGAGGCGCCCGTAAATGTAATCGGCAGGCGAGGAAAAAAAAAAAAAAAAACGTGGTCGCCGGTTCCTGCATCGTCGCAGCAGCCGCCGCGCAGTACATCAAGACGCTCTCGTCTGTGGCCGCGAAAAAGCTCGACCGCGATTCCAGTGTCTCGCGGACCTTCGGAATTTACTGCATATTGGCTCTCGTTTCGACGCTTTCACGAGAGAATAACGCGCCGGGAGATGAAGAGAGTCGAAGTGAGGCGAAGGCACTTGGCGAAGATGAAGATGAAAAGATCGAGACGAAGGTGTTGTAGATTCTGCAGCTTCTGTGACCTCTATAAAATAGAACTGACATCAACGCCTCCAATTAAAAAAAGTAAAAAATAAAAATTCTGAGCTTTTTGGCGGATGCAAATATTTAGGACTTTTTATGAGGATGCAATTTTCGTGGGAGTTGAAAATTGGGCGGAAGTGGGCAAATCGATTGTCCGCTTCCGCCAAAATAGAATTGACATCAACGCATAGAATAAAAAAAAAAAAAAAAAAATTCTGAGCTTTTTGGTGGATGCAAATATTTAGGATTTTTTTTTGAGGATGCAATTTGCGTGGGAGTTGAAAATTGGGCGGAAGTCGCCAAATCGATTGTCCACTTCCGCCGAACGAGCTAAAGAAATGATAACAAGCAACGAGTAAAAATAAATGAAGCAGCGAGTGGGAAGCTTAATAATGATAACAATAATAGAGCGTAAGTGGTCAGTGACACGATCTTGTTTATTCGAGAGAATTGCGACTCGGGTAAAGTTCCATTTGCGCGTCGAAGGAAAAAGAAAGGCTGAGGAAAAAAAAGAGAGGAGAGAAGGAAGTGAGGGAGTCGAGGGGATGAGGAAGAGGAGAGAGGACAGCAGCAGTAGCAGCAATAGCAGAAGCAGCAACAGAGTTTGGGCCAAGACCGTAGTAATTGTGCGTTACCATGGAAATGCCTGTTTGTTTGGGGTGCTCCTTTTTTTCCCTCTCTCTCTTTTCCTTCTTCACCCTCTGGTTTTTTCTCTCTCCTTCCTTTTTTATTTCTCTCTCGTTTTATCGCATTCTTTCAGACTCTACGGAGAGGGAGTGAGAGGGACAGATAGTGACGAGGGTGGAGAGGGGGAGTGATAGGGAGGATCGCCGATAGGGACAGAGAGAGCCGACCCAAGAGTCGAACGGCCGCGGGGAAGGGTTGCGCCTCCGCCCGAAGGGTCTGCCGGAAGTCAAGGACGAAGGACACACGCAGCGAACGACGCTCAGTAGTTACGGTCGGGAAATTCGGAGGGCGGCTTCGCCTCTCGCCGCCGCTGCCGTCGCGTCCATCTAGAATACCGTCGCATTTCCTCACGCGATGTAACGTTCCAAGAATTCTTTTTCTTTCCCTATTTTTTAGGCCTGTTTCCAATTTCTTTATTTTTGTAAATTCCTGATACAGGATCCAAGGGTTGCGTTCCCATTGAGATCCACCCCTTCCCCCTCGCCATTCCCCACAATCGTCCGAATAATCCACAGCTCGAACTAATTTCCAATTCCGCCGTTCGAACTAATTTCCAATTTCTACACTGACAAAAAAAAGGCTCAATAAAACAAAATTGTGGGCGGTGAAATAAATATTTTGCAAATTAGACAAAATATTTAATTGATCTAAGCAACTAGTGATAGAATTTAAAAAATCTCGATTAGCATTGCCGAATATTTTGTCCAATCTGCAAAATATTTATTTCACCGTCCGTAACCGCAGACTTTGTTGGATTAAGCTATTTTTTTTATCAGTATAATTTCTAATCCCCAGTTACATTTGCCTCGCAACGAGAAACCGGACGAAGAGAAGGTAAAACAGAATGTTGCCAGTGCGCAGAAAAATCAAGCGCATGAGACGAGCGACGAGACGTTTGGAAAAGAAGGAAGAAAGGCGAAGGAAAAAAAAGATGAGGAAGAAGAAGACGAAGAAGAAGATGAAGAAGAAGGATCAAGAGCGCTGGAAGCATCGCAAGCAAGAGCCACAGGGGGTAGCCGAGCCATCTAGCTATCCGACCATCCAGTCTTCCATCCAGGCGAACCCCCCACCCTTCGGGCCATCCACCCCTGAAAAAAGAGTTAATATTGATCCGTTTTTTTATTTGAGTCACCCCCCGGGCTTTTCACCCTCGCTATTTTTTCTTTCCCCGTTGCGTCGCGGCCCATAGAACCCCCGTTCGCCCCCCTCCCCTTACCTCATCCCCCTCGTCCCTTCCTTCACCCCCCTCGCCACCTCCCACTCCTCGCCGCTCCTTAGCCGACTTTTTCCCTCGGCCCGCGTGCGGCTGTCTTTCTCTTTTTTTTTTCCTCGGCCCGCGAGACCGACAGAGACGGAATTACTATGTTTCTATAGCAACTCGACTGCTCCGCGGCTCTCTAACTCTACCCCGTCCGTTCCGCCGGTTCTCTCCTTTTGGCTCGATGCGCTCGTTCGTTCCGTCGCTCGTTTTCCCGACTCTGGCCGCGTCTTTGCATCCCGCCGGCCGACCTGGTCCGAAATCCTCGGGTTGTAAGGATGCTTCGGGGGTTGTTTCATCCCCCGCGGGTCTCGCGTTCTCGTCTTGGCTTCGGTTGGTTCTCGAGATCTTTTTTTTTTTGGCGATTTCTGACGTTGGTTTTTGGATAAAGATTTATAGCTAGAAAATATTAAATAGAAAAAATTAAAACTATACATTTTTCTTTTAAATAAAAAAATATATGTCGCATCTTCGGTTGGTTCTCGAGATCTTTTTTTTTTGTCGATTTCTGACGTTGGTTTTTGGATAAAGATTTATAGCTAAAAACTATTAAATAAAAAAATAAAAAATATACATTTTTTTCCTGTGTTTTCCATTGGTTCATGAAAATCTTTTTTTTGATCTATACTTTTTATCGCGTCGATGATAAACCCACCGCAGATTCGAGTCAACTTAACCAGTATAGACGTCTCGACTGTCCTCTTATCGGACCAACGCATAAATTTCCGGAATTTTGTTTATTTGGTCTCGGCAGGTGAATATTTTGAGGCTTCAAGAATACAAACAGGGTGCGAGTTTCTTTAGGGACCTTTTTTTGGTAATCAATGTGAATTAACACGATTCCTTCTTCTGGTCTTCTAGTGATAATTCATCAGCCTTTCGATGTTTTCACCTGCTTTTCCGCTCGGAAGTCGTTGTCGACACCGACTGCGTGTTCGAAGGTTCCCCGTCTGTACACTTATCGCGCGTCGCATCTCGCTTTTCTTCCTGTTTCTAAACCCGATGGAACTACGGCGTAGACACGGCTAATGCGTGGAAGCGCAGGCCACGCGTGCGCGATAAGCGAAGCGAGCGCGCGCGACACCTTTCACGGATGACGCGCGCAGCTGCACTTTGTCCACACTCGGTCGCTAATGCGCCGCGAGCACATTGCATCCCGGCTACGCAGCCAATTAACGTTCTATTCGGTGTTTGGTAAAGTAGGACTGGAAATTTAACGCGTTGACCGTCAAATCGACTCACCGAGCCGGTTTGTTATTTCCTCGAGTCATATTTCATCTATTCTGAGCCATGTCAACTGCTTTCAAACATTTTCCCTCAACTTCCTCATATAAATAAATAAAAAGAAAAGATTTTTGAAAATAAAAATTAAAAAATATATATCATCGAAATAAATCAAACAAAATATCTAAAAAATAAATCAAATCATTTCGAAATAAATAAAAAATAAATAAATAATTAAAATAGAACATCTAAGAAATAAATAAAATTATTGAGAAATAAATTACACGTGATAAAAAAATAAAATCGGTCATTATTCGAGCTAGACGAGGACTAGGATGGACTAAAATAGCCACGAGAAGCGTCAGGAGGTCGCTAGACGAGGCAAAATTTATTCTTTTGCTCGCGTTCTACCGATGCCACCTGTCGCGGGGTGCGCGGCTTGTATCAGCCCGACTCGTGCCCATAGCGCACTCTCTCCATCTCTCTTTTTCCCTCTCCCTCCCTCTCCGTCTTCGCCGTCGAAGGACTCGCGTCGCGTCCTCGAGGATCTCGCAGCGCGGCTGGCAAAAGGATTCGCCATATGGTCGCGTGGACTGCGCCGGCGCTCGCGCGATCGGAAACTATACGAGCAGAGCTTCTCTATCCCCGTCCCTCTCCTTCCCTCTCACTTTCGTGGAAAGAGGCTCATTTATTTGGCGCGTGCTGTATAATTAGGACCGAGAGACCTTGCCCTTCGCATCCTCGATTCCTGACCCATTCTTCCATTCTGCAGCGGCCGGAGCCTCCTTCATCTTCTTCCTCATCTTCTTCATCTTCGTCTTCTTCAGCCTTTTTTTTCACCTCTCTTTTCACATTTAACAGCTTTTCGAGAATTCACGGTGGTCAGGTTCGGCCCTTTTTCCACTCCATACGTCATTCGGATTGACCTTCTTGTTTGCAGGGTCGGCGGTTATTTATTTTATTGCACTTTTTTTTAGTTGGAATTTGGTTGAAAGGGGAATGCAATGAGGAAGCAATATGAAAAAAAATCCCATTCCGTGGATTAAATTTCCCAAATGAATTTTTTTTTAGCCCACTGAATGGGATTTTTTTCATTCCGATTTTTCGGGCGAATATCTGTGATTTTTGGTATCAGCGGAAAATTTCCCGCTGATATCTATATCGTAAATACTATATTGTATGCTATATAGTAGACTATATCGTATTTCTTCGACTCGCGTTTCAATTTAAAAAGACTGAAAAATTAGCCTGATGCCCAAACCTTAACTCGCAGTGATTTAATTAAAATTCCCTCTGTTTTACATAATTCCCTTCAGTTAACGAAACTTAAGCTTTTCTTCGTTTTTCAAATCATCTTCTCTTCTGTTATTTTCAGATCTCGCCGCGTCGATCGGGCGACAAGAAGCCCGAAAATGGCTCACAGGCAAAATAGCCTACAAATTGCTCGCGCGCAGTGACCGATCGAGTCGGTGTGGCGAAGGTCTGGGTTATCTACCAGGAAGCGGCGTTTTAGTCGGAATAGCCCAGAAAAGCGTTCGTGCCGTCCTTGTGTTTTTTTTTTCGTTTTTTTTTTCGGCCATATGTTGAAAATTGGCCACTTCCGTAAAACGGGAGTGAAGCGACGCCTCATTTAAATGCAGGGGCGCCGTTTTTTAAAATCCAACTGACGGCCGAAGAAGCGTCGAGCGAGTCGCGACGTAGCCCGAGGGTCACGTGAGAGACGACCACTAAAAAAAAATGCCGATTTCGTTTGGGTCGGCGCCAATTTTTAATTTTTACCCCTGAACTGCGACGAAATTAGTGACATTTCAACAATCGCTTCCCTCGTCTCTTTGATTTTAGGAATTATAAATCGTTGGGTTGAGAAAAATTTGAAGGTTCGAAGCCGGCGTTGATTTTAGTAAATTTAAAAAAATCGTAAAAATGGAAAAATTGAAAAATAACAATTTTACTAAATTGTGGATTATTATAGATAAAGTTGTGAGTTTGAGTGACGATTTTGCTGTTACCGTTCATCTTTTCCCTCGCGTCTGATCCGCGCGCGTCGAGACACGCGCTACGGGCCTCTGAATAGACGTGTTTTTTTTCTTTTTTTTTTTTTTTCTTTACCCACGAAATAAGATAAAAAAAAGGGAACAAGGTGAGCGAGGCGCGCGAGCGGAAGGGAAGCATCAGCAGCAGCGGCTGGCGCGAGCTGCTGCTGCTGCTGCTGCCACCGCTGATGCAGGATCATAGGAAAAGGGACTCGTGGCTCGCACACGACGCCATTCTTTATTTTTATACACTACACCGCGCGTCCCGCGCCGCGTATACCGTAAAGCACGTGCAGCAGCACCCCTTGATATCCGAAATTTGGCTCTCGAGTGGAATAAACGGTGCTCCGATGTTTCGGGGATTTCACCTTCGAGATTCCTTAGTAAACAAAATAAAATAAAAAGTAAAATGGTGCCAAAATAACCATTTAGGATTGTGGTAAAAAAAAATTAAAGCTAAGTTGACGGATTAAAAAATTGGATTGCATGAAGTGTATTTATTTATTGACGGAATTTATTAATAAGAAAAATTTGCAATAAAATAAAATTGTGGTTCATACGGTGTCGTTGATTTTTTTTTTTGTTCAAGGGTCGCAAGACGCTTTTGGGGCGCAGCCGAAGAAACGCTTCGGCGCCTCCGTGCACACGCAAAGCCACCCCCTGCCTCTTCCCCTTTTTGTTCTTCGAGAAAAAGACTCGCCTTGACATGTTGGCCCCGCTTCGTCACAAAGAACTCGACGCTCTCTTGGCTCGCCTATATAATACATCCTCCGCGCTATTAGCGCCGAAAGGAAAACTTATACGTCAGCCCGATGCACGGCTGCTGGGAACTCACCCAGGAAATGTGTTTATTAATTTTTTAAAATAAATATCAAAACCTGATTATCATATTTAAATAAAATTATTTTCAATAAGAAATGTATCTATTAACTCAAATTTATTTCAGTAAAAACAAATTATTTAAGCAAAATAATATTTATTTTGTCCAAATTATGTAGGATTCCATTCCACAATTCGCCTCGGGGCAAATGTGTCTATTAACTAAAATTAAAAAACGTGTCCATTAACGAAAATGTATTTAAAAAAAAAACGAAGTTTTTAACCACAATAAAATTTATTTTATTATGTCCAAATTAATTAGGATTCCATCCCACAATTCGACTTGGGGCAAATGTGTCTATTAACTATAATTAAAAAATGTGTCTATTAACTATAATTAAAAAATGTATTTATTAACTAAAATTTATTTTTAAAATAAACGAATTATTTAACCAAAATAAAATTTATTTTATTTCGTCCAAATTAATTATAGGATTCCATTCCACAATTTGACTCAGGGCAAATGTGTCTATTAACTAAAATTCATTTCAAATTCATTTATTTCAATTATTTAAGCAAAATATTTTTTTTTGTCCAAATTAATTATAGGATTCCATTCCACAGTTCGACCCGATCGCAGTCGACTCGTGGCACGCGAACGGAAAGCCAACAAAAAGGATTTCTTATTTTCTCGGTAAATCGCACGTAGCTCGTAGAACGCGCGCGCACGTATCGCGAGCGCGCGCGGAGACTCGATTCACTCGATCCGCTGCATCTGCCACGTGCCCTCCCCGGCATTACGGCATAATGTGTCACTGTGCCACGGGCGTCGCGCGCGCACTCGTCGCCCCTCGCGCGTATCCCGCAGCGGCGACGAGTGGGATGACACTAAAACGCCGAGCGCGCCCTCTATCGTCCTCTCTCTCGCTCCCACCCCATTCTCATCCCTTCCCTCTCTCTCCCACCCTCTGTGCGTGTGCACGTGGTCTCCTTCCGCCGTCTCGTGGAATCCTAGATTTTGGAAAGTTGGATTGAATGGAGAGCCGCGAGCGGCAGCTGAATGCAGGTCACGGTGAGTAGGGGACGTTTTTCTACCGAACGTTGCATTTTTCCTCCTCTTTCGTCTCTCTCACCATTTTTTTGTCTCTCTCTTTCCAACGCTCGATTCGTACTTTGTTGCGTCAGTAGAATTTTACCGTTTTTCCTTCTCCGGATTCGAGAACTTTGCCACCAATGATTTGGTAAAAATGGCCATTGTGAATATATATGTATTTTTTTTTTCGTATTTTTGGGTGTCCCTTGAATTAATGATGACTCGGCGGGAAATATTCATAGAGTCACCGAGGGAATTTATGGAAAAACGGTTTATCGATTATTCCTCAGGGAGATCCGAATCGACGCTTCACGAAATGTTGGACAAAGGATTTTTCGGGAACTTGGGAGTTCTGTGAGACGTTCAATGAGACACACGACGAACGATTAAACAGTGAGCTTTTAATAATGAAAAATATCTTTGACGCCGGCCACACTGGTCGGGCGTCTTCGACGACCTGGACATACAACAACGAATTCACGCACCCTTCTGATTGTTCGAACGTGAAAAAGAACGATTTTTCGTACCTTCACAATTTTTTCCGCTCGGTAGATCCATTTTTTTATTTTTTCATTTTTCTTTTCAATTCACGAGAAAATTATTTCCACTTACGATTCCAATTAAATCGCTATACGATTTTTAATTTTACTTTTTTTTTCCTATTGTAACTTACTTTATAAAACTGGTCTCTCTATTATAGTATTTACGTTTTTTTTTATTTTGGTTTGTTTGTACGAATAAATCTCTCGCCCCTCTTGTTTTTATTTTTTCCTTTTTTTTATATCGCTTCGCTATAATTCAATTCGTATTTAATCTTGTTTCGTTTTTTTTCTTATTTCCCATTTTTTTATTACACTTTTTTTTTCTTATCTATAGGAATACTATGTAAAATCAGTCTTGTGGTTGAGATATATTAGGTGTTTGGTGAGGTAGTGTCAGTTTCCATTTAGTTTTTTTTCTTTCTTCTTTTTTTTTCATTGTTTCTTTAGTATACATTAGTTGGGGTGGCCATTGGAATTGTCGCTCGCGACCAGGACTCAAAATGGACCAGGAGGATATGACGAAAAAGTCGCACTAAACGATTTGGCGTTGCGTCGAATTTCGGGTGCGAAACATCGAACGAGGAAAAAACGTCCCTGGACCAAACGCGAGACGACAATTTTCAGTGGCCATTTTTTTACGATATTTAGTAGTATCATTGATCCATAGCGATATATATCGAGTATTTCTTTTTTTTTCCTTCGATTTTTTTTTCTCCGTTATCAGTAATAATTAAGGTCTGTGATTTGTACCGCGTGGGTCGTACGACTTCGGCGTCCGAATTTTCGTACACCACGAATATTATTTTTTTCCCTTTTCTTTTTTTGCGATTGGCCGTACAAAATGATATAATTATTCGCTATACTGTTTTACACGTAGATACAAAGAGGTATACACATCGTATAGGTACGAACAGTCGGACGATCGATCGTCACTTCGGGCAGAGATCGGTATAATCAATTTTAACTATTATTCAATTACCAGTTCATGATTTTTTTTTTTTTAGATACTACGAACGAAATATTAAAAGATCTTCGGAATTGTCGATGTGACTGCAAACTAATTTTGATCACGTAATAATTTACATAAATTATTTATGTCGATCGATGATTGTGTTATACTGAATAAAAAGAAAATACATTTTTGTGAACCACCCCAATACGTATACGTACGTTACATACATATATATAACACTATTACATATATATATTTCTGATAAAAGTATGTATCATTGTACCGAAGGAACGTGGTATGTGTCGTGATTTTTTTGTTTTGTATTGTTAATAATTAGGATATCATTTGATTCGGCAACGTTAGACGTGAGACCCAACTTTAGCACATTTTTGTTCAATATCACTTAAAATTATCTCATATCAATAAATATATAATATTATATATAATATATACATAAGTGAACGATGCAATCGTCATCGTAATTTTTATTTCTATTCGCTCACTAAAATTGCAACAGTTATATTTTCACGACACTGTTATTAGGAAAAAAGCGACAAATCTTCGACATTATTATTATTACTAATTTTTGTTTAACGTAAACACGCACACATGTCCCTATCGCTTATCGTAGGATCGACAGCGTCGATCGAAAAAAATCGTAAATTCGCGGAGAAAAATCGACGAATCGACGAAAAAAGAAAACTCGAAATTTTCGACGACTTGATAGACGCGCGATTGGCCGCAGCGAGCGCGCGAATCGCGTCTCTCCGAAGTCGCGGACGAAAAGATCGGTCGTCGCGAATTTCTCCGCGTTCGAGCGTGACTCACGCGCGGCCATAACAGCCGCATATTGCACGAGGAAAAAAAATCTGATCCCAAAAAAAATGTCTTGCCGAAAAATCGCGAAAAACTGTATCATTTTTTCTCGATCGCAAGTACGAAAATCATCAGCCAGAAAAAAATCATGTTAATGAGAAAATTGTTGTCTTTTTTGTTGCACAAATCGCTGTGTGCAGTACGCAATACGCGTGGCAGGATGTGACTGCTCCGATTTTTATGTACAGTGGCTGTTTATGGCTATGTTTCTCGTCTCTCACGATTCTTTTTATTTTTATTTTTATTTTTTTTACGTTTTGGGATTGATGGCCTTTGCCGGGGTACGAGTTCACCTGGTCCGTTCACCTCTGTCGCCGAATAAACAAGACTCATAAAATATTCCTTATCAATAATAATAATAACAATAAAATAAAAAAAATTCGAAAAATGTGTGTGTGTATTTTTTTTGGGGAAAGGAAGGTCACTTTAAATCAGTAAAATTCCCAAAAAGGGATGACCCGAGACTCTCAAAGAATTTGGGACATATTAAGAATAAATGCCCAAAGCCCGCGAGCACTATTTTTTTTTTTTTTTTTCTACAGCTGAGTAAAAAGCAAAGCGATACGTTGGTCCTTAGAGAGAAATGGTCGAGGGTAGTCGGTGGGGGTGGGTGGAAGGGTCGTCAAGGGCCCGAGGCGTGGGGGAGGGCCCAGCGGAGAAGGGGGAAGGGGGGGGGTGAAAAAAGTACACCGGAAGGTGGAAAGGAATCTTGATCGTGTTCGATCGAGCGCGAGGGTAAGAAAAGAGAGGAGCGAGACCGGCAAACACGGAGGCCAAGTCGCTCGCTCGGTCTTTGAGAGTCCGAGACACGCATTGTCGAAGCGCAACGATCGACGGGTTCGATCGCCGATTCACCGAGTGCAACGAGGCAAATTGTTGTCGCAAGAGGCGCCCCGGCCGAAAAACTTCGCCGACTGTATCGTAACATTTTACTTTCTTCCGCCTGAGCTAATCGCGGCGCTCTGCGTCCGTGCGGAATGCACTCGGCGTCAAAGAAAAAGTGGTTCCTTACTCTCTCCCACTCTCTCTTTTTTCTGGGACGCACAAAGGGACCTGGACATTCCAAATGGGAAACCGGTGGAAATAGTTTACGAGAATTAAATGCATTTTGTATGACACAAAAAGTAAGAAAAATTAATATAAAATTACCACTCAATTAGCTATTTTTTTTAACGCTCACACTTTTTTTAATGCAGCAAAAAAAATGTGATACAAAAGGCTAAAAAACAGATATTATTTTCTGCCAATTGGCAATTTTTCTAATCTTTTTTTTTGTAATAAAAATAATGTCTATGAAAATTTAGAAAGCGGACAAAGCGCAGATTTGGAATAAGAAGAGCGAAAGAGGAAGAGAAAAAAAAACGAAGATGAAGAATGAGGAGGTTGGCAACAGCCGGACACCGTTTTTCCTTGCGAAACTCTCGGTCGTCACTCAGCCCAACGAAGAGAATGGAAACGAGGGCAATTTCGTGGGGCACCCCACGATTTTCTGCTCCGGATGAATATTCGCACAAAGTCCGAGGTCGAGGGTCGAGGGAGTGACAGAAAAGCATAGCGCGCGCGGATGTAAATGTGTGTTTTTGAAAAGATCAACCGGCCGAGCGTCGGTCGCGTGGTACAGAGGCAAAAGTTTGCCGAGAGGCGAGTGAATGGGAATTTTAAGGGGGTGGGAGTTGGGGGGAGCACCGAGTCAAAGGAGCCTCGCGGCCCTCGACGAAAGTCGCGCGAGCTGCTCCGGCACTACGCGAGGAACAATGGGCCAAAAGTCCGAGGTGGTCTCCAATTGCCCAAGCGACCTTCGACGCAAATTTGCATGACGAGCCCGGGAGACACCGACGCCCGCACATAAATCAGGGCGGCATTGACCGCCGCGCGCGCGAACCACCAGCAGCAGCCGGGAGAGCATCCGAGACGCCCGAGGCAACCAAGAGGAGCGTCGGACGAAAAAGAAAGTGCGAAAATAATTTTCGCGCCTTTTTTTCCTCAGCAAAAATCACGGTAAAGAATTATTCTACGATTTTTAATAATCATTTGACTGCACTGAAAAAAATTAATAGTTGTGATTAATCGTTGGTCAGAGCTACCAATATTATAGTACCTGCAACCAATATTTTGGTAGATCGAACGAATTATAACCACAACTACTAATTTTTCTCAGTGTGACAAAAAATAATTATTTAAATTCATGCGGGAGAGAAAATTAAAAAAAAAGAAATAATAAAATCGAAAAGAAATTCAATTTAAATTTTGTACATGTATTTAACAAATTCCGTTTCTCATCATCGGGGTTTTACATTTTGGGGTTCAGGCTGGGAGATTTTGTGTAATAAAAAAAAAATAATATAAACCACGGGTTTTTCAGTCTTTCTCGCTTGCGCAGGAAACAGCCGAATAATGAGGGAAATTACTATATATAACAACAACGGCGCACGCAGAAGTCGCAACGAGGTGGATTACACATGTAAAATAAATAAAAATAATAATAATAATATAATAATAATAATAATATTTATCTTAAAGGAGAAAAAAATTGAACGAAGGGCGCAGTGCAAAAGTCGTGAATAAAAAAAGAAGGTAGAAATTGTTACACCCGAGCGACGGAGGACGGACGGACCGTTGTCACTCACCCCCGCTACTTTAACTGTCAGAGGAACTTGTATACCAGTTACATTCATTCCGTCGTATCTCACTTTCTCTCTCTCTCCACTCTCACGCCCAATTTACCATTTTTTTTTCGCCCCCACTTTTCTCTCTTCCTGATCGTCGACGTCTCCGAGAAGACGACGACGACGAGAAAAGAGAAGAGAGCAAAAATAAAAAAAAAAAATCCTAGCACATTCGGACGCACGCACACAACAAAATCGCTCGCAAATCCCGATTTCCCGATATCTTACACGTTATAAACCTCGCTCCGGCGAAATCTCCTGCGACGAGAGAGAAGAAGAAAAAATAAAACAAAGGTAAAAACACCCGGAACGAAACACTCGCTAACTACCAACGACTAACTTAATGCTTAATATTTGTATTTAATATTTATATATATATATTTAGATATCATATATAAATATAATATCCAATTCACGTCGGTGCGAGACTATTTACACGAATCTATATATATTTATGTATATATATGCGAAAAAGAAAAAAAAAAAAAGACTCGTTAATTAAAATGTACCTAACTAAGCTAGAACAACCCGGAGACGAATTTTCTCTCGCGTTTCGACTTTTAATATTTAGTACCATCGCATATATATATATAATATATATAATAATATATATTTATATATGTATATAATATTATCCTACGTAAAACGCGTCCCTGAATTTTATGTTTGTCTCCGTATTCTCCTCTTTTTTATTTTTTCCACGCTTTTCCTCCTAGCTTTTTTTTTTGCAAAAAAACCTTTCGACACCCGAAGTGTCGAATTCTATAGGTACAACAATTTTCATTCCTCGGAAATATATCTCTATGCTCGATATATGTATATGTACATATATATTCTATAAAAAAAAACACGTCTCTTAACGCTTAGTGACTGTGAACCGGTGTAACCGCATCGCCTAGTGATTGGTTTGCTTGGCTTTCAATTTTTTAGTGTGTTCTGTGTTTTTTTTTCCTCTCATTCTAACTTCAACTATCGAGTATACTATTTACCGTGTCTCGTTGTGGTTTCCGTCGAGCGGAAAAATCTTCGCCCCAGGCTCGGAATTTTTTTCCCCCAATTTCGCAATTAAAATCAGGTCCAAAAAATTCGAAAAAACCTGGTCACACTAATTTTCGTCGAGCCCATTTTTCTTCTCGCCAAATTTCCTCCTTCCAGCCTCTTCGATGCTCCATTTCTTCCGACGCACCAAGTGAACTCCACTAGGACGCGTGTCCGAGGTTAGCGGCGCCGAGGTCGGCAAGATAATGACGGAACTCGGTGTTATTGTACTGCTGAAGGAAAAGCGAACTCGGACTCGCCTCGGACACGTCCAGAAGCTCCTCATCGTGATCCTCGTGAGCGATGTCGCTGCTCGGACTGCGGCTGAGGGGCGATTCGCCGCTGCTGTGCGACAGCGAGTGACTCGACGAGTTACCATGATGATGATGATGAGGATTATGATGACTGTTGTTTCCAGTGGACATGGACAGATCCTCAGGTTCCGTTTGTTCGGGCATTTCCGAATTGCATCCGGACAGATTCAACGGCATCGAAGTGTCGATGACAGGACTGGCGAGTCGTCGATGCTGCTGCGGTTGCTGCTGATGACTGCCGCTCGGCTGTCGCCTCAACGGCGTCGGTGCTTTTCTCGGATGACTCGAGTGCAAAATTCCACCGTTCATTGTCGTCGGCGTCGTCGTCGTCGTCGAAGCTGTCGTCGTCGTCATCATCGACGTCGTCGTCGTCGTAGCCTCGGGCTCCACGTCCATCTCCACGTCTATGTCGATGTCGATGTCGTCCTCGAGGTCGTCGCTCGCCAAGGACGGCGACGCCACGTGGGACCTCGCGATTCCGCACTTGTGATGCATCAGATGATGCCTGCGTCGGAAACGCATCTGACAGTTGTCGCACTCGAACGGCTTCTCGCCTTTGTGTATCAGCAGATGAGCCTTGAGCTGATTGGAGTCGCTGAACTTGGCGGCGCAGAGTTCGCAGGCGTAAGGACGCTCGCCCGTGTGGACGCGCAAGTGACGACGGAGATTCGCCACCTGGACGAACTGACGGTCGCAGTGGCTGCAGTGATACGGCTTCTCGCCCGTGTGCAGCCTCATGTGGGTCTTGAGATGATGGTCCCGAGTGAATCTGGAATTTTCATAAAAGAAACAAAACGATCAGTCGTGTTCGAAATTTTTCTTGTGAATGTTGGTTGGGTAAATTAAATTAAAAATTGAGGCTTGGAGTATCATTTTTGCTCTAAATTGGCGCATGGCCCAAATTCGTAAAAATGTAATAGAAAAAGGAATTAATTTTCTTGAAATCCCAAAAAAAATTGATTAAACTCGCAACTTTTCAATATATTAATGAATCTGGAATTTCATAAAAGAAATAAGAGGGTATTCGACATTTTTTTGTTAATTAAATTATGTGGGTAAATTAAATTATAAATTATGACTCGAAGTATCATTTTTACTCTAAATTGACACATGGTCCCAATTCTCAAAAAATTTAATTGCAAAACGAATTTAATTTCCAAAAATACCAAAAAAATTCTATCAAGCTAGAAACTTTTCTCCACCGCCAAAAAAATGTCAATGCTTCAAATCCCAAAAATAGAAAATAAATCCTTCTAAAAAATCGTTGTAAAAAAATAAAAACGTGTTCTCACCTTTTGTGGCACTCAGGGCACTCGAAAGGCTTCTCGCCCGTGTGCGTGCGTTCATGATTCTGCAGCACGTGCTTATACCCAAAGGACCTGGAGCAGACACCGCAAGTAAAGACCTTGTCCCTGCCGTCCTTGCCAGCTTCCGGGCTGATGGACGCTGGTGGACTCGGCGGCGCATTTCCGTCGATCGCGACGCTGGTGTCCATCGCCGTGACCGCCGCAGCTTTGCTCTTAGCCGCTGCGGCGGCTCGTCTCTTTGCCGCCTGCTGAGCCTTCTTCGTGATTTTATCAGCGCTGCTGCTGACGACGTTGTTGTTGTTATTATTGTTGTTGTTGTTGGCGGAGGTGGCGCTGCGATGGGACGCAGCGGATTTAGCGCTCAGAGCCGGCGAAACGGGACCGGCCGAGTGGAGGAGGGGGGAGGGCGGGGAGGAGGCGGAGGGTGGCGCCCATCCGCCGAAAATTGTCTGATGATGACGGTAGAGGGATGATGGAGAGGCGGCGAGACTCGCGTGCAGCGAGACCGGAATACCCGCGGCCATGAGCGCGGCCGTTCGGCTCGCCGCGATGAACTGCTGGGGCGTCAGCATCGACAGTCCCGCTGCTGCTGCCGCCGCCGCGGCCGCCGTCGCCGCTCCCATCCCCGGGAACATCGCCGCTGCCGCCGCAGCCGCGGCCGTCGAGTCCCTCGTCTTGTTGCTGTTGTTCAACGCGTTGTTCACGTTGTTGTTGTTGTGGTGGCTGCTGCTGTTGTTGTTGAGCGACGGCGACTGCGGCTGCTCGTCCGACTCTTGCTTCAGGTCGTATTGCTTGCTCGCGTGGAGTCCTGGAATCAAAAATAAAAAAAAATTATAAGAATGTGTTTTTTTTTTAGGGAGGAAAAATTGTAATTATTTTGAGACGATTTTTAGGGATAAAAAGGATTTTCAGGATTGACAAATTTGTTGTCTTTGAGGGGGAAAAGTTGTAATTATTTTGAGACGATTTTCAGGAATAAAAAAAGGATTTTCAGGATTGAAAAATTTGTTGTCTTTGAGGGAGGAAAAATAGTAATTATTTTGAGAGACGATTTTCAGGAATTAGTGGATGAGGATTAAATGAACAATTGACCTTTGGGCTGTGGATTCGAATTATAAGTTGGAACTGAGCTTGCGACTGAACTTGCGACCTTTTTGCATAAATTCCGACGACTTTAGACCCTCGATTCCGACTATTATTACATTCAACTCTGTCCACCTTTTTTGCGACCGTATTTATTTTATATACATGCGAATTCGCGTCCGAGACACGTGTGACCGGAAGCAGACGAAAGGGGAGAATGAGAGGAAAGAAAAAAAAAAAAAGCTTTCTCGTCGATAGTAAGATCGTTAGGAGTTGCCTGGATACGCGAGGGATGAGACACTGTTTCTCGCGTTGCTCTCGAGTTTTCTTGCTGCCCTTTTTTTTTAGCGAACCGGTCGAGGATATTCCCGCTTCGGGTCTTCCCCCACCAACACCCACGCCGCCCACTTGTCTCCCTCCTCCTACTCCTTTTCCTCCTCCTTCCTCTGCCACCCTATTTCTCCCTCGCCGCGCGGCGTGTGCCGTGTCCTCCATTCAGCCCACACACGTGTGCCTCCCCCTCTCCTCCCTCCCCCTCCCCCTCACTCCTCGGTCGCGGTCCTCCCAACGAACTCCGAGAGCACGTACGAATCTATAGTACGACGCCGTCGTACTATATACATTTCTACTACACGTGTAGTAAAACCCGCAGCCGTTTTGCCGTTCATTCACGTATCCCGACGGGTTTGGCGCGCGAGTCTCACGCGCCGACGAACTACGAGTCAACTTCATTCGTGAGAATTTCGTCACAAACATAATGAAATAAAATAAAAGTTTTGGTGAAGCTTACGATTTTTTTTTATATGAATGTTAAGGACAAGTAAGTGAAAAATGATTTTTCTGTCGATTCAGAAACCTCCCCCGATTTGAATCAAGCGACGGCAGACAAAAAGTGCCACTCGGGCAATATTCCAGGCGAAGCATCGAAGGGCTCGAATCGAGCTCAAAGAGATATGCGGGTTCCGTCAGGGAAAAAAAGAAAGGAAAGAAAAAAATCATTATACGGTTTCAATGCGCCACTATATGACGGAAAATTTGGGAAGTTGAGTGGCACAATGCGAACGTTAAAATTAAATTAATCACAATCGCTTGTAACACATTTTTTTTCTATTGAGAGTCAGGTTCCTAATATTTTTCGATTTATGTTCATTCGAATTCCTGGCGATTAATATTTCTGTCGTTAATATTCCTATATGAATGTTCTTAATATTCTTATCATTTTGACTCTGGTACAATCGAAAGGGTGAACGAACCGTCTAACTGCGAACGAGAGTAAACAACTCTTCGGTCTGTTGTCGTCGCTCGTCGACTGTATCAACGAGTGACGAAAATTCGCTGGATTGGTGAGGCGAACACGAGCGGCCATTGTCGACCGACACGTACTAATTAATGGGCCGGTTAGATAGAGCGAGAGAGAGAAAGAGAGAGGGGGAGAAGGAGGATCAGGAAGGGGGAGGATGTAACGAGCTACGTTGAATCAATAAAGGCGCGTGTCGAGGGGGGAGGAGGGTGAGAGACGCCCGAAACGCAACGCTGGGCGAACGCGCAGCGTTTTTCCTCGACGACGCAACCGACGCAATACCCGGGGCTGTCCCACCCTTCTCGCGGCTTTTCCCGAACGCGCGCGCCAACGACTCGTAGTACTACGGCCCCGCTCGACCTCCGAAGCCGCCGACGACGCTCCGCCGCATATTCCTCAAGGCTCCTGCTGCCTCCGCAGACCTCGTTTCCCGGCAACACGTATACAGGTCCGCCCTCGCCCGTATTGCATCCCTTCCCTAATTGGTCGCGAGCAAAGTCCCCTCGATTTTTCGCTTCCCTCTTTTTCTCTTTTGCTAATATCTCGCTTCCACGAAAGAAAAAATAAAATGAATTTCCAGGATCCCAAGATGAATTTATTACTAACAAAAATGTTTATGAAAAATACAATGATTAAAAAAGCAATATTACTATAAAAATACAATTATTAAAAAAGCAAAATTACTATAAAAAATACAATTATGAAAAAAGAAATATTGCTATGAAAATAAAACTATTTACAAAAATTCGAAATAAAAATGTTTCCATAAAATTGAGGGGCAAGTGATATAGATATTTAAATATGAATTATTGTGGAATACACTGACCACTCGAATATTTGTGGAATTTGAGAAAATGATTCGACGGCGATGATAACAGAGAAGAAAAGTGAAATCGAATTCCGACGTATTTCGGTGAGTTTGAGGAATGCGTCGATAGTAATAGCGAAAGGATGTGAGTAACCGGCGTCCGTTAGTGCGTTCCGCGTTCGGCTATCGTCACTAGAGTCCGGGTCGAACTCTGCGAGTTGTCACAACAATCGGCGCGAGTACACAGAACGAGTCTCGCAGACAGTTTGGACGTTGACGTTTGATTTTTCGTTGACACTCTCGAATTTCGTTTGCCCGATAGCGACGAGATTTTAGCATCGATAAGATTTTTCCCGCGCGCATCGCAAATAAAGTCGTCCTATTTGTTTTCACATTGTGTATTTCTTTTCGAATTTGGAAAAAAAAATTATTCACCGAGAAAAATTATTTCACCGACTCCAGGAAATGGAATATTTTTTTTTACTGATTCACAGCAGTAAACAAATTATTTTTAGGCGCCAGAATTTCCGAAATTTTTCTAGCGTATTTTCTTGTTTTCCCTAAACGTTGGAAAACCAACGAGAAACTATTTTCCGCCCCCACAATGCCCGGAATATCCGTCCCGAAGTGAAATCGTGGCCGGCGAAAAAAAAAATCGGGTCTCCGACGGGAAAGTCTCGCCCTTGCGGTCAGAATCGCTTTCGGAGCCGCCGGAAACGAGCATCTCTGGGGTCGGAAGAGTCCGCGAAAAAAAAATCGGCGGCAAAAACCGTGAAAGTGAAATCGGGTCCAGTCGACTCCCACATCGCCCTTTTCGTCCTGACTTAGAAATAGCGATGGGAATAAAAAAAAAGAAACCAAGAATGTTCCGTACCTGCGTTGATCTGAGCCTCCTGCAGATAAGAAAGTGCCATTCTACGATCCGTGGTGACGTTTTCCACTGTGACACTCCATGCACTGCGATCGGCCGTCGATTATATTTTTCCCGATCTCCTCAACAATTTTCCTCTGCCGATTTTGCCGGAAAGAAAAATTTGATATTTCACTGACACAACACTCGACGAGTCCTCGTCTTATTTTTTCCTCTTCGTATTTCCGCCCGACGGATCCGTAGACCGACGACGCGAATACAGAGAGAAAGATCAACCGGAATTTTTCACCACTGTTGTTGCACGTAATTTCCCAGGTTCAACGACGTCGAAGAAAATCCTCACGAATTTTTTTTATCAACCGATTGGCGAAACTTTGTTCACCGAGGAACTATTTTTTCGCAAATTTTCTCGCGTATAATATACACAATATATATATTTTTCTTAGTCGAAAAAAACAAGAAGCGAAAATAAGCAACGAAAAGAGCTTCGAAAAAAATAGTGTCGAAACAATTTCTTTCCGTTTTCGTTATGTTTTTTTTTTTTATAAGTGCGCGTGGCGAACACGCTGCGAGCCTGACTACGACGACGAGAGTCGGCGAACTACTGCGAGCGATGTTGCTCCGGGCTGACCTAACCCAATACTAACTGACAGCGGAGTCGCGCTCCCTGTAGTCAAACAACCCCCACCCTTTGGCCTCCGTCGCTGCCGCCGCCGGCGCGTTTTACCCTCTCCCTTCGGGGTTCGCCTCGCCACTCCGGACGGCGGCGACGGCCGCGCCGCGAGCCGCACGGAACGCGTACATTCGTCGCCGTCGCTCGTCGGTCATCCCTTCCACCGGGGCGTTCAACCCTCGGCGGCAGGCAGCGGCGGCGGCGGCGGCAACGGTGGCGCGCACCCCATTTTGCTGCGCGCGCGCGCTGCGAGGCTCTTCGGGCGCCTGAGGCGCGCGCGAGCCGCACGCGGAACGAAGACGAAGAGGGAGAGAGAGAGAAAGAGAGACGTAGAATAGTGGGAGAGGGAAAGAGAAAAATATATAAGCGTAAGAGAGGAAAAAGAGAGAAATGGAAGAGTGAGAGAGAGGAGAAGAGAAATAGAAGAGTGAGAGAGAAAGATAGAAATAGAAAGAGAGAAGAGAGAGAAAGAAAAGGAAAGGTACTGCAAAAGATGAGGAAGAAAGACAGAGATAGAGAAGGAAACGCACAGCAGAAGATGGGAAAGAGAAAGAAAAAGAGACTCGCACGAGGAAATCCGGAAAGGGTGGGTTGGGGGTGGGGGTCAACCTGCGGCGATAGCCTAAGGGTGGGGGATGCGACTGTCGGTTCACCCATCTCTCAATACGCAGAAAACATGCGTTTTTCTTGCGTTTTACTATATATGACTTTTATGAAGAGCGAGAGAATCAGGAAAATGAGACGACAAAGAGTAGGGATGATTTTTGGGGATTTTGGGTTTGGGGAAAAGTGGGATGAGAAATGGAATAAAATGGAATTATAGTCGAGCTGCAAAGTTCTTCGATATTTTCCGAGTGCCGATCGATGCAACCAAAGCGCATTTAACGCTCCGGTAATATATATTTTCCTGCGTCGTCGGTACGGAAACTTGCAGAACGAATTACGTGGATTTCTCGATGTTTTCCTCGAGGTTTACGCGTAGCATGAATTTTTTCACGAATTATTGATAATAAATATCAGATTCTATGCACGAATAACGTCAGCTCTGTTTTCGCTGCTGTGATATGCAAATTGCTGTCTAGGATAGAGAAAAAAAGTTTTCCCGGAGAATTTATGAAATAATAAAAATAGTGTAATGATAGATAACGAATATTGAAGAGCTTCTCAAGTGCTTTTATTTTTTTCCCTCGATTTCGGCATCTCACCCAAAAAAACGTTTTATCGCCTCCGAGGGAGGCAAAAAAACAGTGGTACTCTCGAGACTCTCGAGCGTCGGTCCTGTCCTGAAAATTTACGCGCAACTTTCCCGACAGAAGCGAAGAGAGAGACGGAAGAGGAAAAACGTGCAACGCAATGATACAAAACGCAGCGCGAAACAGAACTCCCACTGTTCGAGGGAGACGAGGGATGAGATGCAACGTCCATACGTTTCCTCTGTGGCGGTCGCTACCGCCACCGACGGACGCCGGACGAGTCTGAAACCAACAGCAGCCTGAATACTACGATTTTTAGGCTGTCGTCTATTCCCTTTTTTCCAAGGAAACAAATAGAATAAAAATTCCTGTATAAATAGTAAATTTAAGAACCTGATCCTAATCCCAATTCATTAAAAAAAATTGCTCCAAAAGGAAATAAATAAAAAATAAAAATTCTAACAGATGCCAAAAAAGCCAAAGAGTAGCCTATAAAAAATTCTCGTTGACAATTTTTTCCATATTCCGATAGTAAAAGAAAAAAAAATCCGGAACAGATCGGTATCGTAGCGTTCGGTATCTGTTCTGCGGATGTTTTCGCCACTCGAGATCCCAGCTCTTGATTCCTAGGGGCGACTCTCATCTCTCTCTCTCTCTCTCCTCTCTTCTCCATTCCGGCCCTCCAAGAATCCCGCTGACTTTTTTGTTCCCTTCTTTCATCTCTCTCGCTCGCCGTCTCCGTTTGCGGCGGCGGCGACGACAGGCGGTCGTCGACGGGGTGGAAGCTGGAAGTGTGTATGTAGTGCGCTCTCACTTTCTCTCCTCTTCTCTCTTTCCGCTTTCATTCACTCGTGAGTCGCGCGAAGGTGAGTAGCGAGTCTCGATCCCTACGGCTCTCTCCTGTATCCTCGACACACGCTAACTGCTGCTCTGCGAGCTGCGTTTATGTGTGTGACGTATATATATGTATAAAAAAATATGTGTGTGCCTTTTTTTACAAGAGCTGCGATATTAGTGTGCGTGCTTTGCTCTACGGGATTCGGAGGGGCGAACAAATTTTTTTCTTTCCCTCTTTTTCCCTTTTTTTTATCGCTCGTTCACGGGCACGCGCGGCGCACGCCCCGCGCGGGCAGGTGGGCCCCACGGGCCCCCACGGGCCCCGCGCGTCCCCCCCTGTTCGCTATAGCGAACGCGAGCAGCGAGAATCAGCGGATTTCCCGACGCGAAAAAAAAATGAATTCTCAGTTCGGGGATAAAAAAATGTGGCTGGTATTTATTCCATGATGTGAAAGTTGCGTATTAATTCAGTTGGGGATTTAATCTCCTCTGGGTAATCCAAACGAGGGCGGAAAAAATTACAATTTTTCTTAGCCGCGACCATAAATTGGGGAATTCTTGATTAGTGGAATCGTTGAGTGCGTCACGGTTAATGATAATCGCTATTGGCATTGACCCTCAATTATTAAATAGCTGAGGAAATTTAATCCAACTAGGTACAAAAAAGTCAGACCGCCAATTAAATTTTTTTATGGCTGCACTGAGAAAAGTTAGTAGTTGCGAATACTAATCATTGGTTCGATCTACCAAAATATCGGTAGCACTGACCAACGATTGGCAATCACAACTATTAATTTTTTTCAGTGTGTAAAAAAATAAAAAATCTAAATTAAATAATCGTGTTACCAATATTAACACGATTAGGTAATGATTATTTTTTAGGGTGTCGATAAAGCAGATAGTAGGGATAAATCACATAACAGGTAAAAAAGTGCACCGAACACAGAATCCTCGCGATTCGTCACGAGTCGCGCGTTGAGCCGCAACCTTGCGTGTACCTTGCGTGTACCTTGCGTGAATTCGACGGTGCACGCGATCCCCGAGCGACGAGGACGCGATATTCCACCCTTTTTCCCCATTTGGCTGTGGCCGTCCATTCCGGGCTCCGGAGCAGGTACGGACGAGGCCGGCAAAGGGTTAGCGCGCGGGGAACACGAACGGTGACAATGGGGCCCGCACAGCGCGCGGGGCCAGGTAGAAAATTCACGCTCTCGCCTCGACTACGCGCGCCCAAGGGTTAAGTGTCGTAATGATTGCCAATAATCTAGCCATTGTGGCCCCGGAGTAGGGGAAACCTTCGCTTCTCCTCCTCCTTTTTTTTCGTCCTCGCTCTCTCGCCTCTTTTCGGGGCAAATTTTGTAAGAGAGCGAGAGAGACGGCTGTCAATGAGAGGGGAGGAGCAGAGCGAGAAACATAATCGAAAAGCATAATCGACGCTGTTGGTGCGGCTCAATTAGTCACATATCACAATATTTTGGCAGCTCTGGTGTCTCCATTCGATGGTCGCAAAGGTAAATCTATTCTGAAAAAAAATGTCTAGTTAGCTGGAATGACGCAATTTTATTAAAGTATATTTTAGACCGGATGACAGTTTTTTTAAGCTGTTTTTTACAGCAGTGGATTGTGAATTATAATTAATAGCATTTTTTTATTGTATTAGTTTGGATGGAGGGAATAAATATTTTGAAAAAATTAATTGCCTCCCTCTAATAAAACACAAATTGGCGCATCCGCCGAAAATAATTTTTTTACTGCCCCAAAAACTCGAGCAGTAAAAAAAAACTTCCAGCGATCGCGTTAATTGAATTAGAGCTACCTGAAATATGGACCAGTCGGCCAAATTTTCCGCGCTCGACCCGATAATTTTTTTTTCTTCCGTCCCGCTCGATAATCAACGCCGGTTATAAAAAATTAAATTTCCCCCCCGACGGACGCAATAAAACTCGCAAATTGTCGCGTCGTCTATTGTAAAAATATTCAGAGCGGCCACTCAGAACACTCGAGGTGCAACTGTATCGCATTTACGTGCAATTGCAGCCAATCCGAAAAGTCAGTCGAGCATCATTCGTTGTCTTTTGCGCCTCGCATTGTGACGGCGGAGGCGGCAATTTTATATACGCTTTGGGTACCTCGAACGGTAAACGTGCCTTAAAAATTTGCTCCAAAATAATATAACAGCGGCCGTAAAACGGTTATACGATGCCGATGGGTTTTGGGTTTTCTGTCGTCGGTTGCTCACATTTTTCTCGTTTCACTTTTCCGCTCGATTCGGAGGTCGACGCGTTTTACTCGAGCTTCACGCTCGACTTTTCGACGGTCCTCGACGGTCGTATATACATAATATGCATCTATATAAATCTATACATATACATACAAATATATATATAATACGTATACATAGATATACGGGTGGTGCCCACGGGAAAAGCTCGACCGTGGCCGAAAGTCGAAAGGTGCGCGCTGCAATTAAAATTTACGAAATTGCTCCAGTTTTGGCTCAAAGGGCAAAGGACGAAGACTGTAAAGCAGCCCAGACGGTCGTGGCACGCGGTGCGACGGACTCGCAGGACACGAATCGCACCGGCCCCCGTCGACTCTTCCTTTACTGCCCCCCGCACTTTTCCCTCGTTCGCGCTCGCTCGTTCGCCTCGAGTTTTATATTTTTATTGCACAAATCATCAGGTACGAGTCAAAAGCGTCCATTCGCCTCGCTCGGTCCTTCGCGTTTTGTGTTTTTGGACACCGCGTGACCGACACCAAAATCCTATAACAAAATATCGGACTGATTTTCTTTCGTGTAATTTTTTTTAACCATTTTTTGTTGCGAAGATAAATTTTTTAATTGACTGATAATTATCGAGGTTGTAACTTTTTTAACTGAGTCTGATTTAATTATATTGAGAGTTGCAGTGTTATTAATTATTATTAAAATAAATGGATTATTGATTAAGTCTTGAGGGAGTTGAATTTATATTATTGTGTCATTCGGATATGGGAAATATAAATTCCTGGGCAGGTTGAATTTTTTACGACCTGTTAAATATCATTTTTCTACGCCTCTCGTCGAATTTGTTCGCCTGTTCCGTAAAATCTGTTTGCTCTGCTCGTCGCACTATCGATAATCGTGAGCCCCCCTCCCCCCTCCCCCCTTCTGCTTCTTTCTGTTGCGTCGCGCGACACGTCGAAAAATATACACTAGTCATAAAACTCGCCGGCGGCTCCGGGGGGATCTTTGATCCACGATAAAAAAAAAAAATCGACGACCCGCGCAGGTCTTGTTTGTCCAAATGCTTTATAGTTTTAAGAGGATTTCGCTCGAAATTTCTGTGGACTGTGCGGTCGAAGGCCAAACGCAACGAGAACACCGAGCTTAGACGCTCTCGCGCCGACGTTAAATCGGATGACAATAAAAAAATAAAAATAAAATAACCCGACGATTATTTCCGCGCCCTCCACGAAAACGCGTTGATCCAATAAATCAATAGAATTTCGGGGAAAACTCCTTCGCCGCCCAAGAAAAAAAATATCAACTAAAAAAAAATCATTCGTTCCCAATTTCGTTGTCAATTAAATCCCAATTTCCAACGTCCAAGATTTAAAAATATTTTTTGCAGTGCATTCGAAAACCGAGCGAAATCTCCCAACTAAAAAGCGTGAATAATTATTGGTCCCCAATTTGGCTATGAATTAAATCCTAATTTTCTCTTTACGAGATTCAAAAATATTTTCCTTCATCCCAGGCACCGAAAAAATGTGGCAAGCGACACGTGGAGCGTGCGATTTGGAATTTTCCGAAAATACCGAAAATACCGACACTCGAGTCGTTGCGTCTGGTCGGATCAGACACGATCCCAGGAATCCTGGGCGGCCCCAGGATTGCGTGTCGTCTGGGTCTGGTCGTGCGGCGCGTTTCGAGCGCTTCTCCCGATAATCTCGATAATCCAAGTTGCCGTACAAAGGTGGCGTACGCTTCGATCCTTCGGATATAAATAAACGCACACACGAAATTCGTGGGTGCAGCTTCTTTGAATGTACGAGACGCGTTTTCGCCCTGAAACGCTTCCTTCACGTTTTGCTACGTTGACTGTGTTGATACCAGTCTCGCGTTTAACGCCAGGATTCGTCGCCACCCACGCGTGGTATATATATATTTTTTGTACTATAATACTCGGAGGCGCCGCCCACGACTAAAACAACCCCGAGAGTCAATTCTCGTCGCAGCGCAACGCGGATTAATTTCCACTCTCGTCCTTCTCGAGTCCCGTTCAGACTTTCGCCCCGAGAGAATGGAGAGAATCCTTAATCCGAACGATGCTGTAAATATCGTCGCTCGACGGGTTTCATTAATAACCAAAATAATTGGCAGCTTTTTTTCAGTACTTTATGGTCCCTGATGGCTTCTACAATTCCCGGTGGAAATTTAGTTGGAATTATCTGTAAAACAATAAAATTTAATTGGCTTACATTTTACTATAAATTAATTCTGCATTTTTATTATAAAAAAATGTCAACAAAATATTGGACGTTTTTTTTAGAATTTTTTTTTTGCTGTGGCAATTATAAGAGTACCAAGAAATAATTAGAGTCGAGAGACTCGGATGACTCGAGGCTGGGAAAACGAGCTCGACGAGTGACGCGAGCCGGAACGATGACACGTGACGCGTTATCGACTGCGTCGAACCGAACGAGCGAGCAATCGACGAGTCGCCCTGTTGACTCGTTATCCGCCTCTGTCGCGCCTCGAGCAAATATCCACTAATTACGCTCGGCCGAACGAACCGAGAGAAACGCGGCTGCTTCTTCGTTGTCATCGCGTTGATGTTTGGCCGCTTCGAAGCTTCGTCCACCGATCTGGGTTTTTATTCCTCGGTTCCTTCGGTCGGCAGGATTTTTCTCCTGAAAAAAATTTAAAAAAAAAAAATTAAAAAGAGGCAGAAGGAATCATGGAAGAAAAAAATTGCAGCGTTTTCCGTTTGCGTCGAGTTTCGTCTCTTATCGCAACTGTCGGTCACGAATCGTCAAGTTCATCATCTTTTTTTTTCCCTTTTTTTTAATTCGATACAATGCGGGAATTTCTCGCTAGAAAATTCTGGTTGTCTATTGTCGATCGCTTTTTGACCGGGCGAAAAGTGCGTAACGAACTTTCGGCCGCAACGTCTGCATCAACGACATCTGCCAATCTCGAGCGTTCGATCGGCAGCAGCGGTCGAGCGAATCTCGTGGAAAAAAATCGCTGCTCGGATGCCCAGCGAGACGTGCACGAGATTTCAATTATTCTCGTGACGCGCGCGGACGAGTAGAACGAGGCGACGAGGGTCATTTGAATTTTTCGGCAACGTCGGGGAAACGTCGACGAGTTGCATTGGAAAAATCGGCGAGAGACGTTGCAACGGCGATTTCGAGGATTTCGCTGGACGGAAGAGAAAGCAAAAAAATGAGAGAAAGAGAAACGAAAAAAATAGGAAGTCCGTTTGCGGCTATCGACGCGGGGATCGCGATACGTCGAATTAATCCGCCGATGACCGAATTGGCTGGGATCTCGCGGAGGACAGATCGAGGGGGAAGATATCGGACGACGGTTTTACGTTCGTCAACCGATTTCTCGAATTTTTTCGGCGATGTCCAGCGACAAACGAACGACAAACAAACGACGGAAATTCCGTTACACTTGTGTCGAGTGCCTCGAGCTTCGCGAAGAGTCTGGAAGAAAAAGTCGCTGTGGGAAATCACGTTCAGTTCCCCAGTTGAGTCTTGCAAAAAAAAATCGAAGATGTGTAACGGCAGAAATTTCTTTTATGAGTGAAAAAAAAACGAACTAAAAATGTACATTAAATTGTACACTAAATTTCGACTTATTTGCACGTTAAAAAATTAACATGAAATTTACATTAAATTTCACACTAAATTTCGACTAATTTTCAGGTTAAAAAATTATCTTGACATTTACATTAAATTTTACACAAAATTTCGACTAATCTGCAGGTTAAAAAATTATCTTAAAATTTACATTATATTTTACACCAAATTTCGACTAATTTGCAGGTTAAAAAATTAACTTAAAATTTACATTACATTTTACACCAAATTTCGACTAATTTGCAGGTTAAAAAATTAACTTGAAATTTGCATTAAATTTTACTCTAAGTTTCGACAATTTTTTTCTTAAGTGGAGACTATAATAGACCCAATGGTAGCCTAGTCTAATAACACAGTTCTCGCTGCTGTCAGGTTAGCAGCAGCAGCAGCAGCAGCAGTGGCGGCAATCGGTCGCCTCACTATTCTGCATTAATTCGTCGGTCTAGTCTATCCTACACGCCAACATGTGGCGCGCGAATGCGAATAGACCGAGGAAGATAGACGCCACAGCTCGAGAAGCACCAGCTGTTCTAGGATCGAGCAAGGACGTCCACTTCTCGACTTTATTCATTCCCGTTCCTTCTTCCTTTTTTATTCCCGTCTCACTTTTTTTTCGCCCCGCTCCACTTTGTACCCACGAGCGTTTCGCTCGCGTCCGACCCTGAGCTTTCAATTGGCGCCGCGTCGTCCTCGCTCGTCGTTATACACAACACATAGAGGCGTCTTAGAATTTCGCAATTAGACGAGGAGGCGAACACGGGTCTCTCGGATCCCTCGAGCCCTTTTGCAACCCGCTTCGTCCTTACAAATTCGCAGAATGGATTCGTAAAAAAAAAATACAGTTACAGCGGTGATTGTGCATTCGCTGATTTTTTTTTCTGCCCAGCAAAAAAAAATCAGAACCGTTCCTTTTGTTCGAAAGTGTCGCGAAAGTGGAGCGAGATTTCTTGACCCAATTTCGCTACATCTTTATTCTTATTATTCTTATAAATTCAAATAAATCACCGACGACAGGAATTCATATTTTTAAATAAAAATTCGCAATCGCTAAGCGAATCAGATTTTCATTCCCCGCATTGAAAAATCGCGTTCGCGCGGCTTGCAACCCCGAGTTCTCGGTGTTTGCATAAATTAACATCGCGGCTGACGTTGGATACGGCTGAAGTTAAAATCAATGTTGAGAAAGAGAGAAAAAAAAGGGAAAAAACGTCAGGTGAGTGAACGCTCCCCCGCTGTGAACCGCCCCCTCGCCCCCTCCTTCCCGGTGCTTCCCACCCTTCGGCCTCCCTCCCTCCCCCAACCCCCTGGAACGTCCTGACGGTTATGAAGAAGAGAGTCGATGTACGCGGATAGACGAGGCGCGCGCGTTGTACGCCGTAATCGATCGATCGTTGGGTTCGCGCGCCGCAGTCTCGGACCGGGTCGGGGCACGTACAGCACGCGCGTCCATTGAAGAAGCCGCGAGTGATACCGACGCGAGGAGACACGAGAATGAGAGTTTACTCGCCGAGAGCCAAGACGGCTCGTGTCTTGCACGCGTCTCACCATTTTTTTCTTTTTTGTTCTTTTTTTTCCCTCTATCTCTTTCTCTCTTTTTTTGCTTTTTTGATTGTAAACACTTAGATAAATAAATGTTGTGAACCGAATTGTCGGAATTCCGTGTTTCTTTATTTTGGCAGCTCTTTTTGGTCAAAAAATTATAATACATACAGTATTTTACATTTTACGAAAATTATAATATATACAGTATATCTTACATTTTATAAAAATTATAATATATATGGCAGCGCTTTTCGGTCGAAAAATTATAATGTATATAATATACACAACACTGAGAAAAATCAGTAGTTGCGACAACCAATCATCGCTTCGATTTACCAAAAATATTTGTTGCTGTTACTAAAATATTCGTAGCTCTGTCCAACGATTGGTAATCACTATTAATTTTTCTCGGTGAAGTATAATACAGGCCTAGTGCTCTGTATTATTTTATTTATTGAATGGGGGCCATTTGTCGTCCGAAAAATTGGCTCACTCTCTCTTTTCTGTCTCTTTTATTTTATTTTTTTATTTTTTTTATTTTTTTTTCCTCTGTCTCTCTCGGCCGGTTGATTGTCTGCAAGGGTTTACGTAACAGCGAAGCCTCCGCCGACGTAGTCTCCTCTCTAAGCGGATCAAGGAAATCCCCCCGATATTTTTATCCCCGTGCCACCCGCCTCCCTCTCTCCCTCTCTCCTCCTTGCCGCCCACAGCAGCGGCGGGAGACGCCACGCGCGAGACTCGAGCTCTCCCCGTGCTGTCCTTTCACCCTCGTACGGAGATTTCATCTCCGGTATGGGATATATAACCGTTCTGCGCTGTAGCATGTACCGATTACCTGTTTATGGAAACATTCTCCTGTCACTCTGTATTCATCTCTCGCGTCTTGCACACAACCGAGAGCTGATCGCCGGTTTCTGAGTCGCTGGCAGACGATGGGGATGGCTGAGCCTTCGGGACTTGATTTATTTGACCTCTGAAAAAAATGCGATTGGTTGGGATTTTTTTCATTTTTATAAAGAAAGAAAATTATTTTATAAGAAATTATTTTCGCTGTCCAATCACTGAAGGTGGACCCAAACGACCTCAAAAGGTCTGCGAGGTCTCGAATGTGTCACAAGTTCAAAGACAGCGAAAGTGGACGGAAGAGAGAGTGACGAAGGGACCGGAGTCTGAACAGCCGGACAGGCGGTTCGCTCGCTGCGAAAAAAAATACACACACGCAACAACTGTGCGAGACGAGCTAGAATTGGTTGACCGCGAAGAAGCTGCACCTGGTCGGTCGACCTGGATAGAAATCTTTCAATCTGGAGCGAATTTCGCAACGGATCCAATTGTGATTATTATCTCTCTTCCTCTAATAAAAAAAAATCTGCACTTACACAAATTTGTACTAATCAATTAATTGCAATGAAAAATAAAAAATATATTTATTTCACATTCCAGTTTTGTTAATTTTTTTTTTTTTTGTAATTTTAATTCCCGTTTCACGAATGCCGCACGAGCAGCAAACGCGAAGGTAAACGGGGCGGCCTAACAGAGCTGTCAATCCGTCGATAAATTGAATGGCGGACCTAAAAGCAGCGACCCTCCCCCTCTGGACTAACCGGCCGAGTGGGTAGCAGCGACCCTTCTGCCGCGTCCCGAGCGCCGCGCACGCGGAATCTGCCCGACGTGTGTGAGCGACTCTTACGCAGCCCATCGACGTCTCCGCATCGACTCACGGTTTTCTCTCTCGATCAGTTGTTCGTTCTTATTTTTTTCGTCTCTTTTTCCCTCGCACAGCCGATACTCGGCTCTTTATTTCCTCGGCGGGAGAGGGAGAGAGAAAAATCTCCCCGGACGTCTGTGGGTCTCTGCGTCTGACGTCCGATTCCGCGGTGGACGAGCGGCGACCCTCGAGGCACGTCCAGGCGCTCATCTCGAGAGCCGCACGCGCGGCGTTTCGGTTAGCCGACCAACGCGTCACGTTTTCCGCCTTCCGCCGAATTATTATAAAATACGCATGTTGCATCGGACGTCGATCGAATCGCTTTTATCAACTGGAATACGATTTATTGACATTCGGATAAAAATCCCAATAAAAATCAATGACTCATTTTTTACTCCAAAATATTATTATTATTATTTTTCCTGTTAGAATTAAATAATTTTTACAAGTTTTATTTAATAAACTTGAAACCAAAAGTTGAATTAAATTATAAAAAATGAGATTTTTTTATTCACATAAAATAGTCTGATTTTTGCATCTTGCGAAAGAATAAAAAAAAATTCTCGAGTCGAAAGCGAAGTCACGAACGGATCCAGGTTGTTCCACTGCTGCAGCGCGGAAAACGCGCGTTCGAGGGGTTGGAGAACGCAACCCCTACGCCCGATACATCAGCGCCGGAACGTCGGATGGTCCAGGGCAACGAATCCCCTCGTTTTTGGATTTTCGGGGTAAAGGCGGGCGAAGCGGCAATTCGAGGCGGGTCGCGTGTGTGTGCGTCAGATGCTTGCACCCTTCCCCACCCCTTCCCACCCCTTCCCACCCTTGCTCGAAAAGTCCACCCCCGATCGACGATCGCCCTTCAACATTTTTCGAGGGTTGACCAACATTTTTGGGGGTGTTCTGTTTCCCTTATGTACACCAGATCTCTCTCTGTGCTATATATTTATTTTATGTAGTATATATGTATCATATATAATCGGTGCCACATAACGTGGACCCCATGTGCCCCCTTTCATTTTTTTTGCACCGCTATAGCGATGGATTTATATATATAGAACCATTATATACATGTATGTAGTTTCGTATATGGAGACCATAGTTGTGGGTATATAGACAGAATCGCCCTTTCCCGTTTTCCCCCTTTTTCCCTTTCTCTTTGAGCCACACATTGGCGACTAATTCGTCGAGCCCAAAGCGCAGCTGCGATGGCGACGCGCGCATCGAGCGACGAGAAATCTCCAAGCTCGTATTTCCCGCAGTTTAGGTAAACGAGACTCAGTGTTTGCGGGAAATGAGAACGAGCGTCAATATTTTCGAGCGTCTGACTGTTCGACGTCGCTCGATTGTGTCACTACGCAGTTGACACTCGGATTGCAGCTTCATTTTTTTTTTTTCGTCATCAGGAAAATTATGACAATTATGAAACGTCACAAAGGTCAATGAACTCCAGTGGTGAACGTGGATTTCTCGACTTCGACGGATTCGCTTTGACCTCCGATACCGATCGAGAGTTAATGACCTTTTAATAGGCATCGACGAGGCTAATCACCCGTTCACCAATTTCGAAATCGCAGGAACAATTTTTAATGGATTTAAAAAAATCACGTGATCACCCACATCGACGATTTTCACTCATGGAGCTGTCGATCCTGACGCGTCGATTCGGCGAAATTCAAATCCGCGAGAAATTTAATCCGGCGTGTTGAATCCTCGACCGGTCGGGTTGACGCGGCTCGACGGATTTTTTTTTCCAGCGAGCCGGACAATGAATTCTGCATCACGGACTGCGAAAAATGCTGCGTTCGGATTGTGAAAAAAAAAAAAACGAAGAACTTCGCTTCTTTGTCAGAAGCGAGGGAGGAGAAAGGAGGAGGAGGAGGGAGGGAAAAGGTGTACGCGGCGGGTGGACCACACATCGAGGGTGGATCTTTGTGCCGAGGGCTAAATGCGAAATGCATCGATCGTACGAGCCTCGCGATTGAGTCGTAACTCGAGCGAGAACCGACGATTATACAGCGCTCGGCTTATAAACATCTTTACATGGGCCATTCCAGGTGCTTTTTTTACAATCCAGGCAACTTTATTTTATAATAAAAAAATAAAAAAATATAAAAATCATTATATTCGTCAATCACGAATTTTTTTTTAATTTCCATTTTTTTCTATCCACTCTAATTATTTCAGATATTTTTTATTTTGCGTTAGAAATTTGTTAGATTTCCAAATAAATAACATAAACAACATAAATTTCAACATTAAATGTCAACATAAATTTTGTTGATTCCAAAATAAAAAAAATAATAATAAGGATTTTTAATCTTTTTATTGGAGTCGGAAATAAGGATTCAGATCCCAGTCGAATTGACTTGGAATGGCCCATATGTGTGTTTACGTATATAAATATATAGATATAGCTAATTTGAGCTGTTGGGCCCGCCGAGTGGGCCAACCAACGCGTTCGCGTATCCACGTGGGACGCCGACGCCGACGACGACGACGTCGGTGATGCTCACTCGGCCGTAATCGAGTACTCTTGGCCTCAACGTGTTATTAACTCGGCTCGTACCTCCCAGCGTAAAGGAGTCATTCAGTCTCTCTCTCTCTGTCCCTCTTTTTCTCCATCTCTCTCCTGTCCACCTCCCGTCGCTGCTTTTATTTCACCGACCGATTGAACCACCCGAGTCTCGCGAGCCCACTCGAGACTCTCGTCGGCCTCACGAGAGCCACACACGAGCGATCTAACCCTAAAGCTCATCCTCTTCCACCTGTCTTCGTGGCTCGTGTCACATAAATCCCACATTTTCAGCTGCTACTCGGCTCGATAACTTTATTAGGGTCTGTCGATTAACCACAAGGCATCTTTTTATTTTTTAATTTTTTTTTCAATCGCACAGTAATTAAAAATGATTTTTTATCCAGTTTACCGACGGTGGAGATTTTTAGGATCATTTTGTTATTTTTATTTTGCAAGTAGATATTGTTATTATATTCGCGATTAATTCGTCGCTACTGACGAGATTTTAATCTGTTTTTCATCGATGAATTTTTTTTTTTCATGAATCCTTGAGACGTGATCCAGAAGACGTTGGGACGTGAATACGACGCATCGATGCGGGTAGGAAGAAAGGTCGAGTAATAAAAAGGACGTCACGGAAAATCCGGAATAAAATCCGGGGCGGGGAGAAAACGAAATGCACGGGAGGCGCGCGCGCGGACGCTGCGAGCGCGCGGCGCGCGTGTTGCATAAACATGATTAAGTTTGATCGTCGAAGCGTGTCGGGCATCTGTCCGAGCCGATAGACTTCGGTATATTCGAGGATATAAAAAAAAACACACACGCATTTTTTTTCCCCGCTGGCCGACACAATTTCGCCTGGTCCACCGTAACGGCATCTGATCTTTTGTCAAAAGTTTTTTTTTTTCAATCGCCTCTGTGACGCGTGCGCGTCCGAAAATTCAACTTCGGCTTGTGCCATTGTTTGAAAAAAAAAAAATAAAAAGAAAAAAATGCATAGAAATCCTTGACAATTGACTGCTGCGATATTCGGAATTATCTAAAAATCTAAAGTAAAAAAAAATTCAAATTTTATCCGTTTTCACCTATAAAATTTATAGAAAAATATTTTATCAAAGCAAAAATGCAGATATGAAAATAAAATTGTAAATTAACATTCGCATGTGTCCGACCGCCGAATTTTCGTGCGGCGATGACGACGTGGAAAAAAAAAGAAAAAAAATTCCCAGTTCACCGTGACAATTTAATTCCGGGGGAGCGGCGCGGGTGCGACATATGTCGTCGTTTTTCATGGAAACCGCGTCGTTAACGCACTCGCGCGACGAGCCTCGACAATGGGGAACGGACGTCTCGGTGTCTCGCGCGCGCTCGCGGTTGCGTAAAATTATTCCGAGCTCGGGGGCGAATGCGCGAGCACGAAGTCCCCCGAAGGCGGCTTTGACGACGGCGACGGGAACGCGCGTTTTGTGTATCCCACTTTACACGTATATAATATAAAGCTACATCGCGACGGAGATGCGATCGCTGATTCGAGTGCTGCGCTCGCGCGTGGGCGATTCGGGATTGAGAATAAAGGCTCCCTTGAGCCCTTGGCTAAGGCTGCGGCTGCTGTTGCTGCTGCTCGAGGCGACGGAAAACCACCTGCCCCGAGGTGCGAACGAGCCAACACGCGCCACCGTTGTATCTATATGTATCGAGCTCTCTCCTCTTTTTTTTTCTCTTTTTGGAGCAGACGCCAGACGATGCACTTGACACAACTTATTTTTTTATGATAATTTTTATTATTTTGAAGCATAGAAAGAAATTGGTCGAACAACTGTTTTTTAATTTCTGCACTGAGAAAAATGAGTAGTTGCGATTACCAATCATTGGTTCGACCTACCAAAATATTGGTTGCAGTTACTAAAATATTAGCTCTGACCAACGATTGGTAATCACTACTATTAATTTTTTTCAGTGTGCAATTGTTGTGAAGTGAGAAACGAAAAAAAAATATATATATTTATTTTTTTGTATGGTTACTGTATTGATAATTATTGTGTCACCGCCTGGGAAACTTTGGAAACAGCGAAAGCTTCGCCGACAAGTCCAACTTCAAAGTGAGAGGACCGACGATGTCAAAAGAGAAATCGCCGACACTTTCCGAGGCCGGAAAGAGCGCGGAGAAAACCTCGAAAAGAAAAGCCCGGGGGAAAGTCAAGTGTGTCGGCCGTATGGAACTTGTCGATCGTGGCCGAAAGTCACTTGACTCCTCGGCGTGTACGAGCGTTGCTCGCGGTGATGTCACGGAAATAGAGGATTCTCGGAGATAGGCGAAGCAGCGAGCGTTGACTAGTGAGATCCAGGCCACTTTTGCCTCGAGTGTCCTCAAATCCTTTGAGTTTTGCCGATTTTCCTCTCGTCACAGGATTTTCCTAGAAGAAAAAAAGAAAAAAAAAAATTCAAATTTCTCAATTTTCCACAAGAAAAAAATACAAATTAAATTAAGGATTTTTTATTATTTTGTGGATCAATTAAAAGCTCCACAAAATTATTTCCTGTTAACTTATTTAAGAAAAAAATTCCTTCTCTGACAAAAATCTACAAAAATCCAAATAAAAATCCTCAGATCGCTTTCTGGCGATTTTTTCTTTCAAATACAAATTAAATTGAGGATTTTTTTATTATTTTGTGGATCAATTGAAAAAGCCCCACAAAATATTTCCTGTCATCTTATTGAAGAAACAAAAAAAAATCCTTCACTGACAAAAATCTACAAAAATCCAAATAAAAATCCCAGCTCGATTTCTGGATTCCTTTCTATAAACCGCAAAACGCTCCATTCGGAAGAATCGGCTTCTGCTTCCAGAAGCACGAACGAGCGTTGCCGTAAAATGATCCGTCGGCTCGCGTGGCCAGAGACCGACCGAGAGATGCGAGGAGGACCCAGCGGGGGGTTTTCGACATGGGTGTGCGTCGAGGAAAGCCGAACGGAGGCGAAATAAAAAAGAAACGAAAGAAAGAAAAAAAAGAGTGAGAGAGACGGAAAGTGATCCAGAGCCGACTGAGTGTGGGCCACGCGAGAGGACGATGACGAGGAGGTTAGAGCAGCCGCCTGTTGCTGCTTCTGCTGCTGCTGCTCGCGTGGAGGAAGCTTCGGGCTCTTGGCTCGCGTGCGTGGAGATAGCTTCGGCTTCCGCGCCAGAGAGCACCAAGAGCGTTGGAGCACCGAGAGAGCGGCGCGTCGAGTGGTGGGAGGACCCGGAGACTGCTGCTGTTGCGAGGAGGATGAGTAGACGATATAGCGAAAAAGGGACGACCACGAGGTTTGTGCTTGGGTCATGTGATGCTGTTTATACGATTCAATCATATTTATTGGAGTCTACGAATCTGTCCATTCGAAATCTCAGGGCATCAATATTTTTTTATTTTTATATTGACTTTAATAAAAAAAATAAAAAATTAAAAAAAATTAAATAGACTTTTATGACTGAATTATTTTGGGGTATTTTATTGGAGCACTTTTCGCGAGTCTCGTATATCAGAATATATCTAAGTATAAATAAAATAAATAAGTGAAGACAAAAAATAAGTGAAAAAAAATGTGGATCTGATTCGGGACGACCCGGGTTAAAAACTAAGTAGAACTAACTAACTGACAGGCGAGTCGGGCACTCGGAACGAGAGTTTGCGAGACGTCACGCGTCTCGCCATTTGTCAGTGTCCATTAGCGAGCAAGAGGCGAGACGACGGGAGAGACGAACCCCCGAGAGCGTAGGACGTGCTCGTCGGCGACGCGCCGGGCGCAGCGTTAAAGAGTTGTGTATTTGCGAAGTCAAATGAACCGTGGGTTGTCGAGAGACGCGATTGTGCAGCTGCGCTGACTGCGTCCACCGCGGTCAGAAAAATCAGCCCAGCGAGACGAACGTCCGGCGAAGTCGAAAAATAAAAATTAATATTAGCCTCGAATTCAACCGAAAAAAACCGAGGAGAAAACCCTAAATTCCCACTAGACCAAAAATGCGAATTTGTATATCTTTTACTCAGAAAAAATTATTTAAAAAAATCCAGGAAAAAATATATTTGTAAAAACCAATTAAAAAAAAATTAACATCGCTTCCATCATATTTTTGTGTGACCCTTGGGCCACGCCCAAAAATACATTAAATGCGTCTCGCTGCTCCGATACAGACACAAAAAAACTGGTCCTACGCTTCAGATATGAGCAAAGGGTTGAGTCGACGGCCACTGAACGCCCAAGAGAAAAGGGTGATAGGACACGCCCAAAAAACGTGAACGTTGCGTCTCGCTGCTCCAACACAAAAACCCGAGTATGTAAAAAACTGGTCCCTACGCTTCAGATATGAGCAAAGGGTTGAGTCGCGGGAGAGAAAAGGGTGATAGGTGGACACGCCCATCGTCGACGCTCAGCCCAATCCGGGGAGCCGAGGGGCACGTCCCGATTGCATAATTACGCGGGGAAAGAGTTCGGGTGAATGGGGCAAGGGTTGCGTTGACGAGCGAATGGATAGAGAAGGGGAGGGATGGGAGGGTGAAGGGGGGGGGGGAGCCCTCGCGCTCTTGGAAGGGTTAAATAAATCAGCGGGTCGTTTTGATTGGCCGCGCGGATGGGGTCGATAAGCGCGAGCGCTGGCGCCGGCGACGTCGTGAGACTTGTATAAAATTAATGCGTGCTTATATTCGACCCGCGCGGCCATCATGGAATTTCACCCCTTTCGCCGCGTCGAAGCGCAGGACCGCTGCTACTTATACCCTCGGCTTTGGCGGATTCGTATATTCGCTTTGGAAAATAATTGTCGAGTATATTGTGGATCAAAACATTTTTTTTATACATTTTCGTATTTTAGGTTTGAAGCAAGTGAAAAGTGAAATAGATACATTTTTTGTAGATATTGTAACGATTCAAAATATTGATGCTTGAAATTTTACTATATTCGTCTAGTAATTTTTGCGAAGATGAATTTTTTTTTTCGAATGTTGATTTATTGGCTAATATGAAAAATTGTGTATAGAAAAAAAGTATTGCTGACGCCTAAAAAGAATTCTTGATCTGTGAATGTTACTGACGCTACAATACGTTTCCGTCGATCACGTCAATCGCGTCGCGACTAACCGCAGAGATATCGCTCTCGTGATTAACGAGCATCCGCAGTCGACTGTAATCCCGAAGCCATTTTAGCCGTTCGCCGAGGCTCTTAAAAATAATCCTGGCAATATTACAGCGCCATCGTCGATCCATCACTCTGAGCGCATTTCCCGCGACGGATTCTCCCCGATTCCTTAATAATTACGCAGTGCCAATTAAAATAAAAAAATAAACCTCGCTTCACAGTACAATCTTCCTCAGCTATTAAAAATCGTCGCTTTGCCGATTAAAATTGCAAAAAAAACCTTATCAATCCTGGAGCATTGTCGTTGAGCAAAATTGAACGTACTCCCCTGGGACTGTGACGCTCGACACCCATTATCCCCGTTCCTGAAAGAAAAAAATATATATATCTCATCCCACGCAAAACTTGAAAACTTTTAGGTCCTACATAAATAAATTTAATTATTGAACAGCGAGCTGGGCGAGCCCAAAAAAAAAAGAAAAAAAGAAAAATTGGTGGCTCCGAATGCTGCGTGGGTATTATATACTCAGTGTGCTTTTAGCTGATCGATACAGTTTCGAGCAGGAGGCAACAGCAATAGCAACAGCAGTAGCAGCAGCAGCAGTGGCAACATCAGAACCACCACCATCGCCATCACCAGCAGCAGAAGCAGCAACAGCAGAGACAGAGGCAGCAGCAGCAGCACCAAAGTAACTATACAGCACAAGCTGCTGGCGCCAAAGTTTTCCCCTCTCTCCCCCCTCTCCCTCCCTCGCTCCCGATTCTCCTCGCTTCTATCTTTCCACCCCCGCACCAGTGCTTAAGCCGCCGGCACTGCCGGAATTAATTATTTAGGGGACAGAAATGGCACCCTTCTCCTCTCTGGCGCGCGATTTCAGCCCTCAGCTCAACCATCCCCCTTCCCCCTAACCCCTCTTCCACCCCCCTTTCACCCTTGGCCGGGGCGAAGCTCGTTCTACTCGTTTCCAGACTCGGAGCTTCCCAGAGTGAGAAGAAACGAGAACGATAACGGGTGTAGCAAAGAGATATAGCCAAGAAGGGGGAGGGGGGTGAGCAGGCGGGGGAGAGGAAAAGGGGAGAAGGGGGTGGGTCGAGGGGAGAGACAAGGAGAAACGGGAGGCTAACCCCGAGGGCGAGGATATAATTATTGAGGGTGGGGGGCGAAAAGTTGGAGCAGAGGATGAAGGTGGGGGAGGGGGTGCAGAGGGGGTTGGCTTCAAGTATTCATGTTTTCATTACGTCCCAGGGTTCTCGGCGTATTCGCCGTGTTGCCCTGGAAAAAAGGGATTTCGCAGGGCGCGCTTACCGCCCTTGAGCCTCACCCCCCCCCCCTCCCCCCCTGCGACATCCCCAACCCCCCTGGCCAACCCCATCCAGCAGCCTCCGTCGTCTAAGTATGACCCCGAGCTACTATCTCACTTTTGCTTTCTTTTACTTTTTTTTAATACCTTTTTCTTTACTCTTTTTTGTCTTCAGGCTCTGTCCCCGAATTCGAACCCATCCAATGGGGTGTAATAATTTTTTTTTTCTTGCGATTTATTATCGATGGAGGTTGAGATCTTCAAATGGTTTGGAGACTTTTGGCTTCGGACATCAGAGACGTCAGTGTCGATATTTCAGCGTTTCTTGAGCTGGAAAAAAAATTAAATCCCAGAACGAATCGGTTTATACGCGCCTTGTGGCTTCTCGCGTGCAACCGAATTACCGATGCAAATCGCACTAATTAAGATTATACTTGCAGATCACGAGCTTTTTTTCCCGGGGCCCTGATTGTCGGGAACCGCGCGCAGTTTGCTCTCCTTCGTTTGCTCCTGGGGGGAGGCTTTTCGGCTGCGCTGTTTGTTCTCCCTTAAACGTTCGCAAGGCACCTTCGCGGCCGAATTTCGATCCTCACTTCTCCCTGCAAACGCAAAAGATTATTCGCCACGCGAAAACGATGGAATACAATTTTTTCCAGCTTCCAACGACGACCAAAAAAAAATCCAGAATCTCTCAAAAAAATTCCATCATTTCATCCCTTCCTCCTTTCCTCCCCTTTATCACCCTCAATACCGAACATGTCACCTCTTCGGCATCGACGCACTCGCCGAATAATCAGCCCGGGACCAGCGTTTCCGCAATCGCGGTCTCGTCTCGTCGTTAATCATAACCACCCCCGCCCAGAAGTTCGGGGGGGGGGGGGGGGGGGGGGTTTCGGCGACCACCCCGAAGGGCAGGAAGTGAGGGACCGCGTTTTCTTTTTTCATAGCCAATTTTTCTTCCCAAGACTGATGCGTCGAGTCGCCCCGCGGTGGCCGTTGCGGATGGAAAGGTGGAAGGGTGGAGGGTTGAAGGGGGTTGGAAGTGGCAAGGGACTTGTCTTCTGGCTCCGCAGTTCCCTCCTCCACCTCCTCTCCCACCGCCCTCAGCGCCCTCAGCGGCGAAGCGCGTGTTTTTCCAAAGGTCCGTTATCTGCCCTTTGTTCCAAACGTTCTCGCGCCCTTTGTCCAGGAGATCCTTATTCTCCCTTCTGGGCGAGGAGAGACGAACAAGGAGAACGAGGGAGACGGAGAGGCGGCCATTGTCCCATTCGCCAACGAGAACCAGAGCCACAGAAGCTCCGAGTCTCCTATGGACAGACTCACAGCCATCGCCATATATAACCTTTTCCCTATGAACACACTTTCCTGGCACCGATGTAATAGTCAGGGAAAAAAAAGAAAGAGATGCTCACTGTCTCTTTTTCTCTGCCTTTCTTTCGCTTGAAGCTCTCGCCACGTGCCCTAAATTAATCGAGAGTCTCTTTCCTCATCTCCTCATCCTCCTCATCTCCCTTTTTCCCTCTCGTTCCGTAACCTCAGTGCCAAGTGCTACTGCTGCTGATGCTTCTGATGCCCTTCCCTCGGGATAGCAGTAGCATTTAAAATTCTCAAATCGATTACCAACCGACTTCCCTCTTCGCTCATTTCAATGGAATTCTCCCCAGCCTCCCATCTTCCCGGATTCTTCGTCGAGCTGCTCCCAAAACGATAAAACTCGCGACAATGGCGAAGCGAGGATAAAAAAGAAGCGGTTTCTATGGGCTTTTTGTTTGAAGCTCCCGTCCAAGTGAATCTGGAACCAATGGATTTCGGATGGTGAATTCGTTCGAATTGAGCTGAGCAGGTTTGAGGCAAATCAAGCTTCAGGATTTGACGAACATTTGGACTTTTGATAAAATTCGTCGCATCCTATTAAAAAGGTGATCGCACCTTAAAAATCCTGAAACCCAACAAACACATCAGTGTCTGAAATCGTTTGCAACCCAACACGCGATTTCCCATGTGGATCGAAATGTCTGCGCGTTGGGTGACCTCACTGAGCAAGAACACTGCGAGTTTGTCGTCCATCGCTGTCCACGCTTGCTTTATTATTACCGCAAATCCTTGGAAAATTACAGTAGTTCTCCACGTAACTCAGGTGGAGGGGGGCGGTTATGGTGGGGGAGGAAGTTTTCGATTGCGCTTTCATTCTCGATGCCCACGTCGATCCTAGCATTATGGACGCATGACCATAGTTGGTGAACTCGACGACGACGACGATCATCATCGCAACTCCAGTTCATAGGAAAAAGATGTTAGGCAAGGACGTTAGAGGTTACTGAAAGCACATTATTTACCTCGCAGTTTTGTTCCTATGGATGAGTAGCCTTCCACCTTTTCCCTTTTCCTCCTCTTCCTCCTCCTCCTCCTCTGATGCATCCTCAGCGACGCATTATTCGCAGTGCAGAGGCGCTTCGCGAGGGTCGCACGCGACAAGGTTATGAGTGTCCATCCATGGTTTCCTCACTTTATCTCTGCTTCGCCGGGCTCAACGTTACTCGTGGGCATCGCATTATCGATCGCCCTTACTCCCTTCAGCCGTCGCTTCACTCTTGCCCGCTGCCCTTTTTCCTTTTTTTTTTCCTTCCTCTTCTTCTCTCCTCCCCTCATCACCCTTCGTTCTCACCGGTTTCACCCTGTGTCTCGGGCGGGGTGGTGGTGGTGGTCACCCTCCTCCAGTCGCACGCGGTGACCCCCAGGGCACGAGCCTATTGGTCAGTTGCAGGCTGCACCGTCGTTACACACACAGACGATTTCTCGTCGTGGTGGTCACGAGTCGTGTTCGCAGGGGTGGGCAGAACCCGACGCCCGTTTGATGCCCGTTCGCCGGGTACATAGAGCGACTAACGCGGCCGAGCAGAGACGGAGAAAAATTGCGCGAAAGGGGATCGTAATCCCCCCGGCGAAGTAGGGTTCACACAATCGTCGCCATTTCTGGCTGCGTCGACGATTACTCGTTGTGTTTCTCGTGAAGCAATACTGTAAATGGGGTGGAAAATTCAGCCTAGTTTTTGTTAAATAATCTACGATGATATTAGTGTCAATTATTACGATCGAAAGCTTCCATGCAATTTTTATTTTTTTTTAGCAGAATCAAAAGGTGGTTATCCTTACATGATATGTATGATGTATGATATAAGGATAAATCATTTTTGGGTGTATTTATAGGTCGGTCGTCATTGTCAGAGACCAAACGCGGTCGAGTTTTCTCGGACGAGATGAGAGTCGAAAAGCGAAGTAAAAGTTTCCGATGAAAATTTGATACACCGCTGAGCCTCGCGGCTTCTTCTTTTCCCTACTTTCATCATCCCTCAACGTCCGACGCTCAGCGACTTGCCGCGGATTCACCCAAACCGACTTACATGATACACATAAATATATCTCTATATATCTATTTTTCGTGTCCCGACGACGCGTAACATTCGACTGCTCGTCGACTCGCTATATACGACACTCGGAATTCATAGAATATTTGATCTCTCTCGATCTTCCTCTCGGAGATGATGCCTCTTGGCCCAAAACGCAGAGGGAAATGAAATAAGAGAAGAAAAAAAATACAAGTTCCAGAAAACACGAATGTCTTTTTTGTGGGAGGTGAAAAACTTTTTTTCTCGCACACGCAACGCACGATTGTTGTTTCACCCTCCTCCCTCCGAAGGTTCCCCCTCCATTGGTACCTTCCTCTCGCTCTGTGTGGAAAGACCGTTCAGCGAGAAGTGCTGTTGGCCAGCCTCGCGGATATCTCGGGATCAAGGTGTATCCAAAGGGAGTGCATTATTCCCCGAGCAACGGGACCTCGTAAACCTCGCACGTAAGGGCGAACGACGAGCGAGGGAGAGGAGGAGAGAGAGTGAGACGGGGAGAGGGGCAGAACAAACGAGAGACAAAGGACGATGGAGATAGCGTGCTGCTCGAACGCAAGATCGATAGGTCGCACGACCTTCGTTGCGTCGTCGACTGTTTCGCGCCGCGTATATATGTAACATCCGCTATCCGCTGCTTCTGCTTCTTCTCTGATCTGTACAACAGCTACTTCTGCCTCCCTCCCATAAAGTTGGTTTTTTTTTGCGTTATTCAGCGAAAAACTTGGCACTTTCGGTGGAATTTATTTTTGATGAGATGTATTTTTATATGGGATTTTTCTTTTTTCATTTGAGTCTGGTTACAGTGATTTGAGGGGTTGAGGAGGGGGTGGAAGTTTTGGGGTTGTGATGCAAATTGACGCGCGTTGTTGAAATGGAATTTTCGAGGGGGTGGAAATATGGGAAATTAGGCGGTTTTGTTTTTTCGTTTTTGTTTGAATTTAAAGAATTCTGTTCATTTGGGTTTGGACAGATTTTTTTTTTTTTTTTTTTCATCTTGAAAAACAATGACATAAATTAACGATGCGTTTTGTCTGACCGCGTCGGACGTTGCTAATTTTCCATTATCCCTCGCGGCACCTCGAACGAATTTTTCGGCGCTTCGAAAGTGTCAGCGTCATCGCTGGTGGAACAATGGAAAACTAATTTTTCGTTTTGTGAAGTGCGAGGGTCTCGCAGGGGGCTTCCCACTGCGCAGCTAAAACCGCATCCTCGCTATCTTCTCCTCACAGCCTCGGCGAGAAATAATGAATTTTCACGATCACGCCCGATGCTGCCGACTCACGCCGAATCCATTCGAATTTCGGACGCGCGAACCCTAAAAACGGGGAAGCCAAAATGACGCCCGTTTATCCTTTGCCTTTGGCTCCCTGAATTTTACGCTGCACCCGAGTTTCCATCCCCAAAAAAATAGCAAAAATTCCACAAACCTTCCGCAATTAATTTAACCAATTTTCGCAACTTCAGAGAATTACAAAAAAAATCAAGAAAAATTGTAAAGACATCGAGAAGCTTAAAAAGTCAGCTTGGAAAAAAACTCACAGTCCACGTTCTATGTTATCTGCCTGCAGAGGGCGTTTTCGTAGCTCGAAGGCTTCGCGAATGCGATTAAGCTTTGCGAGCACATCACTGAGTATCCAAACGTAGAGCTTCTTTTCCTTCCGCGGAACTTCTAAGGTTTTCTCGTCGACGTCCATCGAGAATGATGATCAAAGGTCGTTCGGCCATTATTCCTCTTTTGGTTCTTTGAATTTGACCCATGTTTCTAGTCCAATCCTTATAAGATCTCTGAAAAAATATACATAACGTGTAACACATCTTGTATTTAATTTTCTAAAAAAATAAAATTTATTTTTCAGCGTTTTTGCCCTTTGCTAATTATCTCGAGAAAAAGTGGAAAAGAGGAAGGAAAATAAAAAGGGGAAAAGAGGCCACCCGGGCGCATCGCTCAGGAAGCGTCGGAGTGTCGTTTGCTGACTCCGACCAGACGAGTATAATTTGCTGGGCCGGTCGCCGCTTTTCTATCCTCTCATCTTTCTCCTCCTCCTCCTTCTCCTCCTTCTCCAGCGACTCTCGTATTCCCCGATGAGAAGCCCAACGCTCTCTCCTTTTCTCTCTCGCCCACACCGAGCGCATTAAATATACCTACGCCGCGCGGCGAACCTGTAATTACGCGTCAGCCCCGCGTATTCCCTCAGGACGAAAACTTTTCGAACGCTCGGTACTTTGTCTCGTGGGCCACGGGGAACGAACATTTTTTTTTTTTTCGAACGTTTGGCAAACACAACGAAAAAGAAACCGATGTAACCTGTTCCTATTATTTGGCTTCTCATTTTTTTGTTTTCTTAACGGGGCGATTAGTCTGTGACAATCGCAAGTTTCTGCGCACCTAAAAAAAAACATCACAGAAAAATCGACAATATCATTTTCCCTGTACAAACAAAAAACCAGGCTAAGAGGATTATTCGAATTAAAAAAAAAAATTGTAAAAATCTCATTTAAAATTGCAATCAACATTAAATCGATGCGAGAATAAAATGAGAAGTAACCACCTAATTTCTTTTATACCGAGAGAAAAAATACCTTTTTTTTACGAGATTCAACGGAGAAAGCGTTCTTGAAGGAAGAGGGAGTGAGAAAGCGAGAGGGAACGAAATCTCGTAAATCTATCGATAATCGAGGTGGAAGTTGAAAAACCCCTTTGAATGGGAAGCACTCACGCGGAATGCCGGGGATCTGTAGCAGTCGTGGCGGCTCTGAAGTTGCGCTGCCGGCAGAGAGACGACGACGGCGGTGGTGGCGAGGGAATCGATTGGGGACCACCGGTGGTACTAAAAATTCTCGAGAAATGCTTTCCCGGAATGTCTGCTTTCTCTCCTTCCGCCCTTTGCCCGTTGGCTCCGTTTCTCGATTGCTACGGCTTCCTTCGCGATATTCTTCGCGCTATCGCGCCGACTCTTCATTTCCATCTGGACACTCGGGCCGTGCTTTTTACGTCAGTGGATCTTTTCATCATTTCTGAAACAAATTTGAGATTTTTTTTTTCAATAAAGAAACCATTAAAAATATAATTTTACAAAAATAAAAATTATTATTTCCTTAAAAATGATAGAACTAAGGAATTAATTTTTTTTTTATAAAAGATAATTATTCTTTAGGTTTGTCACTTATTTTTGACAAAATCGAGCCCTTTCCCTATATTTCCCAAGATGCGGAGCATTTTTACTCCCCGTCAGTGGATTTTTTCATCATTCCTGAAACAAATTTGAAATTTTTTTTTTCAATAGACAAATCATTAAAAATATAATTTTACAAAAATAAAAATGATTATTTCCTTGAAAATGATAGAACTAAGGAATTAATTTTTTTTTAATAAAAGATAATTATTTTTTAAGTTTTTCAGGTATTTTTAAAAAACTAGAGCCCTTTCCCTATATTTCCCAGGATGCGGAGCAGTTTTGCTTCCAGCGAGAAATTAGTCGTCGACGCGGTTCAGCCTCTTCCCAGTCTCCCGCGCGTTATTATACAGCTCGAGGACTAATTTCCGAGCCGCGGTACCTTCGTCGCCGCGCCCTTCGCATCCCTTTCCCGGCGGGTCCTCCGGGGGCCACCTACTTCCGGTCGCGTCTCAAAGGGCCCCGATAGCCGCCGATAATTATTGGCTTTTCGCGAGCCACTCGATTTCGGGTTGCACCCTGCGTTTTTTTTTCTCTTTTTCACGAAAACTCATTGACCCCGCTCAGGTCGCGCGTCGACACAGCCTCCGCCGGCTAATTTCGTGCCCCCTTTACCCCCTTTTTCCCTTCGTTCTCTTTTTTCTCAACGGAAAGAGAAGACCGCCCGCCACGAATGGAACCACAACTCCGATCGTTTGTAATCCACTCCTTTCTTCGTCTCACCGGGGCTTCTTGGTCCACCATGACAGAAAATAAAATCGATATCGATTTTCTTAAACTACAAATTTGGCCAAAAAAAAAATTTTCGATTTAACGAAGTTTTAAAACCCTATCCGATGGGAAATTTTCCGCTGATTCCAAATATGACCGGTTTTTGCCCGAAAAATAAAAAAATTGAGGAGAAAAATGCGAAAAACGATTTTTCACTTTTTCCCAATTTTGACACTTTACTAAAATCGATGTAATTTTTCTTTGGATCAATATAATTGGGATTTTCTTTTTGCATTCGAAAGAAAACTCTTCAACGAAGAGAATGCCGCCAGGCGGAACGCGATATCTCGATTTTTCGATTTTTTGCAGATTTTTAAAGACGACCCTCAAAAATCGCAAATTTTTTGAAGGGGTACCCCTTGCCGTTTTTTTGGCGAAAAAAAAAATTTTCGATTTAACGAAGTTTTAAGACCCTATCCGATGGGAAATTTTCCGCTGATTCCAAATATCACTGGTTTTTGCCCGGAAAATAAAAATTTCTATGAGAAAAACGCGAAAAATGATTTTTCACTTTTTTCAAATTTTAACACTTCACTAGAATCGATGTAACTTTGATTTGGATGGATGGAATCTAGATTTTCTTGTTGCATTCGAAAGATAACTCTTCAACGAAGAGAATGCTGCCAGGCGGAACGCGATATCTCTATTTTTCGATTTTTTGCAGATTTTTAAAGTTGACCCTCAAAAATCGCAAATTTTTAGAAGGGGTACCCCTTGCGTTTTTATCGAAAAAATGACGAAAAAAAAATTTTCGATTTCGCAAAGTTTAAAAACCCTATCCGATAGGAAATTTCTCGCTGATTCCAAAAACGTCCAGTATTTGCCCGAAAAATAAAAAATTCTAATAGAAAAACGCGAAAAACGATCTTTTTTTTCTTCCAAACTGCCAAATTTCGCAATATTAAACATCAAACTGCTGCCGGTCTCCCAACGACCAATCAGATGCTGAATAAATCGACAACAATGGTTGCTCACGAACTTTTTAATAGAGAATAAAAAAAATGCATCTAAAAAATCGACTCATTAAATGCTTACATTAATTAATCACTATTATTAGTAGTTAATTATTGAAGACACATATTTCTCTATATTCCCACGATAATAGGAAGGCCCAATATATGCCATATGATCTGTGCGTGGGCGATTCACCCTGCGATCCAACCATGTCCCATACACCTGTGAAGGGTCGCAACCCTTCTCGTGTGTGTCGGACGAGCCTAACCCTCTCGACGCCCATACCGAAAGGAGTATATGTGCGCCCCCGTGGGGCACCTGCTGTTGCTGTTCCTGTTGCTGCTGCACGTTCGTCTGTTACACTGGCTCGTTTTGCTGGAAAAGGGTCACCGCACCAGTGGGATAGGGTTAGGGACCGTGAAAATATCCATCCTTCTCTCTCACACATTCGTCTCTGGTCTCTCGTCAAACCTTCCCGCAACATTAGCCCGAACGAGCGAAGGGTGAGAAAATGAAAGAGTTGCAGGGTTCGTCGTGCACAGTCGGAGAGCTGCTCGCAGCTCGGAACGAACGACCCGAAGGGCTGCTGCAGGTATAAAGCACCACGCGCTTTCGCCAATGGCCCCCCGACTCCGTAAACAACCCTTTTTGCGCCGGGCCCATTCTCGTATTATGTCACACTAAGCGTTATCCCGCACTGCGCCGGGTTAACCCAACGACGGAGGAGCGAGTGAAAAAAAATACAGGGAAAGGACGAGAGACGAGAGAGCGATGCGAGCCGCACGGAAAAACAGGTTGGGACCACCGCGAAACCCACGAAACCCTTTTTCACGGTCGACACGCTGAGTCTTATCGACCGGAAAATCCCTTTTCCAGCCTCATTTTTTTTTTCGACGTAAATGGACAAACGATGGAGCAGATAACAATTTTTTTTTTATCTGGTATTTATTTTATCGCTTAAGTTGGGAAAATAATAATTATTATTATTATACGACGAACAAAATTGAAATATAATTTTTTTTCTCGGTTAGATAATTTTTTTTTCCTGCACCGTGACAAACGATGAAGCAGATAACAATTTTTTTTTACCCGGTATTTATTTTATCGCTTAAGTTGGGAAAATAATAATAATAACAAAGCAAACAAAATTGAAATATAATTTTTTTTTTCTAGGGCAGATAATTTTTTCTTCTGCCACTTGATCGTCAAAGCGATCAAGTGGCAGAAACTTCCTCTGTCATTGTGACCCTTTCGATCGCCCTCGCGTGTTTTTTTAGTCTTCAAAGCGCCACTCGAGAGTTGTATAATTTTCCACCCCCTTAATGACCAGACGATCACGGGCACTGCCTCCCCCCGTCGAGGTGGCCACTTATCGGCGAGCGCGGCGGGGGCGTAACCCGGCAATTTGCCGGTCTGCGGCCCTCGGACTCGCGACGCGTCCGCCGTCGTTTCAACCCCGTTTCAACCCTTCGCGCATCCTTTCGCCCCGGTAATCACTGACATTCGCGCACCTTCGGCCTAGCGGTGAATTTTGCATCGAGCCTCCTCATTTTCCAGGATAATTCGATACAATTATAATTCATCCGCAATCGAAAATTGCTAGTTGAAAAAAATACCCCTTTGCGTAATGCAACCCCGGATCACATTGATCAATAAATTCACAAGTTCCGTTTACATGACCAGAAAAATATCAGTTCATTTTTTAAAATAGAGGATTTTATTTATTTTTATCCAGAATGGAGAAATTTTTTTATTTGTAGATTATTTTATTCTCGCCTGGCAAGTGGCGCAAAAGGTGCGTAAAAAAAAGCGACGGGGTGTTACATGGACCAGAAGGATATATCGCTTTCCAATTACCCGGAAAGGGGTGCCGAATATTACACTCAGAGTGTAGAAAAATTGTCGGGGGGCGTCGAGTGCCTGGTCGTTTATTTCCCTTTACTTTTTTCATCTCGAAACATTTATTCCCGCACCTTCGCAGGTATAAAATAAACTCGATAAAGAGGTAAAAGCCGCCACGCGTGGAGGGGGTTGCGACCCCGCGAGATGCCATATGGGAGTCTCATTATTGCGGTTCATCCCCGGCGCGCACCGTAATCTGTCACTGGGCGTATTAAAAAGCAGGTAAGCCACGCGACCTCGTTCACGGGTTAAGGACCGATAAATAAAAAAAGGAAAAAAAGAAAAAAAAGGGTAGTGACCCGACGTATCGAGGATCAGGTACAAACGCCCGAAAACTCGACAGTCGGGAGACACACACGTGACCCGCGAGTGGAATCGGGGTTAAGAGATCGAGAGGGTTAGATCCCGCGGTGAAAAGTGAACGCTGTTATGGTTGGGGCAGGTCGCGGTCTGATCCATCGCGCGACGTATTAATTCGTGTCTCGATCCGCGCTGCGGATCCAGGTAGTCTCGTCGTCTCGTGGCTCCGAAAAAAAAACTGGGGACTAAAAAAAGGTATCGGAAAAAAAAGGAAACGCGCCACGCACGCGCCCAGGTAGAAATGGTAAAGGGGTCGACGTCGCGGCCGCTCGTGCCGGCCCAGGTAGTCCGGTACCCTAAAAAAACGCGGCTGTAAAAAAAGAGTCTGGAGAAAAAAGGGAAGAAGAGAGAAAAAAAAACGAGCGATGAGATACGACGTTGAAAATCGTGGCATCAATTCAAGGAGGCAAATCGTAGCCACGTGGCAATGAGTTTCAGGGGGGTCCGATAAATTTTCGAATTTTCAGGGGTGGTGAGATTTTGGCACCGAAAGTGCTGCCAGTAAAAAAAATTGCTTGGACTGCATTCTAATTTTTGTTTGGCTGTCAGGTCGTGGAAAGTGGCAGAAAAAAATTTGACAAAAAGCTGGAACTTCCCTCTGTACGTTTTCATCAGTGGAAGCAGCACCTTTGGCCTTTGGTATCCGTGTTAGTGCGGATTTTCTTGACCAGTCGCGATTTGGGACGCCAAGAAAAAAAATTAATTGTCACGAGCCGGACCCACCTGGCCCAAATCCCCATCCAGAGCTCGTGCCCATTTTTTATAAAATTTTGCAAAGCGAATCCCCGGTCAACCATCCGACCGGATTGGTCCCAACCCACATCCTCTTTTTTTTTGCCTGTATCCTGTTTAAAAACTCCGTTGACCATAACCGTAGGTGACGAGAGAAAGAGACGTGGAAAAGGTCGACAAAAAAAAAGGAAGAAAAAAAAGGCACCGGTTAGTCCGAACCAGAAGCTTCAGCGTTTTTGCTTCGGTCGTCGGCGACGAACGTCCACCGAGTGGACCCTCCTGGCCGAGTCGGGGTCAAGGGGTTGGCCAGCTGGCGCCGGACGGTTGTGCAATCCGTGGAAACCCTCACAGTCCTTCTCTCCCCCCTCGATGCACAACCCCCCAACTGGACAACACGAAATTCACTACCAGAGCGAACGAAAGAAATGGAGAAAAGGGAAATAAGTGACATAAAGGCTGCTGCACTCTCCCGCCCGGTTTGGCCCTGTTACCATGTTGGTTCTCTTGGGCGACGTGGACATCGCTGGGCAAACTACACAAACGACCGAGTCTCCGACCCGAGGGGGTTGGGATATCGCGAAACGCGTATTATTGTCGCAACCCCCTCTTTTATATATATGTGCTCCGATATATAGAGGGGTATAAGATGTACATAAGAGATACATATAAATATATATAAGACATATAGAGGGGGTTGCGACAATGTATATATGTGTGGGTAATATATATATGTTGCGTGTGTTCTGAGCCCCCCGAGAAATGATCGAAGGGGACAGAAAGGGCGAAGCCTACGCGAGGAGACTGAGACAGAGGAAAAGCAGTACGATGGCCGGCTGCTTCGGTTCTGTCCGGTGCGGCGGGCGGCGGCGGCCATTCTGAGTAATGATCTTTGGTCTCTGGGATATATTCCGAGCCATGGGAGAGTCGAGCAGCGCGATGCGAGGCTTTCGGTATTGTGCAACCCTGGACACGATGACTCAACCAGCGATTAAACCGGCGACACGCGGGTTTCCTGGCTCGAGTCGCACGCGGCGTTTTGACGTTGCGCGATTTTATGTGTAACGCAACTTAGACGGATTTTTCTGATGCAGCGTGATTTATGTCTAGGTTTTGCGGAACTGTTGCGAGTAATCCGCATTATCGGAGCTTGGTCGTCTTATCAGAGTGGGATTTGGTGGAAATATTTTGGGCTGAGGGTGACGTAATTTGAGATGATAAATTGACTTCAGACTTGAAATTAAGTTGAATTTTTTGGGTAATTTTAAGTCGAAAAATATCGTCATTTTGACGTACATTTTTTTTACAATTTTTATCGTCACATTTTTCTGCTTGAAACCAATTTTTTGTTGGAATTTTTTTTTAAGTAAAATTAAGATATGACTGTAAAAAAAATTGGGTAGGCTGATCAGAATACGATTATCGTCGGCACAAGCCACATTATCTATATTTATCTCTCCACGGACTCTTGGACTGCGGTTGGAGACCAACGAAGGTCGGCAAACTCGTAGATCACCGAGAAACGGGAGGCGAGTCTCGGGTGTGACGCGTCGGCGAGCATTTTAAGCAGCGCGCGGGGGGCTTTATTAGTCATTGAGGTTCGCACCTCGTGCTACGCGTCGCGCGTTTGAGTTATCGACTCGCGTAGACACAAATTTTCCTTTATTTTCTCCCCGCTAAAGCGTCAACATTTTTTTTTTTTTTTCCGAGGCGCAAAATGTAGGAATTTATGCATAAGGCCACCCGGCGGGCTCGTCCGGTGCTCAGCGCCACGATACATGTTAAATGTAGATGCTAAGAGGGGAGGAAGCTACTACCCTGCTGCTGCTAGCTGCTCCCTCACGACGCCGGCACGACAGGAAGGCGGCTCTACGATTCCGGAAGGAATATTCGTGTTGCGAAATATGTATATCGTGACGTTGTGGTACATTGTGTGCGGCGTTAGAAGGAGAGAGAACGACACCAGGATCTCGTGTACTTCACCCTACGGTGTGATTTATCGACGGAAGCGAGCGTCGTGCTCGCTCTGTACGCGAGGGGGGCGGGAAAACCGGAAACAACCTGTTAGGCAAATTGGATAAATGTTTCGGATAATTCAGTCTCGCCAGGTTTTGTGATAACTAAATTTATCGGGCTGTGAAATTATTTTTCTGATATTTTTTCAGTATTTTTTCTGACACCAGTATTTTTTCCAATATTTCCTGTTTAATAAATAAATAATTGAATAAATAAAATTCGAAATGTATTATAATGAAAAAAAAAATGTGATCAACAGGCGAAATGTTAACAGCCGACGCCATTTTGTAATCGACACCGCGCCATCGTCTCACTGTCGAGCCCTTGCGCAACCCTATCCGTTGAAGGGTTATAGAGCTCGGCGCGCGTGCAGCTCGATTCACCCCTTTTGCCGACGGTGAAAAGGGAGCCGCCTCTTAATTCGCGCTCCTGTCACAACACGGCCATTCGGGCGTCAATCGAGCGTCGCGCGTGGCCCTTGATTGGCTGAAATAAGGGCTGCCCTCGCCGACAAAAGGGTTGAGGGTATACACGACGACATTCGATCTTCTCTCGATTATTGCAGCAGCCGAGTCACGTTGAAATAATATTAATCGTAATAAAAAATATTTTATATAAAAAAATATATATTCACAAAAAATATTTCATATAAAAAAATGTACACTTACAAAAAAACATTGTATATAAAAAAATGTATATTTACAAAAAAATAAAGCATATAAAAAAATGGTTTTTGCACTTTTTTCACATTAAAAAATGACCAACCTGACCACAGCAAGATATCGAATTAAAGGAATTAAATTGGCGAAGTTGCAGCGTTTACATCGCTCTATCCGATCGTCGGGGACTCGGCGCACGTGGGACGCGCGACGTGTGCGGCGTAGCCACTGCGGCAATTCCTATTTTATGGCGCATAAACACGATCGGTACTGGGCTCGCGCTTTTTCTCTCCCTTTTGCTTCGATCTCTCGGTGCGCGCCGGGGTCGCTCGATTGGCTATTCGAATAACGCTGGACGAGCGCGGGTGCTCCGCGCGTTACGACAATGGCACTCGGACCAACGACGTCTGGCGACTATACACCCTTGTATATACATAGAACTCCAGTTCTGCTGCCGCTTCTGCTGTTTTCCGCCTTCACTCCGAGAGGCGTTAATGCTCGACCGTTAACTTCCTGCGTCGGGCTCGTCGGCGACTTTCGTCGCGATATAAAATCACCCTTAAGTGCAATATCGACGTCGATATGGAATAATATCGGCTACTGGAAAATAACTGCAACATAAACAAAATAAAATAATATAATAACAATAATTATCTTTTCACAATTAATTTTAATATACGTCAAGTGACTCGAGACACCCAATCGCGGTTTCTGATGAAATATTGGCTGCTGATGAAAATAACTGCAACATAAACAAAATAAAATAATATAATAACAATAATTATCTGTTCACAATTAATTTTAATCCACGTCACGTGACTCGAGACACCCAATTGCGGTTACTGGTGAAATATCGGCTACTGGTGAAAATAACTGCAACATAAACAAAATAAAATAATATAATAACAATAATTATCTTTTTACAATTAATTTGAATCGACGTCACGTGACTCGAGACACCCAATTGCGGTTTAAAAAAAAACTGAAAAAGGCTCCCATCCCCGAAGGGTTAATAAATGTTCATCACATCCATTGTCGACTTTTCGAAAATTCTTTTCATTTTTTATTAACCCTCGCGTGGCGCCAAAAAAAAATCGGAGCAGACAAACGCGTGCGCGTCAACGCCGCGAGGATCCGACCCTCCTGTCGTCGCTCCTCGTTTCGCCGCTGCATCACGAATTTACAGTTTTCAGGATGCGACGAAATAAAAAAAAAACGCCCCACGCGACGCGCGTGCGCCGCGATTTTTTCGATCGCGCGTGGATTTCCCGCGTGTACGCAGATGCATCGTATATTCCCCCCGAACGTATCGCGCGCCTCACCCCACCTCGACTCCCGATGTTTTGCTCTCGAAACGAAATACTCGCCTCTCGTCGCGCGTCTCTCGACTCGTCCGGTATTATATTCCCGGGTGGCGACGCGCTTGGCGCGTGGACGAGAGAGAGAGAGAGAAGAGGAGAAGCCTGTCCGTAACGAATCAACGTTTCGGGCTTTTTTTCATTTTTCTTTTTTTTTTTCGATTTTTTTTCATCACTGCGCGCCAGCCGAAAATATCCAGTTTTACGGAAGGGGAGCGCACGCGGCGCGGGCATCGAACCCCGGCTGACGGGGTAAGGCCCCCCTCATTCCCTGCTTCGAATCAGACATTAAAAAAAAATTGGTTAAAAATATGTAAAGTGGGTTTTTTTTTAAGATTTTATTTAGTTTGGTACAATTTTATTTTCGTATTTAATTTTACTTTATTTTGTTATGGTCCAATTTTAGTTAATATTTTTTTCAATATATTTTATACTCACAAGTTTGTTACAATTTAATTTTTATTGTATTTTAATTCACTTTATTATAGTACAATTTCATTTTATTTTATTTATTTTAATGTAGTTCTTGAAATTCATTTTTTCTTTGATGGAGTTTCATTGAGCTTCATTGAGTTATTTTTGTGTATTGATTTGACGTTGAGTCGTGTAGACGCATAACATACGTGAGGAGACCGTCTGCTCGTCGCACGAGCGAACAATCGGCGGGGAGAAACAAATGTGGGTATAACCGCGCGCTACAGTTATATACACGTGTATCTCCTTACGGGACACGAGCGTCTTCCCGACTATGCCGCGCGTCTACGTCTTCGGCCGTTGTCGCGCGGGATCCGCGCGGCTGCTGCTGTCTCGAGGGGTCTCTCGCGGGATACGATTTTACGACCGCAACGGCGGTACACGCGAAGCTCCCGAATAACCCGCGAGAGGTGAGATCGAGCGCGCGTGACTCTGGGATTTCCCGAAATCGACGCGGGAGCCTTTTTCCCGTCGGTTTGCGAAGACGACACAACCGACGTGTAAATCTCTCTTTGCTTTTTATTTTATTTTCTCACAGAAAATCCTCACAATGCTTTAGACAAAAATGTATCAATTTAATTAAATTTCAAATAAATGCATCCTCACGATGCTTTAAAAAAATATTTATCAATTTAATTAAATCTCAAATAATTGCACTTATTTATTCATTACTCTTCTTTACTTTTTTTCATTTATTTGTTACCTTTTAAAAAAAATTATTTCGTAGCCAAAGGACTGATATTTTTTTTTCTCACACGGTGGGCGAGTCCGGCATTTCCATTAGCCCAAAAAGGGCTAATCGCGGCCACGCGGCGGGACCGGGTTGGGCCGGGCTAATTATTGGAATTAGCTGCGCCGAATCGTTACGTAAAAACGGGTGAACGACGGCGCCGCCGGGCGGTCGACGGGGTGGAAAGAGGGATTAGGGACGAGAAAGGGAAAAATTTCGGGGATGACGCGCTCGTCGGACGCGCGCTTCGAGCCTCGTCGAGGATAACGTAGCGAGCGAGCGAGTAAACGGAGAGTCCCTGGGACTTTATAGCGGGCGTGGCCGTCGCTCTTCACGGGGGCGTTCGAGTATTTTTGGCCGTTCGTCCGCGGCACGCGCCCCGTTTACCCTCCCCCACCTCGCTCGGTTCCCCCCTTTTTTTTTAACGCGCCTCACGGTAGCATCTGCCGCTCTGGGCGCGCGAGCTGCTGCTCTCCGCTATATTTGTTCCTCCTAGTGAATGTCCGCGGCGTTGTGGAACCATCGATGAGGAAGAGGGGGGAATTCCTCCCCCACCCAGAACAATGCACGGGTGCCGCCTATTGTCTCGCTGTAAACAGAAAAAAAACACACGGATTAAATTACGCTTTTTTAGTACAAATTTTCGTTCTGAGGTTTTCGTTTACCTGAGTTAAACACACGGCTGCGGTTTTTTCCTGAAAAATTAGTTACCAGTGAAATTTGAGAAACAAGAAAAAAAATTATCAAATTTTGTTTCGATAATGATAATAATACAGGGTAGATGTACCATTAGTGGCCAGTGTACCTATTGTGGCCATTTTTATTATATTATTTTTCACATTATTTTTTCCGCACAATTGCACGTTGATTTTTTTATTCCATTAAATGTTTTGATTTATTCCTTTGAATGTGATGGCCACAATTGGCTCTAATATGGCCAAAAACGGTACGTCTACCTTAGCTAGTAATAATAATAATAATCGTGGTGGTTTCGGAATTTGCGAAAAGAGAACAAAGTTGAGGAAATTATCCTCCTGTAGGATCCGCAGGATTTTCCTGAAGTGCAACTGTAATCCGGGAAAAAATGGAGTGTAATATCAACATGGCTTAGGCCTCAGACTGGACGAAGAAAAAAGGAGACGAGAAGAGAGCGAAGTGTCGCGACTCTCGAGCCGCCTGAGCGGACCGCCGGGCTGATAAATACCCGGGAGTTTGTTATCTGCGGGTTGAGACGAGGGACCCTAAGCCAGAACAGCGAAAGCGTCGACAAAACTGTACCTGGTGTCCCGGTGTAATAAACGGCCGCGAGTTGGCAGGTTTTTTTCCCTCCTTCCCCACTTTGAGCGTGCATACGCGTCCTAATCTCCCGAGGTGCGCGTTCTGCTCCCTCGAGATATTTTGCCAAACAGGCGGCGAGCGGATCCGGCTGCCGGAAGCGCGAGATACGCGAAAGTTGCGGGCGATGGTGTGAAAAAAAAAACATGTCAGATAAGACGAGAACCGGTACCAGTGGTAAAAAAAAAATGTGGGCACTCGGCTCCGATTGGCGATCGGTGCGATCAGTGTATAAATGTGGACCAGGATTAGAGGGAGCTTGGACGAAATTCGTGCAGCTGATTCTGCTGGTACGATACGAGTTGAGACAGTGATTCACTGGGACTCGTTAACACTGATCCGGACAAACTTGGGTCATATGTTGATCGACTGTGTTTTTTTTTTGTGAAACGGAGGCGTAACGATTTTTCTGAAGATTGTGGATCTTTTTTGCCTCAGGAATGAAGCTCCATTTTTTTCCTATCAAGGTGACGAATTTTTCTGTGTTGAGTTACACTGAAGAAAATTAATAGTTGTGATTACCAATCGTTGGTCAGAGCTACCAATATTTTAGTAACTGCAACCAATTTTTTGGTAGATGTCATCAATGATTGGTAGCCGCAAGTACTGATTTTTTTCAGTGTGGAAAAATATTTTTTCTAACGCACTTTTTTTTCAGCCTATGAAAAGCACTTCGTCCCGGCATTATTCTGTCAACTGGACGATCCGCAGTAGCTGAACCAACGGAAAACGAGTGGCGAACCACGATCCGACAATTATATCGCCGAGTCTTAGGCCCAGGCGTTGCGATCGCGTGACTGTGATAAATCTACGATAGCCGCAGGGAACTTATCACGTGTCCCGCGGCCGACGAATGCCATTCGACGCCGTTTCGATTCTCTCTCTCTCAGTCTCCTCGATATGTGGAGCCATAGGGATGACCGTACGCACAGGGCGAATATCGTCCACGAGTCCGCGGCTCGAAGGGTGCACAGCGAGGAAAAAAAGGGCGTCCCAGAGAGTCGGAGACCAGTCTCCACTGGCCAATCCCTCCGCGGGGATTCTGACGCTTTCGGACGATAAAAAGAGCTCCTACGTTATATTATCGCGAGGAGGGTGGGGAGTGAAAAAGGGGCGAAAACGAGAAATCTGGAAATGGCCGCTTTACCCTACATGGGGCTGATATTTCTACTGCTGCTGCACATGGACGAGTTCTCATTATTCCTAACCACCGTTTTTGCCTTCCCCCGTTCCGTGACGAAATCCCATTCGGCGCGTCCGTCGCCGTTTCCAACGATGCAGAACGCGCGCGATCGAACGCACACGGGGATTTTCGTTCGGGGGGAGAAGAAACAGCAATAAAAAGAAACTCGCGACGTTACACAGGATCCGAGGATGTGATATATCGCGACTGCAGTTGCGGGATAATAGCGTTATTATATTTTTGCGGATGAAGCGTTGAACGCGCAATTAATGATCACGGGGACGACGATGCGTTTGATGACTCTGGTGGCGAAAATGCGCTCAGAGTCAGACGCGGATTATTAATGGAGTGTCGAGTGGGGGAGAGAAGAATGTTGGTAATTATTGCCGGACTCGCGTAGCGAAAGTTGAGCGTCGCGAAGCTGGATTCCAGGATGAAATCTGCTCAGCTGGAGTGAAATCCAACGCCAGACTCAATTGTCTTGTGACTAAAACAATTTTTTTTTGTCGCAATATATATTATTTTCTCTATTTTTCTAAGATTGAAAAGAATTTTTTAAAGTATTGGTTCATACTTAAAAGTATTGATTCATACGTTTTGCGACCCGGTTGAAAAAAATCACATGGAATAAAATATTTTGTGCCATATTATTGTGTTTTTTTTTTGGTCACAATATATTTTATTTTCTCCATTTATCTAATATTGGAAAGAATTAAAAAATTATTGGTTCATACGTTTTGCGACCCGGATGAAAAAAATCACAAATAAAATATTTTGCATCCGTGCAAATATTATTTTTCCACATGGCTAATTCACTGGGTTACGCTAACGAACGTCTCATCGTGATGTACGAGCGTCGTTCTCGCCCTTCGTCGAGTCCGGCGTTGAGTTTACTCAAGCTGACAATTGCGCGAGCTTCTGCGAGCCGGAATTAACTTGGTATCTTAATAGTCTTTCAACGCTCTCTCAGCCTACAGAGAACACAGTTGTCGTGTACGAATGACCCCACACGGGCTTCATATAGGAACCGATCTTTCGGAAGGACTCGGGACCAGCGCGGAGAGAGTCGTCCCCTCGCTGCAATTGCGCTAGTTGCACCCTCCGCCCGGGAGCCGGTAACTCGCACGATCCTCCCCGCGTTATTATACGAGGGCGATCAATCAGGAGTCTCGCCGAGGGTGGAAAAGTCCCCCCCTGAACTTCTGTCCGACGCGACTCGATGCTGACCACCTCGGCGGCTGATTCTGCTGGCGAACGAACCGTAAGATTGGACGTTGGACGATCCAGGTTTCGTATTCGGGACGTCACAATTATCAGCTCGGAAAACCGATGAGTTGATTCGCTGAATTTATACGAGCATCTGAAAATAAAAATACAGAAGAAATTATTTTTTATTTTTATTTGCTTATTTAAAAAAATAAAAATCCTACAGATCAGGGACCGAATTTTTTTTCTGCTGTAGGCCTCAAAAATGTCTGTTTGGTATTTTTGTTGCTATTATTGGTTCAACCGGTTTGGGTACTCGGGGATGAATGGGTAAAGTACACGCTCGAGGCAAGTGTGGAACCGATTTCCAGCGAAAGAGCCTCCACACGGGCGGATTATTGGATTTTTGGCTGCGTCGAGGGCTCGAGGGAGGATCTGGCAGAAAAAATAAAAACGCAATAATAATCGCGAGCGTGAAGGCCGAGTAAACAGGCTCGGGGAATTTTTTTTTCAAGACGAACGTATCGAATGCCAGAAGCGACGAGACTTCCGGCGGACTTTTGTGTCAGAGCGATGCGAGAGACGCGCGGGACTCGACCGCAGAGACGCGGCGGAACGATTATTCTCCGGGATGGATCACGAGCTGCGCGTCTTTTGTCGGTCACCAGCGAGAGTTGACAAAACATGACAATCATAACCGGGCGCGTTCGGTAACTCGGCCGACGCTCTCGGCCGGTCGGTTCGGCGCGTCCTCCGGGATACTCTGGAGGCGCTTTTCGCCCCGGGACCGCGCGACAAAGCCGCCGAGTGAAAGGGATCGGGATCGGCGGACAAATATTATTTTGACGAGAGAAGTTTTCCGCTCGAGAGAATCGTCGAGCATTGTGGAGCGTATTACGAAATTCGGTAACCCAACGTTGCGCCGGGCTGAGAATATTTTTTGGGTTGAATTTCATTACAAGTGGAGACGAAAAGCTATTTAATGTAAACTCTGGTAAATCAAATTTGCTGTACCAATGAGCTGTAATTTTTTTAAATCTCAATCCTAGGAAATTATTAAATTAAATTATAAATTAATAAAAATCAAATTAGAAGTTAGTATTAATGAAATAAAAAATAAATGAAAATTTAGTTAATTTTTTTTTATTTTCACAGAGTTTTTAGCAAAGCATTGGAAGCACCGAAAAAAATATTTCTCGTCGAGGCCACTTCGGTCGGATTCCCACTTCGGTGGCCTCGTCACGTTTTCCTCGAGCATTCCAAACAAACCGAAATTTGCATGACGGGAAAACGCAGCGGCCTTCTATATATCGCACAAGGCATTGGCTATAACTGTGACTGCGGGCTGAAGGCGGCAGAAGCAGCAAAATTCCGGCGCGTCGTGCGACGATTCGGCCCGGCGTAGGACCCAAGGAAGGCCGAATACGACGGCGGAGCTCGGGGTGAAAAATGTTAAAATGCGGTTTATGACTTTATGCTCTCGTATTTTAGCGATATTTGGAACAATGCGTCGAGGGGCCCCAGAGGCTGCGACCTAACTGTCCACCGAGGCCCTTTGGCCTCTTTTTCCGCACTATTTTCCGTCCGACCATTTTCCCACTGGAGCAGCTGCAAAAAAAATAAAAAAATATAAGTTCAACAAATACAATCACCCACTTATCAAGCATTTAAATAATTTCTCCAAGCAAATAAAAATTGTTATTAATCTTATTTTTCGATTTTTTTTTCCCCCCAAATGCAAGATTCACAATTGCGACGTCTCGATGCTCGCATTGCGGACGATTCGCGCGAAATAATCCGCGCGATAATCGATCGCACGTCCCTCGTTCGATTTGCCACAGAAATAGCGGTGCCTGGGTATTCAGCTCCCACAATTACGCGACGATGCGGTCGCCACCCGCCCTTCTGTGTATCGCAGAGAAAGCTACGCGCGCGCTTTCTCCGCATCGTCGTCGGCGTTGTCGCGCGTCCCTCCCGAGGATTACGTCAGAGCGGAGTTCCTCCAAGTGTCATAAACCTGTCAACGGCAGCACGTGTCGCGTCCCCCGGTGTTGTGTGCACCACGCGCTCGCTCCCCCCCCCCCCCCCCTCCCAACCCCTCGCACCCCTCGTCTCATCCCAGGCGATATATCCGCGTGCTTCGAGCGCGGTTGATCCACTCCACTGGAATTATATTTCGCGGCTATATAAACGGACCAACCGGAGCTTTTTGAGTCTCTTCGATTGCCACTTGCCGGATGTCTCCTGCGGAATTACCGCACGAGACATCCTGACGAGATCGACCGAGACACCGCGAATTTTTTCGCCTGTATTCCTGTGATTCTTTTTTTACCAGAAACCAATTTGTGGATGATTTTTTATCAAAAAGTTCGTGAGAAACCATTGTTGACGATTTAATCAGCATCTGATTGGTCGTTGGGAAACCGGCAGCAGTTTGATGTTTAATATTGCGAAATTTGGCAGTTTGGAAGAAAAAAATATCGTTTTTCGCATTTTTCTCCTCGAATTTTCGATTTTTCGGTCAAATACTGGTCGTTTTTGGAATCAGCGGGAAATTTGCCATCAGATAGGGTTTTTAAACTTGGCGAAATCGAAAATTTTTTTTTCGTCGAATTTTGCAAAAAATGGCAAGGGGTACCCCTTCTAAAAATTTGCGATTTTTGAGGGTCAACTTTAAAATTCTGCGAAAAATTGAAAAATCGAGATATCACGTTCCGCCTGGCGGCATTCTCTTCATTGAAGAGTCTTCTTTCGAATGCGAAAAGAAAATCCTGATTATATTGATCCAAAGAAAAATGACACCGATTTTAGTAAAGTGCCAAAATTGGGAAAAAGTGAAAAATCGTTTCTCGCGTTTTTCTCCTCAATTTTTTTATTTTTCGGGCAAAACCCGATCATATTTGGAATCAGCGGAAAATTTTCCATCGGATAGGGTATTAAAACTTCGTTAAATCGAAAACTTTTTTTCACCGAAAATCGCAAGGTTCCTACCCTGGTTCCTAGTCTATATTAATATTCGAATATGAACCCTGCGCATTAAAAAATAAAAAATAAAAATAATTCTCAACCTGCGACACGTGAGGATGTTTATTTTTTATTTTCCCCATTCTCATCTCCGCGGGTGGGTAAAACCTCGGGGGTGGTTTCGCGGTGGGGGCGAAACGAGTGGATGATGAAGGTAATAATAACGAAGGGAGGCGAAGCGAGCGCCGAGAGCTCGTGTGAGAAAAATAAAAATTTACGCCTTCGGCCGGCGGCTTCGTCAGGGCATAAAACATCCATCCGCGAAGCCCCCTCCCCCTCCCCCCCCCCAGCAGGACGCGTATTTCCTGTGTGGCAGGTCTCGTTGCTTCTCGCTCTCTCAGGACTCGCGATGACGAGAAGACGACGCGCGCGGGGCAAGGACGTCGCCGACGTCGACGTCGACGTCGTCGTCGAGTGCCCTGGAACTCGAACGTACGTGGACGCGCGAGCGCGCGTTAAAAGCTTCTTTTACGATGTCGTAACGAGTATTATATTTCGTTGCGCGGTCCTCGAGCGCCCTGACGTCCTCGACGACGTCGACGACGTCGTCTCTCGCGTCGAGGTGATCATAAAGCGCATAATGTTACCGCGGAAAAAGAGCTCGGTTCGCCTTACTCTTTTACCCGATGGCGCTTTTTTGTTGCCTCTTTTTTTTTGCTCCCTCTCCTCTCCCTTCGGTGTAACGCACGAAAAGCGCGACACGGAGCTTTCCTCATATCGTGGAGACTGTATAGGTTGGCGGATGAACGGGCTACAACATTTTCACAAAGCCTTTTCTGTGTGATTTTTTTTTTTTTTATATCTCGTTGTAAGTCTCTGCTGTTTATGTAAACGGGTTTTAATAGTGGATAGCCTAAATGATATTGGCATACGTTACATTTTTTTATCTTGGGATTTGTAAAACAAAACTTTTTTGAAAAACAAAGATCGCAGCGTTTATTTTTTTGTCCAGTCTCCTCGCATAGAAGTGAATCTTGAGGAAGATCGATCGACCCGTTATCCAAATACGAATCAGCCTTTGCAGCGACGACGAATGCGTTCGCCTTTTGTTTTCACGTCGCGACCACCTTGCGAGGATTATGCAAACGGTACTTCGACCTCGCTTCTCAGTCGGGAATTTCAAAATTCCACACGGAAATTTTTTCACCGCAACCTGAGGAAGATTCTAGAGTCCTGAGAGATGGATATTAACGCCTGGCTTTTTCTGGGAGGGCCAACAAATCAACCGACCAAGAGGAAGACGAACGAGAAGCGGAAGAAATTTTGAAACGTGTAAGAGATACGGAAAAACCGGCCGAGGTCGAAGACACGTCGGGGAGCGAAAAAGTGCGAGCGCCAGGAGGAAAACAAAGAGGAGCGACGTAGTCGGAGCTCCAGATTTTCACGCCCAGATTTTCCACGTTAAATGCAAAACGTGCGAAGACCAAGACGAGTCCTTGACGAAAAACACGACGGCACAGATCGAATCGTCGTTGCTGCGTCGCGCGATGCATAATTCTTACGGCTTCGTCAGGGTCGGAGCGTTTCTGGAGCGTGGCCGATGCGAGAGAAGCGCAATAAAGGAACGTCCTTGAGAATTTAAACATGCTTTTCCGTCGGTCCGACATGAGCGACAAACCTAAATGATGTTTCGCCTCGTTTACTTCGCTTGGTACCTTTGAAACATTTTTTACAAACGGAATTTAATTTTTATACTAATGCAAGAATTTTTCTTGATATTTCTTATGTCAAGAAAAAAAAGTTTCAACTTAAAATAAGAATAAAAAATAAAAATTGAGGTAAATTGGTAGTGGAAATGCAGCAATTTGACGAGTCAAAGGACCGAGGATTTCGTAATCGCGATGCAGAAATCGCGCCTTAAGCCACAAGCCAAATAAGACGAGTTGGGTAAACCAGTCGGAAGGCGTTATCTGTTTGCGAGGGTCGCGCAACCCTTGGCCCCGTCGGCCGCCGTCGCGTCGCCCGGTTAAACGCGAGTGTGTGTGAGAGAGCTTATAATATACCGCGCGAAGACGTCTTATACACTCGGCTTGCACCACCCGCAAAACGATAATATTGCGACAAGCCCGACGCACAATATTTGCCTGTTTGTTTTTCGTCCGCGCTGGAGCGACACTCGCGCCTCTCTATCTTCTCTACCACTTTCCCCGTGTGATCCTCGACCGATGACGAGAGACGATTTCTACGGTTCCTCGTTTTTCCTGACGGCGACCTTCGTGCCGGAAAATCGTCGCGAGAGATCTGCAAACATCGGTGATTTTGCTCTCGGAAGGAAATTTCGAGCAGCGACGATTTTTCCTCGTTGCCGGAAAAGTCGCCAAAGTTTCGAGACCTGTAATAGAGAAAATTGCAATTAGAAATTGTTTAATTAAAAAATTGTCACAGAATTATTTTTTTTCTTACTCATTATTTTTAGTCAGAGGTTTCTTTTTTGCCTGTGGAGAAAATGTAATTGAATTGTAAGCTTGGAAATACTCCACTGACTTTTAACAGCGACGGAATAATGAACAAAGGCAAAAGGGTTAAAAAAAGGTGACTGGCGGTCGGTGCGAATAGCGCTTAACGTGAGTCCGAGTACGACAAAAATTCCGGGCGATTGTCACGAAATACCAGGAACTGGTGTGATTATACCGCGGGCCTTCCGAGAAATTTTCCGAAATAATCGTAAAACATTGGCAATCGCAGTGGTTTTTACGACGAAGCCCCCAAAAATGCGAAGAGAATCGAGGACACAAGAGTCTCGAGGGTACAAAAAGTCAATTCGGTGGGTGAAATTAAAAATGGAGCGGTTTTTACCCCAATCCGGCCTTAATGCTATTAGAAATAATGAACGAGTCGCGCAGTCGGTGGACCTTTTTTTTATTGCGCGACTCGAGCGGTCCCGCCATAAAGTGGTCAGAGGGAGCGAAAAAAAAGAGAGAGGTGGAGGGGGGGAAGAAAAGCGAAAAATTTGAACGTCCGACGCGGGTAAAATGCCAAAACGAGTGAAGTGAGCGACATATATAAATATACAGATACACAAGTATAAAGAAATATATATCGGTAATATATTCTCACTTTTAGCTCGAGTCAAGAAAAGGTAAAAGATATTTCCACGAATATTGCGGATTGTCCCCGGGTACGAATATTCGGCGCAGGCCCCAAAAATGCAGGCGACGAGCAATAATGGATCGATGTTTTGTTGCACCAGATTTTTACGAGGCCCGCCCGGTTTGACTCCGGACCGCTCCGAAATTAGGTGCTTTTCGATTAGGCGCGCGGGGAAAATTTTTCGCTACTCCGGAGAGGCTGAGAACAATGATTGCAGTGAATATATTTTTCGAAAATCCAATTCTCGGAATCGCAACGCGCGTTCCGGCTAATCCCATTTCGTGACCCAGTGGCCCCGGGTTCACCGGCCGCGGTGAACGCGGTCTACGGCTGGGAGTGCGAGAGAGAGGGAAGGTGGGTGCACAATGAAATCGAATCTTCGTTCCAGGTAATGGGTTTCGCCTTCCAGGAAACGCAAGGGTTATTCCGAGAATAAAAGCCGAGATTGTAAACGAATAAAAATCGTAATTGGTGCGAACGCGGCGCGCGGCGGCCGCGTCGGCGGCAGCAGCAGCGCCGAGACGGAAACCCCAATAAACAGCCCCGGGCGACACCGGACCCGGAACCCCGGGCAGACCCCGGCCAGCCAGTGTCCTGTGGACGCTTGGCACAATCACTACTTTTCTATGCTACTGGAGCGCTAATTTTTTTTTATTAATTTTTTTGCAATCTGAATTTATAATTCATTGACAAATTAATTTTTGCTATTGGCAACCACGGCAGCTACTGGCCAGCCAGCCGCCTGTGGGCAGCTCTGCTCCCGTTTTGGATTTTATGCAACTGGAGCGCAAATTTTTTTCATCTCTTTTCTATTTTTTGCCAACATTGTTTGTAATTTTATAAATTAATTCTTACTGTGTTCAGTACTAAAGGAAAGATGGTCATTTATATTTGTCAAATAATAGAAACATTAATATTTTTCGAAAATTACTCAAATGCGAATAATTTCGCGGTGATTTTTTTTTTATAGTGAGTTTCGTGGAATTAAATTTTTTAGCAATAGCATTTTTTTAATAATGTCTTCGGAAAAGATAGGAAATTGCAATGAATACAGCGAGAACAGGATTATCGAACGATAGGCGACCGCGGGCGACGAGTTTCCGCCGTCACGGCCCTGAGGGTCCGTTCGGCGTTAATGGCACGGGTACAGGTATCCGTTTATCGCCCGGCTAAAGGAGTCAAGTATTTCTCGTGGCTTTTTACGATTTTTTTTTTCGCCCTCCTAAGCCCCGCGATTTTTCCACTGCAAAGTGCGGAATGGGAGGCATCGACAGAGGCGTGGAAAAATTAGACTTAAAAGTCGAGCATCGCGCGCGCGCGACTTTTTCCTCGCCCCCGTGACGTTTTAACGAGTCATCGTAAAAACTGCCGGTTTATTGGGCGTCTCCGTGGTTTTTTGTTGAGTCTCGTGTGCGCGTGACGATTGCGATCCGAGGAAGACTGCGGCGAAAAAAAAAAGAAAAAATTTGGAAAAGGGGAAAAATGGAAAAGGCAGAACGGAGAGCTTAAGCCACGAGCCGGTCGGGTTGGCGTCGAGGCTGCCGGCGTCTCGGCGCAACTCTTTAAGCCGCTCCCGTGGGAGCTCGTCAGGTCCCGCGGGACCCAACGACAAAGGACTCGAGGCCCAGAGTCACCCGGGTAAAATCACATGACTCGGGAAACGTCAAAGGATTATCGGACACATTTTTCGCTGCAGCTTCCATCGCTTTTTTTTCTATTCGGTTGTTATGTATCTTTGCGAGGGATCGCTAAACGTCGGGCGACGTCTCCGCACGGTCGTGGCATAATTCTCCGCGCCTCCCGGGATGACCGCTGGTCGTGAAAGTCCCAAAATGTTGTGACAGATATCGACGTTCCTCGCCAAAAGTCGGTTGGCGAATCATGGATCGCGTGGAGTAAAAAATTTCTCCGAAACGTCTCTGAAATCTGTCACAGTGAATTTTTTTTTCGTTACCATTGAAACAATATTCTCAATTTAATACTATTACTTTTTTTAATAATCTAAATTTTGGTGCCAATGAATAAAAAAAATCTGACAAAAATAAATCAGTTCCTCGAATCATCGGAAATTTCTGGAAAAAAATCATCCACCCTCTCCATGGCTACAAAAGTGACCGAATTTCTCGCCTGCCAAACTGGACTTCGCCTCGCAACACAAACGCGCGCAATAAAAACTCATGATTTAGCGCTCGGCGTAACGGTGAAAATCCAATTTGCCAAAAGCAAAAAAAGAAAGAAAAAAAAAAGAATCTCCTCTGCTCTACAAAAATAATTGCACCAACGGCATATAAAATATCAAGTTTAGGGGGGAGGCGGTCGGTGCGATGACTCAAGTTCGCCAGGTAAGACAGACGTCGTCGCCAGTTCCGAACGTGAGTACGGCAAGATCGTTCCCGGAGGGTTCGCGAGTCGCGTCGCGTCGTCCGCCGGAAACGACGTTCATCGCGTCCCGGAGGCGACTCTTTCTCGGCTCGTAAATAAATAAACTAATACAACATAATTGGAACACGCAAACGGAAAATTCACGGGCGAAAATTCGTGCGTCGACCATCGAGGTTACGGACGGGAAGAGTGTCCTCCTCTTCCCGGCCACTTGGTTCAATAATTCCGGCTAATAAAGCGGCCGAGCCGGACCACGAAGAGGTCGACGAGCGCGTCGAGTGGGGGCGGCCGCTCGAGTGTATTTCGCTTGTCATGCGCAAAACGGGTCTCGTCCCTCGGCGTAATTACCGCGAGTTTTTAGGGTAGGCAAATGGAGGTAGAAGGGATGGAGCAAGAGAGAAGAAGAGAGACGGGAAAAACGAGTGAGATAGCAGAGCGGATCTCGTCGTGTCCGTCCGGATAGCGCAGCGAGCCCGACGTGCCCGGACGCTCGGTGCCGGACCGATCAGTGCGGGCGCTCGCCACCGCGTGCGGCGCTCCGGTGCAACTATGGCAAACCCCTCGTGCCCTTGACTCATTATGTCGCATGATCACCGTGGAAACACGACGGTCACAACCCTTTAGCTGACGCTGCAGTGGAGCTCCGCTGCTGCTGCTGCTTCTGCTGCTGCTGGCCGACGAACGCACCGACGTTGAAATCCCTTTCACGCGTTTACCTGAGGGCCCAGCGGGTGCTTCACCTGGAAAACTGTGCATTTCCCAGCACGTGGCTGCCTAAAAAAAACATATATTTTTTTTTAAATATTGCTACTTGACTGTGACGTAACTAACATATTTAACTAGGCCCTGCCGAGGTCTTGTCTAAGTTCAACATTACCTAAGGGCCCAGCGGGTACTTCACTTGGAGAACTGTGCGTTTCTCAGCACGTAGCTGCCTAAAAAAAAAAAAAAGATATTGCTACTTAACTGTTACCTATCTAACATATTTAACTAGGCCCTGTCGAGATCGTACCTAAGTTGAACATTACCCAATTCAACCCTACCTGAATTTTAGGCCATTCTTGATGATCGAGACACGAACAGGACCGCTTACCTTAATCCCATTGAGAATTCGAGCGTACGTAAGACTCGACCAATGAACATCGTATGAAATTCCATAATACGAAAAAAGTGTCCGAAGAAATGAGACGAAATAATGTCCGAGGATGTGAGCCGGTGTGTCCGATGTTTTGCAGCGTGCAGCAACCGTGGGAATCGCGTCCGGCCATATCCCGGTTATATGCGTCCCGCGCGGTAACCATATACACACGCCGGTGGCACAACTTCGCCCCCGTTCGGTTTTACCTGTTCCTGAGGGGATTTGGCCAGCACTAGATCGACGGGTAGAAAGGGCGAAGCGGAGCAGAGAAGATGAAATGGTATCTAGACGCCGGGGGATGAAATTAGGCGGCTTAGGGATGGACGGAGCCACCGAGATGAGCCGAACGGCGCGTTTAGCGAAAGGGGGTTGCCTCGTCTCCTTTCAACGGATTTTCGGATAATTTTTCGAAACGTGTTATTTCCATCATACTTTAGCCGATTTTCCTTCGCTTGAAAGTGACAACAATTTTTCATACTATCGAAACGATGCAAAAAAAATTAATTCATAGCTGGAGAGAAAAATGTTGGGTCTGAACGTAACATTTTTTCGAATCAATGAAAACACGTCTCCAGGTTCAAGCGGCGAAACTAATTGAACACTAATCCCTGACGATCGCTATCGACTCCACCTGCGAACAGAGCGAGGATTTTTTTTTTTTTATATTGGCATATTATTTTCAGGCCTCATCGAGCTAAGCCGGACTACGCGCCATATGTATAATGATGGACAAAGCCGTCACCGTCTATGACATTATCTGCAATCTGGAGCATTTGCGGGTCTCGCTGGAAGCTGTTGCTGCTGCTGCGAGTCCGTGAAGCTTTCGGGAAGAGCCGTGAATGGTGTCTCTGGCTGTCCAGGACTTCCCACGCCGCAGAGAACTGCCGCAGGTAGACGCAACGCGACCCAAGGGTGATCCAGTCTTGTATGCCGCTTCCACGCATCCGCGTATATATCTATAGACGTCATACCGATGGACCCCTCCGACCTGTGGATATCGAGTTTCACAATTAACAAATATAATGTTACTCAACCCCTGAGTATTCAGGGAGGCTTGACCATTCGGTGGTTTTGCGTCGGAAACCAACATGAATGGGAAAATGGGAATGACGCATATGCACGCAAAATATATATAGATATATTACTTACATAAATGTGGAGGAGCCATTGAGAGCTGAGAAACGTCGGTTCACCTTTTCCGGTACGGAAACCTGGTAAAAAATATTATTATTATCAAAGCATTTTTTACTCTACTTCAGGTTGATAATTTCTAAGAGCAAAAAAAAAACAATAATGCTTTTATATAGTTTTGATAAATTAGAATTGAAGAATAAAATACAAAAGGATAAATAAATACTCTTTGAGAAATTGAGCCGAGAGGATATGTAAGATATTCGCGTGAGATAAAAATTCCAGCTGATCCAGAAGGATCCTTGAATGAACCTGGAGTGTCCTGTTTGCGAATGCTTGAGAGTTTGTTTGAAGATTCACAGGTGAGAGACGCAAGGCGGGTTAAACGTCCCGTGGCGCCGCATCGGCCTGATCCTGCGCTGAGTATTGCTAACCGGATCGTTCGCCACTCGACAGTTCTTTAATCTACACCCGAGAGATAAAGCTCCCTTCGTCGACTGATAGGATGCGCGGTAACGAACCTCCGGCCTGCAGCGCTTAAATGTAAGAGCATTAAACTGACCCAATTCCACGAGAATTTCGAGTACATCCTCATCGTCATTTGCGATGCCGCTGGGGGTGCGCCCAAATCCTTCTGGTTTCGTCTAATCCTTTCCACGAAAGTAATGCGAGACCCCCTTATTACCGTCACCCAAAACAGGAAGAAATTCTTAGGGTGTTTGCGAATTTTCCTGAAACAAACAAAAGTGTCAGTTCCCATTGAACGAGAGTATCAAAATTGCATAAAATTCAAGCAGCATTATGTAAAGAGATTTTTTTTCTCACGATTGAAGAATCCTCCTCGCAATTTTCTCATGGATCTCGTTGGTCACGCTCATCCCTCGACATTCATCGCTTTGTGGGTGATCACATTTGGACGCATGGTGCAACCCTTTAAGTCAGGTATACAGAGCGATCGGCGAGATTCCGTCACCGATCCTCATCGTCCAGAGACTCGTGGGACGACGACGACGATTTTTCGCCTCCGCAAACCCTTGCAACGTCGGACAGATGAATTTTCATCCCCTTATGTAAACCACCATTGAAATATCACACGGAAAAGTCCTCTCGGTCGCGGGTTCGTCTACCTGACCCGTTCGTCCTGGGAAATCCGACGTTGCGCGCAATTTCGGATCCCCCGAGTGAAATTGAAAAAAGGATATGCGGGGGATCGATTATTTCCCAGTTTAGGGAAAAATTCTCGAGAGGCGTAGCCGACGCGTTATATACCTGAAAGCGTGTGTGGTGGATCAGCCGCGATGACGTTGACCGTGGGATCCGGCCTTGGGTCTTCGTGGACCCTCGCATCCGAACTCGTTCGGCATGCATATCGTTTCCGTCGGTCGATCCCTTTTTCACGATTTTTCGGGTTCATTTGAATAGGACGGGTCGTGGGAGTGCGCAACTCTTGCACCACATACACGTGATCGAGTGAAAAATTCTAAAGAGTTTTTCGTAATTTTCCAGTCAACATCCATTGAGGGTTGGGACCTGCAGGACTTGGTCCCTGAGAATTCGTTGCGAGCCTCGAAAGCACCGATCATCTCGGATCCGTATTATGGAAGGTTCTGTGTATGTTTCCAAAAAGGATGACACTTGGGACGCATGTTTTGAAATTTCGATAACTGACTGATGGGGTTGGCGTGAAGAGTGTGGGAATTGGGAATATTGCGAAATTGTGGGAAAAGTTATGGAGTGGATCTGGCTTTAATAAAAATTGATTGCGTTGATAGATTGATTAACCAAATAATAAAAAAAAAATTGTTTTCAAGATCTCACGCTAAAAATAACCCACGACTAATTATCGCCTCTTTAGAATCCACGAAATTTCCACTCAGCCTCCTCCACCGGTCATTTCCCACAGCGCGAGAAAAAAAAAGCTCATTTCACTCAACCATCTGCAATGAACTCATGTGTCCGTCCACCCCGACGACGCAGTTTCCGTTTGATAATCTCTGGGGAACGTTGGACGTCGACTACAACGTTCCAACGTTGCACGCATCCCTTTCCTGAGAAAATAACGCCACGTCGGACGGACCGTGCACGTCCGGGAGCTAAAAATGACCGGACAAATAGGGTGGAAGCTGAGGAACCAGCGGCAGCAGCATCAACAGCAGCAGCAGGTCCAGACACATGACACTCCGTGTGAAAATTTGTTACAGCTCCACGTTTATTTTTTCCCCGCACTGACCGACCGAGATCGGTTACCACTTTTCTCGAGCACGAGTTGATGGTTATTTCCAGTGGCGCATCTCGAGGGTCGGAAATACGCGCTAAGTTAAATAAACAAATTCCGAAGTCAAGTACGTGTTGGCTGTTTATGGACAAAGTGGCCGACGCGGTGGACTCGGTTCGTCCTGGAGAAACAAGAAATCTTTCCTGAGACTTCGGCTCTTCCATTTCCTACACACGTGTTGTTGTTTTTTTTCCCTTCTTCCTTCACCCGACACGTCCTCGACTACCGGTTTATTCCCACTTTCCCTGTTCTCGATGTTTTACCACTTTTCAATGTACTTTTCGGTCGCAGATGCCGCGAGCCCTGTGTCCGATGGACGATGGGAAAATATTAGACGTGCATTCGTATCGAAGGATTTCAAGTTGACCGGAAGCTGGAAGCTGGGAACAGGTTGCAGGGTTCTTGGGGCAGTCGAGAGGAAGGAGACACAAAAAAAGGTTTCTGCTCGAGTGAGGCGCAAGGCAAAAAATGAGAAACTGGAGTGGGCGTTTCTGGAAATTTTGGTTCGAGTGGTTTTGAAGATTTTTCGTTTGTGTAGCTTTGAGAATTTTCTGGAACAGAGAAAAAATCTTGGAAAATATTGTTAATTAATTTAATTGATAAATATTTTTTGGCAATCCGTTAGGGACGGAATTTTCGGTCAGGAATAAAAAGGACCACCATAATAAAAATCGAGAAGAACGACACAACCCCCAAGTTTATCCTAAATAAACAAACCCAGGTCGTTGCGTAACCCGATGCAACCGGACTACGGATTTTGTGTCCAGAGCCATTTAAACAACGCCCCTCCTGACCACTTTGGTCTTCACCACTTCCTATCCTGCATTGTGTGCAGCATTTTCATCGGCGACACTGCCGGATGTCCGCTCTTGTGTGGCCCTTCGGCGGAGGCTCTGCGGAAAAGTGGACAAACATGCGTTTCGGTGGGGCGAGAAAAAAAAAGAGGGAAAATGGGAGAAAAGATCAAATTGGTGGTCGGTGGAAATAGAAACCCGGGGAAAATTGATGAGAATGTCTCGCTCGATGATCTTTCCGGGTCGAACGAGCTTCGCTATTTTCTCGTCAGACATATGGGACCCTCGAGCACGTGGAATATATACTGCGCCATGTGCTTGAACGACCAAAAGGAATCGTGAAGAAAAAAAAAAATAGTGATCGTCACTTATTTACTGTATTTTATTACACCGTTTTGTGAGCTCGATCGGGAACTCTATGATATTATAGAACTCTATCATCGCTTATTTACCGCGTTCTATTATTATTATACTGTGTTCACGTTTGAGACTGTATAATTTGGAACGCGTGCCAGGCTCGATCGTCTTGCCAGTTTTTTAACTCAGCGCCATAAGGAAACCCTCATCTATCAGTGAAGCCGCATCCGCGGCTACTGATCATTTTGATTAATGCCTCTCAGCGTTCGTATTTACAGACGGTGCACCTTTTCTCGTCGACGAGAGGGAAGATATTCAAATGAAAGGGTTTCCTGCTTAATTCATCCCTTTCGACACTCGGCTGAACGGGACGGCTTCGACCTGACCAGTTTCACTCATTAATTCGAAGCCCCGAATAATCATCAAGGCTCGCAAGAGGATCTCGTCAGATCGAAGATCAGATCTTGACGATTTATCAAATCAAGTCTACAATTAATTCTCCGGTATTTTAATTTATTTACATCATTTCAGAAACCTGCAAAAATAAAGGTGAAAAATAGTGGCTATTTGTTGGAAACGTTCTGAAAGTAGAACGGAAAAAGAATAACCTTGAAAGAATTTTTTCCACCAGAATTAAATTGTGGGTCATAGGGTTAGAATTACTCCAAACGTTTGAGGGAATTAGATTACACGTTAGACGCAACAGACCGAAAAAAAAAGTTGGGATAGGGTTACCGTTTTTTTTCTCGTCTTCTTTTTCCGTCTTTTTTGTGGAAAAAAGGTAACCAAGAGGGCAACCCTTTTAGGAATTCGGCCTTGCGGCGACGGCCGCGGCACAGATGTGGGAGGGGTTGGCATTCGTTTAGGCAAGTCGGACGCTTAACGGTCCGCATCTCAAAAGGTTTCTCGTTTCGTTGCCTCGCGCCGCCGCCACCTACCACTCTTTTCTCGTTCTTCGCGTTCCAGCGTGTAGTATTCGTCTAGTTTACGACACCCTTTTACGCGTGTCGTTCTCCTCGCTTTTTCTCTCCCCCCGAAACCCGCCGTCGTCGTATGCGGCACTAAAAGCTCGCACCATTTAGGAATATTTAAGGAGAGCAAACGACCGGAGTGCGCACGACTCCCGAAAGTGCACGTGCCATTAAAATCCCACTCGCGCTGATTTTTCACTTTTATCACCAAAATGGCGTGTCATTAATGCGATGAAACGAAATCGTTGACGCCTTTACGTCCGTCGTCTGGGCAACCGATTTCATGATCAAGAACGTCCCAATTTGTCTACTGAAATTTAATACCATTTTTTTACGATCTTATAATTATTCCAATCCTCCTAAAAATTAGTAAAAAAAATATTCCTTTTGCAATTTCTGCACTATTTATTTTTTACGACTTTCAGGTGACTCAGATCGTCCAAACTTGCGAGTCTCTTGAGTGAAAATGGATAAACATTGCATTTCGGACCACACAGCGTTGACTTGCCTACCCTTCTGTTTTATGGCCTATGGCGTCGTTTCCATTTGTGAAAAACAAAATAAAAAAACATTCTCGAGCGATACGCACCCTCTCAACCCCAAAAGAGAGAGCTATCTTCGCGCGCCTCGAGGCGTTGGATAGCTTATATACAGCTTATCACCGACTCGGAGACGTTTACGAAGAGCTTCGACGAGTCTCGCTGCGAGTATCGCGGGACGACGTAGGTACGCGCAATAGTAGCTCACGCGACTCACGGTGCTCGACGCCACATCGTAAAGTTCCGAGATAAAGGTGAGCCGGACAACGCTCGCCGCTGCACCGACTCGCTCTACGCATGACTCACACGCGTAGACCGTTCGGCGGATCGTGATTTAAATGGCCACTTTGTTTAATTGCGTTATGTTTACGAGCTCAATAATAGCATCCTCGACTGATAACACGGCGAAAAAAGAAAAAAAAAACATAGCAGCGTTGGTGTTCAGTCGACCGAAACAATAATATCTATCTGGAGTATTGTGAACGGTGAGAAAATTGAATAGAAAAATTCGTGGCACGATACACAAATTTTCTGCAATATATTTTAACGCCTAGTAATAATAATAATAATTTAGGAAAATGGGTTACATTAAATTGCTAAATAATCTAATTTTCATAATTTTACATCTGCCTAAAAATGTTCGTAGGACGCGTGAAGACGTTGTCTTGTATTCAGGTCCAAAGTGCGTAGATTGGGTGTCTCGTCGATCGAATTTCTCGATAACGCTTCCCCTCGAAGGCCAAAGGCGTTCGAAACTGCCCGCGTTTACAAACAATAAAGCTATTAGACGCTCGCGCGAGCTGCTCGTGTAGATCAAGGCGACGATTACATCGTCCGAAGTGGCTTTCCGCGCCACCTGCAGCTCGCTTTTAATTCCAACCTCGAGTGCCCGTCACGGCGTTCACTGTTTTTCTTTCATTATTCAGTGCCGAGCGACTCGCACTGAAAATCAGACGTCGACTGTCCGTTTAAAAATACTCTATATAAATTTCACCGAGCATATAACATTATCTAGATCCTCAAAAAAAAAAAAAAAAATCACTTGTGTCAACTCAGACACTAACTGACTAATCATTGGAAGAGTCGACGCCAGTCTCAATGTTCAACTCGTCGGGTCAATGAAATGCAAACTGTCGATCGATCGCATCGCAACCAATCAACTCGAGCAAACGATTCGAACCGTGACGAGAAAATCAAACAAGTTTTCACTCTCCGGAATCTCCAGCGAAGAATCTGTGAGGATTCGACGCTTATCGGGGGAGGAAAAATTTTCCCCCCGAGATAAACTTACGGGCTCGAGTGTATAAACAATGCGGGAGACGATAAGCGAGTGTGCACTATCGGAACGGTTTATGGATTCCAGAGGCCCATCAGGCGTCGGTGCCTCTGTGCGTCCTGAGGGGGGAAACGGGAGATTTTTCCCCGAGACGTCGTCCCGGGCTATCTCGATGCCGAAGACGTTGGGAAGTGAGCGAGCGTAGGCTTCGTCTGTGGGGTGAACGCGACTGCGTCACGAGCGAAGAAGCCGCCGGAGCAGGTGAGGGTGAACCCAGCTGCCCTCGCCAGCTCGGAGCTCGCTCACTCTTCCTACCCTACCGCGCTTGTAACCCTCGTAATTATCCTCTTCTCTCTTTCAACCTCCTCTTCGCAACGTCTTGGAAAATCCACTCGCGGGGCACAACAGTCGCACTCTTCATTCTGTCTTTTCCTTCACAAGCTGCGACCGACTTCGAGCTTTTCTTAGCCGAATATTCAAATATTCTAACATTTGTGACTTTTTTTTATCAAAATAGAATAAAAAAAAATTGCTAAACGGAAAAAATGGGTATCTGGATAAACTCATTTTGGAGTAATTCTTTAGTCAATGATAGTAAAATAACTTACGAAAATTTTTTGGATCTGGTAGATATGAAATACGAGTTTAACTTTTTTTTCTATTTTTTTTTCTCAAATGATCCAGACGCTAAAAAACAAGAACCGATTTTCCGGAAACTGAAAACCTGCGCTTTTTTCCAAGATCTCCCGCCCGAAAAGAGCGACATACCGCGCGTGACGATCCGACTGAGCGTCTCCGCTCGACCGTTCAGTAGCATGAAAATCGGTAATTACGCTGGGGAATTCTTTCGAAATTCTCGACGCCGTCGGGAGCTCCGCGACATATTGCGGGACTGGTGCGAAGGGGTGCGAGAAGAATTCGCCGCCGAAGGAAAACCCGGCGCGTTACGCCTAACGTCACGACCGAAGTCTGCGTCTTTTTCTTCCTTTTTTTTCATCACTCCAAAAGATGTTCGTGGATTTGCGTGAAAACGGGCACTGAGCGTTCTGCCGAGGCGAACGGTGGGTAACGGGTGCGGTGAACGAGGATTTATGGAAGTGGGACCACCCGGACACACGCGGAGCTACCGAAAATGAGTTGGATTGCATCGAGAAACCGTGGAAACGGAGAAAACGTGTGGAACGAGGAAAATGCGAGGAGAAAGTGAGAAGGAGGGAAAAGGAAAATCGAAGAAAAGGGTATCCTTACGTCCGCCGGGACGACATTTATCTCGAGTGTCGCACTCAAACGGACCAACTTTCACTCTCCGAGCGCAAACGCGTCACGTCGCTTCGGGAAGAGGCCGGAGTCAATGGGCACCGTCTCGGTGCTGCCGTTCGGTCGTCTCTCGGTGCTTTTCACGGAGTGTCCAACAGTAGCCGCGCGCCCCACGAGGCCAGCTCGTTTACATGCATCGCGCTTCCATTACCCGGTTCGATTAATCATCCCGCCGGACACAAAGTGGCACAAGACGGGTGGACATCGTTACACGTCGCGAATCGTCGATTATAATAACCGGGCCCACCGGGTCGTCCTGGTCGCACAGTGAGACGTCGATTGCGAGCATTCACAATGTGTAGAAGATTCTGAAAGTTTTGAAAAATATTTAGTACAATTATTTAAAAAATATAAATTGGCAAAGTGAATTAAATAAATTAAATTAAATTAGATTACAGCACTTTCAAGAAAAATCCTAGTAAAATAAGGTCGCACAGTGAAACGTCAATTGCGAGCATTCACAATATGTAGAATTTTCTAAAAGTTTTGAAAAATATTCAGAACAATTATTTTGTAAAATATTAATCAGCAAATTAAATAAAATGAATAAAATTAGATTAGATTGCTGCATTTTCAAGAAAAATTCTAGTAAAATAAGGAAGTTTGATCTAAAAAAAAGCCAGAAGTGTCCACCGAAAAAGGGTTGACCCGGTTGCCACCGAACGGCACAAAGTCCATAGAACCGGTAACTGGATCGTCTTGTCTGGCACGGAACGAATTGTCTAACGCGTAACTAAAATCTCTGGACCCTTTGGTACCAGCGAACCGACAAAGCCTTTTTCTCCAGCCGACCGAGATCGTTTCGCGCCGTTCTTGGCGAACGGACGATATATCACTGCACAAACTGTCCGGCTGTCCGCCGGAAAAATCGGCGTTACGCGCGCTCGCGCGACATATTCAGTGGATCGTCACGGATATCAGTCGCGATATGAACGCTGCTGCAGTGAGATGTCCACTCGAGGAAAAAGAAAGAAAAAAAATATGACGTCAAGCAAATTGTCGCGTCGCAGCCGAATCCTTTGACGACCAAACGATGATGCATCATTTTTATGAAGTCGCCGAAAAATCGCTTCATCCAAAAATTTTCACGCCTCTCCGATGGACACAGCGCTGCAATAAAAATGATGTTCCACTCGAGCCAGCGAATTATCATGGTCCAAAAAATCCTTTCGATTTCGGTAAAATCGACGACGCCCGAAATTCAGATAGAAATCTCAGACTTTTCTTGCACGAAACTTGTACACAGGGTGGTCACGATTTTACGAGCGACCCGCACTGACCGGGGCCAATGGCTAACGCGGCTTTTGTGCTCTGTCCGAGTTTGACATTTTTTTTTCGCGCTGCCCGGCAGATCGCTCGCGAACAACGATGGAAATTTATCGTTTCCCGGAGTCGGAGTGGGCGACAAAAACATTTTTCCGTGGGTGGACAAAAAAAAGACTTACCTGGAAGCCAGAATTTTCGGGCGCCGGACGCGTTTGTCCTGGTAGGGTGAAAAACTCGCAGGAATGTCGGGAAGGCAATGATGCTCCTTGCACGGTGATAATCGAAGGCGATCAGTATCTTCCGACGCGTTGGTCAGCACCTTAAAAAAAAACGAACACTCAAAATTAGACACACGTCATAAAAGGGTTTCATTTGTTAAAAAAATTCATATTTAAAAACCAGATATTGCCCCTGAAAATTACAGCATTGTAAACCTTCGATAAAAAAAAAACCCCAAAAATGTTGCGTGCTCCATATAAATTACATATAGTATTTTTTTTTTTATTTCCACATCCCGACTGTTCGTTGCAGAAGGTTTACATAACATTGCCGCTCACAACGTCGAAGAAAAGACGTAAAAGCCGCGTAAGGGGGGAAAGAGGGAAAAAATGGAAAAAGCAGCGGGTGTCTCTTGGTCTGCGGATCTCGAGGGCCGCGAAGCCGTTGCTCCCTGGCAGAGCCGAGGGTAAAGGGCGCCCTTGGCCGGTTGGTGCGTAGGGGTGGCTCGCCGCAGCGGCCGACCGGAAGGTGGCTGGTCCGAGAGAAGCGCAACAGAGAAAGAGAAGGGAAAAAAAATCGAGGAGCATGGGAAGAAGGCAAAGGAGCCGGGCTCACGTGTAAGCGGACCGAGAGACGGGAAGCGAGCGAGAAGGAGCGAGAGAGCGTCGACCCTTCGCCCCCCGCGCGAAATATCAAAGGCTCGGTAGGGAAATTGAAAGGCTTTGTGCGGAAATAAGAATGTATCGACTGGGCCCGACAGCCACTCCAGCCCGGACACTTTTCTCGAATCTGCGTTCGAATGTTTTCACCTACGTCGCAGCTCGCCCGTAACTCTGCCGTAATATACACACGATATTATATGTACATGTAGCCCGTGAGATTTTCCACATGTCGAGGAATTGGCGCGCGCATTGTGCGTCAGTGGCGAGCGAGATTCGAGGAGAAAAGTTTTTTTTTCCCCTATCAATGGGAATATAAGAGCGATCGGAGGTGACGTTCGCTGACTGACGTCGACGTCGGAAGTATCGGAGCTCTGAGAATGAGGCATTTAAGAATTTAAGTTTTTTTTATTGAATTTTTGTAAAATAAAAAAAATGCTAGTGGTTGATTTTTGAAAATTTGCTACGAATTTTTTTTTTAATATGGTAATATTTCTATAGAGAACCACTTAAATGAAGAATTGTCGAGGATGAAGATTTGCTTGGGATTGTGCAGAATATTCATGGCTTTGTCGAACGATTTAATCTCGTCAAAACTCCACTGAACGACGATCCCCACTCGTTTCCCAAATCCGCGTGTAAGTATAACCCTTGCCCAGCGCTGCTTTCTTCGAGGAGTCGCCGCGAAGGGTTGACACGGATCTCGTTGAACGATCAGGAAGCGGTCGGCGCGACATAATGCACGAGGGTATTAGGACCAATTAGACGGAATTATCGAGTCTCTCGGCGCGTTCGAGAGGTGACGGAAACTCGATTCCGACGGCGACACGTTCATCCGGTCCGGGGACGAGACCATTCAACCCGTCTGGCTCGCTCCCGATTATCGAACTACCCGGGAACGAAACCGTCGAATTATTCGGGAAATTTTCAGCCGGCGATTTTCGCGCGGTTGAAAATGTCGATAAAAAAAAATTGTTAACAACCGCCATCGATCGCGTTATTTTCGTCGCAGACGTTTGCAGGGGTTTATCGAACTCTTCCGCGATTGAGGCAATCGACGGTGCCGAACGGATCGGGTATGAAACGGTCGTAAAAAATCGATTTCCGGGGCTTTTCCATTTCATTCATAGTTTCCGAGGCGCTGGTTGAGGGACCTTCGTGAAACTCGCGGTCTTTGCTTTTGCTGCGGGATCCTTGGAAACCGACCGACAGCCACCCCATAATTACGTAGAAGCTGCTGCTGCTACTGCTGCTGCTGCTTCTGCTGCTGCTTCTGCTTCCACATTTTTATAACGGTCTCTTTCTTTCGTCGTTCATTAGCTTTTTAACTCTCCGGCCGGTCTTATATGTCTGCTATTTTCAACGTAATCCGATATATCATCCGGGTCCTTTGTTGCGGTTCGCAAAACATAGGTATAATAATGGATGGTGCGTTATACCACCTATGTGTTCTCTTGGTGCATTAGGACCGCGATATACGCCTCGCGCCCTTTCACGTGGCACGTGTCCGGCGTTCCGATGGGATCACAATTTCGCTGCATTTTCCTGTAATTTCCAAAAAAAATGGATTAGCCAGAAAATAGTGAATATTACCATAAAAACGTTTGCATTTGAAATTGCATCTATTTTTTCTTACTTTTAATTGTATTATTAAAAATGTATTTAAAAAATATTTTCATTGAATATTAGCACCGAATTGGTCACTGAAAAAAATTCCACCGCGATTTTATTTGGTACCGTGAATTTTGAACTGCGTAGAAATGAGTTTTTAGCTTTAACCCAATGAGACGTGGCACCTTTTTTGACCACCGAGTTTTTCGGCGAGAACCTTGATTTTTTTATTATCCGTTTCGGGCTAAATTGCTCCTCGAGCTTCCGAATATCTTCACGCAACGTTTTTTTTTTGTGCTCCCGGCCGCTCGACGAGCGTCGCGCGACGATCATCATGACTTTACGACTCGGGCGTACTTGCCACTGACTTTTTTAAGCCCCCGCAACGCGCGCGCGTTCAATCGTGGCCCCGTCGGTGCGCGGACAACGAGCGGAGAGCCGCAGGGGTTTACGGTGTTTTCGCCAAAACACCGACCAACGCAGTCGGAAAGTCGGCATCACGAGTGGACGGGGCTCGAGTTTTATTGCCTCGCTTTTTTCTCGTCAATGACTGCCGTATATTTCACTGACGAGTTTGCGGGTAAAAAGGCAATAGAAAAAAAGAAGAAAAAAAACCGAGATCCTTCGTCCAGGATTATCGTCCATTTTTGTGAATTTTCAAATCATCCAAAACGTGACGTCTAAAGAAATTACAAATTCTTCAAATATACGAAAAACTAGAAACAAGATTGACAACTTTGAAAAGATTGACAAGATTGACTTCTGAACTAAAAAAATTGACATAAAAAATGTAACATATATTTTTTAAGTATCTATAATATAGATACACAAAATACTCACACAAATTAACGTAGCGTCGACAGCTCGAAAAAAATTCCATGCATCTTCGCAGCTCGACCAAAAAATTGGGAATAAATACAGCCCACAGTTCGGCAAATAGATTCGGCTTTTGCGATCCCGTTGATGTCGCCGAAATCCCATCCGGGATCGCCTCGTCGGACGAGCCGCAGATGGATTACCCTGGTAATTTCATTTGCCGGGCTTTTCGCGAGTGCGGCGGATCCCACGCGAGGTTTTTCCTGAAAAAAGAAAAAAGCAGAAATGAAGATGGACTTCTGTAGGCTCGAGTGGTCACGAGTCGGCAAACGCTGGGGTTAAAACCGTCGTCGTCGCGAACTCGTTGTACCCGAGACAGGGTCGAGGCTAACGGAGATTTAAGACGCGCACGCATCGACGACTTCCAAGACTCTCGCGAGACGCACGAGACGCGACGATCCCCGCAGCTTCTGCCTCGTCGACAATGACGATGTTTGGATACACCGAGCGATCTCTCATCCCCCTCAACACAACGCCGCGCGGACCGCGTGGAGTGAAAGGCTTGAACTTTCTTTCTTACGCGAGAGTAAACAGGGGATCATTTCCCTCTCCCTCTATTTTCCTTCTCGTTGTGTCACCGACGGCATTCAACAGCAGCTCCGTTCGTTCTTTACACTTTGGGGTTTACATTTGGATCGCGCACTTTGCGCACCGACAACATTTCCGAGAGAAAGATTTTTTTCTTCGCGGCAGACGACTATTTGACTAGGCCACAGCGGACGAGAGGCAAACAGGGCTTTGGCCGGGGATCCTATGTAATGGGACACTGGTTGCCATTACGGAAAATCGAAATTTCGTACGTTCAGGCATTATTAAAAAAAAAATGGGACACTGGTTGCCATTACGGAAAATCGAAATTTCGTACGTTCAGGCATTATTAAAAAAATATATATGTGAACACAAAATATCTATTTTTTAATCAATTAACCTCCGACAGTTTCCAATGCAACGAACACAAACTAATCGCAAAAATAAATATAAGGCAAAAGTTGTCTGCTCTGCAGTCCAATCACTTCGAGAGCGGTTCGCAATCCATAGTAACAATCCTACGTCCTAATTGGGGTCAATTAAATTTTTCGCTATCGAGCCTCTCGACGTACTCGAGTTATACGTGACTGTATCGTCTTTCAGGATATTTTCTCGCTTATCCTCCAGAGCCCTTTTCCTCCCTCTGCGACTTTTGCCCCCTTCGCGTCCCTAGAACGTCGACCAACCCAACCCAGCAACCCACCCACCTGGTCCATGCAGCCACCGCTCCGCAAAAAAAAAATCTCGCTGAATATTATATATTCTCGACGGCCGTTGGCTCGTCGTCTGAGTGACGGGCGAGAGGCGGCGGCGTGTCCGGGATTGAAACTGCTACGACGAGGAAAAACTCGCCGTTCGCATAACAATGGCCTCCTCAGCTCTTTCCCCATCTTTCTCCTCGTCTCGCCAATGCAATATATACATGTATCTCTTCGGCGAGACGAGCGAAATTTATATATGTATACTCTGCACACACCCACGTTAATATATGTGTATAGTATTTTTTTATATATAGTATATGAGTATATACATAAATTGTGCCCGGTTGACGCTGATATAGAATGACGTGAAAGATCGTTACCCGTAGCCGCGCGGAAGACGTCGCGATTCTCGTAGCCGCGGCACTAACGACTCTCACTCACTCCTTTCCTTCCCTTCATTTCCTTTCTTCTCCTGCTTCGTCACTCCGGCAGAGAGAGAGGGAGAGGCTCTTCCTCTCTTCATCTTTACCCTCTGGCGAGTCGGAGGCAGACCGATTGAGATATCATACGACCCCCCCTCACTCGAGTCTCTTCACTCCAGCAGCAGCAGCGCCAGCAGCAGCTCGTCTCCTCATCGAGAAACGAGAGGAAACCGAGCGACGAGAAACGTGGCAGGTTCTCGTCAACGAGCGGGATCCGCGACTTCCCGCTTCAACGTCGAACGAGAACTCCCACTTTTTTCTCGCTTTTTTCTTACCCCAGCCTCGAGGATTCTGTGCTTTTTATATATATAGGATTTTCTCCTAATTGTCCTATTCTTATTCAAGTGAAGCCGATTGTCTCCTCGGGAAGCGACGAATTCACAGCTGCGGAGACCGCGAGTATATTGTTCGCGCGCGACGCAAGCGGCGGCCTCTCGTTGCTTGGGTGCTTAGGGGGCTTTGATCAGAGGTTCGTTATCTCGATGACCAATGAGAGGGCCGGATAATGAACGCTCTTATCTCGCGGTATCTTGCAACCCGCTATCGAAGAGGCGGATAATTGTGCACCGGGAAAATTTTCTAGCAACGATTGCTAGATTTAATATATAGTAGATTCGGTTCGTTCTGCCAGTCTGACGATTTTTCCAATACTTTTGTAATCTTCTGGAGATTAATTTTTTTTATAGTTAGTGCTAATAGAAATGGAATTGGAGAGCACAGGAAATATCGATCGCTCGATTCTGATCTACAAATGGAGGATGAGATATAGTAAACTTGGTTTGTTCTGTCAGTCTGACGATTTTTCCAATACTTTTTCAATCTTCTGGAGATTAATTTTTTTTATAGTTAGTGCTAACAGAAATGAAATTGAGCACAGAAATATCGATCGCTCGATCCTGATCTACAAATGGAGGATGACGAAGGGTAGTAAAAGGCGAGAGGGGAAACTGGAGGCAGCGGGTATCAATGCCGGTGGCCAGCGGGCGTAGCTCATCGCGCGCGCCGCGCTCGTTCAATCTGCGGCACGCTTCGTGCGTTCCGCGCGGCGCGGCGAGCGCGCCTCGTTCGCACGCGCGCCAGATGCTTCGCCCCGATGACTAAGGACGCGCGCGGATACCTAACCGGGGCCAGCGAGGCGGTAATTTGCGAAACCACCGACTATAATGATCCCCTCTCGTCGCTCTTCGCTCCAATTTTCGTTCTCGTGCGCACGCTACTCGCCTCTTTACCCGCGCCGCTTTTGGATCTCGCTGCTGTTGTCGCTTCTGCTGCCGTTGCATCGATTCCGCCACAATTGCTCGTTTGCGCTATACGAGTCGGTGACAGCCCAATTTTGTACTTTCGAATGTGATACAATTTTTTTTTCCTGGAACGAGAGAAAAAAAAGTCTTAGTCGATTCGTCGAAGCAGCACAATTTTTTTATTTAACGAGTCAGTAAAATGTACGTTAATAAACGTTGAGAATATTTATTCCGATTTATTTTAAAAAATAAGGAATGTGAGTATTTGTTTTTTTTTTTTTGGTTTTTTTTTTTAGACCTTCACTCGTTCCTACCCTGAAGCATTTCCACGTAAGGCACAAAAGTAATAGGCAAGGAGAGAACGAGAATTTCGGGAACTCGCCGCTATTCAGCCTTGGCACCGGATTACGAAACCCGCACCGGTGAATTATTTTCTCGGTCGAGCAAGAGGTAGGTCAGGGTGGTAGCAGCCGCGATGGGCCGTAACTATCGGATGAAAGAGGAGAGCGAGTGAAAAAAAAGGAAAAATGAAAAGAGAAAAAGGAACGCGCTGGCCGCTGCGCGAATGCGGAAGCTGTCAAACGCAATCAACGTCACGAGCCTCGCGGCTCGTTAAGCCTCGCGTTTCCTTCTCGCCCTTCGGTCGAACCACTCGAAAAATCTCTCAAAACTCGAGAACCCGAACACAACAACAAAATCATTTTCGGTGAGTTAAAAAAAACGTCGACGATTCGGGGCGAGTACCGGTTCGATTGAATATACATTTTTTTCTCGCTGCCCTTTTTTGCATCTTCACCTCCCTCCACCCTAGCATTGTAACCGCGCCTCCTGCGCTCGGTAACGTAACACGTTTTTTTTTGCTCGACCGCTGACAAGTGTCGGATTACTTTCCAAATCGCAGGGTTACGCAAGAACTTTTGATTTAAAAAAAACTCGTTTTTTTAGAGTTCTCGAGAGTCCCACCGAAAATCATGGAACTCGTTGGTTTCTCGATTCACACGTCAATCTCGACGGCGAGGCGCGCAAAAATAAACAATGCAAATGAAAAAAATAAATCGGTAGATTTTGTGACGAAAATCCGCGAGCAGTACAAAAATCATCGAATATGTCGAAGAAACATTAAAAATAAATAATAAATAAAGTGAGAAAAATTCGTAGCTGATAAGAATCGCTAAAAGTAAGATAATCGAGTAGCGAGAAATATTTCAAATGAGCCAAAGGGACGAAAAAAATGAAAAAAAAAAAAAATAGCGGATTGGCAGTGAACGTGTTGGGTGCCTCGGGTTACCGGTAAAGCCGTCGACCGTTCTCGTCTTACTTTTCGAATCATTCGTACGTTTCGTTGCGGGCGGCAGCGACGTAACTGCGAGGATTTGCGAAGAAATTCAAAACCCGTGGGTGACGCAACAATGCGCAGTGGAATCCGTGCGATTGGCTCGTTTTTCTGGCGCTCATTGTCGAGGCCGAGTCGAGGCTCGAGGCCGGACCGCGTAGGACATGTCCAGCAGCCACGGGGAAACTCCTTCCGCCCACAATGCTGCTGCTGCTCCTTCGCATCCTATCGCGAAGGGCCATCTGTAGGCAAAAAAAAGAGAAGAATAAAAAAAAAATTGCTCTCCTTTCACGCACCTTTCCCTCTTTCTTCCAAGCCAGACTTGCGTAAAAACTGTTCCAGGATCTATTCTCGTGGACTCCGGATTCCGGAGTCCAGTGTCTTCTACGCGGCAAAAGCCCCGAGGAACTTGTTCGCAGCGAGCCTGGATCGAATTTTACACACCTAATATACCTTCTCGCATGGTTTACCGAGAAAAAAACCCTCTGGCAAAACTGAGAATAGATTTTGGTGAAAATAAAAAACATATATACTTCTTTGGATATGAGTGGAGAATTCTGAGTGGTGCATCAATTGGACCATCGTGCGATATCTGATTGTAAGATGATCAATGTGGCACCACATTAAAAAAAAAATTATCTTCAAGAACCCACTTGATAAAAAAATAATAAAAATTTAGAAACCTGCCCAAAGACAATTTAATTTAAAAAAATTAAGGCACCACACATCATTTTTTTTTTCATTGAAAAAAGATCCATACCGGAAGTTACAAATTTTCAGTATTCTGCGGTTGTGGAAAGGCCGATCGGGTGTAGGCGGTAAAAGCGATACTGCGTAAATAGCGGAAAGAGGGTTCGTCCGTTCAGTCGGACGGTGAAACTACGCTGGACGGATACTCGAGTGCGTGTTTCTCACGCCAGCAGCTCTCGATTTCCCGGGTATAACGCTGGCCGCGTTGCCCAGACCATCGGGGATGGTCCGGGCTCGATGCATCGACTGTAGCTGCCTGTACGGTATACATACCACACGGTGAAGCGTGGCCTAGGCTGCGGCGCGGGGTAACGCTCAGGGGTCGCGTGCTCTTCGCAATTATCGATGAACCCGCAGAGTCGCCGCACCCTGAAGCCCCGCGGACGAGCGTTTCCAGTTTTTCCCCGTCGGCCGACGCGCACACCAACGACGATCAACGTCGCTCGTGTTGCCATTCGTGGCGAGTCGGCTGCGATCCGCCATTGAGCATCGCATGTGTGTGTGCTCGTCGATTCCACTGTAGTATCCGACGCGTCGTCGACTGACGCTGCTGATGGTCGGTGACTCACGCTCAATGACGCCGACTCGAATGCTCGACTATTTGTTTCCCAAAGAATTCGATATTTCCTATAAAAAATAAAATTATTAATTACCTTTACGTTTTCATATTAAAGAGTATTTTTTTTATACCATCGAGACGAATGAATATTTAATTTTTGAGTAATGTGTATAGATATTTCCTATAAAAAAAAATTATTAACTACTTTTACGTTTTCATATTAAGTAATATTTTTTTTACACCATCGAGATGAATAAATATTTAATTTTCTAGTAATCTGTATTATTTGTCTTCCCATTTTTCAGCCTAATTTTTACCAGGCAACAAAATTTGAGAAAAAAAAAAGGAAAAAATTCTATCCACCTGTTGAGCGAGACAAAAATCTCCGAATTGTTTCTCCGCGTTATCTCTCCCGTCTATTCTCCGCACCGCAGCCTGGCGGCGACTAATTTGCTCCCCGGACACTCGAAGGTCTCAACATTCCCAAAACCCATCTTTGCGCCATCCTCAGAGCCCTCGGGACCTGTGCCAAAAATCTTCCGGCTCTAGCCGACAGGGACCAACCCGGAAAATCGTCATCGCGAACGACGACGAGCTCACCGGGTTTCGCTCTCAACTTGCGTCCCGTTACGAGAAAGTGGACACAATGACGGCCTTACGATCTGTTTGCCACAAACAGCTCCATTTCCCCGAGAAGATTAAAGGATTAAGGTGTAAGGGAATACACGGTTGGATGGCCGCCAATGAGGGAAGAACAACGGGGCCTCCTCGGCCAGACGCCCGAGGAGAAAAATCGCGAGAGGCGTTCGAGACGCATTCTCAGTGTCCGGTGCCGGAGGGAAGAGAATTTTTCGACAAAAGCTGCGCACGCTGAGTTTCACCAAACATCGCAACGACGATCCGGGGATTCGGGTTGGAAAGGTTTGGTGACACCATCGCCGGGCCCAGGTTCATCTGGGCATATAGCGAGGATCATCGCAACGAGAGGGAAACACAGCGGACGACCGCAACCGATTCTCGGTGTACGCGACGACCGGTTAGGTCGGTCCGTTCAAGCGCACGCTCCAATAGCCGCGCGCAACGAGCACGAAGATTGCGCGGCGCCCCCGCGCGGACGCGTCGCGCCCTAATTCCCTCTTACTGTCACCGTTAATACCCGTCGCATCGTCGCGCGACTACGGAAGAAACCGGCGCGCGCGCTAACCCCCCGCATTTTTCCCCATTGTGGCCGGGAATATACTGGAGTGTAAAATAGGATTTTCGGGCTTGAGCCAGGGTTGCGCGGGGTGTAAAAGACGCCGACGCGCACGGGGCGAAACAGTCTCGCTCGGTAATGTTAGGTGCGCAGGTCGCAGGTTCGGAGATTTTGGTTTCGCAGCCTTTGGCATTGGTTCCACGTGTTTGTGGTGATATGGTAGAGAGGTAAATGTACTTGTCTCGAGTCGCTACTACGTCTCTCCATATGGCGTTTTTTTTTTAGTATCCAGAGTTACGCATGACGTGAGTTACGCATTTTTTTCTGAGCATCCAGAACTGAATATTGGGCTGATTAATCCACATGGACACTGGATCAGCTTTCTGAAATTAAAAAAAAATAAAATAATGTCTCCAGCCGAACACACTTACCGCGAGAAATACCATTGGTATAATTAGTATCCGATAATGATTTCCAAGTTAGCCTGGATGCACCCACAGAGCACCCATAATGTCATGGCACAAGCGACCGCGACACCCCTCGCGGTCCCCTCATCGCCGCACGCTCTGCGCGTGCAGTCCCGGAACATAAAAAACACGAGGTAGGCATGTCCGCCGTTGTCCCTGAGGGTTGACGAGGCCCTCGCGAGTCTCCGTTTCCCGATGACACGGAGCGACGCTCGACGCGCGCGGCTCTTATTGTTTCCCTCGGCGTGTGCCCCGTGTGGATCGGATCTCTCTGCGGCGTCGAAAAAAACGTCCTCAGCCCTCCATCTAAAAATTGGGGTGAAAAACGTCAGAGAGGAGGAAACTCGGATTTTACATATTTTTAACTCGCGTTTTTTTCCTCTTCTTTTTTTTTCATTGTCGGTCGGCGTTGTATTTGCTCAGCTCGCGCGTGGTTTGGTCGTCCGCCTTGCCGAGCAGTTGGAGGAATCACGCCGAACCCCTCGATTTTCTCCTCGTTCACCCCGCACATTATTTTCGGTCCTGTCGCGCGCGCGTCTCTCGCGGCTCCGTCCAACTGTGAAGAGAAAAAAATTAAAGACAAAAAAATATGTGTCGCGGCTTCGTTACACTCGCCGGGTGCCTCTGCCGGGTTTCCCGGTTTGAGGAAGAAGAAGGAGGAACGATTTTTCCTGTCGGAAACGCGTGTCATCGGAATTTATCTTAACCGCGTGGAATGAATGTAAATCGGTTGAGCACGACGAGTCCCGCGGGGGTAAAAAGTTTCTCTTTACCATTAAAATAAAACTCGAGGTACCGTTCGCTCGAAATACAAGCCACAAATTAATGTCCACGTATATACAATTATAAACTAGGAAAAAGGCTACAAACATTTTTTTTCTCAAATTTTTGGCTCCGAAAAATCGGACATTATTTTTCCCTTTTTGGGTGGAAAACAGTGGAGAACATCTGCTTCTGATTTTAACGTGTTTAGATTTTATATCTCGCCCGTTAGGCTGGACCGAGAAATAGCGACAATGGACGCGGCGCGCGCGCGGCTAATCGCTCATGGCGTAACTCGGCCGTCATAGAGGGTACCCCGATGGTCAGTTGGGGCCCCGTGGGCCATAAAACGTAACGTTTTCGTGCAACCTTCGTCCACCTTTTCATCTTGCGTCGTTGGGGCTAACGTATACACAACATTCTGGGACATTCCCCGGCCACGTACGTTCGCCTCATTGTTGACTCGCATTGTGATTCTCGTGTGCACGAACGGACCTCGGACGCCGAGGTCAAGGGGTTTAACAGCTGCGATCGTGGACACAGCAGCAGCAGAAGCAACGGATTCGAGACTGTGGACCGGACCCAGCGTGGTCAAGCTTGATGCATGGAGGGTGAGCGCTCCAATGATTCGTAGGCCTCGGCTCTTTCCCTTTTCCGTCACTGAACGCGTGGGGCACACATAGGGGTGACTTTATTCTCGTCGTACAAGGGTGAACACACTCGCAATCGGTTTTGCTATTGCGTCGCGATGGCCGACGACGCCATCGTTGTTTCTGCCGTTTTTCCCGCAGCTATAGCTGAAAATAAAAAGAACACAACTTTAGCGAACGGAAATAATTCCACAATAATTGTCAGAATTTTGCATTCAAGAGAATAAACGATTGATTATCGCCGGTGACTGAGCTTCCATAGGATTTTTTTTTTCATGCAAAATTTGACACCAAAAATATCAGCCACATTCGTTCACTTACCCAATGTTTGACTATAATCACTGACACGACTTCCAATTACACAGAAAACGCTTTCACAGAGCTCGACTCGAATATTCGCTACTCGAGTATCGATAGTCGCTGAAGGCGCACGCGACGCAAATTTAATAAGGGGAAAAAAGTAAACGTTGTCTAAAACATTCTGGAGGGTGGAAAATTCATCAATACAGTAATAGGCCGACGAGGCTGATGCGGAAGAAGCATCAGCCTCAGCTTTGGCTTGAAATAAGTTTGGGGTCGTTTCGGCGTAATTATCTCTGTTGTTTTTTCATTAAACTTCTATCAAACTCATCTCTCGGGGAGCAACAGCAGCAGCATCAGCACCAGCGGCGTCGCGTTTTACCCATCACGGTAAAACGTTTCGCTGCGGGATAAGACGACGAGTGCCGGGCGGAAAGTGCGAGACCCTGGAGGGGATTCTCGCGCGGTTCCGTACACAGAGCGAGAGTCGGTGGTGGGTGTGGAGAAATAAAAAAAGAAAAATTTAGCGAAGAGGGTAGAGTCCTCGGGGCCGCTATGGTGGTCGCAAGTGGTCGCGACCCCCGCGCAACAACCCTCGACGACTCTCGGGGGCGAGAGTTTTCCCTCCCTCGCCTCCTCCCTCATCTCCAGAGTCTCGCGCACTTCGCCTCTGCGCTCCCAAGATCGCACAATTTATTCCTCAATTTGCGCTGCGTTATCTTAATGAAGATTTTTTAATTACTTTCTCGGTTGTGTATGCGAAAATGCAGCGGCGACGTATTTCGTTCAATTTCCCCGAGCCGCCGGCGCCGGGCGAGACGCCTATTAATTTGTTGGATAAAAACCCAGAGAAAGCGGGAAAAAAATTATCGAGATTCTTTATTCTCGCCACTTCCGGCGGCGGGAATTAAAATCTTGGTCGGAGGCTCCGGATAATTGTGTTTATAGCTGAGATTAGTTCGCTAGTTAATTATGGTATAATTTTTTTAATAGTTGCCAACGATTTTTAAAATAGTATAATTTTTTTAATAGTTGCCAACAATTTTAAAAATAGTATAATTTTATTTGAAGAGTTGCGGACGGTTAATAAAATTATAGGAAAGGTGGAAGATCGTAGCACGCGACTGGGATGATCCGTGGAATATTTTTTTGTATCTTATTTCCCTCGTCTATAAAACGCAGCGATTTATACCTGGCGCGTCTGCCACGAGCCGTCTCTCTATCTGTGATCCCGTATTAATACACTGTGGGATCCGCGCGAGCGAGTCCAATCCGACGCTGGGAGTCAGATCAAGGCTTTTAAAAAAAACTACCCTCGAATCTTTATAGCGTTTTCTACCCTCCGAGGGATTTTTTCGTGAGCGTGGATCGCGCGTGCCGCTCAGGTGTTGGATGATGCGTTTGGTCCTCCCTTCGATGGACTCATCTTCGTTCTGATTTTTTCAATACGATTTTTAATTGATACAAAATTTAGATCTTTTTTTCTCTTCACTAAAAATTGATATTTCACACCTTCGAGTGTGAGCGAAGTCCGCTAATTGAATCGCCGCCCGAGTCGCGACATTCGCCACGGTTCAGTGATTTCTCGCTGTCGTCTAGAATTACATTTCTCTTTTAATCCACGAACGACCTCCGAGAGTGGCGCGGCGAGTCTTTCGGCGAATCCTTAGAAAAGTAAACTGGCTTTCAGCGGCGCTGCTGCTTCGGCGTCCTCGGAGCGCTGGTTTTCACTTCCTAGATGTCGACGTCAATGTCACCCGCGATGCCATAAACATACAGCACAATTAGGCCACGGGCTTCGCTCCCGCTTCGTCTCTCTTCCATTCTTCTGCCGAATTTATCGATTTTTTCGTCCACGTGATTGGCTATTTTTTTTACATGTAGGAAATAATTCTCCCAATTTTTTCCGTCGACTCGTCTCAGTTCTCCGCGAGAAAATTAATTCGGTCGCCTGTCGCGACTTAACGCGGGTCAATTCGATTCCACCTGGAATAATAAAATTCTGTGAGAAAAAATACACGCGCGAAAATCCGCCTCGGCTTCATATTTCGCACAAGTTTGTCGGGAGGGGAAGGAAAAAAAGTTGGCGTTCGACCTTTGAAGTTGGCCATGGACGAAGTGAGAGAGAAAAAAAAGCATGATAGGAAGGTCGCGGAGATGAAGCGAGATCCACCGAAGGACTAATGAAAGCTCCGGGGTCTCGTGCTTCGCCACTCGCGTCCACTGGGGAGAGAAGGCGACCGAGGCTCGAGGGGTCGTTATACGTCTCCACGCGCGGCTCATCCCAGGCGCAACCGCATAAACTTCGCTCTCCATCTCCGAGGCAACGAAAATAATTCATTTATTATTAATGAGACCCGCGGAGGAATCTCGGTACCTCGAAATAATATTTTTCCAACGAGTCGCTCTTTAAATCTCGTCCCTGCGAATTACTCAACGAAGCGACTCGCGACAAATGTTTATTTTACTTATAGACAAAAATTTAAAAAAAAATCCTTGATAGCAAAGGACAATTGTCGATTCCAGATTGCGAGGTTCGAGAAAAGCTCGTATAAAACGGCCACGTGGAGATAAATAAAGGACAGAGCGACGAGGGAAAAAAGAGTGGGAAATAGGTGAGCACGAGATTCACGTCCAGGAAAGGATGAAGTCCGCGTCTCCAGGGCAACCGGACCCTATGCCCTGTACTATCTCCCTCCCTCCCCCTTTTCCCTCTCCCTTTCCCCTCTGGATTCCCCACCTCGCAATCTCGCATCGCCGAGAGGAAGAGCATTTCTCGATGTCTTCTTAAGTTGCCGGAACAAACTTGGTCCGGGCGACGCCGAACAACGTGTAATGCCCCGAGGGTTGGTACAGCGGTGGACCGGGCGGAAAAACCGAGGCTGGGGAGGGGGTTCAGCGAAGGAGCAAAAAAAAATAGCCTTGCAGAGAGAAAGACACAGGCTGCGTTATATGTGTTACGGAGCGCGGGAGGAAGATGAATTTACTCAGGAAGGATTATCGGGTCGATGCCGTTGCCGAGGGGTGAGAACCTGGCACGAAACCGATCGGGGACTATCGCATCGCACACACGTCCGCTGTCCACTCTCTCTCTCCTCGTTCGCTTCCCGAGCAGCATTTTCGGCTGCGAGGTAATTAATTTCCTCGCTGGACGATATTCGATACGGTTTTTCGTCGATACATCCCCGTGACTATATTGGTCGCCCCATTTGTACGGCTCTGTTTCCACGGGAAAAACTATCCGGTTCTCGTGATCGCATAAGAATTGAATCGTAGGGCGATTGAGATGGTCAAACGATTTTTTTTTTTTACTTATAGAATTAGAAGCACCGTTTTGTTAAAAAAAATTGCTAATCAGCTTCATTTGCCACACTTTAAAAATTTTAAGAAAATTCAGTGAAAATTATATTAATCATGATTACCAGTATATTAATTTTTATTCATATTTTTTTTAGAGACCCTTTAGAGATTTTTAGACACTAAGCTGCACAAAGCCCGTTGCCCATTCAGCGCTCGGTGGACTGTCGACGCGGATTCGAATCGGTACGGTGCTCCTCGGCTTCAGGGTCGCGTTGCATCCACGAATTTTCAACCTCGCACAGTCCTAATGTTACCGCGATTTTCCGAATACGTATTCACCTATATATTTGTGAAAAGACGTTGCGTGTATATATATCGTATATATGCTGCCGCAGAGCCTTAGGTAAGGGATAGACGCGTCGGCCTCCGACAATGCCCGATCGTTATGCGTATTCAAAGTGGCTCTACCTGGGCCAGGGTGCACCGACGGTGGTTCCCATTGTCGGCAGGCTCACCGCTTCCGAGAAACCGTCTCACGGATTGTGCAACGAAGCTACGCGTTTTTACCTCATCCCTCTCTCTTTTTGCTCCTGACTCGCGCATCGGAAAAATCGCAAATCCGCATCAGGTTCGCGTGTATTATTTTTTTTTCACCAAAACGAACCAGGATTTTTAAACAATAAGCTACATTTATAACAAAAAAAAATACCGTTTGGACCTTGGGTCACATTTTTGTACCAGATTTTCTTCCCCGCCTCTGCAAACAAACAAATATCCAAACGCGTCAGGTTCGCGAGCATTATTTTTTTCACCAAGATGAACCAGGATTTTTAAACAATAAGCTACATTTTTTTATTAAAAAAAAATACCGTTTGGACCTTGGGTCAGATTTTCGTACCAGATTTTTTCCCCGCCTCTGCAAACAACTAAATATCCACCCCACCGGCTTTCCCGTCTTACTTTTCCGTCTGTCAAAGCCCGCGAAGATATCAGTAACGCGTCACGCACGACGATTCCTATGACCGATGACCGCGCGTCTCCCCAGTCCTCGATTTTCCAGCCAATCCGCGAGCCGCGCGCACATTCGACTCTCCGGCAACTTTTGTTTATTCCCCGGATCCGAGTCCATCGATCAATCGCGGGGGTGGACCACGAGCAGCGGCTACGAAACGCCACCGAGACTCGCTTCGTCCCAGCGAGAAACGCGCGCGTGGGCGATGACCTTGGGAGCACCAAGAAGCCCCGAGGAGCTTCAAGAACCATCGTCTCCACCGTCGCGACGACCCCGAAGCGTTTCCTGCGCGCGTATCCATAATCTCAGGATAATTCTCGGTACACGATTCCTCGCGCGAAAGTGTATACGAAACCCAAACTCACCGTCGGTGTATCTCGCCCCGATGGGGTAGGTGAATTAAGGGCGGCGCGGGAGGAGCTCGGAGAGGGAGCGGATCTCAACCAGGAGTGGGGAAAGGAAGTTTTAATGGCTTCGCGAAGAAGTTTTCGCCGAGGTGCAGAGAGAGCAGCAGCAGCGGCAGCAGCGAGCGAGCTCTACGGGAGCGAAAAGTGGTCGGTCTGAAACTTTCAGCTATAGAACCTCCATCTTTTTTTTTCTTTCCCTCTCTGTCTCTATTTTTTTTCGCCCGTCGCCCCCGTTCGTCCACTCCTCCTTCCCCCCGAGCCCGGAAAGTTCCCTCGGCGACGATACAGAGAATTCGGCCTCTATTTCGAAGCCTGGAGTCGGTGGGTGTTGCAAGTGCGTTTCGGAGTTGAGGCGACGCTCGTCGTCGTCGCCTCAACCGCCTCAATCGCGCGAAAGGAGAGAAAGAAAGAGCCCCAACGCTGCTGCTGCTGCTGATGCTTTTGGTTTGCCGTCTGCTGCTGCTGCCGCTGCTGCAGGAACGATTTATTGATCAAGCGTCCGGGCAGTTCTGGCCAATAGCACCGGGTCGGTCAGTTGCACGACGAGTCGGCCACGCAGTGTACGTGAGTCTCGAGCTGTAGTGTTTTTTCCCCCCCGCGCGAGCGAACAGATATCGCCAACCCCCGTGAGCGCCAACTGGGAACGAGAGAACCCGGCGAGGGGGTTGCGAGAGCGAACGAATGAACGAGGGGGTTGCAACGTTATGAGGGTGCGACGAGAGGGTTGTTCGCCGGCGCCGTAGGCGCGACCCCAACGACCAGCGTCCAGAGGAGAGCCACACGAAGGCCCTGGGAGAGATGTGTGTAGCTTATCTCATTCTCGGAAATTATGGTGGAACGATGAAGGGTGACCGCGAGGGTGGATAGGAGAACGGGGGCGGTGGACGTGGGGAGGGTCTACGGTGGTAGGCACAGTTGTGCCTGATGGTATAACCCCTGCCCCAACGGCGGCCATTGCCAAAGTCTCCTGTGTCCTGCAGTTTGGGCTTCTTTTTCCACGAAAAGTTTTGCTCGCGCTCACCTCGAGCCCGGTTATCTCCTTTGATCGCGTTGGTCGGTGCGGAGGTCGACGGGAATTGGAGGAAACTCGAGATCGTACGTCAATTACACTCTCATCTGGCGGACAGTCGGTGAACCGGATGCATCGTAGGCGATGAGACTTCGGGGACGGTAATTTCGATCCGGTGGCTCCTCTTTGTGGCTTCTGTAAGAGAAAAGATTAATTAAAAAAATAGCAAAATTCGGTGTAACATTTTTTTAACATTGCAGAGTGTTACTATTGATACTGAGTCGACAGTGATCAATCGGCCACGCGATTGGTCGAAATGCTTCAGATTTTCGTCAGTGCATCGCTAAATATTAAAATGAAAAATCCATTTTTTCCCCAATTTGCTTCAACGTCGGACAATGCATTTTTCATCTCTCGTCGTCGAGGGACACACACAGACGCTGATAGATTTATTCCTCTCTGCATCACCCCGCTCCTCTTTTATCCGTCGCGCCTCTTTTATCTAGACTCGCCCTCCGCGTGTCGCTCTCCCCGAGGGTCTCGCGTTGCTTTTAAGCCAAAAACCGCTGGCGTATCCAGAATTAATTATTCAGAGGCCGCGAGGAGGCGCGTGGCACGGTGCCGACCTTTTCGCCAGATATACAGAGAACCCGAAAGGCCCTCTCTCACTCGAGTCGCGAATCAGCACTTGCTTTCAGCCCTTCCACCTTCGCTTTCACCCTTAAAGCCCTCCTCACCTCCTCGCCACCCATCCCTGAACAATTTTCGTCGTCGACGGCCGTCGTACCTCATCTCGGCGATCTTTTTTACTGCCGCTCGCGCATCGTCAGCCGCGCGGGAACGCGCGACATAATTACGCTCGGCGCCGGCATCAAGTATTTATACTTTCATTACTCCGCTCGCGGAGTCTAAAGTGCGGCCTATGGAAAAAACGCGACTCGTCCGAGAAAAGATGCGCGCTTTCTTATAAAAAAAATGAATTAAAAATTGGTCTGTATTTAACGATGACTGAAATTGCCAATTTTAGGTACCAAAAATTGTCCCTTGTTTCTGTGAAATTTTTTTTTAGTGAAAAAAATAGTGTTGAAATTTCTGCACTGGTTGATCCAGATTACCTCATTTTTTGTCAACGTGAAAATACAGCATCCACGCCGCGAGGATGCGAAGACGACGAAGAAGGAGAGGAAGAGGGCGATGATGAAAGCGATGGAAGCTAAAGCGACGTCGCGAAGCTCCCGAGCCTTCGGCAAGCCGCAACGCGACGCACATGCCGAGGGTCCCTTACTTGATTGGGTTAAAAGTTTCCCTATCCCCGGGAGGAAAAAGCTGGGGCGAGAAGAATTCGCATTTTTTTTATTCTTCAAGCACGCCAAAACGAGTGGCTGCGGCAAACCGTGACTCATTAATCTTGATTCACCTCTCGGAGAGGGATAAATCGGGCGGGGGGATGGCGCGAAGACGGCCGAGTGGGCTATTACACTCGAGGCCGAGACTCGAACTAATTACAAACGCCCGACGGAGGCGGAATTGCGCGATTAAAATTAATTGGAACGGGAAAAAAAGGGTTGAGGGGTGGCTGAGTGGATCTCAGCCACGCCCAGACGCGCTCGACGCGCACGTGCCTCGAGCGTCTGGATTGGTCTGACCAATCCGCAGCTGGTAACCCATGCTCAGAACCCCAGACGTTATTGTACGTCCGCCGTATGTACTGTATATAAAAGTGGTATGTATACGCGATGAGGAAGGGTTGATCGAGTCCCCCTCGCTTTGGGAGAGGTGCCAACGCAGTCTGTGACTGGTGAGTTGCACTGGAAGGGTTACCGACCGACGAACCGCGCGCGGATTGGACGAACTATGTTTGAACGAACATTAGGGGGCCGTACCCCTTTAACTGCACTGTTATTATTATTTTTATTACAATGGGGTATCAATGATACGAAAAAATTAGACATTGTCTTTCAAAATTTGTTTCCTGAGTATTTTTCGTTAGTAAGATTTGAAAAAAATTTTAAGGTACTCGAAGACAGTTCTGGTGTGGGAAAAAAAAATTCTACGAAAGAGAAGTGAAAAAAAAAACTGGCACGCTTCGAGCATAAAAGCCACCCGTCAAACGACGAACAATCTGCAGCGACTCCAAAAGCGTGCAACCAGTTTTCGCATCTGCGGTCAGTGGAAGTCGACAAAAAAAAAGTAATAAGGATTCGTGTGCATTCTCACCCCTGCGAACGCTTGGCTTTTTTTTTTATTAACACTCTCTCGCTCTTCACTGGTAATCTTCACATCGAACGCGTGCCAGCCGACCGTTACGGTCATTCTCGCGCCGATCTTCTCGAATCGTCGCACCTAAGCCCGAAGGTGTTGTGTGTATATATTTTTTTTTATTCGCAACTCCGAACGAGGGTCGACTCGGGAGGGAAAACGCGTTGGTTTTTTTTCCGTTTTTTTTCCTATGCATATGTTTTTCCACGCGTCGAGAGACATTTGGCACGATCTGAACACGCGCCGAGAACCGATTTTCCAATTTTTTTTTAAGACCGGACACGCTCGGATTTTTCTTTCTCCTCGTTGCGTAACTTTTTTTTCGCTCCCGGAGAAATGAGCATAATTAAAATATCGGACGCGACGGAGACTATAAATCACTGCTAAAAATGGGAGACATAAATCAAAATAATTATGTACGCGTGGCTCGGGTTTTTTTTTTCTCTTTTTTCTCTGCGCACGCAACCTCGGCCATGTGACGTATTTACGATGTCGCCGGTGACTTTTGCCTCCTATTAGACGAAAAAGCGGGTTTAACCAACGTTACTCGACTCGACGTCTGCGCAGTCTTTCACGAAGCTGGAGACACCGCAGGACCCTATCGTGGGTGGGCCCAATGAACACTCCCAACCGGCGACCATAATCTTTTGCTCCTGGCTGTGTTTCTTACATTTCAATAATTTTTACCGCCTCTGGAATCCATTATCGGTGTCCGGTACGAGAAACCACCGCAATAATCGACTGTGCCCCTATCGCTGCCCTTTGAAAGTCGACACACATCCCTCGTCCTGTCCGTGAATAATTTATCATCTTGTCCAGTCCTGACCATCCAAGTTCATCCATTATCATTTTTTCCTGTAAAGAAAAATAGCATTAAAAAATGATCCTACATTGTTAAAAAAAAAAATTGTCATCACCCACATTCAACGGTTTCATCAATATCAATGCCTCAATATAATATAGGGAAGACATTCAACGTGTCAGTCCTAAAATCTGTATTCCCAAGCCGCATCCTTTACATCCGGACTTTATACAGATGTCCGCGTGTCGTTTCGCAAAACGGAGCGGGGATGTCGTATGTGAAGAAGCGGAAAATCCGTGGGGCCGACGGTTGGAGGAGGTTGAGCAGAGCGCCACGATGAAGTCGCTCAATCGCGATAAACTGCCGGCGGCTATCGAAGTCAGGGTGTGGTGGATGGAGCGGCGTGAGCGTCTCTCACTCTATCTCGGTCTCCCGTGCCATCGTAAACACCGTTCGCCCTCCTCCTCCTCCTCCTCCTCCTCCCAACCGAGCAGCTTACGCTCCGGCGTCCCAGGCGCGCGCCTGTTTCTATACGACGCGCGTTGGCATCCGGCGGTGGCGCACGAATCCTACTCCCTCCTCCCTCATCCTCCTTCCTCCTCTCCATCTCCCTTTCCATCCTCTTTTCAACCTTGCTCACACTCGCGCCAAGACGAGGCAGAAGCGGCAGCAACAGGCAGCACGTGTCGTCCTATCTGGGCCGCACCATCACTCGTCTCCACATGTTGTGGCGACGGAGAGAGGGAGATTGTATATAACCTCAGCACTCAGTCAGGTCCTCCTCCTACTTTCCTTCTCCTCCTACGACTCTGGGCTTCGCGCCGCTTCAGCTTCTATATCACCTTCCATGCTTCCTTCCATTCGACACGATACTTCTCTATAGTATCTGTCTGCCATGTGGAAGACTGGTGAAAAAAATGATCCTGAAAATTGATCCTTCGAGGTGTTCGGTCAGGGTTCACGACGACATCCAATGCCACATTTTCGTAATGAGCATCGAGTGGTCGGTAATCGATGTTGTGTTTTTGGAAATGTCTGTGAGGAAAAATTCAAGACGACAGATGTGACTTGTGTGCCTCGTAAGACACGCGCAATGTTTGCCTTCCACATAGTGGAGATTCGATCGTGGCGGTTGATGACGACGACGATCGACGGGGATAAAGATCGGAGATCCGACGGATAGGAATGTAAACGGCTACCGTGACAAGGTGTCGCTCACGCCCTTTTGACTCGCTGTGCGCGGCGAGAAAGTATAGCGAACCCGAGGAGAAACGACTTCGCGGAAGAAATCTGGAGGGGGGAGAGGGATGAAGAAATACGCCCCACGGATATGGTTTTATTATTGAAGTTAGGTGGACGGGAATGGCGAGCGCGGGGATCTGACCGATCTGACCGGAACACACGTGGGTCAGGGGACGCCGCTGCATGGGCCAGGTGCGCGACCGCTCTCTCTCCTCGCAGTCTCCTTTTTTTCCGTTGCGGGTCAACCCGAAGGACCCTCCCGAGAACAGTTGACCGTAAGCTCGGCATCTCGGACTTTCGATTTTCTCAACGACTCCAAAAGCATTCTTACGCCGGTCTTACCCCATTTTCCAAAACAATATACGTTGGAGATTCTATTCTTAAAAGTTACAATTTTTTGATGTTGAAACTGATTTTTTTACATTTTTTTACAATTTACAATTCTTTGGGCATGATTGATTTTTGCCTCGACGTATTTTTTTTTCTTTAAGCTGTGACGTCTCAAAAACATGTTAATTTTGTTTACTTTATCCTCAAAATAATTATTTAGTCTAACATCTATTTATCTTAAATCGATATAAACATTTTTTTTTAATTAAAAAAATTACCAAACTCTTTGTCAATTTTTCCACAGTGCAAAAAAAAATCATTCTGAGGTAAAAAAATAAAAATCTCTCGACCAGGTGTGCGCAAAGTAGCGGCGAAGCCTTGTCGAGCGACGCGCGCGGAAAAGTTATGTAAAAACCGAGTGACCAAGGGCAGAGAGGGGAGCCCTGACGAGTTGCGTCGATCTCGGGGACCCTTCCCGCCTCGTCTCCGTCCGCGCGCGACTCCCTTCTCTCCCGTCCATTCAGGTGTAACAATAAACTTTTCTGCATAATGCGAGAGCCCGCGAAAGAGGGGTTGACGATCCGGATGGGGGTTGTCGCGTCGTATGTACGCCAACCGTGTGCGCGCCCGGTATATATATACATATTCCCGTGGCGTCGGAGAGGGTGGAACTCGCCGCGCGAGGGAGGGAGAGAGATCCGGGCTATCCCACATATGCCGCGTTGACGCCATCAACGTTTACCGCCGCATTCAGACCCTAAATGTTAAACGACATTCACCAACGACCGAACCCAGCGGGCTTTTATCCGGCTTTGGAGCTGCGAGATTGCGCGCGTCGGGGCTGCGGAGTTAAATCGATCGATGAATTTTAACTACGAGTCCGAGAACCGCTTTTCGTGGTTTTTCCCCACATTTCCATTCCCTTAAACCTTTTGATGCAGCCAAAAAAAAAAAATTTTGTAACATTGAAACATTTTTGTAACATTTGTTTTGAAGACTAAAAAAAAGGCAATTGCAATTATACCGAGAGAAACTTTTTTAATTTCATACTTTTAGCAAGGTTGATATATCATCGCATCCTCGCGACTCGTCCCTATAATTAATATCCCTCTCGCGGACTCCGCGATTAAGACGCGACACCTGCGCGCGTTTTGCTCTTCTGTGAATCGCACTCCGGTCTCCCTATAAATCTCCTGGCCTCTTCAATTTCGTTGGGTGTGGCCAATGTTGCCTCTCGGTAAATCTCGATAGAAAAATGACTGCAGTAGTATTGACTCAACAAAAAAAAAGATCTCAACTAATGCTCATTCGTAGCACAACGCTCATTCCCGATATTAATTGTGACAGAACCAATATTTTTCTCCCGAAAGCGACGATAATTACGAACCGAAGAATCCGCGCCAATAATAACAGAAAAACATTGATTCACCTCGTCGAGTGTTCCGAGTAAAGCAAACACGGGGCGCGCATCTCGCGGACCACTTTTCCGTATTGCCGCGACCGCTCGATTTCTACGTCGGCGATTCCGCCTCGTTCTTGGAAAATATAATCACTACCGTCAACTCTCGGGAGTCGAGTGATAAGGACATATCTATATATTACAGGAGGCTGAGCCAACGGAGAGGCCGAGATGAGAGTGAAAGAGGAAGGCGAAGGGTGGCAGCGAGTCACGCGTTATTAGTGGAGCGGCATTATTGGTTCTAGGCGAGAAGGGCGAACCCGGATAAAGCACAAAGGCAGAGAACTCCCTCTGCACCAGCTTTGTTTATCCTGTTACATCCTCGCGAGCGACACTCGTACTTCGCGGCCAGGAGGATAGTTGCGAAACGGACTCCACGTGTGTCCTCGTCGCAGTGCGACGAGGAAAAAGGGCCAAAGAAGCTGCAGCACATCTCACCGCTCTCCTCACACACTGAAGGCAAATACAGCCACAGAAGGGAACAAGACGGATGCGAAGGTTCTGCAGGAACCCGGTTAAACACATCTGCGGGATACGATACGTCTTATATCTCACAACCACCGACTCCTCGATTTCCCACTTCGCTCTTACGTATTTCTACGTTTGTACGTCGAGAGAGAGCTAATGTGAGAAGCGTGTAATGTGTTTACCCGGGAACTCCGGGCAAGGAGCCAACGCGCCACGACTGTAATAAAAATATGACATCCGCGGAATGATGGAATATCCTCGGTCGTGGGACCGCGAGGGTAATGCTGTTTATCCGAGTTCTGCGTGTGGAAGACTTTGAGCGCGATTGGAATGAGCTGCTGGGAAATATGTGATACTTTTGGTATCCTCTCGAGTTCTTTCTAATCGCGATGCAAATCAAACGTCAGGCTTTGGTCCAGTCGAATCGGAGCGAATATGTTTGGCACCCTCGGAACTTTTTTCCCGGCGGACTTGGACATCTCTAAGTAATGAATTACAGCGAAAATGGCCACGACCGATGCATCCAGTTTGCACGGTTCTTTCAGCATTGTGTCTCGGATCCGACGAGAAGATGATTCACAACTCGGAGAAATATTCTCTCCCTTCGTATCACCCAACAGTGCAGATGGGTCCCTCTTTCTTCGACTCTTCTTGCAATCCTTTTCGCGTTGAAAGATCATTTCGTTTTCATTTTGCAAGAAGCTCTTGCCCAGGTCCTTCGCACCGATCGATCTTGGTTCCAGATGTTAAAGCGCCTCGCAATGCCAGTCCAAGTCGACGGAAGAATAAAGTGTGAGCTGGAGAAGCCACTTTTCCAACTGGTCCGGGAATGTCGTACACGCGCGCCGAGAATTTTCCGACACGAGAAAATTATTCTTCAATTTGGGCGCTCGGGGCGACTCCGCCCAAATTCAGAGCGCCGCAAGAAAAGGGCTTTTAACCCCTTTGAAGCCGGACGTCCTTTGCATTGCTGGATCGATGGATCGAGGTCATTCCACACCCACGACTGTCGTCCTTTCCAGGGCGACCTGTAAAATCGAGAGAAAACGTTAGATCCTAATTTTGACACTGAGAAAAATGAGGGGAGGAGGAGGACGTGGAGAACCCGACCGGACAGGAAGTCGTGGACGAACAATGGCGCCTCAACTGGACGACACGAGGACCAGGAGACGAAGAAATTCAACCTCGGAAATTTTAACCACGTTTGTTCGCGCCGAAACCGGTATTTCGTAGGCGTCGACGGATGCGGATATGCGTTGCATGCTGAAGGCTTCGCTTTTCCTCGGCGCGAGCCACTTCTTTTGCCTCTCTGCTAAACGATCGCCACGCCCTTGAGCCGAGACGCGGTTTTTTTTCATCCCAAAGCTTCCAGCTTTTTCTTCGATGGATCATATGAAAAACAAAAGCGATTTCCAATTCTACAATTCTGAAGAATTTATCTACAAATCTTCAGACACTTTTTTTTATCAGTGCCCACTGCTCCATAAAAAAGCCAGCGAAAGTGGCAAAAACAACTCAGTCGATAAGGCCAATCGTTCGCCCGGCTTTCAATTTCCCACAGCATCGAGCTTCGCAAAAGTGTCGTGTGTACACCCGTTTGGGAAACACTCCCCCGAGGCGCCTTGTGCCCGTCATGTCGCGGGTTTACATAATTTTTTCCCAGGCCTCTGTGACACCACCGGTGAATGCCAGAAATCGCAACACTTGCCCAACCTCTGAAATGGGAACGAGAACAGCGTCAGAAATACTGCCGTAGGTTCACCTATTGCTTGTAATGCGTCCAGGAGCCCTGCACACGGTCGGACTGAGGGTGGAAGGGAACGGCAAAGGACGAAGGGAAAAAGACGGACACACACACACATAGAGGATAGGAACCCTCGTCGTCCTGGGGAATAGGAAGGAAAGGAGCGGCCGAGAAAGGCAGCCAGCGTCGCAGAGTCCTTCAAAGGTTCTCGGCCGGTGAAATCGTATGGCTTTGTATGGAAATAAGAATGCCCTCGGCACCCACACGCGAGTCGAGGGCCTCTGTGATATAAATTCGAATGCGAACTTCAAAAGGAGAGCTACCCAACGGGGATAGCGCGATGAAGGAAAAAAGGAGGAAGGAGCGAAAAAAAAAATCCCCGAAGGAGCGAGAAAGAGAGTGAAGGGCGAAAGGAACGAGGAAAACTGCGAAAATATTTTTTCGGGCGGAAGGAAACGCGTGCATGTACCATACGCCTAGACGATACGCGAAGGGCGAACTCCTTTCTCGGCCTTTGTGGAAAATTCGATCGGCGGAAGGGCCAGAGAGCCATGTGTATTTCCGCGTATGTGAGGCGATGAAAATTTCACTTCGCAACGTCAGAAGGGGAACTGAGCAGAGCGATGCAAGACACGTGGGCCGAGAAATACTTCTTCGTTGAATTGATTCTGAACATGTTTCCATTTTTTAAATCGACGGAAGGTTTTTTTTAGGTGCAAGAGTTATTTTGAGCTTTCGATGTTCAGGATCTCGAAACTGTGACGCCACCATTTGGAGACTATAGCTAATGGACAGATACGTCAGAGCGAGGAGGAAGAGTCTTGGCAGCGCAGCCATCTTTGGGAGCGATGAAGGAGAGAGAGATTGCAAAAATAGCAGAGGCGAAGGAGAGGGAGAGAGGACACGAGGGCGAACCCTCCCAGCCGAGCCGAGGGCCAATCTCATTAACCCTTCACCGCTCGGAATTCAGCCGGAGGCTCGTGCAGGGCTCACCCCTTCGACGTAGTCATGGTAACCCTTCTCGTTTTTCCTTCTCTCTTTCTCTTTCGCTCTCACATTTCTCTCCGTCTCGCCCTGACCCTTTTTCCCTCTGCACCGAGTCTTTCGCTCGCCCTGCTCGCTGTTCAACCTGCCGTTCGAAATTCCTGCGCAAGGTGCGTCATTATCCAGCTGAAATTTGGCTCGGCTATTTTTCCACAGACCATTTTTCATAGAAAAGATTTCTGTGACATTTTTTTCTAAGGAAATGTATTTTGTTTTGTATTATCTTTTCTGTGATTTTTCAAACGCTTTATATTTCTTTGAGGTAATGAAACCTTTTTTTCGCTGTAAAGGCAGATTGATAGCAGTGATATTTCTACGCTATTTAAACTAAAAAAAAATAATAATTCCATCCATTAATTCCGAGACATTGTGCACCTTATCGTCGTGCCTCGAGGAACTAACGGCTGAGAGTGTAATTACATCGCGTTCCTCGCACTATCTTCGAAAGCTGCGCGGCATTTCGGGCGCTGCAAGGGACCCCCCTAGGAAATTTATGCAAAACCCAGCGATATACATAACGCCGAGGCTCGAGGGAGGCGCCCCAAAAATCGCGGCATAAGCAGTTTTATTGGTCTCGTCCCTCGCGCCCGGAAAACCATAGCGATGGACGCTCTCGTGGTTAATAACGTCGGTCCGCAGGAATCCCTACACAGCTCTAAGACAGCGGATTGGATTGTTATTTTATAAAAGAAAAATTACGCAGGGGAGAGAAAGTCGCGATATGATTGGTAAAAAATCTTAATTAGGTTATGATAATTTTTTTCATCTCACGATCCAGTTCAAGTTAATCGAGCTAACGATATCGCGAAAAAAACTGTCTTGCACAGATGGACCAATAAATCAAAAATGTTAACGAAATATACTACATTAAATAACTCAATTTCAATTTTATTTAAATAACTCTGATTTCAATTGTGATTGTCGAAAAATTCCAGAGCTTTGTGTACGGAATTTACTTTTCCAACAGTGAGAATAAAGGAAAAGGCTTCGCCCGAGGACAAAACTAATAGTTGGTATTTTAAAACGCAGCAAAAGAGGTAAAGGGTCGACGACAATAATGTGTCTCGATGTATCGCTATTTAAATAAATAATCGTGGATCCAGATCCAGAGATGCGAGTCGCGCGACAAAGCCGCGGCTGACCTGTCACAACAGAGGCCGCTGCGTGCGGACAACCGTGAGAAGTGACCGGTTCCCCGAGCTCGCGCATTTTTCCATCGCTTCATTATACGCGCACCGTCCGTGGCTCGCGGTTTGGAAATATTTAAGTGGATCTTTCGATGTTTTCGAAGATACCAATGAACGGGATTGACAAGTGGAGGAATCCCGAACAAGGCGGAGAACACGACGCGTCCGACGCGAAAGAGATCCCAATCGACGGTGGCCAATGGAGGAAAAGGGTTTCTCCTCGTTAATCTGCATCTCCGTTGCCAACCCACAACAGCCCTTTGAAAAAGGGTCTTCAAGGTTCTTCGATTCCAATCGACCCTGTTATAGCTCACCCGCTTTCTGCCCTCAGCTTTTCCATCTTCTCTACGAAGCGGCGAAGAAAAGCGTCGAGTTACCCCTACGTCGAAGCTATTTACTCTTTAGCATCTGTAAAAAAAAAAGTGGTGTACAAAAACTGTCTTTCATCTATAAATCATAACCACACAATTAAAAAAATTGTTATTAAAAATCGCTGAGGACCTCAGCACATTTTTTTAATTGCACATCCGAGCTGACTCGATTTCTCGCAATCTCAACCGACTTGCCCACCGCAGAAGTGGGTTAAACCGACGATTTCTCAAGTTAATCTCGTTAGAATTCCCAGAATGAGAAAACCTGCTACAATGCGATACCGAATGCGAATTCGTAAGCAAAAAAAAAGTAAAAAAAAGCGTTCCTTCAACGACCCCGACGGTAACGAGGGGCTTGTACGTGTATAGTACAAGCCGGGAAAGCGGGTGGGCCGAGAGGACGAACAAGAGGAAGACGAAGAAGAAGACGACGACGAAGAAGCCGTGGAACAAGAACGAACAGCGAAGCTCGGAAACCCAGGCTGGTTGAGTAGCAGCGAAGCCGAGAGTTTAATGATATTCGTGATTACGGAGTGCGGCACGTGGAGCGAGTAGCCCAAGAAACGAGAGCGACGGAGACCGACAAAAAAGGGGGAAAAAGAAATCGAGGACGGGTAGAAAGGGGGCGAAAAAAATGAAGGGGGAAGCGAGCGAAGGAGGAAGAGATTCCACCTTGCCGTACCATCACTCTCACTCCAACTTTCGCTGTTCTCGCATAAAAAAGTATTGATCTGGGGAGTCTCCGGTCTCTCGCTCGCCCCGCGAACGCGACTCTCGGTGGTCCCGAAGTAGAACCGGGCGAGAGAGGGTTGAATCCACCCTAACTGCTTGGCCTGCCTTTATATTCATCATCCCTCGCGTACGGAACGCGAGCCGCGCGAGCCCTCGCACCCGAAAGCCTTGCAGTCTCTCCGCTGGGGAAGTCACCCCCAGACCTTTTCCTACCCACGTAGCCTTCCCTCTCTCTCTTTTCTGTCTCTTCCTCCCTTTCCTCCCATCTCTCCGTCGCTCTCTCCGGGTTCGAGCCGTACCGTCACCCGTTTTTTTTTACTTCATCCCTCGCGTGTTCTCGCGCCAGCGACGACCCACGACGCAGTACACACCATTCCGCGAGGGGGTTTTTAAGACTACTATTTTTTTTTTAGACTTCAGGGGACTTCGCCACGCGCTCCGAATACGAACTAGACCCACTTTCTGCGCGAGCCAATTTTAATTGGACTCAGTGCGGCCTGGAACGCGGCGATCGTGGAGCCCGGGAACGGTGATTCCTGATTTTACATGCCACGAACTTGCTTTTTTTATAACGGGAACGCTGATTCCTGATTTTACATACCACGAACTTGCTTGGCTTATTTTATTATTAGAGTTCTTGGGAGATTGCTAACCGAGGGAAAGATGTCCTTAAAAATATTTTCCTTCCGTTTCACCGTCTCACGAATTTCTAAGATTCGGACGAAAATTGCCACCTCGGTGGTCGCGCAACTGCGCAGGGCCAAACATCCGTCTGAGGGAGTCAGAATCGTCTGAGACACGACTCTCGGCCGAAACGGTAAAGTGTCCCCGGTGCGAGCTGCGCGCGCGCGTGACCAATTTGCAAAACCAAAACTGGAGCAAACCCCTCTTGTTCCTTCCCTCCTTCCTACCTTCCTTCCTTCCTCCCCTCAGTGTTGTAAAATTTGCGTTGCGTGATTTACAGGAGAGCGGCAGCCGCCTCTGATGCTTCTCGGTCTGTCCGTCGCATCCAGCCGTAACCGCCGGGCCAAAGGACGCCAGGGTTAACACCGAAACCGGCGAATTTTCCTCGCACCTCGGCAGCGAGTGCACAGGGTAATACGCAACAACGGGCAACGCGGCCGGGGTACACAGTCCCAGGATAGCGCCATAAATCTGCGAGTTAGGCAAAACTGGAGCAACATTTTTCAATGGCTTTACGGCGCAACCTGGATCGCCAGATTGTACACGCCGAAAGTGTGCGCGTTTGTAGCGCGGGAGGGGTTTGTACAGCATAAAAGTGCGAGAGTCGGCCGTAGTCGGGCCGACCTGGTCGGTGATCCTCAAGACGCGGGGGTGCGATAAACATTTCGAGTACCAATCCCCTCTCATTCTCTCCTCCTCTGTCTCTTTTTCTCCTCCGTGCACTTTCCATTTTCTCCACTCGTCCCGCTTGGCCTCTCTGTCTCTTCCTTTCTCTCCCTTTCTCTCCTCTCCAAACTATGTGTACCCCCCACCACCCTCCCCGTTTTACGTTTTTCTTCGGCTTCTTCTTTCCCTCCGCGCGGAGGGAAACTTTGGACCGAGTTCGCGCGTTTCTCTCACTTCGTCTCGCACTTCGGGTCGCCTCTGTCTCACTTTCTCTCCTTCTTTTTCCCGCTTACGCTCATTTCGAATTTTTGGTCTCACTCGCGCACAGTGAAAGTTGTGCGCCCGCGCACACACCGAAGATTTCGCGAGATTACGGGCGAGCCTGATTTATTCCCGTGGTTTATTACTTCGGAAAAAAACCCCTCGTGACGCGCTCTCCCGACCGAATCCGACGCCCCCCTCCCCCTTCCCTCCCCCCGCGACCCTCGTCTCGTCTCGCGCTACGCTCTACGGTCTCGGAGAGCGCGATCGCGGTGCGCCCCGCGCGATGCCTCGATGCCTACGAGTATCGCGCTGAGGGATTCATTGGGAAGGGTAAGATCGATAGGAAAATAGCGTTCTCGATGGTTGTTGGGAGTTTACACAGAGCGTCGCGGTTGTATCGAGGGAGTTGATACTGTGGGTAAAAATATATAGATCCTCTATTAAAAAGTTCGTGAGCAACCATTGTTGTCGATTTATTCAGCATCTGATTGGTTGTTGGGAAACCGGCAGCAGTTTGATGTTTAATATCGCGAAATTTGGCAGTTTGTTAGAAAAAAAAATTGTTTTTCGCGTTTTTCTCCTCGAATTTTCGATTTTTCGGGCAAACACCTGTCGTTTTTGGAATCAGCGGGAAATTTGCCATCGGATAGGGTTTTTAAACTTGGCGAAATCGAAAATTTTTTTTTCTCGATTTTTTCGAAAAAAACGCAAGGGGTACCCCTTCTAAAAATTTGCGATTTTTGAGGGTCAACTTTAAAAATCTGTAAAAAATCGTAAAATCGAGATATCGCGTTCCGCCTTGCGGCTTTCTCTTCATTGAAAAGTCTTCTTTCGAATGCAAAAAGAAAATCCCGATTATATCGATCCAAAGAAAAATGACACCGATTTTAGTAAAGTTCAAAAATTGGGAAAAAGTGAAAAATCGTTTTTCGCGTTTTCCTCCTAAATTTTTTTATTTTTCGGGCAAAAATCGGTCATATTTGGAATCAGCGGGAAATTTCCCATCGGATAGGGTTTTAAAACTTCGTTAAATCGAAAAAAAAAATTTCGCCGAAAATCGGAAGGTTCCTTCTCTCTTAATTTTTTTTTGCTTTGCCGCTTCTCCCTCTCCCCAAGACCGAAGAAACGTATGTCATCCCCCAACCAAATATCATATTCGTTCCTCGTTTAAAAAGCACCCACGCGCACGTCCACAGATTTCATGTGGTCACAAGCAACACACTCGAAGCGAGAAACCGGAGGGAAAGAGAGAAAGAGCGATCTTCCGGACTGCCTGAACCTCCCGATGGACTCGCCGCCGCTTCAGCTTCCCCTTTCTCGGACGTCGGTCGTGTAGGCAGCCCTATTAATTTTCCGTCACCGCGCGACCCCCGTGACATAAGCGAAGACCAACGTTAACCGCGCGATATACATGTTCGGATTCTCCCGTGAAACCGGAAACTCTCATGACTCGGCCCTTTCGCCCTTTTCCGTGGGAAGAAAAAATCCTGTCGAAAATTAATGGTCTCTTGTATCACAGACAGTTGCCATTCTATTTATTGCATTTGCTCCCCATCAACCAAATCATTTTTAAAAAATAAAATAAGCGACCAAAATTTTCCTATTTTTATTTTTTTAGGAGTCTGAATAAGAAATGCGGCTTTCTCGTTGGAGCAAAGTACAGCGGAAGGTCCAGCGAAATTTAGCCCCCACATTACTCTCGGTCGAGTCGTCCGGACGAGCGAAAAACCTTCCGCAGCAGCAGCAGCGGACGGCTCGCCGCTCGTCTCGACGAATGCTCACCGAAGGATGTGGCAAACCGGAAAAAAAATATCCCCCCCGACTGCTTCGCCAGTCGCAACTACATCCTACGGGGAAATTGAAAAAAACGAGGGTCCGACAGGTAGCGAAGATTGTGCAAGGGGTGGACGAAGCGGGTATACACATTATGCCTGCTGCGCGTCCACGACGGCGGAAAACTCGCCAACGCCGCGGCCGCCGATGCTTTACCCCATGTTTACCATTAGAAATCGTTGCTGCGGAAAATCCGTTTGCAACGCAACGTTTTCGATCTTCGTACATTTCATCTCCTCTACATTTTTCCACTGACGTTAATTTTGCAATCTCGCCATTTGCTCTGCCCACAGCTTAAACAAAAGCTTCTATTTTTTTTAAATATGCCTAATATTTATTTCCCAGCTCTCAACGACTTCAACCTTCGAGGCTAATCTATCCGCCGGCAAAAGCCATCAAGAGAACCACGAAAAAAAAATCCCGACAGCAGAACATCATTGGCGGAAAAATTTTATGGGTATTATTCTCAAGAATCGAAAAATATCGGCCCTCCGCTGTGCCGGGGAGTCGTTTTGGCATTCGAGCGAATACCGAGTTCCTTTGTTGTTACACGAGAAGAAGAAAGGGCCTTGGTTTGCTACGCGCGCGCCGCTGGTTCGTCCTCCGCCGCCTCGGCGCATCATCTTTGAGAGTGCATCATCTTTTTCCGATCGAAGACAATGGGTTGAGCTTGTGTGCAGCGGCGATGCCAGCGGCTCAACCGGTGGGTTAGAAGGAGACGAGGTAATGAGTTACCAGAGTTCGGATGATTAAGCGGAGAGGAGAATCAGCGGCGGCAGCAGCCAGAAGCAACAGAAGCAACAGCGGGAATTGGTGGCTTCTCTTGAAGTGGCTTTCACAGGTTAATCCGTAGATTGGCGCGTTCCCGGGGGGCGCGCGCGCGCCTCGTTCGCTACCTGACTATGCGACTGCCCCGCGTCGAACGCAGATGACTGACTGAGTGACCGACTGACCGGTGCAACGGCGCGCGCGAGTTTTCCCTTTCACGTTGCTCTCTCCTCACTCTTTCCCTTTTCTCGTTGCTCTACTCACTCTTTCCTTGCCTCGAAGGAAGCAGGTCCTCGACGAGGAGTCACGTCGCGGACGAAAATCACTTATTATCCCCTTTCGCAGCGAGGCCTCTCCTCCTCCTGGAGCTGAGCGCGCGCGAGTGGCTCCTGTGTCCTTCGGTTTCCCCGACTCTACGAGCCACGATCTTTTTCTCCGGTTTACCCTTCGTTTAACGACGTAATTGCCGGTTGGACCAAGGAACCGCTGAGAGGCTGTCGACCGAATGCTTTTTGGTTTCCGTTTGTTCTCGTCTGGTGGCCATCTAAAAAAAAAAAAAAGGCAAATTAAGATATTTTCAATATATTCGAATGTACAGCTACGGATGCATATTTTTATTACAGGAATTTTTGTATTGCAGAGCGAGGGCCAAAAAAAGAGACCGAACGCCGGAGGTTTTTTGGTTTCCGTTTGTTCTCGTCTGGTGACCATCTGAAAAAAAAATAAGACAAATTAAAATATTTCCAATATATTCGAATGTACAGCTAAGGATGCATATTTTATTACAGGCATTTTTGTATTGCAGAGCGAGGACCCAAAAAAAAGAGAGACCAAGAATCAAAAATACATGTCGCGCACTTCCGGCTGCGGGTGTGAAAACAAACCCGCCTACTCTGAAGGCCGTCTCGCCACGGGTGAATCCTGCGCAACCGCGATTATCCACGCGTCGACGATACGACGTGAATCCAGGATATTCGTGGATGCGAGAATCCGGCCACGAGCCACAATGTATCACAATTCTCGGCGGCCTGGAGGAGGCTCGTCCGAGCGTGAAAGGAAAGTGCTGAACGACAAAGAGAAGGAGCGCGCGAAGACGATGGAAGAAGGTGGATGAAAAAAAAAATCGGGGGAAAATAGGAAAGAGCGTCTAGACGCACGCGCTCTTTATTTATTCCCCTCTCCCGGTTGCATCCGAGGCACGCACGTCGATCATCTCTCGACCTGTGCGCGTCCTCGACGCCCGCGCGCTCGGGGAACTCGGTCGCCCTCGCGCACAGGAAACCGAATCGTTCGATTAACAATTGTCCGTCGCATGCTGCAGCTGCTCACATGCCGCCTACCTCACTGTGTCCCCGAAATCGCATCCACCTTTCACGCGTGTGGGATATTGTGACGCTGGGTCAGGCGCGGCGACGCCGAAGCCGCGTGCCGCGTTGCCTCTCGAATTTTCACGCGTCACGTGAATAATGCGCGTGGCTGGATCGCTCGCGAGGCAAGATCGAAGGGAAGAGTCGAGTCGGGACCGATCTTTTTGCTGCGAGAAGACGCACTTCGATTTTTCACAGCGAAGAATACGGTAAATGATTGATAGCGGAAAGAGTATGTCGCAGGAGTTGGCTGAATTGGTGAAGGACTCGATTCGTGAGGAGTCGGAGTCACGATTAAAATTAGACGGAAAATAAAAAAAATCTGTAGCAAAAATATGTAACAAAAAATTTGTAGTAATCACAATTTTAGCGGTACTTTCGGTAGGAAAATACTTCAGATAATTTCACAAGCGACCGAGTCTTGTTGAATTTTATTCCTACGTTAGAACACTCAAGTCTCACGCTGAGCCCGCAAGAAGATGACTCAGCTGAATCATTCCCAAATTTCCCGACTCGCGAGAAGCGCGCCAAAACAATGCCCGGCCTCTCGGACAACCGCAACGCCTAAAACTCTCGCCCCGAGTGTAGGAAGCAACATTAATCTTCCAAAGGTGTATTAGGCGGACGTCCGTGACCGACGCCTCGAGATGAAATTTGGGAGAAACGAGAGAAACGATAGCGAGAGACAATTCGGAGACGCGTTCTTTGCATCTTTGGTGTCTAGATTTTTATTTCGTAGCCCCTGAGGATTATTCTCAGCCTGCTGGACCATCAGTGTAGCGACTGAGCGCTCAACACTGCGGCCCTAATTTATCTACAACAAAAAGAGAACAAAAAAAATCGCACAACGATGCGATTTACAATGACGTTAATAGTTTCGCCGACAAAATCGTTCCGAGGCTATCGAGCGGTCGTCCTACTTACCGGCAACGCCGAACTCCGATCGCGGGGTGGTCCACGCTTTGATTTTGACGCCGCGCACGCCCAACTGTTTTGGCCATCAGCCTTCCCAGGAAAAACTGCCGACGATTGACCAGCAGCAGCAGCTTCGGCAGCCGAAGCAGCAGGCGCTTGGTAATGATCTTTCCCGGCGCTCTCGACGAATATTTACAAGCGAGGCCAGACCTTCGCTTTCCTTCCACCTTAGTCACGTGCCGGTCAATATAATCCTCGCCCCATTGTCTACGCGGAGAGTTGCGCAGCACCCGCGGCATCCGGCATTATTCTCCAACAGCCACGGATGTTTCCTCGGTTTGCACGGGCGGCGGGCGCGCTCCTTCGCGGCTCGAGCCGCGCACAAAGAACCGAAGAATCGCCGAAACACAGAGCGAGGCTGATGATTTGGCGCGCGCTCGGCAAACGGTTGGAGAGATGAAAAATTAGCAATTGGGCAGCTTGATTCGAGTCTTTCTTGGGCGCAACGCCGTCTGCCGTCCGTTTCTCCCAAAACCTGTGAACAATCGTAATGATCATCGTAAATGAAACGAGGCGAGAAAGAAAAAAAGAAAAAAAAAAGAACTACGTGTTCTTTTTTTTCTTTTTTTCTTTTTTAGCGAAGAACGGAACAGAGATCACAGTTGGCTTGAAAATGGTATAATAATAACAATGACGATAATAACAATACAAGATACCTAATGGCCATACTGACGATCGGTATTTGCCCCCATCGAGACGAGAACTTCCTGGAAATCGTTGCCGTCTCGATGGGGACAGGTGAGTCATCGATAGACGTCGAAGAGGACATCGGACTCCGGATAACCGGAGCCAATGGACGAAGAAGACGCGTAAAAGGGCGAAGAGAGAGGAAGGCGACGGATCTCGAGAAGCGTATAAAGATACGTCGTGTGCGTTGCGCAAAGCTCTTTCTAGGAAGGCACTGGGAGCTTCCATACATCAAGTGCAGCCAGAGTTCTCTTCCCTTCGTCTCCGGTGCGAGGCGAGGGTGAGATGCGGGGCAGGAAAAAAAAATGCAGTGTCGTGCGGTCGAAGCAACGCACAATGACGAAAACCTTCCTCCCCTTTCTCACCTCGCAGCCGCGCATCAATAATACGCAATACACTGCACCCTGATCGTCTTCCCCCACCTCCTCTCCTCCCATGACAGATATTTTTGCTGGTGAAAATGCAATGCTTAATATTGCGCATACGCGTTGAGAACAGCCCTGACCTGCCTCAAGGATTACGATACGAGGCTACAAAATGTATAGCTGGGTTTTTTTTAATTAAAAAAAAAATCCTCGAGGTTGAGAGAGCAATTCAGACTTTATAAAATATATGTTAAATTCATCCCCGATATATCTTTTTTTTTTGCCGGTGAAAATGCAACGCTTGATATTGCGCATGCGCGTTGAGAACAACCCTGACCTGCCTCAAGGATTACGATGCGAGACTACAAAATGTATAGCTAGGTTTTTTTAATTAAAAAAAAAATCCTCGAGGTTGAGAGAGCAATCCAGACTGTATGAAATATGGTAAATTCGTCCCGGATGGATCTTATCTCGCGTTACCGAGAACACGCGCGAGCGTGAGGAAAACACGTGTACGAGTTGATTACACAAATGTTCTCCCGTTGTTGACACCTTCTTTTCTTTTTTATTAATTAGCACTCTGCACGCGAAAGAGTTCTTTGGCATATCCAGCGACATAATTATATTACTCGACATACTCTGATAGCTGCCTAATGTCGCCTCTCCCTCTCGCGCTTTTCAACCCTCCTGAGTTATTCCAATGTCGTGTCGCGTTTACTTTTTTGCCCTCAGCTGCGTTTAAACTCGCTAAAGATAGAACTTCACTACGCTAGTTTCTAATTTTGCAAATTCTTACGGCACAATTTGAAGAGGATCGTCTCATTTTTCTTCAACTTTCCTTCGACGTCTCGACTTCTCGACTTCTCGTTCCGCGAGAACAAGCAGCACGTTTACAAGACGCATTGTTTGCGCCTCTCGAAACTGCAAACGGGACAAGTGGCGTTTCCTTTCCTGGATATCCCGTTTTCCTCGCAGCGGATGCGACGACTCGGATGTGACGCCGCTACCCGTTGCGAAGGCTTCGAATGGTCTTCGTCAACCAGACTCCGTCTCTTTGGGCATCTACGACACGTGGAACAAAAAAAAAAAGAAAAAAATGAGTAAGAAAAAAAAAGAAGAAGGAAGTCACCTCTGCGACTCTTTCGCGCTAAGCCGACTATATTTCACCGTGCGTTCTGAATAGAAGACTCGCGAGATTGCCATAAACGCGAAGATCAAGTACGGCCACTGAGACATATACCTGCTCCTCCACACGCCCCGAGCGTATAGATTCCCTCGACCGCATCGCAAATTCTCGCTCTAATCTCTGAGTAATTGTCACGCTCGACAATGGAGGAAAAACGGAGAATGGCGCCGGACGCCTCTCGTGAAGAGATTTTCGGGGACCTGTCCAACCTGCCGACGAGCTTCCCATTCAGCTTGCGCCTTCTACTTTTTTTTTTCCCTCCCTTTTCTCTTTTTTATTCTTGGCTCTCTTTATTCTCCGTTCGCTCTCGTTGCCACCGGAGCTTCTTGCTCTCTGCGCCACTTTGCCGAGGCGTCGCCCGCGCACCTTCCCGGCGATTAATCTTCGATTATAACGAGGTTGACAGCTCCGTCCACTCTTTCGCCGTTCCTGTGTCCCTGCCGCAAGGTTTTTTTTTCATGCCCGGATCGTAACTATTTTTATGGCCCGGGTCGGGAATTTCGAGGGTCCGCGGACTTTGTGTAACCATCGTCCTTCTGCGAAAAATCGACGAGACGTGAATCCGACGTCGTGACTTTATTTCGTGAATTATTCGTCCGTGGGAATACCTAAGAAACCCCAACGAATGTGATCTACAGATTCCCAAACATATCTTTTGTCTCAAAATCAAACAAAAGTAATCTGCGAAAAAATCAGAAAAAAATTAGGCATTGTTTTTTGGAAATTAGGAAAAAAAATTCGTTTACTGGAAAAAGAGAGAAACTTCGTCGAACCCAAACCGACGACGTCAGCCACGTGGAAATATCGATCTCGGCATCTCGACCAATGATCTATACGACCATTCGCTATCGACGAGACATCCTCAGTCTCTGGGCTCTTTCCGCGAGGCACGCGCGCATGCTCCATCGATCGGGCCGGCGATAACCCATTGAGCGAAGGCTTGGAGAGGTGCTCGACGTCGGCTCGTTCGAAGGGGGGCGACAGTTGCGCAAGTGTGCGCCAACGCTCCGTCAGTCTGTCGGTGGGCGCCCAGTTCCCTCTGCTGCTGCTGCTGCTGCTGCTGTTGGCAGATGTTGCGATGATACTCCTGTTGCCAGCGGCCGGCCGCCCGTGCCGGTGCAATACGCCAGAGTGATACAGTCTCGCTGTAGTTTTACGTCGCTTCAACGTCGATGAGTCCATCTACGCCCACTGCGGGAGTCGAACCGATCCTAGAAGCAAAAGTAAAACTTTTGTAAAAAGGATAGGGTAGGATAGGCAGAACCAAAAGTAAAACACGTCGAACCTTCGAAAGCGAAGACAAGTTACGTCCGTTGCATTGTTCTACTGTCTCTGCAGCATTTTTCTAAACGCCACAAGAAAACCAGGCAGAAGATGGAGAAAGCATGGTTAACACGTGCATTACAAACGTGTACCGAGCGTCTCGGAGAAATTGGAGCTCGGAAAATTTGAGGCTGCGCGGCGAAGACGCCTGGGACTGAAAAAAATCCTTGCATGGCGGGACAATAGGCTTCCCGAATGCTTCTCGTTATTGCTTGCGGTGGTCCCACGCGTACTCTCCTTTTCGTTCACGCTGACCTTCTCCTCGTCCGGCTTCTCCTCCTTCTTCTTCATTCGAGTCTCTCTGCCCCCGTTGAGTTAGGTAAGGGTTGCGCACACGTTTGTTCCATCGGCGAAAGGACTGAGAGAGAGAAGGAGCGACGGAGGAGCTGTTTTGTGTCACATGCCTCGACCGTTTAACGATAAATCAGAAGTCTTGTTCGTCGCGAAGGGAGATCCGGACGCCGGGTTTTCGCCCTGGGCATTGTCCACTCGTGATCCTTTGGGCGACACCCGATGGACACTGCGAAGATGGTCACCGCACGGTAGCGATGGAAAAAAATCCTGGAATTTCGAGCCACGCTGCGTTCGCATCCTTCGAGACCCGGAAACTTCGACGCATCGGGAAACCAGACTAGGAGAGAGAAGAGGAAGAAAAAAAGAGGTCGTAAAGGCGTCGGGAAGTCGAGAGTTGCATCCGAAGAGGCGACTTGACCGCTTGAGATAAAAATGCTCGACGCTGAATCCTTTTATGCGACGACCTCGTCCCCCGCGGTGAACAGTCCTGGGGACCAAACGAGCAATTATACATTCTTTTGTTCTCGTTTTTCCGTTCGTTTTTTTTTCTTTTTCTTTTAGCCGCGGCTCTGGCTTTTCTCTGCAAAGAACAAAGTCGCGGGCGTGTCGCCAGTTTGTCGGCTGGCGTTAATTGGCAACGGAGTTTTCGACGCTTCGCTGGTTCATTTTAAAGTGGCGAAGAGACTCTCGTTGAGTTCGGAAACTAGGCTGACGCATTTCTCATATTTAATTTTTAGGCACTCACGTTTTGAAAAAACGCACTAGGAGTGCCTATTAAATTTGGTCTGTTTTCGCCTTAATTACATTTTTTTTCTTTCTGCAACGCTCGACCTGTTTCGAATTAGAAGTTCTAAGACAAAAGGGAAAGAAATGCTTACCTTAAGAGTCCTGTGCATTGGACTTGTTCGGCGCTTTCCGTGTTGTTTTTTTCGCAGGAAGCCATTCGTCAATATCGCTGCACCGCACGAACTTTCTTCCTCGGGGCCCCACAGCTGGATGCAACGTCGTCGCGCGGCTCTCTCGGTGTCCCCGAGGTCGTAGCCAGGAAGTCGGCGATTCGTAGATTTTTCAAGGGTCGTCTCGCGGCGTCGACCCCGACGCTAGGATGAACCCGGCCATGTGACACAAATGTGCGGAATCCGTCGAAGAAAGCGAGCAACACTCCTTCCATCTCTCGTCCTGCTCCTGTAATTTGAGATCGAGTTTACACGAGAAGCTCGGACCGTGAATTCGTAAATTAACGCCGCAACCTGCTGTCCTTCTTTTTGTCGGAGGTTTCGTAAAAAAGTGCTTAGAAAAAAGTGTAAAAAAAATGTTCGTTCATCCGGACGTTGTAAAAAAAAAACGAGTGACGCGCGCTTTACGCACTGTCGTTAATGTCGACGTTGCGAGAGAGCGAAAAAAAAGGGAAGTGAAGAACGTACTTCGCTCTGCAGTGATGTTGATGTATCCTGGGACTGTGGGTTCTGAAAGTACTAACAATAAAACTCGCATTATCATAAAACAGTAAAGATATCGCTGCGTTAGACGAAAAGCGAGCAAATTATTTTAAACATTTCCTGAAAAAATATATAATTCACAAATAAATTAATAAATTCTTCAAATAACCATTCGCATATTTCCTACGAAAAAAATAAATTCATCGTCGAATCATAAATTGAAACAATAAATTGTTTAAATAACCATTCGCATATTCCCTTCGAAAAAAAATTAATTCGTCGTCGAATCATAAAATGAAACAATAAATAGTTTAAATAACCATTCGCATATTCCCTGCGACAAAAAAATAATTCATCGTCAAATCATAAATTGAAACAATAAATTGTTTAAATAACCATTCGCATAATACCAACGAAAAAAAATTAATTCATCGTCGAATCATAAATTGAAACAATAAATTGTTTAAATAACCATCCGCATATTTCCTACGACAAAAAATTAATTCATCGTCGAATCATAAATTGAAATAAATTGTATAAATAATCATTCCCATATTCCCTACGAAAAAAAATTAATTCGTCATCGAATCCTCGGAGCTCTCGCGAAAATTTACGCGCCCGAAGGCAGCGAGTACCAATGTCGCGGCTTACAAGCCGGAAGTACAGTCTACACGACTACACGTGCTTTATTCGGTGATACCCACATCGTAAGGGCGGAGGGGAGGGGATGGGGAAGAAGAACATATCTCGTCGGGAGTCGGGGAGGTATAAAAGTGCCGAGCGAAGCCGAGTGCTCTCACTCGGCATATGCGCGGCGCGCCAGCCAAGGAGGCGAAAGGCTCTATATAAATTCACGTTATCACAGCTCGCTCGCGCGAGTTAGTACGTGCGAGCTCCTATATCCTTTACGAGGGTGAGGAAGGCCGGAGAGGGGGAAGCGCGACGACTACCCCGACTCGCGCTACGCGCTATGCGCGTTTTTTACAGAAAAAGAGAGAGGAAAAATTCTACGATACGGCGACACCTCGATTCACAGCCGTAAGAACGGATAATACCCGCAGGCCGAGCAGCGCCGCTCGCTGCGAGAGAGAGCCGACTATTGTGTACCCGCCGCCGACCTCTCGGCTCGCGTGGCAACATCAATAAAAATGCTTTCTCGGCAAACGCGTCGCGACGCGTTCGCCGCTTTACACAGCGCTCTACTCACCGATTTATCTGCAACGTAGAGACGGCCGCGACGCACGCGCCTATTTTCTAACCTCTAAGAACGAAGATTATCGTCTCACCTGTATATTACTCGACGCTCGGGCGTTTGTTCTGGATTACGACGACACCGACTCGCAACTCGGGACACGCGAGTGTCCTATGTGCGGAGGAGACGGAGACGAATGCGACGCATTTCGAAAAACAAAGATGGCGAAGCGTCTCGAACGTTCGAGATGCGCGCGCCGCGCGAAATCGGCAGCGTAAAAAAAATTCGCTCGCCAGAAAAAATGGCCAAAAAGCGGGATTTTATTGTCCTGATAATTATAAAATCGAAAACGATACATAAGATGATTACTGGGAAATTTATTAATTGCCTACTTACCTGGAAAAGCAGCGTTCGACCGTCCGTCGCAACGGTCATTGTTACGTCCGCCATTGTTCGCGAGATATTTTTTAGCCTCGACGCCGAAACCGCAGCTCACCAAGTGAAAAAACAGCTGAACCCTTTTCAAGGGCCAGGATACTCTCCGCCATGTTTTTTTTATTCCTCTTCCTTTGTACAGACGAATAATTTGTACTCGGAATGTTTATATATATTTGTATATATAGGATGAATCCGTGTCACGTGGTCCGTGAAGCCTTTGCGTCGCCTAATCGCATTTGCGCGACCGGCCGATGGAAACGCGAACCCTTTGATATCCTCGGGGACTAGCCAGGCGCGGGTCCGATTGCCGGAGCAGTGCCTCGCGGGACGTACTTGACGATACACAGAGACGCGACGGGCGAAAAGCCGCTGCGCGTCGATGTATATAACGGCGGAGGAAAAGTGTCTTTGATGAGCGAAGCTCTCCACTTGCGCCTCGATAGCGAGCGACGATCCCGAGACGAAACATTCGGAGGTGGCAGCTCGTGAAACGCGATCAGGATTTTCGTCCCGAATTACGACGCTGCTGCTGCTGCTGCTGGCGTTGTTACTGCTGTCCGCCGAGAGTAGACCTTTCGTCCGCCGCGGCGCTCGTAATCCGACGAACGACGACCACACGTCGAGTGCGAACTTTGTCGCCGTCTCACTCTTTTTTTTTCTCCCTCCACAATCCTTATTCTCCGCTCGCTACGCATTGCGAGGCGTTAACCCGAATACAGAGCTCATCGCACTGAGAAAACTATTTGTTGATAATCAACATGGCCGCCATTTTTTAGTTCAAATTATGTACGTTCGGTTTTACGTAGGAGAAAGTGTAGCTTCCGGTTGCCGAAGAGGGAGAAGCGACGGAAGTCGTCGCATTCGACTTCGATTAGCTGATTCGAGCGATTTTCTCGTCGGATCAGCGGCGAGAATATTACAGAGTGGGAGTGGAAAAATCGACAGATAGTATTTTCGAGTCCTGAAAACGCATTGCGTGTATCTCCGGGCGAGCAACATTTTAGTGGGTTTCCGTGGAATATCCGTGTAACGGGTGCGGCGAGCGAATGAAAAAGGCACGGAAAAACGGTGAAGAGGGACGTTTACGGGATCAGCTGCAGCCCATAAATATCGTTGCAGCCCTTTGACGCGGTAGACCGGACCTTTGGCGTGCTCGCTGTGCATTACGACTGCTCCTGCTGACCGCGTGCCGCCCCTTCTGTTGCTTGTTGGCTGCTGCTGCTGCTCGCCATCTCCGGATTCTGAAATATTGCGTGTCCCACCGAGACCCGGTTAAACTCTTTACAGGGTTACCCGTTATATAGTTCGGCTAACCCGGTAAGGACGCTCCCGGTCGTTACGCCGTTCCTTCAGGATTCTGCGGGGGCTGAGGTCTATAGAACAGAAAGGTAACTTATGACGTCCGGTGCGCTTTGGACGTTCTGCTCTCTTAGTAAGTAGCTGATTCTTGCCACAAAGCAATACTTTTCTGTGGGAATCTTACGCACCGGTTATACATTTGCAATGGATTCGATAAAACATTTTTTTATCGAATAGCCGGGATTAAAAAATGTAATAAGTCATCTTTTTAAAGACCTCATTTTTAATCCAAGGAAAGAAATATAAATAATTTATTATAATTATGCAATGTTTATTTTGGGGCGAAAAAATGTATCGTTTTTTTCACCCTCGGTGCAATGCTCGATCGGTACGATTTTGTCGATAGAAAACTACTTATCAGCTGTCGGTAACATTTATGTTTTCTAGAGAGCTTACCATCTGAGCAGTCGGTGCAAATTTAAGTGAACACAGACGGCAGCACCGCTCGGTCGAAACTGCAGCTTCGGAGGTAAATAAATGCATCTTCGTGTAACAATTTTTCAAATGCACATTCGATGTATTCTCTGTCAGAAATTATTTCCGCTGCACTGTATTCAACGCAACTGCGGGAATCGATGGCCATTAGACCCATCAAGATTTTTATCGGTAAGGCAATTACCACCTGCGAACAATTTTTTTCAATACTTTCCTAAATGTTTTCAGATGTATCGAGCTTCAGCTGCGGGAGAGTCGGAAAATCGGAAAATCGGAAAGAATCGTTTCCACCGAGCATCGTCTAACGTTGGACGATAAAACGCGGACGAATAGAAATAAGAAGAAGAGGAGGAAACGTTGAGCCATGAAAAACGCGGTGATCATCAACGTCCAGAAGAAAAAGGGTCGAAATTTTTGGTGCTGCCACAGACAAAAATCGACCAACACGTTCAAGAACATCAAACCGATAATGCAGATAATCAAGTTCGTCGGTGCGTTTCCCTGCAGAATGACCGATCGCGGCGTAAAATTGGGCGGCCCCTTCGAATACGCGTGGTCCGCGATGTTTCTATTACTCCACATCATACCGCTCGTAATTCTCGATCCGAATCTCATATTAGAAATCTGGAACGCTGTTCTTGGACCATGTTTCATATTCAAGGAATATCTGTACTTATTCGCAATGACCCTGGACAACTATAATTGTCTCCGAAATCGGATGACCGTTTCGGTTAGTCGGCGACCGTCTCAATAATTGTACTATTCCGTAGAGTTATTTTATTTCTAGTGAAAAAATTCTAGTGAAAAAAATAATTATTTTGCTAGGTAGCATTTCACTGGAAAATAACGTAAATCTTTCGATTACAGTTTTTCGAGAAACTCGAGAAGATCGACGAGGAAGCGAGACGCTTGGGTCATCCGTGCGAGCTGAGTGTCACGACCTGCTGGATCCTCACCTTCATCGACCTAACTTACAATTTTTTCATTATGATGTACGGTTTATACTCGCATTGCTGGCCCGAATCTGACGAAGAGTGCACTTGGTTCATATCCCGGATCTTCCTCGAACTGGCGCACACTCATTACAATCTCAAGTGGACCATCCTCGTTTACCTGATGTACCAGCGGTTCCGGCACTTCAACAACATCATCAGGAGCGATCTGCTGTTCAAACCCACTGCCTACAGCACGAGTCGCCGGACAGTAACGCGTGACATCGTCGCGCTGCATCGAAATCTCGTCGAGATCGTCGATATCTTCAACAGCCTCACGTCGCGCTGCTTTCTGATCATTTTCACCGCGGATTTCGCCGCCACGTTGATGCACGTGAAGAGCATGTCGACGGGCGCAACGAACTTCGAGATCAAGCTCTTCGTACTCCTCGGATTCGCGGAGATGACGGCGCTCTGCTACGTCTGCGACATGGCCGAGTCTGAGGCCGACGCTTTCGGCCGACACTTCACCGATTGTCCGACCACCCTCAATTATTCGTCGGCTATCGAAGTTGAGTACGATGATTCGTTTTTTTATTGTACATCGAAGAGTTTGACAATCGACTATCGTTTTTTCGCAGGAACGGATGAACCTGGCGATGCACTTTATGCATAATAAAATCGTCTTCAGCGGAGCCGAAGTGTTCGCCGTGAATCTGCGGACATTATTTGGGGTGAGTCTCGCTGATCAGCAAACATTTATTATTTTACCACAAAGATCAATGGATTTTTTTTTACTCATTTCAGATGTTTCTGAGCTTCTTCTCGTTCACCGTGATTTTGTGGAGCTTCAATTAGGCAATAAGAATCAGTGACCGGGTTATAAATGACTTTTTAAATTCATTTCCGTCCACGTGTTTGTATGTATATATCGGTCACACGTGCTCGCAGAGCTGAGGACAAAATGTATTTATCGTCCCGTTTATCGGGCATTTCGCGTTTATCATGCATTAAAGTGCTTTTAATGAAAGGCTTTTTTTTATTCAGCCGTAAAAGTAGCCCGAGATCGATTTCCAACGTTTCGTCGCGACCTGAGTCGGCTCAGTGTCGCTCGCGTGTCGCGATAATTAACATTCATCTCGAGATTCGCTTCTACGCTCGCGATGCTGCGATTTTGGGTAGAAAAAATCACCGGTTCCTTGGGGCTGGCGCCCTTCGTTATGGTCGGCAACGTCGTCGGCTTGTTTCCCTGCAAGTATGTGAATAAACGCGTTAGAGCCGGCGGATTTGTCAGCCGCTGCTACGCTTGTCTCGTTTTCGGGGTGCGGATGTGCGTGATTGTCGATCTGATGCCGCGACCCAAGATCGCCATAGACGACATCGTATTCTCGGTCGTGACGACGCTTTCCACCGTCACCGTATTTCTCGCTCTGATCATCGACTTCTTTATATCAGTGTTTCTACAAAATCGAGTTGTTACGGTAATCGCAAGAATAATATTGTCCATTTAGTAATGCTTTTTTAAATATTGACTAGGAACAATGACAGCGTAGGGAAGAACCTTGCGATTTTTGGCGAAAAAAAAAATTTCGATTTAACGAAGTTTTAAAACCCTATTCGATGGGAAATTTCCCGCTGATTACAAATATGACCAGTTTTTGCCCGAAAAATAAAAAAATGTAGGAGAAAAAGGCCAAAAACGATTTTTTACTTTTTCCCAATTTTGGCACTTTACTAAAATCGGTGTAATTTTTCTTTGGATCAATATAATCGGGATTTTCTTTTTGCATTCGAATGAAAACTCTTCAACGAAGAGAATGCCGCCAGGCGGAACGCGATATCTCGATTTTTCGATTTTTTGCAGATTTTTAAAGTTGACCCTCAAAAATCGCAAATTTTTAGAAGGGGTACCCCTTGCGTTTTTGGCGAAAATATGACGAAATATTTTTTTTCGATTTAACGAAGTTTTAAAACCCTATCCGATGGGAAATTTTCCGCTGATTCCAAATATGACCGGTATTTGCCTGAAAAATAAAAAATTCGAGGAGAAAAACGCGAAAAACGATTTTTTTTCTGCCAAACTGCCAAATTGTGCGATATTAAACATCAATCTGCTGCCGGTTTTCCAACGACCAATCAGATGTTGAATAAATCGACAACAATGATTGCTCACGAACTTTTTAATAGAGGATATTTAATATTTTGCAGTTCTTCGATAAACTCGCTGAGTACGACGCCCGAGTCGCCAGATTGGGTCATCCTCATCGCGATCGCTACGACATGTACTGGGTCTTCTTGGGTCTGATGTTCGGCCTCTCTTACCACGTGATAGCAAAGGACTATGAGTTCATGAGGAACAGTCCGTGGACCGTGATCGTCTGGCGAGACATGTACCTCATCGCCTCGCCGCTCATCTATCGACTCAGCTTATTGAAGTACGATCTTCTGGTCCACCTTACGTATCAACGATTTCGGCATCTGAATGCCGAAATAATGCCGAGCGTCTCGTGGACCCGGAAGCTCTCGCCGCAGAATCTGAATTCCGTCACCGCCAACGACGTCATGTTTCTTCACTCGACGCTCCTCGACGCCTCGACCATCGTCGATTCCACGTTCAGCGTCATGATGCTCGTGTTCTTCAGCAGCCTGTATTTTATTTGCGTTGTTGACGCGTATTTTATGAGTCTTAAGAAGGCAACTTCGCCAGTGGCCTATTGCTACTCTGCGATTGGGGCTATCTTCCTCACGTGCCATACTTGTCACATCACAGCTGGCGAGGTAAATTTCACTGTGGAACAAAAAAAAAATTAAAGTCGGAAGTTTTATGTTAATAGCTAATATTTTTCGTTTATCGTAGGCGAACGCTGCAGGGCAATACATGGTGAAGGACGAACCTACTCTGATCGAAGACTCGACGGCGATGGTATTTGGAATTTCTTGATTGATAATTTATTTTTTAAAATTATGCTATAATTAGTCTGAAGAAAATTTTTTATTTCGCAGGACAGAGTTCGCATGCAGCTTTATCTGATTCACAATCGTGTGCGATTCACCGGAGGGGAATTTTTTGTAATTCATCTGCCGGTATTTTATTCCGTGAGTATCGTAACTCTTATCTGACAACAGGAAAATACACATTTTCATAAAAAATATATACAAAAAATATTTTCCACGTGTGTCGATTGATTTTTACGAATTCCATTAGATTCAATACATTTTTCTCGCAGATGGTTATTTCGATAGCGACCTACGGACTTCTACTGACGAAATCTCATCAAGATCACGAGAATCGTTCGAACCCGACGTGAGTATAAAATAAAATGCATTTTTAGTATCTATTATTTCGCCATGACTTCGCATTCGCTTCGATCTCACACATGCGCGAGCGAAAATGCATCGATCCTCTGAGCGATTGTCGAAGCGCCAACATCCATTAATGCACACCAGATTCATTATCTCAGTAATGGCGTACGAGCATCGCACCACCATTCATTCGTATTCGTCACGCAACGTGCGATGAGCTGTCGATACAGAAAAGTCGGCTGTAATATTCCAGAACAGTTAAACACGCATCTGCATTCATTCGATCCACTGTTCCGATTCCATTTGTACAACGTTACATCAAACTTAAACAAAAGCCTTACAAATAAAGTAAAAATTAATTTTTGGTAAAAAATAATTAAAAATAAATAAACTTATACACTATCATCATTGTAAACAGCGGCAAATTGTCGCTCTAACTTCCGAGGGCAGCAAGAATCGTTTTTTTCCGGTAATAAATAATAAATATGCGCGAAATAATTAATTATTTTTTCTATACATAAAACGAAGTGACAATTTCGGTATTGGTGGGTCACGAGATCCCTGTTAATTTTTACAGAGGTGTCTCAAATCTTGGAAACATTTTTTTCCGGCTCAGCGGAGTCTCGAGGACCAAAGTGAAAAGTTTGTGCCAGCGAAAATCATCGGGCGAGTCACCAAATCATATTCGCGGCGCCTTTTCTCGCGAGAGGATTCAGGCATAGGCTCGTTAGCACCTGTGCGACCTCATTGCCCTCGTCCCTCGCGTAAAGCGTCGACCTTTTCGCGCTGCGTCTCGTCGCGTCGTATCTGCCGAGAGTCCCATTCGTCGCGTCGCCTCTTTCCTGGCTCATTCCCATTTTGCCCGCGTTTCTCCGGCAGTATCGGTTTCTGTAGGGTATAGCATTTCTGCCAGCCTTGAAAGACGGTCGTTTGAGAATCTTCCTCCTTCCCGCGCTTCCTGGTGACTCCTCAGTTCTCGCAGATCCCAAAATCTCGTCTCCTCCATTAGCCACCGGCGATTCCCTCGATTTTCGCGAATTTCGAATTTCCGAGGGCTGCGGAGCTCGGCGCTTCGCCCGAGGAAGCGAACTCTTTCCGTTGCGACGCTCCGACGTCCGAAGAGTCCCAACTATCCGTCCAGGAACCCGGAGAGTCCCGAAAACCCGATTCTCCGGCCAATGAGCGATCACCGGAAGTCCACACGCATTGTGCATCCCAACGAGCGGCACGCCGATCGTTCTCCGTCGTTTGCTCGCCGTCAGCGCCTCCCTCGCGATTTTTCCGGATCTTCCCGAGCCCAAACGAACGTTTTCCTCGTAGACGGAAATTTTCTTGCAGACGTTTCCGCGCTCCAAGTCAACGGCTGCGTTTTTTCTCCTCTGCTCCTCGTCGTCGCAGTCGTCATCGTTGTCTCCGGGTTCGCCGTTGTTTTGAGATTTTCGTGGAGTCTGCGCAGCCTCGACCGGCGTCGATCGCTCCCGACATGTCGAAGCTCCGCGGGAGAAGACTCCCGAATCCACGAACAAATCGCTGGGTTCGTCGAGAAAGCGGAAACTCGGCAGAAACTCGATCGTTCGGTCGTTGAAACGTTCCCTTGCGGATTTGTCGCTCCTGCGGCTTTTCGTTCTCCGCGAAAATTCGTCCGCCATGCCGTTTCTGTTGTCTTTGGGTTTTCCTGGAAATTTGCTCGGTTTTTCCTGCTGTTGGGCGACATTCAGGCGACTTCGGCGCTTCGGCGGAACGCGGAAATTCCGCTCAGGCTCCGACACCAGAGACTCGAATTGCTGCTGCGGTACGACGGATCTTCGGAGAGTTCCCACGTTCTGTACCAACGACGCTCTGTAATCTTTTATCGGGATACTGCGAACCGTTCCGCTCGACGTATTTCTCTCGGTTTTCGCGCTGCGCGACGAGTTATCCGCGCGCGAATCCCTCTTGCCGGCGGCAATCGTCGACAATTCCCGCGCCGACGAGTGGGACGAGCTCTCGTTCTTTCGCGAAGTCGCGCTCGGTAAATTCGCGTCCGCGTCGCCCACGTCTATCGCTCGCTCCTCGTAGAACTCGTCGTTTCGCAGAATTCCGTCGTATCGGTCGTTGGAATTTCGCCACTCATCGATTATCCGCTTTTCTGATGTTGCGCGCAGCCGCGACTCTAATTTTCGGACTCCGTAGGATTCTTCCACTCGTTTGGCCATTCTCGTCGCGCTGCCGTTTGTCGATTTCGTCAAGTGCTCATTGCTGCCCTCGTGCCACCTTCATGATTTCGCGCCGAACGTTGTTCCAGTCATGTGCATCCTATTCTCGATTCCCAGGCCTGAAAAATATTTCAATACCGATTAATTCAAGATATCTGAATTAATAAGAAAAATGGAATTCTTATTTTTTAGTATTTTGTACAAAATAAAACAATGAAATAATTTTGCTTCTTGTGTTTTTCCAGCGTCGCTGTAAAGTCAGAGGGCATTGATGAATACTACAATTCTACTGTAACTGCAAAAAACTTTTCCTTCGATTCCAATTTTTCGACACCTTTTGTATAATCGCAAAAAGGCGATGACAATAAAAAAAGAAATAAAATACATTCTTACCGTATTCTTGATCAGTTTCACTGAACGGACTGAGCGTCTGAGTGGAGGTAAAATTCGACGACTGCGACTTTTTCTTCGTCGATATCTTCGAGCAAGCGAGAAAAGTGCTAAGGAGCGCGCAGATCTCGATGACAACGACACCGAGGCCAACGGCGAGGAGAATGAGCGCTTGTTCCTGTGTCCACTTTTCAATCATTTCCAGACAACCCTGAAATACATTTTTTTAATTAGCACAGAATTTACACATTTCACTTCGCGATCAATTATCGATTATATTCGTCTGTTATTTTTATGCATCCGGTTGGCGTCGCTCTGAATCTCGATCTTGTCGATCTGGTCTGAATACGAAGGCGCCGGAGCCTCACGAATGTCTAATACTACAATCTCCAAGCTACGAACGCTTTCCATCCTCACGTTCCGAAACTATCGCCATTGCGAATCAGAAAATAATAGTTTATCTACCGCCCAATTAACTTGTCATTAATCACATAAAAAATGTTCCAAAAATACATTCTTTTGCTTTCTCACAGAAGCTTCGTTTTCATGCATTATTTTTTTTACTCTTTCATATCATTGCATTCAATTGCCACCAAAGGTACTAAACAAAAGTCGCCATCTGCGAATCTAAAAAAAAAAGTTTTCGTCGCCCGCATGACTCATATCTACATTCAGGGCCGCCGTTGATACCAGTGAACGCTCTCGGCACCGTCGATAACGATAACCAGGCCGAGGTGTGAATCGCGCTCGGCCATTGACCGAGAAACCGTCAGATCATCTTTATGCAACGTTCCGCCTCGTCGTAATAAAATCCCAACGCGTGATGGACGATAATTCTCTCGTCGTGCTTACAACGCTGTGTCGAGCTCGCTGATGCTCCGACGGGTCGAGAGTCTGGCAGACGTCGATATCCGCGGGCTCGGGATTCAGAAAGGCCTCGTTCTCCATAGTATTGTTGAGGGTGCAACAGGTCAGCGGTACTACCAGCTCCCGGCGTCCGACTTCCTGCAGCCGCCACCACGACGTCCCGTAATTGTTGCTTCCGTTTATTCCGCAGCAGGAGAACTGTTGAATTACGGTAATGCATTATACGAACGTGTTTGCGGCTCGTGCGTCGTGACGTTATTGTGGGTACGGTTTTTTTTTTTGTGTTCGCTCGAACGGGGAATCGTCGAGGCGTGACGAGGCTCGCACGTTATCGGTGCGGCGATGAAAAAAAAAAAAAAAAAACAGGGGGCCGGTGTCGTCCGGTACACCGTTCCTCACCATCGTTTGCGCAAGGTCGAGAGCCGCCGTGAATTGCTCGCGTCCCGGTACCGCATAGCTGCGTTGGAGGGCCCGCACCAGGCGTCCTGGTCTCACGTCGACCCCCAGCAGGTGCGGCCAGAACACAGCCATGACGCAGACGGCGCACTCGCCGACCAATAGCACCACGATCAGCAGCATGTACTGAAACAATTTGAATAAAATTAATTCATGAATTAATTTAGAATTACAAAAAAATGTATGTGTTTTTTTAAGCCAGCTTAATATAAGGATGTCGATTAAAAGTCGCGAGGTTGAAGTAGTAGGAGGAGTTGAACACATCCTGAAGGAAAGGGCCACTAAGCTCCGCTGCCCACCGACTATGGTCAGACCTAACGAGCGATGCACGTCGGTGTATAATTCAGGTTTTTAGATATGCGCAAAGTGCTCGCGCCCTCCTTCGTCTCGAGACGCGGCGTTTCCTCTCTCCGCGTGGATCCGTTTCCGGACGACGGCGCGTGACCGGCACACGAGGTGGCCCCCGGTGATCTCCTTGTTTTCTTTCTTTTCTCTCCCTACGCCAGTTCTCCTTACGCCGCCTCGGCTCGTGCCTCGAATGTATTTATTTCGCCGCGCTGCGGGCGCAATCTCGGGCGCTTTGTCCAGTGTAATATGTAAATTGAGTTAGGGAAGCGTAATGGGCGAAGACGCGTGAGCGAGGCCAATTACATCGAAGAAACTACCTGGCACTGTGGATCTTTATCGGGTCCGTCTATCCACGCTCTTATGGTGTTTTTAATCGACTCGTGAAAATTTCCTGTATTTTTTTACAATAATTGGAGCATTTTTTTTTATTCTACACTTTTTGGCACTACTTTTTTTCCATTAGCCTGTGTTAATATACAGAATTTTTATAAAACATAGTAGTTGCAATTTTTTTAGAGTATTGCAAAATAAAATTTATCTCACCGTAGCTGTGATGCAGCAGTTGTAGAGACAGGAAGCCCAGCATCCCAGGATCCCAGTGATGGCGATGAAAAATCCCACTCCGACGATCGCGAAAGCCAAATAGTAGAAGAGAGGTTGATCAGGGTGAGCATCCCCGGGTCCGAGGAGCCTGGACAACAGGACCCGATCGCTGTCGATCAGCAGCAAAACTCCGAGCGACATCAGAGCGAAACCAGACATCTGAAAAAAAAACCCATTGTATTATTATAGTCCTGCTCACCGCCAAGAAAATTGATAAAAATACAATTGAAAATATGCGCTTACGAGAAAAACGATGTTAGAGCAGCAGACGAAGGCTCGAGAGGCGCTCAGCCTTCGGGTCTCCATGGCGAAGCAAATCAACGGCGTTTTCAACGTTTAATTAAAATAATAACAGACACAAAACATATCCATCCGCTCGTCATCTACCAAAAATTAGATTAATTTTTGGTAGCTCTCGCATCTTAATTTTTTTTTTTTAAATCACCACTCCTTTAAGTGAATATTTTTTTTCGTTGAAAACACTTCTTTTAATGAACTTTATCTACGATGCTCCGGGTTCGAGTTGCGGTGTGAGACTGACCGTCGGTTCAAACCTCCGGCGGCTCCGCCCGGTGAAGGAATTCTGGAAGCGGGGAACGCGAGCCGGCACGTGCGCCTTCATGCGAGACTCCCACACTCGTCAGGGGGGCAGCTCGGAACCGGAAGGAAGTCGAGAGCCGCGGAAGAGGGGTTGAAAAGACCCGATTGTCGCCGCCCGCGACGCTCGAGCGAGCGCGGATCATTTCCCCCAGCGAATATAAACGACGTTTCCCCAGGTTGCGGCTAATCGCGCTCTCGAATTACTGTAATAATCGTTTCTGAACAAATAAACGATTTTCCATAGCTCGCGGCTGGGTTCGCGGAGCTATAATAATAATTTCACCGAGTGTTATGGCTTGTTATGGCAGCGGAGTTTGATACGAGCGCTCTCACTTTTTTGTCGTTCTCGCCGAAGGGTCCGCCCGTTTACGCGCATTCGGCAAACGAGCGGCCGCGCCTCGTTCGACACGCCAACGCGGAGATCGTTGGCCGGCGGCGCGCGAGCATTTATTGTAAGTGCTCACCGAGCCTATCTCCGCATTTTCATTCGCCTCACACGGATCGCGCTCGGCACTCGCCGACCAAACGGGGCGACGCGTGGATCGTGCGTCGCGCTCGTGGAAAATAATATTTTTTTATCACTCTTCGCGGGACAGATGCACCGGTTTGCACATTTTCAGCCGTTTCGTGCAGAGATTAATTTTTCTTTTTATCTGTTACTCAACCTTAGCCAATATTTAGAGATCCCGAATTTTTCTTATTCTGGCCAACCGGCGCATTCGCCCGTCTGTCGTTTTTTTTGTATTTAAAAAGTTTTTATTAAAGATTTCTTTTAAAAGTCTAGTAGATTTTTCCCTGATCCGCTGCCGCAACCGGTCGCCGAGGCGGTGCTGTCGTCCTGTTCACGCTGCGTCGAGTCGCCGAACTCCGGCGGCAGATGAAGTATCTGGAAAGGCAAACGTGCGTTATCGTTTTTCAATCAGCCAGACAGATCAGAATCAGACAGACAGATAGAGCTGCGAATAATCACCTTTATCAAAAACTTTTTGCGCCGCATTTTGAAGGCCAGGTCGAACGACTCGGGACAGTGCGGCGCCAGTGTGTTTATGGCAGCGAGTTTCCTTATATGCAGAAGACCGTGATAGTCTTTGAAAACTGGATTCGTTTCTTTCGGCGAACCCATAAACGACTCGAGCGATATCGCCGTGTCCGACAAATGTTCCAATCGCTGGACCAGCGCGTCCTGTGGAATTACAATGATTACATTAATAAATCATTACAATTTATCTCAGTCAATTAGAATTCTTTGATTAATTTAGTCTTACACTATTGTCAAAATTGAGAGTCGGTACTGTAATCGTCGCGACGGCGTAAGCGCTGCGCATTATCGCCCGAAAGCAGTACAAAAATCGCAGAAGATCGTTGTGCGTCGCTTCCTCCGTGTCGGAGAGCCAGAGTCGCGAGCCGACCGAGTGCAACGCTATTCTCAGAATGTTTCTCTTCTCCGGATTGGCCGACACGAGAAACTCGCCGTTCTTCAGCGTCTCCTGTATGTTCTTCAGCAAATCCACGTAGGCGCTGTTCTCGAAGGCCTCGGCTTGCCACTTGACGTTCGCGCCGTCCCACTGAGTGATATCGGCCGTGTCTATTGTCTCCTTGTCCATTTGCTTCGTGAGATCGTAGAAATGACCGAAAGACTGACTTCCCGTCGGCGACGAATCCACGACCTTCATGTTTTGGTAGCGCCAGGCTATTCGCATCTGACTGTCCATCATTTTGGGATCGGGATTCGACGACGCATTCGCGACGACCGCCGGCATCTCCGATATAAGCTGAGCCGGTCGTGTGTCACGAGAAGCGACGAATAGGGGGTGAGACGATACTACGCCTTCCGCCATGAAGTACTTGAGCATTACTTTTCCGTAGTTTCCGTATGTGTCCTCCTCTGCGAATAAAACATCGGTGTGATACAATTAATTTAATTTTCATTGGATTATCGGTCGGTAAATTACCGACAAACGTGGGAACATATTTTCGTCCTTCCTCCTTTGAGTCGGTATATAAGACTGTTTATATTTTCAAGGACGTTTTTAATTTTAGGAATGCAAACAGTATTTCCACAAAAAAACTTTGGAAAGAAACATCCGTCATCTTTCCCTAATCATTTTAGATCATTTTAGATGTCAAAGGATTCTCAGAGATTCTTGAGTTTCCTCTGTTTTTCACATTTGTACAATGTGTTATAATTTTCTTTAATTTTCTTCTAATTCTTCTTAGCGATATAACTGATATATCTTTCGTACAACAGGTCTCATTTTATCAGCTGGATTGTCATACCGAACATACCTCGGATTCCAAATGATAACGACAATAAAAACCAGACAGAAATTTATTCCAACCTTACGAATGAATAATAAAATTAAAAATCACATCGATAAATACCTATCAACATTATGGATCCGATTGGCAGTCCACCACCTGCAAGAAAATCCATCAAAACATTGTTACGACAGTGACAATCGATTGTCAGAAAACTCAGCAGACGCATCGAAGACAAAAGACAAACCGATCATGAAGTCGAGCGACGGAATTCCCGTCGAAATAAGCAGCTGGGCATTCTGTATCGACGGCTTCGTCCCCGGTATCGTCGGTATTTTGCTCTTGCTCCTCGGCGCGTTCAAAGCCATCTTCCTCGACTCCGGCACCGCGGCCAACGGAAAAAAACCCCGAAGCGCGACAGTCTCCGCTGAATACAGAAACAAAAAAATATCACAATTGCGTCAAATCATAAGCATAAACCGACTACATCGCGCGTCACCCGCGTTCGCTCACATCGATGCGAAAAACACGCGTATCAATAAACGGCGCGACAATCACACGCGTGAAAATTTGATTCATAACCTCGAAAAAAACAAAAAACACGACTCTTTAAATCGCAGCGTCGATGTATCGATACCTCGAAGTGCGATCTTCGCGCGCGATCGTCGCCGCTCGCGATACTTCGGGATTCGCGCTCAAAAAATCTCTGCCCTCTGATTGGCCGACGATCCGCCGCGCTTATAGACTGTTGCGCAATGTGCGGAAATTCGCGAAACACGAGTGTAAACGAGTGGGAAGAACGTAAACATTGGCGAGAAGCGCGAGACTCGTGAGATACGTGATCGTTGACTCGCAATCTGCATGAGTGTGCGAAATTTGGCAACTGGACGCAGACATAAACACAACAACAACAATAATAATAATAAGAAGAAGAAGCAAAGCCCGTGAATCATATTTGTTGTTATGATCGACCGGTGAATCGCATCCTGAGGCAAAATCGTCGACGGGTGATTCGCAACCCAACACCGTCCGACACCGAAGACGAAGATGAGTCTCTCGACGGACGACGACAGTAGCTCCGAGAGCAGCAGCAATGAATGTCTCGTCACGCCAGGTGCACTCGACCTGGACAGCTCCTTCTTCCGCGCCCCAAAAACCGCGAAGCCGTCGTCGGCGTCGCGCGCCGTCGTCGAGAGCGATGACTCCGAGTCGGACGACGACTTCGCGGACGTCGGTAACGACAAAGTCGACTCGGCTGCTCTGCTCGCAGAGGTGATGAGAAACCTGGAGAAGGCGGAAAAACCAATAAACACAGAAAATCACCAGGAGTCGGCATCGCCAGGAACATCGCCTGAGAAGGACGTCAGGAACGGGAAAAATGTTAGTTCCGACGAGATTACGAATCTCCTGCTTCAGGGCGAGACAGGAGCGTCAGCTGTGTCTTTTGAGGCTGATGAAGGAGGCGAAGATGAGGAAGTCGAGGAAGACGTCAAACCACCGGAAGGCTACACGATTCCCAAGGAGGGAGTCAGCATCGTTTTGCCAGGCAGCGACATGATGACGTTCAACCGGCGCAAGAAACGGGGGACAGATTTTGAGGAGGCGCTGAGGCGGAAGATGAACCAGCGTCTGCGATCCAATCAGGTCTTCATCCACAAGACGGGGCTTCTGTGTTGGCTGGCTCATGGCTTTCATCTCAATCGCCAGATCAACGACAGCGAAGTTCTTTCTACGTCGCTGTCTCTGGTTCCCTCCAGCAGTTATCCCAAGGGTCGAGTGGATCTGCGGTACCTGGAGCAGTTCACCAAATGGTTCAGAAACCTCTTCAAACTGGAGTTCAAGGACGTCACTGAGGGAGTGAAGAGCGCAACTCTGTTGCTAAGACTGAGGGAGCGGAAGGTTCACAATCGTAGGGAGCTGGTTCTTCTCTACGCAGCTACACTCAGGTCCATAGGTTTGAACTGCAGACTTGTAATTTCTCTCTGCGCTCCGGCGCTCAAGTTGCAGCGAGACCAGCTGTTTCAGAATCCTAAAACGGAGCCGGAATCCGGGAAAGCAGATGTTTCCGCGCCGAAGAAGGAGCCTGGAAAATCTGGTGTGCCGAAGAAGGAACCAGCGACAAAGGGAAAGAAAGCTGCCAAGGGCGGCAAAGCCAAGAAGACCTCCGAGTCTGGCGGAAAAATCGTACCGGAGAACAGTGAGGAAATGGAGAGACTATCGAAGCTGGACGCGAGGAAACGGGCGGCCGAAGTGTTGTCGAAATTCGCGAACACTCCGGCAAGGAAAACCATCAAAGTCGCGCTGGACGCGAAGAAACGGGAGGAGACGAAAGAAACCCCACCGAGTCCGGAAAAAATCCGATGTGATGCACCGAATCCGAAGAAAATCCGTCGTGACGCACCGAGTCCGGAGAAAATTCGATGTGACGCACCGAGTCCGGAAAAAATTCGATGTGACGCTGCGAGTCCACCGCGGACGAGACAACTCAGGTCGCGGGCAGTCGCGCAGAGGTCGCAACCCGCGGCCGTTGTGAAAGCGACGAAGAAAGTCACCTTCGTGGAGGAAGAAAAAGTAGCGGATAAGAAGTCGCCGGAAAAACGGGTCAGGACGACGAGGAGCGCCAAGGCGATCGTCGCCTCCACGAGCGGCAAACCCGACAGCAGCTCCGACGAGGAACTGAAGATCGTCTCGCCGGCGAAGAAGAAGAAAACCGTCGAGAAGGTGGAGACGATCGAGGGAAGCACGAGCGACTCGGAGGACGAACCGGAAGCGAAGTCGTCGACGAGGAAAAAAATAAATTCGAAGAGGGTCGAGACGAGAGCGAAGAAAGACGACGATGTGGACAAAGACTTCGAGCCAAAACGGGTAACGAGGAAGAAAGTCGATGCTAAAAATGAGACCAAAGTCAAAGCGGCCGCAAAGACGAAAGTCAATGCCTCGAAAGTCGTGGAGAAAGATGCAACGAGCGAGAGCGACTCGGACGCTGAATTTCAGCCCAAAGCGCCGGCGAGAAGCAAGAAAATCGTGGCTCTGAAGAAAGAGAGCAAGTCGAAGGCTCGACGCAGCGATTCGATAGATAGGAGAGTCCTTTCGTCGGACGAGGAAGGTACAGAGGTGGTCGACGCGAAAGGCGCGCAGAACATTTGGGTCGAGGTTTATGTCGAGTCCGAGGAGAGCTGGATCAGCGTGAGCGTTCCCGACGACAAAATTCATTGCGTCAGCGATATTTACGTAAGAAATGATAAAATACAAATTTGCAATAACTGTAACAATGATTTAAAAAAAAAATCTAGTAAATGTATTTTGGGGTTCACAGAGAAAAGCACCGAAACCAGTGCTTTACGTGATTGCCTGGAATTCCGTGGGGACCCTGAAGGACGTCACGAGAAGATATTGTCCTCATTGGCTGACGGTCACCCGAAAGCAGCGGATAGATGAAAGTTGGTGGGTCGAGACTTTGAGTCCGTGGATGGAGAAGAGCACGGCGATTTCTCGAGCAGAGGATGAGATGCTTTTGCAGCGGTAATTGCTAATTATAAAAAAATGTATGATTGCCACTTTATTCACGTATATTTATTTATTCATTTATTTGCCAGAGAATTAGAGCAGCCGCTGCCCAAAACTGTTGGAGAATGCAAAGGCCACCCTCTCTACGCACTAACGAGGCACTTGTTGAAATTCGAAGCTCTTTATCCTCCGGAATCGGTTCCTCTGGGTCATCTGAAGACGGGCGAGGCGATCTACTCCAGGCATTGCGTTCACACGCTCTGCTCGCGCGAGACGTGGATAAAAAAGGCCCGAGTCGTGAAACCCGCTCAGGAGCCGTACAAAATCGTCAAATCTATGCCGAAATACGATAAGGTAACCAACGCTTTTCAATTAATTCCCAACGCGCCGCCGAATTAGAGGCAACAGAATATAAAACGTGAAACTCGAATTTCCAGCTATCGGGAACGGTCACGAAGGATCTTCCGCTGGAATTGTTCGGCAGATGGCAAACGACGGAGTACGTTCCGCCGGTAGCGAAAGACGGCAAAGTGCCGCGCAACGAGTACGGAAACGTCGACTTGTTCCAAGAATGCATGTTGCCCATCGGATGTGTTCACATAAATCGTAAGTATTTGCTGAAGCGCCGACTGAAAAATCTATTTTCATTGATTCATTTTTCTAATGATTTTATTTTTGTCTGCATTCATTTTTCTACTGATTTTATTTTTTCTTCGCTTTGCAGTTCCAGCGCTGAGTCGAGTAGCGCGAAAGCTAAACATCGACTGCGTACCGGCAGTTGTGGGTTTCAATTTCGGCGCCCGAGGCGCGATGCCGGCGACGGAGGGCTTCGTCGTGTGCGCGGAGTTCGAGGACACTCTGCGCGAAGCGTGGGAAGCCGAGCAGATAGAGAGCGCCAAGCGGGCGATAGAGAAGCGCGAAAAACGAGTTTACGGAAATTGGAAGAGGCTGATAAGAGGCCTCTTCATAAGGGAGAGACTGGCCGCGCGTTACGACTTCAACGACGACGACGCCGTCGCTGACGATGAGGAAAAACCTTCAACGTCGAAGAAAGCAAACGATAGAAAGACGAAGAAATCGTAAAATACGATTTGGCTCTAGGCTGCTAAGTACGTACTGTCCGCTCTAATCTTTATTTTTGTCGTAAAATTATGTTAGGTTTTTCTATTTATTTATATATTTTTTTACTCGATATGCGGTCAATTTTTGTCAATGCTCAAAAAGGTAGCAATAATACATATTCGTACTGAAATAATTCACTGTGTAGAAAGAAAGGGGAAAAAACGAAAAGGGACGGGACGGTTCATTTTTTTTTCTTTTATTTCGAACAACAAACGTGTATACAGTGTGTGTGATGTAGACACAACGATGTGAAATTAGTTTTCGAATTTACGTAGAATCTATACTCCCATTCGGTTATCGAAACTGTGTTTCGTAACTGTCTGAACTGGCTCTAAAAATTGATATTGAACATTGCTACGCGCATTCGATCCGTTATTCATTTGTCTGAAGGGATTGTCGTTGAAGTTTTTTCTAAAAAAAATACATGTATGTACAGACTTGATTTGTTTACTCATTTGCACTAGACAACATACTAATTCCGGCTTTGTATATTCAGTAGGGATCGGTTGAAAAATACAATTGACATCGATCGGCTGAGCCGGATCGTCGAGATTTCAGTTCCTCGCTGTAAGAAAACAGAAAGAAGGCCGCAGCTAACGAAATTTTCGATGTGCCGCTGAACCGAAAGATGAATATCAATTTTTCAACCACCCTGATATTCAGTCTATTGCGTCGTCATCGAACGCCCCTATTATTTTCACCCTCAGCGGAGGAGTACAGCGAAATATTTATTTTGTATTCGGATAAAACGTTGAACTGAATAACTCGCGGCTAGCGCGGTTAGGAACAGCCGCGAAATCTATTGCTTTCCATCAACGAACTGTGTTACATAACCGATTACTAGTAATAGATGCACATCTGGATCTAATGGATCTCAATGTCGGATTGCGTGCGATCAAGTTTGAGCTCCGCGCGCAGGAAGTGCATAGCGTAACGAATAAGGAATTTACAATAAAAACATTTTTGAAAATTTTCCACAAAACAACGGCTATACCGATTTTTATATCCTGAATTACTTGAATCATACGAATGGTGCCCATCCATGAAATTCGCGTGTTTTGCATTATTTTTTTGCCCGGTTCGCGTGACAACCGAGCTTTTTTGCAATCTTATGTTTTTTTCTCGTGATATTTTTCCCGCTGTGTACTCGATAACGAGCGCAATCTCGTTTAATCCAAGGTAATTCCGCTTCATATCCATAATCGCGCGTGATACAGTCAATCAGTCCATCATCCCGGGTACCCGATCGTATCTCGTCGTGACATTAATATACCCTACACGTCTTTACGTTTATTTCGCCGAGTGCAGCGATACTCGAGTATTATTTGAATAAAGAAAAATATTTGCTCTTCGGTAGAACAACCGTGATCTATAATTCTTCGTGCAGAAAACTACTCTATTTTTTTTATCGAACAGACTTATCCAGTGACTCAAACCAAAAATTAAATATTTTTTTTTTACGATGATAATGCAGAATAGAATTCTACTAAAAAACTAGGAGAGCTTCCACCTGCCTTTACACTTCGTACTTTCCTTTTGTTTTCCTGCCCGATACAATTGCCTATTATCACAACCCCCGCTAACTCAATATCGCTCGTCCTTCGATAACGGCGCTTACGTAACGTCGTTTGCCCTTCTATTGTCCGTCCAACGTTCGTTCCGTTCGATGAAGCTCGACTTCTACTTTCGGACAACTCTATTCATTCGCGAAATATCCGTTATCGAGAAACAGAAATGCAACTAGAATTATATGTAAATATTCGATTTGAGATAAAGACGAAGAATTGAAAGACAGTCCCAAAAAATGGAGACGAATCTTTTAAAAAGACCACAGCTACTGAAAAAAAAATAAATGGTGTCGATTTGTGACCGCGTTTATGTACCGCGAGGAGAGATCATTGAGAGAACTCGCTTAGGAACCAGACGGTTTACGATCTAACTGGCCAACGAGATAGAGAAGAAACAAAATTATCGATGCAACGTGTCCTAGTGAAATACATAAAGTCCGCCCAATCGGTGACGGGCAGTGTACGAATTTCGAGGCGGCATCGCCGTCTCGTTACGATAGCCGCATCGGGGAGTTCAACATTGAGCGGATATCATGCGACTCGTATACCGTCGGTGAAATCTACGCGATAACTTTTAACTGCAACAGATCGTCGACGCTTCGGTTGACCTTTTTTTTCCACTCGTCGATTAACCGTCTCACCGCTTCGCGAGGGACTTGTTTTTTTCCCTCGAATCGACGGTGCTCAGTGCGATGCCCAATTGCGCCGCGTAATACGTCAGCATTATAGTCACCTGAAAGACAAAAACGCAACGTGGAACATCGACTGCAAAGCGACTTCCAATTAGGGGTAATTACGTCGCGTTATCTGAAATATTTTCATTATTTTGTTTTCCCTCGCGTGTCGTTGGAATTTCGCGAATATTCATGCGCAGGGGTAATCATCAGTTGGCCCGGACTCACCGTGGCGTACGGTATCGGACTATGGAAATGATGAAATCCTAACAGAGTGTCCGATATCGCGAAGCACACGCTGCCCATTCCGCTGCACAGTTTCGTCCAAGTCCAAGGTACCTATTTCACAGAACAGAGACGCTGAAATTGTCAGTCGTTATCGTCGCCGGATTCGGTCGCTGCGCATTTTACGATGACGTGAAAAAATAAACGGCGGAAATTGACGTCGGAGATAAATAAGCGGAGGGAGCTTGTGCAGATTCGGAGCGGGAAACAGACTTCGGACGCGTCACCATCCAAGCGAGGAAATTTCAATGTTAGAGAAGAAAAAATAGTAGAATTGATTCTTCGACAATTTTGTCCTTATTAAATTATTCAGGCCTTCTTAGGAATTGCAGATGCAACTCACCCCTTCAGACTGGACTCTGGAAACCGCGCGCCAAGTCATTGTAGCGACGAAAACCGTGTAAAGGGGTACTCCGACGGCGAGAACGCCGTGCAGGCCGGGCATCAACGTGTATATAACTGAAAAAATATATTCACGGTTCAAAAAGTCGAAAATGCGTAAAATAACTCGTGCGAATCGTGATATTACCTAAAGCGCATAGCGCGTAAAGCGCCGCTCCGAGAGACGCGTTTAGAGGAACGAAACCGAAAGCAGTGATGTACATTATTTGAGCTATCGCGAACATCCCCATTCCCGCGATGAAGAGACTCGGCCAAACGATCAGAGCGTCGCCGAAACAACTGAATACCAGGCCGGCCAATATTCTCCTGGAGAATGTGTACCTATGATAATTGCAGACAACTCGTTAATTAAAAATTCATTAAAAAATATTTATGAACAATTTAGTGTATTAGGCATTTTGTACAGGCTGAGATCATTTTTTTGGGGATCTTTTTTTTTAGTGACTGCATTGATGTAAAATGCCTGATATATTTCATTTATTTATTAAACAGATTATTATGTTTATAAATAGAGAAAAAAAATAGCTGATGTTCTTACTCTTTGGAGAGACTCATTCCATGAAGTAGCACAAAGAATATGAGGCTTATTATGGGCAGGCATTTGATGCACGCTGTGAGCAGCGAAGGCTGCTCAGCCAGTAGAACGAAATACACGGAGACGCTCTTGAAGAAAGGGACCAACTTGGGGCCCACGCTTTTCAGCTGAAATATTCAAAGGCCACGACTATATCATAGAAAACAGATTGTTTACAATGCTGTACACAAAACTAGCGATAGCATAAACAGCTTTCCTGATTTATCAGTGGTAAACAATTTCCTTATCTAATCGTGTCCATGTGTCTACATAAATTAACATTTTTACATGCTTTCTCTTTGACAATGACCTAATCAGAAACATAGTATAGGGTATACTTGAAATAAATTTTTAATTATCCCACAATTTCACCTAAATAAGAAAATTCAAAATGCTTAAAAAAAATAAAAAAAATAACATTTCACAACAAAATTTCTCTCCGCCAAATATTCCCCCCCCACGATACAAAATTCGGAGCTCAAAGCGCGCGCGCGATCTGCGCGTTCGCGCTTTAAAAATGGACTGTCCTGAGATCCTTTGTTGACCATCGAATTTTTGCGCAGTTGCGATATTTCGGGACGCCGAAAAATCGCCCGCGACTCTCGAACCAATTTTCACCCCCGAAAATTATTCGAGTCCATTGCTCCGAGCCGAAAAAAAACACGCAGAGGGAGGAAAATCGAATTATCTCGATTGCTGCGATCGTCGATGCGTGCGCGACGCGATCGGAGGGTATTTTTTTTTCGTGCTTTCGCTTCGGCTGGAGAAGCCGTCGTCGCGCCGAGAATAAATTTCTCCTCGTTTCGCGAGGCGAGAAAATCCGTCCGCTCACTCACCACTTGCGTCGCGGACGACATAGTCGCTCGCTCTCGGCGCGAACTCGGCCCGCGGGTTTTGACACTTGACGAGCTTCCGCGCTAAGGTGGACAACTCACGGGGGGGGGGGCCCCTGTCAATAATATACGTCAACGCGCGGCGTCGTCTGCTGCGCGTGACATTCGTGCGCCGCCGCGTTCGTAAGTACACTGAGCGCTCGGCGGCGCGTTTCGCGCTCACCGACGCTTATCATCCTTCTCGACCCGCACCCCCCACCCACTCGTCCGCCTGTGTTTTCTTTGCGTCGCCTCGCGTTTAAATATTCCGACCGACGGCTGTCGATGTGTGCGAATTATTCGCGGGTGTCTGTGATCCGGCTTTATATCTATTTCCGGCGAGTTCAGGGTCTTCGGGCGGCGAGCCAATCGCGCGCTGCGCTCTGATCGTGCGAAGGCTAACGCGGGGCTGGCTAGCGATGATCTGATTGGTCATCGGAATAGGGTCATATGACCGGCGCGCACGGCAAGTCGAGTGATTTTCGAGCGGTCCTTTGCGAGTACTACAGCGGCTAAGCGTTCGCTGACGTATCGACGGTCGGTAACGGTTCGTTACCGACGCCACCGTCGTCTCGGCGAGAGGCGCGCGGCGCTCGACTGTTCTCTGGTTTTTTTTTTAATTCGTTTATTTCGAGCAGGAGAACAAATCACAGGGTGAGGTTGGAGATACAGACGAAAACAAAACCGTAATGCCAGAAAGGTGAATAAACCGAATGGCCCTTTTCAAGCTCTCGTCGGTTAAGAACTTAACCAATATGTAGAGCTTCTGAAAAACTAGGGTTCCGTTCTAATCAGTAATTACGACTTATGTTGCAGTGCAAATGATGCAATATACACTCGCGGTTATCTGTGAAAATTCGATAAGCGGGAATTCCCAACCGAAGGGTGATTTGCAGCGCGCGCAAAAATGAAGTATGAAAATAGTATGTATTGCCGAAGTCTTAAACTGTATTTAAATTGTCGTATTGGAAAAATACAGACTTCATTATACTTAGAAAATTCAATTCCTTAAATGTAAGGGTAAGTTTTTAGGGTAAATTTGTCACTAGTATAATCGAATCTAACGAATCTAAATCTGAGGTCAATAATTCAATAATTAAAAAATCTATAATTTATAAATTGTAAATCCTATTTTCCAAAAAATTTAATTTTTTACCGCAGATTTACATTTTTTTTGCGCGGGAGCTTTCCTTTTTCTTCGGATCATTTCTGATCCTAAGTTTTCCTGATCTCGAAACTGCGACGCATTCCAGCGAAAAAAAAATCCTTGAAAAGGAAACAAATCTTGTGCACAAAGTTGCACATTAGGCAAAGTCGCGTACGTCGTGTGAGATACTGGGCACCAATTGCGACGCGTTTGTATCTCGTCGAACGCGATAAGACGCTCGAGACGTGAATAGACGAGGGGCGAAGATCACGAAGACCAGTGGGAATAATAATGAACGGCGAATTCGCGGTTTGCTATAAAGAACGACGACTTCGCGAGCGAACGATCAGACAGCGCGCAGCTTGGGAACCCCGAGCGTCATGGCGGGCATCGGCATCAGGATCTTCGGTGCGAACGGCGCTGCCGTCGCTGTACTTCTGCTTTTCCTCGCGTGCTGCAGTTTAGCCGAGAATCCGCCGACATCGTCGGAGCGCGATAATTTCGCCCTCGTCGACGTCAACGAGAGACTGAGACTCGGCGGACGACAATGGCCTCGCGACCACGAGGACGTCGACGCGACGGCGATCGTCGGGACAGAGGTGAGTGCGAATTCGCACAGCGAGAAAATCTGATTTTCGCGGCAATTTCGACAAAATTCGCGGATACAAAAGTATCGCACTCTGTCGTCTTACAAAATCACGAAATAATTACGAAGCATCGTACAATATATTACACCGTAACTTTTATGTTCATCGTATCGCACGGAGACAACCGAACCGATTTCTCAATTATGTTCTCGTCGCTGCTGCTGCTGTTAAAACAAAACAAGAGAACACTTCACGGATGAAAAATTCATGTCGGCTGGAGATTAATTTTTCATCCGTGAAAAAACGCGATATTTTTCGTTAAATCTCGAATGATCGTCCCACATAGGGTAGACGTACCGTTTTTGGCCACTTGACCGTACCGTTTAGGGCCGATTGCGGCCATCATATTCAAAGGTATAAAACAGCACATTTAATGGCATAAAAAAAACATCGAGTAGATGAATCGGTGAATTTGTATGAATTTGTTCAAAACGTCAACGAGTTTTTATGGGGAAGAAAATAATTTCAAGGATAATTTAATAAAAATGGCCACAATAGGTACAGTGGCCACTAACGGTACATCTACCCTACCTACGCCCGGTGACGACGCTGATATTTTTTTGTTGCAAATTTCAGGTGGCGAATGGAGATAGAAGGAGGGACAAGAGGCTTGTGTTTCTGTTGCCGCTGGCGATGCCGGCCTTCGGCGCTGCCGCCGCCGGCACGGCCGCCGTCGGCACGGCCGCCGCCACGACGGCGGCCCTGGGTGCCGCGGTGATGATGTCCAATGCGAACCGCAATCGCGAGCCAAACGGCGGGCGCGTAGGTACATTGAAACCCGGAGAACAGTATCACACGCCGCCCAAGAACCTCGAGGGTTTCCCCGATTTTGAGACGACGAAACGGAAATCCGACAGGAAACGTTGGAAAGACCCGAAAACCGGCAAAATTGCGGAGTGGGACTCGGAAAAGGGCGAACTGGAGATGTACGACAAGCGCGGAAAGCATCAAGGCTCCTTCGATCCGAAAACCGGGAAGCAAAGAGGAGGAGCAAAAAACCGTAGAATCGACCCGTGAAAGAAAATCCGACATCAGTGGGCGCGCGATCGGTGTGTGACTTCGGCTGCCGATACCGAATATATTGTCTGGTTGTTTGTTCTTATGTTTATTGTAATTACTAAAACCTGAATGTAAATTTCAATCACAATCCTCTATTAAAATGTTCGTGAGCAACCATTGTCGATTTTAAAATCGCGAAATTTGGCAGTTTGTCAGAAAAAAAGAATCGTTATTCACGTTTTTCTCCTCGAATTTTCGATTTTTCGGGCAAACACGTGTCGTATTTGGAATCAGCGGAAAATTTCCCATCGGATAGGGTTTTAAAACTTCGTTAAATCAAAAAAAAAAATTTCGTCATTTTTTCGCCAAAAACGCAAGGGGTACCCCTTCAAAAAATTTGCGATTTTTTAGGGTCAACTTAAAAAATCTGCAAAAAATCGAGAAATCGAGATATCGCGTTCCGCCTGGCGACATTCTCTTTATTGAAAAGTCTTCTTTCCAATGCAAAAAGAAAATCCCGATTATATTGACCCAAAGAAAAATTACACCGATTTTAGTAAAGTGCCAAAATTGGGAAAAAGTGAAGAATCGTTTTTCGCGTTTTTCTCCTACATTTTTTTATTTTTCGGCCAAAAAACGGTCATATTTGGAATCAGCGGAAAATTTCCCATCGGATAGGGTTTTAAAACTTCGTTAAATCGAAAATTTTTTTTTTCACCAAAAAAACGGCAAGGTTCTTCCCTACGCTGTTCCCAGTAAATTGTTCCCAGTAAAGCTATGTAAAAAAGTGAAAAAAAAGTGTGAATTTTAGAAATCCAATATACCGGCAGACGTAGTAGCATGTATCGGTAATAACGAGCTCAGCGCTGATCTGATTGGTAATCGGAACACTGTCATATGACGAGGTCAAGTGACCGCGTGCTCTTCGGACTCTGAGCCAGGGTATCCCCTCCCACGCCGTAAAAATTCGTAAATACGACATACGACCCAAACGTTCAAGTACCGTGCGCCCCGAGGATCGCGGGCCGATCGAGTTTCGAGCGGTTCCCGGCAACCGCCTATTATTTATTCCCAAACAACGTCTACGTGGCGTCGCCAATTTTCAAAGGATTTCGGCCTGTGCGATTTGGCAATGGACTCTGTAAATTCGGCGATCTCGCCGTACCTGACGACGTACAAGGAATGGATACTGACGAAGCCGCAGATCATAGCCGACATCGAGAGCACCGTCCGATGTCTATCGTACTTCACCGCCGGTTTGTTTACCTCTCGGTAGCTCCTCAATTGTTGCGCACGAAACGAAGATTACTCCGATTTCATCGACTTCATACCTATTTCAGGTCGTTTCACCAACTCCTCCCTGGCCTCGGAGCTCATTTACTCGATGCCCAATCTTCTCGTTCTGCTGAACGATCGACTCATCTACAGCAGCAAATATGCGCATCTCAAATTGCCGCAGTTTCAGTCGAGGATCAAAGTTTGGCTCACCGTTGTCGAGTACACCGAGGCTCTGATCGAGGTGTCGGCCAAGAATTTGTGGGGCGAGAGAGCCAGGTGGCTGGTCATTGTCGTCGTACAGGCCTTCAAGTGAGACTTACCAGTGTTTTTTTTTTGCATATCGGAACTACAAAAATTTCTGTTTCATAGTTCCGAGAAGTTACAAATTTTTCTCAATATTCTACAGATCCCTCCTGCGATTGATACTGGTCCACCGCAACAAGGAGAGGATTACCCTGAATCCGGCGATTCCGCCGCTGAATCGCGAGAAACTCGGCGACTGCTTCAATGCGCAACCGGCTAAGGAAGGATTCGTGCTGAAACGTTCAGGCACCGTCGTACGAAGCGTTGCAAACAGTGCGCCCCTTCAGTCGAGAATCTGGGCTCCTCTGACGCCTGTGGAAGCCAGGAATCCAGATCGACCGCTGAGCTCTGCGAGCAGGAGGAATATTATTCTGGCCGAGGTTCCTTATTTTTTTTTTTTCATTTTTTTAAGACACTCATGTGATATCTAATTTTTATCACTTCTTTTAGACGCTCTACATAATAAAACCGCTGGTCCATCTAAGCTGCTTGACAGCGAGAGGCCAAAAGCATTGGATGCCCTGGACGATATCCTTCATAATGGATATAATGAGTTTGCGAATATTCAGCCAAGAAGGGCAGAACATTTGCTTCACGAAAGAGGAGAGGGAGGAGATTTTCCGCCGGCGAATGAGTCTCTTCCTGTATGTGCTTCGATCGCCGTTCTACGACAACTGCAGCCGGCGACGAATTCTCGCACTGCTCAGCGGCGTCTCGAGGCGCGTGCCACTCGCGCGATTTGTCGCCGAGCCCGTGGCCAAGTATTTGCCGCACTGGCAAAACACGTATTTCTACATGTGGTCGAGTTAATGCGTCGTCGCGACGCGACTTAGAATAATCAATGGACGAGGGTTCGCGGGATCTACGGTGGATCCGAGCGTCAAAGGGACATTCCAGACTAGTCGATTGGAGGAACAAAGTAAAATGCGCCGCGTATTATTATATCAACGATTAGCTGAATAATTTGACGAAAATCTGTTACTTGAAACTTGTGCCTGTTACCTCGGCGCATTTTCTATCAGTAAGTCATGAGGGTGACAATATTTTTTGCTCGATTATTCGTCTATCTCTGGTTCAATATCACAATATTACAAATCCGTCCAAAGAGCAGAAAATATTTCATAGGAGAAACATCAATTTAATTTGCGATTTAAGTTGATGCAATTGTGTAACAAATAAATGTTCTGTTGGAAACGAAGAGTTAGTACAAATTGATTTGTAAAGATTACTTTCGAGTGAGAATTGGAGATTGAACGTTGGAAGTTGAAAATATTGTCACCCTACGTTTTACAGTGAAATAAATAAAAGGATGTATTTGTTTTCACCTCCTTGACGTTAATTTTCGACAATTATTTTTTATCTCGATTTCTTTTTCAGGTTCATTGGCCTAAGGAACCTAAAAAAGATAATTGTACGCTCCTGGAACCGAGTAAACGGGTTGTCGGTTAAAAAAGAAGAGTGAAGTTTAGCGGGATACAGAATACACGATTGTCTCTTTCGATGCTTAGCGTGATTGTTATTAGAGCCGATCTCGGTCGATTCTTTAAATAGAATAAAATACTTATCTTTATCCTCGGAATGGACAAAAGCGTCCCTCGCGAACCGTCAGAAACGCGCGCGATAAGACATCACAATAGATTGTAATAATTTACAAATATATTACATTCTCAATTCAGGGGGGAGGGGCGGGGAGAGGCGATAGGATTAATACACAATTTGTTTTTAGCAGAAAATACAAATATGGCGTTCGCGGGATTAGATATGAATATATCTCTCTCTCTCTCTCGTATTTGTTATTTCTCGATGAATGACGAAGCGAGCGTTACGAATTATTCGACCATCTGAAGCAACGAATTTATTGTTACGTCCTTTTTCCCGTGATTCGCGTCGTAGACCGATTTTATGACCTCTTTGTCGATGTTCGGGAACATCTCGGCAATCTGGGAAAAAAATACATTCAATTACAGTCGATTTGTGTGCTTCTAAATCCGACGATAAACCAGAGAATCGATTTGTCCGTTACCTGCTTCAGTTCCACTTCCGCGTGCGGCAATGAACTGGGAATTACTGTAACGGGCGGCACCGCAGCGATCGGCGGCTGAGTGTAAACATTAACGGGCGCATAATGCGGCATTCCGAACATCGTAGCAGATGGAACCATCACAACCGGCGCTGTTCCAGGATACGGATTGCACTTTGCCTGTCGAACGAGACATTTCAGATTTTTTTTTTTTTCATTTCGTCTATTCGGAATCCCAAGATTCGATTGATTAAAAAAAAAACCGAAGAAAAATTACCGTGTAACTCAGCACCAAGTTGATCATGCCCTCCAAATTGTCTCCTTGTTTGCCGCTCAGCAGATACCAATCCTCGTGCGTCTCGCCGCGCTGTATAACTTGCGGCGGAATTTCTATGTGGCCCCACGCAATCAGTTCGTCCATCGTGAACGAACACTCGTCGTATATCTCGACGTAGATTTTCGTTACTCCCGGTGGCAAAAAACTATCATTGAAAAACAATCACGATAAATATTCGTCACGAAAAAAAAAAAAAATCCTTAACTTTTTAAATATTGACTATACCATTGTATAACTTTGTTCCAATGGGGATTCTTTCCCCCATTTGTATCCGTTTGTGTTTCATACACAGCATGTCCAACTCGTAATCTCACATACGGATCCATTCTGGTCATGCCATAATTTTTTACTAGTTTTGCCTGCAACACAAGTGAACATTATTACCTGATTTACAATTCAAGATTCAACCAATGAGTTTCTTGTACTAATCTTTTCATCTCAAAATTTTTTTTACCTGGGCAATGGTCACACTGAGCCTTCCGTCTCTGGGGTCATGCATCTGCTGAGTGCTCTGCAGTTGATGAAGCGCCAGGGCAGCCTGCTGATCGGCAGCCTCCTGCTGCTGCTGCGGCGAATATTCCTCCAGTCGCAGAAAGCCACGAGGCAGAGGACCCAGAAAGGCCTAAACATCAAAACAAACAAATTTTAATAAACAAGAATAATAATAATAATAATAATAATAATAATAATAATAATAATAATAATAATAATAATAATAATAATAATAATAATAATAATAATAATAATATATCGCAGAATTTATTTTTTTTATCGACAAATGGAAATATTTTGGAAAAATTTTTTCGCGCGACGACGAAATCGCGGAAAAAAATATGCGGAATGATTCATCACTCGAGCGACACAGGCGATTATAATGTGTACACATGACACCTGTGTGACGTTTACGGAGTAGCTGAAAAAAATTCTAGAACGACGACAAACGTACGCGTTTTCTCCATTCCTCGGATTGATCCGATCGTCCGGCGGCCTCCATGACGAGCGCGATTTTTCGCGATTATTCGCGCTTGCGACGGACACTCGACACTTTATTGGCAACAAATAACTCTCGACGTTCTTCGGGGTATCGTATTTCGATCGCGTTTGCGTCGCGGAGAAACCTCTCAACGCACGTCGTGTTTACGCGCAACGCCGCGGTTAACGCGACGGAGCTTTTTCAACCAACACTGCCCCGTCGGTCCAGTTTTCGATCGGGTCACATGGGGCCGGAGATCGGGGCGAAATGGCTCGCTCGTCGCTTCATGGATACCGGACTTTGAGTCGCGTGACTCGTGACGCAGAGGTCGATACTCGAGACTCGCGAGCGGCGCGCAAATTAAGTTAGATAGAATTTAATATATTATTTATGTAATTAAAAAAAAATCGAGTACCTAAGTCATCGTGAAATTGGATGTAATGTTTTTTGGTGATTTATTGGTAACTTTGAGGCCTCGACGATGTTGCAGTTAGTTGAGTAGGACTTGTTAGTATTAAATATTTGGTAAAAAATTGACCGAGATGACGAAGCTTCGCGATTATCTGTCGCCGCCCTCGGAGAGCTGCGGGAACAGCTTTTTATGCCCGGACGAATTTCAGTCTCGTGGAATTTTTGATTGTCCCTCGATTGAGGGTCGTTCAATCTTTCTTATTCTTATCCTTATCCTCATCCTCATCCTCATCCTTATCGTTGCGTTCACGAGAGTACCAAAGCGTTCGCAGGAGAACCAGAGTGCCGCACCAGACTGTGAAGATCGTTGTATAAGTGACGTAATTGAGATCAGAGAGTTCGCCAACCGGAACCATCCAAACAAAGTCATTGGGTTTCTGAAAAGATAAAAATAATTTTGAAACGATTGTAACTTTAGTTTCTTTGAATCAAATGACTCAATTATCGATATGAGCTAATCAAATAATTAAATTAAATCCAAAAGTTACCATCTTATAGGGAATCTCTCTCCACTTGATACTGTGATCCACGCAAGGTTCGCACAGATCAATTTTCGAGACCGGATACTCTTTGATCCTCTTCTGGCAGCCTAGAAGCAGCACAGGCTGCGGCAGAGTTATATTCACATACGGTTCCTTCGCACGAGGCATCTGATAGCGCTGATGAAGCGGAAGCCTAAGAACATTGGTGACGTCTTTCAGCGACTGGCATATTGTAATATTTTGGCGTCCAGCCTTTTCCGCAAAGACTTCGACGTCAGTTTCTCCGACGGAGCAAGCTGTAATCTGTAAGAAAAATTGGATAAAAAAATCTCTCAAGATAAATGCCAACATTAATCTAGCAATAGTGACCTCTCCGTGTCTTCTTAACTCGGCCAGCTCGTCGACATTGACGTAGAGCGTAGGATCCGGGGACAGAGTCAACGCCAAGTAGCAATTTTCCTGGAAGAACTTTCCAGTGTCCACTAGGTACTCAATTGTCCTAAATAAAAAAAAAAATTGAAATTAGAGAGATAAAAACATAGAAATATGCGATTCGCCGGCAGCCGATAATGGCACGACTGACGGTATCGAAGTCTCTTGTTAACCTGTGAAACCCATTGCCCTCGACTTTGTAATCGACGATAACATCGATCGCAACTGCCGTTGGCAGAGAAATTGCCAGGAATATCGAGAGGACGCAATTGATTGACATGCGACACCTGTCACGCGCGTCTTTCATCGTAATTCGGGTTTGAAAATTCACCAGTGAACATTTGTAAACAGCATAACCTCACTTGACACTTGAGTTAGTTGCCAATTTCGGCCTCGCGGCGGCGCCACCGGTCTCGCGGGTCAAGAGTTCCCAAGATTTCCGCGAGAGGCGCTGATTGGCGGTTCAAATTTCGAGCGTAATTTTTCTAATTGGCAAAACATTCGTTTTTTCCCGGAAAAACAAGTGAAAACGTCTGCTCGAGCGATTTGATTGGCTGGCGACTCCGCGAGCCAATCAGAGCGTCGCGTCGAGTCGCGCGTTCGGCGTTCTCGGAATTACCTCCCCTTCAATCGACCGTTACGAAAAATCGCGGTCGGGTGGTTGAGTGGCGGTTTATTTGCGTGTCGCGGTTTCGTCGATCGGCAATCGGGAAATTGATCGTTTTCGGATACGCGACAATAATCGTAGCGAAGGTTGAGTCGTGCCGCGTATTTTCAGTGTAAAATTAATAACGACCCGCGAAGCAACGAACCATTCGCGACGTTCGCGAAGTTACCTCCCCTCTCCTCCATACGTCTCGCGTCTTTTGTCTTGCCGATCCGTACGAAATTTTTTTGTGTTTCGCGAGTGAATATTCGAGTGTGTGAGTGCGTCGTAAGCGGAAACCAACAAAGGGGTCCATCGGTGGAAGCTGTTCGTCGACCTGTGGAGAGAATCGCGGTTGCCGAGGCGTTCTTCAAGGTAAGGTAAGTAAAAATCGTTTTTATCGATGTTTTTCATGATTTTGTTTTATATTCATAGTTGTTTCATCATCATTTTTATGTCTTCGCGCGAAAATCACATTTCAACAAAAACACCCCAAAAAATTCTCACGACCCCCGAACTCCCGTTAAAATTGCGTCGGCCCGAGGGTGCGATGGAGTGGAGAGGGGGGGATGATCATCCTTTGTGGCGGCTCGAAAAGGGGTCAAATCAATGGCGACCGCAATCGCGAAATATCGCCGCAGGCTTCGAGGCATCGGGCGCGACGTGTCTCCCTAAGGAATCAACGGAATCTCGCGTATATTCAGAAATCAAACGTTTTGGGGGGTGGGCCCCCCTCCCCCCTCCCCCCGCGCAGGGTAGAGTCGCTCGCCGAGCTTTTTATTCCCTTTGTCCCGCGGAGCTTCGGGACGGGGGCTCGACGAGAGACGCGCGTCGCTCGAGTTTCATTTCGTTCGTGGGCGGTAAAGAGGATGGAGGGGAAGGGGAGGGAGTGGGGGAGGGGGGAGTGACGGCGGTTGGGGCGGTCGTGTGTGTCAAGCTATGCGAAACCGCGATGCACCGCGAGCGTGACCGATGCAGCACGCGTCCGCTGCGGTTACGTATCAGCCCCGTAATTCTGTGCCAACCCGCGGACAGCAGACCCGTACGCCATGGCGGCTATACTCTTCTGTATCTATAGACACATATATCTATATACACGTGTGTGTGTGGGCATATATATATACGCAGTACGAGCGGTGCACGCCTCGGGGGGTAGACGCGTACAAACACGATTTTAAACCGCGGCCCTCTCACGCCCTACGTACACGCTAGCTGGCTCTGACACCCCTGAAACAATGCGCGCAATCCACCCCGCAAGCAGCAGAGGCAGCAGCGGCAGTAGCCTCGGCTTCGAGCAGCATCCGAAACCCCATAAACAGTCAATGTTTGCCTTTATCGCTCACCCACCGATGCGACACGCTCGGCTCGACTCGACGAACCGAGGACGTATCGTCCGCTCGCCCCCCCCCCCCCCCCCCCCCGCCCCCCTCTCCTCCTCCCCTCCGATGTTTGCGCGTTTACGAGGATTAATATTTTGCCGTGATAATATCACGACTGCGGCCAAACTGTGCGTCGAGGGATTTTCTCGGATTTAAAAAAAAACGAATTTTCTTGGATTTTAAAAATGTACCTCAATGAAAAAAATTAATAGTTGTGATTATTAATCGTTGGTCAAAGCTACCAATATTTTAGTAACTGCAACCAATATTTTGGTAGATCGAACCAATGATTGGTAATCGCAACTACTAATTTTTCTCAGTGCAGCTGTGTCAATCTGAATTTTTATGAAAATTACAGTTTTTTTTACAGGTCCGATTGGGATAGATTTTTTATTCGTCGAACGAGTTTGTGGATAAAATCCCAGTTTTTTTTATAGGTCTGATTGGGATAGATGATTTTTTTGGTCACCGAACGACGAGGATAGAGTAAATAAAATGCAAACGATAAAATATGCGGGAAAGTGAGTACCAAGAAGCTCAGCTTCCTTTTTTTCTGTAGCTCGTGGAGCTTAATCTAATCTGCATGTTCGCGTGCACCAAGTGTAAAGTTTCTATCTGGAAGCTCCACGCATTTATGATTCGAATTGTTGCAGGTGCGAGAACGACCGACGAGGAGTGGTATATGCCTATTCAAGTAATTGTACGCTTTCCCGGGCGCGGCCGTTCACGGGCGGAATTATTGTTTGGCGAATGGCGGGCACATGTGTACACGCTAAATATACGATACATATATTGCGGCGTGTGTCCCGGGGGCGCCGGTTGATGACGAAAGCGCGGAGGAAGGAAGGCGCGAGGATCAGCGACGGCGGCGGCGGCAACCGACGAGCCACGAACGCGTCCGTCAGCGCGACTACTGCTGCACCGAGAGAGATCTGATTCCGCGAAGCGTGTATAGACGCATGCACGAGGGGATGCAGCGGATGCAGCCCGGCGTGTGCATAGAAGTCAGGAAGAGCGAGTGACCGACGGGGGCGAAGCCACGAAGAAGAGGGCGCTCGCGATCCGCATCGTCGGAATGTTGCAAACGAGAGGCGAGGACGGAGAGCAACGGAGAACGAGTAACAGACGGAGACGGCAGGAGCGAAGTATGAAATATTCATGCTGACGGACACGGACTGACGCGTGCTGTTTATGCATTCGGATCCCGGGAGATTGCAAAAATACACACTCGCGCTGCGCGCCGCGCTTCGCGTTTCGGACAGGGACGGAAATACGCGAAAAAAGGCGAACGCAGCAGCAGAAGCTCCGGTGGCAGCAGTGGCAACAGCAGCAGCAGCAGCAGTAGCAGCGGCAGCAGCAGCTTCGTGCTGTGATATGAGCTAACGAATTCGCAAAATAAATATACCGGAGCGTAAAGGTACGATTTTATTTGCTCGCCCTGGCCCCCCTCGGGGGAGATTGAAACGCTGCGAAGAATCTTCGATATTGCAGCTCGCTCGCGTCGCCTATTCGCTCATCCACGGAGGATGTGCGTGCTCTCGGTGAATTCGCAACTTTTCGGATCTTCGAGAAAGTTCGAAGAGTTTACGCTAGACAAGTTTCTCCACGCGTTTGATTGCGCCGCGAGTATTAATTCGAAGAAATGTTAATAGTGGATGCGATGATTACAAACTGACGAAATTTACTTTTGCTATGTACGCTGTCGTTATTAAACGGAATAACCGGGTGCGTTATTAAATAACGATAATACCAAATGTTTTCCGAAAATCTAATAAAACATTTTTTTTTAATCCAGGTATTCCCGCTGTCCGAGAAGTCTCGACACTCGTCATCTCGAAATGCAAAAACCGTGTTACCGAGGATCCCGTCGAAGAGGGCGAAGGAAGCCAGCGAAGCAGGATTTAAATAATGATAAAACCACCAAATGTTTTCCAAAAATCTAATAAAACGTTTTTTTTTAATCTAGGTATTTCCGCCGTCCGAGAAGTCTCGATTCTCGTCATCTCGAAATGCAAAAACCGTGTTACCGAGGATCGAAGAGGGGCGAAGAAGCCGACGAAGCAGGATTCATCGCACAGCCGTCGACGTTCCCGTGTTCGTCGTCGAGGCGAGTGTGCATCGCGGTACATCGAAAAGTATAGCGAGTCGCGCAACACGCAGAAAGCGCGGGTCGCGTATACGTCGACAACGGAGAGAGAGAGAGAGAGTAACACAGTACACGGGGACTATAAGCGACCGATCCGAGCAGCGTCTAGACGGGCCGGGCGTACACCCAATTCCAGGGCGCGCTGGCGTGCCACTTCATAACTTATATCGAGTTGGGAGAGAGCGGTTATAGCGGCGCGCGCGGGGCGCTCGGAAAGTCTCGTGCGAGAGAAGTGGCGAAGGGCGAGCGAAAGCGAGAAGGACGACGAGCCATTTGGTAGGTTGAAGGGTAGTAAAGTCTATCCCTCCCTTTCTCTCTCTCTCGCTCTCCTCCCGCATTCGCACTCCACTGGCCCCTCTCCCTCGGTTCCATTCCATTCGAGAGCATGCACAACCCAACCCTCTCATCTTCCATCCTTCGTTGCTCGCCATCTGTATATATACACGTATACACTTTGCGCGCGCCCGATTTCCCGAGCGTTCTCCGCTTCCTCGCGCTTTTCACCATCGCAACTTCCCTCTCCCCTTCCTCCTGGATCTCACCTCCCCCACTCTTTCTCTTTTACTCTTACGAGGCGCACATCCGTCCATGGCGCTCGCGACAGTTTCGCCTCTTGCGTATCCCGTGGAGAAAAAAAAAAGCGTACGTATACACGGGGATGGGGGAGAGAGAGAGAGGTGGGAGAGGGAGAGAGAGAGAGGACCCACCCGTCGACGACGAGGAGTCCGCTCGCAGGACGACAACGACTGCGAGTTCGTCGAAAGCGAAGAGGCGAGTTCTCCAACAGTTTTGACGGAAGAGCGCGTGCGAGAGACTCGTCGTCGTCGTCGTCCCCGTCGTCTTCTTGTACTTCTTCTTGGTATAGAAGGTCGCTCGCGATGATTTGCAGACGTGTTTTCCAGCCCAGAGTCGCTCCCACTCCCGCATCGCTCCCTCTTCTCCCTCTTTCTTCCTCGATTCTTCTTACTCTTGTTCTTCTTTTCATCTCTTCTCGAGCTCCCCGAGAATTCGGTCTAGCGTAAAAGTGTCTTCGTACTCTCCACGTACTCCGAGTGTCTATCTTTCGCTTCACGGCTCTCTCGCACGTTGTACTGTATATAATGCCACTGGCTGTTGTATATAGGTGTGTATGTGTGAAATACATATCGCGTTGAGGGGGGTGTAAAAGGTGTCGGGCGATTGTGTGCGATATTTCGTTGGGGGGCGGCGGGGAGCCCTTTTGTCTCGGCTGGGCGAGAATTAGACGTCTCTCTTGCTCGTCGCGTGCATCACACGGCACTGCGGACATACAAAAGTCTTTACGGACGAGAAGACACGTCCCGCAGACTCAAAAAGATTATTCTTCTTTGTCTCAGCCAGACTGACTTTCTCGTCTTCTTTGCCGTTCCTTTACCTTGCAATTAATATTCGGTTTGTCGTTCGGATTCATCCTCAAAGGGAACGCGCTAAAAAATCCGCGATTGATTTAATAGCGACGGAAAAAAAGCCAAAGAAACGCTCTTGTTTAAATCAAATGGGAAATCGTGAACATTATAGAGAGATAAAAAGTAGAACACGTGTGATTGGCAGGATGTTATCGAATCAATGGTTATTTTGTTTTTTTGTGTTGCGCTTGAAAAAGCTTTGATCCAATTGTAGAACGTAGAGTTTGATCGAGTTCCGCGAGAGCAGGATTTGTTTTCAATTAGTTTCAGCGGTATCAACTGTAAAGTGGGCCCGAAGCTCTTTTGCCCGCGGTTTGTTTTCCGTGTAACGGAGTGGCCGGGGTGCGATAGAGTTGTGTGTGGAACCGCAGTGTGTCAGAGAGTTTGTAGCTAGAAGGGTGGGGGAGGAGAAACGTAGGGAAATGAAGAGAGTCGCCGAGAGTCCGGAGGGGTAACGCTTAAATATGCATGCGGCAAAATTATCCTAAACAAACTGTCCGAACGTCCAAGCGCCTCGCCTCGTTAGGGGTTTGATCCGAGGTCAGCGGAGTAAACTCGCTGTTCCGTGCAGGCGGCATTCTCCTCTCTCTCTCGCTTTTGCCTCCTCTCTCTTCGGCTGCGTCTGACAAGCGAGGAAACCTCTATCACGGATTCGTGATTCCGTAGGAGCCGGAAGGAGTTGCACAGGGTAGAATCATCCACTAGAATCGTCCTTCACTGTACTACGTTGTGGTCCTGAGGTTAAATAAATATTCAGAGGCGTTTAATTCGCGTTTAAGTTGAAACTAACGAGTTAAGTGCGCATCGGAAAGCGTCGAAGAAGGCGTGATGAGAGTCTCGTTGAATTAAAGAGGACAATTTGTACCTGCTGCGATCTTAACCTGCACTGAGAAAAATTAATAGTTGTGATTACCAATCGTTGGTCAGAGCTACCAATATTTTAGTAAAAGCAACCCATATTTTGGAAGATCTAACCAATGATTGGTAGCCACGACTGATTTTTTTCAGTGTGCGTCAAATAAATATCCCGAGGTATTGAATCGTCATCTGAGTCCAAAATAACTTTGCAAATGCTCATCGGAAATTGTCGAAAAGGGAAGAGGCGAATCTTGTTAAGTGAAACAAAAAAGGTAAAATAATTATCCAACAAATGCCAATTCGGTGGCTGGACTTAATTCTTACGACGACACGTTTATCGCGTAGGAAGATGATTGTCTCTTGGCAAGCTCGGGTTGTGTCGTGTATCCTGAATCTCCTCGCAATTAAAACGCCACGGGGAACTGGCGGGGGCCGCTCACTCGGTCGACGCCTGTAACTTAGAGGCGAGTATATTCAAATGAGGACGAGGAAGAGAAGGAAGCGAAGCGTCCCTAGGTGTTGTGCTCCTGGCACAGTCACCGTACCAGTCGCGTTGCAAGTCGAAGTCGCGCAGTGAGATCTCGCATTGTTTGTCCTCGTTGTCTTGTTCCTCGTGGAGCCTCCTCCCCTCCCCCCGCTTTGTGTGCATGTATTTGTCTATGTGTGTGCGCCGCCGAGGCTTCCGATGAATTATTCAGCTTGTAGTGTTGAATAAATAGACCAACTCAAAGTCTACCACTCGTTCGAGGCTTTCCCTCTGAATCAACCCTTTATAAGTTAGTAAGCTCGTATCTGCAAGAGATTAAACAGGCAGAAGCACCGGATGAAAAAGTTTAAGCGCCTCTGCAGTCCCCTCCCCGCCATTTTATTACTTATTCCACGAGTTTGACCTACACCGAGAATTTCTATTTACTAGAAACATTGACTAGAAAAAAAATATAACTTATATTCTGATAAGCAGTAGTTAGAAAAATACATCTCAAAAAGTCAGGTTTCTTTTTTCTTTATTGAGAAAAGAAATTGGTTTCTGCTGCCAAGTAAAATGTTATTTAATTCGAGGAAAAGAAGCGACTGATGGTTTTAAAAATAGATGTCGAAAAGTCGTCGTCGCGTTTTCATCGATATTTGATTTAACTTGGCGCGGGCGTATCCGCCGACGAATTGTCTCTTCGATTCTCCATTCAAGTCCATACATAGCGAGAATACGAGAGTGGCAATCAGAGCTCGTTCTTGGGGGCTGCTTTATACTTCTGTTTCCGCATCTCAAGAGACTGCTCCGATATTTGCCTTTGTCAAAGAATTATTCATATCGCTTCGATGGCTATCGATAGCCTCGTCGCTTCCCCCCCCCCAACCCCCTGCTCCTCATCTTCCGAGCTTTCTTCGGACTCTCTTTTATCTCGGCGATACAAGAGAGCGTCGTCGAATGCTTGGTACAAATTAAATCTCAATTAGTAGGACTTGGATGCTCCGCCCGGTCTCGGTGCTATTGCTGCTAGGCGAGCCCGACGAAAGTTCGCGATATAAACGAGCCTTGGCCCGTTGCCCACTTCTACGGATCGTCTCTTGTAGCTTGTACTGCACTCTGTTGCAAAGGACGAAGAGGAGGGAAGGAGGGAGAGATGAAGGGAAGGGGGTAGAGGAAGTGCAAGGAGAAGTGGAACAGAAGTGGAGAAACGTTGGTGAGTTTAAGGGTGGTACAGGCTCATCCCCTGTAGACGTTCGTCTCTCCTCGGCCCAGCCATGTATTTCTACCTTGGCTTTCCAATGACTTGTTCTCTTCTCGATCCTCCTCCTTTTTCTTCCACTCCCACCTCTCCGCCTTGGCTTCTCGTTGAGTAGACGTACAGGCGTCTTTAACGGGAAGCTCCGCGCACAATGGAGTAAATATACGATGCAAATCTCGAAGAGTGGTTTTTAGAAAAGCACGAGCAGACTTCTGTCTTTCTTCCTTTTCTGTCGGTCTCTTTTGCGCTGCGCGGGCCACTTCTTCTTCTTCGGTTCTGGGTCTCTGCCATCTGTAAAACAGCATGTTGTACGCCAACTGTACACAGTTCTAATACACAGCCGCAATGGTTCTCTCCTATCGCACCCGCGAAGATGAAAGAAAAATGCGGACAACAAAAAAACGCGTCTGTCAAGTAGAACTCCTGCTCATTGCTTCCTCATTATTTTCCGGCTTTCAAAAAGCCTACCGGACGAGTATGTCTATCGGCTTCCTCGCGACGGAAGCTCTGTGGGAAGTGATGAAAAAAATGCGGAAGCAGCGTTTCAAGATTCTACTTTGAATACCGGAGAACACTTGCTGCGAGCCTTTTAACAGTGATCTTGATAGAAATAAAATAAAAAAATGAAAAATAGTCGCTACGTTTTTTGCCAGAATTATTAGCTTCAGTCTCAGGTCATTTTTTTCTTTTTTTTTTCTCTGAAATTTCGACTTCAGTGCCTCAAGTTTTTTTCTGCGAGTCTTTTAAGAGTGATCTTGATAAAAAATAAAATAATAAATGAAAAATATTTGCGACCTTTTTTTGCTAGAATTATTAGCTTCAGTCTCAGGTTATTTTTTTTTTTTTTTTTCTCTGAAATTTCGACTTCAGTGCCTCAAGTTTTTTTCTGCGAGCCTTTTAAGAGTGATTTTGATAAAAAATAAAATAATAAATGAAAAATAGTTGCGACGATTCTTGCCAGAATTATTAGCTTCAGTCTCAGGTCTTTTTTTTTCCTGAAATTTCGACTTCAGTTCCGCCACTTTTTTTATTCCAGCCTAAAGTCCCGCGCCTTTTTTCTCGAAGACTCCGCACCGCGTGCAGCCGGCGTCAGTGTCTTTCAGCGTCGCATCTCGCCGCGAAATCGAGCGCTTAAGTGAGATAGTTGTGCCGCGCGCGGCGAGTATCATAATATTCACGGCGCGGAATTTGCCTCGGTTTTATCCGAACTATTTAACTAAGATACGCGCCGCGCGGCGTCGGAGCTCCGTGAGACTTCGGAAAGTTGACCGTCGAGCGAGCAATTTCGCAGCTGGGGAGCCGCCTCGTCGAGAGAGCCGAGCAGCAACGCCGGCAGCGATGGGTGGCAGTGAGGCTGAGGGAGAGGGTTGGGAAGAGGGTGGAGGGCAGAGGTTTCTCCCCCGCGCTGACGCCAAAGTTTTAGCCGCACACTATCCTCCCCCCCCCCCTCCTATCTATCGCACTCCGATGTCGCTGGTGTTGGTCCCCGCGGCGGGTGCAGCGAGAAAAGCGTAGAGACGGCTTGGCAGGCGCACATCCGGGACCTTAATAGAGCGTACACACCTTTCATAATACACTGTACAACGAGTGGCCGTAGCCCAGAGCGTCGGAGCCTCAGCCCCTGCGTCTTCGTCTTCGTCTTCCTCTTCGTCTCGCCCGCACATTTCTCGCAGTTTTCTTTACTTCCAGTAGCTTTTGACGATGCTGGCTGTCGCCCGGACGCTCCCTTCTTCTTCTTCTTCCTCTTCTTTCCGTACTTTTTATAATTAAGAAGACCGTTCATTTTCTCCTTGTCGGGGCCGGTGCTCTTTCATTTTTCAAGCTCCGCTTGGCTCTCGCGCCACCGACGCCACCCTCTCCTCTCTCTCCCTCCCCTCCCCCTCCTCCTTTCCGACCCACCACCCACCACTACCACGTCATCCTTTTGCCAGACGCGAAAACCTCCCCCTCCCCGACGTCCCGGAGTAAACTTCTCGGACGTGCCGAGTGATTCATGGACTCTCGCGTTCGCCTCGCTAAAGGTAAAGAGAAACTAGCGAGAGAGAGAGCGGTCCACCCGGCACAGCGGAAAATACGAAAGCAGATTTCCGTTTCGAATGGTATATACACCGCCTGCGTGTAAACAGTGTACAGCGGAGGGGAGAGGAGGAAGGAGCTACGGTTGCTGCAATACCGGCCGGAAAGACGTCGAGTAATTGAAATTTTTACTTTTCTCTCTTTCCGTCTTCGTCCTCTTTCTCGCTCTACAGTCGAAAGAGCGCATCGTGTGTTAAGGGGCCGAGAGAAGTGTATATCGCTGCCGCCGGGCGAGATTCAAAGTTGCGGTACGTTTCTCAAGCCGTGGATTCTCGCGAGGAGACCTCCTCCTCTTTGGCTATATATCGCGACGCCTTTCTCGCGCTATTACTCCGGGGAATTAGTTGCCGAGCCGAGGCGGACGCCGCAAAGTGTATACACGAGTAATTCGAGCGTCTTGCTCTTTTCGCACGTCTCTCGCGGGAATATCACAACTGCGGGCGTTTTGTCAATCATAAATATTTGCTACGCCGCGGATTCAGCCTCTTTTTGCAGCCCAATGAGCGAGAGCGGAAATCGTCGTACTTGCAAACCTATAAAATATTTACGTCACTTTTTTTAATACTCTTTTTTTTGTTGTTGCAGGTTTACTCTTCCTTCGGTTGATTCGTCGGAGTATCATCGACAACGGCTTCTCGAGAGCACATCTTTGTATGCCTCGCCCGGCACAAGGATGATGGAAAGCTCGTGGAGTGGAGTGACCGAGTTTGCGAGATGGGCGTAAGTAAGAGCCCTTTGCCTCGTCGATGACGAGGATATCGAGAAGTTCGCGTGGGCGAGATCTCTTCCGAGCGCGAGAGCTTCGCTTCGAGGTGATTGAAATTTTCTTTTTATATGTTTTTCTTCTGTGTCCTGATTTCAGTTGTGTAGAAAATATTTGATAATTCGTTGCACGACTCAAAGAAAATTTGCATAAAAATTAATACACATATAATATTTTTTTCAATTCACAGCTGGGACTAATTCATTAAATATAATAATTACGTCCTGGAAATTTTCTCACAGTATAAATTAAACTGTTATTTTTATTTATTTTTTTATTTTTTTTATATTAGAAATCGAGAGACTATTGTGTCTCTTGATAATGAAATTCACACATCAACCATCTCGCAAACCTAAATTTGATCATTAAAAGTCATGCAAACTTGATCTGAAAACACTTCAAACTATTTATCGCATTACTATAACGACATATTCATTCAATATATCCAGGGGATGGATGCCAATCCACTTTACCATGGAAATTCCATCGACAAAAGACGAAGATGTCAGCGAGTGGATCGTCGATAGTACAATAATCGCATACCCGGGATGAGAACTTGGCAACAGAGTCTACAAGCTCGTTTGGGCGGAAGGGGTGAGCGCGTAGCTTACGGTTGATTTGCCTGTTTGGCCCGCAGCGGTGGCCACAGGCGCGCAGACAAGACGAGAAGCGGGGGTATGGAAAGCGCGCGCGCGCGAGAGAGAGAGAGAGTGAGAGAGAGAGAGAGACGAGGGGAGTGGCTCGAAGCTGATATCGATCAATGCTCAATCACGTACGCATCGAGACTCTAATTATCTGACGTTGATTTCGCGCTCTCTGCGTCATTATACCCTGCCAGCCACGGTAACAGTGATATATACCACTAGAATTCGCGTGAATCAGAGCGTCATCCACTATTGAGCAGATTTAATCATTATTCGCAATGTTAATCAAACAGGCAATTCCGCGCGACACAGAGAATATATCCATTTCGATAAATGTTGTTTGTTCTCGGATTATCAATTATTTCGATCTACGCTAGTAGTTTATTTCGTAATTGTACCCCTCGAGGGAGAGTCTGAGAATAGTGGAGGAAAAATTGGAAGCTGGTAGAGAGAGAGATGACGAAAATTTATTCAGAATTTTTCTACGTGTCGCGAGATACGCAGTTATCTCGAAGCGGCGGTAAAGTAGCTGTAACATTATCTCCGCGAGACGCTGGGGCCACTGTATCAACCTGAGGACGGTCAGGATTCGGAGAGCGAAGCTCCAGGGGGAGGGACACGGTGTGCTTTCGCCGGCTTTCTCGTTTCCGGTTGATGCTGCAACTATTCGCGATTCCCCAAGAGCGAATCGCCGAGTATTCTCACGTAGAATCTCGATGTCCGGCGGGCGTGATGCTCTCGCCCGGGTCTTCTCTCCCTTCTTCCTTGTCTTGGCTATCTCGCTTCTTACGCCGCGCGCGAGCCTCTCTCGCGCTTCCACTTCGGTCTTTTCCGATATTCCAGACAACACTGGCTTTCCCCACTTGATTGAAACTAAAATGACGGCTTGACAAATTTGTCTCCTGCTGCGGGAATCTGCAGTAGGGTCACGTGCCACTGCGATGCGTATCAGAAATATGTGTAAGGGATGTTTCGTGCCAAATTAGTGCTGTAAAGATACAGGCTGCAAGGTTAACATTGGATCATCCGGATCATAATCATGATACAGATCATATTCAGTCATCTGCAAATCCGTTTACAATATGATAAAAAATATACAAATATTAGCATCGCTTTCTGAGACAATCACGAAAGGTTCTGAAAATTTATCATAAAAAGTAGGGTAAGGACTAGGTAAACCGAGTTTGGCTCGAAACGTCCCATACGTATTGCAAAAGGGACTGGCTGTTCGAACTTGTGTTCGATGCTTTACGTGTCAGCTCAAGTGCAGAGCGCGCGCGGATCCCGCAGTCCTCTCGCCGGGACTCCGGAGAATTCAGATAAGTTTCGAACTGTGCGCACTCCTTTCGGGGGCGATAGATCCTTCCCCCGAAGTGCCCGAAGCGTTTCCAAACGGATAAGGAAAAGTTCCTGTGTACGCAACGCAATTTCTCTCTGTGTACGAGAAACGCGCAGAGGAACTCAGGTGCACAGAGGGGATCGTCGTACAATTTCCGTCTTTCCTTTTGTTCTGTATGTTTTCATCATATTCCCAAATTGAGCAGCGCTGCTTAGCTATCGCCCTCCCTTAGCCGAATTTTTCCAGTAACGCAATACGTCTTATCTCTTAATAATAGCGCAGCTTCTGTATTTTTCCTCTACCCTATCGAGCAATTTGCTTGTCATTTGATCTCGACAACCACAACCATCAGACATATCAGCGTCACACACATGAGATTCTTTCCATCTCCAGAAACGAGTATAGTACGTACTATAAGTCACTTCGTTGGTAACAGGGAAAGAAAAAAAAAAAAAAAAAATGCGAGACACGAGACGAGCGCGAACGCGATAAATTGCGGCTCCCGGAATGCCAGGACAATAAAGTTTGATCGGGTCTGGGCGTGCTAAAGTATCGAAACATCGAGGGCAGGAGGGAAACAGCGCACAGAGAGCGGCTTTACCCGTATGTTCGAGAGCGGTTTTATATTCAGTTTTATTTAGCAATTTTATTCGAGTGGCGCGCGCACCGTCCGTGAGAGGTGGGAGGGGGGGGGGGGGGGAGGAGGGAGGGGACGAGGCAGAAGTGCCGAGGCATTGAGCAAAGCGTAGGATGCGATGGCGGTGGTGAGCGGTGGTCATAAACTTTCGTAGATATGAGATGAGCGAAGTGCAGTTTATACTATAGGTATTTTGCATACGTGTTGTACACGCTCGGAATCTTGAACCGCGGAGCAAAACTCCGCGGGTATTCGGGTCACTGTGTTACTTTTGAAAAGTTTTATACTCACAGATGGATACGACTATCGGGGAAAGCTCCTGGAAGATATTGGAAAATAGAAGACGAGGAGATGCGGGAGGAATAGGGGAGGGGGGAGGCTCGTCGTGATGCGCTTTCGATACTTTCGTACGCGATATTGCTCGGACCGTCGTCGCCGCCCCATCACGAGTACATATTAAGGCAGTTGTCGGGTATTGGACCGTCGACGATTGACCGATATTCTTATTTTCTCCATATACTCCGAATTATTGGCAAACACGGCGCGCGGTGGTTGAAATACTAAAATTATTTGTTACCATTTTTAGTATTGCGGAAGAGGTTTTTTTTTTTTTTTTTTTTAATGAGACGCTTGGGGACGAAATGTTTTCGCGGTTATCTTAATTTGATTTAATATTGCACGTTCAAGAGCTTCCATTTCCGAGCCATCTGATCATAATGCCGGGTATAAGTCCCTTCAGAATATACGATATATATAAAACACATTTTCTTCTTTTGCAACTGAAAATTCCCGAGTAAGTAGAGTCGGGATTTTCCTTCAACGCAAGCGCGCCGAGATATACGAGCGTAAAGTTGAGTAATTCAGTGTGAATTTCATACAGCGACGAGTCCAAAGCTGCGCCGTGGGAGACAATTTATCTACGTCAGACACTTTGCGGCGGAAATTTATTTCTTGCCTGATAATATTGTTTGCGAAATTTAGAAAAAACGAAATGAAATTCCTTAAGATCCGGAGGGTGAGAAAAAAAAATTAGCTGGCTTAAAAAACCTGCAGAATCGTACCGATCATATTATTATTAGCGATTGTAATCAATACAAAAAAGTAACGTACACTCGTTCAACTGTAAAGACATCCTCAAGTGACACGAAAAATTTAGCGAAGCTGACAGCGAAAGGGAAAGTTTCTCGAGGCCAAACCGTCTGAGACGTCGGCCAACGAATTCTCCACCGAATCATCGGAATAATATTCTGCTTGACGTGGAATCGCTGCCTGAAACGCCGCACCGAATAGTGGAAAACGGATGGTGCCCTCGCTGTCGTATCTCGTGGCCGCCGTTGCATAGCGGCAACAGAGTCGCGCGAGAGGAGAAGGAGAAGGAGGAGGATAGGTTTGCGGTAAGCGGAGGTGGGCGCGTACAATCTCGTTGAGGTGTGCGGATCGCATCCTAGCGGCGAGGAGGAGGAAGAGGAATAGATGGAGTAGCATGGAGGGATGGGAAAAGGGGTTGTGGCAGGGGAGGACGAAGGAGATAGAGAGGGACAACGGAGGATTCCTGAAAGGCAAATATCTTGCGCCGCCCGTGGGCTCTTGCCTGGATTCTGAGGGCAAGATGTGGGTAGCGCGAGGGGGATGCGAATGAGACGAGGAGAAGACGAAGAGAATAGGGGCAGCAGCAGCAGCAGCAGCAGCAGCTTCAGCTGCTGCTGCTGCTGCTGCTGCAGCTGAAGCAGCAGCAGCAGCTTCAGCTGCTGCTGCTGCTGCTGCTGATGGTCTCACGGGTCCGGGAAGGAGGATCGAGGAACGGGAAGGACGAGGTGGCGGTGGTAAAGGGGTGAAAGTATGGAATGCGGATCGATGTAGTGTGGTGTCCGGGGGTTCCTTGGGGTGGGTCCGGAGGGCGAATCGGGGGTTGAACCACCGACCGCAGGGTCGCCGGCCGGCTACCTACATATCCGCCACCTCTGACGCGTTCTCGCCCTTGCTTCGTGTCCCTTCTCCCTTCTCCCTTCTCCCTTCCTTCTCCATCACGTTCTCCGCCCTTCCACGGTTATTCTCACCCCGAGGCTCACCTGCGACCATGGAAGCTGTAGGGCGGTTTAAAAAAGTGGCAGTATTTTTGCTTCGTCTTAGAGGAAGCTTTATGGAAATCGAAATTAATGAGAAAGCAATGTGTGTATTTTTGCTTCGTCTTAGAGGAAGCTTTATGGAAATCGAAATTAATGAGAAAGTAATGTGCAAAGACTTCGCAACTTTTGTCCCTTGGAACAAATAGTTTCATACTTCTTACATTCAATTTTTTTTTACCATTAACTTATTTTATTTATACTGCGTTCATATGCTGTGATTAATTGTCTCAAATTTTATTAACGTCTCGTTTTTCCGCAGAAATACGCAGCGGAAATCTACGTCGAAAACGTGATATTTCGAATTCCGTGGAAAGCGTCTTATCTCGGCTGGGGAAGTTGTTCCTCGTGTTTCCCGCGGAACTCGAGAGATAAAGGGCTTGAGCGACGGTTGGCAACCGCGGCAGAGGCAACAACCCTTTCCCGTTCTTTGGAAAGACAGCGGAGGTATTTCAGCGGATGGCTGACGGGAAGAGGAAAGGAGGGTTGACGGTGGGGGGGTCTCGGGTGAAGTGGAGGGGAAGGCGTAACGCCTCCCGACCTCATTATCACACCTTCAAAGACTACACGAGGAAGCCGCAGCAGCGGCAACAGCAGCGTCGGGGCCCTATACTCGTACCCGACATTAGACCTATTATAACCGCGGCGCCCGTGCGCCACAACACTCTAACTTTCCAGACACGTTTTGATTAGCCGGTAAATACGTGTACGCGTAAATTGAGGACGAGTAACGGTGAAGGGGGTGGCGCCGCTGCTGCTCGTGGAGTTTCGGTGATGACTCTTTGACGGCGACGCGCGTCCCTTTTCCCTCCTACGCCTCCGGCGGGAAACCCTCGTGAAACCCTCGTTCAACCCTTTTAACCTTCCCTCATCTCTGCGCATCGGGCGCCGTTGTGCACACATATAGAGCATGTGTAATATAGAATGCGTCGGCCTCGCTTCTCGCAGGACGAGGCGCGCTTTTGTGCATGGGCTTGAAATGCGCACTCATATGCGTCCCGAGACTCGGGGCTTAGACGGAAGCTTCAGATTTCTGAAGCTGCTGCTCCTTCTCTTGTTCTCCGTGGCGAAGATGCACGAGAGACGCCGGAGGAGGAGAAGAGCGATGTCGGGAGGGAATGCGAAAGAGACGAAGCCTCTTTCTTGCGTCAGACTCGGGCCCGGGAGTGTTGAACGAGACAAGAAGGAACTTTGCCTCCTGGTAAAGGTAGCTTATGGATAGTTGGAGAGGGCGAGATAATAGGGAAGCGGATGAGCGAGCGAGAAAGAGAGACGGAGAGACGATAAGGGAGACAAAGGCTACGAAACTATTGGTGTCCGCACTTACGCGAAGGAATCCTAAACATGAACAGTAGTTTTCTCAGAGAGTGCTCGGGATAAATTATGTTTTCGTGAAATCCTCCATTCGCAGCGAATGCGACTGTACAACAATTCCCCTTCCGAGAAATATACAAGCTACACCATTTTTTTATTTTGCATTCAACGTTGAAACTCTATGAACAGATTCATTAAATCACTTCAGAGTCGGTAAAAGTTTTTGCAAATTGCGTATTCATCGAGCAGCTCAAGGAAAGCCTAGTTTCGCTATTGTGTCATCCACATCGAGCCTCGCAGCATTCGCTACAAAGATAACAATGAAAAATCATTTGCCAGTAATGCAAATAACGAAGCTTTGGAATAATAATTACATTACCGGACGCGGGGAAATGTATAGGCCTCGTAATATCTGGCACGAAAGCTTCGCTTCCAGTGCATAATATTTATCAGCGTTAACGACAAACAAACAAGGGATGCTGGCACGTTGAAATTCCGTGTACGTAGAGCACCAGCCGCGCCCCGCCCCCACAACACCCCCCTTTTCCCCCGCTCGCTCACCGGTTCTCTATTTCCGCCGTACGTGTTCGTACTATTTTATATTATCCCGATAATTATGGCGTGTTTCGCCGGATTAAACCGGTGGCTCGTGTGTAAACGGGTTGCGGATAGCAAATAGCTGTGAATTTTCGCCGAATGCGTACGCGCCCGGTATATACTATATTACACTGTGTACTGTAATACGGAGCGCGGGTACCTGCGGAGCTTCTGGCGCTGTTGTTGTTGCCGCCGCTGCTGCTGCTGCTGCTGTTGGTTAAGCGCCCCTTGCACTCTGTGCTCATCCCCGCTCTCTCTGTCTTCTAACTAAACGAGAATTTGTCGCTTATGCACGCCCAGAACAGACCACCGACGCGTTATCCCACTCTCTCCCCTCCCTACTCCCTCCCCCTTTGCCTCCCCTCCCTCTTCGCATCCAACCAACGCATCCCCTGCGTTAGCTCTTCCACTCGTTACACGTCAATTAAAATGTTTGTCAAGCCCCGTGCAGCCCTCCCCTCCACCCCCCTATCCACCACTCCTCGCCCCCCTTTTACCCTCCGTACAAATCGAGCGTTAATCATGGAGGGAATACAGTGGATTCTACTATTTCGCTGAGTGATGAACCGACATTAAGGGGAAGCTGTGATTTGGTTGGAATGTACTCGAGACAGAAATCGAATGACTCTCTTCGCTTGAAATAGTCATTTTTTTTTATTAGCGGGCTAAAAATATTTTGGTGGCTCAGGGGATTATTGGTCCAACGTTTATTTATATAAAATCGGATATAATATCGGATCGATAAAAGGGATATAGGATTGGCAAAGGTTACGCGTCGAAAAATATTACATTTTTTCGTGATGTGTTTTGTCACAAAGCTGCATTGACGTGCCATTGAAAATCCCAAAGCGCGAGCCAAGAGTCTGCGTTCACTCGGGAGCCGGGAAGCCCGAGGGTATGTAAGCAACTTGGTGGACAGTGGAGAAATTTGCGAAATTCTTGTTGCGGAATCCGCGCACGCGAGAGGGGAGAGAGACCGAGTTCCGGAAGCTGCGGTAGCGCGGAAGATTAATTCCCCTTGACTATCGAGGAGGATAAATTGAATGGAAAGACGGTTGGGTCGGATAGCGGGCATTATTCGAGCAGGAAGATTCGATAACTACGGATCGCGGACGAGGCAAGAGAAATTTTAAGGCGTCCCGCGCGTTCGAGACGGAAAGAGACGGATAATCCTCCTGGGTTCGGTCTTGGCACGCGACCGAGTGGCACAGAAAGCTTCGGGAATGAGAAACAAGTCCATTTGGGTGGGCAACGTTGGATTAAACTTGGCCTACCTAAGCTCGTTCCACTTCGACAGTGATCTATACATTCTGTACCTAATTAATGGACTCTTACTCTTTTCCTTTTTTATTTACAAAAAAATAAAAAAATAAATTTCTACATTTTTTTTTATATTCAAATCAGGCCGAATTGTTTCACACTATCGAATCGCTATTAGTACGAATATTTGGACCAATAGGATTTCTCTATTCAATTTTTTTTTTTTTATCAAAAAATGATTTTAAAACGAAACTCGTAATCTCCTTGATGAAAAGCTATACATATATATATTTTTCCAAGTGAATAACGAAAATACGTATAAATATTCGTCCCGTATTATAAACTTATGGGGAATTCGGCGCAGGTCGCGCTCGGTATATCGGTAACACGCATTTGGTCGGCCGTGCCCTCCGCAAATGGTGCGGTGTTCGAAAACTCGTCGTTCGGGCTTTAAATTTATCGGAATTATAGCGCGGCGCAGCCGAGGGAGCGCCGAGCGCGCGTGCTACGTGCGTGCAACCGGGGGAATGACAACGATTTTGTAAGCAAGCTTTGCGTGCGTACACCGATCGCCAATTTCCCTCTATCTGGGGCACGAACGAGATAGAACGAGGGAGATGGAGATAGCGAGCGAGAGGGACGAACGGCTGGGGGGATAGAAAAGAGAGGAACGAGAGACACGTACCGTAAATTAAATCCTCGCTATCGAAACTGGACGCTACGCTGGGAATGATAATGCGCCGTGTGTGTGCGTGTCTATGGAAATTTATGCGGATTATTCGCTGGTCCCCGCTGCTGCGGTTCGCGTCTGTGTGATACGCGCTCGGCGCGTGAGTGTTGGATAATTAGAAAAAAGGTCCGTCATTTTTCGAAATAGACTCGGCTGTACCTTCTCCTTCATTCGCTTTCACCTTTTTCGTTGCATGTCGCACGATCGGGGTCAGGTGGGTTTGGGGGAGTAACGAGAGGGTGACGGGAAACGCGTTCGTCGTATGGAGTCCGATTATTCATAATATTCTTGCCCGACGTATATAACGGAGGACCGAAGGTCGGAATACGCAAAAGAACCATTGGGAAAAAAAGGGACGTGGAAACTGCGAAAATGTATGCGCATGTGAAATTCTCCGCGTTAGCGCCGCAGAAACGAAGCTGCTGGTGCTGCTGGCTCCCAAACGATCCTCATCTTGAATACACCTATAGCCACAATAGTTCCACGAGCCAAACGCTCGCTCAATTCCTCCGCTGTCCCCTCGCTATCTGATATTCAGATTTTTTTTTCGCAAATTAGATGAATAAAGAACGCGCGTTGGTAGACGCGACGTCGCGACCCGAGCGAAGAGCCACGACCAGGAGTAACTGGTACATCGGGATTTATCGCGACTTTTGCAGTCGTGAATTATCGCAATTCTCGCGGTGACCCAAACACGAGAGATCGAATGCGATCTGCTGCAAAATCGGTACAAAAAAGGTTTCTCTCATTAGTTTTTTTTTTATGAATATGATTTTTTATTACAGATTTATTTATCATCGTTTATATTGTTAATGACTCTTTTAAAAAGTTCATGAGCAACGGAAAACATTGTTAGCAAACTATTCGAACGATTTCGTGACCCCGATTTGGGCGGTTTTCGGCCCGGCGGCCAGATCTACGATTTCTGACAAACTGTTCGGCCAAAAATTTTTTTTTTCAAAATCAACTAAAAGAGGGTTGTAACCAGTGTTTTCAGGGGTAGAATATGCGACTTGAGAACGATGGTATAGGTTAAAAGTCGATATTTTGAAAAAATAAATTTCGTGACCCCGATTTGGGCGGTTTTCGGCCCGGCGGCCAGATCTACGATTTTTGACAAACTGTTCGGCCAAAAATTTTTTTTTTTCAAAATCAACTAAAAAAGGGTTGTAACCAGTGTTTTCAGGGGTAGAATATGCGACTTGAGAACGATGGTATAGGTTAAAAGTCGATATTTTGAAAAAATAAATTTCGTGACCCCGATTTGGGCGGTTTTCGGCCCGGCGGCCAGATCTACGATTTCTGACAAACTTTTCGGCCAAATATTTTTTTTTTCAAAATCAACTAAAAAAGGGTTGTAACCGGTGTTTTCAGGGGTAGAATATGCGAGTTGAGAACGATGGTATAGGTTAAAAGTCGATATTTTGAAAAAATAAATTTCGTGACCCCGATTTGGGCGGTTTTCGGCCCGGCGGCCAGATCTACGATTTCTGACAAACTGTTCGGACAAAAAATTTTTTTTTCAAAATCAACTAAAAAAGGGTTGTAACCAGTGTTTTCAGGGGTAGAATATGCGACTTGAGAACGATGGTATAGGTTAAAAGTCGATATTTTGAAAAAATAAATTTCGTTTTTCGGGTTTTTCAGGGTTTCGGGTTTTTCAGTTGCGATTTACAAATTGTTATCCTTATTCTCAGTCGCCCAGTTGATTCCACCACAAAAAAAAAAACCCCAACGAAAGGTCAGCAAGCAGCAGTGCAATGGTCCAAAGGACAGAGTCAGCGCAATTACGAGTTTCCTTTATTTTCGTACTTTAAAGCCTCGCGCACGCGAGACTCATGTGTCGTTACAGTGCGGGGGGTGCTTAAACCGTGTTCGTTTTTTCATTACAAAAAAAAATTTGGCACAAAAGCTCTCCCCCCCCCCCCCCCTGAGAGAACGAATTCTTTGTGTCCGCGAGGTCTGTGTGAGCGGTGCCAGGAGTTTTGCGGACGAGCGTTGACGCGGAGGCGAAAATTCGGCGGGAAGGCGACGGACGGATAGCGCGGCTCCGGGACGAAGGGGAGGAGCAGACAACGGAGAGAGCGAGGAGCGGCGTGGTGGCCCCTATTACTGTGTATACCGCTGTGTACGCTCGTGCCGGACCTCGCCGGGGTGATTAAAACGTTTCACGATCAATTAGCCGCTCGAGAGTTCGCGCTAGATGCGCGGCGAGGGGGCGCATTCGGCCGGTTGAAAGCGAAAGAGGGGCGAGAGGGATGAAGAGAGAGAGACAGAGAGGGAGAAGAGCAGTTCGCGAAATAAATGCTACTGCTACCAGGTTAGTGCTGAGAGAGTATCTCTCGGTTGTCGAATGTCGCGCGCGGGGCCACTTTGCTCCGATTGGCAACGAGCCACGTGGCGAACGCGACCCCTCATCCCTCCCCGCTGGTCACCCAACTCGCCCTCCGCTGTTTTCTCTACCTCCGACCGCTCCCTCTGTCTGTCTGCAGACAGAACGGTGGCCAGGAGACCTCTCCTCGTAATATTTTTCTGCGGCATATTTTACGCAAATTTTCTACGTTAAAGGGGACACTCGAGGGAAGAACTTTGCCAGTATCGTTCGAAAATCGTCCTCGTATGTCCGAAGTAGGAGCGACGAGTTTTCGCAGAGCGAAAGGGGGGAGGAAAAAAAAGGGGCGTGGGGGAAAAAAACATCTCTCGAGGCACGAAAGCTGCGCGAAGTCTCTGTTGTTTGAGTAGACACTTTGCCTGGAGGGCGACAGGCGAAGAGAGGGAGACAGAGAAAAAGGGAGAAAATCTGGGCGACGTATTAACGCGCAAATATTGATATTATCCAAGGCTGTGCGCTCGGAGCTCGCGTGGAATCGCTGATCTAATAACTCCGGCAGTCGCAAATAACGCGACGTTCGAGAGTTTGACGCGGGGAGAAAACGTCTTGAAGGGAATATGTCCCTTCTTTCTTCGTCTTCTCGCTCCGGGGCTGCTATTGTGCAAACAGCTGTTCGCTGGGGGGGGTTAATACGTCGTCCTGGTTTCTCTTATTAATTAATTGCTCGCTTTACTTCGCCCCGGCTGTACTCGACGTGTCTATCGAGTGCTATTTGCTCTTTGTCAATAAGCCCCGAGTCTTCGGTCGTCAGTTGGGTCGCTGTAGAAATTACAAATCAGGGGTACGTCAGCTAAAAAAAAATCCAAGATATAGATATTACCTGCAGAAAAAAAATAATTTTACAAAGTTTGAAATTAATATTAAATTGCTTTGATGTCGATTCATTATTGGGCGATTCATTATGAAGCGTTTGGGAAAAAAGTGTAAAATTGATACAGTGAATACGAAATTTTTAGATATCGCTAAAAATGCAAAAGCAACGTTGATACTCCATTTTTCTTCGTCTCTCGACTTGCGTCCCCGGCGATAACCTAAATTCTTCGTCATTCCTCGTCGCGACATGACACGTAAATATACATGACTGTTGCACAGGTAATAAAAGAGCACGTGTCGTCGTGTTAGTTCTCGGAATAAGCAGCAAGTAGTCTGCCCACTCGTATCCACCTCTTCCTCCTTTTCTCTCTTCGTCCCTCGTCGTCGCAGTAGCTCGTTCCCTCCCCGTTTCACGGGCAGTGCGATGAGCGCGCGCGAGGGGATGGAAGGAGGGCGGTTTTATAGGCAGTAGAGAAGGGAGGGAGGTAGTGCGAGAGTCGACGGGTGTTTGCATACGTCCGTGCAAGGTGCACCGCCGAGCATTGTACTCACTAGGAAAAATAGTATAGTAGCGATATAGCCGACGTACATGCGGCGGCAACACTGAGACTACAAGAGCCATATACCCGACTCGACTCTCTGTGTACGTGTGGCGCAACGGGCAACAAAAGTTTTCGTCCCTCTCTCTCTCCCTCTCAACTCTCTCCCTCTTCGTCCTACGTTCTTTCGCTCTCAGTCTCGCGAATGCATAAAACATGAAGTTTCCTACCCCTAAAATTTGCTCTAGTAACGCCGCAGAAAGAAGCTCGCTCTCGCGTTTCTGCTCCTGTTCCTCTCTCATGAATATGTCACCGAGGCCCGGGCTATATACCGATCTTCACGTGTGTATATAGATATACGTATGTATGTATATCAGTTACGTAGGTGCAGGACGACGGCGCTAGGAAAAGTCCCCCTGACTCCGTTGGATGTGTGCATCAGAACCTGCCACTTTTCTCTTCTCACATTTCTTTTTTGCCGCCCCTCCCACGCTCCCTCTCGGTTTTCTCTTCCCGGCGGCTTTCTCTTTATCCCCGGTGCACACGACGCGCGCGGTAACGCATGCACATTGGAAGTATAGGCTATGAGCGGGGGAACGAGTGTGTTTACCGGAACGCGCGGTAGACTTCTTTCAGACTGTTCGAGACTGAGGTTACTTCGGCGGGACGGAAGTTTAGCAGATTTAAGAGTCACTATTCTACAAGGCGAACGCGGTTGTTGGGGGTTTCGATAAGTATTTTTGTGGAGCTTTTTTCCAACGGGAGGAAATATTTTTCTCGTGATTTGAAGGTTTTAACTTGTTATTTGGATTTTTTTTAGGATCAATGGAATAACAGATCGACTTGATAATCAGATATCGATCATTTTTAGTGTCCGCTGTGGAATTAAGAGGCTGATACTTTGCTAGAGACGTCGTCAGCCAATGTTAAACGCCCATAAGTCTCTTAACGTCAATTTTTGGATTTTCGGTTCTCCCGAATAAACGGATCCATGCATTGAAAAAAATTTGAGCTCTATCTGTAAGTAGTTTATGGGAAAATAGTTTTAAAAAATTATCGCGGGGGGGGAGGGAAGAACCACTGCCTCTTATAAAAATATATATATTTTTCAGGTATCAACTTCAAAGTGTACAAGGAAAACGGTTTCGGAGAAGCGAAGGTACTCTGCGATTTGAAGATAAAGAACGTCACGATGACGCGAGCGAAGAGGGGCACTAGAGTTATAATCTCGTGGACGAGCCTGCGGGTAAAAGACGCGGCGAAAAGTCTCGGTCGTCGGTTAACCATAGCGATGGGGCGAAACTCTTTGCGCGACAGCGCCGATTCCTCCGGTGCCCTGCGAAGTTTCGAGGAGTCGGCGCTCAGAGAGCAGAGCCGAGGCGAGCGAGCGACTGCGAGAGATCCATCGTCCCGCGAGTTTCTGGGCGAACGGGCGAACGAGCGAGACGGCGCGACACGCGAAGGCCTTGACAGTGACGCTTATAATCAAAGTTTAAAACATAATTAAACTTAGCATTTCGCGTATTATATATACACAGGGAAAGTTCGGTGGATATGACGTCTGGGCCGCGAGTCGAGGAGCCGCCGAGGAGCGAGAAACGAATATACGAGGATCGCAACGAGCCACTTCGTCTTTCAATATTTATCTTGGTTACGACTGCCGCGACTCGAGAATCTCCCGGCCCGTTGAATTCGATAAACGTAACGCGAGGCACGAAGGAGAGCAACGCGAGGATATAATTGGTGCCGTTGTGTTTATTAATGGAATACGCAGGTGAGGGGGTAAAACTCGCGGGATAAGTCAAACCAAAGTTTTGCACGTTTTAAACAGCCGCGGACAGACAGGCTTATTGCCAATTATCAACTAATTAAACATCAATCATTTCATTAAACGTCAAGCATGTCCGTTTTCGAAAAAAATCACTCCAACCGACTATTTACACCAATGTATTCAGCAGTTTGTTATTTTCTTCACGCGATCCGTGTTACGCTGAGTATTATTCTGCGCTGTAAAATCGATCCAGCTTCCACGAATTTGTAATTTAATACACCGGTTTATGGGTTAAAGTTTCTAGTATCGTTGAATTTTACAAATATTTTTTAATAATCCATATAAAGCGAGAAAAAAAATAGGGCACGAGTCTGCAACTTGCAAATTGCTCTCTCATTATTCCGTCATTAATTTCCTACCCGAAATTTTGATTTCGTTGATAATTACGTGGCGCACGAATCGCTGATTAAATTTTCAAGAATGTTCGGCGAGAGTGTAAAACATTTAAACTGCACTTTGGTCGGAAGATCTGAACCTATCGAATTAATGCAAATTACCGGGTTCGTGGATTGGCTGTCTCGGTGTCGGCTTTGCGTTGACCGGTTGTCTCGTTCTCGCGTTTCTAATAATATATTCGGGGAGGTCGGTGGTTGGTAGCCGAAATGCAAAGGAAAACTAACGTCGAGCGCTGCTGGATAACGAGACAAATTCGCAACTTCAGCACGTCCCTCCGGCCAAGCCAGAGAGCCAAACGAGTTCTCTCTCTGTGGCTCCCGCTGGACGAAACGAGGTGTCCGCCCCCTCTACGCGCAATTCACAGCGTCTCGATTCGATTTCAACTTAGCATCGCGCGCGCCCAGCTAAGTACATTGTAACGTTTGCGAAAAGTGGGTCGCGGTTAATTCTCTGCCGCTGGAGTTGAACCGCTGTAAAATATGATAATGCGGGGAAACTCGAGGAGAGGTCAAGGTGGAGATATATTCGCCAATGTTAGTAATATTCAAGCGTAACATTTCCACGACTTCGTTATAAACTTGAAATTGCAATACAGCTCTATTTTTTTTCTATCTTCAGTTTTTTTCAAGTCTTTATTACAAGATTCGAGTAGCAAAAATATACTTCGTGTTTTTGCTCCGACTAACAGAGAGCAAAAAAAAGTGGAGGGAAGGCAGAGGGAAGGAAAATAAGGATGGAAATCTCGCGCGCGTCCACTTGAGCTCGTATAATGACGTGAAAACCGCGTCGTGTATGCTCGGACTTTGCGCGCAGCACTCTAATTCGACCAAGAGCCAAGCGAAATAATCCGGCGATCTCGCTCTCGGTGTTTCACCTCGCGTGGCAAGCGATGCCCGTCGAGGCAGCCGAGGGAAGGACGCTCGTTGACACACTTTCACACTTAATTTGCCGTTGTTAGTTCCTACCTAGAAAATTGCCAATCGGCGCGAGAGCTCTGATTAACGATTGTTTGGATAAATGCACCGGTGGTGAAAAACATGTTTCGGTTTTTTTGCTTTCGTAAGATTAGTTACGAGAATTGTAGCAACTTGCAGACGCATGTGAAGTGTCTTTCTGAAAACGTCAGTACAATTTAGTACTATTTTTTTTAATTTCATTTTTCTAATTTAAAAAATACACTATATCAGTCACTCGTTAACTTGTTTCGTAAAAAAAGGAAATTCCAACAAATTTTTTTTCGCGTATCCGAAGAAAAAAGAAAAATGGTATTCGAGAACATCCTTCAGAAAAACACCAGTGATTATTTTACAAATTTTATTTTTTCCTCGCACGTAATGGGAAAATCTATTTCAGGAACGCCGAAGGTCCGATCGTGTTTGGCAGTCCGGAGTTGCTGCTGCCCGAGCTGTACGGCGAGAGCTGTCCTGGTTCGACGAGCCGTCCTCGTCGCCGGCGCACTATCAATCTAATCATCGTACGGACGCAAAGGTCTCGACGGGACTGAGAAACCGTTCCATCACACACAGGATACCCGTTGGGTGTTGCGCTGGCCGATGCGTTGTTGGGTCGTCAGGTATGTAGGTAACTCCGGCACGAGAGAGAGATATCCAGCGAAAGAGAAAGAGAATGAGGGAGAGAGAGAGAGAAACGGAGACAGAGACATGGGGAAGGCAAGCATATAGCCAAAGCTGGAGACACAGGCGTGCGGACGAAAGAGAGAGAGAGGGTAGGCGAAGTGTCGGAACGGGTGGAAACGGGACGGAGTAAGGAGAGGCGCACGAGCATCGATCGTGCCAGCAATTACTCCGATTGCCGTCACCCAATAATTTCCACACGCCGGCGAGCGCCTCGTGCTCTGTGACCCCTTGCCTCAGACGCGCGAGCAACGGCGGCGATCCGCCGGCCCGAAGCTCTCTCGCTTCGGCCCAGGAGAACACATAGTAACCCGGTACAACAGTAGCGCAGCCAGCGACACCTCTGGCCGTGAATTATAGCAGCACCGGTGACTCGCGCCGAATCCGATTCTCGTGAATTTGCAAGAACAACAAAAAAGCTTCACTATTGTTCGTTCACAAGGATAGAACTATGCGGAATGTCGCAGCAATTGGGGATCTCGACGAAATATAATTGTTCAGTGAAAAAAAGGTCTCGTAAAATTATGATTAAAAATTATGTTTGCATCGTTGGAATGCAACGAAATTATTATTATTTTTATTATTATTTTAACGATTCTAAAATTTTCTAGCGATTAAAAAGTTATTATAAAGATCAATCATTATAATAACTTTTTATGCCCAGTACGATCCTTTAGGTTCATTAGAATTATTTTTTATTTTTATTTTCGTTATTTTCCAACGATGCCAACTTCAACATAATGATTAAAATCCGTGCTCTAAATCCGACGAAAGTCTTCAACCTGTTGACCCGTTACAGTTTCGTATCGCAGCATAAATTGCGTAATTTTCGTTCATTTCCCGATGTCAGATGAATATATCGATCTTAAAAGTACATCGTGAAATCACAAAGAGACAGTTTATCGCATGGCAAAACGGTCTGACGATTCTGTTTATCGTTGGGATCTTATTCGGGGGAAAAATAGAGAGGGGGATAAGTAGGGTGAATGAAGGAGTGGAGAGAAGGAAGAGGAAAAGGCGGACGACGACGTCGACGACTACGACTACGACGACGACGACGACGATGGCGAAGTTTTATATGCGAGGAAGTTCCGGAGCGTTGGCTATCGAGTTCGCGAGGGAGAGACAGAGACAGAGAGAGTGGGAGAGAGGAAGAGAGTCGGAGTGTTCTGGGTGAACGTTAGCTGCGCCGGGGGCTTAAGGGGGTGGAGAACGCGGACGGGCAAGACGATCGAGCTGATCGGAAGCGATTGGTAATCATGTGGCTCGGCAACCCCTCGTATCACGCCAATAATCTCTCTCTCGCTCTCCCGCTATCTGTCTATCGGTCCCCTCTTATCCCTCCTCCTCCTCTTCCTCCCCCACGACCCTCTCAACCCTTCCTCCAACCCCTTCACGGCCACGGGATATCCTCGTATTTCATGCTAGCTTGACCATCGACCAACCCCGATTCGCGCCCCGGACTCACTCCCCCGCCCCTCTCCCACCTCCCTCTTCCCGCTCCATCTCCAAACCCCGGCGGTATTAACTTCAAGGGCTTACTATACCCACCGGGCGCTACTCGCGCGACGTCGGATATCCCCGGCTCTTTGAGAATTCGCACGATCGATCGGCTTCCCTGTAGGTCATTTTTACTAGTTCATTATATATTTTATAAAAATTCTTTTGAAATTTTACCATTGATTTATTCATTTTTATGTCGATTTTAGGACCTGCTCGATTTTTGTTGCGAATTGACAGTGTCACTTATATAGTTGGGGGTAACATTTTGTATGCTCGAATTTCATCGTTTTTCCGTCTGCCAAAAGCGTAGGTCATGGATGTCATTGATTTCGCGAGAAACGCGTAGCGTAGGTCATGGATGTCATTGATTTCGCGCGACGTCGGATATCTCCGGCTCTTTGAGAATTCGCACGATCGATCGGCTTCCCTGTAGGTCATTTTTACTAGTTCATTATATATTTTATAAAAATTCTTTTGAAAGTTCACGATTGATTTATTCATTTTTATGTCAGTTTGAGGACCTGTTCGATATTTGTAGCGAATTAAGAGTGTCTCTTATATAGTTGGGGGTAACATTTTGTACGCTCGAATTTCATCGTTTTTCCGCCTGCCAAAAGCGTAGGTCATGGATGTCATTGATTTCGCTTCGTCGCGCTCCCCTTGTCGCCCCGAGGTCGCGTTTGAGTGTCCCGAAATAAAAAATAAAAAAAGTTTCCGCGTCGTCTGACGTCGCCCGCGGGGGACGTTTGCGTGATTGAACGCGTGATGTGTCCCAGTTTACGTTCTGACGAAGGACCCGGGGTATCTCCGTCGCAATTCGACTGATTATTGCGGTGGGCAAATGTGCACGGTGCATAAAAAATAGATTGAAAAAAAGCCACGAGTGAGCGAGAGGAAAAGGGTGAAACGGGGACAGAGTGAAAAAAACAGATTGAAAACCACGCAGCCCTTATTACTTCCGGGTGGAAGGAGGAGGAGGAAGAGGATAGCGAGGGGAATGGGGAGGGGGGAGGGAATGTGGAGCCATCGGTCGACCCGTTTAAGTATACAGGCTAGCCTCTCTTTGGTGTACCGAGCGGCAGCTCGAAAACCACCCTTCGCTATGTTGCGCCGTGTCCCTCATTCGCTTTCCCCGCTTCTCTCCTCTCGTTTTGCTCGTCTCGTTCGCCTCCCTCCGGTCTCTTCCCTCACGGCACACACTACTATCGATTCGGCGGCTATTTATTGCTGGCTTTTACGTTTAGACTCGGAGATTTATCGTGAAGCGGGAAGGGTGCTGCCGGCGGAGTGAGAGGAGCGAGAGGAGAGACGGAGGATGAGGAGGAGGAGGAGAAGGAGGAGAGCGAGTGAGTTTCGTTCGCATTGCACATACTGGAATACTGAGAAGGGGGTCGGATACACCACCCGTGAGCCTTGAGCACCCCCAGAGTCCGGCACAGCTCTCCCGCCTTGTTTTCCTCGACTCGGCTCTGACCTCCGTGAACAGAGGAAACGGAGCACGAGTTCTCTCGCCCATGAAACTATCAAAGAAGCTGAAAAAGAGGGAATGGACTGATTGTAAATAAAGTTATAGAGGACATTTTCTTTGGTCTTGTTCCTTGTTTCGTGGACGCGAGGAAAATAGGAAATACCTTTTATGACCGGCGATACACAATAATAATAATAATAAAAAATTTGACTCAAATTCGGATACTGAGTCCAATCAAGGAGGAAAATGGCGACGGTTCGTAAAAATTAGTTTCTTCAGACCCAAGTGCTAAAAAAAAATGTTCGTAAATTTTGCAAGGAGTGATCTGCTTTCGGTACTTATTCGGATTGTCTTCACTGAAAAAAATAAATAGTTGTGATTACCAATCGTTAGTCAGAGTTAGCAATATTTTAGTAACTGCAACCAATATTTTGATGGATCGAACCAATGATTGGTAATCACAACTACTAACTTTTTTCAGTGTTGGATACTCGCAGATCAAATTGAGAAAACCGAGATTCCTGTGGGAAGCGTCTCGAAAAATGTCTGTCGCAGAGGAGAAGGAGGAGAGGCAGACAACTTTTCTTCGTCGACTCGGCCGTGCGAGTCGACGAGCCAGATCTTTCGCCGGCGACTTTAAGAAAGCGGTGTGCGCACAGTTTTGAATATCGATGCGCGGTGAATAAAACTGAGGAGGGCGAAGTGGATGGGCTGATTCGAGAGTCTCGAGCACGCTTGTTTCCTCAAACTCGGCGAGGCGGGCGAGAGAGCGAGAAAGAGAGAGAAAGCGACGGCGCGCACCTCGATAAAAATGCCTTGTGAATCTAGTTACGAGGCACGTGAAGAGCTCTGTGCACGATTTTCTATTTCGTCTATCTCATAAAAATTCCTCGAGGCCGCATCGACATCGATTTACCAGCTCTTTGGCCACACCAAAGCGGAGCGAACCTCTGGTTGCCTCTCGGCTGCCGGGCCAAACCGGGAAAGAGAGATATTGATAGAAAATAAACGTCGACGACGAAAAGAACGAGGAGTGAGACGGAGAGGGAAAGGGAATATGAGAGAAAGGGAGAGAGAGAGCGGAGAAAGCCAAAGTAGAAGAGCAGGAACGAGATTCAACGAGAGAGGCGCGTGATTTATGTATTTGCTGCGGTTTATACTGGCGAATCGCATTTTTCGTCTGCTCGAATAATAGCAGAGAGAGAAAGAGAGAGAAGGAAAGAAGAAGGAAGAAAGAAAGAGAGAGAAAAGATACGAGGCTGATTCCGAGCGATCGGTAATTTCGTTTAGCCAAGTAAACGCTTTCGCTCTGGAAAATTTATCGCGAAATGTATATTAGGTCCCGAAACAAGCAGCCTCGGTGCCTCCGGCGTTCCCCTTCATTTTTCTGCCTCCGCTGTTCTTGCTGCTGCTGCTGCTGCTGATGCTAAAAAGGGTCGCCGAGGGTTTTCCTCTTTTTTTTTTTAACCTCCCTCGCGTGTAATGCGAAAATATGAGAGAACAAAACAGCAACGACGCGGAGAGTAGGATGTAATAATTTGGGTCTCGCGGTAGTGTTACGTAATAAAAGTGGAAACGACTTCTCGGCTCTCTGAGTGGGATATCCAGAGAGGCCAAAGCGGAGGGCAACGAGCCGGCCGAGGATGGTTGGCGAGCGAGCGAGAGCTCAAAGTTATTTTCCCTCGGTTTTCGCGTCGCTCGGAACATCTCGCCGCTATTTTTCTTTTTTTCGAACGGACGGAAAAAAAATCGCCAAGACTGGAGGAAGTGGCGCCAGGGTGCAGAGGAAGGGGAGGGAGAGGGGCAGAAGAAAAGAAGAGAATAACGCCGCTAAGTATCCGGGCTCTTTATTAATTTCCAGAAAACGAGGAACACGCCGAGAAAGCGGTGGCGGTGGAAAAAAAAAATAGAGAGCACTTTTTTCGCCTGGGGATTCTCTCCAGGATGTCGGAAGCACAGTGGTCGAGTCACACGGATAATGAGACAGACGGAGGGAGCGAGAGGGGAGAGAGGAAACGAGACGGGCAGAACCCAAGCTTCGAGGAAATCCAGTCCATAAATTTGCAGCGAAAAATCAGCTTTGCCCGCCTGGAGACGCGAGTGAGAAAGCGGACGGTCGCTGTCTCGCCGCCGCTGTCCACATTTTGACTCGGATATTACGAGAGGAGTCAGAGATGAGGCGGCTAATTAATTTTCGTCATTGCTGGCTCATTTTTTTTTTTTTTTCGTCCGGCTGCGTAATTGCTTATATGACAAAGCGATGGCTGTTAGTGTTAAACATTTGGCTATCTAAGCGGCTGTTTGAAATTAAGTTTCTCAAAATGTTCTCTCGTGAAAGTCTCGTCAGGTAATCGTAGAGCAACAGTGAACAGCAATTGCGATAGCGCCATAATTTTTTTTTTTTTTTCATCAATCCGATTGACCTTAAATAGTACTTTTCAAAGTCAAGTAAATTTCCAGGAATTTTCAAACTTTTTTTTTTTTTTTTTTTTTTTTTTTTTTTTTCGTATATAGTCTACACTGAGAAAAATGAGTAGTTGTGATTACCAATCATCGGTTCGATATACCAAAAATTGGTTGCAGTTACTAAAATATTGGTAGATCTGACCAACGATTGGTAATCACAACTATTTATTTTTTTCAGTGTATAATATTATCTAAAGAAAGCCTAAAATATGTTGTATCCCATAGATAACCGATATATCGACCAGACCCATCCTGAAAAGGTTAAGAAAAATATCTAAGCCGTGGAAAAATCCGTCCTCAGTTCGTGACGCGCAGGTCAGTGGCATCCGTTGAGCAGCGACAGACGCGGGTTCGCCGGTCGGTTTCCTCACTTTCTTTCTTGAGAAATCGCGGTGGATCCGTGTCTCCGATATATTTCCACCTTGCGACCGGCGACAGTTTCCGAAAGAGAGACGGCACAGCACTGAAGTGAGAAGAAATGAGAGGTCGCCGGACAAAAAGGGTGGATACCATTTGCGGACAGATCGACGTCGTTCCTCAACGACAGCGTTCGAAAGGAAAATATGTGCGCAGTCGGATTGATGACGGCGAGCGATAAGAACTACAGCCGTGGAAGTTCTGAGAGAGACCGTTGTCTCTCCAAAACACAGAGTAAAGTATCCGAAGCTGTTCGCGACAGTCCTCGTCTTACAAAAACCCCCAACAAAAGGCCAAAAAAAAAAAAAAATCCGAAGTGGCTTTGTTCATAGTATCCAAAGAGCAATCCTGTGCCGCGAGACCTGCTTTGGCAGTGTCATCCGGAAGCTGTTGGGAGGAACGTTAAATAAAGCTATCTAAACATTGATCGTAATTCCGGCGCTCGACGTCCGTCGAGCGGCGTTCACGAAAAGAAACTGACGTTTTTCCGGCCGGTTAGGCCGTTTTTATTGCGCCCGCGGAGAGTTATCCGGCCGGAAAAATCGCGGCTCTGCTCGGAGCGCTGCTATTTTTTTTCTCTCTCTCGCCTTTTCGCTTTCTCTCTCTCGCTCCTTTTTTTCAATAACCAGACGAGAGATCGCTGTATGGCTGTGTTAGGAGGCCCCCCAACCGAGGGTGGGGCGAAAAGGCACAGAAGGGTACAATTGTGCGTCCGTGTGCGCGGGGGTGGCGCGCGTGCGTGTTGATGGCGGTGGTGGTGGTGGTGGTGGTGGTGGTGGTGATGGTGGTGGTGGTGGCAGTGGTGGTAGATGCGAATGCACGGCCAGTGCCGCGTCGACGGAGAACGAAAAGTCAGCAAACGGCTAGGCATATCCGTTGGACAGGAGGTCGAGCTGTGCCTGACGTTTGTCAGGAAAGCAGCGGAGTGAACGGACTCTCCTCTCTCTCGGAGGCCGCGTCACATGCCGGCGACAAACTGTACATAGATATAACGTATAAGGTATATATACGCGTATTATGTATATCTATACGGATATATAAGCCTATCTGTAGTGACAGAGGGTAGATACGTGTGGACCAAACGAAATGTGAATCCGCACGCACCGATATTCCCTCCCCTCTCTCTCTTTTTCTCTCTCTTTCGCGTTATCTGTATTCCATAAATATATGTATATTATATGAATGAATGCTCCATTCTTCACCAGACTCTCGCTCTCTCTCTTTCCTACAGTGGGGACCGAAAGAGCGCAATGGTGGCAGCGCTGTGTAGTCGTGACGCTCGTCCATTATATCTACTGTCGCGGGTCCGCGGGACTATATACGTACATTACATTTATAAATTGTATGAAATATGGAAAAATGTATTACCATCCTCCGCATTGTGGTACCGCTGGTCGGGAAGTCATACGCTGCTGCTGCTGCTGCTGCTGCTGCTGCTGCGACGTACCTTTTTCGTTTCCCTGCCTGCCTCTGCCTGCCTTCCCCTCCTCCGGCTGCTCTTTATATTCTGCTCTTTTACTCTTCCGGTGAGTTCTTTCGGGGACAGGTGAAAAGATAAATCGCACGAAATCGGAGGCTTAGGACACGCGAGAGAGGATGAAAAAAATTGCGCGTCGCTGTTGGGTGATGTACACCGTGCGAGGAAAATATAGACCGTGAACTGAAATTTGACTAGATATTCGAGATATATTTTTTTTTATTGTAACAGAAATGAAGGATTCGTATTTTTACTGTTAAAATCATTTGTTTGTAATTCCAGAAGTGTGGGACGGTTGTCGAGCTCCCAGGGAAAAGCTCCACGAAGTCGAATCGACAAAATCGAAGATGCCGTTTCGGCAAGCGACTCGCGAGACTGTCGCAATTTTTACGTCGATGTTTTACGGGCGTTCGTAGTCGTCCCCGGAGCGAAGCGGAAGACGCGTCGGTCGGGGGCGAAGAGAATCAACAAACCGGAAGTTTTACTTCTCGTGGAGGAAACGTACTCGCTTGCAGTCGCGGTCGTACGAGAACGACGACGACGACGACGACGCAGACGACGACGACGACGAGGGCAATAAACGCCTCAGCCACTTCTCGGGGGGATTCTTAACTCTGCTCCACTGCCTCTTTGTCCCCCTTCGCGCAGTTATTTTTTTTTATTCTCCTTTTTCTTTTCTTCTCCTCACTCGCGACTCGTACGATTTTTACTCGCAGTTCACTACGCCAGACATTATCTCCCCGGCTTCTCGTTCACCGGTTTGCGCGCCGCGGCAATTGTTCAGCTGTGTCTGGCGTTTGCCTCGCTTTTTCCCCCTCTCCCCGCCGTTTTCGTTGCGCGGAAAAGCATCGAAAAAGCTTTTGCGGCCGCGAGCGGCGGCCGTCGTTGTACCGACTGAGCGAATTACACGGGTCAGCGCGTCCAACGCTAGTTTCGTCGACTCGAGGCGCAAAAACCCGCGGCTGAAAATTACACGACGTTATTTACCGAATGCTCACGACGCGCGTGCGCATTATTCCGACTCCGTTCGCATTTGCTTCGCCGTTGCGAAAGGTTCGAAACTTTGCTTTGCATTTCCGCTGAAATACCGAAGAGTCGATAACTCAAAGTCACAGCGCGGGAAATAAATGTGTGTAAAATGGAGAGAAAAAAAAACAGTTGCGGACCAAACCGCAACGTTGTCGCGAGTCGCGAGTCGTGCGGATTATAAAATATGATTAATACGCGAGCGATAGAAGCGCCGGGAGAGAGAGTATTAATAATTTTCTATTTATCGTCGGTGCATGGAAATTTCATAAAATCGAATGGGAGGACCCAACGCGTTGATAACTGATTTATTACGTCACGGCTCGCGCGCCGTCTGAGCCGAATAATGGATTAAAAGCGTATAAATAAATCGTCGCGATTCAACGTCGTCGACGAGAAAATCGTTGAGAAAAAAAAAATTCTATAATCCCGGAAGCAGCGAGTGTAATTTTTTTCATGAGATACGGAAATACGAAAATCGTTTGACAAATGACCGTCGGTCTCATCGGATAATTGAGATAAAAATTACTCCGTCTAATGTACTTATCGTCACCTCGTTTTTATGGTTACCATTTTTATAATAAAATATATCGGTTCGTTCCAGTGGCGACACCGTAGAAAACCATCGTACGGCAGAGGAAATACAATTTTTATGAGCCGCGAAGATATTTATGAAATCACCGGATGATTGAAATATAAATTACTCGTCCTAATCCACTCATCGTCACCGCGTTTTTTTACGGTTACATTTTTTCCTCGCTTCGATTCCCCGGCTCGTTAATTCTTTCGCGAGCTCTGACAGTGGCCGGTAATCGTGATGTAGTAATCCGTCGTTGGGAACCGCCACCGCCGCCGCAGCGTTAGTCGTCGTCGGAGGCTCCACGCCCAATTTAATGAAATTTCATTACGCTACGTGACCCTTCAACGGGTGCGGTGGCCGCCCACACAGCGGTCATTTATCACGGTTATACAGTATATTACACAGAGAGATATATAGAATTCCGGAGGCGCGAGGTGAGAGATCGGCGATGAAGGGAATGCGCGGGGCGGTTTCGACGTTGACGCGATAATAGCCTCGTATTTTCGAGCGCGCACGCGAGAGACGAACGCGCGCGCGGCTCGCGCGGCAGGTGAGGCACGCGAGATTTACAAAACTAAAGATAAAAAAAAAATAACCTGAACATAGAGGAAGACAAATTTATAAATTTTCGTCGGTTGCGAAGGTTGCAGCAGCAGGTGAAGCACGCGATTTCGATCTCCGCTCGTGGCAAAATCGCCGAGCGAAAAATCGCTCGAGTATATGTAAAACTGTCTGCGCGAACGAGAATCTTCGCGGAAGGTGGCTCTCCGAGCAGGTCGGGTGTGCATTGGAAAAATATTTCTACCGCGGCGCGCGCGCCTTCCGCCTCGATAAATTATATTTTCCTCGTTGAAAAGAATTTTTCGAGATTCTCTTCGTTGCAGGCCGACATAGACTCCAGCGCGAATATGCACACATGTACGCACACGTGGCGGCGGCACGCAAACGGGGCAACGATTATGTGGCATTTCGACGTATCTTCTCGGTTTGCTGACGCCATTCACCGAGGATTTTTCTCTCCCCGCGAGCTGCGGTTGCGGTGCAACAGCGTAGAACGACCCGCAGTGTAATGTCGAGGCCGCTAATATTCGCTCTAACTTTGAATTTCGTTCCGTTTCGTAACGCGTTGAAAATCCAGCATTTTTTATTCTTAAAAAGCTTTCGGCGATCGTTTGAGCTCAATTTGCAAACGAGACAAGTTTTTCGAACGTGTCTCGATTTTTTTAACGCTTGATGCATTTTTTATTCTTGAAAAACCTTTCTCCGATCGTTTCAGCTCTATTTGCAAACGAGACAAGTTTTTCGAATGTGTCTCGAATTTTTTAAAGCTTGATTCTCCTAAACTACTTTACAGATGGGGCTCAAATTTTGAAGGAATGTGCGAAAATACGGCAGAATTGGGCTAAGCTTCTGGCTCCTTGATACACTGAAGTACCAAAATCATTCGAACCGAATATATGGAGCATCGAGAACCGAAAAACCAAAGAAGTGAGGTTAGGTGGGAGACAAACAGACTTATGCACCTTTAACATTGCCAACAAAGTTCCGAGCGAAGTATCACATCCTCTTAATTAAATGACGTATGTATCACCTTCTAATATTCATGCACGAATTTACACAAAACTGTTTCTCAATTCCAGGTACGAGTTCACCCCGGAACTTCCCTCTCCATCCGCAACGGCGCTGCTGCTGCTGCTGCTCCTCGCTCTCCCAGATGGTCCCGTGTACACCGACGTCCCACGAATAGGAGAACTTAACTCGTTAAGAGGCAACATCTCGTGGCCTGACCCTCGGTGCACTCGCGGGGCTCGCTTTCCCACTCCCGGCGAAGCCGAACCCGCGCCGCAAGGGGAACGAGCGCACGGAGCGTTCGGCGCATTGGCGAAACCGACGAGGAACGAACGCCGGAGGAGGAGGAGGAAGAGGAGGGAGGCGAAACAACGAGCTCTATGAGATATAGGACATGGCTCGACTCGGTGTACGAAGGCTAATGCGTTCCTCTGCAGCAGCATCGTCCACCGGAGCCATCAAGCTGCGCTCTCGCTTCGCCCCCGCGTCCAGCCTCAGCTTTCCTTGGGCGAAGCTTCTCTCATCGTTCTTCGCCGAAGCTTCTCCGCGAGCCAACAGGATCCTTCGCCTCCGCAATGTTGTTTCGCCGGCCCAATAGCCTCGCCCCGCTGTCTCGGTGGTTGATATCCGGATCATCGCGCGCGCAGCCCCCGCGGGCGAGTCGTGCGAGGCTTCTGCTGCTGCTTCTGCTGCTGCTTGGTCTCCTCTCTCAAATGCGAGCCCGGATTCCCGCTGCGTCTTAGCGCCGCCGCCGCACGGTGAATGCGCTTTTCTCCGAAACGCCCGAGAGAGAGCGGCGGGACATTTCGGCGTTTCGGTCATGCATATTCATGGCGATATTGTTGGCCGCCGCGGTGCTTCTCTCCGCGCGCTCGAACGTTGATCGTCAACTCGAACCCCGGGAATATCCGAGGAAATTTCGTATTCGCTTCCACCCGAGCCGCGCTGGAATAATTCGGATTGTTTATCTTTGAGTTCGGCTTGGAATAAGGGAGAGGGGAGGGAAGGAAAGCCTGATAATCGCGGGGAAATGGACGTGTTTCTTTTTCGTTCCTGTTTCTTCGACGTAAAATCTCGGGGAGAGAAAGAGGGAAATCTTTAACGGCGTGAATCGGGCGCGAAATCGAAATTTAACGGACGATAAAATTGGCGTGTCAGTGGCGTTGGTTGGTCGACGGTGGTAGTGGTGGTGGTCTGATTCTATCCAGGAGCAAGTCGGGCAGAGGTCGCCGGAGCTCTATCTCCCTCTCTCGGCTCTCCTCTCTTGGTTCGCTTGGCCCCCGCGTGATTCCAGCTTTCGAACTCTTAAGCCGCTGCTGTAATTAAAAGATATTAGATTCTCTCGCTTCCACCTCGCCGTCCCCCGTGGCCGAGGCTCTGGGAAATCCTTTTCCCGGGCTCTCTCGCACCAGAGGCCGGCGAGAGTCTGCCCTCCCTCCCCTTCTGGTCCTTTCCCGCCACACTCCACTGCCGCGGCTACCGCGAACAAAGAACTAAAAGTGCACTTCGATCTTTCTCCGACGCGGGAAATTCTGTCGACAATTTTATATTCACTGAACGCACGTATCGTCGTTAAGAGGTGATGATACTTTGGTTGGAATGTTAAACGTGTATAAGTCTGTCCGCTCTCTCCTAATCTCACTTCTTAGTTTTTCGAGGAGCCAGAAGCTGAGTCTAATTTTGCTATATTTTCGCAAATTCTCTAAAAATTCAAGTCCTACCTGTCGACTAATATGGAATTATGTTGAAGTTTGCATCGTTGGAAAGCAACGAAAATAAACATAAAAAATAATTCTAATTAAACCAAAGGATCGCAGTGGGTATAACAAGTTTTTACAGCGATTGATCTTTATAATAACTTTTTAGAATCGCTATTATAATTTTAGAATCGTTAGAATAATTTAAAATAATTGTTTCGTTGCATTCCAATGATGCAAACTTCATCATCATAAATTGGGAGGAAACAGCTATCAAAAATTTCACGCCGGGGGGAGGGGAGGGGGAAGTACCACTGCCTCTAAATTGAAAATCTATTTTTTTCCTTTGAAAAAATATATTTTCTCGGATGTTGAACACTTCGGGTTGACAACGATTGACGACGAACATCTAAAGGTTAGGAAAGTCCAGTTGGGTTTGTCGGGGCAAAGTTGAACTCCGCGCCTTCAATATCGGTCACGCCGCGCGACGTTGACCCGCACGGCTCTGCGTCAGGGAGGGTCTTTGAATATTAAAGATCGAATTGCGCGGCAGTCTTGTCAGTAGAACCCAGGGTGTGCTCGCCTCGGATCTCGGACAACGTACGTCTAGTCGCGCGCGCGCGGCCGGCGTTAAAAATTCACCGGGCCGGCGGGTACACAAAGGAGCGAGCGCGCGCGAGAGGCCAGCAGGAAGAAGCAATCCCGGCCAGCGTCTCTTACGGCTCCCGCTCCTCGTTTCCACAGCGCCCCGGCACTTTCAGGACGACGTAAGCGCGCGGTATGGCCACCCGGGTTTAAAGATAGAGAGAACGCGCGGCAGTGAGATTCGCTGACAGTCGCAGAAGGAACGAGCGCTCGCCGGATAAGGAAACGAACGAATGGACGAATTCGTGAGGGAAGCGGAATTTACGGTGGAAACGTAGAAACGGGTTGCAAAAGTCATCTAACTCCACTCCTAAAAACCGTATTTCACATTTCGCGTTCGGAGAAAATTAACGAAATTAATTGGTCAGCCAATCAGCCACCAACTCTATTATTTTTCCCTATAAAAAGGAATTCCACAGATTTTTATTTTTTGCTATCAAAGCCACCAAATGGAAATTGCAAGTCTCTCGTAAAATCGATTCCCCTCCGGAATGTCGCGTAAAACATTTTTTTATTCGCTCGCGCGTCTGTATGAAAATTCCCGAACGACGGTAAAGAGAGCGGCAGCAGAGGGGACAGCAGCGGCGCGTGTTTGTCTCGCGAGTAGTACGTATACCCCCGTAAAGCGTACATATTATGTATATTTGAGTAGTTGTAAAAGCCTGGGTGCGCCTGGGCGAGGCGAGGGTATCCTCGAGAGGTAGCGGCACAGAGCGAGTACGTAAGAAAGGAGCGGACAGCGCTCGCTGGGTTGAAGGTGGGAGTAGGGTCGGAGGGGGGGAGTAAAAAGCCGAGACTCTGTACTCTGAAGTACAGCAGAAAGAGAGACAGAGTGCGTGCAAGTGCAAGAGAATAGTCTAGGCTCGTCGACGACGTCGTCGTCGTCGTCGTCGTCGTCGTCGGCGACGTCGTGTCTTACGCGAGGTACCTTCACCTATTCAGTAATACAGCAAAGTGGCCACCCCTTACCATACCGTAGCACTCGTGGGACTCTGCGCCTCGACGTGTTTCGCTCTCCTTTCCCTTGACTCTCTCGTTGCGAAGCGGCGACGGCGGCGCAACGAGAGAGGGCGCACTTTCAGCGAGCGACGGAGCCCTTTTCGCCCTCCCATCGTTTCGCCGACTCGCGTTTTCCGAGCTGAAAGTACTGGAAACTGTTCTTCCTCTCGTTCTCCATATCGTCCGCCTGGACGAGACTGTAGAGAGAGAGAGAGAGGGATGGAGAGCGAGACGCAGGGCTGTACAATACCTTCTAATATTTTAGCAATTCAGAGAGCCGACGTTGTCGTCGTCGTCGTCGTTGCTCTCCGCGTACGAGCGTCGCAGCCGAGCAGAAACTGCCGCGGGGCCGTTTGTGCCCTCGAGCTGAAAGAGACCTGCAATAAGAATTGGACTCGAAGGCCAGTTTACTCCGAAACGCTTCGCTGGAGATATGTATATAAAGATAGCGAAGATACGACGAGAATTTTCTCTAAGTATCGCTGCCGCTGGTTATATATAAGTTTCGGAGACCCTGCGGGGTTGATTGTGGGAGGGATGATAAGAAAAAGAAGGATACGAGGAGGGTGGGGGGTAAGGACCGAAAGGGGTTAAAAAGGGCTGCGGAGGAGGATACTGCGACGCCAGGCTGAGTGCCTATTATTTTTTACAGCGAATTCTTCGTTTGCCCGAGAAGAAACTTTTCTTCCCTCTCTTTTCCGCAGGAAAACTCTGCTGTGGGGGAGGCTGACCGTATCAGCGACGTTGACGGTGATTCTGCTCTGCTAATCAGTCGAGGGACGCTCCGATCGAGCCGATGTACCCTTTTTTCGACGATAACGCCGGGACAGCAGCCGGGAGAGGGGAGGAGGGAGGGAGGGACGAGGGACGGCTGCTGGACGAAAAATAATCCGATCTGTCGATGCGTCAGCGAGCGACGAAAAACGAGCGCACGGGGCGACACAGAGACCGAGTCATTATTCGTCATTCGACCGGAGACAATTCGATTTCGTTGTCGATTCCCTTCGGAGAACCGAGTGTGTCGCATGAGTGGGGAACTCGTAGGCGAGGCGCGCGGAATTCATGGTTTGCGAGCGGGAACAGTTGGCCGCCTAATTCTCGAGGATTGGATTGAGGGCGTATCGACGGCTGGGGGGAGGGGGGAGCGAGACGCGATCAGTCGATTTGGGATCATAGGTTCGCGGTGTCGCGACCAGAGACGCGAGAATTGAATCGTTGTTTCCTCGGCGGTGCGTTTTCTTTTCGCTTTTCGTAATCTGTCCCTGGGTTAATGCATCGGCATAAATGTCACAGGCGCCGGTGAATGAACAATTTTCTGTATTAAAAAGTTCGTGAGCAACCATTGTTGTCGATTTATTCAGCTTCTGATTGGTCGTTGGGAAACTGGCAGCAGTTCGATGTTTACTATCGCGAAATTTGGCAGTTTGGTGAAAAAAAAAAATCGTTTTTCGCGTTTTTCTCCATGAGTTTTCGATTTTTCGGGCAAATAGCCGTGGTTTTTGGAATCAGCGGAAAATTTCCCATCGGATAGGGTTTTGAAACTTCGTTAAATCGAAAATTTTTTTTCGTCATTTTTTCGCCAAAAACGCAAGGGGTACCCCTTCTAAAAATTTGCGATTTTTGAGGGTCAACTTTAAAAATCTGCAAAAAATCGAAAAATCGAGATATCGCGTTCCGCCTGGCGGCATTCTCTTCCTTGAAGGGTTATCTTTCGAAGGCAAAAAGAAAATCCCGATTATATTGATCCAAAAAAAAATTACACCGATTTTAGTAAAGTGCCAAAATTGCGAAAAAGTGAAAAATCGTTTTTCGGGTTTTTCTCCTCAAATTTTTTATTTTTCGGGCAAAAAACGGTCATATTTGGAATCAGCGGGAAATTTTCCATCGGATAGGGTTTTAAAACTTCGTTAAATCGAAAATTTTTTTTTTCGTCAAAAAAACGGCAAGGGGTACCCCTTCAAAAAATTTGCGATTTTCGAGGGTCAACTTTAAAAATCTGCAAAAAATCGAAAAATCGAGATGTCGCATTCCGCCTGGCGGCATTCTATTCATTGAAGAGTTATCTTTCGAATGCAAAAAGAAAATCTAGATTTCATTAATCCAAAAAAAAATTACGTCGATTTTAGTGAAGTGTCAAAATTCGAAAAAAGTAAAAAATCGTTTTTCGCGTTTTTCTTCCGGAATTTTTCACTTTTCGGGCAAAAATCGGTTATATTTGGAATCAGCGGAAAATTTCCCATCGGATAGGGTTTTAAAACTTCGTTAAATCTAAATTTTTTTTTTCGCCAAAAAAAACGGCAAGGGCTTCGTAAGATCGAATTTTTTTTTCCTCCCACACTAGCTAAGCCTCCTCCCCGGAAGTGAACATCAGCGAATCCGTAAACAGATTCGTCCGCGACTTCGCAATTGCCGGCCTCGCCTCTGTCAAAAGCTCGGAAACGCGGAACCGCTCAGAGCCCTCTTTAAGGGCCGGCGCGAAAAAAGCGCGATTAAAAAAAAAGAGCCCTGATGAAGGTCCGCCATTCCCGTGTTATTTACAATCCACGGCGATATATATTCCCGGAGCGGTTGGCCGAATCCGCGCGCAAACACAATAGAACTCCGCAGTTTCGCAAACTGCCCTCTTCCTCGCGCCTCTCGCGCCTTCTGCCCCCCCTTCTGCCCCCCTTCGTCCCGCTCGCACACATTTCAATGTGTACTCGCGCTATATACAGAGAGACATCAGTGGATTGCGCCTCTCTCTCCCTCTCTCTCTGTCGAGCTTCAAAGTCCTCGCGCAACTATTGGATTTTAACACGCACAGATCGGGCACCGACACTCTCATGGAAATACACCAACCGATACTACGAAGCGAAGTAGTGCGACAGAGAGAAAGAGAGAGAGTGATGAGAAAGTAAAGGAGGAAGGGAGAAAATAGAGACAGAGATGGAGGGAGGCCGAAAATAGAGAGAGAGTGAGAGAAAGGAAGAGAATCGAGAGCCTCGTAGGGTTGTTCCGTTTGACGTGAGTTGAGTTTGCGTCGAGATAGAGAGGATTCCGATAGAGAGCAAAATCGACAGAGAATCACGAGCTCTCATCGTCGCTGCTGCTGCTGCTGCTGCTGCTGCTGCTGCCGTTGCTACAGCAGCAGCCATCAGCCATAACGGCAATATGACCGATTCGCGATTTCGGTTTCGTCGCGGTTCCCCGAGCACGCACCAGGCTCTCCCTCCCCTCTCTCTCTCTCTCTCTCTACTCTCTCCTTTCTCTCTCTCTCCCGTCGGCATCAGCGACTCATCTCTCCGCTCGACAGTCGCTTCGATCGGTAGTTTATCTTGTTATCCTCGTGGCACATCAAAGAGTAGCCTGTAGAACCTCGGCGAGGCAGCATCCTGCGACCAAACCACCCCTCCACTTTCTATGTTATATCTACAGCTTTCGCTCTCCATCTCTATCACTCTCTCCTTCTCTATCTCACTTTATCTCTGTGCAGGTCCGTCTGTGATCCGATTAAGGCGGATAATAATGAATATATGAGAATGCGTACACCCCTCTGGCACCTATGACGACGACACTCTGTGCGCTTGTCGACGGAATGACGACAACCAACGGGGAGAGAGCGACGGACGACGAGGAAGAGGAGAAGGATTTTCTAAAATCATGTTTCGACGCTGATGCCGGGATCGGTCGCCGCCGCAACCGCAGCCCCGTGACCACCTCTAACGGGATTACAAGTCTCGACCCCCCTCGGTTTCGTTGTGCTGCTGCTGCTGCTGATGCTGATGCTGCACGCCAGCGAGAAACGAATATAATGCCCCCAACACATCCCTCTTCCACCTCGCGTTGTGTATACAATTTTCCTTCAATTTGGGTCAATTTGGCTCGCGGGATTTTGACGAAATTTCCGCGGGTTTTGACGAAATCGCTGTAACTCCGTTCGCCAACGGAGTTACCAGTGTTTTTGATATATTGACACGAATTGCTGTTAATTTCTACCTCTGATCAAATCCTATAAGTTGTAGAAACGAAAAAATCTTTTGGAGAATCAACGGAAGAGCACTGAAAAAAAAATTAATAGTTGTGATTACCAATCGTTAGTCAGAGCTACCAATATTTTAGGAACTGTACACTGAGAAAAATCAGTAGTTGCTATTACCAATCATTGGTTCGATCTACCAAAAAATTGGTTGCAGTTACTAAAATATTGGTAGCTCTGACCAACGATTGGTAATCACTACTACTATTTTTTTTCAGTGTAACCAATATTTTTGTAGATCGAACTAATGATTCGTAATGGCAACTACGAATTTTTCTCACTGTGGGCGTTGAATCGATTGCCGCAATCTCGTGTTAACAGTCGCCGGTTGATATTAATCGAAACAGGAGTAAACCACTCGATCGATCATCTTCATTATCACGTGCTCGATTCATTAAGTAAACGATAGCGAGAGTACACGATAGGTACACGCTGTAACCCTCGGCGTTCGCGATCAGCGGCCGCCCTCCTGTCTATTAGCAGTAGCAGCAGCAGCAGCAGCAGCAGGCACCACCCCTGCTGCTGGTTCTGCTGCTGCTGCTCCGAGTCCCGGGACCATGAGAGCCGCAATCCGTATATATACACGTATATAGATATATAGATATATCTATATATGTATATTGAGTATATCCTCTCTCTGCAACCAAGGAGATTGCACTGTCTCATAGCCATGGGCAAACTCCATTCACGTACTGCACACAAGCGTGTACATAGAGATGGAGACGCTCCTGCCGCCGAAGCCGCCGTTGGGTGGTGGCCTCGTTGTGCCCCTCTGGCCCACTCGGAATCCTCGATATTCAATTCTCGTCGTCTCCTTCCTCCTTGGCTCTCGACGCGATTACCGAGAACAACAGGCTGCCCCGATTACGCCTGCTAGGTGACGATCGTACATTCCGCCGTGAATTCTCCTCCGTGTCACTCACATCTATCTCCGTCGGAGCGATTATGGGACAATGGGTAATGATGGCTATGGTGGGTGGCGCTGGGTCAACGTGGTATTCGAATTTTCGCGGCCTGCTTAAATTTTCCAATTAAATTAAAAAAACAATTTATTATCCCTGGATTTCGCCAATATTTTCGAGAGATTTTTTAAAAATTATTTTGCTAAAGGTACCTTAATTTAATATTGCAAATGTACATTAAATTTAATTGACGAGATGGCTGAGCGGTCACTCATCCAATTTATGGGCCACTAACAATGCTGCTTGACTCGGAGGAGAATCGCCATAGCACATCTAACGAGCAATCAGTGTCCGTTTATTTTCGAGAAACTTTCGAATACCGATTCCACGAACAATTTTCCCCGCGCCCGACGATATTTCCGTCCTTTCGCAATTTTCGATTATTTCTTCCGCAGGCCTCGCGAATCGCATTTCCCTGTATGTCCATCCGCGCCGACTCATCGGTCCGTCATCTCGCGTCGCAATTTCGCGGCTAGCAATATGCGATGAGAAAATCGTTGGGGGTTCAGTCTCGCGCGCTCGGATAATTGAGTCACGGTCAATCGAACAGCGCGCCCGGCTAAACTGCAGTGATGCAACGGTTGCAGCTGGCGCTGCGCGCGGGAGAATCGCGCGCGCGCTCCGCTCTCCGCCAATGTCCTATACGCCCTTTCCTCTCGCCGCCCGAGCCCGTCGATTAATAACCTCGAGGTTGAATAATAGGCCGCCCGCAATTCGCTCTGTTATAAAAGCTATCTCCGCGCCTCTCATCCCTCTCCGCACACCCGTGCCCTCCCCCCCCCCTGCCCCCTCTGGAGTATTCGGTTAGCGCTCGTTCGAAAATTAGCATCGAAGCGCGAATGTTGGGTGCCGCGGGAGCAACCGAAAGGGCGGACTTGCGGTAAAAGCAGTTTTCACCGATTATTACCGTGAATCAACACAACCTCTCCTCACCCTCCCAGCGCCCATCCGAACCCTCGCGGTCGTTGGGTTACGGCGCTTCCGGCGTTACCACTCAACGATTCGTAATTACACATCAACGCCTATTGCCAAATTTCGGATTTTTTTTTATTTTTAATTACGTGACTTGGGTACCAACACATTTTCACTTCATTAACATTTTTTACCAATGTCTGTTTATACTACAAAAACGTTGGGACAAAAAAAAATAGTTGCCTTAGAAAAAACCTTAATTTCACAATTTAATTCAAAGCAATTTATTCCACTAACTTTTGTTCGTAGTCTCCCATTTCCCAGCCACAAAATCCTCACTATATTCCACCGATACCCATCGGTCCCAATATAAACCGAACAATAATTTCCGCGGAGAGCGTCGACGACGATGGAGATGAGGGGGATCTCTTCCGTGGTTATATATATCTCGTATCTTGACTGACATCCGGGGTTCGCGGAGGTGCATCAGAATGCAGTTATCCGGCGATGCTCAGCGGGAGAGAGGACGCAAGACGCGCCTGGTGTGTCCGGGGGAGACCTCGCGGGTACCGAAGAATTTAATCATTACCGGAATGAAATTCGAAGGATGCACGTTAGTAGAAAGGGGCAATAGGGGCTGAGTCCTCCCTCCATCCCCCCTCCAACCCTGGGCAACGCAGAGCCAGAAGACGTCGGTGTGCGCGGCGGTGGCCTCGTGGGTGTGAGGAGAGTCAGGGGGTCTGTGGATGCTGAGGAAGGAAGTGGGTCAGGTATATAAGCAAAGAAAGAGGAAGAGGAATTGCAGCGCGGCGGCAGTGGCAGTTGCAGAGCGAGGCGGGGCGAAGACCGCGCACTGTGGAACGGAGAGCACGGAAAATCAGTAGCACCGCCGCTGCTGCTGCTGCTTCTGCTGCTGCTGCTCGCTCGGTCGGTCTCCGCTGCTCTGCGCTACGCAGCCGAGAGTGGGAGGCATTGTTGGCCGAGTGACCGATGCACAAATAAATTCTGGACTCTCCTCTATTCAGCCCCCCGTCTCCCGACGATCCTCGCTCGCTCGCTGTCGTCGTGCACACCGAACGTGCGCTCTTCTCGCAGCAACCCATTCGTACGTGCACTTTTCATCTATACACTGCGAGTTCTGCGGCGTGCGCGACGCTCGCAGCGCGAACAGAACGCTCGGAGAGCACGAAACCTCCTCGACGTGTGTGTGGATGCGTGCACTAGTTTTTCTATATCGTCGGAGAAATTTTTATCTCCGTCATCCGTGCACTGAAAAAAATTAATCGTGATTACCAATCGTTGGACAGAGCTACCAATATTTTAGTAACTGCAGCCAATATTTTGGTAGATCGAAACAATGATTGGTAATCGAAACTATTTATTTTTCTCAGTGTGAATCGTCCGTCTCGACGGACGTCGAATGAGCGAGAAATCGGTCTTAGGGATCGGTCTTAGGGAAAGTTTCGCTATGGTAATTTTTTTTTTGGGTATCTTGTCGACTGTCAAACTTTTGGCGAGAGGAAGAAACGAGCGATGGATATTAGCTATGTCTGTATTTATATATATGAAAATACAGGGTCACCCAGAAAAGTAACAGTAAAAAGTGAAAACTATCGTTTCCAATTTCGCGCAGTGCAAGTTCCATTAGGATCGAAAATCCCGTGACGTCGTTTTATTCCTCAGAGCGGCGAACTCTTCATCTGGCGTAGATCTCGACGACGAAGTTGATGCCGTGCCCTCGCTGACTTTTGAAGCGGAGGGTTACGTTGTTGAAGCCCGGACCGCCCTGCAGGAGACTGGCGTTTGCGCCGTTACCGTTGATCTTCTGGTCGAGGGCGCGAATCTGACTGATCTTCTGGTACTTGCTGATTGCGAAGAGCTGCTGCACGGTCACGATCTGCAATATCGAGGACTTCTTCACGACGCTCTGCTTCAGCACGAGTGAGTCACCGGGCAGACGATTGCCGACGATCAGATTATGCGAGATATTTCCGTTCCTGTATCCGCTCCAATAGCCAGGCTCGCTGTTGGCGACCGCAGCGATGGACGCCAAAAAGGCAAAGAGGTACACGAACTTTCCGACCATATTGAGCTACTGATTACGGACGAGTTCTTAGAGTGGCGCGTGCGGCAAGTGCTGAGATACAGGTAGCGCACACCGTTACTGTGCCTACTTCGATGTCAACAGCTACTTATATACGCGCCGAATAACATTCTCTTATCTGCCTTATCGCTAATAATTATTTGCAGCTATGTTCTCATGTTCCCCGAAGTGGCGCGTTCCACGAAGCTCGGTGCTCAACCAGCTGTCTGAAGCAAGAGACTCAAAACACGCGACAACGTCTACGATAAGACATCCTGGGGGACACGTCATCGTTCGCGATAGCCTTTCAAGACACTGCAGATTGCAATTGATAATGCACTCGGTGTAAATCTCTGAAGTCTCGGAAAACTGCAACTAGATGATAATCAATGTTATTCGTTGGGTCTATTTTTTTTTTTACTTGGCAACTAATTTTGCTTTATGATTATTTTACAGTTACCAGTAATACGTTTATTTGGCGCTGCTGATTCGGTAATGCCGTAGGATTAGCCGCGCAGAATCACGGTACAAGCCATGACTATGTGTGGGGAAATCTTTTTCGAGTGCTATTTTATTCTGGACCCTTCTGTGCCGTCGCCCGTGAGAGCCTGAAGCGACGTACAATCATTGTACACCGAGAGAAAAAGTTTCCTTGATTCAAAGAAATTTCTTTGAAATCCAAGCCTAAGAAACATTTCTTTAAAATCAAGGAAATAATATACTTGATTTAATATTATGTTTTCCTTGAATGATCAGAAATGCAATGAAACAGAGTTCATTGTTTTAAGGAATTTTTTTCCTTAAAGTGGCGGACCTGATGCCATCAAAGAAATCGTTTCTTTAAATCAAAGGCACCGTTTCCTTGAATCAATGAAAACGTCTCTTCGATTACACTACTCAAGAAAATGTTTCTTTAAAGGCAATGAAATGATCTCTTTGGAATTCAATGACAATATTTCCTTGAAAACAAGTAAATATTTCATTGAAATCAAAGAAAAAAATTCAATCCACCTATTTCTTTGAATCAAGGAAACTTTTTCTCTCGGTGTAGCTTATGTTCGCGTTAATGCCAGGTGCGTTCACGGAGTGTCAGGCGCGTATTTCGACGTCTTTTTATTTTCGCCTGACTGCGGCGCTCGCAAACAAAGTGCTCGTTGATATTACCATTTCGTGGTCCGGTGATTCCCGCTGTCACACTCGCTGATCCAGTGTCTGCCGGCGAACGAGGCAGAGAGCTTAACATTTTCGCCGCGACAACGTTTTTCGCGAAATTTCGAGTATCGTTTCTGTCGTAGCGTTGAAACTTGCTACGTCACACTCAATGTATACATGGGGAGCTACTCGGCAGCTGTGTTATCTTTGCGAAAGGACCCGTGTCAATAGCTTGAGCTATTGTGCCTATGGTTAGATTCGTAAACTTTTAATTCAGATAATTTAGATAATTTCACAATCAATATCTGCAGAAATGTTATGTTCTTCAAGCGGTTTACAATCTCGATGGCGATGACGCATCATTGCGAGACTCTTATCAAAGAAATGATTCAATCTAGTGTTTCAACATATCAGGTTAAGAAATCGGAATAACAGGCTTATTCTACTAGAAAAAATCTTGGATCCAAATTCAGAATTCGATACAAGATATAATTCGTCTGTGGATTCGCGTGACATATGCAGGGAGGTTCCATAATCGGCAGCTCGTGTAAGACTTCATCGAGGTCCAGTCTGAATACCCATAAAAGTCCGCGTCCACGATCTTGTCGACTGTCAAACTTTTGGCGAGAGGAAGAAACGAGCGATGGATATTAGCTATGTCTGTATTTATATATATGAAAATATAGGGTCACCCAGAAAAGTAACAGAATTAAATGGGTAGCACATATGAAATCTTTTGTAGAAGACTGATAAGACTGATAAGACGAAAATACCGCAAGCAGACACGAGTAATTCGGTTGTTCACGAAATACACCGATTAACGTCGCTTGCTGTAGTCTCGCAGCGTCTGCAACACACAATTCAGTGAAATCATCGCCGCAGCTTCGTATTTTCGCTTACACGGCCCGAGCATCGCGAAGCATCGGCGAGGATCTCGTTAGAATATAAATCGTGGGTTTGCGGGTGTGCGAAGGTCGGTCGAGGAGTGGGGGAGGGTTGCAGCGAGCACAGGAAAAGCTTGCGCTATACGATAATGACATGCTCCTTTCTCTCTTTCCACTTCCCGGGCAGTGTTATATACGAAACGTTAATACCCGAGTTCGCCCTCGGTGCTCTCTGTCTCCCTCTGGCACCCGTTAGCAATCCGCTGCCCCCCTCCCCCCATTTTCCTCTGTAACGCTCGCAGGGACGAAGCGGTGCAGAGGGACTCGAAAATGGACACAGAAATGGACTCGTTCACGGCGTGACTGCGGTTATACCGAGTCGAGCGAAGCTCTCAGTGTCCCTGTCTCTCTCCCTCTCTCGTCCTCCGGTCGCTTCGTCGCGCCCTCCTCTCTCTCTGTCGCTCTCCCTCCGACCCCGTTGGGAAATCGCCCTCCTCGAATATTATACATACCCCCTTTACCCATTCAGGATCGTGATTTTCGCCGCCAGAATCCCAGATCGCCTATCCCCGCTTGGGTATATCCCATTTGACTCTGTAATCGAGGCATATTAAACGATTTAATTGAAATATCTCCGCGCGACGCGGTAAAATACAATATTAATACGGTTTTGCTTCTGTATTTAAAAGTAGTACGCGATTATCCGATGTAGCTTCTGGTTAACGTTAAGAGGCTGGTGCATCGATTTCAGTTGAAAAAAAAATACCATGTTTTATTTTGTTATACCTTTCTAATTTTTAGATACTCACATTTTTATTTATTTTACATCTGTCCTTAAAAATTCGATTTATAATAATTTGGTTAACGTTAAGAGGCTGGTGCTTCGATTTCAGTCGAAAAAAAATACCATGTTTTATTTTGTTATGGCTTTCCAATTCTTAGACACTCACATTTTTATTTATTTTACATCTGTCCTTAAAAATTCGATTTATCAGAAAAAAATTGTCAGGAGGTAACGAAAAATAGCCATGTCCAACCGATTTAATATTTCTGGATGCGTTCGCGTGTTTCCATTTTTCATTCCCAATGAACCCGACTATCTCGCAGCACTGCGTCCAGTTGATTAATTCGCCGAGGGAGCCACGAAGCTCGAAGCTCGCAGTCGCATCATAGAATTATTACTATATCGCGAGTCACCATTAACCATATGGTATTCCTGTTCGCTGTTTGAGACGTGATTCCGGGTGGGATGGGCAAGAGGGTCGGGCCCGGGGGGCGGAAAAGGTCGTGAGAGCAATTAATCCCGGTGTTCGTAAGTCGCAGCGTTATATCTATATAGCGTGACAATCTCCCTGCTCGTCGGCGGGGGAGTCCGGAGCGAGAGAGACGGAGAGAAAGCATATCTTGCCCGGTGGCGTCGCACTTTCTCCCCACGTTTCGCTCCTTCCGCGTAACTCGGAAGTTTGAGGGTCGCTACTGTGGCGCGTCAGACGACGCGATCTGCGGGGAAACCAGCCAAGGAGCAACCGGAGCGAGTGGGGACTATGCGAAGAGTCATAAATCAGATTTCGAGAAGGCACCGCGGGACACGATAATACCGCAGGAACAAGAAGCCGATAGACTCTCGCCGACTCTAATTGCGAACCGGCAACAGCATCAGCGCCACCGAATGGCACATCCCTCATCTGCTGCGAGCGCTTTCGCTATGTGAAAACGATTTCCGGCTTTCGTCGAGTATTTACAAACAAGTCGCGCGACAAATTTGTCACCCGAGCTTATTGCATCATTGTATTACACTATAGTTGTGATCGAAGCCTTCGACGTAGCAGCGAAATTAGTTTTCGTCCCCATTTATTTTTGAAGAATTTAAATTAGCAGTTCATTTGGAAGGATGAATATTTAAAAGATAATAGATTCAAGAACTCTCCGGTAAAAAATGTATCAAAGGGTTGATAATTATTTCTAGACATCCTTAATCGTCTGAGAAGAGACTTAAACTAGCAGCTTATTTAAAAGGATACATAATTAATGGGGAGAGAGTTAGAGAGCCGTGAAAAAGTTCATCAAAAGGGAAATCATTATTTTTTTGAAATTAATCGGGCCAAGGATATCGCGGAGAAAAAGCTCGAAGGAGAGAAAAAAGAATGGTATTAACCGCTGGTGACGATTCGGCCGAGCCGGAGGCAGGTAAACTTGGATAAACCGAAGGACAGTCCGCACCCCCTCGACGAGACCCTCGACTTCAGCGTCGCTCTCTCGTTATTCCGTTATTACTCGTCTCGTCTTTTCTCTTGAGCGCGTCCCAGCTTCTCCCTTTTGTCTCTGCTCGCAGGATCCTCGGCGCTGGTGTGGCTACGCCAAAGTAAAGAGTGAAACGAGGGTAGGGAGGGGGGAGGGGGGGGGGGGTGCGAGATCCGGCCAAGGATAGCCGGGAACTCTAGTGAAAAGAATAAAATATAAAACGGGAGGGGTTAGCAACAGCAGCAGTAGCAGCAGTAGCAGCAAAGAGACTGCGCACTCGCTAATTGACTGTTAAAAAATGCTCCTTTTCCGGGGTTATTTCAACAACGTCTCCGCTTCTCATGTTTTTCCTCGTTCCCTGCGTCAAGTGTACGCTGCTGCTGCTGCTGCCCCCTTTGTGCGACGCTCGTTAAAAGTTGATCGGAGCACGAGAAACGACGCAATGACCCGGCCTCTCGATCATTTTTCTCGCAATTATTCGAAACAGGGAATACGGCCTTCTGACCGATCGCCTGGCAAATAAGAAATTTCGATTCTGACGTTTAAAAAAAATACATGTTTATTAGAATATTTATCCACGTCTTCATTTGTTTCAGTAGGAACAATGACGCGCGTGGTCGGAGGTTAGCAGTGTAGGGAAGAAACCTTGCCGTTTTTTTGGCGAAAAAAAAAAATTTTCGAATCAACGAAGTTTTAAAACCCTATCTGATGGGAAATTTTCCGCTGATTCCAAATATGACCGGTTTTTGCCCGAAAAATAAAAAAATTGAGGAGAAAAACCCAAAAAACGATTTTTCACTTTTTCCCAATTTTGGCACTTTACTAAAATCGTTGTAATTTTTCTTTGGATTAATAAAATTGGGATTTTCTTTTTGCGTTCGAAAGAAGACTCTTCAACGAAGAGAATGCAGCCACGCGAAACGCGATATCTCGACTTTTCGATTTTTTACAGATTTTTAAAGTTGACCCTCAAAAATCGCAAATTTTTAGAAGGGGTACCCCTTGCGTTTTTGGCGAAAAAATGACGAAATTTTTTTTTTCGATTTAACGAAGTTTTAAAACCCTATCCGATGGCAAATTTCCCGCTGATTCCAAAAACGACAGGTGTTTGCCCAAAAAATCGAAAATTCGAGGAGAAAAACTCCAAAAACGATTTTTTTTTCTGACAAATTTTCTGAAAAAAATCAGATGCTGAATAAATCGACAAAAATGGTTGCTCACGAACTTTTTAATAGAGGACAACGCGGCTAATAAACTAATGTACAGAATAATCACATTCTCGTATAATTCCTCTCGAAAATTCCGGTCGAACGGAGCGCTAAGTGCGAAATCTGCGGTGCGTGAAAAGCTCACGGATTTATCGTGTTACACACGGGGAATGGGGGTCGGATGGGTTGCGCGCGAGGTGTCGGTGGAGCGTTCGGAATCCCGGTGAACATCGTAGTCAGGCTGGCTGCCTGGGCTGGCAAGATGTGCTCGATAAATTTACATGCGATTACGCGTCGCGTCGAGCAGAAGGCCGAGCCAGTAGGAGGGGGTGGCAGAGGTAGGGTGGCGGAATGGAGGAGGGAGAGAGAGAGAGAGAGCGCGCGCGCGACGGCAGCGCGTGGCATCTGTCGTACAAGGCGCAACTTCGTAGCTTTCGTTCGCCGGCAGAACAAATAACGAACAAGCGAAGACAGTGTGAGAGAGACGGGAAGAGAACACGCTTAAGGGGATGAATCGAAGGGGGAAGAGAGACGCAGCGACTGCTCGTGTTCTTCGTGCTTGGACGCAGCAGCATATTGTCGATACATCGACGGCTCGTGGATACTTCTTCTTCCGCTGCTTCTGCTGCTTCTGCCGCTGCTGCTGCTTCTGTTCATCTATATACCTGTATCCATATACGGGGGCCATACACTGGCTGTTCGACTACGGAGCTATGACTATAGACGACCACCGCGCGGCAAGTTTCCTCGGGGCGAAGCGGAGCGCGCGCGCCGCGTTGTATCTGCCATATGTGCCGGGCGCGCTCTGCCTCAAAGTGCATCAGCTGCATCTCGCCCCAATGCACTTTTCGGCAACTGCACTGCGCTCGGTGTGGCGCGTGCCTCTCGACCCCCGACTCCGATTCGGCTGTTCTCCTCTCCTTCCTCTCGCCTTCCTCTTCACCTGCTTTACCCCTGCTTCGGAAATTATTTGTTCACCGTTATTTTTCAGCCTCGTGGCAGACACGTTCCAGAAGTCATCTGATCGGCGTTTGGAATTCGACAGACGGGGAGACAGACGAGGAAAAAAATTGGAGTCGACCCAAAGAATGATTTCGAGTCATCGGACGCTGAATGCTGCGACGATCATTCATAGCTACGAACTGATAAAAAGGTTCCGATAACATTTAATTGCTTCCTTGTTGGAGGTAAGTTTTTCAACATTTTTTTTAAAGTTACTTTTTCGAATTTAATTTTACTCGCTGGGGCTAGCATTGAGAATAAAGTCTCCCTCGAAGAAAACCCGTTAATCTCGCCGTAATTCTTAACAGTAATGAAGCACGAAGTCACCGGGCTGTTCTGTACATTTGGCGTTTCTTTCAATTTTTCACAGGAAGCAGCGGCGGCGGCCGCGCGCAGCTGCTATAAATTTCGCCAATTTGTTGTCGCCGACGGAGCTCGCCGGGAGAGGAGCGACGACGACGAGGAGGAGGAGAGAGAGAGAGAGCGAGTTTGTGCCGAAGGAACGTTAGTCCGGTGCGTCAGGTGTTCGAGAACCCTCGGAGATCCGGTCTTTTCGTCCAGTTACAGCCATCGACCCCGCACACACATATACACGGACACACTTGGAGGTAACTTTTCTCTATTCGCAAACAGCCGGTGGTTCCGACGATAGAACCAAAGTAACAACCGTGAAACGACAATGACGTACGAGGAGCAAAAAGAGCCGAAAATGTCTGGTACAATTTCTTGAAAAATCTATACGAATATCACGAGGCGCGCAGTGGGAGAAAAATCGTCGTCGATGTCGTCGTCGTCGGCTTCGTCGGCGTCGTCGTCGGCGGCCTAACTCCTCCGGCGTCGGAAAAGTAACGGCAGCTGGGTGAACTCGAACTTTTTGGTCGAGCCAGACTAATAACTCAACACGTAGCTTTTCTCATTTTACAAGCCGAACAAAATCATTTAATAATATAAACAGAATTGATATTTTTTTTCCTGTGGGATAAATAAGTAGCCACCATTACAATCCAATCTTATTTAATATTTAATTTATTTTTTGTAGGTGCATCAGTCGGTCCAATAAGCGGAAAATTGGCGTCGCGCAATTTTAAACACCCGATAAAAAAAACAAAACGATTGTCACTGGATTACCTTGTCGGTAACGTACGGATTTCTCGGAGCGGGAGTTTCGTCGAAGCTCCGTTAATACCCGACAGCGGTAGTGAATTTTACCCCCGTGCGAGCGGAATCCTCCGGGTCACGTGCGTATCCTGCTTATAATCACAATTATGCACGATACGAGTGTGTATATTAATGCTCGCAATTGTAATTACGTACAGAGTGGAAACGTTGCGTGTAGCTATCGTTGCAATCGACTCGGTTGGGAAGTGAGTTCACCGTGATAAGCTCATCTGATGCATACTACAATTGCACTCCTATCCACTCTCGTTGCACTTAGTACGGATTGAGTGAAACTGCATGGAGGCCGAGAGGTGAGCGAGCGAGAGAGAGAGAGGGAGAAACGCGGTGGGAGAGGCAGAAAGGGTTGGGATTCTGGATTTCTCCGGCACTGTGTAGCCTCGAGAGCTCTTCTAGTTGTTTCCATAAACGCCAATTTCCGTGTAATCAAAGCCCAATGAGAGAAGAGAGGCGCGAGCGAGACGGTAAATTCGCTACCTTGCTCACCCCCTCCCCTCCTCCTCACCTCGACCCCTCTCGCTCCTCGCGCCTCTTTCTCTCTCGTTGATACTTCTCGAAACTTAAATGTTCGCCATTTCGCTCGGATAATTAATGCTCTCTTAAAAGGTAATAATAATCGTCGCATTTTAGCAGTAATTTTCGTTTTGCCTGAGGATTTTCGTGCGTGTGGAATGAATATTCCGAATTTTTATTTTGTACTCGTTTCGAATTTTCGGGACATTTGTCTTTGGGTCAACATTTTTTTTCTTATAACTCCTGAACGAGAAATAGTGCTCAGGTCAAAAGTCTCAACATTAAATTTAGAATCGTGCAAATTTCTTTTCCATTGTGTTTCTCTGTATTCTGTACTCGTTTCTAATTTTCGCGATATTTGTTTTTGGGTCAACAATATTTTTTTTCGTAACCCTTGATCGAAAAATAGTGCTCAGGTCAAAAGTTCCAACATTGAATTTAGAATCCGACAAATTTCGTTTCCATTGTATTTCACATCAAGCGCCGTTGATTCTTCCTGTCGTTTCGTCATTAGAAGTCGTTGCTCCCGCTCGCTGCTCGCTGCTGCTCTGTGCTCGCGCGCGGGAAACGCGATTTAGCCGAGGAAGTGGGTAATTATCACCGCGGCGGATGAGATATAACGCGAGAAAGGAGACGGATAATCGCGTGGCGCGTCTCTCCGTGTTCCGTCCTACAAATCCCAACTCGCCTCGCCTCGCGGAAAGTGGATTTCGAGCGGGAGCATCCCTCCCCCTCTCCCTCCGCCCCTCTCCCCTCCCGCGTTTCACGTACATGCACATGCACAATGTACACCGTGGAGTGTACAGGGTAAACGCGTTATGTACAATAGTAATGGGAAGCTTATATCCAGATGGGATGATAAGCTTCTCCATTACCTCGTCCGGGCTGTAGATTCACGAATCTTAGTTTGAACAGCGGCGAGCGAGAGAATACCGGAAGCTATGTATAGCAGCCGCCGAGGCAGGTATCTTGTGTACCGTGGACTAAGAGCGGCAAGGCTGCAGGGCCTAGGAGCCTCTCTCGCGCGCTGATATCGGGAATCGAATCGCCGCACGAGAGGGTCGCGCGGAATTACTGATTTCTATTCCCTACCCGAATTGATACAACAAAACACTTTCCCTCCCTCCATATCTCCTTCCATTGATACGTGTGCATAATCTGCAACTCCAGCGCAGGCGATTTCATATTCGATACTGGGAAGACCCAACGCCTGGTCTTGGTTGTTCTATCTCTCTTCTTAATTTTTATTTTTATTCTGTACATTAGTTGTATATACTTTATGTTCGAGGCGTGTGTATTGCTTCAAGCTTTAGTGCCTTATTTTTTATTTTTTATATATTTTTTTAATTCGCTCTATCAGCTGTTGACAAATATCCACACAGAAAAAATCCACGAGATAATACAATAGCGAATTTTATTAGATAAATTATGGTCACAGGTACCACAATATATTGCCGGTTACATTAATTATCGTCGAGAAAATTACAAAAAAATATTGTTATCCTCTCAGGCAACTATTCCGTATGGGAAAGACTACCACACATTTTTCTGAGTACTGAGTACCGCAATTATTGTAATCCTGTGGTCCTTAGGGGATTTAATATTCCATGACCAATAAATATTTACTCTACTCTGCTCCCTCAATGAATATATGGAGATCGACTTATGATACGTGCTCGCAATGGCGTATAAACGCGGATAGTTTTCCCAACGAATTGAGCGGGGGGGCCGAAGCGATAAGCTCACGGTTCGGGTGTCTCCTCTCCGCGAATCTTAGCCCCCGCGCGCAGAGAGAAACAGAAGTGGAAGCCGAGGCGGAGGAGCTACCGTTGCGGCAGCGGCGTCGGAGAGCAGCAGCAGCAGCAGCAGCAGCAGCGAAACTGCTTTCTCCTTGTGGCTGCGTCTCGCTCTCTCGCTCTCGCCCTCGGCCCGGTTACATAGTTAAGGTAACTGGCAATTTTCGTGTAATTGAAGCTCGGAGCGTGGTTCGGGGTAGTAAAGGACGGTCGAGCGGGGGGAGGGGGGCAGGGAGAGTGAGAGCGGAAATTCCGAGTGGCGAGGAACAGCGGAGAAGGAGGCGAGCTCGGGTTCCACGATCTTCGAGTGCTCGAGTGGAACGTCAACGATAATAAAGCAGTGATATCGCCGTTAAGGGCGCGGTAGATAAGCTCTCGCACGGATATATATAGTGAGACTGGGCGCTCGGCGCGGAGATCCTCGGATTTAATCGTAACCCCCTCCGACGCGGCGTTCATTCATAGGAAAAGAGCATCTGTTACTTTGGGACACGCGATATTTGGGATTTTGGGGGTGGGGGAAGAAAATGCGGATGAACGGTGCGTGCGGGTCTAATTTTTTCAAGTAGGAAGCTTCCCTTTCGCTTACAATTTTTTGTTATAAATATGAACCTTTCTTTTTTCTAAAAAAAATTATTTTACAAAAATGGTTATTGATCATCAAATCAGAAAGACAAACATGTGCCTTCCATCGATATTTTTTTATTAGATTCTATTGACCAATGACCTTACGTTCACTTTTTTTTCATAAGTTTTTTTTCGAAATTTCTAATAAATAAATAAATTTCTAATAAAATATTGAATAAAAATAGTTATTGATTAACGGATCTGATAGACAAATATATACATCCGATCCATATTTTTTATTAAAATTCTATATTGACCAATGGACTTATTTAATCTCGCCCAAAGTGTCGACCATTGTCCACCCCCGTCGCGATTATAATGCGCGCCGAGCATCGAGCAGTGATACACACGAGTACATTTTATTTTTAATTAACAGAGACGCAAACCGGATCTCACTCAGCGACGGGTATCGCGATATTTACGATCGAATTTTCATTTCTCTCGTTAAGCTAGGCAGTCGCGACTGTGCTCGCTCGCTTTGACGTCGAATAATTGAGGGCGCGCATAATTCAGTGAGGCTGCACCGCCGCTGCCGCCGCGGCGGTTGTGCGTTCAGCCGGGTGAGACCGGCGAAGGGCCGATGTAATTTCAATAATGACCGGGGCTCCCCGACTTTACCCTATATACAATACAATCGAATTTTATTGGCGTGCATTCGTTACCGCGAGAACACGCGCTATAATTTTTACGACCTCGTTACCTCGTCGGACGCTGCTCTTCGGCTGTGTGCGAATTTCGTGCGGCTCGCTACGATCGCGTTACTCAGTCGCGGATTAATCGATCGTATCGTTATCGTATTTAAACAATTAATGCTCCGCCCCGCGCCGGATTCGAGCGTGGATATCGCGCGTCGCGCGCTCTCATTGTTTACCCAAATTACGCCCCCCCCCCCCCCCCCCACAGCTTTGCCTCGCGTCCCGCGCGGCTCATATTCTCAATCGACAATTAAATCCATGCGAGCTGCGAAAAAACAGAAAGCAACAACAAAAATCACACGAAGATTTAATTCAATTTTCATATACAAAATAAACGGGAGGTGAAAACAGCGTCGAAAATAATTCAGACAATTGATCGACTGCCCGGGCGCAGATTACATTGTTAAAAACTCGAAGTTCGCGCCCGTGTTTCACGCGCGAAAAATCAATTAACGCGAGGGAATATTTCCGATTTTCGGGACAACGGCGACGAAACGGCGAGAGACCCGTTTCACGGGAATTGCGGTCGATGCTTTTGCCCCTATCTCTGTCTCTCTCTCGCTTACTCTCGTCTCGCTCGCGCGCTGACGCTCGTTCTTATCGACAGTCATTTATCTAAACGGTTTTGTTTGCATTCCCGTATCGGATAATTGCCTCTGCCTTTTACTCTCCCGAGCATCGCTATACCGAGCAGAGCTCTGTATCGCTCACGACTCAACGATATATTCTTTTCTTCTTGGCGCGTTGGAGGCTGACTGTACCGATGGTGGGTCACGTCCCAGTTTTCATCCGCTGCTCCTGTATAAAAAGAAAGCTGTACACAAAATCAGCTTCTACGTAAAAAAAAATGTTCTACGTTTTTGCAAATCCCAAACTTTCTGAAATAGGTTTAAAAAATTCTTAGTATACTGAAAAAAATCAGTAGTTGCGGCTACCAATCATTGGTTATAGATGTACCAAAATATTGGTTGGTGTTACTGAAATATTGGTAGCTCTGACCAATGATTGGTTACCACAACTATTAATTTTTCTCAGTGTATAGTGAAAGATACGAGTTACGATACAAAAAAAATAAAAAAAAAATACCTGAAGTTACCGATGCTCTTAGCCATCCAACCATTTTGGTGCTCCAACCCCAATGGAAAAATAAATAAATAAAGAGGGCAACGCGCGTTGATTCGAATCTCTATCACGAGTCTCTCGCGAGTCTCTCGTCGTTTGCCAAAGCTCGGGTAAGCCTCGGGGATAAACGCGGCCGCGGGCTCCTCACTCTCTTCCTCTTCCTCCCTTCTCAACCCGTCTCCTCTTTCTCTCGCGAGAAGACGACGGTCTTCCACGGCAGCGCGTTATTAAAATTGCTTTCACTTTGGGTCCTTTGGCTTCTCTAAGCGCGCTGCGCCGTTAGCCGCGGCAGTCCTCTCCTTCCATCCGCGCGCGCGCCCCGGGTGAACGAGCGAGAGAGGAAAGACGAGAGAACGAGAAGAGAGTTTCATCCCCTTCGCGTGTAATTAATGGTCTCAGCGCGAGGAATTTCTTGGCTAGGAGGCAAGCGAACGTTCTCGCGTCGCGCGCGCGCTCACCTTTCTCCCCGCATCCGTCTCTCTCGAACCGAGGCCGTTTCTCGACGCCGCCGCAGCTTCGCTCTCCTATATTGGGATTCCCGAGGAAAAAACCGAAAACCCATTACCCGCATTTTTTTGCAACGACTCCGCGCACCACCGAAGCGCGCTTCTCCCGCCAACGAGAAACCAGCGGTGTTTTTGTCGCGCGGCGCACTTCGCTCTACTCCTACGACTCTCCTCCGTGCGGCTCGTCTTGTTTCACAGCCACGCGGATTCTTGATAGATATTTTTCCACCGTCCGCAAGCTCATTTAGCTCGTCATTTACTTCTACGTTTTTTTTCCTACTGGGATTTTTTTATTTATTTTTTTTCGGGTATCGAGTCCTGAGATGTGGGAAGGGTCGAGGGTCCTGGGTCTCGTGTCTTGAGTCGCGTGACCCTCGGACGCGCTGTCCCATTTCGTGTTATTTATTCCATACATAACATAACATATAACATAACTCATTTTTTTAATCTCCTTTACTTATATTGGAAAAAAAGTATGAACACATGATGGAACAAAAATTATTGTCCCAGAGTCCCGGGAGAAAATCTGTCGCGTTACATTCGGCCCAATTGCACTGATCAGGCCCGGACAGGCAGAGCACGGCTCCGACCAGGGCCTGACTAGTGCCGATCGTAACGCTGTAATTTTTTTACTAGAAAAGCGCAGATTCGTCAGCCCTCAACAAAGACCTTCGACGACTCCTCTGTTCGTTAGTCGATTTATCGGATCCCGAGGAAGTAATTAAGTACCTCAGCGTTCACAATCGATCAGCAGTCCCAGCTCTGTCCTTCCGTCCCTCCACGTCGCCTTTTTCTCCCTTCGCGTCGCACACGACGACCCCCGCTCCAATTTCGTTCGAAGGGACATTCGCCGCCGCTCCTCGGAGTGCATCTGGCGTATACAACAACGTATACCTGCAACACCGGGAAGAGAATACGCTGCGACAGCGTAAAAACAAAAAGGGCGCACAGACGTGAGATTGCAATCGAAGGGTCTCCCTTTTCGCCCTGAAGCAGCGGCAGCGTGTATTATCCTTGTTAGTTTGCTTATCCCATAAAGATAGCTGCCTTCGCGCGCGAGAGAGAGAGAGAACGAGCCGAGTCATATAAGAAGATTGGCGTTCGTGAGGAGCCGAGGAAATGGACGAGGTGTGAGCGGAAAGTGTATGAAGCGCGTGCGCGCAAAAGGTGCACACGCGATACGTGTATCGGCGGTGGTGTACATCGCCGCACTACCGGAGCCGAAGTTACGATATGAATAAAGGTAAATGGGTCGGTTCCCGATGGCCCAGACCGAGTGGCTGCACCCCCATCCCAATCCCATCCCTAACGCGTTCGTTATAAATCTGCGCATCTCACGTTGCAACGGACAATCGTATATAATAACGAAACCAGCATGATCATGGTAACGCACACGTCGGTCGGACAAGGAGAGAAAGACAGGAGGTCTTTCTCTCCTTGTCTCTCTCCCTTCGTCCGTCCATTCGCTATCTATGGGATAGAGAGTTTCGCGGAACGTCGGAAATTCTGGTAGAGATATCCATTAATTTAGTGTCAGCTTGTGCTCGCCAGGAGAGAGAGGGAAGAGGCCTTCTCTACCCCGTTCGCTCACTGCATCCCTTCCCTCGGTCCTTCTCCCTCACCCTCGCGACAACCGTATTGCTGTATAGCGGTAATGCATTATTCAAAACATTTATCTGTACTTGCAACATCCACGAAATTGATTAATGCACACCACACGGTAACTCGGGGTAACTCTCTGATGCCACTGTTATTACAGTGGACGTATACAATTATAACGTTCAATGATTTTTGACAAAGGGTATCTGCCGATAAATCCTCGCGGCGCAGCAGCGTAGACACGTACTGCGGAATATTCAATGATAATAACAATAATGATGATATTAATAATTGCTTCCTCGTGGAGGAAAATTTTTCATGGGCACTTTTTAATTCGAGATTTTTATTTATGTCAGTATACTTCGATTTTTTGTAAAGATAAATGTAAATTAATGAGAAAGCAATGTACAAAGTTCTACTTTTATTGATGGTAATTTATTTGGATGACTCATTTATTCAACGAGCAGGATTTTGCTGGAAATAGCGCGGATAAAGTGAGACGAATAATTTTTAATGACTTTTCGCGATTCGTGTTAATCGTGAATATTTCAAGTAAATTCGCTACTGAGAATTTCAAGAGCTGAAACCTCTGTTTATCGGTCTCAACGGTTGCCGGAATAAAGTGTGGGTATATTTTCGTACCTGTCCCGTCGCTCGCGGTCCGTGCGATCCGGTTTCTCGTCGCACAGTCATCGACGTCCGCGATCGCTTCACCCGGATTCTCCTTTCATTCTCGTCCCGCTCGTCAAACGCTCCTCTCTTTTTGTGTGCTGCGTGTGGTCGTAATCATCATCGATCTACCTCCTTTCCATTCGTTTGCTTTCATTTTTTTTTCTCTCTTCCCTTTACTTTTTTGTCTCGAGAGCTAATTTCGAGGGATTTCTCGGTTCGCTGATTATTCACTTGTACCGACTGAGAGCGGAGGGCGCTTTATCACTCCGTCGTGATTCCGAGAAATCAGCGACTCGCAGGAATTCGCGATTCTCCTCCGAGTCTTTCGGCTTCGAATCTTCCTTCTCAGCTCGAGGGCGAAATTCCTTTCCCGCTAGCCGCTTCCGGCAATTCATTATTGCTCGCGATACAACCGAGACTCTCTCTCTCTTTCTCTCTCGCGGCGATCGTTACTCTCGGGATGGGATTGTTTATGTGACCGATTTGTCAGGATTCTTATTCCCTCATCGCCAGTCGCAGGCGTTTCGCCGAAATTTTGACCGCACAGACTCCGTTGACATCTTTGTGTTTCCTAGGCGGCGCGAAAACGGCCAATTACGCTGACAAATCGATCGATTTATTTGCCAGTCGCAGAGACGCCGGCAAAGTGCTGCGAAACAGAGGCCTCGGAGGTATTTCGTTTCATTTCACAGGCAAATCGACGCCTTCTGCGGTCGCCACGTCATTCCGAAGGTATTTCCGTCGGTGTGTCAGCTATTACGAAATATTTGCCTGACGTGTGTAAATTATTACTTTTTCTACACTGAGAAAAATTAATAGTTGTGATTACCAATCGTTGGTCATAGCTACGATTTTTTTAATAACTGCAACCAATATTTTGATAGATCTAACGAATGATTAGTAGCCGCATCTACTGATTTTTTTCCATGTAGAAAATGATTTCTTTACATAAATTCATTTTTATTAAAAATTAATTTTTTTTACCAGAACAAAATAATTAGGTTCTTTTTCAAATTTCAGATCCCGTATATGGCGACCGGTGATTGCGGTTCCCGAGCGAAGATCGAGCCGGAGGATGTGGGCCGAGCGCCAATTAGGAACACGAGAGCCACGTGTCGGTTTTCCGAGGTGTTGACGAGGCGCCGGAAAACAGACATTGCTCATCTCGAGCGTCTCTTCGGGAAAACACTCTTTTGCCACTTGGAAGTTTCACTCAACCGGGCGCCCCGAGGGGGTTTTACGCGCTGGTCCGGGTTCGAAGGGTGCGACGGACTAAAAAGCATCGAACACGCTCGATAATGAGTGTCAGCTGTCGTTACCTCTCGCTCGGCGCGCGCCTTTCAACGCGGTGGTAACCATCAGCAGCCGAAGCAGCAGCAGCAGCCGAAGCAGCAGCGACAGCAGCAGCAGAAGGCGCCTAGCTCAGCTCTCCCAGACAGTAACACGCTGGAAAGGCCCAACATACCGTGGATTTATGGGTCGGGGAAGTCTTGTAAGGGTAACACGAGACTCTTCTCCATTACGCCCTCGATGATACACGTGCGCAGCCTGCCACTGTCTGCCTACTTGAAACACGACCTACGCTCCGCTCTCTCGTGCTACCGTTTCACCCTTGTCGTAAAAAAACACAAGACTCGCGCTAAACTACGTGTGGATATTAAACTCGTGTAAATTCCGTCGAAGAAAAAAAAAGCGAATGCCAATGAAATTCGTCTCGCTTCTACCTTTTGTCTCAAATTTTATTGAGCAGATCAAAGTGGATCGTGACGTAGGTTGTGCAGGAATTTTGGTCGTGACGCCTGTCTCAAAAATATGGAGACGTGATCTTTTTTTTATTTGTTATGGACGGATAGGTAGCATTGGGAATTCGCATTTTTATTCTATACCTTTTTTTTTTTTTTTTTTACTATGACGAGACACAAAGCGAAGATACGAAACTTGCACTTATGTTTCTGCAGTCTCACTGTTTTGATCCCGCCAGTTAGCCCGAGCGAACGCGCTCGGGAGTCAGACGTCGGAGAATTCCCGGCTGCCGCACGTCTCAAATTTCTTTCTGGTCGCGTCGTCTGCGCGGCGGCGGCGGCGGCGGTGCTTGCCGCAAAACCTCGTCTCGCCTCTAAAAAGCCGTCGGGCACTTTCGGTCGACGCGACAAAGTCCGCGCGCCCCCGGCATGCCGTAAACTTCGGAACACCTCAAAGGGTGTGTAGGCGCGTCACGTGTTGTTTCGCGACGACGAGAAAAGGCGACCGGTAGTTCTCGCCAGTATTTTCTTTTTTTATTCCTGTATTTGTAAGATTTTATCGTGAGAGCTTTAACTTGAGGAGAAGTGAGAACGAGACGAGAAACGAGCAGCGAATCGGGTCCTGGGAATTCCAAATTCCTGTAGTAAAACAACAACTTGATTTTATTTTTATTTTTATGTTACCGAATAAAAAAAGGCTTTCAATTAGCCCAAACGTAAAAAATATATCTACGTGTAAAATAGTAGCTGGTTATCGTTACCAGTGAGTAAACTTTATCCCATTCTGGTCTAATTAACCGAAGCGTTCGTGAACATCGCCCGAGCGTTGTCGCACTCGCTCTCGCGTCTCGTTATGCAGAGGCTCTCGGAGGGTTGTTCGCCGGTGAAATTAGTTGGAAAATCGTGGGCGCCCGCGACTCTTCCGGTGCGAGAGCTGCAGGGGGGGGGGGGGGGATGGGCTGTGGGACGTGGGCGACCAGGCCAGGGGTACCAGGGGCGCCAGGCGAACACGAGCGAGCATTCGCGGGTCCTCGTCGGAAAATCGGACGATAATTATTTAGTCTAGAACCACAATTACGGAGAGGTCTCGCTTCATTTCACGGCATAATAGCTCGACACTGTAAATCAGAGGAGGTTGCCCTCCCCCGCGCAGTCCGCTTCGGACTCGCACTCGGCGCGCAGAGCTCGCACAGAGAAAGAGGAGGGTGAGAATGCCAGAGGGCGCGGAGGAGAATTTCACGCGGACAGTCCGACCGCGGTACTTCGATGTGGGACCGCGCGCAGCGACCACCGACGACTCCTCCCTCCATTCACGACACTTTCGGCTCTGCTCGAGGAATTACGGACAATTGAGCAGGTTGACAATGGACCAGGAAAAAAAATATAAACATTTTTTATTTTATTTATAGAAGATTTTAGACGAGTTAGAAAGCGGAACGAAAATACTTAGATCTATTTGCGTTGAATTAATTCGATACACTTGACAATTGAGCAGGTTGACAATGGACCAGGATAAAAAATATAAACATTTTTTAGTTTATTTATAGAAGATTTTAGACGAGTTAGAAAGCGGTACGAAAATACTTAGATCTATTTGCGTTGAATTAATTCGATACACTTGACAATTGAGCAGGTTAACAATGGACCTGGAAAAAAAATATAAACATTTTTTATTTTATTTATAGGAGATTTTAGACGAGTTAGAAAGCGGTACGAAAATAATTGGATCTATTTGCGTTGAATTAATTTGACACACTTTGGTAATAGTGAAGTGTCAACTGTCACAGAGTCATAAATAATTCATGAATATTGATTACCAGCTGATTCATTGTTTTACTTATTATGCTGATCACCAAAGCAGCCAATGAGTGGAATAGAAATAATATAAAGAGGCGGGAACGAAGAGAGCAGCCAATTTTCCCCAAAATTATTTGTTTAGAGACATTTTTATGTATCAAAGTTATCGTGTTTGCGTTTGGAAAAAATAATGCAGACACTAATTTCCCCTCTTCGTGTATCAGTCGCGACGAGCGTGAAAAACGGGTCAAAGTGCGCTTTGAGGAAGTGCAAACGAAGAAAAAACGAAATAAAAAAGAGAAAATAAAACGAAGGAAGACAGATGAGGAAAAAGCGTCGCGTCACCGGGAAGCGCCGTGCAAAATACTATTTTAACAATTGCCGGCCGTTCCTTGCGTGACAAAAAAGCGGCGGCGGCAGCGGCGGCCGCGCGCGCAGCTCTCTGTTTGATCGTCCATCCATCGGCGAGAGCGCTCGCATTAACCGCGTGTCACGGAGCTTTCGTTACAGCTCGTCGAAGCCGGTCGTCGATTTTCATCGACGAGAGAAAGGAAAAACCGTGTCGACCACTCGAGCGCGCCGCTGCTCTCCCCCCGACCATGCGGAGGATGTACCGAAGTAAAAGGGCACTAATAGATGGCGAAGAAATCGAATTACAGCATTGAAAAAAAGGAAATTACAAAAATAAAAATAAAATGAGAAAAAAGGTACTTTGAGGGAATATCGGAGTATGAATAATAAAGCGACCCGCGAGGGGGGAGGTTGGGGAGAGAGGGACAGGAAAAGCGATGGTCCGCGAACCTTCGCGAAAAGGGTTTAAAAAATTAACGAGACGCGGGGCGCGCGGGAGAGATGGACGAGCGAATAATGATTGGCCGCGACTAAAAGCCATCGCTCCGGGGCGGATCACCCGATGCGGAAGAACACAGAGGGAAGAGAGTGTCGGGCCTCGGGGCCTCGGACAGGGTTATATAGATTTCGCGCCAGGGATCAACGGAGCTTGGCGCAGGCACCTTTGATCGCAGGCGCGCGCGGCCTGCGGGATCCCCCGGCCGCCGCCGAGTTAATATACCGCCCCGGCGTCCAGCGCTATTCTCTTTCACCGCACACCGGCGGGCGCACCAGGTGGATGATAGCCCGGCGCGCACCGGCCTCCCGTTTTGGACATTTGACTTTTTTTTTCCTTCCCCTCTGTCGCCGCAGACAGACCATGCGGTTAACGTCATCGCGCCGAGGCTTTAAATTTTTACGGTGGATCGGAAAAACCCGTCGCGCGCGCCACTCGACTCATTGTTCTTATGGTCGAACACGTGCCTTTTCGTTGGCAAACAGTTTCACCGGAATTTGAGTTGGAGCAACAGAAAAATTGGAAAAAATAGATCAACTTCGTTAAAGAACAAAATAAAAAAAAACTTAGAATATTATTCGATTTATTTTTTATAGGTATTATTACGACTATTACTATTGTTAAAAAAATATGCTCAGAGCCTTTTCTTTGCCAAATATTTTCACCAGAATTTAATTTGGAGCAACAGAAAAATTAAAAAAATAGATCAACTTCGTCAGAGTTGGACAAAATTTAAAAAAAAACTCAAAATATTTATTTTTTTATTTTTCATATGTATTATTACGACTATTACTATTGTAAAAAAAAAAATGTTTAGAGTTAGCTTCAGCTGCGCATTGTAACATTAAACCGGCGAGCTACTTTATTTTTTATTTTCGACGTTTGCTGTCTCTTTGGAAAAGCAAGTTTAGTGTTTCTCTTTTATTCTCCCCTTTTTTCGCAGTAGGCTTGAAAAGTTTCCTCCACTGCGTCGGAGGCGCGCGCGCGCGCGGCAGCGGGGGCGGATGCTTCTGGGTTGTGCGTTATACGTCTCGCGAATAAGCGAGGAATATAAAGACGAGGGAGAATGGCCAAGGGTAGTGCGCGCGCTGTGATCCTCCCGCGTTATACTATATGCGTTTCTCACGGGCAGCACTCTGCACTCTGCGGGCCTCTCGCGGGGCGAGCGAGACGTCGACGTCGTCGTCGACGACGACGACGACGACGACGACGATGGCGTACGTCTTCTCTTCTCCGCTCGTGCACAACCCCCTCGAGCGTTGCGGTCTTTAGGAGCGAATAAAAGGAGAATGTTCGCTCACTTTCCACCCGCCGACCGCCCTCAACCCGCGGCAGATAGGAAAAAGGCTGTTGAGGTGGTGAAATCTTAATGGTTGCACTTAAACCCGGTGTAAAATCCGCCTCTCTCGTTTTCTCTCTTTGCTCCCTCTCTTTCTCTCTGTCGCGGGTTACCCCCCGTTCTGCCCAAGCGAGAAGCGCCCAACCGCACGGCCGGAGCCGAACGTCGAGCCCGGCGACTCTGAGAAAATTGTGTGGACCCATACGAAGCTCGATCCCGGTGGCCGTAGAACCCCGGTGAACGACCCTCGGAGCGGATTCGTGAAGCTTGTGTCGTCGTCAATTGCGAGCAGAGTCGAGTCAATGGTCGTGAGTTGCTAGAACTGCGTTGCAAAAAAAGGAATGTGGCAATGATTATCACAGTCGAATTTTAATCATAGGACAAGTTTTCCAAATTTTTTTATCTGAATCTTCCGACGATTAGAATCTGAATCGTGGTGTCTCTGTTCACGTATAAGAATTTCGTAGTCGAGTCAATGGTCGTGAGTGACCAGAGCAGCGTTAAAAAAAAAAATAAAAAATTAATGTGGCTATGAATACCACAGTTGAATTTTAATCATAGGACAAGTGTACCAAATTTTTTTTCTAACTCGTCCGACGATGAGAATCCGAATCGTTGTGTCTCTGTTCACATATAGGAATTTCGTAGTCGAGTCAATGGTCGTAAGTGACCAGAACTGCGTCTAAAAAAAAAAAGAAAGAAAAATGAATGTGGCAATGAATACCACAAGCGAATTTTAATCAGGACAAGTATACCATATTTTTTTTCTAACTCGTCCGACGATGAGAATCCGAATCGTTGTGTCTCTGTTCACATATAGAAATTTCGTCTTTCCACGCAACCGGTAACCGTAACCACATTGCAATTTACTTCTGTTTATCCGACTTGTTTTGCTTATCGCGCGCGCTCGGTGTAAAGCCTGACAAACCTCTCCGCGGCAGATATCCCGAAGGATCTCGTTCTGCCTCAGCAGAGCGATTTTCATGTTTATTTCAATGATCGCATTTCCTTATCTCGTTCGCCGTGATTTCCGTCTCGCAGTTAGGGCTCCTCAAGCCGCCGCTACACGCCTCGCAACGGGCGGGGCTGCTGCTTCTCGGCTTCTCCGCCGCGTCCCACAGCCGTCGACTATACAGCCGCACTAAAACCAAAGTTCACGCGCAATTCCGCGAAACGCTCTCTCGCAACTGCCGCTCGCGGTTAGACGCGCCATACACTCTCAAACCCCACTTCCCCCCCAACGCCGCTCGGATCCCCCTTTGGAATAAGCTACCGTTGTTCAGTTACGCGTTGCCCTCGGCCCGAGGAGCAATTTTCTTGTTTAAGTCAGGCTCTCTCGCCGGCTGCCGGCCTCCCACCCCTCACTCTGTCGGTTACACCGACCTCTCTGTCTCTCTCTTTCTCCTTCGCTCGCTAATTTCGACAATTTGCCACCGTTCAAAGGGTCCTTAGCGAAACACTCGAGGCTCTGACTCTTTTTCTCGGTGCATCGATTATTCCCACTTTTCGCTCCTTTTCCTTGGTAGAAAATCAGTAGGATTACATTCTGCCCAAACCAGGCCCTGATCAGTCCCGGACAGGGACCCCCCACCCTGATCAGGGCCTGACTAGCAACAAATGTAACACTGTAAATTTTCCACCAGGATTTCTCTCAGCTTCAGACTCAGTATCGACTTCTCGAAATGAATTGTAAAATCCGTTGTACTAATTTTTCGCGCCAAAATAATTTCCAATCCAATTTCACCTTTTCCAAGAAAATTCAGTGTTTTCGATTTTCCAGAATTACGAAAAATTCATCTCGAACATTCTCGTCAGGCTTTATATGCATATTTTCAAGCGAGCCGAACCCGCGTTCCAGGGTAGATCCATAAAAAGTTGGAATTTACAACGAAAATATAGATTGCAGTGGATAAAATAACGCGGAGCGCTCCATCTACGTCAATAATTAATCACAACGTCGCTCGGCACTCGGCTGCTGGCTGCTGCTGCGCCAGGTAGTTGCATAACCGTATGGGATGCATAGTGCGCGCTGGGGCATCGCTCGCGCGAGCGGCGCGCGAGAGAGAATTGCCGCGCGAGACCGCAAGTTTTAGTAACACATACGCCGGTGAATATAGCAGTCAGAATATACGAAGCTTCCGCGCGGAGCGAGAGAGAAGGGGAAGGGGGAGTCCGGTATGTGGGTAAATGGGTAATACTAAGTCGGAAGGGAAGCGCGCGCACAGCCATTAACCGAAGTGAGTTACGTGCGTGCAGGTACGTGTTACAGGGAAGGCCGTATACGCCGAGGATACTCAGCAGAGCAACCCCCTTCCCCTCCTCTCTCTCTCTCTCTCTCTCTCTCTCTCTCTGCGTCCGATGCACACGCTTCCCGAGGTCCAACTTTTCTTTATGGCCGACATTAAAATTGCATCTTGCCGCATCGAGATGCCCCGCGCGCCGAGAGAGCGGCAGCGGCATCACCTGCTCGACATATTTCCACCGCGCGACAAACGAATTCGTTAAATCGCATTCCTTATTCGAAATCTCTGTGTTTTAATTTTATTGCAAAATCAGATTATTCCCGAGAACAAAGTTTGAGGGAAAATCCAAAATTTCGTTCATATTTTTGGTCACTCAATCAGGTCGAGGCTCTCAATAAATCAGACGCAGTGGCAGACGGACGAAAGTGAAAAATAGATTTCTTACAATTCCCCAATTCGAACTTACCTGTTTTTCGACCATTTTTTTTATCCCCAACCGCTAACTCCTGATGAAAATTCGTCAGTTAAAATAGAATTTCTTTGTTTCAATTTCTTGTCCGCGACGGATATAATTGGGAGGATTATTCGAGGTCTCATCTTGCTCGGAGAAATACCGGCCAAAATATTTTGACGAATATTCGTCGTACTATTTTTCTCGCGAGCGCTGCTATTTCGCGAGCTCGGCGGGGGTCGTAAGGTGAGACGTTGCCGGGCTTGTCAATGTCAGTAATTTATCGAGGTACGTAACTCCGGGCTCGAACGATCCGCAGGCGTCTCTCGTCGCTATTTTTCTCCCTCCCCGGGCCGGAAAAGCGCGCGCGAAGCTCTCTCGTTTCTTCGCCCGCGCGTCTCATCTCGGCCGGGCCATTCTGTAACGTAACGCGCGGCGCGGCTATTAGCGCGCGGGGTGAGTTACAAAGGAGCCTCGGCTCGCGCGACGGTGACTGCCGCTCTTCTTCGCTCGTCTCCCGGGCTTTTTCCCTCCTACTTCTTCTTCCTCCTCGTTTTTTTTACGCGGGGCATTAAAATTTTATCTCCTGCGGTGGCTTTCACGCCCTCGTCGGTCGCCGCGATTACCGAGCGCGCCGCCTGTGACGACCCGAGGAGCTCAACGCGCGACCGGGGCTAGTCAGCTAGTTCAGTGGAACGGCTAGTAACTTCGGTCATGGAGCCGCGGAGTTTCCAGTTTGCTGTAACACGAGAATGGCCCTACGGTACGGCGACGCGGCGTTGGCGGTACCATCGAGCCCGCCGCGGACGATCAACGGGAACCCGACGCACGTCACCGGGTCCATAAAGCGCCACCAAGTATCGAACATAGACTCGTCGGCTCGGATTCACCGCCTAAACAAAATTGAATTGATTCACCTGACTCGTCTCTCGCGGAAGCGAGGAAAATCTATTCCGACGTCGTTTCGCTTCGAGAATCACGACAGTCGCTCCTTCTCTCTCGCCTATCTACTACTATTGGTAGGGGAGGATGGTGCATTTCGGCTCGACGAGATCCTACCTCTGTACCCTAATTGGGACGACCTGTGCGATGACATTCGCGAGGAATCCTATGAAGACGACGTCCAGAGCGGATCTTAACGTTTTTGGGCTTTACGATTATGTTGAAGTTTGCATAATTGGAAAGCACCGAAAAAAAAATAAAAAAATGAAAATTCTAATGAACTCAAAGGATCGTACTGAGTATAAAAAGTTATTATAACGATTAATCGTTATAATAGCCTTTTAGAATCGTTGGAATATTTTTTATTTTTTATTTTTTATTTTTGGAGCATTCCAACGATGCAATTTTCGACATCATGATTTTTTTTTAATCTCTTAATTTTTTATATGCTCCTTCTGTATTCTATTCTGTTTTTTCTATGCTTCCCTTCTATCGGAACTGTACTCACTTCATCAACTTATACAAAATCTCACTGTTCATCTTACAACTAAGGTCCTTCAAAACAACAGACTTCAAAAATCCCAGCATCGAATAAAATTACTCTGCCCCTGATTCTGTCACTCGGAACCGAACCTTGGCAATTGAATACAGCTCTCCGCGTGTATCGTCGGTTGTGTCCAGTGTTATGCTCGTAAATTAGACTAGTAGGTATCCCGCACATTCGTGGTCGCGACAGCGGCGATATGGACGCTCGCGTTCGCCGGAGCGCAAATTCCCGGCTCGTGTACCGAGATGCAGCGTAGATCGATATTATACGATTATTGCAGAGCGCACATGTCGCTACGAGCGAGCGGCGCGAGAGCGATTATATTTTCCCTCGAACCGCATTGATACGATTAATAACGCAGCGGGTATTGCGCAAGGCAGGATATCGACAATTGATTTTTCTTTTTTTTCTTTCTAGCCTTCCTTTCCAAAGGTCTTCCAATAACGCAACGGTGGAACGGAGTTCTCTGCCTCGGGATTCTTCGCAGAAGCCGGGGTTGGACGTCTTTCCTGCTGCGGCGCCGCACAAGCCCCGACACGTAGACACCTTTAATCTTCGCTCTTCCGGCGAATTCGTTCCCCTCGCGCAGTTCGTTCCCGTTATATACGTACAACGTTTCTCTCTCTTGCGGAGAGGCTACAGTAATACTCGTCCGAAAAACCACACCCAAGGCGATCGTCGCTCGCGCGCGGATAACGAGTCGTCGGGTTGGAGAAACGTCGTCTCGCGACCCGCAGAGTCGTCCGGTTATCGTCCCGCGATATCTCCGTGAGAGGAGCTTCTCGTATTCGTTGGAGAAACGACGAATGGGAATTTCAAATGAAATTTATCGTCGTCGGCGTAACCATTCGACGGTGCGTGGTGAGTTCGATTTTCCAGCTGCTACGAAAGCTGAGAAAAAAGACGGTTTTTTTTTTCGTAATCACTTATTTTTTTTATTCGCCGGAAGAATTTAAATGAACTTTGAACTTTTGTGTCGGTAGGAAATAATTCAATCGATCTGGAGTTAAATTTGTGTCGAGTCTGGAAGTGAAAATACAACTGAGTTTCGCAGCGTTCCAATTTGTGTATTTCGATTTCGAGCGCAGACGCAACAATAACGAAAATGTCCGTCATTTTCGATCCAAAGCAAAGATCCCGAGTTTTCCGCGCCGCGATATTCAACGAATCGCGCGCGCGCGCGGCAGAAGTAATATCCGCTAATCGAAATTGAATCGTCGATGAATAGACGGATTAATTATAACTTTAATTATTTCGCATGGCTAATAATCGGCAGAGAGGCGCAATTTCCCGCGAGAAGAGAGAATTGCCGCGCTCGAGCGGCAGCAACGGCAGAGAGAAACGATTACAGAATTTTTCGTCGCAGAGGCAACGAGGAAAAGGGAGAGAGGAGTCGTGAAAATGATGGTCAGCGATTAAAATTGAATTTGGAATGCGGTAAAAGTGCGGCGCAGTTTGGATTTCCGATTTTTCCGGCCTCCATAGAAATAGGCTGCGATTATAAAAGAGAACTTTCTCTCTTCTTTCGCCTCTGTGTCTCTGTTCCTCGATATTGAGTGGATCCATCATCGCGCGTTGGGAAAACGAAACTAGAAGAGCGAGTACCTTTCATCGTGTGTCGATTATTGCTCGGCTTGCCGAGCAGCACACTGGCCTCTCTCTCTCCCTCCCCTTTCTCTCTCTCTCTCTCTCTCTCTCTCTCGCACTCGCTCTGTTTTTGTTTTTATTCATCGATAACTCGCCGAAGGCCTCCGGGTGGGTTATTAATCCAACAAGCGTTCACCCCGCCTGTGTCCGGGATATATAGCATCCTCGTGAATACACATACCAGCCTCGTTTCAACAAGGACGAGCTAAAATGCTATTAGCGCACGTTTCCATACGTTGATGCTGCTGCTGCTGTTGCAGCAGCAGCAGCAGCAGCAGTCTCACTGTGCTCCATGCATGCATGCACGGCTATGCACGAGAGCAGCAGCAGCAGCTAAACGTAGAGCTTGTAGGCTCCGCAGCATCAGCCCCCAGTTTGTTTGTGCTCCTAGATTGAATCGTCGAACAAAGTACCAGTACTTGCTCTACCAACACCCAAGTACGGTCTACCCACTCGTACCTGTTGTGTGCAGTGTACCTTATGTATGTGTGTGTGTATGCGTCGGTATGTGCGCCGGTCCTGTACTCTTCCACTCTGAATAATAAATACAGAGGAGTTTTGTGCTCCCTCTGTGGATATATCGGGCGCGATTATACCTACGATTTAAATTGCATTAGCCTTCTCGTTTCTCTCCTCGTCCCACCTCTTTCCACTCTCGGTGAATGCCTGTAACACGCACCGGCCGCGTATTTTCCAACGTGTACACTGCTGCTGCTGCTCTCTACGCCGCTGAATGCCGCACGCAAACTGGCGGCGGGTATTACGCGGAGGTATTTTCCGTGAAATCGAGAACATTGTGTATGCATTTTTGTAACGATCGCTTTTTTATATTTTTTGGCTTTTGGAAACCCCCAAAGGGTTATCGAAAAATGGGGTGGGATTCGAGAGTCTATAAAAAGCGTATTTCCAGGTGCTTTAAAAATCAATTTGGGTGTAGAAAAATAAAATTTAGGTGCTCGATGGACCTGTTGTGGAGATGTATTATATTCGTTTAGAGGCTCGAAGAAAGGAAATCCTGCTCGGATTGTTGTCATCCTTTTTATAGGAGACGTCTGCGAGTTATCGGTTACCAGGGTTTCCCACTTAAAATCCTTCCACACCCTGTCACGATTTTTTTTTCTACTCCCATTTTTTTTTTTTCGGTGTATCCTCGACTATTGTATCGACGGGACTCGGTCGGATAAAAATGATACGTGTCTCTCGGTTAGCAATCCGAGAATCCCAGCGTCGTCACTCGCGGCTCGTGTCCCTTCGATACCTGCGGCTCGTGTCTCGCCTCTCTCGAGGAATATGTTTATTCGATAGGCGAGTGAAGACGTCGCGAGCGAACGAGCGGAGCGACGAGGACGCAGCTTCGTCGGAGGCTGGGGGAAAGGGGGGAGAGGAAAGGGAACACGAAGCGCGCGCGCGAGAATTGAGCCGAAGGAGTACAGAACTGGGTCATGTTTACCCTCGCGAGGAAGAGGTGACAAAGGAACGTTTCAGCGTCCTCCTTGCCCGACGCCGACGCCGCCGCCGCGCTCGCGAGGAATCCGACAAAGGAGAACGTTTCAACGAATCGGGCGAAATCTGACAGCGGAAGAACCCTCCGCGCGCTCGATCGATGAAACACATTTTCTCTCTCTTTGGGCTCTCTCGCGGCATTCAATCTCCCGGGCGGCGAGACGATTTTTCACAAAAAACCGGGCAGAAAGAGCGAGATCTTCGCCCACCCGCGAGAATGCAGGCGACATTACGCAGAAATTCCACAATACGTGGGACGACGACGTAACAAATATGTTTCTCATTCAGTATTTTTAACGAAAATATTTTTCTGGGGGATTTGACGTAATATTTTTTTTTATGAGTGGGACAACTTTTTTTTTTATCCGTTGCAGGAATTTGAATTTTCGTTACCCTTAAATTCGAATTCGCGTAAATTTTAAATCAAACGTTGAATTAACGTTTAATGTTTTATTTTCATTTGCAGGACATTCGTATCGCAGGACGAGGAGGAAGAGTATCATCGTCAGCGGATTTTTCAAGAAACGGGCAGAAAGAGATCTTCGCTCAGAGAATGCGACATTTACGCAGAAATTCCAAGGTACGTAAAACGACGACGTAACAAATATGTTTTTCATCGCTATTTTTAACGAAAATATTTGTTCTGTGGATCTCGAAGCTTTTTTTTTATAGATGGTGCAACTTGTATGAATCTCAGAAATTTGTATTGTTACCCAAAAATTCGAAAGTATCATTAGCGTCTAATTTTTCATTTTCATTCGCAGGACATTCGCGGTTCGTACCGCAGGACTCGGGGGGAAGAGTCTCGTCGTCCGCGGAGTCGATCTTGACTCCAGAAACGGAGGGTGCGACACTCGAGCGATTAACTTCTCGCCGCAGAGTCCGGGGGGCCTCGGGTCGTGCGGTCGCGTTCATCGCCGCTGCCGGACTTCTTCACCCAGCAGCAGCAGCGTTCGCGCGACCTCTCCCTCGTCTCGCTCGCCGCGTTCGGAGTGGTCGTCGCGCCGCGAGAGACCTCGGCGAGAGCGAGCGAATAATTAATGGAGATTAATTTAGTCCCTCGACGAACCGCGGACGAGCATTTACCATTTTTCGGCGAAGTTTCAGACCTGCTTCCCACCATCATCTCCCGGATTCCGACGAATTCCCTCAAATGGCTTCCACACGGCGCAAAAAAAAATCCATCGACTCCAGATCGAAAATTCTTCGAGGCTGAAGATCACCCGGGGGACCAAGAAGCAGGATAACACGTACGGCGCATAATCCGAGACATAAATTAGGGTGCGCAGCGACGGATATGAGAGCTTTCAAAGACAACGAAGAGCCGCGAAGGGTCGTTCGCGATATCTCGCCGCGCGTCTGAATCGCGCGAAACACAGCAGCCGCGCGTTACACCAACACACAATAACCCCCACACACACACACGTGTGCGCAAAACACAGCGGTCGGTTGCATCAAGGGACGATGATGAACAAAGCTTCGCGCGCCGTGCAATAAAGCCAGTTTAATGGACCGAAACTCGGTATTAAGCCATGAATACGGAATGGCCGCGCACTTAGCCCACAAACCTATTTACATTTCCAACGTGATACCCGAGTGTGTACCCCTTGCCAGTCCCCCCTCCCCCCTCCCATCACACATATAGAAGCCCAGCTGGTGGTTCTCGTCCTCTCCCACGCGCTTCGCTCTCTCCATTCGCTGCTGACTGCTGCTTTCCTCCCCCCAATGTATCCGAGGGTCTGTGCTGGAAGCCATAGCAGCACAGAGACGCGCGCGAGAAGTCCGGGATAGAGGCCAGAAGCAGAAGCAGCCGAAGCAGAAGCAGAAGCCAGAAGAAGGAGAGACGGAATCAGAGGGGAATTAGAGTTGGAAGAGAGAGACGGAGACTTCGACCATCCACGCTCGCTCGCCTCGCAACCCTATAATCTTCATTCACGCGAAATGCCAAGTGCCAGAGCAACAGCCAACGGGAGGAGAGAGAGAGAGGAGCGCTCGAGGTGCGGCGCCGGGTGAGGCACCAGAGCCACCGGGAACAGCAACGCTCTCGCTTCCCTCTCTTCCCTCTGTTCCTGCCACCCCTCCTCTCACCCTGCGCGCCGTTTATTTACCTATTAACCCAATTTTCGCGAAGCTCACACCTGCAACAACGACAACAACTGTACTCGCGCGGGGGCTATATATATACACTGGGCGAATGGTTCTCCCCGCTGTTTCTACGTCGTCCTCCGCTTCCCGAGGCGGATGCATCGGGAAGCGGAAAGCGATGACGGCGGAGCCTGCAGGGAGTTGGGACGTCGGGCGAAGATGAATTCGAAAACATCTGCGGAGCGGTTTCGCGGAGCTCGAGAGGTATATCGTCTCGGTGGAATTTTCGATCGATGGTGCAGAGAGAGATTGAAGTCAAGATGCTGGGGGAGTTGGGGGAGTTGACGGTGAAACATTTTTTGACGTTTGATTCGGAGAGAAGATGCTCGGGCTTTGACGTTGAATTTTTGGTTTTTTTTTGTTTTTTTATTCAATTTATTCATTAGAAGTGAGACACTTGACTTTCGAATGCGGTTGCTTCATGACTACCTTAATCTTCGTCTAAGTGAAGTCAGTTGTCTTCTATCAGTTTTATTTTTCGCATTACATTTAGTCCCACGTTAATTTGAACGAAGGCAAACTATCGACCCGGAAAACGCGAACCGCCTATCCGAACGCAATATTGAATGCGAATCAAATTGAATAATTCATTACATATTTGCGTCCAGGGCATTAAAGTCCCGCGCTGCGCTGGGCACTGATTAAATGAACATAATTCGCGGGCAACGTTGTATTACGAAATTCCAACGGAAAATGTCCACGTTCGGGGCTACTTATACCCCGGGAAATACCGTTGATATTTCGGCTTCGATGAAATTCAATTTGATTAATAAAATATTCCGGTGCGCGATATGAAACGTAATCTATATGTTAAAGAGCATTTTCATACGGAGCTTCGCGGAATCGAGGATGTTTCCCGTGTTTGCGAATTTTTTTTTCATGCGAGCCTCGTGTGGGTCTCCGACCTGCGCCGCAGGTGACTCGTCCCAGAATACATTCTAATTCAAATTGCAATTGTAATTCTACCGAGGCGGAACGGCGGGAAACACGTTGCGTGACGTGTAGTAGCAGCGGTGGCGGCAGGAGTCGCGCTTGGACGACGAGAGCGAGTGCGGTAAGGCACGAAGAGAGGACGGCGAGCAGCCAGCAGAGAGCCAGAGGGGCTTTCCTACCTGCGCCCGAGGAATCTGAGGGCATTTCGCAGCCGTTGTGCTTACTGCTACCCTTTGCCGCGCGTAGCGCTTTACGCCCTGTCTCTTCCTGCCCCCTTCGCCCTTCCCCCAAGGCATCTCGTACACGCCGGAATGTAGATTGTTAGTATCAGCCACGTCGTGAGAGCCCTCGCGGAATGGACTACGGTCGAGCACGCGATTAACGACACGTTTGCAACTCTATTTTACGCGTGCAATGTACGTCGACTCTCGGCGTTGTAATTGCGTCAACCCCCTTTCGAGGGTATAACGAACCTAGGCGCGGGCGTCAAAATTTCGCTCGCTGCTCTCTTATAATTCTATTCATAACTTCGTTGCGAGTCGGTTTCGCGATCGGACGATTTTCGCCAGTGGCGCGGGAAACAAAACGCGCGGTGAGAAATACCAAAGTGGGTTATTCCGTAGGTGAGGCAAAGAGAAACGACGAGAGAGAGGGGGGGGGGGCGGTTTGGGGTGGAGAAGGGAGATGCTATTTACGCTCGACTCAGCTCGAAATCGTTTGCGGTTCGCGTTTAACAGGGCTTTCGGTACAGAGAGTAACATCACACACGGCAGTGTATAATGTCATTGTTATTGTATTATATTCCCGTAGCGCGATGCAGTTTCCCTCTGTACCTTCGCTCGGCGTTTACTCGGCGGTGGGTGTGCGCAGCACGCCGATTTAAAACAAATATCGAGCTTTATGCTTCGCTCGACTCTTCGCTAAATCACTTGAAACAAGGTTTGAATACGGTCAAATTGACAACCCGGGGAATTGCGAAAGCAGCGGCCATATTTGCATTTATTATTATAGCGATAAATTGTGTTACCGAAATTGTCTGTTTTTTGGTATTGCAGTCGAAATTCGAGTATATTTGTTTATAGTAAATACGAAAGTGTTTAGCCACTGGCAAAAAAAAGGGTAAAATCAAACCAATTCAGTAACTTATTTTTTGTACATCTCGGGAATCGTTCTGTTCAACTTGCATCCACTGTCCGCCATCAGAGGCGCGAATTTCGCGAAGCCGCGAAGCTCACATCGTGTCAATCGAGTTATCGAATAAATATAAATTCGTGTCGTGCACATAGAGCGATAGAAAGAGACAGATATAGACAGAGAGAAAGGGGAAGTGGAAAGAGCGAACGTTGCACTTGGCTATGGCACTCAGCTGCATTCGCTTCACTGTGGACGTAGTGTACACACTGCGCGGGAGGGAGGGGGGAGGGGGAGTCTGGCGGGAACTCGAGTCGCGGATTGGTGCTCGCGTCACGATGGTTTTTCAGTTAATTAAATGTAGATACCTTTGTGGCTCGCGCGCGCGAGAGCGTTGGCCCGTTTGTCCACTGGCAGCGCAGAGAGCGGAGTGGCGCACAAAACGAGAGAGACAGAGAGAACGACACTAAAAGAAGGAACGAGGGCGAGTGGGAAGTGGGAGAGAGATAGATGGATAGATAGAATTCAGGGTACTTCCGCGTATTAATTTTCGTGATTGCAGTTTAACGTTCCGCACCACTAGAATAGTTATGAGAGACGAAACTCGCGGGGTTCCCTGGTCTCTCTCTCTCTTTCTCTTTCTCTCTGCCCCTCTCTCGGTTCCCATCCTTCAGACACTCGCACCGGAGTCGCGCGAAACAGGTCGAGCCGGGGTGTGGCGATGGGGGGGGTGGGAGGGTGGGTGGCATTCTCTATATGCTCTCTCTTTCTCGGCTAACGATCTCACTCGTTCTCCGCGAGGCTCTCCTCTCTCTCTCTCTCTCCTCGCTAGACTGGGGAGCTTTCTAGCTGCTACCCCCTGCGATAAATTTCAAACTCGAAAATTACTGCCTTCAGAGAAAGAGGAAGAGAGAGTGGCGAGGGAGGAGGGAGTAGGTGCTTTCGAACGATATAGCTATAGCCTAGTGCCGTCAGCTCCCTGCCTGCTGGTTTCCCTTTCCTGTGGCTTTGAACATTATACCTCCGCGAATTCGACAAAGCGATTCCACGAATTATATTCTCGTTCTCGGCATACGCGGCGCCGGTGTAACCCATCCGACCTACGAGCTCGCTCTCTCTCTTTCTCTCGCACCCGGGGGTGAATCAAACCCTACGGAGAGCAGCAGCAGCAGCAGCAGCCTCCCGAAGCCGTGGAAAACTTTTCTCTAAATCTCATTGAGAGGCCACGCGTAATTCGAAGCGAGAATTTATTTATAATTAATACCCGCGCGCCCTGTGACGTCGACTCTCTCTGTGTTCTCCCTGAAAGCTCGGCTGAAGGGAGAATATGTGTCACGGATATACGAACTTTTTTTTGCCTTTTGAGAAACGAGATAACATTTTCTTTTTCGGTTTTAAAAAAGATATGAGCTGTGGAATTTGGCATCAAATTACTGAGTGTTTTAGGAAAATGCGTCTGTTACCTTAGTAATTATTTTAAAAAAATATATATATATCAATGGATAAGTCTTTCTAATGGTTCTAAAAATCGTCAAATTTCGCAAACGTCCAATATAGGGTTCACGTTCATCACCCTCCGCGTCGTATGGATGTCAAAAAATCACACGCTCAATTTCCCCGTCGCATCGACTGCTCGTCAAGCGACCATCCAGCGTTATTCATCCTCATTTCTCGCGGTATTAATATAATGAATAACAAACAAGAATATCCGAACCCCGAGGGGCGAGCCAATACTTCGGAGCAGCTCCTCGGGTGCCTGGACCCGACTCGCCCAGTCGAGCACACATAGCGGGAATAGTGAAGAAAGAAGAAAAGAAAAAGGAGGATGAAAAAAAAAAGAACGGGGAAGAAAAGAGGCACGGATATCCCATACACATTTTAGAACCCTCGTCAATTTTTCAGAGCGCGCATGCACGGGGGGCACACGTGCCCGGGCGCTCCCCGAACTTCAGCGATATATAAATACTATACGATCTGTATACACGACCCGAAGGAGAGAAGCCCAACGACTCTTCGCTCGATTCTCCGCTCTCGTTGCCACGGCAAACACGTGTGTGCTTTACCGAATTTTCGGGATCTCAGAGAAGAAGAAGCCGACGTCTCGGCTGCTGCTTCGCCCGTTTATCGAGCTTCCTTCTCTCTCGCTCTCTTTATTTCCTTGTAAAATCGTCGAGCCGGAAAACGCCGATTTTTTTCATTAGACGCCCGAGGCTTCGATGCCTCGCGGCTCGCTTTTTTTATTTATCCACAATTTGGCAGGGATGCACCGTGAAATTTCGATGGGAGTCGTGTGTGCCAGTGACCTCCTCATTTGCCGGAAGAATATTTTACCCTCGCGATTCGTCAGGTTGAAAGTGGACCTAACGGACGACAAAGGCCAGGCGAAGTGAGTGAGAAAGAGGAAAACTCGTGCCTCGATATATTTGCTCGGAGTTATCTCGTTGGCGGCTCCGGGTTTAGTCGCAGTCGACACAGCGAGCTGCTGGGTCAATCCACATTGGCTTCAGCAGCTGTACGGAATTTTCTTTTCCGCGAGTCTCGGTACAGGTTCTCTCTCTGGGTCTCTCTCGCGAAATCCCGCGAAGCAGCTCAACATAAATATTGGCGGATGCAAATTAAAACGCGGTGGCCGCGTGCTGATTACGCGGTTAAATTTTCAACGACCCTGGTGGATCCCTCAGGCGCTGTAGCAATCATCCCCCTCATATACGAGTCTCGCTCTTTCTCACCGTGCCCCTTCCGTCCCACCCCCTTCCTCATCCCCTGGCTCGCTCTCTCCGGCCTCGCTCGCTTCTTCGCCCTCGTCGACGAGTGTGTGTGTGTGTATGTGTCTGTAGAAATACGCACGCGAGGCCACCAGCAGCAGCGCTCGCCGAATCGACATTGTTATACGGGAAACACAGCAGCGGGTGCTTCCCGCGTTAGACCTTCTGCATCGTCCCTCCGTTGCCGAACGGTTGGCTCTTCCTGTATTTCTGTGTGTCTGTGCAACCCTCGTTTTCTCGTCTTTTTCTCCCTTCGCTTTCTTTGGTTAATGCTTCGTTTGTAAAAGACAATTCGGATACACTGATTTTTTTTTGTCTCGTAGGGATTAATTCATGGAGGAGTTGAGCGAACTTTGTGAGTCACGGTTTTTTAATAAGACATTGATAAAAAATGTCTAAGCTTTTTTTTAATTAATTTTTGTAGAATCGATAGAAAATACAACATTTTAGCGACCAAAATTGAGGATTAAGCTACGTTTGATTTTTTTATTTCTTTGGAATTGAGTTACAAAAAAATGGAGTCCCTTTGGAAGGTCGGAAATTGTTGAAAAAAATACAGTAGCTCCCTGCTTCTCTCCTGGACCCTCTTAGTGCGTTTCATCCCTCGGTTGCCGAGCGCGCCCGCTCTGACTCTTCCTGTGTGCAACCCTCGTTTTCTCGTCTCATTCTCCCTTCGCTTCCTTTCGTTAATGCTTCGTTTGAATAAGACAATCGAGACACACAAGCCCGCGGGCTCTTTCGTCTCCTCGTCAGGCTCACGTGCTCGCCCGTCGCCTCGGCGCAATTTTCATAATTGACCGGGTGCGTATTAATTCATGGGGGGGGAGGGGACGGGGCCATAAGGAAAATGTTTGTTGCAGGTTTAGGCAGCGTATAAAGAGTGAAGAAATCCCGTGGGGCTCGGGAGGACTTGGATGCTTTGTCTCGAGCAGTGCCACCCTCGTTTCTTCTTACTCCCGACCGCCGAGTTTTCTTCTTACCCCTCAGAGCCAGAAGCAGCAGCTTCTTGCTGAGCCAGACTGTCCGTCGGGAAAACAATATTTGTACCGCTCGCAAAACAGACGCGAAGGGCAGAGGGTTCCGCGCCACGTTTCCTGCGAATTCGCGTGTTAGAATCGGAGTTGTTACCACGTCGTTACTTTTCAACTCGAGGTATTTATGTTTATCTCAAATATTGTGGCTTGTTTTATTGACATTATTATTAATATTCTTTTTTTTTTATTTCAGGATGCCTAAATAACGTATCAGCAAAAAAAAATATCTGAGGTTTCAATTGGGTTGCAATGCCTTCATCAAAATTTGCCGATTGCATCGATGGGTGAGAAACAGATTCATCCTCTTCGCGCAGATGTCACAGCGATGCTTCCGGTTTCCGGTCTCTCAATTATGACGGAATCCACGTCAGGTGCCATCAGTTAGAATTTTCGTTGGGAGGCAGAGCGAGGAATGGGAATTTGTGCGCCGTATTTCCGGTCGCGGAGGGCAGTTTATATCGATTCGCGGACAAATTTACTCGGCAGCGCGCTGAGATTCTATTCCGTATAAACACCTGCTCGAGATTCTCCGCCGGTTAATCAAGCTCTTCGTCGCGCCTCTATTCATCAGGATCCGTCACGAGCAGGAATATACTTCACCTCGTTCCACGCTGCTCTCTCGCCTCGCCCGCGGAGGCACCAAATTATTTTGGCAGACAATTCGCTGGGATTAGCTAAGCCGATCGAATAGTTCCAATTGGAATTTCTCCCACAGCCTCTCGGTCCTCTTACGTCGAGCTCGTCGCGCCGCGCGCTGCGAACGTCTGATTAATTTATTTATGAAGCTGTCTTCGAGGAAACCGCCGTTGGAATACGCAGTGATATCGGTTCTTCTATGTGTGAAAATCGGAGACGAGCAGCGACTCGCGTTTCATGAAAATTATTTATTTTTCTTAATATTGCTACCGGGAATTTTTTTTTTTTTCAAAATCAATTAAAAAAGGGTTGTAACCGGTGTTTTCAGGGGTAGAATATGCGACTTGAGAACGATGGTATAGGTTAAAAGTCGATATTTTGAAAAAATAAATTTCGTGACCCCGATTTGGGCGGTTTTCGGCCCGGCGGCCAGATCTACGATTTCTGACAAACTGTTCGGCCAAAAAATTTTTTTTCCAAAATTAACTAAAAAAGGGTTGTAACCAGTGTTTTCAGGGGTAGAATATGCGACTTGAGAACGATGGTATAGGTTAAAAGTCGATATTTTGAAAAAATAAATTTCGTGACCCCGATTTTGGCGGTTTTCGGCCCGGCGGCCAGATCTACGATTTCTGACAAACTGTTCGGCCAAAAAATTTTTTTTTCAAAATCAACTAAAAAAGGGTTGTAACCAGTGTTTTCAGGGATAGAATATGCGACTTGAGAACGATGGTATAGGTTAAAAGTCGATATTTTGAAAAAATAAATTTCGTGACCCCGATTTGGGCGGTTTTTGGCCCGGCGGCCAGATCTACGATTTCTGACAAACTGTTTCGCCAAAAATTTTTTTTTTCAAAATCAACTAAAAAAGGGTTGTAACCAGTGTTTTCAGGGGTAGAATATGCGACTTGAGAACGATGGCATAGGTTAAAAGTCGATATTTTGAAAAAATAAATTTCGTGACCCCGATTTAGGCGGTTTTCGGGGCTACAAAAAAAAATTGAAGTGAAACGTTTCGGTTCATTCATGTTAAAAATTGTATTCAAAGTTACAACCACCTGTCCGAGACTTTGTGGTATAGCGTTATAATGCGCAAACGATACACCGAGCGAAAGCGATGACAATTGAAATTTCACGCTTGGTTTCTCCGCAGATTTGTCGCCAGAGAAGCGAGCGAGGACGACCAGTGTGTACATTTGGCCGGTGCGTCGCCGCAAAGGGAAGAATACTGATCGTAGAATCGCCGGGGACAAAGTTACGCCGAAGACGATTTTACGGACGAACGAGCCGGTGCCGACTTCTCGGGTCGGCCGCGCAAAACAACAATGAAACCTCACCCCGACCATAATGCGAGAGACAGTTGCGTCGGGTGATGTCCCTCCCTGTTTCGCAGCCACCGGGCGATGAATATGAGATTTTAATGGAAGCTTCGCGCACCCAGAAGCAAACGCGCGCGCGATCCGCCTCGGGGTTAGCGGCGCAGATGGCGAGAATTGAAACATTTATCACTATTTTAAGGCGTCGCGCATTGCGCGGCAGCCATGCGTTCACTCCGCATGGGGCGAATCCTTTTGATCCTGTAAATCCAATCTTTCGACCCCTCCCCCCGAGGCTCCTCTCTGTACTCGTGTATCGAAATATTTTGCCACGTCGACTCTTGCGTTATTAATCAAAAACTAGAAATAAGTGACTCGCGGGAGTCGTGATTTATCGTTTGCAATCTTTTGAAGCCTTAGGACGATTTTTTTGCATAGAAGATTCATAATTCTTCGCGGCTCAAAATGTAAAAAAAAAAAAAACACCAGAATCTATTAAATTCTAAAAAAATTTCCTTAGTTACAAAATTGTACTCACGTTAAAAAAATCTCGCGTTCAATGCAAATGAGCCTATTGTCTCCGCAAAAAAAGAAAACATTCGTATTCTCTTCATAATTCTTAACAATTCGTCTCCCAAAGAATAATTCCCTCCCTCGCCCTTGTAAAATAAAATTAGCGAAAAAAATGCTTCATTGTTTCCGCGGTCGCAACGAAAATTACTCGCCGGGGCTTGATAGATCGTTAAACAAATTTGTATTTCATTAGCGAAGCCCGTTGAGCGCGGTATTTTTCGTATTAAAGGGAGGATAATGATGATAATCGTTAACGGTCGGTTAGAGAGAGAGAGGAGCGAGTGGGATGTGTGTGGGAGGGGCGGAAACCAGTCGCGAGGAAGGCAACGGTGCTCGCTCGCGTCGGGGTTGTACAGTAGAAGTGTAGCCGCGGCGGGTAACTTGTTCTCTCCGTGCGCGCGAAGCTCTCTTCGAGGGTGAAAGAGGAGGCATGATATACTGCGTCGGCCATCTTGGATAAACTCAGAGGCTGGCTGCGGTGGCGTTCGGGGGCTGAAAGTGTTGCCGAGACTATTAGCCTGCCAGGGTGCCTTAGATTTAGAGGCTATTCCGATGCTTGTGGATTCCGAATACATTTGCAATATGCGCTTCCTCCTCTTCCCGGCTTTCTCCCTATATCCCTATCTCTCTCTCTTTCTACTCTCGCCGGCGAGTCTGACGCGTTTGCGCTGTACTCGTACGAAGCTCTGCGAAGCAATACATAAATTTCCGGATGGAAGACGTGCGGACGTTCGTCCGTCGGCGTCCGTATTGCGAGTTCTCCCCTTCTCTCTCTCTTTCACTCTCTGTACAAAATCCCCTTCGCTTCTCGTCTCGGCAAACCTATCGCGCCGCGCGCTGGCGAATTAACAAGGAAATCCTCTATAACCCATCGACGAGCTATTCCCTGGCTGTCAGTTGCCCCCCATCCCCGCCCCCCAGGTCAGGCTGGGTGGTAACGGATGAACGATAAATTTACGTATTTTGATGCACCTGCCTTTTTTCCCCGCTCGCGCGAATATATATACGTCCAGAGCCCTCGGCTGTGTTACCCTTACACAGGAGTGTGTAACGGGGGGCGCTAACGCGCGTATCTCGCGCGAAGCGAGTCAACACGGAAATCCTCTATCCCCCTCGGGCGAAACTAGGATTAATGCGTCGCTTTCACAAGTGAAAAATAACTGTGCCCCGATGCCAGTTTTTTTTTGTCTTCTTCCTCCCCCCTCCCCCTTCCTCCCAGTCTTCTTGGGAGGTGGCAGATTTTTTTTTGTATCTATTTTCTATCAATGGATCCGCACCCTCGTTGATAGTCTCTGCTGCGAATTAACATAGGATTCCTATAACTCGGTTATAAGTCCGGGATTGACGTTGCCGAGTGACGAATGGACGCCAAATCCTTGTTGGCTTTAGTGTAGTATTTTTTTTCTTCGTTCTCGTCGTCGTTTGGACCTTCGACGCGACTCGGCTGAGAGCTATGAGCTTTTTCACACCCTCGGTCGTTGCTTACTGATGCGCAACGAGAGGCGAACCCCCGCACGGAATTTATTCCAGTTTTCCCTCGATTCTTCGCTGCACGCGAAATTCGCATCTTGGAGGCAGCGGAAGAGAATCCCGCCGGAGAATACCGCGCGCGGCGGGATACATTTAACGACTCGTTGTCACAAATTGATGTTTCTTTTACGAGGAAAGCGCGCAGCGAGCGAGCTCCTCGCGACTCCGCGGGCTCTCCTCTCTCGTCGTGTGCCACCCTAATGAAATGCATCGCGTTAGACAAAACCCTCTCTCCTTCTCCTTTCTCCTCCCACGCCCCGCCCGACGGGCTCTATATCCTCGACTCTCAATTCAGATCGTTAACTTTAACGACCGTTAGAATTGCAAAGCCAAAGATACGGCGAACAACGAGATGAATAGAGCGAACTCGCGTACTCTCAGTCACACCGAGAGGCGAACACAAGAGTTACGATCAGCGCGGGAGAAAGATCGCGCCGGACGATAACGAGACAAATAGCCGTTTGAATTAATCGATTAATTGCATTGATAATGTTCTCCCCGTTCTCCGAGGGAATTAATTATATTTCTTGAGAGAGCCATTTTCGCGATGGAATAACGCTTAGAATTTATGGAGAAAGTCAAGTGAATCGAGGACTAATTAAGTTCTAATCCGATATACGAAAATAAGATTGACTAAGAATTTGATTCATTTCAGATACACTGAGGACTTGGATTGGCTGCTGCTGAAATTGAAGCAAAGGCGAATTGGACCACTAACCGAGCAGGGTTAATGGTTTTCGTATCAAGAAGCAATTGCGATGCGAAGAAACGAGAGCCCAGCAAAAATAGTGAATATCCTGGCGAATTGGAGCGAGATAATGCAAAGCGTTAATTCAACTGATTTAACGGTGTGTGTACCGCAGGACTGGAACGGACTGGAACAAGGCTGGAACGGACTGTGGAACGGACTGCGAAACGGACTACTGGCACCTTGGCAACTGCGAGAAGCAGCCGAGATTTCTTGAGCCTCGCATGGCTGGACTTATCATAATTACGCCCGGTCGAAGTCTGCTTCGGACACGATTATTTCCACGTGAATACGCGTTGAACGAGCTCGCGTTGCTTCAGAGAAAGGGAGAGAGAGACTTCCGGCCGGTTGAGTGCCCGAAATTTCGCGCTGCAACGAGAAACGCGCGATTCTCGGAGGGTTGCATTGCAGCAGCGGCGGAAACCAGAGCGGCCAGCGTAACGCACGGCTGTTTCGCGGAGCCGCGGCTGCAGTTTAAGATTCATTCTCAAACTTGAACGAGTCGCGAGGGTCTTAAAAACGAACTGGTTGCCCTGGGAGTTTTCGCTGCCCGTAGCTCCGGGGCCTTCACCGCCCCCCCTCGAAGTGGCCTGCTGCCTCGCTCACCGCTGCTGCTGCTCGCAGCCCGCGTCGAGAGGAAAAAGTCCGGAATAAAAGTAATGGAGAAACAGCGAACTGTGAGCGGGAAATGAGAATTTATTCGACGTTCGGCGATTTTGCCGTGCAAACCGGGGAAAGAAATCGACGCGTTGGTCGGTGGTGCGCGAGATTTATCCCTCGAGTCTCGAGCGCCGCCACGAAAACTCGGCTAACGCTGCCGCTGCTGCCGCTGCTGCGGACTCGTTGATGCTCTTACAAAATAGCCTGTGAAATATATAAAATTCTTTGTGAAGTCCGAGCGAATATTCACAGTCGATTTCATTTTCTGCCGAACCCGCTCGGCATTCGCGCTCATTTTCCTCCGCACAATCTACGATATCGCGCGAAACTGAATTTCCGGGTGCAATCAAAAGTTTACGGAGTAACATTTTTTTCCGGAGAAAACGTATAGTGCGATTTTATGAAATTATTTTGCAGTGTAAAAGATTCCGTTGCAATCGCGTGAAATTATCTGACCATTCAGTACTACAAAACACTAACAATTAAGAAATTACCCAATTTAACGCTTCAACAAACAATTCCGGTTTCTTTCACAAATATTTCAAGAAACCCGATAGAATCTTCGGCTTCGAAGGCCGCCTCTCTTATCACTCGTCTCGTTCATTAGCCTAAGCACCGTGAAACCGTCGGCCTCCTCCTTCTCGCGATCGAGCTCCGAGGCTAACGTGGAAATGCATAAATGAAGAGACTGTATCTGCCGTATCCACGTGGGCGGTGCGCGCGTATCTATATCTCCGTCCCTCTCGCTCTCTCTCTCTTTCGCACGCGCGTCGTTCGAGCGAATTTCCGTAATAAAGCAAAGATAGCAAGATTTAATAATGCAAAACCCGTTGATATATCGCCGGGGGCGTGTAATTTTTACGTTCCTCTCTCGCGCTCCCGTGTTACGTACACTCCTCCCGCTTCTTCGTTTATTCTTTTTTTCTTCCTTTTTTTTCGCGATATTACGAACGTTACCGCGGCTCCGAGGCGCTTATCTCAAGTGCCGTTGGTCACGAAGCCTGCTCGCAGCGCGTGTTTTTTTTTTCCTTATTTTTTTTTTTTTTTTTTCGCTCGCCGAGAGGAGAACCGCGCGCAAGGGAGCGCTTGATTTATTCGTCGGGCATAATTCCTCTTCTCTCGTAGACGGAGAGAGAAAGAGAGACAGAGAAAGCGAGACAGCGGGAAGCTCCACCGAAATTTTCCGCGGAGCTCACTCGTTGTCTCTCCGCTGCGATACAAATTTCGCCGGAGGGCCGCGCGAGCGATCTGACTTTTCCATGGATCCGATCTCGTATTCCGTTCTCTCCTTCTCTCTCCTCTCTCAGCTCTCCGCTTCTGTGTGTCCAGAGCCGACGAATAATCACCAACTTTCTCGCGTTCTTGTTTTTAATGTATTCATTGAATGCGGCTAATAGGGCTTTTCAATTTCCCCCAGGTGTATATTTGCGTCCGGGCCATCCGCCGCCGCCGCCGCTTTCTTATCTCGCCGTGAAACGGGAGGGCGATCTTTATTTATCCCGACGAGATAGATCGGCCGGGCGAAATGCCATGTAGCGTAAAGTTTGTCGCTCGTCGTAAAATCAACGACGCGCGAGTTATCCGGCTGTGAAGCCGACGACAGCGACGACCGATCTCGCGATTTTCCATCCTACTCTCTCGCAAAAGCCGCTCCTCCTCTCCGTCCGACGCGCAGCGTGCGGAGCGTTAACGGCGGGGGACGGTTACGCCGCGTTTATTGCCTCGGAACTGTGTATGAAGCAAATGTTGTATGAAACGATTGTTTCGACGCGCCTGTCTCGTCCGTACTCGTAACTTCTTCCTCGGAACAGAATCCACAGTAGCGAAACCCTTTTTTTATCAAAGCTATTTTTTCTCCCCTTAGTAAAACTACGATTACACTGAAAAAAAATCAGTAGTTGCGGCTGCCAATCATCGGTCACATCCACCAAAATATTGGTTGCAGTTACTAAAATATTGGTAGCTCTGACCAACGATTGGTAATCACAACTATTAATTTTTTTCAGTGTAGTTGGTAATTTATTTGATTATTTTTAGAACTTTCAAAAATACGGAGAGAGGGGAGTCACTGCCTCTTAACGAAAGATTTTCGTTAAAATAGTCAGAGAAAAAGCGCCCGGACTAAAAAAAGCGCCGCAAAGAGGCAAAACGGCCAATATCATGTTGCATTTTAATCCCCCCGTCGACGCTGGCGGATTTCACGCACTTGTCTGCCGCGCTTTATTCAATTGTTTTTGTTTCTTTCTCTTTTTTTCATTTAATCCGAGAAGCGTATTTAACTGCGACGAATAAAAGGCGATGCGGAACACACACACACAAAAACACAGGGATGGAGAGGGTGGTGGGGGGAGAGGGTCTCGCCGGGAGATTCGGCAGGAGCTTACACGGGAATTTAACACACCGGAGTAGCCGAACGGAGCGTGAAGAGCAGCGGCAAACGGGTTGCGAGAGCTCCGCTCCGTGTCGACGACACAACGCGCGGAATGGGCGACGGTGTTTAACATTTTTTTTCTTTCCGCTTCGTGCACTTTTTTGTTAAACTCGTTTTTTTTTTCGAAATTTATTTTTCGTTTGATTATTATTCATCATGCGGCAAACGTGGCCGAGCCAACCGTGAGGGAATATACGCAAACGCTCGCGAGCGCGAATCCTCGACGAGCTTTTTGCTACTGGCGTCGGCTTTTAATTTCGCCGGACGCGCGCCGCCTCGGCGAAGGGTGCGTGCGCGATTTTAGTAGCGTTGTGTTCATGCGGATGGCACTGAATCCAGCGGAAGCAGAAACACACGCAGTTTACCCAGGCCGGGAAAACACGACAAGTTACTCCATGAGAATCATGTCGGCTCTGCCCATTCGTTTACGTGTTTGCAATCCTCCGCTTTATCTCCCCCCCTTCCCTCCCCCTCCTCTCGCGAGGGTACAGGAGAAGGGGGTAAATCGCGTCATCTCTCCGCTTCTGTATATCTATTTCTGCGTAGCACCCTCTCTGCTGTCGGGTATTCATATATTTGAGCGGAATTTATCGGCGATTAAAATTCTGCCGGGCTAAATGCGCGGATGCGAAATTCTCCGCCGCCGTTGCCGTAAACGAGAGAATACGGGAGATGCGTTGAATGTCCGACATTTTTTACAGCCTTTTGTGAGCAGCTGACTTTCGAGCTTAAAAACGTGACTTGGGGCGATTTTTTTGGCTGCTCAGTTTGGCGGATTAAGCGGAATAAGGGCGGCGACTTTCGTCGTCACATCGGTCCTGAATTTATGAACTTGAAGACTAAGACAGTGTTTAATATAATTTTCACTACCAAAAATAATCCTGACTACAAATCATGAATTTATCAAAAATTAAAAAAATTCTTGTAAATAAAAAATGTATTATACCCGAAGTCGTGGTTGAAAATTCAAAGTGCGACGACTATTCCAGTCGCTCAGCTCTCGTCGACATCCGAGGAGATTCCGTATTTAGCCTCGTAATTTATGCATTTCCGGGTGATGTTTCCCCGATCGCAAAAGAAAGGGTCGCCACTGCAGCTAATGAATTAAATTAAAAGACATTGCCATTTGGCTCACGTTTAATTAGCCGGACGGCGAATACGTCTGGGATTAGGATAGCTGAAACACCGGTTGTAGCTTCGCCGGGTCCTTTCTCGAGATTCGATGCCTCGCCCTCTTTCTCTCTTTGTCTCTCCGGGGCTTCTCTCGCCCGGATTCTCCATCACCTCGTCCTCGTCGTCGTCGTCCTCCTCCTCCTCCGAGTACGGAAATTCGCGAGCCTGGTTCTCCTCTGTCCCGGACCCTGTATCTTTTCCCCACACTGCCCGCTACGAAAGCAGCAGCAGCAGCAGCCGCTGCGCACTCGCCAGACCTCTGAGCAATTGCTGGGATTGTCTTGGTGCTCGGTCGGCGGGACGGGCGGCGGTCTGGCCTCGCCGAAAATCCCACGGGGCGAGCCCGGCGAGGAATCAAAGCGAGGTTCGCGGTCGTCTGCTTCCGCCGGGCTTGGATTACCCTCTCTGTACCCAACGCGAAACACCGAGACTTTGTGTTAATACTGATGGAAACTCTGCATTACGGTTGATCGAAGAAAAATCCTTTTGTTTCACATTTCCCCAAAAATAAAATAAAAACCCCTATAAAAACAAAAACGCAGTTCGTTAAAAACGACCAATCCCCTGGACGAATTTTGTCAATCGAATTTCCGGATTAAAAATTGAAAAGAATTTAAAAAAAGGTCCGCTATTCGAATGTGACGATAGCAGTCGAAGGTTCAATCCAGATTTATATTTTTGGCGTGTAAACGAAGGGATCCGCTACGCCTGAAACGTCCCATATGCGAGATACAGAACAGGGGAACGGGTATTGATATTGTCGAGATAGTCAAGCGCGTTTCAGCGGGGCTAATAAAATAATTGATGGGTTATTGCGTACGTGATCGGGAGCCGTCGGTGCGCGGAGAGCGATATGCAACGGGCGACGAGAGGACGCGAGAACGCGGATTGGAGAACATCAAAGGAGAATACGAGCCGCGAGGACGCGAGGGGGGAGGGAGGTGGGTGAGAATGCACGTGGCTTGAATCGGAAGTAAATTATCGTTTTCCCGGAAGTATCACTCTCTCCCGGCGCCGGCGTAACTCGTCTCTGTGCCGTGCATGCCGATCTCCTCGACGCGGCGCGCCCGTCTGGCGCGCGGTGCGCATCTACGCGAGGCTTCCGGGAGAGCCTCTCGAGAGGCTGCGAAAGCCTCGCGTGGAAGTTGTCTCAATTGCGAAATACCCCCTTGGCAACTGATATTTGCTTTGCACTCCGCTCTCTGTGTATCGAAAAATATTTTTTTCATTCCACGACCCACGAGGATCGATGAATAGAGAACATGGTCGTGCACACACACAGATGATAAAAACACACTAGTATATAAACGTACGGATACAGAGGAGGGAAACCGATAGCCAAGCTCGATTGAAACGAAATACTTGGAAGAGAAAGAGATGGCGAGAGGGAATTTTCGCTCGCAACTCGCCACGAGAGTATTCTTCGCGTTGCGAAACACGCTCGTTTTGCAAAGGTTTTTACGAGTGCCTCACCGATGTGAGATAAGGGGACGATGCTCGTACGAAAAAAAAAAATATATAGAAATGAAAACTCGCAGTGTGACAAGAAGGGTGTATCGAGCTTTTTCTGTAGTGACGATCGCGAAAACGCGTAGCTTTCGAGCGTGGAACTTTCTGTCTCTCACTTTTCTCCACTTGCGTCCTATAGGCGTTAAATAACAAAAGCCGTGTTTTTTTTTCTATCTTTTTTTTTCGAAGTTCCAAAGTACGCAAACGATACGAGGAAAAAGTTAAGCTCTCCGGATGGGAAAATAGTGCGGAAAAATCGTGCAGAGTTTTCTGTTACATGTTACAGCAGTGTTTTTCAATGGGAGTCCTAGTTTTTGAAGTACAAACTCACGTTGGACTAACCTGACAATTTTTTTCTACTCAAGATTTTTTTTAACGATTGAAAAGCGACAAAAACATTTTGTCGCTTTCGACGAATCGACTTGGTATGAAAAACGATATCTCGAGAAAGGGGATTTGTATCGTCGACGTCGCTGGTGTCGCTGGTATCCGCTGGTTGCGTTGTAATCGTCGAAGGGTTTGGGTTATTTCGCGACGGAGGCGATTCCGTAAGCCACCGAGAATTCTAGATCCGGTCATTGCTTTTTACGGGAAAACCTCTAAGCGGCATCTGAGGAATGGCGAGGATTCCGAGGGGCCTCCAACGGCCAGATGCGATCCTCCTCCTCGCGGCTATTGCTCCAAACCTCTCTTTCCCTCTCTCTCTCAGGTCGTATTCTTTTTTCTTTCGCTTTTTCCAGGTCTCGAGCGAGAGGAATTAAAGCGCGATGTTATGGATTAGGAGGACGTGATGCATTCGAGCGAGTAAAACCGGGTGTGCGCTCTGACCGAAGAGCGATGCGCTCGCAAAGGGGTAGAAGCTCCGGAGGACGAGGATCGATGCTGCTGCTGCTGCTGCTGCTGCAGCAGCATCAGCGGCAGAAGCGGTGGGAAGCATCGTTTGGTGCTTCCGAGGCGCTGTAGAAAAGTGAGGAAGCTTGCGCGATGCTCTTGGATGAGCGAACCCCAAAGGCTTAGGCGATGCCAGCACGAATCTCGCGTTCTTCTCCGAGCGTTTTCTCTCTCTCTCTTGGCCAGTGACTCCCTCCCCCCGGAGAGTCTTTCTAATCAGCAGCGATCCACCGTCCATCTTGGGTGCCCGACCGCGCTCACGAGTTTTATTGCGAGCGGTCCTGCGAGCTTTCTCGCCCCCGCGGAGCCCAGAAGAAGGGGAAAAAGAAGTTGGAAGAAGAAGAAGAAAGTGATGGAACGAACGAGACAAGAGGAGAGGCTCCGGCGGTTCCTAAGTCACTGGCTTTGCTCCTGCGTCGTCGACTTTTCTCTAATCCTCAGAGAAGTCTTTCTCGCTGAAACAAAGATGTTTTTTTTTGCGGTATTACGACAAAAAATTAACCTGGTTATTTTTGGAAATATGATTATTTCACTCGACGTTACATTTTATTTTATATTTTACTTTTTACTTTACAAATTCAAGATTTTATTTTATTCTTTTATAAATCCGAGATTTAGAAAATCTGTCTGAGTTCGATATTGTCAATGACCAAAAAAAAGTCAGAGGAAGATTGAAGTCGGTCGGGTTTTATGCTGTGTGAAATGCCCCGTATATAAATCGAGAAGGATAAAAATCTTGGTTGAATCTGATAGCCCCGGATAAATCAGAACCCGTTCGATCATCTCGGATGAAATGTGCGAGACACGAGGAGAGAGAGAGGGGAAAATAGTGGCGAAAAAGAGAACGAGAAGATGGCAGAGTGTCTGAGCGTCGTATCCAAGCTAGTTGCGTGTATCGCCCGACTCGCTCCTCGCCCGGCTAGACAGCCGCTTACCGAATAGTACAGCAGGCGCATAAGGTCGCAGGGTGGGGAGCTTCCCGAGCTTCCCGCGAGAAATATGCTTCGAGTTTGGGATGACGCGGGTGGAAGAAGCCGAGAGGCGCGGAGGCGAAGCGGCGAAACGATCGATCAAACTCGATGAGAGGGACAACGTGTCTTCACTTACAACGTCCTCGCAGCCGCTGCAACATTTTTCGAGGTTACCGCGAAGATCCGAGGCTAACGAGGGTCGCGGCCGCACCGCTGACGGAAGTTGAATGAAGAGGGACGTCGAAATTGAGGCGATTCCCGTGTCAGAAAAATAGTGGGAAGGGGGTGGGTGGAGGGAAGATGCTGGGAATGGGTCGAGTGGAGAGGGGAGCGATGGGCGAAGAATACGAGGAAGATACGTCGAGGGTGGTTTGCCGCTGTGGCGGCCGACAGTGAAGAGAGATCGCAAAAGGGGCAGCGAAGGAGCGACGGAAAGTGCGGAGAGGGTGGCAAGGAACTCGGTAAAAGCACCCTTATCTAATTTATTCTTGATTTACCGCTCCGAGAGGAATGGGCTGCAAACGGGCTCACGAGCCTTACCACCCCCTCCCCCACCACTCATCATCCCCTCGATGCCCCCTCGTGCACAGGTCACATTGTATTCACGTACTTGAGCCCAAGACGCTTTCTGATTATATCCTCTTGTGCCTTAGACGTTGGGATACACATCGTACCCCGCTGCGACGCTTTCGCCACTATCCCTGCGTCTTCCACTCGCAGACGAGCGATTCAGAGGGATTTTGATGGCTTCGCAATAACCCAGCTATTATTATTATCACCGCTGTCATTATTATTATCTCTCTGGATATAATAAAAATATCTCTTACGCCGTTGGAAGGGACTATACATGGAAAAAAAAAATTAAGCACTCAAAGGATCTCTTCCTTCGATCCTCTGGCTGTGATAATGATAATAACAATCAGTCGCTTTGGCGAAATAAAAATTAAGTGAGAAAATAAATCAAAGCATTTGTTTTTTTCTTTTGCAGGAGAGAGTCGACACCCGAACGAGATCCTTCCGAACGGACACTCGCATCTCACTCGTCCTCGCGACTCCGGTTATTTATCTTACTTATCTTATTTTTATTACATCTCTGTGGATATAATAAAAATATCTCTTACGCCGTTGGAAGGGACTGTATATGAAAAAAAAATTAAGCACTCAAAGGATCTCTTCCTTCGATCCTCTGGCTGTGATAATGATAACAACAATCAGTCGCTTTGGCGAAATAAAAATTAAGTGAGAAAATAAATCAAAGCATTTGTTTTTTTCTTTTGCAGGAGAGAGTCGACACCCGAACGAGATCCTTCAGAACGGACACCCGCATCTCACTCGTCCTCGCGACTCCGGTTATTTATCTTACGCTCGCGAAAGGTGAGAATCTTCGCCAGGCGAGAAGCAGGCGACTCGCTCTCGAATCAGCTTCCTCGAGTGGAGAAAGCTCTTGGGGTGTGGGAGTTGGGTGGGGGTCGCAAGCGTGTTCTTCGAGACAAAGCGAACTCGGAGACAGCGATGGTGGCATTAAATTGCAATTTGCTCGTAATTAGAGACTCCATCGTTTCTGCTATCATCGCGGGACGTTAACTTCGGGAGACCCGCACAGCATCTCGGGACGCGCGTCGCCTTCGCCCATCATCATCGCCGTCGTCGTTCTGCTCCTCGTCGTCGTCGCCTTTGCCGAGGTGTCGGGAGTCCCACTGCACCCTTTACATCTCTCGCTCTCCGAGTTCCCACAGTCAGACAACGACGACGACGTTTTCATCTCTACAACTGCACGTCCCGCATGGCGGCGCTGTGCATTCGGAGGCCCGGCGGTGTAATTACTCGCTGTTTCTTCGATGTCGCGTAATCCGCTCTTCGGTAAACATTGAAACACGAGCGAGTGAAAATCCTCGCACGCGATCTTCGCCTCGCGAAGACAGCAGCCGGAGAAAACCTGCCTCGCGATCCTGGCCGAAAGTTTTCAGGGAAAACCTGATCGCGAGGAGCGTTTCCTCTAATCTGAATAAATATATATTCCCCGGGCCAATCTGCGTCTGTCGTCGCGCGTAACGTCGATATGGAAACGATTTTTCGCGGTTATTCGTCGCAGACGACGACGACGACGACGACGACGACGACGACCTAGACGCGTATGTATCTTTCTCTCGCTCTGCGCGAAATCTTCCGAAGAGATCAGACGGAACTCGCAGTATTTACAGATGTCGAGAATGATGAGCCGTGGGGGGGTGCGGTGGGGGGGGGGGGCGGGGATTGGAGGGGGAGAATCCCTGAGGCACCAGAGATACGTACGTCCATACGTAGTATATTATCCGTGAGTGATCGTGGCGGGGAAGAGGGGAGAGGATGAGGAGGAGGACGAAGCAGGCGAATTTTCCAACGTCTTTGCAAGGCGGCACGAGAGAGTTTTCATATCGAAATCCTTTCAGCTTGGCTCGTCGAAGCCTCGCCCGCCGCTGCCGCCGCCCTTCGACATTACGTCAGAGAGATCTCTCGCTCTCTCGGCTGCTTTTCGTTCCACGGGCAAAATGTACCTTCCCTCAAAGTTCATTTCCTCGATCCTCGCAGACGCGCGAGCCTCTGGGCTATGTTATCCTCCTCGCGCCGCTATTCTCTCTCGTCTCTCTCCTTCAACTTCGTTCTTCGAGCTCTTCCTTCGAGGCTTACGCGGCTTCTCGTCGTGCCCGAAGGAAACGCGAGGAGGAAAAAAACGCAAAGTATGGAGGCGGGGGTAAGAAAAATGAAAAGGAATATAGAGCGAACGGGACAAGAGAAAGAAAGAGAGAGTGAGCTCTTTCTCCGCGTATTATACAATACTTCGAAGCTTTCTCGTCTCTTGACTTCGCAGCAGTCTCCGTTGCAGCTACGAGAAACTCGCTGTCAGTATTTTATTAACCCGGTACACGGGAAGGATTTTTAAATATCCTATCGAATGACTTCAAGACACTGATACGATACCGTATTTTTCGATCGCGTAGAACGATAGCTCGGGTTCACTGTGTTGAAAATCGAATTTATTTAAAAGCCGAAAGACATCGAGGAGCTGAACCTTTTGGTAGAAGCGAAGGAAGAATTTCTATGACGTGAAGTTTCTATTTTTACAGACTGCTCGAGTGTATCCAGAAGATTAAAAATTTCGAGGACCCATCGAATTTTCGTTACCTCCAAAAATGATGGCTCCTCCAAGTCGGAAAATCGAATTTCTTTAAAAAGTGAGAGATATCGAAGACTGAGCCGCAGTCGGAGAGAAGGGAGACTTCTATAACGTTGTTTTGTAACCTTTTCTATTTTTACAGTGGGCTCACGTATCCGGTATCCAGGCAGGACGACCATAACGAGATCCAGACGGAGGAGAAGCGTGCAGAGGCTGGACATCGTCGGACCTACCGCGGAGGCGCAGACAGGACAGCGAGGGAGACGCCATCGGGAAGGGTTTTGTCTAGAAGGACCCGGCTTTCGTCGACTGTGCCCCGAGAACGCGGAAGAGAACGCTGGAACCTCGGTCCTTGCGTCGCATTCACGTTCGTCGGCTTCCCGAGGGAATTCCCGGCGCTCGTTCGTTTCCCTCAGAGCCGAGAAAACCGGACGCCCGTGGCGTGCGCAGTGTCTTACAGGCTTTTCTCCTTCTGTCTCTGCGCTTTATTCACGTGTGGCGCCCACGGATGCACGCAACTTCCGCCTCGGTTCGCCGTATCGCGCGTGCTCACGCACGATCGAGCACGCGGGGGTCGGTCTCGCTCTCGTTGGCCCGGAAAACACACGAGAGACGCGAGACGTGTGGGACCTCCAGGCGCTTCTACGCGGCGAGAAATATTCCCTCTTATATTTCAGCCTTGGAAAAATATTCCCTCCTTTTTTCGCCTTGCACCTATCACTGACGCCGCCTCTACCGTCCTCTTTTCCCAGTCAGCGAGTCGCAAGATCCTCTGCAAAAACGAAGACACGTTTGCGTCGTGGATGCTGTGCAATCCCTTCGCCCTTTGCAATTGTGGAGTTGGTGTAGAGAAGGGACAATTTTTGTTTTTCTCTCACTCGATAAATAACAACTCAGCCGATAAAAAAATTGTGGACGATATCTTACCAGAATGGTTTGAGAATTCAAGTCACTGCGCTCTCCTCGACGAGATTTGATTACAACTCGAGGAGATATAAACAAGAAATAATAAATGACACATGTGTTTTACATGCGATGGGTACCCCTTTGTAAAATGTGGTTGCCGAGGAGGGCTGAAAGAGAAGCGAGTGAGAAGGGGCGATAGATAAAGGAACGAGCGGAGAAAGAGAGAACCGTCGTCCCGGTGGACTGCACCGCACGCCCTGTGCGCGATCTTTGCTCTCTCCCGCGCCGTCCCTCGGGAATGAGGACGTACACGGCCTCTCGGTCTTCCTTTTCCCCTCTTTCTCTGTCTCTGTCTCTCTCCGTGCTCCTCTCTGTACCTTATAACCAGACACAAGGGGCCAGCACAACCAGCGAGCGAACCACTACCATCCCTTCTCCCTCTCCGTCTCGCATCTTCCTATCCAACCCTCGTCCACCTTTTTCCATCCTTCCGCACCACGAGAGCTCCTTTCTCCGCTTCCTCTCTGCCTCGATCCTTTTATTCTTTCATTTTTCCCGAGAGCTTCTTCGTTAACCTCGTCGAGTTACATTTCGGATGGCCCTTATCTCTCTGGAGAATATCGTTAGAATTTAGTGGATCCTGTTTTGTCGTTGTCGGCTCACGGGACTGTGGCGAATGTACGAGGGTGGTTTGAGACGCGGGTCTCCGGGAATATATATACACTGAGGGTTCATGTAAAGCACATTAAGGGCTGACGACGATTCCCGCTTGTAAGTAGTCGAGCGCTGCTGAAATATAGATATAAATCTAGCGCTGGGACAGGATGAAGCTTCGCGATAGAGATATTTTTCTTCTTTTGAACCATGCGGCGCGCATATAAATTTCTTTCGGTTGGAAATATTCTTGCATCGATAAAAAAAAATCTTAAAAATATCAACCTCGCTGGAGACATTGATAACATTGGTTTTTTAATTTAAAAAAATTTAACTAGTATATGACCAGCTTTTGCAAATTTACCCCCCAACACGTTCAGTTGTCAGAGAAATGTAGAAGTTCCATCGCAGCTGCGTATCCATTTCCACTTTCGACTGTCTCGCCCGAAATGCGATGTTAACCATCGAATTTTGCCTCCCGCGGTCTACTTAACCGTCCTCTCCGAGGCTTCACGGACTGCTGCGGATTTGCACGCTTCGTTCCTCGCGAGCGTGTCCCATCCGCGCGGGCGCTCGGCGCCATCAGCACGAGCACTTTGTGCATCGAAGCCTATCGAGCTCTCCGGCAATGGGATATCGAATATTCATGGAGTCTCGCGAATAGGCGGTAATGACGTGGCGCGTCTCGCGTTCGACGAGCCCCGTGGCCGCATGGGGCGAGGCTAATCACGACCCTCAACGGAATCCACTCGATTAAGCGTCGCCGTAATGTTGCTAGCCGAAAAGCCAAAAAATAATAAACCTCCAGAAAAAGAAACAATAAAACGATCCTAATTATTACGACCGTCAGTAGAATCCCAGTGCATCACCATAATGCTGTTAATCGAAGAGGCAAAAAAAAACAATAAATTGAAACCAAACGTTTATCCCCTCGACGGTGTCACAGCACAAAGTGATCCTCCCGTGGCAGCGCCGAGGGCAGCCTTCAAACCGAATATTTAATACACCCGTTCGATTATTAACCCGTCCGAGAGTCAACGCGCAATCAGTGCGCTCGTCTCTCGTTTCCAATAATCCTCCCCTTGATCAACCGTTTTTATATCTTTCCTCTGGCCTCTCGATAAAACGGCACGCCAGCCGCATACGCGAAATAATAAGTGCGCATGCGCGTTAGGCATATCGTCAAACACAGCGGGAGAGAAAATTCAAACTGAATTCGTTATGTTCCTAATAATTAACCTATCAGTTTTGGAAAACGAACGATCAATCCCTTCCTCCCTCTCTCGCTCCTTTCGACAGTCGTTCGGCTGGTCCACGACTAATTTCCTTGTCCCCCGTAGTGATTTTTCATCTTGGCTAAAAAAAAGAGAAGTGAAAAGGAGAAGTGATTAACACACGGAAAAAAAATCTCCAAAAAAAACCATCAAGTACAGAGCAAAAAGCGATTGCGTGAAGATTGACCGAACGAAAGAGAGGTCACGTGCACAGGTAGCAAAATAGATCTCCCGACGTTGGTGTCGAATCCTAGGATATGTTAGTGATGCGTTACTATAGTTTCAAACCGAATTCGTAATACCGCGCGGGGAACGCTTAAGTCATCGGACCGTAGGACCAGATCTGGGTGTTGGTGTTATGGCGAGGGGAACGCGCTACCTGTCCAAGAGGGGACTGAAAACGGGTCGGTTAGGGGAGGTTGAAGCTCCCATACAGGCGACTCTTCGTAGAGGGATCCCACCACTATTACTCGGCGCGCGGTGAGCGCGAGAGGGAACCAGATATAGGATCTACTCGACCGGGCGTTAATGCGGCTTTAGCACCCCCGGAATGTCATCCACTTTGTGAGAGAGCGCGCCGGCCAGCGGAGCATAGCAGAAGCGTGTACAGAGAGCAGAAGCGAGAGCATATACACCGTGTACTCGCTCGGCGTATCCCGCGCGCGGGAACATCGGGCGCGCGCGCGCGAGAGCTCGCGTTCTGATGCTGGTTGATGGTCTCCTCCGGCGCCACCAATCCAGCCCGGAAACCCCGGTATCGCATATTCATGGAATCTGCAAATAGTCGATAATCACGGGGGAGAGGCTGGGCGAGAGAGCGAGCGAGGGAGACCCGTAGAATGGGCGGCGTTGGTGCTGGTCGCGCTGGTCGTGGTGATGATGGTTCTGGTTTCGCGCTCTCCTGGAGCTTCTGATGCACTCTCTGTGCCCCCTCCCCCTCCCCCTCCCTCTCGCACCACACATGCTGCGCAATATCCCGTGCAGAAATTTAGTCGGGGCGCCAACCTGGCCCTTTATAGTTTGCCCGATGTCTATTAGGGGCCCAGTATGGAAAATTAAGCTCAGCCTGACTAGGCTGGTCACGCTTGATAGTTCGGGGCCTATAAAGGCGTCCCCGTTAGGGCCTATAAAGGCCGCCCTATTAAGCCCCTGCTAAAAAAAAATCAATTTTATTAAAAAATAATCAATTCTACATATTTATTTGAGTAATTCTGCACTTTTAATTACATATTCCGTCTTCCTCTACTGGGTGATGCATCTTAGGCGCTGAAAAAATATTTAATTTTTTTACGTTGTCGGGAATCGAACCCGGGACCCTCTCGTTGGTTCACCGCGCCTTAACTCATGCGGCCATTCCGGTCATGTCATTATACAATTTATTTTGTCTATTTGAACTACTAATGTGAAATATCAATCAGATACATTACGGTCAGCACTTTACAGATTTATATCACTGTGTCTGGTATGTGGTAAAAATAATATCACATTCAATGACCTTTCGCGGAAATTGGTTATATCGAATGGCGAGAAGGGGGGGGGGGGGGGGGAGTATATATTGCGTGAATTAGTTCGTTAGTGTTTGGGTAGGTGGTCGCCTGACTAATCTAATGGGCAGTACTCGGATGGGCGACGACCGGACTCCAGGAGTCGATATTTAGATGGGCGACCGCTCAGCTAACCCCCGGAGTCGTGGAATTCTTGACAAAATATAAACAGGGCTCCATTGAGGCTTCTTATCTGGGGCCCGAGCAAGATGTACCGTTTGTTAACTGCATTGGGGACGCCATTATAGGCTGTAACAGGGCCCTAGTGTGGAATCCCCATTGTGACAGCCCTGATAAAATATATACGGGGCCCACTGAGGCTTCCTTGCAGGGGCCCGATGTGGATGGCCCGGTTTGAGCCTAGAATAAGTATTAGGGAAGCCTTTAAAGGCCGTAACTTGGCCTTAGTATGGCACCCCTATTGTGGACGCCCTGACAAAACCTAACAAGGCCCTACGCTGTTTCGGGGCCGCCCGACTAGATTTCTGCACGGGGTATTGCCTCCAATGAGAAGTTTGAATATTTCAACAGTGGAATAATTTTGGCGGTGGGGTAAAAAAATTGGCGCATAGTGAAACCACGAGTAAGGATTTTGTGGCAGCTAAACGAGAGGACACTGATGGTGGTAGGACTGCTACACATGATAGGGTTATTACACTATTTTAAAATTCAGAAAAGACTGCGATACTTGTGGGCAAAAATGAACGATGAGTCTAACCAAATTGCGCCATTAAATGCCAATTTTCCGAAAGGCAAACCTCGAACATTCTATCCGATAACCATATCCGAATTTCCTCGGCCACAAAGCAATAACCCAAAGTTCCCTAAACTTAGCGTCGTACCCACGGATCGTTAGTGCGCCCGCACCGTCGGTAGATTAGTAGCATTCACGTGGAGTAGATGACAAGGAATAGACAACGATGACGATGCATCGATGTTTCGGCACGCGCATTGACCCGACGTTTCAGCCTATAATACCTGAGGGAGGGCTTCCGCATCGACGAGCTGTTACGGTAACTCGGGCGAACCTCTGGTAGCAGCAGCAGCACCACCACCACCAACAGCCGCAGCAGCAGCACCAGCAGCGGCAGCAGCAGCAGAAGCAGCAGCACGCACCCCCTCGGCCTTTAGTTGGCCCGGCCCGACGTGATGTTGGAAACTGAGGGATGAGGCTTCAACGTTCCCCACGCTTTGCGTAATACCTATAGAGACGAGGAGGATTGCCTCGGTGCGCAGACAGAGAGAACAAGAGAGCGAGAGAGAGATGAGGAAGAGGGAGAGGAGCGGGACAAGAGAGACTCGTTGGCTCCGCACCGTTGTAGCATCGAGTAGGAGAGATCCAAGCGCCCTGCCGTTCGCGATCCTACAACGCGCAACGCTCATCAGTGATGAAGCGGGTATCGGGGCCGTAGCGTTACTCGACGCTGCCGAGCGTTCCAGCATCATGCGACGAGAGAGAGAGAAGCGTAGACTCGGGGCGCGCTCGCGGAGAACCCGGGCCAGAAGCTAAAGGGTCAGTGATGAACAGGTTTGTGGACCCTTGGCTCTGCCGCTCTTGCCCGGTCGTCGACGTACGGAGCAAGCAAATGTTGATGTAAGACCCTGGAGGATCGTCGCCTCGCGTTCCCGGTCCATCGTACCCGGGGTTTCTCGAACGGCGTTAACTACGCTCGCCTTCTCCACGCTCCGCTGTCAGAACAGCCTCTCCCTCTCTCTCATCGGCTCCCTCACTTGCTTCTCTGTGCGTCTCCTGTGTAGCTGGTAACATGGCGATGCTGTTGCTAGCTGCTGCCTGCTGCCTGCTGCCTGTTACTACTACCAACGCTGCGGCGTTAGCAGCTTGGCGTCTAGTAGATCGGCTTATTGCGGGAGCTTGGTTGATGTATCGACGAGGCCGTCGTATCTAACCAAGCCGTACGGACACGATCGCTGCTGTTATTTGACGCCTCCTTCGTCAGCTTAGCGATGCAGTCATCACATCGCGAATCATCGATGCAGGCGATTTTTTTCCGGTTGTCTGCAGTTTTCAATCACTGTTTGGAGAAAGGTTCTATAAGCAAAGTGTCTTCATAGTATTCATGCGATGAAACCAGAAGATCCATGGGTTACAGATCGCGTTTTAAGATTATCACTGTCCCCGTTTTATTGGAAGGGGTGGTTCCTGTTTGTGGTGCGATTTGCGGTGCAATACTCGTTGGCAAAGTGGACAAAGTGGACGGCGCAAAGACGATAGCCGCGAGGAAACTGGTCAAGGTGCGCTCGGACAGTTAGCCTGCGCATCGGAAAGCGTTAAGTGCGCACCGTTTGTTAGCGGCGCGTAGGTTCCGCGGATCTTGCAACGAGGATTCACGTACGTTGCCGTTTAGAAGCCGCAATAACGATTCCCGAGCGTCCAAGTAAAACACCATTTCTCTCCATCCGCTTCTCTCTCAGTCAGCGTCTCCGTGTTCTGTCTCACTTTCTCTCAGTGACTTCGGTTGGGCTGTGCGCTACGGGTGTAACTATTATTCCAGCATGCGGTGACCGCGCCGTTCTCGGTCGCCGCGGAAGCTTAATGACGATGTAAGACCCCGGCAGCGACGTGATGGGATCTCGGCGCATCGGCTCTGTCCTGGTTACCGCAATGTTCCTCGCCTCCTCGCGTCCTGGTTAAGGTCTCTGGGTCAATACTAGTTGCGACGTTATATACCAAGAGCGACCCCGTGAAGCCCCCAGACCAGCTGAATCTTCGGCTGAATCTACGCCACGCTGACTTGTGCCACTGCCGCTCTAATTTCTACCTGATTGCAAACGCCCGGCAAGTTTGCCCAAGAAGCTTTAGGGCGATTAAGGGATTTCCATTCGTTTAACGAGAAATAAAATGGATTTGGATACGACTTTTGTTCCTGCATTTCTCTTCGTCTGGGCTAAGGCAAATACTGCTTGATTTTTAATGATCATTTTAACCATTCTTCGAGCCTCGGTTAAAAATCATAGTGGGTGTAGTAGTTTTGGTCAACTATGGTCAGACTCATATTTATTCAATGTCTTAGTTCGAATCACAGTGTTAAGTGCATTTTTTTTGGTGTGCAAAAATACGAAGTATATAATTATAGAAACATTTTTATTTGCCCAGATGATGAATGATTGAAGGGAAAAGGTCAGTGCGTGCGTTGTGCTTGGAAAGACAGCCGCGAATAGGAGGCCTCGTCGTCTAGCATATCGATTCGAATCATTTCGTGGCACTCGGCTCTCGGTAGGACATGCGAAAATTGGTGCGAGAATTTTCTGGCTGATATAGAAACGCCGCACGGTTGCCATGAGGGCTGCCGCCGCCGCGTATCACACGATAACCAAGGCGCACGATGCAATTTTCGAGTCGGGGTGTGGCGGAGGGGCCTTTCAGCCACGTCGAAATATCCGTTCGTCTACCGCTGTACAGGAGCCTCCTCCGCCTCCCACGCCGCTATTGGTGCTCCTCCAACGTCGTCGTGAAGCTGAACGCACTATAGATATATAATGCGTTCAGTCTCTTGGCGGAAAATTTTCTTTCTCTCTTGTGTGTGTGAGTCGCGAGGCAACATCAGCGCGAGGCACAGGTGAGAGGAGCAGCGGATGGAGGATCGAGGCAGGTGAATGAGATGAGAGGGTTGAGTCGATAGGAGGCATGTAAATTGAAATTTTATCCCCCGTACAGCCGAGCGGGAGAAAAATCGCAAAGTGCAGCGAGGGGCGCGAAAAGTCCAACGACCTGTCGGGTCTTCTCTCTCTGATATCGCGTTAGACGTGAAATCTCGCGCGAAAAGCTTTGTAGACTCGGGGTTTTATGAAATGGGGATATCGTCTGACTTTTACCCACAGCTTATAGAATATATGGGATTAATTTTTGTTTGCTGGTTTTAGCGTCTGCGGTCGAGCGATTTAATTTTTTTATTTTTTTTTATTAAGATTTGGGTTAACTTTTGATTTTTTTTCTGCTTCCAGATTAGTGGCAATTCTCAGGACCAGCAGATTTGTGGAAACTCGCAGCAACTGCAAACGATGGCTTCGGAAAAAAATTGGACAACACGTTCCGCATTCACTCCAACTCTTCACTCTCTAATCACGTTTTGAACACGGTCAGTATTTAACACACGAAAAGTATTTATCATTTGTAAACATTAAATAGAAGAACGACTATAAAAATGCAGTACCAGTTTGTCTACTGTATCGTTTGCTTGAATCTCCTTAAAAACGTCGGTGTTTGACTCCCTTCGTTGGACTCGGTGGCTCTCAGAGCTCGAGACCCCGGGGTGTGTGTTTCCAGGGGTTGGTCGACGAGGGGCTAACAGTCGGGTGCACTACGCCGCGATGACTCAAGCTCTGGTATAATGTAATGCGATATCGCGCACGTCCAATTACACGTCGGATGGAAATTGCCGGTTAGCGAGCGACTGCGGTGCGGCAGCACGACGAGGTGGGTTAGATATAGCGTCGCAGTCGGGGCGCAGGAGAGTTCTGCGCCGCCAGGGGTAGAGGAGTTCTTAATGTCTCGACGTAGCCCTGATGGATCGTCCGGGCTCCTCGTCTCGCATACTGATCGTCCTTTGCCTATGTGCGCCCGCCCGTTGCTGCCCTTGGCTTGTATTGAGAAAATTGGTAGTCGATTAGAATCGGAACTATCAAGGATCCATTCCTCGGACGATGGACGAGCCCTCCCACGACTTCCTACCCTCCGGAGGCTTCCAAAGTCGAGCAGAAAAAGAGGATAAAAAAGGAGGCAATAAAAAATTGGTGAGTGTCTATAAGGGATGAGAACACGCCCGCAATTTTTCATATCAATTCGTATCCCTAATACTTCCACCCATAATTCTATGTTTCATTGTACCCAAACCGTCGATTTGGAAGCCAACAAAAAAGAAAGAAAGAAATCCTAGTAGATAAAAATCCTCCAGGGAAAATAACTGTACTATCTCTTGCAGGTCTTCACCCCTGGTCGACGAGTATTCCGAGCCGTTCGAATCTCTGTGGGGGAATCCGAGGGAATCGAGACTTGAATTTGGAGAGAAGAGGACCTGCAGGATCACCTCCGATACGCGTACGAGGAGAGATATACGGGCCGAAGACGTAACGGTAGAACTGTCCGGCGTGGGCGAAGGGTTTCCGTCGTCTTTTGCGCAGCTCCTCGTGCACGAAGGAATCTTCCGCGTCGGACTCGCAGTCCGTCCACGTGCAGGGAGAGAGAAACCCTTTCTCGAAACAGAGTGGAAACTGATTCCACCCCTCGTGTAATTAGTTTTCTTGTCTCGTCTTGACTCCACTTGGCCCGACGAGCGCGCGCGCAGAGGGCTCCGGTGCTACCCGATCCTCTCGGAATTGTTGTACTCGCCGCTCCGCTGCCCTCGTCTCTATTTTCCCCTCCCTCTTATTCGACCCCTCCTCGCGGGGCCCTTTTCCTCGTCAGGTGTAGTAGGCGCATTTGTCGAATGGGGAAAACAAAACCGAATTTGAATGTCAAGAGCGCTGGCGCTGGGGACTCGGGAATCGCGATGGAGAATGGCCTCGAGGGAGAGGCGACCCTGCGAAAGAGGGAAGAAAAGGGTTACGTGTCTGCGCGAAAAGGGGGTTGACTCGCAGTGACTCGCACGTCTCGCGAGTCTCTATATACCCGTGACGCCTCGACAGCACCGCACCGGTCCTTAAGTAATTATTCCGCTGAGAATAAGCTCTCACGGAGTGAAAGACGACAGGGACAGAGAGAAAGCGACGCACTCCCTGGATATTGCCGTCACTGTAATTGGAATAAATTTTCCCAATTAAATTACGGGAATTATGTGACGTCACACTCGGCCCCAACGGTGTATCTCACGGTCGTGTAATTTAATTTCGATAAGAGCATCTGGCATGGATATCACTGAGACTAGAAAATTTTTCGAGAAATTCCTTTCATAAAAAAAATATAATAGAAACCGGAAGAAGACCTCTGAATTAAATTTAGATATATCAGAAATCAATTTTACGTTTGAATATTCGAATTCCGGGACACTGAAGTGTTTGGGAAGAATTTTCGCAAAAGAGGAGCAAAGCCGAGGTTGAAATTGATGGGGAAAGGTAAACTGGCGTTCGGTCCTCTCGCACGTTGGCCTTCGTATATTAGTATAAGGTCGTACACGAGGGTGGCTGGTGTATATCGTTAACCCAAAGCCGAGCGCTTGCTGCTGCCTCGTTCGTGGCATTTCCTGGTGCTGCTGCTGCTACTGCTGCTGCTGCTGCTGCTATACGGTTATACATTATAGATTAGAGGCGATCCTCGTTACATTTTTCACGATAAGCGCGCGCACCAGTCGAACCACCCTGTGCACATAGTCTCTTCACTTTTGTATCTCACACCCTCCTTTGTTTACCTGTAATATAAATGAACACTCAGCCCAGAAAACAGAAAACAAAAGTCCGCATCCAGGAAAAGAAAAATAATAAATATTCCCTCGGTTCAATTAGAATAAAAATCTGCTATCGATAATCGCAGTTAACATCGCTTGAAAATACAAAATTGCTAAAGTACGCTAATTTTTACGAAAAAAAAAAAAAAAAAAATACTAACTCCACCGCTATCAGATCGACCTTCCCGGATAATTTTTCACAACAGTTTCCCCAAAAATGTTGATTCGTTCACGGACGTTGACTGATGTACTTTGACGACGCGGGAAGAAAACGAAGAAAAATTAAAAGCTTTCGGTGGTTTTTCGCGGGGACAATGGCGTTATCAAAGCACCGAGTGGTGGCGCCCGTCGCTGCCTGCACCAATCTCCGCGGTTGCATCGTAGTGACGCGCATTTTACATTTCCTTCGCGTCTATCCGGCAGCCGTTGGGCTCGTTGGGGAACTGATGTCTCCCGTTGATGATGCACGTTGCTGCCGCTGCGCGTCGCGCCGGCTCATCCGACTCGTCAGGAATAATTTCAGCTCGCGGTAGGATAAAAATTTACGTCCATTAACGTCGCTGTTGTTAATGTTCGAGGGAGGAGCGTTGGGGTATCGTGTCGCGAGATACTGAAGCCTCCGGGGCGCGGAGGGAGGGGGAGGGGGGACTGTGTGTGCACCAGGAAAAATCGAGGAAAATATGCACGGGGTGAGGGGAGAAGGGGGCGGGTTGTTGTTGTATATACACACAGCTCGGGTATTTTTCCGCGCGCTCATAGCTTTAGCCATCAGAGAAAATGTGTCGCGCTTTTTCCACAGAGAGTTCGCTCAGTAATATCGTTAGCTCTGTCGGAAGCTGTTTCTTCTCTCTTTTATTTCCGTTCATATTTTCCTTTACTTCGTCGTTTTTTCTTCTATTCTCGCAGAAACCTCGTGAAATATGTGAATGCGCGATGAAATACTCGGGCTATTTGCGTCAGACCGGCGCGGAATGAGCGGTGTGCGTTGCGCGCGCGTTGAAAATTTTTCCCGCGCGACACGCGCGATTTACCACGATTAGTCGAGATGATAAAAAAGCTCGGGCCATCCGTCCGCGACTTTTCCTTTCGCGGCTGCTGTCGCTGCTAGCGAGCGCAGCGGCCATCGCCGCGACTACCTCGATACTGCGATCTGATGTATTTCTATCTTTTTTTGCAAAAAAAAAAATGGTTTGTATTATCCCTCTTTTAAAAAGTTCATGGGTAACGGAAAGCAACCCGATTTGGGCGGTTTTCGGCCCGGTGGCCAGATCTACGATTTCTGACAAACTGTTCGGGCAAAAAATTTTTTTTTTTCAAAATCAACTAAAAAAGGGTTGTAACCGGTGTTTTCAGGGGTAGAATATGCGACTTGAGAACGATGGTATAGGTTAAGAGTCGATATTTTGAAAAAATAAATTTCGTGACCTCGATTTGGGCGGTTTTCGGACTGACGGCCAGATCTACGATTTCTGACAAACTGTTCGGCCAAAAAATTTTTTTTTCAAAATCAACTAAAAAAGGGTTGTAACCAATGTTTTCAGGGGTAGAATATGCGACTTGAGAACGATGGTATAGGTTAAAAGTCGATATTTTGAAAAAATAAATTTCGTGACCCCGATTTGGGCGGTTTTCGGCCCGGCGGCCAGATCTACGATTTATGACAAACTGTTCGGACAAAAATGTTTTTTTTCAAAATCAATTAAAAAAGGGTTGTAACCAGTGTTTTCAGGGGTAGAATATGCGACTTGAGAACGATGGTATAGGTTAAAAGTCGATATCTTGAAAAAATAAATTTCGTGACCTCGATTTGGGCGGTTTTCGGCCCGGCGGCCAGATCTGCGGTTTCTGACAAACTGTTCGGCCAAAAAATTTTTTTTTCAAAATCAACTAAAAAAGGGTTGTAACCAATGTTTTCAGGGGTAGAATATGCGACTTGAGAACGATGGTATAGGTTAAAAGTCGATATTTTGAAAAAATAAATTTCTTGACCCCGATTTGTGCGGTTTTCGGCCCGGCGGTCAGATCTACGATTTCTGACAAACTGTTCGGCCAAACATTTTTTTCAAAAGTATTTCAAAAATGTACTACTGTTTCGTCATTTAATTTATACTTTTTTATTTTAGTTTCCACTCCGCGACACAAAAGACGGTCATTTTCCGTGCCCTTCTCTGATGTTCGCATACAGACTTTGATGGGGTTATTATGAAATCCTCCGGGTATTATGGTTTTTGCGACGGCGAAGCCTCTCTCCTTGTGTGCTCGAAGCTTCTGGCGAAGCCCTCGTTTGCCCCGCGGCCCCGGGTCTCGCCGCATCCGTACAGCAACGCGCGGGGGAAAGGATACGCGGAGAGGAGAACGAAAAGCGTATACGTTGAAATATTACTTCCTCGGGGCTTCTTGAAGCGCGCTCGCGCGCATCTACGTAAAAGTTTTTTGCGCGTTTGTTGCTCCTCTTTGCTCTCTCTCTCTCTTGAGGGAAGCAGCGGAGTCGAAGTGGTGGGTATGGCCAGCGGTTCCCGCGAATTCCGTCGTACAGTCTCGTGCTTCTGGTCAGTATGAGGGGTCGCTCTCGCCGCTTGAGAAATGATATACGTTTGATGCCTCTCCTGCCTCGGCGAAAGTAGGAATCGATCCTCCCCCGAGCTCCATCCGTTACCTCTCTCGCCTTACGTACAGGTCGTAAATTTATTCGCAACCCCGGACGAGAGTTGGTTTCACGTCGCGGAACGATCCACGATCTCGTCCTCCCCAAAACGGTGTCCAAAAACCAAGCTCCTTTTCGCACGCAACTCACGCGAGAACACGCGAACGTTTGCTCAACGAAATATTATTTAACGCGAGGTCGTAAAGAAAGCTCGAAGAGAGCGTAAAAGAAAAAAACAGTAAAAAAAAAAAGAACCAACAACAGAGGCAGAGAAGTGGATGTAGTGCGTAATAATCGAAGTCGTTTAGGATCCATGTTGCGAGAAAAAAAAACCCCCTCGGATAACTTTACGCGACACTTTCCCCGCACTGCACGAGTCACCGGTGACTCGTAAACGAAAGTAGCGCAACGGTGTGTTTACATTCGCCCGGATTTGAGTTTCGAAGCACATTGGCTCGTAAAAAAAATATTAGTGCGAATAAAACGGCGCGAACTGGCAATTATTTCGAGTTCAGTTTCAATAAGGGTTGCGTGATCTGCGCAGGGCTCTTTAACACACGCGCGAATATTGGGAAAAAAGTGGCCACACAACGAGAATGACAAATTCACTTCGGAGCAGTGAACTCGCTAATGGAATATAGATATAGCGAGAGCCATAAGGTGATATAGTCGGGAGAACGAGGAAAAGGGGCGGGAAGGGAGAGAGGGTCGAGGGACGAAAGACGGAGCGAGAGAGTCTGGGAGCCACTCGCGTTTCCCTACGTGATCAATTCCGCGAACGACCCCGGCGGGAGGTGCCCTACGCGCCAGAGTTTGTGCCCTCTCTCGGTGTCCTCCCTCCGTCTGTGTGTCTGCGCGTCTGGCTTGTGGAGGTCGGTGCACCAGGCGAAATATTATCGGCGAGAAGAGCAGCGGCGCAGTCGGGACGCGTTACCACCGCGAGAGTCCTGGGGGGTAGTAGCAGCTCGTTGGGTGGAAGTCGAACGTCAGCGAAATGGCAAACTTGCGGGAAGAATGGCCGGGGCGAACTTTGAGCCGTCTATAACGCGCTCACAGTGGCCTCTCCCTCCCTTCCCTGACTCTCCGCTTCACACGAGCGGTCGCCGAATGCCGCTGCGAATTCGCAGTTAAACCGACGTGAAAGAGAAATCGAGAGAGAGAGAAGGATAAAAAGAGAAGTAGTGAAAAAAAGGAGAATGTGAGAAAGAGTCCCAAGGCGACGGAGAAAACGGGTCCGAGAGAAGGTGGCACTGACCACCGTCAACGCTCTGAAGGATGAGTCTCGGATCCTGGGTGAAAAAAAAAAAAGAGGGAACAAAAACGCCGAAGAGAGGAAGATGAAAATCGATGGGGATCGATGGGAGTCTCTGGATGCTCGCCGTAAAGGTCGCCGCAGTTAACGCACCAGTGCGAGACACTGAATGTGACCTTTGATTGTTGGCTCGGAGTGGAGTTTTGTCGCCGATGGGAGGACGGAGGAAAAGAGAAGGAAGCGAGAGGGTTGCCTGGGAGAGGAGTAGCGGCGGGAAAGGGTTGTTACCGCAAGGGCTGATCGAGCGTACGACCAGCGGCACGACCACCACGACAACCCTTTCGCTCTCCGGCACAACCCCCGCGCACACAGAGCAGCAGCAGCAGCAGAAGCAGCACGCCGGAGCAGCCTTCGGTCTCATCCGCAGGCACCGCACAATGTGATACCCAGTAGCTACTGTTCTGCCCTATAAACCTGTCGTACGACGCGTACAACGTTCCTACCCCGGGTAACCCTCTGACCATAACCTCGCCGCCGATCAACCACAGACTGGAATTTTTATCGGCGAGCGTTAAAGAGTCGTCGAGGCGAACACGAGAAGATAGTACACTGCGCGGGGGTGGGATCGAGGGGGAAAAGGGGTTTGTCCCGCTCGAAATAAGCGTCAGGCGTTTTTTATTTGTTGTAAAATAATAATGAGTGCATCTCTCTGTCTTTTTTCAGCTATTCGGGACCCAAGGAAGAGCGTCAAAACGCTTGTAGAAATTGCGGTTTGAGACATACAGCCGTCTCGCAAACCACCATCGAGCTCTGTATACCCAGGAAAAAAAATACTATATACAACCGAGGTGTAAGGATCTCTCGCGGCGAGGGAGCGAAGAAGAGTGGAAGAGATCGGTGGACAGTAAAGGGACTATAAAATACCGTAAGAATCCCTTATCCGTACTTGGGGGCGGTCTCGGGCAGAGGGGTCGAGTTTGCGTCTGGCTTGATGTGTGCGCAAAGAGCCAGAAGAAGCGAAAGGGCGAGGAGAGAAAGAGCTGAGAGGGAGAGAGGGGTGTGTGTGTGCTGCTGCTACGCCAGGGAGCGAAAGACACGAGTGCGAGGCGGCGAGAGAAGCTGATCGTTTATACTCGACTCACGTACGTAAGTAGTCTAGCTTTTTGGTATGTGCAGACGAGTATACGTATACACAGACGAGAGGGTACACGAGGGGGAGGGGGGTGCAAGAGGGTATAGATGGAGGGAGAGAGAAGAGTGGGCGTAAGTGTATATAGGATATATAGCCGTAGATACGCACGAAGCCCGCGGGTCTTCGGCTTTTTCCCGTTCTCTCCGCAGTGTCTCTCCTTCCTTACACTTATTTCACTCTCTTTATTCCAGGTCCACGGAATAGCAGCAGCAGCACCACCAGCAGCAGCACCAGCACCAGCAGTAACGGAATTCACTCGTGTGTGCGTCTCTGGGTGTTCTCGCTTACAGCCAGGTCTCTGTTTCTTCGCCTCGAGTGGAGGGCTCGGAGGGAGTGAGGAAGAGGAAAGAAGAGGAGAGGCAGCGGCGAAGGTTGACGAGGGAGCAGCGGAGTAAGGCGAACGCGAGTATAAAGGGAAGAGAGGGAGGGAGGAGAGCGGCGGGAGGAGAGCAGGAAGGACAAGCAGAAGAGAGAAGCGGAGTGTGTACACCGATGGGGTAAATCCTGGGGGACGAAGACCCGGCTGATGGAGGGTTGAATAAACCATAGAAGAGCGTGCAGGGCGTGACGCAGGGAGTGAAGGAGGAGGTGTGCGGGGTGGTGAAGACGATGGGCGAGAAGGAAGGGAGATGATGTCGGGGGAGGAGGGAGAGCGAAAGGTGGTGTGCCCCTTGCCTCCTGCCCCCCTCCTCGTTCTCCTCCCTGGCCACCTACCCGACGCCACCGAGACTTCGAACCAGGGTGCAGCACCGCCACACCACCGGATTACCATAAGTCCACTTAGGCCAAGATTGGTCTTGAGAACTCTCATTTCAAGGTAGATATATACTACACCACCAGCAGCGTAGCTACTGCTGCTGCTGCTGCTGCTGCTGCTGCTGCTGCTGCTGGTGATGCTGCTGCGCGGGAGGGACGAAGACGCTTCATGGTGGAGTCGCGACGGAGAGCTCCCTTACACTTATACGACGTGAAGGAATTCCGAGGGCGACATCATTTACGCGCGTTGATCCCTCGAGTCTCGGGATCCATAGCGGCGAAGCTGCGCCGCGATCTCGGCGCCTCCAGCTTCGAGGCTTCTCTCTCTCGCTCCTCCCCTTTGGCTGTAGCTTCGTCGCTGAGGCTTCTTATCCCTCTTTCTCATCGTTCGCATCACTCTCCCGCAGCGTCGTGTCTCTCCTCCTTTACCACAGACCCCACCTCCCGGCTATGCGTGACGCCCGATCGACGTGCACCGCCACCCCGAAGTCACTTGTTAACGTCGCTTGAGGAGTAACGCGATTTCGATGGTGAGAAATTGCTGATACCCACAGACGCTCACTCATTCGCTGGGGTTGTGATATCAGGTATCTCTCTCTCACTCTCTGTGTGGGAACCACGTCCTTTGGGGCTTTTCGGTTTCTTATCTGCACAACATGTGATATTGGACGTCTGGGAGCATCTCTTTTATTATAACGAGACTTCTAGGGACTGATAAGACGTATAATGATCCTTCAGATCTTCTTTTCTTTTATAGCTCAATTTTTATTAAACACTGTGCGTAATTGCTAAAATAAAAGCGAAAAAAAAATTAAATGGATACACGTCTGATGCAGGTTTCGTGTCACGCATCCGTATCTCTATCTTTCGAATCCCCTATAGGTTGTACCCATGTGTGTGTCTCTCTCTGAACCCCTCGTTACGTGGGTGGTTATATCTGTACACCCAGAGCCTCCCTCCGGGGGGAGGGGAGGGAGGCTCTGCCTACCGCCACGTTTCGCGGAGCACACGTACGCGTATAACTTTGTACGCTAGCTGGTAGCCAAGGGAGCGGAGACTATCCTCTGGTTGGTCCCGTAGGTACAGAGAGGAGCGAAGAGAGAAAGGGCAAAGGAAGGGAGGTAAAATGAAGCCCCTACGGCGGGGTACAGAGCTCACGACACGGTATACGTCCATATATATCTATATATATATACACAGACACATACATAGCAGTGGCAACGAGAGAACCGCAAGCAATTCAGCGTCCGCAGTGAGTCGTAACGTTTGATCACTGCGCTCACTGCCGGGCTCACGTATTCCAAGCGTTGCTACTCGTGCCCCGACGGTTCTGTACGTTCGGTGAACGCGCGCAGGGTGCCCGAAGAATCGTGACCGTAAACAAGTATCCCCCGATAACGAAGTGTTAAACATAGACCTCGACCAGTTATCGGCTCGCCTCGCTCGGTCGTTCGATACATATATATCTATATATACATACACGTCGATTGACCACAGAGAACTCTCTTTTATACCGCGAGGCCTGCTGCCAGCTTTTCCTGAAAAAAGGAAAAAGAAGACGAAGAAATACGATAAAATAAAGATAAATAGAAGCACAAGGACTGGCGAAAAAAAAATCACGGTCGACAAAAGTGGAGAAGCAAAAAGAAGAAAAAGAAAAAACTAGGTGGAGGAGAAAAAAAGAATCTAGGATAGGCTAGAAAATTTACACGTAAATTGAATCTACCCAAGGTTCTCTCGCGATTCTCCTTTGTGGAAGATCTGCCCGAGCGCCTCTCGCGCTTATTATTCATAGATTTTAAACGCTTCTGGCCTGTATCTGTGTAGCCAAGGGCCTCTCTCGCCTGTATCTCGCGCCTCGGCGCCTTCGTTTTCCCAACCCCCTCTTCCGACACCTCTGCGATCTTCAGCGCGGCTGAATTTTCGCATTATCTTTTCTCAAGATAATCAGAATTATTGTTCGGAGAAAATTAAGCCACTCTGTGGCAAACACTGAGATTATTTTTCATCAATTTTTTATCAATTCAACAGAGCATGAACAATTTTTTTCTGAGGTTCTTTTACGAGTCCGATGAAAGCGGCGATGATTCCTCCCATTAACCTTGCGTACCATCTAACCCCGGTCACCCTCACCTCCAGGAATCTTATTCCTTCGGCAGAAGCCTACGCGACGGGGGTTTGCCCGAAGGGTGCAGAGCTACTAAGCTGCTTTCGAGGCGCCGGCCAACGCGCACGTGAATTATGGGTTAAATAATACACTACAGCTCCGCGTTGACCCCTTGATTTGAATTGATGTCTTGTTGATTAAGCGAACGAGCGAGATAGCCAGATAGGGAAACACGTCTATATGTACACAGCACGCGTAGATATACATAATGCCTGGCTACAGTGGGTCTCCTCGTCACCAGCCGGCGGATATGGATATTAACGTTCATGAACCCGTCGCGCACCATTCTTCATCCCCTCCGGCGTGGCTCGGGTCCCGCCCCTCACTCGTAATATCTTTATTAGCCGCATATATTATATTATTTATATATTCGTGGCTCGACTCGGTACGTGACTATTACGCGTCAGGTTCCACCGCCGGTTCATGTGGCCTTTACACTTATATATGTCCGTGTGTGTGTGTTTGTAAAGTAGAGTGTATAATATACAGGGAGCAGCGGGAAGAGAGACAGAGAGAGGGGTAGAATGTGAGAGAGAGAAAAGAGGGAAGAAGCGAGAGGAGCCTGAAATTGCTTAATTTAATTAGGGGATTTCCATACCCCCTCGACGCCCTCGTGTACCAACGAGGAACGCGAGGGCTGCGCTCATACACACAGAGGGGTGTTTAGCATTGCCGGCAGAGGAGCACGCCGCCATATATATATATATAACAGTCGCGCCAAGTGTGTGTATTGCGCGCAGCGCGAACGAGCTGCACCATCGTCGGCTACTGGCGAGGCTTAAGGGGAGCAATAAAAACTTTTCGCCTGCCTTGTATAATTACCGGGAGAACTTTTCGGCTGCCACGTTTTCCATCCGACGCTTTGAGCCTTTCTCGCACCCACCTTCCACCCCTCCTCCTCCCCCATCCCATACAGCTTTTTCCTGTTTTCTTTTTGACGCACGTGACGCTTCCTTCCTATCTTCGTCTCTCTTTCTCTCGAGGTTTTTTTTTCTCTCCTACAGGGTTTCTTTGTGACTCGAAACTCACCGCCTTTGTGTCTCACCCATCACGCGAGCGCCAGACTAACGCTCGGTGCACTCCTCGGTGCGTGATCCACGCAGTCAATGCGCGACACCCACGCACAGACATATATATGAGCAGAGAGCTGTGTGCAGAATTTATGCTGACAGTGCGGATGGACTAATGCGCGAGTCGTCTGTGGATGAAAAAGGAAATAAAAACAAAAAGGGTTTAATTAGTCTGTCACACGAGTGTAGACGGATATCGTCGGGGGGTTCATGAGCCAACTCGCGCCTCGAGCTTCGCGGAGTATCGGTGAGGAGGATAATTTCCTGACAAATATTCGAAAAATATATTTCACGATTAATACCCGTCGGCGATGAGGCTTAATATTTTTTTTATTAATTGCTTAATTACGTCGGCGAAAAGCTCGACGCGGAAATCAGTAGCTTTCTCTTATTCATACAGTTATTAATAAACGTCGGGATGGACTGTTTAATTGGTCTGTCGCGTTGACAGATATTGCAAGTTTTATCTCCGCAATTTTTATGAAATATTCCTGTCAGTTTTTTTAATCAAATATTCAAAAGAATTTATACATTTGTATGAAATTATTTAAAAAAATGTTAGCACTATTTCATTTTTATCAGGTGGCTTCCTCCTCCTAATGACTCTGGCAAAAATATTGCAAGAACCCCTGCATCTTTGTCCCATTATGTTCATAATAACAATAACACGAATCACAACTCGCTCGATGATTTTTTTTTTTACAGGAGCTGTACTCGTCGACTGCGTCGGATTTTCCGCAACGCGCTCATGTGTCGGACGAAGCTCTCGAACGACTGGTGAGGATACGGACAAAAAGGGTGCTGCTGTCGCTGCGGTGCAGCCGGAGAATCACGGTCCGCTAAATAAGACAGGAAATATAATTGCGGTTTTCTCGCGCGATTCATCTCGCGGGAACGAAGCGAGCGGAGGGGAGTCGGCAGCGACGACGGCGACGGCGCCGGGCGTTAATTAATTCGAAAGGTAAACTGCAGACGAAACAATTGACGAGACTCGAGGACGAGGAGGGAGCGCGCGGGAGGAGGACTGGGAGGAGATAGGGAAGCCCCGCCCGAGGGCTGCAGCAGCGGTTCTACGACGGCGGCCGAGGGTGCGATGGTCCTCGTCGCACTGTAGTCTCGCTGAGAGTGGTATCAGGAAGCCTGGAGGGCTCGCGGGTCTCAATGCCACGAGTAGAGAGCACTGAAGCTACGCAGCAGGAGCAACAGCCCCGGGACTGACATTCATAAGCCAATCGTCAGACAATGCCCGGACAATGCTCCGGAAGTTCCCGCCGTCGTCGTCGACGTCGTCGTTGTCGAATCTCTCCCTCCTGTTATTCACGATTTCGAATATCGAATTACGCGCGTTGGCCAAACGTCGGTCGATTGATGGGCACAGCAACTACTCTCGATCCCCACGACGCGTCGGTGGTGTATGGAAGGAGACAAAAGCTCTGTGGGAATATGCACCGCAAGCCGAGATTTGGATAATTCGACAATCGATTTAGCCGGTTTGACCTAGTACATTTTTATTTTTTTATTTTATTTTCAATCGATTCATTTTCATTTTTATTTTTTTATTTTATTTTAATTAACGAGTGTTTTAGTGCTTTAAAAATCTGGCTTGTCAACATTTTTGTTAAAAATGAATTCAATTTCTATGTTACAGGTATTTTTTACCAGGGATCGACCAGTTCACCCTTGTGTCCCAACTCACCCCGGTCTGGTCTACGCAACAGATTTTGCAATCGATTTAACGGTTTGACCTAGTTCATTTTTTTTTTTTTTTTTTTTTTAATTAACGAGCGTTTTAGTGCTTTAAAAATCTTGTCAACATTTTTAAAAAAATGAATTCAATTTCTATGTTACAGGTTTTTTACCAGCGATTGACCAGTTCACCCTTGCGTCCCAACTCACCCCGGTCTGGTCTACGCAATAGATTTCTCCTCGATGCATGCGCAGAGTACGTACCTTGGTACGTACAGTGTACACACGCCGCATAGTTACACATGCTCGATATGTATATATGTATGCAATATATCTCGCACGCAGCTGTGGGCGAATCGAAGGCAGCGTCGTCATCGGCAGCGGCCGGTGGAACGTTAGCCGATATTCTCCATCCTAGATCCTAGCGAAACTTCGATATCGCCTGTCCACAATTTTCTCTCACTCTCTTCCCTCGCCCATTTCGTTTTCCCCGCGTCCCGTCTCGGCCCGGTCGCGTTTTCCCCGTTGCACACGCCTTCCGTCCATCGCCCGGATCGTTTTTCTCCCGGTGTTTTTTTTTTCTTCCGTTCTTTTTTTTTCTCCCTCTTCCACTTCGCTTCCTCGTTTTTTAATACGAACGAGAAAGGGCTGTGCGGGGGTGAAGTGGGGGAAGGGGGAGGAGGGAGGAAAATACAGACGCAATATCTCGAAGGTTTTCGAGAGCTCGGGCAGTGGCGCTCTCGGCGGAAACCTCAACTGCACTCGTTCAGCGGTACACGATGGAAAATACGTCCAAGATCCTTCCATTCGTTGCCTCTCAGCCCGTACATTCGCTCGCGTCCGGCTCTGAGGCGGCCCACATATACACACTCTCGCGCACACGATGCGATGCGCGCGGCTCTCTCGCGCTCCGCGAGCTTCTCTATCCGCGCCACTCGCTCACTATCCCACGTTCTATAGCCTCGCATCCCTCACTCGTTCTTTTGCTCTCCCGCTCCCTACGTGCTGTGGCATAAGCGCTCTCCCCGCGTTCCGGACTCTTACGTCAATGCCTCCCGCAGCGAGCAGGATCATTTTTGCGAAATAAATAAATAGACGGATAAATAAATAAATAAATAAACGCAGCGCTCGCGAGAAGCTCCGCCTCGTCGATTTCGAATAATAAACCGTGTTTTAATAACATTTTTACAAAAAGGAAAAAAAAAATATTCAATAATGTGTATTAATTTTACCGGGACGGCCACATTTATCGCAAAAATGATGAAGCGATGTAAATTCATCCACGATTTGATACGGATTTTTTCTCGCACACTCGAAAAATTTTTCGCGCTCAATTTTTTTATTTTCTATTTACCGATAGTAAAAAAAATTGATACGCGTCGCGAATCAACGGAGCGATTCGAATAAACTCAGCGATTTCTCGTCGCTCATCATCGAAGCCGGGATAGGGCGGAGAGGGGGGGGCGAAATAAATACGCGCGATAATATTAGCGGTGCGTAACGTCGGCTGCGATTCTGCGAGTTTACGCGCGCACACACATTACTCGAATTACACGCGAAGCGCGGTAGAATGTGCAGCGGCACGTGATGAAGCGACTCTGTGCACCGGGCGAGCAAGCGAGTGCAACCGACCCCTCCCCACCCCTCCCTCCTCGCTCCTCGTGTGCACATATTTGTAAATATCCTTCCCCGCGTTGCGTATGAAACCCGTGTATAGATATAGTACGTTACAATACATATTTATAAAATATGTGTATACACACACACACACATACTTATAAATATATATATGCGGACGAAGGGTGCTTGCGTATGCACATAAATCCGCGTTGGCCTGTAATACAAAGTACACAATGGGTGTCGGAGTACAAAAGCCCCTCTCGCTATTTGCCTCGCTAACTGGACCGCGCGCGGCTTCTCTCCCTCCCACGAAGCGGCAGCAGCAGCAGCAGCAGCAGCAACAGCAGCAGCAGCAGCAGCAGCAGCAGCAGCAGCAGCTCCATCTGAATTCGCGGAGCTTCTGGTGATGGTCTTGTATGCCATAGCCGAGGCTGTTGCTGCTGCTGCTGCTGCTGATGCTGCTGCTCGAGCCAGTAAACGCTATTGGAATTTGGAGACTCGAGGGCCTTGAGCCTCGAAGCAAACTCGAGGCATTTTCCACCTCGATTCCCGATGAATGACGATGCGGTATAAAGCCAGTGTGGATATATTTGTGCCTGTGTGTGTCGTGTCGACGAGAGAAAGCGCGATACTGATATGAGAGGAGTGGATGAAGGTGCGCGAGATTGGGGAGCGGGTGGAGGGGGGAAGGGGGTTAGGGGTAGGAGGGAGCTGGTAGGCTTTTCCCGATTATGAGAGCTCTGCTTCGCTCGATACTCTATGTCTCGCTGCGACGACAGAAGCAGCAGCAGCAGCAGCCGCGGCTTCCCGTTCCACCGTCGGCCAAACCCGACGAGATCCTCTCTTCTCCCGATGCACCGACGATAGCTTCGCTTATCTATGAATAGATTCCCCACGGTTCTCTCGGCATCGATTCCGCGCGCGAGGCGCGGATTCTACACGCCTCGGCGATATCGCACAGTGTGTCGAGTTTCCGACTCTCGCGACGATTACTAAACAATGCCGCTGTTGAGGGGGAGGGAGGTGTGCGGTTCGCGCGGGGAAATTGACGCGAGGAGCAAAAAAGCACTGCTGGGATATTGAAGAACGTGTGAGCTCGTTTTGTCACACGTGGAGAAATGATACCGGATCGTCGTAGCGAGGAATCAGTGTCGCGAGACGCCGCTAGGTCACTCAGAAAAATGTATGGTTGCCTGAGACGACAACAATGCTTTTATGGTTCCCGCAACTATAAATAATTAAACCAGCTGCCAAATAATGGTGCCCGTAACTATTTATATAGTAGAATACACTATATTTGACATTGTTATCCCCTGAATTTTTGTCAGTGTACTGGACTAAAAGTTTCTCGCAAGCGAGTCGTCGATTCACTTCTAAGCTCTGCGAAATTTGACAATCAGGCCAGAAAACGGTCAAGAAAAAAAAAAAAAAAAAAAAAAAAAAAATCGTATCACCTCTGTCAAATCGATGAGAAGTGGAGATTGCGGCGTGTAAACTCGTTTTCGTCCCTTCATCGGTCGTCCATTCTTCCCGCCGAGCGAATGAAAGGCCTGTCGTCGTCGGTTGATGTCTCGGCATCTGTGAGAGGGAGGGAGGAGGGGAAGGGGGTTATACATCCCGCTTGGTGTGAGGGGGGGGGGGGGCGAACACTCTCGCGACTCGAATTCCGCAAAGGCGCCGCGGCGCGAAAAGAGGGAGAGGAGAGAGAGCGAGGAAGAGGTCGGAGATGGTACGGGGCGCCAATTATATCATAAAATTCGCTCGGTAATTGAAGGGCGAGTGGATAAAGGAGGTCGAGGGTTCCCGCGGGCTGACGAGGATTCTTACACGCGTTACTCCCCCGCTCATCCTCCTCGTCCGCCTAGTCGTCTTCCTTCCAGTTTCTTCTTCTTACCACGAGTACTTTCACTTGGCATCCCTCTTCCCTCCTTCAATTCCTAAGAGCACAGCGCCCGCCCTCCCCTCCCCCTCTCCTTCCTCGGAGTTATATTCAATTATGATATTTCTATCAAAGCAACTTCATTTCCTCGTCGGGACGAAGAGGAGGCTGCGGTGGCCCAGCGGAGCCTCTAAAGTGCGAGAATTGAAGGGATGTAAGGGAGAGGGAGGGAGAAGAAAGGAGGAGGGGGAGGGGTGAAGAAAGATAGATATATAGAGTGAGGGAGAGGGGAGACGGAACTTTCCTTTCTTGCTTGTAGACGCTTTACAATTCTCCCCCTTCCCATCCCCTCTCCTCCTTCCCTCCACCTTTCCTCCTTTATTCTTCTCTATTTTTTTTATTCTCCGTCGCCCTTCCTCCTCCTCTCCCTCTCTCTTTCTGTTCATTAGTGATCCGTGCTGGGTACTTATTTCTTTCCAACTCTTTCTATCTCCTCTCCCTTCTCTCTTTCAGTGCCTTATTCTTTTTCTTCGGGCTCGCGACTTGGGATAAAAGGGATGTACGCCGCCTACTACTCTCGTGATTCCCATTCAACGACGAATATCTTTCATATATATATCAAGTGTATACGTATATCTGAGGCAGGACTATGAGATGGATGTATAGGAAACGTGGATCGTACAGAAGTGTGTATATGGGTTCCCTGTATCCCAGCAGCTCTTCCTCTCCCTTCCATTGGATCATTGTACACTGTTCGACGTTGCGTAGCCGCGTTCGTTTCGCGCAGTGAAAAAAGTGCGTTCATGTGTAGACTCCACGCTTTACTCCTGTCCTTTCCCCGAGGTTTTTCCATCGCAGTATTTTCTTTTGTTCCAACTTGCGACGAGGATGTCCGGAAAATCTGGCCATTTTGCAGAAAGCTGCCTCGTCATTCCGGAACATAGGTTCATTCCCATTACGCTCGTTAAATACTCGACTGGATGTGACGAAAAAAAAATCAAAATCAAATTTACGCTGTTGATAACATATCGATTCGATTGATACTCGCTCTTTTCGTCGCTCTCGCGAAATCGACAGAGTTTAGTGGGCCAACCTGTCGTCGCGTTCACAGGGCGAGAGGCACAATCCCGCCTCGTTCCGGGCATCGACTGCTCTGTCAATAAATCTGTCCACCGAAGGCCTCCCGATACAGTTTCTCCGCTGCTGCCGATTCCGGGAAATCGGATAAGCAAATTATACTTTTTTCGATTGACGGCCGAGCCATCGACGGAGCATCGATATTTGACCCGAGCAGGAAGCGCTGATGTGACGAATCAAATCATTACTCAAGGGTGTAAAAAAAAAAAAAAATTTCTCTAACCGCAGTATCGAAGCAATTTTAATAACAAGCTTCACTGAAGCTTCACCCCGATTAGTGTCATCATGGATTTATTACACACAAAAAAATAATGTTTCCTAAAAATAGCGACCGAAAAACTGCAAAGTTTAGCTTTTCCCAGTGCGTTCGCGCTTTTCCCAGAAGCTCCCGATCGCTTCGGGCCGTTGACTGAAATTACGTCGAAGCTCTTGGGCTCCTCTTTTGCCCGGAACAAATTTCCTTAAATCCCAGGTGAATTTCCCCATCGATTTCAGGACGGGGGCGCCGTATATCGAGGGGACTATTAGGGGGACAATGGAGAGAACTCTCTCTCTCTCTCTCCTTTCCTCTCCCTCGGCCCGATGCTCTCTGAATTCATTTCGGGCAGTGTATATATACGCGCGATCGAGAGATGATGGGTGTCCTCTGGAGCGAAGCGCGGACTCCGAGTGGGCCATCACAGAGCATCAGAGCAGCTCTCTCGTCCTGCATTCTCTCGTCCATTCAAGTTTTCCGGCTCCTACACCCCCTCCCTTCCCCTCCCTCCCCCCACCCTTGCTCTGTCGCGCGCGCGCTCTCCGCTTTTTCTATCTCTTGTGTCCCAGGGCAAACTCTTTCGAATGTGCAATCACGGCGACGGCCGAGAAAAAGTAATTTCCGAAGCGTAATTACGGACCCCATCCCCCTCCCCTCCCCTCCCCAGGCTCGCTCCCTAGTATCAACACACCGCGACTATGGAAGTTGAGAGCGCTCGGCGAGAGTCATCGCACCCTTCGGCCCCTTCTCCGCCCGCCCACGCCTCCTCCGTCTTCTTTTCGCCCTCGAAACTCGACTCGCGAGGCGCGCAGATACGTCTTTGAGTCGCCTTCCTCCGGACTGAAGGATCTACGAGTTCCGGAGACGAATGGCAAAACGTCTCTTTGCCGAACGGAGGACGCGCGACGGGTCAGAAAAGTTTTGTCACTGCGTCCACTGCGATTCGGGATTTTTATTTTTTTTCTCAAAATGTTCCTCATTAAATTTCCGGAAAAACAAAGGGTGAACGTATCTGGGAGCTTTGTTTCCTTGGAGAAGGGTTACTAGCATTTTTTTATCTTCTTTTTTAATCTTTCAGGGCACTGAGACGACGTCACGGGGATTTTTCGCCAGGGGTGAGGAGAGAAGGAGACTGGGTGTCTTTTTCTCCAGGAGGGACGCAGCCCGAGGGCCTGCGAAACGACGCAGCGAGATCGTACCTCACGGTATACTACTACTGATGCGACTTTAATGTCCCAATGCGCGCGAGATATCGCCTCTCGCGCGCCACTCCGCCGCGGCTTTTCCCCGACCGCAACTACACTTCGCACGGATGTCAACGCATTAGGAGATAGCGGACCGCTGCCACCTTGGATAGCGATATTTTTTTGTCGTCACTTTATCGCCTCGCGCGCGAAGCGATAGAGGAGAACCGAAGGTACGGATTAACCGTAAACCACAACTTTAACGCACTGATTAAACCAGACCTATGTAAGCCTTTCTCAAATGATTCGATAATTTTTTTACGCTCGATCAAATTTTTCCATTGACGGAATGCGTCACTTAAACAATCGTAAATTGATCGCTTTTTTGCAGAATGAAAATAACTTTATTTCTTGTAAGATTAAAAAAAGTTTTCGCCTTGCCCCAAAACTTTCTGAAAGTATCAAAAACTTCGGTTAAATTTTCTTCCCCTGCAGATTCCGCGTCACGCATATCCGATCACCTTTGTCAAGAGTCCACCCTCCACGTAATAACGTCTAAAGCGTATTCTTTATCCTTAAAGTCGCGGAGGCGTTGACTGATGCGGAAGAATTTCGAGCCGAGGCGTAGTCGCTCATTTATTAAATTAAAATTGCGAGCGTCACGGTTTTCCAGGAGTTTATTTTTTTTTTCTTGCTGTGCGCTCGACAGTCTTTCCCGAGAGCCGGGCTCGGTTGGATGGGGGATGATGTTGGTTACAGCTTCTGGTGCTTACAGGGTACATCGATGGCGCGCGCGGCGTCTCTACGAGGAATCCATCGCGCTTCAAGGGGATGAACGGGAGCTTTCGCCGGAAAATCCAGAGCCTGGAACTCTCGGTGCGCTCGGGAGCTGCTGCTACTGATGTTGCGGAGCCGCATTGTTCGCGCAGGGCTCCACAGTGTCGTTGGACGCGGAGGTATAAACCCCGGGAAGCGGAACGAGAGGAATGATAAATCACTTCGCAACCGCGCGCAGCGTCTGCCGGAAGAGAACTCGAGGTGTGCGCGACGCCGAGCCTCGACGAACGACGGGAGTTATCACCTTTTATCGGCGTGTCCGGTGCAAACGAGGAAACCGCGATTCGACGAAACGATCGAGACGTCGCGCGAGCCTCGCCAACGTTTCCCAGCACTTTGTCGTCTCCACGGGAAAATCTTTTGTGAAAGAGTGAAAATGTATAATGAACTACCAACCGGAATCAAAAATACCGAAGAAACTGTTGTTGTTAAATTTTAATCATAGCATTATGCCTGTAAAAATTAAACCGATTATTGAAAAAGGACATTAAAAAGACATTATGTCTGTAAAAATTAGACTGATTATTGAAAAAGGACTCCTATATGGAAATCATTCGGTGTTATCAGGAAAAACAATGTGTCCATAATTCCACGGTTTTTATAATTGAGGATACGAGTGAGAATTTTCCTCGAGTTGATTTTTCTTCAACAATGCGTCTCTGGCTACAATATGGACATTCGTAGGGAGGTAAAAGTACGAGCCGGCAGGAGACAGAAAGACGAGGGGCCGCTTGTACCTCTCGAGCGAATGTTTGGTCGTGATAACGCGGAAGATTCCCTCATATCCTCATTCAACGACGTGGTCTCCACATAACGTATTCAAGTCAACGACGTGGAATCTCCATGAGGGGGCCCCCACTAACGCCACTCCGCGTTTCCGCGGGTGTATATACACATAATATTACATCTCCGTCAGTCAACGTTACCGAACCATCCACCTCGTCGTATAAAATGTTATTTCACGTTTAGTGGCGGCTGCTTTTTATTGCGTCGGTCATATACCTCGTGGCACCGCCTTTCTCGGGCCGCCAAGACGAGCCCGGTTCCAAGGAACGAGCGAACGAGCGCAGAGAACGCTTCGCTGGAAGATCGGACGCGTGTGTGATTCTCTCTCGAGCGATTAAAAGCGTCGCGATATTGCGGCAAATTCACAATTAAAAATAAACATATGTTGACTCGCGTGAAAAAGAAAAGATTGTACCAATATCTGATGTCCCGAAATAATTCCAATAATTAAATTAGTCACTGCAAAAGTAAAAATCGCAACGGCAAAGACGACAAAATCGCTGGTATCAACGGTAACGAATATCCAGATCTCAGCGCGAGTTTCCCAGAAATTTTGCCTTCGTTAAACAACGGAAACTCGTGTAAACCCTCGTTACAATTTCTCACTCCGTTCGCGCTGCTACATCCGAGAGAGGGCTCGTGTTCTCGTATCGTTGTATCAAACTCGCTTAATTCTTCCTTCCTCCCTCGTTCGCGAAATAGGCTCACATTCGCGACAAGAATCTTGAGCTCTCTATTTGGTCCCCCCCGCCAGTTCCCTCCCAGGAGAAGGGGGAAGGGCTTATGTCTCTTAGTCTCTTATATGGCGCACGTATAAGATACGTATTACAGTGCGCAGTACGTACGGCGTAAGAGAGGCAAAGAGAGGCAAAGAGACAGAGAGACGGGTGCATGTAGTCGCTAACAGGAAAGGCCGCAAAAGCACTCATGATTCTCGGGGCATGCAGCAGCTCGCACACCGTCGTCGTCCCCCTTCCCTGCCACCCCCGCTCTCGCGTGCAACGAAGCTTTCACACCCGCCTTGCACTCTTGCCGCTCTCCTCGCGCCGCTGTGTTACATTGCAAGCTGCGAGCTCGCCTGGTGTATCTTAATTAGGTGCGATCGCGCGCACGGTTGCTCGCGAGAGAATAAAGGCGCCGAGCACCAGCCGTATAGCAGCAGAGAGCACCACCACCACCGCCACCGGCGGCGGCGGCGGCAGCAGCAGCAACAGCGGCGGCTCTCGTCGTCCTGTTAATTAATACGGAGTAGGTGGCGCTGCTGCTGCCGCGCGGCGAGAAGGTCCTTCGGGCGAAGCAAAAGAGCTTTTCGTTTCGGCTTCGCTGCAGCGGTAAACTTGCGAATCTATAGATAGACGCCTCCTCGCGCGCGCCACGCGCGGCCCGGAAGCGAGGAAAGAGTGGGACGGGAAATATTAAGTATCCGTGTTTATTGCAGTCGCAACGGGTGGCCCCTGGGAGAAAACGGTGGACGAAACTAGGTGGCGCCTCCGGTGGATGTAGGAGACCCAATCTGTAATTAAGTTTTGGCGAAGAAAAGTGGGACAACGATTTGGCGAAGGAATTTATTATTTTTTTTTTGTAAATTTGGGTGAGCTTTTTTACGGCACCTTTGGTTTAGAATTTGTAAATTAATACTTCTTTTGAAAAGTTCATGAGTAACGGAAAGCATTGTTGGCAAACTATTCGAGCTGTGATTGGCTGGGACTCTCAGACCAAGTCCAAGTTCATTTGTTCTTGATAACTTTGACAGTTCTGTCAAATATCGTATTTTTTTTTCAAAATCAACTAAAAAAGGGTTGTAACCAGTGTTTTCAGGGGTAGAATATGCGACTTGAGAACGATGGTATAGGTTAAAAGTCGATATTTTGAAAAAATAAATTTCGTGACCCCGATTTGGGCGGTTTTTGGCCGGGCGGCCAGATCACTAGCAAATAAGCCACGAGCGTTCGATCAGGGCTCGCATTTGAGTTAAAACACGAGGAGCGATGGAGGGAAGAAATATCATCAAATATCCACGCATATTACAGTCGGAATGTTTAGTAGCGGCGAGCAACGCGCTGGCCGGAAGTTGGCGGCGCCTGGCGGTGGTGGATATACCAGAGAGGATGGTGAGAGAGAGCCCGAACCGAGTTAAGCCGCGCGCGGTTAACTCGTTCTCTTTTCTCGTGGTTCCCCCGCCGCCGAAGCGGCCGCCACGGTCTGTGCAAGGAGCAGTCTCGACGCAAACGAATAGTTTTCGGCCTCTCCGTCTCGCTCGCGCTCGAACCTCAGCCGTGGAGCTCTGTCGTCGCCGCTCTATGCAGCTCCGCTGCCGACGCTGATATTAACAGTTGTCGGATGCGCGCATTAGGCCGCCCGGTCTTGCTTATGAATACAAATGACTGCGCGGGAGACACGTAGACTGCGCGATGACTACCGGGTTTACTCGGTAGAGAGAGAGGAGTCTCTCTCGTGATTATCCGACGATGTCTACGACGACGGACTTAATTCTCGATGCTGTCGCCGCGTGCTACTGTGAAACACATAATTTTCGGCACGTGGAATGGATTACGATGCACGCGACTATGCCATGCATGTTTATCGGAGAGAGCTGCATCACCAGTCAAATCAGTGCTCACGTTTTTTCAAGTCGTTTCCATTACATCTTACGTGTTTAATAATTATTTCCTTGGAAAATGACCGAAATTAGAAATATTATAAAATAAAAGTGAAAATAATTGGTAAATAACAAAATGTAATCGTAAAATAAAACTGTAATATACTGAAACCCTTAATGTATTATTGGATGATTTTCCACAAAATATACAATAAATCAATCGATCTATCTAATTATTTCCCTTGGAAAATTTCATCGTTAATAAAAATTCCTAAAAGAATTATAAAAACAATGCATAAAGACCTTGCCATTCGATGTAACTGGTATATTCTTAACGCCGAAGATGCCCCGAAGGCTTCAAGGATATTGCAATCTTCCGACGAATGAGATGAGGCCCCAACCCCCATTACAAAGAGACTAGGAATAGAGAGAAAACTGCGAGGAGATAGAAAAAAAAAAAGGAGTAGCTGAGCCTTCGCCAGAAGGATTTTAATTTCGGTCGCTACTATCCGCGGCCAGGAGTTTGTGTGTTCTCCCCTGGATCGTAACAAAAGTATCCAGCGCCCGGTGAATGCTTGAGCTTCAGCTTCTGCCGCCGCCCGTTGATGGTCGTGGTGGTTACTTCCTATCTGCCTCGTTCTACTACATCCATAAGTCGTTTTCTGGATCCGTGCCACGAATCCGGGCTCGCACAATCGTGTCACCGAATCCCAGTGGCGCTATAGCCGCGCGTGTCTTCGTTCTTCCCCGCTTTTTCTTCCTCACCGAACTCTTCTTGCTCGAGACCACCACGCGCGAATTCTCTCTCGCGTGATACACGATGTGACGTGCTCTTTTCCGAAGCACAGAGACGGTTCCACGGCCGTAAACCTATACATATTATTACGTAACGTCCTGGCGCTTTCCCACATTTTTTTATTTTTTGTCCCAACCATCCACTCATTTTTCCTGTGGTTTAGAATTTTCCCCGGCGCGTTATTATTACAGGAAATAATTGCTACTGTCCTTGGAGCTCAAAATTACTAAAAAAAAAAATAGATTTAGGATTTGCAAAAGGATGGTTTAATACCCGCAAACTAATAAATTATCGATTCATCGATCAATCAACCAGAACTCATTGACTCCAAACGACAGTCTTTTGCGTCGTGTCAAAATTATTCAGCGTAATTTTAAATACCAAGAACACAGCATCGTTTAAAAAACGAAAAAGGTTGTTCACGAATAAACAGTTCGAAAAAATAGAGTTAACCGAGAGAGTGTTTTTCGCCGACGAGCTACGTCAATGCCGGTGGACTCTCGTTTCTCACTTTTTTTTTCGGCGCATTCGGCGCGCTGTGTGTATTCGATAGGCGGCCAGTCGTAGTTAATATTGTTGAGGAATAATCAAAAGAGTTCTGAGGGGGTTCGTTAGCGTTCGAGGGGGTATGAAGTGGTCGAGGCGGGCACTCGGCTGAAAGTCTCGGTGGTGGCGTCGGTGGTGGTAGTGGCTTATACAGGTACCACTGGTTATACTGGGACTTTCTCGTTAATCGTACATTCAGTCACGTCTGCTGTGAGTCTGGGCCTCTCTCTCTCCCTCCCCCACCTCAACTCACCCCTTTTTACCCTCTTTCTCTCTCTCTCAGCTGCGTTGGACGATCGGCGAGGCACGAAACGATCGACCAGAATGCAGCCAGGCCAGAAGCAGCAGCAGCAGCAGCAAATGCTGCATAACCGGCACAGAGAGCGCGCGCATTCATTAAACAATAATATTCAATCGAATATTCATGAACGGGGGCTGTGGATAGTAAGGGGGGGGGGACATGGGGGGGGAAGGGGGTTAGGCAACCGGACTGCCGTTGTCGCTGCGTTGCTATAGATTGGGATATAGGAAAGTGGGTCAACTTGGCGGCCGATTCACGAAAGCCACAGCAGCAGCCCGCGTTTCATCGCTTACGCGATATCGGTGAAAATTTTTCGCTGTACGAACAAAGCGAGGCGCGAGTGGGTGGGGGGTACGTATATGTACAGTGGACTCACTCGCCTCTCCCCCGCCGTCTCTTTCCGGGCTGTTGCCACGCGGAATGCAAGCTCCGGCCTCGTCCAACAGTTCGTTAATTAATCCGAACGGTTTTAACTATTTTACCAGTCGATATTGTTCGTTCCGTTCTCCGGTCTCCGTTCCTCTCGCAGCGACACCGGTAATAAAAAGGGACGAGGAGAGTCAGAGCGGAGTCGGTAAAAGGCTCCTTTTTTTGAGGTTTCCGCTCGTTTAATCGAGTCAAGGAGTAGATTTTCCGGGGATGCTGGTTGTGCGCACTGAAAAATAAAAAACGTCGATGATACTTTTACTGTACAGGAATATTATTATTATTTTTGTTTATAAGTTCAAATTACACGAGAAATAAATTCGTCTTATCATTTTTTTCTGTAAATCGGTGCAGATTTTTCGTGTCATGCGAAAGACATGATTTCGTTTAGTCGAGACAAGGAGTAGATTTTCCAGGGGTGCTCGTACTGAAAAATAAAAACGTCGATGATACTTTTACTGTACAGGAATATTATTATTATTTTTGTTAATAAATTCAGATTACACGAGAAATAAATTCGTCTTATCATTTTTTTCTGTAAATCGTTGCAGATTTTCGTGTCATGTGGGAGACATGATTTCGTTTAATGATAATTGTCGACTGGCAGAGCAGCCTCGAGACTCGCGTGGCCGCCGCCGCGCGGGTTACACGATTCGTCGGGCTCGGCGAACGCGCGCGAATCCCGTCGGCGGCCGCGTTTGCGGTCAACTCCGCGGCTGCTTCGCGGCGAGGCTCCTGTCCGCTGCCAGCCGAAATATTTATTAGAGTCCAGTCAACGCGGTTAATGGAACACATATTGCCCGGGTGTTTGCAGCGAGCCCCGACACTCTCCCTTTCCCTCTCTCGACCCCCCCTCCTCCTCCCTCCCGTCAACGGCAAAGCACGCACGCCGAAGCTTCCCCGAACGGACGATGCGCTTCGGTGCTCGGCGAGTGCTTTTCCCGCGGCCGAAAAGTATGAACTACGAAGCGCGCCACTGGTTATCGGGTTATCGTTAATGCGTCTCTCGTTAACTCTCCGCTCGTTGTTTCGCCGCTGCTCTCTTTTCCCCACCGCTCACGATTTTTTTTTTGTTTTTTTTTGTTTTTTTCCCCTTCACTTCTAATCTCGTTATCCGAAACACAGCACATTTTCCTCTGACCGGTCATTTTTTTTTGCTATTATATCGTGACCCACACATTTGGCCTTTTGCATTTCTCTCGCTCGCGAAGCATGAAGAGCGAGAGGGAGAGAGTCAGTTCGGGAACTGCGTGCGTCGGAATATTAATCAGCGTCAGTCAACGAGATTTAATAGACGAGGCGACGCGAATTTTCATCTCCGCCGCTGTGCATAATGCAGACAAATAAATGACAGCATTGTTATCTCGCGAATGAATAAAACAAATGTCGCGCCTTCACTCCCCCCTCCCTTCCCCTCTCCCCGCCCGCCCCCGCAGTAAACGCGCGCGGGTTTATCCGAAATCCATTATAATTATATTCGCAAATGAAAACTGGAATAGAGCGATCCGATTGGCGTGAAAATTTAAGGACAATTTTGCGAGCCGTCACCTTCGTCACTTGAAACAACGCTCTCGCGGCCCCGCAGGCCGGGGATTTGAAAATGGGCCGCGCGAAACCCGCGGCGAATAGCCCGGGAATGCATTTATTAGTCGATGGAAAATTAGTAGCGCCGGCGGAACCCCAAAAACAACAGGTTTGTCGGCGATGAAGCGAATTCAATGAATTTATTATCGCGCACGCTGGGAATTTTGGAGAAAGGGAATTGTAGGAATTTTGCGAATCTCGCGGTGGAAAAATATTTGGTCGAAATAGCGATATACTTTGATGAAAATTTCATCGGGCAAACGTTTTATCGCCTGGAAAATTTATTCAGAAAATATTTTTTAATGCAGGATTTGCTAATTCAAAAAAAAAATAGATTCATAAAAAAACATAGCTAAGAGTATTTTTTATTTTACGAAAAGTCAGAATATTTATTTTTTTCTCATTATCCAGGGTGACGCACGAATTGGCATTACACAACCCTAGACTCGTGGTTTATAAGGAAGAGTGAGGGAGGTCACGGCTCTCGGGGAATCGATAGTAAATAGTTTTGCCTCTCTCCGGGTTCGGAGGCGACACTGAGCTCCGCGAAAGGGAAATAGAGAAAGATCCTGCTGCTGGAAGGTGGCTCGAGGGCGTAGCACCCCGACTTACCCCCGACGTGCATTATACGTTATTTGCGGTACGTAAATTTCTCAAATCGTTCCACGCGCCCTGGGATTTATACGCCGCGACGGTATAACCTGTCGAATATGTTTATAGCTATGTAATCGAGCTATAACGAATTTTTTATCTGGCGCGAGGGAAAAGCGAGGAAACAAAAATAAAAAATGAAACAAAAAAGCGTGGTTAAAAGTAAAAATAAAATGGGAGAGGCGAGAATCGTCGAAAAGTTTGGCCGAACGAGCGGAGCAACACTCTGGGGGAGGGGGGGGGGCTGGACTAAAAGCGCGGGGGGTGCAAAGGGGGGTTGGTTCACCGTTGTTCCCGCTGGTGGAGCTTTCGGACGCGGCAAACTGTGGACTGGAACTTTCTTTTTAACCGACAATTAACCGGCAACTCCGGGATGAGGCGGGGAGGGGGGGAGGGGGCGCTAAAACTCGGGGGTGGCGAGGGAGAAAGGGAGAAAGAGGAGGGGAGAGGGATTTTACGGGAAAGCGAGCACTGAGCCGTTCGATGCCCAATTTCGCCGAGTCAGAAGGAAACGTAACTCTGCAATACCCTTAAGCGGATGCTTCGGATTGATCCTGGCTCGCAGCACAGTGGAATCACCACTCTTAGGGAAAATCGTCGAATCAAATACGCAGTAAAAAAAAGTTTTGTCTTTTTATGAGAGTTCCCCGCGTATAAAAAAAAATTGTTACACGCAGGGCAGACCCTTGCTGTTTTTTGGCGAAAAAAATAAATTTCTATTTCGCCAAGTTTAAAAACCCTATCCGATGGGAAATTTTCCGCTGATTCCAAAAGTCATAGATATTTGCCCGAGAAATTGAAAATTCTAGGAGAAAATCGCGAAAAATGATGCCTGCCTTTTTCCCAATTTTGGCACTTCACTAAAATCGGTGTAATTTTTCTTTGGATCAATTTAATCGGAATTTTCTTTTTGCATTCGAAAGAAAACTCTTAAACGAAGAGAATGCCGCCAAACGGAACGCCATATCTCGATTTTTCAATTTTTTGCAGATTTTTAAAGTTGCCCCTCAAAAATCACAAATTTTTCGACTCACGAATCAATTCCGTCGACCCAAAGAACGAAATTGCAAATTTTGTGAATGAAAACGAAACGAACAACTACTCGAAGTAATATATATAATTTTAAAAAATTCCAAATTTCTTCCAGTAATTTGGAACCGTTTAAAAACCGCTTAAGGCAACAAGTCGAGCCGAGGTAGAAAAAAAAAACCATCTGAACTTTGACGCTGCCGACGATTGACCCAATGAGAATGATCAATTTCCCAGCATCGGCGTCGTTCGTCGTCAACGAAGTTTCACGCTCGAATTATCCCTCATCTCCCGGGCGTCTATCTCGCGCCGCGTCCTAGTCGGCTTTTCCTAATTCCGCGGACTCGGATCGAAGCGACGAGCTCGCTCACTCTCCAAAAGAGAAAGAGAGAGAGCCAGCGAGAGCAGAAGAGAAGTCAGAGAGAAACTCGACTGAGTCTGGGGTTCCACGCGGCGCGGATTCGCACCAATGGACGCGTACGGACCGGATGGATATCAGATAAGCCGAATGAACCGGATGACTAATACCGTGGATGAATCAAAAGCTCTTCGATTATCCTACGGGCCGACGGTTCCCTCCTCATTGTTGCTACTCCATTTCTCTTACTCTCATCTCTCTCTCTCTCACTCTACCCCCTCCCCTCTCTTTCCCTTCGGAAAGATCCTCATCGCGATAAAGTCAGCCGTAAACACAAGAGTAGTTAGGGCTTTGCTAGGGAGAGAGAAAAAGGGGGGGGGGGAGGGAGAGGAGGGAGAGGGGGGAGAGGGGGGAGAAAGGAGCAAGAGAGAAATAGAGGTTCAGCTTCCCGAGGATCGATCTCGCTCCTCCTCCTCTTCTCCTTCTTCTTGTTCTTCCTCATCGTCGTCTTCCCTCGTGCGTTCCAATTCTCTTTTTCCTCATAGCTAAATTCCGAGGAGGTTTTCCATCACGCCCCGTGGCCTCGGCCGGCTCGTGCACATCCAGGCGCTTATCCCTCTTCGTCTCTGGGCGTCGCTGCTGCTGCTTCTTCGTCTCCTTCTTCTTCTTCTTCGTCTTCTTGCAGGTCTCCTCGCTGCCTCGTCTCGCGCGCTCTCCGTGAACGAAGCCTCTGGCAATTTTTTTGCACCACCCACGAGAGCGAGGAATAACGCCCCACCCCCTCTCCCTCCTCCCTCTTACCACCTGCACACATCACCGGGCGTCGCGGTGAGCTACAGCTGAAGTTTTTTTCCCGACGAACGTGGAAAACCGTCGTGGCTGCTGCTGGGGTTAGAACTGTCGCCGCTTTCTCGAGAAAAGGCCTCAGCGCGCCAGCCGAGACTCAGCCGAAGCTGCAAACCATCGGCGCTGAAGAGGAAAAAATCCTCAGAGTGAGTTAATTGCGCCGGGAGAAATAATTCGTTAGGCCTGCGGACGAGCAAATTGGTTTTCCCGATAAATTGCGAGGGAAAAGATAAAAAAAACAATTGATTGTCGAGCAATCAATCTGCTTGTCACAACGCATTTTTTTTTCTCGGCCAACGTTTAATTGGTTGACCCAATAAGTTCGGTCGCTTGGAACCTGCTCCATTTTATCTCAATTTTAATTCGTTCTATTGCCATAAAAAAAAAACATTCCAAAATTTCTAAATCCGCGTCAGGATTTCGTTGCATCAGCGGAATACGCACAGGGAAAAAATTGTCGTCATTCCGGATCGCAAATGTCTCACCCTGGCGGAATTTGCATTCAGACGGGACGGAGGATCTATGGTGGCGAGGGAAAGAAGCCAGAGGAGAGACATCGCCGGGGCGTCTTGAGACGTTGGAGAGACGAGACGGTTTTTCTCGCACAAAAGGTGATTTTCGCCGGGCAAGGGCGTGAAGAAACGCAGGCGACGAGGACGACGACGACGACGACTACGCAGGACGCGAGGGTTGGAAGGGTGCGGTGTAGTTATACCAGGAATGGTTCTGCTACTTTCTCGTAAAGAGGTGTCGTAAGTAAGTGGACTTTTATTTCGTTCCAGCGCAGCTGTTTCGCGTTTGAGAAACTGCGCCGCCGCTCGAGGGGGATCCACCCCCTCCCCCCCCCCCCCCTTCCAGTCTCTCGGATGCTCCGAAAGAGCAAAAGCATTCGGTTTGTATAGACGAACTCGTGGAAGTGTAAAGGAGCAGCGGGAGGAGGGTGAACCAGGAGGTGGGAGGGGTGGGTCGAAGAGGGGGGGAGGAAAGGGGATGAGAGCCGGGAGGAAACTGCAGCGGGAGACGATTGAATTCTGCGTAATTATTCGAGTCCTCGAGAGGTAAAATGCGAAGCGAGGAAATAAGGAAGAGAGGAGGAAGAAGAGCGCAACTCGGTTGCCGAGAGCCAAGACTCCTCCGACGTTCAGTCTCTGCTTAGTCGTTTTTTCTTTTTTGCTGTGTGTGCATCTTTTTTTTTTTAGTTGCTTCGATGGAAATTGCCCTTTGTGAGATTACGTAGAAAGCGCGGACCAAACGAAATAACCCGATTGCTTCAACGCGACGCAAAGCGACTGCAATTCATCGGATTAAAATTCTTTATCACTGGGCATCGAAGCGCACCGACGGTTAACTGAAGGGACGGATGCGACAACGTCTTGCCTCTTTTCGTGAAAGCGCGAAATGAGGGAGAAGAAAGATCGTTTATTGAGAAATTATCGATGCGCCAGGTGGTCAGACCGGGGCCAGTTGAACCACTGACTTCGGTTCAATTTACACCTTGAATTTTCCAGGCGCGCAGATGCTGTCGAATTTTTTTCTTTCAACGTCCTTCCGCGATGACTCAGCACCTAGAAATATTTCTTTTATTTCATCAACCGACCATTGACCGTAGTTCGTCGATGGATCTCAGCGGGAATACAAAAGTAGCCGCAGAATCCGCAGAGCAGCGAAGATGTCGACGATCTCGTGTCGACTTTCTACTACAGAACTCGAAGCCGAGCAGCCGGGGGAGGTTCACGAGGGTTCACGATCCCGTAATGCCGGCGCTTCGAGGCAGGCGCGTGGGCCATTCGAGACCGTTTGCGGGGACATCTGCCACGATGCATTATTTTTACGAGAGGCGTGGTCGCCCCGAGGCTCGAGCCGAAGGCGCGCGCCCTTACGGACGGAATATTTCCAAGGTGAGCGTTCGTCCGCCAGACAACGTCGGAAAAAAACCCCAAAACGAGACAATTTATTTTGTGTCACCGACACAAAATAAAATGAGGGCCCCTGCGCGCGTCTGGTCGGTGTTTCTATATTTTGGTCGCACTCTGCGATCCTTTGAATCCTCGGCAGTGTTGGATCGATGAGATCTCGCGCTTTTTTCGTCGTGTCCAGCGCAGCAATTTTTTTTTGATTTTTTTTTTTCGTTTTTTACAGCGCACATTCTGAGCCTCCATCGATCTCTCTGTATCGACGCAACAATGCGCGTAACGTGATCGATAGGAATCGACCATCCTCTCACTCACTCTTTGTGCATCCGTGGGTCCGCGCACGTTCGGAGCTGCTGCTGCTGCTGGTGGTGCCGCATCGATGCAAACTTCGCCAGAGCGACCGATGCCACGCTCAGGGATCAAAGATACGAATCGCGTTACGCTCAAAGCGCGATAGAGGCCCCCGCGGCTCTCTCTCGGTGCTCTCTCCGCATTTTCAATCGTGTTTCCCGCTGTTTGAAGAGAATCCACGAACGTTTTATTTTTTTCACTTTTTATTGTTGTTTTTTTTATTTCTCTTTTTTTTTGTTCCCTATCCGGGAGTGGGATCGCGGTAAATCGATGCTCCGGGCAATGGTTTTCGCGAAAGCAGGAAATATTCGGGGGAAAAAAAGAGAATCGGAAAAAAAAACCGAAAAAATCGGCCAACCGCCGTCAATAAATTAGCAAATTGCTTGTCCGCGGTTGAAAATCGGGGGAAAATTTACATGAGCCACCGTGTAAAAGGGGGACGAGCATTTTCCGATATGTCGCTATTCCGATGATTAATTCGAGTCGGTTATTCACTTATTAAAATTATACGTAATCCTGGCGAATCTCGGCTGCGAGCTCGGCAATTAATTGAGAGCATGAATAATTGATCAGCGTCATTACATCCATCGACAATCGCTGTTCGGATTGCTGTTCACATAAAAAAAATTGAGACCAAAGTCAAATTTATGTGGCAGTCAAAAATTTCAAATTTTTCTAGGAAAAAAAAAATACAGAAAAAAAAATGTCGAAAAATACAATTCTTTTGGACGAAGCTGTCGGTGGCAAAACCGCGTTTCATCCGTTGGCGGGAAAATAGAATTCCGTCGTGCGTTCCGTGGGATTAACGATTGTGCGCTAGTGGCGTCGGCTGAACGAAAACTCTCGCCCTCGTTGGCCTCGGCTTTCGCTTTTTCGCTCGGCCGATCCGCGCTGGAAAATCTCTCGCCGCCTGTTGGCCCAACAAACGCGAGCGTAATGCGCAATCGATACACAGGGATCTGCGATCGTATTGCCTGGAGAAGGGGGGGGAGGTGCAAAAGGGCGTCGTCCCCCTAAGGAGATCGAAATCGTATATTCCATTCACTCTCTCCGACATGATTCACGCGTGCGTGATTCGCGAGGCGATATTTTGCTTTCGACCGAGCCGACCGAGCGCGCTTCGGGTTTGAAACCGAAAGCGTGAAAATGTATCGCGATGCGGGGAGAAACGGAGCAACGAAACAAAACTGGCTTGGCACTGGGTCGGCCAGGGCAAAACAGTGTGTTTGTCGCGAGCGGCGGCGGCAGCAGGTGCCACGCGGATATATCTGTAGATACACAATGAAATTCTGCCGCTCGCAGAGCGAGAGAAATGTGTAACCGGAAATGTGGAGGAGGTCGCGCGGGCAACGTTGCCAACCCTTTATACGCTCATCGAGAATAATTTACTGTGTTCTAACGCCGTAGATAGCCGCATTAAACTGATATATAGACTTGCACTGAGCACTCGATGCCAAGTCGAGAAAGAGAGAGAGAGAGAGCGATGTCCTGGAGTCAATTAGTCGGGCAGATGGGCCTTTTTTAAACATTTAGGTAGCTGCCTACCATTTTAATTTATTTTTATTGATTTTTTTACGTAGAAGAAAAAGGATTCTAAATTTGTAAAATCTGATTGTCCTTAGCATGAGTAGCAATAAAAATAAATTACCATTCTCGGTCATTTATTTTTATTTATTTGTTTACGTAGAAGAAAAAGGATTCTAAATTTAAATCTGATTATCCTTAGCATGAGTAGCATTTAGATTGTAGCGTGAATGTAATTTAATGGTAGATCCGTACATTTCAGATTAATTTGCGACGTTGATGTGGATCTACTCCGGAAAATGCGGCACAGGCGACTGGATCGGGAACAGGCGTCGCGGATATAACTCAACGCAACCGGCTCATCCGAAATCACTAACGGCGCTCTCGCCATCGAGGACACCGAGGAAATGCGCTTTGGCCGAGTGGTCGGTCCCCCAGGAAGAGACAAGGATATTATTATCTCTTTCCTCGCGATTCTCCGCGCGCTCGCGTGTCTCCTGTGTCGCGAAGAAAGACGACGCGATGATCCAGAGAGCGAGAGAGATCGAGAGGGATAGAAAGAGTGGATCGTACAGTGGAATAAGGAAGCACGGGCCACGAGAGCCGAGCGATGGTGAACGAGAAATGGCATTTCTTTGGAACGCTCAAACTGATTTATGCACTGAGCGAGCGAAGAGAGAAGGAGAGAGAGGTAGAAAAGCGAGAAAGAGCGACGACCGGGCAAAGAGCACACAGAGTAGTAAATCGTTTTCTGCCTGTTGGGAAGAGGAACGGGGCTGGCGGGGTCCGAGGGAGCTCCGACCGAGAGTCTCCAGAATCTGGAAAGGCCCGTCTCTTTCCAGGCTGGAAAGAGCGAGAAAATAGGAGTGAAGGAGAGCGACACGGAAAAAGCGAGAGGGAGAAACGCAGGAATTGCGACGAATAGAGAGAGAAAAAGAGAGACAAGAAAAAAAAAAAGAAGAGGGGCAGAGGCATCCCACGAGGTTTTCATCCGTTTCTCGTCATTGACGGCACCAACGAGACGGACGGGCCATTCGCCATTCGCGAATGTGTTGTCCGAGGGTCCTGCACGAAGCCCCGAGGGGGCCCTTCTTTTTCCATACTCGACGAAAACTAGGAATTAAAGAGCCACCGAGTGGCCAGCCTTGGCGTGAGCCGAGATCCTAGATATCCTAGAACGAGTGAGCAAGAAAGACAGACAGAGAAATCTCGTTGAATAGAAACGAGTGGAAAATAAAATGGTATAGAAAAAAAAAAAAATGTTGAGAGACTCCGGCGCGGGAGATTCTGAATGCGACAATGAGAGACCGCACCGCCAGGTTCATAATGTACAAGAAAACGCGCGCGCGCGCAAGCAGAAAACCCGAGGCTATTGTTGCGCCTCGACGGTCGTCACACTTCGCTCGGGAGACACGGTTTTCGGTGTCCCCACGGCTGCGCAGCATTTACAGCGGCGACAGCGCCTGGAAAGGTGCGAGACACTTCGAGACGCACCAGCGGGGCTTCTTCTCACGCGCTTTTATCGAGGCTTCTCTCCTCGCCGCACTTGGCTCTGCGTAATCCCCGGCGTGCGGTGGGCGAACGAGGCGCGCGCGCGCTGAGAATGCCAAGGCACCGGGACTAATTCGGGAGTTCTCTCATTAGATAGTAATTTCGGGTCTCTCATTCAAGGTTTATTAGGCTGCGGGGGTCTCTCTGCGTTAACCTCGACGGGGGAGGAGAATCATTTGTCGCGCACGACTGTGTAACTGAAATTTGGGTTGCGTGGAAAATTGGTCTTTAACTGGATTCTAATTTTCCACGGTAAATCTGGTACAATTTTTTTTTAATCCCAGCATAATATTTGTTACTCCAAAATGTATATATGACTTAAATAAAATTACAGATGATAACAAAATTAAATATTATTACACTGAAAAAAATTAATATTTGTGATTACCAATCGTTGGTCAGCTTTACCAATATTTTAGTAACTTCAACCAATATTTTGGTAGGTCGAACCAATGATTGGTAATCGCAACTCCTAATTTTTCTCAGTGTACATAATAGGTATTACTCATTTCCGAACATGATAAACTATATTCAAGTCCTAAGAAAATATCCCAGCGATCCGAAACCCTCCAATAGTTATTTGGGCCACAGTCGAAGAAAGTTGGCTCGTGCCGCCTCATCGCTGCGGTTTCAACCGGTCTAAAACCAAACGGCTCGCACGTTTCCTAGCGAAAAGAGAAAGATATATATCGCGATCGCGAACGGTCAGATTACTCGGTCTCGCGTCTTGCCTCGCGAAGTGTACTTACGCGGCGAAAGGGGTTGAGAGGCCTGCGAAGAGAGAAGAAGAGAACCTATAGCTAGAGAGAGAGAGACAGTTGGCAAGATTGGGTGTATACAGGAGCGGTAAATGAAATGTAGTAACTGCACTCTCTCTCGGTTTCTTGGAAAAGAGGGGCAAAGGTGGGATACGTCGGAGGGGTGTAAGAGAGGGCGAGTATTGCGCTAGGAGCAATTAGAGGATTTAGTGGGTTCCGGACGGTCGGAAATTAGTAGGCGGACAGCAAGCAGAGGAAACCGGTGAGCTTTGCTATCTCAGTCATTTCGTCTCTCTTTCTCACTTCAAGTCTCTGGCTTCCTGTTTCTCTCGCTCTCGGCTCCTGTATGTCTTGTTTGTTGTAAGGGCAGAAGCGCGAGGCCCTGGAGGAACTAACTCGCTTCTTCCACTCAGCTTTCGCTGCTGCTTCTGCTTCTGCTTCTGCTGCTGCTCCTCCTGGCTTGACTTACGAGGGAACGTGAGTTTTATGGTCTAACGTGTGCGCGGGCTCCGCAGATACGAGGTCGAGTGGACTGTGCTTACTTGGATTCTCTCTCTCTCTCTCTTCCTCTTTCGATCTCTTCCCGCGCAAGTGGCTGCTTCGCAGTGAGAGCCAAAGCCACTGACTTCGCTTTCGCCAAAGTCGAATAGCTCTAATATAGATCGGCCTCTTCTCGTCCCTCGCCAGAGAGCGGCCACAAACTTTGGCCCCCCCTTTCGTGGGTGGATGAGGATATACCCCAGGCTCATGCCCGAGTCTCCCGACGAATTCGAGAGCTCCAATCTCCCCGAGATATCAGTCTTTGTTTCCGATCGGCCGGGGATCGTCTTACACTGATTATCTTTGCTATCAAATCAGACGAGGTTTATTCGATTCTGCGCTCGGGATTCACGAAGCCCTCCAAGTGGCTAGTCGCTAACTTTGTTACTTTTTTTTTAGTCTACGTTTTTTCCGCATCAGATTCTCGTCGCGCATGAAGCTGAAGATGAAAAAGAAATTTGAAAATTTCGTTTCAGATGCTGGAGTCGTAATTCCTAGCTCAAAAAACGCAAACTTCTTTTCCTCAACATCCAGACATCAATCTGACCATCCCAACAATTTCCAAGCATCGAAAAACCCTTCTGAATCCTGAACGATCCGGAAAATCGTCGAACCAATTCCAAGCAAAAGATTCGAACGTTCCGATTCCATTGGTGTGTTTCATCCACTGCAGATTCTCGGTGTTGTGTGGATGGAGCTGCATCGCAGGGGCAAATAGGGAGTGGGAATGAATATATGCCGGGCTGATTATCGCCCGCGAGTTACCGGAGCCACTCTCGCGAAACTCGCGAGCTTCGCCGCGCTGACTGTCGAAAACCGCGCCCCTACGTTCGGTTCAAAAGCCTCCAACCCTCACCCCTCACCCTCCCCCCAACCCCTCGTCGAATTCGCGATTGATTCAGCCGGTCTACCGCGTCTTCTGTTTACGGGACTCGAGCGATTGATTTCAAGCGGATCATTACACGCGTCGAGCCTTGCTTAACCGTGCTACGCATACGTCGCGACCTGTTCGCTATATATACAACCCCCGCGAGGTTTCTGCGCCTGTGTGGCGGCTCGCGTAGCCGCGAGGCTGCGCTATCTGCATCGGCACAGCCGCGCCGTGAGGTATATTTAGTATGTACCCACCTAACGAACGCGCGAGTCGCCTGTACATACAGCAGTAACATCAGTGGCAACGTTTCCAACGACCGCTACCAATTCCTCTCGCTGGGAGGAAGAGAGAGAGGCAGAAGGGTGGAAGGATGGAAGGGAAAGGGAGACACACACAGTGTATGCTTCCGCTGTAATGCTTTATGTTCGCGTGTTTCTATTTACGATGGGTTTCGCGAGTCGCGAATTGTCCAACCCGCCCAGCAGCCGACGACCCAGCACTGCTGCTACTGCTGCAGTTGCAGCTGTACTAACCATCGAAGCGCATACATAATAATCGGGCTTCGATTGCAGGCAAAGCTGCCGCTGCTGCTGCTGCTGCGTGACAACCTTGATTAGTCTGGAGTCTAGACTACGAATTAATTCGGGGCGTATATTTATCATCAACTTGAGGGTTAGACCCTATTCTGACAAGTGTTCGCTTTCCTAGGATTTGAGGATTTGGGATTGGTTGTAAATCGTCTCAAAAAAAATTCTCAATCTTCACAGAATAAAATTTCCATAGGCTTTGAAAAAAATCTACGTTGGATAATTGACACTGTTTCTTTTTCAAAAGCGGATTATACAAAGTCTCAGACAGCAGCCATGAATAACGCAGTCGAAGTTTCGAACCCAAGAGTTTTACATCAGCTTGTAAAATGTCGATTTCGTGCGCAGCCTTCTCGGATCGGTTTCCACGAGCGAGAAGTTCTGCCCAGAGGCCACGAAGAGGAGGAGGAGGGTACACACGAGCCGGCGGTATAATTTTCGTCGATGAAAGCCGCACCGCCGCCGCCGCCGCGGCTAGTCTTAAAAATGCAGGAACCCACTCAAAGCGTGCGCGCTGCTGCAGGTACGCGTGCAGCAGCAGCAGCAGCGGCTGCAGCAGTCTCGAGACTCGAGTCTTGTCTCGCCGAAGTCTATATATGTGTGTGTACGCTCCAGGCTGTCTGCGTTGTAATAGGCAAAAGGGCCACAAGGACCGGCTCTCGTATATACCAAACCAGCAGCAACAGCAGCGTTGATGATGATGACGACGACGACGACGCCAAAACGCCTGTGAGCTAAACTAGAAGGTCTTGCACCTGGCGCGGCACACACAGCCGAATCACCCCTGCAAACTGAGAGCAGCACGAGCACTCACGCCTCGTGCCTCGTAGAACGGTTTTCCACGTCCGTAAAACTGACCTGAGACCCTTCGCCAAACTCGAAGGGAGCGACGGAGAGGGGGCGCAGGCGGCGAGGAAGCGAGAAAGGAACGTTAAGAAACGTGTAAAGGAAGGAAAGGGAGGGAAAGGGAGGAGAAGGAAGGAGGGGAAGATCGAGCGAGGGTGCCAGGGTCGATGACGACGAGAAAACCAAGTGCACGGAACGCGTCTGGACCGTTTTCCTTACAGCCGGCTTCAGCTTCCGCAGCGCTCTTTACACTCGTGGCCCTTTGAGCGTTGTCCGTGGTGCATTCGCCCAAAATAACCAAAATTGTGGAGAATCGCTGTGTGGAAGAGAGAGAGAGATGGATGCAGGTTGTTCGCTCTTGTAACGCTGAGGATATGGGGTCGAAATTCGGACGATGCTCGCTCAGGCTTCGCTCATTGTTCACGCACACACGCCTTCGGGGTTGTTTCTTTATTCCTCGGGCTTGTCGAGCCACGAGATTCGTTCGACGGGGCGAAAGAAATTCGAGATGTGTGACCCTCGCATTGTGTGAGTTTTTTTTCGGATACACCGGTTTCCGGGTGGATTACTCGCGGCTATTTTGGGTGACTTTTGGATGTTTCTTGGGGCGGATTTTGGGATTTTACTGGTAGGCTGTTTTTTTTTCTCGCATGTCTACTGGGCGGTAGGGATTTTTTTTAGTTATCATTTAGCGATTAGTTAGAGGTTCGCAGTTCATTGAAATTGATGAGGAAGCAATGTGCTAAGTTTTACTTTTTTCCTCTTCGTCAGGATTTTTTTTCCGAATCAGCAGGAAATTTTTAATGATATAAATTCATCACAGAAAATATTTTCCCTCCGCTTAAGCATTGCTATTTTTAGGGACTCGTTTAAAAAAAATTCACAAAAACGTCTATTTAATTTTCTCCGTTTTTGCCTTAATTACTTTTTATGGGTAAAAGTCAATATAATTTAAATCTATCAATTTTTCTAATTTACAACCAAGCTGACGTTTCATTGAATGTCAGTGTTGATCCTTTCGCGTCCGACGTTTTCTCGTTACGAAAAATCTTCGCAGTCGTCCAAGAAGCCGTATAAAATAGTAATAAAGACCGAGCTCTCATTTATTCCTCAGGATTTATCGTTCCCAAAACATTCATCCTCCCGAGGGAGAAAACTTATGGCTACCGGAGAATCACATCGGCCGCGCCATTACGACCACCTCTCTATTGTACGCTTTTTCCTTGGTATTTATACGGCAACTCTCGGGGAACACTGTGTACACCGAGAGCCGGGAAAACTTTGTTCGCGTTCAGTTGAGCGCGCGCGCGTTGCGTCTTGCTACACACAACACTTGCTCTCCGTCTCACTCTCTCTCCTTTGGCTCTTTCCCCGCGCTTAAACTCCCTCGGCGATTCCGATTCAGTGATCGTCCGATGCTGCCTTTGCCCACGCGAACGTGAATAAAAATTCTTCGCTCGTTGCGTGCGCCCGGCACGCCGGACCCCTGCACAGCAGCGAGCGTCAGCCACTCTCCTTTCAGAGCCTCGTAACTTGTAACGTCGCACCTGGTCGTCGGGCAAACATCGGAAATCAAAGTCGTCTCCTTCGTGCATCGACACTTTTATACTCACAGGTAGACGCAGAAACCTTTCCACAAATTCGTTCGGAAAAAAAATCATATAAACGTTAGATTTGATTGTTATAGTTTGGGGAAAAATTTCTCATCGGTAAAAAAAATCCAATATTGAGGAGAAAAAAATTTGGGATTTTCAAAAGTCTGATAGGATATTTTTCTCAGATCCCAAAAAAACTTCATCAGTGTTCCAAAGAAGAGAAGAAAATTCCAAGAATCCTATTTCGAATATGATTTTCGTGTCTCGGCAAAAGTCAACGTCCCGACTTCTCCGTCTGGACAAAAACTTGACTCGATATTCTTTGGGGGAGAAAAAATAACTATATTCCGCAGTCCGAAAATACGTGTACACGGAGCACAAACGACGGACCCCCGAAATCCCATAATCCTCTGTTTGCGAATCTTAGACAAATATTTGCTCGGTGCAGCGCGAGGTGGCGGCTTCGTCGTCGTCGTCGTCGCTCGGCGTTGGCGGCGGGTTTAAAAATCAAATTTCGCTACAAAGGATATACACGGGAGGGTTTGTTGCCGGCTATAGCAGAACGCAGAAGTCGAGGCAGAAAGAGAGAGTGAGACAGACGATGTTGAGAAATAGAGTGTACCTTCGCAGGTAATACCTGTGAGATGGTACGAGCGCACGGAGGGAGCGAGGGAATGAGATGGAAGGGGAGGGGGGAAGACCGAAGGGATGAAAGAAAAATCGACGGCAAAGTCAGAGACGCGAAACGTTCACTCGAAGTCGCGGGGATTGCCGAAGGAAATAAAAGTCGAGGCGGTAGACGGTCCGTGGAAGCGGCTCCTCTCCGCCGCCGCCGAGCTCGCGGCATCCTGCTGAGAAAATAAACCAACCAACGGAGAAACAGTCAGCCAGAGAGGGAAACATCAGCGAGTGGGTTCGTGTGTATTGAGAGAAAACGCGCGATGGTCGAACCCGCAGAACCTCCGCCATTCCTCTCTTTCTCCCTCCGCTCCTTTTTCTCTATCCCGCAGCCGGTGCACCAATTCGCAAAGACGAGAAAGCCTGCGAAGCTTTTGACTTTCAGCGTCTCGGCTAGGCAAAGCTCGGAGGATCAACGCGAATATACAATACACGTTCCCTTACCCAGAGAATCTGGGATACCCTCTCACTCTCCCTCTCGCTCTGCGAGGTCCTAAAAAAAATACCTCGCCAGACGAGAGACACACTTAGACGGGAGTCAGACGGAATCCTCGACAATGCCCAAATCCTACTGCGTGAGATAACAACGCGTTGGTATTCATGGACCGGGGGAAAGGGTGGCAATGTTGGTTGATTTTGCCATTTTTCGCGACTTCAAAAAGACATTTTTTTTTTTACAGTGCAAATGTCACAATGCTCCCAAAAAATATCGTTTTAAATCAGCAATAATTAAACACGTTTTTTAAAAACGTGAACCTAACGTAAACCTAAAAAAAATAATATAGTTTCAAATCAGCAATGATTAAACACATTTTTTTTAAACGTGAACCTAACGTAAACCTAAAAAAAATTATATCGTTTTAAATCAGCAATGATTAAACCTTTTTTTAAATTCTTGTATTTTAATCTTCCGGAATGGAATTATACTCAGAATTGAAGAAAAACGTTTTCATCCCCGCAGAGTGAAACTGGCGAACAGAACCAACAGCTTGGATCGATATTGCGAATCGAGTTACCGGTTACGTTCAATCGCGCAGTATTCCGCAGCCTACGTGTCTCTATATACGTATACACAAATGCATTATACGTATATATATATACATCGCGTTGGTCGAATGTCGTGCGCAACCCTCGCTCTCGGTAGATATTGCCCCGTCGGTATCGCGCAGTGAGTTATCGAGTTATCGACTTTCGTCGAAGTCACGGGACCTCTTGTCCCCCCGTTAGACACAGCGGGTATTGTCGAAGGCTTCTCGCGACTGAATGTGTCGATCGCCCCGGAGTGAGACAGAGGAAATCGCGAAAGGGGGACGCACGTTATTCTCGACTGAGAGGAACGGACCGGACGGACGGACCGACGGACGGGAGAAACAGAGGCAAAGAGCCCCGCAGCTCAAAGCTTTCCAGATGAAGCGCAAATGGAGAAAATCAGGCGGCGCTACCAGCGGATTTGTAATTCCGTTAACGAACTCGATGGCAAACTCGTTCGGTGAAAATCCATTGATTAAAAAACTCCCTCAAAAAAAAAAAAGAAACAACACGTGAAACGCGTTGCGGCGAGCGAATGTTATCCGGGTCTTTGATAATCTCTTCGTGGGAGCCCCGAAGGGGTTGGGGGGAGGGATTCACTGATATCGCGATAACGGAAAAATATATTTTTCTGTCAGAGTGAAACATGCGTCAAAGCCTATTAGCTACATTTCTTATCTCGATTCACCGCAGACTACATTATGCAAATTCTTTGCCGATAGTGTCGAAAATTATTCAAATCAGTGAAAATTGATTGAGCGTTAATTGATTGACTTATCGATTTTTGTGTGTGTTCTGATTATTTATAGTCGAGCGAGTGTTACACTGAGAAATATCGTCCGATCGATCGGCAGAGAAAAGGGAGAAAAAAAATGAGGAAGCAACGTGCGAATTTCGTTTCGGTGGTGGCGACTCTTTTTTTTGTTTTTCGATGTCGACAAGTCAAACCAGACAGACGGGTATATACGAGGCACGAGGGTTAGTAGGTTCCTCGCGGGAGCATCCAGGTATACGGCGCGCGTTGCGGCGAGGCTTTGAAAATTGTAGTTTACGAGAGAAGCGAGAGGAAAGGGAGAAAGAGAGAAGAGCGACGAAGGAGCGAGACAGAAGAGATTTGAGGGGGGGACTTTCCGAGCGTCTTCTGTGTCTAAAATTCAGTCCACGTGCAGACGAAAACATCTTCTCCCTCTTGTCCCGGCGCCGGTATCTTTACCGTGGCACCTGCCTCGGCTGCTGCTGCCACTGCTGCCGCTGCTTCTTCCTCCATACGCGACGACTGCGCTTCTACGCCATCCTCTCTCTCTATTTTTTTTTAACCTTTTTCCCCGCCTCTCAGCGTCTAATTAACTCGACTCTAATTCCACGAAGGAGGCAGACTTTTATCGTGCCACGTATCTATTCACGTTTAAAATATACACACGGCATTTGCCGATAAAAAGGGTGGGGGCAGCGCTCTCTCTTTCGATCGACGAGGCTAGTCAATTAAAAATTAGTGGGAGGGATGCCGGTCGTAAAATTAAGCATAATCGACGTGGGTAATTGAAAGAGAGACGGTAACCGGTGTTTTCGATGAATTACGAGCCCTAAGAGGCTCCCAACTTGTCTGCTCAATCTTTTAAGAATTGAATCCGAAAAAATCGCAGGAAAGATCGAATATTAATGGTACCTCGAACACATTGATTTTTCTGTTTGCAGCCATTGATTCGCTTCATTGAAAATAAATGTCACACGTCAATCAACGAAAATAAAAAAAAATCGACAACCACATATATACTGACAATAAAATTGCCACATAAGAAACCATTGGGATTTAATTGCCTCTCGAGTCGCGGGACTCGCGAAGCCCATAAAAATGTCCTTGCGCGACGCTCACATTACCGTTACATTACCAGCGTTAATGATGATTGGAATGACCGGCGCATTGTGAGTACCGACAATGCGCGCGGAGAATGACGATTTAATAACAGAGACGGAATCGAAGCTGCGTCCAAAGCGAGACAGAGGAAAGGCGGGAGGCTTATTCCTTTCTCACTCGTTTGCGTTTTTCCCGCGCGAGGGTATTCGATGACGTGTTCTCAGGAGTCGAGGACGCGAAACTTTGTTCTGCCTCCCGTTGAGCGAGCGAGCGAGAGAGGCTTCGTGCCACCAGCTCTCTCCCTCTCCCCTCTCTCTCGCCTTTATTCGATTTTACGAGCTACAAGTTGCCGCGTCCACACGGCACTAAACTGCGCCGACGGCGACTCGAGTCTCTGCACGGTAAACCGTACGTTGTACACTGCAACACACGACATACCTGCTTCGTCTTCTTCTGCTTCTTCTGCTTATTCTTCTCTCTTCCTCTTTCCTCTTATTCCATCTTCTCTCTCTTTTTTTCTCTCCTGAATTTTTTTCTTCTTCTTCCATCGCCTCCCTTTTCTCTCCTCGCGGTGCAAAACCCAGCGGTGATTCTCGCCTCTCATTCCTTTCTCGGCTATTACCTTGCGAAGAAAATTAAAAAAGAAAGAAACGCTGAAAAAAAAAAGGTGAAAGGTGAATCGTTCGACACTGGCTCGTTCGTCAGTTCGCACCCGAACGAATCGCTCGGACCTGCTGCCTCGTCGTCCTCGGTCGAGCATCCCTCGGAATACACATTGGAATGTACTTGCAAACGCGTTAAAGCCACCTCGGGGAATACAGAATAGAGCGAAACGCTTCGGCATTGTCGGTTTCTCCGTCCGACACGACACGTAGGCTTTTTCGGGGCCCGGGAAGGTCGCTTGCCGCGCGCGCGCGCCACGAAAATTTGCGGCCTGGCACACCTGCCCGACGCAACGAGGTTTCCGGACGCCGAGAGAGCGCCGGGAACGGTCGACACCCGTCGGCTGGCTTTTCCGCAACGTCCGGGGAAGCGCACTGCGTTTCATCGCGCTAGGGTCTTCCATTTTTGCTTTTTCGAGCCGTTCGTACGTCGTGTTCGATGGGACAACAAATTCTGGCACTTCTCTGTGTATTTTTTCAATTTTTTCTAGTCCTTTTTTAGTAAAAAAAAAATAATAATAATAAAATAGAAATGTACCAATTTTTAGTTTCCAGAATCCGAGACGACAGTACTCGCAAAAACAGGCGCCTGTAATTCCACGAATCGAAATACGTTGTGTTCAATGGGACAACAAATTCTGGCACTTCTCTGTGCATTTTTTCACATTTTTTTTAGTCCTTTTTCAGTATACAAAAAAATAAAATAAAAATATGGCAACCAATTTTCAGTTTCCAGAATCCGAGACGACAGCACTCGCAAAAAGAGGCGCCTGTAATTCCGCGAATCCCGCGAAAAACAAGCCTGAAATCGAACTTTCACTCGTCACTCGCGTTCCAGACAGAGTGACATGAGAGATAAAAAAAAAAAACACAAATCGAAGCTCCAGTGTCGGAGGAAATGAGCGATCCACTGACAGTCGACTAGACGAGGAGTGTGGTGCGAGCCGAGTGCGCGATATGCAAAGATACGAGTGCACAGATAGGCCCGCCGAGCACACGGCTATACATCCCACCGCAGGTAGATGGGATACGTCAGATCGTCGAAGCATGACTGACTGACTCGGTAAAAGAGAGATATATGGAGAAAGGCGTCGGTGCACACACACACACATACGATGAGCAAAGGAGACCAACAGCAGAGCGGCAGCAGCAGCAACGTCGGACGATCGGATCTCGTGTGTCCCTCTCGATGCACCAGGGTTCTCGACGCCAGAGGAGGGGAGAGGGGACCTCTCGTCTCGCGTCTTCTTACGATACCGAAGCAATCAGCGATAATGTCGGCTCGTAGCCATAAAGAAAAGAGTCGATAACCAAAGCCTTTGATCCTCTAACGGTGTTCCATGGCTCGGGCTTTCCTTTTCCTTCTCCTCCTCCTCTCTTCCTCCTCCTCCTCCTCCTCTGGGCTCCTCCGCTCCCCTCCGCGCTTTTCGTGGCTTGTCCTCTCGTCTCTCGCTTTCTCTTCCATTCGCTCCTCGACGCACATATAGACACTAAACACATATATGTATATATCCTCGCCTCCGGGAGGAACGACTCTCCCAAAGCCCACGGAACTTGGATTCGTCTTTCTCCCTTTTTTTACTCCGAGTCTCTCCGTCTCTCTCTCTCTCTCTTTGACTCCGAGACTTTTTCTTCATCCGGCTGTTCTCTTTATCGTGTCGTGATAGAACGAGAGAGAGACACGGAGAGACGAAGGAAGAGGGAGAGGAAATAAAAGTGAGATTGTACGTCTCGGACGGTTTTTCTTCTCGCTGCTTTCTTTTTTTTTTAGAAGGGACAGATCGTGTGGTGTAAAAAAAAAAGAATTACCGATAAATTACTGGGAACGAATGATAAAGAAAATTCTCTTGCGGCCAGCCAATGGCATCGCGGTGATAAGAGGGGGAAGACGAAGGAGGCGCGAGAGACGCGACAAAAACCGCGAGCGGTGGATATACATTCGGTTTGTAGTGCATAATACTTGGTGAAGCTTTGTACACAGTGCAAGCAAAGTATTTATTGGCGCGAAACCTGTGCTGCAGCGTCGGCTGATGGCGAGCTCGAATTTCAAAGGCTAATCGAGGCGAAAGAGAGGGGAGGGAAGTCTCTCGGCTCTCGCGACGATCGTTTCGCTATCGCGCGACGATCAAACAGATCGGCGGCCGGGGTCCTCGTGTCGCGCGCCCCTTCGGCTTTCGCTCGGAGTTTAGACACTGGAGGAGTTTGACTAATATGCGTCGCGCGCGCGCGCGCGCCTTGATCTCGAATCGTTCGAATTTCAAAGCATATCCGGTAACCGCGGGCATCCGGCCGCGACACGAGGTCGAATAATTTCCTTTCGCTGCTGGGTCATTTAAGGGGGATGATACCTTTGACACGGTTTTCTCGTTCGGGTTGTAACCTTTATTGGCTCTCGGGAATTAACTTTTTGCAAAGAGAAACTGGTTTCGTTTGAGGTTCTGAGGGCCAACTATTTGACACGATTTGGGAATTAATCAAATGATAAAACATTTTTGAATTAATTGTGATCTATAAAAAAGTTCGTGAGCAACCATTGTTGTCGATTTATTCAACATCTGATTGGTCGTTGGGAAACCGACAGCAGTTTGATGTTTATTATCGCGAAATTTGGCAGTTTGTCAGAAAATAATTAGTTTTTCGCGTTTTTCTCCTCGAATTTTTTATTTTTCGGGTAAACACCTGTCGTTTTTGGAATCAGCGGGAAATTTCCCATCGGATAGGGTTTTAAAACTTCGTAAAATCGAAAATTTTTTTTTCGTCATTTTTTCGCCAAAAACGCAAGGGGTACCCCTTCTAAAAATTTGCGATTTTTGAGGGTCAACTTTAAAAATCTACAAAAAATCGAAAAATCGAGATATCGCGTTCCGCCTCGCTGCATTCTCTTCGTTGAAGAGTTTTCTTTCGAATGCAAAAAGAAAATCCCGATTATATTGATCCAAAGAAAAATTACACCGATTTTAGTAAAGTGCCAAAATTGGGAAAAAGTGAAAAATCGTTTTTCGCATTTTCCTCCTCGAATTTTTTATTTTTCGGGCAAATACCGGTCATATTTGGAATTAGCGGGAAATTTCCCATCGGATAGGGTATTAAAACTTCGTTAAATCGAAAACATTTTTTTTCGCCAAAAAACGACAAGAGGGAGTTTGAAAACTACCGTCGATTTCACCAACGCGGCTTTAGGTGCAAAGTTTGACGTAACGAATCCCAAAATTTGTGGCAGCGAAAGACTAATTCGAATTACGTTACGCTAACCCCGAGCACCGAACGCGCGTGTGCGGCCTTCTTGAAATTGGCCGAAAACGAAATTCGGTGAAAATCCACTTGGCGGAAGATATACCAACATCATTTGATACATACGTTCCGGCCTGGGTCGAGCGGTCGGAAACTGAAATTCAGCACGTAATAACGAGGGAGTTTCTTCTTCTTCCAGAGGGACGGGTGGTGTCGGTGCGGCGAGCCGAGGATTATACGCTCGAGCCACGGGTTGAACTAATATTATCTATGGTCTGCTCTAGATAGCGTCACACAATGTGAGCTGCCGCCGCTCGGTGCTCGGTGCGCGCCCCGAGTCTCTTTCTCACTCTCTCTCTCTCCTCGCCACCAACGCCGCCAGGATAATCCCTCGAATCTGCGAACGCGAGTTCTACACGCCCAGGGGCCACCGACGGGCCGCGCGCGCGAGCCGGACGTCCCGAACTTCGAATCGTTGCAAAACACTCCACCGTTGCTCCGACTACCGCGGGGATATTATATTCCAACCTCGCGCGAACACCGAGAGGCAAAAGCCACCTCGACGACAGCAATTTTCTTACTTCAATAATCCACCTCGATAGACTCGTTGAAAAATCATCGCTTTAGTACGATTTAGAGCCAATTTATTGGATCGACGTTCTGTCAAAATTTTTTTGTCGACTTTGAGCTCTAAAAATAATAATGAATGTCACATTCGATTTATTAATATTGAAAAATAATTAAATCGAGATGAAAATTATCTCCTCTTCAAAAAATTCATGAGTAAGTAACGGACCATTGTTATCTTTTTATTCGTGCTGTGATTGGTCGTTGGGAAACCAGCTGTTCGTTGTTTAATATTGCAAAATGTGGTAGTCTGTCAGAAAAAAAAATTAGAAAAAATTCAATACGAAATCGAAATCGTCATTAAAATAATTCAAATGCTGTGTTGAAGCAATTGTTCACAGTACATATCGAGATGTTCAAAGAATTCGAAGCATCGATTTTACTCGCTCGGTAAAACTTTCCACAAACCTCGAGTCCCAAGATTTACCGTCCGCAGCCGCTATATCGAGGCCGGTGAATTATTTTCTGGAAATATGCAACTCTCGATTGAATTAGCCCGACAGCCGTGCGCGCGCGAGTCGTCGGATGGCTCGTGCACAACCTCTGCACTCGCGAGTGAATCCCACAGATTTATTATTATGTTTATGCCGCAGCGAGAGCGATTATTCGCACGAGTTTATGTACGTCCGTCTGTGTTTGTGTGTCTATACGTATATACGTATAGTATACGTATAGACCAACAGACACATCGAAGAGGGGACACGAGGAGAGATAAAAATGAGAGATATAGTTATGCAGTTATAATACGTAATACATGAGGAACGAGAGAGGTTTGCCTGGCCCACTTTGCGAGAGCTCTGACTTTTAAAGATCCTTCGATGGCCGCCGCGCGCGCTCTTTTCCCTCCGCGGAGGAATCCTCCATGGCTTTTGCGCGCTTCGTGCACAATAACCAGCGAACTCTCTATCCGCTAAAGTGAAATATTGAACTCACCCTCTGCCCATATCTGCTGCTGCTACTGCTTCTGTCTTTTCCTCTTTTTTCCCCTCCCTGTCTCCGTCGTTTCCCCGTCTTTATTTCATCGGTCTCTCTCCTTTTCCCAGCATCCACTCGCAACCAAAAACTGAACCGGGCGAATAATTCGCCTTCGCGACTTTTCAACGCAGCAGTTGAAGGAAACGTCTCGTTTCTTCCCGTGTACTTTTTTTTCAGCTGTCTCTCTCGGTCGCTCTTTCCCGCATCTTCCACCTCTCGTTTCTCGGCGAATAAAAAGCCAATCCTCTTCTCTCCGCTTCTCCTTCCATTGAATTTATTAGCCGCGAGTATAACTCTGCTATTACTGCTATCTGCAGTCGGGAGAAAAGAGACTCCCCCGAGTTGTCCTACTTATGAGAGAGATCTCCTCCCCCCCTCCTCCCCTCCCCTCCCCCCGCCCTCCGGCCTCGTGGCCCGAGCACGACGCAAATATTCTTACGCAACAGTTCTCCTCAATTTTCCTTTACCAGAACAATTCGGATAATTCGCAGTCGTATTTCGAATTATCGAGAAAAAATTGAAATTCGCTGGAGTAAAAACAATTCCAGTTCCTTTGCTTGAAGAAAAAAATCCTCTGATCTTGGAATATTAATTTATTGAGTATTACTTTCTTGTGGCATGTAGAAAAAAAGGCTTGAAAATATTGCCTATTTTAATATAAAAAATGAAAAAATAAAATTCGCTGAAGAACGTCATCCGATCATCGAGCATAAATATCCGATGTTCGACGATCCGTGCGACTCGGTTCGTCGTCGGAGCCAACTTTTCGGTCGGACGAGAGGCGCATCGCGACGAGAGTCCGCTTGAAGATCTCCTGGGCGAGAAACGTATCCGGAAATCTGATACGATTTTTGCGGTTTCGCGGCTCGGCAAGACGAGAATGAAAAAAAAAAAAAAAAATCAGCAGCGCAAAGGAGAAACAAGCGCAAAAAAAAATGCACACACAAAAAAGAGTGCGGAGAAGAAGCCCCGAAAGGTGGAGGAATGAGGCGGAGAATGAGAGAAAAAAAAGAAGACTAAGAAGAAGGCACAAGAGGGATGAGGATAGAAAAGTTGGAAACCTCGGCTCGATTCGCATCCGAGCGTCGCGACGCTGCTCTCCTCAAAGTTTTCCAGTTGCTTCGCAGACCGAGCTCACTGAGAGCTGAAGGCGCGCGCGTGTCTCGAAGAATGAGACGAGGGAGACAAAAAAACTATATACATAGTACCTACACAGACATATATATACCCGTATATATAAGTTAACCGAGAGACACTTTCTATCATCGCTACGTATCTTCCGCATTCCCGAGTAGAGTCAGCGCACCGCTAGGCGCAGAGTTGCAAGCGCGTTACACGCTCGGAACGACGAGAAGAATACTACGCGAGAGCCGTCGAATCGATACCCGGAGGCCCCCCCGCAGAGCGAGGCGCTGTGTGTGTTTATATACATGGGGAATGGGACGTCACGACCTTGGAACGACTTCCAGAACGTGAGGCACTTGTCTCGCGTACATCCACCTTTCGACGAGATCTATATACGTATATGCATACTATATGTTATAAGAGAGGGTACTAATAAATATATCTATATATGTTTGTACTGTACTTCAGAGATCTCCTTTCATCTTCGATATTAGCAACGTTCCAGCTATTCGCGTACGCAAGCGACGTCATCATCCACGCCGCCGCTTATGGCCTCGCATAGCTGGAAAATCGCATCCTGGTGCCTCGGTTCGGTATCTTCGCAGTTTCGCAATTTTCATTCCCTCGACGGCGAATCACCGAACGCGGTCGGTCGGCTCGTGCGCGGAGAGAAATCCGCGGTATGCGAATTGTTTCGGTGCGCGAGGCGATCATATTTTGTGGCCTGTTCGCCGAAGCCTCGCTTAAGGCTCGTAAAATAATCATGTAAAGTCGATTTTTTTTTCCAGTGGGATTTATTTTCGTAGCAATTAATTTTGTTGTTACGACCGATCCGAGTATTTAAAATAATTAACGTTCGGTGATTTGAGCCAGAATTTATTTATTACGATTAATTAGTTAATAAATCAATCGATCAATTAATTTAATCGCCCGCGAGGCTGGGAATAATGATAACAATGCTTCGGCGATTCTCGCTTTGCAATTGTTTACGAGTCGATCTCGGCCCTCTCCCCTCGAATCTCGACGCGTGCGCCAATATTCAATAATGACGATTTCTCGATCCAGGGTTCATCCGTTATCAATTTGCAATTCGTCATCATCTCAGAGAATACCAAAACACGTTGCGACTCCGGTGGAATTCGAGACTAAATGCATTGCGATTAATCGCAGAATCTCCCTCGATTCTCGTGTTCCATCTGTTTACGAAGCGATCGCCCCCTCGAATCTCGTCGAGCGAATAATTAATAATAATACTTCAGCTATTTAACGCCGGGGTTTTATCGATTAATTAATTTATTAATAATCAACTGCAAGAGTTTCAAGAGCAAAGCTCGCCAGCAAAATCATTCCCAATTCCCGTTTTCATTATTATTACAATAATAACGATAAAACAACAATCGCCCATCTGCCGATAATTTTTCTGCGTCGGTTTATCACACTGAGAAAAAAAAATTGCTAAATTCAACAAAATGTGCGGTTGCGGGCAACGAAATAAATATTTTCTAAATTGCACAAAATATTTAATTGACCGAAGCAACTGGTGATAAAATTTATAAAATCTCGATCAGCATTGCCGAATATTTTGTCTAATCTGCAAAATATTTATTTCGCCGCCCGCAACTGTTTTGTTGGTTTAGGCAATTTTTTTCTCAGTGCATAAATTTCCTGAAGAATTGAACGTCGCACCCAAATTGAACTGCGGTACATACATCGCCGAATTCGATACTAAAGAGTCCTCGTGAAGTGCAATCGTCGCAATCAATCAAAGGCAGTCGACGTGGCCCGCGACCTTCCCCATTGTTTACTCGCGGTCGACTCCGATCGGATCTGGACGCGCGCGCTGTCGACTCGACGAAGTGGCCGACTCGGCGTTCGGTGGGCGAGTGAGACGAGCGCTGCGCTCGGCTCCGCCGCCGCCTCTCGCGGCGGCGGCGGCGCTGTCGTCCGCCCGAGTGGAGGGGAACTCGCTGCGGCGCGTTTTCGACGTGTCTCGCGCGCGTCAAGCGCGCGGCGCTCCGACCGCCTCGGCTCAGTGAGCGTTCGGCCGTCGAGCGAGGCGCGTCTCTGTCTCTCGAAGCGCTTTGTGTGTATTTTCCTCATTAACGCTCCGCCGACAAATCGCGACTGTATCCTTCAATACAAATCGCGCGCGCGCCGAGATTTCTCGACCGACGGAAAAACCGCTCAATTATTAACCCAACAACCGAGTGAACGTGTCATTAATAACCAAAAAAAAAAAAAAGTGTTTAGAACTACGAAAAAAATACTGATAAAAAAAATTACGAAAATTCGAATGAAAACTCAGTTTGCTATTGTGAGACAGTTTGAATCAGTGCAACAATACTAATAAATAATAATTGACAAAAAATGTAATAACGATAATAATAACAATAATAATACAAAAATTGGGAAGCTGAGAGAATAATTATCTCGACAAAAGCTCTCGTTATAATTAAAACGCCTCGTTTAATTGACGCCTCGAGCGTGTAATATACACTCAATTAAATATCGTATATAATCTGTGTACACGCACACGTAAATTCGTATATATTCGTGTGTATATTCAGCGTTGCGAATGGATGTGCACGTAGCGCGGGCTTAAACGCCGACGACAAATGGCGCGATAATATCGGTGAATACGGTTGACGCCTACGCGTGAGATGATCGGAAGCGCGACAAGTGGAAGCAGCAGAGCTGTGCGCCGCGATGAGCCGGTATGACCGTCGACGGATCAGCAGCAGTCCGCTCGAATCCGCGTAACGCAGCAGCAGCTGACATTGCGCCGCAGCAACGCGCGTCAACCTCGTCTCTGTATATTATTTACATGTGCGGAAAAATCTCCGACCTGTGGGTGAAAATTCGTCACTTGTGATTGTAAAAATTCGTCCAGTGATAATAATAAAAAAAATCTGCCGCGATTTTTCATTCAGTGAACTCGTTAATTTTTTTCCAATTTTTTTTATCCCTTGCGGGATAATAGAAATCCGAAGAAAAAAAAAATTATTGTAATAATGATGATAATGGATGGGCCGAGCCGACTGACCGCTTCTGCGGAGGATACGAGTCTACCGAGAATCGGACTAAAATCGTCGAAGGTGAGTCACGTCGCTTCGATGTTTTCCTCCTTTGTCGCTGGTTTTTTTTTTTCACGCGCTACTTTGTTACCTTCGAGACCTTTTTTTTATTGGGCCGCAGTTTATCGGCGATTTATTTGGGTGTCGCGTGCGTAAATCGCGCGAGAGCCGCCGTCTCGCGTGACGGACTCGAGAGACACGGAAGTGATGTGTGCTGCAGGTATTTGTGAGGGGGTCTGTGTGTTTTCGCTGTGGAGCGCAATGGGAGAGCCGCGGGTGGTGAGTCGAGCGGTGGGCGAACTGTCTGCTCGTCTCGTGCGTCGCAATCCTCGTCAATAATGAATTAACAACGCGATAACTCGGCGCGTAGCCTTGATTGTACATTATTCATTATTTATCGGCTACGAGAGTAGCCAAATGGATTGCCGCGATTTGTCTTCGAAGAGAGACCGAAGGGGGGCAGACGTGCAATTTCAATGCATTCGAATGGGCGGTGCTATTCGTGTCTGAGAATCTTTCGTGTCGAGTTGGTCGCTGAAAGCTGGTTTCGATTTTTATTGTGAACATTTATTCGATAGCAAAACATTTATTCGATTGCAAATGGAAATTATGCATTAAACAGTTCTTCGATAAAAAAACAAATTGGACTCCGAAACGATTCGTTCATTGCGTCGATAATTTTGTTCACTGCCCACCAACAATTTTTCGTGCCCCTAAAATCGTGTGAATAGCCTCGACGTGTTTGATTTCTCGTCGCCGGCGACAATTATGGATTATTAACGAGCTCGTATTTTTTTGTTTCATTGTGATTATAAAATCTGTCGAATTGTCGTGCGAATAACAGTGAAGGGGCGGACGAAATGGGAATTCGGCACGATTCCTGTTACGCGAATCTCGGGGGCGAAAAAAAAAAAAAAACAAAAATAACAGAAACAACGAAATCTGGTTGGAAACGAGTCGAACGTCGTGTAATCGCCGCCCGGGAATGCGTAATAACACGCGAGCTCGCAGTTACGACGTAACAGAGAGGAAAAAAAAATGAGCCAACGGGGTTTTTCGCTTCTGTCTGTCGTTCTCGCGTCGCATACACAAACGCACACGACACACGAGGTTATCGAAACGTTTGCGTTGCGAAATCCGTAACGAGAGTCGTTCGGCGTCCCGCGAGCGTTTTACTCTGTGTTTATACCGGGCGAACGAGCGGCGAGCGCGGCTCACGACCTCGTTGCATACCGACGGCCGATCGGCAGTAGCCCGCGGGAAACGGCCATCGGGGCTTTCGTCCGGATCCCGACGATGCCGCGAGAAATTATCCGGGCGATCGGTTACCTCGCGCGCGAAAATAAACAAAACTCTCTCATCGCGGTTCGCGACTCCGGCGACCCTCTAAAAATGACTTTTCCGCCGAGAATCTCGAACTTTGTGTCTTGATAATAAATCGGGTCAAGGAAACAGACGTGATTTAATTTTATTAACATTTTTTTTTGAGCTCGCAACGATTTTTAAATCGCTGGCACATCGTTAAATAAAACCAACAAATTGGAACGAAAAAAATATATATATTGTGCACTCGCGTTACGCTAAATTTTGTGCGCGGATTTTTCGCAGTGCGGAGAAATAATTAACAGCAACTTTTTTTTTTTTGTAACATGTTTTTTTTTTCGAGTGGTTCGTTTCTCAAACGAATTTAAATAGCGAATAATCGTCCAAAGGAAAAACGGTAATTCGCTTCGACTGAAAGTTGCATCATTAAAAATAGGGAAAATGTATGTTTTTGTTTTTTTTTTTTTTTTTTTTTTTTTCTTCATATTACTTCCAGTTTGCGTATTAATTAGCGAGCGACACAGTTAAATTCAGCGCGTTTACGGAGCTGCGATACGGCGACCGGGTGTGTAATCTCTCTATCGCGTTAATGCTCGGCACTTTTTATTCTTCTTTCCATCATTTTCACCCGAGAGGCGTACATTTTAAACCGGTATTTCGACCGGTTATCAGCGTATCAGCGTTGCGAAACTGTCGCAGGCCGGTCTAATCAATGAAGTCCGCCGCGCGCTGGTTCTCCTATCGAGTTTTCTCGGAAAAAAAAAGTGGGAAAAAAAGTGGGTGAAGGAAAATTCTCACGGCGCCGTTCCGCTTCAATCCGACTTTTAGGCCGATTGAAAATACGTTGAAAATACGTGCGTTCGCTGGAAAATGTATTTTTTACTCCACCTATTTTTTTTCACTTCCTGCTCACATCACTTGGAATAAAAAACACAATAACAAAATGGGTCATGTTAGAAAAAAGTAAATAAAAAATATTCGACTGAAAAATAAAAATAAAAAAATACCAGTCAGTGTAAAAAATGGATCAAATCGAGTGAGTGAAAAAAAAAAAAACAAAAACACGCGTCATTCGACGGCGAATGTCTCATACAGAGATAAGCCGCGACGATACGTGGAATGAGATGTCACCGTTTCTATATCTACACAAACTCGCGGCCGGGATGACTATAGTGGCACGCGAAGAAAAAGCGAGAATTCTCCAACGTTTGTTGTAGTCACTTTTTTTTCCTCTTTCCCTCTGACAAAGGATTGAGATCTCCGGCTGTGTTGCCATTGATATGCGTACAGGTTCCGAGAAACACGTTTCACGCTGAGTGACGTACGAAATCGTCACGTAACGCGTCTGTCCGCACCTGAGCAACGCCTATATATATATGTACAGGTGACTCTGGTCGAAGAGACTGCGACGAGTCCGCGTGTCTCCGTATCTGTGCGAATACCGGTGTGCAGGGAAACTGAGAGTAAAGGAAAAAAAAAAAAAAAGCACCTCGCAAGGTTGAGAGGCAAATTATGGAGTCGCCGCGCTTCGAGTTTTATTCATCGACGGTCGAGCGCGCGCCGCACACACATTAAACACACAGTCACATGGAGCGAGTCGTGTATATATGCTCGGTAAATAGACGAGAACTCGCTGATACATATTTATGTCCCCGTCCTCCTGACTCACTGAAATTCGTTAGTTATTTCGATGAGCGCCCGGCGAATTACGACGTCAATCGACTATTCCGTAGTTGACGTTTTTTCGCCTCCGCTGCAAGGCACATTTTAACTCTATAATTGAAAGGAAAAAATCTATCTTGTCCCGAAAAATGTAACATTTTTTTTCGATTCATCGAAACATTTTACAGGTCACTTGAATATTTACGAGCATCCGAAAATCACGGAAGCATCATTCAAAATATTAATTCGACACGAAAAATGACAATATGGAAATTGCAATAATTTACATTTTGTCTTCAATAATGAAGTCTCGAATTTTTTTCCTGGAATTCAAAATTCGAGTGTACTACATCATTAATTTTGTCTGCATGGAAGTAAAATATTTCCACTCTGATTTTTCGCTCTTCAATACTTCAATCCTCCGAAAATCACTCTTCGACCATAAATAATTACACCGAATTTCCGTGTATCCAATCTCAAATTAATTCTAAAAAAACAGCACTGCAGAAGTCTGGAGAATTTTGAATTTTGCTTCCGGATCTCCCATGGGCAGGCGTTATATTCGAGGCGGAATTTCGCCGAGAGTTTCTTGCTTGAGGAGAGCTCTCGCGGAGTGTATATACCAAGCAGCGTGTATTATGCGGCTATGGTATAATACTTTTACGGTCTCGCGCGCCTCGCGTTCGCCTGCCGAGAGTCTCGCTCGCGATCCGTGGGACCGATAAATATAAGAAGCCGCCACCGCAGCAGCTACAGCAGCGACTGTGCTGCTGCCTTCGCACACACGTACGACACTCTGGTTCGTGCGGAGAGCTCGCTCGGATATCTCGACTCGTCGGCCTACGCGTCGAACTACGCAGAGAGACTTCGTCTGCTGCGACGACGTCGACGCGATAGACCGGTATAACCACTCCGTGCTACTCGTGTTTTTTTTTTCTCTCCTTCTTTCCTCTTCTCCTCTGCCTTCCTCGGCTTAGCCTCGGGCAACTATTCCGGCTGCGCTCTCGGTGCAATATGCAGTTCGCGCGCACGGCACAGACGTGTAAATATATAGATATATAGATGCGCGAAGAATGTTTGTATTTATTTATATACAGATACATGTAGCGAACTCACCTGGCTTCTTGTCTGCTGCGATCGCTCGCGCGGCAACGCGCGCCCGGTGTACCGTTAAAATTGCCGCGAGGCGCAACTCGACGCATCGATGATTTCTCCAACGATGTGTAACGAGCGATCTCGATCGAACGGGTGTCATCGATCCCCCTTCGTCGCCACTGCTGCCGATCCTGGCAACGTGTTATTGATACGCGCGATGAGTGCAATTTTCATCATTTTTTTTTTATGAGCGATTATTTTGAATTGGCAATTTTATTTAGTCCAGGTGGAATTTATTGTGACGACGAGGTCGTTAAATAAATAATTTCCTTTTCATGATTCGAGTATAAATGTTATTTTAGTTTTTTTTTTCGCCGATATTCGACTGACAAATGTTTGCGATGGCAGATGGAGAAGTGTATCATTGGTCGTCAATAGACAGGCGGGTGATGTATGTGCTCTCTTATATTCCGTAGGTCGATGCGGGCGCTTTGATCGTAAAACGTTTTTCCGGTAGACGAACGAGGCAGAAAGTTATTCGTATCCGGTTCACGGCTAAAGTCCGTCTCCGACTTTCCGTCTCGGTCTTTCTATCGCGCTCTTCGTGTCTCTTCTCTTTCTTCTCCTTCCTTCCTTATTCCTCTTCAATGTGGAGGAGAGAAGAGGATTCCTCGATTTTTCTTTCTCTCGTTTTCCACAGTCCTACGGGACTCGTAGCGATCTCTTGTTTCCGCACAACCTTCCGACGCCCCGGCCGAGGAGAGATACTTTCGAACCGGAGCGACCGGAGTTCGCAACACAGTCTCTCTCGCTTCGAAGTAGCCCGAGAGCTCCATCGATCCGCGCGGAAAAATATAAACATTCACTTCTCTCGAAACATTCGCGAATTTCGACGAAAGAAATTTTCTCATCTCCGGGCGAGTTCCGGAATTTTTTCATCAGACGCATACTTCCGGCAACAGGAATAAAAAAACACACAAAGTTGCCTGTCGAGAAATAAATAAGGATAAAATTGATGAAGTTTGTCGGAAATCAAATTTGACAAATTAGGAAATTGGACACTTAAATAATACAAAATTCAAATAAGACAATTACATTTTTTGTTATCGGTGGGAAAATTTAAAGAACATTGAAAATATGGTTCGAGAATCGCGTTTCGATCGGTGGAAGTTCGTCTCGCGATCGACATTAATCGAATTAGCGTTCGCAGGTGGGATTAAACGAACAAATTATTAAACCCTCGGCTGCCCGCGAGATGGCTTAGCGTAATTTAGTGCGCGAGCTCTGTTCGGATAAGCCGCATTCGCTGCTGCCGCGGCGCCGGCGCGCTTCCGGTCTCCGCGCTCTCGTAAAAAATATAAAACGCGCCCTGGCGGCTCGTCTCGGCGACCGCGACGGCGGCGGCGTCGTTATTTTCCTCGTAACGCATCGTCTCGAGGACCGAGAGACTCGATAGCGACACGAAAACTGCCCCCGAGTCGCGGAGAGAGACGAGACTCGTCTGTCTCGTCGGTCGCGATGTATCCGCGGGGATCTCTCGTGACTGCGGAGAAGAGGTTCCCCAGTTTCGCCTTGATGGCCCATCATTGGCCTGTTTACTGCAATAATACACTGACCGAATGTACACCGAGGGAAGAAGATCGTCCGGAGTCGTTATTTTCTCCGCCGAGATACAACGACTGCTCGAAGGACCCTATATTAATTTTTTTATTTCCATTATACGTTCGCGCAAAAAATTAAAATCCACCAATCCAATTTTTTTCGAGCCAACAATTTCGCAGAAAATTGAAATATTCCAGACAGAAAATTCTACGCATTTTTCCAGCTCGATTTTTCAGCTCCTCGTCCAACAGTAAAACCACGCAACTGTTTTCCCAACGTGGCTTTTATCTCAGAAAAAACTTGCGAATCACAAAGCAAAGCAAAAAAAAACACTGTGTATCTCCCGGCCACGTCACTCTCCGCGACGGTGAATTAGTAACGAGCCGCGCCACCGTCGCGGCAACACGTAACTTCAACCCCTTTTTTTTTTCAGCGTGTATAGTAAAAAAAAAAGAGGTGAAGTGTGCTGAGAAGCGGTGGCGCGGCATATTCGCTCATCGGGAGGGGTGTAGGAGGACTCTGCGGGTTGTGTCGAAGACGTGGAATGAAAGTAAAGCCACGCGCGATGCTTCGGAGTGGCAAAGTGCACCGACCAGAGCCGAGCGGAGTCGCTGTGTATAGTCGGACTCTCGCTGTGTGTGTCCGCAGTCGCAGAAGTTGGCGAAACGACGACGCGCGCAGAGAGACAAAGAGGCCCCGGGATACGGGGGGAGAAAAAGGGCAGAGAGAGAGAAAAAAAATAGTGAAGGTTGTAGGAAACGTCCACGTAATGTCCACACGGAGGGTGAGTTTCGGTGCAACCTCAGTGACTGCGGTTGTAACGCGACGAAGGGGCTGCAATGCGTACGTGGACTTTTTTTTTTCTCTCCGGTTGTAACGAACGGTCAGCAGCAGATTTTCTGCTTCTTGCACGTTCGTCTAGTCTCGTTTTTGGCATGAAAAATGTGTTAACCTTGGAATGGAAAATTTACATTGCTCCAGACGGAACGAAAAAAAATTCTGGGAGCGATTCCACAAGTCAGCTGATTATAAATTTTTCTCCGCTTTAGATACCTTTTTAAAAATAAGATTCTATTTTATTTCATTCTAATCATATGTTTATTCTGTATATATTTGGTTTTATATATCAGAATTGAAGAACATCAGAGCTGGTATCGAGGGAAAAAAAAATTCTCGGATCCCATTTCAGGGACAACTTTTTGCCCCCTTCGCCGCATAGAGATTGGACCTACGAACTATAGTCGCGGCCGCGAGTTTTTCTTTCCATCTGTCTGCTTCTTTTTCCCCTCCTCGCTTGTGGGCCATTAGAGAGCCTCGAGACTTCTCTCTCTCCGCGTATTTTCGTTTGTTTTCTTCGCTTTTTCGTTGTTGTCCAGCCGTGTATTTCTCGGACAGGCGGTCAAACGAAGAGAATGGTCTGGTGGGAGGAGGTGGGGGTGGGTGGGTTAAAGGAGGAGTGTGGCAAAGGCGAGAGGAAATCAATATCGGAGAATTCCTTTCGGCGAAACGGGTTATTGCTCCTCGCCAATAAGCGCTACGTGGCACGTCCACCTCTGTCGTCGACGACGACGACCGGTGCTGTTACTGCAGGACGGACGGTGCAGATTGTACACCCGTATAACACGAAATGCTGTTCTGCGGCAGTGCGCACGCTGCGCTCGGCCAGCTCGACAAAAGTAAGGAGAAGGGGGAGGAGGGGGCGAAGGTTTGAGGGAGGAGGTGGAAACACGAGGACAATTCGTCGGTGATAATAACGAGAGCCACGGGCAACTCAACCATTCTTTATCTACCTTGCAACTGAGACCCCGAATTGTCGATACACACTGCGCTCCTTTCCTCACAACATCGTCGACAAGAAAACAGCTCTCGATCCAATTTTCGTTTCTCTCAAACTCACTTCTTCTAGACCCATATTCTTTATTTTTTTTTTTTTTGTAATTGTTAAAAATAATAATAACAACAAATCTTAATAATAGTACCTATTAGGCAAAAAATTAATAATCGAATTTAATTTCCAAGTTTCTAATTAAATTATGAAAAGAATTAATAATCTGATTAAATTTTTGAGAAATTATATAATTTCTCTATTATTAAGACTTATTGTTATTATTATTTTTAAAGAATTACAAAAAAATATAAAATTTGGCTCTACAAGAAGTGAGTTTGAGAGGAACAAAAATTGGATCGAGAGCTACGATTATTCATCAATGATGAATAATCGAGGATAAAAAAATTAAATTTGATTTCAGAAATCTGCATTCCTCGAGTCTATTTTTTTTAATCTCGTTCCCTCTATAGTCGCGTTAACGTTCAGACGCGTCGGGCGCAGCGTTGGGATGCGCGGCAATTACGCGTGTAACAGCGGAGAGAAGAGAGAGACCGGATGCCCGTGATCTCGACAACGAGAGAGCCGCCCGTGTAATATGCATTCCCGTTTATTGTTCGCCCGTGTGTTTCCGATCGATGCGTGTGCACACGTCGGGCGGCGTTCCCCAGTGTCATGCAGAGTAGCAGCAGCAGCAGCGGCAGCAGCAGCTCGTCTCGCTCGCTCGCGTTTCAGCGCCGTTATTAACGAGCTTCGAGTGCTTCGGACCTTATTGTGCGCTGCTCAGTGAAATGTCTGAACGACTATGCTGGTAGTGGCGGCGTCGGCGGCGTCGGCGTCGACGTCGGCCGCAGCGGTGGAGGTGGCACTGGCGCCGGGTTATTCACAGGGTTGGCGGTGATGCTGCTGCTGCCGGTGCCATTGCCTCTTCTCCACCCGGGCACCGTGAGTGCTTCCACCAATGGATCACAATACCTACTTGTACGCAGGCACCGATCGGCTCTTCAGCGAAAGCTCGTTCCCCCACCCCCTTCCCCTCCCCCGACACCCTCCCCCTTCTATACCCCCCGTAGTCATACATAAGGAGTCGGAGTGCGAACCTCGTCGGCCTCTTCAGTCTGATATTTCATTATGCGGCGAACGAAAAATGGCAGAGCCAACGACACCCGTCTTTGTTGGCGGAAATGTAATTTTTTTCAGATGCATTTTTATTGCAGTGACAAAAAAAGTGGCAATCCAATCAAATGCTTTGAATAAAATTCATTGGTATTTATTGTGATAATGATGTCAATGCTTTTTTATAGAATTATTATTATTTTTTCTGTATGATATTGAAACACGAGTGAGCATTTTTTTGCATAGCTTCGGACGGGCGATAGGGAAAAAAATGCGGAATGCGCGCGCGAGGCCGCGTTAAGCGCGATTAGTAAGATTAGACGGGTCTCGCGAAGTGGAGCGAGTCCGCTAACGAAGCCTCGAACCCGCCTCTCTTGCTCTCCGCGGGTCTCCGGCGGCTCCGGGGATTCTGCAGCCGCTCTCTCGCTCTCTCGGCTTTCTCCCTCTTCTGTTTCTATCCGCATCGTGTAGACTACTGAAATGCGTCGCAGGACCCCGAGCCCAGTGGGTCTCCCCCTTTACCACCTCTCACTCCCCCTATTCGTCGTCGCGAATGCGGCAAACATGACGAGAGCTCCGATGCAGAGTCTCTCGAGTTGTCGATGACGACGACGACGACGACGACTCGAGGTGGGTTGTTTCTCCGTTGCTGCTTCTGCTGCGGCTGCTTCTGCTGCGGCTGCGGCTGCTGTTTGTCCTATCGCGGCCCCGGGAGCCAAGGTAATAATTATTTGTTCTGGCGCTATGCGCAGCTTCGCTAAATACAGCGTTAATTACACATCTCGTGGGGGTTCCGGATCATCAGTGAGCGTAACTACACAGAGGACATATATTGACGCATAAATATACAACGGTTAAAAATACTTGATATCCACAAAATAAATTGGTTCGTGTAATTGCAAATTGTGCCGAATTAAATGTACCAGCTACGGCGAATAAAAGCTATGTTCGGTTAATGTAAATTTGCCGACATTTTCGGGCACTGTCAACATGTAGGACGGCTGGAAAATGCGCGAACAGTAGCAGCAGCAGAAGCAGCTCGACACAGATAAATCGCTCCGATCAACCGGCAATCACTGCGCCCTCCGCGCGATTATTCGCAGAGTTTGAAATATTATACAGCAGAAAAGCTCGCGAGAGTTTCGAGCTGACTCGTCGATATCCACCGTTCTCGGTGTGTGTTTGCATATATATTTATATATTCACGTGAGCTGCAGTCACGTGAAACACACACACACGCGTCGCGAGACTCACACGCACGAGCGTTTTACGCCTGCTTTTATGTGTTACAAACTGCGTACAGAAAGCGCTTTCGGGGCACATCGGGTAAAACCGAAATTTTTATATCACACCATTAAAATTTGATTGCTCGGCGCGCGGGCGGAGCAACGTCCTCGAAGTGTTCGTTGGCCTGGCCTATTTTTTTTTTATATCACTCGCGACCTCCGAAACGTCGAACGTTTTGCTATACTTTAGGGCAGATTAAAAGCAAATTATTAGCCACGATAAATAAAATATTTATACATTTTTTTTATTACCGTCGGTGTATCGACTGATTTTTTTTTCTCGAGGCTATTCGTTTTTATTTAGCAAAAATTGCCAGTGAAATTAAATTCACTGTTTTACGAGTTTAAGTAACACAGTGCGGGGCTCGTACATTTGTGTGTAGCTACAAGTTGTAACGATAGTTGTACAACCGCGAGAACCGAACCAGCTTATATTCAGCTTTTACTCGATATTTATTTTCTCTCTCTCGCCATTGAAGAGAAACGAGCTGGCGCGGAGAGGCCGCCGCGCAGCGTGAATTCGCACCTTTCTGCTCGTGTTTTACCGGGGCAAATAAATAATGAAATTGAATCGCGCGCCCTTTTTTGTTGTGGACCATCGCCCGAGCCCTCATCGTATTTCACATTTGTTTCTCCGCGCATTCCACGTAGCGAGTGTTTGGAACTCTCTCAGCTTTTTTTTTTTCGCCACATGCACTCGTAACGCATTTTTATGCACTTTTTTATCGCCCCATTGATTTCCTTACTCTATTCGAGAGCCGAAAATTGCCCGGATTGTTTTATTATGTTTATACATCTCTGTATGTGTATACAGATTGTCGCAAAAGTGATAAAGCCTGATAGGAAATTTGGACGACCATGACCTACCATAAATTACTCGAAAATGCATTACTTTTGGGACACCCTTTATATACGAATCAGACAATACGTTTCCTATGTTTGCGGTGATGAAATTTCTGGGGGGTGAATTTTTCTTGCAATGTTTTCCATTATTGGTCTTCCGATACTTTGGAGCGAGAGAAGGTCGAGGATTTATGCCATTCATCGAGAGGAAATAATGCTCCGCGATCATCAATAATATTTTTATCGAACGTGCGGCGAGAATGAGCAGAGCGAGAGATAGAGACGGAGAGGGAAAAACGAGAACGAGAGACGGAGAGAGGAAGAAGAGGGAGAAAGGCATTTACAACTTTCCACAAGTTTTCCCGCGCAACAGAAGGAAACGGATGAGAGACAAAGAGGGAGAGAGAGAGAGAGCGGTAGGGGCGAGAGTCGCGCGATGAACGCCGCGCGCGAGAATGAGAACAAAGTGAGAAGATTGATTGCCGGACAAATTGCGTGTCAAACTTGCGCGATACAACTGTAGTTGGACTATTTCTCTTTTACGCGTATCCCCGTCGAGCGCTGCGGCCATCGGCTCCTCGAAGCGACGCATTCAAAGCTAAAATATCGTCTTTTCACGATATCGTTATTGCCGGACGGGAATGAGAACTTGAAAAAAAAAAAAGAGAAAACTACATACAAAAAAAAAGTTTCACGCGCGATAAATCTTTCGCAGCCTTGAAGAAGCGACGAGAGTCGCGGTTTCGATAAATTCAATTTGCGAGCGTTTATTGGACGATTTGAGAATTTTTTCAGTGCGATAGAAATCAAACTTTTTTTTATGTCAAAATTTGAAGAATTTTTATTGGACATGTTTTGCGAATCAGAATTTACAGATTCGACTCCCGGCCGGGAAATGGTCTCTTAAATCGTGAAAAACACAAACACAACGGAGCCCATTTGAAGCCGTTTGGAGTGTTTCGTTTTTCGCAGCTGGAAAACTCTTGCAAAGCTCTCGCTGAATCCAGGCTGCATTCGCTGCAGTGGCAGAGCGGAGCAGCGGAGTTAGTAGCTCGAGGTTTTACCTACAGTCGAGCTTTTCGCTTTTTTTTTTTTCTTTCTTTTCGTTTTTTCTTTATTTTTCTCGCTCCACTCGGGCTAGAGGTGGATATCTCTGGGACTCTCGCTCCGGAGTTTCCCGTATTCTTTCTCCACTTCCTTCTCACCTTCTTATTCCCTCTTCTGTCTTTCCGTTGGTTTCCCTCTTTTCTCTCGGTGCTCTCGGTCCCGGCAGTTGTAGGTTGCAGCACACCAGGGGGCTCGATATATCCGGCCAATGGGGCATTCGTTTCCACGTACCCCCCTCGTCCCCTTGACCCCCGCGCCCCTCACCTCTCACCTCTTCCTCCTTCCTCTTCGACGTTCTATCGATTTGGAAATCGACGTGGTACGTGCCTCGAGAGAAAATTCAGGAAATTGACGACTCGACTTTGCACGTACCTCGCGATCCTAGAGCTGCTGGTGCTGCTGCTGCTGCTGGCGGAGACCTTGCAACGTCGAAGGCATTAATCGCGCGATCGCACTGATCGCTCGGGAATGACGTTTCCTCCAACTTCTCAAGACGACGAGGCGCCAATGTGTATGCTTTATATTTCATGCTCTTTTTATTATTTTCTCTTCGGCTCGTTTCCTCAACGCGAGATGAACATTTTTGTTGCTCGTTTTATTCACGTATTTCACACGTGGGGTAAAAATTTTGCGAGGTAAACTGCAAATAGTAAATGTGAATAATTAATCGCTACATTTGCAATTGAGAGCCAGATTTATTTTTCACTCCGAATGTGTCGACCAATGTGTTTTTTCAATTTTTTTTTATAAATAATTTTTTACGAATAGAATTTTTTTTAGCACCGTTTCTAAATTTCTACAATATTATGCTAGCTCGGCATATAAAATTCGACATAGCGCAGCATTGTCCGACAAACGTGTGGGGTTTGAAAAAAAAAAAAAGGTATGCGGAAAACGAGCGCGCGTACGGCTCAACAATCCGGTTAAACAATCCTCGACGAGAGGGAAGTTAGTAAACGGCGCTTGTAAGCGAAGCGGCAGAGTGGTTCGCCCAGAGTTGTCGAGGTGGCGGGGAGGGGCAGAAAGGAGGAGCGGGAGGAGGGAGGGAGGAGTACCAAGGCACGTAAAAAACTGTACAGTAGGCTCCAGTCCTATTTTCGCTCCAATTTTTTTTGATTGCGAAACTTTGCGCGGTAGAGTGTCGAAAACTTCACGAGTACCATACAGAGTGTACAGTGGAGCAAGGGAAAAAGAGAGTAAGAGAGGGGGGGAGTGGGAGAGACCTCGAGGCCCGCCAGGAACGAACTACTGAAAAAACTGGCACAAAACAGCTGCGTCGTATTTTTTTTTATTTCCATTTCTATTTTCATTGCATTTCTGAAAAATGCCTTCACTTATTTTTTCCTGAACGCCGCATCCGTGATAACGTTAAATTCTGCGAGACTCTTGACGTTAGTTCTGTCGGAAAATATGACAATTAATTCAAGCAATAATAATCTTACTACCATCGTTTCAATTTTTAATTTTTTCGTTCCGTCATATTTACGAAAAAATTATTATCACCACATGAAAGCTCCATTTTTTCGCCCTACAGTCATTTCTCGCCCGACTCTCGATTTCCTTCACACACCTGGGTCGAGTTTCCACCCCGCTTTCTCCATGCGCCGAGAGAGGCGCGGGCGAAAGTGCGAGAAAGTCGAGTTAGCGAGAGGGATATAAACACACGCAGGCACGGAGGTTGGATATGGCCTCTCGGCGATTGATCCCTGCGACGCGAGAGTCTCGAGGAAGGGAAAACGCGAAATAAGAAACGCGGAGAGTGAGACGAAAGGGCGGGGGGGGGGGGGGGGAGAAAGCGTGGGTGAGATGAGTGAGGGTTGGAGCGCAGAGCGAAGTGGAGTGGGAGAGAGAGACACAGTCAAAGCGCGCGAGGGGATGGAAGGGGGAGGGGGGGGGGCGGCTGCTCCACTTATTCGTGACACGAGACAAAGGGCGGGCGACACGACGTCGTCGGCTGCGACGACTACGAGTCGCGTAGGAGCCGACGCCGCCGCCGCCGCGCCGCCACTCGAGTAGCGATAAAGCAGAGCACGGGGCTCTCTGTTGCCGGAGAGAAGAACCGTCTACACCGAAACCGTGCGCGCTGCTCTTAACACGTGTGTGCGAGGGACCCTGGAAAGGGGCTAGGGGGAGGACAGGGGGCGGGGGAGGGGAGAAGACGCGGCTGCTACACGACCAGAAGTCACGGAGTGACTCCGAAACGAGGGCACTCGGCGCGCGGGGGCTCCGAGCTCGGTTCGCCTCTCGTGTACGTTTCATCCTCGCTTCTTCTCATACGTAACCCTTCTACTGTTCCCAGTGTACATTGTCGGCGTAATGCGAGACCCCCTCCCCCCTCCTGGTACCTCACTACGCTTTTTGCGTCGGAAAAACTAGACATGGAAAAAAGAAGTACGAAAATGTAAAATAAGAAAATTATTCCAGCCACAGAAACTTGACGATTGTGTGGTATGAAAATTCCTGGTTATTAAAGTTTTTTACTTGGTGAAAAAAGTTTATTTTTTTATGGCAGAATTTGTGAAGTAGAAATTAAGAAAAAAAATAGTAAATTAATTCTCAAGGAAAAAGAAGTATTCCAGCCGCAGAAACTTGACGATTTTGTGGTATGAAAATTTCTGTTTATTAAGGTTTTTTACTTGGTGAAAAAAGTTTCTTTTTTTTGTGCCGGGGTTTGTGAAGTACAAATTAAGAAAAAAATAGTAAATTAATTCTCACACGAGAAAGTTGAAATTTTATTTTCGAACCGCATCGCCTGATGCACGAAACGTGTATGCACTTTGTGTGTGTGTGTGTGTGTGTGTTTGTGTGGGTGGGTGTCGGTGCTGTTGGCCTTGTCGGCCGGTAACCCGGTACCCAGGGCGATAAAGCTCGCGCTGCATTATTATTTTTCCTCTCTGTGTGTTGGCCCCACGCTTTTGCCTCTAATGTCAGGGCAGGCACAACTTTGATGGAAGGGAGGCAGCGACGACGACGAGCTCAGGGCTCGATGTATAAAGTACTTTAAGGAGGATGCATGGAGCTCGAGAGGAGGAGGAGGAGGCGTTGGAAAGAGGGAATAGACGGGGGAGAAGGGGGAGGGGGGGGGGGGGTGATGGAGCCACGCTACGTCGACACGAAAGACGCGTCTCGTGCCTCGTTTCGCCAGACCCCTGTTACCTTCTTCAGTCGTTTTTAACTTCGTTATACTTTTTTTCGCACTTTTTTGTTTTTTTTTTCCTTTTGTTGTTCTTTTTTTCGTTTTTTTTTTCATCCCGCCCTCTCGTCTGGATTAAATTCAGTGGCAGGTGCTGCTGCCTCGTTTTGCCTCTCTCGAACTTTCGAGCAATAATCCGCGAGTTTATTATACGCGTTTCGTTTACTCGACGCGCGGAGTTTGCTCCGACGCTTCGCTCCAACTCCGACTGTGTGTCTGTGCATGTGTGCATTTGTGTGTCTGTGTAAGGATGTGTGTTTAGGAGGAGCTGCAAAGATCCGCTCGCGTGCAGTCGCACGTGTTACACCTGCGAGAATTACGTGCAGGAATTCGAACTGCGCGGCGCGATCGAGGCGCGACTCTCAATTAGCCGGTCGGACCTTGGGTCAACCTTTGTTAGATTTTCCTTGCACTCTCAGCTTTCAATTAAATTTCGTTCTCGACGGCAACACGAAAACGCGACAAAAAATATTTGCGATGAAGAAATAAAATATCCGCTGCATTTTTTTTTCCTCAGCTTGCTCAGTAATAATTTTTATTAACACGCAATTGCTTCGCCATTTAATTCGTAAAAAAAAGTCATCAATCAGAATTGCAAAATCCGTCTGGAATTTCGCGTAAAAATTGCGCGATTCGTCGGGAATAATATTCAAGTCCCGTGGATGAAACGACGAGCCGAAGAGTCCGAGAATCCGCAGTTTTCCTATCGATGCAAATCACGATGCTCCTCGCGGACTCTGCTCCGCACGATCCTTGCGCTTCTTGCGCGCTCCTCTTGCCTTTTTTGCGCCGAGCGGTCGATGAATACCAGAGATGAATTATTGCGCGGGCGATCGAAGGTCGTCTGGTTGGGTGAGAGCAAGAAAAAAAAAAAAAAAAAAAAAAGAACTGGGCGCTAGGAAAGTGCATTCAGCGAGCGAACCCGTCGCGCCGGACTCTATACATATATACGTGTATGCACTCTGTGCACTCTGCGCACTCGAGACTCCCTCGCAGAAGTTGTGCTCGCTCGGTGCGCTCTCTCATATATGTATTTGCGAGTCGGATAAGAGGAACGACGGGGGCGAAGGGGGAGGGTGGGCTGGGGGAGAGGAAAAAGCTTTTAAAAATCTTGCAAGCCAGGGCTCGCGATCGTCCTGCCTTTATCGATTCAGGTGCGCCGCAGGACGTACGTGAGCTTACGTCGCAAGCCTTCGTGCTCTCCTGGCTCCTTCAGACCCCTCTACCACCGTCGCCCGCTCCTTATATGCAACCTTCCCCCCTCCCTGGTCTCGCCGCCTTCGCCAATCCACCCCCTCCCCCTCCCAACGACCCCCATGTCCGCTTCGCGTACATCGATCTAACCCGAGCTTTCGGGAATGCTTTTATACGTAGCAGGCTACGTAAAATACGCGCCCCGTGATGCATGGTCGTCGCTCTGATGCTGAGAGCACACACCATAACCCGGGCGTGTATTAAACGGCAACGGGAAATGAGTTTGGAATTTTTTAGAAATTTTTTTACCACTTTCAAAATAGGAGAGTCACTTGAGAAATTATTATTTTCTAATTTTCCTACTGCAGGTAACTATTATTCGACTCGCAATGATGTACATTGAATTGTTTTAATTAGAGACAGAGGACGACTCGAGTCTCTTCCTCGATTGTCGCGGTCGTTGTCGTTCGCGAATGACATCGGCCTCTGTCTGCGCCTCTAATGAAGAGAACATTAAAGGTTTCTTTGCCTTCGCAGCTTCGTCTTTTTGCCCTCCCTCCCCTTGACGACGCTGGTCGACAAAAGCCGGAGCGGTGTATCGCGTACACAAGAGGAGAATAAGAATAAGGAGAACGAAAAAAGAACTACAGTTGAAAAAGGATGAAAATTGTGGGGAGAGGTGAGAGAGAAGGGAGGATAGAAGAGGCGCGTGGATATGCTGGTCTCGGTGCACGTAGACGCCCGAAGGAAAGGAAAACGCGTTGGTTCGGCGGAGCATTGAAATTCCGAGGATCTCGCGCGCCAAATGGTTACGTAAATGGTTGAGCACTGGGAGGGCCCCGGGGCCCTCCTGTTCAACCCGGCGCCGCCAGAGCGGACATCTATACCCCCAACCCGCCCTCTTCTTCCTTCTCGTCTCTACGATTCTCTTCTTTTTCCCCTCTTTTAGCAACAGCGAAGCTACACACTGCTATACGATTCCACGGTCGTTCTTTCGCGCTGCTTCTACGAGATGTAAAACCCAAAGCCCCCCTGGCAGCTTTTCGCCCCCACACAGGATTCGTTTGTGTGTGTGGGTGGCAGTGCATCTGTGTGAGTGTGTAGACGATGTGTACACATGGTCTCGTAGGGTAGACCGAAGATACTGATAAGGGACTCGCTACCGCACGATTCCATCGTACCAGTCAATTGTATATACATGGAATCGACGATAAATAATGGAAGGGAACGATATCGAGCCCCGCGTTTTCTTCGCAATCCACTCGTCGATTTACGGGGGTGGAAAATTGTGGGAGAATCGCGGTCGAGGGTTGACGTAAAATTGCAACGGGATTTTGTCGGGACAATTAAATGACAATTGCAGCTGAGAGAGATCGAAGGAAAAATAACATTTCACGAAACATTTCACGAAGAAGACTCGAAAACTGAGTAAGTTTATCAGACGGTTCAATGCGATTCAGCTTCAACAATGACAAAACGAATTGTCGCGATGTTTTTCTCCCAAGCATCGAACCCCGCCCCTCAATAATGACAAATAAGAATCGAGCTGCTTTCCTTTTGTAGTTTTCCAATTGCGCGCGACATGTAGGTCGACCAGCAGTGTCGCTGGTGCTCGAACAATGTATTCGCGCAAGCCATTCTCGAGGCTCGGGGGTTCGCCGGGTTATACATTCATCCTCGGTATGCGCGCGCGGAAAACTCGGTTTGCCGTTGTAGTCGCGAGGAAAATTCACGAGTGCAGGTCAAATATCATCAGGGAAAAGGGACGAAGGCGCGCGCTCGGCGAGAGCGAAGAGGGAGCGAAATCAACTCGCTATTTCTCCGCCAGGGGTTTTTATAAGAATTTACTTTTTCTTTTTTTTCTTTTTTTTAAACACGTTTTTTTCTTCATTTTCCAAGCATTATTCTCGCTCGGGGGGTCGTTGAGAAATTTTCTCGAGTTTTCCTAGCTCTCCCGCGTCGCGCGCGAGTCAAACTGCGCGCCGAGCCTCTGGGAGGGGGCGGAAAAGGGGAGGGAGGGGGCACACAGGGAGTTCAAGGGGAACGAGAGGGGGGAAAGTGGGGGACGAAGTGAACACGCGTTAGTCAAAAGGACTGCGCTCGTGATTTAGGTCAGGCGCGGTTTAAAAAGCGAATCGTCGCGCGCGGGTCTCGAGAGTCGACGCTATTATAGCGGGCTCGACGGGCGGCGGCGATATAAGCGCGCGACAAACGGCGAAAAAAAAGACAGCGAGAGGAGAGGGAGAACGAAGGAGAACGGAGGGGGGGGGGGAGGGGGGCTATCGAGCAGGTTCAATTTAAAATCGTCGCAGTTAACGCGCGTGACGACGCAGTTCCACGGGGAATAATATCCTGCCTTTTCACGTTACTACCCAGCAGCCTGCCACCCCCCTCCCCTCCCCCTCCACCTCTTCTCCTGGCTTTCTTCCTCTTTATCTCGTCGTTCCCTGTGCTTCCTGCTTCGACGATTCTACGAGGAGAGCGAAAACCCCTTCGCCTTCTTTAGATCCTACACCCTCCTCCCCTCTCCTCCTCCCCTCCCCCTCCTCCCCGCCTTCCATCCGCCACTCGGTGCTTTATTGTTTTCCATTCTTTCAGCAGACACTCAATCGGCTTCTCCCCTGCCATCTTATTTTATTTTATATTATACTTTTTATCGTTTTTGTTTTACTCTCGAGCTCCGCGCGCGGGTGTCTCGATTTTTCGCTGGCTGCTCTAAAAAGCGTAATCGCACTGCGGCAATCTTCTTACGAGTTTCCGATACACAGTTTTGTCGCCAGAGATGCCGCCGGCGGCTTTTGCGCCGCCGATTACAGTGAAAAAAATGTATCTTGTGGTTGGAAAAATTGTGAAAAATGCTATGCTCTACATTTCCGAACTACTTGCAACATTGTCGTGAAAAAAGTGAGCAGTGGTAGTTGCCAGGCGCCGATATTCTCATGAATAGCCAATAAGCAGTTCTCAGCTGAAAAAAAAGAGAGGGTACAGCGAAAACTTTGTTTGTCTTTATGGCGCGTATAAATCCGCGAGTGGCCGCCTCATATCCCCTCCCCAATCGATCTGTATTCGAATTCCATTCTCTCCGCGAGATGCACTTGACTCGTGTGCGCGGCTCACCGCTTGTGACTCCTCCGTGGGCGCGTCTGTCTCGCGGGGCACGCGGCTACGTGACTCTTTTACCCGAGAGAAAATCAGAAGTAGCGAGTCGGGAGTCTCGGTCGGAAAAAAAAGAAAGGAAAAAACACGTAGCTATATATTTCATGCGAAGCCCTTTTTCCTCAGCGTCCGAATCGTTCGCATTTCCCGCTCCTCCCCCCTCTCCTCCACTCACGTTGGCCACACATGGGCCCCCTTCCCTCCCCTCTCGCCGGTAAATCACGGCTGGGTCGTATATTTTCAAATTTAAATTTTATTTTCTACGTAACTCGGGTCCGCCGAAACGATGCGTAGAAGAATGAGCGGAGAGGAGAGAAAGATGTAGCGCCGAAGGAGTCGGGCGAGTACGTGGCTCGAATTCACGTGGAAATCAACGGAGGGGGGTTGCGGCGAAGATTCGCCTTTGCTTTCTGATTCTCTGACTGTTTGGTACACGAAAAGCAGCAGCAACAGCAGCAGCAGCATCGCCCTTCGACTCTCGCTTCTTCTATCCTCGAGTTAATAAAGCATTTAGAACCCGCATCCTCGGCGGACGCCTCACACCGCAGGCCTCACGTTCGCGGAGGGCGCTATGTACCCTCCCCATGGAAACTCACCCTCACAATGGTCGCCAATACGGTGTGGTAACTCGAAATAAGATTTGAGGGCCAAGATAATGCAGTCTGGGATCTACGCTGCTTTTCCTTGCGCCCCACACCGTCGAAGGGAGGATCGACACTAAATTGTTTCGATCACGTAGTATCCCCCCGCACTGTACTATAAATCTTGAATAGATGTATATATGTATTCCTCGGTTATGTGAAAACGCACCCGTATACAAAGTTTCACGGTTTCCTAATGTTCTTTTCTTGCTTCTTTGTTCACAGATTCAGGTGAGTGCTTTACGACACATAATACGGGACTCGGGACTCAGAGTTATGGGTGAGTCTGTGGAGGATTGGTGAATTATTCTACGAGGGAATTATTTATTTATTCATTTATTTATACGAGATTTTGGTTGCAAGACGAGATTCCCTTTTATGTTATAAATGTGACAGTGACATTTGTGAACGGGGAAAGGCAACGCAATGAGAGCAGAACTAGTCGATGTAATTATTACTAAATGGAATAAAAATAAGATAAATTCGACTACAAAGGAGCGCACATTAATAATGGATAATAATCTCGAATGTTTATTTTATATTTTTTTCCATAAATACCCGGAAATTGTGGGCTCGCGAGTTATTTCTATTTTATTTATTTTCACTGTATATTTCTCACGCGGCGAAAACGTGGAAGAAACCCAACGACTATATGTGGGCCGACCGGAAATCAAAGCCCGTTGCTCATTCTTCCGGCCAAGCGATGGATGTATTTTATACCCGCTCTCGGCGTTGCGTTCCGGCGTTGCTGTAACGCGTAGATTCCACATTTGCATTTTCACATTACGAGCGAGCGAGAGTTTCGGGAAAGTGGCGGCGAGGACAAGCGTAGGTCGAATTTACCGTAATAAGAGTCCGAGCGACGTCGGTCCAACAGAATTTCCTCCACAAAATTTTCGTATCCAAGCAAAAAGTTAAATTTCAGCCCTCGACCTTTTTCTCCCCGGCAGTTTTCTTACCGCATTTTCTCGCAACACCTTCAAGAAAAAAAAAAAAAAGAAACGCAAATAAAATATGATTGCAGCGAGCTCAAACGAAAATTGTATATATTTTTTTTTACTCGTTGCACGTTTACTTTGAGCGTAATCCTTTTTTTCCACCCTCAGGGCTGTGCCGTTTTCCTTTATGTCTCGCGCGCGCGGATTTTCTGAGTGTCGGCTCCGAGACGCACTTGGCCCTCCCCCCCTCCTCCCCTCCCCCCTCCCTCACTGTTTGTGTGTGTGTGTGTGAAAGGTGCAACCACTCGGAGCCTCTGAATGCCGCAAGTTCGCAGGACTCAAGCTCAATGCGAGAAAGAGAGAGAGAGAGAGGTCAGCAGAACCGGAGAATTTCGTTTGCTGCGAGAGAGCCTCGGACGAGAGGACTTTCGAACTCGGTACTTGCTGCTGCTGCTGCTGTTGCTGCTGCTGCTGCTGCTGCGGCGATTGCAGCGCGGGTCTCGCCCTTTTGCCCGGGCGGCAGCAACAGCGGCAGCAGCCGCCCTTCTCGGGGTCTCGCGGTTCGTTAACCCTGCGGGGGTGGTCGCCACCGAGCCGTCGGGTGCCTCTCCTCGCTTGTTCGTTCGTATTTCTAACGAGAAAGAGGGTAGCATGCTAGCTGCTGCTGATGCTGATGGTGGCTGCTGCTGCTCGCTCCCTTTGATTTTCCGCACGCTGTATTCAAGCCCTTTCCGCACGCTTTTCGCCCGACTCCTCTCCCAGTTTCCGCACTCATCGCGCCTGGACTGCTCTCACCCTCTCTCTCTCTCTCTTGCTCCACGCGCGATGGGAATGCATGAAAAACAAAATGTAAACAGGAGTCGACTGGAAGGATCCCCAGAGTCAAGAGCTCTGCCCTTCTACCCCTACCTCCTCCCTCCTCCCCACTCCCATATTCTCCCCCGCGACCTTCAATGCTCTCAAACACCCCCACCCACGCTTGCCCTTTGATCCGCGAGGACTCATGATTTTTCATACACACGAGGAAAAAGCGAAGTCCGCAAGGGCAATGCCGTATTTTTTTTCCTCGAAATGGAGAAAAAAATATATAGAGCCGAGAGGCACATTCAGTTGAGGGGTGAAAGCCCAAGAATCTCGTAGTTTTAATGGACGACGCGGGGTAGTTGGCCTCGGCTCGTTAATCCGAGCGCATTGCCCGGACACTTGGGGGTTTTTCGTTATTTGACTGACTAAACCCTCAATTGCAACGTTAGTGGTTTAAATTCTGACTTTTTTTCACTTAAAGTGGCGCAGATAAAAGACGAACCAATCCAAAAATTTCAAAAAATTCGTGTGAGTCGTAATAAAAAAAATTACGCTCAGAGAATATTTTCTTAATTATTATTATTATTATTTTTCCAAAGTTTTTTCAAAGTTTCGTCGTTAAATGAGAAAAAAAAGTTGGGTAATAACACTCGGTGATAGGGACGAAGATTCAAAATGACGAGGATCGTTAGAATTTTTTCCGTCAAGGTTTCCGTCTGCGTTTTCTCCTTTATATAACCCTTCGGGGATTCTTTAAAGGGCAACGAAGAAAAAAAAAGTTGTTAATTCCGTTACTTTGACTCCGGCGCGCACTTCATTAACTTCTGTTTTATAACTGGCGATAAACGCCCCGTCGCGAGAAGACAATATAGCTGATGCTCGTTTGATGGGTCCAATAAAAATCGAAAGACATATTTTTCTCTCGTGGCGTAATTTATCGTAGTGCGCGGAAAGAGAGCGAGAGAACGCGTTTGGAGTTCTCGCAGCGCGCGGAGACGAGACGAGCCGCAGATCAAAGGACCCGAGCCTGCCGTCCGGGGCTTGTTACGTACCCTCCGAATGGCCCGGAGCAGATAGTATTTACATTTAATTTTTCATCCGTCGAACAAATTCTACAAACTGAACATCCAACCCGAGCGGAGGTGGAGGACCGAAGGGTTTCAAAGGGCCAACAGTCTGACCTTCGCCCGCAGGGTTAACGAGCTCCGTCTCTGTCTCTCGCAGCCGGCGCGCAACGTGGATTCATCCCTCGAACCTCAGCTATACGGTTACAAAGGATCAAACTGCTGCTGAAGCTGCTGCTGCTGCGTCGAGCGGCGGTCCGAGCTCAGACGCCCGCGGAGAATAATTGATACGTTCACCGCGAGGAGTCGGACGCAAACAGGGAAATGGGCTTGCGGACGACGCTTAATTTTCCGTTAATTAATTCCTCGAACTCCACGAGTCCGTTTGTCCATAGAAACGATTTTTCGCAAACAGCGAAAAAAGCAACACAAAAATATTTCTGCTCAAATATCAGCAGATACTCCAAAGAAAAATAATTTAATAAATCTTAAAATTATTACACGAGTCGGAAACCGCCCCAAAAAAATCGTCAGTATCATTTAGCGTCGACGTTAATTTTCCGTTCAATTCCTCGACGATTTTTGGTAAACATAGCGAAGAAAGCAATCAACAAGACAACAATATTTTTGCTCCAAAATCAGCTGATTACACTCTAAACAAAAATAATTTAAAAAATCGAAAAATCATTATTACACGAGTCGGAAACTGTCTCAAAAAATTCGCCAGTATCATTTGTCAATCTTTCGGAATTGTTGGACGAATACTTCGCACGAGGAGCGAGGGGTGGGGGTTCGAATCGAGCCGGCCATTTGAGAGCGTGCACCTCGCCGCTTGTCCGGTGTATACGTTGCCGCCGCGTCGTAATATACCTATACATCCCATCTATATGCAGGGTTCGGTGCTATAGTAGTCGCGAGAGTCGGGCGTAAGCCGATTACCTTCGGCTTTGGAAATACGTACGTGCAACGCGATTCCCTCTCGTGTCCTCATCTCCCTCTCGCTCTGGACCGCTGGGCTCTCCTCGCCTCTGGCTCCCTTTTGCCACGTCCTCTCGCTCCCTCCCCCCACCCACCCCTCCCCCCTCTCTGTTTCGAATTAACGCGTTAAAACGGCACTTACTCGAGGACGCACGAGAGACGCGTCGCGTCGAGGGTATTTTGTCCCCCGACTCCCCATTCCCTCCCCCTCCCCCCGTTTTGTTTCCCTCTATAGTCCCGAGGGATTATGCATACGTAAATATGGCGCGAAATGTATATAACCACTCTGCGCTATATTTGTCGTTAGCCTCTCCCACGCCGACGATTCTCTTGTCCCGTTGCGCGTACAACGAACGGAACAATGTTCGAAAGGGATGGAGACGAGAAATAGAGAAAGAGAGAGAATGGGAGGCAGTGGTGGGGGTAGGAAACTCGCGACGCGAAACTTTTCGTCAGGCGACCCGGCAAGCTCTCCGGGTATTACGGTCAAACTACTTGAGAAACAAAGATAGAGTTTCGCCGGGAGTCGCTCACTTAAGCTATACACACACTCCTCGCGCCCTCCTCGCAGTTTTCGCGCGCTCTCTCCTTCCGCAGCTCCCTCTCGTCGCGAGGTTAGGCGGCACGAGAGCCGAAAGAGCCTTCCCCGGAATCCGGGGCTTCCGTAGCTCGCGTGGCGGGCGAATGCATCGCGAATGAGAATTTTTATGATTTTTCGTACGAGGAAACTCAGGGCCTTCGCTATTCGAAAGACACACGAAGCAGACGTCTCTGCGCCTCGAGAGGAGAGAGAAGGAAAAAAAAGGGAGGAAGGAGAATAAGCGAAGAGAAGGGAGCTCGAAATTCGGTTTGCCACACTTGCTACTCTAGTCGTGATTTCTATTTGCACTTTTGGGACGGGTGGGGGAGGGGGAGGGGGGCGCACGCGCTGCTCTATGTGGAAAGGGGGGAGGGGGGAGGGGAGCTTCCACGTCGCTGTTGAAAGTCGTACAGCTTCGTTTCTTGGTTCACATGCAAACTCCTCGCGTCGCTGTCGAAGAGCTCGTGGATGGGGAGGGGGAGGGGGGTGAACCCTTGGCACGGAAACCGAGGCGAGAGATGTACCAGCAGCCACCCAGTTTACTTCCTGCTCCGGGCTTCGCATATATACATAATAACTTGGGCGAGAGCGCGGGCGCTGAGAGTTTGGCGATGCCCGTTTCCCTCGCGCCGACTTCTTCCGGGACAAAAATGGCCCCGTCGCAGTCGTCGTGTGTGTAGGGCGACACGACAGCGCCAGACGCGCGGCAAGTGGCGGCTGAAGCACCGGGGCTCAGCCTCCACTCGGGTGTCTCGCGAAAATTATCATATGACTTTGGGAAAAATTGGCAACGCTCGGGGATATTTGTTGCGACGCGCCTGGCAACAAGTGCTCATTTTTTCGGATTTTTATCGTTATTTTTGTTTACCATTTTCGTGAGAATTGGTATTTACGGAACTTTTCCGAAACAGAATTTTTTCATTATCAAAAAAAGGGTTGGAGATTACACAAAAAATATGACAAGTGCTCATTTTTTTCGGATTTTTATCGTCATTTTTGTTTACCATTTTCGTGAGAATTGCCATTTACAGAACTTTTCCGAAACAGACATTTTTCATGGTAAAAAAAAGGTTGGGAATTTTTCGGATTTTAATCGTCATTTTTGTTAACCATTTTCCCGAGAATTGGTATTTACAGAACTTTTCCGAAATAGAATTTTTTTCATGGTCGAAAAAGGGTTGTCGATTACATAAAAAATACTAACCATCAATGTGCTGAAATTTCTAAATTATTGTTCACCCCCATAAGCTCCAGCTTTTATTTTGACAGCTTGATCCGCTGTCCTTTGATACCCGTGTTGTTTGTACCCCGATGCGGTGATAATGATCACGTACGGCTACACCCGGCTCGAGTCTTCTCCCCCTGCCGGAAAATCCACCGCGTGACTTGATTTCATCGAAAGGGGCTCGGGGGTTGAAGATGAAGGACGCGGCTCGAGTGACGCGGCACGTATTAACGTCTCCTGACTAGCGGAAAGCCACGGAGTGAGAGGAGAAAACGAATGATTTGTTAGGTCGGCTTAAGCTTCGTTACCGCGGCTGCTTTGCCAGAAGCACGCGGCAAGGTGGAAGGGGAAGCAGAGGAAGGGGATGGCTGTGGGGCAACGAGCGAAAGGAAAAGAGTGACGACGAGCGGGGAGCAGAGGGTGAGATGAGCTTGAGCCGCGGGGGTGGAAAGCGAGCGAGGGAGAAGGCCTTTCGAGGAGAAAGAGAGAAAAAGCAGCTCGCGAAGCCTGTTACCTCGGTACGCGGCTTCGTCGCCGTCGTCGACGTCGTCGTCGTCTCATCTACTCGGTTGCATCGCCTGGATTACAGTCCCGGCTTTAACGCATCGCCCCTCGAGACGCTTAGCGCGGAAAATAAAACGTGCCGCCTCGCGCGGAGAAAAAGGGGGAAAAGAAAAAGAAGAGCGAGAAAGAGCGAGAAGAAAAAAAAAAAGCGAGCCAGACGAGAAAGAGGTCCAGACGCAACGCTCGCAGCGATGCCGCTGATGCTGCTCCCGCTGCTTACCCTGAAAATTCTGTAAGAACAATTTTCACTTACACCTCCTCTCCGACGGATTTCTCTCGTTCCCTCCTTTGAGCCGGAGAATTTTCACTCTGCTTTTTCCGAGCCCTGCACACCTACCTTATTTCCTCTCTGTCCTGTATCTCTTCCGTTCACCTTGCCGCTGGTTTTTTTTTTTTTCGTTCTCACGTCCTTCTCATCTCCTTTTTTATACACCTCGTTTCGCTGCATTACGTTGCATCCATTGTGCTATCTCGTCGCTCATTTTATTTTTTTATTTTTTTGATGTTTTTATTTTTCTCATGTATTTTATTTTTTATTTTTTTGAATACACTGAGAAAAATTAGTAGATGCGGTTATTAATCAATGGTTCGATCTACCGAAATATTGGTTGCAGGTACTAAAATATTTGTAACTCTGACCAACGATTGGTAAGCACATCTATTAATTTTTTTCAGTGTATAATAATAATTCTGATGTAGTACCGAACCGAACGCCTTCAGCGATCTTGTACAAACACCATCGTCGTTTTACACCTTGACTGTCATGTTTAACGGCAGATGCGAGCTTTCGTAACCGCATCGGGTGTAATATATGTGTATTGTACCAGAAGCGATGGATATACGTACTGCTTGCATCGCGGCCCGTGTTTCGCCGTCGACGAGCGAAGTGTAAACTGGCACACGCGACACATAGGACGTATAAACGGGTGAGCTTGGTGCGTGCGCGCGTGGAACGCTGCTGCTGCTGCTGCTGCTGCTGCTGTTGTACGTGGGACGGAGCGACACACGAGCCGGGCCAGGCGGTTACGATGCTGCTGAGGCAGAGAGGCAGCGACGGAGCAGCGGCTGAGGCACGTTCGTCGACTATGAACAACCCGAGATCTACAGCCTCTGCGGTACAGCGATAATCACGTCTGAAACTTTGATCGGACGAACAAAGGCCTCTCCTCGGTTGTCCGACCTCACCGCCCCCCCACGCAATCGTGTTGTGCTCGATAGTGGAAAATTAATTTTCTGGCTGAAATATCGTCGACCAACGCTGACCGGACAGTGTCGTCCGGCTTGATCCGGACCCTATGCCGAGGGCCCTATACAAATGGCCTGGCAGTGAACAATTTTGAGGTGACCGGACGCTGACTATGGAGCCGAAGGTTGGTGGCCATTAGTCGCGTCGAGGCTTTGGTCCCATCTTCGATGCTGCTGCTGCTTGCTGGACACTGAGGAAAATTAGTAGCTGACGGACATTAGCCTGACCAAAGCATCGACTGCATCTCGTTGATGCAGCGATCGGTGGATAACCGAGAGAGCTCTTCATTTTTTTTTCTCACTGCAAAAATCCAACGTGGTTTCCGCGCGGCAAGTAAAACATGACTTGGTGTCGAGGAACAAACGCGACGAGAGAACCTGGGGGCGTTTTTCGGGGTAGCGCGTTGCACGTTTAGCTCCGCGCGGCGGCGGTTTACTCGCCCGGAGGCAAATTTTACGACGTTGCCGAGGCTTTGGCAAAGCCTCGGAATGGAGAGAAAGAAGCGGGCGAGAGAGGATGCAGGGAAAGAGAGCGGCGGGATGAAGAGACGAGAGAGGGGGGGGGGGGCTTTTCTCTCGGTGGGTTGCACACCGGAAATCACCATCAGGTAAAACCTCGGGGGGGTTGGAAACGCACAAAACGTTCCTCGTCTTTTCCCCGACGCTCTTATAGAGATATATATACACGTATACAGATCGGTGCGCAGTAATGCTCGGTCGTCTCTTCTGCTCCCCATCGCTCCTTCCTTCCTGTTCTTCCCCGGTCGGGTCGTCCGCGCGTAGTTTCCTCATGCCCAGGCAGCAGCCTCCGTCTCTCCGCTATCTGCGAGAGCTGCTCTTTCTCTCTTTCTCTCTCTCACTCTCTTTTTTTTTTCTCTTCCTCCCTCGAAACTCACCAACCGAATAATGCGCGGGGGGTGCGCAGCAGCAGCAGAAGCAGCAGCAGCAGCAGCAAGCGGCGGCATTCGGATTCGGCGAATTTCCTTGGCAGTTTATCACCTCGTCTGGCGCGCGTGCATTCGCGCGTTTGGTCGCCTCTGGGCCCTCTCTCTCTGTCGGTTTCGCCGTCGCCACGCCCCGTTTACCCTTGGTTGCGGGGGGTGATGACTGGCGGCTGCTATGGGGGTTCTGGTGCGGCGGTGGAACCGGTGCCGCCGCTGCTATGGGGCGAGTTTGCCGCCGCCGCCGACGCCGCCGCCGACGGGATAGTACTGCGGCCACCACGAGACCCGTCGTAATTTATGCATCCTAGGGTCCGGGTCTGCGGGGCCAACAATGGAGCGGTCGCTCCGACAGTCTGTGTATGTATATGTGTGCCCGTGTGTTTATGTATGTGCGTGTGTTTTTTTTTTCAACTACCACCGTCTCTCCCGGACACCACTACCCTCCGGGCAATGGCCATTGGTACACCCACAAGCTACCACCCCTTCTCACTCTACACGCCATATATCTATTCCGCGGCCCGAACCCCCTGGACCTGTTTCGATCGTAGTTTATGCATTCAATCTCCCACTCCATCGCCGTGACGAAACAATATGTGCCGCAGACGCTGTTATTTTTTTTTTCGTTTTTTTCCTACTCCGCATCTCGTCCTGTGGATATTTTTCGTCTATTCCAGACATTTTTTTTTGCCGGGCTCGCTCGTTTCCATAGCCGCGAATCGGTCCGGCGAATTGTTCGGGTCTGTTCCCCGCTGGCAAATATGGTAAGTAATTTATGATTTGGTTGATTTCTTGGTTTTTTTTGGTGGGAAGGGTGAATGGAGATTAAACTGTTAACCTCTTGAACGGGGAGTTGATGTATCTGGCGTGGCTAGCATGATTGTACTGTATTGAGGACACTCGTTGTCGTCTGATGACTGAAGAGATATAGATGAGGTAGCATTGGTTGAACGTCTTGTTTTTAGTAAAATTTAAGATCTTTTCGTGTATCCCTCTTTATATTTTGGAAAAATAAATTTCGTGACCCCGATTTGGGCGGTTTTCGGCCCGGCGGCCAGATCTACGATTTCTGACAAACTGTTCGGCCAAAATTTTTTTTTTTTTCAAAATCAACTAAAAAAGGGTTGTAACCAGTGTTTTCAGGGGTAGAATATGCGACTTGAGAACGATAGTATAGGTTAAAAGTCGATATTTTAAAAAAATAAATTTCGTGACCCCGATTTGGGCGGTTTTCGGCCCGGCGGCCAGATCTACGATTTCTGACAAACTGTTCGGCCAAAATTTTTTTTTTTCAAAATCAACTAAAAAAGAGTTGTAACCAGTGTTTTCAGGGGTAGAATATGCGACTTGAGAACGATGGTATAGGTTAAAAGTCGATATTTTGAAAAAATAAATTTCGTCACCCCGATTTGGGTCACGAAATTTCTTTGTGAGAAAAAAAATGCAACCAGTCGCGGATTTTGAATATCCAGATGACACTGAATGTGTCCCTGTCGCCTTGTTACGTGGGGCACACCAGGTAAAGTTATATATACACGTGGCGGGGGTCTCTCTCGCCCTCTCTCGTAAAAGCAAACTAGGTTTGTTCAGTTCAATTTCGTGCAAGGATTTCAATTACGCGCCAACGGTTTATGTCTCGTTACTAGAGCCTGAAGGGTGGCGGAGGCGGAGGAGGGTGGAGGGTACAGGGTGGGTTGGTGGTACTGCTACTGCTGGTGGGGTTGGAGCCGGTGCCGGTGCTATACGCGCAACGGGCGCCGAGGCGAATCCTTCCATTACAGAGAGAAGCGCGACGAGAAGGTGAGGTGAGATGCGATCCTTCCAACTTAACTTCTCGCTCATGTGCCACTCTCTCCTACCCCTTCTCTCGCTCTCTCTCCCTTCGCCGTTCGTGATGGCTCGAGTTTCTCCAGCGAAGAAGGCAAAGCTCACTCTCTCTCCCTCATCCTCCCTACCGAGGAGGCGAATTACGGCTTAACGCCAACTATTAAGGGCACCGTCGACGACGACGACGACGATGTCGTCGTCCCTTCGCAGCACTCGGCGAGAACGCGAGAGGCGAAAATCTTGGGCCAACTTCTCGCCACTCATCTCTTATCTCGTATAGAGCACGACGACGCCGCGACGTCACGCGAGAATCAATTTGGAATATAGCAGGCGAGACACACGTCTCCGTTCGTCCTCGTCTCTTTTCTCACCGCGACTCCTCTGTCTCTTTCTCTCTCGACGTTTCGCGTCAGTCTCCGCAGCAGACTCCGCCATTGGCCCGAGAGAGCGCTATCGACAGCCAACCGGAATTACGGTCAGGAGTGTCCCCGAAGAGGAGACAAATCCGATCGGTGATATATAGTTTAATGGGTCTTGCGGAGGAAAAAAGGGAAGCAGGAGCAAAAAATCGGCGGGAGGAAATAGTTCCATCTATTTTTATCTAGCTCAATTCGAAACCAATCGGTGTCACTGTGTGTCACTTGAGTCGTTGATTTTTAAATAGTATTTTAAAAGTTAAAAAAAGGTATCTTGCAAAAGTTTCCTTTCGTGCAACGTAGTAATGCGAAACGACGTGACGCAGCTTTTACGATTTCGTTTGATCATTTCAATCACGAAATTCCTCTGAGACAATCGAGATTTCGATCGGAACGGTAACAGCCAAATAATTCTTTGTGACGCGAATGAATATTCCGGAGATGCTCCGAGATTGCGGCGTTTCTTTCCCACGCTCCGTACCCTCCATCTTTCTCTCTCGTCGTCATCGGAGATTCCTGCGCCTGTTTTGCTCGCGTTTGTCGCTTTGTCTCGTCGTTCGTCGTCGTTGATGCCCGGTTTTTTTTGCCAGTGTCGCTCGCGTCCCAAGACGCGCGAGAAATACACCTGAGCATTTCACGACAGGCTTAAGAGGGCACAGGTGGGTCCGAGACGGACAACACTCACGCACAAAAACACATACATACTCGCCTCGCTGAAATCACGACCGCGGCCTCTCCGCACGCTCAACACACAACCCGACTCTCGTCGGGCTGTATTTATTTTCAGGTATACAAGAGAGGAGAGACCGCGAGTGAAAAGAATTTCCGAGGCGGCGCCGACGGAGAGCCGTTTTGTGCGCTTCGGCGAACCGCACAGCCGCGAGCAATAAAGACGAGACCAACGGAGAGAAAGAAATTTCGATTTCCGGTGTCGTTTTGCCGCAGCCGGGACAACGCGCAACCCCCTCTGCCGCCCTCTATATGCAGTTGCAGCGGATGGCACCGGTCACGCCTCCCCACGAGCAGCAGCAGCAGCAGCAGCAGCAGCAGCAGCAGCAGCAGCAGCAGCAGCAGCAGCAGCAGCAGCAGCAGCAGCAGCAGCAGCAGCAGCAGCAGCAGCAGCAGCAGCGCCACCGCATCCACCTGACGTCTCCATTTCTCTGCATGCGCCGAGGCTATGAAGATGTTGAGGGAAAAATCGAGAAAGGGCCCCGCGAAGGTGTTTTTACCCTCAGGTAACACAAAAGCCCCGCGAGGGCGGAAGACGCGAGAAGAGAAGAGCAAAAAAAACAGAGAAAAAGAGACATTGGGTGGGCGGCCGGAGGGTTGCCTTTGTGTGTATAATCCAACGCATCTTCGCTTTTTGTTTGCATCTTGTAACCGCAGAAACAGCCACTTCTTCTTCCCTCGGGAGTCTGGTCTGGTCGTTTATTTTATTTCTTTAGAGCGTTCCAAAAATAGCGCGATAGGAGGAGAGGATCGAGTGGAATACACGATATTTTCCAATTCCCGAAGAGTTCGTGGCCGGTTCGACGCTCGCGCTCGCCTCGCTCGTCTCGTATCTGGGTCAGAGTGGATGCTCTCGCCACGCGGCGCGCTGTTTCGAATAATAAAGAGACGACGTCTCGACGCCGCGGCGATGCTGCTGCTGCTTCTGCTGCTGCTGCTGCGGTCTAACGTACAAACACGCGTCGTCGAGAGTTGGGAAAGAAAAGTCCCGGGGCCCTTCCACACGCTGACGCGATCCCACGGAGTCGGCGAGAGTCACCGAGACCGGTTTCTTTTTTTTTACCTTATTACGAAAAAAAATAGAAAACGAAGGACACAACCGGAGGCCCTAAACTCTCGCTCTCGCTGCGATTTCTAATGCTCTTTGAACACCTGCTGGAACCCGAGTGTCTTCAAATGCCACCAGGGGGTCTGGGACTTGGTGTAGGCTTACGACTTTGAATTATACAGTGGAATCTCGGTTATCGCACCTTTCCGATTCCGAAATGAATATTCGACTACAACGATCAACTTCTTCGCTGTAAAATATGGCTCACGAGAAAACCGCGCCCACAGTGAGAAAAATTAATAGTTGTGATTACCATTGGTTCGATCTACCAAATTTTTGGTTGTAGTTACTAAATTATTCGTAGCTTTGACCAACGATTGGTAATCACAACTATTCATTTTTCTCAGTGCAGCGGATAAAAAATTGAAGGTCAGAAAAGTGTCGGCAGTTGGCTACGAAATCGTGCAATAATCGAGCCTCGCCTGTTGTACATATACCAACTGCCGAGGAACAATGGGCAAGAAGGGCCAGAGGTAGATTCCGCCGTGCGCGGTCTCTCGCCTTCGTCGAGGCTGTTCCGAGGCGAGTGATTTGTCAAATGTTTTTACCGCACTAAATTCCGTGGGACACGTCGAGCGAAGAGAGCGCGGAGAGAGACTCGCTCTCCGGTGTCCCGCGAAGCTCTCTCCGCACGCTGTTAACTCCAGGCAAGCAGAGAGACAGGACCCGCAGAGCCGGCGCGTCGAGAGAACACGGCGGACCGGCCATTTTCATTCTCGCGTCCTTCTGTCTCTGGTGCTTTATCGTCTTTTGTACTCGGCAACGAGAGAAAGAGCCATGGGGCAAGCCCACACAGAGAAAGACGGAGAAACCGCGAAGAGGAAGAGACCGAGAGAGACGGAGGACAGTGCGAGAAAGACACAGGGGACATCAGCCAGAGGAGAGGAGAGTTTTACCGTGAAGTACTAAAGCGGAATAACACATTAGTCCGTTGTGCAAATGCCAGAATCAGGTTATTCGCCCGCGAAGCTGTGAAAAGCACCGGAGCGGTTTGGTTTATTGCGCCCAGAGCGGAAATCCCACAGCCCGCGAGAATATAGACAATAATCGTAAGCGCGTGATCGACACCGTTTGCAAGACCTCGAAATTCGTCTATTTCAGGATCGTAACTCACCGGACGAGCTTCTCTCCGCCTCTGCCTCTGCGCTTCCTGCGTAGTGCTGCCTCTCCCCTTTTCACTCTACTCTCAGGCAGAGTCGCAGGTACCATAATTCCGCCAGTATCTTCCAACCCTGCGGCTCTGTATGCCGGCCGCTTCTGCTGCTGCTGCTGCTTCTGCTGTAGGGTTTCGTCGTTCCAACGCCGAGAGAGTCGTACCGGTGCCAAGGGAATTTCATAGTCGGTTAGGCGCTCACCAGGGCCCTTATGCTCGTATTTTCTAGCTTTGACTCGTCGAGATTCCGCCCGACGAGACCGAGAATCACGCGTGAAATATTCCTCACCGGTGGGGTTCTCATCTCTCGATGATCACCGAAAATTTCGTCCCTGACGACGCTAGTGGAGGGGATTTAACGCTGCAGTTGATAGGAGGAGTGGGTTGCTTTCTTGGGTTTGCCCGGCTGTGTAGCTATTCGACGGAGCTTGCACACTCCGCGAATTACAATCTTCCGTGGCAACTCCATCGAGTACTTTGGGTCTGCCGGTTGCTCACTCCTCGTTCTCTCGGTTTTCTCGTACCTTTTTCGCCTCGGTATCACTTATTTCTTCTTTCGCTCGCTGCTCTCACTCGGTACTTCTTTACCGTTGGCCCGCCGTCGATCCTTTCATCATCATCGCTTTGCCCCCGCCGGTGGCTTCTTCTTCTGCTTTGCATTTTCCGGGGGCTGGAAAGTTTATGGCCCGTTAGGTACCTACATAGTTCCGTGCGTTGAGCGCTCATCTCTCGTTGCCTCTCTCCCTCCCTTTTTTTATCGTGCACCCCTTCGCGAAAGACGATGTAAATCGTCTCTCGCATACCTTGATACCTAACTCGACGGAACTCTCGCGGAGAGAACTGCAACCTATTTACTCGTCACGAAGTAGACGCGCGGAGAGCGAAGAGAAAAAATAAAAGAAAATACGAGAAAAGTGAAATTGCAGAAACTTATCTTCTTAAAATCCCTCTGCATCGGAGCAGCGACGAATGCTCGTTGAGTTTTCATCGTTTTCTTCAACCCGCACTATCTCAACTCGCACTCGTCGCCCTTTCCTCTCGCAGTACTTGAGCTGTAATTGAATTCCTGAAAATTCACTGAAGCACCGGCACATCGAAGGACTTCGAGGGGTGGGTTCGAAAACAGAACATCAGTGTGACGCATTTGACCGTAAGTGCGGACCGATGAACGCCTCTCTCCGCTCCGGCGACAAAGTCGTATAACTCCTAACAGCGAGGACAAGTGGGGGCTGTGGGAGTAGAAGGAGGAGGAGGAGAAGGGTGGCAGGGAGGAAGAGTAGCCAGTCATATGATAGGATCACCGAGATATGAATTATCTGTCCGTGAAGGATTAACTGTCCGGGACTGGTCCGGAGCGGTGCGCGACACGGTTAGAGCCAGGCTGTATAAAATCGATTTGGAAGTTCTGGAGGGTTAGCCGCTGCGTTATCTGCGTCCCATTCCCGTTGTTCGTCGTCGTCGCAGTCGTCGATCCTCCTATCTCCGAATCTCCGACGTCTCTCTCCGTCTCTGTCGCTCCCTGCGCTTCGTCCTGCAACCCAGGCTACAATACGCGGAGAGACGAGACGAGTGACTCGATTTCGAACGCATCGTCGCCTGATTTCCCATTGTTTCTCGACGCGCGGCAACGCACGCGCCAGGGGATGGGGATTATCGCCCGGTGTTCCTGCTGCCGCTGATGTTTCTCTGGGTTTATAGCCGCGCTGGTTTGGCCGAGGGAAACTCGTTGCCCAGAGCCCGGGACACAGCGCCGGAACATTACAGTTACCAGTCATCAAACGTAGGATGAATCAGACGTTTCGACGCACACAGTGCGGCCACCGGGAGGATCCATCGAGTGATTAGCAGCAGGACCCACACAACGACGACTGACTCAAATCGAATCCGTGCGCGCTCGCTCATCGATGCGCTAAGGGGGCGATTGATTCGCATTGGAAATGAGCATCGAGCGCGCCATAAATGTACAACGTTCGCGGGACAAGGCGCGGACTGTTAAACCAGAGGATTCTATGGCTTTGATTATATGCGTTAACCAATCCATCAGCATCCTGTAACTTCGTGGAAAGGTCATCCGTGAACTTAGGTTCGAGAACAAAGCGAGGATCGTCAACGCCTATGAACGGTGCGGTGAACAGACGTTGGAACGGACAACGAGTGACTTGCTAAACTGGAACAGCATAGCCCTTTGACTGAGAATTACAGCGGAATAACCTCGGACATTTAATTTTGCGATAAAGCATTCCTGGTCAATAGTTTCAATTGATACCCGATTCTCACTTATATATCTTGAGACCATTGCCCCAGTAGCAGGTGTTCGCGCCATACGATCATTCATCGACCAATTGACCGATGAAAGCACAATAAACCCAGACGAGAGAATAACGAATCAACTTCTAGTCGCACGGGCAATGATTGCTATTCATATTAGACACGAATTAATGATACCCATCGACGAACGGGGCTGGTCTATCAATCATCGTAAAAAGACGAAAGCCAAGAACCCGCGGCTCCATCGTTTCTTACACAATCCGTATATATATATATATATACACACACACACATTCTCTGAGTCAGCCGATAGAGTTGGCTTGATCGACGCGATTGCCTTCAGCCAATATATAGATATACACTCACCGTATATACCCGTCGTGTTCTATATAGCCAAAGCACATCTACGCCTGGAGGGGAAACGATTCGCTCTCGTATCAAACGATGGAAGGCTGCGCCCGTAATCGCGGGGCCCTAGAAGGCCAATTATTCCGTCCGGTACGTTGAAGATCCAAGCCCTCCCTGCTTCGGCTGCTGCTGCTGCTTCTGCTGCTGCCTCCGTTGCTACTACTGCCACTGCTATTTCCACATTGCAAGATCCTCTTGTCGAAACGAGATGGAACGAGAGAGAGAGGGACTCCGGAGTAATATAAACCGGCGTGGAAGGAGATCGATAAGCCCTGGGCTCTACTCACTCCTCTCTGTCTCGCTCTCCTTTCCTTCTCATTCCTTCTTCTTCCTTCTCCTTCTTTCTCTCACCGTGCGGCGCCCTTTTCGCTACTCGGTTGCCCTGTCCCGGCAGCATCCCGTCCTCGTTGGGGCCACGAGGACAGGATACGCTGCCTCTCCAACTCCTAACGCAGCATCCGCAGTTCCTCCGGATTCTCCTCTACCTCATGATCCCTTTTCCTATCCACTCCCACGTCCCTCATCCAGCCCGCACTTATCTCGCGCGGGGGAGGGCAACCTTATTCACAGCAGAGAAGCTTTCCTAGCACTCACTGTTCTCTTCGCTCCTGTACTCACGTTGCGTGTGTTTGTGTGGCTCTTAGCCCGGAAATATATATGCCAGTTGGGTTTTCTTCAGGGCTCATAGCCCTCCTCTCGTCCTACGTTCATTGCCTGCCGATTGAGTTGTGCCTCATTTCTCTCTCCCTCTGTGGATTATACTTATCCTCCTCTGCAGATTATATTTCTCTTCCGCCCTCCGTGGGTCTATGTCTGTGTGTATATATGTCAGTGGTTGCGTCGGTGTTAGTGTCTTTCCTTTGACGAGGGACGAACAATTCGCCTGGAACAAAGGCGGGGCGGACGTCATTTGATTAGCTGCGATCATCGTAAATTCAAACGTTTACCGTCTTATCGGGAGGGGGGAAATTGGCGCGAATCGGGCATGGAAGATCGATCGGCGAGAAAGGTGGGATGGGAGATTGTTGAGGCCACTGATGTTGCTGCCGCTGCTGCTGCTGCTGCGGCGGCCGTTGTACAACCACCCACGCTTTAGGGTCTGAGGCGGAGGAATGGCGACGTGAGGAGAACCACAGCTTGCTCGTAATATCGCCCCCAACTGCCTTCGTTGTTTGCGCCCTCTCTCGTCTTTGGTCTTCTCTACTTGCTCTCCTCTTCTCTCACTCTCTCCCTTTCTCGTCGCGCACTCAGCGCACGTTATGCCCCACCAGATTTATCGCCACCTCGCACTTGATTCCGTCACAATAAGTTTTCGAAACGTTAACGAACTTTGCGAGGCTACAAAATCGCTGCGCGACGATTTATCGCTCGCCCCCCGAACGATCGGAACTAATTGCTAGCCGTTCGAGACAAATCGCGGTAACTCCGACGGCAAACTGCAAAGTGACATCAATTCTCGGTCCCGGGGCAACGATTCTTTTTTTTTTCACAGCCGCGCGACAACTATTAGAACTGTTTTATGGTCGCCATAACTGTAAAACAATTCTATAGCTCAGGTAAAAAAAATGGACCTTACCTCCAAAATTGTGAACTCTCGAAAACAATCCTGGAAATATTTCACAGCGACTGCTATACGGAAACAGTGCGACTAATGTGTTATTTATGATCGCAAACTCGGTATCGTCAATGTGTCTGTCAGGTGTGGAGCTTCCCGTGTCGAAATTTATCGTTTACCTTGGCGAGTTTCACACGATAGGGGGCGATCTCCGTGGGTAACTGTATCAGCCGATTACGTTAGGGTCGGTCGTAAGGGGCGGCCCGGGAGGGGTGGGGCGGGGAGAGGGATGGATGGGAGAGTAGTGGCAGGCAGCAGCGTAGTCTCTCGAGTTATCCGCGTAAGGGGGGTGGTTCAGCTCTCAGGGGTTGCTGGTGGCGGCGGCGGCGGTGGCGCATAACGTTCTCCCAGGCAGTGATATCCCACAGCTCTCGAAACGCCACTGCTGTTCCTAGAGCTGCCGCTAGTACATATACGCGCTGCAACAGCAACCCGACGATGGTGGCTAGTGGCAGCTCCATCTCTGTCTTTCTCTCTCTATACCAAGCACTTCAAGCATCCCCCTCGCGCCGAGGCGCAGCAGCAACCCCTCTGCAATCCTAAATCCCGTATAACTTTTCGAGCAGGCACAGCGGGAACGGCGCCGGGGGAGGGTAGTAGGGTACTACACACTGGCGCACAGTACGTACTAGAGCGCAGCGAGAGAGCGGCCACGTGACTGCGTGAAACTTGCCGTAAAAGCGACGACTGTGGCCCAAGATTAATTTTATAGCCCGTGCAGCAACGACAGCCAGCAGCGGCAACACAAGCAGACTCCTCTTGTGGCCATGAGAAGCACTTTCGGCATTCTAATCGCACCCGACGATATACCCTATGATAGCCAAACCAAGCCGTTGATGTCCTGTTCACACGAAAAATTTGAGAGGTCGTTTTAAGACAGATGGTCATTATTTTTGCGATATTTCTGATTTTGCAGATTTATTCATAAATTGGAAAATCAATTACTCTGGAAATTTAAATACAATAAAAATTCGAAGAAACCAGTGTTTTCGTTGCGAAACTTTTTTTTTTTTTTTTTTTTTTTTTTCGACGCAAGGTACAAAAGCTAGTGTCGTACCCCCTCAGTGCCGAGGTAATTTGATTGCCCGGTTTGCCTCGCGAGCGCGTTTTCGAGTTTCTCCCATTCCGCCGTCGAGTTCCGGGACGTTGGAGGGGTGAGAGGGGGTTGAAGGGGAGGGAGCGTGGGTGGCTCGGGTTAATAGCCCGGTTGATCGAACTTACTTTTCCATTTTCGTTCGGTTGTGCAGCGCTGGCTCGGCCGGGAGAGGGTGACTACTATTCGATGCCAGAGGGCGGGGGTTGCGAAGGGCGCTGGATGGCTCGGAATGGAAAATAATTGGTAAAATATACAGTAGGGACAGTGTGTAACGGCGGGAAACTCGTTGGGTTCCTCGTTTCTCTTGCCATTCTCTCTCTCCTTCTCTCTTTGTATATACACGGCTGTTCCGAATAACCGACAGAGAGACAGAGAGATAGAGAGAGAGAGAGAATTTCATTGTTTCGACGTGGCAGGAGCGGCGCCCCCGGATGCTCGTTTATATTGGGAATTAAAATTTCCTTTAATTAATTGACTGAAGCGAAAGTCGACTATTATTGTTTATTCATTTCCATCTCAATTCTGCTATTATTTCCATTAACACAGCAGTCTCCCGGAGACACATCGCCGAGGCTGAATAAACAGCGATTGAGAAAGGTAATTTGGCGAAAGTGGGGAAGGGAGGACGAGAAAAAAAAATACACCAAGTGTCTCTGCGACCAGTCCGCTACAGATGCGACGGCAAAAAGCCGTCAATGGGCCACCATACCGCCGAACCGTATTTTGACGCAAGTGTGACGCATCGGTTCTCTAATATTCAATCATTAGATACCCCGTAACACGGATCTATGTTCGACCCCTGGAACACACACTCGAAACGCCACTTCGTTACACTCTGTTACTGCGATATATTATTTTTCGCCCTTCGGCCCCCTTCGCGAACCGGCAGTCTGTCACGGAAACAACTGCAACTGTTGCAGCTGTTGTATCTCTTCGAGGATACTCATCGCGAGCGCTGCGTGCGCCGTCTGTGCATTCTCAGCAGGGGCGCATCGATTATTTGTCTGCGCTGCACGCTAGCCACAAGATTAATAGAACTTATCGATAGGAAGGAGAAGGGGAAGATGAGCAGTGAGGTGCGGTGGAAGCTGGTTGAATTATCGGTCAGTGCTGCCGACAATTTTACTGTGGGATGCATACAGCAAAAAAAAACTAAAAAAAAAATAAAATAAAAAAATTGTGATTTAATTTGTACAATATAAAAATATATTTTTCAATTTCAATTACGTCTGGTTCAATTACGTGAGCGGCGATCCTCATTGTCCGCGGCTGCGTTAAATTGCTGTATACAGTTTCTCCATTGCCGAGCGCCGCGCCAAGCATATTCGTCGTCGTCCTTCCAACTGCCTCTGCCAGCTGTCGTCAGTAGGATACTTTACTGCGCGCCCTTTTCTCGTTCCCCCCTCCTGTCTCCCTCGTTCCTTCTTTATCGCGCCTTATATTCACCCTTATAACAATTCCGGGGCTCGCGTGGCCCCCACAAAGTCCCTGAAAAGTTATCGGCCGGAAGTCCGATGACGTCGTGCATTTAAAACGAATTCTGCCTGGTACACTCTCCTCGCGGACTGCCACGCGGCTCGAAGCCAGACGAAAGTGAGAGAGAGGGAGCATTTCATGGTTAAAAAAAAATAGAGAGACGAGACTCGTCTGCGCACTCCGACGCCGTTTACGTTGGGCTCATGTCGAGTGTATTTCTTCCGCAGATATCGCGCACGCGCAGACCGGAAGGCAAACGTTTCTGCACGCGCGCGCCGCAGCAGATGCAGCCCTTCGAGCCCTTCGCGCGGCTGTTAAAATATAAAATACTCGCGGTGCGAGCGGAGAAAGAGAGAGAAAACACTATTTGCCATAATGCCGAGAGCCTCGGTCGTAAATTTAGCAAAGACGATTTCGCCGCAGGTAAAATATATATACGGATTATTATTTTTTACGATTATTTGCGCAGGGACTTGACGAGATTTTTTTTAATCGCCCGTGAACAAAGGTTCGAGTTACATCGTCCCGCGCGCGAGTGATGTTGGGGGAATTTTTCTCCAGCCGAGGCGCAACGAAAAAAAAAAAAATAATAATAAGTGCTCGCATTGCATTATTGTTTTCGCAAATATGCATAAAATATGAGATGGCTTCGTTAGCATGGAAATTCCGGGCGTCGCGATAAAAGGGCCCCCGCGCGTTATGTACCTTTCGCGAGTACGATAAACGCCGCCCGACGCGTACGTGGCGGCTGCGAGTTCTCATTTGACCCTTTGGCATGTGATAACATTTTTTTCCCTCTTTTAAAGTCATTTACGCTTTTAATTATGCTGATGAAAGAGGTCTCGGGTCTGCGCTATCGTCGCGCGAAAAGTTATTTCGGTAATGGATAAAAATGCGTCGACGTAAAAATTCCATTTTTTCGTTGTTAGCTCGAAAAGAAAAAACTAGAACGAAAATGAGCTTTGTTATCAGCGACATATTATTTTTTATACTTTTTTCAATGAAGAAAAAAATTATCCTCTTGCTCGACTCGACTCACCTTCAGACCAAAGTCACTATGTGACTGCTTCGCAATTCATCGTTACAGATTTTTGCGGCTGCGTGACATCCAACGCGGTTAACTCGCTCGAAATCACAAAAAAAAATATTCTGGAAAAATCCGGTGTGAGCAGATGCGGAATCGAAGATTTCTCGATTTCCGCAGGCGGAAGCGGACGCCAGATGGCGCGAAATCCTGTCCATTGTCGACCGCGACCGCAGGACTCGTGTGGGTTAACGGTCCCTGCGCACACAGCGACGCAGAGGGACTGTCATTGGTCGTAGGATTCGCGGTGTGTTCCTGTCTTTGTCGCGTTCGAAGGGTCGAGCTTGGATCGCTGCTCGCCCCGGCGATCGTCATCGATATATATCGATGATGACGATGATTCCTCTATCCGGGACTCGCGGATCGAAAATGCTTGGGGCGCCATACGCGGAGGAGGAGCACACGCTCTTGACTAGCGCACAATACCATAATGGTACACTATGTCCTCTTTGACAATGGTAGGTTTTATACGCTTGGCTGTGCCGCGTTCACTCTCGCCCGCCCGTGATATGTATATATGTGTGTGGGTATATATATATGCATACACACTCGCGACAGCGGCGGGAATAAAATGCCGTGGCCGGCGTCGCGTGTCAAGTGAATGCGCGACAGCCGAGTCACGATGGATAATGACCGCGAGGCTCTTCCCTCCACTGTAAACGTCCCGTAACCGATATTGATGTACATATGGCACTTGGATTTAATAGAAGATATATATATATACACACACATACATGATCGTCGGGGATTCTATACACAGCATTATAGAGCAGTGAATCTCCGCTGAATTCAGCAGCGACGAACAGTGCCACGCCGCAATAATAATAATATTAGTAATAATAATTATGATAATATTAAAAGAAAATGTTATACACCGTGGCCTGAATTTTGCTTTCAAATAAGTCGCGTGAAAAAGTGCCAAAAAGGGTACACACGAAAATACAGAATTTTACAAAAGCAAAAATGTTTCAGGTCGAAAATATTGTAAATGCGATTTTATTTTTGTATTGGCCAGGAAGAAAAATATATCACGCAATCTGGCGTTTCGATGTTGAATGGGGATGTTTCGATAATGCAGCTTTTCGATGAGGATGTGGAGATTTTATTAATACCGTAACTCGCGACTGGGTTGGAATCATCTGAATAGCTTTCGATTGGCTCTGTGATTATTATTTATCCAGTAAATTATTGAATGGTAATTATTCGTTCTTTTTTTTTGTAATACCTCTTCAGATGCGTGCAAAAGTTTATGAACATTTTATTCGCGTGCGATGGAATATTCTTCGCAAAAAAATCATAATTTATGGGAAAAACAAACATTCCGAGTAGCAAAGTAATGGGAAGGTAACAACTTGGGTATATATTTTTTACGGCCTGAAATATGACAGTTGATGAAGTACACGTTTCTTTGCCACGTTTGTGTGGGTGGATTGCACGAAGAGCCGAGAGAAGGAAGCGCGGAGTGCATAACAGAGAGACGCAGGGAGAGGGAAAGAGCGCGACGAGACGCTGCTGGGTGCTCTCGAGCCATGAATGAGGTATTAAAATCAAATGAGCGTCTCGTTTACGACGGGACTTTTTATTGTGAGCGCCACAGGCACCGGCATAATCTATTCCACCTTCTCCGGGTGCCGCGGCGACGAGGCAGAGTGTGCCAGGATCGATCCCCAGCAGCCTTCTTCAATCATCTTCCTCCCTCTCTATTCGCGTGTGTACAGCACTACGGCGAATCGGTGTTGGTTAGAGGCGGCGGCTGAGCACTCGAGGTACACTCGAGTTGCTCTCGTCGTCGCGGAGACTTTGCCAGCGATACCTTCTGTCTTCTCGTCGTCGTCGCCAAGGCAAAAGCAGCGCTGTGCTGGTGGTTTTATTCCACCCCCAACCCTACTGCCACCCTCGCTCAATTGTTTCGTCGCACGCGCTGCCCGGCCGCGAGGGTGCAAAGTAATTACCCCGATTTTCGTGCGTATATATATGGCGCGAAAGGGGTGCGCGAAACGCAGAGAGAGACAGAGAGAGCCCACTAAATCCATATTAAAAACTGAGCCACTCGTCGCCTCGCCAGAGAAATTTTCGTGCATCCCCTTTATACACCACCGTTCGCACACTATGCAACAGTACCGTCCATTCGACCCCTCACGGCCATACAGCGAAACGTTATGTATATGCAATATTCAAAACGGGCCGGTAAATATAAATATAAATATAAACTTTACGAGGAAATTGATGCGGGTCACTCGGCCATAGTCGAAATGCTCGCTGCGCGCGCGCAAGAGAATATTGTTATTATTTTCATACAAACACATGCATGTATATATTTTCTTTCTCTCTCTTCTTTTTTTTCATGTTTTTTTTTAGGAACATTTATTTGAAATTCACGTGTGGCTCGGTGCGATATCATTTTCCGTCTCGACGGGAATATTTATTGCGAAATGTAGCCGGAGGTCGATGAAAATATGATTTGTCTATTTATTTGTTTGTTATTGTTGTGATTATCGTACTCTGGGACGGTATTCGTTATATGTTCGCTCGCGGAAAGTTTGCACGCGGCTGGTCGACAAACGCGATTTTGTCTCTCATTTTCCGTTTTTTTTTTCTTTTGCCAGGGTGAATAAATTTTTCATTCGTCAAATCAACAAGAACTAAAATACAATTTTCCTGAGGGATAAATAAGCCACGCGGCGCACCGCGGAAAAAGCCTCTCGAACATTGCGCTATTTACCCACATATATTTTAAATATGTATGAGCGACCGGAGTCGGTGTTGTCAACTCATTCCACGCTTTTCTCTCGGCGTGTTTTATTATCTCATATTCATTTATTTTCGCGGTTTCCGGGGGAGTGAGGTCGTTCCGTAATTACTATACAACATCGATTATCCGTATTTTTACCTCGTGTTTCCCCTCCAGAACTGCAAAAACTGGACACGATACACAGCAAACAAAAAAAAAGCGCATACTGTGTTTAATACGCGAAAGCTTTTCGTTGTACTTTTTTTCCATCGGCTCTTTGCCGAAAAAATATTTAAAACGAGTGGGTCCGACACACAGGGCGTTCGATTATATGAAGGCCAGACACTGCGAGCACCGAACCATAGGCTAGTAATTTTTCATCACGCGCACTTGATCCATTGGCCTTGTCGTTGAGTCTGCGAGAGCGTCGAGAGAGCCGCCCGATCGATCTGCTGCCATTGCGCTCTCGAGCTCTCTTTGCAAACTCTTTTTTTTTTATTCATTTTTTTTCATGTTCTCCCCGTCCAACTCCACTTATAGTTCACCGCTTCTTTTGGATCGTCTTCGCCGTCGGTTGGCCGCACGAGCGAAACGAGCCACTCGTCTCGTCTCGTCTCTGACCCATCAAGGCGTCTCGAAGGGTAGACGTTTTTTTTTTATCAGCAGGGGCTGGAAGCTGAACGAGCAAGAGCGAAGGTGGAGGGGGGTGGGGGGGGGGGGGGGCTGTGGGGGTGAGATCTCTGGAGCGAGAGCAGCCCCCCCCCCCCCCCCCCCCACCACCCCTCGAGACTCGTAATCATTCGGAACGCGTGTGCATCCTTGCGAGCTCCCCGAGTACCTACTCCACGGGGCAATCGCACGAATTGCCGCTGCGTATACCTCATCCCCCCCTGGAGATCAATATTACTCGCGCAAAAGAGCCCACCCATAACGCACCAACGAATTCTACAAATTGCGATTACTTTTGCGAGACATAAATTTCACGTGATTCTAATGGAAAAATTGATTAACCCGGGGCGCGCGCAGCAGCACAGCTCGACGAGAGAGGGGCGCGCTGAAAAATGCAGCCTGCGGGAGCCAGTTGGACAGTCAAAAGTGCGATTCTAAATGTAATCAATTTCACTGTTTCGCTAATGAAAGATTTTTTAAACGGAAAACCTAATTGCCAGGGACAAATATGAACGTTCGGGTGTATCTGGAAGCCCGGGGAAAAAACTGGGAAAAAAAATTGGTCAACAGGCGAAGCTCAATTTGAAACGAGCATATGGAAAAGTGGATTCTGAATTGTATGCAATTTTCATTATTTTGCTGATGAATTATTTTTCCTGGAATGCCAGGAAACAATCGAGACTGAAGTTGCAGGCACTCTGCGTAGGATTTCGATGAAACGGTTGATAAGCGAGAAAGCCTCTGTCTCCCAACGACACAGAGACTGCAGTCGGGATCGCTGGGATTTTATTAGAAACATCAAGCAAGCATATATTCCGCATCAAGCGTCGAGCATTTATCATCCTTAGACGCAGCCGAGTGACTTGCAACGTAGGTGGCTATGCTGATACAGATATATGTACAGCGTTAAAACGTACGTTCCTCGAGTCATTAATCATCCAACTAACTAAGAAATCAATACACCCATCCCCAGTCTTCCCTCTTGGTTGGGGTTGGTTCGTCCAGACCGCGACCTGCAGCAAACCCCTAGCCCAGGGGTTGTGTTTTATTTTCCTTATTAATTCATGCGAAAAATCATAACCAAGGATCGTATCGCATGCGAGTACAACATCGTGCATAGAAGCCCCTAGGCCAGTCGCCCTCTATACGTGCCGGCGTTAATGACTCTCCAGGAACTCTCCCTCCTCCCTCACTTTCCACACACACCGTATATTCTCCATAGGAATTACGCATACATTGGCTGCACGCCTTCCCACGTCATCCCGCACTGCGTTCCTCCTACAGCCCAACCTTCTCTCGCCAGACCTGTGCAAAACCACCCCAAGAAATCCATATTAATAGGCACTTGGGTCAGGCCCCACCGATCCATTAGAAAAAGGGCTTTTTAAAAGCCACCTAAAAGGGAGGGAAAAAAACCAAGAAAAAAGAAACAAAAAGAGAATAAATAAATACAAACGGCGGGGCGAATTGACTGGGCCGGGGGTAACGTATTCAGGATCGCTATCGCGGGCTCTCTCGTTTGAGGGGTATGGTTTAGCGGGTGCCACCGGTTGGGCCCCGAAGTAGCTGCTGTCGTGTCCGGCGCACCCGGTGCACACACCCGGAGCAAACCGGGTGGGCCGAGGCGTGTGCGTGCGTGGCTCGAGGTCGTCGGGGCTGATGGCCGCGGCTCGTGTTCGCCACCATTACAGATTCACCGCCGCGTATCGCGAAAAAATCTTTCGTGTGACCGAGCGAAAAGGTAATTCTGGCTAGGCGAAACAAACCCCCCCTGGCGGGTAAAAGAGAGCCCCGGTTGAAAAGCATTGCGCAGGGCGACGATGACTGCACACTGCGGCGAAGCAGTGTTGCCCCGTTGACGGCGCACCCGTTCACCGATGATTAGTGGCAAATAATGCGCCGTCCCGGCTTGACAATAGCGCCAGAGCGCGTAACTCTACAGCGATGGGGCTTCTCCCTCTCTCTCTCTCTCTCCTAGCTCTCCCCATCAATGCACCACTCTGTCCATGAGCGACTCCAGCCTCTCTCTGTGTTGGAGAGTCAGTGTTAGCCTGTGTGCGAATGTTTTAGTGCCGCAGGAAAGGCGTACCGACGCCTGTTCAACGGTTCGTGTGTGCCAATTGTGCGGGACTCCCTCCTCTCTCTCTCTCTCTGGTGGGGCCCCTTTTGTGCCCGCATTCGGGGCCGCCAACGTCGATCCGGGGCGTCGCGCGTGCGGGAGAGAACAGACGACGAGAAGCGAGAGCTATGCGCTGTTCGCGATCAATCCTTCCATCTGCTTCCGGGACGAAGCAGCGTGCGGCGATGGGTGCTATGCTGTGCCGACGCTCGCTCTCTTCCTCTTGGAACGTGTGTCACATCGTACTCTCTCCCTCGATGTGTGCGCAGTGATAGACGCCGGGGCAACAGCATGCTGGTACCCCCGGAACGATTCACGTACACGGTGTACATAGTTATAGCTTCGACCCACAGCGCCGTGGAGGACTCTTGCTGACCGGAACTTCCGGGAAAGTTGCCTCTGCCACCCGCCTTGAAGATCCTTCGAGAGTTTGACGCGAGCCGGAACACCGGTTTGGGGCGGCGCTGCTATCGCTACGATGCTCTGCTACGACTTTGGGGGCTGAGGTGTCGTGGAATAAAGCGATGAAGGTCATTACGCTCGGGACGTGGGATTTATCGGCAACTCGTGAAGTGGAGTTTGCTGGGATTCGTTGTGTGAAAACCCCGACGAGTCTTCGAGATGTTGCGCCGAAAGATGTAATTGGCGACGTAAACCTAATTTCCGGTTATCTTGACACACGTTCGAGGATCGCCTCGGACATCCGGAACTGGCTGCTGACTACACTTAACGGTGCGACGTTGGGTCAAACACGTAGCTTCCAGGATTGGTCCGGCCTTGGGTGAGCATTGGAATGTTAGCCGCTGGCCAAAGTCAGCCCCTCTTCGATCATCCAGGAGCCTCAATCAGGATTTTTTTCCCCCGGTGATCGTTATCCGAATAACGATCGAATGACTTATCGGCGCTTCGGGAGTATCCGGGGAAATGTGCCTGAAAAGGGCGATAACGGTGCCGTCGACTAAGGAGCTGCTGCTGCGCGGGCTGAGAAATCCCCAGCGCAGTTAGATCGCAGCGCGGTTAGCCGAACGCTTTAGTCGCGGAGGCGCCACATAATACGGAGTATAATAAAGCGATGAACGCGGCGTAGTCGCGGGGACACAGGGCTTGTATAGTATATATATTTATCGCCGCGGGATATAGACGAGTAAATCTCCTGCGGGGAATAAAGCCCTGGAAAAGAAGGAGGAGGAGGAGAAGGCTGAGGGGGCTCCGAGGTGGTGGGACCCCACCGGGCATTAACATCGGCAGGACGAGACGCTCCGACAAAGAAGAAGGCGCGCATCGACCGGAATGGAGAAGAGAAAGAGGAACAGCAGCAGCAGCGAAGCAGGCCGAAGAGTATACCGGACGAGAGCGAGATTTCTGGCTGGTCGGTAATGCCTTCCTGGCTTTCGTCAAAGCCGATAACGTTCCTTCTCTAGCGCGAAGCCCGAGAGCTCACCGAGAGTGAACCAGCGACAACAGCGACACAGACCTCTTCCCTCCTCCTCTTGTTGTTGTCGTCGTCGTCGTCGTCGTCGTCTTCGCTCGTAGCTCGTCCCTGCAGCGCAGCCTCCTCGCCACCCTCGAAACTCGCGTTCCACCGGCAACGAGACTATACGAAGACGAGGTATCTCGCCACGCTCGGGGGATCTTAAATCTTGCTCCCTCCTGAGATTTACTCCGAGGAGGAGGAGGAGGTGGAGGAATACGACAACGACGACGACAACGACGACAACGACGACGACAACGACAACGACAACGTCGACGTTGTCGTTCCTGTCTTCTCTTCCGTATACCGTTTCACTATCTCTCCGCAGTTTTCCACACCCCTCAACGAGCTGTTCTTCTCGAAGCTGAAATATACAAGGAGCCCGCAACCGAGCAGACAGCCGCGTGCCACAGTGTTCCCTCATCTCCCTCCGCTGTCATTCCACTTGGGGGTGGTGACCCCGGACGACGTTTCCGCGATTTTCTCAATTCGTAAGGTCGCTGCTCATCCTCCTGACTGCGGCTCAATCATCGCGTACCAAATTTCAAACATCGCCTTTCCAGCCGTCAACTCTTTATTTCCCGTATGGCACTTTGAAGCTCTGCGCGAGATATATAAGCGCGCGGGAAAGAAGGAGAAGGGAGGAAGGGAGGTGGGTGAACGCAGCACCGAGAGTCACTCTTTGGCGGGATATTGCAACGGGGGTATTACGTGCCACGCGACCTTTTGCCGAGAGACGGCTAACCCGATATCCAAGCCCCGGAGAGACTCGGGAGTGAGGGGGAGGAGGGGGGGTGAAATAGTGCGGAACCCGGTGCAAGGGAAAGGCGAAGAGCCGGGGCTCGCCGGCTGAAGAGTGAGAGTTTGAAATGACGTCGCGGGGCGTCGATTTAGCCCCCGAGACGAATTTATTGGCACGCGATCGAAAAGTCGACGGCGCGGGCGGCCTTATCCAAGCAGCTCTCGGCTGCTGGATCGACGCGGCGGCGTCGTTCACCCTCGGAAACAGAGAGACGGAACGCTCGGTTGAGCAGCTCGACGCGAAGTCAGCTACCGTTGAAGGGGGAGAGGAGGGTTTTGGGGGAGGGGTGAGAAAAGAGCAGAACGTCGATGTCTGCCTTCCGTTGTTTCCTCCGTCGGTCCGTATATATAACCAGCGAAACTGGATTGAGGGTCTTGTGGCGCGTGCCCCCTCCCCCCCTTTTCCTTCTCCGGCTACGTACGCGGGTATTACGCGGTGAAACACTGTATGACTTCTCCCTTTCTCGGTCGCCTCGGTCGTCTCTTTGCGCTTGACGCGAGCGCGACGTCTGCCGTCGCGGCCGTCAATCCCACCGACAAAGGCGATTACCGAATTGTCGCTAATGTGATTTGTCCCGGTGGAACTGGGGGGGCCCCCCCTCCACGGGCCCCGGGAGGTGCAGAAGCGTACTGCGACACGAGTAGCGCGTTTTGCCGACACGACAATACAATCGTTCGTCTGTAACTAACGAACCCACCGTCGGCTTTGATGTGACCCCAGCGGGGGGACAGCAACAACAACGCTTATCTTGGGACTGAAACGCGCGCGGGGGTCTCAATGGCGGATTCATTTGCAGCTGTAACTTGGGTTAAATGATGGGAGCAATTTTCGGGCTCTTCGCGCCGTTTGAAATTTTTCGGCGTGTCGATCAACCTGGCAGCAATGAATATCTGGACATTCCATTGGTCGCTCGTGTCTTCTGAATTGATTAGATTTTTTTGAGAACACAGTCGCGACAACTGTCGCCATTCGAATGACACGGTTGATCGAAAAAAAATTTGATTTCCTTCTCTCACTTTTTCTGCAAAAAAATAGCTTCAAACATGTAACCGTTGAACGATTCCGAAATCTTCGACGACCCGTAAAATTCGCCTGACTTGGCAACTGCAGTTTGGCCGTGAACGTCGCGCAGAAGGCGGCATTGTCGGGGAGCAGGGCGCACGTCCGGGGAACCCAGGGCGGCTCGCTCGGCGCGTGCCGTTCTTCGTGAACGCGGCCAAACACCTGTCGCGATAAAATAAGCGAGAGTCACGGTGCGCGCTTATACGGAAAATATAATTATGCGTCCAGCTGCTGCTGCCGCCGCTGCTGCCTTCACCAGGATTGGCCGATGCCATTGTCTCGGCAACGCTTCCACCGGAAAAATGCATCATCCAGCCACGCCGAGTAGCATCAGCCACCCAACCGTCCGTCCGTCCGCCCTTCGCCGCTATCGCATTTTTCCAACTATTTGTCGACGTCGGATCGCACTTTGTACCCTGGGATACACACACAGCGCCGCAGCAACGTTACCGTGTAATATACGACGACGTCAGCGCCGACGACGACGACGACGGTGGAACCCGAGTAAGAAAACGAGGAGCGAAGGGCCGCAGCAGCGAGGAAACACGAAAGAGGAAAGAGAAGAGAGGAGGAGGGTCTGAAGCAGCACGCACAGGCGAAGAGCAACCGGCTGCGTATCGCACACAGAGAGAGGATATATTTCGCGAGAGCTGTGGCTGCACACGCACGGGAAGAGGAGGAGGGGTGAGGGGTGAAGGGAGTCAGGAGGCGGGAGCGTCTAGTGCGCCGGAGGCGATGAAGAGGAAGAACCCAGCCGAGAAGACGACGTGCGTGACCGCTGACGTCATATCCGGCCGGGTATGATATACCCTGTATATATAACTCCCTGCATCACACGCACGTCGCTATATACTTGTTTTCGAGATTCCAGCGCGGAGATTGTTGCGGACGAGGCTGCAGGAGAGAAAAAAAAAAAAAAAAAAAATCGCTCGTGCACAGCCCTTTTCGTCCCACGATTTGTCTCTCCGCCACCGCGTTGTCTGCTATTGCGGACTTGTATATATATATATATATATTCGCGCAGGTACATTGTGGCGTTACACGCTACGTGCTCGCCGAGGTGATACATTGTACCGCGCACACACATCACGAATCGGACGGGTGTAATGATAGATATCGTTGGTCAACGTGCATAAGAATTAAGATTGAATGATTGCGCCGCCACCATCGCCGCTGGTTCGTTGCGTTTGTGGGGAGTTGCAACGCACGGGCGATGCGCATGATCCAGAAGGAGAATCCAACGGCAGCAACTAAAGCAGAAGCGGAGACGATAATTAGCCCTTGCCGGGCGACAGCGTCTGTATATGTGTGTGTGTGTATATGTATATATGTGTGGATGTGTGCGTGTGTATATATCGCGTTAAATCTTCACTGCCTGCGGGAGATAAAGCCAACCAATTATTTCAGTCTCCGGTTTCCGCTGTACGTATGCGGCCGAGCAAACGTGCGCGCGTAAGTGTGGATGTGTTTGTGTCTGTGTGTTATATGTCGAGGCACACGAGGCATAATTGCCCCGCGGGGCCTCATAATTTATCGGTCCACGAATCCTGCCGCACTCTCTACCCTATTCTACGCGCCTATCGCGTTCCCGGACTCGCTCTCGTCGTCGTCGTCGTCGTTGCCGCGTGTAGACACGAGGCTCAGGGCAACCGTAGCTCACTCGCGGCGCAACGATTTGTCATTGTTGTTATTGTTTTCGACATTGTGCGAGGGATAAAAAGATTTTAATCGCGTTTTATGTGGAACGTAATATGGCAACTTTGTGGAGAGGTGAGTTAATAAAGGGTAAAGTTATGAACTGGGAGAAAGAAAATGTTATATGCATTTTACAATGCTGCTTGACTTCAGGGATCGAATGGGAATTGGTGTATTCAGTTTGGTCGTTGAAAAGCTCTGTGCTGACCTCTTCTGATTATAAAATCATGTTTAGCAAAGGGATTATCATCACACTTCATTCGAATGATAGTACTAACTTTGTCGAAAATTTCCCAAAACAGTGTAAAATTATGACACATTTCGTTCTCAGCATGAGAAATAAAATGTACCGTAAAAACTTCTCTTTTTTTTCGAGACCATTAAAACCGTGAATTAGTCGGCATTATCTCTACGAATGGTCACGAAAATTAATGCCCCTAAACGTGTCCACAGATAAAAAGTTATCTCCGCGAGCGACGAAGCTTATACCATGAATGAGGCCCCGGGTCCCTCGTGGTTTTTTTGTTTACTCTTTTTTTTCCTTCTTTTCCTCCGTTTCTTCGACGAACCCCGAGGGGGCGATCAATTTGATCGGAATCTGGACACGTAAATACCGTATACGGGTTTGCTGCCGCTGCTCACTACACTCGCGCAACGGTCCCTTTGCCTTTCTCGCGTTAATTAAGGTAACCAGAGAGCCGAAGACCAGGAAGAGAGGGGAGGGGGGGGGGCAGAGATAGGAAGATGGTTATCACTTTTGGGATTGCCGTCGAGTAAGACACAGCAGCTACAAGCAAAAGGATATACATCGACACGATGGGCAGAAAGGGGGGTGGGAGGGGGGAAGGGAGGAGGGATCCAAGGGACACAAGATTATTGCCAAGTTTCTTGTTCCCGTGATACAATACACCGCGAGGAATTGTCTCTAATTATCAAGAATTATCTCGAATTAAGAGAACTCGAATTCCCGTCTTCCCACGACGTCGCCGAGCGAGTCGCTAGAGACAAAACGCATCTAGCCTGCCCGGGAGGATAATAAACTTGGCTTTTTTCCGCTCCGCCATCAAAAGCGGTGATTACCGCGAGTCATCGGGGCGTAGAATCGCGCGGAGCGCGGGGTCCGAGAATTCGAACGTTTTTGCTGCGATCTCGCGGTCGGCAGGTAATTGATATGGCCGAAGGGTTGAGCCTCGACTCGCGGTGGTACTTTTTTTTTCTTCTTTTCGCTTCAGCCTCGCGAGAGCTCGTCTTAATGTGCGAGCCGAACCGCGTCGAGCGGCTGTAATATCGCGCAGGTGGATCAAGAAGGGATCCACGAGGTGGTTTCCTCGGCTCGCTCCTTTTTTTTTTTTTTGCTCCTGATTTCTCATTTCTGTCTGACATTCCACCGACCGTGGCTTTCAGCCAGTGATGAAAAATAAAGAGCATTGAATCTGCTTTAATCTCTGTCTGCCTGACTTAGGAATTAAATAAGCCATTCAATACTTCGGTGGTGGAATGAAATCAAAGCTACCACCTGACACCGTAAAACTGAGATTACGCGTTTGGAGTCTGGATTTTTTTTTTTTTTTTTTTTTTTTTTTTCGATTCGCCGTTTGGCTATTATTGTAACAGGAGCCGAAAGACAGTGGCAGGCAACGCAGTTGAGCAAAGGGAGCTGCGAGTGAGTTTCGCGATTCGAGCGAATCTATAACGGATATAGCCGAAGGGTTACCGTTTTTCCCATTACTCTGATGGCCACGGGGAATTCGCATCGCCCCTCGTGTTACCCCACCCCCTCCCTCCCTCTCCCTCTCTCTCTCGCTCGCTCCTACAGCAGCACCCCGTAGCACTCGACGAGCGATCCATTCCTCGAAGCCCCTCTCGACGCGATACTCGATCCGGAAATTACCTGCCATATTATCATATACGAGGGTCAAACCTGATAGAGGCTGCGCTGCGAAGCTGCCGCGAGGGAGCAAGCCGCGCACAGAGCGAGCGAGATGGAGCTTCAAAACATGTAGCCCTGCTCTCGAAAAGTCCCACTCCACAGACTTTCGCACACGCACACACGCAACGCGTGCGGTCGTCGCTCGCCCTCTCGACGTGTGTGCGACTAGACAGAACTCGAATCGATAAATCCCACGAGAATTTCCCGTTTGCGAACAACGCAGCGGCAAACAAAATAAAAAAATAAAAAAACATAAAACTGAAAACAAAAAACCGACAAAATGTATGTCTCCCGGTGTTCCCGACGAACTTTGCCGGTCTCGCAGCTCGAGCGCACGGATACCGCACCGGTGTGAATGCATTTTCGTCGTGTGCACCGAGCTTTTTATAATAAATAAGGCTCTCGAGAGGGAGGAGGAGGCGGCACGAAGGGAACGAGTGTTCCCGATGCCGTGGCGCATGAGACCGCGAAGGGGTATGAGGCGGAAAACACGAATTGCATGCGGAGCCAGTATCGCCACGACGGGGGCCCCCCTATCCCGACGAGAGTCTGGGGCTGGAACGAGTCTTTCCGCTACTTCTGGAGTCTCTCGCGGAGCTCGCGAGACGCTCGCACACGAGTTATCGATATCATAACTCGAGGTAGTGTTTCTCTCTTTCTCCCTCTTCCTCTTCCTTCCTTATCCAGCAGCAGCTACTCCCGGAGTCTCCTCGTAGTTCGTTCTCTCCTCTTTCAACTCGGGAGAAGCAAGTGCTGTTCTTCCCCTTAGCTCGTCTTTTTTCTCCTCTACATTTTGCATCGCCTCCTTCGCCTTTCTTCCTTTTCTTCTCTTTCTTCTCCTCTCGTCTTTTTTAATTTTTTTTATATTTTATTATCTTTCTCTCTTTCTTCACTTCTCTTGTTTCCTTCCTGGGTGCTCTCCCTCCGACATCCACTCCCGTGCACCGGAGGCCCCCATAATGGCCCCGCGGCCTTACCAACTTTTTTATTTATCGGCATCGCCCGGTAAATGCCTCTTCGCCCTACCTTCTACCTTCTCTTCTTCCCCTCTAACCCGACCCTATCCCTCTTTTTGCTTCTCATCTCTCGTGGCTTCTCGTTTTCGTTCCTCCAGCCAACGACGTGGACGCGCCAAGCTTTTCCATCCACCAGTTTCAGCCTTTACGCCCTTTAACCCCTTCCTCATCCTTACCGCACTGATATCTGTCCTCATACTTCTCCTCTCCGTCATCGTCCCTATCCTCCCTTCAACTGGTCATCTCCCTTCGTTCTGCAAATCTTTTGACTCTTCCCCCGTCTTCTGGGTCACAGAATCGACTATATAGTACAGACCTCTATATCTCGAGTGTATATATCTCAGCTTCTTTCCACCTTGTGGCCGTCTCCCTCTTTCCCCGTCCTCCTCTTCCTCTTCTCTTCCTCTCTGCACCTTCCATCGGCGGAGCGAACCAGCCCGCATCCTTCGAGGAAACTAATTGCCCCATTCCACGATGCCGAGTGTTGACCCACGGCCATGGCACACAGAGCCTTTGCCTTCTGCTCGGTGCTCTGGTTTCCACAGATAGGGGCTATCGTCCACACGTACACAATACAACATTGTATTATACGTATAGTTTGGTGCATACGAGCTTTCACCCTCTCTCTCACTCTCCTCTCGCTCTGTCTCGCTTTGTGTGTGTATATGCGGCGCCCCGGGTACATGTGAGTCTGGTACATGGCGAACGGAAGCCGCTTTCATGTATACACAAGCGTACAACACGTATTAACAGGGGTTGCAACAGCAGCAGCAGCAGCAGTAGCAGCAACAGCAGCAGAAGCACCGCCAGCGCCAGCAGTCGCCGGAGCTTCTGGAGAAAAGCTGCCACTGCTGTTCTTCGTGCAGCACGAAAAGAAGCAAGAATGGCGGTGCCACACGCCTTTGCCTCTCTCTCTCTCTCTCTCACTCGTGTACTTTCTCTCGAGAGCCAGAGCTAAATGAAACTGAATTTAAGGCACTTTGTTACCTTGCCCTTTTCACGCTGGAGTTGGATAAAGATACTCACCCTCTCTCTCTCCCTCTCTCTCTCTCTTCCCCCCGCGGTTACTCTCCTTTCGCCCTGGCTGCCATTTTCAAATCTGTTAAACTCACTCGGCATTTATGTTTCCCCGGGTTTCCTCAATTTCACTGTAACAATGTTGACTTAATTTTTTTTTAGCGCAAGAATTTCGTTTCCTCCAAGTTTTGCCGTTGCGATGGAACAAAAGTTTCCGGGGGAAATAAGCTCGCGGGAAATAAGCTCGAGGAGTACAATGGGCATTTTTCGTAAAACCGTTAAACGCGTGTGCAATTCTTTTGCGCGCACAAAATCGTTCCCACGCGGCGCTGGGGAACAACCGGGCGCGATATATGCGCGAGAGCTTAGTCAGCGGAGGAGCTGAGAGGGTGTAGCGAGAGGAGAGAGATTTATCTCCCCCGTCTCGGGTAAACAACCATTACCGCCCCTTTAATATATCTTCTTCCGGGTTCTTAAGCGCAATTATATTTATCCTAATAATCTCGGCTTCTGCGGGCGCGGCGGCTTTATACACAGAGCAGCGCCAAGGATGAGCAGGAGAGAAACCGAGAGCAGAGAGAGAGAGAAAAAAAAATTGCGAGTGTTTTACTTAAGTCCGTCTCGACGAGACGAAAAATGAGGAGCATCGTGGTGGGAGAGAGGGTTGAGAAGTGCAGCGCGAAGCCCGAGTGAGATCGGATAGTCTTTATGCAGAGTCTGTTCTTCCAGACGAGAGACGCGCGCCGGGAGACGCTTTAAAATGCGAGAGAGATTCGCCGAGATCTCTAATGGAAGAAGGAGCCTCAGTCTGAGACGAGGCAGCGAGAGTAGGACGCAAGAGAACGACGGAGGTTTCGCCCGAGAAAGAGCAAGACGACTGTGCGGCGCGCACAGGCAGAAATATAATATAGAAAAAAGACGAGGATGAAGAAGAAGAAGAAGAAAAAAAAATAAGAAGTGAGAGAGGAAAGTAGAGGAGGCGAGTTTCAAGGGTTCCGGGAGGTACGAGTTGAGCCAGGCATAAAACTGTCGGCGGTAGTCGATATCAATTTTGTATTTCATCGTAAAGCTCGACGATGGGACTTCCGGACGGGTTCTCCGGGGTTCCGCGAGCGCGTTCGCGGAAATTCATTTCCACTTTTCTCCCTCTGCCTATATATAGGCGAGTGGAATGCGCACAGCGTGGCTCGAGGACCACTCTTATTGGATTCACGGAGGGATGGAAGGGGTAGAGTGGTGGGAGGTGGGGGAGAGCCTCTGGCGCGGATCTGTAACGTCGATTGCAAACGGTTTTATCGAAAGTTTAAATTATCCATCGAGCCGAGCGTGTTGTACACGCCAAAGCGTGTACGGAACGAATCGACGCGTTGGACACGTTCCGGGTCCCGCGCGTTGCTCTGGAGGATTCATCGGCTCTCGAGGTCTCCTCCTGGCTTTACCGACGATGTGGACCACCACCCCCTTCACTGCCCGCGTCCAACCCGCGAGCGGTTTTCCAGCAGGCGAACGAGCGTTTAGATACCGCGGAGAATTAATTGACGAGAATTCGCAGCCAACGGGCTTTGAGCTTACCCGCGGGATTTATACTCGTTTCCCTCTCTGTCGTCACCGAGAATATAATCATAACTTTGTCGCGGTATCTTCTGTTTGTGAGACAGCAATCTGAGAATTATTATTATCATCGGTTTTAGCTGGAGGTATATTTTGCAGGGAAAAAAAAACAATTTGAGGTATTGGAACTACTGAAATGTCAAGGAGACAATTTACTAAATGATGGACAAAAAACTACATTTATTTGCGTCACATGACTTGGCACTCAGGTTGGGTTAGCATTTTTTATTAATCAAGATCTATAATTAACCGTTGGTTTTGCTCAACTAAAATATTTATCGGTGACTCAACCCGACTGCTTTGTATAAGATTGCAGGCTGTCATCCACGTTGAAATTATCACTCGGCGTTGATATATATCGTCCGATAGTACACAAGCGAAAATATTGTATATCCGTTTGGAACGTATATCAGACTTCAGTCGTCGTCGTCGTCGTTCAAGATTAAGCCTATAATCTCGATCGTCTTTCGCCGTTCTGTTTGCGTCTCTCTTTCCATGTGTACGCGCGGTTTAGACAGCCACCGGAGAGAACGAGTGAATCAACGAGATTGATTGCAGATTACCGGGGGGAGAGAGGGGGACGGGGGGGAGGGCGAGAGACGAGGCACAACCGCCGCGCTCAGTGGCCGAGCGAAAGGATCGATTGATCGTCGGTTTGTGTCGGCTAAACATAGCGAGAGATGTGCAACCAACGAGCGGGGATCTCGCTGGAACGAGAGAAGTCAGGTTTAGTTAAGTAAACTGTTGGCTCGGTCTGTGTTTCCCTCGCGCGCGCCACGGGTTGAGCTAGGGGGGAGAGGGAGGGGGGAAGGAGTTAACGCGGTTGATCTGCTCGCAACACACCAAAGTATACTAACTGCGCGCGGGAGTTGGGAGATGCTGCCGTCAACAGACGAGCGAGAGGCTAGACACACAACAAGCAAGCCCTCCGATTATTGGACCTAACTAGCCGCAACAGCTGGACCCCTATGCTTGCTACTTACGATGCTCCTTATTCCTCTTAATAAATTGTCCTTTTTTTTCTCGTTCCCGGACAGTCGACCACTTGACGATCCTTAAGTTGAAATTGTCTCTGCTGAGTTGAAAATATAAATCGGTTAGAAAGAGGTCCTACAAATCATTGAGAGACATTAGGATAATTCTAACAGGACTGCAATTTTTTAATTTTCTACTGTGTATTTAACTCTCGTTTAATTTTGGGTTACAGAATAATCAGAGCTGCGACGACAGTGATCGGGATCTCGACTGCCACCGAAGGATAAACAGTTTCAGCGTCATGAGGGTAAGTGTCATTGAAAAGAAGAGGGTATTTATTAATACTATGGTAGTACTTTTAATCAGAACTCTAAATAATTATTACACTCCAAATTTTATCAACTGTATGGACCTCATCTGCTAAAGAGAGTGAACGCAATGAATATCAAATATCAAACAGCGAAGCGCCGGGTCGCATATAGGGTCGTCTGCACATGTGCATGACTAATTGCTCGGTCACTGGTCCGAGAAACCGATCCGTCTTAATTACGAATTCGTTATATTAGTTTTTCCCCCTTAACTCACGCATATACATACACACATGTGCGCCACTGGTGTTGCTGCTGTGCGCCGTGTGACGAGAGCTCGAATTACGAGATGTGTGCACCGCTGCAACTGTAGCAGACGCAGCAGCAGCAGCAGCAGTGCCGTCGCATTGTACGTGGCTGTTGGGACCACAGCTGGGTCCGTTCGCGTTGCAATGCTTCTCTCGAGAGTAACTCGCAAGCAGCCAAGGTAGCAGCTGACAAATTCCACGCCGAAATTCCGACTTTGTCGGCCATCTGTCACCTGAAGTTGGGCAGGCACTCCCTCGTGTGTCCCAGTGCGCTGCACCCGGGAGCATCCACCAAAACTCCCGACACCCTCCAATCCCCCCCTCCAGACCTCATTTTCTTATCTCGCAACTTTGCCGCGCCGTAGCGTGAAAATATGGCAGAGCTGTGAAATTCTCGGAAGACGTTGAAAAAAAAACAAGACAAGTGTTGACTTCTCTATTTCCTTCCCAGAGTCACATGGGACGGTGGTAATTGAATTTCCCTCGTTAGTGTCACGAATTATAATCATCGGAAACTAAAACACTTCAGTGTGAAATTATTTTTTAAATACCAGATGCAAATGCAGCAGTGGAAAAAAAAAACTCGTGTGCATTCGGCGGAAGTCAATCTTCAATTACGTCGCAATTGGTGGCAATCTACATTTTTTTTTCGCTCGAAAATAATTGAAGTCCAGTGTGTTGCGCGCGCACGCGTCGAACCAGTTGCGCCAGTGCTGCGGAAGGGGGTCAAGCTCGAATTAGTGATGAAAGCGAGACTGCCGGGCTGGGGTCATGCCCGAAGTAGGAGGGTTTGATGCGAGCAATTTAGGAATATACGCGGTATACAGGACGATAGTTGGGAGACACACTCGTGTTTCCCCCAAGTTTCCCAAAAGCTTCTGGGTTGCCGGACCTCGTCGTCGCTGCTACCAACGCCAACGACGACGAGATAGAGACGGAGAGAGGCCGAGGAAAGATACCCAGAAGCACCGTAGTCAGGGGTAAGCAAGACAGAGCTAGAGACGAAAGTCCAGGGACATTGGTAGTACGAAAGCGTAGTGTCTCTGTAAACGGGGTTGCAAACGATGTCCTGAGGCTGGGGCAGGGAAAGGGGGTTGAAAGAGGGTTGCGGGGGGAGGGAGTAGGGATGCTGCGAACTAGAGAGCGAGCAGCAGAAGAGGACTAAGGTTTGGGAGGCAAGTGGAGTCGAACACAGTGGGCGCGGGGTAGAAGGTTATAGCGGTCGTCGCATGCGACTCGGTTGTATCGCGTACATAATTTCGTCGAGGTTTAGGCAAACCGGCGGCGAGCGAGAGAGTCGGAGCCGAGAGTGCGCTACAGTCGCGTTTGGTGGCGAGCTGCGGGGAGGGAGGGCGTCGGCGAACGACGAGCGAGAGAGGACGAGAACGGAGATGAAACTCCACTGTGGGGGCTTCTCCGGTTGGAGAGATCCGCGTGTATTCCACGCGCTACGACGAAATACGTTTAGCGCTTCTGTTTGCTGGCGGTCGCCCCCGTGCAGTTGTAAACCCTCCGGGCCACCACTCACCGCCGCACTGCCTATCCTGGCCCTGTGCTATGACGCTCTGGCCCGCATCGCTTGGACTCTGGTTCCACTCTACTTGTACACTGTGTGATTTGTCCTGTGTCTGTGTGTGTGTTGGGTGTGTCCGGACGGATGAGTGTGAGCGTGTCCTCTTCGTACCGGTTGGTATTGTATATGGAAACGAGAGACAGCCACCAACTCTTGATTCGTCACGGTGAAACTGTTGCTGCCTGAAACTGTGAGCACCCTTTTGCTGCGGGGTGCTGGCCGATTCCTCTCACCGATGCCCGCCCGGCTTCTCCTCTCTTCCATCCTCTCTACCGTCGAGTTGCATGGGAGAGAGAGTGAGGAAGCGTACGTTGCGCGGGCGCAAACAGCTCTGCGGAGAGCTAGAGACGGGAATATGCCTCAGCGCAGCAGCAACAGCAGCAGCAGCGTCGCGTTGATCTCGTTTCGACTATAAACAAACTTTGAATTTCGGACCGTGTCACCCGAGCGTCGCATGACCTCGGCCATCGAGCTTCGTTATGTACCCCCGACGCTGGTACCACCTCGGGGAAGCCGTGGGGCTTCATGAGCGGTAATGAGGTGGGCCGGGACCGTGAACCACGAAATTAACGGTCGGAATTGTCGGGTATCGGGAATTACAGCGATACCGCCGCGCCGACTGGGTTCGTACTTGTTTGCTGTGGTCATTGCCCCGGCTTTCCGGATGTTTACCTCGCAGAAATCGAACCCCCCCTCACCCTCTCCCCTTTGCTGTGTGTGTTCGAAACACGGTTGTATCGAGAGTTAAGAATCGCGGAATTAATGGCGGGAATTGCGTCGAGAATTGGGAATTACCGTGAAACTGTCAGTCCGAAGTGGTTCGAACTTGTTTGCAGTGGCCGTTGTCCAGCTTTCCCCTGGTTGTTTACATTGCAGAAATCGATTCTATCGTCTGGCCGTATACTATCAAGAGTTAAGAATCATTAAACCGATGGCTGGAATTGCGTCTAGACTTCAGAATCACTGCGCGACCATCATAGTCCGATTCGAACTTGTCCGAAGTCGTCCGAACGCTGATTTCTCGGTATTTACGCGGTATTATGACTCCGAGTGTAAAAATCTCGGAACGCAGTAACGAAACGCATGGACTCATCGGGTCGAAACGTGACAAATGCGATTACAACGCGTAACCAGTCGAATGGTAACCAGATGACCGAGTGTTAACTGCACAGCGCGCGGTTACGGAGCTCGCGTGAGGTTGATGACCTATTTTTAGCGTCGCAAGAGCCACCAGCAGCAGCAACAGCAGCAGCAGCACGTGAACCATCGAGAAAGCAAAGACTGAGTTCGTCCCTCTCTCTCCCTCTTTTTCTCCATGGCTGTTCGCTCGTACGCTCGATTGCTTTAGCTCTCTCGCGTGTTTTCCCAAGCCCGAGCAGCGTGAAGTCATCGCGGCTGGGGTCTATCCGCGCGCCGCTCGCGCGCTATCGTTGAGTCGAGTAGCACTGCTATATACGTGTCGCGCGAGCAAACCGCACTCGTTATCGATACGTCAAAGTATACTGTATACACTGTAACCGTATAGTGTACCGTTTGACTGAGGTCTAACGAGGCGTGAGCCTCGAGCCCCGACGCGCTTGTCGCAACGCGTGAACGAGACGTATTTAATAACATTTCACATGCATACACAAAATCCCTCAGTCAAACGAGTGTGCGTTGCGTGTCTGTCTGTGAGTGTGGGTTTGTTTGCTCTTTCTCTTATCCGGACGCGACGGTCACCCACGCCATCATTTCTCCTCGTCCCTTCGACACGCGCGTCCATTTGTCGAGTCGTTGATCCCGAACGGTGACAAAGATCGAATCAATCGAAAATTACTTCGTTTGGATGAGGCAATTAATTCGACGCTATTTTGGAATAAAATTACTCGACAAATCGGCGTTTATTAATAAATTAAGTGAAGCGTAATTTTGTAAAATTAAGCGACCTACAAATGGTCACCGGATGACAGGAAATATATGTATAAAAAAATAAATAAAAAATTGGCGTTGAAATATCGCAACGTGGCGATGATTTGTGGTGTCATTGTGCGCGTTTTTGCCGACGGTTAATAAGACTACATGCGTGGTGCATCAATTCGCCTCGGTGTCGCGATGAAGTGGACGACCGACGACGGCGGCGAAGGAAGAAGAAAGAAGAAGAAGCCGCGGGGTATAAGTCAACGAACCGTTGCGGGCCCAGCCCGATACCGGTTAGTCGCGCTCGTCGTCCTCCGGTATCTCGGTGCACTGCTAACGAACCCGCGGCTGCGGTTCGAGCTCCTCGCCTCGTGAACTCCGCGTGGGTCTCCGAGAGCTCGTTTCGTCTCGTGGCACTCGTACTTGGAAATAAGCGGCGGAAAGTTTGCAGCTGAGAGAGAGATCGAAGAGGGATGATGAGTCACACATTGCAGGTTGGTGAGGCGCGCGCAGCACTCGACGAGCGATTACTCGGAATCCTTGTAGAGGGGGCAGAAGGGAGGGGGGGGGGGGGGGGGGGTAGACACAGAGTCGCCGATTCCGTTCAGGTGACTCGTTCGGGCCCTTCCCCTTGCACTCATACTATTTATATAATTCCGCGATGCGTCTCTCGAATCTCGAAGCTCCGGGACAGAAAGACGCAAGACGGATGAGACGCGAAATCGTTGCGACGTCTCGATGGGATAAGCCCTCCGAGAGTGACGCGGACATTGTTTCTGCGGAGGCATCGACTCGAAATCCGGACAAATATTTTTCGTCGAAAATAACTCGCGAGGTGAGTGGGCAATAAAATATCTATAAATCGAAATAAAAATAATTGTGTCTCGTTGATTCTTCTCTCCGTAACTCTGAAGAGGCAAACCCTATTATATGCACTATAAATAAAAAAAATAAAAAATCAAGCGAATGTATCGGAGAATAATCTAAATCCATTAATCTCTAATGCTCCGAGGATACCGCGAGCCTCTGCACAGCCGTCTCTCTCTTTCACCTCGTCCTCTCTCATTCTCTCTCTCCCTCTGACTGTGCGGTTTGTTGAGTACTGTAAAGCTGAAGCAAAACCACGAGCTAATTAGCCTGCGGAGGCTTCCAGCGGGTAGAGAGTTCGCCACCGAGTGTCGGCCTCTATCTGCGTGTATCTCTCTCCCTGTACGAGCTATGGGGAAGGAGCAGCAGCGAGCGCGTGTCGATCGAGCTACGCGAATCTCGGATCCGGCCTCTCTCGTTGAGCCCCGCGGATTATCGCTAACCGTGTAAACTCGCGTGGTCCCGTGTACCCACGGGGCGACCGGCCGGCTCGGCCGGTACACGAGGTCGCGGGGCATTAGCGAGAATGTCGTAAAGTAACTCTCGAGGCTCTCCTCTGCGAGCCGAGCCCAGCAGCAGCGCCATAGCCATAGCACCCAGCGTTGTATCTCCGCGTCGGGTTAACAGCAGCGACGCTCCTCGCTCGTCGGGTCCTCGGCTCGTAGCTTTTGCATCTCTCGTCGGCGGAGGGACACTCGGCACCGTTATATCCGGGCTCTCAGCCGGCACCCGGATTCGCGGGAGAATTAAAGAGCGCCACGACATTTTTTTTGAAATTTTTTGTTCGCTTCTCATTTTTATTTTTTTTTTCGTCGCGGTTTTATCCGCTCCTCGTCGTGACCATTATACGTAATACGGTGCACGGAGCTCCCGCGAAACTTTTGCACGAAGACGACTAGCCGGAAGCTCTTCGTTCCGTGCTGTATACACCGAGCGGCGCGTCGTCGTCGTCGGTGAGAGTCGCTGCTGCTTTATTTTTCATTTTTGCATTCACCCTCTTTTCGTTTCACCGCTCTCGTCGTCGTCGTCGTCTGGTATCTTGATAACAAGCTGGTAGGTGAGACACGCTGGTTTACCGGATGTCCATCGTCCGACGACGGCGGCGGCGACGACGACGCCGGAGCTCGCGGTGCGCTCTCCCAGAAATCCGGAGTCTAGTTTATTCACGACAATACGAGAAACACGAGATTCTCTCGGCTCCCTCGCGCTTTCCGTCTCGCGACCCTCTCCCCCTTCCCCTCTGCTCGTTCTTTTGGCCTCGCGCGACGGCGACGCTTCCCGAGCAAGGACAATGGTGCCACTCGCGGCTTAAGACTTCAACCGGCAACCCGAGATTGAAATTGTCGCCACGACGATTTTTCATCTTAATTTTTTATTATTCTTTCTCATTAAAAAAAAAAGTTTTATCATCTCACTCATCGACGATTAAAGATCGCGATCACATCGGCCAAGTTGGCCGCAATTGCGCGGCGACTGTGTAAAAAATAAGAAAGAAAAAAAAAAAGTTGACAGGACGAGTCGACCGTAACCACGTAAAAGTGCGCGCGGATAAAAATCGTTCCGCGACGTATAAAAACCGGTAGAACAGAGGGCAGAAGAAGGGTTGTAAAAAAGTATCGTAAAAAAAAGAGAGAGAGAAAAGAGAAGATGGGCGAACGCGGAAGGAATATACTTTTTTGTAAAAAAAAACGTGAAAAAAAGGGGGAGAAAAAAGAACATCGGATGACTCTGCAAGCTGTCAAAGCTGAGCTAGTATTAAATTTCCTCGGGCTACGCGGATAGCTTCTTCTTTATTACACCCCGCGCGAAAATGAAAGTTTTCCGAACGCTTCCCCGTGCCTTTTTCTCAAACTACCACTGAGCGAGGGTGGCGATGGCGAGGATGGGGGTAGAGGGGTTGGAGAGGAACAAAAAAAACGAAGAAGTCAAATGACCCGCTTTGAGCAAAGTTTCTTCTTGGCCGTCGTGGTACACGGTACAGGCATATATACTATTTTTTTCCTCTCATACTTCTCCCTCTCTCGCTCTCCGTACTTTCGTCGTGTGCTTCTGCTGCCATCTGCTCGGCGCACTAACTCGTTCGTTGAAGTAGCAGAAACTCGGAATAACACACAAGCACCGAGGGGGTAAACATGGCGAACGATGCACTCGCAGTTGCGCCGTTGCAGCGTCGCTGCCTGGTCCCAGTGTGTCAGTGTGTTCGTGTATATGTGTGTGTGTGTGTGCAGCAAGAAAAACGAAAGCTGGAAAACGCCTCGGAGCTATAGGTAGACCGTCGAACGAGCTGCGGGTAGAGAAAGAGAAAAGAGAGCGCGAGAGACAGAAAGAGGAGGGGGGGTTGGAGGTCGGAGGGTGCCGAAGAGCGAGAGCTTTACGATCGTCAATTTTATCGACGTTTTAACCAAGTTTCGCTCGTTCCGTCTCCGTCCCTCGCACACAAATCGCGCGCCAACCGGGTGCCCGCGCTCGTCGCGTTGCGTTTGACTCGGCGTACACTCTCTGTGTGCGCATGCCGTTTGTCTTTTTTTTTCTACGCTGGCCTCTTTTTTTTTTTCTTCTTTTCTTTTTTAACCCATCCAACCCCTTTTTCACCGCCGGTTCGCCGCTCTTCTCTTTCACTCGTTTACGATCTCGGCCGGGCCAGGGCCGCCTTTCAACTCTTGGAACTCTCGACTGGAACTGAATCATCTCCCGACCGGGTTTTCATCGGGGCGCTCTTTTTTTTTCGTCCGCAAGGTCGAAATGTCGTACGGATGGTTCTCACATACATAGATGTATCTGTGGATACTGACACACATACATACGCGCAAAAATCACTCGCTAAATATTACCTATGCAAATTAAAGCTGGCCAACGCGTTTCATATTCTCGCCGGAGTAAAACTCGTTTCCTAGCTCGGCTCGTTATTTTTATTTTTTCGCTTCAGTCTCCGCTGTGGTAACGAAAAAAGTGTGGCAATTTTTGCCAGGCTATTTATAAAAGCATAGCAATATTATCCAGAATTTTTCAGTCTCCGCCGCCAAAGCCAATATTATTTCGAATATCATAGCAAAAAAAAATTTTTTTTTGCAGTGCAATTTGTCTCTTAGTTCGTTTCCCTCAATTTCTGTTCCTTCGCCGCAGAAGCAGCAGCAGCACGTGCGCCTATCGCATTGTTTTATTTTCCATCTTCGTGCGGGGTACAAAATGCCCCTCGCTTTCCGCACGTTTTACGATCACCCTGGGCCTGGGCTTTTCTTCGGCTGACAGCGGCACCTTTCAACTCCGGTGCAGCAGCAGCAGCGGGGCAACCGAAGGATTCTGAGTTCTCTTCCCGGAGAATCCAGGAGGGGTTTGAAAGCCGGGCTACCCAGACGAAAAGGGGTAGAGAGCGGTAGTCGAGGGAGGAGGTCGAGAGAGGAAGAGAGAGAGGGAGTTCGCGGTGTAGCAACAATCCGGCAGCGCGGAGAGAGGCGTCACGAGCGTACCCCATGCGGCCAACACCACTCCCGAACACGCACGCCTGCCCGGATGCGGTTCAGCTCTCGGTCCCTCTCTCCCTCTCTCTCTTCTTCTTCCCTTGTCGGTGCTATATACTTCCAAGAAACGGAATTATTGATTTCCCAGTTGGCTGGTGGTACCAGCAGCAGTTGCGAGGGGCCAGAGACGAGGTGAACGCGAGTTCAGGGGTTCCTACTCTTCCTCCCCCCTCCTGCTCCTTCATAGCTTCGCCTGGTTCTCTTCTCCGGAGAACTCGAAGCAAGCCGACCCCCACCCCACCCCTCGGCTCCCCGCGACCCCCTCAACGTACCCAGAGACCTCGAATTTGCTCGGTGCACCAGCAGAGGGAGATTCGCGCCACTTCGACGTCGTCGTCGCGGGGGCCTCACGTCGGATTATAGAAATTGGATCCTGGTCCTCTCGCTTCGAACCCCTACTATCACCCCTTCTAGCCCCCAGACCCGCGACACGGCCGCGATCGCCTTCTCGACTTCCGCCTTCACTTCCTGCCTTCTCCTCTCGTAACTGTCATCGCGTCACGGCCTTCCGAGTTCCGTTCTGTGGAATTCCGGATTTTCCGCGATCGATTAAGTATCATAGAGCGAGAGAGAGGGAGAGACTGGACGCTTTGAGGGGTGTGGTCTGAGGGTTGATGGTTAGGGCGGCGTAAACGCGAGAATCCTGGGTGAGAATCGCCGCCGCCGTTGCTGATGCCCTTCCACTGTGAGACGAAGAGAATCCGGCGATCGGTGACTTCCGGTCGCTGACGTTACTCCGGAATTTCTCAACTTCGCGCGCCCGGCTCGATCCTCATCGCGTCTCTCTTTCTACCTCTCGCAGTCGAGATTCGCCCGTGCGGAGACGACGAAATCTCCTCTTCGCTCTCTCCTCGCGATGTTCTCCAAATGGAATCGAACGAAAGTTTCTCCGGAGTCTTTGGGAGGGGATCGCATAGCGAAGCTTTTATGCTATAGCTGCATCTTGGTATTCAACCCCTCGAAAATCCCCCACCCCTCTGTTCTCGCAGACGCCCCCTCGAAGCTATCCCTCCCAACACTCGACTTATTTTCCGAGTGCTCGCGCTTCGGTGTGTGGAGATAGTATTGCGAGCTCTTGAGGAAAATTTCTATTATACGAAGAGGGCCAATCGACTGCAGCGCCCCCCCCCAACGTCATTTCGAGGCGCCGCGAGGTTCTCACAGAGAGCACCCCGCGCGATTCTCACGATTGACAGGGATTTTCACAGGGATTACCAGGATCTCACCGAGAAAATCTAATTGGCCGGGAGTGACGAAACTTGCGCGAGCTACTTTGCTCCGTGACTAGGGAGTTTCCCTGGAATTTTCGGTGAGCACAAATTAGCGGCAGCTTCTTCGCCCTTGAGACAAGGGAACGTTCATTTCGCAGCTGCGTTACAGAAAAAATCGTGGTAATCCTCGTAATTGCAAGATGACACTTCAAAATTGACGTTCGATGGGAATATTTTAAAAACTTGGTTTCTCTCTGAATCCACAGCGGAATTTTTGTTCGAACGTTCGCTCAATTTCGTAGAAACAGCACATTTTTGGTGTTCCACAGATAAATCTTTGCAATACCATCGAGCGAGAAAAAGAGAGAAGCGAAACAGGGGGCGCGAACAATTTAACATGCATACCTGTGTGTCCACAATCCATAGCTCTTCATCATCGAACAATGAATCGATAACCGATAACATTTCTAACAGCTCTCGCGCCACCCGCCTTTTTTTTCCCTGTGTAGATTCAGTAAAATTGAGAAAAACGAAATGTTTTAAACTCGCGCACACGGAATTCTCTCTCGGCCCGTTCGGAAAATCGTTCATTCCGTGGTCGCTGTGTCCCACCTCGTTCGCTTCTGCACTGCAACATATATATGTAACATATATCTACATGTACACGTATATCTATATATTTAAATGTATCTATACGTCCGGTGGCTCTCGTTTCGCGACAATTTTTAGATTTTCCCGAAATTGGATTGGCCGAAACTAACGAACGCTCGTCCGCATAATTGATTGGAACGTGGGTAGTCGGGGCAGCCGAGTTCCCAGGGCAGCGGAGTGGCGCGCGAGGGGTACACCCGGTCGCGCACAGAGCTTTTGGCGAGTGCGGGACTCGCACGCTCGCGGCGGCCAGTTGACGGTACGCGCAGGAAGAGTAAAAAAAAAATTGCAATGCAGGAAAAGAGAGAGGTGGACATCGGCGCGAGGGTGACGACAGAGGGAGACGGAGCGAGTCTGTGTGTGCAGCGCGCGTGTCCGACGCCGCTCGATGAAACTCCCAAATTACATTGCGGTTATACAAATACACGATGAAAGCAAGAAATTCAGGTCAAAGCGGAGCCGCGAGTCGCGCACACGCTGCGGCATCGGCGCGTGTGCGTTTATATACGCTCGCAATTATTCCATAGCCCAGGAATCGCTCTCCCCACTCTTTGCAGAGAGAGAGAGAGGGGTGGAAGGGAGAGGTAGCGCGAATTGCCGCGTCGTCGAGGTTCAATGAACTTTTGTTTATTTGTACAGCGTTGATAGACCCCGCATAATGGGATTTGTGTGGCGTGCGAGAGCGTTCAACGCGCGGGGAAAGCTATGGGGGACGCGCCGCGACCGCAGAATCGCGACACAGAGACTCCATAACCATTTCCAGGCCCTCGGTGTGTATCCGTCGCGCATATATTTCCGGTTTCGCGTTATCTCATCCTCTCCATCGAGAGAGAAAGAGAGGGAAGGTAAAAAAGCTCAGAGCAGGGAGTATGAAAAAAAAAAAAAAAAAAAATGTAAATATATCGGGTCGAGGGTCGCGTCGACCCTCGGTGGACTTTTATCAATAAATGCCACGGGACCGTGGTACCCGAGGGCCGAGTATAAATATTTCTTCGATCGAAATACCATTTCTCTGTCTTCTCCGCTGTGTTTTTTTTCTGCCTGTGCTTTTTTGCGCTTTATTTATTATTCTCATGGTTCTTGGACAAGGTGGAATCACGATGTAACCCTCCAAGCCTGCAGATTTATGGGGTACCTTGCGCCACACTCGTCCGGGGGTGGTTTTTGCTGGCCAGGGGGATGCGGACGAGTCCGCGAGACGCCGGCGGTCGCTGGGTTTCATCTCTCTTTCTCCATCGCGTTATAGAAAATCCCATGGGTTGGTGCGCGGTTAGGTAGACCCTCGGGGATACGCGGAGGAAAAAAAGAAACATGTAATAAACGTCCCCGGTTCTGTGGGCGGCAACGGGCGCGTTGCCTGTGGGCTGACAACGGCTGCACCGCGCGTGGCCCATAATTTTGGGTTTCAAGTTGAGTGGAATATACGAAGTCTTCGATCTGTCCTTCTGTCTTTTGGATTTCTCATTCCCTATTTTTTTTGGAGGTATCTCGGTGCAGATCGCTGAAGGAGGAAAACCCGTGCGGCTATGTTCGAAGGTGGGTGGAGATAGGGGGATGGGAGAACTAGGAGTGTCCCGGGTCATATCGATTCGACACCTTCGCGAGGGGTTCACTACCGTCCCACAGTTCTCCGCCACTGCAGACTATAGTACCATCGTATACCCTGTGTACGCTCTTGCGATCCTTGTTCCTCTAACGTCGAACATTCTGAGGGGGCTCCTCGGTGTCTTACCCACCGAAACGTCCCCGGGGTGACGTTTTTTCCAATGTCGAACGAGATAGTGCGCCGTCTTCTTTTATTGTTATCGTCATAATAATTCGGAACTCGGGTTTCGGGATCTTGATCAACCGGTCTCCCAAGGTCGATGAGAGAGCAACCCCCGCGGTCGTTTGCCCACCCTTCCTGAAACTCGGACGAAGTTGCCATTCGGCAAAATTAGCTGGGTGCACCCCGAGCAAAATATTTTCTCAAAATAATCCCATTTGGACCGAGCCAACAGCGTAATCACACTTTTGGGAACATAATACTACCTTCAACCTGATCCTGCATGTTCGTTTTAAAAACATTAGTTTCTGGGTTGAACAGATGTCCTACTTTCCCAGTTGCTTTTGACTCGAATCGAAGATTGAAGTGCCTCGAGAATTGCAATTACATCGAGACGTCTTGACAATGGTTTCAATCAACGGTCAATTCTCGTTGCCCGTCGATATACAGACACAATCGAAGAGAGAGGGTCGCATTAGTTGTCGGCGCTCGGGAACAGTCGATCCGCGCTGATAACCCAGTGGTCGAGGGGGGACTGTTCTCGTGTGCGAATTAACTGCCACAAATCACCGAGCAACAGCACTTCTTGTTCGCCATTAGCCGGTGCTTCCCCGGAGTCCGTGCCGCACGACCGACCTTCTCTCTCACACAAACCCCAGTTCTTCCTGCGCGTGTGTTGCGAGGGGGGAGGGTTTGAGAAAGTGTTTTCAAGCAGTGGCCGCGGAGGGTTCGTCCTTGAGGCAGAAGAAAAAGGAGGCCCGGACAGGGGATGAAAGAAGTCTCGTTGAGTGAGCAAAGTAGCATCAGCGGCGGCAAAAGGTTGAGCAAAATAGCGAAGGTTCTCTCTCTCTACGTTCGCCAAGCCCCTTCGTCAGGGTTCTCGTTTTGTTTCGGCACGCGGCGAGGGCGGAAGAAGGGGAGGTGAGGTAGGGGAGGGAAGCTAGGAAACGATTTCTCAGTGTCGAAGGACGAGACGGGTAGGCGGCGTCGGGCTCCGCCTAATCTTCCTCTTCTTCCTCAATTATTCTTACAGCTCTTCCCGGGACGTCCATCTTCTCCTCCAGGAGCACCCGGGATACGAGTCCCGGGGTATAAAACAAGACACGCGGGGAAAAACGCGACGAAGCGAAATGGCCTGTAGCAGACAGCAGTTCGCAGGGGGTAGTTTCCGCGCTCTCGGCCACACACCACGAGTCGAAAATAACCCTGATGGTAAAACTAGACCCCTCTTTGCTTTAGCCTCATGCCACCCTCCTTATGACTGCGCGAGAAGTTAACTCGGATCGGGACCCCCGAGTGATCTCGATAATCAGATGTGACTAATCGAAGGAAGCTCGTAACGAAGCTCGTTCGCGCTTCGGTCTGACTCGACTCGGTCTGCTCTTGCTTGCGCTCCGTGTGCGCGCCCATTGGCTTATCGCTAATGGGCCATAAAAGCTTATGGCTAGCGCGATGCCTGTTCGATATGCTGGAAGCCCCCGCGAGCTTCTGGCCTCGCCAGTCGAGCTTCGGCTACCCCCCCGAGTTGCTCGATCCTAGAAACGCCGTCGACGCTTCTGAGAATTCTCTTTTCCCTCCCTGATTGGCGGTGCTTTTCTCGAAACACACGGCGCGATCACCGTACCGGGAAACGCAATTATAGAAAAGAATAAAGAAACCAGTGTACCCGGGCGTTTGCGCTGCAGGTAGTTGAGGCGGAAAAGGCTATCCTTAAATTCGACCCGGCCAGAGAGAAACAAACCCCCCCTCAACCCCCTCACTCCCCGGGGCAGGAACACAAAGCGCCCCGCACGCCTCCGCCTCCGGGGATTCGCATAATTTCGCGCATAACGATCCACGCCGAGAGCTTCCATGGGCTTTTTTTCATATTTCTCTTTCGCCACTGTTTCTCTCTTGCCTCGCCCTTAAGCACCGGATATATCGAACGCTCGTAATAATGCAGGCCTGAAAGAGAGACCAGGAGAGAGAGAGATGGAGGGAGAGAACCCTCTGGTCCTCACGACCCTTCAGCGCGCGCGGTCCTTATGCTCGCGCGATGCATCACCCCGGCGGGTGGGGGGTGGGTTGGGGGTTGCTGCGTTACGCCGCTGCAGCTCCCAACCCTCTACCCCAGTCCCCCATACCCTTAACGAGAATATTTCGCGTGATGCGCTTTGCCAAGGACTATCACCCTTGTTCGGCCCTCTCGTCACAGAATGCGGCTATGTACCAGAGCCCCACACCCCTCAAACTCCGTGTATACTATACTATACAGCAGTAGTTATATAGTAATATCGGGCGGGGGAACGAGCGAGCTTTCCAAGCCCCTCAACCCCCGCGCGCGTTGCCCGCAAACCCCAAGTATTCCACGGTCGCACATTGCGACGGACAATGCGGATCAGTTAAGCGAACGTTCCGGCATTTTCGACGTCAACGACGAAACCTGGCTACGGTATAACAGCAAGTAGAAATTGTTTTCTTGCCCTAACTTTCTTCAACCCGCAATATCGTAGCAGTAATTAGAAGAGGCTGAACTAATTCGGTTGACGATAATTAATGAAGTTGGCAAATTCTCGTATCAAGAAGCCGGGGGGTTTTGCACGAGAAAAGTTGGGGTAAACTTGAGGATTCAGGTTGGATGGCGAGAAGCGGAGTGTTGGTCGTTGGGACAAATGGATATGTCGTCGGGCATTGAATCGCGGGCATTAGTGATCCGCATTGTCAGCTGTTTCGCGTAGCCCTGTGCGCCGACGTTGTAGTCCGGCGTATACACATAAAGGGGCCGGGGGTATTACGTGCTTCGGATTCCTTCGTCGCGTGCACCACTAGCAGCAGTAGCAGTAGCAGCAGCAGCAGTAGCAGCAGCAGCAGCAGCAGCTGAGGCGGTGTACTATCTCTCGATACGTTGCCAGGGGTGCGAGCACGCGGACCAGAGAGAGCGATATTAACGCGGCGCCCCGTCGTAACTGGGAATCAGCAGTCGCAAGCTCCTGCCGCTTCCAGCTCGTTCCGTCTCTCCATTCTCCACGTACATCCTATCTATATCTGAACATATATAATACATAGAATATACGGTTGGCGCGGAGAGAAAGAGAGACAGTGTACACACATAAAGAATAGTCTCGGCGGGGACTGAGCGCCGTGGGGGTTAGGGGGTGGGGGTGGGTGGAGGAGAGTGTGGAGACGGAACGAAATGAAACGGGGATCGCGACCAGGCACGAATCGCCAGGGTGCTAGCCGTAACCTTTATGGCGTCTGCCGTGGACGCGTATCACCGACTCGACCCCCTCTCCCCCTCCCCTCCTGATCTCACTGTTCACCCCACCGACCCCACCCCTTCACCGGCGTCGTAATAAATAGTCGACGATATAAAACCTACAGGGGCGAAAGATCGTGGAAAAGCCTGGATCTACGATAACGCTGGAATCGTGTCTCGGACCAGCTAGCACATCGAGACGCTTCAACTTTTTTTTCCTGATATAAACTCGCTTTGCTGCTGTCCCTTTCTTTTTTCTCTCGTCCCTTGGAGAGTCGAGAATCGAGACGTCGCTGCGCGGACGTTGCACGCGAAGGGAGGCCGAACGGGCGATAAAAAAGGCTGTCCCGAAGCGCCGGGAGCGATGTAGTTCTGCGAGGCGCCGCCAGGTGGCTACGAGGCTGATGCGTTTCTCGCAAGCGAAACGCACTTTCCAAACATGATGCAAGAGTCCGGGAAGCACTGTTAGGTGGCTGAAACGACGGAAACGTTTCTTCCAAGTGCTGGATTCTATAAGTTCGTCATTGCTTTCACTCTCATTTCGCTCGTGCTTTCAATTCGCGGCAATATCGTTTGCTTTGAACGACAAGAGTCGGCGCAGGTTAGGGAGGGAGGCAGGGGTGGACGGAGAATCGCCGCACCACAGACGGGACAAGAGCGACATAGCTTATTTTTGCGAGCCGGGTTAATGGAAAGCTGACCGTGCTATAATATTCGTTGGTTCGCGGACCGCGCGCGCGGATAGGTCTGCACAATTTTCGCGAACGTATAACGAGAATCCACGACCGCAACAGTCCCCGCAGGACGTTCTGTCTATTGGACAACTGAATATCATGGAGTCCTCCTGTCTCTCTCTCTCTCTCTCGCTCTCACTTTCTCTCTCTCTGCAAAATCGACGATACGCGGCTGTCCGGCTATAGTTGTGCGGTTAGCGAGCGCCTATGCCCCCGTTCGGGGAATCCTATAATAAATATCGTTCGAGATATAGAACAATGGGGATATAAATACAACGCTCGACGGGGGCGTCTGGTGTCCCTGGGAAAACGTGCCAAAAAGCTCCGTGTACCCACAAACACACACACACACATACATATATACACACCTGATGGTATAGTACGCAAATCCTGTCATTTTCAATTTCCCCATATGCCGAGAATCCGAGCCCTGATCAATTGATCCACCTCTCTGCCTCGCTCATTCCACTCCCTCTCGCTCACTCCACCAAACTGCAGCTCAAAACGTATGGCAAGTTCCTGCGGAGCACGGATTAATCGATCTGTCGACGGATTCATTGGCTCTATATTGGCATCATCCCCCTACTACCCCCCCCCCCCCCCCCCCATTCGGCCCCTGGTACGGTGCGTAACAACCGCGCAAAATACAGCTATGAGAGACACAGCGATAGGTGCAACGTTGCGTTAATGCACTTTCATCGACAGCGCAATACTATTACGGCTCTCTCACCGCGCGGTGGAGCTCGGCGTCGGCGCACCCTTTTCATCCGATTGTCACTCGGCTCTCCCGGCTTGTAATTCGAATTGCGCCCGGGCGTGTGTTCTCATCGCCACCACGGTGCGAATCGGGACGAAGCGAAGCGCCGAGAAAATCCGGGAGAGACAAACGGGTATCGAACTAGCCTCGGAGGTTTTCAAGAGGCTTTCCAACAGCCTCCGACCCACTATCCTGGTACCTTTCCATCACCTCCCGGGTGACCCGGGGAAGCCGGTGCAACGCGTCGACGCGATTTTAAGCCATGATTATTTTTTCACGTTCCCAAGCCCCCTGAGAAGGAAGCCGAAGAAGTGCGAAATGTCGGAGGCCATTTTTTTCCGGCTGCGCTAATCGAATGCGCCCTCTGATGTCCAAAGGCACAAGAAGGTTCCAATAAAGATTACAGCCGCCTTCCGGTCTCCCGGGAAAGGAAAATCACAGCGAGGCTGCAGAGGTGAACGAGAGGAGCCGGGGCAAATAAATAATGCAGTCAGCGGAGAAATTCCACGTCGAGGCGAGAGAGACGAGGAAGGTGGCGGCGGAGGAGGAAGAAGAGTGGAGAGGACCGAGAGAGGATGCTCGCGGACAATCGTTTCAGGGCAACGAGGCGAGCGGTCCTTCCGACGGCGGCGTAATTCGATTTTAAAGGGGTGATAATTTCTTAGGTAGACGCTGGAGAGGCGCGCACCGTGTCTCTGGGGCAGAGGGAGAGGGGGTTGGGGGAGGGAGCCTGTAAAACGATGGAAAAGGTGGTCCGGAGGGCTAAAGGTGTTGTGCTAGCTTCGAGTCTCTCGTTCAAGTGCCGCCGGGGTAATTACGGAAAAGCCTTCGGCGTTGCCTCCGTTGCCTTCTTTCCTCGCCGGGGCCAACGAGCCTCGGAAAAGGGTCACGCTAGCGCGAAATAGCGAGAGCTAAGGAGAAGACACGCCGAGCAGAAAAACCGACTAGAGACGGAGAATGCTCCGAGACGGGACGAAAAAGTAGTCAGAAGCGTGACCGGTATTGCTGGTCCCCTCCTTCTTTCCTCCCAGGACGATGGTAGTGGCGGAGCGAAAGAGGGAGGGAAAAACCGAGAGACCTTGGGGCTCTGGCGAGACTGACGGCGAACTCGGCTAACAAAAACTATCCACAGTCGCCGGCGCCAATTTTGCTGAAACGCGGACTGGCAGCTCTTCGTCGGTTTTGCGAAGAAACGAAAAACGTCGTGTCAAAGATCTGGCTAACATGAGGAACGTCAGTTTGCTCTCCCTTCCCTCCACACTGACACACACACTTATAAATGGGTCATGTCTTCACTCCTAGAAAAGCTTCATCGGGATCTTCTGGAATTCGTTCGAAGGCAACGACCGGACTTGAAACAGTAATTTGATTCCCCGAATTCCGAGCTGAAGATCAAACTTGCAGACCCCTGAGAATCGAATTTCGCGCGGGATAATTCCCGACCCTCCTGGCGTTGGAAAATTGGTTTCGCCTTGATGCGGAGAAAACGACGATTCTATGGGTGCGTCGCACCCATCGACTCCGTTGAACCCAGTTCAGCTCCGATCGCTCGTTTCCCGTATCTCAACATTCGGGCTCGGCCCACACTCTTAATGCGTTGGGAGCCGGCCGTTTCGGTTTAAGGGCTTCGAGGACGGTTACGAAACGCAGGGCTGACCGAGAAGTTCATTCGCGATCGAGCAGCGATAAATAAAGTCATCGATCGGTCCGGCACGCGTGTTAACGCGTTCGTTCGAGGAGGTTACAAGAGGGGGAGGGGGTGGGTTAGGGGGCTCGGCTCTTCGGAGCATGAGAGGCGTTTAACCCCGGGGATTATTCGACCAGGGCTATTTTCATTCCCCCCTGATTCCCGTTTATTGCCGCATCGCGAAGGGTGACCAATGCGCCAGCGTCCGTCCTATCGGCGCTCCTGAAAAAGGGAGCCACGTTTCTCTTGTTTTTCCTTCACATTTTCCCGTACCCTTCGTAATACACGAAATACACGCTGATGTATCGCAGTAACAGCGGCGCGACGGTGTCGTACATGCGTGATAATGCCACGACCTCCCGTGACCCCCGCGGTAGACGGCAAAGTACGTCTCTGTGAAAGAGCGAGAATGGAAAGGGAGAGAGAGAGACAGAGAGAAAAAAACCACTACCATTGGATAACAGTAAGCGCGGCTGTGTATTTTTCTCGTACAATTTCGCCCTCCCGATGTTCAGCCCGAAGGGTAGGAGAAAACGGGGGAAGAGGGAGGGAGACGAAGGAAGAGGGGTGAGAGGGGGAGGCTCGAATCCTACACTGGCGGCAGCGAGTCGCGAGACGACGAGTCAACGTTGGCTGCAGCATTTCCCACACGTAACGCGGCTGAGAGGCGACGGTGCAAAGATATACAGAGAGAAACGCGGGCGTCGCGCATCACACGCCACCTCAGGTGGCGATGGACGTTTAAATTGGCCACATTTTCCAATCGATGAGACGGCTCTCTCTTCTTCGTTTTTTTTCCCCTCCGTCGCCGAGTATAGTTCACCCGCAATTTGTGTCACACTTCTCGATTACACACCGCCACATCTGACGGCTGTTGTGTTTTTTTTTTCTTTTTCCTTCCTCTCTCGTTTTCCGGATAGCTGATATTGTAATAGCGGGCGCCTATTTTTATTTCCCTTTGGTGTAGTGTGTGTTGCGGACTATCTGCGGGGAAGCAGAGAGCAGAGAGGCGCGAGCCCTTCAAGACTCCCGAATTATTCATTGCGGCACACACGCGAGCGAGAGGGAGAGAGATGTATAGCCCCCCGTGACTCTACGGGTACTAATTGATCGAATCTCCGTTATTCCTCCAACGCTATTCTCCGCGGGCCGAGTGCTCACTCACTCCTCTCTGTCTTTCTCTCTCCACTGTCCTAACTATACGTGTCTCTCTCGCTCACTCGGCTTCCTCCGAGCGCACAGAGGGTAACCGGGCCCTCTCACCCGGGACGCGCCCATGTATAACTCTCTCTCAGCGCGAGCCTCCTCTTCCCTCTCTTTCTCACTCCCTTTCTCTCTCTGTCTCTATCTCTCTCTCGGCTTCTATGGGCTTCTCTCTCGACAGCATTTGCCAGTCACCGCGTCGCTCTCACTCGTCAGTGCATTAATGCAATCCCCGGCGAGCATCGGCGTCGATGCACACACTCTGTGCGCCGTCCGTGTACGCCTGAACGAGAGAGAGAGAAAGGGTTTCTCTCGCTCTCTCTCGCTCACTCGATATCTCGAACGCGTGTTGGCCTCGAATGATCGATTCGGATTGCTTCCTTCCGCGACACGCGTCCGCTCTCCGTGCTCTCCTCCATATCTCTCGTCGATTCGACGTTCCTGTACGCGCTGGATTGACCGACGACGCGCGCGCGTGCTGAACAAGTGGTGACCCGATTTTCGGCCAGCTGGGACACTAGTTATTTTTTTTTTATTTTTTTTAATGATTCGTTTCGGGGCTCATTAATTCTTGCTGCGGATTGAATTGCTGCTCCAGGAGTCGGTTAAGGCACGAAAATGAAGAAAGAAGACCGTAAAATTGAGGCACGAAGCAACGATGACTGTATTTTTGGCTGACTTCGCTCGCAGATTTCACAGAGGAGTCGGACACTCGTTTTCCAACCCTTTGACTGACAAACCCGTCGATATTTATTTTTTTTATTATATATTTTCATTAAAAGGGAAAATGTTTGTTCTTTACACTTCGATAAATTGAGCAGCGAGGCCAAACGCAATTTTCGTTGCAAACACGGGAACTGCCCGGGCTCTCCCGGGGGCCCGCAACGGTTATTCATTTTTCGCGCAAATATTAGGTGAAATTCTTTGACCTCGCTCGGCGGATGCATGCGAAACCATCATTACGGGTTTAATATAAAAAAAAATGTTTTGCCGTTTCAGCGTATTTTTTTCTCGGGAAAAAAAATTCATTCGCCCCCGCGAGTATTTATAACGCGAAAACCGAGGCGAAAACTCTGCGGGTATTTGCTAATCGCAAAGTTTCAGACCCACGCGAGAATTTTCCATTTTTTTTCCCCCCTTTTTTCGTTCCGAGGAAACTTCGCTCGGTAACTAAGATATCAAGGTGCTTTTCCCTCGGGTGCGGCTGGTTTGCCGTAAGTCGCCGTAAACCGCCAGAAAACGCGACCCTGATTTTTCTAACTCGTTGCCCTCGCCGCCCCCGCGTTTTCCACACTGCGAGACCGGGGAAGCCGGATGAATTCGGCGAGCGGCCGAGAGGCAAAGGATTACTTCCGATCGCGCTAGCTCTTCCCCCAACGACTCCCCCATTTTCCGTACATATATCCCATATATGTCCCGTGCACACAAATGCGGCGTAGGTGTCTATATACACATATAACTTTACAGTATTTTATGTATATGGTGTGGCTGGTGCCTCCAATGTGGGACACGCGACGGGGCCACCGAGTCGGCCACAGGAAACCTTCGTAAATTTTTATATCGACTACACACTACCACGTGCCCCCTATTCCCGGGTCTCTATACCTCGGCCGGCGCCGCGTGTATATTCTCGGGTGGTTCGATTTATCGCCGAGCAAAGCGCCGCGTCTCTACCGCGCGTTCGCGCAGGGTCCACGCGCTACTATATGTAAATCCGTTCCGGCGAACGTTTCGTTCCATCGACGACGGGATCGAGCGAGGCAAGTCGAACATTTTTCTATTTACTCTTTACACGTGACTCGCAGTCGTTTCTCGCTGATTTTTTTTTTTTTTTTTTCGCTCTCAAATCCTCGGATCCGACATCAGATGGCTCTACTATCGACTGTAATATCGGTGATTCAGTTTGATCACAAAAAAATTGTTTGCACTGTTTTCATCTTTCAGTAAAAGTACTGGAATAAAATTCTACTCAGATTATTGCAAGTTTTCCAGAATATAAAATTCATATTAAAATTCGCTCGAAAAAAAAACCGATACTTTAAAAAAAATGCTGGACATTTTTTTGATACCCCAAAACGATGCATTACCATTTTTCGTATCCTCGGTGTCTGCCTTCAGACTCACCGGATATCGCGGCCTCTAACCGAGAGCAACAAGAGAAGACACTGTTAATATCCGTCGCTGCGAATGTGCCTCCTCTCCCCCCTCCCCTCCTCCCCCGACCATTCATCGATCACGGGTAAATACCGATCGCGCCCGGGCGATACACACGCGAACGGGGCGAACGATAAATTCGTACGTAAATAAAAATGGTATAAAAGGAGTTGAAACATGATGGCGCTGCAATGCGTCACCGCCGCGCGAACAGAAACCGAGCAGACGCGTACAGTGGTCGCATTGACGAATAGGCCTTCTATATATATATACGTATATATCCACACATCCCTACACACATCCATATCCACACGTACGCGCATATATATATGTACAGCATAAATGCACGTGAAACGAATGTTCGAAATGTACGAATGGTACGAATGAACGGTCGGGGATAGGCCAGCCAATGGCACCGTATACCTACATATCGATTTCCCATACACACAGTTTAGTCGCCAGAGCGATAATAACATATTTCATGGCTCTTCTCCGCGCTCCGCACTCTACTGTTAGTGACCCCCCCTCTCCATTCCTCCTCCTCGTCTCCCTGTATTCCCCTTTGCCTCCCCCCTCTCCCCTCCTCTCCCTCCCTGCTATCAATCTGCGTTTCTACAGAGCTCGACATGATATATCTACATTTAATATGGCAACTCTCGCGAACGTTGCCAGTGTGCAGGCCGAGTTTGTCGGAGTGTTCACATCGCTCAGCACATATCTCGAGGCTAGTGAGCGAGGGGGAGGGGGAGGGGGGGGGGAGGTGGGCACGCCGCACTATAGAGGCGCCACTGTTGTATGCACGCGCGCTTGACGAGCCGCACGACGGGAACACTGGTTTCCTCCTGGGTTCTGGAATGAGACGTTCCGGTCGTTGCCTAATTGATCGCCTCTTATTCAGGTGCTAAAATGGAGTGGGGTATTTTTTTATTGAAATTTTTCTAATTTTTTGGTGAATTATTTAGACATTTTGGGAGCAAATATTTTTATGCACGACGTTACAATTTTTTTTAACGTCGTGCATTGGTCGAGAAGAGTGAGGAAAATTCGATATCTTTTCTTCTCCGTCTCTCCGACTTTGCTCGTGATTTATGTGGCCAGAAACGTGCGGTACGTGGCTCGTGGATCGCGTGAGCGAATCTCCCAGGTCGATCGGCGCGCGCGCCTCGCTCGGTTTTTCGGTGTCGCCGAGGAATGTCGGACGCGACGGGTTTTCCAAATCGACCGACGTCGTCGTCGTCGACGACAGCGTCGGTGTATTCCACCTCGAGCCTTGATTAATCATGTTTTGTCACGGTTTTTTTTTATTCCCTTCCCCTAAACCCGGTGAAAACGGGCTCAAGGTCGCTGCTCGAAATTGATAGTCTCGCCCTGGCGAAACTGGATTTGCGTGGCTACGAAAAAAAAAATAAAGTAATTCGCGAAAGTAGAAAAAGATTTTTATCACTTTTTCCTTCCTCGCCTGTTGAGATGCGTTCGATAAAGACTTCGCATCGGTCATCCGGGGCTGATAACCAAGCGCACGCGCAAACCATTAAAAAAAACTCCCGTCGTACCGGAACAAAAACGTAGCCCCCCACAAATTTCGTAGATTAGAGTTTTCCCAAGTCGACGACAGGGAAGACGAGGATAAAGAAAAAGAGCGAGATTGGGCACCAGGAGAACCCAAAGTGCGAGACTCCCCGGGCAGCCGAGATAAAGAACAGGGAGACCCGCGGAACCGCACGCAGCAGTTGCGGCAGAAGAAGAGGGAGGAAGGAGGATGAAAACCGGAAGAGCGAGAAAGTAGCATGACGAATCTCTCGCACGAACTTCGATTAATCCAAGTTCACGAGTATTCGAGGCGGAGGGTGAAGAGAAGTGGATAAGGGGAGAGTCGAGGGGGTGGTTCGGGGGCGGGGGGGAGTTTGCGGTTGCTGTAAGGCGAGAGGGGGGAGGGGGGTCTGGGGGGGCAGGAGTAAGAAAACGAGAAGAGAAAAGCAAAGAGGACACAGAGACGGGCGAAGAGGCTGAGGGGTTGGTGGCAGGGGGAGGGGGGGTCGCGGAGGGGTTGGCTGCGGGTTCGCGCGCGAAGCCCCGGCGAAAATAGATAAGGAAATACCGCTGTGGGGCCCCGACGGGAAACTTTGTTACCCTGGTACGCCGCTCCGGTGGGATATATACTTTCCTCATGATTTATGTAGAAAGAGAGAAGGACGAGGAGGCGGTGGGTGGGGGGGAGTTGTGGGGTGGTTGAAAAGGGACGAGGAGTCGGGGGGGAGAGGGGCGAGGAGGGGGACGAGAAGGGGGCGGAGGGGGGAGGGGGTGAGGGAGAACAAGGGCGACGAGAGAAGCTGTGGCCAGCGAGGCGGACGGGGGCTTCTCCTTATTTTTCTTATACAAAAGAATCTGTGTGAAAAAGACCCCCAGCAGCGAGAATCGATGGCGGCGATTGAGGAAGAAGTTTTTCCCTCCCCTCCTACCAAAGTCGTCCGCCCCCCCGTCCCCCCTTTCATTCGGCCAGCAGCCTTCGTTCATTTTCATTGACTCATCGAGGCTATGTATATATGTGTATATATAACCCGGAATAATTCAAATAAAAATAGTGCTGTAAGGATAAAAGTTGACGGCACCCCTGAGGGGTGGGAGGGAGGGGGGGAGGAGGTCTGATTAAAGAATTTATTGCGAGAGATTTGCGCGCGAGAGGCAGGCGAAATGCCCCCGGGCTATCTTCACCCGCGGCGTCTTGGACGCGAATATTCCAACCCCCTCCCCCCACAACCCTTCGCGCTCTCTCGCGTCTCTCACCCAAGTTTAATTAGTGCAAGTTGCGGAGAGTCGAGACAGAGACGGTGAGAGGGGGAGGTGGAAGGTCCGCCAGGGAATCGTTGACGAAGAGACGGGAGAAGCAGCTCTCGGCGCGGGCGGATGAGTTGAAATTGGGGTGTCAGAGTAGAGAAGGCGCGGATTGTGGAAAAGCTGCTGAAGGAGAGGAGGGTGGACTCAATTTCGAGAGGCGAAGGTAGTTTGACTGCAGCTGTCAAAAAGATGTTCAGAATTTTCTCTGAAAGCCAAAAAATATCTAATTGGAAAAAAAATTGTAGTTGTACCGATCGACCTGTGAAAATTATTTTCACGGTGTAAAATAAGGGAAATTTTCACATACGTTTTTTTTTTAAGTAAGATGGGTGACATGGGAAGGGGAAGAACAACGTGTAAAGCAATCGAAATAATAGCTCGACGACATTATCGGACTGATCCGATCGATGCCACGAGGACAGGAAGAGCGTGAGAGAGAGAGAGAGAGAGAGAGAGAGGAGGAGAGGCTAAGCCTCCCTTTATCGCCTTATTTTTCGAGGGTTCTCCGAGCCACTTATATCCTCCACCTCCTCCTTTCGCCTCTCGCTTTCCGCAGCCTCCGCTGTGGGCTGCACCCATCTCCACGAATAACACAGAGCTATTACCGAGCTTTGCGGATTTATGTGGAGGAAAAAAAAAAACGAAAAAAAGAATCTCGGCGATTGTGGCTCGAGAGGTGAGAGAGGCCTCGGTGGGATTTAACTTCCTCGAGTGAGGTATTAAAAAAAAAATGTTGAGCTGTTGGGATGTTATCAGTTTTAAACCTCACGTTTAGGCACCTTTTAGAAATTAAAAAAATTAAATAAAAAAATACAACGTCCACTGGAACTGATAAAATAAATTAGCAAAATTCAGTGGAAATATTTTTTTATCCACTCGTCGCAGACTTCGCGGTGCACGAACCCCAACGAAATCCTCAGGGTGTTGGTTCGTCGTCCTCCGGCGGCTCAATTAATATTCCATTAATCAAGAGACAGACAGCAGAGTCAAATGAAAATGGTCATGCGTCTCTCTGTGTACCCGCGAGGAAAACTCGCTGTGTCAGCTCACGCAAAGAAGCTGATGCCGCGCACGAATTTCCAGTCATTGAGACACGCGATATCCACGGGCGTAAAAAAAAAACCCACACACAAACCGCGAGCCAAGCGAGATTCGCGTGAATACGCGTGTTAAGCCTGCACCGAGAAGAAGGAGGAGGAGAGGGTCGCTCCGGCGGTCGGCGGCGCAATCGCGATAACAGTGTCGCGACGTTATCAGACGTTATCCGATTGATCGAGGGCGGCCGTGCCCACGTTCGTTTTATCGCTCTATATATTTTTTTTCCCTTCGCGTTGCCGCGCTCGTTTCCTGCGCCCTGAGAGACGGCCTCACTGTGTGTGTGTGTATCACGCACCCTAAATGAGAGTCTTTGTCGCCGCCAACGACCTCAGCCCTCTCTCGCTGCACGCGAGAAACCGTAATATCGATTCTCACCCGGTTACTTTTTTTTTTTTCTTCGCCCTCGAAGCGACATTTAATAAAAATGTAATCACTGTTTCGTCCGGTTTTGTATATTTTTTTAATACACAATCCAATTGTGATTGAATGATGTTAGCAGGTATGATTGAGCTGTATGGGGAGGGGGGGAGGTTAAGGTGTTCCCGCGGCGAGGGATTCGGCGTATGGTCTTCATTAAACCCGACGATTAGTCGATGCTCAGGTCGTCCGGCGAGTCGGGCGGACCTCACGCATCGCCAGCAGCGCAAAACGCTCGACGCACGCGAACCCTTCGGGTGTCTAACTGATTGAGGAACGAGACTCGCGTCGGGCCGATTAATCTGCGCGCGCCTTATCCCCATTTGCCTCGGCGAATTACGCGTACGAGACTTCGAGCGGCGCCCTCGGCGCACGCGGAGAAACGCGTCCCTCGGACGTAGTATATTGTGACCGACGAGAGCCGCGCGTCGTGCAGCGAGCTTCTTACCCTTCGGGGACCCATTAACGAGCCTGAGCCTCACGCACGTGCGTCCCAATCACGCGATCGTCCTGTGCACGCGGCTCCTGTCGTCTGTGGCGAATGACGGCATGATACAATAATGCAGCAACTGTAACTACCCGTGTTTTTATTGTATCACGACTTTTGACACGGCTGCGAGTCATTTTGGGACGGGGGAAAAAAATCGTCGTCATGATTTTTAAGTAAAACGAAGTTTCTGAGTAGAAATAAGTGAGGAGTGAAATTTTATCGTCTGATAATCCCTCTTTTTAAAGGTTCATGAGTAACGGAAAGCATTGCGGCCAGATCTACGATTTCTGACAAACTGTTCGGGCAAAAATTTTTTTTTTCAAAATCAACTAAAAAAGGGTTGTAACCAGTGTTTTCAGGGGTAGAATATGCGACTTGAGAACGATGGTATAGGTTAAAAGTCGATATTTTGAAAAAATAAATTTCGTGACCCCGATTTGGGCGATTTTCGGCCCGGCGGCCAGATCTACGATTTCTGTCAAACTGTTCGGCCAAAAATTTTTTTTTTCAAAATCAACTAAAAAAGGTTTGTAACCAGTGTTTTCAGGGGTAGAATATGCGACTTGAGAACGATGGTATAGGTTAAAAGTCGATATTTTGAAAAAATAAATTTCGCGACCCTGATTTGGGCGGTTTTCGGCCCGGCGGCCAGACCTACGATTTCTGACAAACTGTTCGGCCAAAAATTCTTTTTTTTCAAAATCAACTAAAAAAGGGTTGTAACCAGTGTTTTCAGGGGTAGAATATGCGACTTGAGAACGTAGTATAGGTTAGAAGTCGATATTTTGAAAAAATAAATTTCGCGACCCCGATTTGGGCGGTTTTCACGCGCGCCAGCGCGTGTGATTAGCCTAGTGGATAAAAAAAATTCGTTTGATAATGTAATTTATTCCTATTTATTCAAAAACCAGAAACATTTTTTTTTTAACTTTTATCTCGACTCTCTTCAGTCGACCGACGGGAACGGACGGAAACGAAAGCCTCAGCCAAGCCAACCGGCCGATCGGTTCCAAGCTTTTCGCTTTCTCTCTCAGCGAGCAGCCGGCGCGTTCCGTGCTGCTGCTCCGCCGCTGCTGCTGCTGCGAGGGTTTTGTTTTTCTTTTATCTATCATTCGTCCGGAATGGAGAAAACGCCAGGCGAGCGGCCGGCGGAGGAGGGTGGAGGGGGGGGGAGGGGAGGGGGGAGACCGAACGAGGGAGCGACGCGTCAGTGGCTCGCTCGGTTCGCCTCTATGGTCAAGGGTGCCCGACGTTTTCTTTATTCCATTTATCCTCCCTCGTCGAAATTGTGTGTGTTTTTTTTGTATTTTTATTTTCTCTCCTTCGTATATCGTTGAATCCTGCAATGGCGTTTGAGAATGAAATGAGATTATCTGGGAATTAATTTTCCTTTTTCTTTCTTTTTTTCTGCCGTATAACTCATTAGAGAGCGCGCGATTTATCCGGGGAACTCACGTGGGACAGCTTAAATTCGCGTAAAAAAAAAATAAAGAGTAAAAAAAAGAAATTGTGGGAAAAGGTATTTTGCCTCGTTCGCTCGGACTCGAGTGCAGCTCTGAAATTTACAAAGCTTCGCCCTCGCCGTGAAACTATCTCTCGCACTCGTGCGCGCGCGCAGTCTTGAACCGCGAGAGAGGCGCCGCGACCTAATGGGCCGCCGGGAAAATCGCGGCTGAGAGGCCGCGAGAGTGCTCGCGGTGTTGGTTTTAGCGGACGGACTGAGCGAAGAAATTAATCCACGTTTAACGTGCGACATGTAATGTTTTTTTTTTTTAATCATTGGACAAAGCAAAAAAAAAATTCCTGCTTCACCAAAACCTCAGCCAACTTCCCTTCGATCCAAACAAAATTTGCTTCGCCCGTCAGACAGTTTTTCGCATTCCCAGACGTCGAAAATCGCGCATCATCGATTTCCGCGCGAAAATGTTCGAAACGATTTTCCCTTTTTTCCCCGGCCAAGTCCCTTTGGATGACGTCGCGCCGCGTGGCTGTTGTGCGAGATAAAAGGCATGGAAAAAAAAGCAACAACAAAAAAACGCGAGAGACAAAACGCAAAATGTGAGTCAGACTTTTTGTGCATCGAGCGCCGCGCACACAGAGAGCGAGAGAGAAAGAGAGAGAGAGCAGCGCGGAGTGCAGCTCGCGGTTGCTTGGGCCGTCGAGCTGAAAGCCTGACGCGCGGCACCGCGCGCGCGGCGGCTGCGGTACACATCGAGGAAGGAAGAGTGAGAGGAGCGGGAAACAGCCAGACAGAAAGCTCCCTCCCTCTCTCTCCCTCCCCACCCTCTCTCTCACTCTTTCACTCTCCGTGAGGTGGGGATGGATAGTGGAAAACGCGAGCATGATAAATGCCGGGCTCGCACATCACGTCGAGCGACGCACGTCGCTCAAAGCGGCGGGTCCCTCGTTCTACAATACCCAGCGAGAGAGCGAGAGGGACAGAGAGCTGCAGAGAGGGGCGGTGAGGACCGAGAAGGGCGATGCAAGGGCGAGAGTGAAAGAGCGAGAGCGAGATAGAGAGTTGGGTCCGTGAACGCGCGCGCCTATTATGCTAAAATGCAATCTCCTGATAACCGCCGAGCGTCGGCGGCGGCGGCTCACTCGCGCTATACGGAAGAGAGAACGCGAGCGACTGGTGCAGCGTGCGCACGTATTCCAGGCGCGCTCGGTGGAAGCTTAATTTCACCTATCTGTGCGCCGTATACGTCACAGACTCCCGGACGGAAACGAAATGCTCTGGGAAAAACGAGAGCGAGCCGCCGCAGCACTAGAACTGCCCTCCCCCTTCCCTGAGGGAGAAGGAGGGGGGAGGCCTCCTCCTTCTCCCTCCCCTTCTGCATCACATCTCTCTCTGTCTCTCATTTTCCTCTGTGTAGACCATAACTGGGATAACTGGCTAGACGCGAAAAAATGTGCGACAAAAAGTGAGACAGTCGTCAGGAGAGAGAGGCGAGAGGAGGAAGGGGTATTAAAGGGGGTAAGGGGAGGAGGTTGAAGGGGGCGAAGGGGGAGGAATGTATAATAAGAGACTCGTTGAAACTGCGAGTTCGCTCGAGTGGACACGGGAAGGCGAATTGAGAAAGCGGCATCGGAAGATCGGAACCGGCGAGTGGAGGGGCGGAGGGGGGAGGGTAAAAAGGGGGGTGGATGTGACCGGGCGAAACCTCGAGAGCTCGAGACGCGACCGGCGGAAGGCGCAAGGCGGAAGGCAGAGACTGCTCTGTCCGCGTAGCAGAGGAGAGAGGAAAGAGAAAGAGAGACAGAGAGGATTCCGTCGGGGAAAACTAATCTCGTAATCGACAAACGTCCAGTCGAGTCTGGAACATCAAAGCCCCGGGATTCCAGCGACTTCCACGCGCCTCGCTGTACGTACCCACGGGAGAGACGGCGTAGTCTGCACGTAGGGTACACACACCGCATCCTCACCCCCTCAGCCACCCCCTCCCCCAGCCTCTTCCTCCCCCTGCGAAGGGAAACAGAGCGAGAGGAGAAGGAGAGGATGAAGACAGGGAATCCCTCGATCTTTGACGAGAAAGCAACGAGCGGCTTTATATCAAGCGCGAGATCGCTCGCTCCCTCCCCCCCCCCTTCTCGCTGTACCCGGAATATAGCCCCCTTTGCCCTCTGTGCGAGGCGCGTGTATACTGACCGGAAAACCCTGCAGTCGCCGTCGTCTCGCGTCGTTGAGTCTAGGAATTCTGATTGAATTTCCTGGGGAAGGTCGAGAAATTCGGTGGCAAAGTAATTTTTTTCCCCCCGAAAAAAAATTATTGCGAATTGTTTGATTCGTATTTATGAGAAATAAAATTGGATCAATGTAAATGATTTTTTATTCGCTCTGTGAATATCGATATTAATAAGGAAACAATGTGCAAAGTTCTACTTTTTTTCTGCTGCCAAAAAAAAATACATAACTTGACACTGATGGCTGAAAATTCTGCAGCAAAAGAAGAAAACGCGCCAAGGGCACCTGACCGTGTAATTTGTATTAGAGCTCGGAGTGGGTGGCCGAAAGTATTATTACGCGGGACTATGATGGCGGTAAAGTGGAGCACCAGCGCGGCGGGACACGTGAAACGCCGTCGAGTACGTAGTCGTAGTCGTTCGTCGTAAGCGATTCCGGCGCGCGCGAGACTCGTCCGAGCGTAGAATAGGCCGAGGATCGCTGTAACCAACCCCCGAGCGAGCGGGGGTCGGTTACACTCCCCCCTCCCCTCGGCTTCCCTCGCTCGGATTAGCCCCGGCCTTTATTACTCCGGTAAATTGGACGGTGTTACGCAACAACCGCCACTCCGACCGACCTCTCGTCCTTCTTCGTCCTCGTCTCCTCCTCCTCTCTCACTCTCTCTCGCCCTCGGGTTATCGCTGCGTCCTCGCCCCTCTCTTTCTCTCTCTCTAATACGTCTCTTCCGTTCGCCATGTGTATTACATCCGCTCTGTGCAACGTCGTACGAAACAACCGACGCGACGGATAATATTCCGGGCTCGCGGTTATACACACTTCGGAAAGTACTCGACACCCTCGGTGAGCCTCGACACTCGCGGCTTAAACCGCTGCGTGTCAACGCGTGCGCCGCGTAATATCATCTCGGCCTTGGAGCGGAATAATTGTAAATTTAATAACACGCAAAATGAATGCGAAAGGGTTGCAATAATTTTTTTTACACATATCCGGAAATTGTAGCACACTTAGAAAAATTAATAGTTGTGATTACCAATCGTTGGTCAGAGCTACCAATATTTTAGTAACTGCAACCAATATTTTGTCGGGTAACTGCAACCAAAAGTAGATTGAACCAATGATTAGTAATCGCAACTACTAATTTTTCTAAAAATTCGTAGCTGCACAAAAAAAATACTAGTGCACCAGTATTTTTTTTTGTGCAGCTACGAATTTTTTTTTCTTCCCCACTTCCGAAGGACGAAATTTCTTAGCGCGGATCAGCGACCAAAAGCCGCACGAGCGTTAATCCCGTTTCCGCCAATCGACTTTACCGCCCATAACCACAATTCCCGGGCACCTATTCGCGCGGCATTTTCGCGCGCGCGAGCGCGCTTTACCTTTAATCCTGTAACTTTTCGTCTCCGTGTCGTCCGGGTGTGACGCACACACTCAGACACACGGAGGGAACTTGCCGGAGTTGTAGATAGGTGAAAAGAGAGGGAGAGAGAGAGCCCGAGAAGCGTGAGGACCAGCAAAGGACGCGCTAAATCTCTCCCGGTTCGTTCCTTGGGGGTTGGCAGAGCCGGTCCCCTTTTCATCCGGCGTCCTTCCCGGTTCCCGCGTCTTGGCCTCGTTTTCCTTCCGCGTCCCTGTGTGTCGTCCTGCCCCGAGGCTTCGCTCTTGGGTTTCTCGCACGTGAAATACACCGATCCTTTCGCGTAAGCAGCAGCAGCAGCAACAGCAACGAGAGAAGCACAACGCGGGGCGTTCGCAATCGAGGCGGCGTTAAGAGCTGCGAGCGAGAAGAAGTGGAGATGGAAGAGAGACAGAGAAAGGGAGGAAGAGAGAGAGAGAGGAAGGATCGCTGGGTTTGCCCTGGCTCTCGTTGCCTCCCCCCTCCCTCCTACCCCTTCCAACCTACACGGTATACCTTTCCTCCTGTGAGTTAAGAGCCCAGACCCGGGCTACGTAATCCGGAAAGCTCATCGTGTAATTTCCCATAAGACTGCGAGAGAGCGCGAGACGACGACGACGACGACGAAGCTTCCAACGGCTCTCGCTTCACCTCGTCAAAACTTTCCACCGGGGTCTATATAGTCACCGCGTATGTGTATATATATTTTATATACACTATACACACACACACACACACCTATATATGAATATATTGCACATGACCCAACCAAAGCGAGAGCTTTTCTCGGCATCCTTGTCCCGCTTTCGCAGTGCAACATATCTATATAATATGTACCATATATCTATGTGTTCATATATACATGTAGAGCTTTTCTCCACCGGTGGCCCAGGTGCCGCGACACTTTATCACTCGGTCGATCCACGCGCGAGGCTCTCTCGCTGTAGTCTCGAGAACGAAAGAACTTGCAGCCAACCACCTTTTGGCACTGTATTTATTAACTGCACGCCGTGTGCAATGTACATCCGGCCAGGGTGAGTGGAGAGAGTGGTGGTGGTGAGGGGAGAAGGAGGGGAGGAGGTCCGATGGGACGAGAATGCCGGGAGATAAGGATCGGTAGATAATGGCCCGACGTGGGCCGAGCCTTGCGCACGCCTCTCCCTAATGTAACGAGAAGTTTTGTCTCCTCGCGGCAGGTGTAAACCGCGCGCGTGTGTCGTGTCCCGCGTGTTTCGCCTCGTGCGAATCGAGAGCGTGTCCGCTGGCTTTGTATATCGTCCGTAAGTGCGACGAGGACGAAACTACGCTTGGGCGCGTCCGCCGCTGGCAATCTCGCTCCTCTTCCAGCCGCTGTAAAGGAAAATTAACGGTGTCGTGAATGCTAATTAAATTTCTGCCAGGGCGACGTCCGCTATTACCGGATGAGGGTGACATATACAGAGACACACACGCGAGGTAACGAAAACGCCCTGTGAGGAATTCCTCAGGGTCGTTGCTTCGGGTCTATCGGACCTGCGGATCGTACGGGACGTTTTCGCCAGTTCGGATCAGTCAGCACTGCTTCGGACCTCTGAATTACGCCACCCAAGAATTATCCAATCTTCGGGTCGCGCGAATGATTATTTCACCTCGCCCTTTGGAAAATTACGGGCTTTGGAAAAGACAGCAGCACTCAAAACCCGAGGACACTCCGGGAGTGCAAATTACCGCAATATTTGCCACTCATCGTCGCCCCGGCCCTAATTTTCACCGCTGGGAAAGCAGCAGCAGTCCAACGTAGTGTAGCTGACGAAGCACACGCGAGGCAGTCGCCCACACACGTGCTTCACAGGTTTCCCCCGGTGGTGTACACCGGAATAATAATGCCCGCGGAGTGAGTGCATATAACGAACTTATCCGAGGCGTCGTTAGCCGAGGCGTTCGGAAGCGTTTACCGTCCCGGTCGCGCGCGACGCCAGTTGGGGGTGGTCGGCCCGGGGGTGGGTGGAGGGTGGAGGGTGGAGGCTGGAGGGAAAAGCGCTCTGAGGTATCCGGCGACGGTGGAAACGGGAAAGCAGTAGAAGAGGGGAGGGGAGACAAAATGGGAGCGTTAATTCCGATTTGGTTGGACGTCACGAGGCGCGTCGACAGGCGCGAACTCCTCGCGCGAGAAGAGGAAAGGAGGGGGTGGAGAGGCGACCCGCAGCAAACTGAGACTCGAGAAGGGGTTGGCATTTTCGTCCAGAGACTCGTGTCGAAAACCGCCCTCTCCTCCGACTCCTTTCCTCCTCCCCTCACGAGACTATGCGGGGGGAGTGGGGGAGGCAGGGGAGAGGCGAGAGAGCCAGGAGCGCGAAAGGCGACGATAGGTGGAGAGAGCAGTGGGAGCGGCACTGCTGCCGCTGCTGCTGCTGCGGCGAGTGGATTTCCGCATACGCGATCAATTACCCGACGCGTAATTATCTCTCGGCGTCGCCTTTGAAATTTTCATTGTTGCCAGGGGGCGCCGGTGCGTGGAGAGCAGCGAGAGGACGAGTGGGAGTGAGAGAGAGAGAGGAAAGTGGAGGGGGGAGGATATATAGAGGCTGACGAGAAACTCTGGGGTACAAACGCTGCTGCTGCTGCTGCTGCTGTTGCGCGACGCTTGTGGCGCCGCTGCTGCTGCTGCTAACTGCTGCCGCTGGTAGCGTTGGCGATGCCGGTTTTGCTTATAGCGCGTATATCTCCGCCCGAGCGTGTGCTTCTGCTTCTCGGAGCTCTGATAGAGCCCGACAGCACTTCGCCCGGGCTAACGTGCACTCAACTACTTAATAATGCACCAGTCAGCCAACCACTATGCACCCATTACGCTTCTATGCGCCGTTGTGCGCGCGTAGAGTCGCGCACAACGCGCCTCGCGCTATGCTACTCTACCCCCACCACTTCCTCTGTCCGCTCCCTCCTATCCGTTCCACGCACTTTTACCCCCACTCCGCTCACGCGTCCGTCAACCCCCACTCCACTATTCGCGCAGAGCGATGGTTACGGTGCATCGATGCAGAGGGCGCCGCTGAGCTGAGGAGCTGTGCCGTGGATTTCTGGTCTTCCTGATGTCATTTAAGGGCCGAGATTTTTTCTGGGATATGCATACATGATTCTGGATGCAGAGACGGAGAATGGAGTCGTTGAGATTCTCTGTCCGCTCCCTCTTATCCGTTCCACGCACTTTTCGCTCGCTGCGATGGTTACGGTGCATCGATGCAGAGGGCGCCTCTGAGCTGAGGAGCTGTGCAGTGAATTTCTGGTCTTCCTGATGTCATTTAAGGGCCGAGATTTTTTCTGGGATATGCATACACGATCCTGGATCCTGAGTCGGAGAATGGAGTCGTTTAGATGTAAGATAAAAATGTAAAAAAATTCCTTGATTAAGGAATATTAAGGAGAGACCTTCCTTGAAGTAATTCATGCATTTTTTTTGCGACCGCGTAAAACGCACCAATCTTTCCTCACCACTAACCGCGGTGATTCCGGTGCATCGACGCAGAGGGCGCTTCACGCTGTGAGGGTCTGACCGCGTCCCATCGTCCTCGTCGGCTACTGATGTCATTCCAGGGGGCCGAGATTTCCTGGCGGTGATAGCGGCAAAGATCTCGGCTGGCGCGCGCGTTATACGACGGAATCCAACCGAGAGTCGAGAGAAGAACCCAGGGAATGGACTCGTTGAGATACAAGATTAAGAAAAATTTCAAGTATACCCCCCCTCGAGGAACGACGAAGAAAAGGGTTTTGGCTGAAGGAGGGAAGGGGGGGGGCGACTATGGAGAGTGCGTACTTTCAGCTGAAATGACCCCCTTCGAGGTGGACGCGCGTATAGATATAGGAAGGCTGCTTTCCCGAGTAATGGAAGGAAAATCTGGCTTTATAAAAAGATATAACTATAATAAAAATGTAGTTGGCGTGAAATGGGTAATGAAGAGAGAGACTACGAGAGGGGGAGAGGGCGGAGGGTTGGCCGCGACTCTCGACGTGGCGCGCACGACTCTTCCCGGAGCTTTTCCGTGCGGTCTATTCGCCGCGGGAAAATGAGACCGCGGGGTTGAGGCAGAGAGAGAGAGAGAGAGACGGAGAACGACATCGCGTACGCGCGGCGTACAGCGTTCGCCTCCGAGGACCGAGGTAATTTCCTTGTACGATTAGACAGTCGCCCGGGGCGTGGAGCAGCTCCGAGCGCAACTGCTGCGCTCCCGCGCGACGAGACGGGATTGAAGATTAAATTGGTAACCGGGCGGTATATTCAACAAGATCTCGACGAATAAAAGGGAAAATTTCGAATTACCAGGAAGGGCGGAGATTTAATCAATTGTTCGGTAAGCACAAACTTGTACTCGAAAATGTGCTATAAACCTGGATTTTTAGAGTTGAAGTGGGAAAAATGAATCTATGTGATTTGCGGTAGGTCAGTGTTTGCTTGGATCTGTTTTGGAAGGTCAATTTGCATGATTCGTACCTACCGAAATATTAGAAGGTTTGATATTGTTGGTACTCAAAATATTTGCAGGTCCAACGTCAACCAATCGGACTCACAGATATGACACAATTTTTTAGTACGAATCCATCGATTTCAAGAGATAAATAAAAAAGATAAATTACGTGAAGCCCACGATTCAGTCGGTGTAAACCGGTGACGCGACTGAACGAAGGGATTTCTCGTTCTACGAGGCCACGAGCCTCAGTGAGGGTGCAGAGACGGAGGAACAAAGCGCGAAACGAGACTCGACTGTGTGTGCAAAAGTCAGCATTGCAGGAGGGAAAGGGACGAAGGAGGACGAAGGAGGGAAGAAGAGAAAGCTAAGGGAACCAACGAGGCGCCGGGTGGTGGCCACAATTTATTCGCGTGTTTGACTTGCCAAGTCGCGGAACGTCGTCGCCTTCGTCGCGCTCGTCGTCGTCGTCGTCGGTCGGGTTTTCTCCTCGGGCGACCCTGAAGAGAGCGAGAGAAATTTCCCTCCCTCTCTCTCTTTCTCTCGCGATACACGATAATCCGCAGGGCCTATATTTACTCGTGAGATGCGCCCAGGGCGTGTTTCCCTGTATAAAGAGAACGGGGAGAGAAAGGGCGAGAGGGCCAACAGCAGCAGCAACGACGGCTACGTCGCGTCCGTTTGCGTGCAACGTTGAATAGGAGAGAAACGGAGATGGCATCTAGGATCGCTGAATAGACACAGGAGGGTGGTTTTCCCTCTCCCCTCCGCGAACCCTCCTCGAGGTGGAAAAGAGAGAGAGACGGGAATATCCGCGGTCGCGAAACTTTGGCCAAACATTCGAATTTTCCTCTCCCTCTTTGTGCACCCAGGCACTGTACACCACCCTCCCCCCCCCCCCCCCCCCCGCCTCCCCCCATACCCGTTGGCTTTTCTCTTTGCCGAGGTAGAAGCAGCGGGCACAGTCGGCGGTGGAGGTTCAGAAGGTGGAGGAGGAGGCTTCCCCCATTCCGGGGCTCCGGCTTTTGGTAAATCGTGTGCAAAAGCTTTCTCTTTATTCGAATCTCTCTGTCTTGCTCTCTCGCTTCCCTCTTTCTCGGCTTCAGCCTTGTTTGACTGTAGCGCCAGGGAAAACGAACCGAACGAGAACGTGCAAACCATGATACGCCTTTATATATATTTCGGTACATGTATAATACGTCTATATATGTGGGTATGCATAGAGCGGCATAAGTATATAAAAGCAGTGGGACAATGATTATGAAGAGCCGGTTCTGTCTTTCTTCATTGGACTCTGCTGAGTTACGCGGCAAGAGCGAAGCTTTTAAAGCGAAACTCTTCGCAGTGGAAAAAATATCGTCGACGCTTTTTTTTCGCCGCGCGAGACACTTCTGAAAATCATGAAAATTAAATGGCGCGTGTAACGTTTTTCATTTTTTTTTGCTCAGCCTCGCAAAAAATTGCTGCTGAGCTTGGGAAAAATGGGGACTGTCTTCTATTCTCCATAACCAAAGTGACGCAAGAAAAAAAAAAAATTGTCACTGTGTGGTTAATCTTGCCAGGTCCTCTCGATTCGCCTGAAACGAACTGAATCGAAAAGGTGGAAACTACACTTCCGTGTTACAAACCTAGATATATACATATACATAGCGTATATATGCAAATGCGGTGGGGACAATGATGATGAAGAGCTGTCTGTCTTTCTTCATTGGACTTTGCCGAGTTATAGAGCCGCTCTCTCGCTGAGGTCGGTAGAGACGTTGGACGGGGCCGATTGGGGGTTGGGTCGAGAGGGGGGCGAGAGAGGGGGTAGGGGTGAAGGGGAGCGGAGCTTTTAAAGCGAAACCACCGCTACCGCCACCTCGTCGGTTGGTGGAGCGCGCAGGCGAGGCATGAAATCGCCTTTCTATACCGAATACCGAGCAGCAGCATCGGGGCTATACACCCAAATCCGGGGGTTTGGCTCCCTCTCTCTCTCTCTCTATCGCGGAAAATACGGCAAACGCTCTCTTCTCCTCCTCCTCTGCTCTTCTCTCTCGGTTTCCGTGTGCGAGGAAGCAGATAGAAAGCGGGATGAGAGAGTTAGAGACAAAGACAGAGAGAGAGAAACCGAACGCAGGAGAATGGGCGAATCTGTTTCGAGTACCGGTATCGGTGCTTTCACTGGGGCGTGGGGGGGGGGGGAGGGGGCTCCTCGCGAAGCTGAATTCCAGCTAAATTCCGACACTATATTTACCAGCGTTTAAACGGGGCGGGAGTGAGAGAGAAAAAGAGGGAGGGAGGGGAGGGGAGACTACGACGACGACTCCGATACTCCGCTTCCGATGCTAAACTTGCGCCGCTCCATCTCTGGCCGCCTCGGCTCTATCCGCACCCAATATCCTCGTGTTTTCGCGCCGAGGCCCAGCTGGGCTATTGCTGAATTTCCCAGGCAAAGCCCAGACTGTGTACGCATTTAGACCCAAAGAACGCTTATTTTTTTTTTGTTTTCCATTTTTTTTTTTAAATTGTCTTCGTCCTCTTTGTCCTCTTTGGCGACAAAAGCACCGGACGCGAAAGAGCTTTTGCGAATTCTCGCGAACGGTGATCGTCGACTCGTCCGCGACGAGAGCCGACAATAAGGGAGATTGGGATCGATTTAAGATTCCAATTTCCGGGCTCTTCGGACCCTGGACCGAGTGCCTCCTGGAGAACGCCTCCTCCACTGCTTCTCACTCAGGAGGGGAGGGGGCTTCCACCTCGAGAGCTTCAGGTTTTTTCGAGATAGGTCGAAACTCGTGCGGTGAGCTCGTCCGAATTGACGTCAGTCTTTCTCCTTCCCTTCTCGCCCCTTTTTTCTTTTTTATTTCTTTTCACTTTTTTTTTGTACTTTCGTTCACTCTCAACCCCTTCACCCATCCTGGAACGCAGCTCCCCCCTTTTTCCCTCCTTTTCTTTTATATGGTTCGACCGTGTTTTTTTTTTTACTCCCATCTCGTCAGGAGTTTCGTAATTGGCTCTTCGGTCAGTGGCTGCTGCCCCGTCTCTCCGGCCGCGCGCGCTCGTTCGTCTCGCTCTCGCGTCCCGCACGTTCGACGACGTTTCCCCTCCGACGTATCGAGTCCGGGTTTTGCGGGCGAAGAAAATGCAGGACGAAAATAGGAAAATTGGAGGCCACGACGATTTTGCCTCGTGGAGCATCTAAGTAGGACCAATTATATTCCAGCAAATAATTTTTAATAAATTGCATCTTGAATTCCTTTTTCTTTTAATTCGACCAAAAATCATATTAGCAGAGGTAAATTTCATGGAAAATCCAAGAATTCTGCTAACCGGTCGTCCCGATTCCCAGCGAACCTTCGCTCGCTCGTCTCTCTCGGTGCGTTACTCGATTTTCAGCGACCCGGTGCACGGACGACCTTTTCCCTCGTCGCCGTGTGTACACATCTGAACCGGCGAACACCTCCGTGGCAGCAGCCACCCACACACACACACGACACGCTAAGACCCAGCCGCCCGGCGGTAGATGAGAATTTATCGAGTAATTTTCCTCGTCTCAGGCGAGTCGTCACGCTGGCCAAGGCGAAAAGTTGCTTGCGGACGTCGTGCAGCACCAGCAACACCAGCCAGGAGCTAAAAGGAGGGAGAGAGAAGGACATATACGTAGAATGAAGCACGAAGCACGAACGAAGCACGAAGTGAGAGAGACAGAGAGAGGGAAGAGACTTTGTCGTCCGTTATGGAGCCGCGCAGGGCGTTTAGTACCTGTTGAGGGGAACTAGGACGAAATAATGCCACCGGCTCCGGCGAGAAGTTTATGTCCCGGAAAGATCTACTCCGGAGGGGCGACGGACGCGGCGTTGCGGCCGCTGCGGCCGCCCGGACGCCCGGAACAGTCGCCCGGAATGATCGTCCCGATGACGCCCGCCCCCAGGACGCGGTCCACGGGACCTCGCGTGTGTGCCCTCCGGTTACACGTGCAGCGCCCCGGAAACGGCCGGAAAAGCTCTCCGAGGTGACCAGAAGGCCTCAGTTTTTTTTTTCTTTATTCTTTCTTTTTTTTTTGCTGATGTCGCGAACGTTAGGGAAGAAGAAAAAAAAAGTCTTGATAGGTGGACCGAAGATGAGCGTTTCCAGGCTAGTTTTTTATCTCTCTCTTTTTTTTGGACGTCTCGGCCTTTCCCCACGAAACGGAAAAGTCGACTGCGCACGCGAGGATGAACGTATATTGACCAAAAAAAAAAATAGAGGGAGGGAGACGAAAAAAAAAAAAATGTCCGCGTTGAGATACGAGAGGGGGAGCATCGGGGGTGGCGCCTGTGCGTGCGGAGAGCAGCCGAGTGCGCTGGGATGGTGTGAGGAATACGCAATCGATCACGGGTCACTGAAAAAAAAAAAAAACGAACAAAAAAAAGTAGACGCAATGGCTGCTGGGTAGGCAGCTGGAGACGCGCGGAGATCGCTGTCGCGTTTTCGGGGCGGACTTCTCGTCTGTTATTATTCCCCTCCTTTTTTATTTCTTTTTCTCCTGCCTCTTTTTGCCGCTTCCTCGCTATCCTTTTTTTTATTTCCTTTTTTCATTGCGCCAATGCTTTTTTTTTTTTTTTTTTGCGCTAAACACACAAGAAGCGACGGCGAAATATACACACACGCGATATTATATTTACCATTTTTTTTATTTTGCGCCCCACACACGTTGTGCGTTTCTCTCTTTCGCGATATTTACTCGACGGAGTTTCGAGCAGCAACAGCAGCAGCAGCAGCGGACTGCCCCTCCTACGCTTTTCGCGGCTGAATTCACCCGGCCTCGAGTATTTCGTCGCGATTAATTTTCCAGCTTCGGCTTCGAAATTTCGCGATTCGTTGAAGCCACTGCCCACGGATATTTTTCATATTTTTTATGTATTAATTTTTTTTGTACAGTATATAATATATAATATATATATGCTTCACATATATAAGCTGTATCGCGTTCACGCGCGTCCGTGGCCTCTGCGACCGCCCGGAAATTACGTTCTTCCGGGTGGCTTTGGTATAATAACAGGCGGGCGTCGCGGGACGACCGGCAGCTGCACCAGAACATTTTCTCTCGCCGTCATTTCTCTCTCTCTCATTCGCTCTCTTTTCTCCTCTCTCGTTCCGTGGCGCTTCGAGTTGACCTAATCGAAGCAATCTTCCGCGCAATTTCTGTTCCAACTCCTTCGGAAGTTCGCCGGGGTCTCGGCGTCGCGCCCCCGTCCGCCGCGCCGGATAAAACTCGCCCTCGGCGCGTTCCGCCCGAGACGGCGTGACACAATTTTTCCGCGTTATATCGCGGCCAACGAGCGCCGAGTGCATCGCACGCGCTCGGTGATGATTTTTTTTTTCTCTCTCTTAATGCGGCGAGGAAACTGGAAAACCTGGAAGACCTGGAAAAGTAGCAGGAAAATCATACATCACAACATATAAAAAACACATTTTTTTTATAAATAACATATTTTTTATTTTCAAATAATAAAAATATATATTCCAAACAATTTAATTTTATGATTTAATTATAATTGGCCTCTGACCAAATATTATTTTATTTGTAGAAAAATAAACGGGCAAAGCCCATTTACATGTGATGAATAATCATCAATTATGGTTACAAATTATTGTAAAGAGATGTAACATCGCTAATATTAATCCGTAAATGTTGCGAAGTGGAAAATACAGAGTTTCATTATAATTAAACAGACATTCGTCCATATTCAGTCAAATTATTCACCTCAATAAAATTCATTAAAAGAGAAAAAAAGATTGTAACTATCTCATAATCGTTCGCCGTTAATTGATTCTCAGCCGGATAACCCGTGTAGACGTCGCCGAAATGAGGATCGAGCCGGCGGCGACGCGTGTGCGTTGAACGCTCGGGATACACGTGATTACCGAGTGCTCTCGAAATCCTTCGGGTAATTCGCTTTAATTTATGCCCTGAGCGGGATGTTTTATGCACCAGCACGTAACCAGGGCATCGAGTGGGAAGTCCCTCACTCTCTCTCTTTCTCCCCCTTTCTCTCCGCCTTTCTCGGTCCGTCCCACTGGTAATCGCGCCGGGTCCACAGGTTTCGTCGTCCTCGACTGCACCGTGGAAATCCCTCAAGACGCACCGCCGCGACCCGTGGAAAAGCCCCGCGCGAGCGCGAAACCTTTTTCCTCCTCACAGCGAACGAGCGAGAAACGCGTCGAGCGCCGCTTTTTCCCCCGCGGGTTTCCCGGGAGCAGCAGCAGCCACGTTGCAGCGTCTCCCGGTTAATTGGGTTTGTTAGAATGTTTTATGCACCGGCACCTGCCAAGACGTGATTTCCCCGTCAAAGCAATAGCAACGCTATACGTGCCCCCCAACCACCCCCACATCGCGGTGCATTTCCCTTAATTGGATTTGCCGAAGCTGCGCGCAACCTGTGATGCATTTTTTTTAATTTTTTGTATTATTTCGTAAACCATATTTCAGTCAGATTTTTTTTTATCCCAAATATTATTCTATTGAAATCGCGAAGTCAAAACATTTGTGATTACGCGAAAATTAATTGAAAATCAATTTTTCTAGTTAATTTTTTCACAAAGATTTTTTTTTTATCCCAAATATATTATTCTATTGAAATCAGGAGAATCAAAACATTTGTGATTCCGCGAAAATTAATTGAAAATTAATTTTTCTAGTTAATTTTTTCAGGAAGATTTTTTTTATCCCAAATATATTATTCTATTGAAATCGCAAAGTCAAAACATTTGTGATTACGCGAAAATTAATTGAAAATTAATTTATCTAGTTAATTTTTCCAGAAAGATTTTTTTTATCTCAAATATATTATTCTATTAAAATCAGAGAAGTAAAAACATTTGTGATTCCGCTGGAAATTAATTGAGAATTAATTTTTTCTAATCAATTTTCCCAGCGGGATCGTAGAATCAATTTTTCCCGGCGACGGATGAAGCAGGACAGGGGGAAAAATATTTTTATCCACTTAATGAGAAGCTTCGCTGATTCGCCGGGGTTAACCGGGGAAGAAGACTTGATTGCACTGTCTCTCATTAAGGGCGTCGCGCGCGGTTGGCGCGACCGCCGACCGCGCGCGCACGGTGGGCGGCTGGCGGCTGCTGCTACTGCTGCTGGGCGATGAAAAAGACGTCTCGCGGGGTTCGACGAGCTCGGAGCTAACTTTGTATAAGAGATTTCTCGTTAAATCGGCAGCAGTCGTCACCGCGCGCGCGTTCATCGAATTATTCAGGCGGGGGGAGGACGTCGGGGGCCGCTCCGAGAGCTAAAAATATCTCATTGGTGCATCGGCGTCGAGCGATTCGCTCGTTCGTTTTCTCGTTCGTTCGTCTCGCTCTCCTCGCGTTCGTTCACCGGGAGCTCCGCTAATTTGCAACTGTCGCGGCTCGGCGGCTCAAAGAAATCAAACCGCGACGACGACGACGACGACTACGACGACTACGACTACGTCGGGGGCGGTCGCTCGGCGAGGGCGATGATTACTGGAAAATTGCGCGATAATTACGAGCGATTAGGCGCCCCGGTCTACGGTAATAACGTCCATCGCTCCATCTTTCTCACTCTATCGCTCTCCGCTCGCTCGACGTCTCTTTTGCCTCGCAGTAATTACGAGGGACGTGGCGAGTCCGTCGACCGAGTTCTCTCCGTCGCCTTTATCTACAGTCCCAGGCTTTATCTCTTGTTTACCTTTTTTTTTCCCCTCTTTTCTCTCGTCCACCGCCTCGATTTATCGAATTTCAGATTTCAGAGCGCATTATGCGCTGGGAATCCGTCGCGGCGAAACGGAATTTCCGTGACGAGGAAGAAGTGTATAAAAAAAAAAATAAAAGCATACGACAACGCAAAGCTGCGATTCCTTCGACTCGTCCGACGCGATTTATCGAATTTCCGAGCGCACAATCGGCGCAGACTTTTCGCGACGGAAAAAAGCGGCTTTGAAGAAATAAAAAAAATCGTATAGGAAAGTACAACGCGATCTCTTCGACTCATCCGACGATTTATCGAATTTCGTCGCGGCGGCTCTCGAATAACGGGTTTTCATCGGCTGCCCATCACCGGAGAGTGATGAAGAGGGACAATGGCTTCAATTATCGCGGGCGGACGCTCGCGAACCGGGCGCGAGGGCTCCGCGGATAGAGACGGAGGGACAGAGATAGAGAACGAGAAGGGTGGGGGGTGGGGGTGGAACGTAGTGGGGCTAAAACAGGGGAGAGATGAGCCCGGCCCAGAGAGAGCCGAGCCCAGACTGCGCGCCACCCTCCGGAACCTCCCTGGACCGATCGATAAATCATTCGATTCCATTAAGTCCAAATTTGATCGCGACAGTCCAATCGAGAGATCGTTCAGACCCAAACTCTCCTCTCTTCAATCCTCCCTTTATTTCGCCTCAATACCGAACGAATTAAAAAAAAAAAAAATAAACAAAAAAAAAATCCTCCCACCGAAGCCGAGAAAAAATAACGGCCCATGATTTTTTTAAACCAGTTGGCGCGGTAAACGAAACGTCCGTCGGTTAGACGCTAATTGCCGGAGTGGCAATTGAGGTTTGGAAAAAATTCGACCCGGGAATTCGTTTTTTTTTTTCGAGATTGGTCTCTCTGAATGATTCATCTCTTGATAAAACTGATTTCTCGAGGGGTGGTGATCACCCAGCGAGCCTATCTCCCTCCCCCCTCAACCCACCCCCACCCCCCAACAGCAGAGGTGAGGGGTTAAAAGCTCTAATTGCAGAAAGCGAGTATCCAGGTGTAGAAGCCGCGAGCGACGAACGAGAGGAGCCAGGGGGTGGTTTTGGGGGTGGTTGATGGGGGATGCGATCGGGCGGGGTGTGTTTCTGCGGTGGGGCGCGAGTGGGGTCGAACAGACGGCGTGTATCGCCGGGTCTGCTTCAGCTGGGGGGCGAGCGAGAGATGAGCGAGTTACCCTCTGGCGCGCGGGCGCGCCAGAGGGTAGCTAATGGACGAAAGGGTAATCTGTAATCGCTAATTACAGCGGGTTAAATCTGACGTATCCGCGCGGGCGCGAGCGGGAGGCCGTTGCCACGGGGTGTTGGCTCGGGGTGCGCGCGACGAGCTTCTGCTGCTGCTGTTGCTGCGGCTCGTTCGCATCCCTCGCTGCTGCTGCTGCTGCTGCTGCTGCTGCTTGACTGCCGCGCCCGGGGTTGACATTATCCTTACGCTCTCGTGATTAGTGCGCCCCGGCGATATCTCCCGTCGCTGCGATGATGTATCTGCGCTATCTGTATGCACGTTCGGCGCGCCCGACGTTCGCCGTTTGCTGGGATGGTCGGAGTGAGAGAGAGAGGATGGGCGACCCAAGTACACGCGCATTATGCGTGCTGTTGGTGCCGCTGCCGCTGATGCTGGTCGAGAGGACTCAATGGATGCACCGCACTCTCGACGCAGTGGAAACTCCGACGCGAACAAAAGGTCTTTGTCGGGGCCAGCGGACGCGTTTCTCTCGCGACGAGTGCGCTTCGCGTGTTCCGCGCTCGCCCGGCAGCAGCGGCATGGTCCTTTCGATATATCCGAGGATTCCCGAAGAGGATTCGTCCTGCGCCGGCGAAAAAATGTTCGAATTTTCGAAATTGAAGAGAAGAAATTTATTATAATTTTTGTTGAGAACCTGGAACTAAGCTGAAGCAGCGAAAAAAATTCAGTCGCAGACAGCAAAAATTAACCCAGGAGGAAAATGTGTAGAAATTTTCGAAATTGAAGAGAATGAATTTTTTGTAATTTTTGGAGAACACAAAATGAAGCTGGGATTAAGATTCTCCGCTGCGAATGTAATGATGATGTAATCTCAAGATTATTTCCCGCCACTGCTATATTTGCCTGACAATTTTTCTCCCGTCCGCCAAATGTGTAAACAGCCCAAAGCCAAACACACAACCCAACGCGACAAAGGAAACGTCGTCTCATTATAATTTTTTTCGCTGAATCAGGATTCTCGTCGTGCGTGGCGAACGCGAAAATCCGCGTAAATACGGATACGTGTCTGTTGATACGTTCGCGAAGCGCACGGGAGGGGGAGGGGGGAGTGCATCAGCGCGTCGGTGGTTGCGCGACATAACGCAGCGAGTAACGGGGTCATAATCAGCAGCAGCAGCGGCGACGATCCTACCAACGGATGGTCCTACTCTCTCCCCGAGGGAGGAAGTTTGGTATTACGATATCCACGGATCTCTGCCTCTTCCCTCTCTCGCCTCATCTTCCTCCATCTGAGCCCCTTGCACCCCTTCCCCCCACCCCCGCTGGATATAATCCTGCCCTAATGACGCGCCCCCTTTTTTCCACGTAATACCGGCTGACACGTGATAATGATTTCGCCACAGCCTACGGCAGCGTCGCTCATATTCCCATGTCGTTTCCTCTCCAACCCAGAACACAGACATACAGACACACACAGACCACCCGTTGTGGGATTAATACCCTTTTCTTCGTTTTTTTCCTCCTCTTTTTTTAATCATACGTCCAAATATGCACCTGCACGTGTGGGGGGTCCGCGGATGACACGGAGTTGGAGAGGCACAGGGAGATCTCATATCTCTGGCGACGAGTCCCGGGCGTTCTGTGTCACTCGTGTGTCACAGCGGCAGTGAAAAAAAAATAGAGTTGAAACAAAACGGCAGGCAAAATCCCTCCTGACCCAGTGCCTGCGACTTGGGACAGTCGATTAGCTACTTTTTGGGGCGCTCGCTGAATAATACGACTGCTGAGGCGCTAAGAATTTTTTTTATTTAATTTTTAAGGTCTACATTAATTTTTAGAATTTTAATACATTTTGAATGTATGTTTTTTTAACACCAAAAATTTATTTTTTGTTACAGACGTCCCGAGGACAATCCAGCCTGACGTGGCCGTCGAAACTGACCCTCCTGGTCGTCATCCTCGCCTCACTACTCAGCCCCGGCCGAGCCGGCTTCTGCCCGGCCACCTGCACCTGCGACGACGAGACGCTGGTCGTCAACTGTCTCCACGGAAATCTCAACGTAATCCCGATCGCCCTGAACCCGAGCATCCAGCGCATCGTCCTCAAGGAAAATCGCATCAGGGTCGTCGAGGCCGCGGCGTTTCAGTTCTACGGCGATCTGAAGAACGTCGATCTGTCGGACAATCATCTGGTAACGATACCGGACGCAAGTTTCGAGGCGCAGAAGCAGCTCGTCGTGTTGGATCTGAAACACAATCAGATCTCGAATCTCACGACGCGAACGTTCACGGGCCTTAAATCCCTGACGATTCTAAATCTGCGGGGCAATTATCTCGAGGAACTGAAGAGCGGACTGTTCGCCTCGCTGATGAAACTGGAGGAGCTCGATCTCGGCAAGAATCGCATTTCCAAGGTCGAACCCGGAGCTTTTCAAAAGTTGGGAGCCCTGAGGGTACTCCTCCTCGACGACAATCAGCTGATGGCCATTCCTTCGCCGGCTCTGGCGCCGCTGAACGCTCTGGCGGAGCTGCACGTCAGCTTCAACGTCATCTCTTCACTGCCCGACGGAGCTTTCAACGGTCTGGAACGCCTCGCCGTCCTGGATCTCACGAGCGTCTCCCTGGACAACGTCAGCGAGGGCGCCTTCCGAGGCCTCAATTCCCTGCGAACGCTCAATCTCGGTGCCAACAAACTACGCGAGATCCCAACCCGACAATTGGCTCTGTTGACGCGCCTCGAAGAGCTCACCCTGGGCCAGAACCCCTTCCCAACTCTGCGCTCTGGCGCCTTCCAGGGTCTGACGAACCTGAAGAAGCTGGACGTGTCCGGAGCAAAAATACTGCGAACAGTCGAACGCGGTGCGTTCGCCGACAACGGCAACCTGGAAACCCTCATCCTGAAGAGCAACAAGCACCTGGCAACGATAGAGGAAGGTGCACTCTCAGGTCTGCCAAACCTGCGTCACTTAATCCTGCCAGCAAACGCGTTCACCACCTTCTCCGAGTCCCTCGTCGCCTGGAGCGAGATGAGACGTCTAGACCTATCGAACAATCCCCTCAACTGCGACTGCAGCCTCCTCTGGCTAGCCGAGGTCCTAGTACCTCGCAACTCCAGCCCAATCTGCGCTGAACCCGCTGAATCCCGAGGCAAGCCCCTCAAAGGAATGACCCCCGACGAACTAGGCTGCGCATTTTCGGATCCCCGAAAACAGGCACTCCTCGCGACTCTCTGCGCCGCTGGACTTGCCCTCTTCGCTGGTCTAGCCCTCATCCTCTACTACAGATGCCGCAAGCGCGTCCGTGACGCCCTCAAGGACTACAAATGGAAGAACCGTGCGATTTCCCGCAAGGAACACGAATACCAGAAGACATTCTCCGACGACGAATACATAGTCCGAGCTGCTCATGCGCCACACCATCATCACCAACCCCAGCATCACCATCATCATCATCAGCAGCAGCTGCAGCACCAGCAGCAGCTACAGCATCAGCAGCTCCAGCAGCAACAGCTCCAGCAGCAGCAGCAGCAGCAACAGCACGGACAGCAGCAGGTCGCGACGGGCATAAAGCCGATACCGGTCACGGAACTGTAGCTAGAACTTCGGGCGGCGAGCCCCGGCAACGGCGGCGTGTGGTTTCTCCCGCACGGCGGGAGCACCCCGGCCGGCGAGGGTTTCACCTACATCGACGGTGAGACCGCGCGTCAGATGCGACGCCCGGGCACGTTGCCCGCCGCAGCCGTCGCCGCCAGCGGCGGCGCCGGCAATCACGCCTCCTCGGGCTCCTCGCAGCCCCGCACCGGCGCTACTGGGCTGTTTTGCTCGAGTCCACAGACACCTGGGGGTGGAGGTGGTGAACTGACGAACGGATCCGCGAGCCTGAGGACCCATCACTCGAGTCATTCCTTGAGGAGAAGTCACCAGACGCAGTCGCCGGGGATGGCACCTGCACTGCCTGCCAGGGGCGACTCCTGTACTGCTGAACGACATCACCAGACGACGTCGTCGAGGGTCGCCAATGGCATGATTCCTGGACATCCGCCGCCACCGCCGAGACACTCGCCGCCGTGTCCGCAGTCGGGTTATCCGACGCTGCCGATAAACGGACACGTTCCTCATCATTATCGTCACTATAGGGGCGATAGGGACAGGTCGAGGGACCGGAGCCTGTCGCGTGATCGTGAGATACTTCCGCATCGCGAGAAGATGAGGGAACTGGAGCTCGAGGTTCACGAGGACGATGCGAGCAGCGGGATCGGTACTTACAGGGCGTAGAGAGGGGGATGAGGGTTTTTTGTGGGACTGAGGAAGGTTTTTCTTAAGTTTTGGGAATGGGTGTTTGGAGGGATGAAGGGTGGATAGCTCGGAATCTGCGCAACGGTTAATCAAACGAAGACTGAGGGAATGAGGAAGGAGACACGCGCGACGATGACGAGATTTCTTTGGATTTTTTTTGTTTTGATTTTGAGGCCGGGAGAGAAACCCGAAATTCGTGTATCGAGTCCAGATTATTTTTTTTTGGGACGTAGGTAGCTTTTCGTTGAGAATGAGGATGATTGTTAAGTTCGATAGGGAAATCGGTCTAAGTGAACAGAACGTGATCCGCGCGTCGGTTGAAGGAGAAAATTGAGGGACGCATTTTTTTTTTTTGCTTCGGTTGAGACGACGTTTGCGGGGATATCAGGTGAATGCGGGGAGGCGAGATAAGAGGGCCCAGGATTGTAGCCATCTTATAAATATATAAATACACATAGATATATATAAATATATATATATTATATATTCTAAACGTCGAATTATTTTCTAAACGAGCGAGGGTGGAAATCGAGAGAGAGAAAGAGATGGTCGATCGGGCCGAGCGGCGGCGAGTCTGGTGTCCGAACGTTCTGCGATCTGCGAGAAATAAATAAAATTGACGTCTATCGACGTCGAAGGGACGAAGCGAAGTTTCGAGGAGGAGGAAAAAAAATTAAAGACACGTCCCTCGGCGCGTACCGTACAATGTGTGTTCACGCACCGACACAGCCAGTGTTTTTTAGGAATAACACGCGAGTTCTAAAGATTCTAACGATTATGACGATGAAGAAGAAGAAGAAAAAAAAATCATTCCTGATCCGTGTAAAAAAAATAATAATATTAATGACGAGGGGAGAAGAGCGATAAACTTACGATTACGATTAACCTCGATAAGGTTTTACTCACTAGTTAAAAATAATCGTTAATTCGACGACGAGCGAGAACCTCGAAACCGCGACGGTTTCTTTGTTTTTTGTTTTTTTTTTTGGTTATAAGTTAATGTAAATTATTGATCTAAATTTCGTCGAAAAAAATGTCTTCGACGATGAAATCTCGGCTTCTCGGACAGAGTGTACTCGCTGGAATTCCGTAGTGCCAAGATGGCTGGCCGAGGAATCGAGAAGCGGACAGCGAGGAGAAAAGAGAGAGAGAGAAGGTGACTGCACCTTGAACCCAGGAGTCTCGGGCGTGGAAAGTGCACGTCGACGGTGCAGTCTCCTCGCGCAACGCGTGTACAGTCTACTTGCGAACGGACTCTAATGCCACGTTGCCCCAAAATTCAGCTTCGCTGCGACGAACAATTTTTCGAACAATTTCTCAACATTTTTCGCTAAATTAAGTCGAATTATATTATTTTCCTTTCGTCGCTACACAAAAATACACTCACGGTACCGTTAAACGGTACCGCTAACTTATTTATTTATTAAACGAAAATTAAGATAAATTTGAAAAATGAAAATAAAAAATTGTCTGACCCGAAAGAGTGAAAAAAAATAAAATAAAATAAAATGCGAAGCAGTGGCAAATCGCTCGAAATTATTTAATGTCACGTACGGCGCGTGCTCGTTGACCCAGTAAATCATTTCTCTACGGAGAAGCTCTCACGCGAGATAGGAGCGCTACCAGCGGCGGCAGCAGCAGCAGCAGCAGCAGCAGCCGCCAGGGCAGCCGGGGCAGGATTAATACTTTGGCATTATCGATAGCTCTCGTATTCCGGATTCCCTGGGAGGAAAAGAGCGAAGAGAAGGGATCCTCCTCTTCGTGGCCCCGGTAAAAAGTCACGTGGAGATCGTATCCTCTCACGGTGCTCTCTCCGTACGTGCCAGCAATCCATTTGCCCCCCGCCCGAATCCAGCGCGAGGCTAAACTCCTGCTCCGTTTTTTTTTCTCATCTCTTTTTCTCTCCCTTCGTTCCTTTCTCTCGATTTTTTTTTACTTCGCTCTTACACCGGCCAGATTGGACCCGGAGCTCTTACCAGGAAATTCGAATTATCGAGGCGTATGCCAGCGTATTTTATTTTATTTTATTTCACTTTTTTTACTTTTTTCGCGAAATATCTCAATTTCTCGAGTTAACTTTGTGCCCAGTTTTCTCGGGGAATAAATTTGCTGTAACCGTGAGAGCCTCGAGGCGAAGGAGAGAAGACGAAAGAGAAAGAGAGAGAGAGAGAGAGAGAGAAAATAGTCAGCGAGAGCATTTTTCCCATTTCCACTCGGTGAATTTAGTTAGCCACGCGAGCTAGTCTCGGGTCTCCTCGTAAAGCCCATCTCGACGTACGTATAGGCATATAAATAAACTTAATATGCAGGAACGCGAGCGACCGAGCGTAGGGCGAACGTGAAACGAGCTAACGCGGGGCTGCTCGTCGTCCTCGTCGTCGTCGTCGTCGTCGTCGTCGTCGTCGTCGTCGTCGTCGTCGTGTAAGAGAAAAATTCGTACTGCGATCACGGAATCCACTTTGTACGAACCCTGTACTCGTTTGTTATAAACTCGGCTTGTAACACACACGTGTGTGTCTGCGTGAAAATGGGCGAGCGCTATAAAAATAACGAGAGAAAAATAATAAAAAAAAAATACAAAGAACGAAAGAAGAAGAACGAACGAGCGCTGTGGTGAAATAAGTGTAATGGCGTATTACAGAGGGGGCAGAGTTATGCGAAACGTGGATTCCGCGAATTGGGTATCGTTATCGTATATAAGATATAAAATAATGTGAGAGAGAGAGAGAGAGTGAGAGAGAATGAAATAAACGAAGAAGCTCCAATTTTTTCTGGAAATGCAAGAGAAAAATGTATATTTTACACAGCGCGAGGCTCGTTGCATCGAGCACTCGCGCAATTATAAGCGAAGATAAAAAAAAAGTCACGGGGAAAATAAAAGAAAAAAAAAGACACAAAAATATCTTAAAGTAAAATGAAAAAACGTATCGTAATGCTAGTCAAGCGACGAGAGAGAGCGAGAGAGAAATAAGAGCGAGCGATGGATCTGGAATATAAACGTTTAAATTATTACTGTACAAAATTAAGATGACGTCGGAGTCGGAATAATGTTAGCGTCGATGATCGAGCGGATTGGCACCTCGTCGTCTTTTCTATCGTCCCTTATCCCCTTCGCGCGAACCTGCGCGCGAACGTATTTATATATATAGTATAAATATAAATATATATATATTATACATATATATAATTGGATAAATCGTAACCTTGTATATCTTATGCACACGACTAATTGTCCTCCACACACGTTCCTACCCCCTGCGCCACGTTTAAACGCGACGACCGCCTTGCGAGTCCGGCGATTGTGTCCCAAATAATGTATTTCACGAACGAACGACGAGAGACGAGCGAAAGAAAAAAATAAAAGCGTAATAGAAAAAAATCGAATGCGACGGAAAAGTCACGAGGGACGCTTGTAAAAAAAAAAAGGAAATTCGTGTAAATCATGTGAAGCGCCAGAGCCTTATCGAGAAAGCAATATGAAACAAAACAAAACTTAAAGACAAAAAGAAACGGCGAGGAGAAAAATAGATACAATGAGGAGGAGAAGGAAGAAGACAAAAAAAATAAGCAGGACGATAAAATAATGTCACCGCACACAAATGACGAATGCGAGAGGCCACGAATTGTGAGTGTCCGGCGTGTGTACAATATGCGAGAGTGCGAGTGTGAAAAAGTGTGCGAGAGTCGAGCGTGCGTGAGAGTTGCGAAATATTTTGGGAATGCCGAGAGAGCCGAGTGGTTTGATTATAAAGAGACAAAAAAAAAGCATTATAAAAAAAACAAAGATAAAAAGACAAAAATGAAACATGTAAATGAAGGTGAAAGGAAGCTGCGTTCGTTAGGCTTAGCGATGTCGTTCGGGCACTCTCGTTTCTCCTGTGCAAATTCTTCTTCGCGCGTTGCGCGCACACGACGCGAACTCTCCGTTGCCTCCCCCCGTCCGCCCTATGGAGCAGACACCACGTGTTATCCGACGCTCTGCGGTGAATTTGCACCGTGTATAACTATGTATAGCTGTTAGTTGGGCGTCGGAGCCTCGAGGGTCTCGCGCGCGGCCTCCTTCGCCCCGCGATCCTGAGCAGCGTGTAAAATTTTCACCGCGTGTTATTCTCGGCTCCCGCCGCGGAATCGCCGGAACGCGCGGGTAATTAATTACCAACGCGGCCAATGCACTCCTTCGACAGAGACTCGGTTTGCTCGGTTTTTTCTACTCCGAGGGCGTCTCGCTATTTTCGATTACCCGGCCAAATAATTCACTGCCAGTTTTGTACGATTTTTTTTTTTACGTCTTGCACTTTTTTCTCTTCTCCGCTTGTATTGTTTTTTATTTTTTTTTTGCACTGTTGCGCTGCTCAGTTTCGTGAGAAATTTCGCGAGGGGACGACGAGGCTCCCGAACGAGTTCTCCCGCCGGCGATAGACGAACATTCTCCCTCTGTAAATAAAAATAACCATCTATCGCGCTGGAGACACGACCCAAGGTGGACGGGAAGACGAGAGGGCGGAGGTGTCTTGAGAAACGAAAAGAGATAAAAAAAACAAATGATAAAACTCATTCACCGTCTTAACTCAATTAACTCTCCTTCATTAACCTTCGAGCTGTACTGTAACGACTGAGAGAAGAAAACTGCTGATGTATACCGCGACCGCCTCACACGCGGCGGATTGTAAATAGTGAATTGCGAGGAAGCGAGACGTAAAAAAAGAGAGACGAGATGGGAGCGATAAAAAAAAATGATAAGAATGCGTGTTGGAGCTCGGGCTGGCCGTTCTCCGCGTATGTTCTCCGGGCTGAAAGCGACTCGAGGCCAAACGAGAGGATCGAAGAATGCGCAGAGACGAGTGAGGTTCTCGAGCCGGGAACGAATCGAGGGTGAAACTCGGAGAAACGTCTCTTCTTCGACTAAGAAAAAAAATCAGCGGAAAAAAAAACAACCCGCGATTCGTTCGCCCCGAGAATTCCTCCGGGAATGACGAGAGAATAAAAAAAAACAATAGGTTACTGAATATATAATAATGTTATAGGTATATTTCAGCATTATTTTGTACATAAACAACTTTATCAGCGGATATTCAGAAATCATCAATAAAAATCTATATAAAAAGAAAAATGAAAATTGTATCTTGTTATTTATCGTCGACGACCCAAAACCCTGACCCTTCCACTGTTCAGACCTTTATTCAAATTTGGGCAGTATCAGCAAAATCCGTAAATCATATTGACTTGAAAATAAAACAAAAATTATACGCACGATAAAAAAGTTTCGCAATGCCAAAGAATTCCATTGCAAAGCAAAAAAAAATGATCTCATGAAGCAAACGAAAAAAAAACCTTCAACAACGCCCGAAAAGTATGTGCGCGATATTAGCCTCTCATAAACCTCTTTGTGCTCTCCCATATTTACCCGGATAATTTGCAAAGTTACCGGTGGAAGTTCAGCGTCTCGTCTAGACGACGACAGGCGGTCGGTCGGCGGGCGAAGGATGCTTCGGCTGAGGGGAGGGAAACACAGAGGTAGGGGTAGGAAGGATAGGAGGGAAGGAGGGAGGGACGAGGCTTATGGAGCCATAAAAAGACGATGATGCGACGAGAGTAGAGAGCGAGGAAGAGGGGAAAAAGGCGCGTGCCATTATTTTCACGAATGGCAGAGGCACAATTGCAAACCGAGTAACTGCCGGCGTTGTATGGGAACAGCGCGCGGAGTTTACCTGCTGGGAGGAAAATCCACGTTTCACCGTTGGAACGAGGGCCGCGTTCTGACGTTCGTGCCACTCGGTGCTCGTGACTTTCTCTCTCCCTCTCTCTCTCTTTCTCTCGCTTACCCCCCGAGTATTGTGAGAGGGTTGTTTCGGGCTGTTGTGCTTCCACCCCCTCTCCACCCCCTCCCCCACCTCTGGCGCTTCACGTCGGTCGTTGCTCTCTCCTCTATCTGCCTCTGTGCGCGCCTCCACTCGCTTCCGAGTGCACATTCCAATTCTTCACGATTAGGACGACGTGTCTGGCCTCCCTATGCCCGCTGCCTGACTTGCTCGCTCGCTTTCTGCGCCTCCCTCCCCCTACCCTCTCCCTCACGGCTCACTCGTGGGCTTAAATTTCAACTTTGTCGCTTTCCAGAAACCCGAAACCCCCAACTCGCGTTCTCGCTCGCTCTCGACCTGGGTTACCACCTACCAACGCCCGCCAGACAGGGTTATCGTCGCCACTAGTCTTCCTCGTCGAGGCTGTTACCACTCCGCAATCCTCCGGGCCGAGGACGAGTGCTCCTGAATTCGCCAAAAGGAGCATAGGTACCAACGAAAAATCCAGTTTCTGCAGCATTTTCTATCCTCCCTAAAAGACAGAAAAAAAACAATTAAAATCCAAGTCGCTAATTTGTTAACTCGACTACAAACTTGAAGAGGGGTGTTTTTTTTTTGGGGGGGAAGAGGAACAGAGTTTCGCGTCGCAGGGTCGCAGCCCCGGAGCGCAGCCCCTAATCCCCACTGATACAATAGTCCTAATAACAGCTAACTCGAGGGGGGGAGGCTGGTTGTTCCAAGAAATACGATCCCGCCAAGTCGGACTCCGGCGTCGGGTCCGCGCACGAGGATATGCACTCTGCTCTTCGCGCGAAACAACGGCGGCTGCCTCTGCCTTGCCCTGTCTCCCTGGCTCTCTAACCCTGTCGTCTCGGTGGGCCGCACCGCCGGAACGTTTCTCCTCCGTAAGTTAGCCCGGCTGTGTGTTCCTCCGGGCTAATGGAATAACAACTTTTGCTTCTCCAGTAGTTACGGCAGCTCTCTCGGAGCTTCTCGGCGCGAGGGCAACTTGGGCGGGAAGCATAGCGAGGAACCATCGGGAGGAACAACGCGACAAGAGAAACCCGCGGTAAACGTATATATCTCGGGCGACCCTGTTCTGTGTATAATGTATATGTATATATTTATGTTTCAGATTTTGGGCGGTGAAGTTGAGACCTGGACAATCGAAAATTGTTACGCCTAATAAATCCTAGAGTTGGCAAAGCCTACGAACGTGGGAAGCATGATTATTGAAGCAAAGTTGGGGAGTAGGATTTGTAGAAAATCTTTAGCGTTACATTTGATCCAAGACAAGAATATAATATTGTGGAATGATTAATCCTCTATTAAAAAGTTCATGAGCAACCATTGTTGTCGATTTATTCAGCATCTGATTGGTCGTTGGGAAACCGGCAGCAGTTTGATGTTTAATATCGCGAAATTTGGTAGTTTTTCAGAGAAAAAAATATCGTTTTTCGCGTTTTTCTCCTTGAATTTTCGATTTTTCGGGCAAATGCCTGTCGTTTTTGGAATCAGCGGAAAATTTCCTATCGGATAGGGGTTTTAAACTTGGCGAAATCGAAAATTTTTTTTTCGTCAAATTTTGCCCTTCTAAAAATTTGCGATTTCTGAGGGTCAACTTTAAAAATCTGCAAAAAATCGAAAAATCGAGATATCGCGTTCCGCCTGGCGGCATTCTCTTCGTTAAAGAGTTTTCTTTCGAGTGCAAAAAGAAAATCCCGATTATATAGATCCAAAGAAAAATTACACCGATTTTAGTGAAGTGCCAAAATTGGGAAAAAGCGAAAAATCGTTTTTCGCATTTTTCTCCTCCATTTTTTTATTTTTCGGGCAAAAACCGGTTATATTTGGAATCAGCGGGAAATTTCCCATCGGATAGGGTTTTAAAACTTCGTTAAATCGAAATTTTTTTTTTCGCCGAAAATCGCGAGGTTCTTCCCTACTTCCTAGTAAATAGTAAAAAATAAATACAAAAATCGTTTTCCAATTATCAAAAATAATTGTAAGCCCAAATCAATCATCGTCCGACCCGACAATAAATTCCACTTCCGCTGCAAACATCCCACTTTTCTATCCTACACATCCTCCCCCTCCCCTCCACCCACCCTGATAAACATCCCAACCCTGGTTGCATTATGCCCAACGACAATGCGCGGACTTTCGGCCGACCAGTCATTCCAACGCCCGCGACAGCGAAGAGATCGAAAACAAAAGGCACACAGAAGGGGTGGATGACTGAAGAGAATGAAAGAAAGAATTTGCAAAAAAAGAGCTCTAGGGCAAAAAAGAAACAGAGAGAAAAAAAAAGTCGCGCCATTAAACCGAGGCCGTATCAATCGTATAACAATGTGGCGGGGCACTCAGGGGTCGGTTGCTCTCGGGTCTATCTGTCTCCCTCCCCCGCAGCTTCGGCTCGGCTTTTTAAGCCTTTTAAAACTTGTAAGTTCGCCTGTTCGCCCGCGGAGAGAGAGCGAGCTCGCCTCGACCACCGCCACCCCCGCCACTCGTGGTCTTCCATTCGTGGCGGTTGGTGGCGGCGACTTGCATTTCGCTCCAACTCGGCGCGAGGGGTGGAAGAGGGAAGGGGGGAGGGAGGGGGGGAGACGATGGAGGGTGGAGCTCGAGATCGACTCGAACCCGCGGAGGGCTCGAGTCGGTGGCGCTCTGCTCCTCGACGACGTTCGCCCGATGCGATCGCATTCCCGATAGGAGGGGGGAGAGGGGGGAAGGGGGGGGGGGAGAGAGACGGAGAGTGGAAGCTGAGGTAAGAGAGCAGCGCTCGCTCGGCGGGACGACGAGTCCTGGAGCCACTGTTCAACTCAACCCAACGCCGCGGCCAAGTTTCCCTTCGTGGATTTTCGCGTCTCCGATGGAAAACTTCGCCGACGAAAACAATGGGTCACTCGTGATTGGAGCGGCGAAAAATATGCCGCGCGATTGCTAAGTCATTCTCACCGAATTATTTTTTTTTAATTAATCTTCGAGCCTTTAGAAAAAATATTAAGATAGAAAAATAATTTTATTTGAGGTAAATTACAAATTTATCGCGAAAGTTCAGCTCAAATAAATTTTTTTCGCCTTTTCAAACTTGTCCTTAGAGAAAAAAAAAATCGCTATGAATAATTTATCCATTTTTCCTTTTTTCCTTCCTTTTCAAAAACTTCGTCTTCCCGTAAGTTTCTCGGGAGAGAAGACAAAATCCCGCGCCGGCTTCCCGATGATAATACCGTCAGTCGATTATTCCGCAAGGGATAAAAGAGCAGAATCGTCGTGGGGAAAAAAAAGCGCCCGTGACCGAAAAATTATGCGGGAGGATACGATGTCAGAGGGGCGGAAGAGGAGCCGCGGGGACAGACGAGAATTATTATCATCTCGCCGTGGCTATTATATCGCGCGACGGGGGGGAGGAGGAGGGGGGGGGGGGGGGTGCCCGGCTTGACCCAGTCGCGGTTCGGGAGGTCTCTCGCCGAGCCGGAGCGATACAGAGCGAGGAGAACAGTGGCCGCCGAGAATGATTAACATAACAACCAACACGTGAAGCTCGCATATTATATATCTATATATATCCATATAATACAATATACGTATATATAGCCCATGAAATGCGGTAGCATTCGCGCTATTCTCGCAATGCTGATGGTGTTGGTCGGACGGCAGCTCCGTTGCCGCCCGGAGTCGCGGTTACGTCCGCCAGAATAATTAACAGGAAGACCAGAGTGGAACCGTTAAAGCTGCGACCGTTGAGTAAAGGATTACCGGAAGCCGAGAAGTTCTTCCCACTCTCGGTGTGTCCTCGCTCTTTCTCTCTCTGTCTTTCTCGTTCCTACGTTGCCTCCTTCTCGCAATTCTACAACGAGTACTACAGAGTTATACAGCTGCTATATAGGCGCCTATTTCTCTTCGTTCGCCTCTCCACCAACCCTCCCCCCCGCCCCTCCACCCGTTCACCCCCTTCTTCCCGCTCGCTTCCCTTTTCTCTTCGGCTTCTTCGTCTTCCTCCTCATTCGGCTCGTCGCCTCCCCTCCACTCTCATCCCGACCACTTCCGCGCTGCATCCACAACCAACTTTTAATGTGCTTGGCGAACGAGCCGGAGGACGAGTGAATCAGGGAGACGCGCTCGATTTCAAAGTCTCCGACTGCGGCGACGGAAGAGAGAGAAGGAGACCTGGAAGAAGATTCAACGGATTAACTGAATGTCTGAGTCGCGGGGGAGGGGAGGGAGAAGGGTGAAAGATCCCACTCCGAGATGCGCGCGGGAAAACGATTTCGCGATCTGACGGAGAGAGGAGACGCACGATTTATACGCGTTCGCCGCGAGTTTTTCAATGTCCCATCGAGACGCCGAGTCAATTCGCTCGGACGACTTTTTTTTCGATAGTTTGCGTCAGTCTCTGGGAATTGGAATTTTTTTACGAAAGCTGAGCCAGTAAAAATGATTTTTATTAACTAAATTTAAAGACGTCGGATCGATTCGCTCGGGTGGATTTTTTTTTAACTTTTTTTTCGATAATTTATGTCAGTCCCTGGGAATTGGGATTTTTTTTACGAAAGCTGAGCCAGTAAAAATTATTTTTTATAACTAAATTTAAGTATGAGCTGCTCAATCAAGAATTAGACTTGAGAAGAAAAAAAGTGGGAAGACGATTTCATTAAATCGGGTAAAATGGCTGGATCCTTTGCTAACTCGGGGAATTTTTACCGGCTACGAGGATAAGAGAATGTATTATGGATATATATTACGGGAGAAAGGTGGAGAGCGAGAGAGAGACGGAGATCTTTGTCCGACGAGGGAGATCGCAGACGCCGCGGTGGGATAACCCGCTGAGAATAGAGCAAAGTTTGATGGTCGTCGCGCGCCGCCGGGGCGGACGACGTATCGTAAATTCATAATGTATTCGCGGCATGAACTTAATCTTGATTGTATCGAATTTCGCCGGTGCAGCGTAGTTTCGCGAAAGCGAGTTCCAAGGACGCGAACAGGGAGAGAGTGAGAGAGAAAGAGAGAGAGGAGGCGAGTCCAGGTCGTCTCGTCCGGGAGTTTGATTTTCCGGCGTCATTGCGTGACTTATCCACAACAAACTCATGTCTCAACCTGCGATAAATTTCTGATCGAATTTTCCGAATTATCCATCATCCAAATATTTTCCCAAAATCGACTTGATTATTAAACCAAGAATTTACAATTTTTTTTTTTAAGCCATGTCAAAGTGTCGAAAAAACGTGCTAAAAAATCGTGATTATACCGAGAACGAGTGTCAAGGAAAAAAAAATAAAAAAAAGGTCCACGTGCAAAATATGGCGATTTATTACATCGTCGATATTCGATATTTCTCGTTGAGCCTCGCTCCTGGCTTTTGCTTCGAGCTTTTTATCTTTAATAATTGACGGGAGGGAGAGGAAATGGGGGCGGGGTGGTGAGCAGTATTCGAGGTGAGGTGGAAGGGGGGAAGGGGGGTTGAGGGGGCGGCATCGACGAGTGCGAGCGAAGGGTAGGTAAAAAGGTGGATCGCTCGATCGGTTTCGCCGCCGCCGTCGTCGTCGTCGTCGTCGCGACGTCCCGGCACGTCGCCTCGTCGCTCGCCGGGCGAATATCTGCGACGTCGTGGCGCGACGGCTATTAGCTTCCCCGGGAGGCATCGACAGCGCGAACTATATAGGAAGGCCAAAGCGAGAGGAGAGAGGAGGGAGGAGAGGGGGAGAGGGTTTTGACATTATGCGGCTCGTCGTCGTTTCCCCGATGAAAATCGAGCGGTAATAGAGTGACCGTACTTAATTGGCTATTCGAGGAGAATGGAAGAGAAATTTAACGCGGTTCGATGGCTAATACGATGACGCCGGAGCGACACCGAAAGCTCTCACCGAGCGAGTCCGCTCGCTGCTGCTGCCCTATAGACCAGCAGCAGCAGCAGCAGCAGCAGCAGCAGCAGCAGCAGCAGCAGCAGCAGCAGCAGCAGCAGCAGCGACGACGGCAGCAGCAGCAGCACAGTCGACGTTAACGCCTCGTCCCCCGAGGGCATCGAGGACCAGCCCCGACCATTAGGATCAAAGCCATAGCGGAGAGCCTCCTGCATTTTCCTCGAGTGATCGGTCACGTGAAAGGTGTCACGCGAGAGATAAATTTTCCCAACGTCCCGAATTATCATTACCACATGGCGGGTCCGGAAAATGGCGAAAAATCCCTCGCGGACGTCGAGGACGAGTCTTGGTTGAAAATTGGCTCGATGCATTTTTCCACATTTTCCCCAGTTTGTGTCTCCCATCGTCGGACTGCATCGAAAATACGCACCGAAATCGACCCGCAGCGATAATTGATCATTTTATTCAATTGTTATTTTTATCACCGCCAAAAACGCCGACGCGCGCGGTAATAGATTCGCGAATCAATTTGCTACATTAGCGTGCGGCCGCTCGCGGCGCCCTGATTAAACATCAATTCGACCGCAAATTAATTTGAAACGCGATAGCTCGTGATTAATTAAATTAATGCAAATTAACGCGGACGCAAAGAGGGTTCTCATTTTTTTTACAGGCACATCCGAGAACCCAGAATTCTCCCTCCCTCGACGCCCTATCAGCCCCCCCCCCCCCCTCTCTTCACCCCACCGAGCGAAATTAGTATTGCCAAAGCGCGAGTCACGAAATTCGATTGGCCCTCGGGAATCGAGAGACGATCTGCGGGTGGCGCAATAAAAATGAAATTTCCTGCGGAATAAAAAAAATTTCGCACGGAAACGATTCTCCTCCCCCTCCTCCACCCCCTCCGCCCTTATGCGAGGGATGTACGGAAATAAAAGTTTATAACGGGCGAATCGTGTTTCGAGTCGTGTATCGAGGGGGAGGGGAGGGGGAGGGGGGAGGGGGTGCCGAGGGGCAAACCGCGTGGCGGATAAACCCGGTTGAGGGTGGAATTTAAAATACACGGACTAATATCTCGCGACTGCGAAGGAGGCTCGTCCGCGGCCTCACTAAGCGCATGCGCCGTGTGTGTACAGTGTATCTGCGCATAACTGCGCTCCACACGAGCGCCCTCTGCGCTCCTGCACCCAAAACGCAATCGTGTAGCCTTGTTACGAGTATGGAGAGCAGATATGGGAGTAGGAAATGGAGGGAGATGGGTGAAGGGGATGAGAATGGTTGTGGGGGAGGGGTGGGGGAGGGGGTGAAGTCGAGCTGCGTCTACTCTACGAGGAAACAACACCCCAGGGGGCGCTTCTCCGCCAACAGACTTTGATCGTTATGCGAATTTCGGTGCGCCCTCTCGCGTTCCACTCTCCTATTCTCCTCCCCCTCTCTTCCTCACCTCCCCCCCACCTCTTCTCGCTTCGCCCACTCGAATTAGAATTGCAAAATAATTCTTTTATGACGTGAAACCACCCGACGACCCTTGTCTGCTGCTCGCCCCGGTGTCTCACATATCCCTCGGCGTTATGATCCTCCTCCACCCCCTCCCCCTTCCCCTCCGCCTCATCCTCGTCCTTCTGCGCTTCCCGCGCCAGGAACTCGACAGAAACGCACCACCCGCGCGCGTTATGTACCCCGGCGCACCGGCTGTGTATCCACTGACGTTCTCTCCGCGGGCGTAAGTAGTACAAGCGCCGCTGTAGTCAGCCGTCGTGCTCTCCGCGCGCCTTCTGCACCGCCTCCTCCCGGTTCTACCTTTTAACGCTCGAGAAGAAAAAAAAAAGAGGAAAGGTGAAACGAAGAGAGCGCGGCTCCCTCGAGGGTGTCGAGGGATTAACGCTGGATTATATTGTTTTCCATACTTTAATGCTCGCGGGGCGCCGCACACGCGGAGGGGGATAAAGTAATCTGGATTAAAACCCCTTTGAATCCCGGCGCCGGGGTCGCCAAGTGGTATTGTTAACTCCGCGCGGTTGTATTTCCCGGTGCTTTGCATTCGCGGCGATGGCTATGGAATCTTTAATTCGGGGGTCGTGCTGAAAGAGGGATTTTTTTCTCCCGTTCTACGCGACCGGGGTCAGTTGGCTCTGTAAAATTGGGTTTATTGCACTAAATTCAACCCCGAAAAAAAATCTTAAACCACCCAAACCCCAGTCTCCGTGGCCCAGTTTTTTCGCCTCCGCGTTAATAACTCATGGCCCCCGTTTAGCCCCGCGAGAAAAGTCAACCGACATACATAAACCCAAACAGCGTGATGTACACAGAGTGCACAGTCTGCGCAGTGTTGACGCCATCGCACCGTCGTCAAGAGCGGTTAAGGTTGACGGGAGGTGAGAGGAAGAGAGAGAGACGAAGGAGAGGCGACGAGAGCGAGGCGTCGAGATCAGCCAAGACGCGATACCAAACGACGGGCGAGTCGGGGGTGCGGCCCGCGCGCTTCGTTTCTCCCCCCCCCCCCCCCCCTCCCTCTTCCTCTCGGGGCGTTAGATATCGCTGATGCATTTGCGTGCGTAGATAGAGTGGTGCGTCAGAGTAATTAATGGCTCGGGTCCGCAAAGGCACCAAGCCAAAGCCGTCGCGGTCTCGCCCCTCGCGCCGAGAGCTTCCCGCTTCTCTCTCGGCTCCTCCGCACTCCTCTCGCTCGCTCTTATTCCTCCGCTCGCCGCAGCCGCGCCACACGTATTCCCCCTTCACCCTTCCCTCTCCTCTGGTCTCTCGTCCTCTCCTCCTCCTCCTCCTCCTCTGCCACCCGTCCCTCTATCTATCCTCGGGGCTTGCCTAGTCTGCTTTCCCGCTTGCGCTACTAGCTTTGGCTTATATAGCCGCTTTCGGCCGTACACGGAAGCTTCTGTGTGAGAGACAAAGAGGAGGAGATAGAGCTGCCTCTGTCTCTCTCTCTCTCTGTCTTTCCCTCTCTGCCTTCCTCGCCTTTCCTGGCCGCACGTTCCACTAACCTCATCCCACGGCTATGACGCCCGGAGAGAGGAGAGAGAGAAGGACACACCGTGAGATGGCGCTCGAGCTATACGTGTGCCACGCTCGTTACTACGTCGGAATTAATGCTGGCGACGGCGAAGGCGCAGACGGAGCGCGAGAGAGGGAAGGGGTGGGTGCCAGGGGGTTGAGGAGTCGAGACGGTGGGGGAGGGAGGGTTTGTATCCCGACGTCGCGACGACGTTGACGCGGTGTCGACTTTCCGCGAGTAGCACGTCTATTATCGCCACGGCGAGACACTGTTTATTCCATAACTCGTTCCCTTATCGAGGCTCATGACAAAGCCCGGCGCTGTGCCACTTTGGGCAGGCTCGGAGGTTGATTCTATTCATTCTTAGGAGAGAAAAGAATTTAGGGGGTTGGAGGGATTTTTGTGGATTTAACCCCTCGGAGGTTGACGTTGAGGTTATGGAAGTTTTTGCGGGGTTAAGGCGCCGACGGCTTCGCCACCTGTCGACGGAAACGGGAAACAGGGATAGGAGCGAAGACGGAGAGGAGGGGATGCGTTTATTGTTTATGCCATAAATCGTTTTATCGGGGCTTATGATAAACCCGGCTGGCGTTTTATTTCTATGGGGGTTGATTTTATTCATCGTCGGGGCGAGAGAAAAGAATTGACATCGTCGTCGGGTCCGGTGACGGGTTATATGAACAATTTTACGGCTTCGCGCGCCGTGCTGACGATTTCCGAGTTCAACGAGACCCTCGGACGCGTTTCGCTTGCGAGTTTCGCCGAGCGCCGTAGCCATCTGTCGGCCGTCGAGCGAATCAGCGGAGCGACCGATGCACTTCGCCAGTCAGTGCAAAGGCGACCGGCGAGCAAACGAGGATCGGGGTAACAGGGTCACGTGGGACACGTGGACGGGGGAGGGGAGGGGGGAGGGTCAAAGCTCGAAGATTCCGTCAAAGAACTAACGAGGAAAGTCGTTTTCGCTCTTTACCGGCGCGGGAATACACTTTATTTATGTAGTCGGGATCGTTGAGCTTCGCGAAAGTAATGTATATACATAGGTTGATTTTTTTCTTCTTCCCCGATTTTTTTTTCTAATTAGATTTAGAGAGCGCGACGGGAACGGCGCGGAAACTGGAGCGCATCCGGAAATAGAAGACCCGAGGGAAAGTATATATATTTTTTGCCTCACCCGTTTGCATCGAATTAATTGCGACGCTACTTTGTGATAAATAATAAATGAGCGTTTCAACTCACGGCGAAGGAAGATAAATTACAGCGAGTCAAGAGAGAAGGAGAGAGAGGGACGGATTTTTGCGCGCCTTTTTTTAACCCCGGAGCTTTTGCTCCACACCCCCACCGACACAACTAATATTTGGGGTATCGCAGAGGGTGCTAATGAACGGGAAGAGACGGGGAAAAGCCCAGGCCGCACGTAGCCCAGGTGAGCACTTGATGAAGCCCCTAATTATGAACGCACTAATTCTGTTTATTAATCCGGCAACTCAATTTCGCGAATCACTTTAATTCTCCCCCCTCTCCCAACTGCCACTGAGTTGGAACGTCCATTCGCAGAGTGCGAATGAAACGATGATACCGAATTATCAATGTTTCAATTATTAATTGAATTTTTTTAATTTTTTCCCAAGGTCGATATTAAGATCAAACTTGGGTTTGAAATTAAGTCCACACTTGAGCTCGAATTAAATAATAAACTCAAAAAAAATTTCAGTGTGAAATCGAGATTATCTCATTTTTCATATCACAGTAGAAAAAGGTCCAACGCTATTTTATTTTTATTTTGTATTATCACCCTCTTCCACCGCCGCAATTCATCGAGATTTCCGTGACAATTTTATCTTCTCCCATTTTCAGGTATTCCCGTCGTATATATACGGAGGTCTGAAGTAAGACGAAGGAAGTGGCCGAAGAGAAATCGGTGGAAACGGCCGGAATGGCCTCGACGAAATGGCAGCCACGAGGAGGGGGTCGAGGATCCTTTAACCCGTAACGCTCTTTGGCTTTCGACTGCCAAGTCGTATTTCACAATTCCTCCGGTGGTATACGCGGCGGCGATGGTGGTGGCTCTCCCCTCGGTCGTGGCTCGCAGCTGTCCGGGGCAAAACGAACCGCGCGCCGGAGCGGCCGCTTTACCTATACGAAACGAGATTGAATTTTAATTTATATTCGAAGAGCCCCGACCGATTTGGCAAGACCCGAAGCTTATACGACGGTAAACGTCCACATTTATTCCGCATTCGGTCTCGGTCTCTCCCTCTCTCTCTCTCTCTAACTCTCCCTCGACCATAATCCCGATTCCTCGGGACGACAAACTTTTCCCTGGATGCCACCCACCCTCCCCCCAACCACCCCCCGATGATTTCCTCGAGTTCTCGGACTGTGCTCGATTTCTCAGCGGCGAATTCGTCGCGCCGGTGTATTTGTCAAGGCGAAATTGGCCGCGGCTCTTTGCGGGCGGCGCCCGTTAGCGAAATCCGTCAACTCGTGTTTGCGCGATCAAAGTGACCGCGGGGGAACCGAGGTTCCCTCCGCGAGCCACCGGGGCCACCTTCGACTTATCGATCTGGCCAATGGGTGACGCGACTCCTGTGCTCTTCCTTCTCCCCTCCTCCTCCTCTTCCTCCTCTTCTTCTTCTTCGTCCCCCGTTGATATATATTCTCCGGCTTCTCGGCCTCGCACCGTAATCCGTCATCATTTCTGTCGTCCAGAAGGGATATACCCGGTATTACCTAAATCATATATATATATAGATATAAAGGACATAAATATAGATACAGATATAATATATATACGCACCAGGGGGATACATGTGTCGTGGGATATTTTTCCACCCGGGCGTCCTCGTGACCTTGGAAGGACCTCCGACGCCTTTTTGCTCCTTTGTTTGTCTCTCCATCTTTATTTTCTCGCCGATGCGCGCGCGACGATCCGTCACTCAACGACTCCGCTCGTGGAGAGGAGACTCGCGACGCATACGCGATGGACGTTTCGTCCCGGCGAGTCAATGTCAGGCGTTCGGGAAGGTTACGGGGAAGGTTCACCGGGGTTAGCGGTTGGAATGTCTTGCGTTGTGAAACGCGAGACGAGGTTTTCTGGCTGGTGAGAAAAAGTGCGCTTGACGTCGCAGCGAAGACGACGAACCGAGGCGAGTCAACCCTGATGGAAAACCTGCAGCGTTATACATTATTCGACCCAAGGCAGTGATCAGGCCCAGGCAATGATCAGACCAGTTTCGAGTGTAACGCCGTAAATTTTCTACGGGTTTGGAAATCCACTGACTGATATACATCGATCATTGACTTATCAGCCACCGAGAAAAAATTGGAACCGAGGTCCTGAGTGAGAATTCAGGAGTCGCGCCATCTATACTGAGAAAAAAATGGCTAAATCCAACAAAACGTGCGGTTGCGGCTGGCGAAATAAATATCTTGCAGATTGAACAAAATATTCGGCAATGCTTATCGAGATTTTTTAAAATCTATCACCAGTTGCTTCGATCAATTAAATATTTTGTCCAATTTGCAAAATATTTATTTCGCTGCCCGCAACCGCACATTTTGTTGGATTTAGCAATTTTTTTTTCTCAGTGTACCGATCGCCAATCCGCTGGGGAAGGGGAATCGGCGAGCGAACGCAGCCACGAGCAACGAAGAGGAATAAGCAAAGGTGGCGCTGCTGTTTGTCAGTCAGACTCGGGCGACGCGAATGCGAATGCGAATGCGAATGCCTATTCGGAATTCACCAATACGTTCGACGTTCGGAACCCGAGAGAGACACGAACAGAAGGATAGAGACGATGTCACGGGACGTCAAGGGCGAGAGGACGAAGGGGGGCGCAGGGGGCAGAGGTGGAAGAGTCGGGGGTAGGAGCATAATACCAAAACGAAGTTTTGGCGAATTTCCTGAAGTACGAATGCGACAGGGATGACGAGAAGCCACACGCGGCACCGATATCCCTATATCTGGCGTCGTTCCGCGGCTTCGTAGGTTATGTACCGCACACACACACATCCATCCATTCCACCTGCACAGACACGCGGAGAGGCGATAGCGAGTTCGAGTGTAATCAGTATGCCGCCGGTTCGCGATGAATATGGATTCTCGTCTGACGGGTTCGCGGGGTGTCGCGCGCGATGCCGGGTTTTGCGTTCAGATAGGACGAAAGAGCGAGAGAGAGAGAGAGAGAGGGATGATGGAAGGAGAGGGAGTGAGAGAGAGGGGAAAAGGTTCAGCAGTCGCACTGCAAGAAATTCAGCGGGAACGAGCTGTAATTAAAAATCCTGCACAGCGGGGTTTTGATACGGCTCGACGGAGGAGCACACAAGAGAGGAGTGGGAGAGGGAGGGAGAGGGAGAGGGAGAGAGGGAGAGAGAAATTCCTGTGCGTATCTCGCGCGCGCGCTCAGTGCGGCTTTCCCCGAGCGTCATAAGCCCGCAATTACATCGATGTGCCAAACGAGCGCCATCATCAACTAGAACCGCGCGTGCAGCTCTCTCGCGTCGACGGAGATCCGCGAGCAGAGCGCGCGCTAAAGCGTATGCGGTGTATGGGAGCTTTCGGGCCAAAAGGGAATTGGACGGGGATACTTAAATTATTTTTTTAGGGAAGAATTTTAGAGGGAGGGGTTATGGGGTTTATTGTGCTGAACCGATTCCGCAGGTTTGATCGGTTTCACCATAGAATCGAGGCTGCGTTTTATTGCGGTGGATTTTCGTTGTGCTTCGACGTTTTTAATATCGCGGCACGAAAAAAAAAAATTGTGAAAGAAAAATGAAGTGAGTTGAGTTGAGAAAAAAAATTAGTTGAGTCTGTAAAGGGAATTGGACGGGGATACTTAAATTATTTTTTTTTAGGGAAGAATTTTAGAGGAAGGAGTCATGGGGTTTATTGTGCTGAACCGATTCCGCAGGTTTGATCGGTTTCCCCATAGAATCGAGGCTGCGTTTTATTGCGGTGAATTTTCGTCGGGTCGTGGTTCGACGTTTTTAGTACAGCGACATGAAAATTTCGAAAAAAAATTAGCATGAAAATGTAAAGTGCATTGAATTGAGAAAAAAAATTAGTTGGGTGGTCTGGAACGCCCTGTATACGTTTACGCGCGTGAATCGTAAGAAGTCTGTGTATATATCGCGCTATATCATTCGCCGAGCGCGTCGCGGAACCGTCTGACGTTTTTTTTCTCGGCTACCCTTCATCCCTCTACTCTCCCCTCTCTTTGCCGTTGGGTGTGCGCAGTGCCACCTACCGCTTCGAGCACCGCAGTCATGTGTGTATGATTCTGACATACGCGACTCGCGGATGATCCGCATGCAGATTTTTCTTCCACGGTTTTTCGTCCGCCCTGTTTTTTCCATTTTCGTTCGTTTGTTTTATCGTCGCTTCCAATGCTAACGAGATTTAACGATGCAATTTTACTCGCTCGCGATGGAAATGCGCTCGGCTTATTATTGGCTCTCTGCGTTCACCCCCCCCCCCCCCCCCCTCCACCCCGCCGCGAATTCGAGGAGCCGTGATTTTCCGTGCGCAGTCGACCGGGGCGAAACGAAACGCGCTTCTGTCGAAGCGAAACGCCTGAAACCACACAAAAAATAACCTAAAAAATTGTGCTCTCGTGGCGACTGCCTCTTCGCTCGGAATATCCGACAAAAGGCGGTCTCGCGGTTGCTGACCGAAATGTCGAGTGTGTTCCGCGTGTTCGAGGCTGCCGGGCAGTTTACGAGTGAGAGAGAGAAGGAGAGAGAGAGAGAGCGATGTGCGAAACGACGGAAACTGCGCGGGCGATCACCGAGGCCGGTGGGCCAGCCCAGAATCCGTCCAGAGCCGCGCGGCTTCGGCCTCTCGCCGTACAATGGCCACCGTCGTTCGGCCGTACAGCCCCGGCCGTTCGGCGGGACAACGCGTGTGCCGAGCTATGTAGAGACGCGCGCCCAGAGGAACAACCTACATTTCTCCGGGTGCTGCTCCATGTCCGAGAATACGAGTATTCGAGTGCGACTATACCGCTCAACGCTCTCGGCTGCCTATATAACCCACGTCGAGTACGGTACGCGACTACTGTGCGTGCGGGTAATCGCCGGGCTCGATCCTTCGCAGGCGCCGCAGCGCCCCCTAACGGGCCAACTCGGGTACTAAAATTTATTCCTCGGTTTCCTACCTCGTGTCCCTCGCCCCAGTGTATATTTTGCGTGTATATACCTCGACAGCCTCGATTTTCCCCAACTATGATTTGCGGACGATGCCCACTTTTTTTAACCTCACTTTTTTAACCCTCTCGTGCCGAGAAATAAATATACACTCAGAAAAATGTATCTTCAATTTTGCTATACGACATATTTGCCTGAGAGGACAACAATGCTTTTATGGTTCTCGCGACGATAATTAATGTCGCCGGCATTATATTCTAGTAACTGTCACCTATATTCGTATAGTAAAATGGCATTGCTGTCCCATGGATTTTTCTCAGTGTAGGGAAAGTGTTCAGTCAATTCTTCTATAATAATAATAATAAGAATAATAATAATAATATTTTTATTGTATTTCCAAGGGCATGACTCGTCCACTGCCAATAAAATCAAATAATAATTATTATTATTATAGTTATAATAATACACATCCGATTACGATTTGTCCATGTATATTTCTATATATATAGAAAATATACATTTGCACATATACATGCCACGTGTGTTTGAGAGGATTTGTATGTACCTGATGGTTAATGTTTGCGCGTACGCGACAGAGTCTAGCGGGTGCCTTGTCCGCTGCGCTGCGGATGAGATCGCGAGAGATATACGATCGAGCCCAACGTACATCGTGTGTATGTTTTGCCTCGGTCGTTGGAGTGTCGAGAGCGAGCGGGTGCTCTCGCTCTCTCAACCTCTCCCTCTCTCGCTCTGTTCTGTTCGACTCTTTCCTCTCTGTTACGCAGAGCGAGAGAGAAAGAGAGAGAGAGGAGAGACAGACTGTGCACTGCGATACGATGTTCCGGTGCCATCCTCTGCCATGGCTCTTCGGGCCAGGTGGTCATAGTAAAACGCGACGAAAAATTAATTGCCACGTACAAGTGAGCCCCGGGAATAGTAGTGCACAAGTGCAGAGATATATGGATGTTCATGTAGATATATATGTATATATCTACACATTTGCTGCTAGTCATACGTATATCTATACACATGGCGGAATTCGGGGTGCGACCAGCTTAAATTCATACGCACGCGAAAACTCGAGTACACCGTGTTCTGTCCTCCTCCCCCGCGCGAAATAGCAGCGCGAAACACACGCCGCACGCTTTTGTATATTCTTTCAGCCTCGTTGTCGCCGCCCCGAAAACGTCAGAGAACTCGACTCAACCCTGTCTTGGATTTTTCACAGCTATAAACCACACTCTATCCACTAAATTTTTTTTACCCCAAAAAGAGTCTGCGAAAAAAAAGGTGACCGCAATTCCACCAAACGGATCTCGTAACCTAAAAAATGCCTCTTTTTTTCTTCCAACTCTTCGGACTTATTGAAACGTCCCGGCGCGATTGCGGCGGCCACGGCAGTTCGGGGGGAGCTAGGGGGGAGGGGGGTGACCACTGAATTAAATTACAAAGTATTCTCGCGGTCTCGCGGCGAAGTGGAGAATAAAGCCGCGAGTGGGAGGGCCAAGGAGGAGGAGGAGAAGGAAGAGAATAAAAAAAGGCGCGGGGAGGAGAAATAACGGCTGAGAGTTCGAGTTCGCGGCTGTAGACTCGAGTTTAATAACCCGCGAAGAGCTAGGCGCGGCGTCCGCTTCTCCCCGAGAGTCGCTGCCGTCGCCGTTGGTGCCGCCACCGTCGCTGCGCGCGGGGAGGTCGCCATCGTTTCAGCGTTATCTGTTTTTGCCGCCTGTAGCGCGAGCGAGATGGCGCTGCCTCATCTGTCTCTCTCTTGGGAATCCTTCGCTCCTCCTTCGTTCCTTTAATGTGTCTTTAATGCAGCGTCTTACTTACAATCCTCGCTTTTCTCGAGTCGCCTCCTCGCGCGCGCTTTTCCCCTTACCTAACATAACCTCTCTCGCGGGGCATAAAATCCAGGCGCGCGCGAAGAAACGCGGCGTTGATAATTGTTTCGAATCGTCTCGCGGGTTCCGCGTGTGTCTCCCCCTTCATTAATTCCCTGGGAGCTCTGCTGTGAAAACCAGCGGATGCTGCTGCTTCTGCTGCTGCTGCTTGGAACCCCCAAGCAGAGAGAGTGGAGAGAAGTCGCGGCGGTTGACAGATGATTTAGTGTACTTGAGGCGAACGCGATGCCAAGAGAGGGAGAATATCGCGCAGATCTTCAGGTTAGTTAAGATATAACTTGGCTCGGGCCAAGCTCTGGGCATCCCCCCTTCCCCCTCTACCCTCGGCTTCTCGCTTTTCACTCCCGGCATCCGCAACGAGATCGAAATTCTATACCACCCAACGTCACTGTGCGTTATATATATTATACATTTATATATAGGTATAGAAATGTGTGTTGAGCGGTGAGACGGGCAAAAGTTAACGTCAAGATGATGCGGCCGATAAATAAGGTATATGATAAAACGATCGGGAATTAAGCCAAAGGGTATTAGTTTCGCAGTGAGGACCGTGAGGACCGTGAGGACCGTTCGAGCGGAGTCGATAACCCACTCCCTTCTCGACCTTGTTTTTTTTTAATTTTTTTTTTTACGGTAATCCTCTTAACCCTCGCGATAAAAGCACTTAAATCGACTGACACTCCGCGCGATCCTGATGATCAATTTTTCTCGCCATCGCCTCTTCCGTCGCGCGACGGAAATTTCGCTGTGTCTCAGTTTCGGATCTCAGTTTCGGTTCCCGACGAGATTGCGAGCAGATCACGCAACCTTTTCACGTTCCCGACGTTGCGCTGCTTCATTTTCTCTTTCGCAACAACTGCGAAGATCGTTGAAGCGTAACGCAAAGTTTTAGTCACCAATTTCCGTCGACTTTTTGGTTTTTCCACCTCAGAACGTTCACCGAAAATTTCGCGAATTCTCACTTGGCGCGTCTCGTCGCCGAGATTGCGAAATTATGCAACCTTCGAGAGCTGCATCACGTTTCTGTAATATTTCATTTTCCTCCTCGATAATGCTGAGCAATATTTTTCGATTTTTTTTTTTAATATATATTTTTTTCAGGATATTACGTTCACCGATGCAGCGAGGAAGCGGAAAGGGGGCGAAGGGCGGAGGAAGGAAGGAGGTCGAGGAGCTCGCGGCACGCGAACGTCCCTCGTATTCTTTCGAAAATCCGTAGTGTCAATATTTTTTATCGGCAGCCACGGCGAAGCAACGCTGAAAATGCTGCAGCGAGTTTGTGCAAGCTGCGCCGGATCGCGTCGCGAGCAATGAATTATAAACGAGGTACAATGTTGGGAAAGGGTGAGCGAAGGATTGGGGGAAGGGAGGGAGTTTCGCCCTCATCCCACAGAGGCCGCTGAATCGCGTGCCCGTCTCGTCGTTCTTCACCTTCCGGTGTATTACCATCATCGGCCATGGAGAACCGGGCCAACCGCGAGACTCTTCGGCGTCTCAGACGTATAATCTGCTTAAGGAACTTCAAAGACCCCGGGACGCAGTTCGCCGATAGCGTTCGGCGCCCGGCGAACCGATCGCGGAAACCACGTCCACGAGGGGGCCCCCTCGCCCTGAGTTCGGTGGCGCCCCCCCGACACCCCCCGGGGCACCTGGGGGATACTTATCGGTGTCAACTTTTCGCCTGACCTTTCCGCAATTACAATAATCGAACCTCCGAGACTCCCGGAGACTTTTGAAATAAATTTCGTGACCCCGATTTGGGCGGTTTTCGGCCCGGCGGCCAGATCTACGATTTCTGACAAACTTTTCGGCCAAAAAATTTTTTTTTTCAAAATGAACTAAAAAAGGGTAGTAACCAGTATTTTTAGGGGTAGAATATGCGACTTGAGAACGATGGTATAGGTTAAAAGTCGATATTTTGAAAAAATAAATTTCGTGATCCCGATTTGGGCGGTTTTCGGCCCGGCGGCCAGATCTACGATTTCTGACAAACTGTTCGGCCAAAAATTTTTTTTTCAAAATCAACTAAAAAAGGGTTGTAACCAGTGTTTTCAGGGGTAGAATATGCGACTTGAGAACGACGGTATAGGTTAAAAGTCGATATTTTGAAAAAATAAATTTCGCGACCCCGATTTGGGCGGTTTTCGGCCCGGCGGCCAGATCTACGATTTCTGACAAGCAAAACGACAAATTTCCGCGCCGGCGCATGTGATTAACCTAGTAAATAAATAAATTAGTATCTTGGCTTGTGAAAAATGTATGTCAATGAGGAAGCAATGTACAAAGTTCTACTTTTTGTTTCTTTTTTTTTTCATGACGCAATAATTCAAGTGCCTGACGCAGAAGTTAATAAAATCAATCGTTCGTGTTACTCTCGAAATTTGCGTCTGGCAAACCGTCGGCTTTCTTCTTGTCCGTCTCCTCATTTTTTCTCCTTTCTTGCTCCTCTTCTGTTCTTCTCATTCCAGATGAACGATCCGTGCGGGGTGGTTGGTTGGTTTCGTCGTCGCCGGGACCCTGCCAAGACCTTTCGCGCCCAATGTAGGCATTGGCGTGTAACCTCCGCCAGTCGACGCCTCTCTCCTCCGCGCAACCGGCTCGCTCGTCCGTGGAAGAAAAATAATCGAAGCCGCGTCATAAAAACCGCTGGTAACGCGCGGGACCCGCGCGTCGGCGTCGGCGCGCTAAAGGATTTTTTGGCAAGCGCCGAGGGCGCCCCCGGTCGGGCGAAAAAACTTCTCACGTAATAACGTGTACTTTAATAACGGGTCGTAATTCTCGTGAAACCCTTGGCTGGCAATCCGGGGCTGAGTGCGAGTGAGAATTCACTCTCCCATCTCTCTTCCTCTCTCTTCACGTGGGTTACCAGACCTCGCGGGTGTCTGTTCGTCCGAGCAAAACAGAGAGACCCCGAAAGGAGGACAGAAAGAAAAAAATGAGAGGAAAAATAAGAGAGCAACCGTGGAGGTATAAATCCCCCGGCGAATGGTTCTCATTCGACGCGGAGGAGGAAAAACTCCGAACGCGGAAAGGGAATATGAGAAACAATTTAACGAGCCCGGAAGGGCGCACGCTTTGCGGCACGTACTCTGCACGTTCGACAGAGTAAATGGCACAGTACTTATCCTCGAATTGTAGATTTGTCTTTTTTTGTTAATACTTGTTATACTTAATACTTAATACTTTTGTTAATATTTGGATCACAAAATCCAGGTGGAAATTCCAAACATTAATATATTTCAGAAAAAATTGATAAATTAAAATTATACAAAAATTGTAAAACTGTAAAAACGTAATTCAATGGCATAGATGGTTGCAATCGACACCTCTATTTTTCCAAAACGTAAGTGCCAAAAAATCAGAAGCTGCTGCGAATCCCCTGAGAGGTCGTCTCGCCCAACTAGGATAGAAAAGCCCAAAGCGAGGGATATGAGAAACAATTTAACGAGCCCGGAAGGGCGCGCAGAACGTACACACACACAGACACCAGGTCGCATATACATTCGACAGAGTAAACCAGCCTACCCGTCGTCAACGTCGTCAACGTCGTTGTCGTCGTCTTCCACGTCGTCGGCGTCTTCCACGTCGTAGTGGTACTCTCATCAAGCACATAAATACCGAACACGAAGGGGATGGGGGTTTGAGGCTCGGGGGGAGGGGGGGGGGGGTCCCGGGGGGTTGCGAGACATATACACGTCTGTTGTACCTAAAGTGGCTATACCTACTTATGTGTACCTAAGAAGCTGGAAGGAGCTTGTAGCTCGTACCCTACGAGCCCAGCGAGGGAGAGGGCGGCAGCTCCGAGCGAAAGGGCAGGTGGAAAGGGAAGGAGAGACGAGGAGAGGAGGGGTGGAAGAGCTTGTCGAGGTAATAGGGAGAGCTTGTGCCGGTGCAGGCTGCATCGAATTTCGTACATCTCCCTCGACGTCGAGCTCTGCTCAGCCTCCCTCCTCGTCGCACTCGCTCCGGTCTGTCGACGAACCTGGCGGGTATTCGCACGGGCTAATTGACCTCCTTAGCGACGTGTGTGTACATATACGTATATCTATATTACGCACACACGCGCGCGCACCGTCGATTCGATTCGACGAGGGAGCGCGAGGGAAGTTAGTCGGTTACCGTTTATGTAATGTTAACAAGAAACGCGAGCAGCAGCAGCAGACGCAGTCGGTATAACTGTGACACGAAGCGCGCCCGGAGTACCCGCTGATAACACGGTGGCGGCTCCGTTGTCGAGGGAAACCCGGCGGTGCGGAAGACGCGACAGTGATTTTTCGGGAATATTGTCTTGGGATTGTTAAATTTGTTTGGGAACTTTGATGTGGTTTTTCTATTTTTTGGACCTATACAAATAGGGTAGATGTACTGTTAGTAGCCTCTGTACCGATTGTGGCCATTTTTATTATTTTATTCTTCAAATTATTTTTCTCCTATAACTGCATCTTGATTTTGAAACAAATCCACATAAATTGACGGAATGATCTAATCGACATTGTTTTATGTGATTAAATGTATAGTGCTTTATTGCTTTGAATGTGATGGCCACAATCGGCCTTAAGGTGGCCAAAAACGGTACGTCTACCCTATAGGTGGTTCTCGAATATTGTAAACCTATTTTTTTTATTGGAAACGCAAGGTAGTTAAGACAATAATTATAGCGAATATTAATTGTCCCAGTAATTTTATTGAATCTCTGAGAATCAATTAAACCTGCGGGGGAAAAGTTAAAAAAACTGGCTTTCGGTTGTATTTTTTTCTGCAACTACAAATATAGATAGTTTTTGAGTATTCTAACCCTATTTTTATATTGCAACCCGCAAGGTAATTAATGTTCTAATTATAGCGAATATTTATTTTCCCAGTAATTTTATTGAGTATCCGCGAATCAATTAAACCGCACAAAAATAATACCCCAAAGCTCCCGCATCGAGTGGTAACGAGAGACGAGTCAAACAGGACATGGAAAAAAAAATCCTGCGAGGGGAAAAGGAAGAAAAATTGGCTTTCGGTTGTACGTGTTTGCCGGTTGTGCCGCGGGAATTGAAGCAGAAAGCGCCGGGAGATTGCGGGATTGCGAGAGCCCGGAGAGCACTGGTTTCGCTCGTTGCGCATATCCGACGTGCCGCCGCCGCCGCCGCTGCCTCCTCACGCCGGTGCACACAGCGCGTCTACGTCGCGCGCGCAGCGACGGCCTCCCCGAGACCCCCGCTAATATATATGCAAATGAAGTATTTGATAAATAATTCAGTTTTCAGTTGAACGTCGGCCGGTGGAGGGGGAGGGGGTGGGGGGGAGTTAGGATCTGCAGCTCTAATTTACCCGAATTAACTTCGCCTCGTTCTTCGGCCTCGTTCGCGCTCTCTTATTCCCTCCGCCGCCTTCGTTCGTTCCTCTTCCGTTCCACTCGTCCTCGATTCGTCGTTTCTCGTCGTTTCCTCGTTTTTCTCGTGTACGACGCGCGTTATTTCCTGGTTTCTTCTCCTCTCCGGTTTGTAAGGTCCGCGCGCCGGTTTTCGACTGTTCCAACGGCTTCCGGGACTCGTTCCACGCCGAGTGTCTCGATTGTCGTTCTCTCGGTGTCCGGGGTTGCCGATCCTGAGGCTGGCGAACGCGTCAGAAAAAAAAATTAGTTTTTTGCGTTTTTCTCCTCGAATTTTCGATTTTTCGGGCAAACACCTGTCGTTTTTGGAATCAGCGGGAAATTTACCATCGGATAGGGTTTTTAAACTTGGCGAAATCAAAAATTTTTTTTTCGTCATTTTTTCGCCAAAAACGCAAGGGCCCTTCTAAAAATTTGCGATTTTTGAGGGTCAACTTTAAAAATCTGCAAAAAATCGAAAAACCGAGATATCGCGTTCCGCTTGGCGGCATTCTCTTCGCTGAAGAGTCTTCTTTCGAATGCAAAAAGAAAATTCCGATTATATCGACCCAAAGAAAAATTACACCGATTTTAGTAAAGTGCCAAAATAGGGAAAAAGTGAAAGATCGTTTTTCGGGTTTTTCTCCTCGAACTTTTTATTTTTCGGGCAAAAATCAGTCATATTTGGAATCAGCGGAAAATTTCCCATCAGATAGGGTTTTAAAACTTCGTTACATCGAAAAAATTTTTTTCGTCATTTTTTTCGCAAGAAACGCAGGGGTACCCCTTCTAAAAATTTACGATTTTTGAGGGTCAACTTTAAAAATCTGCAAAAAATCGAAAAACCGAGATATCGCGTTCCGCTTGGCGGCATTCTCTTCGTTGAAAAGTCTTCTTTCGAATGCAAAAAGAAAATCCCGATTATATCGACCCAAAGAAAAATTACACCGATTTTAGTAAAGTGCCAAAATTGGGAAAAAGTGAAAAATCGTTTTTCGCGTTTTTCTCCTAAAACTTTTCATTTTTCGGGCAAAAACCGATCATATTTGGAATCGGCGGGAAATTTCCCATCGGATAGGGTTTTAAAACTTCGTTAAATCGAAAATTTTTTTTTCGCCGAAAATCGCAAGGTTCTTCCCTACGCTGGCCAACCTCCGACCGCCCGTCATTGTTCCTAGTAAAAACTAAAAAACAGAGCTCACCTTGAACCCGATCCATTCAATTTTTCCCTCCTTTTAGTTATGCCCATCCTACGTTCCGTACTCACCGCCACCATTGCGCGCGCCGCAGGTAGATGACCCGGAATGCGGCAAAGCAGGTCGGGAATTAGTCCGCCAAGCGCATAACTCGCCTCGGCCAACCTGACCCCCGTCCCTCCCCCCTCACCCCGAGTACCGGCAATTGTGTGACAAGAGAACAGTTAACCCCGCGTTCGGTGTGCGATTTCGAGGCAGGAAACAAGATGGGAATCGCGAAGCCGGCCGGAGAACGTGTCCCGCCGCTTCTGGCTTCGGATCCTCGAGAGCCGGACCCCTGGATATGTATATACACCAGCCAGCATATATATCGATATATATAGATATAGGTATGCGCGTATACATATCGAACGTATAACGCACGGGGAATGCAGTTGCAGGTTCGATGGAGCGAGAGCTGCGAGCAGTGGACTCTCTCTATCTCACTCTCTCTATTTCTCCGTCTCTCTCTCTCTATCTCGCTCGGTTGGTCACTGTCTCGCCCGGTCGGTATATAATAGCGGCAGCGAGACTCTGCGCGCGCGCGCGCGCGAGAACCGGGATGAGACCCGGGCAATCGGCAATCGAGGGACACACAAGTCCCCGGCGGAGTTCCTGACGCACACCCGAATGATCGATACCGCCCCGGCTCTTACTCAACTTGTCGAAATACTCGGAATAGTTACTCGCCTGCTCTCCCGCAGTCCCGGCGATACTGCGCCTCTCGCGCGCGATACTACTGTACCTACCTCAACAGTGTCGCTATATATATCGCTATATAACCCGCTCGGCAAAGCCCACGAGCATAGAGAGAGCGCCGAACCCGGGGCCGAGGATTTAGGAGCGAGGGGCCGATATCTCCTCGGCCCTTGCCGAAGATTTTCGCTTGACTAAACACCCACGTGGGAATATTCGCGTGGTCGGCAACAGGAGGAAGCGGGAGCGACAGGAAGGACGAGGAGAATCGACTGGAAGCGGCAGAGATGATAAATAAATGTACTGTCAGCGATATTTGGTTTTTTATTCTTGGTAGAAATCGGGAATAGATTGTTCGGCAACGTCGAGCTGTCGCTCCCTGCGCTGTGATTGGCTCGCCGATTCGCGAGAGCCAATCAGAATTTTGTTCTGAGCGCCAAAGGTGATAATCAGAATTAGCTAAGCTACTGAGATATTTGCATTACAGTTTTTGTTACCGACTGAGTACAAAAAAAGAGTTCCAACTAACCCCGGTCTACCCTCGTCTCCTGCTCGCGGTCGCATATTAACTCTGAATTATCCCCGCGAATAAAACATAGACTGTCACTGGGTTCGAGTCACCCTTCGCAATAATTACTGACATCCCCGGTCGCATCGTGAAATATGCGACCGAGCAGGTAGCATATTTTTCGCCCCCCTCCCCCGGTGGATTTTCCCAACTGCAAATGTGACAATAAATACGTATCTCACGGCAGGGGTCGAGGGGGAGAGGGAGGTGTGGGGAGAGGGGAACGCGACAGCAGCGACACGTGTCGTTCCCGGATCCCGGAAAACTCGGTTTATCTGCGCGCGAACCGGCGATAATCCGCGTCGATACGCCGGAGACCCAGACGAGTGAGAGAGAGAGGCAGGCGCCACACTCGTTACGCTCTCGCGACGTGTTCGAAGCGCCAAACTTTTCGGACTCGTCGGTCGACTCCAACCAGTCGTTGGCCGTCGATCCGACGATCGTCTCGACTTCCATCGAAATCCTGTAAGACGATCTCCACGGATGACGATTATCGGTAACACGGTCGATAACCGTGGGATCTGCCTTAGCGACGCATTACAGGAGTGTCCCGGAAAATCGGAAATGCAACGTGCAGGGTCGGTGGGTTTTGGAGGAAGAGGAGGAAGGGAGGAGGGGGGAGAAAACCGCGCGTCCCAGCGACCGGGTTAACTTTATTCAACGGACGGGCGCGACGTCTCGTCGGGAGGGACGCAATTTGCATCACTGTGGTTTCAGCATTGTCGGAATATCTTGTTTGAGATGACGAGTGAGGCGGCAGGAGCTGCACCAGGAGAGGGAGGAGATGGAGTGGGAAAAGCGGTGAAGGGAGAAGTGGGAAGAAGAGGAGTGGGAGGGGGGGGGGGGGGGAGGCGAAGCATCGAGAAAGTTTTGTCCCGTGAGCTTTGCATCTCCCGGCGTGACGCGCCAGAGACTAGCGCCACGCCTGACGTGCTTTTCTCTCCCCTCCCCCTCTCTCCCCCTCCAACGGTTCTCCAACCCTCCTCCGCTATCCTTCTCAGTTTTCCTCTTCTTATTTCACTCGGGCCTGTCTTTATACTCAGTATATTTCGCTTCGCCTGTTTCTCGCTCGGCCGCTGCCGGCTGCTTCTGCTTCTGCTGCTTCTGCTTCTGCTGCTTGTGGCCGCCGCGCTTGTCTCGCGCTTTGCTTACCCGCCGTCTCAGTGGCTTTTTCAGCGCGCGCGCAATATGAAAGCGCCGCGCGCTTTTCGCCGTTCGGTTATCCCCGCGCGCGCCGTGTCTGTCCCGCCGCCGTTATTTCTCGACGCAGGCCGCAGACGCGGGATTAAATTCCGACGGCTTTGCGCGCTCGAGCTTCTTCTCGCTCTTGTTTCTCGACCAGCATCCTTCCTGCCTCTTTATTCTGAGAATCACGTTCGCTTCCATACGTCTTCGTCTTCATAGTCCTCAGTTTTTGTTTATTTTCCTTTTTTTTTGCTTTTTTTCCTATCGCTCGGTTTTCGCGTCAATCTCGCCGAGCGTCGTAGGTGCAAAGCATATCTCTCGACGTATCTCAACGTATCTCAACGTATCTCGACGTATCTGTCTCCCCAAGAGACCCGAAACGATTATACCCAACCTGAACACTGACCACGATTTCTTTCTCCCCGCGTCGAGCAAAAGTTCCGAGGGACCTGGACTTTTCGTGTCAGTAGCGAGCTTCGCTTCATCCCCTCCCTCTCCTCTCGCTTCCCCCACTTCCCCTCCCTCTCTCGTCACTCCCGGAACTTGTTTCGAGAGCTTTTTCCCGGTTTCGCGCGACAAACCGAGTTTCGGACGCGGGGCCAACACCACAACCCAGGGAACGCCTACATTTCGCGCCGATGTGTCCGCACAGTTCGCGTTCCGCGCGTTTCGAGCGTCACAATCCCCCTGAACACAGTCATTGGCCCTCCAACGATCTCCTCTCTTTTTCCCAGGTATCATTTCCCCCAAAAATTGAAGATTTTGGCGCGAACCCAGAGAGTCACGATTTACGACCCGTCAAATGATCCACGACCAATGACAGCGTCGGGAATATTCTCTCTCCCCCCTCCCCTCAGGTCGACCGAGCGGCCAATCACTGCGCTTCACCCGTTACGCTGCCCGTCTCTGTCTCGCTGACGCGCCGCTGCAGCGGCATCCGAAGTTGTCCCCGGCAGCCGAAGCTCTCGAAGCGTCTCCCTGTCCCCCTCTCCCCTCCCCCTCCGCCCGACGTGTCCCGCGCGCTGAGCGCGCGCGAACACGTTGACGCCTTCGACGTGCCTAAATGACAGACTCTGATTATGCGGGAGCAACGTGACTGCGCCCGCTATGCGTTTCCCCCACGGAACGGGCGTTAGGTGTTCGCGTCCCGCGCCATTCCCCTCCCCCCATTCCCATACCCCTTCCCCTCCTCTCCTCCCCGTCAACCGAGAGCAAGCGAGGTGACCCTCTTCCCCTCCCGCCCCTCAAACGCGACCCGAGCTCTCACGAAGCGCTTCGACTCCCCCTCTCCCCCCCCCCCTCCCCTCCTCCCATACTCTGCCTATACCCGGAAACCTAATCAATTTCATAAGTCGTTGCGACAGTGTAGCAGCCCGGGGATAATAGGAGTTTAGCGCGCCGAGCGCGTGCAGTATACACACAGCTCGCTCTGCGTTGAGTTGATATACTGGGCGAGAAGGTTGAGGGGTGGGGGGAGGGGGAGGGGGAGCCGCCAGCTAGTCTCACCGGATATACACGACGAGGCTCTCTGCATCGTCAGTGCCCAACCTAGCTAACCCCCCCTCTACTCCCCCCTCCCCCTCCCCCTCCCCATCCAACAAGGCTGCCACTAGTCCTTCCACGTAAATCCACTACCTGCAAGCTCGCCGATATCCCGTCACACCGTCGGCAGCCCACGTTTCATCACCATCATAAAGCTTCACTCACCCCTCGGGTGGATAGGTCAGGGGGAGGGAGGGAGGTACATCCTCCCTTTTCCCGGGAAGATACGACTCGCGAAGTCGAGTGAATAATTGTTATTGAAATATACGAGACTCGGGACCTCGGTGCTCTCTCCGTCTCTCTCGCACTTGTGTTTTTGGTATAGAGTGAAAGAGAGAGAGAAGGATTTTCGCAGCATGTATCAGGCGAATTTCGGTAGTAGCTTCGGTAGTACGATGGATTCACATGAGTCACCGGTGACTCGTGAAAGCAGGTTTAGGGGTTTTTTTTTAGGTGTGGATGTTTGGGATGAGTTCCAGTTGGATGGGTTTGTGGGATCGAAGTGTGGGGAGGGATGTCGGATTTGTTATGAGTTGTTGCATGTTACAGTGTGGGAATCGTTGCCATACTTCGAGGGTCACAGATTCGCAGAGCGGATGACTGTGGAATTGGAGATTCCAGCGAAGAGACTGCAGCGACCTGGACGTCGATGTTTTGTTGATTGTGGCTTTGCGAAAGCGAGCGGCCGGATTGATAATTAACGCGGGTTTGGCGAGCCAGGTCGCGTCATCTAGACCACGACGGTCGCAAGATTCCTCTCGGTTGTCGAGCGAGCTCCGAACGAGTGGTACGAGGGAGGGAAAATCGATTTTGTCGGTGCCGGCGCTGTGCGCGGCGGTTGGTAAGGGCGACGAGAGGATGTAGAGAGGACCAAACAGTTCGGTTGACACACGTTCAAGGCCCAAATAATTTATTCGTAACGAAGGCTCCGGTCAACATTACACATCAACAGCGAACATTTCACACGAGAATAACTTGGCAACGCTTATATACAAAACCTAAACTAGCAGCGTCGCAAACGCTGCGGCTGAAAAAAAAGAAAAAAAAAAATTGTCAAACAATCGCATTCACCTTAGAGAGTAAATAAATAACTTAGAAATGATTCGAAGAATTTGCGTTGAGAGTCAAGGGCTCTGCGATATGACTTTTCTTTTTTTTGGAATGTCTCCAAAACGAGAGTTGCGGCTTGGAAAATCCCATTTGGTGCGGTTGCGCGTCGCTGTTTGGAAAAGTCCAGGGGACACCGGAAAATTGGAAGGAAAGGCCAGGAGGGACTTTTTTTATTGTTATCTCGGGTTTTCTTTTCCGGTTCTTTTCCCGTGTCGATTTTTTTTTGTAAAAAAAAAGGAAAAAAAATATTAACGAATTGAAATTAAATCGAGAGTTAGCTACGATTACAGATCAATGGTACGACGTAATTTCTGCCCGATACGCGGCTGGTACTGTCTTTCATTCTAAAAGGCGACGCATCGACTCGCAGCGACGATATTTGGTACAGGTACAGGCATTTTTTTGTTGTTGTTCTTACACATGCATTAGGACGCGCAGATCGCCGGGGATCCGCGTTGCGGCTAAGATTTTTTACTAGCCATCGCAATCCCGAGCCCGAGGATACCCGCTAATCCTACTATCACACCTCCCGCTACGGCTATGCCAACGAGACCCTCTGAAAAAAAAAGAAAAACAAAACATTCATTAAAATCTGCAAATAATTATCACATTATTATTTTAGTAACTACGAATAAAAATCTCACCTTTTTCCATTTTCTTTTTAATCAGTGTCTCTAGATGCTGCACTTGTTGATTTCCAGGCTCGACCTGGAGAAAAGCTCTCACATAATGAAGAGCTCTCGTGTATTCCTGAAATCACAAAAGCAGCAATTAACATGTTTCTATAATTGATGCGATACAATTGCAATTTTTAGGATTAAGTGAACAAAAACCTTTATCCTTGCGTTTCCGATGGCCAAATAGTAGAGACAGTCTCTCTTCTCGCTGTCGCCATGATTGTTGAACAGATCCTCCAGCAAAATAATGCCCTTCTGTATGTCGGCTGTGTATTTACTCCTCACCAGACACCAGGCGTACTCGAACTGAACCTTCTGCGACACCTGTTGAGCGGTTCTCAACTGTTCGTTGTAGGCAAACTCGAATTTCTGCAATGAAAAACGAAAAACATTTTAAAACAAAATCTGGTATCACACAAAAATGCAATTAAAATGTGACCTTTAAATTTTTTTTAATTCGCAAAAAAGTTAATCAATTCTCATAGTTTCCTTATCATATTTCACGACACAAATCAGCAATATAAATGTGACCTTTAAACCAAATTATTTTTTAGAACAAAAATACTGTAGAACGTAAAAAAAAAATCGTTAAATCGTTTCGACGTCCTCGCGTGCAACTTTCGTGTAAATTGCGCAAAAAATATATGTATGACTCATGCTAGTATCGAGAATTAACCTGTCGCCGTCAGTCATCGCCGCACGAGCGTCAAAGTTGCGTACAACGTTAAAAAAAAACATATCAACGTATTTCGAGTCGCTTCGAATGACTCGCGATTCGCTTTGTGTTCGTCTCCAATTTCTCGTTTACCTTTAAATCCTCCGAGGAAACAATCTCGTCCAGCACGTCTTCCATCTCGTTCCAGCTCGGTCGTGTGTCGACGGCGGCCGACGGCGAGCGAAAAAAAAGTGTCGGCGCTTATCGAGCTCGCCGAGAGTTTCGGGCGGCGATGCGGGCGAACTAAGCGAAACTTCGGGCGCGACGGAGACACGAAGATCGCAACGGCGGTGGGAGGGGACGTGACATAAGTGCCGAGAGGCGTCGAGAGCGACGAGGAGGCGAAATCCGCGAGAAGAACAATTCGACCCGCGAACGGTGATTATCTCGAGTTTTTTTTTCGCCAAGGCTCAAGACCGAACTCTGTGACCCACATCGCCGCGATGATGTGAAGCCGGCGACGCGAGCGCCGTTGTTGCTGGTGAACCTATTTATTGTGGGGATTTGCCGGACTCGGTCGGTAAAGTAGGAATCGCGCGGGCTTTGGGGGAATCCCAGAAAAAAATAAGGCTTTTCAGCTGGAAATTTCGAGTCTGGATTTGAGAACAATAGTCTCGCTACATTTTAGAGGTAATCCAGGTGGCAGGTTTGCTGAGGTATTCGAAAATTGCTGCCGGAGACGTGATTTTGGTGCTTAGTTTGGCTGCTTGCCGCTTTTGATGAGGCAGCACTTGCCACGCGACCGGCGTCCGGATTTGTGTGGATTCTGGTGATAGGAACCGATGATACCACGTGTTATGTCAAATCGTGCGATTTCCAGGCTGCCGCAAGTGGTGCATTGTTAATATTGTTTTTGTTGGTTCTTAAATAAAAAAAGAACATTAAGAATGTTGGAACCCACGAAGCAGGCGCTGCTGAAGGGTCGCGTTATCCTTGCCAGTGGATCAGCCAGGCGACAGGAAATTATAAGTAGTCTGGTAACTGAAATAATAAACAAAAAATAAAATACGTTATTTTTCACTATTAGAACATTACAGTAATTTGTTTTGTAGGGTATAAAAGCTGAGTGCATTCCGTCGACTTACGACGAAAATCTCGACAGAAGCAAATACACAAATCACAGCGACTTTGTGAAAGATTTGGCGTACTACAAAGTTCAGGAGGTCTACGAACGGCTCAAGAATGATGCGAATCCACCTTCCCTCATCATCGGAGCTGACACCATAGTCACTATGGGTGACACCATCTACGGAAAGCCAAAGGATGAGGATGACGCATTTCGCATGCTTTCCTGGTATTAAAAAAAAAATTAGTATTGAATATTTTCCCAGGATCTAAAAAGATTTAATTGAAATTTATTAACAGATCAAATATTTTCAGTCTAGCTAACAATCACCATGTTGTGTACACCGGAGTTTGCCTGAAGACTCCGAAGACTGAAATAAAATTTCACCAAAGTACAAAGGTCAAGTTTGGGGATATAAATGAGGAGCAAATAAGAAGTTACATCGAAACCAAAGAACCCATGTGAGTGGATTGAGTAGATTTTATTATTTTTGATCAAAGAAAATCTGATTTTATCTCATTTTTTTACCTTCAAGGGACAAAGCTGGAGGATACGGAATTCAGGGACTCGGAGGATGTCTGATAGAGAGAATAGAAGGTGATTCCTACACTGTCATGGGAATTCCTCTTTACTCTTTGGTCAGCCATCTCAACAAGATCTACACTGGCAAATAGCATTAAGGAAATTGGCAGCTGTAACTCTGGAAAACAATTTGCAATAAATGTTTTCGCCATAAGTGTAAGATTTCGCGTTGAACGCGATAAACAAAGTAGAATAAACGTGTCATTAATAATGAGAATAATGAATAATAACAATCAATTATTGTTATAATTATTTTTAAAGTAAAAAAATAGGGCATTTTAGTTGATGCCTTTGCCTGCGAACGGCGCTGAAGTCGCGGCACCGATGATCATCAGCTGCGCGAGTTGAGAGGTTACGGATTGTGTTTTTGTGATTTTGACGTCTTTAAAGGAGAATTAAAAAATATTCCCATATTCACAGAGAAGCAGGAACAAATTCTGCAGATTTTGAATACATCAGATGCAGAATTGACTCAGTGGTAATAAAATTGGAGATTTAATATTTGCTGTCAGCTGTTGATGGCTCAGATATTTTTGTTTACTTTTTATTTTCAATCAGTCCACTCGACTCATTTTTGGTAATAAAAATATATCTTCAGATTTATTTCTAGAAATATTTTATCTTCCCAGATCTGTGTCAGCCTGCGAAGAATCGACAATGGCCACAGAATGGACATCCGACAAGATTTATGACCGATGCGCCTATCTCAACTGCTACAATGGAAAATATTCCACCGGTCACAAGTTGTTCAGATTCCCAGCGTACACTGACCCCAGACATCATTTGTGGATACGATATGCAGGTTTGTTGAGTGCAATATTTTTTTTTAGCGTTATCAGTTTTATTCAATTTTTCTAAATAAAAATAAATTTTAATTAATCAATTTTTATTTTTAACTACCTGTAGATATAGAATTTTTTTCCCGTTAATAGGAAACGCGCGTTTGCGAACCTGGGCAAGCGCGACACTCAGACGAGCCGGAATATGCGGCGATCACTTCAGTCCCGAGTCCTTCGTTGATGAAAATCGCCAGACTCTGCGTCGCAACGCGATTCCCAGGCCTTACAGCTCAACTGACACCCACGCGAAGCCGAGTCCGACGCTTCTCGCCCAGATCGAGTCTCTGCCCCGGAAGCAAACGACTACCCGTAAAAAAATCGACAGCGACTCCGAGGAACCCTCAGACGAATCTGAAACGCGAAAATCGTCACAAGAATCCGATACCGAAAAATCAAAGCGCTTCGTACAAAAAACGATGCCCATGGAAACGCACGTGGTGAGAGCGGTGAAAACACTGCGCAAAGTCAAGCGAATAAAAATCGAGGAACAGATCTCGAATTCCAGTCGAACTGTGATACTCGAAAAATGCAGGAATCCCGAGACTTGTCCGGCGAGCAGACAGACTCTTCGTGACGGCGGAAAACCGAGGCCACATTTTCATAAAATCTATGCGAAAAATGCAGAAGAAATAAAAATTCCTTCGAGGACACCGAAATCAGAGGAATTCAGCGATTCCGCAAAGCAGGACGAGCGGGATGAGAAGACGACGAGAGCAAACGAAAAGCCGAGTTTCCAGCTGGAAAGATATCACATTAATCTGTCGAAGGGTCAGATGAAGAAGGAAGAATTGTCCACCACGTCGCGATTCACAGCGGAACCGAAGTGCGCAATTACTTTATAGAAAATCATAGGAGTTAATTTTTTTCGCTTTCAATATGTATAAATTAATTTTTATTTATTTTTACAGCAATTTAATGGCCAACTGGGAGACCATTCAGGAGGCGAGAGTTGTCCCTACATCGACGACAGTCTCAGACAATAATATCAAAAAGTGTGTACAGCCACTGCTTCTATTTTACCTTCTTAACATTCAGTGATTTGGATTTTTTAAATACGGTCATTCACAGGTCGTCCACCGATCTCATCGAGGAATACTACAGAACCAAAGACGAGAGATCGTTCGACCGCTGCGCGTACATAAATTGCAAAAACAGCAGACTCTCGACGGGCGCGCATCTCTTCAGGTTTCCTCAAATCACAGATCCGCGTTTAACAACGTGGATCAAAAACGCAGGTGAAAAGTCGCCGAATACCTCTGATTATTTGCTTCAATTTATTTCCAACGGTTATTAACAATCGAAAAATATTTTTTATTAATTCAACAGGTAATCCTAAAATGCTTTACTGGGCCTGGTCAACGATAAGACGCGCCGGTCTCTGCGCTGATCACTTCACCAAAGACAGTTTCTACAACGAAACCCGCCAGCGCCTTCTGCGAACCGCCGTTCCGAAACCCTTCTACCTCGAGGAAAACGTAGACCCTGACGAGCAGGACGAGAAACTGTCGCCCGGCGATCTGCTCAAGGTCTTCAACATAATGGAGAAGGAGACCGAAGTCGTACCTATAGATCTGCCCAACGAAGAGACGGAGAATCGGGAGACATTGAAAATCCGCTATCCCTTCGAGGAACCACTTCCCGCGGAATCCGACGACGAGGAAGTCGAGAATTTCAACGTCGACGAGGGTGAAGAAACAGTCTACGGGAGTTTTGAGAGCGTTATGGTGGAGAACGAGTCGATGGACCATCAGGAAGACGACTTGAAAGAAGAATTGATCGAGGAACCAGATCCGCTGGACGACGCGAATGCCTCCAACGAACCCGAAGACGATCTCGAGGTGGTCGACAACATCAGAGAGATTCTCGCGCTCCAGCAGCAAAAAGCTCGGCTGTGCCGAGTCATAAAGCAATTCACGAGCAAACTGAGAAACGCGAAGATACGCAAGAGCCATTTGCGCTCGCGGCTGCTCGCCTACAGCGACCTGAAGATGTACTGAACGATTTGTACTTCTGAAATTTCGCAACGCTTAATCGCATACATAAATATTAATTTTTAACTCGCCTCTTTTTTACTTATTAATCATTTAATCTGCACTAAAGCGACAGATTAAATCTGACGTTTTCTCAAAGTTGCCAAAATATTTCGACACATTTGTTTGTCTTCGCGCTCGAGAGCAAATTGCCGGTATGATCTATCGTTCGTTCCGCGGGGGCGCGCGATTGTTTTCTTCGAAATATCGCGAAACCGAAGACAATTGGTGCGGCCCGAAACGGCACGGACGTACTTTGATCTTCACGCTATGAAGCGCAGAGCGTAGAGAGGCAAGGATCATCTTCGAACAGCAAAAGGACTGATACATCGTAATCGTCGGGGTATACGTAAATGCCGCATGCCACGAACGAACTAAAGGTCAGTCAGCCCGAGGCCTTACATAACTACAAGGCGAAAGGTTGCCCCATCTTTACACCATCGCTTTTCACCTCAAACAACGGTTTCAGCGTTACTCTTTTTTTTTCGTCTTCTTTTCTTCTTGAGCCTCGTTTTCGTTTCGCTCGCGATTAGCGAGATCCGCGACGATTCCTTTGGGGCGACAACGCTGGCTCGTAAATAACGTTACATTGGATTAAAAAAAAATTACCAATATTAGATTTTTTAAATCGGCAAACGAGTTATTGGGACGTCGCCTCGGGTGGTTTGTGATGTCACGAATCGTCAGAAGTAGCATTTAACAACATAGTTTCCTCGACGTCTATAATATGGACAACCGGAGTTGGATAAGGACGGCAAGTATTCTGCTTCTGTCGTCGCCGGGAGCTTCTTCTGTGTGGCAATAAAATAAAAATATTGTAACGTGGGTCGCACGTGGATTGGCTGAGACGAAAATTAATTGGTCAAACTGGTCTGTAAAAGGTGCGTGGGTAGCCTTCTAATAGGAAAGTGCGTGGCACTTTGCGTCAATCATTTGATATAAAAAAAAAAAATTATGACGATTATGGTAGATGATCGTGAATTAAGTTGGAAGCCGTCTCCGAGGGAAATGGAGATGTGAGATCTGTCTATCGACTGACAGTGGACGAGTCAATCTACAATTATTTCTGATATTTTTTATCTCAGGCTCTAAATTATAAAAAATAAATAAAAAACACATGCAAATTAAAGAAAATATTTAAAAAAATTATGAAAAAATTACGATGGTCATTAGTCGTAATTATGAATATAGTTGCAGCAGATCATCGAAGATAATGCAGATATATCTGCATATCTATCGACCGTCAGTACAGACAAGACAATTACATTCGAGAGATTACACTCGAGTACCCACAACTTCAGTATATAGATCTCAAGCCCCACGATCCAACGAATGATAAATCCCGGTTGGAATCCGCACTGCACCCACGCGTTCCAAAGTCCCGCGAGATTTCTCAATCCGACCTTGAAGCCGGCGCGCATCTCCTCCGACGTCCGTGCGGATCGAGAGAAGCGGAGGGAAAAAAAAAGTCTCGAGACAATGGACGGTGGATGCGCGCAAAGACGGAAAATATGTATTCCCGACTGCTGCTGCCGGCGACGATCGGCGCGGCGGTGAATTCGGTGCCGCGAGCGCGGATCTCCCGGTGAGTCCAATCGATCACCGACGAGCGTCTAATGAAAATTCCAACGACCAACCGCGGTCGTAGTATTACAGTTGGCTCAATGAGTCTTCGAGTCGGCCACTCGCGACCTTTCATAGGAGACATGACGCGCCAGGCGTACGGGAGATTGTTCAGCGTTGGTCTTTACCCGAGCGAATCAATGCGGATGATCTATCCGAGGCGCGCGGCGCGAGCGAGACTCGTCGATCTCGACGATTGACGCTCCGCGCTTCCTTTCCATCGCGACGGTTGTGTCCCATGAATTAATCGCCCACGTTCCTCGCGAAATTGGGGCGGCGCAGGGCGAAGCGGAGTCGTCGATAGACATCGATTGAGGAAGCGTCTGGGCCATCGATTCTGTACAGAGAAAAAAAAATACATTTATTTGCCGTGACCACAATTTTTTTTATACAGTACCGTTTAAAAAAATTAAATCAAATAAAAAATAAATTACCGATTTTCGATCCTCTCACCAGTCCAAAAGTCTTCACTTCTTCTCGGCTTTTTGGAGACCTTGGCAAACCATTGTCGCTATTTTCCTCGCCCATTGAAGCCCCGCAGGTGACACAGAGATTAGCATTGGTGCTCGCTTCTTTGCTCCCGGAGCCTGGAACACGGATTCTCGATTAATAATAGCGATTGAATCTCTCAGGCCGCAGCTGGTGGGGCGATAGGTGCAGCAGCAGCAGCAGCAGCAGCCGGCAATGCGACTGTCGGCTACGCGAGCGGTATAGGTCAAAGAAACGAGGAGTCTCATTTTCCACGCCACCGCGACGCGCTTTCCTAGGGACAAAGGGACATTTCTCAGTCCTCGACACCTTCGTCTCTCTAACATGCGACTTGCCCATATGAATATGCAAGTTATGCCGGTTGTACAAAGGCGCCCGTTAATTATTATTGGGACAACAATGCGATATTGTCACCCAGTCGGTTTGCCTCCTCGACAAAGACGACGACGACTCGAGGGGACTTTCTCTCCGTCTTCCTCTCGCTCGTTCGCGACATCCTAACACAAATTCCTGTCCTACGCCTTCTCGCCACTTGTCGCCGCTTCTTTCGCCTCGCCCACCAATCGAATTTCCCACTGGGCCGATGGGCGACCGATGAATCGTTGCAGCGCGGAAATTCTCGCGGCGCACGCACATTCTGCGACGATCGGATCATCTCTGCGTGCGTTGCGTGCGTCGGTCCTTCGCAGCAGCATCAATGGGACAATCGACGCATGATGATCGACGCAATTATCGCGGTCATCGATCTCCTGGCGGCGATGCAATCAGCTTCATAATAGGCAATGGGTTTAACTTCTGTGCTTTAACGATTCTCGGCTGGGTTAAAAAAATTCGTCCTGCAATAAAAAATATATTCATAAAAAATTCGCCAATTCAAATCCTTTTTTTATTTACTGACTCGAAAAATAATGATTAATTATTCTCGAAAAATAATTATTGGACTCATTCAAAAGCTGAATAATTATAAATTATTCAGCTTTTGAATAATTATTGAATAATTATAAATTATTCAGCTTTTGAATGAGTCCAACTTTCGATTAAAAAATGCTTTTCTATCCCGAATTTAAAAAATGTGTATTGATTGAAAAAGGAAATTGAAAGTGACTTTAATAAAAATGCAACAAACCTTCCGCATCGATTCTCGCGGTCCAAGTTCGAGGATGAAGGCTGCTCCGTTCATTCAGCGTGTGCGTTAACAGGCAGTTTCGCAGGCCGCGTCTCGGCCGTCGGGCATTCTCGGGCGGCTCGCGCGAAGCGAGAAAGCGAACTGTCTCAAGGTCTGGGCTAGGCGCAGCCGGGGCACTTCCCAGACAACCCGCAGACGTCCTTTACTGCTCTCCAGCTGATCTCTCGGCGCGCTCGCGGCCTCATAATACGCGCGTTTATGGATCGGGTGAACGTACTCTACTTACATAAGAAAATACGAACGAGTTACGTGTGTGTTTCTATATATATATTATTTCCTCGGCGGCGCCCGGCGCGGTTCGTAAACCTGTCACAGAGCGCTCGACTCGTTACAATGTTTTATTCCCGTCGCGAGGCGTCCCAACTTTTCATCGTGCGCCAATAAATAAGTATAACAATCCGGCACACGCGACGAGCGATTTAATAAATCAGCGCTAATTGACCTTATATAACGTGACCTTTTTATTATAGCAATTATGGTATTTATTTCTGCTCATATTGAATGTCGAACCAATGTAAATTAATTGTTTTACTTCTTCTTTTTAATTAATTGTCCATAATAACAATAATACAATTAGATTTTTTTTTCTCTTAACCAAATTCATTTTTATTCACGTCATCAACCAAACCCGAACCGATTTTCGATACCGACTGACGCGAGTCGCCGATTCCGACGTTCCGCACCCAGCGCCGCGAATCCTTCGACGAAATCTCGTATCGAACTGGTCCATCGCATCGAGACGACGACGGAGCCGACGTATCCGCCACTGGGTGTCGTTCCCATGCTCGGCAATCGGCCGCGCGCCGAGGAACAATGGACGCGTGCATATTCCCCATATGGGAGGAGAGTGACATTTGTTCCACGTCCTCACGACGGATCCAGCCGAAGAAGACGACTGCACGACGTCGACGCGCTTCACCTTTCACCGCCCTCGCGCGACTTGCGGCGCGTCTCACTGCCAATCCAACCCGTGTCTCGCGCCCCGCGAGAAGAGCTTCGGCGCTGCTTCTCGGATTCGCCGCAGTCGCGGGCAGAGGGCGCGGGCCGATTTTTCCCAGGAACCCAGGACCCAGGCTTCACATATGCGCGGGCTGCGCGATGAACTCGTTGGCCTCTACAATCGCGAGCGACTCTTCCCTGTTTTTCGTCTTCTTTACTCTCCTCCCGCGATCGCCATCTTGGTTTTCTCCGTCTCCTTCGCGCTATTTATTTTTTTACAGTTCGGGTCGGTTCGGTTCGGTTCGGATTCGATCAGGTGGCGCTTCGCATAGGTTAGATCAGGTTAGACCGGTAAGGTTAGGTTAGGTTAGAGACCGTAAGGACTGTGTGTTTATATACAATGATTTTTTCGCCCCGACAATGGGAGCCGACTGCGCAGTCGCAATCTCGAGGAAAGAGACTCGCGTGGCGAAATCGCGCTGCTCCCGTGAGAAAACGACGCGCGCGCTAAACGCCGCCTCGTTCTCGATAAGCCCATTAGCCGCGTTGGCTCCAGGACGCCTGTCAAATTAACTCCACGTGAGTTCTCGCAGAGCCGAGTGTGTTGTGTGTTTTCCCTCAATTTTTTTCTCCTGTTTGAGGTTAGCTCGAGTCTTGCACTGCTCACGGAATTAAGCCGGGCGCATGCGCGAACCACTCGCGTTGCGTGTGGTTCGCGCATGCGCGAATTAGCGAGGGATTAAGATTCGATGGGGGATTGAGATTCATCGCGGCTCTGCGGGCGTCGCATCCGTTACGGAAGAGCCGAGATCGCTATCGCCGATTTACACTGAAGGTGGATACATGAATACATTGAAGGTGGATACACGAATATACTGAAAGTGGATACATGAATACATTGAAGGTGGATACACGAACACACTGAAGGTGGATACACACAAGCGACGCGGGCGGCACGAATGCGGTGCGCACGCGCGCAGGCGTAGAAGGAAAGGAGGAAAGTCCATGTGGCGCTTCCTGGGGGAATCGGGCACGCGCCGCGCTCGCTCGCCCGGAGGCTAAAACCCTCACCTGTCTCCGGCGAGCGAGCGCGGCGCGAGAGAGAAGGCGACTGGGCTGTCAGACGCGACATGCGATGCGTTATCTAATTGCGACTAGGTACTAACGGTGCACGCACCGGTTGACATTAAGTGTAAGTTGTAAAATGTTAATTGGAAATGCATTGCGGAGGACACGTGTGCAGTGGTCGAGAAATTGGTGGTTCAGGGATTGGGGAATTGACGATTTATCGACTGCTCGGTCGGTAACGAAAACTGTAAGAAAGAGAAAGACCAGAAAGACTCAGGGAAAAATCACAGCTGTCTCCCTGACAGACTTGCCGCAATCCCACGTGCAGGCATCTCGAGTGTCAGACGCGAGAAATGCACGAAGGTGTCATCCGGCAGCAAAAATTCCGGCCAATGTTTGCGGAGAGTCTGGAGGACGCGCAGGCACGTCACATATAGATGCTGCTGGGAAATAAAATGAGGAAAAGAATGAAACGCGAGGCACTTGCAGTCTCTTCGTGTCGAATGATTTTATTTACTGCGGATGAACGAGGAGGATAATGACGCTGCTTCGTCATTATCCTCGCGAAGCTTCCTACATGAGGATGCCAAAATCTTGATGCAAACTTCCGCATTCTGTGAAAGTCGGAAAACACTTTAAAAGAACGCATTTTTTTCCGGAACTGACATAACAAATACTGATTTCCCGATATTTATCCCTCTATTGGACCGAGTCATGCGTCATTAAAGCCGAACGTCTGTCAAGAGTTAACCTAAAAAAAATAGGATCCTCTTCCAGATAAAGCGAGAGAAGGTCTCGGGAGATCCTCCCGAGTCATCCGCGAACCTGCAGCAACAGCTGCGATAGGATCGCATGATTATTCGGCCTGCGCGCCGAAGATCCCGGTGGCTCGCGTCTGCGCTTGCGCAATGACTTTCTTATCTAAAACTGGCATAACTGGATGCGCAGGCGCATGATCGGGTCCGCGCGTGCGCTCTAACCTAACTTAACCCAACTACTTAACTACCTGTCTACTATCCGACGAATGTCCCAACGAATATATCCTCAGCCACTATCACAGACTTCGCAAAAGCCGGGACATAAATTTCGCTATATGTGTGTCGGTCACCTCTGTCCGTTCAACGAGTCGCCCAAGTTGGCCGCCGCTTGGCGCTGCAGTCGCCTGCGATGTATAACCTCGTCTGCAATTATCCGATGGTCTCTGGCATTACATTTTTTCTCGCTATCTCTCGAGTTGCCGCTGCTGCCGCTGCTGCTTCAGCCCCGTGATTAAATCATGCTCGACTGACCGCCTCGACGCTGCCTATTACGTGAACAGGCAAATCCCGCTTGTCTCTCTCTCTCTCCATCTCGATATCATCGACGCAGTCGCAATACGATACTGCGACGCGTTATTAACCATCGATGGAATTACGTCCACATCGCGGCTTCGTCGATGATTTACGAAGGTCCGAAGTAAAAATACGTCTGAGATGACTCGGCCCAACTGGCTTCATCGCTGAGCCGGGGAAAAAAAAAACAAGTGTATCTATGTAGCGTGGATCAATAGATACATAGAAAAAATATATACGTGTGTATTAATATCTATGTGTATAAGACAAGACTTCCGGGATTTTCATGGTCACTTAACGTATCCATTGGCTCGCAGCCTTCTGTTTATTTTTCATTATTAGCGCTTCGTTGTGTCAAACGCCGCAGCCATCGATTTTCATTTTTATTCTTCCTTAAATGAAGAAGAAGCCTTTTCGAAAGGTCGTTTAAAATCGGTGAAATGGCGGGCCAATGGGTACCCAATTAGAACATAGGTTAGAAGTTCGATCGCCTGGTCGAGCTAAATGTGAGCTGCCGCCACGTGGACGATTAGCAGGGTTAGCTCGGCGCGTCGATTGTGCTCTCGGGAAAGTCGAAGGAGGGGCGGAGGGGGGAGAAGGCCGATCCGGTAACCCGAGAAGCCGCTTCTGCATCTATCTTACAACTTCTATTCCATATATGAACCCATCTATACCTATACCTATACCTACATCTACATGTGGAAATGCATATCTATATCTATGTCTATATCTATGTCTATATCTATTAAGCCAGAGAAGCTGCTCGAGGTTCGTCCTCCGTAAACGCCGTAAGGTTATTAAAATACGGGATTATGCAATTGGCAAAAGGAGTTCCAAAGGACGCACATTATGACACGGACAGGCGCAACGCGGGCGCGACGACGTGGGCAGAGCGCGCACGAAGTGGCAGCCGAGTTCGTGCGAGGATCCCTGCTCCGAGAATCCGACGTCGTCCTCCGTGCAGCGGCTGCTCTCTCGAAGCTGCAGCAGCAGCAGCAGAGAGATGCGCTCGGCACGAAGACGACCGAGCATGCGCGCTCGTCGCGCACAACCTACCCACCGATTTCTGAGCTCACGAGCCACCCGCGGTGTCCTCATGCGCGGAGACCGTGATATTCCAACGGCGCAGGACGCGAGCAGCAGGAGTGCAGTCTCCGTCGAGTCAGACCCCCGGCTCGAAAGTCCTCTTACGCATCCATTGGAATGCAAATTAGATATAATATCACGGGTGCACCATGTCGGTCTCTCTTTCTCTCTCTCGCTCTCGCTGACGGGTAAACTTGTCATTTGAGATATGCGAACTTATTGCGATGGATATGAGGCTGAATGGCGAAATTTCCGTCGAGGATATAGAAGGAAATGGCCATTTTTGGTCACGAGTTTTTTTTAGAATTTTTTCAGAAAATGTTCAGATTTTTGTCGGAAGTGGAAATTTTCATGCTGTGAGGATTGGCAATTTTTTCCCGGGAGGGACCATTTTTATGTCAGAGTGGCAGTAGGGAGGGCCATTTTTGTCATAAGTGACAATTTTTATGCTCTAAGAATTGGCAATTTTTTCCAGGAGGGACCATTTTTATGTCAGCCAGTGACAATTTTTATGACTAATTGCAGCAAGATGATGAATAAATCTTAACGCGATAAATCCTAAAGTACCCAACGCAGAAGCGCGAGAATTCACTTATGGAGTGGCGAATTTCGCAACGCACTTTTGTTCACGGTGAACGACGAGAAGACGAAAATGCATTATATCACGCGTGTTTACGATGATAAGGAAATTGACTGTGGCCGCAATCGATGCCGCGTGCGCGCCACCGGCGGCTTTGCACACAAATGACACTTTTGTGCATTATCGTCGCCACATAATAACTCATTATACCCGTAGAATTGGCTTTACCGTAATTCTTAACGGCTTACGCAATGACCCCGGCCGTCTGCACGGATTGTGCCGAGAAGAGACGACGACGACGGCGACAACGACAACGACGACCTAGACATTGCCCGGTCGCCCTCTGATGAAACCTACGTCCGCATCCCGCGCGATTTTTTTTCTCTCCGTTTCGATTCTAATCGTTGGATCGAAGCCTCGAGCGACTGAATGCCGAGAAGTTGCATTTCCGGTTGAATCAGGACTGTCTATGGCCTGCGAGGATTTTTTCTTTTTGAGATGCGCGCGGTTGTGGCACGAGGCGAACAATGGTGTCGTCATGCGCAGGAATGACGTCGTCCTCCAGTTGCCAGGTTCGAGTGGGAGTCGAGGGCATTGCCAGAAGATGCATTTCCGGTTCCTTTGTTAAAAAGAAAAAAAAAACCCGAATGAGAAGCATATTTAAATATAAATTAATTTGGATTATTAAAAAAGAAATGTATACTTGTATATGAATATTATTTAGAAATTATTTAGTCAGTCAAGAGTACATATTATTTTTCCAAATTATTGCTAATATTTAAAAAACGTGATCCGTTTTAATTATTTTATCATTAAAGCGTTTCCAATACATTTTTATTCCAAAAATTTTCATCCCTATCGGAGATGTATTTTTCGAATCCCGAGATGCATTTCCGGTTCCACGATAAAAGAAAAATATAAGTTTAACATAATTTTAATTGCATCTTCGATAAGCCCGCAGGTTGGAAAAATGTAATATCAACGACGCGATGATGACGGGTTGCGACGGATTTTTCCGAAGATGCACTGGTCAGATGAAGTGCATTGTGAGGAGGGCAGGGATGACCCCTTTCACTGCACCACGTTGCTACGGCCGGTGTATATAAAGAGCCTCGCCTCTGACGAAGAAGCACAAGTACCAACCCATCTGCATCTCAAGTTATCCTCCCGGGTGTCACGTGTTGAGATTATGTATACTGTTAAGGTAAGTGGCTTCTGCTGCTGCAGCTGCGAGTGAACATCAAAACGATCTATTGGCGGTGCAATTTTTTTTGCCTTTATTAACTTTTTCGAAAATTGTGATTTTGGAAAAAAAATTATTTCACTTGGTTCGCGGTTTGAGATTTTTTTTTTTTTTATAATGTCTAAAGTATGTTGTGATTTTCAAAACGTTGAACCAAACGTAAAATAGTAACTAAATTTTTAGCCATTATAAAAAAAATTTTCTCTTACCTTTGAGTGGTCGACGAGGACGAAACTTTTGCTAATATTTTTGCACTCGTTGAATTCACAAATTTAATTAACCGAACAAAAATAAAAAATTCAATTTTCCGAATAGTTGATACGTCGCAAAAATTGTCATAATTTTTTTTTTAATTCCTTCAAAAATTTTTCAAGTCGATAACGCTAAATAAAATCGCGATCCCACCTGTTCAAAATTTGTTTCGACCTTATCTACGAACGGGAACGCGAGCGCCACTATCGCAGCATCTTTCACAACCGAGATCCGCGCACATTGCGCGATGCAGACTCCGCGCAGTCGTCGCGTTGCAGCGGTGTCATCACTGGGCCGCCCTGCACCGTCGCAATTCGTCGCAATTCCGCTGCGGCGCTCATAGTCAGCCTCGCGTTTTGCGTATAATATTTTTGCCGCGATTTGCAATCCTCGCGTAATCGTTTCGCGTTTATCGTCGACGTACGAAGCCGTTCGAGCGATCAATTATCGCGCGTATCCACTATAACTCATACGTCGAGTCGAAGGATGCGAGTTTCAAGTACGAATCGAACGATGCACAGATTCATTTTTTTTTCCTTTTTCACACTGTTCGTAACAATCGTTGATCGGCAAACGGAGAGGTGCGAAATTATTCATTCGACGCTGTCACTGGTGAATCGATTCATCTCTTCCAGCAATTCCAATCAATTTTTATTCTTTTATTTTATTTTTTAATTCAACCAAAAAAATTGAAAAAAACTATTTACCATTTTTTTATTGATTTATTTTGAATAATATTTTCAATCACTATAATACCAATCCAAACATTATGACAGTATTAATAATTCATTAAATGCAAAATTACCAGGAAAAAAAACGCGTTTGGCAACCCAACGATTTACCCACTCCCCCAACTCATCCGCCACCCGCGCACAAATCTCGCGACTCGCGCGCTAGACTCGCGAATTTTCGATTCCGCCGCTCGCCGCGAAGCTCCAGGAAAAAAAAATCTCGAACGTGTTTTGCTCCTCGCCGAGTTGTCGCTGTTTTACCGTCATTACAGTCGCGCATTTCATAACGTCACTCGCGCCGCGCGACTGACGTAATATCACGTCTCTTCTCGTCTCATCCTCGTCGGTCCCGTGGCTGTTGGAATTGGCTACGGAATATACGAGCAATATACGAGCTTCGTCGCATCCCATTCGGTTGCCCTTTGTGCCTCTCGCGGCTCGACCGGTCGATTCTCCGGCCTCCTCCTCCGCGACTTTCACGACTCTCGCGGAGTTCCAAATAGCTGAATTAACCGACGCTGCTCATTGCCCCTCGACGAGTCTTCGGAATCACGGATTCCCTCGAGTTCGCAGTTTCTTACAATGTAAACGACGCAATCCGAGCTGTGCACTGCAATCCAATCGACGATCGCATTGCGTGCGGCTCATTTGTCGCTGGGGCCTCGAGGCAATCGGCTCGCGTGCTGCGGGATTTTCGCTCGTAACGATGATACACAAATTGAGTCACGCGGCGAACGACGGATTTTTTGCTGGAGTGAAATTACTGATCACTCCATTGCTAGTAGTGATTTTTAAAAGAAGTAATCCCAGCTGTTCTCGTTACCCATTGGTTGAGCTTTGTTCGATACTTCGATATATCGATATATCGATACAGTCGATACAGTCTCCCTATTGGTCGACGGTCTTTCGGCGCCCAAATTCGAAGGCTCCGATTGGACCCCCAAAAAACCGCGAAATTTGAATACCTTTTTTTGTCTGTATTGATAAATTGGTTGAAAATTCGAAAACTGATTGTCAATTTCGTTGCAGGTGTTGGTGGCGGTCGCCCTATGCGCGACGGGGACGCTCGCAGCGCCCCAGCGCGGCGGCGGCGGCTCTGAGAAGGACGCGGTCATCACGTCCCAGCAGCTCGAGGTTAATTTCGACGGAAATTACGTCAACAAGTGAGTGCTTTTGTCGCCGTGAGACAATTTCGTCCGCTCTAACGCGAGAGCCGAGGAAAACGAGAGGAGAGTGGTTTGACTGTTGGCTAACGAAACATTCGTCGGTTCTCGCAGCTTCGAGACGAGCAATGGAATCAGCCACCAGGAGTCCGGACAGCCGAAACCAGTGGACGGCGAGAATCCCGTAGTGTCTCAGGGCTCGAGCTCTCATACTGCCCCTGATGGCACCAATATTCAGCTTACTTGGACCGCCGATGAGAACGGTTTCCAGGCTCAGGGCGCGCATATCCCGACCGCGCCGCCAATTCCCCCAGAGATCCAGAGGGCGCTCGAGTGGAACGCGGCTCACCCTGAGGAGGACGATGGTGGTCAGCCCGGCAGACCCCCAGCGAGAGGTTAATCATTTGGTCTTATTTTATTTTCCCATTTTAGTAATTTTTCGCAATTAATGATTTTCTCTTTTTAATTCTCATTTTAATCATTTTTATTTATTTTTTCGTTCCCATTTTAGTAATTTTTCGGAATTAATAATCAATGTTTCTCTTTTTTTAATTCTCATTTTAATCATTTTTATTTATTTTTACATTCCCATTTTTATATTTTTTTCGGAATTATTAATATGTATATATTTTTTTATACATAGGTTAAACAACGCAAGAAGAAAGCAACTACGACTCGTGACCTGACCAAAACAAGCCGGCCTGCTATGGAAAAAACCGACCCCGAGGGTCGCCTCCCCCTCCCCCCACGAGGGGATCCGCGACCCTCTCTCTCTCTCCCTCTATCCGCGCTCTTCTCACGAAAACAGCCGAAAAGGAACAAAAACGTAAAAAAAACGGCAAAGAAAAAAACCCGCAAACTAAATACGCTAGTGTTGGTACATATTAATATAGAGAATACACGATTCACCGATCCGCGATTATTCCACCGGCACAAATAACTCCGCATATTAATACACATAACGTAAGTTACCGCGAAAAACCTCTATGTCCATCGGTACGGAAAAAAAAAGACAGCAAAGCAACGCAAAACAAAAGAGAGTTGATAGGAAAAAAAAAAAACAAAAAAAATATGACGACGAGATAATCGTCAGAGGAACCCTGATATATATATATTTTTTTTTTCTAAGAGGTTCCGCGGTCGTCCCTGCCAGTGCGAGATACATACACGATGTACGTAGAACACACGGAACGCGCGAGCGACTCGCGCGCGTCGTGTATTAGGTGTATCGCTCGCCTTGTGATTTTTGTATGTAAATAAAGAATTACACCGAAATATTACCTGGTGAATTTCCGTCTTTTTATAATTTCTACCCTCTCCATTAAAAATATTCTACGATAATTGTGATATAAATAAAAATTAAAAAAGGAAAAAAAAATGATTTTTTAAAATGAATTTTTTTTTTTCTTTTGAACAATATTTGTTATAAAAATGAAATAATGTGTTGGCAATTTCGCGCCGTCGATTTGGCGGCACCGAAGAGAAGTTAAAAAAAAAGTCGTGAAAATAATCTACGATAATTGTGATACCATCAATAAATTGAAAAAAAAAGAGAAAATATATGATTTTTTTTTATGAAAAATATTATTATTTTTTTCTTTTGAACAATATTTGTTATAAAAATGAAAAAAAATGTGTTGGCAATTTCGATTTGGTGGCACTGAAGAGAATTTTAATTCGTGGCGAGTGAATCCGTCGTGTACGGAGGAAAATGCATCGCGATCACCGGGTGGATCGTCGGACGTGTTGCACTGGCGCAACATCTGGATTCGTAAGTGCAGCGACATTTACGATCGCGCGCGCTCGCGGAGCTCCCGGTGTTTCTGGTCGCGCTGCGCGCGCGAGAGAGAAAGTATCGGACGATAAGTGCACACCGGGTGGATTGAGGTGCAGCAGCAGCAGCGGCAGCGGCAGCGGCGACGGCGCTCGAGATAGGACATCGCGGGTCGCCGACGAGCCTCGCGGTTGGGGTCAGGTCGGGTCGGGATGGCTCCTGCGATCGGGGGGACTCCAATTTATCCGATTCAGCTCGACGTTTGTTCTCGAGGCTCCGGTTCTCGACGTACGATCGCATTTTTCTTTTTGCTCTTTCGAACTTAAATACCAGTTGGAATGTCGATTGAAGTCTGCGATAGGATTTTAATGTCCGAAATAAAATACCATATTAATACAATGAATTTTTTTTTTCTTATGTTGCAAAAAATTGATGAATAAATACATGAATGAGTAGATAATATTTACGACTCGAGTCCTAATCTGGAAGCCAACTTTGACTATCCCCACCCAATTCCAAATTTCCAATTTCGTTACACAAAAGCCTAATCGCCTCCTCATTTCTCCTCTCCCAACGTCTTCTTTCGTATGTTAAATTTGACATCATTTTTTTTTCTCTCGTTGCAACAGCTCGATCGTTAGACGCTCCATCCGCTGGACCAACACGTGCTGCCTCTCCCTTCCTCTTCTCCCTCGTCGCCCTCCCACTCACCGTTCGCCTAAAACTTACGAAAGTTGACGAGCTCGCTGCGATAACCGGATGACATTTGGCTGAAACCAAAAACAAAATTTCGATTTCTCGGCCAGGTATAAAAAGGCCCGACGGTTCCATCGACAATCATCAGTAGTCCCCAAGTCGATCTACCGAGCAGACGAAAAAAATCAAGATGACGAAAATCGCGGTTGTCCTCTTCGCCCTCGTGGCCGTCGCTGCAGCTGGAGTCCTTCCCGACGGACCGGTGCCGATCATCAGCCAGGAGGCCGACGTCAGCCCGGACGGCAGCTTCGTTAACCGGTTCGAGACCGGAAACGGCATCGCCTACCAGGAAAATGGCGTCCTCAAGCAGGTCGGAGAGGGTGCCGCCGTCGTCTCCCAGGGTTCGGCCAGTCACACCGCTCCCGATGGCACCGCCATCCAGCTGACGTGGGTCGCCGACGAGAACGGTTTCCAGCCCCAGGGTGCTCATCTTCCGGTCGCCCCCGCTGCACCGGAAATCCCGCACCAGATCGCTCGCGCCCTCGAGTGGATCGCAGCTCATCCCTACGTCGAACCCAAGCAGCACTAAGATGTCCGCCGTCCGCCATTTTGTCCACGAACATCGACACTCCGCTTCAGATTGATTCTGGGTGCATCGGAATTCTACGGCTCTGATCACCCCAGAAGCGAGCGCCAAATGGCCGCCATCCGCCATCTTGTGCATCCAGCGCAGGCGCAACGATGCACCAGTGACGCACGAAGCGATTGTCGAACTACCAAAGTCAACGAAACCCTGAAAAAGGGGTCGAGTGCAGCTAGAAGAATTTTTATTTGCAACACTTTGATATATTTTTTGTCACTGAATAAAATATAATAGTATACAACAGTAATTGACGACTGTGTTGGGAATTATTTGTCTCCTGTTTTTTTCTCAATACTAGATTTTTCACATTTACCCATCGTCCCTTAATCTTTTAGCAATTGAATTATCTAGTCGAGAGAATTTTACTTCAGGAAAAAAATTGTTCATCGAATTTTGATTGACATCTCTTTTTTTTCGAACACTAATTATGGTTGTGATTTTCCTGACAGCAATATAAATGGACTCTCTAATGTCGATGATTATTCGGTGTTGAGCTGTCAGTCAGTGACTCCCACGAGCATTTCTTCCCAATCATCATTATATTCCCATCTCGGCTCTTGGAAAGATTTCGCAATGATTTTTCGTAATTCATCGTGGAGATTTATTTCGACAAACGTCGTTCGGTTTATTTCTCGGCGTAGGTGGAGAGATTATTTTGTAAAAAGGAAAATAATCGGTTCCCGGATCGACGAATTTTTTTCAGGCTTGCTGCGTCCTTGAGGGAATTTTACGGGCAACCGAGCGACAAACCGATCACGCGATCGCGGAGATGAAACTCGCGGCGCCGCTTGGGCCCGAGATGTGCGTGCCCCGAGGCCCGAAGATTCGTCGACGTCGCGGCACATTTACGCAACGATCTCAGGGTTAAAAACATTATCCCGGAGACGCGGGTTATTCGCGCCGCCGTTGCGCAGATATTTAAATGCTAATAAGCGACCGCGGATCGCAGGATTCGACACTAGTTTTTTTTTTTTTGACAAGCGCGATTTGTCAACTCGACGATTATTCGGGAGGTCGAGCAACATGCTGGTCATTTGTAATAAGCGTAAATTTAGTTGTAAGGTAATAATAAAAAGTATAATAATGATGAACTAAAAAATAAATTTCGCTAAAAATTTATTTTTTATGATTGCGATTATAATAAATATGAATATTTTTTGTAAATGAAAAATAATTTTTTTTTTATTAAAAAAATATGGAAATTAATTCCTGGATCAAGATAATTTGAAGTGTCAACCGAAGCGGACGCTCGTACGTCAATCGCGAGTTTGAGGAAAGATCAGACGTAGACAACGATCCATGGGACGTTTTTTTTCCAGCCGCAGATCGCGACATGTAAATTCGTGTGGGGAATGAGTATGCAGATGTCGCGGCCTATAAATACGAATTGCGTGGCGACGATTTAACGCGCGACGTATGTGCCCCATAAGCCGAGCGGTGCACCAAGGCTGCTGAGTGCAGCAGCTTCTCGACGTGCCGATTGCTAATCGGTAATGCCTAATGGTCGACCGGGTCACAAATCATCGTGCGTTTCGCGCGCAAGTCATCGACGCGACGTGCCGGCGTGAATAGGCGACTAACGCACTTGACCTTTCGATCAAAAGCGACGGTGACGAGAAAAGCGCGTCGATCGAATTTATTGGAGGGCAGAAAAGGAATTTGAGATCAAATTGGGTTTTGCGATTAAATTGAATTTTGAGATAATATAAGATTCTGAGATATAATTTTATTTTTTAAAAGATACAATCGAAAAAATATTAAAAGATAAATTGGATTTTATAAAATATAAATAAATTTATATTTAAGATTGAAATTACTTTCCAAAAAATAATTACCAATCCTGCACCGATAGTGGCCAATGCATTAACCCTTCAAGGTGAAAGGTCCCCTCTGCTCCCGAAGGTCCCAAAACCAATTACGCCCGAAGCGACAGTTCGATCATCTAACGCCGAAAAATCACCTGGCACCAGGATCATCCAACTCGCATCTCTCTCCTTCGCCTCGCGCTGCACCGGTCGATCTCACCGATCGCAATCGGTGAGATCGTCCGAGTGGCGCCTGAGTCTCGCCGCGACTCCAATTCTGGAAGGGGGCGGCCTGTCGATGCGATCATCTCCTCATCTCCAAGACGAGCCAAGTGCATATATGATTATCCTGACATTTAGCCGAAATATCGCCGACGAAATCGGTTGTGCCCCACACCCGGTTGGCCCCGGCTGGCCCCGAGGAGGTGCAGGCCAATTCGGGGCCCGGGACCGGGTATAAAAAGACCCGGCGAATTCGTTGCAGATCATCAGTCGACTGCCTTCGATTCATCCGAAACATTCGACAAGTTAAAATAATAACAATAATCCAAAATGTGCAAAATCGCCATTGCTCTGTGCGCTTTCGTGGCCGTCGCCTCCGCTGGACTCCTGCCCAGCACCGAGCCGGTGCCGATTCTTCGTCAGGCCCAGGACATCAGTCCCGAGGGCAACTTCCACACCAGCTTCGAGACCGCCAATGGAATCGCCTACGAGGAGCAGGGAAACCTTAAGGCCGTCGGTCAGGAGACTCCGGTCGTGTCCCAGGGTTCGTCCAGCCACACCGCTCCTGATGGCACCGTCATCCAGCTGACCTGGGTCGCCGACGAGAACGGTTTCCAGCCCCAGGGTGCTCATCTTCCGGTCGCCCCCGCTGCACCGGAAATTCCGCCCCAGATCGCTCGCGCCCTCGAGTGGATCGCCGCTCATCCCTACACCGAGCCCAAGCAGCAGTAAGGTCGACCTGATGTGGGACCTTCAGGCCTTTCCAGACGACGACGACGATGACCATGACGACGACGGACACAACGCATAATTTATAACGTCGATCCAGCGGGAAAAGCATTTTTGCAAACGCTGGATAATACCTGAAAATAATACCTGAAATATAGAAGTGATTGTACGAATTTTATTTGCGGTGTTAATTTTTTTATTTTCCTTCGGATTTTTTTTTGGGACACGGAAAGAAGTGTCTGCTAGCAGATAGGGTTTCTGTTCTTAGTTCCTATAATTATGGGAAACTGGTGGCACATGAGGGTGAATTCTAAGATGGGGATGATTTTTTTTAGAGGTTTTTTTTAATGAATTGGTCAATTATTATTGTTCGACCTTTAGAGGATTGTAGGAACAACTTTTTTTTTTATTCAATGTTGCTAGAAAGTTCCAAAGTATCGAGTGAATTCAGCGTCGACTCGCGAACCCGCAGAATTATCAGCCTGATGAACGTTCCAGTGTCGCTACACATCATTGTGAGAGTCGAGAGAAAAAAAAAGTCTCCGGGGTCTTCGCTCATCGACGACGGTTCCGTTTTTTTTTATTTTAATTTTACAAAAATCGAAAACAGGCGTGTCGCACGTACTCAGCGAGCCGAACCGAAGCGGCGAGCGCGTCTCTGCTCTCTCGGTTGCGCAACCTCGAACGCGCTCGTGGGACAAGTTTCACTAATGTCAAGTGATAATAAATGTCCCGGGCGTTAGGGAGAACCCACGCGTCGAATGTTGCGCAATGCGTCAACGCGCATCTGCTTTCCTTGAAATTATCTTACGCGGCGAAAAAAAAAAAATTAAGCCGGGTCTGCAAATTGTCAAGAAAGATTATTATTTTCAAATAATTCTTTTTGTAATTTGTCAGGAAAAATTAGGTCGTGAAAAACTAGGACGTTTGGCGTGATCCAATTTTCGACGAATTTGCAAATCCCTCTAATATTGTTGCTAATTTCGCTAAAAACGAATTTATGAATTGATCCATGAATTAATTTTATTCAACGAATAAAAATTGTTCGTCAGGAAAAATCGGGTTATAAAAAGATGCGAGTATCGCATTGCTTATATTACTTTACGTAATTTGTCAGGAAAAATTTGTTCGGGAAAAACTAGGACGTTTGGCGTGATCCAATTTTCGACGAATTTGCAAATCCTTCTAATATTGTTGCTTACTTCGCTAAAAATGAATTTATGAATTTGTCCATGAATTAATTTTATTCAACGAATAAAAATTGTTCGTCAGGAAAATCGGGTAATAAAAAGATGCGAGTATCGCGTTGCTTATATTACTTACATTGTTGCTAATCGGTGAAAGCAGTGAATGGCTGCCCTTGGCGAAATCTTCGTCGGCCGAGTAAACCGATACTCGACGCCCGCCGCGCGAGCCCGGGGATAATATACATTCATGAAGTAGCGAGCGGGTATGCAGAGGGAGGCGCCGCACGGCTTCAACCGATGGTCAAACGCATTACTCGTTGCATTACCCGCATGAACCAGTATCGAGAGGTTTTCCCATGCATTCGATGACATTTCGAATCCATGCACTACGCTAGAACTTCCATCGGGGCGGTTTAACCGTCTATATAAACTCGCAGTCGATCCTCCAGGATCATCAGTAGGTAACTAGAAACTTGGACAACGAGTTCTCAAAGGTACGGCAAGAGATAAATAAAAAAAACATTGGAGTGATAAAAAATGTGCTCGCGAATTATGGAGAATCTACGAAAGTGCATGACAGATGTCGACGAAATTATTAATTTTGAAAGTGAAACCCCGGACTCCAAAAATATCATCGTCGCAAATAAAAAATATGTCAACGATTTCTCGTGATTTTTTAATTATGCAGATTTCAAAACGTGCCAGAAAAAAAAATTGATTTATCGATAAAAATTATTCTTCAGCATCATTGGAAATTGCTAATAGGCGAAACTTTTTTTTACTACCAATTTAATTGACTTTCCCGAGCAAAAAAATAATTTTTTAATTCTTGATATTTTAATTTTTTAAAAATAAACAAGGCTCGAATCATCCAATTTTGCTACCAAAAATTGTAATTGACTTTCCAGATCTGTCGAAAAAATGTTCATCCAGGCGTTGACGTTGGTTTGCATGGCGGCGGGTGGACTGGCGGCAACGCTGAGCGCTAGCGATCCGATCGCCATCGTCGCCCAGTCGGCGGACATCAGTCCTGACGGAAGTTTCTCGAATCGTTGGGAAAGCGCCAACGGTATCAGCTTTCAGGAGGAGGGAGTCCTGAAGAACGCCGGACAGAAGGACGAGGCCGAGTCGGTGCGTGGAACCGCCTCCTGGACGGCTCCGGGCGGCGAGAAGATCTCCCTCGGCTGGACGGCCGACGAGAACGGCGCCGTTTTCGAGGGCGCTCACCTGCCGACGCCGCCGCCGCCGCAGGAAATTCCGGCCGCCATCCAACGAGCCCTCGACTGGATCGCCGCGCATCCCGAGAAACCCGAATCTCGAGTGTAATAACGAATCGCCACGTGGAAAACAAAAATCCTCAAATGTGTACTCGTTGTTCAATAAAATGTGTTGAATGATTCTGGAACATTGATATCTTTTTTTTTTAATTCATTTTCTCCTGGATTTTATTTTAAGCCGTCGACGATAGTAAAAGTTATTTGATTTATTTAATGAAACTAAATTAAGAAAATTGGATTTTCTTTCAAATCGTCGATGAGAGTGAAAGTTATTTGATTTATTTAATGAAACTAAATTAAAAAAATTAGTCCTTGATATGCAAAACTAGGATAGAATTTTTTTTTTTAAATTTAATTTAGGGATTGAGTTGAGGACAGTGTAAAAAATAATCCACCGGTTTACAGACTATGAAATATTTTTTTTATTGAAGCAGACAAATTAATCTCCAACAATGGTTGAGTTGAACTGACGTTTCTATATTAAGTTGCATGTGACAGATTCAGGTGCTAAGGTGTAGAGGTGTTGACACTCCATTGATGTCACATTTAGTGCTCCGGTTCGACGTAGGGATGAGCCGCGATCCACTCAAGCGCGCGAGCGATCTGGGCCGGAATTTCCGGTGCAGCGGGAGCGACCGGAAGATGAGCACCCTGGGGCTGGAATCCGTTCTCGTCGGCGACCCACGTCAGCTGGATGACGGTGCCATCAGGAGCGGTGTGACTGGCCGAACCCTGAGACACGACGGCAGCGCCCTCACCGATCGGCTTGAGAACGCCATTTTCCTGGTAGGCAATTCCGTTTCCGGTCTCGAACTTGTTCACGAAGCTGCCGTCCGGACTGACATCAGCCTCCTGGCTGAGAATCGGCACCGGCTCCTCGGGAACTGGTCCAGCTGCAGCGACGGCCACGAGGGCGAAGAGGACAACCGCGATTTTCGTCATTTTTTCGTTAGGAAACTAAAAACGCACCTTTGGGTCGTACGAGATTCGACTGATGACCGACTCGGACCCGTCCAGACTTTTTATACCTCGGGCCACGAACCCGGGCCCACTAATTTGGGCACAAATGTCACCGAATAATTAACGAAAAAAAAAAAAAAAAAAAAAAAAAATCAGAATTGATGGCTCGTCGATAAGATTACGTCTCTATGGACGTCCGTAATCCCGTCGTTAGATCTCCCAACTCGCTTCTTTATGACTCTCTCGCTTCGGCAGCCGATTGAGGCTCTTGGAGGTCGTCAGGAGTCCCACCAGAGGCTCCCGGCTTTATGATTTACCGACGGTGGACGGTTCAATGTTCTATTCTTAGCTCCCGTTTGGGCTCTCCCGATTGGGCCCCGATATCACGTAAGATCTGGACGCCTCGAGACACGGAATTCTCTATCGGGGCCCGGTGAAATTTTTCGACGGTCCGAATTGGTATAAAAGGGCTGGGAATGGTTCGAAATGGTCATCAGTAGTCACTCGTCCGATCTGCCGAGACATTCGTGGAATATTCCTTTGGAACGATGAACCAACTCGCAGTCGTGTTTTTCGCCCTCGTGGCCGTCGTCGCAGCTGGACCCGTTCCCGACGAGCCGGTGCCGATCCTCAGCCAGGAAGCCGACGTCAGTCCGGACGGCAGCTTCGTGAACAAGTTCGAGACCGGAAACGGCATCGCCTACCAGGAAAATGGTGTCCTCAAGGAGGTCGGTGAGGGCGCTGCCGTCGTCTCCCAGGGTTCGGCCAGTCACACTGCTCCTGATGGCACCGTCATCCAGCTGACCTGGGTCGCCGACGAGAACGGTTTCCAGCCCCAGGGTGCTCATCTTCCGGTCGCCCCGGCTGTTCCCGCCCAGATCGCTCGGGCCCTCGAATGGATCGCTGCTCATCCCTACGTCGAACCCAAAGCCTGAAGAGTCACTTCGATGTGGAACCTCGACAACCGGATCTGACACCTGCAATGGAAATTTTAGATAGAGATTAGTTTTTAATGCCTGAATAAAAAGATGCTCAGTAGTTGGTAATATAAACTGTTGATTATTTTTTTTTACCTCTTGCCACCTTCGACTTGCAGTATGCTCGATGATCCAGCGTCGCATCGCTGGGAATTAATTATTCACACAGTCCCCTCCAACCGAAGATTCCCTGGATACGTCTAATTTATTCCAAATTAAGTCACATTAAAATCTCCAGACGACTCGCGACTCACGAAACGACGTCTTTAAGCCACATTTTGACAACTCCGAGCGACTCGTTTAATGTTTCCGCGCTTACGTGGGAAGTGAATTCCATGACTATAAGATAGTCGAGTTGATTTACACGAGCGTGAGAATATCGTGACTGTGTGGCTTGGAATCCTTGAACAAATTCAAGGTCACTTCTTCACGAGTTTCCTGACTCGTCGACAATTCCGGAGATACGCAGGACAAATTCCTGCCAATGTCGCGAGCCTCGCATAAAAAATATCGTCACGCTTTGAAAAAAAATCCTCCCACTCAATAAAAAAATAAAAATAACACAGGTGGATTTCGTGGTATGCAACGTTTATTCACAATACGTTGTCGTATCGCACAGATTAGACGGTAAAGTAATAAATATGTACAACAATTTGAACCAGAGTACGGAGAATAATCATTGGCGGTTGTGGTTGTTTCGGTAGTGAGTAAACAGTAGTTACCAGTTATATATTTATATATGTCATATAAATATATATACCAATCATATATTATCGCATATATTATATATATTAAGATATATATTAATTAATTAGTTGGAGGGATCGGCGCAGTTGGCAGTTCTCGCGCGCAAGAACACGTGACACGCCATTAATTGCAGTGTTGTCTTTGTTGTTTCGTTGATTTTTTTCAAGAGACGTCGGATGTCGTTATCGCGGTTTGCCAGAGTTGTGTATCCGTTTTTCCACGACCGATTGGACTGTCGATTGGATGAGATCGATCGGTCGATTTTGCAGGTTTGGAGGGTCGATCGGTAAGGTCGATCGATCGATCTACTTGGCGGCGTCCTCCTTGGACGGATGGGCGGCCGCCCACTCAAGAGCCTTCTGGATTAGTGGCGGAATTTCCGGTGCAACGGGAAGATGGTCTCCGACCGGTTGGAAACCGTTCTCGTCGGCTGTGTACGTCAGCGAGATGTCCTTGCCGTCGTCGCCCTTGTACGAATACGCGCCCTTAGCCTGGATAGCCTCGTTTTCCGAGCCCGCGTTCGCCAGGGAACCCTCCTCCTCGGCCTTGATGCCGTTTCCGGACTCGTACGACCATTTGTACGAGCCGTCCGGGTTCGGACCGTCCTGACTCTGGTTGACGATCGGTATCGGCTCCTCCGCCGGCGCCGACGCCGCGCACGCGACGAGCGCGATCACTGCTATCTGGAAAATGAAAAAAAAATTAATTAGCTGGGAGAATGAATGAATTTTGGGCGGGAGGGCGTTTTGAAGACATAAGTCTCGATCGTAACTGCAACCGATCTTGGTTCTTGGATTTTTTTTAGAAAAAAGTGAAGACACAGCAAAAGTCAATGACTAATTCAACGTTCTTTGACGACGGAGAATTGTTTGTGGAAAATTCTCCGAGACTCCTCGAGTCATGCGCAATACCCGTTTCTTTTACGGTCGCGCTACCGATTTAACGACTTTTTAATAACTCGCGGTGAAGAAAAATTGACCGGGTGTGATTTTTCATTGTCGATCCTCTCGTCGATCCTTTCTCTTTTTCGGTTGGGTGTTTAGGTGCGAGGAGAAAAAAAAATCGGCGAGAGAAATCGGCGGTGTTCAATTAACGATCTGCCTCTCTCGTTACTTTCGCGTCTCGACAATTGCGCCTCTCCCCCCTCCCTCTGTTTCTTCTCCGTTCTCGCTTCCACCGAGTTTCGCAATGTGTACAGGTCGCCGCTTGTATTATCCTACACGTTTGAATGGCGACCGGTAAGGACGGCCACCGAGCCTGGTAACCACCGAGTCAATACCGCGTTATGCAACCCGCGATGCTGGGAAAGTTATCGATAGGTTCGGCGATGCCGGCGCCGAGGTCCCAAAGTGCCATCCGCGAATATATTCCACGTGCGCCACGCGCGCCAGGTAGCAGCAGTCGCCCGCGATTCGCCCGATCGCCGCGAACCCCGAGGCGACGAGACGATCTCGTCGTGTCTCCTCGTCGATTCTAGTCGCGCGAACTCGCGACCTCTCGACGAGATCTGAATCTCCTGACGATTTATGTCGAACCTCCAATTGCACTGTACCACGAGTCTATTTTGTTCGTAATTTTTAGGTGACGTGGGATCGTCTCTTCTTGCACGAACGAATAAAAATTTGTTTGTTCGATAGTTTGTTTCGAATTATTTTATTAAGGAAGAAATGAAATTAGTTGATTTAGTGAAAAGGGTTGAGTAGGCCTGAGGAGGGTTTAATGGTGAAAGCCAATAAATTGGCCCAAGGCGACAAATTGGTCCAAGCTAACAAATGAGTCCAAGCCAATAAATTGGTCCAAGCCAACAAATCGGTTGGGACCAATGAATTCGTTTAACCCAACAAATCGGTTGGGACCAATGAATTCGTTTAACCCAACAAATCGGTTGGGACCAATGAATTCGTTTAACCCAACAAATCGGTTGGGACCAATGAATTCGTTTAACCCAACAAATCGGTTAGGACCAATGAATTCGTTTAACCCAACAAATCGGGTGGGATCAATGAATTCGTTTAACCCAACAAATTTATTGGGCCAATAAATTGCCCCAATCCAATAAATCGTCCCAGCCAACCAAACCAAACCCACAAATTGTCTCACCCAATCGTCTCGTTTCGATCTAGCCCTCTCTCCCTTGTTCACACTTTACCGATCGCGCTGTACCGCAGCCAATAACCGATCTCGCTTCACAAGATATCCGCACGCACTGAAGAGAGACCCCAACCCGCCCCGGAAAGGCCCCACAGAGTACCGATTTTCCGAATAAAAAAAAATACCCGGCGATCCCGATTTTTTCGCTCTCTCTCTCGTTAATCCGTAATCCTCGTTGGTCGCTTACCAATGGTGTGTACATGCTGCGGCGTTAATCTCTGATGGTCGAGTGTTTATCAAGACCCGAAGCCACCGGGATATATATACCCCTGTCGCGGCGCCTGATCGCCAACTGGCGACACACACACCGGCCCCCCACAGAAGCGCACACAAAACCTTCGCGCACACGTGCGAAAAGCACACACTTGCATCTCTAACCACGCACACAACCCCGTAAACGTTTGTCAGCTACCGATATCCACGCCGAGCTGTGTTTGCCTAAGTAAAAGAAGAAGAAGAGGAAGAGGCTCGACTCGTCGCAAACGATCGCGACGACATCACGAAGCGTTGCATGGGAAACCTACCTAATGCATATATACATATATGTCGTGAAAATGGTGGTGCACACGGATTGTGTCGGTGGCGCCACCGTGTAAGTTCGTCGCTATGGTGTGTTGGTGATAGGAGCGACGAGGACGGCGAGAACGACAAACGAAGAGGTTCCCCCCGCAGGTTGGGACCTCTGGCGATGCCAACAACAACGGCAGCCAGCAGAATCAACAAGCCAAGGGTACATAGATCTCTCGTCTTGCTTCCTTACGTCTTGGGTCTTGGGTCTTGAATCTTGCATCTTGCATCTTCCATCCTTACTTCTTAGTTTCTTGAATCTTGAATCTTGCATTTTCCATCCTTGGCTCTTGGGTCTTCCATCTTGCATCTTTCATTGCATTGGGTCTTGCATCTTGTATCTTTCATCCTCGCCACCCGAGGATGGAAGATGCATCCACACACGCGCGGATTTTCACGACGTTGGAACTACCGTTTTGCCGTGGCCGGGAGGGATTTATATTCGACTTTGTGTTTGCTGAGCGCGGATAGTTCTGTCTTTATCTCGGAGTGTGTCGCTGTTGTCGCCGTCGTCGCCCCGGGTAAGCGGTGGAGGAATCGCGCAACGCGTGTCGCATCTGTGTGTGGATAAGGATTGGATAGACAACAAGGCGGTTTACATGACACGCACACAGTGGAGGCCATATGTGTGACTTAGCGGAGGGATCATCCGTGTCACAGATCCAGCGGCAATGCTAAATGTCATCGTGTCTCTATTCCCTCCCTCCCCTCCCTCGCGCCCCTACTTTTGCTGCTCCTTCACCCAGCCCTCGAAGACCCCTTCGGGCGCAATCGACGGCTTACTCAATTGTCATTGCTTTTTGTTGCACCTCTTTTTTCGTCGTTTTCAAGTGCCTCGGGTTGAAGAAATTGTGATTGGGTGATTGGAGAAGTTTGGCGGGAGAAATTTGGTTTAGGGGTGGTTTATGGGTTTAGGGAATAAAATTGTTTGAGCCAATCAGGGAGCAGTCATTCAATCTGCGCGCGCATCGACCGGAAATGGGTTGGACCTCACGGATTGAGGGCGCTGGTGTCGCTGCTCAATTTAGCTTAGCTTGAAAATTGCTCAAATCAGCTGATCACCGTGAAACGCATAACTCTTATCTTTTACATTTTTTATATTTTTTTTGCCCAATCTGGGATTCTTGTTGCCCTGCAATTTCCTGCATTTCACTCTCGATCCGCCCGCCGGATTCTGTCGACCTTGTTGGCAAGACGCGTACATTAATTAACCAGGGAATAATTAAAACTACCGTTGCGGAGAATGTTCCGCAGCTGCCGCGAGCGGGACGAGTCGCCTTTCGAGTTTTCCACTGTCCGTCACTCTCGACCGCGCGTCATCGATATGTTGGAATGCCAATTTGCAAATAACGCGCGACGGGTTCGCGAGGAGAGAGCACTGCGACTTTTTCACCTGGGCAACGATCGATCGGATCCTGAAAACAAAATATAAGAATTTTTTTTAATTGAATTTTTGGTTTCTAATTTTTTTTTCCTATTTGGATACCTTCTTTTTAATTAGTGCATAATTACCAAATTATTTCACACAAAAAACTCGGCCTCAATATATCGTTTTTTTTTCTCTGCGCAGTTGAAACGTCTTCCGGAAATCGATTCGTGCAGCCGGCGATCAGATGAGAAAAAAAACACATCTCGCCGATCGATCGGTATCTAAAATCACTTAGCGTCTGTTTGTCGGGTATTAGAATTGTAAATGTCCGATTTGCTCCCTGCGGGATGTCGGACGGTGGCGCAGCGGAAAATCAGTTGAGAATTAAATGCCTCGACGTGCGCCAAAGCCGACGGTTAAAACTGCTGCGGGTGTCTCGTCTTTCAGCGCGAATTGTGTAATTAAATATCAATCACGGGCCGCGCGATGGAATATTCTCTTCTCTTGTCGGCATCAGAAGCTGAGGCAAAAGCCGCGGCAGAAGCGGCGACCCAATTACATGTTAATTAATGAGAATATGACGAGCAAGTGACGCGAAGGTCGCGCTCGGTGACGTCAAGGTCAACGGGATTCGATCGACATCCGCGAGTCGAATTTCAGGGTCGATCGAGCGTCATGCGAGGATCCCATTCCCGAAGGTCTAGGATTCCCGGCCGATCGGATGCGGCGATATAAGCCGCCTCGAATCGATAAATATAATCGATGCGCCGCGAAATTAGCGACGCACGCGACGATCGTCATCCTCGACACACGCGAACCCAGAGTGTCGAGAGTCGAGTCTTGTCTCGTGTCGGGCGCCGGTGCAAACAGCAGCACGTGACGGGCTCATCGAGTTGAGTCACCGAAAATGCACCGCGGTGGCATTCACCGGGAATGCTGATAAAAAAAAAAAGAATTCAAGAAGCTGGACTGGAATTGTGTCTCGTGCCACAGAAATATCTCACAGAAATTCTGTAAATTCCTGTTTTTAATTAAGAGTTCTTAATTGTAAGAAAATAAAAATCAAATGCTGGATAAATTACAAACGTTTTTTTATAGATTTTTTTTTTCTATTAAAAAAGTTCTCAATTATTTAGATGAATTTTTTTCCTTCGTTAATTTATGATTCTAACACTGGAATTTTTAGAGGCCAATTTACTAATCTTACGATTGCCACGAAAAAAAATCATGAATATTTCGGTAGAATTATTTTTGAAAAATGTTTCGAATTCTCGTTGTGACAACTGACATTGCAGATGAGGTAAGAATGAAAGTAAAACTGATTTCGGCATTATTCTCGAGTCTCTGTTTTGCCTGAGGGCAGCTAAAGCAGCAGCAAAAGCAGCAGCAGCAGCAGCAGCTGAAGCAAAAGCAGCAGCCACTAGGCGACACCGAGCACCGAGATCGGCGGAACGACGGATGCGCCGCTCGTATACGATTCACTCTTATATGTCAAGGTCGTCATCCGCCGCGTCTTCTTATTTACGTACTTAAAGGCTCACTTATTTATACCCGCCGGCCGGGAGGCGCGGAACGACCGACGACGACGTCGGCGTTTTGCGCTACCAGCGATAAACATTTTCATATATTATTCATTCGACAATCGATCGCGTCTTTGAGTCGGCGCTGGCCGCCGTTTTACTTGGCTGCGACGCTCGCAAAAGTTTCTCTCTCGTCTCAGCTGTCTCGGTGCATTAGAATTGTGGCCACTCGAGTCATTCCCTGAAATTTCTAATAAAAATTACATTGTTAAACCGAGTATTTTATTTTTTTTCTAAAACAAACATTCAAATTATTACCCAATTTATTTTTTATTTTTCTATGACGAATTATGCAATTTTTATTTTGTATTCTAAAAATTATGGAAAATTGTCAATGAAAATTATTTTGTTTTAGTCATCATGATTTGCAGATTTACAAAAAATTGGTAGATAAATAGTCGATTAACTTGAAAACCTGAAGACACAGAGCACAATGGAGGCGATTCCATGAACTTGTTGTACCCGAGCGGCCTGGCATTTTCGTCGAGTCGCTCGAAGTCTTCGCCTCGCGGACCGCAATCTGCGCATCTACACGTATGTCGTGCGCATGTACATGAGCAGAGTCGATGTGGCTGCCGGGTAAATGCGCTAAGCGCGCATAAACGCGCGCCGAGTGGATTTATCGCTCGTGGCTCGTGGCGCGTTCGTCGCCCGTCGAATCCTCCGCCGGCGATCCGTACCGCAGGTGCTGACTCGCGAACGTCGGTGGGGAATCGGCGACGCTGCGTTCACTGGTTCTCTCGGTGGTCCGCGGTTCCGCCGTCGAGGCCGAGGTGGCGCCCCTCGTGGATAGGCAACCGGTTGTGCGTTGCCGCGCGTCGTGACGTCGACGGTGGCGCTCTCCTCGCAGTAGGCAACCGGCAATGCTGCGGCGCTCGTTTCCCGCGTATCCCACGAACATTCTGCAGGCGCTAAAAAAATCCTCTATTAAAATGTTCGTAAGCAACCATTGTCGATTTATTCAGCATCTGATTGGTCGTTGGGAAACCGGCAGCGGTTTGATGTTTAATATCGCGAAATTTGGCAGTTTGCCAAAAAAAAAAAATCGTTTTTCGCGTCTTTCTCCTTGAATTTTCGATTTTTCGGGCAAACACCTGTCGTTTTTGGAATCAGCGGGAAATTTCCCATCGGATAGGGTTTTTAAAGTTGGCGAAATCGAAAATTTTTTTTTCGTCGTTTTTCGCAAAAAACGGCAAGGGGTACCCCTTCTAAAAATTTGCGATTTTTGAGGGTCAACTTTAAAAATCTGCAAAAAATCGAAAAATCGAGATATCGCGTTCCGCCTGGTGGCATTCTTTTCGTTGAAGATTTTTCTTTCGAACGCAAAAAGAAAATCCAGATTATATTGATCCAATGAAAATTTACACCGATTTTAGTGAAGTGCAAAAATTGGGAAAAAGTGAAAAATAGTTTTTCGTATTTTTCTCCTCGATTTTTTTATTTTTCGGGCAAAACCCGGTCATATTTGGAATCAGCGGAAAATTTCTCATCGGATAGGGTTTTAAAACTTCGTTAAATCGAAAAAAAAATTTTTCGCCGAAAACCGCAAGGTTCTTCCCTACGCAAGGTGCTTCCCTACGTCATTGTTCCTTGTATAGTAAAATTCGCTATATTCACCCTTGTTATCCCATGAATTTTTCTCAGTTTGCCTCGAGTTTGCCTCGCGAGTTTGTCGAATTTATTCACTAGACTAGACGTGAACGAGTCAACCGGGCGTTGCCCTTTCGAGAAGCAGGAAGCGCAGAACCTGCTACACAAAACAGGCTGATTAGCTTGAGCACGTGGCCCGGTCGTTTCGGATTCCGTTGATGAGAAAAACCTGTTTCGGTTTTTCGACGCCTCCGTCGATATCTAAAAATCGATAAATAAATAATGGTCACGTGATCACCTGCTGGTTCGCAGTGATCACTGAATGTCTTTGCGGAAAAATAGAAATACTTAACCTAACCTGTGGCCAATGTTGACTCGGTTCAAAAAATCATAACGACAAATTCGATCGCGCGGGCTGTTAAAAAATGCATCGCGATCACGTACGAGTCTTTTATTGCTCGAATCGTATCGAATGATAATTAATTTGTGGGTTTGCAGATTCGATTGCGCAGCGTCTCGGTATAACCGATTAAAATTCCCTGACGATCGAAATAGCTGAGAACGACGGAGGAATCGACTCCTCGTGGCTTCCTGGGAGCCTTGGAAGGCTGAGCAATGCGATAAGCTCCAGTAACCTCGTACGAGGATTTTATTGGCTGCTTCATTCGCCACGATAATTCACTCATGACGAGTAACGACCGAATTACACACATTCGGCGAGCAATGCGATTCAGCTACTGGAAACCTGCGAGAAGAAGATGCAAGAAGGACGAATCGTGCGGCTCGTGGCTCGCACGTTGCGCCGTGAGGTGCGGCTCAACTCGAGCGCAAATCTGGAGTGGAGGGCATGTAATTATATTACAGGCGGGAGGCTGGATTTTTTGATCCCGGGGATTTCGTTGGATGCTCATGCGGAGAATACAGGGGAGGTGAAAGCGGAGACTCTTCCTAGTCACGAAGTCGTCTCGGGTGAGACACAATTCCACGAGTCTGCGGGATAAATGAGATCTCAGTCGGGAGATCGCGATGGGTGCAGTGATTGGCAGGTTGGGGAAGAGGCTGATGGCTGCGGCTACTGGCAACAATTGGCATGACAGTGACTGGCCAGTGGCTAGCTATTAGCATCCCAGTGAGTGGTCAATGACTGGCTATTGGCATCTCAATGAGATGAGTTAAAATTTTGGGAAATAAATTAAAAGATACATTTTGTAGCAATTAATTCGAATAAAATGAATAAAATGAATAAAAAATAATAAAATTAGTTTTTAAATCTATACATTTTTCTGGTATTGCGGACTGCCTGCGACTGCAACTCTCGGACCGCGAAGAAGACTCCGAGACCTCAGCGCAGAAATGGCTTCCTCACGATCGCCGACTCCGCTCGTACCCGTCCGAAATAATTCGTCTGATTTTCATCTGTGCACTCGCGAATCCCCGGCGCACAATTGCAATTTAGAAATCAAAGCCGCATCGCGGCTGCACGCGATATCAGACGATATTATCGTGTCGGGGGGGGGGGCCTCGCGGGTTTTCGTGGAAGACCCGGCAAACGTTTGTAACGCGGGTGACGCAACGAAAAAAGGTCACGAGGCCGGGACGATGGTCTTTCCACACGGATTTTTTTTTTTGTTGGTAAAATTCATAAATTTGTATTCAGAATACATTTGACTCAAGGACTCTCGAGCGTTTGTTGTGTACGTTTTTTTTTTCGCTGGGAGGAGAGATGGTTGGGAGGCGATAGAGTTGGGATGTTCGCAGTCGCAATATCTACAGGGTTTTATCGAACAGTCGTTTAATATAAACGTTGCACTATTCGCAATGCTTTACACTAATTTACAAGTAGTCATGGCGTCATTTTTTATACATAAAAAAAAATTAAAAAAAAAAACAAAAAGTCCTTTACATCGTTGCAGCTCATTGTCGTTGCCGACTAACGATTGTCTGGCACGCAGAAAAATAATACGAATTAAACACATTTTTTTGCTCAATTAAATTAGCTCCTGACCAAATAAAAATGAATTCCAATTATTTTTCTCCGCGCATTTTTTGAGCAAAATTTTCAATTTTTAACCTACATCTATTTCGTATCGTTTATTGATTTTGTGAATTCATTGTTTTCACTTCCTCAGGTTGTCCTCCTCGGGATGAGCGGCGATCCACTCGAGCGCCCTGAGGATCGCGGGGGGAATCTCCGGGGCGACCGGGAGATGAGCTCCCTGCGGCTGGAAACCGTCCTCGTTGGCGACGTAAGACACCTGAATCGGGGTTCCGTCTTCGGCGGTGTAGCTGTAGCTTCCCGAGGCGGATATTGCGCTGTCCTTGCCGTCCTTCGATGCTACGAGGGACGCCTGCTCCTGCGCCTGGATGCCGTTTGCGGTCTCGTAGCTGAAGGAGTAGGAACCGTCGGGATTGGGTCCGTCCTGGGCCTGATTGACGATGGCAATCGGCTCGTCGACCGGCGCCGCCGACGCAGCGGCTACCACCAACGCCACGAGGAAAGTTACTTTCTGAAAAATTATTATTATTATTATTAGTATTATCATTATAATTAATATTATCATTATTATTATTTAACATTTCTTCAAAGGTAAAAATGTTTTTAATATGTGCTAAGATTTTTGTATAAGTATTTATTCTTTTTTTGGTGTGGACACTTTTTTTTTTTTTTTTTTTTTTTTTTTTTTTTTTTTTTTTTTTTTCACAGTGTGGCCAAGGGGTAAACAACCGCGAGCAGCCCACTCGATCCACCGAACTCGCCTCCTCCAACACCTCGCGATTCTCCGGCCGGTTACCACCTGCCGCGTCACCGGGCCATAAATTTTACGACCTAAGAGGCTCCACGAGTGTCTTATGCAATAATGAGACCGCAGCACGCATACTGCGACTCACCCGCAAGGGAAGACGTTAAGGTACCACCGAGCTGACACTATTTACAATTTCGAGATTTTACGACGATTTTTTTAAGGGAATTTTTCGTCGGACGATTTCGTCAGCGAAAAGTTGCACCGAAGTGTGACCCGGCGATCAATACGATTTTACGACCGAAGGTGACGACTGGATTTCCCCGATGTCTTTGGGGGGCAAATCGCCGGTGTATGAAGACGTAATTGACGTAATTTCTGTTAGATTTTATACCCGACGAGCGAAGACGCTCGAGCGTTTCACTGACATTTCGATCGGGCACGCGGATGCCCAGCTGACTCTGCGCCGCGGCGGCGGCCGCGCGTTGACCGACTCCGCGTGATTATCCGGAGGGAGGTCGCGGCGGAGAGATTGATATTGCGTAAGTCTCTGTACCCGTGGGCAATATATATATATATTTTTTTTTTGAGAATTAAACATGCGTTTAAAAGTGAAAGAAACAAAAGGGGAAAATATTGGCCAATAAATTTGTCTCGAAATACTCAAATGAAAAAATCACTGAGAAATTAATTGTCTTTAAAAAAAAAAGGAAAAATTACAAATATTAAATCATAAAAAAAAATTAATTTTGTAGGATCGGTGATTTGAGGTTTCACTTTTTGGTTCCCGGAGAATAATTCACTAGTCTAATATTCCTATTGGTTTGCACTTTTTTGTGTTTTACGTTTTTTTTTTAATTCACTAATTTTTTTTTTTAGGTGGAGTCTCAACTTCGCACTCACCAGGATGCTCATGTTGGACACTTGTGTCGTCGATTGCTTCTCGATGGCTGGACGACGACGTCGGGGGCTTTTATATCGGAGAGCCAAAACCGACTCTCGGACTACGTGTGGTGGCAAAAACCTGGGCGTCCAGGTTCTCCCTCTCGCCTAACGCGCAAGTTGACATCTTCGGACGATCCGCGCGCGCGGGACACATTTTTTCGCCCCCCACCTCCCTGCCCACCCACCCGGCGAGAATACGCACGACAAATTAACAAGCACCGTCCTCACCGACACTTGACACTCGCGCACGAAAAATCCTTACGAAACTCCGTTTCGTTCCATTCAAAACGCGAACCCCCACCCGGCGATTCCACCAATCGCGAGGCTCGAGCCGAGAAAAAAAAAGTTCCTCGAAAAATGTGTCTACAGTGACTCGCGAAGGGTCCCATTGAGTTTGCTTTTGCTTTCTCACGCCGGTCGCGAGAATCCTCGAGAAGTCGAAGCGGAACAAATTAACGAGACACTCGAATGATGCAATTGCGATTAACTAATCTCGTTAAGTAGTCAAAGTCACAGAAGCTGCGGCCACTCGACTCGGTCGACGAATGTAAACAAATGTTGTGTCCTAAAACCGATTCATTTTTTTTTCCTGTAATATTTAGGCAATGTTTGTCTGGCACTGAAATTAGTTCTGGCGACTCATCCTTTTTTTCTCATTAAATTACGAAAAAAAAATTAAACAGTACAATTCAGAAATAAAAAAATTACCGATAATTTACCGATTGCCAAAAACGTGTAATTCTATTTGGTAATAGCCCGCGATTCAATCTAAGAATGCCTATAAATTATTTCCCGGCCGGCTGAGATTATTCGCGGAATTTCAACGTGGTCAAAGCATTACATACATATTTATCGTTTATGATAACGAGCCGGGCGACGGGCATCTCGGGCTAACGATCTCTTCGATCGTCGACTGCTGCTTCTGCTTTTTCGTTTTATTTTTTTTTTTTACAAAAAAAAAATATATACGCAGACTAAATTTGCGTCAGACGTCCTCGCCCACGACACGCGCTATCATTGACCCGAGCTGTAATTTTTTTGTCTCATCCTCCGAAACGTTTTACGCGATTTCAGGAATTTTTCCTGCAGCGATTATTCGCCGCGCGGTAAATCTGTTTGGCGGATCCTTGAGGCATCCCGTATACGCATCGCGAATACTGAGACGCGATAAAAAATTATAATGCGCGCGCGGCAGACGCAAAGTATAACTTATCAAATGGGGACGATTCGTCCGTTGATATTTCTTAACATAAAAAAAATTGATAGAATTAATGACAAGAAGTTTCATCACTGAAATAATTTTTCACACGATCAAAACACCATTAAGTATCATAATTTTTTTTGTCAAAAAAAAAGGACACGTTTTTTCACTTACCTGGTCGGTGTCTCACTACACAAAAAAAAAACATCGCGTTAACGCGCCAACATTGAGTAAGAAATACCGAATCATCAGTCTTGTCGAATTTTTTTTTGTTCGCAAGACCAGCCTGCCCTTCGCTGTAATGTGTATTTTTGTCCTTCCAGATTCAGAAGTTAATCGAGGATTCGTCTCGGCGCGCGCGGTGACTCACCGCGCGCGACTCTCGTCGTGACAAAAGATTTATCGTTCTCGCTGTCGCGCCGAGTCCGATAGCCACTAGCGACTTTCTAATTACTGTATTTATATCGCCGAAGATGTCGAAAAATATTCGGCACCGTGGATGACGACTGATGTCGTGAATTATGCTAATACCAAGGTCGAATTTGACGCGAGACAATTTTAATCACGTGTATCCAATTTAAAAAAATTACGATTAATAAAAAAAAATTTGGAAAAATATCTAAAATCGAATCAGAAATAGTATCATCATTTTTACAAAAATTAGTATCTCCATTAATCCAGAAATAGGTTCACGTAGAAAAAAAAATTGTTGAAAAATATCTGTAATAGAATCTGAAATAGAATAATCATTTTTACAAAAATTAATATCTCCATAAATCCAGAAATAGGTTCACGTAGAAAAAAAAATTGCGTACCGCAAAAAAAAATTGTCATCGTTCAGCCGCCGCAGTCGGTAAGATCTGATTAGTAGGCCCGAAGCGGCAAAACCGCGATGACCAATTATCGCGCAATTAGTCAAACCGTCCGCCCGATGCTGCGTAATAGAAAGGAGAATGAATAGGATCGCCGAGAGTGCGCGTGCGCGAACCGCGACAGTTGGTGAAGTCGCCTGATTCACCGAGCTGTCATGTAATGCGCTCTTCTCGCGCGTGTTGCCCCCCCGATGACCATTTCTCCCGGCGCACGAGATCAAAATTATTGAGTAACGGACAAATGGCTGCGTCGAAAAGGAAGAATAAAAAAATTACTGAATGGTAAACGCGACGGTGAGAAAATCGCTTGCGCAGTTAAAAAAAAGATTAATTTCTCTTTCATATATCGATTTCAGCACTTATAATAGCGATTAGATGAGACTCGGCGAGATTATGCTCAGTCGCTCGCTCGACTTGCCTAATAAAAAGCAATGACTCCGGGCTCGATAATGGACTTAATTACAATGGTCCACCGCGAGCGAGGCCTCTGGTCGCAACGAGAGGGACATTATCGTCTCGTGCTCAATTGCCCGCGGGCAGTGCAGTCAAACGACGAATTATTGAGTAACGTAGAAGCCTCATCTATCCGCGAACTGACATCGGACTCGCCGGGACGTCAGACTGATGCGATAGACACGTGGGGAGGTCGAAGTGGACTCGGAATTTGCAGTGTTTCTAACTAGAAACGTAATCACCATTTGGGACTATATGTCAAAAATAAATAAATATATAAATAAATAAATAAATAAATACATAAATCAATGAATAAATCCAAAAAATATATTTTTTTTCCATTTGGGACTATATGTCAAAAATAAATAAATATATAAATAAATAAATAAATAAATACATAAATGAATGAATAAATTTAAAAAATGATAATTTTTTTTCCTTGTCCTTTTAAGGCCGTGAAACTTGTAAGTTTCTTTAAAAAAAAAAATGTATGAATAAAGCGTGAATCATTGTCCGCCTATCCGGCCGACAACTGTATCACTTTCTCCGCACGCGCGGTCGTAACAAATGAATATCTGTTGGGCGTCGAGAGATACGCGCCGGGAGCATCTGCCCGGGCGCGCGTGAAAGTAACGAAAAATCCCGGTGGCCAAGCGAGTACAGTATTTGGGTTGCCGACCGAGTGACCTCCTCGCGCGGGTACCGAGAAGACGAGACTCAAAGAGAGCAGCAGTCGGGAGAGTGCGACGACGACGAAGACACAACGACGACGAAGAAGAAGCGTTGCGGATCCTTTTGGTGTGCGCGTTTCCAAGACGAAGTCGTTGGTATTGACTCTGCCGCCGCTTCGAAAATTCGAGTGGAGTTGGCACAGTAATTGGCCACCCACTAACGACTCATCCTTGCCGCTTAAAATCGCACATTACATTTATTTCGCAGAATCGACGACCCGAACTGAAACAAAAAAGTGGTTAGATCGTTGGCTCAGTGATTGGCCACCCGCTAACGACTCATCCTTGCGTCTTAAAATTACACATTAAATTTATTTCGCAGAATCGACGACTCGAACTGAACCAAAAAAGTGGTGGATCGTCGGCACAGTGATTGGCCACTCGCTAACGAGACGTCAAAGCGGCTTGAAATTACAGATTGAATTTATTTCGAAAAAATCGACGGTCTCAGCTGGACCGAAAAAAGCGGCCAGATTGTCGGTACAGTGATTGGCCACTCGTTGAAATCGCGTCGTCCGCTCGGCCCGCAAAAATCGCAGATCGAAGAGAGACGCGGATGTGCCAAGGACTGTACCGAGTGGCGTATTTTCAATGAAACGGCCGGCGACCGTGCGAAATTTATTTCGCAAAAAAAAATCGACGTCCCCCCCGCTGGCCCAGAAAGCGCGAACCGGGCGCGAGAGTCGCACGCAACACTTGTAATTAACGGTGGAGCGTCGCGAGTACATCATCCCCGAGGTTCCCTCGGTGAAGACGATCGTAACAGCAGATACGTTTCCCCGCTGCGGCTGCTGCTGCTGTTGCCGATTGCGCGCCTCCCGGTCCAACCGGCGAAGATGCCTCACCGAACGAAAGTCCTTTTTCGTGCTTCCAATTTTTTTTTTTTCCTTTTCGTATTTCACTCATTCTTCGTTTCATTTATTCTCCGGGCCTGCATCGACGCTCCCGCAGGTGCCGCAATCGTCGTCGTCGGCAGCTCAAAACGTAACTTCTCGGTATTACGTTTATCGCCGACGGCGATCGGCTGACGTATTTTCCCCTGAGATTCCCGCCCGATACGACGTCGGCGCATCCTTCAGCGCGCGCCCCAAACGGCGCGGGCACAGTGATTGGCCGGGCTGACTCATCCCCGCAGGATCCGGGCGTGGGAATTTTTTTTTTTGCCACTGGAAAAAAAATTACTGTCTCGCGAGATTAAATTGAAAAATAAATAGATGTCAAGGGCAATTGACAAATATTTGCAAAATTGAACCACAGGATTTTTTAAATTTAATTTCTCAGTCCTCGGATGCCGCAGTAAAATCGACGGCGACCGCAGCGTGAGATCAGCTGACCGAAATACGAGGGAATCGCGAGAATCGCTCGGCGAGGAGTTTCTACGTCTCCTTTAATCGTGCTTTTTTCTGGTTCTGTCATACATGTTTTTTTTTTCTTTTTTTTTCCCGCGGTAGCTGAGGTTGAGACGTTGGGATTTGAATAACGATTAAATCGACAACGAAACGGATTCACCGTAATCCTTGGCAATCTTGAGACGTGCTAGACGCAGAGAGACTGATGAATCTCCGAAGTTTCTCTGAATGCTCGTAGGGTCCAATATTATCATTATTATAATTGTCATTATTATTGTAACTCGTTGCATCACGGTAAAAAATAGCCGCGGGTCTTTCGACAAAAGCGACGAGGGTCATACACGGAGAGAAGGATCTGATAAAATTTACCAACGGATCTAGTAAAAATTACCAATGCGCCTGGTAATTGGCCGCCATAGCCGCCATCTAACGTTAAGTACGAGAACTACGAGAATTTTTACCATATATATGAACATTTTTACCATATTTCGTGGTAAAAATTCTCAAAGTTCTCGTACTTCTTCATAGATGGCGTCGTGACTCCCCTGTGCCAGAAAATAATGGTACTTTTTACTAGATATATGGTAAAATTTATCAGACCCTTCTCTCCGTGTAGACAACCAGATTTGGCATTGATGAAATTCCGCATCATTAAACATAATTTTCCTAATTAAATGTCGTCACTTTGGCTGAAATAATGGATTGGATTTCGTTGTCTTTTGTGAAGATGATTCGCCTTGCGGAGAAAAGACACGAGGCGAGGATCGAGTTTGGTGATGCTCCGAGTCAAACGAAACTGAAAGTAGCAAGACGGCGAAAGTCTCGTTGCCGTGGGTGCTGCTGGGTCATCGCAGGACGAGTTCATAGGTGATTGACGACGCGTCTAGTCAATACGGAACACTTCGGCTTTCGATGGAGATTGGAAAAGAATTTTTTTTCTGACCCCAGAAATACGTCTGGATATTTAACAGTATTTTTTATTTTTCGTTGCGATAATTGATTGGGTGATGCGTTGATGAAATAATGTGGCAATGAGTGGTAATGATTAATCACAGCGATTGGAACATTTAGCTGCAATACTGGAAATTGGATAATCGGAATGACGAATCCAATTAGCGTGAAATTTGCATTTCCTTGATTCAAGGAAAATTTGTCATTTCAATTGCTGCTCATTGAATGGGACAAATGATTTTATGTCTTTAAGATCGAATTGCTGATTGGATTTTGGTTTAATAATGTTTTGTGGTATTATATTTTGGTCCATGTTACAGAATGATCGTCTCTGTACTTTGCGGACGAGAAAGTTGTACTATCTCAAAGTTCATCGTTGCTGAACTGTAATGAATCATTTGTGGAGTAAAACTAGACTTGGGGCACAAAACTTTATTGCTGGTGTCTTGCGCAATTTGTTTGTTTTAATTTTCTGATTAATTTGATTGGTCGATGAATCAGTCACTTAATAATTACTTTTCGTGTCTCAGGGTCAGTGCCAAAAACGAGGAAATGAATTGGACATCAGTATCTAATTTATCAGCGTGTGATTTGAATATTTATAGTATTGAATAAATTACTGATAAAAAAAGTCGATAAGGTCCAGTCTGAGCCCTGGTAAACAGCTGCTGCTCAATAAATCCAGACGGTAAACACGAGAACCATTAATTACACCCTCAAATCTTCTCGAACTGATGAAGTTCCCAAAGCCCTCTATAAGTTACAGATTTTTTTCAATATATCCAAGTGTCATTTGCATCAAATCAAACTTCACATTACACTAAAATTCACTGATTAAGGAAATCGTGTAAAAAAAAAATAAAAATTGTAACTTTTAGATGACCAGGGAACGAAATATCAAAGAAATGCTCCACATCATCGTTCACCGATCGAGAAAGTCGTCCTAATCTCAATCGTCGATCGACGTCCGGACAACGAACCGTTTGTCGACCAAAACTAGACGAGCCTGGATGATCGACCCGATAAAAATTGGTGGTAACCGAGATCCTCGAGGAAAGTTCACAACGGGTGGCACGATTGCCCGGAGGATTCTGGTGGCTCCTGGTTGAATCAGCGAAAAGGAGCTGAAGAGATTTTTGTCGGTCTCTCGCCGACCTTTGTTGGCCACCTGGCTTGACCCACGAGGAAGGTAACGCGCTGCCGGTATCCGGCTGGTCAACGCCGGCGGCCACCACGAGTCCGCGTGGTAGGAAGGATCGAGAGGGTGGAGAGGAGGCGCAGCGCGCGTGGTGTGTTCGCCAGCCTCGCGATACAACCGAGGAAGATCCACAGAATAGAAGAGGCCAGGTGGGGGGGAAGCGACCGTCTCAAATAAGGCATACGGCATTACCTTACCCGAGGATCCGTGAATCTTGCGGCGAGGATATATAAAGCGGAAGACTCACACGGGTAGTCACAAGTCAGTGCGCTGTGAGCTCATACGAACCGCTTAAGGACAAATAAACAGACAATCCGACAATGTTCAGACTGGTGAGTAGACAGTGAGAAGTATTGAGACTATTGGTAGACATTTTTCTAAGACGCAAATGGGACAAAAAAAAATTGAAAAAAAAATATTGTTCTCAGTTCTGAAAAGTAGAATAAAGAAAAATTTGAAGAATTTACTTATTTAGATTGAAGGAAATTTGTGCTACGATCAGTGCGACGATTTGTTACAAATAACTTAGGAAAATTGCGAAATTCAATTTGATGATGAGTAAATTAATAATGGAAGTCGGGATGTCAAGGGAATTCAATTTGTGGTGATATTAGAGGAAAAGAAAGTGACAGGGAGAAAGAGAGAAATGCAGTCGCGGTAGAAAGTGAGCCGGACGGGATTCGACCGCGGAAATTGTGACCGACTCGAGTTTCGGGTGCTGCACTTTGGGTTCAAGAGAAGCGTTGAAATAAATTCTTCGGAAAATTTCCTTTAATAAATTAGTATCTTTCAAAAAGATTTTTTGATGCAACGACATTTGTTTAATTCGCGAGTAAATTCCGGGCGAATCATAAACGTGACGTGAGAACCGACGCTTCTCGGTATTCCGCGTCGCCTCCGGCCACATCGTCATCCATCGCAGCTTTCACCGCGCGGGGAAGATGACAAAGCCCAGGGATACGCGAGAGATAATCGAACACGCATCTGCACACACAGGCGGCCCGAGACGATGCAATTAATCGCGCACGCGTGGTCCCGGCCAACGTTGAGGCCTCGCGTACACGATCGACGAGCTGAAAACCGGTGGATCGAGGTTCTCTATCGTCGATTATGCAAATGCGAGTTTGTTCGAATTAGAATCAACGGCGTCTTACATCATCGCCAGATGTTTTTGTTTTGCCGGGAGACGAAAAGCTGCGACTGAATGTTTCATGTCAACAACCATGAAATTGTTTCCATGAAATAAAAAAATAAAAAAATACAAAACTAATCATTTTCAACATTATTTTTTTTATTTTTTTTCTAAAAAATAAAAAGACTGTTTTTTGAGAGAATTAATTTTTTTTCTCGCTATTTTCAGGCAGTGGTAATCTCCGCCCTCGCGGCAGTGGTCCTGGCGGCCCCTCTTGACAACAGCAGCCCAATTCCCATCATCAGTCAGTCCCAGGACGGACCCAATCCCGACGGATCCTACTCGTGGGCCTACGAGACCGGAAATGGCATTCAAGCCCAGGAGCAGGGAGCCCTGAAGAACCCCGGCACCGAAAACGAGGCAATGTCCGCCCAGGGCAGCTTCAGCTACACCGCCGACGACGGAACTCCCATTCAGCTGACCTACGTCGCCGACGAGAACGGATTCCAGCCTCAGGGCGCTCATCTCCCGACTCCGCCGCCGATCCCCGAAGAAATTCTTCGCGCTCTCGAGTACATCGCGGCTCATCCTGAAGAGAACGACATCGACGCTCCCAGGCAATAAATAATAATCACTCAGTGAATAATCGAATTTTAAAAAATAACTAAATTACAATTATGCGGCAATTACGAAGAGTGGACAAATCATCGCGAATTTTTTTACGAAGATTTCGGCCGAAATTTAGAGGAGACTTCTGACTCCTTTTTTTTGGCCGAGGCTCAAGCGACACGTTCACCTGAGATCAACGATTATCATTATGATCTTGGAGGAATGTCTCAAAGTGTCGATAACGAAGAAATTTTCATTTCTGAAAATTTCTCCGTTGTCAAATTCTCAAATTTCGATGATTCGCACGCTTTTTCATAGTTGCATCGCGCATCCTTCTGCCAGATATACGAATATATATATGAATATGTATATATGTACTACCAGTTGTATTGTGTAAAGCCGAATGTAAATAAATAATTGCTCGATCGCTTGAGGCGATTGGGCATTGCAAGTACAAATGCTCTGAGTATTTTTTGTCGTGACTAATTCATCTCACTGTTTTCCATCATTTTTCCGCGCGTGAGGAGAAAGAGAGTCGTTGGATAATCGAGCCACACGCGTTGGCCAAGCGGAAGTCCGACACGTTTGGACGATACGGTTAGTTAATTTCCGAGGGGAAAAAGTAGTCGCTTCCTGCGTCGCTTTTTTCGCAGCCTGCTTTGAAGGTTGAAGAGGTTTGTTTACCTTCTAAGATGGACAATGAATGTCCATAAAGTCTTAAAAAATTGTTTACTTTCTGAAATAAAAAATAAACGAGCGTCTATCGTTTGCTTTATGAAATAAAAAATAATGGGAAGGCTAAAAAAAATTGTTTGTTTCATACGATCGTAAATATGATTAATTTATTGATTGGGACGCTAAAAGCAATCGACGATTCTTCATCGAGCAATCGGAATGATCTCACGATCGATGAATCGCACCGTGAATAAAGCTGCATTCAAGACGAGTCGACCTCCGGTTCGAGTCGAGTCGGCAAATATTTGTTTGAGAGATGAGGAAAAAAGAATTTTGTTATTCTTAATAGCGATGACCGCGCGAGTTCTTCGCATCTCCGATTTAGGGTTTAATATGACGGACGTCGTGAAGCATCCCGAAAAGTGCCATTGAGGTTCCCGGAGGCAACGTAACCTTGAGAATTCGTGACGAAACAACCGCGCGCCGGGAAATATCATCATCGCCGGATGAAGAAGGCGAACGGAGGCGTCATCGACACTGTCTAACGCTAATTTGAATAATTTATCGCCGGGTTTGGCCTTGGATCTTTAATGATGGCGTTGGCCTTCAATTTTCATCTTTCGGGAATCTCCTCAGCTTCTCAGCAATTTACAACCACGTCATTTGACTGAGTCTATTTTTTGGTAATTACTGTCACTATTTTTGGCGCCTCTTCGTCTGAGAAATAAATTATTTTCCTGCCTCTAATAAAATTAAAATTACAAATAATACTATTATCATTGTCATTATAATTATTAAATTTTGAGCAAAATAAATTCCACTGGCTGAAATTTTCTTTGGTCCAACGAAAAATTCGGTCTCATCCAAAAAATAAATACTCCACGATTTATGTAAAAAAGAGTAAAAACATTTTATTAAAAATTCTACAAAAAAAAAAAAAGATCGCACTTAAACTCTAAGTTAAATTTATCGTAGCGTTGGTCATCGGTCGTCGTATTTACACCTCAGTTGCGTCGGTTGGCCTTCTTCGGGGCTCCGAATTGCTGCGGCTGTTGATCCTTGATGACGTTGTTGCTGTTGCTATTGCTGCGGCTGTTGCTGTTGCCGCTCGAGTAGTCATTGTAGTTCTCGGGTTCCTCGGTGGTCGACGGTTGCTTGGCGAGCCAATCGAGCGCCCGCTGAATCGCAGGGGGAATGGGCGGCGGCGTCGGGATGTGACTGCCCGACACTTGGGTGCCGAACTCGTCGGCCGTCCAGCTGATCGATATCGGCGTTCCGTCCGGCGCGTTGTACTGCACCGATCCCTGAATCAGCTGCGTTTCGTCAGGCGTTCCCGCGTACTTTCGGCTTCCCTGCTCCCGCTGAAGAATTCCGCCTTCCGTTTCGTACGTAAATGCGTAGCTTCCTGGGTTGTCGCCGACGGCGCGCGACTCGCTTATCAGCTTCTCCGGCTCCCTGAAGTATAAATCCTGGCTGTGGGCCACGCCGAGGACGACGGCGACTGTCAACTTTGGCGGGAGAAAAAAAAAGTCGATTTACCAAAAATTCTAGAAGATTTAAAGATTATTTTCGAATTTGGATAATTTCTCTTCGACATTTTTTGTCGAATAAAAAATGTTGAAAAAAATGCGAAAATGATTTTTTTTTCTAGGAAGACGTTAATAAATCCTGTCCTTTAATCCTTTAGTCCTGTCATTTAGCCTTTTTTTCAGGAAGACGTTAATAAATCCTGTGGATAATTTTTTTTTACATTTTTTTGTAGGATACAAATCTCTAGTTAAAAAATTAATAAAAATTAAATTTTGTTGTTTTTTCTTTCAGGAAGACGAATGAAACATTCCAACGTTATCTCAATTACCGAAACCGGGTGTGTTAATAAAGACGGGAAGCCACTGTCCGAGTGGGAGGGGGAAAACTGTGGGGGGGAGAAAAAGGAGGGAGACGAAGCGGACGAAGCGAGCGAGAGTTATTACGCGTCTAACGGCGGACGACGGGGGAAAAAAAAACAAACAAAGAAAAACAAACAGCGCCCAAGACGACGTGGAGATCGCTTGAACTTTAGAGCATTGCGCGAGGGGAGTTTGCACGACGATCGCGTTAGCGTCGTGTATCAGGCCCCTTTCCCCCGGAAAAGGTCACGACACGCCGAGGCGACGAGGCGATACGAACGAGAGAGAGAGAGAAATATATATGCACACTGAACGAACGGGACGCGAGTCTCCAGCGTTTATCGGTTATGTGAAATTCAATCGATTAGTCCGATCGTACGGGATCGCGCGTCGCGTCCAATCGAGGTGAAAGGATTCTCCGGGACGTCCCACATTCGTCGCCGCTGCAACGATATCGACGTGCGGCTGATTTTTTTTTTTTCGCCACTGGATCGAAACGTTACGCAAATTTGGTTGATCGTGGAATTTTTATTTTTTTATTTTTATTGATTTTTAGAGGCCGATGCGGAGCCTCGGGATGGACCCTGACCTTGAATCTGTGGGACGTCTATTAAACTACTTTTTACAATAATTTAAGAGAGGAAAAAAAAATCATTCCCCTACTACCAAACCAACTATGAAACCAGTCACTTTAATTATCAGAACCCATATTAATTGGAAATTAATTCCGAACCATCGTAACCATCAATGACCTTGATCTAAATAATTCCTGCACTTCCAACCAAACTTTTAAACAAATTTTAAATACATATTTTATATTTTTTTAATAAAATGTATAAATTTTATATATTTTTTAACTTCCACAACTAGTTCAACTCTTTTTCCCACATAAAAAAACACCATAGAAATTGATCTAAATTCCCGTAAACGAGTCCAACCACCACAAATAAAATCGTCTCAGTCTCCATTTAGTCTCAGTCAGTCAGTAGGTCCGAGGGCATCGAGTGTCAGGCAGCGTGATGGTAAGGGAGGGGGGAAGGGGGGGTGGTTGATTGGGTAGTAACTTCAACGCTGGATATACTCACGAGGACACGCATGCTGATAGTTTACGGCTGATGCGTCGCGGTTGCACGTGCGGACGAGAAAGTGGAATGAGAGACGGGTTGGCCGGCGAGTTTAATATATCTATATACACACAAATATATGTATACGTATATATATATGCGTTACAAAGTCGTGACGATCGCCGGGGCTTGGCCGAGTGTGAAAAAAAAAACGACGTCGCCGCGGGAGCGTCACATATAGGAGATCAACACTGGTCGAGATCGTTGCCGCTGTGAAGTTCGCGAGCAACTCTTGGTCCGTTGGGGGCAGAGCCGACCTTTATACCTCGCTCTCTCGGTCTACACACCGGAGTCTAGGCCTTTACATAACCCGGGAAAGTGTTATTTCGGCGCGCGCACGCGTCCTCCTCCCTCTGAAATGATTTCGCGCGCGCCACCCTAACCTCCGCGTCGCGGTTGTCCCTCGTGCGCATGCGCAGGAGCTGGCGCAGGCGCAGGCGCGTGAGCGTCAGCGCGCAGCGGCAGCGCCCCAAGCTTAGTAGCTGACTGCCAGCGCCCCCCACGCACGCGTCACTGTACTAGAGATGTAGCGATAAGAATTTTCCTAATGCAATGAGCGTCAGCCAATGGTCCTTACGATTTTCGCAACTTGCGATCCGATTTTAGTGATTCGCGAACCGATCTTCGCTGCGTAATTAGCAATCTGATTTTCGAGATTCGCAATCCGATTTTAGTGATTCACGATCCGATTTTCCAGATTTTCGCAATTCCGATTTTTTGTAAGGTCGATTTTTGCTCCCCGATTTACAATCCGATTTTTATTTCGCGATGCCGCGATCCGATTTTTATTTTGCGATGCCGCGAACCGATTTTTGTTTTGCGATGGCGCGAGCCGATTTTTATTTAGCGATGCCGCGAACCGATTTTTATTTTCGATGCCGCGAACCGATTTTTATTTCGCGATGCCACGATTCGATTTTTGTTTCGCGATGCCGCGATCCGATATTTATTTTGCGATGTCGTGAACCGATTTTTATTTTGCGATTCGCACTCGACGATTTTCGCGTAGTCACGCGCCGAGTGCTCGTGCTGTGCACCCGAGGTACAGCAAGACTTGTGTGACTTGTATGACGCGGTCGGTGTACGCTGCAAACCCCGTTTGAGGCTCCGGCTCTCTCGCTGCATAAATGTATACACTTTGACAATTGCGCAAGGTGCGTTGGTTATTGCGCGAGAGAGAGACAGACGATCAGTGTGCAGCGCGATCCTTGATCCCCACGCGACGAGACAGGACGTTGACCTCGCTGCGCTGGCGGGGGTATAAATTATTCAAGAAAATTGGGGCTTGGGGTTCATTTCTGTATTTTCGAGATTCAATAATTTGGAAATTTGATGATTTGAGAGGCAACTTCAATTCTCGAAAATAAAATGGTGTGAGATCCACCGCAAAATTTACGCAACGACTATGCAAAATTTATGCAAAAAAATTGACAGCCAATCGAGGAAGTCGCTAAACATTTTCGCATAATTTATACATTACCGAGTGAAAAATAATTTCCACGAGTGCGAAATTATTCGAGAAGGCGTTAGAATTTTCTATAATCGACAGGCAAACAGTTCATTTCCTTTCACCGTCGACAAGTTTTGTTCCTTGTTTTTTTAATTTTTATATTTAACTGATGAATGTTTGCGCTCGTTGGGTATAACGAGGCACGCGCGAACGCTCAATGAAGCCTGGAAAAACGTTCTCGCTCGGCGATCACGAGCGACGCGCTGGGTGTTTCCTTCGGTCGTTGCGGCTAATAATCCCGCGGCAGGAGCACTGTGCCAAGGCCTCGCGCGCAATATTCGCAACACTAGAGTTCAATTCCCACGACGCTAATCGCAACAGCAGCGCGAAATGTGCTACGGGCGTGCCCCATGTGCACGCATTTATTTATTTATTTATTTACTATAAATGCAGGATGTAATCTCAATCGAGGTGTGAATTTGATAGCCGGATCGAGTGGAAGCTGTGGATAAATAAATATGATAAGAGTGGCATGAAATGTAATTTGAAAAATCTTAATTGGTAATTAGAACAATTTTATTTTAGGATACAATAAAACAAAAGTAGCATAAATTACATTTTTTTCTTTCCTAAATTAAATTATTTTAGATTTCATAAATTGAATTTTTTATTTTAATTTTACTGGAACTTTGTCTGTATTATAATTGAGGTAGTCTATTATTAATATAATAAGCATAATTGGGCAATCTCGCGGCGTCAAAAATTGAGCACCTGCCGGAATATTAATCGGCCGGTTTGACCTTCGCCCACAATCTTTTTTTTTCCTCTCTTCTGCATCGTCTAATGTCACGTTCAACTAATTCGACACATTTCAAATGCTTTATAATCGCTTATTGCACAGTGTGTCATCCTCCGCGCGTCCTTGAGGCCCGAGAAAAATTTATCGTTCGTGACACGAAGTATTTATACGCTGATACGAGGTTTGAGATGAATATTTTAGAGGTGCCCACACGTCAGCGGACAACCGCGACAAATCATTATTAGGCCGCGAGCTCGATTTATTTGGTAACGTTCGTGCGTCGTCATGTCGTATGGAAATTTGAATCTTCGCGTTCTCGAAGACGATTTGGCAAGTTTCACATGATATGAAACACGATTGACAAACTTGGTGAATCACATGCGCGATTTCTCAACCCTTACAAGGCTAATTTCAAGGCTAATAAGGGCACGAAAATTCAGAAACTGTATTACAAAATTGAGGAACAAAAAATTCAATGTCGAATAATAATTTTTTTTTTTTTTTTTTTTTTTTTTTTTTTTTTTTTTTTTCATGGGCAAACAAATTATAATCATTTTTTGTGTCTAAAAAATTATTTTTAAAATTGCAAAATATTCAATAAAAAGTAAGGCTTAATATTAATCGCTGAATCAGAAATAATTTGATTGGCAGGATGCTAATCCCTGAGATGACTGACGTGGAGAATGTTTCACGTGAATATTTTAACGCGGTTATGCAACAAAAATCCGTGGAAATTGTAGTTCGGTGACCATAAATAAGTCGCGCGACGACTTCATTAGGATGAAGGTGTCGATGATTCGTCCGTTCGGATCGAGTACTTAAATTCCTCTCCTCGACTGTCAGAGTGCATGACCCGAATGATCCAGTCATTGACACATTAACGAGCTACATTTACAATTTCAAGGAAACTACGTAAATCAATCGCACTACAATTATCATCAGAGCCAGTCATTAATATTATTTCACATACATCGTCATTGACTAAACAAATATTAAAAATTAAAAACTACATTTAAAAAACGAGAAAATAATTTTTCCTCCGTTTCGCAATCTTAAGAAAAATAAAAACAAAAAATAAAATCAGCGATGATAAATTGCACATAATTCACAAGCGAGACGTGAGTGCCATGATTGATGCATTCGCAAAATGTATTCAGCAAATGTTTATAAATAGATGGAGGGAAAATTAAACGTGCACTCGTCGCTCAATGAACGTGGCTTCGATTCACCGCGGAGTCGTTTCTTCATTTATTCCCTCGGGTCTCTTCCCCCTCCATCGACGATAATTGAGAACCGCGTCTTTCGCGAGGTTCGCGATAGGTTTAAATAGCTCGGAGGTTGACGGAGGAGTCGGCACTGTCGCTTCGAACTGCGACGTCGATGCTGCTGCTGCTGCTGCTGCGACGTCGGTGTCCCTTCTGCTACCACTCGATTTTTTTTCTTCTTCTTTTTTGTCCTCTTCTTCTTTTTCGTCCTCTGCTTCTTCTTCCCTCGGCGAGAGATGAGTCGACCTTTGATTACGCCATCGCGGCAACAGTACTTTCACTTCTGAGCGAGGTGCACACGAGAGACGAGTCAGGTTACACGAACCGCGTCCCCGACGTCGTTTAACGAGTTCGCGACAAAAGGTACCACTTGACAGCCGCGACGCCGCAGAAATTCTCATTCACGGTTGGCAGTCAGACCGGCCAGACGAAAATCTATTTATACGCGATTTGTAACGGCAATTGAAACGTCCACGTGGCGAAAATGTATAATAGAACATGCAAATTCTTGCGGTTGTTGAAAAAGATACGAGAGACAAGATAAATCTAAAATGAGAATTTGTCAAAAGTCTATTTCGGTGTTGAATATATATCGGTTAATGGGTTTCATCAGACAAAAAATGATTTGTCATTATCGTTGAACGTGATACTATAATAATAATTAATAATCGTCATTGTGCAATATTATAAAATAAATATTCGTAAAAAGGAGTCGAGGACTCCCGGGAATTCGTTACACATTCACGAAGCTCGAAAAAAACTTTCTCCGGAATGCTGCATCCTACGCAGGACCTCAATCCTTGAATTACCATTTTCGCACCTGTTGTCTCGATCGCACAGTTACTGGCCACCCAAAAATTAAAAAAAAATGTTAGCTCCGAAATAAAAATAAAAAACTAGATGTTGAAAAACAAAATAAAGAAAAATATGGTAAAATAAAAAAAAATGGAAAATTATAATTTTAATAAGATTGAAAATAATGAAAAATTACAATCTTGCTAATGCTCCGCACGTGTCTGGCGAGCAAAAAAGAGAGACAGAAACTCGTGTGCCATTCTCATTGTCGCCCCGGCGAGTGGAGTCGGCCGGCTCAGCTCAGACGCGACCGCGAGACGAGAGATTAATATTGCGGACCGCGAGAAGACGGTCTCGTTGCCGGCCCGCCGAGCGTCACCGCTAAGGACACGTTCGTAAATTATATTTCTCGTTGCGCAAACCTCGAAGCTCGCCGGGTATGACGGGAGCAAAATCGTGTTCGTCGTTTTGACGCACGAACCGCGCGCGGAGTCGTCGAAGTCTCGCGCGAAATAAGAGGGAGAGGCACACGTCAGTCGCTCGTTATTTACCGATGTGTCAAATATTACGTAGGACGTTGACCCGTTCACCTCGGGCGTCGAAATTTCGTCACGGGCGAATTATTGATAATAACCTGGCAAAAACTGTTGCCTTCTTATTTTTTTTACTTCGCGTATTTGATTTTTATTTATATTTTTTCAAGTGAGGTTATTATAGTGCTGAAAAAAATTCGCAAGAATTAATGACTCATAATTAGGGTCCAGATTTTTTTTCCGATGGGTGAAAAATTGTAGGATCATTTTGGAGGACCCGCAATTTTTTTTCTCAATTGCCTCATGATTGAGGTGAAACTATTTGGGTCATCGCACGGATTTTGAGGCCTCTACATTTTTTAAATAAAAGTCACGATAATAAATGATTTTTTTTTAAATTCAGGTGTGTAAAATATAAGCTTAACAAAGTATCGAGTATTTGTCGATATCGTAAAACGTCATGGGAAACGGCATTGTCGATGGCGCCCGTTAGCGTGAGAACCGGTATAGCGCCTGTCGCGCTACAAGGTCAATTCACCCCGGCATGCGCAGCCACACGAGAGACGCGGAGAGTTAGCAAACGTTAACTGCGCGAAAGGTCCACCGTCGCGGCCCTTTTACTTCTGTCCGGGCGAACGCGTCTTCTTCCACCTCTCGCAACGTCGTTAGCCTCGCAATCCACCATCGTCCTCCAAGGTCCTTCGCGACTTCTTCCTCGTGGAATGCAGAATTTTTTTTTTAAACAGTAACAAGTGGATTTTTTTAAAAATTGCATGCAATTAAAAAAACAATGTGACAATCGCAAAAAATGTAATTGTTCCATTTAGCCGAAATTCTTTTTAGTACAGAAAAATGTGAACCAGCGAAAAAAATTAAATATTAAAAATATGGGACATGGCGTGTAGCGCCCTCTGCGCAAAACCTGCGAAACATTCTCCCGCCTCGTCACCTGCAACTAAATCGGCCACCAGCCGCAGTGGTAAATGCAGGAATCCGTCAGACCGACCGAGCCTCGGTCCCCAGTAGATAACGCCGTTCACCAAGCAGACATTACCGTCGGCCTCAGCGAGCACCGTCGATAAGTGGTAACAGCGTCGCTCTGCGCAGACGCGCCGCCAGTGGTAACCGACGCAAACGCGTCAGACGGGACCAGGGAACGAAAACAGAGCCGACCAGCGGCTTTTTACCTGTTGCGTCTTGGCAATCAGCCAAACGAGACCCAACGTTGACCAGAATTCGAAAGGCCAAAGTTCCCGGTGCATTTTTGATGCAATCGAGCTGCCGTTCCATCGCAATTCAACATTCCAAATTTAAACAAAATAATTTTAGATATAAAAAGAAAAATTATTTTCTGGGTAAATTCGATCACCTACAGAAAATGTTGCATTTAGCAGTCGGCTGGATACCGATCGCAGGTTCGACTTCTTCGCTTGCCGATTTTCTCGCAATAAAAATTCCAGAGAGACAGAGATGGAAGAAAAAACCGAAGAACCCACCTTGACGATGCCTCCGCGACCTGAGGGAACCGCGCCGGCAGCGCAGCCCAAGTCGCCGGTGCGTTCTCCATTATCTCGAGCGCCCACGGAGCCCGCGAGGAGAGCGCGACAGACGCGCCGCTCGCACGCCGGGACCGACGCTGCCGCGCGCGCGCCGCGTGGCAAAACTCCTCGGTTAGTCGGTCGTCGGCAGGTCGCCCGGTTGGTCGAGCCACGAGACTCCGCGTCGCGACTCCCTCCAACGATTTATCCACGATTTTTCAATTAATTCGCACGTCTGATCACGCCCGACTTTTTCCACTTGCGCCCAATTAATTTTTTTAAGTGAGAACGGCTGCGCGAAAAAATTTCAAAAAAATTCAGTGACTCATCCTGGAGTATCGACGGCTTCGGAAATAAAATTTACTGCCCCGGCGAATACCAACCGGGCGCCGGGTTTCCCCACGTGCAACGGACCAGCCGAAGTGAATCTGTGTCTGTGAATTACCGGTTTACTACTGCGGCATCTTTTTGAATATTTTGTTTTCTGGAAGGATTGTGACTCAGGTGACAGTGAACGTCGAAGCATCACAGCTGAGATTCAGCTCGGCGAACGCGGCGGATCGCGACGCCCGAGGCCGGACGTCTCTACTGCTGCGAGGATCGCGTACGTGTGTCTGACCAACACGCACACCGTCCACTCGGTTACGGACGCGCGCGGCAAATGTGCAGGCCTCGCCCGAGGGAGAGAGATAGAGACAGAGAAATATATGTATAGATAGATATATGTATATGTGTTTCTGTGTATATATATAAAATATATATCTATAGGTTCTCGGTACTTTACCACTGCTGAGCTTAGCACAGGAGGCGTTTGCGATCCTCTCGTCTCTCTCTCTCGTCTCTCTCGTCTCTCTCGCTCCGGCAGCGCCGAGTCCGTGCGTTGATTAAAACGAGCTTCGTGCCTTCCGGAGAAAGACCGATGCATTTCAGTGCGCTCGTCATTCCGATGCGAAGCACCGCGGCCGACGCGTCCGGGAACGACGACATCTGACAGGTACAACGAGAGAGACATTCCAGGCGGCACAGCGAATTTTTTTTTGTTTGTTAGAGGTTTTTTTTTACTAAAATATTTATTGACGAAGTTTTGATTTTTTTATTTCTTGTGGGTTTGACGAACAATGAGATTTGACAGATACAACGAGAGACATTCCAGCCGCGAATTTTTCTTACGTTTTTTTATTAATTTGCAATTTACATTGATAAATAATTAACAATTATTTATCAATACTGAAGTTGTTTTTTTATTTTCTGCCGGTTCGAAAAAAAATTTACAGTGATGACGCCTGTCGCGGAGATAAGATACTTTTTTTCCTTCTAATTACGATAAATTATTTTTCATTACCGCGATTATCGGTGTAAATTTCACTGAAATAATAAATTATTTTATTTCGTCAAGTGTTGTTTTTAACAAAAAAAAATGTTTGTACTTTCGCGATAACGAAATATTTCGAGCTCGCTGCGCGCGCAGCCAACTTTTATTTTTTCTCTCTCTCGAAATCAAACGAATTCTTCGACCGGTTCGCGTGTGCGCGATCCGGTTTCGCTTGCGGATTATCTCCGCGGTTTCTCGGCGCGCGCATCACGCTCGTCTCGTCGTCTCAGAGTCTGCAGAAATTCCGATGCATTTTTTTTTTTTGCTGATTATATTCATCGGCTCTTATCGTCCAGTGCTCCGTGTTTACACATTTCCCAGCAATAAATTGCGAATAATATTTACCCGGGTGTCAAAACGGGGGGGAAGGGGGGAGGGGGGTGAAACAGGATATTTCAATTATTCGCGATAGAGAAATTATCGATAATTTATCGAGCGACGTTTTATTGGATTTTATGGGTCGCGCTCAGAGATAAGCGACTCGATCTCAGGGGGGAGGGGAAGGGGGGGGGGGATTTGGCGCCAAGCGCGCGCCACGCTTTCGCCTCGAGGCAACCGCGCTCGACGCGCGACAGTTCACGACCCAACCGCGAGTCTCTCCCACAAATTCGAAGCATGCGTCACGCCTCTCTCTAATCATTTTCGCGCTCGGGTCACCCGAAATCCACCGATTACATTTTTTTTCTTATCATTCGGAAAATCCTCCGTTTTTTTACATGTTTTTTTTTTCTGCGATAGGATGGACAGTGTGACGGAAGAGTCGACGCGTTCGTGACACGAATGGACCAACGGAGGAAACGTAATAAAAAATATTCCGCTGACTATTTATTTATTTATTTTTTATATCCGGAAGGAAATTCTAACGAGTTGAGATAAACAAAAATTAGATGCTCGATTGCAGTTAATTATGACCTAAATTCGTCGGCCACGTGAGCCACTCGACTTCTCGGGTCCGTCGGTGTGTGTGTCACTTAAGCGCTACGACCCACATTAATCGCCGGTCACGTTTTCCATCTCGACACCGTCAATTCGTCCTCACGTCGCTTTCGTTACAAATCTTTAAAAAAATAAATACCCCTTCCCAAATAAAAAATAAAAATTACCAAAAATTCTCATTCTCAGTCGGCCCGACGATGGACGCGCCGAGCGGTCAGTCCGCGAAGCCGATCGTCGACTGTGCCAACAAATCGGCCCTCCTGAAGGGCCAACAGCAGCCGATGCCTCCATCCGGCGGTGGCGGCGGTCGCCACGGTGCGATGCTGTCGAAGCCGTCGAGCGTGCGAAAAATGAGCACGATGCCCGAGGAGGACGGCTCGGACGATGGTTCGGAGCGCGAGGCGACGATTTTTCGCGCGGCTAGTGCGGCAGTAGCGGCGGCTACGGCGACGCAGCGCGACGTCCAGCATCACCAGGGTCATCACGGGCAGCATCACGAGGCGGACTCGGACACCCCGAGCGAGGCCGGCGAGCCGCCGGGGAGGGAGCGTGCGCGTCTGCTGAGTTCCGGCGGTAGCCGGAAGATCGCGGTGTCCCCACTCGGCGCCAACGGCGCGAAAAGATCGAGCAGCGGGAATAGCAGCACCGACAGCGTCCACGACAAGAGCAGCAGCCACGCGTCGTCCGCCTCGCGCCAACAGCAGCAGCAGCAGCAGCAGCGATTGGCGGGTCTGGAGCCGGAGCCGCGATTGTACCGCGACAATTCGGCTCACTCGGCGGCCGGCAGGATAAGCCGTGGCTACGAGCTTTATGGTGGACAGGCCGGACCCCGTCACCACCGATATCCGAGCATGAGGTCCCTCAAGTCCAACGCCACCGAGGATCATCCTCACAACAATCATCCGCCCGCCACCAGCTGGGCGTCGATAGTCTTCAGTGATGATCGGCACAGCCAATCGGCGAGACCCTTTCCGGATTCGGTGTCGATACGATCGCTGGCTTCGATTGGGATGGGATCGTCCGATGGACGGAAGCTGACGATACGACGCGTGCCGACCTCGCCGTCTGAGTTGTTGAACATGGTACATCCACCCACGTGAGTTTTTTTTTTTGGTGTTTTTGTTTGGGGATTTTTTGGGGAGTGAGTTGAGAGCTGTCGATATTTTTTTTTATTGGGTAAACGGGGTTGACAATTTCTATTTTTTGTTTTAGCATGGAAATATTGAGAAGATTGTTTGGGTTTTTGATTGGGGGGCTTTTTTGGGGGAGGTTTGAGGGCTGTTGTGATTTTTAGTATTTTTAATTAAAAATTTTATAAATTAGGGAAATGAGGTTGACAGTTTTGATTTTTTTTATTAGCTTGGAAATATTGAAAAGATTGTTCGGGTCGATAATTGTTTTTATTTTTATTTTATTGAGAAGTGGCCTTGAAAAAAATATTATTGATCAGACTCGAAAATCGGTCGATTGACGTTTTTCGACTCAGCTGACCCGGATAGACGCGGACGCAGCGGTGAACTATTCATAGAGTCGCGAACTGCCCGCGCGCGCGCCACTTCGCTATTCATTATCCGTATCGCGAGCTCATAACCGCGGAGATCACTTTCACTGCGGCCGTCGAGACCGCCGATTATGCCGCGCAACATTGAATTCCCGGCTGCCCCTCGATAAATACAGACCGCGCGCACCGGGCGCGCAAAACAAACTGGCGACAATAATCCGTAACGATCTAGCGTGACCGCGAGCGACCTGACATTCCGATGAATCGTTCGTGTAATAAATCGCGATCGATCGTGTTTAGCGATTAAATTGGACAGGCGTAATCAATTAAAGTGCAAAGTTACGCGTTTAGCGATTGGACGTGGAATAAATTATTTTTAGGGATCGTAAATAAAAAATAAATACATTTTTTTTTAATAAAAAAAAAATTTGCCTTTTGCTTATTCGTCATCCCAACGTCCAACAAAAATAGACAAAAGTCACCGTTCTAACATTTTTCGCCTATATTTACCGTCTCTTATGTCAAAACACAGCGAGCAAAAGCTAAAAAAATATCCCGACGACCCTGGAGGCTCGATAATTTTTGCAGGTGTATAACAGGAGCCGCAAACTCAGTCGTGGCGCCAGTTTCCCGTCGTCGCGGCATCGAACAGTGACTGATCCGTCGCTTTGTCGCACCGAGCGCAATTCTTCTTTTATCTCCCGGCCATTGAAAAAAAAAAAAAAAGAAAAATTCGAACCGCGATTGAAAGAGGCTCCGGAAATCCCTCTTGAGACGCGACAAAGGCTGCGGTGACAAAGTGAAGGAGGCGCGAACGTTTCGCGAAACGTGTTCGGCTCAAATAATTGACTGAAGACTGGAAACGAAACAGAAGATTTTTTTTCTGACATTAACAGACATCGACACATCAGTACATAAATACATCAATACATAAATACATTAATACATCAATACACACACATATCTATAAATATATAACACACACACTGAGATAAATAGTGAGATAAGAAATGCAGTGTACGTCTAAGCCACTTGTCCAGCGTCGTGGACTCGTCATCCAGGGACTGCAATTTCAGCGTATTGTCCCACAGTCGTAAGTGGATAATGGCCGCGAAACCGGGGGATATAGGTGGACTAAGTAGTAGCGGCCAGTAGGCTCAGCCGTTGCCACTGCTGCTGCTGCTGTTCGCTCTCTCGAGCTCCAAGTGTGTCCGAACTATTGCTGCTGCTTCCACTGCGCACATAATCCGACAGCTCTGAAAAAAGCCTAGTCGACTGCTTCGTCGCTTCCTTATTTCGAGCTGACTCGAAGATCGATTGGCCACCGCTGGGCGTGACTCACCTCATCTTCCGCTACATATTCATGTAATACATACGTGCTATTTGCATGTGTAATTATGTGAATTATATGCGTGTTCTTACGTGTGGATATTGTGAAATAATCGGGCTAATCAATCATTCTGAATCACCCGGCTGATCTCAATAGCCACGTCTGATCAGCGTCGACCGTATCTACTTGCGCAATGCTCGATTAAGACGACGATCCTGACCTTCGCGATTAATTAATTACAGCGGCGCGATCTGGATTGCTCGATGAAGGAGGGTTCGATCTGTCGGTGGGATTATTGGGCTGTCGTTGGTGTTGTGGTTGTTGTTGGGTTGTTAGTAGTTACGGACGCGCAGTGTGTGGGATCAGACGACGGGAAGTTATTAGTAGGCCAGTGTACCACAGTAATTATCTCCGTAGAAGTCGGACGAGCCCGCAGGCATCTTGGTATGTGCGATGCCTCAGGAATGCGCCGATGGGTTCGCAGGAATTGTCGGGAGATTTTTTTTTTTTTTGCTCGTGTTATCGTAGATTTTGTAAAAGGCGACAATCACTGGGAAATTTTATGGAAAATATTTATCAATAAAAGCTCAAACCTTTAATTTTTTTATTTCTTTTTATTTAAATTTATTTGCGATTAAAAAAATTCATTTTTAATTTTTTGATATTTGCAGACCGATAGACGATGACCTGTCGACCTGCACGAGTTTCGACGACGGCGACGCCGAGGATCCCGGCGACTATCGACAGCCCAAGCGACCCCATTGGGCTAATAAAGTGCAGTTCGTTCTCGCCTGCATCGGTTATTCCGTTGGTCTCGGCAACGTCTGGAGGTTTCCATATTTATGCTACAAGAGCGGTGGCGGTAAGTTCTAAATTATAAAAAAAATATATATATTTTTATTCCTATTTATTAAAATACAATTTCACCCTCCACACATAAAATATTGAAAAATTCCCCACCGACATAATTCGATGCTCCAGATTGGAGCTTTCGAGGTTGCCGCAAATTCGCCCACAAATCGTCGGCGTTCCCCTGACTCTAAAGCGTCGGTCGAGGTTGGGTGTCGCGTTTCACGGTCGGGAAATCCGAGGACGCGAGTTTAAAAGCCCGAAGCGCGCGAATCGGAGAGTCGAGTGGCTAATCGCGTGCGGCTCGACTCGCGCTGCGGGAAATATTTCGCCTCGTTGCGAGATGGATTAGGACGCGGGTATAACGCTGCTGCGGCAGCGGCGCTCGGACTGTGGGCGCAGGATCCAAGGTCGGTGGATGTGACTCTTTAACGTTCGTGGTTAAACGGGCCCGAAGCTGCGTTGATAACCGGGCGAAGAGCCCGAGAGCGCTCGGTTAATTCGCGCGTCGAGAGCCGCATTTACGTTTCGCCAGCTGCGGCTCTCGCGCAATTTGACGCCCCGCAAGCAGGCTCCGCACCAGCCTCGGGCAACAGGTGACGGATCGGCCGTTTAAATCACCTCGACAATCTCGTAATCTCCAATCTTATCGACACGTCGCGTCACACGCGGCCGCGTGATCGACTGAATCCTCTCGGAGCCCTCCCGACACTCGACGGTTAATCGGTGTCGATGAACGACGCAATCGAACAACATGGCAAATATTGTCGATGATTTATTTATTTTTATCAGTAAATTGTGTCATAAAAAATTAAAATATTTTGAGTCATTACATTTTTTTATAATATAATTTACTAATTTTTTACAATTTGATTGTATCAATGTTATTTGTTTGGCAATTTGGAAAGAAAAGAATTGATTTCTTATCAGTAAATTGTATATAAACAAATGGAGATATTTTGGGTCATGAACATTTTATTTAATTTATTAATTTTAACAAATTTGATTGCAACTATTTAATTTGTTTGGCCATTTGGAAAGAAAAAAAATGGACTTACCGCAAAAATTGACATTTCGCTCTTATCTACTCAAACTGCAGTGGTAACGGACACGTTCCTTTCACTCTCGCGACGTAAACACGCAACTGCGCTCTGCGTGTCGACGATCCCCCTCCCCCCCATTTATAACCCACGAGAACCGACGATTCGCCGAGATGAACGACCTTGGCCGAATCAGCTGACTCACGTGCGCGTGCGCGCAGCGAGCAGCGCGCAATTTCCTCTCGCGCCACTGATTTTTCGCCGGCGCGAGAAAGAGCGCGGAAAATTGCCGGAAATAATCGCGAGATCTCGCGTCGCGCTCACTCCGCTCGGTGGAAGAGAGCGACGCTACGATCATCGCGATCGGATTTTTTTTAACGAGGATAACGAGGTTTCATTGATAATTCGATCACGACCGATCGACCCTCGCGAGGCTCGTTGATCCAACGCGGAGCGATTGCACTTTCCAGCTCGTTGTGACCCTTCGACGAGCCAATTTAAATATTGTTCTCGTTAAATGTGCGCAATGGAATTTTTCAAACGAACCACAAAACTATCCAATTTAAATAAATATTTACCTACAATAAAATAAAAGACACATTTTATCCAAATTTCAAATATATTTATTTCCAGAATTAAATATATATATACATTCTTTTTTATTTAAATAAATTAGATATTATACTAAAAAGGTCCCATATCTAAATTTCCCGACACTTTTCCGACGTCCCCTGGGGGACTGGATACTCGACGCAAATCTCGAGCCTGAAGTTCCGCTCGTCGAGAGTGAGACAGAACGAGAGAGCCGTGAGCGAGAAGCACGCCGCGAGCATAATTGGAATCACTGGAGAGGGATATATTGCGTTACGAGGCATCAGCAAGTCGCGGCGGCGGCTGCGGCTCGCGGCGCTCCGGCGTGGAAGTCGCGCCGCTTGCGCCTCGCGGCAAGGTCATGTATCAAGTTCCTGGTGTTGCGCCACGTCCGTTCCGTACAGTCGGTCCCTACTGGCGGCGCGCGCGCCGGGCTCTTTCGTACTTTGAAAATTATCCGTAACTCGACACCCAGCTGCCTACGTACGTCGTCTACTTGCTTCACAACGACTCAAGTCTCGTGTCCTATATATCAATACATTATATATATGCGACGACTCGAAACTCATGTCCTATATATTAATTTATTTTATATATGCGATGACTCGAGACTCGTGTCCTATATATTAATTTATTTTATATATACGACGACTCGAGACTCGTGTCCTATATTTTAATTTATTATATATATGCGACGAATCGAGACTCGTATCCTATATATTAATTTATTATATATATGTGACGACTCGAGACTCGTGTCCTGTATATTAATTTATTATATATATGCGACGACTCGAGACTCGAGTCCTATATATTAATTTATTATGTATATGCGACGACTCGTGACTCGTGTCCCATATATTTATATATCATGTATAGTGCTTATCTGTATAGCTGTAACTATAGCTATAGCTATAGTCAGTGATGCTGCCGACTGTTTCTACTGCGGCGCCGGGAACGGGTTGACTCTGGCGAACGAGGGAACTGTAACTCGTCGCGTGCCCTTGTTCCGGATATAACGCGTGTTGTTTCAGATAATGCGGCGCTGTGAGGATGCCAGCTCCGCGGAATCCGCGTCCGCTCGACGATACAGCTGTTTACCTCGCTTTTTCTTTTTTTTTTTTCGTCTCTCTCTTTCTTCTTCTTCGCGACACGTCACGCGCCGACTCTGATTGGACTCTTGTCTGGGCTTTCTCTCGGCTTCGTCTCGATGCCGAGGATTTCCTTCTTATCTTCCTGGGGAAATAAAATTTGTCGGGGGAAATATCGATATTCTGGAAAATGAAATTTCATTTGTTGATAAAACTGGGATTGCCCTATGCAATTTTTATTTGGAGAAACAATTCTTTATTTTTTTAATAAAAAATAAAAAATGGTTTTTTATTATTTTTTTTAGTAAAAAAAAAATTTTAAATATGAATTCGTGAGTCTGTTCTAGAATCACGAGCGACGATACGAGGCGAGGTCGGAGTTTGTGTGGGTGACTCGTTCGTACAGTGTACTCGTCATTATCTCTTCACTTCATTCATGTGGCGCGCGCGCGAGTTCATATCACGCGCCGTGCGAGAGAAGAGAGAGAAGAGAGTCGCCGGCCGCGGCGATGATGCGAAGAATAAACACCTCGTGTCCTTATCGGTGTCAGCGCAATGAGCGTTCGTCAACTACGTCATCGGACGTGCGGATTCAATCTCGCTTTGCGCTCGCAGTCCTCGACTCCGACGACGCTAACGCGTTGTCCTTACACGCGATGTTTTTTTTTGCTTTTTTTTTCGCTAGGTGTAAAAAATAAATCGTGCCACGATTATCGCTCATTAGTCGTCTCAGGTCAAGAAGCTTTGAAGACAGAAATAGTAATTGAATTTGTTTTTTCAATAACTGCATCGACGTATTTTTTTCAGCTCAAATATAGTTCACTATTTTTCTTGATTTTTTTAAATAAAAATAATTGATTTCTTATCAGCATTTTTTTTTAAATGTAAAAAAAATTCTTGACGTTTTGCAATCAGCAGATAAGATCACTACGTGAAATTCAACACGCTGCAAAAAATTACGTTTCGCCTGGAAAAATATTGAAGTTTCGTTAGCTTTTGTTATTCTCGATTCGCTCAGCCCTGAAAAGTAAGCGAAGCGTAAAAAAAATCGCAATCGTCAAAGTCGAAGATCGTCGAAAAAAAAACACCGACAATTTACGAGTCGCGTATCAGTGTCGCAGTGCGGACACTGATACGCAGGGCGGTGGGCGGTGGGCGGTTTGAATTACAATCATTCGCGGCGCGTGCACACAACGAGCGAGCTAATAAACGCGACGAAAAGCGCGTTGGAAACAGGGCGGCGAGTGTGCTATATAGAAAAAAAAAAAAAAAATCACCGGGGTGTTACCTGCGACGATAAATATGCGCGCACGCGTCTGCCTTGCGTAAAGTTGGCCTTGGCAGTGCGTGCGGCTCGAAACCGCGGAATCTCAGAGACGCAGTACCATATAATTCTACAGGGTGATTCAAAATTGCAACTTAAAAAAAATATAATTTTAACTTAAAAATTCCCAATTCTTATCGTAAAATAATTATTGCAAAATCGGTCCTCTCTAATTAAAGCCGAAATAAACATTTCTTTTGAATCACCCTGTAAATAAAATATTTGCTCGGAGATAAAATTGTATTAAAATTGAAAATGTGAGCCTGAGGCTCACAATGATCCAGTGATAATTGACGAAGATTGATTCCAGGCTCCGCAGTGATGTAACGCTGCGTTCTACCTTGAAAAAAAAAAATGTTACGTCCCTCTCACGTGTGCAACAATCGCGTTACACACGTAACTCCGTCTCTCTATTTCTGCCTCAATGTGTACCGAGAGGAACGACGCCTGACGCGTCGACTCGGACACATTCGTCAACTTCCCAGCTCGATGGCTGACCACACACGGCTGTACTCACTAGCCGCACTTTATTCGTCACTCGCGGCCGCGAGTGCGACGATGATGGGTCATTTATCGCGCGACCGGCTCGACAAATACGACAATTTATTGCTCTCGACAGCGCCCGACCGGCGCTCGATGCGTCATCCACTCTAATCGGTTTTGTTCCCGTGTGTTTCAGGTGTGTTTCTCGTACCTTACTTTCTAATACTCATAGTATGCGGGGTCCCGTTGCTCTACATGGAACTCGCCATCGGGCAATTCACCCGGCGCGGACCGATAGGTGCTCTCGGACAGATATGTCCACTATTCAAAGGTAAACATTTTTTGGACATTTTTTTATTTCGGATTTTATGAAAAAGTATCTCTTTTCTTAGTACAAATAATTTTTTAAATATTTTTTTTAGATTTAATACGAGTTCGGAATTTTGTATATGGGCTTTACTGGAAATTTTTTTTTTTTTTTCAAAATCAACTAAAAAAGGGTTGTAACAAGTGTTTTCAGGGGTAGAACATGCGACTTGAGAACGATGGTATAGGTTAAAAGTCGATATTTTGAAAAAATAAATTTCGTGACCCCGATTTGGGCGGTTTTCGGCCCGGCGGCCAGATCTACGATTTCTGACAAGCAAAACGACAAATTTCCTTTTTTTTTTCAAAATTAACTGAACAAGGGTTTTTCAGTTGCGATTTACCCTTTTAAAACTTTATAGGACCCTAACCTAGTATATTAAATATTAATTATTCACGTGTTACCCAGGAGCAGGACTTTCGTCGGTCGTGATATCATTCCTCATGTCGACCTATCACAACGTGATAATAGCCTACGCCATTTACTACTTCTTCACGGCCTTCAAATCCGACCAGCCGTGGTCGGACTGCGACAACTCGTGGAACACGGCCGACTGCTGGCTGCCCTCGTTCGGTTCCGTCGACAACAGGACCAGGCCCAACTTCTCCAGGACACCGTCCGAGGAATTTTTCAAGTAATTTCTATTTTCATTGGAGATTGGAGGAAAATATTTCGTTGGGGGGCGACGAGTCAATAAAAAAAAAATTCGCCTGTTTTCCGTCGCGCTTCAGCAACAAAGTGCTCCAGATGAGCTCGGGCATCGAGGAGCCGGGAATACTGAGGTGGGAGATTGTCGCCTGTCTGATTGCCGCCTGGGTGATGGTTTACTTCTCCATATGGAAGTCCATCAAGTCGTCGGCGCAAGTCAGGTACCTCACGGCCACACTCCCGTTCCTTCTTATTCTCGTCTTTCTCACGCGGTCACTCACGCTCGAAGGTGCTGACAAGGGCCTCCAATATTTCTTCCGGCCACGCTGGGAGCTTCTGGGATACGCGAAGGTAAAGTTTGTACAAAAATATCTACCACACCGGAAATTTCAATTTTTATGCAAATATTAATACCATAAAACATTCTAGTAAAAAAAAAAGGTAGAGCCATTAAAAAATAAATTATTCCGCTAATTATTCCATGCAATTCTAATTTTTTTATTTCCACTCCCGGAACCACCGACCGAAGTTTCCTACTCGGTTGATATCGACTCGTAAATTTTTCAGCAGCAAAATCTTTTTTCTTCTAACAATTTTATCGATCCGATTTGTCCCCCGGCAGGTTTGGGTGAACGCGGCGGCGCAGATCTTCAATTCCGTGGGAATAGCCTTCGGCTCGATGATCTGCTTCGCAAGTTACAACAAATTTCACAACAACATTCTCGTGGACGCGGTCGCCGTGTCGCTCATCAATGCGTTCAGCAGCCTCCTCGTCGGGATATTCGCGTTCGCGACCATCGGCAATATTGCTCTCGAGCAGAACATGTCGGTCGAGGCTGTGCTCAGCGACGGTACGTCCTTAATAATTAATTCAATGGAGAAAAAAAAATAAAAAAAGTTATTTCACTAATTTAACTTAATTATAGAAATTATTATTATGATCCATTTCTTACTATTAAATTATTTCTGATAAAATATTTGCATTATTAAGAATATTTCAAATACATTTTAAATAATAAATATATTAATTTAAAAAATAGTTACAAGTTATAAATCGATGATGCGGGATCGGTACTTAACACACATTTCTCGCGATTTTGTCATTCTAGGGCCCGGCTTGGTGTTCGTCGTCTACCCGCAGGCGTTGGCCAAGATGCCGGCCTCGCAGCTCTGGGCCGTTCTGTTCTTCTTCATGCTGGTCTGTCTCTCACTTAACAGTCAGGTGTGTACGAAACACCTAAACGTTTATTTAGCATATTACGAACTGTCTGCGAACCGAATCGACTCTCAACGCTGGGAAGTCCCGACCCGGCCAGTCGACATGTATGTGTGTGTTTGTACGTATTTACGTCATAAAATCCACGAGTTTATCGGCCTGGACCGTCGCAGACGCATCATGAATATTAATCGCTCTATTGAGACACATTTTTCCAATTTTGTTTCACGCTGGTCTGACGTTTTTCTCGGTAGGTACCTGTTTCTCGCTTTATTATCCCGCCACAAAAAATCAAATCAAAAAGTGCAGCTATGCAAAACTAATTTGACTCAGAGTCGACTGACAATTGGGGCGAATTTTTTTTTGATATACTGAAACTCATTTTAAATAATGAGTCGCCGCTGGGTGTTCAAACTGGAACATGAATCACGCTCGAGATGCGAATGCGGGCGATCGAGTTAAAAATAAATATTATGCGCGACTAAAGCAGCTTCGCGTTGCAATGTTTTTCAATTTTGAAAATATTTCGAGCGCTACCTGAACCGGAAAGCTCGGCGATTGGCACTGGTTAATTTGAAAAAGTTCTTCGTGCATAAAAATTATTTCCTGCGTACAATAAATAATTAATTGTTTCTTATTGCAATTGTCCTGATTTTTTTTTCGCAGTTCGCTATAGTCGAAGTTGTGGTGACTTCGATACAAGACGGATTTCCAAATTGGGTGAAGAATCATCTGCTGTGTCACGAGATGCTCGTTCTGCTTATTTGCGCCGTTTCGTTTCTGTTTGGTCTGCCTAACGTCTCACAGGTAAAACAAAAATATTTTAAAAAATCACATTTTGTCAAATTTGATTAATTAATAATATTATTTGTTTCCAGGGTGGAATATTCTTCTTCCAACTCATCGATCACTACGCCGCCTCGATATCCATCATGTTCTTAGCCTTCTTCGAGGTGATCGCAATATCCTGGTTCTACGGAGTCCGGAGACTCTGCAGCAACGTCAAGGAAATGACTGGTCGAGTGCCCTCCATGTACTTTCGATTCTGCTGGCTGATAGCCGCACCTCTCCTCATTATGGTAAATATATATATTTTAGTATTCATTTTATTTTCATTTCTCAAATGTCCTGTATCAAAAAGTTCGTGAGCAACCATTGTCGTCGATTTATTCAGCATCTGATTGGTCTTTGGGAAGCCGACAGCAGTTTGATGTTTAATATCGCGAAATTTGTCAGAAAAAAAAATCGTTTTTCGCGTTTTTCTCCTCGAATTTTCGATTTTACGGGCAAACACCTGTCGTTTTTGGAATCAGCGGGAAATTTCCCATCGGATAGAGTTTTAAAACTTCGTTAAATCGAAAAAAAAATTTTCGTCATTTTTTCGCTAAAAACGCAAGGGCCCTTCTAAAAATTTGCGATTTTTGAGGGTCAACGTTAAAAATCTGCAAAAAATCGAAAAATCGAGGTATCGCGTTCCGCCTGGCGGCATTCTCTTCGTTGAAGAGTCTTCTTTCGATTGCAAAAAGAAAATCCCGATTATATTGATCCAAAGAAAAATTACACCGATTTTAGTAAAGTGCCAAAATTGGGAAAAAGTGAAAAATCGTTTTTCGCGTTTTTCTCCTCAAATTTTTTATTTTTTGGGCAAAACCCGGTCATATTTGGAATCAGCGGAAAATTTCCCATCGGATAGGGTTTTAAAACTTCGTTAAATCGAAAAAAAATTTTTCACCGAAAATCGCAAGGTTCTTCCCTACGCTGACTAACCTCCGACCGCGCGCGTGAGCGCGTTATTGTTCCTAGTGATTTTAAAAAAGCCTTCGTTTTTCAGGCCGTGTGGGTGTTCAGCCTGATCGACTACGAGCCACCGAAATTCCACAACGGCGCCTACGTGTATCCCTGGTGGGCCGAGGCTCTGGGATGGGGAATCGCGTCGCTCTCCCTGATTTGTCTTCCTGCATTCGCGATCTACGTACTCATAAGATCCGAGGGAGTGACTCTGTCCGAGGTAAAAAAAAGTCAATCATTTTTTCTTAAAAAAGAAATAAGTTAATGAATTTAAAAAAATCATTCATTTTTTTTAGAAATTAAGAAATTCCATAAAGCCACATTTCGAGTCGTGCAAGCTCTGCGGCCAGGAATATTGCACCGAGCCGCTGCACAGCACCGAGGAGGAGGTGATGAAGGAGCCGCTGCACGAAATGAACAGTCTGATTCAGCCGACGGTGGTCAGCTATCTGCCGCCCAAGCCGCAAATTTGATCGAACAAAAGCGCACTAAACGCGAGATTAACTTAGGCAGCTAAATAACATTCCACCATCGAACCATTCCATTATTTTTCTTTTGCTTTCCCAGCGGGGAAGGAATTTTGTTGTTGTTGTTGTTGATACGTTGTGGAATAGATTTTTTTTTTAGATAGACAAGAATGCGACGAGTATGTATTTTTAAAAACGCTGAGGTAACGACGACGATTGAGACTGCACCGCATCGAGTAGCAGCGATTATTAGACTTAACGACGCGCTCGGAAAAATTCGGTTTTGGTGATTGAGTGATGGTCAGCGATTTTTTAATTCGTGTAGATATTTTAATTAGCTACTGTGAACGTAGCAGTACTCATAATTGATATTTTATATTATTATTTTATTATTTAATAATTATGGGGACTACGAAATAGTTCTTGTGACTTGAAATTAATTGCTGCAGTTTTCTTTCAATTTGTCGCGCGAAGTAAAAATCGTCAGCTGTTATTTTACGGTTACCAGGACTGTCAGCATTTTTCCGAGTGCAGTTTGTTCAACTAGCGAGTATTTATTCCTTCGCACGACATTTAGTGCCACCCGAGTCAGAGCGACGAACACACGAACCAGTCGAAAGATTTACATATCATAGATACGTTTTTTTTTTTTTTTTTTTTTTCGTCGAGATAAAATCGCTGAACTGTGAATAATACAAAGTATTCGACTGCGAGAACGCGATACGTAAATATATTGTATATGACGACGATGATCGAATTCATGATGAATGACAATAAATTATTAAGTACACGTGTGAAAATCAATGCTGTGTTTCACTTGCGCGTTGAAGGACGGAATTATTCACTGTCTATCGACCGACGGATTTAGAGCTTCGACGTGATCGACTGTCCGAGTCGAGAGAAGCTTCCGGCCATCCGGATCAACGGATGAGGAAAATTTACCATTTTTTTCCCCTCACAACTTCGCTTTTTTTAAGCTTGAACGATCGTGAAAAAAATACGAGTCGAGTTCGTTGAAAAATATAGTTGTAAATATTTTTTAGACTAAATAATTTTTTTCATTTTTTGGACCATCCAACCGATTAATTGCATTAACTTAGTTCTGTCCGAATAAAATTATCCTATTTTCGAACCAAGACATTTACCAAAAAAACGCAATTATTTTTCCTATACAAATTTGCGATATTTCGGGACAAATTCGTTTTGTCCCCGACAAATCTAATAAAGCGACCAAACACACGTGTGACGGGCATAAAGGTGGAATAATAATCCGCTCGCTGGGGTTGACACTGATTATCGAAGAGTCCTCCCAACCCCGGAACTAACCGGATCAACGGATCCGCGCACGTACGGAAAAGGGGACGAAAGTCCGGAGGGTGCATCGCTCACGCCCGCGGCTCACGATTCCACCCCCAAAAGCTTGAGGGGAAGTTCCTACCGACGCGATCGACCCCAGAGGAATCGAGCAAATACGCGCGAAAAAACAAACACAACGTCCTTCTGGGTCTCTGCGCTTTTTTTTTATATCGGACAACCGGAAACATCGTATCGAGACTCAGCGAACGCACAGGGGTGGGGGGTGGGAAAGATTCGTTCCCTGTTTTCCCGCGCCCCGAGCACAACCACCGACGAACCCGAGCGAATGAAATAATTGCCTTTTTCCGACGGGCGAAAAAGTTTCTCGCATCGACAGAACGCGACTCTCCAATCAGAGAGCGTTGAGACGTCTGAGATGGGATTTAATCACTGAGCAGCTTTGATTCTGACTGTGGATCTTCGCCGATGACAAATATCTTTGATGAGAACACTCGACGGGTCTATATGACGTCGACGTCCCAGTGGATGACCCATCAAAAAGAAATTTCTCACTCATTTTCTAAAACAATAAAAATCAATCGAACAATCGAAACAATCATTATTTAAACATCAACAGACGGTCAACGACTGGGACAATAGTCTCCAAAATATTTTTCATCACTCCACGTACAATTTCCATCGCTATAGTTATAGTTTCCTGGCCCAAAAAATACCAATTTAAACACCGACGAGCGGTCAACGACTGGGACACTAGTATCCAAAATATTTTTCTATCACTCCTCGTACAATTTTCATCGCTATGTTTATCGCTTTTTCTAGCCGAAAAATACCAATTTGAACACCGACGAGCGGTCAACCACTGGGACACCTGTCTCCAGGACCGTTTTCCGTGATTTTCCCAGCGAATCCGCGCACAGCGCAGACATTGTCGTGACGCAAAGCGACGGAATTACATTTTTCTACGTGCCTCGAACCTCGGGCAACATGGGCACGTACACCGTGTTCTCTCTAATAAATTCTTTATGACGCAAGGGAGTCTCTCTCCGGCCACAAAGCTCGGTTCGCGAGCAAAAAGACTAGGCGCGCGCGCGCTTCGTCCGGATATACGTGCGCGACATAGTGACGCAAACTCTCGACGGGAATACATAGGGTAGTTTGCGGTCTAGTCGATCTGCAATAGGAGCGGAAAATACGCGAACGTTGGGGGTAACTTTCTAAACACGTAGGGCGAACATCCTGACGTCCCGAGTGAAAACAGCGTTCGCCACACTGTAAAATTGTCTGCTCGCTAACCGGAAGCCTCGACGCTGCACCGAGCGTGTGGGCCACGCGTAGGCGCGACGACACGCGACTCAGCTTTCACCCGGCTAACGGGGCGGGAAAAATAACGAGACGAAAAAAAACAACCCTTTCAACGCAAATGGACGACGAGAGTTTCGGCCGAGCTGGGGAACTTTCGCCCCCTCGATGCCGAAATCGAGTTACGAGGTAGGCGAGAGCGATGCGTCGACCCTCGCAACGTCAACAATTAAACCTGACGTCTCATTCCTCGCATTATTTTTTTAGACTGCAGTGCTTTGGTTAGTAAAATATATATTTTTAATTACCGAAGGGAGATCTGAGGTCATAAAAAATATAATAAAATAAAAATGATATTTTGTTCAGTCGACTAATATAATAAAGTAAAAATAGTTTTTTTTTCTCGTTGACAAAAATGTTGTAAAAGCCTTCGCGAAGCTTTTACCAAATTTTGCGAAGTAGGTCACCGCTTCCCGAGTGCCACAATAAAATAGCGAGAAGCCAAAAAGAATTTTCAATTTTGCCGGGGAAAATTCGCTCTTCCCGGGTTGTAAAATTCAAAAGTCACCGTGTTCCTTCCCCCTCTCCAAGCGTAATCTCAATATATTAGAGAACAAAAAATGGAAAATCCATGTCGAGGATCTTCCCACGGGCTCGTTCGTTCCTAACAGCTATTCCCTTGTCCGCGAAACCGGGAGGATTCTAAATATACGAGGCGCATTCCACGAGTGACAGCGCCGCGCGGCCTCTTTTGTCCTGCGGCTCGCGACGGTTCTCCGGCAGCGGAGTCGACTACGAATCGACTGACGGATGAACATTTTTCCCACGACGCGACATTTTTCCCTCCCCTCCCATCCCCTCCCCTAAAACACGACCATCAAAACGATAAATCCGGCTTTACATTCCCTTTACCATTTTATTTTTTAAATAATTTTTTTTACAAAAATAAATAGATGAAATAATAATTATTTATACTAATAATATATAATAATAGACTATAAAAAAATTATTTTTCCCAGCCGCCACTTTATAGTTACCGATACTTTTTTTTTCTTTCTTGCCTCCGAGTTTATGAGGCGACCATATAACGCCCCCCCCCCCCCCCCCTTGAGGAATATGTCTCTCCCATCGGCGATAAAGACGATGTATATAGGTATAAGTGACGTATATATCGCGCCCGTGTCTAGTCCGGTTCCGGACTGGGAGCGAGACGACTCGATGCAACGACGGTGGCGATCGCGACGCTTGATGCGCGCGTTGGATGCGAGAGGAGCCCTGCCCCCTCCCCCCATCCCTCCCACCTCCCCTCTCGCGACGCTGCGCTCGGCTCGCGCGCGTCTTCCTCGCGCGGGAGTTCAGTATGCGACCGCGCGCTCCTCGGGCGAACACCTGTTAGCTCTCCGCTGACGAAGGGCAAAAAGCTCGATACTGTTCAGACTCGAAAAAAGCTCGAACAGCGAATTGTGGTTATCAATATTTGTTTGCCTCTCTCTATCGATCCGTGAATAAATAAAATTATAATAATTTATAATAATAATAATAGAAAAATTGTATGTCGATAAAATCATCGGCGCGAATTTAGTGCTGCGAATTTTGTTGAAAATTGAGAAGAAACTTTTTCTGGAGCATCGATAAGATTCACAACTGAGACGTAAGATAATTTAGTTTTTCGTTTTTTTTTTTGTTTTTGGGTGATGATGATAATTTTCATTGTGGTTTCTATGTGTGTGTTATGAAATTGTTGTGCAACCCCTGGAATCAACCTCTAAACTCTTTATCACTGTTCCCTGGTTTCACCCAGTTTCGATATGAATTTAGTGAGATATCATTTTTTTTTATTAAAAATTATTTATGCATGTATGTGTTTATTAATGTTCACTGGACGAAGATCCCTACAAACATAGAGAATGTGGCAAAGTGTACAATAATAACGATGCAATTCGATACAAGAATAGAATAATAATGATGCGATCAGATACAAGAATAGAGTCGAGTGTTGAGCCACATTTGAGCCAGCAAGTCGATCAGTTTTGCAGATTCCATCGCAAGCAGGATTATAAATCAAGTGTTTGCAAAATTTTAAACAATTATTATTTTTTTTCATTATCCAAAAAATTTGACGTACATTTTTTTTATTCTAAATTTTCTTGTTTTTTGTAAGTGGATAAAAAAAACTGGGTGACTCTGGGATCATTTTTCTACACCTGTCTAGTATTTATCTCTGTCGTCTGATACGCTAAGAATTTTTTCTCGTTTCCCCGCACGAATAGCATAGATAATTAATAGCTCACTTTGGAGTTCGTTGAACTTTGCGCATGACACCGCGCGTCAAAGTCGCCTGCGTTACAGAGTCTCGCGATGGAAGGGACACGTGCGTGAGACGCGATCCGAGGGAGGAGGGCCCGAGCAACTTTGTCGCGTCGCGGCAAGTTTGAACTTTGCACTTGGCTTAACCAAGTTCGTTCCTCGACCCTGCCTCGCAATTTACGCGTTCCCCCTCGTTGCGTCGCGGCGCGCTCTTCGCGGTCCGAATCGGGACACCCGTAGAGACCTTCGTGAATTTAACAACGAGAACCCCCCGCGATGATGAGAAATTTCTCGGTAAATTTTACATTCGCTCTTCATGCGCAAATTTATTCGCTAAATTGAAGTCATCGCAAATTCTGCTACTTCAAAGACAGAAAAAAATGTCCGTCTTCATTTGGACCCTAAAAAAATATTCCAACATTCTAAACAATTTTAAAAAATTGCTTTTAAAATAATTAAAACCCCTTTTTTTAATCTCACGTGATAATCGTTTCTTCTGAAAAATGAAATAAAAATCGAGGCTAGTCGTCCGTGAGAAAAATCAATTTTCCGGCTGCAACGAGAGTCGCGAGAGTCACGCGTGGCGGTTAATTAAGGAGATAGCGTCGGGTTACGTAAAATCGCGGGGCCGAGGGAGACGACGGAATGATTATTAAACTAGTTTGGACGGCTGAAAAGTCGGGTGAACCCGCTGAGCCAGCGGCTTCGTTAAAATATATACAGAGAGAGGCTCGTCGAGTGAAAGCTCCGAGGCAGCTCCGAGGTCGAAAGGGTTCGAGCGCGCGGCGTTCATCCCTCTGAGCGATGAACCGCGAGGCGCGCGGCGCGTTCAACTACTTGTTGCCCGACCCTCGCGGTTCCCTCTCGCACTTTCGCCATCTCTCTCCTTCTCGCTATCCGTCTCTCTTGCTCTCGCTTTCCTTCTCGCTCAATAAATGTCGCTTTCGCTCTTTATCGCACACTTTCTCCGTCTCTCTCATTTTCGTTCTCCGTCTCTATCTTTTTTGCTTTCCGTCTCTCTCCTTTTCGCTCTTCGTCTCTCTCCTTTTCGCTTTCCTTCTCTTTTCTTTTCGTTCTCCGTCTCTCTCAATAAATGTCGGTTTAGTTTTCTCTCTCCCACTTTCCCCGTCTCTTTCTCTCTCCCTCTCTGTCCCACTAAATAAATGCCATTTTCTCTCTCTCTCTCTCTCTTCGTCTCTCTCTTGTTCAGCCTCGCGTCCTCCTTTCTCGTCGTTCGCGTAACTACGTCACTTCAATTACGCTCTCGAGGCTCTCACGACGCGCGAGTCCGTCCATAATTTAAAATCGTCGACGGGAAGCGAATCAAAGCGAGCGATTAAAAAATTTACCTCGCGCGGCAATCGCGCGTCCCTGATTCACCGCGTAAACGATTTTCTTCCTTTTTTTTTCGCTTTTTCTACTAGAAGCTACACAAAGTTCGCATTGTTCGACGAAATTGACAGCGACTCGCGAGCTGCGACGGTTTTATTTCTGTCGCTACGGAAACAAATTGTATTAAAAATTCTACGCCATTTAATTCGCACGTAAGTTTTTTTTTCGTCGTGAAAAAAAATTAAAGCTCGAATTAAGGTGGAAATTAAGAACAATTGAGAAAATGTTTCTTTTACTACAGTTAATTCTATAAAAAAAATTAAAACAATATAATTAACGCGATCCAATTTATAGCGAATAAAAAAGTTCGCACGAGCGATTCACATACTCGGTATATTACTTTTATTATTATTCTCTTTCTCTCTCTTTCTTTCGCTCCCGTTCGAGTGTCGAGTTATAACGCGCTGACGCAACTAAGCAAATAACTCCTCCCGTAAATTGAGCGAGAGAGCTCGCCAATCGTAGCGGACTCTCATCGACCGCGTTACGCGAGAATATAAGAAAGTTCCTTGGCCCGCTCCGCGTCGGGGATAAGCCAATTCAGGAACCGAGAGCGAGAGAAAAACGTGTACGGAAGATTTGTCGAGTGCCATCTCGCGCTATTACAGCTACTTTTCATTACTTTTCCGACGCTGCCCCCGACAGGTCCGTCGCACGTGTCTCACGACCGACGTTCCTTCCGCGTTTCCAACTTCCATCGTGAAGCCTGAAAATTCGCATTTTCGTCAGCTTGACATTATTTCTTTAGTCAACACATTTTTTTATAACGCTAATGCTTCAATTTTAACGCCTACTCTATTTTTTAATCCAGGTGCAAAATAAAGTATCTCTAAATTCGTCAGTAATATAATTTTGTATCATTATATCTTATTAAAAACAAAAAATAGGAATAACAATGAAAATGATTCGAGCTTAGTCTCTAACTTTTTCCAAAAAATTTTTCAATCGCTTCAGTTAATAGAAAAAAATTAAAAAAATTGTACCAATTCTCGAAATAATGATAACGATGTTACAACTGCAACTAATGCTTCAATCTTAACGCCTGCCCTTTTTTTAATCCAGGTGCAAAAAAGTGTCTCTAAATATGTCAGTAATATAATTTTGTATCATTTTTATATCTTATTAAAAACAAAAAAATACGAAAAATAAAAAAAATGATCCCAGCCACTAACTTTTTCCAAAAATATTTTTCAATCGCTTCAGTTAATTAAAAAAATTAAAAAAATTGTACCAATTCTCGAAATAATGGTAACGATGTTACAACTGCGACGAGTATCACTGTGTCATATTGTAGGACATGACGCTGCGTGCGATGCCGCATTGTCCGGTCGGCGTGATCCGATGTGTACACGGGTGTTGGTAGTAATTGCCATTGAGATGATTTTATGGTGCCCCCTACCCCGAGCTCGTACCTTTGTGTCGCCACTAAATGGACAACTGAGAACGACGACGACATCGTCGACGACGACGACGAAGACGACGAGCCTCAGCCTCTTCCTCCTTCTCCTCCTCCTCCTCGACGCGTCGTCGATCTCTATGAGATAATACGACTGGCCCCGCGCGGGTTGTTGGCGTCGTCTGCGCGCCGCGAGCATTCAGCGGGCCTCGAGGTCCTTCGCCGTCGTCGCTGCTGCTGCCGCTGCTGCTGCTGCTGCTGCTACGTTCCACTGTCGAATTGTGATCGCGAAAATCGAGGTGAGGCCGCGCGCCCTGCTGAGCATCGCCAGCCTTCGGCATGCTCACCATTCACGACGAGTGAGTATACATATATATAGACACATCAAATACATTTACTGACAGAGAACCTGAAAAATTAAAATGATTCAATTAATTCGTAATTCGTAATAAGCTAAAACGAAATTTCGAGATCAAGGGACGTAATTTATAACTGACCTTCTGGGAATTGAAAAAATTATGATTGAAAATCTGTGATGTTTATTGAAAGAGAACAAATTATTTTTAAGGCTGACTTAATGATAAGTCTAACCGATTACGATATCAATAACTAAATAAATGAGTGAATGAATAAAAATTCTTTCATGAATTTTATTGACGTTTGTGTGAAAGGAAAATGGAATGATCTCGAAATTTCGATTTTTTTTTTTCAAATATCTTTTTTCAGTAAATAAGTGATAAAATGGGAGTATGCGACGCATGTGAATTGAAAATCCCCCTCACTGCCTGCGAATTGTACATTCTCCGTGTTTCCGATTCTTATGATAATTCTGTGTACACCCTTTGGTGGGCCCTTGGACTGCTCTCTATCTCGATTTGTCTTTCTTCCCCTATTATCTGTGTCCGCGACGATGTTTTGCCGTCCCCGATACTCTCATTCCCGGTGTCTCCGGTCCCATCGCCCGCGGTAACGAAGATTTACGCTCGCTAAGCTGATTCCAGGGGCCGCGTGCGAATTCCTCGCTTCGACCCTACGGGAAAGAATTTCACCGGTCGACGGGAGGGTAGATTTCGACATGTGTCTATAATCCGGCGCTATCCTAGTCCGACACGACAGTCTCGACGCTACACTGACAAAGCTCGGGCCACGATCTGCCAGTTAAATCCAATCGCCTTGGCGAATCCGCTGAATCTCAATTTTTTCCGTACTAAAAAAATACAAAAAATAAAAATAAAAAAAATATCGTAGCACCAAAAAAGATTGAAAAAGGAACCCATTAACAAAGCTTTTGTCAATGTTCCCAAAGCACATTTTTTACTCTATCCTCATAAAAAAATTGTCACAAACGATCACCCCTTTTTCATGCAATTATTTTTTTTTAATGACTCCAATGTATCCAATCGCCTTTGCGAATCCGCTGAATCTCAATTTTTTCTATACTAAAAAAATACAAAAAAAAAAAATATATCGTAGCACCAAAGAAAATTAAAAAAGGAACCCATTAACAAAGCTTTTGGCAATGTTCCCAGAGCACATTCTTTTGCTCTATCCGCATCAAAAAAATTGTCACAAACGATCACCCGTTTTTCGTGCAATTAATTTTTTTTAATGACACACTCGCAAAGCGATTCGCGAGAGGTGTCGACAATTCGGGGTTTGCGCGCCGTTCAACCGAGCCCGCCCGTTAATTATACGAGACCGAGGGGAACGCGTTGTTATTGCGAGTCGCGTGGAGAGCGAGCGCCGCTGACGATACGCGCGGCAGACACGTCGTCGTCGTCGTCGTCGCTGACGACGGGTACGTATAACGCGGTAATAAACCACTACCCCTGTCGATATGTAATCTAATGGCCGAGCGCGCTCGCTCGGGGCATCGTCTGCTTCGGGGGCAGCGATGGTCGCTCCTGGTGGACATATATACACCTTTACATAGCTATAGCTTACATATACCCCACACACATTCAAACTACATAGCTATAGCTGTACGTATACCATATATACATGGTATGTATGGTATGCGTGGCTATAGCTATTTAGTCACAGCTATAGCTATACAAATGCTATGCATACATATAATAGCTATAGCTATACACTCACTATACGTACATATTACATAGTTATAGCTATACATATGGGTATACGTCAGTCTACCTATATCTATACTCACTCACCCACCCCCCTCGTCTCGTGCACGGGGGCACAATTAATTGGAGCATCGTGTGCGCGCCGGTTCGTCACCGTCGCGTTGTCGTCTGTGTTCTCCGCGCCTCGCGCACTCGCTCGGCTCTCTCGTCGTCGTCGCTTGCATTACGTTATTTCGATCGCTCGCTCGACCGAGCGAGAACACCACCAACCGTGCCAATAGTGTAGTAGTACGATGCATCTGCACCGCGTTACACCATTGCAAAAATTTCCTTCGACAACCGTGAAATTGTCTTTTTATTAATAATCCTGGGAGCGAAGCGGTATTGCCGCTCGTAAACTGTCACGCGACGAACTCGACCGACGAGCGATTACGTTTTGTTCAAGGATATTACTATTTTTTTTGGATTGGAGAAAATTATGGGATGGACGTGAGATTAATTTTTGCTCCGTAATTTTTCATCGGGTGTGGGCGTTGATATTTCTTCGATGTAGAAGTCGATGGGGATGGAAAAGTTGAATTCGGAATTTGTTGGCTTTTTTTTCGAAATTTGGTGGGTTGACTGGAATTTTTTTTTTTTTTTTGGGTTCATGAGACTAGAATTTTTTTTTAAGAAAAATCGAGGAATAAATAAAGTGACTGGGTTCGTTGACCAGAGGACACGACAGCCCATCAATTTTTTTCCGTCTCTCCTTCAGCGCGCCGTTGTACGCGAATATAAACCGCTAGATGAGCTCGTGCTAATGAAACCCGAGGTCCTCTCCCTCTGCACACGTCGTGTTTCTGTTGTACCCGAAGCTGCCGCCGCTGTTCGCGGTAATCGAACACGATGCAACGATACACACGAGGCCGCCGGGTAAATATTGGTCATTCGCGTATCCTCGACGTGGCCCTCGCACAGCCTTCGATTTTCCACGTGCTTTGGGGGTCGAACCCGCGGGAGCTTAATTTCCTCCACCTCATCTTGAAACATTCCGTCGATCCTGGTCCGGCTCGGCCTCAATTTCGTGTTCTCCAGTTAAACCATAAATTCCAAATTACTACAAACATAAAAGAAGAAAAAAAAATTGTTAAAAATACTTCCAACCTTAAACTTAACATTTCAGAAAAAGGGGGCACACAGGCGGAGGGGAAGGGGTTGAAAAAATTCTATTCAAAATACTTCCAAATGTAAACCTAAAATTTCCCGCTCAGCGCTCAATACCCATTACATAGCTTAGAAGCTGCAACGAAAGCAGAAAAAGGGGTTACACAGACGAAGGGGAAGGGATTGAAAAAATTCTATTAAAAATACTTCCAAATGTAAACCCAAAATTTCCCGCCCAGCGTTACAATACCCATTATATGGGTCAGAAGCTTCGACAAAGGCAGAAAAAGGGGTCATACAGGCGGAGGTGGAAGGGTTGAAAAAAATTCTAATAAAAATACTTCCAAATGTAAACCCAAAATTTCGCGCCCAGCGTTACAATACCCAATGCATGGGTTAAAAGCTACAGGAGTCGAAGGGGGTACATAGGGAAGGGAAGGGGGAGAGGGGGTAGTTTCCCTGTACTCTCGGATAATTTGCCACCGTTGACGCGGAAACCGAGGGTAGTTTAATCACTCGGAAGTCTCTCTCTCTCCCTTTCTCCCTCTCTCGTTCTCGCGAGCGGCTGTGGCTTATTGCCTCCTCGTAACCGGAGAACGAGAACGCGAGAAGCACCTTCAATGGGCCGCGGCGCTCTCGCTCTGCTCTCTGCTCGAGGGTACCACTTTGTTTGACGCTCCTTTGCGGAAGCTGCTGCCGCTGCTGCTGCTGTTGCGACGAGAGAGAGTGAGAGAAGGGGGAGGGGCTGCGGGGAGGGCATCGGCATTGTCGACGGTGGTCGACGTCGTTTGCCTCGCAGTTGCGTTACTATATATCGCACTGCGCACTGTGCAATAATGTCGACCGCTCGGCGAACCCTCTGTGGTAGCATTGACTGCCGGCTCCGGTGCCTCCGACAATGCCGAGACGCAGCGACGTCGATGAGCCTTCCGGCAAACGAGATTCTCTACGGGCTCTCTCTCTCTCTCTCTCTGCAAAACCCCCCAACCCCCACCCACCCCCTTCAACCCCCTTCGCACCAGATCAAACTTTGTAAACGCGGTTATTTCGGTCTATCGCGCCGGGTTTTGGGAAATTGTGGTCAAGCAATTGTGACGAATTGAATCAAATGTAATTTGGAATTAAAAAAACTCTCTGCAAAACCCTCCCAACCTCCTTCAACCCCCTTCGCACCAGATCAAACTTTGTAAACGCGGTTATTTCGGTCTATCGCGCCGGGTTTTGGGAAATTGTGGTCAAGCAATTGTGACGAATTGGATCAAATGTAATTTGGAATAAAAAAAAAATTGTATGTCTGGGGGAGAATTTTAGTAACATTGTTTTCATCCATATTATTTTTGCCATGGAAAATGTGTTACCCAAAAACTAAGATTTAGATAAAAATTTTATTTCAGTATTTTCGAGCTATAAAAATATTCAGTCGCGGATCATAAGTTATTTTTCTTGTTAGTAAAATTTAGATTTGGATTTTATTTCATTATTTTCGAGCTATAAAAAACATATTCAGTCGCGGATCATAAGTTTTTTTTTTTTTTTATTGAAAATTTCAAGTTTAAGCCTCAGGGAAACTCGTCGGATCCGAGGAACAGTAAAATCGTGTAATATATTCGACTGCCGGCAGAAGCTTCGAGGGGAAAGTTTTGCAGAAAAACCGCGATCGAGAAGCAAGCATCGCGGATGTGCGCTCTATTATTTTCTTCCGGAAGACCCAGAACCGCGACTTCTCGAAGACCCGCTGAGGGTCTCTTTTTCCGGGCAATATTCCTCGCGGTTCTGCCGAAGCCATTCACTCGAATATATATATCTACTACGTGTACAAAGTATTTTATTTTCTCCCTTTTTTCCCTTCTCCAAGAATATCGTCTTCGAAGAAGAAAAAAAATATATATAAAGATCGCGGCGAGAGTGAGCCAGTAATTTCAACCCCGGCGAGCGGAATTAAGGGGACTATTCACGGGGCGCGGAAATAGCGCTCGAATCCACGAGCCCTTCGATCTCTCCTCGCTCGTCTTTTGATTTACACCCGGGACGGGGAATTTTATTCGCACATCCGAGTGCATCAAAGAGCGGAAAAAAAATTCTAGATGTAAAAAAGCAGCGGCGGTTTCCAACCCCCCGGAAAGGAGGAAACTTGCTCTGTCATCGATAGCGAAACATGGGAGGAGACTCCGGCTGGTCGCTCGTGCTCAGCTCTCCCCTTATTTCTTCTTCCGTGTCATTACCGCTCGTTCTTCTCGCATTCTCCGATCGCGACGACAAACACGACTGACACGGGTTGCAGGGGGCGTTGAAGGGGGTTGAATAAGTGAGGAGAATCGGAAAAATTGATACGTTGCAACGCGAGAAACGACAGCATTGAGATGGCTGCTATTTGGAATTTTAAAAAATATTTTTTCACCACCCGAATTGAAACAAAATATATATCTTATCCCAAAACAATAATAATAATAATTCGATCCGGACAGGAGATAATTTTAAAAAAATCTTATCTCTCATAAAATAATTAATTATTTCATTTTATGAAAGTAAGATCAAAATTAAATAATTAATCAATTTATCTTATCCCAAAACAATAAAAATAATAATTCAATCCGGACAGGAGATAATTAAAAAAAATCTTATCTCTCATAAAATAATAAATTATTTTATTTTATGATAGAAAGATAAAAATAGAATGATTAATCAAATTGGAATGTGATCTAATTATCCACAAGATAATTGCCAGTAACCCTAAGATAAGGTATGCGAGGGATGTAGGCGGCCGGAAAATGGATTATTGATTATACCAGAGAGCCGAAACGTCTATAATGCAAAGAGGCCGTGTATATAACCATGTGCTTGGGTATATCGCGAGGGTGTGCGTATCGTCTTGGCTAAGATAATGGATCCTGCGCAATCAGAGGGGACAAGGGGAGGGCGAGGCGGACGAGGCTTGCAAGCCTATCCGTCCACCCGTGCGTCCCATAATACGTGCGCCTCGTGTGCCGACATCAATCAAACACAGGGTGACGGGTTGGGTGACACTGTTGCAGCATGTCGCCGCGGAACGGTTCCTGCGTGGCCGAGGTGAGCTCCGTGCGGAGTCTCTCGTCGGACGACGTGTCCGGCGCCAAGTCGAGCCGGAAAAAGTCGTGCTGGGCGCGTGCGACGGATCCGGCGCATCGTCGGGGTCGCAGGATTCAGCTGCTGCAGATGCTTGTCCTGCCGTTCATACCGATACTGGCGCTTATTGTGCAGACGGCCAATACGCTGCACGACATCCTCATCTATCGCCAGGAAGTGTCGGACATCGAGAGTCAGGTAAGAATTTTTTGTTCTGAAAAAAGTAAATAAAAATATTATAACTGAATATATTATACGGAAAAAAAATAGAAAAAAATTATTAAAAATATATATTGAGGTGTCGAAGTATGGAAATATCGAAATATCGACATTTCCGTGACTATAACCAGACACCTGTAACGATTCTCGCACGCGCGTCGAGTCCACAAGGCCCCCGAGTGCCGAAAACTCATCGCGCTAATGCGAATCCCAACGGAGCGGTCGAACAAGAGTCCATTTGGCCGATTACCAGGCGCATCGAGTTCCCCGGAATCAAGGCTTCCGCTTTGCCTTATTCAGCGGCAATTTACGTACCCCACAAGTAAACACGAGATAGCCGAGTTGCGGCGGATAGATTAACGCGCGCGGCTCGCCGATGCCCCCGGGTGGAAAGTTTCTGGAGCGCGGTGAAAACGCATCCGTGTGCGGTTTGTAAAATGCCTGCGCACACCCACGCGGATGGTACCACCAGACCCTCATCCCCCCTCCCCCCTGGCCCCTAGAGCCAACCCCACGGGCTCCTCGCTTTACGCTGTTTACCAGAGCAAACTGGGTTGGATCGTGATCGACTTTATAGTATTTGTCCCCGATGTCCTGGCGCAGTTTTGCCGGTTTGACAGTTTCGTCGATGAAATTCGCCGAACGTCCAGTGTCTCCACTCTCGAACGACTATCAATATTTTGACAACCCACCGAGAGTGAAAATGTTGCGGAAAATCGAGGGAGACGAAATCTCCTCGGGGAGCCATACAATTTTATCGTTTTTTTTTTTAGAAATTTTTTTATTTTGCTGTTAATTAATTTTTTATATTTTGTCTTTTATTTTGTCGATGGATGTGAATCAGATTTGGGTCATTCCCGAATGACGCGGGAGTCGTGAAATACGTCCGGACGAGGTTGCACGGCGGTCTTGAAGCGCAATCGGGATACCTCGGTCGCGTTGGGCACTATGTCGAAGAGCCGGCACTCAGCCACTCGGGGAGTCGAGAGCTGCCGTCGAGAGGCCGAGAGAGAGCAGAGAGTGAGTGAGCGAGAGTGAGAGAGAGCTCTCACTTCGGCAAACGCGCTCTCGTGTCTCTCAATTAAGCTCAATTTTCCGAACCGCAGCTGATACGCGCGCCAGACATTCGGGCGACTTGGTTCGCGGTCGTAAAATTATTAAAAAATGAATATTCAAGATACAAGATGATCAAATTAATTTAGAAGACGATACCATAATTTCTATAACCACTCTGAAGAATTATGACTAGGCAAATTTTTGTTGAAATTGTGATAAAAATTCCCACAATTTGTACAACTAGTAAAATAAATAAATAATTGTTTTTTTTACGCGGTTGTAAAATTATTAAACTATGAATATTCAAGATACAAGATGATCAAATTAATTTAGAAGAAGTTACCATAATTTCTATATCCACTCTGCAGAATTATGACTCTAGGCAAATTTTTGTAGAAATTGTGACAAAAATGTCCACGATTTCTACAATTAGTAAAATAAATAAATAATTTTGTTTTTTTACGCAGTTGCAAAATTATTAAAAAATGAATATTCAAGATACAAGATGATCAGATTAATTTAGAAGAAGTTACCATAATTTCTATAACGACTTAGAAGAATCAAGACTCTTGGCAAATTTTTGTAGAACGTGACAAAAATTTCCACAATTTGTACAAATAGTAAAATAAATTAATAATTGTGTTTTTTTCTTCTTCATTTAGGTAACGATAGCGACCGATCTCGGCAAAGTCGTGACGAAGATGCAGCTCGAGAGATCCGAGGTCGCCTTCTTCATCTACACGAACGGCAGCACCCTCAGGTATTTGCGTCTCGTCTCGTCTCGTCGCGCTGCGTCGGTCGTCGATTGAACGAAATTACGTTGCGTTAAGGCGAGCTTGCGAAAGAAGGATTTCCTCGTGGATTTCGCTCGCCCAGGGGCTCGCCTCGAAGGTCACGCGGAATTTCCTCGTGCACGAGCAATTTTCGTCGCCGCCGTTGTCGACGTCTACGCTGCACGTGGCCGGCAGCCGAGACGGAGAAATCTCGATCCCTGCGCGTACGTGACTAACTCGCGCGACGGACGATCGACTCGACGACGCTCGTCGCGATTGCCTCAATGAACTCCCCGAGAATCTCCCGCCACGACGTCAAGCGAGAGACTCCGGGTCGACGCAATGAAAAGACACAATGAAAATAAACGCGAGCTACCGATTTTCCACGATCGTGGAAGCCGCGACAGTCGTCGACGTCGCCGGGGAAAAACCGCTGTCGAGCGATAATTCCTCGGTGGCCTCGATTGCTGCACCGCTGCCGCATTGCCAACCCCCTCCGCAACCTCCCCCGAGTCTTACGCCCCAAGGGCGGAAGACTTGGGGGCTTGGAGGGGTTGGGGACTCTATTTTTAAGCCCCCGATCGCGACGTCATTCCCGTCGAGATCGACGGGATTTACGACAATCGCCGAAACTTTTTCGTCCGCTTTTCTATCGGTAGCGCGAAATTTATGTGGGTCAAACGGATGCTGATTTTTATGCGCGCTGTTAAATCATTTTGAATATAAAATTGTTTTCATGCACCGAAATTTATTGACTTTAGTAAATTTTTTATGATTTCATACATTTGTTTGGATAGCGATTGAATTAATTTTGATAACCGATAACTAACTCACAACAAAAATGTAAAATAAAAAAATTATAGCTACGAAAAGAAGGAACTTTAGAATTTTTCATAATTGTAATTTTACCAAATTCGCGAATAATGTTAACAGCGCACATAAAGCCAGAATTATTTTTAAAAAATTATGGATGGTCACTGAATGGAGTGGATTTTTTTGTCCAAGGTCCAATCTGACGCAGCGATACGCGCAGACCGACCAAACGCTGCGGAATATGACGACGTGGCCGCTGATGTCGGTTCCGCGGGACGAGTTCAAGACGCAGACGTACGACGTCGTCAACAAGGAGGCTTTCCAGGCTCGGCTCGACGACTTCAGGTACACCAACAACCTAACAATAATCCGCCTGTAACAATCATGACAAGACCATTAATAAATAATTGACGAGCGATTATAGTCGGCGAGAGCCAAGGCCGCTCGTCCGGGCAACGTAGAACGCGTGGACTTCGCGAGGGAACCCCGAGCGATTTTATTCATTGCTTTCCCGACAGATCCGAATGAGATATCCGAGTTTCGCATCGACGCCGAATCGCCCCGGGGAATTTTTCGAACCAATGAAAAAAACAACAAGTGGATTGTGGCATACGGGACGTTTTTTTAATGAGATTTTTTTTCGTTGAAGAAAAAAAGCTACCAATTTTTTGTATCCTTTAACTTTTAATTGTTTATTTTTTATTAGAGATCCCATGATTAACTTTTGTCCCATTCGCAATTATTTCGCGTCATTTCCGCAACGCCTATAAAAAAAAAAAAGCTACAGCAAGACTCCGCAATTTTATGGCGGCCGAGGTGACGATTATTACGCCTCGAGACCAGAGGCCTCGTCGTTACTCGAGCTACGCGACGAGTTCTCGGCGTGTATCGAGGATATCGATCAGTGGAAAGAAAAAAAAATGGCACGAGGTGAAAGAGGAAGAAAGTCATCATCGAGACCAATCTACGAGTTGTCGAAGTGTTGCGACGAAGTTTTGCGCGAAGCAGGCGCGAAATTAATAAATAAATTGACGAACGACTCTGGAAGTGTCCTGACACTGACGACACGCAGAAATGGCCGTAGCAACGAGTTATGGGGACTCAGACCGGTTGTGCAAATGGGGAATTGATGAATGACCATTAGGAGGCGAGCGAGGAATATTGGAGGGCGGTTCGTGACATCGATATCGAGGTGTGTCGTCCGGCTACGCTAATTCCGGGCTGGAGGGACGAAATTAGGCAACGGAGGTCAAACAAATTTGGAAAAAGGCTACCAAATGTTTTGAGGCTTATAAAAAAATATTTATAAATTTGTGTCTCTATTATTATTTAATAAATCATTTTTTTATTAGATTTTGATTTACTCCCAAAGATTTGTCTTCTGAATATAGTAAAAAAATTGACTCAACAAAAATACAATTATTATTATTGCTGCTATTATTGCGACTAAAAATGCTTCGAGGCTTATAAAAAATATTTCTAAATTCGTGTCTCTATTATTATTTTTTATTTATTTTTTTATTAGGTTTTGATTGACTGCCAAAGTTTTTCGAATATCGATAAAAAAAATTCGACAAAAATACAATCATTATTATGGCTGTTATTATTGCGACTCCAATTGCTCCAACTTTGCCTGCGTTGCAACACAGGCAAAGTCCTCAGGGATTCGTCGGCTGTTGCCAGCCAACCGGATGCAGTCCGGGGTAGGGGTTGCAATTCTAATATTAAATGATGATGCGGCGACTCGCTCGGATAGAGAGTGCGTCGAAGGACTCGCGTCACAGTTGCTTTCGACGTCTGAGCGAACACGTGAATATCCACTGAGGGAGGAACGTGGCCCTTCGTCATGGAAAACAGGACGAGAGACAGAGAGACATACAGAAAATGCGTGGCAGATGGAAAAGCCACATCGGCTGCATGTTAATGTCACCACGCGCGACATTCCCGACGCATCGATGTGGATTGCAAGTGCCGTAACCGCTTTACTACCAATTTGCGCGACGCTCGCGCCCTCGCACAACTATAAACGTCTGATCCATCGCGCCTTTTTCCACTTTACGTTTGTTTCCTCCACGCCCCGACGGTCGATATAAAAAGTCGACTGACTCGAGGAGCGAAGAAGAGAAGGGGAAGGGCTTAAGCGTTAGCGACGAAGGAGAGGAGAATTGAAACTCCAGGTCGACGCAGATCCACGAGCGACGACGGAATTGCCGCGGGATCTGCAATTTATTTTTCGCAGCGGGCTTTCCGCGCGAACATTTTCTGAAACAGACATTTTTAGTCAAAGATATTTCCAGGTTGGAATATCAAACGAAAAAATTTGTTGAAAAAATTATATAACCATTTTTTTTCGTTAGTATAAAAAAAGGGTATTTCACTAAAAAATGTCCCACCCGAAAAATAAATCGTGCCCCCGTTTTTCGCGCCGCCCGAGGATATCACGGAGACCGAAACTCGCGGCTGGGAAGCGCGCCGTTATATTCGCGCGCGAGATTTCTATTTGCCCCGGGAAAACGCAGGCGTCCGTACAAATATTAAATTGCAAAGAGCTTTCGGGGGAAAATTCCGCTCGGTCGAGTCCGTTCGCCGACGAGACCGAGGCGAAAAAAAAGAAATAAAAAAAAGTGAGGCAGCCGCATCCAGTTCACATGTTCTGACAAATTAGCTAATAATAACCGCGAGTGGAAAGCGGTGTGTTTGCGCGAAGTAGTCGCCTTTTTGTTCGTAATACCTGCCGAGCGGTGGCGACTCGTCCCTTGTTTGTCTTTGGAAATATTCCTCTCGTTCCGCGGAGAAACGCGAGCCGCGCGTTTGGACCTCGACGCGATCGAAAACAAATATTTGCCGGATGGAATGCAGCCGGGGCGGTTCGTACGTCTGTTCGCGTACCGGCCGTTACCACTGGGCCGGGGTGCGCGCAGCTTTCCGCGCGTCGACGGCGATCCGCTTGAATTGTCGCGAGCGACGGAAGAAACGCGAGAAGGACGGAGAGAGCGTCTGGTGTGTGCGTATTATTAGTGGGAGAGAATAAAATGGGGCGAGAAAAAAAAGACGGGGGACGCAAAATAAATAGTCGAGGCGATAGCGTTGCGAGCTTCGAGTCTCGAGTCTTTAGTCGAGCTCGTTGGGAAAGCCAAAGTCTCGACTTCGGAGGTGACTTCAAGGAGCTTGAATTATTGCGAGCGATTTATTAGTAAAAATGAATTAAATGGAGCCCCCAAAAAAAATAAATTAAAAATAAAATAAGAAAATGAAATAAGGTACACTTAAATAAAATTAATTAAAAAAAAAATATTCAATGGAATAAAATGTGAATTAAGCAAAGAAATAAAAAATGTTTAAATTTTAAAAATTAAAAGAATACAAAATAAATAATGGAGCCGATCGCGTTATTCGAACTCCAGTTTCGTGTCGTCGACTCTTCGAAAGCTGCAAAGTTGCTACGATCGCTGAGCTCGTTCTCGACATCGTATTTTCGCGTGTTTACTCCGCAGCCGTCGCGGAGCCGCCGACGCGCGCGGCAAACTAGGCGGAACAAAGTAGGAGAGCAAAAGTTAGATCTACTGTATCAGGCTACACACAGAGAGTAGAGTAGAGTAGAACGAGAGAGACAGAGAGTCACGACAATGGGAGGCAAGAGCGCGCGAAACTTGAGCAAACTGCGACACTGCGAAGCTACCGAGGCAAACGCGATTATGGTTAAGGATGCACGAGCACGGAAACTCGAGTTTTCCGCCCCCCTGGGAAGGCAGGCAAGGGGGGGGGGGGAACACGGGCGAGACGCAGCGGGCGAGATCCAATTTTCTAATCAGCAGACGGAAAACTGAATTTTTTTTTTTTTCTATTTTTTCCTCATCGAGAAAACCGATTATTCTGGGTGAAGGAATAATTTATTAATAAATCATTCGCTCACCCGGAAATAAATCTATTTTTCGCCAGACTGGGAATTATTATTATTTTTTTTTTTCACAAATTTTATTTTAAATGCGGAATTGAATCGACAAGTTAAAATTTCTCCTTGCAATTTTATCCCGCTGCCAAATTTTTAAAACAATCTCCAAAAGACCCAAATTATTAATATAAAGTTGTTCCAAAAAGTGAGTTTTTTGTTCGGACAGATAGGCAAATCGGGCGCGGTTTGATTGCGCGTGACGGGCGATGACGTCGGGGGTGTCTATCGATCACCGATCGCCCGTTGTGTATATTTTCTCGTCCCGTCAGGCTCCGGACACTCACTGCGGCGTGATAAATTCGCTCAAAGAAGCTGTCGGCGGGGCGAGAGCGACGGGACAACTTGGACGAGAGCACGAGGAGAGCCCGAGGAGAAGCTTCGGACGCGAACTCGACGCGAGTCGCGCGCCGCTCGTCGTTCCCCGTGTCCCGTGTCTCGTCCGCCGATGGACGCGCGAGGCCCTCACGGATGATCGCGTCAGCGCTCATGTAGAGCATCCAGCTCGTTGTTGTCCTCTCTGTCTCTCTCTCTCGCCCGCCCTCTCCCTGTGTATGAGCCCCGATACCCGCATGACATATTTATAGCGTTACAGCGCGCGCACCTGCCAGTTTTTTTTTTCGTGCTGTCTGTATCCACATTGTCAGCTTCCGATACCGATTTTGCATTTATGCCGAACGATAAGGCTTTGGATAATAATTCAATTGACGTGAATATTTTTCTGCTGTTTGACTTAAAAAATATTCGTGGCTGCGATTACTGATTAGTGAATTTGATTGATTATCGTAATTGTAAAAATTGAGTGGGACTTTGGCTCAGTCGAGTTTTGCCAAATATTTCGCACAGGTTTTTTTTTCAATGATAGTCATTAGTTCTCATGGCTCTCAATGGTTCTCAGTGCTCGTTGGAAAATTTGACTTGCGACTGTTCGAAGATTTCGGAGCCACGCGCAGGATTCGTCGAAATTATAGTCGTTGCTCGCACGAGCGCAACGGCGGCCGCTTCGGTCGCGCTCCGACAGACCCGGGTCGTGCGAAAAAGCTCGATGGAAATCGAGGCCTTTGACTGAACGTCGCTCGGGCGGATCCGCCCTCCGGGCCTATTGTTCACGGCAAACGAATCGTATTGCGCGTCTCTCTGGTCGAACTTCCAATTTCGATTGCCTTCCTTCGGCGATGTTAATTAAAGAAGCATGCGGCACGTACCTGAATCTGAAACAGAAAAATAATCAGACGTTATTGGAGATGCAGAAAAGAGATCACAAATAATTTACAACACGTTAGCAAACATTTAGCGAAAAAAAATGATCCTATTCATTTAAAAAAAAATAATAAATAAATATTTGTCAAATTTTTCCAGGCAAAAAATCAGCTCAGAGGAGAGCAGCATATCCGAGGCGATGACCTGGTACACGAACGTCAACGCAGCGATGCTCGATCATCTGACCAATCAAATTAAGGAAACCGACAACAGCGGAGTATGGAGGTTCGTGTTTCACGAGTTACTCGACCCCGCGATCGAAATTCCATTAAGACTGAGATACGTCCGACAGGATAAATCTTTATAAATCTCCGTAAACTCACCCTTCCCGCCATCCAACCCTTCGGCGTTCGCCCTTTCGTCCTCGCCGTAAGACAACTAACGACAGCGTCTTGCATCCAGGTACTTAATAGCGTTCAAGAATCTGCTGCGCAGCATCGAGAGCCTGGGAATCGCCTCGGTGTACGGTATAAATTACTTCGGTCGCGGAATCCTCATGGGCGACAGTTACGTGAGTTACGTGCGCCACGAGGCGCTCGGACGGGATCTTCTCAACGGTTCCCTCACCTACGTCCCAACGTTGAAGAATTTCTACGCTGATCTCACTCGCACGATGCCCGAATACGGGAGAATCAAATCCAGGTATCTAGAAAAAAGAGAAAAAATATATAGTACCAAATCCGTCTCGATTTCTCAGAGATTTTTTTTTTACCCCCCGTCGATTCATTATATTCCCCCCGTTGGATGAGATTCTCACGCTCGCGTTTCGCTGCCGGCAGACGAGATGAAATTCTTCGGAATCTCAAGCGCGAGCCGAACCTGGAGGACGCCATAGCTTACTTCGACTCGATGGCCACGTACGTGGACGAACTTCGGAAACTTCAGCGCGAGCTGCGTCACATGATAAGGTGACTATCGGTTTGCGTCTCTCGGATGCCCGGAACGCAAACGGGAGGAATTTTCCTCGGTTATTTTCCAGCTCGCGTGCAGCAATTTTTGAGAATAAATTCTTCCGCGCTGTGCGAACGCGTTGCGGTCGTCTGGAATGAAAGAGAGAGTGAGTGAGAGAGAGGGTAGAGGTTTTCTCATAGAATTTCTTTTGTCGCGGCGCGCAGGGACTACGTAAACTCGACCCTGCAGGATGCCAGCAACAAGGAAGTCGCCGGGATCGCCATTGTCGTCCTTGTCCTCGTTGTCTCGCCGATTATAATTATTCTGGTTCGAAACGCCGTCGCCACGATTCAGGTTACATTTTTATTTATTTTTATTTTTTGTATCAACGTCTATCGATCTAGGTTAGATGTACCGTTAGTAGCCACTGTACCGATTGTGGCCATTTTTATTATTTTATTCTTCAAATTATTTTTTTTCGTATAACTAAATGTTACATTTTTCGAAAAAATTGATATTAATACACTGAATCGACTGGATGATTTTTTATATGCGATTAAATATTATGTTTTAATCGGTTGAATGTAATGGCCACAATTGGCAGTAAGGTGGTCATAAACGGTACGTCTACCCTATTAATTCATTATGATTCATAATGAAATCATAATGAAATATATTTAATTCATGATTTTTTTTTAAATAAAATATTTATTAGATTTTTTACTTTATAGATGTATGCGGCGAATCTGGCGCAGAAGGCGCGCGAACTGAAGCGCGAGAAGCGAAAGAGCGACACGCTTTTGTTCCAGATGCTGCCGCCCAGCGTGGCCCAGCAGCTCAAGCAGACTCAACAGGTGGTCCACCGAATTATTTTGCCTTCCCGCGAACCGTCACTAAATATCGTTCTCGCGTTTTGTTTTTTTTTTTTTAGGTGCCTGCAGAATATTACGAAGCCGTCACCGTCTATTTTAGCGACATCGTGGGATTCACCGAGATCGCCGCAGAAAATACGCCGCTCGAGGTGAGAATTTGATACTGGTTTTTTTGGTTTTTTTTTTCCGGCTGGGAAAAATTGCACGAACGGTAAATCCGAATTTTCGTTTCAGGTGGTAACTTTCCTTAACTCGATTTACAAGCTGTTCGACGCGCGTATCGAGTGCTACGACGTCTACAAGGTCGAGACAATCGGCGATTCGTACATGGTGGCGTCCGGTCTACCAGTTAGAAATGGTAAAAGTACGAGCCCCACGAGAGTACACGATCCGTGTGTCCTGCATGTCCTGGAGTGTCCTCGGTGTGTGTCCGCCGTGTCTCTTTTGCGCCTTGAATCGATATCTCGACGCTTCTGCGACGCATTTTTACTTTAGTCTCTGGACTCGGCTTTTGCGGTGCGAAATTGCAGTGAGAAAAAAAACTTGGCCATTTGCCTGATGACAAATTCAGCGTAAATTTTTTGCAGATTTGTCAGTCAATTAATTTCATAGCTCAACAAAAATTTCCTGAAATCAGTCATTATTTTTTTTTTAGTAATTTGGATAAAATTTGCTGCGCACCTTTTTTCCACTCGGCTGTTCATCGCTGACGAAATTATTCGCGTTCTGATATCCGCTTGAATTGTCAAACAGGCGACAAGCACGTCTCGGAGATCGCGACGATGGCTCTTGACCTGCTGGCCGCCTCGTCGGTCTTCCAGGTGCCCAAGCGACCGGGCGAACGTCTGCAGATCCGCAGCGGCGCCCACACCGGTCCCGTCGTCGCCGGTATCGTCGGCAGCAAGATGCCGCGCTACTGTCTCTTCGGCGACACCGTTAACACCGCCAGCCGAATGGAATCCACAGGAGAAGGTCGGCTCTTCGAGTATCTAAACAAAAAAAAACTAGATGCGTCAGTTTTTGCTAATCGCACAACAAATTCTCGGGAATAAAAATGATTTTCTACAATTCTCTCCTCTTTTAAAAAGTTTATGAGTAACGGAAAGCATTGAAAGCAAACTATTCGAGCAGTGATTGGCTGGGACTCTCAGACCGAGTCCAGGTTCATTTGTCCTTGATAACTTTGACAGTTCTGTCAAAAATCGTATTTTTTTTTTAATCCACTAAAAAAAGGTTGTAACCAGTGTTTTCAGGGGTAGAATATGCGACTTGAGAACGATGGTATAGGTTAAAAGTCGATATTTTGAAAAAATAAAATTCGTGACCCCGATTTGGGCGGTTTTCGGCCCGGCGGCCAGATCTACGATTTCTGACAAACTGTTCGGCCAACATTTTTTTCTTTAAACCCAACTAAAAACACTTAGGTACAATTAATACTCTAAAATACTTGGAAATTATTCCAAGCAATTAATTATCCACATAAATATTCATCGAACTGAATTTCAATTGCCCTGCAGCCCTGCGAATTCACATAAGTCTCGAGATGAAGAAGGCTCTGGACGCGGTCGGCGGTTTCCGGATCGAGCATCGAGGACTCGTGGACGTGAAGGTAATTTTTTTCTAAAAAATCCCCTCATCTCCCCAAATTAACCAAAGACAAACCCTAATAAATTCTTACTACCTTTCAGGGAAAAGGCCTGATGGACACTTACTGGCTCGAGTGCAAAGACGGCGGAATCGCCCGAGCCGCAGAACTCGATCTCCCGACCTTCTTCGAGGACGTTCGCCCAGTGTTCATGCGCCGTCTGCGCGAGGAGGGAACACTCTGATGCGAGCCGTACAGCCGCAGGGATCTGTGGTACCTCAACAGACAGGGTCCCCTTCGTCCCAATCCTTGCATCCGTCTGTCCCAGCCGAACCTAATCGATCACCTCCGTCGTCCCGGAACGGCCCGAAAAACTCGCCTGTCCCAACCGAATCTCCACATCGCCGCGGTCAAACCGCAGCCGCAATCACAATCAAGCATCGAGTCCCAAGACTCGGCTCTCACCTTCGAAGGCACTCAATCCACGACTCCCTGCCCGCCTTCCTATTCGCCGGCGAGTCAGCGCAGTCGTTACTCCCAACCAAATCTGCCGACCCTGATGATTCCCTACAGCGAGCATCATCGTCACAGCACTTCGCCCGATCGTCGGATTCGAATGTCCCAACCAACGCTGAACACCAGTTTCCAGGGCATCAATTTCGTCGGAATGAGAGGACGACTTTCCTACTCCAGTCTTCGAGCTTCAGGTGATAACAGCATCAATCTGCAGATCGAGGAGGAGCGACTTTCGACTCCAAACGTCCACGTGCTCGGCGGTTATCGCGAAACTCAGGGTTCTCGTCACTCGCAGCCGGACGTCCGAAGAATGTTGCGAGTCGATCCGGTAACCGGAAAACGCGAGCGACTTTCCCAGCCGACTTTGGTCACCGGTGATTATTATCCAGGCCGAGTGCAGCAGAGACTTTCCCAGCCGTGTCTGAGCGCCTGGAGGGAAAATCCTCAAGCTCTTCAGTCGCCATTAAAGTTCAAACGCTTCGGTCCGTCGCCCGTGAAGCGAGACAGACTCTCTCAGCTGGATTTCGGCGCCGGTAGATACAGAAACTCCAAGGATTTCGCGTCCTCGGCGGTGAAGTTCAATCGCGACCGGTTTTCGATTCCCGAGCTCGAAACGCAGAACGATCTGAGATTAATGGCCGGAACTCCAAAGCAACGGTTCAGCCTCGATAGTCAATTGAATCCTGAAGGACGAGGCACGAGGCGACTTCTGCCGATCGCGAGTTCGCCGATTTCCGAGCATCAGGGCAAAAACGACGAGTCCTCGGGGCTCAAGGCGAAGATGCCGACTGAGGGACTCGAAAGCGTTTTGGTGACGAGCGCCACGCCGATTTTTCCGCCTCAGGATCGACAGTTCCTTGCGCCGATACTCAAGACCACTCCGCCGCCGCCGGCTCCGGCGCTTCCGGTCACGAGGGAACGAATGTCAGTGCCGGAGATTCGAAATTCCAGTCTGAGACGACTTCTGGATTCGCCTGTTAAACAGAGACACAGTATTACAGGAAATCTGAGGCAGAGTCTTTTGTCGCAGGCGAAGACGCATGAGTTAGTGTTGGGACAGAGCGAGAAGCGATCGGCGCGAGCGTCGATCGACGAGGCGATCGAGAAGCTCGCGAGGATCGAAGCGGAGAAGGGAAGCATCGAGGCCGAAGGCGGGAAAAAGGAGGAATCGAAGCCGAAGCACATTCAGCGTCACTATTCGTATACTTACGACGTGAAGGACGAGCCAACCGAGGTCATAGGTCGACTCAGCGTTGCTTTGCCGAAGAAGAAATACCTGGAGAGCAATTTCGATGAGAATGAACAGGTGATAACGACTGTTATCGAGACGGAGGTGCCGATGATCCTGAGCAGTCCGAAGTACACGAAGAAGACTCACGTTTACTCCAGCGAGGCGCCGAAGTGGATGAAGAAGTGTCTGGAGAACGAGAGCCCCAAGGTCGCGCGAAGGTCGCAAGATAATCGCGAGGTTTCCCGGACGAATCAGAAGAACGCGCTGAAAGCGGAGAATAGTGAGAAGCCGAGGCAACAGAGTCCGGAGAAGGGGAAAAAGACGTCGCCAAAAAAAGCTGGAGCCATGCAGTATCTGCAGCCGAAGGTGCCGAAGCCGAAGATGCTGAGAGCTACTGGTATAGGGTCGGATGGGAATTTTCAGACGGCGAAAAATACGTACGTTAGCATCAGACCGTCCAGCGATGCTGAGGAGCATAAATATGAAGTCAGTGTGGAGGTTGATTGGCCGCAGCGCGACGACGATCGGACTTACGGCGATTCCGACAGCGAGGACTCAACCTCGATCTAAGGTCAATGCTGAAGAGCACCTGGAAGCAGAAAAATAACGAATGGGTCGAGAGAACAAAAATTACTAGCCGGAGACTAAGACTGAAGAGGTAGTTTTGGAAAAAAAAAATCAAAGAGTTGGCGTTCAATTTTGGAGAGGTGAATTTTTCTGGTTTGGGAGGAGTTGGAATTAGCGCGAAAGGGACCAAAGGACGACAGATCGGGGAAAAAGAGTCATAGTTGAAGGAGTGATGAAGTGGTGGAGGATAAGTACCCCTAAAACGAAAGCCACGAAAGCCACGGACGCCACGGAGAAAGGCCTAACACGCCAGAGGCTCCACCGAGTTTTCACATTCGTTCCAACGGCCATTTTTGTCGCATTACTTTTGCGACATTGGATTCGACTTTGCCCACCGCGAGGATTTATCTGCGCGACTATCGTACAACGCGGACGCACCTTCGCCTATCGATGGGGCTGATAGTGCAATTGTTTTTTTTTATTCGTTTTACATTCCTCGACCATCATGAGAATTTTTTTTTTTACTTCACTGTCCCCGAGTGCAGTTATCGTGTTGAACGTAGTTTAATTGAGATTTTATATTTTTTACTCCACTGACAAATACGCTACTAGTCATTCATTGTTTTTTTTTTTTCATGATTGTTTTTCTTGTGTCTGTTTTCACTTTCGTAAATTGATTTTTTTTCGTGCGAAAGGCGCGAAACACGAGCGTTCGATTATGCGATGATCGATAATGACGAAAATAATTATCGCGATTGAGGAAATCGCTGTGTTATATATATAAATTTAATGAAAAAAAAAAAATTATATATATAGAATTTAATGTAATATCTGTACCGCCCGATGTAAACGACAATTCTGGCGTTCGTGCCCTGTAATATTTTCATGCTGATAATCACGAAATGATATGTATGTGTAGTGAGTCTAGTGACGTATATAAAATGATATTAATTTTTATACCGATGTGTCATCGATGTTTTTTAACGCATCCCCGAAATTTATTGCCCCAACCGATTTATTTATCAACCGAGTGACTAACATTGAGCTAAATGTTGGTCAACGTTTCTCGACCAATTTTTTATAAACACTTTTTTTTGAAAATGGATTCCCTCAGAACTCGATTGAGAAATGAATCGCACCAAATGGTCCGCGAGTTCGTGGCGCGTATATCGGATCGCGCGCTCGACCGTCGGACACTGCGTGAATATTCGATTATTGCCCACAATTAATAGAAGGTCCCTCTCGCATTCGGTGCACTCAATGAACTATTGATTTATTCGTCCGACCGGGCGAAATCTGCATTTCAATGCTAATTTCGGAATAATTAGCGTAGGTATCGGCTACCTGGAAGATTCGTGATTCCGAAGTGGCGAGAGCTTATCCATAGGGAAGACGTCGTCGATGTCGCGTTGCATAATAATCGTCCGGCGTCTGCAACAGCCAAAACAAACATGGATCAGTCGTCACTCTCGATTTAAATAAAAAATCACTTACAATTAATTTTTCAAACATTTTTATTACCTCTGTTTTTATTTTGCTGCTGGCGAGTGCGACACATGCGATAGAGTTGCAATTTCAACCCCCGGCAGCAGCGGCAGATGGTTCGCTGCGGCGAGCAGACGGAGTCTCGTCAGCGGAAATCACCGTCATGTATATCCTGCGCTGTTGTCATATTCAGCGGCGACGGATGTCCGATGAAAATTAATTAGAAATCACGTCAAACGCACGGATCCTTCCGGGCGACTTTTTTATTCTCCGGTCTACGACGAAGAAACGGGTAGAGGTCGATTTTAAATTTCGTTCACGTGACGCGCACCGATTTAGAGGTAAATATGAAAACTGATTGCAGCAGGAGATCAAATTATTTTGGCAATGCTGAATTTTTTCTCTGTCTCTGGAATTGGAATCAAATATTAATGACCAAAAATCTCGATTATTCGGAAAAAAGTTGAATTAAACTTTTTCTGTTGTAGAAAATATTCGAGATGAAATTTTGTTTTATTTCATTTAAATTAAATAAAATTCCGTTTGATTTAATGAAGACGGGGGAATAAATTCCGTCGCTCGATTCATTGGAAAAAATTGATTTCTCGCTGCAAAATTTTATCGCTGGTCGATTATTTTTTTATTTTTCTCTAAGCTAGAATCGATCATAACGCGATTTTCCGCATCTCGTCGCTTAGCAGTGGCGAATATGGAATCGACCTTGCTCTTCGTCGTCGCGGCGAACGGGCGGGAATCGCGGTCGGCGCGAGGCGGGCGCGAGTGTCGCGCGCGAGCGCGGGGTTCGTGTTTGCGCGGGCGCCACGCCGCGTTTCTCTCCGGGTTAAACGCGCGCCGGGCGGGGGATCGCGAGGGAGATGAAATTTTCCCCGACGACACGAGACCACGGAAATCAACGCGCGGGAACTCAGTTCGCCGTTATCCGGACTGGAAACCGGGACTTCGGTCTTAACCGCACGAGGTACAAATTCTAGACGTCAATTCCGAAGTTTTACAATTTTTTCCCTGGTATGCAAAATCCTATCACAGTGCAACGTTTAATTTCCGCCGCGATCGTGAAAAACATTTTTAGTCACGCATTTAATTTTTTAATTTAAATACGCGAAATTTTGGTGAACTTGGTTCAAATTTTGGAGAACGCGGTTTAATTTCGTGATGCGTAATTTTGTGATTCAACGTCGAAGTGGCGACCGATGCGCGAAACCGGATAAGCGCCACGCGTCACGTTTATTACTCAGTAATCAGTAATTCGCGATCCGAGCCGTTGATGGCGTTTCGCAGCTCCTTCCGCAAAACTCATATCCTATAAGGCGTTGGAAACGCGAAAGCTGCTCGCTCGCGGCGCGTGGATTAGCGCACGTGTGCTCGGAGAGGATTTACGCGAGTTATGCGCGCAACGCAGGCGCGGGCGAATATATTCACCGATAAAGGCTCGCGGCGGAACGTGCTTCGCCCCGCGCGATTGGAAAACATTGGCGAACGACGAAAATTCGGATAACGACCGACGTCCGAACCGAAGTTCGCGGATTAATCACTTTCAAAAAAATAAATCCACCACTTACAATTCACTCGTCCTCGAAGTAAAAATATTGCCCACTTTTTTCACGACTCTCGACGAAAAAAAAAAATATATATATTCAATTCAAATGATGCTTCGCATATTAGTGCTTTGAAATCGTGAAGAAAAATAGCCTAATGACTGATAATTTCTTTCCGCGCCCTTTGCAGTAGCGAAAATAAATAAAAACATAAATTCCCTTGAACTTCGGAGCCGTCGGCGATTTAACGACGCCGCTGACAAAGGACACCCAATTAACCGCCGGAGAAAGAGTCGATGTAACCCGCAGTCTCCTATCTCTGTGTCCGGAGGAAATAAATTTTTATTCCCGGTGCAGGCGTCGTCGTCGCCTACGTCGTCGTCGTCGTGGTCGGGCGGCTCTGTGGAAACTCCGTTGCGGAATCCGCTCGCGTGGCCCGAGGGAACATGAATTATTGCATCGGTGGTAAGCAAACGTCCAGACGATCATCCGGTGCCGCTATCGTCGATACGACGGACGTCGTCGGTGAGGTAAGCGCACAGCTGGAATAACAGTGTTCAATTAATTCAATCAATAATCATTAATAGTCATTCTCGAATTTGTCGCCGTGATAATTCGGGGACACGTCGATTGCGGTCACAATTGATTTGTGTTAATATTTTTCATCTGCGCAGATAATCTGGAATAACAATGGCAATTATTAGTCATGAATAATTATTTTGAATTTGTAGTTAGGATAATTTCAGGAAACATTTCATTTGCGTGGGTTTTAAAAAAATCTGTGCAGATAGCTGTGCAGGTTCGATGCTTTCCGGTCAATCCGGGGACGAAAAAGGGCCGAAGAATTTACCTGATACAGATGATACTCCTGCCGTTCATACCGATAATCGCGCTGATAGCTCAGAGTTGTCACAGCATGGCGTCCGCGTCCCTGGCCCTTCGCTATCTCGAGGACACCAAGCAACAGGTACGTCGATCTCTCTCCTCTTCCGCCTCGCGAAAATCCAGTTTTCCGCGCGGATCGGAAAAACAATGCAGGCTCCGGTGTAATTTTCATCCTTTCCACCCACGACGGCCAAAGCGGGTGGCGCATAATCGCGCCCCGTGTCAGACTCGTGTCAGCTGCAGCTTCCGTTTAAAGCGATACGACTTTACTCGGACCTGCGAGACAACGCACGCGACGCTGTCAGAAAAAAACCAGAGAAAAAATCTTAGTCACGAATAAGTCGGGAGATAAATTGAGAAAAACTCGCTGCTACGATTTTTTGCTGCTGCGATTTTTTTGTTAGATTTTTTTTTAGAAATCAATTGAGTGCGTATTTCAGAAGGAAATTGATTAACAAAAAATGATGCGTCTAGTCTCGGCGCAAAGTTTAACGTTACGTGTTACATCCTCGTTACTTTTCAACCTTCCACAAAGTTTCTTTATAGAGAACGTACGTTCATTGATATTGGCTGCCTCGCCAACCAAAGTTTTGTGAAAAGTGTAAAATAATAACTGTCCCTAGATCTATTTTTTTTCTTCTGTACTATAGATTTTTTTTTAACAAAAAGAATTGCCAACAAAGAAATAGAGATCAGAAATTTGAAAAGTGTTTTGTGAATTGTTCTGTCAATTTAATTGTTTCGAGAAGCCAATAGAGCCGCGCGTCTCCATCGCGAGCAAAGTGATCTTTTGAAGCGGCAAAACTTGCCAATAGCAGATGCGACTCGACAGAGGAAATTCCTCGTACGACGTAGGTGTTTATAGAGATTGTGTATCGCTTTCCGAGAAAATGGAGAACCGAAGCGACGGTCTCAAGGGGTGGAAAATGGGGAGAGGGGTATCGCAGGGGGCGGTCTCGGTATCCGACGGGGAATGAAAATCGCCGAGCCGGAAGAGGCCACGCAAGATGCGCCCAAGGTGCAAGGTCGCCGCGGGCTTTGAGATACGGCGAATCGCAAAACTTTTTTCCATAGAGATGAAGACTGAGAAATGAATTAAAGAACTTTTTTCCCATAAGCAGACAGTGATGGGGGGAGGGGGGTCAATGCGAAGGGCAGGAAAATTATTGAAATTCGGCATTGGAATTACAGATTGGACTGACGGTGGAACTCGGACGGTTGCTCTTCGCTTTTCAGCAGGAACGCGCGGAGAGCGCTCTCTTCGTGTTCTCCTACGGACATAACAGGTAACCGGAGAATCTACGAGTAAAACTATCGCGTTACTTGGAAACCGCGAACGAGCACCCTATGATTTTATTTTTATTTTTTTATTTCAGAAGCAACTTAAACGAAACTTTTGCGCGCACCGACGGAATTTTGCGCGACGCCGATTGGACGGCTTGCAGCGACGATTTCGTCGCTACTATTCGCGAGCAGTTGGCTAATTTCAGGTAGGAATTTTTTTTTTATAGAAAAAAATATTATGAGAGCATATTTTAATTTTTTTTTAATCTGCTTATGAAAATGATAATTGTGGCAATAAAATAAATAATGGAGAAATGGATAATCTACTGATGGACAAATTGTTTCAGCGACGTCAGAAGGGAGATCGAACGGGCAGCGTAAGTTTTTTTTTCATGATAAAAAAGCCAGCGCGACGATCGATCAAACGTTATATCCTTGGTGCTGGGATTCTTTTGCCGCGCGCGCGTTTTTTTGCTTCCGGGCTCGCGCGCGTTTTAGCCACCGGGCACCGAGCTCATCCCGTTGATCGGCTAATTGGCAGAGCGGACGTAAACAAGATCGAGTTTGCATATTAATGCCGAGGGTCGCGTTCCGGCGATTCGGTGAGCTCGTGGCTCGAGGAAATCGCGGAGAGTTCGAGGGCGACACTGATTCCCGCTTAGATTAAATCTCGGAAATTTCACAGGCGACAATAATTGAGATTTAATTTTTTTCTCCCTTATACGCAAAGTGAGATTGCAATTTGATACTATTCGAATAATCGAAGTTCGAATTTTGATTTATTTGACTATCGAATGGAATATCACGACCGACGAAATTCACGGATCTTAGCGCGGAGATACGAGAACCGCGCCTGATTAACCATCTTCAATGGTTTCGCCCGACAAATGGCTTCGCGTAACGTGAATAGACGGAAATCGCTACCTAATCCCAGGGTCAAAGCTGCCGCGTACAGCGATTACAGCGAAGCTCATATCGTCGATCCATATCGCCCCGGTTACTCGATTATTCGGGTTTGATCACGTGGCAAACTAAACCGATTGCAATACAATTGTCTGATCCCCAAAATTTACACTGATTAATTACTGATTGCAGAATCAGAAACGCAACTTGGTTTCATTACAAATTAATTTTTCATTGCTTCTCCTTCTTATCTAAATTAGAACTCTACTAAAAAATTTTATAATAAAAAAATGAAATAAAAAAGTAAAAAATTGCGTTTTCGCAGGCAGGAACGAAACGATTTGAGAAACGACGGAGCCGCTCGAGCGACTCGCTGGTACGTGGACGTCAATAATTATCTGCTGAAGGAAATTTCAAGCCGAATCGGCGGCACCGTCACCGGCGACGTTTGGAGGTAAATTTTCACCGAGTTTCCGCTATTCCAGTTTTTGCGATATTTCGCTTCTTGCCTGACTCGAAGGACAAAGGTTTCTCCAGGGCTGTTCGGTCAAGCAGACATATCGAACCGTAACCTTTGGCTCGTGTCCAGCGCTTCGCTCTCGGTCATTTTTTGCCGGCGGACGACGAAAGAAGACTGAGATATGACGAAGCTAAACTAGTAGCAAAATAAGACTCCGAAAAGTCCAAAGTTCCATTGCTTTCGATTTGTTCAAAATTGCTTCGGTGGTACCTTAAAAAAAAATTGTTAAAGTCCACGATGCGAATTAACGTATCCATGTCTGACGGATTCACTCAGATTGATGATAGCGTACAAGTACATCCTGAGGGCGATCGAGCACGTGACGATTTCCATAGTCTTCGGCGTCCAGAAATACAGCAGCGGAAATTTGCCTCTCACCAGTCTACTGTCCTTCGTGAAGCACGACACATTGGCCTGGGAATATTTGCTGGCGATTCAGCACTTTGCTCCGAATTTAGTGACCAATTCGGCGTCGGAGAACTGGCGAAATGTGGTCCACAGGTGCGATGAGGAAACTGCCTGAAAAAGAATAACCACATTTACTTACAATTGCGACAATTTAATTTTTTTATTTTATTTTTTTACTTGATCCACACAGAGAGGAGCAGGAAATATACCGAAACGACACCGGAAAACCCGACAAAAAGCGCGTCCTCGCGTACTACTCGACGATGAGCGACTTTCTGAATCTCCTTCGGACGACCGAGGACGAAATACGCTCCATGATCTGGTGAGTCCGATCGGTTTCGCTCGCGCCCGCCGAGCACGTTGGGAATTATTTCATTGAACCCGCGCGTAGGCAACAACTTTACAGAGAAATGATATCGGCCTCGAGGCAGCAGGGCGTCGTCATCGCCGTCCTGGCGCTGGTCCTCATCGTCTCGCCCGTGATTATCCTACTGGTGCGCAACGCGACCCTCACGATCCAACGATTTGCCGAGTCGCTGGTCGACAGCACCCAGAATCTCAGGTAAATTTGCAAAATTATTCGATGTAAAATTAATTAACCTTGCTTTTTTAATAAATTAATGCGTTCGTACCTTGAGATTGAAATTGAGCAAAATTCTCGGAGTGTTTCAGACGCGAAAAGGGCAAAAGCGATCATCTGCTGTTCCAAATGCTGCCGCCGACGGTCGTGAAGCAACTGAAGCAGCAGCGTCAGGTTCCGGCTGAGAATTTCGACTCGGTCACGATATACTTCAGCGACATCGTCGGATTCACGAAAATCAGCGCGAAAAGTACGCCGATGGAAGTTGTGAATATGCTCAACACGCTGTACCGACTTTTCGACTCGCGGATACGAAAATACGATGTTTACAAGGTCGAGACCATAGGCGACTCTTACATGGTCGTCAGCGGTTTGCCCCAACGAAACGGTACTTGATTCTTCCATCTCTGCCTTCCGCTTCAATTTTTTATTTCATTTTCCTGCTCTTTTTCCTATAAATTAATTTAATAAAAATATCTCCGGTAAATTTGATCCCAGAAAATCGTCACGTGGGAGAAATAGCGACGATGTCGCTTGATTTATTGGCCGGAATAAAAGCCTACGCGATACCTCATCGACCTGGCGAGCAGCTGCAGATTCGCATTGGTGTTAATACCGGACCATGCGTCGCAGGCGTCGTGGGAACGACGATGCCGCGTTACTGTCTCTTCGGCGACACGATCAACACCGCAAGTCGAATGGAGTCCACTGGCGAACGTTCGTACATCTCTGTTTTTTTCCTAGGTTTCCAAGGGTGACACTTTGACCCTGAAAATTGAAAATAAAAATTAGGAAAACGAGTGAGGGTGAAAATAAAATCTTAATTGCATTGCAGCGATGAAGATTCACATCTCGCAGAGCACGAAGGACGGACTTGACGAGGAGGGCGGCTACAAAATCGAGCTGAGGGGCAGCATGGAAGTTAAGGTTCGTGCGAGAAACAAGACGCGTCTTCAGCGTTAATAGAATGATTGATTTTAATCGCATCAGCGTCGCGCTGACTTCAGTGAATTTCTCTCTGTCGTGCAATTTTTTCAGGGCAAGGGCGAGATGAACACGTATTGGCTGACGTCTAAGGATCAGTACGAGGTCGACGTCAAGGAGGACGAAGACGATGAGACTCTGTTTGCTCCTGGTACCATTATAAAACCCGAGTTTCTGCGGATAATAAGCAACGTTGACGAGATGTCGTTCTGCGTATAACCGACGCGACTCGTGTCGCAGCACCGAGAAAGTACAAAATTCGCGTGACCTGTGTCGATACTCATATCAAGCGTCGCGACCGGAAATAACGAGCGCGTGACTGGAAAGTTGAATAAAATATTGTCTGGGATGAAATGAACAATTGTTTCAATTTTTTGGGGGGCCTGGGAAACGCGGTTTGGGGGGAACCCTTGCCGATTTTTTGGGGGAAAAAAAAAATGTTCGATTTAACGATGTTTTAAAACCCTATCCGATGGAAAATTTTCCGCTGATTCCAAATATGACCGGTTTTTGCCCGAAAAATAAAAAATTTGAGGAGAAAAACTCGAAAAACGATTTTGCGTGTTTTCCCAATTTTGGCACTTTACTAAAATCGGTGTAATTTTTCTTTGGATCAATAGAATCTGGATTTTCTTTTTGCATTCGAAAGAAAACTCTTCAATGAAGAGAATGCCACCAGGCGGAATGCGATATCTCGATTTTTTTATTTTTTGCAGATTTTTAAAGTTGACCCTTAAAAATCGCAAATTTTTTGAAGGGGTACCCCTTGCCGTTTTTTTGCGAAAAAAAAAATTTCGATTTAACGAAGTTTTAAAACCCTATCCGATGGGAAATTTTCCGCTGATTCTAAATATGACCGGTTTTTGCGCGAAAAATAAAAAATTTGATGAGAAAAACGCGAAAAACGATTTTTCACTTTTTCCCAATTTTGGCACTTTACTCAAATCGGTGTAATTTTTCTTTGGATCAATATAATCGGGATTTTCTTTTTGCGTTCGAAAGATAACCCTTCAAGGAAGAGAATGCTGCCAGGCGGAACGCGATATCTCGATTTTTTTATTTTCTGCAGATTTTTAAAGTTGACCCTCAAAAATCGCAAATTTTTAGAAGGGGTACCCCTTGCGTTTTTTCGAAAAAATCGAGAAAAAAAAATTTTCGATTTCGCCAAGTTTAAAAACCCTATCCGATGGCAAATTTCCCGCTGATTCCAAAAACAACAGGTGTTTGTCCAAAAAATCGAAAATTCGAGGAGAAAAACGCGAAAAACGATTTTTTTTTCTGAAAAACTGCCAAATTTCGCGATATTAAACATCGAACTGCCGAATTGTTTCCCAACGACCAATCAGATGCCGAATAAATCAACAACAATGGTTGCTCACGAACTTTTTAAGATAAAAATTATTTTTGCATATTTCGGGCGGGATTGTCCGGACATTTCTGTCCAGGCAAATCCCTTTGCCAATCGAGCCTTACGCTCGATCGAGACGAAAATCTTTTTCAATTGACCCTCGTGATAGAAAATGAATCATTATTGCTATCACAGGGTAGCAATACCCAGTACAATACTCATATATCCATATCAATCAATTTTTGGAACGCTCGAATCTCAAATGTGGCCCAAAGCTACTTGCTTATATCACCCGGACTCTACCAATCCACCTGTGGGAAACTAATCGCTATTTAGCCATCTAGCGGCGATACTGGGAACGAGAAACGTGCGGTAAGACAGACCTCGATTATTCGAGTCAATGCTTAGAACATAATTCGTTCGCATAATGGGAAAACAATAATAAAAAAATATCTTCAGGACTTTGGAGCGAATCCGAAGATAAAAAAAAATCGTGATTAAAAAAAGCTTCGATCTGTGGGTTTCGCTTTATTTCAAATAAACTCTTGTGCCTTCAGCGATGATGAGAGAGAAAGAGAGAGAGAGAGAGACAGAGACAGAGAGAGCAGCGATTCGACGTGCCTCGCACTCCAGAATATTTCTCCTACTGTCCTGAATTTTTTTTCCATGTATATATATAATTTTTTAATATTATTAATCACGCTATCGTCCTACGAAAGTTCGATTAAATGCCTGAACACTCGTCGGGGCTGGTAAAAATTGTCTTTTTTTTCACGGGCGTCGGGCAGTCGTCAATAGAGACGACGCGCATTCGGTTCGGTTTTGGGTTTCGGGTCTGAGGGTCTGATTCGGGTCTGATACACAACGAGATCAAAATTCGTCACCGCGCAACGTCACGACGAATCCTTGGACGTGTCGCAGAGGCCGTAACATCAGAGAATGAATTTGTGGTGGAGTCGGTGCTCCTTGAGGCAGGGCATCGAGCAGAAGCGATTGAAGTTGTACTCGAAGGGCACGAGGCCGCCGATGTCGGCGCCGCACTGGAAGCAACGCGCCACTATCACCGCTCCCTGCTGCTGCAGACGCTGCTCCGCGGCCAAAGCGCGCTGAAAAAGATTTTTATTAATATTTTTATTAAACATGGTAATTAAATTTAGTATGCGAATGGAACCTTTTCCCGATCGCTGAGACTGAGAAACCGCTGCCGCGACTCTTCCTCCTTCCGCTTCTCCTCGAACTCCTTCTTCTTGATCTTCCCTCGCTCGCGCTTCGCGCGCTTCTGCATCTTCTTCTTCTCGTGCTCCTCCTCCTCCATCTCCTCGGTCAGCGGTCCCGGGATCTGCGACTGTGGGGAAATAATTATATAAATAAAAAAATAATCAAATGTGAAATGAAAAAACGTTTATTTTGCACACAAACAAAGTTTGGTCGTTTTGATGTACAAAAAGGGATAAACGTTTGTTTGTGAAATGAAAAAATATATAAAAAAAAAAAAGATTGATACCTTGTGATAGTCATATTTGTCGGGATTGTTGCCCATGAAGCGGCGGAAGGTGTTTCGCGTCTCCTTGTCGGTCGCTGCTGCGTACGGAGTCTGCAGTTTCTTGTTTTTGTTGCAGGGGTCCGAGCCCTTTTCCAGCAAAACCCTGAAAAACACATTAAAAGAAATCGAATTTTATTTTTATTTAGAATAAGATTCAGGGGAATTCGGGACTGTCGACTTACGTGACGAGCCGCAAGTGACCGCCGATCGCCGCGAGATGCAGCATCGTGTTTCCCTCCTCATTGGACTCGTTGATCGCTTTGGACACGTCGCCCATCCGCAAAATCACAGTTTTCGCCGCGCCCGGATCGTCGTCCTGGTTCACCTCGTCCTCAAGCTGCTCGCACCTTTTGATCTCCGCCAGCAGCGCGTCCCACGCGCCGGCGAACGACTCAGTGTCGCCGGTTTTACTGGCGTCCCAGAGTTTCAACTTCTGCGCGGCCAGCACCTCATTAATCGGCGGTTCTGATGATTCGAACAGATTTATTTAATAAAAAATTTCCCACAATGTATAATTTTTAATAAAAAAAATTCAATTCTCACCCTCGACTCGCTCTTTCTTTCCTTTCCTCTTCTGCCGCTTGAACTTCCGATTCTGCACGTGTCGCGGCGCCGTGTTCTGGAATGCCTGGAGATGATCCTTGAACTCAATCTCAAAGTCCTGAGCGATCATCGGCGAAGCGCTCATCGCCGGCTCGTCCGCGTCCGCGTCCGCCTCCGACTCGGACGACGATTGCGCCAGTCTGGCGACGATATCTGTAACGTGAAATTGCGCGGCTCGCGTAGAGTTTCACTCGGCGCTCAAAGAAGACAGCGGCGATCGTCGGGCCTACCGGGCAGCGGTCGTCGCGGACTCTTTCGCGGCCTCGCGCGATCGATGTGCGAACGCGGACTGCGATGTTGGCGCTCGGACGACGGGAGCTGCGAAGAACTTCCGCGAGAATTTTTCCCGGACTCGTGAGACGAATTGCTCGTGTCGTTGGTCGCAGAGTCGTCCTGCGGCTTCGTCGCATCCTCCTTTTCCGGTATCTCGTCGAGGAGGTCGATCTTCGAGACTCGCTTTCTTATCGGTTGGCGCGGCGAGATTGGGAAGCTGTCGGTGAAATCGCAGGCCCAGCCTTTGGAAATAATCAAACAAATTATAAATTAATTGCTTGGTATATTTTTTAATTTAAGTAGACTTCAGGTGAATTTTTTTTTATAGAAAAAAATTGAAAAAATGCAGACTTTACCGTAAATTTCAATAGTGCTCAAAATGTCGTAGGCACGATTGACCTCGCTGAAGGTCGCGCGCCTCGTTGGAAATGGCAGTGGTCTCAGTCTCGGATCATTTTTGTCCAGAGGCGGATTTTTCCCACCGAATAGAACCGTCCGATTGTAGGGTCCCACGGCTCTGTAGAGAATTAGCGACGAGTTGCTTATGTGAGTCGTCCACGACTCCAGCAGGTCTTGAATGTTCTGAAAAATAACCCGGTCAACAGAATCCCAAAAATTGAGACGTTCTTAGATAACAATTTACCTGCACGAGCATCGCCTCGTTGTGACGTCGCAGATTTGCGCCCGCGCTTTTCGGATGACTTCCCATCGTTCTCATGTCCCGAGAACTCTGCGACGATCCCTGACGCGCGCGAACCGTGTACGAGTGGAAAGTCTTGTTGACGATTGGTTTGCCGTCTGGAGGAAGAAAAAAAAAATTATCGTCCCACGTTGAGAGTTTCGATAGAACGTAAATTCCAGAAAGTTATGAGCTAATCCGTTTCGACGAAAACCTTGGAAAACAGCGGCCGCGAAGTGTCCCCCGCCCAGCATAATCATCGTCCACGTCGTCTTCTTTCCGCTCTCCAACGCCTGAGCTATCATCTCGTTATCTATTTCTGGTATTTCCTACGATTCAATTGCCTTAACAAATACACTCTGGTTGCCTTATCGATTACAGGTGAAAGATAGCGACAAATTTAAATACCTTTTTGTTGTGCAGCAGACATCGGTAGATGCTGAATATGTTGCCGTCATCGTTCTCGAAAAAGACTTTGGAGTGACGACTGGCAATGGCAAGAAGTGCTTCGACCTTTTTCTTCTGCAGAACTTCTTCACCGACTTCAGTATCGGAACTGTCGGAGATGGAGCCGCTCTGCTTCATCTTTTTCTCACTGTTTTTACTCTTTCCGGGGGTTGATCCCTTTCCCTCGGATTCGCCTTTGGGAGGCACAGACGGAGAACCGTTTTCAGAGTTGCCGGTCTCCTCTTCAGCTTCGGATTCGCTTTCGCTGCCCGACAAACTGGAGACATCGTCTGAAAATAATGAAACGCAGAGATAAATCATTTCGTGTTGAATAAAAATGAAATTGATTCTCAGCCAGCTAAGAAATTTACCGTCGTCAGCGAGCAGACCAAATTCGTCCTCCGTTATAGACTTCAGGTCCAGCAGACGCTGCTTCAGATTGTAGCGATGCCAGTCGAGCTTGTAGTGGAGTCTCTGCTGAGCTTTATTCTCGAATATCGTATTGCAAAATGAGCAGCTCAGCGAATCGGAGACAACCAATTCCTCCAGCTGTGCGAGCACAGCTTCGGCATCCGGTACTGCAATATTTACCTCTACAGTTCACTGCTCTATGTCTACATATATACGTCATGTTTATAACCTTTGGAACCGCGAAATCGCAACCAAAAAAAATTTGACACTATCGCAAACAAACGCAACATTGTCGGAGAGTCTTCGATCGCTGGTAACAATAAAAATAATACGAAATAATGATAACAATAACAAAAACGATAACATTCACTTACCAGACGACGATTTCGATTGCATGCATTGTGCAACCTTTATTCCCTTCGTGATTCTGTTGAAGTCTTCCTGATTGTAGATCTTGATCGTTCGATGATCCATCTCGGCGGTTTTCGCGCGATCGGAAATCGTCGACGGGGAATCAATCGCGGATGGGAAAAATTAAGTTGTTGATAAAATTAGCGCGAGCAGCGAAGTCGGCGGATTGCGCACTCGAGAGATCAATCCCGACGAAGGCAGCAGCGACGACCACCGGAATCGGCTGCTCTCGGCTGACGGTGGCAACGAGCGAATCGTCCCACCGAGTCGCTTTTGGGTGGGGGAAAGGGGGGATATTCCTATAGACACACACACACATCACATATGAGACTCGGCTAAACGCGAAATCGTCACTACACTGCGATAATAAAAAGGGGCAAAGGACGCAGCGCATTTTGCCGCCGACTCGAAAACCGTCCAATGAGCGCGCGGTACACCGTTTAACCGGCCAATCAGCGCAAAGAGGATCTCGACAATTCAAAAAATGTTCAAACTTTTTTGAGAAAAAATATTCCAAAAATGGGTTCCAAAAATGTAAAGGATTCAGAGGATTTGGGAGAATAAAATACATTTGCTGCACCTGTAACTTCGACGTTTTATTGGACGCGAAGCCCGAGAACTAAACACTAATAGTCGTATCCTCGCCATTGTTAATCACAAAAAGGACACTTTATACTGGTACAAATAGTCAATATCCGACGTAGAAAATAATAATAATAGTAAGCGCGCGTAGAACAAAGTCCAGCTTTGATTCTGGCAAGCGTCGACAATTTCCGCGATTGACTTGTCGTTTTTTATCGCCGATGCTTTGCGAACGAAAAATACAAGAAAAAAAAAACGCGTTTGAAAAATACAAAAGTTCGTGCCTTTGTGGTTGCAAAAAAAAACCGAGAAAGTATCAATCAGGTAGCACGGAAAAATCCTGTCGTCCACAGCACCGCAAAAATCTCGCAATCGCGACACGCGCTACGATTGGCTGACGATAAATCAGTCTTCGATAAATTCTATAACATGCGTACAAAGTATTATATATATTATAAATTCGTTGTGACGAAAGTTTTCGTATCAAATTTTTTTTTTTTTTGATTTTTCAAAAGTAAATCTATTTGTACTCTCATAGAGTTTTCAGGCCCTCGAAACTCTTCCCAAAGCGACTCTCAACTGAGTCGTCTATTCGTAGAACTCTAGTTTTTATCCATAGTATCTTTGAATGAAGGAACTCGACAAAGCTGCCTGAGCTTTTCGCGAATCGAATCGCGACGCTTCGCACTTCGTTTAATGCACGTTGCGTCATACTGAACATGGTGATGAATTGAAAAATTGAATAAATAATAATATTAACGTTATTAATAGTAATAATATTATGTGCGATGTACGAAACACGCGGGTCTCGTCGCAGCTGCAGGTCACGTGTTCACTGGGTCGTGGGGGATGGATGCGGCGATTTTCCGGCTACAGGCACATGTAGATGAAAATCAGGGCGCCGTTCAACGCGCCCACCAAATAGTTTATTTGTAGTCTCGGCTTCTCAGGATATCTGCAATCAGAATGGAAAACCTTGTAACAATTTTTTTATATTTTTTTTTTTCAGTTACTTTACCTGATCACCAATCGACAGTAGCATCGAATTACATAATAAAGCAACGTGACTAAGGACAAATTCATGCGTTTCCCAGGATCACCAAAGCCAAAAGACAAGCACAAGAGGAAAAAAAATTAACAATACAATTAATACTTATCTGTTTCACTACTTATCAGTCGCAGAAATAAAGCCAGAATTAATCAGCTGAGTCTGTTAAACCAGTCACCGATTAAAAAATAAATTAAATTTTGTGCATTCACAATTGGTTGCCTACTGCGGCTGTGCCGTTCTACGATTTCTAAGCAAGCCGCCAGAAGGAATCGGCTGTCTACGACAATTCGTGCCGAGAAAACTTACTGCTTCTTGGAAGGGCTGAAGGGCAAAGGCGGATTCACTCCAGGAACGCTGCTGTCCTTGTAGATGATAAACCAGGTGAATCCCATCATCGCCAAGCCGCACGTAGCTGCCCTGAGGAGCCAGCCGAACCTGTGCGACATTCCCGCCACAGCCCCAGCCATCGCATCTCCGTACTCGCGACTGGCGTTCAGTAGTCGCTCGCCGGTGACTCGCAGCTTCTCGCCGTCCAAGCTGGACGAGGAATCTTGAAAGTCAGGCACCGCAAAGACGTTGTACACGTGGGAAAACGCAGGCAAGGACGGCGAGGTCTTTTGAACATTCCCAGTCCATTGGTCGAAGTGTCCTGGAGAGACGGACAGCGAGGTGTGAAAACGGCACAAATACATTTACAACAGAGCGACGCCTGAGCGGGAACAAAATTGTGCCAGGGACTCGACCCTGGACAAATTTGGTCATCGATGACGCAAGTCTCGAGATTCCATTTAAATGGCCTTCCAGCAAAAAATGGTTACTAAACCAGCAAAAATGTACATTTAAAAAAAAACGGTAAATAAGCAATAACAATAATGACAAAAACGATCAAAATAATAATTCCGACAAAAAAAGGGAAAAAGCAAAAAGCACGAAAAAAAAGCTTATAACCTGGAAAATTCAACGTAAAAAACCAAAAAAAAATTGGTTATACAATTTTTCATCTGCCGCATCGCAATTCGACTCACCGTAGTTGACGAGAATTTTTCCGGCCACTATGGCCAGGGACAGCGTGAACAAAAACAAACTGAACGTCCACTCGTTGATCTGGATCCTCCTCCAGAATTTCGGCGTCTCCGCGGCGCCGGTTCGACCGACGCCGTTTTGCTTCCCGTTCAGCGGCTGGTAAATCGTCTGTGCGGTCATCTCCGGTGATTTTTTCGGGGCCGAGATCTAAATAAACGGAGGAAGTGGACTTTCGGTTTCTACGCTGGTGAACCTGGCGATGCTCGACGAGCGACTGTCGCGGCTCGGCCTCTCCGATGCCTCGGAAACGCGGCGGCGACGCACCTTGCGCGCCGAACGCCAAAAATAAAAGTGATACAGCCAGCGCTTACGTCACCGTTGCGGCCGTCACGGACGCTACGCGAGTTACGCGTATATCTATATATACGACGGCTGCAGCGTTTTCTGTATACCTATATATACGGCGACTCCCCCGTTTTGTGTGTTCGTATATCTATATATACGACGGCTGCAGCATTTTCCGTATACCTATATATACGGCGACTCCCCCGTTTCGTGTGTTCCTATACCTATATATACGACGGTTGCATCGTTTTCTGTATATCTATGGCGTCTCCCCCACTTTCTGTGCGCGTATATCTATATATACGACTCCCCCCACCACCTGTTTTTTTTATCTCGCACTCGACGTTGCACCTGATAAAAACGCGATACGGATGCGCCGGACGCCGATAAGACGCGTGCGCCACTTAACAGGTGATGAAACGATAAAAAGTAAGGAAATTCGTAAGGGAAGCTGAAAAAGGTAAAAGTGGGAGTACTCACTCCCTGCAGGCTCGGGAACGACAAGGGAACTCCTCACCGGTCGACCAGGACGACGATCGCGACGATGCATCAACCGCGCGACGAGGATCAGGCGATTTCGTTCAGGTCTGAACGCGTCCGAATTCCGAGAATCTTGAGCACTCGCGGGCGCCCCTCCCCCCCAACGAGTTGTTTACCGCGCGACGCGCGTTGGGATGCGCGCGCACCTCCCAACGGTTTTTCTCGCGTCCGCCATTTTTAAATCCGCGCTCGCGGCTCAGTTTTTACGACGCGATCGCGAATTATTAATTTTTCGCGTATCTATCAAGAAATTATTTTATTTTTTCACGCTTATTTTGTTTATAACATTTTCTAGTAGACTCTGAACAGATAAAATGCTACAGGGGAAAAGCAAGACCCGAAATAACCGTCAGGATAGCAAAAAACCCGTTAATAATGATAATAATCGTCATTTGTTAAAAATGTAACTATCTATGCAATTAATCAGGATCTGAGGATAATCGGAGGATTCTATTTTACGTTCTCTCGCTGCTGTCTTCTCGCGTTCGTTCGGCCCGCGGAAAATATCAAACGGGACAGAAGGATTTTTGTTGACGCGGAAAATGGACGTCCAGCTCGCTCGGCAGCTCCGTCGCGAATGGCGAATGCCGTTCGGCCACTGCGAAACATGGACGCCGGGAACGCGCGGCTCGTTTCGCGATTGGTGCTGCCACCTGTCGACAGTCCAATGAAAGCGCGCGGACGACGCGCGAGTTACCTGCGCAAACGGTAAGCGCGTGAAAATAATCGTGTTTATCGGCCGAACATATTTTGTCAACCAATTTACAGAAGTTATATTTCGCGAGACTTCTAACAATTCGAAATAAATTTAAAAATCGAATGTGGACAAATTATCGGTTACCCGAGTCCCGAAAATGACCGAAGGTTGGCAGCACTGATCGCGTAAAATCGTCGGTGGTTGTGAAGTGAGGGGGGGGGGGGGGCAGAGTGGGGGGAGGGGCAAAATGGGTAAAACCTGGCGGCGAGTCTCGTGGCGTCTTAGTCGCTACTTCGCACGCGCAACGTTCGCATCGCCGGGCCAACGCGTTCAATTTCCGCCTCGCCACGAGAGAATCGCCGCGCGGTTGTTTCGCTCCGTTGTCACGCCTCGTACGTTGTCTTCGAGCAAACATCACTCAACAGCGATAAACTAAAACTCACCGCTCTCTTCACGCGGAAATAAATAACGAAACGATCCGCACGTCGGACTGCGCGTTATGAGCCGCGTCGATAACGCCGGCAGCCGACGAAACAGGTGTTATCGCTGTATCAACGCAAACAAGAGACAATAAAGAGTAAATAAGCAATTTGGTTAGTTTTCGCCCACTTTGACAATATTTGAAGAGGGACGAAGCGAATGACTCTGACCCGATCGACGATTTCGCAAATTGAACCATTTAATTGCTATTATTATTATTATTATTATTATTCGAGGTTATTTTTTTAAAAGTGAGTATCGGTAGAAAAGGTGCGACCGGTAAAAAAAAGTCCGTGAGATCGGTCGGGTTGTGTGTTTGTGGCCGTGTGAAGTGAGGAAGACGTGGAAACGCGGAAACGAAGGAGGCGAAGGAGGAGAGGACGAAGGGCCGAGCGACCGAGAGAGGCCGTAACGGCGATTCCAAGGGTTGGGCCCGAGCCGCCGATTGTCCTGCCGCCGCAGCCGTTCGTCGTCGTCGTGCACACGCAGCGCAACCGGAGGGTCATGAGAGTGACGTAAGGTAACGGACGTTCCACCGTGGGCGAATTGTGCGGCGCGTGCTGTGCGACTCCTGCGGCGCTGCTTTTTTTTCTCTCTCTCTTTCTCTTTCTTTCTTTCGGGTCGAGAAAACCCGTTGAATCGATATCTCGCAGCGTTCGCTTCGTCGTTTTACAGCTGTTCGCTCCTCTGACGCGATATATAACATATATTGTGAATTTAAAATTGGGCAGAGGCGAAGGGGGTGAATAATTTTTGCTGAGAATCGAAATTAGGCAGACAATTCATTTATTTACCTATGAATATAATTCTAAATTACTAAATTCTAGACCTAAAATAATAGTAGAAAATAGTATCATTTTGTCTTGCATTCTAATCGCGTCGCAGCCAATCGCATTTTTGTTATTTATTTCCCTGTGAATATAAATTCCAGACCCAAAATAATAGTAAAAAAATAGTATATTTTTTTTTTGCTTGCATTCTAATCGCGTCGCAGCCAATCGCATTTTTGTTATTTATTTCCCTGTGAATATAAATTCCAGACCTAAAATAATAGTAAAAAAATACTATATTTTTTGCTTGCATTCTAATTGCGTCGCAGCCAATCGCGTTTCGAGGCAACTCAAAGCGCCAGCGTAAAAATCGATAACCACGCCGACTATCGAACCTGTCTCGCGACTGGAAAGGTCAAGGTTACGACACGCAAAGTTCCAGGTGAATTTGCCTCAACGTTTTTTTTTTTTTCGTCCACATTTTCGTCGACGTCGACGACGAAATAATCATAACAGTAAAATCATAGTAAAATGATCTATGCGTCGTGCAACCTGTTTTTTTCGTCCACATTTTCGCCGACGTTTTTCGTCGACATCGACGACGAAATAATCATAACAGTAAAATCATAGTAAAATAATCTATGCGTCGTGCAACCTGTAATCTGGAATGTACACAATGCGCAATGTTTACGCGCCATTTCCCCCTCCCACCTTCCTTCAATCTGCCTCCCGCGTCGTTCGGCGATTGTGCAGCCGCGATTCTCGGTATTATTGCTCCGTCGCTCGTTTCGCACGCGTCTCGTGGGTCAATACGCACGTGTGCGACCCGCCAATGGACAATTTACCAGCGCTGCTGCTGCCGCTGCTGCTCGAGAGTCGAGAGAGCGACTGCGTTGCGTGCGACGCGAGTCCGACTGTGTTTTCTACAATCTCCGCGGCTGTAAAAGCCTTCGCGCACCGGCGTTTCGTGCTCTTTCCCCGGCAAAACGCGGATTGAATTATCTTGTAAACAATTGTTGCGCCGTCGACTCAGCCGAGATAAATTGAATAAATCGCCAGATACATCGATGTTGTTTGTCTTACTGCTAATTTAGTAATTCTCGAAGCTGCAATTCAGTCGTGATTTGTGTCTCTTATCACAGCTATTAAAATAAAATATTTTGTGTCGTTGAATAATTTGGGACTCTTTTTTTTTTTTCGTGTATACGATTCCCACATAACTCGCGAGATTCGAGACGCGCGATAAGCACAGCAGCAGCGAGAATCGCGTTTCTTATCTCGCAGCTTTTTGCCGAAGCTACTGTTGATTAATTGAGGCGCTCGCGCATAATGTGCTACAGGCATTGGACTGGCGTCGATGACTGCGCTGTGATTGGCCGCTATTCACGTTGCCTCGGCTGCTGAGACCCGCGAATTGGGACTGAAGGTTCGATTGTTTTCGCAGCGTCGATAAAAATCTTCGGGTACAATATTTCTTTGTACAGAAAAAGAAAGTTTCGAAAAATACAATCTATAATAACAATAATAATAGGGTAGACGTACAGATTTTGGCCATCTTAGGGCCATTTGTGGCCATCACATTCAAAGGAATGAATCAAAACATTTAATCGAGTAAAAAAATCGTCGCGTAGGTCATTCAGTGAATTGAAATGCACTTGTTTAAAAAAATCAATGTGCAATTGTGGGGAAAAAATAAATTGAGGAATAAAATAATAAAAATGGCCATAATAGGTACAGTAGCCACTAACGGTACCTCTACCCTACAGAAAAAAAATATTTGTTTGTAATTTTTCGTCTCGGATTAAATCCTACGCCAATTTTTTTTTAATTTTCCGTCTCTGCTTAAATTCTACGCCAATCAACATAAAATAATTCCCTAAAATCCACCCAAGAAAAAAAAACTTCAACTTTTTTCGACATGCGGTCGGAAAACCACGAAATCCGAGTCGCCGAACTCGTTAACCGGTGAAAATATCGGCAACGGTCCGCAGCAGCTTCAGAGAGAGACACTGACTGAGCTTAAAGAGCGAGAGAGAAAGCGAACTGAAGAACAGAGAGCGAACTGAAGAGCAGACAGCGAACCGAAGAGCGAAAGAGAGACAGAGGGCTACAGAATTGTGTATTGTGTACACACAAGCGTCGAAGTTTTCGTTGCGCAGTCGCCTCTTCTCTTCTCTCCCGAACCACGTGATCGCTCTGCCGTATAACTATAACTACGGTGCGCGCGCACACACAAACACACACTACCTGTTATAGCTGCTGCCGCGGAGAGCGCGGTGGCAGGCATCGTTCCCACGGTGGTGTATCCCGTGTATATCCCCTACAAGCGCCCCGTGAGCCTCGCGGGGAACTCGCTTGGCGCGCTCCTCGCGTGCACTTTCTTTCTCGCTCGGTTCCTCCCCCCTCCCCTCTCCCTTTCTCTCTCTCTCTCCCCTTTCTCGCTGTTGTGTCTCGGATTCGTCTCTCGTCACACGCGCGCGCGTTCCCCCCCTCCCCCTCTCTCCCCTGGCTCCACGACCTCGCCGGGCGCTGTCCGGGCCCGGCCCAGGCCGTGCGTGTGGCGATTGACTCGAGGCGATGCCGACGACGACTGCGAAAGAAAGAGAAAGAGAGAACGATGAAAAAAGGGGGTGAAGAAGAAAGGCGAAAGGATCCCGAAAGGATCTCGCGATGTGAGAGTTAAAAAAAAAGGAATAAAAAAAAATAACGCGCCACGAGGTCAATAAGATTCTTTTTTATTTCGCGATACAGTCGAAAGCGTTGGGCGAATTTTTTTTTATTTTAATTTCTTGGAAATTATTTTTAATAATAATGATAATGATAATAATAATAATGTGCGTGAAAGAAAGACAGCATTGGGCGAAATTTTTTTTTATTTAATTTCTTCGAAATTATTGTTAATGATATTGACAGTAATGATAATAATAATAATGTGCGTGAAAAAAGATAGCATTGGGCGACATTTTTTTTAGAATTTAATTTCTTGGAAATTTCTGTTAATAATAATGATGGTAATGATAATAATAATAATGCGCGTGACGAGACGGTAATTTCATCGCAATTTCATTGTCACTCTGCGGTTTCATTGTCGCTCCCGAGGCGAACGGTCGCTCTCAATCGGGCAAAACGCGAGCTACCGCCGCGCGCTCGCAGCGGGGTCAAGCGAAGGACGAATATCAACGCAGGAAAAAACACGCATCGACGTAGGTGAGAAACGACAACGCACGATTCGCGCGCGCGCTGACCGATGGGTGGCTAAAAAGTCCTTGCACTCGTTTCGCCCCGGGAGACTCCGACGAGTCGCTCGCAGACAGCGGACGACACACCGCAGAGTGTAAAGCGATCTCCTCGCGATATATTTTGCGCTCGCCGATCGGTTCGCATGTTTTGTGGGCGACGCGGCTGGCGATTTTAGCTACTGTGCGAATACTATAATAAACGGGGGTTAACATTGGATCGTGAAGTAAGTGGGGGAGGGATATGTAAAAGCCTGAAGAAGGCATACGCAGGAATTAAAAATAAGAAAAATAATAAAAAAAATGATAATAAACGGCGAATTTAGGAAGAAAAGAAATAGGCTGTAATGATAATACTAACAATAATAATAATAAATAGAAATAATAGTAATAATAATAATGGTCGGTCGATGGCTCAGGAAATAAAATGCCCGCGGGGTGCGAGCGACGAGGAGCGAGGAAACCGAAGAAACCGGCGTCGTAACGATTCGCACGCGACCGACAAGAGGGAAGTCGGGATGCGAGGGAAAGCAGGAAACTCGCACTCAACTCTGGGATTGGATATACATATATATGATTCTTTTTTCTTCTGCCGCGCGACTTCCGCCTTTCGTGCTCATCATCATTTGCCCGGGCAATCAACGGCGGGTTTATTATTATTTTTTTGAGAAACGTTTTGCGACTTGGTCAGGTAATTTGATGATATAAAGGAAGAGTTAGGCAATCCTGAGGCTGATTTTTCAATTCCAAAAGACTTAAAAAAATTGGACTCAAAATTATGAGATTTATTTGATTAAAATAATAAATAAAATTAAATTTTATGGGAATAAAAAAATCGCTGCAACGATCAAGAAACGGATAATTTTCCTGAAGGTCGATAAACGACAATCGGAAATTCGAGCAACGAGCTCGCGAAGATCCCGAGGGTCTCTCTCTCGTCGATGTGGATAATACCAAAGCGGCGGAGAATTGCACGCGATGCAGTCTGGAACGGCAGCGGCGGTGGCGGCAGCAGCAGCAGCAGCAGAAGCAGCGGCTACAGCAGCAGCAGCAGCAGCAGCTACCAGCAATCTCAAACGAGTTTCACCGACGGGCGTGTCTACTATCTTATGAATAACTGTCCTAACACTAGTCGAGTAACACTCGAACGGGCGGGGGAAACTCGAACCCCGACCGTGGAATAGCAGCACGCGGCACCGGCGGCGGCGGCGGCAGCAGCGGCGGCTAAGATATTCAGCGCGCGACGGAATAAGAGGCGAATATAATGTCGTCGAAGCGTTTCGTCGAGTTCACCGCATAAATAATTCAGAATTATTATTGTTATTGTTATTACACTGGGAAATTACGTGAAATGGTGGAGTAAAAAATTAATGAGTGAATTCAGCTGATTTATCAATGAGAATGGAATTATTATTTTTATTATTATTACATTTCGAAATTACTTCAAACGGTGCAGTACAAAAATTAATAAGTGTAAATTCAGCTGATTTATCAATGGGAATGGAATTATTATTATCATTACTATTATCATTATTACACTTTGAAATTACTTGAAACATTGCAGTAAAAAAATAATAAATGTAAATTCAACTGATTTATCAATGGAAACGGAATTATTATTATTATTACTATTATTATTATTATTATTACACTTTGAAATGACTTGAAACGTTGCAGTAAAAAATTAAAAGTGTAAATTCAGCTGATTTATCAATGGGAATGGAATTGTTATTATCATTACTATTATTATTATTACACTTTGAAATTACTTGAAACATTGCAGTAAAAAACTAATACGTGTAAATTCAGCTGATCTATCAATGGGAACGGAACTATTATTATTATTATTGTCGTCGTTATGTTCGTTATGTGCCGGAGGCTCAAATTCAACGTTACGTCGTCGATAGATGCAAACTGGCCGAGGTCCACCGGATAATTCGTTGCGCAACTCGTGTGTCCAGTAGCGAAGAAAAATATATAGGTATAGATAGATAGATATAGTCGACTCCATGCACGACGTCCTCGCGGAGACTTTTCTTTCACTCCCGGTGTGTGACTCAATATATATCGACGCGAGAGCGCTGATTGGCCGCGTCGCACTTGTGCTGGACTACGTTCCAGCAATTTTCCTCTTTATCTTTTCGTCCTAAAATAAACAAGCTCGATTGAAATTTTTTTTTCAGTTGAATTATTGAAATGATTTTTATTTTTATTTTATTCGATTTCACGTCATCTCGGTAATCTCAAGGATTATAAGTTAATCCGAGTGAAACTTCGAGCCGGGGAAACTGGATATCCCGGGCGGTTGGAGAGACCAGGGACTCGACTGCCGAGGAAGCTCTAATAGTGATTAAGAACCGATACTTAGCTATCGCAAACGTGTTATCATCCGTCCGGACTGGGTACACACAGCGCGCTCGCGCCATGTAAATCCAGTTCAGTGGACGAGGAGAGTCTCGTGGTGACCCGGGGATATTTTACGGCGTTTTATCTCGGGTGGATCGAAACGCAGCTCGATTCCTCCCGTCCACTCTTTCCCCATTAACTTGTCTATGGAAAATAAGCTGATTTCTCTCTGATTTCTTTTTACTATTGAAATTAAATTATTTGCCTACGATGTTGTTGTTATTATTATTATTATTATTATTATTATTATTATTATTATTATTATTATTATTATTATTATTATTATTATTATTATTATTATTATTATTATTATTATTATTGTTATTGTTATTGTTATTGTTATTGTTATTGTTATTATTATTATTATTATTATTATTATTATTATTATTATTATTATTATTATTATTATTATTATTATTATTATTATTATTATTATTATTATTATTATTATTATTATTATTATTTCTAAATTGGGTAGATGTACTATTAGTGGCCACTGTACTCTATTGTGGCCATTTTTATTATTTTGTTCTGCAAATTATTTTTTCACCACAACTACACGTTGATTTTTTTTAACAAATGCATTTCAATTCACTGAATGACCTACCCGACGATTTTTTATTCGATTACATTTTTTGCTTTATTCCTTTAAACGTGATGGAGACTATTGGCCCTAAGATGGCCAAAAACGGTACGTCTACCCTATAAAATAATAAAAAAGCGATTTATATATTTTCCAGCTATGGATTTTCGAAGCTAAATTGCATAATAAAATAAAAATAAAAATAAAAATAAAAATAAAAAAAGCCTTAAAGCCAGGATAACGATCGGTGCCCTTTGAACAAGCGGGGAAAACGATGAGCGGCTGGCGCCCCTTTTTCCGTCTCACTTCGGGGGCCCCCCGAACGGCGGGGGCCCCGGCGTAGACGCGTTTGCACCGGGTTCTCGAATCGCGTGACCACCTACCTGCTAACTCTAAATTACTTTCCTGGAAGGATCTTCACTCCGTCTCGCGCGAGGTTCCCTTTTCTTTTTTTTTTTTGCTCTCTCGCTCGCTCCCGCGCGAAAGCGCCGAGCGGGACGGGACGATCCACCTTGGGCCTCTCCCCCCGCCCCGCAATTTCGTCGGCGGGCCCCTCGAACCCTCGGACCGGGGGCCCCGAACCGACGAAATCGTCCCACGGCCGCACGAAACTCTCGCGCTAAGGATGCGCGCGCCTGTTGTGTGCGTCGGGCGCGCGTTGTATTCATTTTGTAGCGCCAGCAGCGGCGGCGGCGTCTGCGGTCGCGGCCGGCGCGACCTCTGCCGTCGCCACGGATCGTTGCCCGGACGATCCGTCCGCGCCGGTTGCCCTCCTGTTTGTATAATGTATCGACGCAACAATTTTTATTGATGAGAAACTGCCCTTTTTTAATTCTTTATTGTACATGATTTTATTTTATTCATTTATTAAAAAAAAAAAAAAAATTATTCGGGGCTGGATAAAAAATCGGAAAAAGGATTGGGAAGTTTTTTTATTTTTTTTTTTATTTTTCATTAGGTTTGGATAAAATTAGATTTATGAAAGAAAATTAAGGAGAATTTTTGTAACCTTATTTATTTTATTTTATTTTATTTTATTTTATTTTATTTTATTTGTTGTAATTTTTTTTGGGACACCCTGTACATTGCAGGATGTAGTACAACACCGGAGCTTTTGTATAGTGAACCATGGACGGGGTTCTGCGTGTGACGCATTCGAGAACGCGCGGCAGCGGTGGCATTAAAACCACCGTTTTCCACACCGAGTTTCCTATTGTCGATACTTCCTCCGCGTTCCCATTGTGAACCTTGGCGTTATTATTTATCCGCCCCGATCTCGCTCGGGTCGGAGCCTCCGGTGTCTCTTTGTTGCTGTACTTTAAAACGCGTACAAACAGTTACATCGCATTTTTTTTTTTTTATATAAACATAACTTTACATGAAAATTCATTTTTCATGCGCGACTATGTACATTTTTTATTGCTTATTATTCAACACTCTGTTTCTTGACTCATCGCGATATTTATAATTTTTAATATATGCAAACAGTTACAGAGTGCGGAAAAATTATTACCTCATTTTTTCCATATCTATTTGTATTATTTTATTTTTTTTTGCTTTTGTATCGACGCCGAAGTTGAGGGACGCGAAAAAAAAACGTCCGTCCGTTATCTCGGTAAATTCATCCGTGAGATCCAAACGAAGGGGGACACAATACAAAAGGAAATAATCGACGTGACGCGTTTGAGGCCATCGGGTTAGTTTTTCCCGACGCGGACGGATGACTGAGTCGAAACCAGTTGGCATCGGCGTTTCAACACCCACGACTGTTGCCCCCTTTTCTCATCATCTCCTCGTTCGCATTATCATTATCGTTATTACCATCATCATTATTATCCCCAACATAACTCGCTGCACAATCAGAATTCAATCGTCAATTTTCACAATCAGATAATAATTTAAAAAAATAAAAAAAATTCCCCATAAAACATTGGCGGGAAAAATTAAAATTTTTACAATTAAATATAAATTGAAAAAAATTATATTTTCTCGGTTCAATATTAATTAACGAAATTAAAATTAACTACAATCAAATATAAATTGAAAAAATGTTTGGGATAAAATATTTCTAAAAAAATTGAAATTCGACGATTAAGTAATAACCGAGAAAAGTTTAAAAAATGATGATTGCATATAAATTGAAAAAATTGCTATTTCTCGGTTCAATATTAATTAACGAAATTAAAATGAACCACAATCAAATATAAATTGACAAAATGTTTGGGATGAAATATTTTTGAAAAAATTGAAATTCGACGATTAAGTAATAACCGAAAGAGAATTGGCCAAATGGGTCCGAAGAGCTACGGTGTTAATCCGAGGAGGTTCCGGCGCGGAGGAATCCGTAGCAGCGCGACGACGCGCAGGTTCTCGCGGGCCCGGCCGAGCCTGAAAGGAGAAACCAGACATTAGTCACGAGTTGATAAGATCGTTGGCCTTGAAACGAGTCAGTGGGTCTCCCGTAGTGCCCACCGCCGCTGCTGACGCCGCCGCAGCCGCCGTGCGCGCCTCAAACCTCGAATGTTGCTCGCTCCTTTTCTTCTCCTCCCGGCCTCGCCTTTCTTCGTGCATCACGTGTCTATATAACATACATATATAGCTATACACGATTCGTGCCACACAATAAACTCGCCATCGGACACTGAGTTTTTTCTCCGCGCAACTATTTTTGCTATTTCTTTCCCTTCTATTTCTATGACCTCATTTTTTTCTCTATGTTTATATAGATGATTTTTTATAATTCGTGATATTGATATTTTTTATTTATTTTTTTTATTTTCACGCTATTATAATAATTGTTAACAATTTCTAGTTACTTTTTTTTCTGTCGGCAGGAAACAAATTAATTGTTGAATGAATTTTTTCTCCGTGCAACTATTTTTGCTATTTCTTTCCCTTCTATTTCTATGACCTCATTTTTTTTCTCTATGTTTATATAGATAATTTTTTATAAATCGTGATATGGATTTTTTTATTTATTCTCACGCTTAAAATAATTGCTAACTTCTAGCTACATTTATTTTTTAGGCAGGAAACAAATTAAACTTTTTTTCCCATTGAATGGACCGTAAATGCGTCGCACGGCTCGACCGGTTTTTTTTATCCGCACGTTCGTGGACCTGAATTGTCGTTTCGTTTCACGCGCGACACGAGGGCTCGGCCGCGTTTCTCCCGGGAGCGAAACACGCACCGCGAGCAGCGCAACCGACCGGAAGTCGCGCGTCTACGCGCGCTCGATTCGCCGGGCCGAACGGTAAATCGCGCCGCGCGCGCGGACAATGACGACGACCGGTTGGACAAATGCGGACGGGACACGCGCGCTCTTTAATATTTAATAGGACGACCGAGCGAATTGAGCTCTGAGTAATTGGCTCCCGCTGTATAATTTTCGAGATGATAAATCAATTCAGCTCCGGACAAATTTGAATAAAAGAAATTGATGACAATTCAACGTCAGCCAATCGAGACGTCAAACTCGTTACCAACGGATAATTCAAATTTAATTAATCAGTAAAAAAAAAAAACAAAAAAAAATTGCAAAAAAAGTGTGAAAGTTGCGAGGTGAAAGAAAATAAAAAACAGGGGATAAACTCACCGAGTTTTCGTCGAGTTAATTTACACAGTCGAAGAGGCGAAACTCTGCGGTTTGCGAGTTCGTTAAAACGCGCGCGCGTGGAATTAGCGGGTAATAATAATATATCTAACTCCGCTTCTCTCTCTTTCTCTTTCTCTCTCTCTTTCTCGGTGCGGTTATTGCTTCATGCATTCTCAGTGCTCCCGCGAGTCGCACTCGTCAGGCATTCTCGCGGTGTTGAAATAACACCACAAGCTTCATCTATTATTACAGTCGGTAATACACCTACTCGAAAATTCCCACTTTTGATACCGATCTTCGAGTCGAAACAATAAAAAAAACACACATCGCGCGTGTTGTTTATTGCACTGTTGTTGTTGTCGGCGAGAGCTCCGAGAGTTCTCGCTGTTTGCCAATAATTATAGCGCTCCGGCGACCTTTGAACCCGGCGCGGTTTTATCTTATTTACAATCCCCCATGGGAATAAATACGAGCGATTCGCTCGCTGAACAATTTATTTATTTGTTTTATTTATCTCTTATTCATTGAGATGCTAAATAAAAAAATATCTGTCTAAACCTCAAATTATTATTATTAAATTCTAAAAAAAAATCAATCACCAAAATTTACTGATGAATTTAAAAAAAAATAAAAAAATAGTGTGATAATGACGTCACAGAGATTGCTCAATTATTTTATAGCAAAAGTTACACAAATGTTACGATTGTATTATTCAAAGAATTTGTAATACGTGCGAACCGCTGCTTTCTAAATCAGTTTTCATGATCGATCGGTCGTCGTTGGAGCGTCGTGAGCGCGTTGGAAAGTTCGTCGATTGTCGGACGCTCGAGGCGGCGACTGGTGTTTCATTCCGCGCGGAGTGTGCACAGGTGTTCGCGGCCTCTCCTCGCTCGTTCCGCGCCGCGCGAATCCGACTGAAAGGCCTGGGCGATCGATTCCAACCGGCGATGCACTTTACTCGCGCGTCGCCTCCGTGGCCCTAAGCTATTTTCTATTTTATCGGCGGAAAACGGGCAGAAGACGCGGGATGAGACCAACGAGAGAGACACAATGACGACGACGGCGACGAGGAGTGGCCGGCAGATTACGGATTGGAATTCGATGCACGCGCAGGCAAATGGCTTTGCAATGATTTGCCGATGCCACTGCTTGAGCGAAAGACATTAAACTGGGAGGATAATAAAAACAAATTGACTGGCTATTTTTTTTATTTTTGTTTATCCTCTATTAAAAAGTTCGGGAACAACCACTGTTGTTGATTTACACAGCATCTGATTGGTCGTTGGGAAGCCGGCAGCAGTTTGATGTTTAATATCGCGAAATTTGGGAGTTTGGCAGAAAAAAAATACTTTTTCGCGGTTTCTCCTCGAATTTTCGATTTTTTGGGCAAACACCTGTCGTTTTTGGAATCAGCGGGAAATTTCCCATCGGATAGGGTTTTAAAACTTCGTTAAATCGAAAATTTTTTTTTCGTCATTTTTTCGCCAAAAACGCAAGGGGTACCCCTTCTAAAAATTTGCGATTTTTGAGGGTCAACTTTAAAAATCTGCAAAAAATCGAAAAATCGAGATATCGCGTTCCGCCTGGCGGCATTCTCTTCGTTGAAGAGTCTACTTTCGAATGCAAAAAGAAAATCCCGATTATATAGATCCAAAGAAAAATTACACCGATTTTAGTAAAGTACCAATATTGGGAAAAAGTGAAAAATCGTTTTTCGGGTTTTTCTCCTCAATTTTTTTATTTTTCGGGCAAAAATCGGTCATATTTAGAATCAGCGGAAAATTTCCCATCGGATAGGGCTTTAAAACTTCGTTAAATCGAAAATTTCTTTTTTCGCCAAAAAAACGGCAAGGTTCTTTTTTACGCTGGCTAACCTCATTGTTCCTAGTTATTATAAAACATTTGGTATGGCAGCATTTTTTTTATATGGGAAAGAAGTTGACTTATAACTCGTTTTCTTTCGTCACTTGTCTCGCAGTCCGTCACAACCTCGCTAACCATTGATCAGTCATTTCGTGAGTGACGCGGGACGTCAGCGTGTCGACGGACTCCGCACGCGCGCGCGCGGTCTAAAAACGTAACGAGTCTCGTGCCGTAATTCCTCAATCTTTTTCCCGCATCTGCGCGGAATTTCCGCGCCGCGACCGCAAAGCTGACAGCGACTCGCGAAGCGTGTGTATAAATATTTGATTTTTTTTTCTTCGCTCACTCGTTTGATTGACACGAACCATTGTCACGAATTGACGTGGAACCCGCGACGACGGGTTCACTGAAACGTACAGTGAATTGCGAAAGGTCACGTCCGTCTCGTTTAATCGCAAGATTTATCCGCCAATTTACTGACATCATAAAATAATAGTAAAACGTTATCTGAAAAAATCAACAATAAAATGATATGAAAAAAAAAAAAGTAATGAATTTATTATTTGTGTTACAAAAATATTAATTATTTTGTTGCATTTTTTTCAGGATTTTGGAGTCATCAACCAAAGTGGAAAAAAATTCGTGAGTCGAGGAACGAGAAGGAGGAAGAAGACCAGGAAAGGAGAGAAAGGAAGACGAGAAGGAACGAGGAAAAAATGGGGGAACGCCGAGGAACGAAGGCTCTGGAGCTGTGGTGCCGAAGGATAACGGACGGTTATCCCGGCGTCAACGTGCAAAACATGACGACCTCGTGGCGCGACGGACTCGCCTTCTGCGCCATGATTCATCACTTTCGTCCGGATCTCATGTGAGTCGCGGACCAATCGTTTGCCCACGCTTGAAACTGCAATACTAATTTTACCGTAAACCCTCCGCATAGATTCGACACGTATCCACGTTTTTGTATCTAAACTGCACAGCGAGCGACTTTGACAGAGCGGTGAATTTATGTGCGCAGTTTATACGGCAATTTGTTTCGTTTCTGATAGTTATCGACGATCGATTTTACGGTCGCTTGAACGGAACGTAAAATTGTACATTTTCGTCTCAGTGTCAACAATTCGTTCGTAGCATTTTTCATTTATTTATTTTTTTTTTTTTTTTTTGTAAAAAAATAATTTGCATTCCAATATATTTTTTTTGCAGTTGTTCCGAATTTTGGGAAATTGAGAGAAGAGAATGAAAGGAAAACACTGAGCACTTCGCAGGCCACGTTTTTTTTTTATTATCATTTTTTTTCTTGCAACAGGGGAAAATGAATTTGTCTGATATTTTTTTAATTTTTTTTGCAGTTGTCCCCAAATTTGGGAATTTGAGAGAAGAGAATGATAGGAAAACACTGAGCACCTTCGCGTTGGGAGCTAAATTCGTCCATTAAGCGTCTCGAGTGTCATTACGCGCGACGATCAACTTGGCTACCGGGGAGCTCGTCGGGGACAAGACAGTCGCGCGGTTTTGCACACACGAGAGAGACGCCCGCGAGCAGCTGCTTGCTGCTCGCCGCTATCTGAAGTCGCTGCACGCTTCACCGCGTGGGCCAAGCTCGGTTGACTCCCGGAAGGAGCGGCGCGAGACGCTCATCCTGATTACTCGCGAAATGCCGGCTTTAAACTCTGCGACTGCACGACCGAACGGGACGGCTTTTACGCGTCTCTTCTTCTCCCTGCTAATTGTCACTTAAAATGTCACTTGAATTTACCAGGAAAAAAGGAGAGAACAAATTCTTACAAAAAATCATTGCTATTCACAAAATATTTCCTGATAAATTCCAAATGGGTCAATTTCGAATGCCAAAGTAATTTCTATTACTACATTTTCTTAAAGCTTATCCACTTTCTAGAAATCAATGGATTTTGTACACTTCAAATTACCAGGGAAAAAATAAGGAAAACATTCTTACAAAAAATCATTTCCCTTCATAAAATATTTTCTAATAAATTCCAAGTGGGTCAATTTCGAATCCTAAATTAATTTCTATTGGTAAATTTATTAATTAGCTTATCCACTTTCTAGAAATCGATGGATTTTATACACGTTGATTTATCGCCACTTCCGCGTCCTCCTTTTAAATTGCTCCTTCGGTCCAAAGATTAGATAAATCGAGATTGAGTTAAAAAGGGGGTAAAAGTTTTGTGTATCCGCGTTCTCGGCGTCGTCGCATTGTTTGGCCCGAGCGAGGGAGCTTGGCCGCCGCCGCTGGTGGTTCGCGCTCGCGCGGACGGTTCGACCGGTCAACGACATCCGTAATACCCAACATCGGGCAGCGCCGACCGCCGCGGCGGTAACAGCCGCAACGTATTATTACACTTGCTCGCTCTTTCTCTCTTTCTCGCTTCTCTCTTTCTCTCCTCTCCGAAGCCCCCGGACTTGCCGCTCGCGAACTAAGTCAAAGTCCGATTTAGAGAGAGCTTTCTCGCTCGCCTCGCTCTCCGCGCCTCTCTCCGTCCGTCCTCCTTCTTCGGCACTCGCCACGGACTTCGCCTCCGTCGGCAAGACTCTTCCTCGTAAACATTTGCACTGGACACGTGAGACGCTTACCAGATGCTCGATGATTCCTCGGCCGTCAATGTTGCGGGTTTCAGTGGTCAAAACGATCCATCAACTTTCCGTCTATTTGGTCCATCAATCCAATTTTTTATTTTGGGATTCAATGTTTTATTTTTTGGTCCGATTTTTTCAATTGTTTGGCTGTTATTGGCTGATCATTGGCTGATAATTGCCAGAAACGTAAAATAATTCATTGAATCAAAATGAAAAATTAATTCAAGGAATTCGAATAATCTCCTCGATTGTCCAATTATCTGTCGATTAGTGAATGGAAATTATCCAGAATATTTGAAGCAATATCCAGGGCGTAGAAAATGAAACAAAATAAATCTGAATTATTTTTCCATTCGCAAGTTCTTCGAGTCCAGCCCGACTCCAGCCGGCAAAGTGGGACCCCCGTTATGGCCTGATTAGCACGACTATTCCAGCATCTCATTATCTCGTCTCCCCTTTCCCCTGGCGTGAAGAGGAAGGGGGGAATGTAACACGAGCATATCTCCACGATTATGGAAAGGCCTGCAACAGGCGCACGTGCTCGAATTCGCGCTCGACGCCTGTGGACGCTGTCCTCCTCGTCCGGCGTCTTCGTGGGGTCAATGATCACACACGAGAAACAGGTGTAACGAGAGATGAGCATCGCGCATGCATAAAGCGTACGTGTTCCTCGCGTCTCGCAGTCGCCGTCTCGTCTTCCTCGTACAGAGCAACGACTGAGTCGGCGTGACACAAATTATAGAATTAAAGTCTCAGAAAATGCAATCAACCAATTTTTCTAATTTCTTAATTTCTTCTCATTATTCCATTTTATTTATCAGTCAGTCTTAATTCTTTTTTACTTAATTTTGTGGATTAAAAAAATTGTTTAAAATTATTTGAATTAAAGTCTCAGAAAATTCAATCAACCAATTTTTCTAATTTCTTACTTTCTTCTCATTATTTGATTTTATTTACCAGTCATTCCTAATTTTTTATACTTGGTTCTGTCGATTTAAAAAATTGGTGAAAATTATTTGAATTAAAGTCTCAGAAAATGCAATCAACCAATTTTTCTAATTTCTTAATTTCTTCTCATTATTCTATTTTATTTATCAGTCAGTCTCAATTCTTTTTTACTTGATTTTGTGGATTAAAAAAATTGTTAAAAATTATTTGGAGTCTCTATTTCTCTCTGTATTTTTGTCCGGAGATCCAAAGTCTCGTTAGCCCAGTTCAAAGGGATCTTAAATTTTCGGTGGCCCTAAATTTTCAAGATTTACCAGTCGGAGATGTTCAGACGATTCTCAGGAGCGAGATTAACGCGGACAGCGACGGGTAACAGGTGTAACGAGATAGCTCGGAAGTTCGGCGAGACAGTCGACGACGAGAACGTCGTTCCTTTCGGGAGCTCCGACTCTCACCCGACCAAACGTCTCTCTGTCTCTTCACCTTTCTCGCGGTTTTTTTTTTCTCATCGCCGTGTCAATCTTCGCTTGGACGCTGACCAAGATTTCTCGGTACGGTCATCGCGGCTTAGATAACGCTCGCTGAAATTACCGCGAATGAAATGGCACGAGAGAAGACGAGACTCAGCGACGGATCGGACGTCGAGCGAACACGTGTGACTCGTTTGCAGGAAAAAAAAGAAGCCAGTCGAATTCGTGGAACGAAGAGTCCGGTTTCTAGTTTCTCACTAAACATTTTATTCAGAGAAAGATTCAACGTCATCTGACAATTTAAATAAATAGTTTTATTTTATTTTAGCTCCATAAAATACAAATTGAGACTAATTTAAATTGTATCAATTTGTCTCAATCTATAATTTATGTAGTTTAAAGAATTTGGAATTTTAAAAAATGAACTGGGAACGTTTGCAGGAAAAAAAGGAGCCAATCGAATTCGTGGAACGAAAAGTCCGGTTTCTAGTTTCTCACTAAACATTTTATTCAGAGAAAAATTCAACGTCATCTGACAATTTAAATAAATAGTTTAATTTTATTTTAGCTCCATAAAATACAAATTGAGACTAATTTAAATTGTATCAATTTGTCTCAATGTATAATTTATGTAGTATAAAGGATTTGGAATTAAAAAAAATGACTTGGGTACAAAAAATTCGCTGTAATTAAGATAAATGGAAATGTCGATGCTGTATGAAAAACTTTCACTCTCACTCGTCGGGCGGTTTGTTAAATCGCGTTAAATTGCAAACCGCTCGATAAGGATCGATATGGGCGTCCGGTCGCGGCGGCGCAGGCGCTGTAATTACTCGTTTGTAAAATTTCACGTTTCGAGCGGCTCGCCGATTGCTCGGGTTAGCGAGCACGAGCCCCGGGAGAGTCATGCGTTGCCCGCGCTGATGTTGCGGCCCGTTGATCGCGCGATACTGCGTCGCTCTCCCGGTACTTTTGCCGCTGCTGCTGCTGCTGCTGCCGCTGCTGCTGCGGGTTTATATCACGCTTAGGGCACGATAAGAAACGCTAGTGAACTCACTGGTCACGCATGGCGAACTTGCGCTTTTGCATTGGGCGTTCTGTTCCAAATAACCCATTATCGAAACCAGAAAAAAAATTTCGATGTTTTTTAATAGGAAAAACGGAATCCTAATTTTAGCCCCAGACTATTTTCATTTTTATTTCTACTTTAAGAGTGAAAACAAGAAATGTTGCTTAATTTTTAGGCAGGCGAATCGATCACGATCGAATTTTTTTTGTCAGATATTTTTCATTATATTGAGAATCTGAATCTTTGCAAATTAATTGCAATAATAATAATACAGGCGGTGAGGTAGTTAAAAAGTATGAAATGTATTTAACGTTAGCCGATAATAGGAAAAAGTGTCAATTTTTTCTTGGTCAAAAAAATTAGCGAGCTTTGCTAGTGATTTGTTTATTTTATTTTTATTTTCTCTTGGAAAAAATAAATTAGAAACGAATCCCAGTGATTTGTTTATTTTTCTACATTATTTTTATTTTACAGTAAAGAAGCGACTCGAGATTTTCCCAGTCACTGACGTTTATTCCAACTGTCGCGAGACGCGAAAATCTCTCCGGTGACTCGCGCGTTAACGACACACTTTATTTCTTCGGGGCAAATACCGTCACCGCGATTCGAGAGCACCGCGAGCGCGTTTGCCCAGAAAAGAAAATGGAAAGTACGCGCAGGGAGACCGCGCGGCTGGTTCGCCGGGACGCGACCGGCGTTGTCGTGCCCCGAGGCGACTGCAACTGTTGTTTGTCCTGCGGCTGAACGCGAGTTTTTCCCTTTTCCGAGCTCACCCGGCAGCGGCGGTCGCCGCCGCTTCTCGATGACGGTTTTCACAATCCACCGGTTCGGCCGTTTTACTCATTTTCCAGTTCCACGGATTTAATTGCTCGAAATGAATAATTGATTGGATTTTTTTTACTGCTAAAACATTTTTGGAATTCGCTCCATTTCACAAATTCACCGCAAATGTCTGTTCCAGCTTCTCAACGCTTTTCACAATCCACTATCAGTAATTGCTCCAGATGAATAATTAATTGGATTTTTTTTCTTGGAACGTTGCTGAAACATTTTTGGAATTTGCTCCATTTCACAAATTCACCGCAAAAGTCTGTTGCAGCTTTTCAATGATTTTCACAATCCACTATCACTAATTGCTCCAGATGAATAATTGGATTTTTTTTTAACGTTGCTGAAACATTTTTAGAATTCGCTCCATTTCACAAATTGTCTGAAAAAATCTTCTGTCGGTGGCAATTCTTTTTTCCATTTTTAATTGGTAGTAAAAAATATTTGTATACAATAATAATAAAAAAATAACACAAGTCATGCGGCGAAGAAAGGAGGGAAAGAAGGATGGAACTGTTGAAAAGAGAAGCGTGCTAATCGGGCAACGGTAAAACGTCGATGAGGGGGGGACCCCCCGCGGTGAACCCTCACGTGGAATCGATACGTTGTTACGCGAACCGTTACCCTACCCCCGTGGGTTATAGTTGTTCCAACGCGATGGGAACACGGTAATATCATCGGCGCACTAAATATCACAGTAAAATATGTTATCGCAATCTCTGCGGAAATCCTCATTGCCCGAGCGCGATTCCTCCTCTCGTCCCAAGTCGCGTTAACGAACGGTGCGTCGTATTATTTCCCACTCTTTTCTATTTTTTCATGTCCTTTTATTACAAACTTGCGTTTCTTGCGACCGGCGACTATCGAGTCTAATTTCCCGGGCTGTGATTAGCCCACTTTTCAACCCAACGGTTCTCCACTTTTTCCCCCTCAGAGTTTCCGTTTACTTTTTTTTTTCTAACTTTTTTTATTAAAGGCCTCTGACTTCTCGGCGGTCATGCAAAGATTAGTATTTTATTCTCCAAATAATTACAGTTATTTTCCTTGCGCTATTTTTGTCGAGTGACCTACAAGCAATTAATTTTTATTATTTAAATAAATTTCGCGGAGAAAAGCCGGTCAGTGGGATGGATAAAAATGTGCAGTGATTTATCGGTGAATTAATAAAACAAGATAATAACATAACTTTTAGAGACACCGGGAATCGTTGGTTTTGATGGCAATACAAAATTGCCCTTTTCCCCCGGAGTTTCCGTTTACTTTTTTTTCTAACTTTTTTATTAAAGGTTAGAAAAAAAATCTGATAAAAAAAGGTAAAAAAAAATCCTCTGACTTCTCGGCGGTCATGCAAAGATTAGTATTTTATTCTCCAAATAATTACAGTTATTTTCCTTGCGCTATTTTTGTCGTCTGACCTACAAGCAATTAATTTTTATTATTTAAATAAATTTCGCGGAGAAAAGCCGGTCAGTGGGATGGATAAAAATATGCAGTGATTTATCGGTGAATTAATAAAACAAGATAATAACATAACTTTCACGAGACACCGAGAATCGTTGGTTTTGATGGCAATACAAAATATCGTTGATAAGCCCAATGACAGTTAAATGGAGCGCGTGGGACGTCGATCGCGATTGCTATTGCGCTGCTGTTACTGCTGCCGCTGTCTATGAGCCGAGTGTACGCGCTATACGCGTGTTCGTCGCTGGTTGCGAACGATGCACGAGAGATTCGGTGCGAGCGAGACGGGTGTGGGTGTGGCACGACGACGACCACCAACACCAGCGATCGGTGGTCTGAGTCATCGGTTCTTGTGTCTCCGTGAACACCATAGTATTATATTATCACTGCGCACAGTCGAGATTTTTACTGTCGACCAATCCGGTGGGACGTCGAATGAGTCAAATCGACTTTATGCCCGCTGATAAAAATGTTATTTATTTGAGGATAATTAGTCTGAGCTCTGTGGGTGACAAATGTCTTCATGTATTGAAGCAAATTCTGAGCCTGATTCTGAGCGCCCTTTGAAAAGGCGCGTCCGGCAGCAGTTTGATGTTTAATATCGCAAAATTTGGCAGTTTGTCAGAAAAAAAATCGTTTTTCGCGTTTTTCTCCTCGAATTTTTTATTTTTCGGGCAAATACCTGGCGTTTTTGGAATCAGCGGGAAATTTCCCATCGGATAGGGTTTTAAAACTTCGTTAAATTGAAAATTTTTTTTTCATCATTTTTTCGCCAAAAACGCAAGCCTTCTAAAAATTTGCGATTTTTGAGGGTCAGATTTAAAAATCTGCAAAAAATCGAAAAATCGAGATATTGCGTTCCGCCTGGCGACATTCTCTTCGTTGAAGAGTTTTCTTTCGAATGCAAAAAGAAAATCTCGATTATATTGATCCGAAGAAAAATTACACCGATTTTAGTAAAGTGCCAAAATTGGGAAAAAGTGAAAAATCGTTTTTCGGGGTTTTCTCCTCAAATTTTCTATTTTTCGGGCAAAAACCGGTCATATTTGGAATCAGCGGAAAATTTCCCATCGGATAGGGTTTTAAAACTTCGTTAAATCGAAATTTTTTTTTTCGCCGAAAATCGCAAGGTTCATCCCTACGCTGGCTTATCTCCGACCGTGTCAATGTTCCTACTAATTATAAAATATTATTAATTACAACATTTATAATATCAATGTTTGTCATATTTTGTAATTAAAAAATATTTTTTAATTTGAGAACAATTAGCTCCAGGGAAGAAATATTCTCATTTTACATTGAAGCACCTCGTGCCAAATCTGAATAAGGAAAAAGAATGCGAGTCTCAAGGCCAGCGAATAAAAATAAAAGTGACGCCCTGACCATGGTCACGGTCGGTCGCCCGGCGTCTTCCGTTTTATGTCCATTTGGGGCATAATCGAGGAAGTCAAACAGCGAGGATCTGACTCACGTTAACGTCGTCGCGAGTTCCGTCGCGCCGCTCTGGATTGGTCGACGAAACGCGGCAATGATTATAAATAGAAGTCACGGCGAGGCGGCAAAAAAGTCCTTCGCGAAGGATGCGGCCGCCGCCGCGCTCCGGGTGGCCATAATCGAACGTTAATTTTTATTTCCCCTGGACTAAACGACGCTCTTTTGGTGCTTTCAGTGACTTCGACAGCCTGAACAAGGACGACGTGTACGGCAACAACGAGTTGGCCTTCAGAACCGCCGCCGAACATCTCGGGATCCCGGCGCTCCTCGACGCCGAGGACATGGCCTCCTGCTCCGTGCCCGATCGTCTCTCAATTCTCACCTACTTGTCGCAGTTTTATCAAAATTTCGGTGGTGAGTTTCCGTCCCTCGTGAAATGATCAAAGGGAGCTCATATTTCTCTCCTTTTTTTCTGAACTAAAAATTACACTAAGTAAAAAAATAACTAGACAGAATATTAAAAAAAAAATAGGAGGCAGAATAATTAAGATTACTATACTGAGAAAAATGAGTAGTTGCCATTACCAATCATTGGTTCGATCCACCAAAATATTGGTTGCAGTTACTAAAATATTGGTAGCTCTAACCAACGATTGGTAATCACAACTATTAATTTTTTTCACAACTATTAATATTATTTTTTATTTGTTTCACATTGAAAAAAATTACTAATTTTTTTACCATTTGCCAGGCATCAACCGCAGAAGAGGCAGAATGTATTGTGTGTCACAGCATCAACGGGCAACCGGTCTTCCCGCGTCCGCGTGATCCTCGCTGCCTCCAGGCAGCTTTCTCTCATCGCGAATATAATAATTTATCTCGCTCTCGGCTCGACTCGGCGAATTTAGGACCGACAATCGCAATTACAATAGTCGAATGCGTCTTGCAGAAAAAAATCCAACGAAACATTCGTCGCATATTTGCTACTTATTTATTTTTTTATTTTATTTTATTCATTGGTCCGACCCAAAGGTCACGTCGAGCGGCCATTAAAATTTATCCCTCGAGTTACGAGCGTAAACGTGTTATTAGACGCTTAATGTATGCAACCTACATCGAAGTACTCGAAGCGACGACATTAGAAGTCAGTCGTTAAGTCCCCGACGCACGAGCCACCGGATTCGTCGACCTGGATGTAGGTGTCGAGTTTTTTTTTCTCTCTCTCACCTCTTTTCTTTGCACCGAGTCATTCAGAATCTCGATGAATCGACGCGAGGATCGTGAGAGAGAGAGGGCAAAAAAAACGAATACAGTTAATGGGCTGTGTCGCGTCTTGTCATGCCCGACGCGTAGGAATGAATGGAAGAAAATCTTCGGGGCGATCGGTTTTACCGCTAACTTTCTCTCATCACCGAGGGGCGCCCTCGCCGTTGTAGTAAGTAACTCGAGTGCATCGCGAGAGTCAGGTCGACCTGAAACGCGTGCCCAACAATGGCAATTACAGAGACGACGAATTGGACGAGAATTTACGAGTCCCTCAGTGATGTCTCGTCACGATTCGTCGACTCTGGACTGACTGTGACATTTTCTTAGGATCCTAATTTTAACCCCAGACTATTTTCATATTTAATTCCACTTGTAAAATGATAACAAAAAATTGAGCTTAACTTTTAGGCAGGCGAATCGACTAAGATGATAGCATTTTTTTGGCAGATATTTTTCATTATATTGATTAGAATCAGAGGCTTTGCAAATTAATTGCTATAATAATAATAGAGGTGGTGAGGTAATTAAAAAGTATGTACGTATAAAAGACTGTGACATTTTCTGAGGATCCTAATTTTAACCCCAGACTATTTTCATATTTATTTCTACTTTCAAAGTGAAAACATAAAAATGAGCTTAATTTTTAGGCAGGCGAATCGACTAAGATAGCATTTTTTTTGGCAGATATTTTTCATTATATTGATTAGAATCAGAATCGTTGCAAATTAATTGGAATAATAATAATACAGGCGGTGAGATAATTAAAAAGTATGAAATGCTATTAACGTTAGCCGATAATTTCGAAAGTATAGAATAATGTAAGATTCGCGCGCACGATCGAAGATGTTACCTGAGACTCCGTTGCTACCTGTTCGCAAGCGCGGAGCGCGCGCGCGCCACGATTATCGACGCTCGGGACGCTTTCGCCAATCAAGACACTCGCGGGGCTCTCTGTGTGTTCCCCGGCGTTTGCGCTCTTGCACAATCGCCCGAGTGAATGACGAAGGAAACTACGCGCCGGGCCGTGTACTACGGGCGCTCCTTAATCGAGCACTTGAAAAGGTCTCCGGTCGTCGAGGATTCTCTCTGCATACTCGGTGCGCGCGGCTCGTCGCTTGATTTATTCTGCCTCGGCGGAGGAAAAATTCTCGATAATATCGACACTTGCCAGTCGTTATTCATTCCTCGCGTTGCGCAAAAAGTACCTTGAAAAAAACAATTGAAAATAAAAATATGGCATTGAAGAAGCTGAATTATCTACATTAAAAAAAAATCATGAGCCAATAAAAAATCGTAGCAAAAATAGGAAATAATTGAAGTATCAAGAAAAGCTTGAATCGCGATAAAAATGAATGACAGAATATATCAATGTTTCCATTTTTTTTATTCTATTGGCTCGAAAAATATATTTATTGAATTGCCAACACATCGGGTTTATAAAAAAAAATAAAATTGTTGAGAGCCCACGATTCTCGCCTCGTGATTATAATAAAGTTGAGGTATCCGTTGCTTTCGCGAGGATTAACCGGCGTATTAAATGTCCCGAGGCGCCGATCGAAGCAACGAGATTCGAATCGCGGTGTAATCGTCGAAGCCGCCACCACCGACCAACCAACACCGGATAACGCGGCCCAAGTACCCGCGGTATAATAAACACCGCGCGCAAGCGCAACGAGAGAGATCTCAGCGCCGCGCGGAATGACCGCCGGCTGTTGCCGATAAATATCGCCGGATTTAACGCAATTCCAGCCGGGCGAAACGCCGCCGCGACTGCCGGCCGGCGCGCTCGTTGAGCAAAACTGCCTGTCGGGCAAAAACTGCTTTTCGCAAGACGCATGTCGCGTCGTTTGTATCAACTTTATATAAATTACTCCGGGTGACTCGCGCCTGCCGAGTCCTCTCTATCACCGTAATCGACACACACAGCCCAGATTCCGCACCGATTTCAATCTCATCAAGCTTCTCGGTCCATGGGACAACTTTTTTTACCACTTCGCAGCAATTTTTCCTGCGCAGTAATTTTTTTTATAAAATGCAACTGTGAAAGACTCAAAGGGAAATTTTTGCACTGGGAGATTCCGCACCGATTTCGATCTCATTAAGCTTCTCAGTCCATGCGACAACTTTTTTCCCCTCTTCGCAGCAATTTTTACTGCGCAGTAATTTTTTAAAAAATTGCAACTGCGAAAGACTCAAAGGGAAATTTTTGCACTGCGAGATTCCGCACCGATTTCAATCTCATCAAGCTTCTCAATCCATGCGACAACTTTTTTTTCCTCTTCGTAGCAATTTTTACTGCGCAGTAATTTTTAAAAAAATTGCAACTGCGAAAGACTCTCAAAGGGAAATTTTTGCACTGCGAGATTCCGCACCGATTTCAATCTCATCAAGCTTCTCGCTCCATGGAACAACTTTTTTTTACCACTGCGCAGCAATTTTTCCTGCGCAGTAATTTTTTTTTTAATTGCAACTGCGAAAGACTCGAAGGGAAATTTTTGCACTGCGAGTGGAGAAAATTTTCTCTGCGAACAAATTTGTCGAGAATTTTTAGAAAACGTTTGCGGTATTCTTTGCAAATGCGTTTCTCAAATCAGACTCCTGTCTCGTTGCTCGAGGGGCAGCAGAGAAATTTCCGGTGCGCGTGTGGTTGATGCAACGGCTCGCGAGCGGCAAACTTGTCGGGTCTAATTCGTGCAACTCGTGAGAAAGTCGCGGTCTGAGAATGCGTTCGTCGTCGTCGCGAGCGCACGCATTTTCCCTTTTCCCGTTGTGCGCGACTAATTCGAGGCTGAGTCGAGAGCGGGAATTAAAAGTCAGTCGAGAGTGGCTTCCATTTTTAGCCTGATGAATTCAACTAGAACATAGCAAAAATATTTAAAAGCGGTTGCTGCCTCGCAATTTTCTTTTCAAATGTCCATATTTTTTTCTTGTGAATAATTTTGAGTTTTTTTTCAGGTTCCTCACCGAGTCGTTTGGCGCTGAGCAGATCGAAGGAAAGCTCGAACGAAGGAATAAGCCCCGTGGTCGCAGAATCCACAAAGCCAAAGGTAACCGAACGATCCGGCTTCACCTTTTCCTTCTTCTCTGATCTTCCTCCCACTTCCTCCTCGTTTTTTCCTCTTTTTTATTTTCTTCTCTCAAAACTAAAATTTCGTACTCTTGGTTTAACTCGATAGATCAGTAAAAAAAAATGCTTCTGTCTCGTTTTATATATTTTTCTTTCTACAATTTATTGTCTACACTTTATCGCATCTTTCGTCTCATTCAGGCGCCTCGAGTCGTTCGCCTTCCAGTCGACGTCCTCGATGGATCTTCCCGACGATAGTCATCACTTTCAGAAGCAAATTCAGTCACCATTTCTCTCTTAACACTCTCAGTATTCTCATTATCTCACATTTGATTATTTTCTTCTTTAATATTATCGCTAATATTTTTTTATCGCTACGTTACTTTTGTCTAACCAACGCTGTTCATCGCAATTTCATTAATCCTTCTCCAGGGCACTCGATGGACCAAAATGTTCCAAATTTGTTTCAAAATTTTACTGACCAGAGGCCACAATCTAAAAATAAAAAATTCATTTCTTGAATTATCTCTTTAATTGGAAGTACAAATTTGAAACATCTTTCCATCCATTCCCCCCATTTATTTGCACCCTGTGAATTATGTAAATTGCATTAAAAACCATCAAATCAAATCAGAGACAAGGCAGTGATTTTATGTCGAACAATTGATATGTATTTTTACTTTTTGTTTCCACGAGGATATAGAGTTACATCGATCCCGACTGTCGTGGCAGGAGAACGAGAGAGGGAATTAGTATTACGTCTCGTCGCGGTGTAACGCGATCCGTCCGTCCGTCTCTGTGTGTCTGTTCGCCTATCAGTCGAGAGAACTTCACCCCGGAAGCTCGGCATCGACGTTCGTCGCCGCAGAAACCATAGGTCGACCGTCGTCACTCGGCGTTCGCCGGCCTCTCGGCCGCACGGCTCGATCGCGGCTCGCTCGCTGTATTTGGCGTCGGCTCGACTCGCCCGTAGAAGGAAAATTGCTGCGGTCGTGTCCCCCGCCGCATCGAGAGACACTCGACTGTGGATTTTGAGGCCTTCTTTGCGATTCGCTTGACGCTGTGTACACGTTTCATTGTTCTTCGGTGGATTGAACGACATTTCACCAATTTCTCTGCTTTCCTCAAAATACGGAAATTTATTTTATTGACCACTGCAGAGAGAAATTACAACATTTTTTTTAGTACATTTTTCTGGTGGATTTTGAGAAATATTCGCTTGGAATTTTATTGTTGTTTTTCTTCTGAAGGAGTGGGTGAAATGAAACAAGGCACTTTTTTGTTTCGTTCTCAAAGACGCCACAATTAACCCACGTCGTTCCTCACTCAAATGGCCAATTAGTCATACGCCGAGTCGCGCGATTAAATAGAGTTGTAAGGTCACGCCTGTTACCGTCCAAGTACGGCTAATGGAGGATGTTAAGGCGTCGTTTACAACCCACTCGCCGGGGACGTTAAAGTCTGGTAAAAATTGCGACGAAAAAAATATACGGATGCTTATTGAATTTCCACGCGGCGTCGACGCCGGGGGAGAAATATTCATTCGAATGTTCATTCCGCTTTCGCGCGTCGAAATTTAATGTCCCTCGTAAATACCCATAACTGCCTTCCCGGACGTTTGGGACTAACGAGAAATTGACGCGACTGTCGCTCGTAATTTATCCTCGCGAATTTTTTTCAACTGCCCTTTGCACGTTTCTTCAAACTTTTCTTATCAGTAATAAATTGCCAAAAAAGAAAGGTGCAGCAATCTTATTCCCTTATTTTTATTTTATTGGGTAAAAATAAAATAAAACTGCTGGAAGGTGCAGGGATAAACAGAGTCGATGCCAATAAATGCGCCGTAAGTTGGCGCATCGACGTCGACGTTCGCTCGTCGCTCCGCGACTGGAATCCGCGCAATTTCCGGCAACGACTTCTTTCGCGATTCCCCTTAATTGGACCACCGCGTCGACGCTGCAATCTAGGTGCATCTCCCCGTGTCTCTCGATCACCCGGAGACTTCGCCTCGTCTCCGCCGCGGCCCCTGTCAATTCTTTTTCCATCCGGCGAGGCGGCAGAATTTCGCACTTGTTTTGCGAAATTTTTATTCTCGCTTTTTTATTCGTCCGATGGACTGATAATTTTATCTTGAAGCAATTTTGCGTCAGGGCGATTGGAGCGATTTTGTGACTTGGAAGTTTGAGTTTAATTCTTCCAGAAAACGGAGCACTTCTCTTTCGAAATTTTTATTCATGATTTTGTCCACTGTTGATGGACTGATAATTTTATCTTGGAGCAATTTTGTGTCACGGCGATTGGATACATTTTTTTATCTGGACATTTGAGATTAATTCTTCCAGAAAACGGGACACTCCGTCAATTCTTTTCGAAATTTTTATTCATGATTTTTTCCACTCTCGATGGACTGATCATTTCATCTTGAAGCAATTTTGTGCCCCAGGGATTGGAACAATTTTTTGGCTTGGAAATTTGAGATTAATTCTTCCAGAAAAGGGACACCTCGTCTCAATCATTTTTCGAAATTTTTATTTATGATTTTTTCCACTTTCAATGGACTGATAATTTAATCTTGGAGTAATTTTGTGTCCCAGCGATTGGAACAATTTTTTGACTTGGAAATTTGAGATGAATTCTTCCCGAAAACGGGACACCCTGTATGCACCTCAGTCGCCGTTCCTGGAGGCTCCTTCGATCATTGGCAACGGTCCCGGTTGCACACGAGGCCAAGAAGGAGATCGGCGCTGGAGTTTTGCGGCAGAACCAGCTCGGCTCTCTCACTCGGCTCTCTCGCGCAAACTGCGACTAGAACCACAGACTGATAATTTTCCGTTCCCCTGCGGCCCTTGAACCTGAAACTCGCTCGTACTCGCGAGCCTCAATTCGCCGGTCAGCTTCGATCAAAATCTTCGATCGCTCCTCGGGGGAAACGAGTTGATCCTGTTGCAGTATTTTTTTTTACTTTTTGTGATTCCTTCAAAATCTCTTAGATAGTCCACTATTTTTTTCTGCCAAAACGAGTGTCACTGAAAATTCTAATAATTCTCGCATCTGTTTGCAGATGAATCCCGGGTCTTTGACTCGCGTCAGTTGCCATCGTGACGACTGCCGGATTCAGCGATTCCCTCTTCCCGGCCACGAGCTACGTAATTATCCTTCCTCGTCCTTATTTATCCATTTTTTTTCTTGCCTCTCCTCTCGACTCTGTCCATCTCTTCGCCTTCTGTCTACTTATCCCTCAGTCTCTCTTTCTCGCTCTCTCTCTTTGCCGCGAGTTTTGCTGGCAAAGCCTCGGCGGACGATTAACTTGTTTTAGTTATCCAACGCTGCTGCCGACGTAATTCTTGGCTGCGTATCGAGCTCTCCGCTTCCACACGCCAACACACAGGCCATTGACATTAAAAAAGAGCAGCCGCATCCTCCGTCACGACACGTGAATTGTTTTGATCTTTTTCGCGTGTCGGTTATGAGAATTTTCCTCGAGAAAAGAAAAGACTCGCCGTATCCGCTTGTAATTTATTTATAGTCACGAGGGCTTTGACGACTCAATTTCGATCACCGACCTGGCTAACGTTTTATCTCGGTGAACATTCATGTCGAAAAAAAAAAAACACTGTGTTTAATGTTCTCCAAAGACAAACATCCTGATTCATCCAGATGTGTCGGTGCAATGTCCATGTTTCAGTAAAAAAAAAATCGGCAACGAGGTTCAAGCGTTTGGGACGGATATAAATGTTTATATTATTGTTATCATCGTCACTGTTATTATTATTTCTCATAGCCATTTCATAATTACTGTCTTGTCACTGTCTCATGTTTAATTTGTATGTTTGAAGATAAACGCGATTTAAAAAAATTAAAAAAAAGATAAACGCGACTTTAAAGAAGATCTACAAAAAATTAATATAAAAAATGAAAAATAATTCGCCTAAAAAAATGATTGAATAAAAATCGCGTAAAAAAATTTGCAAACGGTACAAAATTCCGGGATTATCGTTTTTGTTCCCATTCGATATTATCGCGGTCTCGATCACAATGGATACGGAGCGTGACGTCTGGGCGGCTGTGTCGCTTCCACTTGGCTTGAGGCGCGCGGGATACGTGTTGCGTTTACTTATTATTATTATCATCGTCGTCATTGTTATTATTATGATATTCGCGCTCTGTGTCCCCCGTTCGGACACCGTAAGAATAACGTATAAATCCGCGCGGCGGTATCTAAAGTGCCAACGCACGTGATCTATTCCGATCACGGAAGCAAAAGAGAAAATTGGATCAATGCGCTCGGTCGCCCTCCTCGCGCTCGCCTGGAAACACTGGAACGACTCGCGCGCGTTACTCGGCTATAAATTTATTCGCTCGTTCGAGCCCCGACAACCGCGACCGGGACGCCCCGCCAAATTGGCGTTTTACGCTCGCGCATGGCTTGACCCAAAGTGGATCACCGCGATCGACGCGCAGCCGCCGGATCGATGCACCGATTTATTCTGCAGTCTGCAATGTGAAGTCTAAGCGACTGAATTGATTTTTTTTATTAATTCCTGATTTAATATAAATTTAATTTTATAAATGAATATTAATGAATTTAAATTGATACATTAAACCGTTTAAAATCATTTCTAAATTAATATAAATTTAATTTAATAAATTAATATTAATGAATTTAAATCGATGCATTAAACCTTTTTAAATAATTTCTAAATTAATATAAACTTAATTTAATAAATTAATATTGATGAATTTAAATCGATACATTAAACCGATGAATTAAACACAATAAAAATATTTTTTAATTGAATTAATGATTTAATATTCTCATTAAATGTTGGAGCGACGACAAATCCTGAAATTATCGTCGAATATCGGATTCTGTAAAAAAAAAGAGGGTCATCAACACGAGCCAACAACGTTTAACGCCACACCGTTTATTTTTGTTCTCCAGGAGGAAAGCTTGGACTTAATGGGGCAATATAAACCCGAAATATTCTGCTAGAAGGTAATTGCTTTGTCGTTATTGTTTTGCTTGTCTCACGTTCCTGCTATTTTTTTTTGTCTACATATTTATTTTCTTCTCATTCGATTATTTTTCTCAGTTTTTTTTCTTTTTCACTCTGCCTCACTGTACTTTGTGTCATCATTGTGATCACGTGTCGCGATTTAGTCGCATGTTTTTTGCACGCTAGAGATTATTAACGCTGCGACGATTACGACTGACATTGCACGTTTTATTCATAGATTCGTCGATGTCCCTTTTTGTCCTTTTATTTTTTTGTAATGTACTGGACTCCCACCAACCCCCGAAAAAATGTATAATAATGTTTTATAATTTTTATTTAGCAATAATAATATATTTCAATTTAACTTTTACTGTGTGTTTTAAAAATATTGATTTTTTTTTTCTTTAACGTCGGCGCGTAGATACGAAGTGTCGGAGCGCATTAAAAGCGCGAGGAACGAGCCGAGAAGAACGCGCACGTAGTTTGTACGACGCCGGCTCGAATTCTGTGCCACGCTGAGCCGTCGAGTATTAACCCCGGTGTGTGCGCGAAGAGCGCGGCGCATAAATTACAATCTTCTCCCGGCTGTCCCCGTGGCGACTCGCGTGTGTCTCGTCACGTTTGCCGAACGTTCGGTGAATGTGGAAACGGCGCGAACGTCCGGCTGAATAGAGGCGATTGAGGAGAGACGACGAGAAGTACGACGACGATGAAGAAAAAAAAAGAATAAGAAAAAAGGCGAGAGTTACGAGAGGAGCGCGGCGTAACTCTTTTTCCATACTCGCGTCATAAAAGGTTTTTAGTGTTACGACCCATTGTTGAATTTCTAAGCAAACACTTTACGATTCTCAGGCCGGTAAATCGCCGGGGAGATTTTTTTTTCTTCACTGTGACGGAATTGCATTAATCGTGTAAATCAGTTTTTTACGGCGGGAAATTAAAATTGAAAAATTGTGACAGAGACGATAAATTTATGGCCTGAGACGTTGGACTGATTTTTTAAAAATGTCATTGAACCGCAAAATTAATTTGTATTTTTTATTACGAAGAAGAATAAAAAATTCTCGAGCCTATTGATGAATAAATTAATAAATATCGAACTTTCTCAGAGTCGATATAATGCGGAAGAGGCTCGAACTGTGCCAAATGCGCGAAGCAACGAGCGGCGCTTTCGTTGCGCTATTTATAAAAGGTTTTGCGGCGGCGGAGCGAGCGGCGCACGCGCCGTGAATCGTCGAGTAGAAAATTACACTACGCGGTCTCAGTGTTTCCCCGATAGTTGACGATTAAAGAATGAAAGACGGAAAGAAAAAGAAAAAAATACAGGCGCCTTGTGAACGTTCGTGAACGCGTCGCGAAGCCGAGGAATTCAATCGCAGTGCTGCAGTCGATCGACGAGGCTGCAGCGATTTTTTTTTCATTCGGGCGATCGATACGAGTGAATCACGTGTTTCGGACATGTCGACGAATTTTTGTTCGGACGGCTGTGAAATTGACGATTCGGTAACATTTCTTTATATTTCAAAGAATTTTTTTTTACAAGAAAGTGAATAATTTTATTAATTACTTTATTAAAAAAAAAAATCCTCAGAGTGAAAATGTATAGGTTTTTTTTATTGAGAATTGTTGACGTCTCTGGTTTTCCAAGCTTGACATTTTTAGTGATTTTTTTCTTTTTTTTTTTTCTTATACAAATGAGTAAAAGGGTCAGTGACGGCGTTTTGAGTGCAATCGATTTGACCTCTCGGTGCGGGTCGAGGGTGAAGCGGTAAAATGTAAAATAACGTGACACCCACGAGGGACGAGAGGGTCGAGAAAATACGGCAGGCGCCACTGATAAGGATAATGACAAAACGGCCATTAACGAAATTACGTCACCGCGGAGACGAGCAGCCGCGTGTGCACATAGCCAATGTCCCCCCGCCCTCCCCCTCCCCACCTCCCGCGTGTGTGCACGCTGATGCGTCATCGGTGCGACCGCGAAAGAGCGCGAACGTTGAACTCTCTCTCACTGTGCCGACACCGACACGCGCGGAGTCCGCGCGCGTTTGTGTTGCACACGCGGCAAGCGAGCTGACCGAGCGCGCGGGGGGGTAAAGACGGTTCTTAAGTGGGAAAACAGGTCGTGACAGAAATCGGGGTTTTCTTCAAGCAATTTTCAGTAACGAGGCTAACATTTTTTAGATTTTTTGAAAGAATTACAATTGTTAGGAATCACAATTTTTAGGAATTACAATTTTTATAAATTACAATTTTTATAAATTACAATTTTTATTAATTACAATTTTTATAAATTACAATTTTTATAAATTACAATTTTTATAAATCACATTTTTTATAAATTACAATTTTTAGGAATCACAATTTTTAGGAATTACAATTCTTAGGAATCACAATTCTTAGGAATTACAATTTTTAGGAATTGGAATTCTTAGGAATCACAATTTTTATGAATTTTTAGGAATTACAATTTTTATGAATTATAATTTGCGGAGAATCATAATTTTTTATGAATTTCAATTTTTTTTGTGAATTAGAATCGATCAAACTAAAAGTGTTCTCAAAAATATTTTTTTCTCCAAGTACTAAAACTCGTCTCAGAATTGCAAAACGATCCGCGAGCGAATCCGACGTCGAAAGACACACACAGCAACGCGACGCGTCGTCCCAAGTCTAAAACACGAGTAAAACGATCCACCGCGATATCTGGTCCGTGAAACAAACGCCGAGGCCCCCACGATCCGCGAGCTCCTCGCTCTCGCATTAATCGCACCGTGCTTCAAACTCGAGAATGCAAAGCTCGACGCACTCGTATTTCCGTCCGCTCGCGAAAACACACAGAGTCAGGTAGAGAAAGTAACGCACCGCTCGGGACTCGACCAACAGACCTACAATAATTAAGCACGTGGCTCTCATGAATTCTCCATCAGTTCCGAGCTGCTCGTATCTAACGCCAGACCAGAATGTTCACTATTTTTCCAGCTAACAAACGACAAAGCGCACACAGAATTAATTATTAACTACAATAATTGTTCCAAATGATACTAAGAATAGAACAGTGATTAAACACCAAATAAAATGACTTAAATAAATTACATACATTAATTCGTGTCTAATAAATATAAAAATTCACAGCACGTTTTATTAAAAATTAGTACTTACCATTTTTTTAAATTAAGTGATATTCGATTTTTAATATAATTTTTGTCAAATTTTTACAGATCGGCCCACGCGTGGGGATGCGACGAGAGCCCTGCGCGGTCTGCGGAATGCCGGTCTTCCTCGCCGAGAAGCTCGTCATCTCCAGGACGCCCTATCACCGCACTTGCTTTCGTTGCGCCCGCTGCAGTCACCAATTGACCCCAGGAAACTACTACGAGACCGAGGACGGTCAGTACTGCTGCGAAACCTGCCCCGACGAGGAGGAGACGGCAGTGTCGTCGTCCTCATCCTCGTCGGCGGCGAATCCTCGTCTGCACGAGGCCTACAACGAGTCAGTGATGCTGGGCCACCATGGGGACCATGACCAACGCGGAACGAGCGTCACGTCGAGCTACCAACGATCTTTGAGCGACGAGGAGAAGACCGAGCGAAGGGCCCAACTGGTCGAGGAAATTTTGGACCGACCCCTGATCCACTCACCAGGGTCTTTGATGACCAAGGAAAGAAGAAGCCCCGAAGAGGCAACGACAGCCGAGAATATTTCGCAGACCGCACAAATGAGACTGAGCTTCATGGCGAGCCAAATGCTCTCCCAGAGTCCCGAGGAAGATACGAAAAAATCATCCAGCGACGAGGACGAATTTTCCTCGGGGTCAACGAGGGTCAAGGGCGCCGTCCAGGAAGCGAGGAGAAGAGGAGGCTCGTCGCCCCCTGGCGACGACTTCGCGAAGCGTCGCCGCAGTCCCGAGGGCGCGTCGGACGACAGAATCGTCGCCGACGTCGGACGCGTGGAGGCCGCGAAGGAGCCCTGGAAATTCGCGAAGGAACGTGACAACCACGAATTTAGTTCTGTAGATATCGGTAGAAGTAGTCGTAGCATTTTTAGCGAGATAAACGATGACAATGGAAAATTAGACGATAGTTTGGAGGATGCGGAGGAGAATAGCGATAAGATGAAGAGGAGGAGGAGCTTCGACACTGCCACGAGTGAAGCGACACAACGTAACAAGGATTACTCACACTTAGACGATAAGGACGCCTCGGTTGGACAGGATACCAAAGATAAACTTGGCCTAGTTGACGACGCGCGCGACGAGGACGACGACGAGCGTGGCAAAGATGACGCGAATACCAGTCAGTGCTTGTCGCTCGTTCAGAGGAGACTCAGGATGTTCGAGAATCCGGAGACGGTGGAAAAACGCAAGGGAGAAGGTGGAAAAAATTCGCCTTCGAGTCCCGGACCAGACGGAAACTCGTTCGTCGATGGAGAAAGAATTTCGGATGAAATTCGCCAGGAGGACAAAATTCCAGAGGAGCCGAAACGGACGGAAATTTCGCTGGAAAGCGAAGAAATATGTAAGGACGAAATCTGCTCCTCGAGAACCGAGGAAGAGGATGAATTAGACGTAAGTGAGGATAATTTGATATCCTCGGACAAGACGGAGACGAATATTCCGCCGGTGGTGCCGAAACGCGTTGGGCTGGAGGCTCGAAAAGCCGCCAGAACGAGAGCGAAAAATGTGGAAGTCACGGTGCTCAATGCGCCAGGAATCGATCTGAGCGCCGAGGAGATTTATCCCGAGGATTTGAATCCCTTTAAGAGCGACGAGGAGGATGAGGAGGTGAATGAGGAGGCTCGAGGGAATTTCGAGAATTCACGGAGCAGCAGAGTCTCCACGAATCCGTTTGGAAGCAGCGACGAGGACGAAGAGGAGAGTCCGAAGGTCGTCGCACCGCCTCGACCGGCAACGAGGAGTAACGTCGCGGCCAAGAAGAGTCCGCAGCCGATCAGAGAGGACGTCGACGAGGCGCCGACGAAGCGACTGCTGAAGGCTCCGCAGATTCATCTGAATCCTTTCTGGAGCGACGACGACGAGGAACCGGAAAGCGAGGATGAAATTCACAGTGGAGTTCAGAGTTTACCGGCGAACACACCGGTACCTAAACCGCGAACCATTAAGTGCGTAGAAATTTATTTATGCAAAAAAATAGATCGTGACGGATGTTTGATACTCATGATTGAAATTAAAATTGCAGACAAACGTCGCAGAGAAAGTCGGAATTCGAACGAGGCGACATTTATGCGTCGAACAGTTCGCTCGGCAGCACCGGATCGACATCGACGCCCGGTGGAACCTACAGGAAGAAGAAACCGGCGCCACCGCCGCCGATCGCCAAAGAATTGTTCGCCTCGGGCGCTGATTCGCTGCTCTCGCCGAACCGAAGAACTTACACAGGCAGCGTGAGTAAAATTCCGTAAATTAAATTTACTGCTTCATAAAAGATTAATTACGATCTTTTTTAACTGTAACGATTTTTTTATGCAGAATAATTCATTGCACACGACGCCTCGAGCGAGGAAAGCGAAACCCGCGCCGCCGCCGCCGCTGCCGACGTCCACGCCGTACAGCATGAATTTAATGGCGAATCTCGCGCTGACGGAGTCGCCGATTATCGACAGTGGGAAGATAACGGAGAGCGAGGACTACAGAACCTGGGAGGACCCGAAGATTGGGAAGGATGAGGCGAATCGGAGCAGGCAAAGCGCGACGACGATTTCTCGAGACGAGGGGAATATTTACGGCGGTTATGCGGACAAAAGTGTTCAGGGCAAATGGAAGAGGAAAAAGGGACCTGCACCGGCGCGACCGATTCCTCACAGACGAAAGGTACGACTGGCAAAAAATTATCTTTAAATTCTGACGATTTTTCAATCGATAGAAAATACAGCATTTTTTATTACAGATTAAAGTGATGTCCCTGAAGGATGTGAAGCTCGAGCTGGACGAGATCGAGATGCAGCAACAGGGACTCGAAAAACAAGGCGTGAGGCTCGAGCAATTAATCAGGGATAAAGCGGAGACCGGAAATGCCGCGGAAGGTTTGTATATATTTTTTAGTTTTGTTTGAACCGTGATTGAAAAATATTTGGAATAAAAAAAATTTTGCTTTGCAGAAACGAGTCTGGGAATGGACGTCGAGGAATTGGTGCTGGAACTCTTCGTGCTCGTCAACGAGAAAAACGAGCTGTTTAGGCGGCAAGCTGAGCTGATGCTTCTCAGGAGGCAGCAGCGACTTGAGGAGGAACACGCGGACATCGAGTACCAAATTCGGTGCCTGCTCTGCCAACCGGAAGCGACGAAAACGGATTTCGATAAGCAGAGAGAAGAGACTCTGATACAGAGGTCAGTTTTGGAGTTTCTATTTTTTATATATTTAAAAAAAATTGAATTAAATTGGAATTATTGAATTAAATTGGAATTTGTATTTATGATCGATTCAGATTGGTGGAAATCGTCGAGCGTCGAAACGAGATCGTCGAGTGTCTCGAGATGGACAGACGCCGCGAAGTCGAGGAGGATCGAAGCATCAACACCCAAATGGGACTCTACGCCGGTAAATTGCTGACCAAATTGACGTAAACGCCCGGAAAGCGCTGAGAATTGGAATTAATTTTCCATGTTTTCAGCGAAGAACAAAGGCGACTTCGCTAAAGAGCTCGAGGACGAGGCCAAGAATCGCGCGCGAAAATCGAAGAAAAGCAAGCTGAAGGAGAAGGCGAAGGAGAAGATATTGCGCAAAGGCCACAAAAAAGACGCCGACAAGGACGTGGACGAGACCGAGGTGAAGCTTAAACGCCAAAACAAGAGAAAATGGTTCTAACGACGAAAAATCTGTCTCTCTCCCCGATCCCACGGACCGAACGAGCCGAGGGCGAGAAGAAAAAACAACACCCATCGCGCTGGACGAGAGTACACGAAAATTGTGCTGATTATCGTTGTATATTGTTCAGTCAATATTTAATACGCGTTTTTTTTTGTTCGTTCTTTATACAGACTTTTTTTCATCTATTGTTATATTTATATAAAAAAAAACACAGACACGGAGTTATGTACGTTCGTAGTTAATAAATAGTTTGCTAACGGCAGTTTTAATAATCCACGACTATTACGAATAAAAAAAAAACACTAATTTGTAAGATGAATGAAACGAAAACGCGAGAAACGTTGTGTTTGTCGAAAATATAGATTTAACGTTTATTGAAAATTCGCAGTATTCTCACAGGTGTCTCGTCGCATTGCAAGAACAATTGCGGTTTTGGTACAGTTTCGTCCTCGTGGGACAATCCATAGTCGGCTGAAACAAAAAGATTTTCATTTTAACAATTTTTTTTTCGGAAGCTGTGGAAGTTAAAAAATCCTGTGGAAATTAAAATCCATCTACCTAGTTTGTCGAGGAACTTCGAGATCGTTTCCTCGTTTCGAACGGTCGCGGCGACGATGACGAGGGCGTCGGTTCTCGTCCGGAAGACGGTGAGAGCCTCGATGAACTCGTCGAAAAGGCTCTCGTCGTAGACGACGTCGGCGGCCAGGACGACTTCCGGACTGGCCCAACTATCATGAACGTCGCTCTCCCTTACCGCCGACCAATCGAGCCGGGTTATCCGGATATCGGTGCCTCGATGATTCGTCTTGTACGACTCCTCGTTCCACTCAACAGTTCGCGTTGCCTCAATCTTTCCGTTCTCCTCGTCAGTCGCGAAATTCAACCGAACGTTCTTCACCAACATATCGAGGACGCTCGAGTGACAGTCGGAAAAAATGTAGCGTTTCGGCGAGCAAGTCTTGATCACCGAGAGTCCGGTCAGACCGACTCCGGAGCCGAGTTCCAGCACGAGCTTGTCGCGGAGCTGTGACTCGTGAACGTTGCACCATTCCGCTAAAGCAAAACCAGCCTGGTAATTTCGGGGGAATAGAGAGAGAGCGACAAAAGGTTTAATCGAATTTTCGGCTTGGAGGCGGCGATCGGCTTAAATTACACGCGGCGAATGAGAAAACGACGGCGATTTTTTTGTTTTTTTTTTTTTTTTGTAATATGTATTGGCCGAAATTTCCGTCGAGTTGCGGAATGTTTTCCGCGCCGTCAGCTTTCTTATTTCGCATCGGTGTACCTGCCAGGTGCGCAGTCCCGTTGTTCCCTCGGATATCAAGCTTTTGCTCTCCTGCAGGATTATTCGGTCGGCAGTGTCGTTGGGTCGAGGCAGGAGGAACTGACGATAGTGAACGGCGCTTGCTTCATCGTTGAGCATCATGTAACTCGTCAGCGACTCGTACAATTTGTCGTACACATCCTGGCCACTTTTTTCCGCCTGTGAATAAGACTTCCTGTGACTTTTTAATTCAGAAATTGTAATAAATGTGGAAGAATTTTGTGGAACTTGCGGAAACCTTCTCAATCAGCATACGAAGAAATGCAATTCGGTAGGACAGTCTGGAGGGAAATTTTCTGGATCCAGGATCTTCAATCGTGTTCTCAAAAATCTTGATCTGCGTGTTGTAATCCAGGGCTCCGTCGGATCCTGCATTTTTTGCCTAATAAAGCAAGAGAAAATATTTATTATTAAAAAAACAGGCGAAGCAAATCTGGTGCTCTGATTGCGAGTGAAATGAAAATTAAAGCGGTGAGAGTTTACCGTGAAGCTGAACTTATTGATCGGAGCACAGAAAAGATACTGCTTCTTGATAAACTCGATATCGTCATCCTCGAGAGCCATTTACAGGTTTGCCAAAATCTATTCCAGATGCCAAAACTGCTGTTGAAAAACAAATTAAGCTGAGTCTACGAACAGTGTTTATCATCAAAAATAAATATCTTCCGTTCCAAAGGTCAAAGCGAGAGGGATTCAAAACACAAAAGACAAAGCAAAACTGGTAAACAAGAAAATTCCAAACTACAAGCAAAATTAGCGCTTCTAACGAATCAAAAGTTGGAAAAAACAATACAATTCGACTATCGAATTCTCTGAGATGATTGTTGGGGAGTAGATCCCAAAAGAGAAAACAAATTACCCAAAAATCGCGAGTCGCGTTCCTCGTGTCTGTTTATCCGTGAACAAGCGGAGATCGATCGTCTCTGTGTGTTTCCACGTGGGCTCAGCTGCTCCGAGTGACTCGGTGTTATTTCTTTTTTTTTCGTGCAACCGGATCAAAGGATTCGAGCGCTACTGACCGATTCTCGCTTCCTGGACAAAAATCTCAGAATTGTTGCAAGCTCGAAAACTGTTTTACCGATCGAGACGCAGATATTCGGGAAGATTTCCGGTGCAGAATGAAACGAGGCGCTGCGGAAGCCTCGAATAATGTTCGACTCGAGCTTCCAGCTTCGCGGCTGATGTTGGTCCGCGACGGCTCCGAAAATTCGACGGGCGACACCGGACATAATCGTCCGGGGGCACAATTGGCACGTCGGAATCTGACAGATGAGGCCGACTCACCGGGAACACCGGGCGACCGCGGATCCTCCCCGTCGCGACTCTCCGGTTGACGATCGCGCGAATCCTCGCGACGTCTGAGTCAAGGAGAACGAGGAAATATTAGACGCATTAGTCGCAAAAGTGCGACACGCCTGGAGGACTCTGCGATTTTTGCCTCAGGCGTTTTGCAACAGTAACGAATTTTTTGCAATTTTTGCCCTGAAGAAAACGTCTCTCGGACCACGAAGAAATTTTTGCGTATTGAAGTGGAAAACGCAATGTGGCTGGAAATGACATTGATGATTGTCAATGTTATGTAAGGATAATATCGAGAGAAGATAATTACTCTGTGGGAAGTGAAACGTTACTCGACAGAGACAAGACGCAGGGTGAATTTTTGTAATTTGTAATTTAGTTTTTATTTTTTTTTACGGAGAAGTATTGAATAATCAGTGATTTTTATTTGCAGAGATGACTGCGCTGTGATAGTGAGAGGAATATAATAATAACAAGGAAATTTAAAAAAATTCATCATGGCCTCAGCGGAGGAGCAGAATCAAACCACTCTAGAGTTCTATCAGGCGATGGCTGATTTTAAGAATATGTTTCCGCAGATGGACGATGATGTCATCGAAGTAAGGACAATTATTCATTAGTTGATCATTTTTATTCCATCCAAAACTTGCATGAAAATATACAAGAATGATATTGCTAAATGTTGTAAAATTCAAAGTATTTTTGTATTTTTTAGATGAATCGTTGTTTAATAATTTTTTTTATTTTTTCATGTGTTGTATTAATGATTGATTCGTTTTTTCCAGGCTGTACTACGATCGAATCAAGGCGCGGTGAACACGACCATCGATCAGCTCCTCGCGATGAGCACCGACAACGAGAACGAAAAAATTCGCAGCGAGCTCGAAGAGAACGAGGAGCCGGATCAGGCGCCGAAGGTGACGAAACCCGAGACCGGAAAGTCACTGCGAAGCATTCACAAGTGGAAACCGCCGCTTCTCGGTCCGCTGCCCGACACTTTCCTGCGGATTCCGCAGCAGCTCGCCGAGGGACAGGAGGGCAACGCAGAGACCAACAGTGCGCACGACACGTCGATGCTCGAGGACGAGAGAATCGCGATGTTTCTGCAGAACGAGGAATTCATGGCTGAACTGCGCTGGAACGAGGACTTCCTCACTACGTTAGAAAATGGTTGATACTTCAAATATTTCGACTAAAAGAATTTTTTCATTTTTTACATTTTTTCCTGATTTAACTAATTTATTTTCTGGTTTTATTGCCAGATGCTAAATTGCAAGGCACAGGAATTGAAAAATGCAGCGGTGCTGCTACTCACGACGACGAGGATATCTTTAAAGAGAGACTAAGAAATATGGGAAAAGGTAATCATTTTTTTTATCCTGAAGAGTAGAGAATAATTTTGAAAATCATTTAATTATAGTTTTTAACTTGTCGCTATTTTTTTGCAGTATCGCGACGCAAGTTCGCACAGCTCACAAAAGTCTTTACGCGCAGCAAGAAACGCGGCGGTCGTCAATTGTTGCCGCCGACGGCGTCGTGCGACGATCTCCTCGATCCCGAGGAGTCGTCGAGGCCACAAACTTAAGAAGCGATGAAAAATCACGCGCAATCGTCGAGTCGCAATGTCCGTTTATTAAAAACGATTCAGTGAGTAAAGAAACAGAAAAACGCGAGAAAGAGAAAACTCGACGGAAAGATACGGAATCTCAAAAAGCAGCTAGTCTTTCAACACAAAGCTAATTTCTTCGTGTTATTATTCGTGAGTTCGCGTTTCTTTTAGCCAAATTATCGTAATGTCGTTGACGGCGTAGATGAATTATAAAAAAATGAAAAGACTTAAAAGTAAATCCCGAACGTGAGGGTCGAGCTCGTAAATTGGCCACGAAAAATGGTAACTCAAAATCGGAGGAAAAAGTCGACGAAACAGGACGAATACAAGTCAAAAGACCCATTAATTTTTAGCAGACACTTTGGAGACTGAAGTTTTACGAAAGTTAGAAAACCTCGTAGAAATTGTTGTAATTATTCGTTAGGACTGCGTTGTTGCGTATTTTATTAATTTTTACGTATGAATATTTTTTAGCAGTTCCGCATAGTAACGTAATTTTTTCTCGTGCGGCGGTTGATTGTTAAGCGTAACCATAAACGTTGGTTTTAACGTTGTTCGTGATATTAAAAAAATCAGAAGTTTCTTGATTTTCTCAGGATTCAAAGTGCACCCGAAACCATTAAGTGGTCCCGCACCTAGTCATTGTCTCTAGTGATCGTCGTTCGTCGTCGAAACGTCATTGATTATTATCCACAGTGAGAAATAAAACAATTACTGATATCAGTGAAATATTTTGTGGAAAGATACAAAATAAAAAGATATTTCGTTGCTCGCAGTAATTTTTTTACTCTCGGCGCACCCATCGTGACGCTGAAAGTGGGAGGCAAAAATTAGCGAACGTGACGCAACGTCTGTTAATTTTGTCCGCCAGTTGCAGCGCCGTCGACTCATCGATATTGTTAACGTAAAGTATTTATATAATAAATGACACTAGCGTAGGGTCTTATCGAGCAGATATGACCGCGGCGACGATTTCCGCGGTCGTCGCTCTACCGAATCCACTTTTTTTAGAAACTATTTTAGACAGTTGCGGCAAGGAAAAAAACATTAAAAGGCACGAGCCAAATTCGGTAATTCCCATATTTCCGATCTGCATTGTGACCTATTTTTTTAATTTCCATTAATTTCGTCGAAGCGGAACGAAAGTCATTCTAGTCAGGTTCTTAATCGTAAGACGCATATTAATAACGCATTTTATCACGATGAATAAATGTCATTGAAATAACGAAAAAAAATATACACGATAATGAAAATTTTATTTTCCCATAATTACACAATATCTGTACATCGTATAAATTATCACGATAATTAACTCTTAAAAGTACATAAAATATGAAGGAGCAAAAAAGTAGGAAAAATATTAAATTCAACATTGGATATTGCGCTCGTCCACTGCCTCCGGCGCTTATACGATAAATCACAGTGGATGTTAAAAAATAAATTCGGCGATCCGATCAACGTTTCTTCGAACGTTACGAATCAGGTTGCTTGAAAAATACCCGAGCCCCGGAAAGACTGTAATACAGCAATTGAAACTCAGCGCTTCTCTCGTTCAGCCTTTTCGTCGTCAGCGCTCGCGTTTGCTGCAGTTTCTCGTCCTCTGCATCATCTTTGCTCTCTGCCGACAATTTTTCCGCATTTACATGACGCTGAACCGTTTCGAACCACTGAAGACCATCAAGCTCGTTGCTCTGATCGAGAAGCGCGTTTATATAAGCGATCCCCATAGCGAAACCATCGTCAGTGAATGCTGCTCCATCCTTATTCTTCTTCAGGATCTTCTCCTTATTCGACAACGCATTATCAACAAAACTCAGAGTCAGCGGCGGTACAATCGCATAAAATTGCTGCAAGTGATGAGATTTCGTGCCACGAAAAGCCGACGCGAAGACGTCGACGAGGAGCTTGAAGTATTCGATCCCCTCAGTAAAATTTCGCACCAGATTAGCGACATCATCTTCGAGTCGCTTAGCAGCCGCCTGAGTCGTCTCCGAGTATTCGAGACTCCTGCAGGTCGACTCGAAAGTCGTCGCCGAGTTGATATCCGGCAAAAAGGAAATCGCGTTGGCGCACGCGTGAAGTCCTCCTGACCTGATAAGCCTCACGTATCCCAAAGCGTTACCGATCTGCGTTATCAGCTGACGAAAGTGATCCAGGTAGCTTAGTCCTTCCCCAGACATTCCCAGCTTTCGTATCCCCTTCTGAAACTTTTCAGCCCTTTCGTAGGTATAAGGAACAGCATCGTTTTCCCTCTGGACCTTGATGAACCTTATATCCCTCAGAAGCCGCGACTTGATGTGCTCGTCAAAGAGAAACTGCGAAAACGTGTGCAATTTAATTCTCAAAAATTGATAGACAAAATTTACAGTCGTGCTCATTATTCCAGTTCCATGAGTCCTTATGGAATTGGCTATGTGACGAATCCCAATGGTGTTTAGATGCTTGTTCGAGCTGCGATGCTCGACGAACGTCTGAGTATTCAAATTGTACAGATAACGCGAGACGAAGACGTGAATGTTTCGCATTATCTCCAGAGCATCGAGTCCCTGTTCCAGGGTTTGAGTCGGCAGATGATTCTGCACCGTGTCGAGCGAGTATTTATAATTCGCCAGGGCGTGCATCGTCCTATAGGTCTTCCAGTCGTGAAGCGCCACGGTCGTCAGATTGTAGAACATGTCGTCCAGGTAATGCTCGACGAATCTCTTAGCGCTGACGAGCCGATCGGCAATGGGAAGAGGCGACGCCCTGACGATCCTACCGCCGTCCTTGGCGCCGATCTTAAAGGGATTCGTCGAGTCGAGCTTGAGATGCGAGTGAACGTGGAGCCTCAGACTAGTCTCGATCTCCCGGCACGCCGGCTCCAGGACATTTTTCACCAGCATCTCCCTCAGCTCCGCCGTCCTCAGCTTCTCCGTCTCAGGACTCTCCTGACGATCGACGGCCGAGTTGAAGGCGTTCAGCAGATGAGCCACGTGACTGATGTCCTGATTGCTGTCGGCGATCGACGCCAGATAAGCCGGTATCATGCTCTGATGATGCAGCAGCACCGAATAGTCGCAGATCTCGGATATGGAGGCGTGAAGCTCGGCTATAGTGTCGTAGTCGTCGAGCTTCTGGCGCAGTTTTGCTGCATCCTCGTCGCGAAAAGTGTCGGCTAATTGGCGAGCGTAGGCCAAAGCGCAGCGGACAACGAATCGACGATCCGAGCTCGCTGGACCGCTTATGAGCTTCAGGCTCAAGGTCATCAGGGATAGAGCGTCCAGGCGCTCTTTGCTATAGACCTGGTCGCGCTGGACGAGTCCCTTCTTCGCCGTTTCCAGGATCACGAGGATCTCGTAGCTCAGGCATTGCAGAGCTCGACCTTGAGCTTGCACGACGACCGGTCCGAGGCTGTTGTAAGTCGTCTCCAGGGTCCTCTGGACCTCCACGAGGCGGCAGATTATCTGGACGGTGCTGCGGGTCATTGGCTTGGCCAGACTCGCGTGGAGATTAGTTACGAAGGCAACGTGTTCGGCGATCGTCGACAGAAGCTCGACGATTTCTTTGAGCAACGAGCATTGCTTCCTGATGTCGCGGATCTGGAAGTCCGAGCTCGTTAAGAGCGCCTGAGCCTCCGCGCACCAGAGCATCGACTTGTGGATGAGGCTCGCTGAGACCTGGGGCAATTTTTGAGCACGGGTTGCTAGTAATTTTTCGCCGATCTGGGCGTTCGTGGCAGCGATCGTATCCTTGGGAAGGCAGTCGGTGAGGAATTTTCCTGGGATCCAGACTACGTTGCCGACGAGCGTCGCGGCGTAGAGACGCTTGTTGATCTCGGCCAGACGACGGATGAGCTTCTTGTCGCAGACCCCGAAGAATTTTGTTGATACTACGACGCCGACGTTGACCCGGAGCCAATTTTTGTTTGATGTTGCAGCGGTTGCGAGACGGTTCTCGACGTCGGTTGTAGCGTTTCTCAGGTAGGTCAGGAGATGATCGTTCATGTTGGAGGTCTTGACGACGCTCATCGAGTGCTCGATGCTGCGCAGGAAGAGACTCTTGCCGAGCAGCTGCGAGTGCAGATCCTTCAGCATCTTGTCCAGCATCAGCAGCTTCGATTCGGGTGCGCCAAACTTGGCTGGATTGTGCGCGACGGAGCGAACCTGGAGTCTGTAGGTTTTCCACTGCTCCGTGATGGATGGATTAGCCTCGATTATCTCGTCCAGCGTCACCAGCAGAAGGAAGAGATCGAGAAGGCGCTCGATAAGCGCCGGGAGGTAAACCTCGCCGGTGCCTCGGGACAGACTCGACAGTTGCTGGACCGTCAGGTGGACGACGGTGAAAATTCTGTTTACGTATATCGACAGATCCTGCAGATCGCCAAAAAGCGCTGCGAAGTTCTGCGACTTTCCATCGAAGCTGGCTTCGCCGTGGACGAAGAGCTTGGTAAAGAATTTGCGGGATTCCAGGCGCAGCAGACGAATCTCTCGGGCGGTGCCGGCAACTGCGGCTAAAACCTTCGACAAACTTTTGTTTTCCATCTCGACGAGGCTGATCAGGTCGGACTCCTCCTCGACTCGGTAGACCAGACGCACCGGACCCTCCCGCAGATACTCCAGCGACGAGACATTCTCCCAGAGGCTCGAAGCGAGGGAATTGAAAAATTGGCCATATTTTCGGAGTTGTACGTTACCCGCCGCCTTGTGAATCTCCTCGTCGCGACTGTGCGTCCACTCCGCGGACTCGAACATCCTCGAAGTCGCGGGGATCGCGATTCCGCGGAATCACGAACGGATCGCTGAACTTTCGGTGCCGTTTTTGAGGTTAGGTCTCATGCTCAGACGAAAAACATCAGGTTTTCGGTGATTTTTCCGCTACAGACGTGGAATTTTTTTACTGAAGATAGTGCAGCGAAGTTTTTTGCGTCGATTGGAGGTAGATTGGACTCAGTTTGAAACTTTACTGCGCTGATTTTATTCATTTAACGCCGAGTTTGACAGTTCGAGGCTGCAGCTCATTTTCGAGACTGTTATAATTCGGTCGATAAGGAGGCGGCCACTTTTGTTCGTGTTACCGACCGAGCTCTACATTATCGACGTGAGTTATCGACATTCCTACGTTCGCTCGTTTTTCAACGCTCCCTTCCCAACAAATTCTCCTCGGAAATCGGATCCAACGCGCGCCGCACATAAACGAAGAGCGAGAGAGACGGCGAAACGACGACGAAACCCTTTCTCCAGATCCTTCGTAGCTCGCGCGACTCTCGCCGTCGGGTTCGAGAAACGTTTGACATCTGCCAGGACGCCCGGAATCTAACCTCGTTCCAATTTTATCTATGTATCTCACTCGACGGAAAACGCGTCACGATAAGCTGTAACCCACAGCTTAAAATGGTAAACAAAAACCGATAGCCCGACGATATTTTCGCGAGTTATTATTATTTTCCTGCTACTGCTCTGAATTCCGAGATTTGGGCTTCGAGACACTTTCCGATATATTTCGACCCCCTTGAAGATCCTCGACCGTCCGGTTGGGATTCTCGAGCGAAAATTTGGGGATTCCAGTGGAATAAGCGAGCCTGAGATGTTTTTTTCCCGCAGGACGACGATGCCGCCGCTCTCCAGCGACTGGAGCACCTGATGACCGAATTCTTCTCCGCGGGGGCGACGAACGAACGAATACGAACGATCGAGCAGAGTCTCCACGAGTTCACGGCGCAGATCAACTCGTGGCGGCCGTGTTTGCACTTTTTGTCATCGACTAGCAATCACTATGTCAGTATGTTCGCCCTCTCGACGCTGGAGGTAAATTCCATTTTTGTTTTATGTTAAAAAAAATTATTTCATGTTTTGTAGTTTAGACAGAGAGACGAGACGGAGGATCGTGAGAATTTTTTTTACTTTTTTTTCTCTAGACGACCATCGGAAGGCGCTGGCCAATTCTGCCCTGGGAGGACAGAGCGCTCATCAGATCGACTCTCTATACTCTGTCGCTGGAACACAGAGTCGCGCCTTTCGTCAGAAACAAAGTCGTGAAACTTGTGGTGGACATTGCCAAGCACGACTGGCCGCACTTTTATCCTGACTTTTTTCCAAATATCTTACAGGCGAGTCTTTTTATTGGCTGGAAAAAAAACATCTTTAATCAAGTCTTTAAACCCATTGATTAAATCACCATTTAATCGATGGGTTTTGAAGGAGAATTAAAAATGGTACTAACAAAATATTCTGTTTGCAGCTACTGAGTCACAAACACACTCGTCTTCTGGGTTTGGTGTATCTGCGAACAGCTTCTGAGGAATTGGCTACACCCAGGGAAGATTTATCCATACAAAGAAAGACTGAATTACTTAGATTGCTGAGCGCCCAGGCGTCCGTTACGCTGGACACTCTGACTGGTAAATTGACTGATAATTCTCTTTTTTAATTTTTTAATTCAACGGATGACGAGTGTGAAATCTTCAGGACTCCTGAAGGAGACGATCAAGGGGCAGAATCGTTCGGGAACCGTAACGCCGCCGCCGTCGCCGACGAGCGGACAAAGTTTGCCACCCGTGCGAGCGATCCTCGACGTCGAGGGTCTCGCGACCGGAAGCAATGAGGTCTGCATCGCCACCCTCGAAGTCCTGGCCCATCTCTTCAGCTGGATCGTGCCCACCGATCTCATATCGGAAAATCTCTTGGATGCCATATTCGCCTGTGCCAAATATCATGATTCAATGGTAAATCCACTATAACTAGATTCGTAATTTAATCGCTAGTTTCCCTCGGGAAAATCGTAGAAAAAAGACTGATTGCATTTCACGATGAAGAACGGGAGGCAGATAGAAATGGCGGTGCAAGCGATGACGACGATAAACGAGCTGCTGTATCGTCCCTCGTCGCCGAACACGACAGATCGGCTGCTCCTGCAGATATTCGAGAACGGAGTCGGCCTTTTCCAGTCGATGGAGCGTCTGGACTCCATAGACGAGAGGTAACGATTTTTTTTCAGAGCTAAATAAAAATGAATGACAAAGAAGGTAAAACGAAAATCTGCTTTTAGTTACATGGAGAAAACGACGGAATTTTTGCAACTCTTCGTGACGAATCATCTGAAACGGGTGGAGTCGTGCCCGAAATTTCCCGTCAACACGTTTCTCGAGGTTCTCTATCATCACACGTTTCAGCAGTGCACGACGGTCGTCGGTTATCTGCGGTGCCTCGAGGTCTGGACGCTTCTACTGGAAAGCACGCAGTCGCGTTATGCAAACGTTGCTCTGGCGCTGGCTGAACGAGTCTTGCAGAAAATGAGCTTCAAGCTCGACTCGCAGACGCTCAAGGACCTCGACACCGAGACTCTTGACGAGAATGTGAGTCTCTTCTTAATATCTGGCTAATTAATAATCACGAAATCCCACAGATCAGAACCAGATTTACGATCTCTGACAAACTGTTCGGCCAAAAATTTTTTTTTTTCAAAATCAACTAAAAAAAGGTTGTAACCAGTGTTTTCAGGGGTAGAATATGCGACTTGAGAACGATGGTATAGGTTAAAAGTCGATATTTTGAAAAGATTAATTTCGTGACCCCGATTTAGGCGGTTTTCGGCCCGGCGGCCAGATTTACGATTTCCCACAAACTGTTTGACCAAAATGAAAAATAATGTTTTCACGAAAACAAGGCTTCTTCTATGAGAAATCAAAAATTAAATACAATTGTAACTATTATCAGGACGAAACCGAGTGGCAGCACTTTCTCCGCTGCAACATCGAATGTCTCGCCAAAGTCGCGGACATTTCCCCGGTTCCGGTATTCACGCTCCTCTACCGTTCATGGCGCGAGGATCTCACGGTTTACGGCGAGCTCGGGGCGGCGATCGCAAATCGTCAGGTCATCCTGCTCAACGACAACGAGGCCTCGGACGTTCACGCGCATCTTCGCGATCTTGCGTCGACGACTCAGGCGCTCGCGAGGCTCTACACGCTTTTCATCGGCAAGTCCACCAATCAATCCCCTATTTACCACGTACCAAAATTGTTCTGCTCAAAATAAATCGAGTTTCGAAAATATTTACGTTTCCTTGATTTTCAGGCGATCAACCGGACACGAATCACTCTCTGGCCGAGCAACTGGTCACCCAAAGCCTGGACGCTTGCACTTTCGCCCGCGATAATCAGCTTCACCGTGCGGCACTCCAACCCGCTGCCATAGTCCTCGATCTCACCGAAGTGTAAGAGTTACATTTTTTTCAAGCTATGCTAATCGCTAAAAAAAACAGGAAGAGTCCACGAGTTCTAAAGAAACGACGATTAATACGTGGAACCCTCAAACAGCCACTCGCAGCTTCTCGCATCGCTCCAGGCGTGGTGCCACTGGATCGCCAAGCGACCTGAAAAGCTCAAGGAGAATCTCTGCCACCGCTGCATCCAGTCCTGCATGTGGGCGTTGACTTATTCTCGACCCTGCGACTCGGCGCCGCCGGCATCCCTAATACACTCGGCGGCGCATCTGCTGCAAAGCGTGACTGCGATTCTGCGACCGAATCTCTGGGACCAGACGGCATTTAGGGATCTCCTGTGCGTCGGGAATTATCCTTATCTCAAACCCGACACCGTCAAAGTATTGCGACGAGCTCTGGTCAACGGTATCGTCCTGGCTTCGGGTGAAGCAGGCGCAAGGCAGAGGCTGATGGGTACGTTGCTTTTTTTCTCAATTTTTTTTAAGCACTAAAACGATGGAAAATAATTCTTTTTTTGTCCAATAGGGACGATGGTGGCTGGATTAGCAGAGCCACTGGGACACCAGGGACAGTCGATACCCCCGGAGTCGAACGTTTCCGGTGCAGTGACGCCGATAAAACAGATGCTCGAGGATTGTTGCTCGTCTTCGAGTACAATAAAAAAGATGCTTCACGCGTGCCTCGAGCCGACGATTAATCGAGTCCTCGAGCTTCTGCCTCACCTCGTTCGATCCCAAGGCACGTGCGAGTGTCTCATGAGCTTTCTCCACGCGACCTTCCTCGTTCTTCAGCAACAGCTCGGCCCGGAATTCACGCAGAACGCCGTCCAAGGAATGCTTCACATCTACACACGGGAAAACATATCGGCGGGTCCGGCGCTCGATCAGCTTCTCGAGATTCTTATTCTCGTTGTCTCGGCGCCGAGCAGCGCGTTTAAGGCATTCGTACCGTCGGTCACGGGTCTCTGTTTGGGTCAAGTTTGGCCCGCGGTCGGAAACGATCTCTGCTCGCATCCTGACACGACGCTCGTGCTTCTGCGACTTTTTCACAGGTAAATCAGCAGTGATTCGCGGTTGAGAAATTTTGAGAAAGAGAGAAATTTGCTAGAAAAAAAATGTGTTAATATGTGTTATTAATTGTTTTTAATTGTAGTATTTTAATGCACCGTTGGCAATACTTCTACAACACTTCGGTGCTGCGGACCTTCGGCCATCCGGAGGGCGACGAGCCCGTCGAGCACAAAGACGAGCTTGTCGCGATTCTCGAGGCATTCGGCCAGGCGCTCCTGCAGCCGGACGTCAATATTTTCCGGCAGAGTCTGCAGTCGCTCGAGCAGCTGAACTCCCGGTGGAGATTGTATCAGCGCGCGGTATTCAAGAGTCATCTGCTCGAGAGATTTCTCATGGCACTCTTCACCGTGCTCTTTCAAAGGTAAATCCCAATGTAACGAGATTCGCGCCTCGACTTCCGTGAATATTTATTAATGTGGTCTTTTTTTACATCGCAGATCTCACAATTTGTTGGCCGACGAAATAGCCGTGGCGATTCACAGTTTGGCGTCCGTAAATATCGCCTGGTTCTTCGGTAATTTCTTACCGACGTTTTTGACGAGCTGCGACGGTCTGGACGACGTTCAGCGCGGAACGTTGCTCGACAGTTTTGACAAATCTACGGTGAGCGTCCTCAGCGAAATTTCATTCGTTAATGAATGAAGAAAAATTGATGGGAAATAATTGACGAATTGATTTTTGGTTCGCAGGATCAACCGACGCTGACGCGGTCGGTTTTACGGCTAGTCTCCGACCTGCGTTGCTATCAAATGTGTCGCACGTGAAGTGAGCGTCATTGCCACCCCCGGAAAAACCCATCGACTCGTCGGCGAAATCTCGAGACGTATATATAAATTATATATATATATATATTATTATTATAAATAAATCCCCGGCGCTTGGATTTTTTTTTCGTCCAAGCAGCCAAACGCGACCGGCAATTAACGCATCGTCGAGACGTCGCTCGCGAGAATCGCTGCAGAGGCTTTTTCTCTCAGTCACCTCGCGACGCGCCCGTTGCGCACTGCCCGTATTTGAAAACGATGAAAAATTGGAGGAGAGAAAAAAAAATTCACCTACGATTAATGCGAATTACGAATGTCGTTCAACTCATTGTTACGAATAAATCTTTTTTTATTACAAACACACGCACAAGACGACGATAACGTTCGTTGTATTTTCTGCCCGATAGCCAAACGAGAGAGATAAGATACTTTTTTTTGTTTACTCGTTATCTCCCGCGATGCTTTCATCTCGGGCTACTGATAATTTCTTCTGGGCCGATAAACAGAGCCGCTACCGATAAGAGTTCGTTGAAGCGTCGTCTCGGAGGCCTTCGGCACGCCGATTATTCCAGTCAGTCGTCGTCGCGATGTCGTGTCTGTTGCTTGCGAACGTCTCGCGGAACGTCGCGCGCGTTCAGCTCTCGAGGAGCCTCGTGAACGACGCCAAGTATGGTTTTCTCAAGGAGCTGGGAATAACGCAGGAAAATGCTGGATTGTACGACGGTAGATGGGGAGGCTCGGGAAAGGTATTTTTTAAAGATATGTTAAAAAAAAATGATTGTCTGGAGTCAAACGATGGAGAATAATTCTTTTTTTTTCTGTGGCAGGTGATCGAATCCATCTCCCCGTCTTCGGGCAAAGTCATCACCAAGGTTCGCGAGTCGACGCCTCAAGAAGCGAGCAACGCGATCACGGAATCGCGAAAAGCCTGGCCGCAATGGGCATCTCTACCAGCGCCGGCGCGCGGCGAGATCGTTCGTCAAATCGGCGACGAGCTGAGGAAAAATTTGAAACCTCTGGGACTCCTCGTGTCTCTCGAGATGGGTAAATATAAACAGAGAGCGTCGAGTCGCGACTCTGGCTTTGCTTTTGTCGTTGCACAACGTCTGTGTACTCAGCTTTCGAGGCGGTAAACACGAAAACAGGGTATCAGTTCTGCTTTCGTGAGGCATAATTTTTCTATTTATGTCTTAGGATATTTTATTATAATTTAAGATAGTATTTTTTATTTATTTTTTCATTCGCACGTTTGTCGCCCCTTCTAATGTTTTTCGTGTATTATTTTCCAGGCAAAATTTTGCCGGAGGGAATAGGCGAAGTGCAGGAATACATCGACATCTGCGATTATGCTGTCGGCCTGTCGAGGATGCTGCCGGGTGGGATTTACCCCTCGGAGCGCAAGAACCACGCGCTGCTGGAGAAGTGGAATCCTCTCGGGGTCATCGGCGTTATCACGGCATTCAACTTTCCCGTCGCTGTGCGTGAGACCTCAAGATTAGTCTTATCGTTCGCTATTTGCGCTCGGGCGATTTATATTTACGACATTGTTACGAAACGGCTTCTCGCACTCAAGCGAAAAGCCCGAAAAATTGCGATGGAATAAAGCGAAAGTCGTTTACTCGCAGGTCTACGGATGGAACAGCGCGATTGCAATGGTTTGCGGTGATGCCGTCGTCTGGAAAGGCTCGCCGACGACTCCGCTCGTGTCGATCGCCACGACGAAAATCGTCGCGAGCGTTCTCGAGCGCAACGGAATTCCCGGATCCGTCGCTTCGCTCGTCACCGGCGGCGCCGACGTCGGCGAGACTCTGGTGAACGACAAACGGTAAAAAATATATATATTCCTGATTTTTTTGCATCCTGATATCGAAAGCTTTGTGAAAATCGTAGTAAATGAAAAAACAATGAGGGATTTTTTGTTTCTTTTAGTCTTCCTCTCGTGTCCTTCACGGGAAGCACGAAGGTGGGCAAACAGGTCGCCCTGAAGGTGCAGGAGCGATTCGGAAAGTCCCTCCTCGAGCTCGGAGGGAACAACGCTCTGATAGGTAAATAGCACTTCCGTATTTCCATCGAAATTAATTTTCCTAAGAAGCTAATCAAACTTTTTATATTCTAGTCGCGAGCGACGCCGATTTAGAGATGGCTGTGCGAGCCGCAGTATTTTCCTGCGTGGGAACCGCCGGCCAACGATGCACGACGACCAGGAGACTGATTCTCGACCATAAAATCAAAGACGAGTTTATCACGCGACTGAAAAAGGCCTTCAAAAGTATTATGACGAGGATCGGCGATCCTTTGGAGGACTCCACGCTTTATGGTCCTTTGCACAGTAAACAGGCGGTCGAGGCTTACGAGGTAAACAACGATATATTTTCTATTCCCCCAATCACGCTCAATCACTTTTCATTTCAACGCTACAATCGATACAAAAAATGCTTACTTAATTTCTGGATTTGCAGCTTAATGTAGCTCTTTTCTTCAATTAACGTTACAATTGATACAAAAAAAATGCTTCATCGTTTCGTCTGGATTTACAGCTCACGTGGAATTTAATTGACAAATTTTCCGCAGGTGACGGTAAAAAAAGCCGTGGCTAGCGGCGGCGTCCTGGAGTTCGGTGGAAATGTGATAAACCGACCGGGTTACTACGTCGAACCGACGATAATATCGGGTCTGCCGGGCGACACCGAAGTCGTGCAGAAAGAGACGTTCGCGCCGATCGTCTACGTTCTCGATTGCACCTCCATCGAGGACGCGATCGTCGTCAACAACAACGTCGAGCAGGGACTCAGCAGTTCGCTGTTCACGAAAAATCTATCCAACGTCTTTCAGGTAAATTATTCGCCGCTGAATAATAAATTATCCGCAGCAAAAAAAAAATCCTCGCCGCTGCAGTACCATTTTTTGCCACGCGCTTCGTCGATATTCGCTACATCTTTTTTTTTCTTTTTCCAGTGGATCGGCCCTCACGGCTCAGACTGCGGAATCGTTAACGTCAATATCGGCACGAGCGGCGCCGAGATCGGCGGCGCTTTCGGCGGCGAGAAAGCGACCGGCGGAGGTCGCGAGAGCGGAAGCGACGCCTGGAAGCAATACATGCGTCGAGCCACAGTGACGATTAATCACGGCAACGAGTTGCCCCTCGCCCAGGGAATCAAATTCGAGTGAAGCTGATAAAAAAAAACCTCCCCGGAGAAACGTTGGAAATTCTCCGGGATGCGAGATCGCCGAGGCGACGACGCTCAACGGTTTTGAGGAGTCCTACGAGTCCAGCTGGAATCTCACAAAGTCCACGCGAATGTCGACCGAGGCTTTCTTGTGGAATTTGTAGGCCTGCGGCAGATCGTATCGCAGCTCGGCGACGACCTCACCTTCAGCTCCCAATTGCCGCCCGCGCTTCAGAACGTGATCGCGCGTACTCGTCTTGTGGAGCGAGTAGACCGTTCGACTCGCGATTCTCGTCGCCGCCTCGAGAAACTTCATGTCTATCCCGGCGTTGCGCTTTGTGCCGAACGGCGGATTCATTATCACCGTGTCGAAGGCCTTCTCGAATCTACCTGAAAATTTTTATCGTTTGTACAATAAATCTTAAGAAAAAAAAAATTCTACAAAAAAATTAGAAAAAATAAGTCTATACCGGGCAAAAATTGCAGAACGTCGCACTGAACAGCGTCGACCGGAAGCTCCATTTCCTCGCTGTTGCGCGAGAATATTTCGACGGCGTCGGCGTCGATCTCGAAGCCGACGACGTAGCTCGCGTCGAGCATCCGCGCGCCGAGCGACAGAACCCCGCAACCCGCGCCCAGGTCGGCGACCGCGCGATTCTCTATATCCTCGTACTGCGACTGAGCGGTGTACAATAAATGCGAGGCGATGTGGGCGCTCGTTGGATACTGCTCGAGGAGAATCTTCGGCTTCTCGAAGCCGTCCAGCTGCTGGAGATACTGCTCCAGTTCTCTCATTCGCATGCAAGCCATTTTTAATTTTTGTTTTAGGTTTTTTTTCCCCAGTTTCTGTAGTTGATTTATTCGGGTTGGATCAATTCAGCTCGACGATTATTTCATTTGCCGTCGAATCGAGGGAGAACCGGTAGGATCAGATTTCCAAAGGACGAATCCTGGGTGACGAAGTAACCGGCGGATGCTGCATGAGCATTGTGAAGAGCCGCTCGCTGCGAAGCGCTGAGAGCGACTCCGTCGGTTGTCGCGGCTGGAGGAAGACTCGCAGCCGACGTAGCTGGGGGAGCGGCCAGTGGGGTTCCCAGGGTAGGCGCCACACCCTGCTTCAGCAGCATCTGCTTCTTCAGCTGCAGCTCCTCCAAGATTTTACGATTCTGGGCCTCTGCAATGATGAAGACGAGAGGAATTAAAACTTTTGGTTATTAAAATAAATGTAGTAACCGCAGCAGTGATTATTATTATTGTTGTTGTTATTATTATATTATAGATAGGAATTAAAAACGCAACGAAAAATTACCTCGCGAATTTGGTTGCGGAAAAGCCATCAAATCCCCGACAAAAGTCACAAAAAAATTCGCCACACGAGAATCGTCGATACTTTGGTCTCGCGAGTCGCGATTACGAAAATATTTTGATTGTCCCACGATGCAAACTGAAATCTTCGTCACTGTTCGATGTATGAATGCTCACAGGTTACTAATAAATGGTTGGATGAAATAAAAAGGAAGATCGCGAGGGTTCGATTTTGAGGTTATGCATAACTCACGTTGCGTCTGTTTCTCCCGCTAACTCGCCGGCCAATGTGTTTTTGGTTTTCTAAGCTTGTGCGTGAGCAGCGATCTACGTTACCGACCGAGCCGCGAGATTGAAGTACAGTCGGATGAAAAAGTACGGTCAAGTTGATGCTGGAACTCGAAAATCATATGTTTACTGACGTTTTTGCGTCGGCCACTGCTGATTCAAATTGACGCGATTGTTTCGAATTCATCGAACGTACGCGATTTTCCAGCGAGGAGGCAAAATTTTCAAAGAGACGTTGACAAAACATCGTCAAGATGGGGAAGCGACAGCATCAAAAGGACAAAATGTGAGTCAATTTGTCAATTTTGGATTTTTTTTAGGTTAGGTTAAAAAGGTTAAAAAATGGTTAAAAAATGTTTACTTCATTTGTGTTAATTTTTTCATTGAATTGTTATTTTCACTGATCAGGTATCTGACGTATACGGAGTGGACGACTCTGTACGGTGGCAAAAAATCCGGCGCCCTTGACGAGAACGAGGATTCAACATTCCGCCGTCTGCCCTTCGACCACTGCTGCCTGAGTCTTGTGCCGTTCGAGCATCCCTACTGCGATCTACAGGGCAACGTCTTTGAATTGGAGGCGATACTCAACTACGTCAAGCACTTCAAACACAATCCCATAACAGGCAAACCCTATGACACTAAGGCTCTCATCAAGTTGAATTTTCACAAAAACGCCGACGGACAGTATCACTGTCCGGTGCTGTTCAAGACGTTCACCAAACACTCGCACATTGTTGCCGTCAGGACCACTGGCAATGTCTTCTCTTGGGAGGTACATTCATTTTTATAGAACATTTTTTTTGGTATGTTTTCTATAGTACAGAAAATAATGTTCGATTTATTTTTTAGGCGATAGAACAACTGAACATAAAGACAAGAAACTGGAAGGATCTGGTGAATGACGAACCATTTGTCAGGAAAGATCTCATCACTATACAGGACCCAACCAACCCATCGAAATTCAATCTATCGACCTTTCATCACATTAAGAACAACTTGAGAGTCGAGGATGAAGGTAATTTTGTCGGGAACATAAATGTCTCCGCGTATTGCGAATCTTATTTCAGAATAAGCCTTGAATTGCGAATCTTATTTCAGAAACGGTCAGGGAACGCAGCGATCCTAATGCCAAGCTCAAGACAGTGTCGATGGAGACCAAAGAAATATTGGCGGAGCTTAAAAGGGACTATAAACCCGCGGAATCGAAGGAAGCGGCGCCAAAGGAAAAGGCCGATAAATTCAATGCGGTTCGTTTGTTAATTGACTGATGATTCGCTGGGATTTCTTTTTCGTTATGTATGTGTTTAAAAAAAAGGGGAATTCGTTCGCTTCCAGGCGCATTACTCGACCGGAGCAGTCGCTGCGGGTTTCACGTCGACGGTGATGCCGCGGGAAACGATTCACGAGGCTGCGGTCGTGGCCGAGGATTCCGTGCGATACGAGAGGGTAAAGAAAAAAGGTACAAATGCGAAATCCGTGAGTCATGTGCCTTTTGAGTCGAAATTTCGACGCCGTTCTAATATTCACTAGCGTTTTCGTTGTCTCGCAGGCTACGTCAGATTCTTGACAAACTTCGGCGCTCTCAATCTCGAACTTCATTGCGACATCGTGCCTAAGACGTGTGAGAATTTTATGAAGCATTGCCAAAACGGCTACTACGACGGCACAAAGTTTCACAGATCCATAAGAAATTTTATGGTGAGCGAGAAAATAAATTAAGCCGCCCCACGGAATTTACAGTAAAATATCGAATTGAGTCGTAAAGTACGCAATCTTTTTTTAGATTCAAGGCGGAGATCCGACGAACACAGGCAACGGTGGAAAGTCGATCTGGGGAAAACCGTTCGAGGACGAGTTCAAGCCGAATCTGGTTCATCAGGGTCGCGGAATTTTGTCGATGGCGAATTCCGGAACGGACACCAATGGATCGCAGTTGTAGGTCTTGGAAATTCTGCGCTCGTGATTTTTTCGACATATTTTGTTTTATTTTTTCCCGAATTTTTTTCTTCAGCTTTATCACCTTCCGCTCGTGTCGTCACCTCGACCGGAAACACACGGTTTTCGGGAAAATAGTCGGCGGCCTCGAGACGCTAAACGCGATCGAGAAAATCGAGGTCGACAACAAGGACAGACCGATCGAGGACATTATTCTTCAGCGGGCTCAGGTCTTCGTGGATCCTTATCAGGAGGCGGACGATCAGTTGGCAGCCGAGAGAGCCGCGGAAATTCAGCGAGCGGCAGAGGAAGCGCGGAGAAACAGTTCGACGAGCAAACAGGAAACCACCAACGTCTACAAAGCCTTCAGATCGGGTCCCGGAAAATATTTGAAAATGTCTAAAGACGCGGAAAAGTGAGTACAGAAATAATCCATAATTCATGGTAGATTTTAATAATTTTTTTAATAACTTTTAATAACGTTTAATAATTTTAATAACTTTTTTTTTAATAACTTTTATACATTTTCCTTGCAGACTCGAAGTCGGAGCTGCGAGCTCCGGACCGACGGTCAAGAAAAAGAAGAACGCCAAATCGTCCTATCAGCTGGACTTCTCGTCGACGAAATTATTTTGAACGAAAAGCTGATATCCCCGTGGCAGGTAAATTATCCCGCGACACTACTATTATTTTTTAATTAAGCGATTTATTCACAATTTGACTGATCTGCGCGATTGACGCTCCGCACTTTTGATGAAATTAACGAGCCTCAGCACAGCGACGGGCGTCACGCCTGGAATCCTGTTCGCTGCCGCGATCTAAAATTGACAAAAACGTACGTTTAAAAAAAATTGCTTCTTCGCTGATGCGATAGAAATTTTTCATCAATTTTTACCGTGGAAGGTTGAACGGCCATCAACTTCTCGGCGTCCTCCAACGATAAACTGAGACTAGGAGAAAATAAGTTTACATAAATTAAAAATCAATAAAAAAAATGTTAAACCTAAATTCATTCTTTTTATTTATTACGAAAATCAATAGAAAAAAAAAAATACTTACGCGTTGTAATCGATGTCCGCAGGTATAATCATCTTTTCGTAACGTCTAACTTCCTGAATCTCGTTGATCTGATGCTCAATGGGATGCGCGTAAACGCATTCGATCTGCCGCAAAAAACAATCCAAAGATCAAAAATCTATTAAATTAAATTCACAGTAGAAACGGTGATTTTTTTTTATCCGGCCACGAAAAATTCGTACTTTCAATCGGTTGGCGAGCTTCGCGTCTCCCCGGAGATGTTGAAAAACTTCGGGCACAGCCTGGGCGACTTCATCGAACGTGATTGAGTCATTTTGCGTCAGTCTCAGCAAATCGAATCCGCTCTTATCTGCCGGATTCTTTGTCGCGCTCAGCGGCAAAAATCGTCGCCAGTCCTTCGTCGATTTCTCCACGCTCTTCAAAAGCTCCAGACCCTCGCGCAGCCTCGACTCCATTCTCGCCGTCCTCGCCATTCTTTCATCCGACACGCAGCCTGTTTTATAGCCTTTCGCCGTTAGCCTCAGATCCGCATTATCCGGCCGCAGACTCAGACGAAATTCCGCGCGACTCGTGAACATCCGGTAAGGCTCGGTCGTTCCCTGGGACGTCAGGTCGTCGATCAGCACGCCGATGTAGCCTTCAGTTCGCCCCACGATCAACGACGGCTTTTTCAGCACCTTCGACGATAAAATTGCGAATTACGCGACGAAAAAAATTACACAAAATTGCGAGTTTCGTCTCTTTGCGATTTTTTCGATTTGCTATCGATAAAATTGCGAATTACGCGACGAAAAAAAATTACGCAAAAATGCGAGTTTCGCCTCTTCGCGAATTTTTTTATTTTCGAAGACCGCCCCCTTCCCTTCCTTTTTTACCTTGGCCGCTGCGTTCGCGCCGGCGATTATTCCTTGCGCCGCGGCTTCTTCGTAGCCGGTTGTACCGTTTATTTGTCCCGCGAGGAACAATCCAGATATCCGACGAGTTTCCAGCTCGTAGCTCAGTTCACGGGGATCTATGTAATCATATTCAACGCCGTAGCCCGGTCGATCTGTGAATAATGGAATTTTATTTTGATATTACCGACTATAGTGTTGTAGCAATAAAAAAATGTATACAAAATTCGGAGACTCACAGATTTCGGCTTTTTCCAGGCCAGGAATGCATCTCACCAGCTCGATCTGCTTTTCCGCCGGCAGAGTGCAAGACAATCCCGCGGGATATATCAACTCGGAATCGAGGCCTTCAGGCTCCAGCCACACTTGGTGACCGCTAGCGCTGAATCGCAATATTTTGCTCTCGATGCTCGGACAATATCTCGGCCCAGTGATCTCCTCGGTTACGTGCAGATTGCAATGCATATTGTCTCGAATGATTTTCGCTACAGCCTCATTCGTGTGGGTTAAATGGCAGGGCAGCTGCTCGCTCGGTTCCAACCAGACGCGATCGTTCATGAAGGAAAATGGCTCGGGGTTCTCGTCGGGCGGATGAACCACGCAACGCGAAAAATCTATCGATGATTTTTCGATACGCGGAGGAGTTCCTGGAAAAAAAATTAATCAGAAGAATTCAAAAGCATTCGGAACTGTTGAGTAAATTTTGCTAAGCTCCGATCGTTCGTTTACCGGTCTTCAGTCTCGCCATTCGAAAACCCAAACGCTCGAGCGTATCGGCCAATCCAATACTCGGCTCGTCGTCCATTCTTCCCGCTGGTCTTTTCTCTAGACCGATATTTATCTGACCTTTGAGAAAAGTTCCTGTCGTTATCACCACCGTCTCGCTGAATATTTTCGTTCCGTCCTCTGAAAATTAAAAGAGAATTAAAAAATTAATCTGTTATGTGACGAAAAAATGTTGCAGACTTACTGGTAACGATTCCTCGACATTTAGGGGATTCGCAATCGAGAATAAGATCCTCGACCGCAGATTCGCGAATCTGCAGATTCTTCATGCCGAACAATTCCTGTTGAATGTGTTTTTTGTACAGAGTTCGATCGATCTGCGCCCGAAGACCCCAGGCGGCCGGTCCTTTGCGACGATTTAGGATCTTGTAGTGAATTCCCGACTGGTCCGCGATTCTGCAGCAGAGGCCGTCGAGGGCGTCGACCTCTCGCATCAAGTGACCTTTGCCGATGCCTCCGAACGACGGATTGCACGACATTTCGCCTGAATTGAATGTTACGTTAATTTTTCGCCCATTGTTAGAATTAAAAGAGATGATGAGGGAGTCGAATTTCTAGTTTTTAAATAAAGTTATTAAATTATCGATACATCGATTCACGTACCAATTGTGCTTTTCTTGTGCGTTACCAGCAAAGTCTTGGCTCCCATTCTAGCAGCGGCTGCGCAGGCTTCGGTACCCGCATGTCCACCGCCGATCACTATCACGTCGAATTTATTCTTATCGTCGTCATTTGCCTCAGCTGCAGTTTGCATAGCCCGCGAATAAATGCGTCTCGCTCGGCTACTCAACAAGGATCTTTCCACTCTTCTCAGAGACATTTTTCTTCCGGTATTTTAATATCAAATAAACACCTTAAAAAAAGATGTTTGTATCGTCAAACCAAAATTAGTGAAAAATGATTTCTGACTCAACTCAACTATACAATAGTAATAATATTTATTATTCCAATTATTGCGGAATGTAATATTGCTTGGATTTGAGATTTCTGTACAGCGAAACATATCTTAGAGTTTCCCGTATCTTCGGCAGTACAAAGAGTCTGCAAAAATCTTCCTTGTCGCAGAACTCTAAGTCGGGAAATTTCAGAGCCTTGAAAAAATCAACTACGAAGGTGAAACAGTTTGTGGACTCGGGGTGATAATTTTTACTCGTCCACTTGGGACTCTCAGTCAATTCTAACAATACTGAGTCCCAGTGGCTGTGCCAGGACTCGGGAATCGTCTCAAAGCTCAGACAATCTTTCCAAGCAGCCGAGTCGTCGACTACTAAGCCACAACTATCGAACTCGTAGATGCGACCCTGGGAATCGACTAAAGCTATGTGTAAATCGTCATGCGGAGAGTAATCCTCGAGGAAGCTGCCTCGGGCAGGTCTGACCGTAACGCTGCACGAACTCTGCGCAGCATCCACGCACGGATAGGCCAATCGAAACGGCTCCTCGACGTAGTCTACTATTTCCTTATTGCAAATCGGACACACGGTTGGAACTTCCTTGCAATAAATTCTGCGATTGTCGCAGTGCGCGAAGGAAATTATTCCCGGATCTCGGCTCATAATAATCAAACTAAAAAAAAAAAACACAAAAAACCTAACCTATTTTAACTCTCCGGTCGAGTATTTTTCGTGAATACTACAAAGTACCAAATGTCATTCCACGTCAAAAGTCTCACACGTTTTTCGATCGAGTCGCCGATCAACAAACATTCAACATTCACTCATCCCTACAATTTTTACCACAAATTACGGTTCCCTCGGGATCATTGTTACGGAATTCTGACGATTCTGACGTAAAACTTTTCGGCGCACGTGCGCAGCGATCTCCGTTACCGACGACTGAAAACTATCAATACCGACAGAGCAGTCTCTCGGTCGGTAAAGAAGAAATTATGGTAGAGTAGCAGTTTCACCAAACGCGTTTTTCCAAATTTTGTTTTCACCAAACTCGATTACAATTCAGACAACAAAACCAGAGCAACAAATTTGGTGAAAACGCGTTTGGTGAAACTGCTTCAGTTCAGTTCAGTTCATTTGAGATGAAACTGCTACTCTACCGAAATGATCTGCGCATGCGCACAACTTCTGTGCATTCTCTGCGCAGTTGTCGCAATGGCCGCCAGAGCGCGCGACATTCGCGGCGTCGGGCGCGCGCCGCTCGCGACAGTAGCAGCTGATCCGCCAACCGGACTGGTAGCAACAACGGACGGTGTTGACGGAGGCGCCGCCAGTGCACCTGTGCGCGCCCGCAGCCTCGCTGCGTTGCCATTCCGGTGCTGTCGTCGGTGGCGATCGGGTCAGCGCGTGATTACGCCGCGCCGCTCGCGGTGTTTACCCCCGCAGTGTCAAATCGAGGTTAGATCCGAAATCCGCGCGCGTGCGGCTGCTGCAGCTCCGAAACAACGACTCAAGGAGCGCGCGAGCGCAGCGCGAATCGCGCAGAACGTATCAGGAGTCGCGAGTCTTGGAGGTTTGATCGCGCGTGAATAAAGTTTCGTCTGCCGCGCGTTCACTCAGCGATCCACGCGACGAACCCAAAGCGACGAAGCGAATTCCAAGTCGAGCGGCGTCCAATCGTTGTCAGAGACGGAAACGACATTCCGAGGTGAGTTTGACTTTTTTTTCTTTTCTGTGTCGCTTTTTAAATGCAACGAGGAATGCACGAGCGAAAGGCGAAGGAGAGAGAGAGATGAATGTGAAGAAGGAGAAAATAGAAGAGGGAAGGACGAATTCCCGTCGAACCGGATATTCTCGTACGAGGATTTCCACGGTGTTTACGTCACGCGAGGTGCTCGCTCGCGACTCGCGGATTTCGTGCACGTGGCTACCGTTCTCACTTATATGTATGCATGCAATGTATATAAATGTGTGGATAGGTGTGTATTGTGTTTGTTGTGTGAAGAGCGACCGGAATGTCGAAAATAACTGGCGTGACTCGCGTAATCGTGAAAACGGCGGAGCTTCGCCGCCTCGGGCCGGTCGAGAAGCAGCAGCAGCAGCAGCAGCACCGACCGAGGTGACTGACACCTGATGCGTCAATGACCATGCCACACGCGTGTTGGAAGTCGCGCGCGCGCGCTGAGCTATCGCCTTGGCCTTGCGAGACCCAAGTGACGCTTGTGTTTATCGATGTAATCAGGTGAGACTGATATTTTTAACGATTTTGACGCACTTCGTTGCACACTGCCTAAAAAGAGGTAATAAAGAATTTCTATGATGTTGAAGTTTGCATCGTTGGAATGATGTTGAAGTTTGCATCGTTGGAATGCAACGAAAATTTTTACAAATAATTATTCTAACGATTCTAAAATTATTTTCACGATTTTAAAAAGTTATTATGATGGATTAATAACGTTTTATACTTAGCACGTTCTTTTGGGTTCATTAGAATAATTTTTTATTTTTATTTTCGTTGCATTCCAACGATGCAAACTTCAGCATCATTCGTTGGAATGCAACGAAAATGAACAAAAAAATTATTTTAATGGACTCAAAACATCGAATTGGATATAAAATGTTATTATAACGATTAATCGTCACAATAACTTATTAGAACCGTTAGAATAATTTTAGAATCGTTAGAATAATTATTCTTAAAAAATTTCGTTGCATTCCAACGATGCAAACTTCAACATCATGAATTTCTGCGAATTTGTCGAACGCGAATTTCCGAGTTAATTCGAATTTTTTAATAGGATTTTTTTTTTTTTTTTTTTTCTAAATGAAAAAAAGAACTGATGAGATCTGAAGTGAATTTGCAATTACGAGGTACAATATCAATTAACCATTTTTCTATGATGAAAAAAATGATTATTATTGCTGTTATTGTTGAGTCTTCCGCACCTCAGAAAAAAAATGATTATTGTTGTTGTTATTGTTATTGTTGAGTCTTCCGCACCTGGGAAAAAAATGACTATTGTTGTTGTTATTGTTATTGTTGAGTTTTCCGCACCGAACGCGCGTGTGACCTCTAATTGTGAGGGGTTACGTGGAAGGACGCGCGACAACCGTTGCGAGTGGCGGTTGTAGGTGTAGATACGGTTACCGTTGGCGAATGCGAACGATAAAACTCTATCTGGAGCGAAAATGATACGCTCGGCCGTTACACTTTCGCTTTTTCCGCGGCCCTCGCTCGTTGCGTCCGTTTTTCGCTCTGCGTCTCTGCGCCGGTGTCGGTTTTGCATGGCCGATTGAGCAACGGCTCATTTGCGTCGCTGACTCGTCGTGTTTTCCGGGAGATTGCGGATTAATCGCGAAAAAACGTCTGTTGAATCGGGAGACAGATTTTTACAGCGATGGCCGATGCGTTGCACCTTAGTGTAATTTTTATTTGGTAGAATTTTCATCTGGAAAAATTTTTAGTCGGTAGAATTTTCAACCGGGAGAATTTTTATTCGGTAGAATTTTCATTCGGTCGAATTTTTATTCGGTAGAATTTTCATTCGGTAGAATTTTTATTCGGTAGAATTTTTATTCGATAGAATCTTTATTCGGTAGAATTTTCATTCGGTAGAATTTTTATTCGGTAGAATTTTCATCCAGTAGAATTTTTATTCGGTAGAATCTTTATTCGGTAGAATTTTCATTCGGTCGAATTTTTATTCGGTAGAATTTTTATTCGGTAGAATTTTCATCCGGTCGAATTTTTTATTCGATAGAATTTTCATCCGGACGAATTTTTATTCGATGGAATTTTTATTCCGTAGAATTTCCATGCGATCGATTTTTCATTCAGCAGAATCTGAGAAACCCCAGTCCCTTGTTTTCCGCTTGACTTGCAGACGGGTGAAGTGACGGTCGGCCGAGATATGTAAACATCGGCCGATCGATCGAGAAAAATATTCCCCAGCCGCTGTGTACCGCGCAGCTGTCGCTTTGCGACACTAGTCGCGTTTTATTTCTTTCGTCACTGTCCACACTTTCGCTGTCGAAGCCTAATTGGGGGCTGCCGAGATTCGAGGTGTCAGAACGCCTGGCGTCAATTCCACGCTTTGCGTGTTTTTTCCCTCCCCCACCTCTCACCCAACAAAGGTAACAAGAAACTGATCTATCAATGAATCCACGGGAAAGAATAAGCCGGCGAACGCTCGTGGCGAACGAATCGCTCGTCCGGCGTGACAGTCATCAAGTGGCGTCCGGCAACAGCCGGAGACGCAGCGAGAAAATAGACGCGACGAGAGGATTCCACGGTCCACCTGCCGCGCCTCCAGTGGCTATAAATATTCGCGGCCGCCGCGCGCCGGCCATTTGTTTACTCTGGGGGGGACAAGTATGATGTCGCCTATTCCGAGAAAATGCCAGACACAACAAAGTTTCTGTGCGTGTTGAAAAAAAAAAAAAAAAATTAGATATTTCTAGTATTCGAATAAACACGGATGACTATTTTTATATGCCATTTTCTATTAATAATTATAGTAAAATTAAAAGTAATATTTTAATTTTTATTTAATTTATTAACGGATTCCTCATTTCCTTTTACAAATATTGGCTGTGGAACTACAGCATTAAAATTCCAGGTTAGACAAAAAGTACAAATAAATGTACTATCTTAACTATTAATTGAGAACTTATTACATACAATTCATTGATTAACCTAATATCACATTTGCCATTATTCGATAATATAACAATAATAATAATAATCCTAGAAGTGATGACTGGGGTCCGGAGGGACCCCACGCGACCCATAAACGTACATTGTAAAAATAAGTCATGAGCTCTAGGAATAATAATGATGATGATGATGATGATGATGATGATGATGATGATGATGATGATGATGATGATGATAATAATAATAATAATAATAATAATAATAATAATAATAATAATAATAATAATAATAATAATAATAATAATAATAATAATAATAATAATAATGATAATAATAATATGAAGTTGACTTTAATGCGTGTCGATGGCAAAGAGCGCGAGCGAAATATTTCAAGCGCATAAAGCGAGAAGGAGGCCCAAGAGGCCTCCTTCTCGCTTCAGGAGAAGGAGCTGCTCTCCGTACGATTGGACGCTTCTCGCGATGCTGCAGACGAGGCAACGCGCGCGCCGGCTCGTAACGCGTACGCGAACGCGCCGGTGTCGAGTTGAATAATCGTGCAAACACGAGAGGAACGTTCGTACATGCAAGACGCCGAGATTAACGGTTATAGTAGCCTCGGGGTAACGAAGCCGAGATTCGCCGGAACGTTCACGTGTCTGCCACTCACTCTGTCTCGCTCAGCGTCGTAATGTATATAGATATACAGGTGTATATGTGTGTTAGATATATAGTCGGAATGTGCTCGCCGAGAATTCACACTAATCGCAATCGCTTAATCTTCCACGCGAAAGTGAAGTGGTGGATTTTTTTTTTTTAGTTGGAGGTAGATTCACTTTCGTGGAAAATCATAATCGGGTTGGGTGGAATGGATTGGTGGAAGAAAATCAATGAGAGATAAGAGGTGCTTTTTTCAACTCCGTTTGGGTCTGTTTGTTGACAACGACTTTGCTTGACCTTCGAATTTGTGTTGTAACTTGAGAATTTCTTGAATAAGCGAACCGGACACCCGTGTTTCGCTCTATAGCAATTAATGCCCGTTGCAATTAGAGTGGATGTAGAAAAAACGTTGACTGTTTCCGGCGCGGCGAGTTCTAACGGTTCGGCATTTTGCGGACCGCGACGAAGTCGGAAGGCAAAGTGGTCAGAAATCGCGATTATCACTCATATTAATTTTTCTCGCGTTCGTTGCAAATGTAATTTTCGTCTCCTTGATAATTAATCTTTTTAATTTATCTTAAGACAATTAATTTTTTTAATTTATCTTAAGATAAGTAATTTTTTTAATTTATCAATTTTTTCCAACAATCGTCTCACGTTCAAACTGATCCTTGTCCCAAAGTCTCAATCGGCGTTGCCACTTTCTCGCGTCTCGTGAGACGCGAAAATAAAACAGAAATAAAAAAATCCTCGAACAAACAATGCTCGCGTTTGACGCTGTGGGTTCTTTGTCGCTGTAAATTAAATCGCCCCGTCGGTAAGGAAGAGAGAACGCGGTTACCTTCGTAAACATGATATCCACGAAGCGCGCGGTGTGTGTTTTCCGTCGGGCGATAGATTTACAAGTCGAAACTCCGCGGAATCCTCGTTCCGTCCTCTTGTAACCTTTTTTCCCCGTCTTTTCTTTTTATTTTCCCTGCCGCAAGTGTCGTTCGCGCGACGCTCGCGCTCTCGCCTGTACATTGTTCGCGGTATCGTGAATCTCAAAAGATGTCGGTTTATCGAAGCGAGACTCTCGCAGTGTCGGATAAGTGTTTGCTGGAAAAGATGTGCACAGTGCGGCGGGCGCCTCGGGGCGTCGGTTGAGAGGGAAAAGAGACAGATGGATAGATGGACGGATAGAATGAGAGAGAGACGGATAGATGGACGGAGAGAAAAGGACGGATAGATGGACGGAGAGAAAAGGACGGATAGATGGACGGAGAGAAAAGGACGGATAGATGGATGGAGAGATGGACGGAGAGAAAAGGACGGATAGATGGACGAAGAGAGAGATACGGATAGATGGACGGAGCGAGAGAGACGGATGGATGGACGGAGAGAGAGACGGATAGATGGACGGAGAGAGAGAGACGGATAGATGAGCGGAGAGAGAGAGAGACGGATAGATGGACGGAAAGAGAGAGACGGACAGATGGACGGAGCGAGAGACGGATAGATGGACGGAGCGAGAGAGACGGATAGATGGACGGAGAGAAAGAGATAGACAGACAGATGGACGAAGAGAGAGAGACGGATAGATCGACGAAGGGAAAAAGACAGATGGATAGATGGACGGATAGAAACAGAGAGAAACAGAGACAGAGATAGTGAAGAAGCCATCAGATTGTCTTTCTCTCTCTCGCCAGCGAAGCGCCCGGCGAGCTTGACGCTTTTTATCCCAGAAACGAGCGCAATGACGGCCGCCTCGACGTTTTTCCAGGAACGGAGCCGAGCCGAGTTGTCGGGTTGTGTGGAACAGCGACAACACCGAACGTCCGAGCAGTCGCGGGACGTTGTATCGAATTCATGACCCGTGTCCCGCGTAGCAGAAGCCGCTGCGACTCCCCCCTTCTCCCTCCCCCCTCCCTCCGATTGTACACACAATTTTCCCTTTGCTCGTAGCTGTTGCAAAGTCGCGCAGCTCGCTTGTTCCTTTATCTCCACGCCCGCTGCGCGCGTTCCTACTTCGGTTACGCCGGGCTACCTAACCTCAAATTTATGACCGTTATTCTCCAAACTTTTCGCCTCACTTCCGATCGCGCGGAGCGGCGTTTGCGGCGGCTTCGCAGTGGGGGCGAAGCCCAGCCGCTCGCAGCTTCTGACGTCGCTCGCGGTGCAGATAAGCAAATACACCGAAGTTCTCAGCGCGGAGGCTGAAATTCTGGCTTCGCTTCCCTGGCGAAGAGGAAGACTCGGTTTCTTGGCTGGAATACTTTGCCGATTATTTTCGAACCCGAGTTTCGGACGTTTTCGACAGGTCGACTTTGAAAATTCATAGAAAATACAAAAATCGAAATATCGGTATTTTTCAAAATGCATTCTCTTCGTTAATCGATTTAGAACACCTCTGCAAAAGGCGATTTTCCTGGGCTGGTTAGAAAAGCAGCTACGATTTTTTTAGTCCGACCACTTTTTCGAGCTTATTTTCGCGCAGAAATCGCCAGAAAAATCTTCATTTAATTTTTTTCCCCAACTTCGCTGTACTTCTCTCAGTTTTTCTACTTTTTCATCGCGAAAGCTAACAATGTTTTTACGGTTACCGCGAGAATAATTAATCCAACCGCCGGACGAATGGAAAAAAAACGCTATTTTCACAGTGAAACTCGGTATTCCTCGAGATTTTACAGCTTCCATTTTTCTTCGGTTGTACATTTTCCGTCCGCGTGACCTTTCTCTTCCTTCCTTCCTTTTTGCCAGAGTTTATTTAGCGAAAGCTTTTTCGACGTCATCATCGTGTTTCACGGCGGTTGAACGATTTAGGCTAATGCCGAATGGTAGGTCAAAAAAGATATAGTCACAGAGAAGGTTGTATACACGATTCGGAGGCTTCTTCCTTTCCGTCGCTCGCGACACTAATAACAAACCGGACGAACTGCCTCGCGACGGTAAATTGTAATAACTTGTTCCGCAACGATGATGCTGCCTAAGATGGAAGGAAAGTTGGACCAGATGCGAGAAATCAACGACCCATAACCTACGTTGATATCCAGAATTAATAATAATAAAAATAAAAATAATATTGATAATAATAATAATCCGGAATATATGACAAAAAATAGGACTGACATAAAGTGTCCTCTAGTAGGATTATTGATTCGGGCGCCTCTCATATCTCCCGTGGAATAAATTTCGTTGACTCAGGTCGCGGGGGCGCTGAATTAATATTGAACAGGACGTCCTTCGGGACTTGAATATTGAGGCAACGAGGAGGAGGTCCCCGCCATGCACCATATATACGTGCGGGGACCGAAAAAGCCTCTCTCAAGGATCACAGTGATATTTCCGAGTGATACTCCTTCGCCTACGAACCGCCTTCCTGGCTCTTCCAGATCCTCTTCGTATTTTCTCGTCTATGTACTTCGAGGTCTGGAAAAGTATCTCGAAAGCGTTGAAAATCACGCGGATTTTGGAGAAAAGATACTTTTGCGAGAATAAAATAAGATAAGTATAATATAAAAACAAGATATTGTTAGACAAATGTACCGCAATGGGAATTTAAATCAACTCTCAGTCAGCAATGAAGAGAACATTTTTTATAATTATAAAGAAAAAAGGAATTGCAATGCAAATGATGTAATTTGAAAATAAAAAAATAAGCAAATTCATTGAATTAAATTGAGGAGCGAAAATGCATAAATAGACGACGTCTACTGTGAATGGAAATTATTACTATAATTTTTTTCAGTGGCTTTTGCAGCACGCAAAGACGTTCGCGAAGGGTCGACGCCCTCGCAGCGATTATATAGCAATCGCTCGATGACGTAGCCGCCGCCTCTCCTGCATCTCTGGCATCGCGGGGGAGGGGGGGGGGGGAGGGCACTGCCACAGACGGATGCAGCGTGCAAATTGCATTTCCGCAGTCTTTTCCAATCCAATAACTTAATCGACTCGCGGCTTTCCCGGCGAGCCGAGCAGCGACTGCTGTCGCCATTGCGAATATACAGAATGGAAAAGCCAAAAATTTGTGTCGCGCAAACCAGCGTTTTTCGAATAATCATCGAGAGGGCTTTTTCGGGGTGGCCCCGGGTTTTCCCGGCTAATGCAAGAGTCGTTAACGCGCTTAAAATGCGATGTGTATCGTTGGACACGGAAACAGCCGGCCGCGTTTCTCTCGGCCGTTGTCGGTTAATTAAGCCGTCGCCTCCGCCAATTACGCGAAACCCCGTTAAATCACGCTCGGAAACGTCGAATTAAGGCTCGCGATTATCGCGAGCGAGGACCGAAAGGAGTTATCGCTCCTTCCGGCTCCTCCGCTTATACTCCTGTTTATGTAGGGCTCGATGCGAATAGGGGCGGAGGGTGCGAAGGGGGGTGAAAGAGACGAGAGGACGAGGGCTGCCGGGTACTTTCGTAATTACAGCCGATATCGTCGGTGACCTGGCAATTAATCTAATTGAAAGTTTGTATCAACCGTCGGGCCCGGCGCGCTGCTCGCGCTACAACATTCATTAACTGTACAGGGGGCATTAATTCTCGCCATAAACACTCGGCTGCCTTCTCGCTGCTCGCTGCTTTTATCCCGCTAGGCGGAAGAACGCGAAGTTTACGAACGGAGCTTTTTTTATTCTTCTTTATTGTCAACTTGGTATCGCAGGTTTTGCGGCAAAGAAAAATCGAGATGAATAAATAGATAAATTGGTAAATTTATACATTTTTATTAATTAGTATATTTGTAATCAATTAAATTTATAAGTTCACTGAAAAAAAAATTAATAGTTGTGATTACCAATCGTTGGTCAGTGCTACCAATATTTTAGTAACTGTAACCAATATTTTGGTAGATCGAACCAATGATTGATAATCGCAACTACTAATTTTTCTCAGTGTTGGAAAGTAAATGTTTACCTTGAAATATCTTTTGGGGAGAATTTTGAGAAATTTATTTGTTATATGTTATATTTTTTTATCACACCAATGTTTGATTTTTTTTTACCAGATATAGAGTCCGTTATCACAATGTAATCAATTACCGAGCGCAAAAATGCGGACAGCGGTTCGCGGAAAAAGTCAACGAAAATAGGAATGATATTGGTAAATAATAATTTTATTTATTTATTTATCGATGGTATAGATGCAATTAAAATGATTAAATCTTGTTGAGGGGAAAAAGTATCGATGACGCGAAGATGACGAGAATTCTCGACGCCATTTGGCATTGGTGCCTGATGATGACGTACGGCTCTTCCCGCGAGGCGTCGTTATCGTGTCAGTTGCCCCGAGCTCAGGTTCGTCAATCAGCGTAATTAGAGGAGGGGGAGGGGTGGCGATAGGGGGTTGGGGGGTCGCGTCGAGGGGTCACCTTGGGTTGAAAAGCGAAGTTTAGCGTAGCGGAGGATTCGAGAGGGTTTTCGTGTTGCGGAAAGGTGAGACGTCGGCACGCGGAGAGTCCGCCGGACGACTGCGAAGGGGGACGAAGCGATAGATGCGAATTGATGGTATCGGTAATATCGTTCGGGCGGAGGACTCCGAGCGAAGGAGAGAAGAGCGACGGAGCGGTGAGATGTAATTGGCGCTGTTAACGCTCGCGCGGTAAATCAACTGCGACAGGGTGAAGCGATTTTGCTTCAGCCGGCGAGAAATGTGGAAAGCGTAATGAATATTAATTTCTCAATGAGTCGCGTCGTCGCAGCTCGAATACCGAACTCGAAAGCGTCGGACGATTGCGGAGGGAAATATAATTAACGAGTTTATTAATCGTCGAACATTTTTTTCGTTTGCAACAAAAATTTGCGGGGAATAAAAAATTAATGGTGACAGCGAACGTTGTGAATGACAAAGCGTCGATTTTTGTGGGAGCCAATGAAAAGGCGTCGATTTTCAAGTGAGTCAATGAAAAGGCATCGATTTTCAAGTGAGTCAATGAAAAAGCATCGATTTTCGCGTGAGTCAATAAAAAAGCGTCGATTTTCGCGTGACTCAATGAAAAAGCCTCGATTTTCGCGTGAGTCAATAAAAAAGCGACGATTTTCGCGTGAGCCAATGAAAAAGCAGACGTCAGCTCTGTCAAAACTTGCCCCCATTTGTAGAGAGAGGAGGGGAAGGGACGGAGGAGGGGGGTAAGGTGGGGAAGGCGAAGGAAGGGTAGAAGAGAACCTGACAGATCGATAACCTACGTGCGTGATACGATATCCAGTTTCCGTTTGGTTCGGTTCGATAGAAACGCGTCGATACGTGTCCATAGACCCCAGAGCTGTGTGCACTTTGCTGTAGGTAACGTCGCAGCCGTCAACTGTAGATGCCCGAGAGAGGGAGAAGGCAGTGGAGGAGAGGGGGGACACATTGCGAGCGGTAAGTGCGAGTGGCTATCGCTGCGAATGGCAGGCATCAGAAACCGGAAGTAGCCAGCTAACCGCACGACGAACGTTAAAGGCGAACAGTCAGGCCGCTTTGCGTCTTGACGCCGCCAATTGCGTATCGCGTCTGCCACGCTGCGTAACATTGTTCTTTTTACGACTCGTTTCCTCGTCACGGAACTGATTGACTTTCCCATCTTTGATTGGCCGATTTTTACGGGCGATGGACGATCGAGTGGAAGACTTTTTTATATTTTTTTTTATTTATGTATTTAATGCGGTAGGAAAAAGGCAGTGAATTTTTTATATTCAGGTTTGGATCTCAGCTACACTGATTATTTTTTTATTTGCAAAATTTAATGGACTACTTTCAATAATGCCGTGACGATAAATTGAGTCTTGAGTGAAGAAGAAAAAAATGATGTTTCGCCAGTGCGAAATATTCCATCTATATTCATGTCCGTATTTATATTTATGACTAATTTTCGCGCAGTTAGGTGACTTTTAATTGCAAATTTTTTCGAGGAGGCGGACGCGAGTGAGTGAGTGGGGAGGGGGAGGGGGGAGGAGGGAGGGAAACGCTGAAAATATATGATCCGCATCGCCTTAAAAGCGGATGAGCGCGCATGATCGAGAGACCGTGATTTTCGTGCTGGCCGCTCCTCTCTCTCGCCTCTCCCCCTTTCGCAGTGATTGACTACGCGGAGTATGGATCCACCTGCCACAGTCAGACATTTTGCCCTCGTTGGTTATTCGATCGGCAAAGCTCACCTTGTTCGCCCCAGTTCCCGATGTTCGCCTCGGCACGAAGCCGTCGTTGCTTAGTCGTGAAAATACAGCCCGATTTCTAGTTCGCAGTCGAAAAAAAATCTTTCCTACAAAAAAAAAAACGTATCCGTTGCACACGAAAAAAATAATTCCACGAAATTCCCATTGAAACCCAGTAAATCGTGAAAAAATAAAATTCACATAATAGTGTCAATTAAATTTTCAACTCGCATGAAAAGCGATCCATCTCCTTCAATTAAAAAAAATCGAGTTGAATGAAATTTCTAACCCAATAAATTAACCCTAAATAAAAAAATAATAGAAACACCGAATAATTACCAACTAAATTTCTGACCCAAAAAAAAATCGAGTTCAATAAAACTTCTAACCGAATAAAACCCTAACACTAAATAAAAAAATAATAGAAACACCGAATAATTACCAACTAAATTTCTGACCCAAAAAAAATCGCCTTCAATGAAACTTCTAACCCAATAAATTAACCCTAAATAAAAAAAGAATAGAAACACCGAATAATTAACAACTAAATTTCTGACCGACATAAAATCCGATCTAGTTTCCGCACCGCGAGCGATCAAAGGGCCAACCGGTTGGGTAGCTCGGCGCAGTTTCGTGATTATCACGAGTGGATAGCGCTAATTGTGATCCGAGGAGGCTCGGCGGTCGAGATAGACAGAGAGAGAGATAGCGATAGCTGCGTCGGCGGCATCGTTACCTCCCCTCCTCCCGGAAAATCGATGAAGCCGCCGCAAAGTTGGAGAATATTGTGATAGACGAGATAGTGGCAGCCACTGCGATCCATAGGTACACAGTGTCTCGGAGCTTTGCTTTGTCTCGAGCTATATGTTCTCCCTCTATATTCCGTTGATACGCTCGGTCAGGCGGAGCTTTCGGCTCAACTACATTACACACAGATACGACACGCGCGGCACACCCACGGAGTCCCCGGATCTAGTCTATAGACACTGCAGATACATATATATATATTATATATATATATATATAGCCGACGGATTGGATAGGCTGCGGTAGCCTCGGGGACTTTGCGAAACACGTAGGTGTGCGCAGGATACGCTTGGGAAGAGCCACTGGAGCCCGATAGGGAGATATATTCACGCTTCGAACCGTTGTCAACGACGTAAACCCAAATCGACTGTATATACGGATATACATAAGGATATATATAGATATGATACAGGTATAGTCATACGAATTCATCTCAGTGCTTTGGCAGTGAATTTGCGGTTACAATTTCCACGAGTATATTTCCCCAAGTTCGGATGGCGATGATGTATGTATATACATTATATATAGATCAATTTCAATGACCCGACGAGGCGATCGATCATAGCCGCGGCTTTCAATCGAAATTGTCGACGCTCGCTGTTGGGTGACCGAGGTTTATAGATTTTTCACGCCTGTCGCGTTGAGTTCTCTATCGCTTCGCCTTCGAGTTCTGTTTTTCGTTTTTTTGTCTCTTTTCCACCTTCGGTCGGAGACTTATCTTGTTAATCCTTTGGTCACGGAGTTTCCGTCTATTGGGGAAGGGGGGAGGGGAGAGGGGAGGGAAGCGTACGACGAAGCTTAATCGCTGGACTGGTCGAGTGTGTTGCACGTGACCAGGCGAGGCGACCTCTGCGTGACATTTACCTTTTTATCAATTTTTCATTATCGCGACTTCAGTGACCGGCATATATCCGAAACTATTGGAGCTCGACGATTCCGATTCCGGGATTATATCCTCTCTGAGGAATTTGACGTCTATTGCAACTTATTCCGCTAGCACTTTTTTTTCTCTTTTTTTTTCTCTTTTGAAGCACCTTTTAATTCTGCCAATCTGAGCATAGCGAAGTGTTTAAAAGTTTGTATAATAATATTTTTAGTACACCTGTTGCTGCTCTCAAATACGAATCAGAGGTCCAGCAATTAGAACTATTTTTCCATTTTCATCCATCAGCCAGCAATTAAATGACTCGTGGCAGCCAACGGACCGCGCGGCTATAAACGACAGCCGCAGTTGTGAAATTCACGACCCGCGGGATGTTTCGGAGAAAATTATTCCCGAGCAAAGGATATTACCGGCGACGGCGGTACGTGGATAGGCAGCAGCAGCAGAAGCTGCAACGGCGGCAGAGGGATTCGCGTTGGACGATGTATTGCAGCCTTCCAGCGGGAGTTAGGGAAGAGGAATGGATATACATATCAGGGGAGGGAAATCTCTCGCCGGGGAGTTTGGGTACCGGTGCTGAGTGAGCCGATTCGCCTCGAAGCAACGAGGGCAAACACAGCTGCAGCTGCAACCAGTGCAGCGCAGTCCGAATAGTTTGTCCTCCAGGAGCTGCTCCTCGTCGTGTACACACGCCGAGTCCTCGGATGGAGCGTTATAGGGCTATTCCGTCTGAGCTTCGGGTCGCTCTCCCCCCAAGTAGGGACCCCACCAGGAATGCTATGCACAACTCACGCCGACGTCTGTCCCGACAGTCGCCTTCGCCTCTGTCGCTCTGTCAAAGCTCGCCGAGATTTCCCTTCCTCCTTCCGTTCACCTCTCTCTTCCTTCCTTCGCTGCCGCAACTAATGGATCCAATGTGCGAGGAGATATCACTCGAACTTGCTCAAATAATTGCTTGCGTTAGTCTTGGAAGCAGCTCTCTCCGGGAGCGAACTTGCGGCTTTGCCCAGCAGCACCTTCGGAGTACGACTGGCGTTTCTGGGTTTCGTCGTGGCTTTGAGGATGAAATTCGCACCTGAGGGAGAAAATTTGAAAGGATTTGGTTTGGTGGGTTTTTATTCAGCTGATTTGAAGTGGAGATTCGACTTCAAATGTGGTTAAATATTTATTGACAATATTCGGAGACAGGTTTATATACATTTAGCTCTTATAGCTATTATTTATAATTTATAATATTATTTATATTTATTCTAGTTGTGTGCGTAAAAATTGACTGAAATTAGAAATAGAATTAGAAATGAATGCTTATTCGTCGTTAAGTGTGGATACACTAAAAATGACCAGATATTGTGACTAAAATAGCTGACATTTGTTACCATTGTACACATTAATTCCATACCCTCGTAATTCCAGCCATTGAGTAGAGAAAACTACGTCAAAAGCGGAAAAGTTTGAGCAGCGGTCACTTAGCTAAAATACAGCAATTTCCATCCATCCACTTTCCGCCATTAACCTCAACCATCACGCAAAAACATTTCCCAAGCCTGAAAACAAACTTGCTCGAATTTCCCCACAGAACGATCCCCGGTCCCCGAAAATTGACAACCAATTCCATCCGCTAATGAGTAACAAACAGGATCGACTTCGCGGAGAACCGACGACCAAACTATCGGATGTCCGAGGCGCAGAATTACAGTGTAGCAGCGACGGCAGCAGCGGTGACTATGGGTTTTGCGGTCGCGTGCGGCGGCGGTGGCCGAGTCAACGAGCCGTAGTGACTACTCCACTGCTGCTCGAGTTGCTTTCCCTGGTCTCTTGGGTAGCCGGAGGAGAGGGAATCGCTCTCTGACTGTCGCGTTTGTTGCAGAGTCGGAGACGCGGCCTGACTTAGGCTGTAAAGTACGAGATGCACCTATAAAGGGACCAGACGAGATCGTTGGGTGGGAGTGAGAGGAGAATGGAGAGGGGAGAGGGGAAAAGGCAACGCCGGGAGCTATAATACACGGCGCGCAGTTTGCATTGTTCGACCGCGAGAGGCAGCGACTCCGCCGAAGTGAATCAACGACTCGGTGAGCCGCAGTCGGCGGCTCCTCGAGCGCAGCCTGTTATTTCGCTGTTTGCTTTACGCGACAATTCATTCGTTGTATAATTGTATTTATTATAACTCGCCCTCTGGGTCCGGGGGGAGAGTCCTCCCACCTCCCCCAGGGGGCAAAGGGGGCGGAGGGGGGAAGCCCCCCGCATCCTGTTTTCCTTCGCGGTGTCGTGATTTCGAATTAATAACGCGACCGCGACCGAGCGCAAAGTAGTCGTTAAATCGCCGGCGACTTCCACCGACAATCGCGCAACGATTAATTTGATTTTCCCCGTATTTTCGGGGGAAATTACAATTAAACTCATAATCACTTGAATTTAAATGAATTCTCCTGGACTCTCTCTCTGTCGATTGAGCAATTAATTGCTTGGATTGAGTTCCAGGTAATTCAACTTTTAATTTGATTTCGCGTTATTTAGAAAATTGAATGGAATGTGGATTTCTGGAGGATTGAGTTGAATTTAATTATTATTATTATTCCATTCTCTATTCTCATAAAAAAATGTTTAACTTATTTTTTTTTTATTGCAATTTTTATTCGACGATCAAACAAAATCAAATACTCGTCAGAGCGATGAAAAAAAAAATTGCAATTAAATTCCGCTCGGCACGCGCGCGATAACCGTTGACTTCGCTCCGCACACACAAAAGCAATGGCGGCGGCGGCGGTTGTGTGTTTGTCGTTGGAGGAATTTCGCTGATTGGCAATTATATGAGGCCGCGACGTGCGCCGCGAGGTACACGCGCCGCGAGAAGTAATTAGGAATTTCGTTGCTTGCGCGCGTACCGAGTTATACCGAGAGCCCCCCTTTTCCCTCTTTCCCCCCCCCTTCCCCCCCTTTTCCCTCGGCCGGAAAGTGCAAACGAAGGACGCGACTCGCGCCGCAAAGTGAATCGACGTAACATTAGCTTCTCCGTCGGATTTCGATCCGTGTCCATAATGCCCCTCGAGATGCTCGTTAATTGATTCCTATAATTGGGTTCTCCGCCTTCGCGTGTGCCCTTTCCAGTCCCCCCTCCCCCCACCCTATCCCCAAATCCCCCCTCCCCACTTCTTCACCTTCTACCCTTTCCTTTCTCGCATTTGTATCTGGGCCTCTTCGCGTTAACGAGGAAATTGGAGAGAATTCCGTGGTGCAGGTGTATATATGTATATAGGTGTGTATATATGTACTATATGGAAACGCTAGACCTCCACTCGACTCTCTTCACACGTCGCGGAGACTGACTCGCCCTGATGATGTGGTTTTGCCCGCCAAACCGCCGCGCCACTCTGCGGGGTCGGGACCCCCCTCCCCCCTCTTTGCCCTCCGCCCCCCCCCCCCCCCCCCCCCCCTCAAAGCGCCCGCACTTGACTTCTTCATTTATTCGCGAGGCCAAAGGAGGAACTCTCGACGTTCACGGGCGAACGACGCGCCGCGCTCGCCTCGTGGCAATAAGAGGAAAAGTGTGACCCGTGCGGTTTTCCGGTTTCCGGACCCACCTCCTCTGCGTCACGTGTGTATATATCTATGTGTCGTGGTGGCCGCCGGTCTCGTGTGCATACGAGATCGGGCCGCAACATCTGGTCCTTTTGGAACCCAATTGGCGAGTGGCTCTGCGGGCTCTCGCTGGAAACTGTGTTACCAGCTAATTTTAACTTTGGAAAGAGCCCAGAGGGGATTCTGGAAGACTGACAAGTTCTTTTTGGGTTAGGGGTCCTCTTGCGAAAATTATAATTTATTTAGAAATAATAGTAATATTATCCCTCTTTGAAAAAATAAATTTCGTGACCCCGATGTGAGCGGTTTTCGGCCCGGCCGCCGGATCTACGATTTCTGACAAACTGATCGGCCAACGTTTTTTTTTTTTTCAAAATCAACTAAAAAAGGGTTGTAACCAGTGTTTTCAGAGGTAGAATATGTGACTTGAGAACGATGGTATAGGTTAAAAGTCGATATTTTGAAAAAATAAATTTCGTGACCCCGATTTGGGCGGTTTTCGGCCCGGCGGCCAGATCTACGATTTCTGACAAAATGTTCGGCCAAAAATTTTTTTTTTTTCAAAATCAACTAAAAAAGGGTTGTAACCAGTGTTTTCAGGGGTAGAATATGCGACTTGAGAAAGATGGTATAGGTTAAAAGTCGATATTTTGAAAAAATAAATTTCGTGACCCCGATTTGGGCGGTTTTCGGCCCGGCGGCCAGATCTACGATTTCTGACAAAATGTTCGGCCAAACATTTTTTTTTTCAAAATCAATTAAAAAAGGGTTGTAACCAGTGTTTTCAGGGGTAGAATATGCGACTTGAGAAAGATGGTATAGGTTAAAAGTCGATATTTTGAAAAAATAAATTTCGTGACCCCGATTTGGGCGGTTTTCGGCCCGGCGGCCAGATCCACGATTTCTCACAAGCAAAACGACAATGATAAATGAAGAATGTCCATAATTTATCATAATTCGAGCCACTCGCCCCCCAGCAAAAAGTTCGTCTATCCGGTATCCGCGAGTCTCCGGCCTCGGGCGAATTAAAAAATAGGGAGGCAGAGAAAAAAAAAAGTGTAAAAAAAGGGAGAGTTTTTCAACGCGTACTCTGTTTTTATCCCCTTGTATACAGCGTCCAAGAAATCGCTTTGCTCTCGAGTGTCCGTGCTCCGGGGGTGGCGGCCGAGCGAGCTTTTCACACCCTCCGAGGTTGTTTCTCCCCCTTCCCCCCATCCTCCCCTCGCCCCTTCCTCGTCCGAACTGCTTTGGGGAGACACAGAGCCGCTCGCGACCCTCCCACCTCGGCCTCGTCCACGCTGCTCCACATTTTCTACACTCTTAACCATTCCAAGGGGATGAAGGGGCGGGTGGACTAGGGGGAGAAGGGGGGGGACTCACCCCCTTCTCGGCAATAGAGCAACAGAGCTTTTCTTCGTAAATGCCGGAGTTTCAACTGTTGCGCCGAATCCACAGCACTCTTTCCGCTCCTCGAGCGCCTCGCGTAAGGTCCGGAAAAAGAGGAGGAAAAAAAATGTATTCTGTGACTTATAAAGCGGAGCTTCTGCATTTATCAGCCGTCGCTTCAAGGTGACCGGCGACTGGCGAGCGAAATCTCGAATTTCCTGCGTTCGCTCTTGTAACCATCCGGGCACTCACCTACTTTTACTTTCCTTTTTTTTTCTCTGCCTCGGAGAGGCGGAAAATAAGTTGAGTGCATAAAGTGCGTGACTTTTCATCCGCGAGTTGGCACGAAAACGGTGGAAAATTTTCCGGGCCGCTTCAATTACCACGCGAATGGGATTCGAAAAATGAGACGAATTTTCTTGCTCCGCTTAAATGTTATGTGGCCCTGAATAAAAATATATGTCGTGTTTGCGTAGATGTCGAGTGGAAGCGATAAACCGAGTTGGATTAGCTGGCTTCGGTACCTGGTTTACGGTGTTGTGAAATGTTTGTCAGAACGAAAAAATATTTGTCGGCGTTAGAAAAACGTGACGTCAAATGCCAGAGTTTATTCTGCTTCTACAAAAACAAGGTTAAAAAAAATACAGAGTTAGAGGTTTTTTAACTTCCACGAAAATTAGTGTTTTGCGGCTGATCGGTTCCAATTTTCGTTTGAAAATATTTTTCAGCCCAGAAAAAAATTGTGACGTCAAATCCTGAAGTTCGTTATATTTCTATCGAAAATAAAAAGGTTACAAAAAAAATTCCAAAATTCGAGGATTTTTTTCCTCCACAAAAATCAGTGTTGTGTCCACAAAGAGTTTTGCAGCTGATCGGTTCCAATTTTCGTTTGGAAATATTTTTCAGCCCAGGGAAAAATGTAACGTCAAATGCTGAAGTTCGTTATATTTCTACCGAAAATAAAAAGGTTACAAAAAAAATCCAAAATTAGAGGATTTTTTTAAAATTAACGAAATAAAATTAGAGGATTGGTTCTAATTTTCGTGGAAATATTTTTCAGCCCAGGGAAAAATTGTGATGTCAAATGCTGAAGTTTGTTATATTCGTACCGAAAATAAAAAGGTAAAAAAATTCTAAAATTAGAGGATTCCCATGAAAATGAGTGTGGTGTGTCCACAGATGGTTTTGCAGCTGATCGGTTATAATTTTCGCATATCGACGCGTGGCAAGCGGCTGATCGGTTCTAATTTTCGCGTATCGACGCGCAACGCGATAGCCACACGCAGCGCGGACGAAATATCAGTCAATCTTCGCGTACAATATTCGCGGATGTTTGAAGGCAATTATTTGCCGTGCCTTGGTTACACGCGGGTCGCCCTCTGCCGCCGCGTTCTACGCGCCTGGAATTCGTTTGTACACTCCGAGTGGCATTGCGTTTGCAAAATAGCCCGAGCAGTGGAAACCTCGTTTCGCCCGTTGGCTCCCGCGTATATTTTCCATCCTCGTCGCTCGTCGCGCTTTATCGGAAATTCTGTCCAAAGGACTCGTCCTGCGCGCGCAACACCGTAAATGCGCCCACTCCGTTGGCCTCCGTATTTTCCCTCTCTTTCTCCTTTTTCCGCGAAGAGGAAAAATCGTAATTTCCCTCCTATGGATTTGATATTTCGCATTACGGCGAATTTTTCCTCCCCGGGAATTCCGAGAATAATGTTATATCAGCAAAAGTGCACGGCATTGTAAAAATCGTACGTTGCCGCTCTATTCGTCAGGCTTGCGTTTTTCCCCCGCGGGTTTTTATTATTTCGCGTGTCGAGCTGAAAGGCGGCGCCAAAAAAAATCATACAGGGAGAATTCGGATATTCGTCGGGCTTTATGAATTATTCAGCGAAATATTCGGTAAATAATGTAGGTGAAATCAGGGATCGTAGGGTGAGGAGGAAAAATATGGCGTGCGCTGAAGAATTACCAAAAATGCTCGCCTGAAAATCCGTTCAGTGACTCCAAAATATGTAATCAGAAAATTAAAAAATGTATTTCAATATTTTCATATTTTTTTTATCTATATTGAGAAGACTTGGATTATTTGCTGCAGCAAAGCAACAATTTTTCTTATTAGAAAATCAAAAATGTATTTCTATATTTTTACAATTTTTAATCAATAATATTGGAAAGATTTGATTATTTGCTGCAGCAAAGCAACCATTTATCTTAATAGAAAATACAAAAATATATTTCTATATTTTCACAATATTTAATCAATAATATTGAGAAGATTTGATTATTCGATGCTACAAAGCAACAATTTTTCTACAAAAAACGGAAAAAGCCTTCTAAAGAACAAAAGGTCGAAATATAGTCCTCCCGACGAGAAACAGACTGTGGCACAAGCCTCGTGACCGTTAACCCGCCGATCTGCGGGTCGATAGATGATAATGACTCGTGGATTGCCACAGTGAAAGTACAAGATGTCTCGGGCGCCGCGAAGCGCAGACACGGGAAGGTACCGCCGTACAAACAGACCGTATAACGTGAAACGTGAATGCGCCGTTCAGCAGTTGAGTAGCGGTAAATGTGTCTTAGTGTGTGTATGTTTATATATGTCAAGCGACGATTTTGTCCGTGTGCAGGAGGAGAATAAAGAGAAAGAAAGAGAGAGGAAGAGGGAATCGAAGAGTAGCGCCGAGTAGCAGCGCTGAGTAGCTGTGAATGTTTGCGAGAGCAGAGCCATAACCAGCGCTGTTCTGCCGAGCCCAATGCCGGGCGATGGTTGGCTGGTTGTGGTGGGAGTAGCGTGAGAACCTGGCAAGCATCGCGCGACCTTCTTGCGAGTGGGGCCAGGGTGGAAACTCTGGCATTGTGTGCCCTCTCGCTGCAAATGATAAGTCGCCGTGGTCGGCAGACTCCGAAGTGGAAGAGAGAGGGAAAGAGAAAGGGAAGAGATATATGAACAGAGACAGCGAGTGAGATGGTTAGAGAGTGAGCTCGCTCTGGTTGGTTGGTTTGGTGTGGGTCGGCCGAGTTTGTGCACCTCCGCACAGGCCCAGTCGACTCTTCCACTGTCTCCTCCGGAGTCCCTCTCTGTTCTCGCTCTCTGAAATCCGTTTAGAACTTGCTCGAACTGCAGATTTCCCTCTAAGCTCGCCACTCGCCGAGCTGTAATATGCCGCGTCCTGCGCTGCTTAGCTGAGAGCGTGGCCCTGGTTTGGATTGTCCGTCTGTTGAGACACTTCAATGAAATAGAAAAATTGTTTTTTTAAATATATTTCATAAGTGGTGTTTTGAGGTTGAATCCAGAATGAAAGAAATCTGTTTTTCATAGCTGCAGAGAAAAAGGCCTTTTCCTATGTTCTATTTATTTTTTAATTAGGTAATTTTTAATTTGTCTCCACCGGAGTCTCCCTCGGTCTACACATTTTTTTGTAATATATTTCAAAAATTTTTTTTCAAGTTTAAATTCAGAATGAAATGTGGTGCTCATAGTTGCAGAGAAAAAAGCCTTTTCCTATGTTCTATTAATTTTTTATTTATTTAATTTTTAATTTGTCTCCTCCGGAATCTCCCTCGGTCTACACTTTTTTTTTGTAATATATTTAAAAAATTGTATTTTAACGTTAAATCCAGAATAAAATGTGATTTTCATAGCTGCAGAGAAAAAACCCTTTCCCTATGTTCTATTAATTTTTAATTTATTTTATTGTTTTACATTTTTTAATAATTTATTCCTCAATCGTAGCGTACGTTCGATTTATTTTATCGGCTTGCTCTCGACGTTGAATTGAGCGACGGGACAGCAACGCCGGCAACATCAGCGTTTGATGGACTTACAAAACATGTATACATAATACGGTGCGGCTCGTACGTAGTATGTATGATATAAAATATTTCTGCCGTCTATTTCGCCTCGTTCGGTGGTCGCTCGTGTTTCTTGTGTTAAAGGAAATGAGATATGGAAAAAGAGGGAAAGAGATTTCGCGGATACGCGAGCGGAATACTGATGCCTCACTGTGTGCATATAAATATGTGTTACATATACACAACACACAAGTATATGTATCGTACGTTTGTATACAGTGCACAGGCTGATGCTTTCATAAATCAGCGAGATAAAAGTTTAGCCTTCGGTTGTGGTCCGCAGCAGCAGCGCCCGGAGCCTCCGTATATACAAAATATATTATACCCCAGTACATTGGTGGCAAACCGGACGCTTTGTGCGATCATAGCCCGGAGGGGTAAACCGCGACAATATAATACGCTCGCGATACGCTCTCCGGTCCCGTAATCTGTTTCTTCCATCAGCGAGAACGATAATTACTTCGCCTAACCAGCTTGCCCCGGCTGAATAGGCTGCAACCACCGGAATAGAGGTTAGGCCGCAAAATGGGACTGGCAAATTGGGTGTCAATCTTTTTTTTTTTCCCTCGTGCCATAAATTAATTTCCTCGGACTTACCGACTACTCCGCCGGTAAATCAATTTGCAAGCCCAACAAAATTAATCTTCTTAGCGCAACACACTGATAAATTCATCAGACCAACAAACTTAATTTCCCAAGAATCTATCGAACCAATAATCTTCCTACGTTCAACTACAGAACATTTTTCTTCAAATCAATAGGCCGCAGTTACTGAAATACAGTTTAGGCCGCAAAATGGGACTAGCTAATTGTAATTGGGTGCCAATATTTTTTTCTCTCGTGTCATAAATTAATTTCCTCGAACTTACCGACTACTCCGCCGGTAAATCAATTTGCAAGCCCAACAAAATTAATCTTCTTAGCGCAACACACTGATAAATTCACCAGGCCAACAAATTTAATTTTCCCAGAGTCCATCGAACCAATAATCTTCCTCCGTTCCAAAGAACATTTTTCTTTCCCTTTCAGCGCGACGTAAAATCAAATTGCAAGTTGCAAATAATCACTGACTGCGCGCCGAGCGTATCGGCGCTCGGCGGCAACCAGCGGAGTGTGTTGCCGCTTTGCTCGCGTTGCTATACCCGCTTTTTAACGGGTCTCTCCTTGCCGCGTCTCTCCATTACGGAATTAAATTTTCTTATCGCTGTTGCACGACGCGCGGCCCCCAATAGGCGAGGATGCCGAGCGTGCGCGCGCGCGCACCGACGTTGCCATTGGCTAACAGGTTTACGCACCGCGGTTGGCGCGCTGCGCAGCTGTTTGCGCACCCATACGCGGGTAATAGCCCGGCTCGCGGTTTCCGAGTTACCTAACGACACGCTACCTTCGTGTACACACGTCGTACGTACACACAGTACATAACGGCAGACATATCGCTGTGTGTATACACACGACGAGACTGCGTGTTCATCGTTTACGAGCCGTCGTTTTCACTGCCGCGGCGCGGCTCATCTATTAACCCGTGAAATTGAATTCGCTTATCGAGAAAAGTCGTACCGACCGAGACCCCGAAATTCTCTTACGCGCTATGCGATTTTACCGACCCGAGCAGCCGTCGGTAATCAAGTGCCGAGCCCGCGAAATTCAAATTGGAGTTCATGCGCCCTCTCGCGGCGCCTCAGTGACTTAGTGACTATAAAATATTCCATCTCAGCGCGGATTGCGCTATGACGTTATGTAATGGCTGACATATCTCGTCGTTAGTGCGCGGCGGGTATACGTGACGCGCCGGCGGTCGTTACTCCGCTCGATCCTCGGAGCCTCGTGGCCTTGGGTGATTAAATCGTACGACTCGAGGTGAACCGCGGATTCGCGTGTTAAAAGGAAATTTACTCGGAAGTTACATTCAATTTCCTTTTCACTCGGTTGTTTCGTTTATAGAGTTGATTCAAGATTGATAATACAGGCAAAAACAATTCTTCTTATACAGTTAATTTTATTTTTATTTTTTTAATAGATTTTTATTTTTTTTATTTTACGAAACTCGCCAGGCAAAGTCGTCAAACTTCGTTATGCATTTCGCGCATTCGAATGTCCCAATGTCATAATATAGTCAAGAACAATTATTTTTTTAGAGTTAATTTTATGCTTATTTTTCTAATAGGTTTTTTTTTTTTTTTTTTTAATGACACTCGCCAGGCAAAATCGTGAAACTCGCTCACGTGAACCTGACCTCGTCGCGAAAGTCAGAGGAAGTAATGAGGAAGCAGATGAGCACGCAGTTCTCATCGTAATCATTAGTTACGAGATAAAACGCAAAGAAAATGAGAATTAACGTTTTACATCTCGTCGTGCATTTCGCGCATTCGAATGTCCCAAGGGTAAAGAGGCCGCCCCCGGAGCGAGGAGCGCCAGTGGGATCCAAAGTAATATGGAGAGCTCTCGAAATTGCGTTCGTTCGCTTGGGGACTTCGTTTCAGCATTTCTATATTATACACACATTTGTATGTCTATATATAGCTCAGGTATATACGTGCCGCACATAGTATATTATTTTGTGTACAAGTGGTGTACACGTAGGCCACGTATCTCGGATATTACGGAGTGCGGAAGACGCGGGTGGAGAGAGAGAGGGGGTAAAGGGGGTATAGAGTCGTATACTCGCGAAATAGTGCAACCCACCACTATCCTGTGGCGCTCCGGGGTAAGAAGAGTACGTATACGTGGGGTATACGAACTGCGAGTACGCTACGGCAATGTATAATGTTATTATGTAAAGTTCGCAGCGAGCGTGATATTCCGAGTGCTTACAGAGAGGCGGACGGGCATCCCCCCTCCCCTCCCCCTCACCACCGCCGTGGTTCTCGATTCCGTGGCGCTCGTCTCTTCAATCTTGCGGCCATACAGACGCCGCCTCCTTCCCCCCTCCTCCATCGTCGTCACCGTTAAAAATGTTTCAAACTTCGTTTTAATTTCGTAACTGAAAGTTTTCATTCGCAAAGATATTAAATTTCCACACACAGAAGTATCATAGCTATGCATTACATTTCCCATTCATTTTTGTCATCATTTTTCGTTTTAGGGTTGGGTATTAATATGGTAACAGGATCAATTTGTTTAGATCTTAGTATGATGTTGGTGTGCGAATAACATTGGTTAATTTTTGTTTACACCAGATACGAGGCACAAGACGCGTAATTTAATTACACGAGCGGATTACGAGATCCTAATGTGTAAATTAAGTGCGAAGTGGGAGCAGCAGGAGAGCATGGGAATCGAGACGAGATGAGAGCAGCAATGGAACAAGCTGGGAATCCTCCGAGGCTGTGAGAACCACTGGAGAATCGCCGTCGGAGGTTACGTCGCATGTCGTCAATGTAACGGGTGTCACGAATACCGTCGGAGGAATCCAAACGATGCGGGGGGGCCGCCGCCATCGTCATCGATATGAGGGCCAAGAACACGAGCGGAAGAAATGGCGCGATTGCTGTTGCATAGCTGTTGCAACGGACTATGCAACGCTACTTGCATACGTAATCACACCTCAAGCTGCAGTCTGCAAAAAGTGGCCAACAAAAATAAAAAGTCACCATTAAAAAAATAACCAAATAAAAAATAAAAAGTCAAGACCACATTTATGATGTCAGCGAGATTTGCAACGATGATTATTACTTCATCATTCATATGAGCCCCATGAGGCACGTCGTAAAGTGATATCAAACGCCGATAGTGAAAGCGGCGCGCGGACGCGATGCTCCTGATTTCAGCATGTGAGTCACGACTCGAGCTCGAGGAGCGAGAGAAGTCAAGTTACTATCTCCGCTCGACGGCTTCCATGGCCGCTGACCGTAGAATGCGCCGTGCGGAATTATCTGCTTCGCTATTCGTCCATCTCGCTTGTCGTCGATACGGGGATAACAGCGACGGACGCAGCAACAGCAGCTGCAGCAGTGGCGTCAAGCAACGCTAGACGAGAGAATATGCCGAGTCGGCTCGTCGGACCCGCGTCTCGTCAACCAGTCCGCTACTCCAGGCTGCGCTTAACTCGTGTAATGAGTTTACGGCCTCCAGTGTATATGGGGATAAACGAGCGTCGCTCGCAACTGCAGCTCGTGTGTGCAGCTCGAGTCGTCGGAGACTATGGGAGACTGGTACCATCAAGCACGTGTGCTGCGTAGGCATCGGCTGCCTTTCATCCAGCCACTATGCGACTACTATTGTCTCGTGGCTGTGATAATAAAAAACACATGCGTGTCTCAGTTTGCTCGCGATGAGAGAAAGAGTGACTGAGGAAAGGAGAGCTCAGTGATGATACAGTGGAAAGTTTGATAAGTGAGTGAATCGACTATCGGGTTCAGTCGATTTGGTCTGTTAGTTAGGTTGATGGGTTATTTATTTATTTATTTATTGGACAGGTAATGTCCTTGAAATTACATAAAAAATGACGACGAAAGATAAGGCCGCAATAAATCAAACCGAGATAATTTTATAAATTTTGAATGTTTCACAACAGTGTTTTGTTCGTTACACTCTACAAGGAATCTATGAGTGCATCGCAAATAAAAAAAAAAATAGAAAAAGGCTGATGGAAAGTCTAAAAATGCAGGGGCCACATTGCAATGTCATAGAACTATTTTCATAAAATATAATTCGATAACTTTCTAATTATTATTATTATGCAAAATCAATCATTTCAGCACCTTCTAAATGCTTGATTTTTCATAGACAAGTGCTCGAAATTCTCTCTGAAATTCACATGAAACCGGTCTGCAATGCCAGAACAGCCTTAAGCTGGGCTCGTTGAGGCAACGAAGTTTCCTCGTTCGTTGATTATTCACCAATTGCCGCGGGGAGGCTCAGATGGCTCGTTAAAACTGTACACGTAAAATCGGCCACGGGCGACAACAGCCTCTATATCGACGAATGTAATAGACGCGGCGAGTCCATTGATATGGCCGATTCAAGCCGATCGCCCGAAACACACTCGGTGTCGAATTAACGACGCGGAGTGGCAAGATAAATAGACTCGGAATCCCGGAAAGATTGATGAGATAATTGAAACGTCCAATGGCGGACGAGGCAGAGGCGGCAACCGTGGCTGTACAAATTTTCATTGTTCATACACCCTCCTCGTCCCTCCCCCCCGCGACCGCCATCAATTTCCGGAGATACTAACGATCGCCTCGGATTATACAGTACATCGGTACCGGCTCGGCTTCTTCTGTGTATACGGCGGCTGGTGTTCTATGTACGAGATGAAAATGGCAGCGGTAACCGACGCGCGCGGCTGCTGCAATGACGCGTCCTGGACGGGACCGCTCCATGTCGTTTATTACCGGCCGAGCGGCTTACATGGCACAAGCTTCTCTACGACTACTTTGCCCTCCCTCTCCTCCCTCCCTCATCCCTCTTTGAGCACAGTCTTTCGATGCCCTTCAATTTATCTTTATCACTCGACAACAGCAGCTGCTGCAGATTCTCAGCAATGTTAGGAATTATTTATCAAACCGGTTTTCAGACCTGACACATGAGGCCTTAAATGGTGGAAAAGGTAGCTGCAAGAATGTTCTATTCAGTTTGAAACGCATTTTTGTCGGGGGCCAATCAAAGGATTTATTGGACCAGCCAATATCGTCGCTCGGAGGCATCCAAAAAAATTCACGGTGCAGCAGATGAATTCAACGACTTTTCGACGAAACGCGATTCTTCGTTGCCGTCTCACTTCCCGCGCGTTCGCTTTGTGAACGAAAAAATGGGAAACAACGAGGAAGCAATGCGCAAAGTTCTATTTCGCATTCTCTTTCGCTCACAGAGTGGATTCCTTTCACTGGGTGGATTTCAGCGGGTTGCAAGTACAATCAAATTCTCTCTAGCATCGCGCCAGGTTCCACGACGAGAGGAGCAAGGAGAAAAGGTCAGGGAGATGGTGATATATATATCCGAAGTAGAAGAGGGGGAGCGAAGGAAGCAGGGTGGAGGGATGAGGGGGTGGAAGGGAGGTAAGGGCGGCACTGTAAAGCGAGAATAGTGCTTTTAGATAGTGGAGACGGCGAAGAAGATCTCGTGGGAAAGCGAGCAGCATTCTACATCCTTTATTTACCTCGCGAGAATGCATTTCCGTGGCAACGCCGAAGCGCGATTCTAGAGAGCCGCGTAAACCGCTGAATATTAATTCCCGTAGACACCAGTCCCTGCGCGATTATCGCTTGGAAAATGTTCGTACATTTTTTGTTCTCGCTTCGCAGCAGCTGCTGGGAAATATTGGCCGGATGAGGCGAGAACTTTCCGCCCTGATTCGCCATTTTGTTGATCCGGAGGCGTCTCACAGTGAATCTGGATAATAATTCCGAGAATCATTACGTCTGATCGCATACGGACTGTTTTCACTGGGGAATTATTCGTAGATTTTGCGGGACTTGTGGCTTCTACTTAATTGGAAATTTGGGTTGAAGTGATTCGGCTGATCAAACAGTGAGTTCTACTACTTGGATTTTTTTAATTCAACAATAATTCCGGTTCTTCAGGTTGGAATATTTTTTCTAATTTTTTCCCAATCCTTATCGGTCATTTAGATGGTTATTTTTTTTATTCCTCCTCGCCGAAGTTCGGCTGATCGAACAGTGACTTCTACCACTTCCACAAATAAATTCACAGAAACGGAAGCATTTTTATTTGTTTAAAAAAGAAAATGCAATCCGTCTTGCTCAATGAATCGACAATAAATCAAGAGCAAGTCGTGGCTGAGCTCACCGACTTTTTCCACTTCCGCCCGCGCGTCAAACAGACGCGTCTGACTAGCGCCGACCGTCACTACTTCGAAGGCGCTAAGTTATCAGCCCCGCTAACGCGATTATCACCGCTGACGAGATTGAGATGACCGGATTATCGAGCGGATTATCTCGGCGATTGATTAACGCCCGCTGCGGCCGGAAATTGTGCTCGGGGAAATATGTTGGCGTGGGAGTTTTTCCGCTCGTGGAAAAGAAAATATACTATATATATTTTTTCCCCCGGCTAGTTCACTTCCCGTGGAAAATTGTTCCGCGAGGCGTGTCGACTCGCTTCCGGATATACTTGGCAGGCTTCTCGCGCGATGAACCGACCTTCCCAGATTCACCTCTGAGCATACCTCGACCCCCTCCCCCCCTCCCCTTAACCCCCCTCCCCTTCCTCCCCCGTTTCGCACACTTTCTTCGCGGCGTTTTCCGAACGGCGAGTCTCATAATTTTCCGCTAGCATAGTCCCAAAGCTGCTTAAAGGATTTTACCCTCCCCCCACCTTCCCCCACCTTCCACACTCCCCCTATCCACATCCGTTGCGGCGTGGAATAGCGAATGGAGCGAGCGAGAGTTGCCACGGGGAAACTCTATTCCTTGTGATTAATAAATCTCGACTGGTGGGCGTTATTCCCGAGGGTAGTGTAAGTCGCTGAAGCCTTCTTGGCTACATCCCTGCCCCCCACCTCCCCCCGCTTCACCCCCTTTTCGCAACCCTAACCGCGTCGCACGTCTGACACCGCTGGGAATTTTCCACTTCGCGGGGACAAATTTATTCAGGGATTATCGAGCATCTAATCCGGCTAAACCGTGTGTAACAATAATAATAATAATAGAAATAACCATAATAATAATACTAATACTAATAATAAAATGGAGAATACGATTTTTTTGTGAGTAAAAGTCACTGACTTAAATGAAGAATGCGACATTGAAGAGGGTCGGTTTTCCCCCTCGATAGAATTTTAATTAATTCTTTTCGAATCCCTTTTTTCTCTTCTTTTCCACCTTTATCCTCGATAATAAACGTCCCTTTACGTCACTGTCGCATCGCAGACGTTACTCCGCCGGGTAGACGGAACGTACGTGGACCGACGGTGCTTGGATTTAATTCAATTTCGATTTTATTCGAGAATTTAATTTACCCGAAGTCTCGTCCCTCGTGCGTCTTCGAGGGGAATGAGCCCGGGGTCAGTTGGGTCACAGGCCGATCCGGGCGCTCGCCGCGAGGATTTTTCCGTGCTTCTTCTCGTGAGCTCCTTGAAAATTGCATTCGTTGCAACCGGAAGAAGGGTTCGAGAATTGCCCCCCGCGAAGATCGGCTATTTCCCCGCAGTGCAATTTTCCACGATTCTGGGGCTGATTTCCGCAGCTGCGGAATTTCGGAGCAGATCGTTGCACAAAGAACTTGGGGTACTTGTGGAGAGGGGGAGGGGGAGGGGGGGGGGGAGTGAAAACATTGGCCGCCGCATCGTGCACCGAGTCTCCATTGTTTCGTGCATAATCTCATGGCAATGCCGGTGAGCCTCCTGCTTCTCGCTTTGTTTTCGCAGATTATTGTACTCCGAGCGCTACACGTGGAGATGCGGTCTGCGAATTGCGGCATCATTCACTGGCATTGATTAAGCATTGTCTTACCAGTTTTCGACTGCCGCTGTTATCAGGATAAATAATTCAAAATAAAAATAAATTCTAAATAATTCCAACGATTTTTGTATTAAACAAAAATAGGTACTATGAATTATTTTTGCATTTTGTCGCCGCACGTTGATTGCACTTTCGGTCACGTTAAACGACCGCGACGTTACCTATCGGCAGATATTCGTGTCCGATAACCCGAGTGTTGACACGCACTCTATATGCAGAGTAACCGCGATAGACAAAAAAAAATGTGCGCGTTGGGCGAGTCGATGATTCGCAAACAATGCCGCGCGCTGCTCCGTCTCCACCCGCGCTGAAAACTGATACGCGCACTTTCGACATCGCGCGTCGTGTGTGTTGATATATACGGTGCGAAAGGAGAGGCTGAGATGGACATCGGATTGCCGTCGATCAATCGGACGTCGATGCACTCGCGTTTCCGAAAATTTCTTTAAAATACTTTTTAAATTCTTTTTAACTCTCAAAAAAAAAAAAAAAAAATCTGACATTTTTGTCAGCACTCGGAGAACCGTCCGAAACGACGAAAAAAGTGTTCCCGGAATTAAAAAAAAATCCTTCGAGTGTCCGTGTGCTCTAAAAAAAAATTCGAAAAAAAAAAAAAAACAATTTGACATTTCTATGTCAGCACACTGAGAACTGTCCGCAGCGACGAAAAAAGGGTTTCCGGAATTTAAAAAAAGTCCTTCGAGTGTCCGTGTGCTCTAAAAAAAATTCTAAAAAAAACAATTTCACATTTCTATGTCAGCACACTGAGAACCGTCCGCACCGACGAAAAAAGTGTTCCCGGAATTAAAAAAAAGTCCTTTCGGGTGTCCACGTGCTCGGGGAATTTTTAATCTCCCCCGACGACACTGAAAGACGTGCGCGCCGAATATTCACGCGTGTGCATATTCAGTGTGGGAAGTGCAGACGGTGCTGCGGATCCATGGGGGAGGGAGGGAGGCGACTCAGCCGCTGGGTCAAGTCGTCAGGGGACGCTCGAGGGCCGAGGGCCGAGACGAGGCAGCAGCGGGTTACGGCTGAAAGTGTCGCAAAGAGTCGCCAGAGCCCTCGGGTGTCGCGACACGTAAACAGGAGAGGAGGGGGGGGGGGGAGGGGGGGGACGTTGCACGCGGCCCCGGGTGTCTAAGGGGGTGGGGAACCCCCGGGTTCGGGGATAAACGACGCCGTGGGACGGGAATCCTCGGATCCTTCGTCTCCGTCGAGAGCCTTTGCCTTTTTTTTTTCGTCACGTTTCGAGCTTTAACCCTTTTGCCCCACCTGGTTTTTTTTTGCGAGCCGCCTCCTTCTATTCCTTTGGGCCGCGTTTGACGCGTCACCATAAAAGGGTCACGTTGCTTTCGACTTTGAACACTCCGGCATTTGCAAATTCGTCGGGTCGAAGTGGATGGAAAAAAGGGGGAGAGAGAGAAAGGAAACAAAATGAAAAATAAAGAGAGAGAAAGAGAGAGGAGAGCTTTGAGCTCGTTAATTAAAAGCTCTTTGGCACGGCGGAACGGAATTTCCGAGCGTTTAAGGCGACCTTAATGTCGCCGAAGAGTCTCGATTGCGGAAAGGAATGTATCGAATTAAAAAAAGAAAAAAAAAACAAAAAACAAAAAACAAAAAAACGAAAAGGAAAACAAACGCAATCACAGAATGCTCACAATTTTCAGGAGAATTCAAGCTACAAAGTCAAGGCTTTTTTATGTGCGTTGGGTTGAGTCGGAAAATTGGAGGAACGTTTGAGGAACGTCGATGAAACCAGGTCACCTGAACATCAGAAAGATTAAATGGTCTTTGCATTTTTATGATTTTCTTTTTATTTTCATTCATGTTCATGATTTCTTTACCCTCTTACAACAATTTCCACCGATCGCTACGTTCGAGACTCGGTCGAGGTTTTGTTTTTCTTGTACTTCAGAAGGTAAACGAAAAACGACGAGCCACAAACGGCGAACCAAAAACCGACGGCGAACCGAACGACGAACCTGAACATCGTGAAGATTAAATGGCCTTTGCACCATTTTCATGATTTTCTTTTTATTTTCATTCATGTTCATGATTTCTTTATCCTCTTACAACAATTTCCACTGATCGCTACGTTCCACGTTCGAAGCTCGCTCGAGGTTTTGTTTTTCTTGTACTTCAGAAGGTAAACGAAAAACGACGAGCCACAAACGGCGAACCAAAAAGCAGCGTTCATCCCGTGGCGCTGGTTGCGCGTGGGTTTTCAGGTGCTTTTTCCCACCGCGTGCGCGGAGCCTCGGAGAGATTCGCGGTGCAAAGTTTTAATCGTCCCTGCTCCCTTCCTCCCTCCCCCACTTGGTGGGTCGAGGCGCGACGAGACGCTTTAACTGGTTCACCAGCGCGGAACACCGGATGAGCGAAGGGCTCGACCACCGGCCAATTAAAATCTCGTGCTGTGCGTAACCAGGTCCGAAAACACACCAGGAGCAACGAGTTGGAAAGCAAGAACGCTTGACGACGTCAGAAACCGTACAACAGGGGAGCCAGCATTTTTGTCCCAGTATTCTGACGTCTCTTGAATTTTTTTTATTTTTTTTTTAATGCGTTATGAATATTCGCAGCTTTTTTCTCGTCACGTTGTTGTCATTTTTTACTCGCCAACATTCATTCCTCATTAGTGGTGTTCGCTTTGCTCCTCACTTTGCATCTCGTTTTCCGCTGAACAAAATGCTTAAAAATACTCTTCGATTTTTCATCCCCCATTTGCTTTGGAATTGGTTCCCAAGAATAGCCATATGGCGGTTGTTAGGGATGATCCTGATTGAGTTTGGAATAATCAGAGCCTATCGACAAAATTGGACGGTCCAATCAACCCGCCGGATTGAATATTCTACGGGTGGCGAAATTCGTTGCCAAACAATTTTATCCTCCAAAGCCAATACACCCAATTTTTCACCCCTGGAGTGGAGGTGCCCGTCAGGGTTGATTCTGATTGAACGCCCCCTCGACTCGCCCACGCGGCGGCTATTTTTGTAATACAGTCAGGGGGTGGTTACACTTTTCGCGAAACCTGGATGCTCTAATAAATTCGTTGCGGTCGGTTGATGGGCAAGGGGGGTGGGCGAAGGGGGGGAGGGGGGATGAGCGTGACTGGCGAGCTCGAGTGGCGGCTGTCGCGAGAACATATAAATAACATCAGAGACTGTGGCGGCGCTGGTTGCCGTTTCTACGTGACATCCATTTTGGACTACATGCTACAGTTATAAGAGTCGAGAGATGAAAGACGTTGCCTTGAATTTTAATTTCCCGGCTGGTCTAAATATTCAATTGTTGGCGCGGTGGTGGAAGGAAGAGGAGGAATAGACAGGCAGCAGAAGCAGCACTGAGGAGACCCAGAAACTGCAGTCAGCCTGGGAAACAACGTCCCGACCCTCGCAAGTCGCGCCCACCGAGAGACGCGACACGCACACGCCTCCTCTTTGTCGTGAATTGAATTATCCAACTCACTTTGCGCCGCGTCGCGTCTTTTATCCTCTTCTTCCCCCCTTTTTTTTCAACCCCCTTCCATCTGGCAACTTCCTCGTTTCTATTGTCATTCGGCGAACGACTTTCCACGACCCTTCAGTGTCTTCCACGACTTTGTTGTGTTTTTTTTTTCCTTTTTATTTTACTTGCCATTCAAGGCAGTTGAAACATCTGCAGTCCCGTCACTCTTTCTGGATGGTAAAACTTTGGACTCCAGTCTTTTGGGCTTCTTTTGGCCCAATTTCCTGGTAGAGAATAAATAACTGGGCCGACCAAGTTGGACCCTAGGCCATTATTTGTTTGTCCATTGCAAATTTGACGCATCGCTATCATCTTCACCCTGAAGTGCAAAGTTTCGATCGAATTTTTTTTCCAAGTCCATCTAAGAGTGAAGGCTTTATTTTTCAAGCGAAGAAACTGGCGCTATTTCACCTCTATGCACACGTTTTTTTTCTTTCTCTTTTTTTTTTTGTATTTTACTTACCATTCAAGGCAGTTGAAACATCAGTCCCGTCACTCTTTCTCGATGGCAAAACTTTGTACTCCCGTCTTTTGGGCTTTTTTTGGGCTTCTTTTGGCCAAATTTCCTGGTGGAGAATAAATAACTGGGTCGACCGAGTTGGACCCTAGGCCATTATTTGTTTGTCCATTGCAAATTTGACGCATCGCTATCATCTTCACCCTGAAGTGCAAAGTTTCGATCGAATTTTTTTTACCAAGTCTGTCCAAGAGTGAAGGCTTCATTTTTCAAGCTAAGAAACTGGCGCTATTTCACCTGCGCACACGTCGACTCCGCGACTATATTCGCGTACGGCGCCCTCGACGGATGTTGGATGCATTAAGGAGATGAAACTTCGACTCCATCTATCATTCCCCGTGTACAGTGTGTATATCCCGCTACTTCAACCGCGCGCGCTTTCGCCGTGTCTGTGTGACCCGTGGATCCCGCTTTCTATTCTCCTCGGTAATCCGGGGACTTCTTCATCCTCCTTCGGCTCATCTTCTTTTCCGCAGTTTCCGCGGATCTTCCACCTTCAGCGCCTCCGGCTCGTCGAGTGTTCCAACGTGAATTTTCAAGTGTAGTCAAGAGAGGCATTTGACTTGCGGAATGATCGCGAACTCTCGGAGCCACCGGTTCACCAAACTCGGAAATCTTCTGTCTCTTTCGCTCCTTCACTGTATTCCCCTTCCCCTTCCCCTTCCCAAAGCTCCGAGCCAATCTCTGAGTCTCGTTAGATCTCATTCCGACAGACGATAATTTAACCCGTGACGTGTAAATAGAACGACGGGTTGGAGAGGGGGAGAAAAAATAAAACAAAGAGGAAAGAGTGACGGTTCGGAAACTAAACGAATCGCTCTTCTTTCTCTCTTGTCTCTCTCTTCGTCGCTCCCTCGTTCCCCAGACTCGGCCGATCGATTCCCTGACGCGCTTTCCGGTTGCCAGACGCCGGAACAAAGGGAACAAAAAAGGCGCGAAAGCAACTTGTTCGTGCTTTCACGTCTTTTTTTTTTCCTCCCTGCGGCACAAACAGCGCGACAAGTGAACTTCCAGTGACGTCGAATCGACGTCGACTGAGAGGGGTTTTTTGTATTGTCATTTATTTTAGGCTTAACAAATGTTTCTCTCGTGATACTAAAATTCGGGATTAATTTCTAATCGAGTTTTATTCGATTTCATCCAGAATCATTTTACCACTTTCGAAACTCGTTGCTAAATAAAAATCATCCGATGAAGCAAATATGCCATGTTGACATTTAAAGGGTAAATGATACCAACGAACACTACGATAACGAGAATCGCAGTGAAAGTCGCAATGGAGAGATAAAAAAAAATGAAAATTGAAATAAACGCAATTCATTCGAGTGGCTCTCTCGATACAAACGGTCTGATGAAAACGACTCTCGCCGTGGGCGTCATCGAGAACGTTTATCCGATGTATCGTTCGACCGAGTGAAGCATGGTGAAAAAAACTGATATTTTATTTTTCAAATTACAAAATCCCATTTCCCGCGCTGAAATCGAGAACGCGATTTCCGCGAGAGGGAAAAACATACAATTCACTGCATCTGCCATGTACGATTTTCCCGGAACGAATGTATTCAACGAGAGGACTTTGTCGCGCGTCGAGGATGCTTAGCGTCGAAGCTTTCCGCCGAGGCAGAAGCTGATTACGAATTCCAAGTGCTTCTCCTTGTCCCTTTCGCCATTCGGCGCACACAGGATTTTAGATTCCCGTTGTACCGTATCAGGTGAACTTTCCAGCCCCGCTCGAGGACTCCGCTAGTTGTGCACTGAGAGAGCAGCACACGACTCTAGTTAGCCTCTGCGTTTTCCTGTCCATGAAGCCTTTTTAAAAATAATTAGCAAATTGTACCTAATTTCCTTACCATCAATTTGTCCAATGACGTCTTCCTTCATGAGTCCAAATTGTGTTATCGTGAGTGAATCAATCGCGTGGAAAAAAAAAATGTGGACTATCGACGTGTGTGATGATGAAGAGAAGCTGCTTCCAGTGCAAAGAAGACGTAAAGAAGTACAGAAGAAAAAAAAGAGAGAATTAAGAAAACGGTGATCGAGGGTTGTCCTCCCCGTTCCGAGAGACCCTCGACTTGGTGGCTTTCACCCTCGCAGCTTGCGCAGCTTCCCACAATGACGATTAAGGGCTTGCCACTCAGACGGCCCTTCGCACCCTTCCAACTCGGTCCTCACCCTCTTCATCCTCCTTCGTCTTGCGGTTGACTTCCCTCCGACCTTCTCCTACTCGTGTCCACGACTTCACTGTTCCTGGACCTCTGAAAACCAGTCGAGAAGTCTCGCGGAGTTCATCCCAACGACGTCTAAAGTCTCCGCCTCTGACCCACTGCAAACCCGTTGGAAAATCCATTGCTGTTCAGGCCCTAACCAGGCCCTGACCCGGACCAGGCGCAACAGCCAACCGCGAAACGAGCTAGAAAATTCATCAAACAGCCGAAGGGCGAACTAACAGCTCCACGGAAGGTTCGAACATCGAGAGAGGAAGTTTCAATTGACTCGCCGCACGCGCCAATCGTTCGTCCACCGAGAAAAAAACTTTTCCTATAAACATCACGCCGGCTCGATTTCCCATCGCGTAGCTAATAAAAAATCCCTTCGTCTCCTACTCGTCGTCGTCCAATAAAGCAGAGTAAATCGAAGTAGAAATTGGCTTCTCGAATAGATTCGCCAGAATCTCTCTCTCACTCTCATCACGGCTTTCGAAGTCGTCGAAGCCGCTGTTCTTTCCAAGTTGAATCGACGGCGAGGCGCTTCAGACACATCTGGTCGTCAAAACTTGTGACGCAGGACGACGAGAGAGGGAGTGAGAGGACAGGAAGTGGGAACGATGCCACCGGGTTGGGAGACGGAGGAGGCAGTAGTCGTCTCTGACGCTACTGACTCGCTCCCGGCTGCCTCGTCGCTTCTGCTTTCTTCCCTCCTCCATCTCCTCCTCTTCCTCCCCAAGCTCCTATGTTCAGCCCAAGTCGAGCATGATGCCCCGGAGTTTTCGGTAGCTTGTTCTGCCACTCCGGGAATGGGACCTCGGCATTGTACCCCAGGCTGTTTTCCTGGCCGCCTGTCGAGCAACAAATAATAAGGAAAACAAAGCCTCGGGGATTACCCTCCGGAGAGGAGAATAGGAGAAGGGGCGAGAGAAAGACAGGAAAGGGAGAAGAGGGGAGAACGAATGACAGAAGGCAAGAAGAAAAAGTGGAAAAAGCAGCTTATTCGCCTGACGACTCGTTTTCTCGGCTTTTTCTCCTTTCGCAGCTTCTCCTCTTTTGCTTCTTTGTGAACATCCACTGTCTACCCCTGAACCCTCCTCCGACGACGACTTCTGCCCTCCTCCTCTGTCTCTCCCCCTTCGCATGTCACACACGTGTCACTCGTTGTTCCTCAATCCACGTTATTTCCGCTCTCCGGCGATGGCAGACGTTTGCTTTTCGCTTTGACGCTGCTCCATTAATTTCCCCGTTGAATCCGGACTCGGCGACATTGGGAATGCACCGGGAATCCGTATCTGGGTCATGTCTGCGAAGGGATTATTAAAAGCTAATCGAAGGCGCTTTCGATAAGACTGGAATCGATGGAATCGGGTTAACCCTGTTTTCCAAGATCTTGACATCTTGAATTCTAGATGGCTGGGTTTGTCAATGCGTAGGTGTATCGGATTGCAGATTTAATGACTATTCACCGCGGCAATAATGCGACCTTTCGATGCTACTGCTAGAGATGATATGAAAAGCCGATGTATGCCTTTCATCCTATGTTACCATATCCAATGTCTGCCTGACTGTCATAGTGCCTCTTCAGGTCTCTTCCGCGTGCGTTGTACCGTCTTCGTTAGGAACACCGAGAATGCTGAATTGTTGCGACATTTTGCGAGGCGCTTCGACCTGAATTCCCGGGATTTTCGACGAAATTCCGCTCGTACAGGAGACGAGTTGAGTCGGGGGATGTTGTAAGGTGTCTTCTACCCATCCGTACAACTCGTTTCATCAAGACGCAATACCAGCAGACTTGTTTGCGTTGCACAACTGGTACAAAGAGTTTGAACTGATAAAAAGTTTGTGCCTTTATTTTTAGTTGTAATTTATTTCCAACATTCGTCTCTGTTGGAGAGTCCCACCTGGTATTTTCAGTGCAGAGCCATCTCGCCCGGAACGCGCAGGATACGTACACTGGAATACGTTGGACGCGCGCGGGGTCGTTGAAATTTCCGCTTCCGCGGTTCGCGCAGCCCCAGAAGCTGCCCGCGGGCGCTGACAAAGACGAAGAGACCTGGCGAAGAGTCTGTATTCCACCGTCGAGCCTGGAGAAGGTCTCAATGTGTCGAGAGAGAAGGAGAGAGAGAGTGAGTCGCGCGCGACGACTCCTCCAGACACAGTGGACCCAATTCTCGTATTCCCTCGTGCATAAAGCCAACTGGGAGACAGAGTCGATGACTTATAAGCTGTTCCTTTATCCCTTGGCTCTATATCCGTCCGCCTGTGTGTACATTGCGACCGTGCGCGATGCTAAACGCATCGACGAGGAAATTTCAATATTTTTCTTACGACTGCGGACGATTCAATGGTGTCGCCTTGTGCGTGAAATATTGGCCGATGATTGCGAGCGATATTTCTTTGAAGGTGGATAGGAAAATGCCGTTTTTGGAGTGGGAAGAGTTGGTATGAAATGTCTATTAGAGGCTATTAAACATATTTTGAATATCGATTAAAAAAATTCTTTATTGGATCACTTCAAATGAGCAATTCCTGACTAATAACGAATTTTTAATTTTTACACGTGGATAGGAAAATGCAGTTTTTGGACTGGGAAGAGTTGGCATGAAATGTCTCTTAAAGACTATTTCAACATATTTTGAATATCGATAAAAAAATCCTTTATTGAATCACTTCGAATGGGCAATTCCTGACTAATAACGAATTTTTAATTTTTACACGTGGATAGGAAAATGCAGTTTTTGGACTGGGAAGAGTTGGCATGAAATGTCTCTTAAAGACTATTTAAACATGTTTTGAATATCGATAAAAAAAATCCTTTATTGGATCACTTCGAATGGCCGATTCCTGACTAATAATGAGGTTTTAATTTTTGGTTACAGAGAAACAGGAGCAATTAACGTAGCTGTTACGCTGCCAGGCCTACCCTAACTGCTACTCCATCAGCGACAAGGTGAGCTAATACAGCCCGAGACTCGGGTCTCTGTGCCAATACTAACGGACCCCCAGCCGGGTTTACACAGGAAACTCGACGCGTTTCTCGCTGCACCCTGGGCGAGATCGCTCGATGAATTATGGATTCAATTAATTAAATACTCGCGCGAAACCTGCGGCCAGAGAGGGCGCTGTGTCGGGACCCTGTGTAGACCCCTGGGAAATTTCGGATTTGGGCACGAATAGCCGAGTTTCGTCATTACCGTTGACCCGGGGGGTGGTACTGTATTTTCAATATTATTTTTTTTAACGCGAGGCCGTTTTTGTTTACGTTTTCGTTCACCGACGGCCGAATTCAGCGGAGATTCAAAAGCAATTTTCCGTCGCGAACAATATTATTGTTTGACACTCGGTGTACCCACCGGTGAATTATAATTCTGACCGTCATTATAACGCTGAAGCGCAACGCTGTATTTCCTGCGGTTAGCCGGGTAAATCGAGTTGTTCTACCGTGGAAACGTTCGTTCAATTACACGCCCGAATTCATTACACTTGCAACGGATTTGCGCTTGAATTAGGGGATACTCGCGAATTATAACTACCATCCAGTGACACGAATAATAGTGTTCACCCCTTGGGACGCGAAGTGAAGTGACGATTCGTTGCTTAAAAATACTTGTTGGTTTGTGTTTACGTTAAATTTTCACAAGTCGTTTTGACTATTCGATACACATCGAGATGACTCGACGTAAAAAAATATTTTAAACTGTTGAAAGCAGTTTACTCCACGAATTTTTTATTTTTCGGACTAACACCTGTGATTTTTGGAATCAGCGGAAAATTTCACGTCGGATAGGGTTTTTAAACTTTGCGAAATCGAAAATTTTTTTTTCATCAAATTTTGGGAAAAATGGCAAGGGGTACCCCTTCAAAAAATTTGCGATTTTTGAGGGTCAACTTTAAAAATCCGAAAAAAATCGAAAAATCAAGATATCGCGTTCCGCCTGGCGGCATTGTCTTCGTTGAAGAGTTTTCTTTCAAATGCAAAAAGAAAATCCCGATTATATTGATCCAAAGAAAAATTACACTCATTTTAGTAAAGTGCCAAAATTGGGAAAAAGTAAAAAATCGTTTTTCGGGTTTTTCTCCTAAAATTTTTTATTTTTCGGGCAAAAACCGGTCATATTTGGAATCAGCGGAAAATTTCCCATCGGATAGGGTTTTAAAACTTCGTTAAATCGAACAAAAAAATGTTCGCCAAAAAAAAAAAATGCCTAGTCTATTAAAAAATTCGTGAGCAACCATTCGGTCTCTGATTGATCGTTGGGAAATACAGAATGATGGAAACATTGTGCATGGGAGCAGATATAGTGAAAGACGACAGAAGATCCGAAGCATCGACCAAACCGTGAACAATCTTATAAAGCAGAATTTACTATTTACCACCTGCGACGCTGAATCGTCGCGAAATTCTCCAGAAATTCACGGATAATGTCGCGCGCTCTGTGGTCTCGCCTGAAACGTGCTCCTTGTAGTATTTGGACGGTATCGCTTCCGGTAGGAGGTAAGAGAGCTCCGTGCTTGCGGTGGCGAAGCATAAGAGCCGGTAGGAAGTCGCGATTGTTTTGGCAACGCGCCAGTCGTGGATTACTCGGGTCCTCCCTCGGGTCCTCACGTATCTTTTTCCTCCTCGTATTACGAAATCTCGGCAGTTGCCGATCAAAGCTGCACGAGTCGATCGGGTCGCGTGTTCCGGTCTTGAGATTCGAGCATTTTCAATGGGGCTGATAATCGAGAAATATCGTAAATTCAATGCTCGAAGTAACCTCAAAATGATGACGAATAATCTGCTCGCCGGTATTTTCCGTCGACTCAGCCACATTTTCCTCGCCTTTCAAATTTCAATTCCTCTCATTTTCTTTCAAAGAATTCTGGAGATACTTTTTTTATAAGTAATGAAAAGTATCAAAGAGGTGCACTATGACCTGGCCAGTAATTACGAAGGGTTAAGCCACTTTCGCAGCTGTTTTTAGAAAGAAAATACTGCAGCAAAATACGGTCCTCTTCTTGGCTTCGACGTCGCCCACTAACAAGCTTTCGAACAAGATTGTTGAGACAAGTGAAAAAAAAGGAAAACATCCTTGGTATTTTTATTTGTCCCTTTTTCGAGCATAAGTAGCCTCGTAGCAAACTTTCGTCATCTCATTGGGATTTTCTGATGAATTCATGAAAGTTACTCAGGACGAGTTTTACTTACGAGATGGAAAACTCCGTTGTTAAGCTCCGAGCGGCGATTTCTTTTTTTTCCCCGCCGTTCCTCGCTTCCGCCTTAACTGAACCACTTAGTTTACTTAAGAATTCTTTAACGTTTTTTTTTCTCTTCTCCCTCAACCGGCCGCCGTATCCAGGGAATATCGCACACTTTACTACAATCTCTGGCTTCCTATTATTTCGCTGAGGATTATCCAGCTGCTTCCCAACCAACGGTCAGAAATCCCAATAATATTTTCCCGCGATAAAAATCTTGCATTATTTACGCTGAAAAATAATTTAAAAAAATACGTTCATGAATTGAGTCCGAATTTGAGTCATGAATTGGGTCAGAAATCTCAATAATATTTCTCACAATAAAAATCTTGCATTATTTACGTTGAAAAATAATTCTAAAAAATACGATCATGAATAGAGTCCCATTTGATTCACTGAGTATACAATAAAATCCTATTTTTTTTTGTAATTAATTTAACAATTACTCTGCGCCCGACAAAAAAGGGGACAAAATATGATTACAAAAGTAGCTGGAAGAGAAATAAAATTAGAGGGCAAAGCGAAGAGCTTCAGGTAGAACGAAAGGATTGCGGGTCGAGGGTCAGGGGGGAGGGGGTAGGGGAATGTCAATGTGCGGACTGGCACGCTTCCCAGGCAGCCGATAAACCTCGCGAATATAGGTAGATCCACGAAGAATATAGTCAGAGATTGGGCTGAACGTTCGGGTTGGTGGAGGGGGGGATGAGGGGTGCGAGGGTGAGTTGGTAGGAAAAGAATCGAGGACTTTTACGATCGTGGAAACCGGAAGTGGGTGGGCGGAGCCACGGCAGCGACCCAGTAATGCGCTTAACGGCTAATGAAAAAGTCCGCTGGAAATACGGCTGCCGCTGCTGCTGCGAGCCGTTTGATACTTTTATTTTTTTTCCCTATCGTTCCAACTTTTCATTCTCCGCCTCCTTTTCGTCCTTTTTTACTCCCGTAGATTCTTATCTCCTCGCACTCTTTTTCCCAGTCAAGAACGTATCGCACTTACCGTCGATAAGGTCAATCACTTTAGTACTTGAGCTTCTTATTTCTATTTATTTATTTATGCTGCAGACGCAATCGGTTTTTTTAATAATATATATACAAGAGACCGGAGTAGAACTTTTTCAATTTTAATTTCGAATTGAAAACCAACGCCAGGAATCGCACTTATCGTCGATAAGGTCAATCACTTTAGTACTTGAGCTTCTTATTTTTATTTATTTATTTATGCTCCAGATGCAATCGGTCCTTTTAATAATTTATATACAAGAGACAACTCAATACCTGAATAAAAATAAAATGTGGAGTGGAAGTTTTTGAATTTTTATTTCGAATTGAAGGCTAACGACAGATAAATCACCATTTGTATTTATTTAAATCGTATTATTATTCATCACCGAAGAGAGATATTTCGCGCCTACTTATCGCGTCGTTGTCTCGGAATTCTAAATTCGCACGACGTGCGAGCAGCACTGATATAAACGCCCAGACGGGACGTTTTCGTGCGGCTGGGCTTGCAGCTGGTGCTTTTTATTCCGAGTCTTTGGGCTTCGTACCTTCCTTCCGCGCACTTTATCACTCCGGAGCTTGGGTCTCGCGCTCTCTCCTCGTATCTCGGGCTTTTACAGAGTCTCGTCTAGCGGCCGACTCTTTAGAATTTCAAGTGTACAGGGCCTAAGCCGTTGCCTGCGAGCTCTCGACTGCATCGCCGAGACGGTATAGTCGGGCTCAAGGGAGAAGAAGGGCGGTGGTGAGGTGCAGAAGGGGGGATGGCAAAGGGTTCGGTGCGGATTCTCGTTATCGTTCGACTAACTTAAACCAGGGCTCGACTTTTCTCCATCGTCAGGACCTAAAACCGACATTCTTCCCTCAGCATCGAACTAACCCCCTCGACTCGGTCTTCGATCTTCCACATCCGCCTGGCGAACAGCATACATCCCGTTTTCTCTACGGGCCGAGAAGCCCCCGAAAAAAAATTCAAAAGACGAGGTAACCTGCTCTACTCTGCTCAACCGCGAATTTTTTCGAGGACGAGAGAAACGCGGAGTAAAGAGGAAATAAAAATATATTTAGTGTGCGGGAACGTTGCATTTATTTTCTTTTTTTTTTGAGCGTGGTAGACGATAAAAAATACAGCCTAATTTTTTCTTTTTTAGGTAAATTGTGGGCAAAGTAAAAAATAGAATTCGCGTGGTCTTGTAACTTAGCAGCGTTCGCGGATAACGTCACCCAAAGCACCTACGATAATTCCCTGCCGCCTCTAGGATCAACCGACGGTGATAAGTAACACCCGCTGAGATAACCAGTTCCACGAAATTAATTGCCCGAGGGTCGCGATAGGATTCTGCTCTGCTGATCCTTTTCTCACTGTTTGATTGTGAATCACTGACGAGAGATACGCAGGGTTTTAGGAATATTCGGTGCAAGAGAGAAAATTGCACTGAAAACGTCGGATATTCCGTAGAATTAAAATTTAAACGAGTTAAAATAGCGAACGAATCTTTGAATAAAATAAAACAGAATAATTGGGGCGAAGAAGTCGCAGTTGCTGGAAATCAGGTATACACGTCCTCATCTTCGCTGGACGTTCCGAGCTTTCCTCCTGGAATCTCTAATTTTTTCCACGGAACAAGGGAACGACTATTCCGCGCCGACGTAGCAAGGTAATCCACTCGGGCTTCTCTCGCCGGCTTCGTATAAACGTAATTTACTTTTTCTCGTTCTTATCCTCGGTCTCTTCTCCTCGCTTTTAAAGCGCGAGGCTTCGGTAAATACGTATTTCAGTACGTAAAAAGAAATAACGCCCGGATCTTATTCTCTCTAAAAAAAAAATAATAAGAGTTCCCTTTGTCCCGGCTTCTCTTTTGAAGTGCTAATTGCATAATAAATTTTACAACTCGTCCGATAATAATAGTCTCGCTGGATCAGAAAGCTCAGCCGAGCAAACGGCCCAAGTCTCGAGGTGTAACGTAAAATATCGGGTTTCTTTCTTTAATAAACCATTAAAAAGCTTCGCCGGAGGCGCCACCTGGCGGTTCGACGTCATTGGTTGCTGAGTTAACCGCTCGAGCGCGCAACGTTAGTTCACCGACGCCGCCGCGAGCGGCGCCACCGTCGTCGGCCGGGCTTTTCCGCTCTTACGAGTGTAAAAGTCCGGCCGCAATTATCGGATAATTGTTTTCCGATATCGACGACCGTGGTGCGCGAACCTGTGGAGCGAACGATAGTAGAATGGAAGGAGATATAAAATAAGCCAAGGAAAGATCGCGTAGTTTTCGCTTTCTCTGTCTTTCTCTCTCTTTCTTCAAGCTTCTCGATTTCTCCGTCTCGCTCTCTTCTCGTTACACCAAACGAGAAGACAGAAACGAAGCCGCTCGGAAAAAAACGCTCGCCCGTAAATGGTCGATTTGATGGTCGGGCACACACGGCCGACTCTGCGCCTTCCTACGAACTGCTTTTCTGCCTCTCGGTCGCTTGACCTCTGAAACGGCCCTTTCTCGCTTCTCCTACTTATTCTCTCACTTATTTCCAGTTGGGTCTTCTAGTTTTTGCTTTTTTGTCCGCTCGTTCGAACCCGACGGTCATTTGGTTTAGACGCGTCTGGGGAGAGGTTAGGTTCTGATGGGCGACGCTGACGCGGAAAATGTTTGGGAAATAATTGGGTCAACTATTTTTTTTTTAGAAAAAATGTAATCTTTGGTAAAATCTGTAAACGGGCTTTTCCTGAGTGTTCCTAGAATTTTTATTTTTTTAATTTTTGGAATTTCATTTAATTTCTTTCTTTGAGAAGTCAGATTCTGATGGACGACGCTGACGCGGAAAATTTTTGGGAAATAAATGAGGTGATGACACTGACGATTGTTTAGGTCATCTATTTTTTTTTTAGACAAAATTAAATCTTTGATAAAATCTGTAAACGGGCTTTTCCTGAGTGTCCCTAGATTTTTTTTAATTTTTTTATTTGTGGAATTTCATTCAATTTCTTTCTTTTCTCAAAAAGTCGCTTTCTGCTGAATGTCAGTTCTTCCAATGAATTTATTTCCGCGAAAGCGATGAAACTGACCAGGTGACCGTACAGCCGGCTCTGGGAAGTAAAACTTTCCGCTTCCGGGAGCGAAACTCGGGCGACCGAGCCGAATTGTTAAATTCAGTTGCGCGTAATTCGCGACGAGAGGACGAAAGAAAAATGCGAGGTTTTTAGACGCGCCGGAAGTCGACGATAAAATGGTTGGTTTCTGCGTGTACCGAGGAAAAAACGATGACGCGACTCGCGTTTTAATGAGTTTCGCAGCTAATCTACTCGCGGATTATGATGGCGCTCGATGCCGGACGAGAGTCGCGACTCGGGAGTGTCGCGGGTGGAGGGTTGTTAGCGAAACGCGCGCGGGGATAGAAATGCTGCGGGAGTAAATATATTGTAGCGAGGCAGTTGAACCGAGGCTCTCTGCGTTTGGCAAATGGTCAAATATCGGACTAGCTTTAATTAACGTGGACTCGGGGAGGTCGCGGGGGTGACCATATACGGGGTGTCCACCCCCGACGGAAATAAATTATGGTGCGTTCGTACGGTGGACTTCTTCATCGTCAGTCGAAAAAAAATGTAATCAAAACCAGCAAACATAATAAAAACAAATTAAAAAAAAATTAAAATAAATATAAAAGGTAAAACAAAATAAAAAAAAATGTAAAATGAAGTAAATATAATAATGCAATTCCTCGAATAATAAAGTAAGGGCAGAAGTCGAGAAAGGCACGAAGATGGGGTGGATTACCTTTGGGGGTGGGTGGGGGTGGATCCGCCCACGACACGCGACGAGAAAAATAAGCGCCAGAGTGGGAGAAAAAATTCCTGGAGTCCCGCTTTTGCGGTGGGAGAAGTCGTGAGCGAGGTCAGGATCGAGGGTAAGTGGAGTCGAGGCGCGAGGGAGAAAAACGAGCGGGTGGGGTGCGGTTCGAAGGAAACGAGAAGAAGCGAGGAAAAGTCGGGGACAGAGCGACGACTTAAAACGAGAAAAGTTGATTCCAATTCTTTTTCGTTAGGCATTTTTTTTTCCGACACCCCGTATATCGCGGACCGTATGCACTTCTACTGTTTGCCACACTGGAGGGTCGCAAGGGGGGAGGGGGGGGGGGGGGGGGTCAGAGGGGGAGGCTAGAAAACAGAGGCAGCGCGCTGTATATTTCTAACTAGCCATTCATTTGACGAACAGGCGTAACCGGCAGGTAATCGTGGCCGCGTTGAATGATTGGTTGCTCGAAAAAAAAAATTGGTCGATAAAAAAAGGGTTGAAAAAATCCCCCCCAGCGAAGTTGAAAGCGAACAGACCCGAGAGACTGCGCGAGTCCTGAGCCCGCAGGTGGAACGAGCAATTCATCGAGCACAAATCGTCAAACATGTAGAGAGCGACTAAATAAAAAAAATATATATATACGTATATATAAATATACGAAAAGGAAAAAGGAAAAAGTAGCCCGAGTCAATTGCAGCTACGCTCCGCGTGTGTATTCGGTGCGTCGTTGATAAACGAGTGGGATTTCCAATTTTCGATAATTCCTCTGTATCGCGCGTTGGTTGTTTTCAATTTTTTTTTTCCCCCCTTTTTTTATTTGTTCTCTCCTTCTCCATGCAAACTCCGCTCGACCGATGCCGCGCCGAGCCTCATCTATCGCAACTTCGGGCGCGTATTGATCATTCAATCAGCGACCAATCGCGCGTTCGAATCACATTTCGTAGATGGAATTTTTTTTTCCCGCGCTTCGGCAATACCGGATTGATGAACCTGGAATAATTAACGGTAACAATAACGCGTGGCGTTGCTACCGGGAGAATCTCGGTGCGCGAACTGTGCGGCGCTCGGGGGGGCTCGACCGTCGCTTGCCCCCCGGGTGGCATTTGCGTAGGAAAGCGACGCTTGCATATATAACTGCGGCGACGCGAGGCTGCTGCACGGTGTGCAACTACGTTCGGATATTGCAATTACGGGGGAACACGGAACGCGCACAGACTGCCGCCGCAGATGCAGATGCCGCTGCTGGTGAATTTAATAAATCTATTATGACTTTTTATTACGGCCGAATGTGAATTACGGGTCTACGGCGGCAGGCCATGAAATTTAGCTTCGCATTTTCGTTAGACGTTTTGCTTGGAGTGAATTTACGATTTGATGCATTTTTAGTAGTTCGCTGAATGGTTTACTAAATGGTTCACATGGTTCACACTATTTTACTGAATGGTCCACATGGTATCCACCATTTTACTAAATGGTTCACAAGGTTTACATCATTTCACTAAATGGTCCAGATGAGGTTCCCACCATTTAACTAAATAGTTTACAAAGTTTACACCATTTTGCTACATGGTCCGCATGGTTCCCACCATATGACTAAATGGTCCACACTGTTCAGACCATTTTTCTAAATGGTCCACATGGTTACCGCCATTCTCCTAAATGTTTCACAAGGTTTCCACCATTTTACTACATGATCTACATGTTTCCTACCATATGACTAAATGGTCCACATGGCTCACCAAATATGACACTAAATGGTACCCATGGCTCACCAAATATGACACTAAATGGTCCACATTGCTCACCAAATATGACACTAAATGGTACACATGGCTCACCAAATATGGCACTAAATGGTCCACATGGCTCACCAAATATGACCCCAAATGACGTCCACATGTTTTACACCATGTTCAACCCGGTTCGTTATATATATGTACGTCAAACTCATAATGGGAACCTGGCCCCGCTTGATTAACGGACGTATAACGAGGCAGCTGGGAACGTCACAGACGCACAGGAGGAGATGATACGACAAAGAAGATGTTGCCGGAGCAAACTGGCGTGGGACAAAACCTCCTCTCCCCCCTGGAGCCGGGGCGCCGCGTTGGTTCTAACACAATTGAGCAAACTAGGCGAAAGCGCGTTGACTCGGGGGCCCCGCGATAGAGCTTGCTTGCCTAATAAGCCTGCAAATACATTAAAGCGAGTTAAACGGGCTGTTTCGAGGATCGATAGACCGAGAGAGATAGACAAGGTAAGAGAGACAAAGAGAGAGGGAGGAGGGAGAGACAGGGAACAAGAGACACGCGAAACTTTGCGAAATTGTAACGCGGTACCGTGACAACTGCGTCTGCCAGAAGCGTTTGTCGCGGCAAAATGAGCGGCGCGGCGAAACGGGCGGAGTTCGCGCGCGGGTAGTAGCAGTCAAAAGGGTCGAGCCGAATGCGCGCGACGTGAACGGCGAGCGCGATGCGCGCGCGGCCCGAGAGATCCGATAAATTCCTTTGTGGCGATCCGCAAGAGCCGCCAATCGAACTCGGACTGATTGCCAAAGCGAGCGGCCCGCGGCCCGACAATTCTATTCCATTAAATACACCTGTCGGGGATTTCGAAGCCGATCGGCCGCGACTGTCCGCGAGACGCGGGCGAAGCACTGAGAGGCGATTGGCGAATATGACGTCAGATCGGGCGAGATCGGTTGGGGGTGGAAAATATGTATTCTTTAGGGATTCGAATATTTTTTGAAGCCCGAAAAATTTTTATTTCGAAATCTTGATCAGATCGGATCGGTAATGATCGGATTTCGGTATCCCTGATTATGGCTGCAGCAATTTTCCTGATTATGGCCTGGACAGTTCCCCGATCATGGTCTGAACAGTTTTTTCTATCATGGCCTTAACAGTCTCCCTGATCATGGCCGTATTAAACACTGCGTTACGTTCGGTTGACACTGCCTGATAAGGAACTACGGCCTACCTGATAACTCATATCTTGCTGCGCCAGTATTAGAATTTCTATTCGGGATGATCCGAAAAAATTGCTGCTGTTGTATATATAAAAAAATGGAATTCCAAAAAAAGGGGATAAAAAAACAAATGAACGAACGAGGCGTAAGAGATTCGGAAAAGCAATAAAATCGACAGAGGGCAAGAAATTCCCGCGCGCGCACATAAATGACACTGGGGATAATCGAATGGACGTTCGATAAAGATGCAAATCCGGAAATTTCGAGCGCGTCCGACACGATCGACCGCGCAGTCTCCGGGGACGATTACGACGAGACGCACGAGCGTGTCGCAAGCTCAGCCGCCTCGCCGACGAACGTGCGACCCACCGATCACGTTCCTCTCGCGCTCGTTGTCACTTTTCGCGCTGATTCTTCGAAGCTTCGAAAAAAATTGTTTTTCCACCGTTTTTAATTCTCTCCCCCCAATCTAAATTTAATTAATCTCATACTGCTAAAATTTGCGTTCATTTTCCGGAACATTAAACGCTATTATGAATAATTATCGAGTTAATTAATTATCAAACACGCGATAGCGATAAACCCAAATCGTTTTAATTTTGCAATAATTCGACAATTTGTATTCAATTCGCGGAAAATTAAACGCTAAGACAACTCGAACATTTTTATTTATTATTCACGCGATATTAATTGCAATTCATTGAAAATTTAAAATTTAATTATTTCCACCCTGTACGAAGGGATGAATAATTCTCGTGGCTATTTTAAGGGCGGAATTCTCGTTTCACCCGAGTTTTCGCGTAATGCTCGAATATGCGGCGCAAGCACGGAAACGCGAAGCCCCGTGAGTCGTGAAGCTGCATCCAGGCGGCCCGTAATATCGAGTTTCGTGGGGCGGACGGCGACGGCAGCGGCGGCAGCAGCGGCGCCGTGAGATTGTGGTCACATCGAAAACTCGGGCCACCTGACGGGCCATTCGTTGCGTTCGCTGTTAAGGTATGATACACGGCGGAGTCACCGCCGCAGCGTTGGAAATGGTTTGAGAGAGCGTCAGACTTCCCGGGGCCAAAGGGCTCTGCCAGCACCCCGAGCGATATTCCCTTCACGTACCTCGTCATTGCCCTCCACCCCCTCCTCGAGTTTACGATCCAGACACCCTCGACGATTTTTCTAAATTTTATCCTGACTCACAGTATAATCCGCTTCAATGGTTTAGTACATCGAGCTCTAAAAAAGTTACTGTTATTGCTCTTCTAATAACTCGCGAGAGGAGCAATTTTTGAGCTTGGAGAGGGAAAGATAAAATATTTTACTAGGTGTTACGGCTTTAAAAAATGCTGTACATGGCCTACTAATCATTTCACTAAATGGTCCACGATTCTTCAAGCCTCCTCGAACTTCCACTATATTAATTAATTAATTAATTAATTAATTCAATTTTGAGCTTGCAGAGGGAAAGATAAAATATTGAACTAGTTGTTTCGGCTTTTGTAAATAGTCTACATGGCCCACTAACCATTCCACAAAATGATCCACGATGCTTCAAGCCTCCTCAAACATTCCCCATATTAATTAATTAATCAATTAATTAATCACACAAATCACGCCGCAACAATGAAAATAATTCACGTCGTATCAACGCTCTTGATACGTTCCCAAGACGAGAGCAAACATCGGACCCTTTGAGCAACCTATTCTCATGAGTAATCGAGTCGACAGGGTTGATGAGTACCGAGAAGGTGGGGGAGGAGGGTCGGGAGGGGGGGGGGAGGAGGGTCGGGAAGGGGGGAGGAGGGTCGGGAAGGGGGGGGGGTAGGAGGAGGTTGCAGCGGGTCGGTTTGCGGGGGCAGGTGGGGGTGGAGTGTTGGTTGAGAGATTTTGTGTGTACTGCAGAAGGGGGAACGGGGAGGGGAAGGACTCGAGGGAATTCCGGTTTTCAGCGGCAAAACGGGAGAATCCATAGGTCGCTCGCGTTGGTGGTTACAGGCCGCGTGTTGCGCGCGCGCGCAGCGGATTCCACGGCGGCGCGGCGCGCAGCTTCCATTAAAATCTCTCGCTGAAAGCACGGAGACCGAGAGCCTCGATTTTCCCAGCTCGCTTTGAACCCTCTCCCCCCCGATTTACCGACCCCCCTCCGACCCCCCTCCGACCCCGCGGCGCATTCTCTCAATGCGCGTCTGACTCTCCGCTGGACTCCGAGAGACTCCGGCACTATCCGAATGCGGCGAATACACTGAAGCACCTAAATTTTCAAATCACGTGCCCCCTCCACTGTTAGTGGGGGGTCTGGTCTCCCTGCCCCCGCTTTTCGCGGTGCCGGGAACTCCGCACGCTCGGGCAACTCCCGAGCGTACAGAGACCATCGGTCTTCCCACATGCACTCTGATTAATATTCATTCGACGAATTCGCCGAACGCCTCTCGCGCCGCGCGATGCTGCTATGCGCGTTGATTTATTCCAAATCGAGCTCTCGCGCGCTAATGAGACCGAAGTGGCTCATTATCGGCGATTAAAAAGAATGCGAATCGAGGCGGCGTCATCGCGCGGAATTATAATTGATCGTTCGTTATCTCAATCGAAGTGCCGCACGTGTAATTCGACGCGTGTATCGCGGCACGTTTTGACCGACGGATCTGACACCTGATTCGCGTTGCCGATTATTATTGGTTTGAATATCGTGCGAATTATTTTTTTTATGAAAATTCGTGTTAATAAGAATAAGTATTGTGTTTCGCGTTTGCGTAATTTTTATTTATCGCGCGGAAAAAATCTGTATATTTATTTGTACGATCGTTTTACGGTGGAAAAAAAGGGAGGCGGGATGGGGCAGCGCCCTCTAACAATAGACTGCGGGAAGTTGGAATTTTATGGCATTTTGTTCCAACGTTAACGACGTCTCGCGTTACCGAACGCGATACCGTGTTTCCAGCCCCCCTCCCTTGCCCCCTCCCCCCTCCCTTGCCCCCCTTCCTTGTACTATTATCGGTACGCGTTACTCTCGGCTCGGTGTCGCCCCAGACCCAAAGTTAAGCTTCCCTCTCTTTTTCTTTTTTTTTTCGCTTTTCTCCAACAACGCACACAGTCCTTTGCGTTGGTTTACGATCGCCCACGTCACGACCGAGGAAAAATCGACGCTACTTTCGCGCCCGGAACGCCCAGAGATTATTAACGCCAATGGCCCTGGCCCAGGGATATTTTAAACGGCGGCTGGAAACCGATTCCCATATTAATTTTTACCCAGAGAAAATAATTACTAAAATCCGTAAAAAAAAATAAGGAAAATATATGTATTATCAATTGTCGTTGTATAATTTGAGCAAACGTGAGCCATGACACTAAATTACCGTCCTAGACGAGAGCCTCGATAATCAGCCTCGACGCGCAATTGCCGGGAAGCTCGGAAAATTAGCGCTATCGTAATTGCCCATCGGGAAGCTTCAGCCATTTGCAAAGAGGAGAACGTGAAAACGAGTCGGACTTTTTTTTTGTCACGTCGAAGATAAGCAAATCCGGGTATTAGGGCTTATCGAAAATTCGCGCTCGTTTTCCAATTCGCGTTGCGAGAGGAATGATAAAATTAGCGGTTAACAGACTTTTTCGAAACGAGCGAGATTTTTCTAATTAGAATTTGCGAAAATTTACATCAGATTGAATTATGGTAATTGCTTTTTTAACGCAAATGCTGTTGAAAAAAAAAAAATTAACGTGTTGAAAAAAAAAATTAAGGGAACGGGTAACTCGAATCGATTTTTAAATTCAAACTCGTAACATGGCGAAATGTGTTCAGCGGGAGTGAAATTGCACTCGTGGCTAAAGCTCGAAATTACGATTGTAATATATAGAGATTCTCAGTCTGCGTCTCTGGCAATCGGTCGGCGGCAGCGAGAACTTTGGACACGTGATAAATTAAGGGGTCGGCCGCCGGATTTCGAATCCTCAGTTTCCTCGGCGAATGTACGCGCGTATAGATATATATAATGTACGTACCATACATACATTTTATATATATAGTAAATAAGAGACGTCCGCCGTTTCCAACCGTTCGCCAATTGGACAATTAACTTTTTCCAAACTTCTCTCCCCCTTTTTTTCTACCTGTTGTCACCGCCAGTTTTGCCACAGTCGGAGACAGAGAAATTTACAGCGAGTCGAAAGTTGCCCGCGGAAACCCAAACGTAGCATCCCGACGAAAAAAAAAACTGCGGCTTTTTTCCGTCGCCTTCGTCGAGAGCTCCGCGCAAACGCAGAGTGAGGGGGAAAAAAAAGTTTTCCAATTAACGCCTCAAGAAATGTTTGCACTCGTCTGAGCCGTCGAATAATCATCGTCGTCGAGCAAAACGACAAATATTTTAATAACCAATTTCGCACTTTGCGACTGGGCGTGAAAAATGTCAACTGGAATTAGCAATATGAGTTTTATTTATTTTTCTAACATTTTCGTATCCTCGCGATTAGGTGGAAGTAAAATGCAGTCCGCGGTAATTATAAAAAGAATTAATAAAAATTTTGAGGAAGCAGAATACGAGAATCTGATTAGAAAATCTCGTACGAACCTCCACCGTTGCCATCGACGATCCGGAAATAGGTCGATATTTTCCCAGCTGGAAAATTGTCGCAATTTGTAATTAATAAAGGGAACGACGAGGATCCAGCTCGCCGCAAGCTCCAAAGTTTTACGTTTAATAAGCGCGAAACAAACTCGCGAGCTTTGCGGAAAGATTACACGCCTCTCGCGACTGCCGCACGCGGCTCTGCCTTTTAATCGTAATTATAATTAATTAGACCCTCGCGGTTCTATCCGTTCGCGAGTTTGCGCGAAAAAAAAAGGTTCGCGCTGTCACCATTAGTATCCGTGGTACATTAAATAAGAGACAGAAAAAAATTGGCTCTAATTTAATTTACAGAATAATATCCACGCGTTCCCTTTTTCGAGTAATGAAAATTAACGATAGTAAAATGAAGGAAAAAAAATTATTTCGCGTTGCATTTTTTTATATTTTTTTCAAGAATTTTTTTATTCGTTATAGGATCGTCGAATGCGTTTTCCTTACGGCGACGTCAAAGGGAGGGTTAGAACAATGCGGCGAGAACGCGGCTGCAATTAATTAGCCGAGCGAATCCTCGTAGCAACATTAATCAATGCTAATTAACGGGGCCCAGTCAATCAATTGCCGCGGGGAATTTGGTCCCGGTGGTATCGCAGGTTCGAATCTCTGACATTTATAATCGTCAAAGTAGTCGGGGTGCCTTTATCTAAAGCCCACTTGATGGTGAATTAGGGGAAGGCATAGAGAAAGACGGAGAAGGAGGAGGGAAATGGCGGAGAGGGATAGAGACTCGTCTAAATCGCAGCTGAGCCACTCAAAAGCTGTACTAATCATGCAACCCAAAATGTGTCGTCGTACAATAAGTTTCCACTTGTCGACGAACAAAAAAAATATTCAATATTTAATTATCAATTTATTTATTTATTTATTTATTATATCTGAGCCCCTTTTAATAACAATTTCTGTTTCGCGAAAATCTCAACGCGTATTTGAGAAACATTTTCGTCGCCTCTTCCGTGCTCGACGCTCGTCGTAGCGCGAAAATCCAATTTTCGCAACACCGTCAAGTTGTTATGTTGCACAAATCCGGGCACCTGTTGAGCTCATTAAGAGAGCGAACGCGCGCCCACGGGGATTGCACCCTGTAAACTTTTACACGAGAGAAACGGCGGCTCCAGTCTCGAAAATAAAACTTGCCATCCTGAAATCTAAAACATTCGATCGCTAGCATTTTATTTATAGAAATAACACATTTTGTTATTTTTGAAAAATTATGGGAACTTAAAAAAAAACTCTGCGGGAAAATATCATATTTTTAAAAATCATTTTTCTTTTGCTGAAAAAAAAATGGAGAACGAAGATTTGGGGGACTTGGTGCGTGTGAAGAGCCTCTCGCGAAAATCGATCGAACGTGAGGAAGTGGTGAGGGTGGAGGGGGGGTTGGGAGGGTGGTCTGAAGAATTCCGGTAGTGCGACTGGGCACAGGAAAGCAGAGAAGCTGCTGGGACAGTTTATCGACAGGACGAGAGGACGAGGGCAGCTGACACTCCTTGTCGTCTCGAGTATTTACGTAATTACGTTTGCACCCTCCCCTCCACTTTGTACGAAAACCCTGCGCCGAGCTCTGGAAGTGCAAGCACTCACGTACTGTATATATGGGTCTATGTATGCGCAGGTATATACAGATGTATATACATACTCGTATATAACTGCAGGTTAACGCAAACGGGATGCACTCTGCTCGTACGTGATCAGCTTTCTGCACGAGTTTTCAGCCTCCCCCCCCCCCTCCCCCTCCCCCTTTCGCACCTGTGAAAGCGTCAAGACACGAAAAGCCGGAAACGTGGCGCAACGTCACAGACGCGAGGGAAAAAATCCTTTTCACCAGCCTTTCGATCATTTTTGGCGTTGAAAAAAAAATCTGAAAAAATCTTCTTTTCCTGAGAGTCCAAAATGTCAAAAAATTGCTAACTGAAATAAAAATAGTCCAGGAAGATATTTTAATAGCCCTAACGATGAATCTATCAGTCAATTTTATTCTACCATCCAGTTGCAAAATAAATAAAAAATTCTAACAGCGACGAAAGTGGGTTACACCGAATTCCAAGCCACGTCATCGCGGAGGTGGCGACGAAGGCTGGAAAATTTGTCGCTCGCGAGAAAAGTGGTTGAGTATCGGTATTAATTTCGCAGATCGAGCCTCTCGGCAATTTTCCTTTGTGGAGCGGAGCGCTGCTCGAGTCCTTCCGGTAGTGATAGGAGCGATAGGACGGCAGAACGACAGAGCGAAAAAAAAGGAAAGGAGCCCTGAGCCACCGCGCGATCCTTTGAGGTACGTAATTACATCTGCTCTCTTACGAACGACGTCGTTACCGTCGAGCTCTCGTTAAATGGCCGCCCGAGCGACGAGACCAGCGCGCCAGCGAAATAAGAGAAAGCGCGGAAAAGGCGCGAGGAGAGAAGGAAAACGTCGGAGTCCTCGAGCAACGACTGAGAGAATTGAAAGATAAAAAAATATATATATACGAAAAAGGAACGAACGGAGAAACGCAAAAAAGAAAAAGAGAAAAAAAGTTTTTCGCGAGAGGAAAGAAATTGGCTACAATTACGCGTCACGAAAAACCGAAACCCGCATTTTGCTTGGCGGAGTCGAAAGTCTTTTTCTACTTGTCATTTCGGTATTCCGAGCTCCTCCTCTTTTCCTCTTCTTGGCTTTTCAGCTGCTCAAACATTTTTTTCTCTCTTTTTCCTTTTTTTTTTTTACTTATTCAGGCCGACAAATATTGTCTTCGCTAAATTGGGTCGTTATAAACCGCAAATACAAAATGCCTCCATCCATTATCGTGATTTCGAATTATATTTCTCTCGGATTTATTCGTCATAACAAATTCAAAAGCGAACTCATTAATTTGTAACTTAATTAATTCTTCATAGTGTACCATATTAAAATAGTACTATAAAAAAAAAAGTACAAAACAAACAACAACAAACAACAAGTTAGTAGTAAAGCACTATATTCATTAAATTGGCCCATCATAAAAAATATTTTTTGCTTCATGGTCCAAAAAAATTGGAAACCATCTTCGATGGTCAGTTCAATTATGCGTAAACCGGCGTTGATCGCGTGTCGGCCAACCGGGAACACAGAACAGGGTTTGTCCCCGCGGTTTGTTGAGTCTAACTGAAAGCGACGTTCATACCACACTGACTCCTCTCCGCTCTGGGCGCCGCTGGTTTCCTGGGCGATGCAATCCACTTTTCGCGTTTCGCCACTGTCAAACGCTAATCCGATCGGACTATCGAGAATCAAAAACAATTTAAGTTAGGCGCAGTTGAGTGAGCAGCGGTTACACCGAGAGACATCGGAATAATAATTCCCCTTTGTAATAATTGACCCTTGTGTAATAATAATTCGAATAATAATAATAATAATAATATCAATAATTCGGAAACGAATAGCGTAATCAACGTATCCGCAGCTGTGAAAACAGCATTTTATTGGAATAATTATTTATTCCAAATAATTTTGCCACTAGAACCCGCGTCATTAATTATTCGTGAAAATAATATCGATTCGCGTCGTCCTTAATACTCCGGAATAAAAAGCGCGCGCGCCTCGTTATTATTCCACGCAGCCCGGAAAAAAACAGGAACGAAGCTCCGACAGAATCGGGCGAAGACTCCATTTTTTTACCCTCTATAAATTCTCGAGTGAATAAGATTCAGTCCATTCGCTTCCGCTGCTTGGACCCTCGATGGACTTTTTCCTGGTCTTTCTCGCTGTATCCGAGACGACGGAAGCGTCCGGCAATTTCGTTTTATTTTAATACGCAATTAAAAAAAAATAAAAAAATCAATTAAAAAAAAACAATGTGCAATGTTTTATTTATTCGTAAATTTCTGGTACATGAGTGACCCAGGTTCAACGACTGAACACATATGTACACATATGTGTTTGTTGGTTGGGATGGGTGAAGGACAAAAAAAGGGACCGGAAAAAAAGGGCACGAAAAGCTCAACACTCGCTGCCAGTTTGGAGCATTCGCACTTGTGACGCTGCTCCAACTGTCGAGTGCTATTTTTTTTCTCTCCCTCCGAAAGTTGTAACTCAATCACGTGTGGCACACGCCGATGCGTTTGTTTGGCCGTTCCCCGAGCGCGGCGACCCCGTCGGCAATCTTCCGCGTGGGAAATAACGCTCGGTATTCCACGCGGAGCCATCGACGGCTCCCGCGACCCTCATTACTTTCATTATGCATTCCCGGCGCGCGCGTGCGCCGATAATTCACGCGACGAACGATACACCGAGCGAAACAATAATTCGTGGAACGACGAAGGAAAATATACGCGTATCAATATTCGAATCCGCAAAAAAATAACGAAAAAAAAAACTAAAAAATTCCACGTCACTTTCGATAAATCACAAAAAAATAACCACTATGAAAAAAAGCGTGTTTTCGTTTTTATTAATTGTTCCCAAGACAAATATACATCCAAATGGGTAAAAAAAGGTTTTCAAGTTGCACTAAACCCTGAAAAAAAATCACGAAAAAATACCACAACGAAAAAAGCGTCTTTTCGTTTTTATTAATTATTCCCAAGACAAAGATAAATCCAAATGGGTAAAAAAAAGGTTTTCAGGCTGCACTAAATCGTGTCACGTGACTCGTTCCGAAACCCCAGACCAAGAATCTCACAATCTCGGAATCCTCGGTATAATTTTGGTGTCCGTAATGAAAAAACTTATTTTTCAGTTTAACGAATGGAAATTATTGCCGGTATAAGTTTAAACCTGCAAACGCCGAGAAGAGCAGTCGCGGTTTCGCGAAATTCAACTGATGAAGTCACACACAGGTTCACACTGTGTGAGGGTGTCTGTTGCGTAAGTTTAATATTCCTTGGATGGTGTTCCGTATAGCTTATCTTGTCTCGCGAGCTCGGCGAGCTTAACGCGCGCGAAATCTCGAAGCTCGAGCTTCCGAGTAATTCGCGGCCGGCGCGTCGCGGAACCGGGAAGAAGAGTGCTCGTCGCGGTAGCAGCAGCAGCAGCAGCAGCAGCGCCAGCGGCAACGAGTCGAGGCGAAGCGACGTTGGAAAACTTGGAGGATTCCTCTCATTCCTCCGTTCCTACTCCTTTTCCGCACAGTTTTCTCGATTTACGAGTGTAAAAGCCAACGAGACCCCCTCTAACCCCTTCCCATCCCCCCTCCACCTCTGACCCCTCCACCCTCAACGACCACCGCCGCCACCCGAGTAACCTAAGAAAAATATGAGAGCGCACCAGAAGCAGCAGCAGCAGTAGCAGCGCACCGCACAATTTATATCCGTGTACAATACGATAAATTTACGGGTACACCGGGAAAACAAGCTTTTCAATTTCCCGTCCAATCTTCGTATGCAGGGAGAAGGCTGCCTTGGGGTGTGTGCACGGGAAATTAGGAGAAAAAAGAAACGCTCGGTTTATCAACGTCGGACTGGACTTTTTTCGGATGCGATATTTTTGTTCATTTATGATGTTTTCATAATCGTACTATTGTTGTTATTGTTTGTACAAAAATAAAAAGAGAGAAGCTCGATAGGGCTTTGTTGAAGGCGGACGAAGGAAACTCACTCTGAAGTAATGCAAAAGCGGTTCCAAGCTGAGATACACTGAAAGTTGACATGAGAGATGACACTTAGGTTGGTGATGACAATGGATGTGCTTTTTTTTATATCGTATAATACATTTAATCGAGGAAAGAAAAATTGTTAGACGAAAGAAGAGATGAAAAGATGATTGAGCCAAACAGGTGGATTTATAGAGAAATAGATTTGACACAGCGCAATCTGGAGCCGTATCGCAGCGACTGTTCGCGGAGGCTGCGATTTCCTCCGAGGCGTGACGCGGTCGTCTCTCTGCAATCCGCACACGTATCTAATATCCTCGAACAGGAGAAGGGGGGGGGGGGGACCACGATCGGCGGTCGTCGTCGCCGTCGCGCGTCGAGTTGTACGTAGAGATCCGGGGGAAACCGAACGAAATGAATTTCGAATAGTCGCGAGTGAGAGAAAACTCGGTGGTCCGTAACATCGAATATTCTGTATTCTCGCGCGATATCCGTTTTCGCGGTTGTGCAAGGTGCAAGGTGCATTTTTCCTGACTCCATTTTTCGTCCTACGAGCTACAAGAATTTTTTTAAATTTTTATCAGAGTTTTTAGACAAAACGAAAAAAAAAAATCCAGGTTTTTCTTTCATTTGTGTTCGGTGCATTCGAGTAAATTTTAGAACTGAATTTTTTTTTAAAGGGGTTTTCATGATAAAAATAGTGATCTCATTTTTGTGCACCATAAATTAATTTAAAAAAAAAATTCAGCTCTAAAATTGACTCGAATGCACCGAACACAAATGAAAAAAAAAATCCATGTTTTTCTTTCATTTGTATTCGGTGCATTCGAGTAAATTTTAAAGCTGAATTTTTTTTCAAGGGTTTTTCATGATAAAAATAGTGATCTCATTTTTGTGCACCATAAATTGCGTTTTTTCCCGGGGATTTAATGCACTTTTGGAAAGCTGAAGCTGCTGCTGCTGCTGCCGCTTCGGCCGATGATGGAAGCTCGAATAGCAGCGTCATTTATATTCGCTTATTTATCTCACTCATATTCCCGTCGTTATTCGGATTTATTCGACGCGCCGGGAGAGCCGGCGTAATCCTTTCATCAATATCATTCATCATCGCGCGATGCCGGGACGCGTTGATGGGAACCTATAAAAGCCGCGTATATATAAATATTTTTGTCGTCATCGCGTTCGTTTGGACAACGTTAATTGCAATCCGAGAGGCTTTCGAGCATTCATCGAGCGTTTATTATTCCTTTGATTATCTCTTTTTTTCTTTCAATTACCCATCGCGTCGTTATTAACACTCGTTATCGAAAAATTATCGAGTTTCGATGAGTCAGAATATTAGAACCGTCAAATAGAATATAAAATATTTTAATGCGGGGATAAATTATTGGATGTTGACTGTGAGACTCATTACAAATATATCATTGACAGCAATTACATTTACCGGGCAGACATTAAACGCAATTAAACAGTCCCACAGCGTTGCAATAAATAAACAAGTAACCTGCCGTTTGAATTCTCGTTTCCCATTTTTTCCCCACGAAAAATAAAATCTTCACTGCCTCGTGCAGAATGCAAAGCACTGCGCGCGGCGTCGAGTCAGCGATGAAGAGTTTGCCTATCCGTTAAGCGATGTTGGTAAGCAAAAATAAAAAAATGAAAAAAAAAATACGCGAAACAAAAAAAGCAAATAAAAGAGAATATGGCGAGCGGAGCGGGCGCGGGATAAAAACGAAAATAGAGTGAGGGGCTTTTGAGTTGACCTCGTTACTCGGGAGTTTACCGAGTGCTTGATGGGCCCCGGGAGGAAGGGGGAGGGGATGGGAGGGGGGAGAGCCGCATGTAAACGTGGTTACACACATAGCGAATCGTTTGTTAAATCCAGAATCGTTTCCGATTGTGCCACGCTGGGTGCTGGTTGGGAGGGAGGGTAGAATAGAAGGAGGATGAGGGGGAGAGGGAAGAAGGCTGAGCCTATGGATGTGGTTCGAGTGTTCGGAAACGACCAAGATAAAAAAAAAAAAAAAAAAAAAAAAATGTAGGACGTTATAAACCTGTATAAGAATTTTTGAGAGAAAGAGAGAGGGAGAGAAAATCTCGTTTCGCGCTTTATCGACGCGGAATAATCGTTCCGAGCGAAGGAACAATAACCTTGAGGGTGGTGGGGGTGCAATGGAGGGGGTGGAAAAAAATAAAAAATGAACGGTTATCGCAGCGTAAATTGCTTTCCGATCGCCAAAGATTTCTGTCTCTTGCAGTTGATCTACTTTTTTTTATAAAACATCTTTTGTTTGATGTTATTGGAGCGTTTGCTGGTCTGACGATCTGCGAAAAAAATGTGGGCGAAGTAGTTTTTGAAAATGGAATCTTTTTCTTGTGAAAATCCGAGAAGGATTATAATGTGTATATATTGGATTTCGCATTGCGCGGATCTTGCAGGGTGCGGATTTTGCTGACGCGAGAGAGCCCGGAGGGCGTGGAGAATTTTTCGGCGCCGCACGAGCCGCTTACAAAGGCAAAGCCCCAGCCACGGTCAGCGGGTATAGCGGTTTATAACGAGGTAAACAGGGGGAAACGCCGCGCAGAGTAGCGCCCGCGGTTTAGCGCTTTATCTCGCGAAACAAGCCGGGCCCGCGCCCGGCTCGCCCGATAATGCAGCGCGAAAATGATAAAGCAATTTGCACAGTGACTACCCCGGAGATTAGGCGGAAGAGGATGAAACGAGACAAAAAAAAATTATTCAAAAACAACTTGAGGATAATCATCATTGTCCCTCTGTCTCATAAACCACTTTTGACCACGATATTTTTTTCTCTCAATTTTTCCTCACAGTCAGAACTCTTCTTTCAGTCTTCTGTCCCCAAAAATTCCCAACTGCAAAAATATATATTAGGCAGAAAAGGATGGAACAAGAAAAAAAAATCAAAAACAGCTTGCGTATAATCATCATGGTCCTTCTGTCCCATAATCCACTTTTGACCACGATATTTTTTTCTCTCAATTTTTCCTCCCAGTCAGAACTCCGTTCTTTCAGTCTTCTGTCCACAAAAATGTCCCATCTGCAAAAATATATATTAGGCAGAAGAGGATGGAACAAGAAAAAAAAAATCAAAAACAGCTTGAATATAATCATCATGGTCCCTCTGTCCCATAATCCACTTTTGACCACGATATTTTTTTCTCTCAATTTTTCCTCCCAGTCAGAACTCCGTTCTTTCAGTCTTCTGTCCACAAAAATGTCCCATCCGCAAAAATATTCGTCGAAAGCTATTTCCCGTTTCCCCAGCGCCGAAAAAGCCGCACGACGACGACAATTGAAAACACGTAATTCCTCCGGTCGCGCGAACCGAGTAATTTCACGCTCGCCGCGCGGTCCGCAATGTTTCATCGGGATTATATTCTCGCTAATTTCTCGGTCGGTACGGTAGGGCGAAAAAAAAATCGCGGAAATGCCAACGCGTAGAGAGAGGCGAAGTTATTACGCGTAAGCCATAAACGTGTGTGTTGCGAGTTTCGCGCGGACGCGAAGCTCGTGACGTGGAATGTAGTGAGAGTGAGTGATTCGTCCGGGCGCTACGGATCAACATGGACCACGCTCTGATGCTCCGGCGCCCTGACCAATGCGAAACGACGTTGGGTTTATGGCGATATACGGAAAGGGAGGGGCAGGGGTTTTGCGGTAGGATGGGAGAGGGGGTGGTGAACCGTTGCACGGGAGCCGTTGGTACGCACGGATTCACTGTATTCGGGTAATCGGATGGGGTTGCGCAGTGGCTGCTCAATATACATACTGTAATCCGAATCCTCGGTTGAGATATTACGGTCAGCCCTAACGAGCGGTAACGGGCAAGGTTATACAACCGGTTTGTGTGTCCAGTGCGCTGTAGCGCAGTGTGAAATCATGACCGGTGGTGTTTATGACAACAACGCGGAAGACCGAAAGGGATATCCCTTCCGGTCTTCCGAAGGGAAAGAGAAAGCGAGAGATAAGGATTTTAGACGCGCGAATAAATGTTACGAGGCGTCTCGACGAAAACGCGAAACAGGGGAAAAACGAGATGAAGGTCGAATGGATTTCCCGGCATTTAATTAGGTGGATGAAATAATTAATCGCGGCTAAGTCGACGCAATTAGTTGGATTGGGTAGGATCAAATTTGTTGGGTTGTTGGCTTCGAATAAATTGGAGGCTGTTGAATGTGTTTGACCTGGGAAACTTGATCGGTTAGAGGTCATTTAATCATCGTAGTTTGATGGACCTAATCGAGGGTATTTTGATTAATATTCAATAATTTGCAATTAGTATGATTTGCAGCTTTTGATCTTGGTTTTTCTTTTTTTTCAGGCATTTATGAAAATTCTGAAAACACTGGTTACAACCCTTTTTTAGTTGATTTTGAAAAAAAGGGATATCCCTTTCGGTCTTCCGAAGGGAAAGAGAAAGCGAGAGATAAGGATTTTAGACGCGCGAATAAATGTTACGAGGCGTCTCGACGAAATCGCGAAACAGGGGGAAAAACGAGATAAAGGTCGAATGGGTTTTCCGGCATTTAATTAGGTGGATGAAATAATTAATCGCGGCTAAGTCGACGCAATTAGTTGGATTGGGTAGGATCAAATTTGTTGGGTTGTTGGCTTCGAATAAATTGGAGGCTGTTGAATGTGTTTGACCTGGGAAGCTTGATCGGTTAGAGGTCATTTAATCATCCTAGTTGGATGGACCTAATCGAGGGTATTTGGATTAATATTCAATAATTTGCAATTAGTATGATTTGCAGCTATTGATCTTGGTTTTTTTCCTTTTTTTTTAGGCATTTATGAAAATTCAAAGCTTCTGGTTATACTCGATAAGATCTCTGTTGGAAATGATCTCCTCTCGGTTACCGTAGGGCGAAAGCGTTTATCACAGTTGCTGTAGTTAACGGGAGCCATAGTAATAAGGATAAGTTCGAGGCGACGGTAAACGGCGGTGGTCGCCTCTCCTTCCCCCGGGGGCGAACGAAAGCTTTCGCGCGGGGTTATCCGAGGAACTGGCGCCAAAACTTGGTTCGTAACGTACGACGAGTTGGTAACTGGCAAGAGAACTTACCACCGCCAAGGGCCCCCGCGAGTCCGAGTGGTCTGCTGGCGAGCGAATACCAGACGATGATTCACGGCTCTCCGGAATTCCGTCCGGGGCACTCGGAACTCAACTTTTTTTTTTAATCCAATCATTTTTTATTTACGTATCTTTTATTCATACAATTTGCACATTTTTATCGAGTTCCAATTGCTGCCAAAAAAAGAATAAAAAATTAGTAATCCAACTCGAACACTTGCGAAGTCACCGATAACATTTTTTAAACTTGTAAAAAATTCAGAAATAGCTGTATGCTAAAAAATAAGGGTCGCTTTGAAGCTCCGTTGATGGAGGATAAAAGTAGTCGAAGTCGTAGCATAAAAAAATTGTGATTTTCGTAAGACCCTATTTTTTGAAAACGACAAAAAGTTCGATTGCATATTTCGGCACCGTTCGAACCCTCGCTGCTCCAGATATTCAAATTCTTGACATTCGCTACATGTATATCGCGCCGTATGTATAATCAAGCCTTATTCAAAGTTGAGTCATGAAAAACCGATGCGCAGGAGGAGCTTATTCTCTCTCGGCGGCGTCAACGAGCGAGAGGAAAAGCGCGAGAGCGAGGCTTTCATGTGCCTCGCCGTTCTCCCGAGATAGACGGATGAAAGAGATACGGCTCTCGCTCTCGCACTTTCCTCTTTGCAGCTCTTTTTTTTTTTTTGTTCTTGTTGCCTCATTTCTTTGCGCACAGTCAGAAATGCGAGAAATAGAGGTAGGAACATGGGGGACAAAAATGTGTCATTTCTAGGGCTCTCGTTCGCCGCAGGGAATTCGAAATGTGACGAGGCCGCGACACGACGACACCGACCAGTGTTACTCTCATACTGCGCCTCGTCAACTTCGTCACGTCTATATTCTTTTTTACCTCTTTTTCTTCTCGTACAGTTGGCAGCAATGCTCGCGTCGTAATGAAACACTAATTAACATAAATGTCGACGTAAATATTACATCACAATAAAAATATGGCATTTTAAAAATACTGAAGGCACTCCGTGGTTTTAGCGACTCCGTGACTGTAGCCACTCCGTGGTTTTAGCTACTCCGTGACTTTAGCCACTCCGTGGTTTTAGCTGCACCGTCACTTTAGCCACTCCCTGACGTCAGCCGCTCCGTAATTTTAGCTACTCCGCAATTTCAGACCCTTAAAAAAAATATAGGTACACAATTTTCCTTACCGATCGGCAATTTATCGTTATCGTTCCGCTCGATTGGCGATCCGCCGGTCGAAGCTGAATCATGGGATGTAGTTCGGCATTATCGCGATTTCGTTTCATCAATTTGTTCCAATTAGTCTGCCGGGAGCTGGCGGAACTCGGTACACCACGACATCGTTAACTCCCAGTCGTCGTATTGCGCGAATCCTCCGTCGAGCCCTCCGGCCGCGACAACCAACGGCAGCTGCAGCCGCCACCGCCGCCGCGTTATATACGCCAACCGAGAATCATGCGTTCGAGCGTCCCCACCGAGGAGACCCCAGACTGCGCCCCCGGGGAACTGTAAATTTTCCGCATTTTTCTCCATCCCTCTGCCTCATCCCCCCCACCCCCCCTGCCGTCCTCCCCGCACGCTCGTTTGCACCCTCTCGTCCTCTTTGCCCCCTCTGTTCTTCGCCCGTTTCTCTTTCTCCCTTATTTCACGGAAATTTTAACAAACTTGTCAGGACCACGCCACGCGGCCATCAGCAACAGGAAATATCGCAGTAAAAATGTGGGGGGCATTCAACGCTTAAGGGTAAAAATTACTGCGCCAGGGTTTTTCTGAAAGCCGAGGAGCGGTAACGACTTTTATTTTTTACATCGTCTCAACTGACTCTGTTAATCGGGGAAATTATATTTTTTAAATATGTAGAATTAAAAAAGGGGTTAATAAAGATTAGGATTAGTGCGACGACAAAAAAATTACATTTTTTATTTTTTATTCATATATTTTTTTATCCCTACGATTTCTGACAAACTCGGCCAAAATATTTCTTTTTTCAAAATCAACTAAAAACGGGTTGTAACCGGTGTTTTCAGGGGTAGAATCTGCGACTTGAGAACGATGGTATAGGTTAAAAGTCGATATTTTGAAAAAATAAATTTCGTGACCCCGATTTGAGCGGTTTTCGGCCCGGCGGCCAGATCTACGATTTCTGACAAACTGTTCGGCCAAAAATTTTTTTTTCAAAATCAACTAAAAAGGGGTTGTAACCGGTGTTTTCAGGGGTAGAATATGCGACTTGAGAACGATGGTATAGGTTAAAAGTCGATATTTTGAAAAAATAAATTTCGTGACCCCGATTTGGACGGTTTTCGGCCCGGCGGCCAGATCTACGATTTCTGACAAACTGTTCGGCCAACATTTTTTTTTTTTTCAAAATCAACTAAAAAAGGGTTGTAACCAGTGTTTTCAGGGGTAGAATATGCGACTTGAGAACGATGGTATAGGGTAAAAGTCGATATTTTTTTAACTTTAAAAGAACGCAGCAGCGCAAAAGTATTTCGGGCACGCGCGCCAGCGCGTGTGATTAGCCTACTTATAAAAATGTAAAGACCCTAAAAACACTGATATATTGAATCGAAAATCGTGTTATCCGACCAGCGTAAATCCTTATTCTCGATGTGGTTAACACGCGGGTTAACGTGGCCATTCCCGAAGGCCGAACACGTCGCGCCGCGGATACGGCCGAAAGGCAGAAGTTGGCTAATTCGCGAGAGTCGGTAGTCCGTCGCGCACGCGCGCGTTAGCCAATTAATCTCGGCGCAGGGGGGCAGAGGGTGGGGGGAGGCGCTCGCCCCCCGGAACGACCGAACGCGACCGAACTGCCATGAATTAATCATGACGCCGTTCGTGAATTAATTATTGCGCCGGGCCCTCCGGGCTCCGGGAATCTTGCCGAACCTCGCCACTGTCCGAACACTTGTCATCCCGCTCACTCCCTCCTCCTCCTCCTCTTCCTTCTCCTCGTCCCGACTCCTCCTGCCTGGCCTTCCACTCGGTCAACCCGCTAATTGTCGCTTAGACTGTTCTCCATTCTTCGCCGTTTGTCTTCGCGCCCTCCACGCGACTCTCGACTTGCTTAATCGTGGCTGGCGAGAAAAGATATTGATTCAATTTATTTATCAAAATTTGGAGACTCCTGAGAGAAAAAAAATAATATGAAAATGGTCTGTGATTAATATAAATAAATAAACAAGTGAAAGATATTGATATTGCTTCCATTCATTTTTCAAAATTTTGAAACTTATGAGAGAAAAAAAAATTAATATGAAAATGGTCTGTGATTAATATAAATAAATAAACAAGTAAAAGATATTGATATTGATTCCATTTATTTTTCAAATTTTAGACACTTATGAGAGAACAAAAATTAATATGAAAATGGTCTGTGATCAATATAAATAAATAAACAAGTAAATAATGGGCGAATAAATTTGAATCCTGAATAAAAATTCCGGGACAAATAAATGAAATTAATATCTGCGTCATACTTTTTTTTCGTTGTGTCAAGCAGAAATTGTACAATTAAAATAAAAATAAAATCGTCGGTGTTACGCGCGCAGTAATTTCGCGAACGCGGCGCAAAAATGGGGCACTCGACGGAAAAGCACAGCGGAGAAACGTTACGCGACTAGAGAGTACTTAGGGACTACTTAGTTTACACTGGCTGGTTGTTGTTACACGCTGCCTCTAAGTGGTTCGTTGTACTCCCGCACGCTCGGCGAGTTCTTCGCGCGCGACGCGAATCACTTACCATTTTTCACCGGTTATTTTCAACGAGGCGCCTGGACCATCGCACACGCGATTCTCGGATTTTTTTTTTATTCACTGTACCCTGCATTCCACTTGCTGCTACTACTTTTTTCGGCAACAATTTTTGTCTCCCCGAAAACAAAGTTTTCGGCAGTAAAAAAAGGGTTGGGGGTGGGAGGGTTGAAGCTTCGACGTACCTGTCACAAGATTCTCGCTCTGCTCTGCTCTGCTCGCAGCTCGTTTTCCCTTCCGATATCCGCGCCAGGCAAACTTTTACTCCGAGCAAAAGTTTCTCGAAGCCGCCTCGCTCGTGTCTCCTCCCCCTCCTCCATCTCCTCCCCCTCCTCTTCCTCTGCCGACTGGTTCCCCGGCTCGGCTTTATCCCGAGACACATTTTCTCGCGAAAATTTCTCGTTACCCTGGATGCCTCGACTGCCTTGTCTTTCCCGATCGGAAAGCTCGTAGAAAAAGAAACCAAAAAAAAACACATTTTTTCGTCGCTTTTCCATTCAATTTACTATAAAAAAAATAACACAAATAATCCGAACATTTTTCTAATTTTCCTTTCATCCCAATTCCCTCACCCCTAACCATTCATTCACCGCCTTAATTGATTTCCGCAGCATTCTCGACACCCTTCGGTACACAGAAAAAAAAAAAAGTAGCACGTGTCTGTGCAATTGCAATTGGCTTGTCGTACACGTGTCTGTGCGTCGTTGCTTTCCCACATAAGTACATAAGTATATGGCGAACTAAAGCGGTCGCAGAAGCACCGGCAGACATATAGGACATACGCGTAGAGGGCGCGCGGCGGGCTGCATGGCCATTCCGCTCGCCCATTGTCCGTGGCATAATTAAATTTCGAGTAGACCGGTGGAAAAGAAGAGGGTGAGTTTTCCGGAGCTCTAAAGAATTTCCTCGAACTCCCCCGGGGCCTCGTAGGGGTGGCTTTGGGGGTGAGTTGAAAACGTCCGACTGCTACTGCTGCCGCTGCTGCTGCTTCAGCTGGTGCGATGCATGCACCACACTACGCTACACGCGCCATGCTCTCGGTCGAGTGGGTTGCTGCAAGCTCCGCGGTCTTTTATTCCACGAATTCAATTTTACATTCTTCCTGGCTCAGCTGCTGCTGCTGCTGCTGCTGCTGCTGCTGCTGCTGCTGCTTTTGCTTGTCCACACAATCGTGATCTCGAAACACAGACGTGGAGATATAGGCTGTGTGGGTGTGCATATACAGGGTCATTCAGAATGTTTTTGTCAGCCGTTGAAGAATGATAATTTAGCACCTCGGGAACGATATTATACATCCGTTTTTTGTAATTTGCAATATTTATTTATTTATCGAAAATTTGAACAAAATAGACCAATGGGAACAAATAAATAAATAAATAAACCAGTAGACCAATGGGGACATAAATAAACGAATATTTAAAAAATACTATAAATACTATAAATAAATAGTATTTTTTAAATATTTATTCTTTTATTTGTCCCCATTGGTTAATTTTTTTTCTAATGCTTGTAAATAAATAAATATTGCGAATTACGAAAAACGGCTAAGTAACTTAGTTCCCGAGATGGTAAACTAGTTTTCCTCAGCGGCTGACAAAAACATTCTGAATCACCCTGTATATAGATGTATAAATATAGATATATTTCTGGGAGGGGTGGTCTGAACGACTGATGAGAAAAAAAAGCGGTGAACCCGGAAAGCTTAAAAGCTCGGAGGTGAAAGCTCGACAACGACGACGACGACGAATAATTGTTCGACAAACTGCAAATCCTCTATGGTCCGCTGAGTTGACGCAATACAAATGCTTCGGAAGGAGGAGAAGAGAGAAAAAAGGGAAACAAAAAGTGAGCGAGCGAAATGAAGCCAATGACGGCGAAAAAGAGGAACAAACGAAAATGAGGCAATAACGAGCACGGAGAACTCGTGGAAAATGGTTGGCTTTCAAATATTTGCAGTCGCCCCTCGCGCGGTTGGAAAGAGTGGGTTTCTGTTTGAAATTTGACCGACGGTGCAAATAATGGAACGAAAGTTTCAGCCTGTGGTATTTTCATGAGAATTTACGGGAAAATATGTCGCGTGGGATTTTTCAGTAGGGGTTGTGGGATTTTTCAGTGGGCTGGTGGGATTTTTGTGGGATCCCGTGTCAAAATTGTATGGGCTCTCCGTCGCATCGTTCGCCGACGAAAATTCAGCGCACGAGGTATTTTCATGGGAAATTCAGCGCCTGTGGTATTTTCATGAGAATTTGCGGGAAAATATGTCGCGTGGGATTTTTCAGTATGGGGGTCCTGGGATTTTTTTGTGGGCTGGTGGGATTTTTGTGGGATCCCGTGTCGAAATTTTATGGGTTCTCCGTCGCATCGTTCGCCGACGAAAATTCAGCGCACGAGGTATTTTCATGGGAAATTCAGCGCACGAGGTATTTTCATGGGAAATTCAGCGCCTGTGGTATTTTCATGAGAATTTGCGGGAAAATATGTCGCGTGGGATTTTTCACTATAGGGGTCCTGGGATTTTTTTGTGGGCTGGTGGGATTTTTGTGGGAACCCATGTCGAAATTTTATGAGCTCTCCGTCGCATCGTTGGCCGACGAAAATTCAGCGCACGAGGCTCAAACTCTCGCCGCAACTGTCGCTGCGCCGTCGAGCGGTGCTTCCGCAGCTTATATAATAAGCTTCCCTGGAAATTAGATGTTTTACGAGGGATTTTGGGGGGCGACGAAGGACGCGAGGGCGAAGGGCACCGGTCGTTAAGGTAAGCCCCGTCGTCGGTGCATTTTGTGCCGCAGCAGGGTTCCGGCAACGTGTGACCCACAGACCGAACCTCCGACTGGGCACTCTCCTCCCCCTTCCCTCCCCTCCACCCACCCCTATCCCAACCCCCTTTGAGGCTAACGCAGGTGCAGTGAAACAGGAAGTGCTACGTACCCCATGGATTTAAAGACCAATAAACCGCACGTGACTACGTAACCCACCCCCAAACCCACCCCCACCCTCCCCTCCCCACTTTTCAACCCTCCCTTTTCATGCCACCCCTATATATCTCACTGCCTCTCGTCACCACCCTCGACTCTCCTTCCCTCCCCCACTCTTCGTCCCCTTTCGTTGCCTTTCATCCCCTTCCGATCCCTTTGCAACCCCCTCACCCACTTTTCCTTCCACCCAGTGGCCGAACTCGGTGAACTTCGACCAGTTCGACTGGCACCGCAGCCTCCAACGAACCACGTTAAATTTCCGTCATTACCAAAGTTCGAGAGGACGGAAAGGGCCGGCGAAACACGTTCCCCCTACTCCCCAACCCTCCCTACGCCGCTCGCTCCACGCGCGGTCTACGTGCGCCACGGACAAACGATAATTGAAGTGCCGTGTCGCTCGGACGCTCGCAAATTCGCCGTCGTTTATCGCTGGGACGAGAGCGATACAACTCGCTTTGCGCTGTTTGTGTTTATTCGGTCGGTACGAAAAAATGTAGTCTTTTTTTTGTTCTCGCTTTTTATGGTTCCAAACATTGTTAGGGGGGAAAAATGCTACTGGCTCAATTTTGTCTGGTTGGTACAGAATTTTTTTTATCCCTTTGTTGAATTTTCACAAAATATTTTCACTGTCACTTACAGAGATTGCATTTTATTTGACTCGTTTCGACTGATCTTCTAGTTACATTTTTCACTGTAAAAAAATATATGTATGTGCGTTTTATTGCAGGAACATTTTTTCGTTGCAGACAGAACTCGTCGGAGGGCGACGAGATTGACGGAGTCGAGTGAGAGAGAAAAAAAAACCATGCCAGCCTCGTAAATGAAGAAGGAAGGTGCAAGAATTTCGTGACACGCGAGACTCACGAGGGTTGATGAGAACGAGCGTCAGGACGTACGCGAGAAAGGTTGGCAGCACTTTCGTCGTCGTCGTCGTCGTCGTCGTCGTGGTTGTTGTTTTCGTCGTGTCGTCTCACCCCGGTCTGGGGTCACTAGGAGCGGATGTACCAGAGGAAAAAGGCGAGAGGACGTGGAGGGAGGATGGGCGAAAGGGGTGAATGAAGAGGGCGTCGTCCAAGGTGGCCCGGACGAAAACAACGGTGAGAGACAACAGAGAGAGATACAACAGCGAGAGGAAGAGAGAGAAAAAGGAGAGATGAAAGGGAAGCGGAAGTGCAGCGAGAAGAGTCCGCGAGAAAGTGAGCAGAGACGCCGAGGCTGAACACACAACGAGCGAATGAGGAGGCGGAGGGAGTTGCTGAAAAAAAAAAAACGAGGAAAAAGGAAGTGAAGCGACGGAGGCGACGAGAATGCAGGAAGTAAATGGGGGGAGGAGGAGGAGGAGGAGGAAGTGGAGAAAAGAAGGGATATGATGTCGCGGCGACGTTCAGCTTGTGCTGTCGGTCGAGCAGATGGCCTAGGGAGGAAGATGGAAGCGAGAGGGATGGAAAGATGGAAGTGAGAGGGATGGAAATATGGAAGTGAGAGGGAAGGAAAGATGGAAGTGAGAGGGATGGAAAGATGGAAGTGAGAGGGAAGGAAAGGTTGAAGTGAGAGAGATGGAAAGATGAAAGTGAGAGGGATGGAAAGATGGAAGTGAGAGGGAAGGAAAGATGGAAGTGAGAGGGAAGGAAAGATGTTAGTGAGTGAGATGGAAAGATGGAAGTGAGAGAGAAGGAAAGATGGAAGTGAGAGGGATGGAAAGATAGAAGTGAGAGAGAAGGAAAGATGGAAACGAGAGGGAAGGAAAAATGGAAGCGAGAGGAATGGAAACATGAAAGTAAGGAAGGAGAAAGCAGGCTGGAAGTATGGAAGTGAGTGGAGATAAGAAAAAGAAGGGAAAAGATGAAAGTGAGAGAAAGGAGCAAAAAGGGTGGAGGAGGGTGGCAGAGGGTGGCAATATGTGGTGATTGCGCTCATCTTTCATCGTGGATGGCGCAGACGAGAGAGAGAGAGCTCGAAATACTCCGGCTTCTTCCAAGGAGCCGAATAGACGCTGCCGCCTGTTTCGACTGAGCACTGTCTACTTCCACCCCCCCCCCCCCCCCCCCCCCAACCCCCTGACCACTATCCTACTCTTCCAACTCCCACGAACGTTTCGCTAAAACTGCCAGGAATCACAGAATTCAGCTACCCGAGGCTCCGGAATCTTTAGCCTGGGTTCTCGCTGGTCGGTTAGCAGTTAGCCGAGTTCGTTAGGTTGACTTGTGATGTCTTCCACGGGTCGAGCGAAACTCCTGTACAATTTTTATTATTTTTATTTCACGATTGAGTCATTTAGAAAAATGTTTTCACATAATGAATCAAAATTGGACTCAATCGTGAGTATATTTATTATCACTATTGAAACTTTGTACGAAAAATAAAATCCAGCTAAAAACCACTCTCAAAGCTCCCGAACGGAAAATCTCTTCCATCGTGGCGGTTATCTCCGCCTGGAGTGGACGGGAACTCGAAGCCGCGACTTCCGTCGCTCATCCACAGGTGGATACGATAAACAGGGCCAGCGATATACCGGTGCCAGTCAGCGGACGATCGTTAGAGGCCGAGTGACGGTGGGATAAAGGTTAATAGACGGAAAGAGACCGGAAGGGAGAAGCGAGTTGGAGGAGGAGGATGAGGAGGTGAAAGGAGAAGGAGGAGGTGGAGATGGAGGTGAGAGGAGGAGAAGGACCGAGCGGGCGCGAGTTTACAAGAGTAAAGCCGGCTGTATAGCCGCCGGGACGAGGGATAATACAGGCTGAAACGGCCCTCTGCGAGGCGATAGGCAATGGTGAGAGAGAACCTGTGAAAGTGTCGGACAGCGCCGTCCGGGGATGACGTCCGCGCGAGCTTTCGATCCCGTTGGCGGTCGAAAGCTTTTCCCACGCTCCACACAGACGTCATACTCACCCCTTTCGTCCTCTCCCTTCGTCCCTCTTTCTCCCTCTCGCTTCCCTCTCGCCTGGCACTTGCTACATACTGTTGCTGCTGCAGCTTCGTTGGACCTCAGTGAAACTCGTGATAATGGGACACGAACCAATTTAACGTCGGCTGATGCGTGGCCTGAGCGTCCACCGGTTCATTCACCAAAGAGATAGGAGGGTAGTTTGTAGAGTTAACTCGCGTGGAGGGGGAGAGGACGAAGCAGGGAAGGGAAGCGAAAGGGACGAGAGACACGAGAAGTGTTACCGGTCGCTCTACGGACTTCCTAATGTCCTCACGTTCCGATATACACACCAAAGTTTGGCTCGCGGTCGCTCGTTGTATCGGTGGATTGGGAAGAGGGGCGTGAAGGGGAGGATAAAATGTTCATACGGTGATTAACTGCATTTCGAACCGCTTTGTCACTGTCCACGAAATTAGAACGAAATTGATGTAGGATAAAAGTTTTTTATCCAACAAATTTTGATCAGCTTTTACCTTTCTATATTTTGTTTTTTACACTGACAATTGAAAGTGATTTTTTTATTGCAATAAATTCCTTGACTAAAATGGCAATAATTATTATTATATTTTTTTATTGCAATAAATTCCTTGACTATAATCGAGCGGTGAAGATTTTTCCGTAATCCGCGACGTCGATGAATAAAAGACGCTTTGGGGGACGTCGCGAGGGACTATCAATCGTTCGATTCGCAAGCGACGAATGCGAATCCGCGCGACGCCGACAGCTACAACGTTCGCCACTTGTGATTACCGGGGCTCGACTCAGTCCGGTGCCTCCCTTGCTCCAAAACGGAGCGGTGAAGGGAGGTGGGGGGGAGGGGATGGATGGTAGTGAACTGTTTGTCACTGCCAACTGGGTCCAGTGCTTTCTGTCGTGCTCGAGGTGTCGGATGGCCAGTTTCCTCCGTCCGCCCCGCACGGCCAAAGGGTGCCAACTGGTCACTATCCTCGTCCATCTCTTCCATATACCTACACACGTATATATCTATATATAAGCGTGTATGGACGGACAGACATACACAAACTCGTTGTAATCGGATCCATCTGATCTATCACTCGCAGTTTACACCCTGCTACCCTGGGCAATATTCGCAACTAAAATTTATACGATCCTCCCGCCCTTTCCGCCCCCTCCCGCTTCCCCCTCCGCGAGGCTTTTGCAAGCGAAGGACGTGTCGACGAAGCTTCGCCCGCGATGATTTGCGACCCTCCGGAACTCCCGACGTAGCGCTGCGAGTATACATCCCGGATAATGGCTTTTGACACTCCGGAAACTGCGAGACTTTGGCTTTTCGAATTTTTTTTTATTCCTTTTTTCGAAAAAAAAAAAAGTAGAAAAAAAACGTTATGCCTCGCGGTGATGGAGTGGACGAAGGCTGCGAGTGAATTAAGGAGCCAGTGCCGAAAGAGTGTCACTTTGATTTTTTGGAACTCGCGAAAAATTTCGGAAGAACGAGATCTGCATTTTTTTACACACTTATTTATGCATTTTTACTGCATTCATGGTTTATTGAATTTTTTTACAGATTTTTTTATCTGTGTGCATTATTACTAAAATTATTATTGTTATCGATATCAATTCTGATGGAATTCTTTTTTCATCTGCATTACAGAGTGATGACTTAGTCCAGGAATCCGCGGAGAGGCCAGAGAACCGCCCGAGGGCCTCGATCGACATCGTCGCAGACTCGCGGGATACTCGAGTCGCGTCCCAAGAGCCCTCGATCCGCGCGGATCCGTCCGGGGTAAGATCTCGCGGTTCGCCCGCCGCCGGGGAAAAAGTCATCCGGGATGTCGCTTCTGCTGAGCCGCAGTGGCCGCAGGGGTCCGGTCATCTGCTTCGTGGCTCTCATCTTCCTCTTCGCGCTTTATCAGCTCGGGATAATATGCGGCAGCGGCAAGGACGGACCGTCGTCCATGATGGTCGCGAAGGAGGTAAAGATACAATTTTTTTATGTAGCATTGATACAATTTTTTATGTAGCATTGATACAAATTAAAAACACAATTTTTTTACACAGGAAGAAAAATACAAAAATGAAGGAAAAATATTCGAGTGATGGTTCTAGCTAATTTGTTTTTTTTTTATCACATTCTCGTTGATAATTTATTGACCCAAAGAATAGTCTGTCCCATAGGGATCTTCTCGACGAGGCTCAGCGAAGGAAAAAAAAACGACACGTGGACGTCGTAATCGTATCCTCAGCGCGGAGCGATAAATAAACGCCGGGGACCGTAATTCAGGGACGTCCGGCTCGAGCGCCTCGTACGCCGCTCCATTATTCGTCGCAGTTCTATATTTTACGCCGATATCTTCGGAGGGCCTCGACGACCGTAAATCCGAAAGTGCGATGCAACGTTCAACCCCGAGGAGAGAGGAGGAGCAGCGAAACCAGCCGAGTAAGGTGGAAAAACGCACCCGAGAGTCTCGCTCGGCTCTGGACTGGTCCCGTCCGTCCGGCTGGTCCGTCCCGTGGATAAGGAAGAGGAATAAAAGAAATGGGGAATCGTTCCGGCCGAGATATTATTCCGATCGATCGGGCGCACAGAGAGAGGAGCTTTCAATAACTCGAACTGCACGGGCGAAACTCGAGAGGACGAAGAGAACGGAGAAACCCACCGAGCTATGGAGAAGGGAATAAGAAATAACCGAGGGATGAAAATGGGGAAAGGACGAGCGTTAGCAAAAAGAAGAAATATTTCTGTAACGCGGATATAACTGCCCCTCAAAAATTCGCAGCAAATGTGATTTGGAAGGCACAAAAAAATAGTGCAAAGTTGGAGGATGAAAATTGGTTCAATTTGGAAAATTAAGCCAGCTTTTTTTCAAGCTTATTATTATTTAGTCTCATGCAGTCTTTTCTCTTGATGAAAAAAAAAACAGATTTGATGGAGCTTTTTATTCTTTCTTTTTTTATTATCTGTACCTGGCTGTAAAAAATCAGTCGGTTTTTACTCTGATTTTTTTATCCGGATTTCCAAAGGACATTTTTGCTCCGACTCGTGTGATCCATTGATTGAATCGCGAAATTAAACATCGCCACAGTTCACGAGCGTCGGTGAAAGCTTTGTCAGTGGCAATAACGCCATCGGCGAAATTAACGCGCCCGGCTTGATTGGGAAAGCCGGGATTGCAGCCGGGGATGAGCCCGGCAGCCTCCCCTCCGACCGTTGATTTCTCTCTCTCTCCCTCCGAGTCGACTTGATTTAACGGAATCTCTCGAGCGAACGGCCAGTCAAACTCTCCCGGTGCCCCATTCTTCCCTCTCGACGATCCCGGTTTCGCGTTCGGATTTTACCGTGCGATGCGAATTCCCCGGGTTTCGTTCCCTCGAGACGATCGCACCGAGAATTTCGTCTCGACGAGTCGTAGAATTTCGCGCCGCGTTTATTTTAATTCCCTCCTATTCTCCGATTTCAAAGTTAAAAAACGCCTGGAATTTTTTTTCTAATTTAATTCCTGAAAAATTAATTTTGTATAAAATATTCATTGAATAAAAAAATCTCGGACTGAATTTTTCTAAGCTCGTTCGCTGTGCAATAAAAATACCGATAAACTCGCAATTCCATTGCCAAACGCATTTCCTACTTTCGTTCGTAGCCATCGTTTCGGTATTTTCATTGTTTGCATTACGAGGAGCGATCGTGTCCCGTTTCCTTCGTCGGCCATTTGGAGCTGCAATGTCACTGCAACGTCCGGGCGAAACGGGAAGAAAGGCGGTCGTTTTACAAAGCATCGGAGAACGTGAATTGAAAAAGAGGAAAAGAAAATAAATAAGTAAATAGAGCAGATAAAAAACGAGAACGCAGGGCGTTCGCGAAGCTGGAGCCGGGACGTCGTGTGTCCCTTCGCGCAATAACCGAGCGGGACGAGAGGAGTGCGGAGATAGAAAACAAGCCTATCGGCTTCAAAGCGCGACGACTCGCCCCACGGCGACGGAGTCTCTCGTAAAAATATATCAGCGCGGCAGCGCCGCTCGTGTGTTTCGCTTTGAGATAAAATTTCAACATAAAGTTTTTTTGTAGCTGTCGCCAGCGACAGCGGCAGCAGAGATTCCACCCCTTTTACGCGCGCAACATTGAGCCAGCGAGCTAGTTTTTTCCACGTTCTGTTACAACACTTTAAGGGTGATAGCTGAGGGAAGGGATGAAACTGCACCTATTGCAGTAAAAAAAAAGACATTTTATTTTTATCTAGGCGAAGGGAAAAAGTACCAACGAAAAATCACACGAGCATAATCGTTACCCTTCGGGCTTTCGGGTCGGGCGGAAAAAAATCACCGGATCCGAGTGCGAACGGATTTCCATTTTTATTTATTTGCCCTCGTAAAAACAAAAGGCTCTTTTTGTGTTTTTTTTTGTTCGGCTCCGCAGATTTTTTCCTGCAATCAAAACACCGCGCGACGGGAGGCAATTGACGATTCGGGAATTTGAATACAATTTTTTTAAACTGAATCTCGTCGCGCTCGGGCAAACTCTAAATTTTCAATATCCACAATCAACGTTCGCTCGGTGACTTCAAATGTTTTTTTATTTAGAAAAAAAAATGGAAAAAAATCCCGGTGCATTTTTTTGCGAAGGGAGGAAGAAAGCGGAATGAATGCAAAAAATAATAATAAGCTCGAGAGCCCGATGAACGGAAGAAAAACGGTTTTGCCCGCAGCTTGGCTGCCGCGTCGTGTGTGCTTTTCTATTTTCCCCTCCCGTTTCTTCTTCCATTTCTCGTCGTCGTCGTCGTCGTCGTCGTTATTATTATTATTTTTTTGTTCGTTTTTTTTTTCGCTGCCTCTCCGCGAACGTGCGAGGATAAATCGCTGGTTTCACACTCAGTTTTTCCAGCGCGCTGCAGCGACGAGAGCGCAAAATAAACGACGTCGAAAAGAGAGAGGCAAAAAAATCCGGAGAGCGGGAGGAAAAAAATGGGAAAAAATAAAATGGAGCAAAAAAAGGAAGAAAAAAACGGGTGCAACAGGAAGAGGGATAGAAGCTGCGGGCGCGTCGACGAACGCTGCAGCAGCAGCCGCCGTTGCCGCTCGCTTCGGTGGCTCAACCACCGGACCTGCAGTCCGGGGGAGAAATAAATGTTAATTGTAATAAATATTTTCCGGCACCGCTGGTCGAGTCGGCGTCCGCAAATGCGTTTTCAAATGGCTCAAACCGAAAGAGCAACGCGATATTCGTTCTCATCTCTGTCGTTTCGTCAGTTTATCCAGTTTAGGGACCGAGGGTCATGAAAAATTAGGTAACGAGTGTAAATAAAAATTTATGTAACTGATTTTTATTTTATTCAGGGATATATTTTGCCTGGAAAAAAATAAAAGAGTCGCTGGAAATTCGCCAGACAAACAAGTCGGATATTCCCAAAGCCGATAGGCCACAGTCGGTGTATCGGGACGACTTACAGGCTGAGAATATCGGAAGCGAGTGAGAGAGAAAAGTCTCACTCACCCTGAAAGTGACAAATCAAGTCATGAAAAATTAACGAGAATAAATAAAAATTTATGTCACGAATCTTTATTTTATTCAGGGATATTTTGCCTGGAAAAAATAAAAGAGTCGCTGAAAATTCGCCAGACAAACAAGTCGGATATTCCCAAAGCCGATAGGCCACAGTCGGTGTATCGGGACGACTTACAGGCTGAGAATATCGGAAGCGAGTGAGATAGAAAAGTCTCACTCGCCGCGAAGGTGACAAATCGCTCGACGGAGATTTTCCTCCGGCGCGGAGAGGCGACCGGGACGTTCAAACGAGCGAACGTGGAGAACGGGGCGGGTAAAGGCGAGAGAGGGAAGAGCCCGTGAAATCGCCGTCTCTTAGCCGCCCTCGAGATAACGTCGGATCGACGAGAGACGTTTTCTTCCCCCCTCTTTCTTCCGCATCTCGCTCACACGGCTGATACAAACGCCGCGCGCCGGAGACGAGAAAGGCGAAAGTTTCTCGCGAGCTCGCGGAAACCTTCGGAGCTGTGCCGCTGAGACGAGAAGCAACTTTCAGACGTTCGAGGAAAAACTTTTTCCCGGTGACATTCGTCGTTCCTCGAAGCAGCAGAGATATCGGTGACGCTGAGAATTTTTCCCCCGTTTTCCAGCGGGAACGAAAAATCAAAAATCGCTCGAGACAAAAGGGATTGTGAAATATTTTTGGCGCGACGGAATTTCATCTATTTTAGGAATTTTTCATTTTTTATATTTTTATCAGTGGATAGGGGCCAATTTTAATTTTATTTATTAGTGGTGGAAAATTAATTGGCTGATAAATTAATTTCTGATTTAATTGTGTGTTTCACAATTAAACCAGAAGTATTTTTGGCGCCAAGGAATTTCATCTATCTTAGGAATTTTTTATTCTGTATGTTTTTGTCAGTAGATGGAACCAATTATTCTTTTTTTTTTTTAGTGGTGTGAAATTAATTGGCCGATGTATTAATTTCTGGTTTAACTGTGTGTTTCAGAAATACGTCATTGGTGCTCTGGACCACAAAGCCTATCCCTACGACCGCAACATGCCGCTCATATTCATCGGTGGAGTTCCACGTTCGGGCACCACGTTGATGAGAGCCATGCTCGACGCTCATCCGGACGTTAGGTAGAGCCAAGCGAAATGATAACATCCGATACGGCGGAATTTTTATTATAATTTTAATTTAATTTTTTTGCGAGTCAATAAAAACGTTGCGCGGTATCCGGCGGCGAAGGAGCCGAGAGAAGACGGAGGAGGCGAAGAAAACGAGCTTTCCTCGCTCTCCTCCTTGGCCTCGTTATTATAGTTATCAGCGAGAAGAATACCGACTCTGGGTGCGTTAGCCGGCAGCTAGATGGGAATAAAATAGACCGAGACAAAAACGTAGCCATTGAACAAGAGGAAGCCGGGCGGGAGAACTGGGAAGAAGGGTTCATTGTTCCTCGTTTCTAAAGAATCGCCACTTCAGGGCGGAATAAAAAAAAAACCCGCGAAGAATAAAAAGGAGAAGAAAATATTCAGGGACTATGTAACGAGGATAAAAATAAAAATTCCATCGGAAATAGAAGTTCGAGGAGCGAGGAAAAAAAAAAGTGGAAAAAACTTCTGAGACACTCTAAACGTGACTGTGATTTTTTTTTTCAGGTGCGGACAGGAGACGAGGATCATTCCGCGGATTTTACAGATGCGAACGCACTGGCAAAAGTCGGACAGGGAATCGCTCAGGCTCATCGAGGCGGGAATCACGAAAGAAGTGCGTATTTAATTTTTTTTTAATCACCTTAAAATAATATTTTCAACCTCTGAATTTGTAATAAAAGAGTGGAAGGTCGCAGAGATAATCAGATTTTTTTTCCCACAGGTAATGGACAGCGCGATCGCTGCTTTTTGCCTGGAAGTCATAGCGAGACACGGCGAACCTGCTCAACGACTATGCAACAAGGATCCACTGACTCTAAAGATGGGTTCTTACATGCTCGAACTTTTTCCCAACGCAAAGTTCCTCTTCATGGTGCGAGACGGCCGAGCCACCGTCCATTCCATTATTTCGCGGAAGGTAACGGAAAGAGAAAAAATTGTGTAAAAAATATATCTGCAAGTACGAAATAGTCAGTGATCGAACGACTCGATTGACGCAGGTGACGATAACCGGATTCGATTTGTCGTCGTACCGACAATGCCTGTCGAGGTGGAATCACGCGATATCGCTGATGCACGAGCAGTGCAAGGAGGTCGGTTTCGACAGGTGCCTCATGGTGCCGTACGAGCAGCTGGTGCTACATCCGCGCGACTGGATGAAAAAGATTCTGCGGTTCCTCGACGTTCCCTGGAACGAGTCGGTGCTTCATCACGAGGAGTTCATAAACAAACCCGGCGGCGTTCCGCTTAGCAAGTAAGACAATTTTTTTAGCTTCACTACATTTCTTAATTCACACTACAATTTTTTTTCAATGATACATTTCTCTTTCAGAGTGGAAAGATCGTCGGATCAGGTAATAAAACCGGTGAATCTGGAGGCTCTCACCAAGTGGACGGGTCACATACCCGAAGACGTTGTCAAGGACATGCCGGACATCGCGCCGATGCTTTCGGTGCTCGGTTATGATCCCTACGCGAATCCACCGGTTTATGGAGCGCCTGACAGCGTCGTTAGCGATAACACCAGAAGGTTTGTGAAATTATTTTTAATTATTATTAGTTCTTAGGCTTCTGCAATGAAAAAATATATTTTTTTGTGCTTCAGGGTATTGGCCGACGGCGAATTGTGGGCGGAAAAGGCGCGACAACTGGCGCTGCAGGAGCGACCGCTGCAGGAAAAATCGGCGGTGATGACGAGCACCGAGGAGGAATCGACGAACGCGTGACCCCCGAGAACTCACGTTCTCTTAGGAATGCACAATGGAAACGTGTACAATTATAATTATGTATAATTAACGATAGAGAGAGGAAAAAAAGGACGACGCGAGAGACGACGGTGGAGGATGACGGCTAAAACGACGACGGACTCTGTCGATTTTTTTCTCGCAGTTCCTTCTCGACGAAAGCCGCACACGACGGTGGCTGCTTCTTCGCGTGGCTTTTTTATTATCGCGCCAGACGTCGACGAAACGATTTTCGTATTTTTTACGTTACCCTTTGTACTTTCTTGTTTGCGGACATCAAACGATTCGCACGACGAATCTCAGCGAGTCTCGAATTTTCACTCGTGTCAGGGTAATACTGCTTCGTTCAAGGATCAAACATGCATAAACCCAGTTGTGAAAAAAAATCGAAAACGTAATTTCGAAAGCTAAAAATAATATGAATTTTTTCTCAAAGTAGTTTTTTTTTTACTACTTTACGAATAATTTTTTGTCATCGCTATTATCGCAAATCGATGTATTTTGTTGACTTCCAGTCAAATGAAACTTTCGGTGCAGCGACGAATGTGGCGATGCGTCCCTCATTGCCGAGAATTGTATATGGAATGAAATCTATAGCCTACGGTTATTTAATTGTTGCACATTTAAGATTCGTTCGTAAGTTTAATATTTTAATAGAGGCTGAAAAGCGAGACGAACCGTCTCGCGAAGAGAGAATATTTTGTCTTCTGTTAAACGACTAGCCGAGTGGCCAGTGAGTGAGTGATTTGCGTCAGCGCTGCGAGCCAAAGGATATTGAAACTCGATGCTAACAGGTACTTAATTTGAGGATTCGCGCAATCGCGAAACGTCAGAGGCGTCGATTTTACCATCCCAGTCCGGATCGAAGGGCCGAGCGCCGACGATCCGCGTGACGAGTGTTTGTGTGTGTTGCCATATATGTAATTTCGACGATAATCTTTATTTTAGCGCTTAGCGAATGAAAATTCACAAATTTCTACTAACGAACTCGTTAGAACGGGGGAGAAAAAAATCATCGACAGAGAGCGGAGAGTGAACGAAAAGGCGCCGATTCGATTGTACAGAGACGAGTAAAAATAAAGGCAACGTCATATTTATAAGCTAATAAGTGTGAAAGTGGCGAGCGCCGTAATAGTTAAGTACGACGAAAACTGCGACAACAGTCGAAATAGCCTAATCGGGTCTGGCAATTACAACTATTTTATTCTTTGTTCTCATTCTGAATCTCCGATTGACGCGCAGCAAAATGCGCAGCCGAACGCTGCGCGCGAGAGCCGCGAACGGCGAGAGAACGATTGATTGATCTTCGAGCTCGGAAAAACCGGCGACTATGTTTTCCAAGCGAAACGAGCCAAATTCTTGTTGACGAAATAATCAAGGTGTCTCCGTGCGGCGTTATATACATGTCAGCAATGTTATTGTCTATCGTATTACGAAATAAATTATTTTAATATTACGACGTCGTCTGCGTTCAAATTATTCGACCGGAGTCGAGACGAAGGGAGTGAAATTTTTTTCGGCAGACTGAGAGAAATTAACGAGCGTCATAGACGTAACTTTATTTGTAGAATGATGATTTTTGGTCTATTTACACAAGAAAATAAAGGCGAGTAGTTTTAAAGAGCGGCGAAATAAATTTCGAAGGACAATCGACGGCCGTCCTAGAGGTGAAAGCTCTGCTCCGTTTGGCCCTCGTGATCGGTGAATCGTCGCGCGACTTTTGAACTCTCCCAACGACCCGAGAGACGCGACGATGAGTACACGAGAGCCCGAGAGATCTACTAATCTGCTTTTCAGCCGTAATGACGCCGAGGGCCACACTATTCGTAAATGTCCTCTTTGTCGGCGACGTAACGGACGATGTCCTTCGGTTTCATGAGTCTCTCGGCGTCCACGTCGGGAATCTCGAAGCCGAACTCGTCCTCCATCGCCATAATCACCTCCACGTGATCGAGGGAGTCCAGACCAAGATCGTTGAGGAAATGTGAGTCCAGGGTCAGCTGGAAAAAAGAAAAATTCAGCATTTTATAAATACGAATTACATTTTTTTGATACAATTTCGTTTAACGTTTCTTTTGCTTTCGTTTCTCATAGAAACAATGAAGCCACGACTCAAGGTTTAGAAAAAAATGCATTGATTTGTTTTTTATTGATAAGAGAAATTACTACCTTGGTAGCATCGACTTTGTCGTAAAGCTTGAGAACCAGGAGCACTCGCTCCGTTATGGTTTGGAGAGACAGCGGAGGGCCATGGCTGTACTGACGAAGCTGATTGATTCGTGGCTTCGAAGTTTCCTACGCAAACGCAAAACAAAAAGATCCACGTTAGACGACAAAATACTGGCAATTTCTAAAAACCTTATCGGCAGTAATTTTGTCATAAGCCTTGATGACATCCATCACACGTTTCTCCACATCCGCCAAAGTCGGTTTAGTCGCACTGCTCGACGCTCTTCTCGACACCCGCAACGATTGCACCTGAGCAAAAAACACTGTTCGATTCAACGGTTCCTCGCTCCCAACGCATCGCACTGCAAATTCCATCGCATTGCACCACAAAAATAAAAAACCAACAAAAATATACATAAACGCCTAAACATTGCGACAATCTTTCCAACTCCGATATTGCTAACAAAAATACATAAATACATAAAAAATATATAACGAAATGCATAAAAATCTCGTGCAAAGTCCGTTCGATCTCCGAGCCAATCGGAGCCACCGGCGACTCGGCGATCGACCGAAACTTCGCCGCGAAACCGAACGAACCGATTTTTCGTATTTTTCCTCCGTCTCTCTACGAAGACGGAGACAGAGACAGAGATGGAAACAGAGATAGAGACAGAGAACGCGAAGCCGTCTCCGAGCTTATATAACTTAAATTGCGTGAAGCACGAGAAGCGGCGAGAACGTTCGAAGTCGCGGTGAGCGCTTAATCGGCAGAGATCGGCGATTCTCTCACACATCGCGTTCCATTTATCGCTATCAACTGTTCGTCCGGAGTTCGCGACTTCTCGCGTGTCTCGTCTCGCCCGACACTCGGCCAACCCGGGTTTTTACCTTGTTGTCCAGCAGCGACGAGGATCGCGCGACCGATCGCGCGAGGCTCGTCGGACACGCGGCGATCGCGGCCACCGGACTCCTCGTCGTCAGTCCGCGTCGCGCCGCCGTTCTGAGATAACCGGCATTTCGCATTAACAATCGTGCACCCGCGATAGACGCCATTTTTCTTTTCTCGACCCCGTGTACAAATCCACCGCACGACTCGCGCACGACGACTTTTCCACTGCTGCGCGTAGCTCGCGTTACGCGAAAATCGCCGTCTCGCTCGGCGAAATCCAACCGCGTCGACGGTGCTGCCGCCTGACGAGCAAATTTGGAGGTTAGGTTCGTCGGCGGTGGTAAATTACGGTCATGTGACCCGCGAGCGCCGCTGCGGCTCGGTCGGTACAGCGGATTACGCGGTTCCTCGGTCGGTAACGAAAACTGTAACTGTTTTCATATTATTGGGTATATCCAACTATTTTTTTTCGACCCAGCAATTATCCGATGTGCAGCAAATAGTCTTGAAAAGTGAAAAATATTCTGAGGCATTTCAGAAACGTGGTCGCAAAAAGGATGATGTACGGACGTCAATGGGGCGATGTGTCCCACGGACGGATTCAAATGAGTTGGTAAAAAATGCATCGACGCGTTCACCCGACGTGACACACGTGAAATATGAGAGACTGCGCTGAATATGTCGCGCGTGAACCCGACGCCGCTCGATTCTCGACCGATAACAGTGGAATCATTTTTTTCTTTTTATTTTCGTTGGTCCGTGGGTCGGACGTGACCTTAGGCGTTATCAGGTCGAAAAATCTTGCACGTGCATCGGCCCGAGAGGCTCAGCCGGAGCTCCCCCCGAAAAGCGACGCTCGTCGCTCACAATTAGACGAATCCTGAGTCGCGGTAATGAGAAACAGGTCGATCCCCAAGGATCCCGGGTCACATTCCTGCCGACTCGGTGTTCTCGTGGCTATTCATTCTCGCTAATGATGATCTGGCAGTCGCTTCAAATTGTCACGTACATTTTTTCGCTGTTCACTAACTCTGGACAACCGCTATGAAATATATTTCCATTCGCCTCTTATAATAACTTCAACCCAAGGTCACGTGACTTACGGAATTTTTATTCTCTAACCATCCCTACTTCAATTTTTGGCTTGAATGTTTAGATCGCGAGTACCTTCTTTTCATATCATTTTTATCTTAAAAAAAATGGTCTCACGTTTACACAAATTGTCGGATCTCGCCGCGACGATCGCTGTTGGTTACAGCCGTTACAGCCATCTCTATTCTCCCCCTCTCCTCCGCCACTCCCTCCACTCGGTCGAATGCGCCTCGTGGACGCATCCGGAGAGCTGCGCTTTCTCCCACCGTCGGTAAATCCCTCTCAAGCTACCTCCGGGTGGGAAATCACGCGCGCGTGGCCTACAGTCGGCTTCCGTCAGCCTCGCGCGCGCAACGTTTCCCCCTCCCCCACCGCCGCCTGTGCTCAGCGTCGTTGCGCCGTGTGTGATACAATAAACGCATTCGTCGGCGTTTGCGCGTAACGCGAAGTGCACACATCGCACGCGCATCGCTCCGCACACGCGCAGAGTCGTTGCGCAGATTCCTCGGTTTGCGAGACTGCGCGAGAGTCACCGTCTCGCGAGGCGCCGATGGTCGTCGCGCGCATCCAGTGACGATCAGTGACGAAAAAATAAAAAGGGAAAAAGGAAACACGATCAAGTCTTCGCGATCCTCCGGTGCTGGCCGCCACCGCTCGATATAGACGCATCCGGACAACCGTATAGTACGTATGTATATATGTTTTTGTGTTTGTTTGAAAAAATGGAGAATTAAAAATAAGCCTGCGGCGGAACTGCAAAAGGGATGCATCGGTGTAGGTATTCCTGGAGACGCGACGCTGCGCGATGATCCACTGCGCAACTTGATTCTCGATTCGTTAGATTTTGTTAGATTTAGAAACGATTGTTGACTCGGCTAAACGAGTCCCGCGGTTGAAAAAAAAAAAAAAAAATGCAGCGAACGAGGAAAATGTGGAATTGAGACGAAAATTTGAGGCGAATCTGGTCCCTCGACTCCCGCAAGAATATCGCCAGGAGTCGAGGAATTCGGACACTGAGTGCACCGGGTGTCTCATGTCTTCAACGTCTACGTGCGAAGCGACTCGTTTGCCTCTCGCGGCTTCCTCCCTTCACCCGGAAAATGCAAAAAGTAATGCAAAAAAGTAAGGAAAATGCATTTCAATCGTGGCCGCGGGGCTTCCGCGGATTTATCGCTCGTCACGCGCGTCTCGCAAAATGTACCGAGAGATATCCAAAGTCCACCGTAACTTTTGCCACTTGAGAAATATTACAAAACCAATTATTTTTTATTCATCGATCTGTCTGCAAAAATAATAATTACATATCTATCCCCACGTTAATTAATTTTGAATTCCGCTAATCCTCGTAACGCTTATCATCCTTCGTTATCCGTCGTCCTTCGTTCGACAAACGAATTGCAACCAGCCTCGAAAACGGCAGGTAAAACGACCCACGAGTCGCGAGATTCGCGTAAGACGAAAAAAATCCGGCAACTGACACCGGCGAATAATTCCAATACAAACGTCCTTTTTTTATTTTCTCCGAGACGTTCGTCGGGAGTGAGGGAAATAAACGGCGAAAAAAAAAAGGAAAATAAAAAATTTGTGATTCTATTCTGCAATCGTCGTCTGGTGTCGTGTCGCGAGATGAATTATTCATTGGGGCAGGATCAAGGTTCAAGGTGGGTGCTCGCTGGGCCGTCGCTGCTGCTGCTGCCGTCGTCGTCAACGTCGTCGTCGTCGTCATCGCCTCCGACGACGACGACGACGTCGTCGGTGCGCTTCGGTCGCGCCTGACGCCTCTGCACATTCGATCGCCGCACGCAGACGCGAAATGTATACTTGACCTTCGATCGTCGTTCAGCGACTCCGGACGTCCCAATGGTTGACCGTGTGTACCAGTGGCCGACCGTAAATTTCGCGATCGCTGGTTCACGGCCGACGACCGGGACGTCCACCTTGCTGAGGGGCGTCTGGACTCTGGCGAAATATAGTCGACGAGCGAGCGAGAAAGCTGATCATACCTGTTGCACGGAATTTGATTCTCTCGCTTCGACGGCAAAAGCAGAGTCGAATTCTCTCCGTCCCGTCGATAGGTGGAATCCCTGCCTTACCGACGGTCGCTTCGATAGTGCTAAAATACTGGCCGAGTGAATCCGTCGCTTACTCGGGAATATTTATGATTCGAGGAATTATTAATTATCTATTCCACGATTAAAAACTCGGGTTTTCGCGAAAGCAACGTAAAATCGGAGTCAGCGAATAATTTTCGTGGAGCGGTGTTGTGTTCGGGCGATGACTCAGATTGTAATGCGAATCGCCGACTCTTGATGGGAATGTACGTGTCACTTTGGAACAATGTAAAACGCATTAGGTTAGAGGACCGTTTTTTGGCCATCTCAGTACCCTTTGTGGCCATCAACTTGTTCCATTTGTGGCTATACTTATCATACGTAAATTACGTTGATGATCACAAATGGTGCAAAGTGCTTTGAACATTATTTATTAAACAATGATGTATTTTAATCACTGCAAATTCAATGTAAAATTTGCTCACACTTTGGAACAATGTAAAACGCATTAGGTTAGAGGTACCGTTTTTTTGCCATCTCAGTACCCTTTGTGGCCATCGACTTGTTCCATTTGTGGCCATACTTATCGCACGTAAATGAAGTTGATGGCCACAAATGGCGCAAAGTGCTTTGAACATTATTTATTAAACAATGATGTATTTTAAGCGCTGCAAATTCAATGCAAAATTTGCTTCAATTTGGACGATACAATTTGCGGCCATTTTCGCGCCTTTTTTTTAGGTAAAACGTGATAAGCCGCCACGTTTCGTTCGACGACAAACAGAGAACAGTTTTATATTTGTCGAAGGACGAGTGTACTTAGAATCTCACGGCAAGATAACGACAATCGCTTGACAGTGGTTCACGGTCGATAACACGGATATCCAGCTGATTGTGAGTTATCGCTCGATAACCACGGGCGCGCTCTGCGATTGGCTGGGGAATCTCGAGCTGAGCCAATGGGCGCGCGTCACGAGCGATAATTCAGACTATGATGCATCATGCACAGACGAAATCCGTCCCGGCGACGTAAACTCGGAGTCTGTCGACTCGTGCGTTGCGTCACACGGCACCGTCGGTTATCTCAGCGCGTGATAACAAAAATGAGGACTCAAAACAATCGATGCTCCGATTTTTGTAGAATCTTCTCCGTTTTTTTTTGCGCTGTTAGTTCCCGTCTATGTTAAACGTTCCGAATACGCGTCGGACGACTTTTTTCTCTTTCTTGGGCCCAATTCTCGATTTCGCTCGAAATGTTCGAATGGTCGACTCGAATGAAACGAAAAAACGGTCTTATCGCGAATGAAGGAAAAAAGAGTGCAGCCCGGCGCTTAATTCGGAACACACTTCAGGTGACACTCACACCGAGCGCCACGAGTGCCAACCGCCAAAACCGCGCTCACTACCCAACCGCAGTAATTCCCACTTTTCGCTCGCGCCCAATGAACGTACTACGAAGCGACAGCCAATCAACGCGCGCGCATAGACGAGGCGCACAATATTCGCGAGTCGCCCGGATAAGATGGAACTTTGGCCGCTGTTGCGAGAAGAAAAAATCGACAACAACAAACCAACCATCGTTATCTGTGTCGATAATGCCGAGACGATAAGACAGACCCAATAAGTAACTGGGTCGCAAATCGTAGGCTTATAATTAGACCAGGCGAGACGATTGTTCGATATTTTTTTGTCTCTCCGCGCGAACGCCATTGTTGCTAATCTGCCTATGTGTCTCCTTCTCTTTCGCACTGCAGCGTCGCTTCGAGGAGAGAGAAAAGACACTGCGCGTGTCGGGCGTACGTGTCGCATCGATAATTTGCGACAGTGCGAGACAGTCTGACTTTTTCGTAACCGCGTCGTAATCTCCGCGGCGATAAAAGTATTGCAGAGGCGCCGGCTGCTCGGACTGTACAATGCCTCCCCTCCCATTGGTCCGTCGTATCGTCTGTCCTCGGAACGGTCACATATCGGGACATGTGCGACACCTTCCGACTGACGAAAAAAGTCGAATCGTCGATTAAATCGAACGTGCAAACACCTCCCCGTTGATCAAGGTAACCGCGAAATTCGAGTCGACTCCAGTCAAGGTCAGACGTTTCGCCACACGCGCGCAATAATCAAAATCTTGCGGTCGTCTGGCCGCTGTTGCTTTTGCTGATCAGACTTCGGTACGTCTGGGGCGCTTGTTTGACCAATGAACTCGGTACACAGTCCACTTCGATTGGCCGCAATATAGAGTTTGGTGCTAAACAGGAAAATCTTCTTTGCCCTCTGAGCTGGAGAGAAGAAGTTACACTAAACATTGTCAATCCACACCTAAATAATGAAAAAAAATTCCGAAGCGAAGTGACCGACGTTCAACAAGGAAAATCCGGAAAATCCATATATTTCCGCCTACGGAAAAGGCTTCTCGGTCGACAGACTCGAAATAATAGAAAAAACAATCGCGTCTCGTAAACCTCGAAGCGCGCGTTGCATTTCGTCGGCTAATTCGTCGTATCGACGAAGCCGAGCGGGCTACGTGTGTTTTCCACCGTAGTCACATGTACCTCCGATTGGGTGGCGGGGGAAACGGAGGGGAGGGAGTTAGAAGGCTCCCTCCCCTCTCCCCCCGCTCTCGCGTCACTTGGCGAGGATGACTCGATGCAAAAAAAACAATTCCGTGTAAAACACAGTAGAGCGAGGGGAGGGAAACGCGGCGGAGGGGAGGGGAGGGAAGACGTTCGGCCGTTTTACAAATCACGATCGCGCGTCATACGCGCCGGGAAATCGACGCTGGAAGCGAGAGAGACAGAGAGACACGGTTTACACATGACTCGTCAGTTTTGCTGCTGGCGCACTGGACTACTGTTGTTGCTGTTGCTTTTGCTTCTGCTGCTTCTGTTGCTGCTGACTGTGCTGATGCGGGCTGAGCGCGTAAGAGTGACGCGGCGGCTGCGACACGAGACAACCACCGAGCGAGGAGGAATATGAGGATCGGGAGGAGGGGGGGCAAGAGGAGAGGAGGGGAGGGCAAGACGAGCTGTGCGGGTTCCTGCTTCAGGAAAAGAGCAACATTGGTCAGTTGGGCGACTCGCTTCGTCGTGATTGGGTCGACGCGTCGCTCGCTGCGTAACCACCGACTATTGTTATTATTATTATCGTTAATACTAGTTTTTTTTTTTTTTTTTCGTTTTACACGAGCGTGTCTATATATATGTGATATATATAGATTGATAGATTATATATAAGCCGGGCGGAAGTTGAATAACTTCCGGTACGTTAGTTGTGCAGGAATAAGAAAATATAACGAAGCTCGAGGCTTCGGCGGTCGTCATGGATCTACCGGTGAGTACAGAGCAACCTGTTGTGGTTGACTCTCGAACGTGTTTTTCGACCCCCCTACTCCCCCCCACTCCCCCCCGCGTGAGGCTGTTTCGTCGCTCGCTGCGGTAGACGGTTGCACCCGGGCGACGAGGTTATGCGACGAGCACGGGGAGAAAGTGCAGTGGTTGTCGTTTCGGCGGGTTCGACGGGTTTTTCTTCGTCGTTAGAGCGATCTGGTGTTGGTTGTGATCTCGCCGGACGATTCGGGACGTCCGTTTATCCAATCAGGTACGGCGCCGAGGCGATTGACGCTCTGAAGTCGAACGTGATTGGTCGGTGGTTTTTCGCGGCGACTCGGGTGTCAGGTTTGGCGGGTTTTTTTTTTTGTGATATAAAAAAATCGTTTCGTGTCGATGAAAAGAGATAAAGTGGAATTACGAGAATGGGAAGAGTGAGAAATTGGCGCGGCGGGTTTTTGTGGCGATCGTGAGACTTTTTAGTTTGTGTTTATCTTGAATGGAGTTTATTAGAGATTTCAAATTTGTGTTAGGTGAGGGAAGGGAGGAGGAGTGGGGGTATTGTTATCAGCCCCTTGAAAAAATCAAGGCGAATTTGTGAATTCGCTTTCACTCCTTCCGCGAGTCGCGGTGAAAGCGAATTAGCGGAAACGCGATCTGCGTTTAAAATAAAAAAAGCGGATTCCGTTACCGTCTGAGCAGGACTCGGATGGTAAATAGAGGCGAACGCGGTTGGTAATCGATTGCGTCGCTAATACCGCCTGAACTTTTGCTTCAGTCGGCGCTCGACGACCACCGACGATCATTGGTGCACAGACTGATGACTCTAGGTTGTTCACCTCGCATGAAATGCGATTGATATAGATTTACGGTCGGGGAACTGATTAGCCGCTGTGTGGCGATATTTACCACACAGTTGTATAGATATTCGCAGGAAATTGTACTAAACTTATAAGTAGGAACATTTTATTAGCAAAATTAATTATTTAGTTTGCCGCCAATCTAAAATTATACGTGGGAAATAAATAAAAAAAGTATTCTGGAGGAACTGGAATTAAAAATCTGAAATAATTTGTCGATTTTGACGTTACTTTGAATATTCTGAACAAAAATTGAGCGATTTTAATGGATAATTAGGGTGAGCCACCTGACATGGAATGTCCTATATATGTTTATTTATATGGACCGCGTATAATTTTATTTGATTAGGAATGTAAAACCACGTGGAACGACGGATGTTTGATCTGTAGATTTGCGAGAATTAAAGAAATATATTTTTTTGCACTCGGCGTCACGTTCGGCAGCGTCGTTTCACTTCCGCAATTTCATCGCCATGCCCGGTGGTCGACCAGTTGCAAGTCAGCTCCGAGCTGTCTCGCGCCGTGCAATTACGAAGCCGCGCGCGCGGGAATTTATTCGGAAAAAGTGGCGTGACTTCCTACATATTTAAATTCCATAGCGACGACGACGACGACGACGACGACGACGACGACGTCTGTCCGTCCGTCGGTTATGCCGCGGATTATGACACGATAAACGTCGTCGATTCTCAAGGTGCGCATTACGAGCAGAAATCACGATCCGTCGATGCGAGCGTAAAATCAAAATGAGAAATAATTATTCACGAAAAAAAACGACGTAAAAATTACGAAAAAAAAATCCGGAAATCGGATCGGAGAGGATCGGAGGCGAGATCGGATCGTTGATTGAAGAGAAGAATAAAAAATCGGAATTTTTTATTTCTTAATTGATGCAGAATATGCGGAAAATTTGATTAGTAGCTCATGATTTTCCAGCGCGCAACTTTCCAAGCGAGGATAAAAAAAGATATGGGTTGACCTCGAAGCATCGACGCTCCGACGGCGGGGAAAAAAATAAATTAATTAGTTTATCGTCGCTGCAACCAAAAGTCAAGGTCGCTCGGTGTCGGCGGAGAAGACTTCCCGGAGAGACGAAAAAAAAGCCAGCAGTTATTTTTTTCGTCAACTTCGCCCGGGAAAAAAAGTGCAGTAAAAGGATGCGGAAAGATAAATCGTACAAGTGCAAATTGCAAACCAACGTCACGGGTTGTAAATCTCGGATTTTATATGACCGCGCGGAAAAGCGATGAGTGCACTTGTTAACCCGGCGATATTTCCATTATGAATTCAACGATTCATCGATTCGTCGATTAATTCACCGAGTCCTGGGATTATTTAGTAGCGTTTCGCGTTCTCACGGAGCTGACGCGATTTTTCGTCGGGCCTCAAATTTTAGCTGAATTTTTTTCCTTGAATTTTTGCAATGCACATTTCGAGTATTCTAATGTGTTTTTTTTTGCAGACGGCAGACGCATCTCAGCCGCAGGCTGTGAGAATGGCGAGTTCGGCGTCGGTGATCGAGGGCGCCGAGGGCAGCGACGTCCAACTGGAGGAGCCCCTCTTCAGCACCCTCGACATTGTCCTTCTTAGTGCACTTTTGCTCGCCGCCGTTTGGTGGCTGATGCGACGCAACAAACAGGATGATTTCACGCCGTCCACCAAATCTTACTCCATTCAGTGAGTTTTTTTTACTGTAATATCAAATATAGAAAAAAAATATATAGAGAAACATATAAAATATAGAATATAAAAAAACAAATATAGAAAATACAGAAATTTTTTACTGTAATATCAAATATAGAAAAAGAATTGTGAAAATTATTTTTTGAAATTATAAAATAATAGTAATAATACCACAGAACGTTAATTATCGATAAAAAAATGGAGACATTGCTAAACGTGCCCTGAATTTTTTTTTCCAGGCCAACGTCCTACACAGCAGTTCCACCGTCGGAAAATTCATTCGTCAAGAAATTGAAGACGTCCGGACGAAGTTTGGCCGTATTTTACGGTAGCCAGACGGGAACCGGCGAGGAATTCGCTGGTCGACTCGCCAAGGAGGGATTAAGATATCAGATGAAGGGAATGGTGGCCGATCCCGAGGAGTGCGACATGGTTAGTCCATTGCGCTATAATTTTTCATCACTGGTTTATTTTCTCTTGTATATTCACGATTTATCTCGGATTATTTGTAGGAGGAACTGGTAAACATGAAGAGCATCCCGAAAAGCATGGCGGTCTTCTGTCTCGCCACGTACGGTGAGGGCGACCCTACCGACAACGCCATGGAATTCGTCGACTGGTTAAAGAACGGCGAAGCCGATCTTACGGGATTAAATTACGCTGTACGTATAATTGTCTTTTTACTTAGCGAATCTAAAAAAACCGACTTGTCGATGCAATTTTTATTTCGCGCTTGAGGAAAACGGCTGAGTCGCATTTCCTGTGTTTGCCGATTCCAGTGCAGTGTAAAAATATGTCTCCAATCGTAATCGCGACTCAAAGATAAAGCGGATCTAAAAAAGAGCTTATCTATTCCCCACCACTGACAACCGGCACGTGCATCGTTTTGCCATGACTAACAAAATTAATAACACCTTCCGGATAAAAAACAATTACAAGGATGACGAGAAATATTTCTGCTGTTTTCGAGCGTTCTGTCAAGTCTCGATCGTTGATTTTTTTCGTAATTACTGTCGAAATTCGCGTGACCGTCACTCAGCGCTCGCAAAAGTCTCGTCGCGTTTTTCACTGCGGACGGTTTACTCTCTGATTATCCAAAGCTCCAATTAGTCGCGAATCGTGAGGCCAATTCGTTTCTTTTTCCAAATGTCGCAAAACAACATTTGGACAAAAAATGATCCAATCACGTTTACTTATTACCTACTTATTTCGAATTACGCTCGTTAACCAGTGACGAATCGTAGCCTCGACACGCGCGGCTCTACGGCCGACTTCCAGCGGTCAACGAGCGACGAGCGTTAGTTGCAGAAATATTGAGAGACCGAGAAACCAGAACGAAGAGTACTCGGTGTTCATTCAATTCGTCGGTCGTCGAGTAATAACTTGTTATTGACGCTGCTCCCTCAGGTTGAAATACTTGAATAGCACTAAAAAAAAAATGCGTACTCCACGCGTTCATACAACCATGACTCGACTCTGCCAATCTGCGGCTGTGACGTAAATTTCCGCGTTACGTAAGTCGCGCGCGTATCAACGCGTCGTGCGTCGTCGCTTGCACTCGGAGCCTCCGCGTGGCTCTCGATCGACACCGTGAAACGATTATCGTCGCCCCCTCCCGGAGCCTTGAAACGCGCTTGAACTCTCGGCAAACGGCGACGACGACGCCGTCCGAACAGAAATAACGAGAACGAGAGAGAAGGCGAGAGGGAGGAAAAATACGCGATGAATATTCCATTGACGAATTTGCGAAGCCTTGAAATTCACGCGAAATGTGCTGCTCCGATTCGACGGAGTCCAAAGACACCTCGTCACTGCTTTTCGTGGCTTCTGAACGACTGAATTTAATGCGACGTGACGTCACTCAAGGCAGTATCTTTTTTATTGTCCAGAGAATAATGTGTAATTTTGTTTTTATTATTCTTGCAGGTTTTCGGCCTTGGAAATAAAACCTACGAGCACTACAATGAGGTGGCGATTTACGTGGATCACAGATTGGAACAGCTCGGAGCGACCCGCGTTTTCGAACTCGGCCTCGGCGACGATGACGCAAAGTGAGCCAAACGTCCAGCCCGAAATTGTATTATTGCTCGCGAGTCGAAATGATTCGAGTTATTGAGAAAAATTACTCGTTAAATTTGTAGCATCGAGGACGACTTCATCACGTGGAAGGACAAATTTTGGCCGTCCGTGTGCGACTTCTTCGGCATCGAGGGAGCCGGCGAGGACGTCAGCATCCGACAGTACCAACTCACTCAGCACGACGATATGCCGGCCGAACGCATTTACACCGGCGAGATCGCTCGTCTTCATTCCTTCAAGAACCAGAGACCGTGAGTTTTAGCCTTAAAAAAACATTTCTTTCGCGCTTCCCTCTGGTAGCAAAAATCTAAAAAAAAAATCTACTTCTTCAGACCGTACGACACGAAGAATCCGTACCTCGCACCCGTCCGCGTGAACCGCGAGCTTCACGGAAAATCCTCCGAGCGCTCCTGCATGCACATCGAATTCGACATCGAGGGCTCGAAGATGCGTTACGACGCTGGCGATCATCTCGCCGTTTATCCGATCAACAGCGCCGAGCTCGTCAACAAGATCGGCGAGATTTCCGGCGCCGATCTCGACGCCGTCATCACTCTGACGAATACCGATGGTTCGTAAAAGAAAAATAAGTGCAAAATGGAACAAAATTAAGATTTGCAAAATATTTGTTAGCATCGTTCATCGCGATTTCTTCCGTTATTTAATTTTGGAATTATTGTTTCGCAGAGGAATCCACGAAGAAGCATCCCTTCCCCTGTCCGTGCTCGTACAGAACTGCCCTGACGCATTATCTCGACATTACGAGCAATCCGCGAACTCACATTCTCAAGGAACTCGCGGAATACGCGAGCGACCCCGCCGACAAAGAGAAACTTAAATTGATGGCGTCGACGACCGCCGAGGGCAAGGCGCTCTATCAGCAGTGGGTTGTGCAGGAAAACCGTAACATTGTTCACATTCTCGAGGATATACCGAGTCTGAAGCCGGCGCTCGATCATCTGTGCGAGCTGTTGCCACGTCTCCAGTGTCGTTACTACTCCATATCCTCGTCATCGAAGGTAAAAACAATATTTCCTTTTTTTTTTTATAATTCGTAATTATTATAATATTTATTCATTTAATTATAATTACATTTCATTTTCCCTTCGAATTTTGTTACCAATGAGTCCTCGCAAATGATTTCCGAACTCCACAAAAAATTAGCTTTAACCGAAAATTTTCCTCGGATTTTTTTAGCTGTTTCCAACGTCGGTTCACGTTACGGCCGTTGTCGTCGAGTACAAAACGCCGACCGGTCGCACGAACCGCGGAGTCACGACGAGCTGGCTGAAGGAAAAGATCCCAACGGAGCCGCCTTGTTGCGTGCCGATATTCGTGCGAAAGTCTCAGTTCCGCTTGCCGACGCGACCCACGACGCCGATAATCATGGTCGGACCGGGCACCGGTCTCGCGCCCTTCCGCGGATTCATCCAGGAGCGCGACATCGCGCGCAAGGACGGCAAGGAGGTCGGCGACACGATTCTCTACTTCGGGTGCCGCAAGCGCGACGAGGATTTCCTGTATCGCGCCGAGCTCGAGGAGTACGAGAAGAACGGCACGCTGAAGCTGCACGTTGCCTTCAGTCGGGAGCAGCAGAACAAGGTCTATGTGACGCATCTGCTCGAGAAGAACAAGGACGAGATATGGGACGTTATCGGCCCGAAAAACGGACACGTCTACATTTGCGGGTACGTAAAATCGATTTATCGATTAAAAGAAACGATTAAAAAATCGATTAAAAAATGCGAGATGTTGATCTACGATTGCTTTTGCTTTTTTCAGAGATGCGCGTAACATGGCTCGCGACGTGCACAACATTCTGCTGAAGGTCGTGATGGAGAAGGGCAACATGGACGAGATGGCGGCGGTGGCGTACATAAAGAAGATGGACTCGCAGAAGCGCTACTCGACCGACGTCTGGAGCTGAAGCTCCGGGCTCACCGCTCTCTCGTTCTTCGTCGGCTCGATCCTACCGCGCGCGCGCGCGATCGCTGTACTATATATTTCCGCGGCGCACCAAACCGCTCTCATCGCCGCCGACGTCGGCCGAACGCTTCGCGCAATCGAAAGAGCCAATCAACGTGCGGACACCGTCGAGCCGATTTCTTAACGATCTTCGAAGGTCCGCGGAAAGGCGATTTTTCTCGGCTTTTTTTTCTCGCTGTGCAATCGGAGTCGCGAAGTGCGGATATTAGGTGCATTAATGAAAAGAAAAAATATATATAATATACATATATAATCGCATTCTATGATGGACCAAAGCTCCAACTTGTGATTATAAGTTAGTGAAACTTAATTAACGTGGATGACGCGATGGAGACTAGTAATTTATACTATTTATACTCCCGTCGTCGGCGCCGCGCCGATCGGAGTAAAATGTGCCTGCTCTAGTTTTTTCTCTCGTTTCTTTCCTTTTTTTTACTAGATAGAACGGAGACCGAAGCCCGCGGGGCATTCGTCGTAAATGTTCTATAATAGTATTTGGCGCACAGGAAACGAGTACGCGTGAAAAGTAGTTTTTGATATATATACAAGCATAACGAAAAAAAATGATATATACACGTATATACACGCATATTTTTTTTTATCGCGATATGTACATATATTTTTGATAACTTCGAATGAGGGAGGAGGGGAGGAGGGGGACAAAACTCCAGAGTCGCCGCTGCCGCGGCATATATAGTCCCTCGATCGATCGTCCGAAAAATTGAGAGCGACGAGAGATACATAGGCACTAATTATACATATATATATATTATGTGTTACTATATGAATTTATGTGTACATACGAGTAATTTAATTAATGCGCCGATTTAGGCGAGTTAAGAAGTTATGTTGTAATAACGATAGTGCATCGGCAGTATCAGCAGTCGTAATAAATATGTTATAACGAATATTAAAACAAAAAATGAGTGTTCGATTTCTCCGGCGGCGAAAATCTCGAATTATTTTTTATTTTTTGGGCCAAGTTTTCAGGGTTAGCGCGCCTCGTTTGAACGATTCAAAAGCCCGTCGTCCTCTTTGTCCTCGCGGACCAATCGCGAGCCGCGAAAATTGGCGCCGTTTTTCGTTCTCCCCTTTCATCGCTCTCTTCGCCGCCCACGAGATTTTTTTCCGATCTCGCGACGGACAATGAAACGCATAACAAATGACAACTTTAAGGAATTTTATCCGGAGATCGAGAAGTCACTGACGAACGCGACTTTCGTGGCTGTCGACGCCGAATTTAGCGGATTGACGACGGCGACCGGCGACGACGGCGCGAATCAGAGGTTAGGTTGCCATGTTTTTGTAAACATTTTTATTTCACCCCTTTTCGTTCTTTATTTATGATTATAATTTTTTTTTCGTTATCACTTAATAATAATGATAATTATTATTATTATTGAAGTTTGAGTTTATGTCAATTCTGAGTTTGAGAAAATTTACAGTTTATTTGACTCGCCGGCTGAGCGATACGCAAAGTTGAGGGACGACATTCAGCCCTTCGTGGCTGTGCAGATCGGACTGACTGCTTTTACGCATACTAAGCACGACAACGAGTACAGCGTGGAATGCTTCCAGTTTCACCTGCTTCCCAGGGCGTTTCCTGGGGGAAACAGAAGATTCTTGTTTCAAGCAGCGTCTGTGGAATTCTTGACTTCGCACGACTTTGACTTTAATCAGGTAGAGCGAACCCTCAGTGCAGGGTCGAGCATTAAGAGAGCAGAAAACATTCTGCCTGTTCCGTAGCCAACAATTTTTTCATTCATTCACAGAGAACTTCATTGTTTTCAATTGGGCGTAAGAAGAAACATTTTCTTTCCAAAGGAAAAAATGTTTTTTTTTCTACAGAAAAGTAATTTGCATTTAATGTGGAACAGGAGTAAAAATGTAGTTAAGGCTTAAAACGTCAACTCGGCTTCGAATAGCATTAAAAAAAAATTAAATAAATTGAGCAATCATCATCACCGAATATCGCGAATGTCCGCAGTTCGCGTACAATGCAATTTCGTACTTGGACGAGGCGGAAGAGGCGAAGCTTCGCCGAACGCTCCAAGACTCGGGGTCGCTCTTGTTCGCCTCGGAGTTCGTGCCCACCGAGGGACTCGACGAGGTCGACGACAGCTTCAAGAAGGTTCAGCGCTGGCTCAAGGACGCCCCGAGCGACGAAAAAGTCCTGGCGATCTCGACGTCGAGCTTTCCCGTTCAGTATCTCATGCAGAAAGAGCTGCGGCAAACTTTCAAAGGGATATGGACCGAGTCGCAGGGAATGAGAAATGTACGAACTCTGAACTCGTGAAAATTTTCCAGCCCGAATCGAGCTCATTTTTCAATGAGTTTTTTTTCTTCTTTTGTAGTTTTCGGTTATCAAAGTCACGGCGGACGTGAGAAAGAGTTTGGAGGACGAGGAGATCGCGAGCAAACGACTGGACGACGATTTGTTGAACTATTACGCGGGTTTCTCGAAGGTGATGAGGCTGATGGAGAAACTGCGGAAACCTATTGTGGGTCATAATCTTCTGCTCGACCTGATGTTCATTTACAAACAATTTTTTCGTCCTCTGCCCAGTAAGGGAGAAGAATTATTTTTTTTATCGTTACTCTTCTGATTGAACAATCGGAGGAAATTAGGAAAAATTCTTTTGAATTCTTTAGTTGATATTTTGGAGTCACTCGAGACTGAAGGTTTTTTTTTATAGTCCGACCCAAAATAGCTTTTCACCAAAACGTCGAGACTCGCGAGTCCGATCCACGTTGAAATAAGCCGAAATCGATATTTTCCCATTATCAATCTCGCGACTGAATGAAACCGAAATGTTTGAAACTCGGCGTGATTTATGTCCCCGGGAGATCAAGAAGAGGCGATATCGATTACCGCATATTTAAGTAATGGGTATCGGAGACGCGGAGTTCGGAAAATTAGGGTGATGGACTATTTTCGGGTGAGCGATAAAACAGCCTTCGAGTTTCGAGAGAATGAAAGAGAGAAAAAAAAAAGAAAGAAAAAAATTCTCGGGCCAGAAAGTTATATTTACATTTTCTATTATATCGGTCGGTGTCGTAATTCTCGCGATACAGCGTGAAATTCACGTCTTTCAGAGCGATACGAGTCATTCAAGCGGAGCATCAACGAGTTATTTCCCCTCGTGTACGACACCAAGTTTCTCAGTTACGAACTAAAGAGCGTTCTCCATGCGAGTGAGTGAAAATTTGTAATTTTATTTTCAAGTCCGCAAAAAGAAGAAAATTGCACTCGCCTCTGTAACCATTTTTTTTTTTTTTTTTCTAGCGTCCTGGAAATCCAACGGCCTCGCCGAATTATATGGCTACTTCAAGGACGGACCCGGAAGACATTTGGCTCTGAATTCGCCGAGAATTGGGACACCGGGAGCGGCCGTTGTCACTGGTAATCGGCGCAGCTAGAAATATTTTAGGAACAGCAAAAAACGACTGTTTCAACGAGGATAATTATGTCGAGAATATTTCTCACCGGTGCGAAATTCAGGTAGAAATTGTCCCAACGGCTGGAAAAATGTGGGCAGCTTAGAGGAAAATTCGCAACCTTGAGACGCGCACCGGGAATATTTGGCGAAAGGCTCGAAAGGTCCTTTCGGGGCTTCGCCTTGAAGCACCGTTGCTTTAAAGTATTCGGAGGACGCGCGGGACCTCCTCGAGAGCAGACACAATAGAGAGGCCCGGCCGAGCCGACGGGATTGCCCGTAATGGTCCGCCAGAGGCGAGCAAATTGGAGCTACGAGCTTTTCTTCCAGGTAGCGCGCGAGCCGCGCGTGGCCGCAGCCGCCGCCGGGTTCGACCGACCTCGCGCCAGTTCAAGAAAACTCTGCCTCGGGCTGCGCGTCCGTTAAGAGGGTTGACTGACCTGAAAATCGCGTACATTGAATTATTCTTGAAAAATAAAACTTGGTATAGGTATAGTCGATATTTTGAAAAAATAAATTTCGTGACCCCGATTTGGGCGGTTTTCGGCCCAGCGGCCAGATCTACGATTTCTGACAAACTGTTCGGCCAAAAATTTTTTTTTTCAAAATCAACTAAAAAAGGGTTGTAACCAGTGTTTTCAGGGGTAGAATATGCGACTTGAGAACGATGGTATAGGTTAAAAGTCGATATTTTGAAAAAATAAATTTCGTAACCCCGATTTGGGCTGTTTTCGGCCCGGCGGCCAGATCTACGATTTCTGACAAACTGTTCGGCCAAAATTTTTTTTTTTTTTTTTTCAAAATCAACAAAAAGTAAAAACTGCATTAATTTTTTTTCGCAGATGAGAAGTTTCACGATGCCGCCTGGGATTCCTACTGCACCGGCTACTGTTTTATACGAATGGCTCACATCTACACGGTGAAGAAGCTCAGTAGGTTGGTATTCCCTTTGGCAGCGATCGATCGAATTATATTGATTGATAATTTCTTTATGTTGCAGCAAAGCTGATTTGCGAATTTTCACGAATGCCGAGATCATGGCGGGCGTGAAGACGCACGCCAATCGGATCAATCTCATCCGGGCGGATCTTTCGTACCTGGTGAGGAGATTCTAATCAATTTGATTAATCAAAATTAATTCAGGTGTAATAAATAAAATTTCGGTGAGATAATTTTTATCTTCAGCGATTGGACAACTCGGATCCGGCGTCGACTCGACCTCGTTGGCTTCACGTTCGGACCACGAGCGAAAATGCCTGCGCTCGCCAAGTAAAAAATCACACCATTATCACTTTTATCTTCGATTATTTTTTTTATTTAATTAATTTATGTTTTATTCAGATCGCCCAAGATTTCTCGCGTTTTGGCCCAGTGGACGTGAGGCGACACACCGCAAGTTCCCTGCTGGTAGCGGTGCCGAATCACGGAACGTGAGTAACGTTAAATCAAGAACGTTTAAATTAAATTTCGCTTCCAAATTCCCAGAGAAGGCCAAAACAATTTTCCCGCTCGCAACTCGCTCCGGATATGAAGTAGCGAATTTATATTGTCCTTAACATTCCCACTTTGTGGGCGACTCGCGCGAGTTTAACGTTTTAACGCTCGTCGACGGAAACAAACTCGCCGTTTTAGTGTGTACATTAGAGACTCTCGCAATCTGCGGCCGAAAATAAAGCCATGTTATCGCAAGTGACGAGGGTTAGTGACCACCGCGGGGGCAACGAATTTCCCCCCCTGACTCGAGATTTACAATTGTATCAATTTCGTCACTCCAAACCCACCCCAAAATATTCAATCTTAACATCGCGAATCTCTGGTATCAAAAAATAAAATAAATTAAATTACAAAAAATAGAAAAATAAACAAAACTCGGAGTGTATATTTTTTTTCGCAGAGCCCGAGAGATCCTGAAGCATTACGCGAGCCACGCGGAGCTCCGGGTCGCGCCGTACGACTCATGGAGCCACTCGACTAGGAGGGTCAGCGTCCTCGTCTGGTGAGTCGGAAATAAAAATATATCGATTCGATCGGCCGAGTATTTATCGAGTATTCGTTCTCCCTCTCTCAAACTTCTCACTTCCCTCTATCTGTTTATCGCTCCACTAAAACTCAACGTCTTTCCAGGGCCGGAAGTCTGATTCTCTCGGGAGCCGGAATCGCCGCGTGGTTACTCAACGGCGGCAGCGTCGCGCCGCCCAAGCCGCCGGGATAGCCGGGAAGCAAATCAGCTTCTTTTCATCTTTTTTCGCCACGTGTCCCGCGATTCGAAATTTTTATTTCTCAAGATTCGACACGCGTCCGTCTCGGACCCACGTGCGACTTAATTCTGTCATTGTGACGACATTTGCGAACCGTTTCTTTTTTTCTAACGCAACGAGCGCTTATTTTTTTATATTATATATAAATATATATTTATATTTATATAAATATGTATTGCAGTCGATATGTGTACATTTTCGTGCGTGGATATCGACTGGTAATGCTTCTTTTTTTTTGTCTCTAACGCAATGAGAGCTTATAAGATTTTTTTGTTATGTTATATATAAATATATATCTATTTATATTTAGATAAATTTGTATCGCAGTCGATATGCGCGTATTTTTGTGCTTGGATATCGACTGGCAATGACAGCGCACGCGGCCCGATGACGGATAGACGCAGTCGCAGACCGAAGAAATTCCTGCGACATTTTTCCATGTGGTCGTTCTCGGGTTGCTCGGTCGGCCCGACGACGATTGTGCTCGCGCGGGCGCACCGAGCATTGTCGACATTATTTGGCCCGGGCTTCGGTATGCCGATTCGATCGCGGGCTCTCGTCCGCTCGCCTTCCTCGCCCATCGTCTCGCTTGTAGTAGGCGGTACGGAAAATTTCAAACATCTCTCGACGTCGTCGGATGGTTGTAACGTCGTTATCATTGGCGATAAGTGCGATCGAATCCGCTATTCGTTTTTTTTATGATCCTTGTGGGATTAAAAAATCTAATCCAAAAAATATTCTCGACTTCGACGTCGATTCTTTAGCGTTGAGAATAATCGTGCCAAATAATTGCCAAATTTATGATAAGGGGATTAACAATTTTTTATGTTTGCAAGACCCAATTTTGTTTTGTAAAATAACATTTTTATTTCTATTATTTAGCGTTGAGAATAATCGTGCCAAATAATTGCCAAATTTATGATAAGGCGATTAACAATTTTTTATATTCGCGAGACCCAATTTTTTTGTCAAATAAAATTTTTATTTCTATTATTTAGCGTTGAGAATAATCGTGCCAAATAATTGCCAAATTTATGATAAGGGGATTAACAATTTTTTATGTTTGCAAGACCCAATTTTTTTTTTTTTTTGTAAAATAAAATTTCGTTTGTTCTATTATTTCTTTGAGTAATTCCGAAAATTTTGTCGGCGTTTGAACGATTTCCGAGATGCACCTCGAAAAATTCGCTCGCGCCTCGAGGACGGAGAAGATCTGTATCAGCAACTAGATTTTTTTTTTTTTCGTCAACCCCGACTCGAGACGTCTCTACGTCCGCGCGTGGCGATTCTCCGTGCATACTAGATTGATTATAGTCGGCTGTGTGTGTTAATTGCAGAGACACGAGTCTCGCGAGTTGCGACTTTTCGACCGGCGGCGGCGGCTGCTGCGGCGGCGAGCCCGGTATTTCAAAAGTTTTCTCTGGCTGGTATCCAAGGCCAAAATCCTCGAAATAACGCGGGAGCAATTCGTGTGGGCGAAGCCAGCGCGCGCGCGCGCGCGAAGAGTCGTAGATCGGAAGACGGGTTCGAGCGCTTCGCGAGCGGAGCGCAACGACGACGATAATCCGCGCATCGTCGGGGAAGGCCAACATTTTTCCTTGCGAGAGCGAAATCGACAGCTCGATGGTAACTCTTCGCCGTCCGGCGGGAATCGCCGGACGGCGAAGAGTCTAATCCGTCGAATCGAATCGAGCGCCCCGCGCGGCCGGCGACGAAAGCAGCGACCAAAGCTCTTCATCGTTTCCATTGACGATCGGGTAGCGATTTTTTCACGTTGTGGAATATGAAGACGGACGATGAGATTCAGGAGAGTAAGTCCAGAGTGTCGAGAGTTTCAATGAGAGAGACTGAGAGGAACTCGGTCCTCGAAACGCGTTGTGAGCGCTCGGGAGGGGGGAGGGAGGGAGGGGGCCGAGAGAAGCCGCACATCGAAGCCTTCGATGTGCGGCTGGTCCTCGGCTCTCGGCTCTCAGCAGCAGCAGCAGCAGCAGCTTCTTCCTCGCGGACGGAAATAGGTGTGGGTTGCAGCTAAAATCAACGGGTTTTAGCCTTAGGCCCGGCTAACCAAATTGCCAGCGGGGCGAGTGGGGAGGGGATTGAGGGGAGAGAAGGTGCTGCGACGCGCGCGGCTAACGATTTGAAAATATCTCGGCTTTTGGTCTGAAAAGTCGTTTCGAAATTGTCAGCGAGTTTGTCGGAAGAGACGCCGTATGCCGTCCGCGCGGACGGCCCCAGAGTCCTCCCCTCCCCCTCCCCCCTCCGTTCCTCTCCATGGCCGCGCTACTCTCCCCGGCCGATCTCGTTGTGCCGGCTCAGTCGCTCGATGGCAGAGAGCCGCGCTCTCTGCCATCCCTTATCGACTGCAGATAGGCGAAGGGCGGAGAGGGGAGGGAGGAGTGGGGAGAAAGAGATGTAGAGTGAGCGAGAGAGAGAGGGAGAGGGGGATAGATAGAGTGAGGGGAGGGGGGGAGACTGGCATACGCGTGCACCTGTCGCGTGCATGTCCGACCGGAATCGGACGGTCGAAATAGCCCGCGCGCGCGCTCCTTACGCTCTCGCTTTTAACCGCGTCATAGACGCACGGACGAGGCTGCTCGATGGCTCTCAGTGGCTGAGAGAAAAAAAATCGACGATTTCCACGTAGGAAACGCACGGCGACGACGCGGGCGCGTGGCTGGTGTTGCAGTTCGGTGGTGGTGGAGTCACGAGGCTCGCGGCGGGGCTGATTACTGGTCATTCGGCGCGCAGCGCCTCGCGCGGACGGTTGAATGAATAGGCCGGTGCTCCAGCCGATTTTTATATCGTCTAGGAACCTTGCGATTTTAGGCGAAAAAAAAATGTTCGATTTAACGAAGTTTTAAAACCCTATCCGATGGGAAATTTTCCGCTGATTCCAAATATGACCGGTTTTTGCCCGAAAAATAAAAAATTTGAGGAGAATAATCAGAAAAACGATTTTTCACTTTTTCCCAATTTTGGCACTTTACTGAAATTGGTGTAATTTTTCTTTGGATCTGTATAATTGGGATTTTCTTTTTGCATTCGAAAGAAGTCTTTTCAATGAAGAGAATGCTGCCAGGCGTAACGCGATATCTCGATTTTTCGATTTTTTGCAGATTTTTTAAGTTGACCCTCAAAAACCGCAATTTTTTTGAAGGGGTACCCCTTGCCGTTTTTTTGGCGAAAAAAAAAATTTTCGATTTAACGAAGTTTTAAGACCCTATCCGATGGGAAATTTTCCGCTGATTTCAAATATGACCGGTTTTTGCGCGAAAAATAAAAAAATTGAGGAGAAAAACGCGAAAAACGATTTTTCACTTTTTTCGAATTTTGGCACTTTACTAAAATCGGTGTAATTTTTCTTTGGATCTATATAATCGGGATTTTCTTTTTGCATTCGAAAGAAAACTCTTCAACGAAGAGAATGCCGTCAGGCGGAACGCGATATCTCGATTTTTTTATTTTTTACAAATTTTTAAAGTTAACCATAAAAAATCGCAAATTTTTAGAAGGGGTACCCCTTGCGTTTTTTTCGAAAAAATCGAGAAATTTTTTTTTTCGATTTCGCCAAATTTAAAAACCCTATCCGATGGCAAATTTCCCGCTGATTCCAAAAATAACAGATATTAACCCGAAAAATCGAAAATTCAAGTTGAAAAACGCGAAAAACGAATTTATTTTTCTTCCAAACTGCCAAATTTCGCGATATTAAACATCAAGCTGCTGCGGGTTTCCCAACGACCAATCAGATACCGAAAAAATCGCCAACAATCATTCCTCACGAACTTTTAATCGTCACATTAATATGTCAACAAAATAATTAATTCGCCATAACGTGTTCAACGCCGATAAAATGCGGAACTGAATTCCAAAGCTGCGCACGCGCCTCCAAGTAGATCGACTCAAGCTGAAACATCTTGCGCGTCGCGAACACGCGAAAGCTGCGCGCGCGTCGGCGGCCGATAGTAACTCGGTTACGATGCATTCGCGCTTGGACAGCGAAAAAGAAAAAAAAAAAAAACGAAAAAAAAGAAGAAGAGGTGCCTGGGGACCGTTCGCCCGTCGCAAAAGCGCGCGCGCGCGCGCAGACGGGCGCGCGCTGGTGCGTACGACTATTTTTGGTTTATAAGCTTCGCCGGGCCGAAATAGAATAGCCTAGCCCCTGGCCTAGAGCGCGCGCGTAGGCTTGACCGGCCGTAACAGTCACGCACTTGAAGCTCCGCGCTCGTCGCGAGCGCCGCGAGCGCCGAGCCGCGAATCGGTTCGCGGCGCTTGCGACTTGCGACGAGAAACGCTCGTCGCTCCCCCTGCCGCGGCCCTTGAAACTTGGGCGGTTTATGTGTTCCAGCGACGGCCTCTTCGCGCGTCCGGCAATAGATTCTCTCACGGGCGACGCGCGTCGACTCGTGTTCGACACGGAAAAACAAACATTAATACTAACATACGAGCATCGCTGACACGGGAGGCGTGGGAGGGGGGAAGGGGGGGAGGGGAATTATCGCCGGGACGAATAGGCGCGCGATTCACTCGCGAACATTTAGGTTAGGTTCGCGGCGCGATAGGGCGAAGTAAACGCGCGCGTTCGCTGCGAGTAGCGAACGGGCGCGTTTCTATCCTAGAAAATGCTACAATACCTCTATTTCTGTTCCTTTCGGATCGGCTATAAGTACATCCTTGGCACCAAGACTCATCCGACGAGAGCTCGAAGCTTATTAAAACCCCTCGATTATGTAACGCGCCCCGCGAGGCGGCCGGAGCAAGCCCGCTTCCATTCTCAGCAAATGTATAGAATCCCCCCATCCCCCTAGCCCCTCGCCCCTCACGACTGCCTCTTTCCCTACCGAACTCTACTCGCGTCTCGCCGAATTTTTGCTCTCCGTTTAGTCGCGTTCTTCGGAATCTAGGAAAAGATGGCCGAGGAAAAAATGGCCGCGTGTAAATTGCACACTGAGAGAAATCGAGATAGTTTAGGCAACTATTAAGCCATAACTGTAGATTTTTAGTCCATCCAACAATTTGAATAGTTATTTTAACTGATTTATTGGTTAAATTAACTGCTTTGTAGTTACTGTAACTAATTCTATAGTTTTCTTAATATAATATCCTAGTTACTTTAACAGTGAACATATAGTGAAATACAATCTTAGCTATTTTTTTATAGTTGGTGCAACTTTATTATTGTAATTTCAATGGCCATTTCAAAATTGTTAAATTATTTCTCAAAGAATACTATGCTTATAATTATGTTTTCTATGAATAGTATGTCGCATCTATTGCTAAAATTCCAAAATAATATACTTTTTGTTACTATAACCATTATTAACTGTTGCATTGATTATAAATAATTAGTACAGATAACTTTTTTGTAATAGCTGAGGTTGTATTTCACTATAAATTAATAGTTACCAGTATCTTTTATTTCTCTCTGTGCATGTTTGTGTGCAGGGGACACTTATGTGGGGAGCTATTTTTCCCCGGCCATTAATTCCACCGGCCATTTTTTTCCCGGCCATTTTTTCCTGATACCCGTTCTTCGAGCTCGAAGAGCTTCGCGAGATCAACAGGCGCCATGTTTTTTTTTTTATTTTTGCAAATTGAAGGTACCTAACTACCTTACCGACCGAACGAAGTAGCATGTCTGATGCGTTGTTGACGATTGCCAAACCCGACGGTCTTGTCGATGATTTTTGCACGCAATTCCGTCGGCCGTCCGGCGATCTCGCTGCTGATGCCGTCTCACTCGGCAATTACGACATATCGGGCGAGACGCGCGTCGAAAACCGCCGCCGCCGCCGATTCGTATACCGAACGACGGCGACGGCGACGACGGCAGAGCGCGCGCGTAGAGCTGCTCGGCGTACCCGCTACGACGGTTATTGTTGCGCGGCTACGCTAACTTTCGACGCGCCAATTTGGACCTCGTCACCGCTATCCTTGTGACTATTTTCGCGATACGCCTTTCGACATGATGGATGAGAATTTTCAGCGTTTTCCCAACGTCTCGTCTCGTCGTCTCTCTCGTCGACGTCGTCGTCGTCGTCGTCGTCGTCTCTGGGAGAAGCACCGAGCGCGGCGTTTCTCATCGTTGCTCGAAGGCAGTCGCTGCCTTCGAGCTGCCTTCGTCATACGTCGCCGATGCTTCGCCCTCGGCTCATTTATCGGGGCTCATCGTTCCGCGCGAAAGAGGAAAAAAAAAGATCGCAGCCGTTCCGTCTCGCACTGAAAAATCTTGCGACTGAGATTCCCGTCGAGATTCCAATTGGCCCGCGCGAGCCAATTGACCGTCGAGAGTGGCAGCTTCAACAGCCACTGAATACTTTTTTTTTTCATTTTTCATTTTTTTCCCCAATTTTTCTTCTATTTATACACATTTCAGGAGCATTTTATTTCGAGTATCCGTCAGGTGTTATTTTCGACGAAAGACAAAATGCGAGATGTAAATTCCAAACAAACCACTCGGGACGAGTTTTATTTTTGTAAAAAATAAAAAATCGGTGAGCGACCTTTGAATTTTCTTTTTGCGCGTCGATGACGTCGGTTTGGGTGGTCGAACGAAATAAAAAGAAGCGAATGGAAAAAAAAATGTTCCAACTCCGTAGTTGAATGTCCCAGAAGCGTCGGTCGTGCAATCGTCGCTTGTCTTATCTCACTGCAGATTTCGCTACGGTCAAAACACATGGCCGACTACTGGGACATCCACCCTATGTATATATAGACACACACATGTATCCTATATATATACAACAGCGACATCATACTCGTCTCGAGGGCTTCGCCCCTGCTCGAGAGGTAAATACGACCGCGATGCGTCAAAATTTATGTCGAACGCGATCGAGGCAACCGAATTTTGAGGTTAGGAGCGTCAGTTCATTTCAGTTCATTTGATTGGCTACTGGTTAGGAGCGCCGAAGAGCTTCCGGACTCGACGGTCGTCACGAACGACGCGTCACGACCATTGACGTCGAAGAAGCCATAAATCCCCGTCATCCTCGCAAATCCATCATATCTATCCAGGGTCAACCGACGCGACCCGTAACAACGGCTAATCGTTCGTCGACTCGGGAGTAAATTCCCGAACTTTGGCCCGAATGAGATCGACCCGCGATCTCATTCGAAGCCGAAGTGCTGCGATTTTTCCGTTGACAGCGACGAGACGGCTGCGGCGACGTCGACATCGTCGTCAGGAGCAGCCTCCGTTCTCTGTCTCTATTTCTCGCGTGCAGAGAGATGGAGAGAACTCTATCTCTCTGCCCGCGAGTTTTTTGCGTTTCCGAAGGTTGCCGTGAAAAAAGGGTACAGCGGGGCAGCCGCCGCCGGGCCGAGACTGGCGCGCGGCCAGCTGCGCGTCGGCCGCGGTTCGCCTCGAGCCACCGCACCGGCCGACGGCGGCAACGGCAACGGCGGCGGAGGAGAAGCGCGCGCGCGTCCGAATCCTCCTTGTTCCTGGGTCGACCACCAGGTAGCGACGTTCGAGGGGTATTTAAACGAATTTACACCATCTCCGGTGCCCCGTTTCGCTCACAATCGCCGTAGCGCCAGGCATTGTCGTTCGGTGTTTTTTTTTCCGTTCGGATTTTGTATACACAAACCGCAAAACGAGGCCGCCCCCCGGCGAATCGTGGGTAGCCCCGACGTCTGCTGCACCGAGGTGCCTCCCCCCCGCCGGGATTAGAGCGAGCATCGCCCAGCCGCTCCAGTGCTCCGACGCGGGCGATCGGAATTTAATCCATCGATCAATTAAAACGATACAATAACAATAATAAGAAGAAACAAAATCGGATTTAAAAGCAACAACTTAAAAATAACGACAATGTCTTCGGTGAAGTAAGCTGAAAATAAAAAAAAACAACAACCAGGGGTCACGCGCGTCGGTAAACCAGTGTCCGTGATTTTATTTATTTCCTGACGCCACCGCCGCCTCTGCTGCTGTGGTTTACCTATCTCTCTCGGTAAGTCGACACAACACGCTAAAACGATGGTAGTTGCATGGATGGCGAGAAACGACAGGAACGACCGAGTGTGAAAAGTGATTATGACGATGATTGCGACGTCGATGGCGATCGCGGAGGACGACGGGAGTGTGATTATGGTGGATGCGTCGCGCGGGGGGCGATTGATGGGAAGGACGTCGTTTGATTGGGGCCGCAGCGCGCGGTGAAAACTCGTTCGCGGGTCGTTCCGGGAGACTCGGCTGTTGCGATTGAATTTTTCCGCACGCGCTCGTCCGATTAGCTCGGTCGTCGTCATTGGTTATACGCGGGACTGAGAGAGAAACAAAGAGAAAGAGAGAGAGGGAGACAGCGAGAAAGAGAAAAGAGGGACAGAGAGAGACGGAGATTCGTGTGCAGCTCGAGCGGCGGAGCCTATTTGCCTCGCGTATATAGAGCCAAACACGACCTCCACATGTTTGCCAACAAACCCACTGCATTCGCTATCTTTATAGCCCCTGAGACGTCGGCGCACATGTCTCTCGCTTGTCGCTCTGCTCCTGTCTCTCTCGTTCATTCTCTATCTATATATCTATACGTCTCTCTCGCTCCCTCTTTCGGGCTTGCCTTCGTCTTTTGCATCTCCACTTTTTCTCCACTCCGCGCGGAATAACCGAGCGAGGTACTTGGCACCCCGGGATTACGTCGCAAAATCGCGACGAGCGGAGTTAGCCGCTCTCGCTGCGCCCGAACCACCACTCGCCGACTTAATCTCAACCTTCACGCACGCGTCTTAGTGAGTTTTTTCGTTTTTTGTGATTTTCCGAGATTTTGGAAGTTGGAGATGATACATATAAAAAAAAACTAATTACTATCAATCATTGAGGCTACCAATCAATATCAAACGATTACCAATCGATATCAATTAAAAATCGAAAGGCCAAATTTTGCCGGCTAACTTCACGGAGGTTACATTTTGTTATTCAATCAGTTATCAAATTGTATCTAATTGTCCCACAAAAGTATCACTCAGACTAATCTCACTTAGGTTTAATCCTGCGAAAATAGCGATAATATTTCCCTTAGTTGAGCTACGAAGAAAGGTGCTTCCCCCGTTTGCCTCCCCCCTCCCCACTCCGAATTTCCATACAATTCCAGTGTCAGAACTTTTTCCTCAAAGACCCCACAATTATTTCCTTCCAAATGCAACTAACAATCCACCGATAAGCGACCACTAATCTCCCAACTAACGTAACTTAAACGCTACGAATCCCATTCACGCTACGAATCTCATTAGTCTTCTAACAAAAATTCACCGTTGCGCATTTTGCGTTTTTACATAAACCGATGATAACAATGGGAGTCACCCTCCCCCCTCCCTCGCTCAGCGCTCTCGCAGTTGGCAGCTCGTGACGCGCGTATCGGCCGCCAGTGGCTGTTCGCATCGGCTCTGCGGTTGGTAGTGGTGACTGCGAGAGGACCGCGAACGACGACGACGACGGCCGACGCCGTTGCGACCACCCCTGCCAAAATAATTAGGAAGTCGTCGGGGAGACGTTGTGCTAAAAGTGTCCGCTCGGGCACGCGCGATTTGGCCGGCCCGTAGTCTCCCGGGACCTTTGGGGCGTCTCGGGGATTTTACACGGTGGCGCTGTTTCCCTCCCCCCTCCCCCTCCCCGTCCTCCCTCCTCCTCTTCTCCCACCAGCCGCGACTCGTACCGCTGCTCTCCCTCCACACACGATCGTCCGGTCGTGTGTGAGTCGCGAGCAGCAGCAGCAGCAGCGGCGAATCCCGGTTCCCGGCGACCTACGGGCCACCTTTGCGCTCAGTCCGCGCCTCAGTCCCGCGGCGTTCGTCGGCCTCACGGAGATCCCCACACGGATCCCGCAATAAACAGTGTCTAACGCCGTCGATTGTTTGTTCGCTATCACAACGAACCCGACGGCCGCGCACGCGCGCTACGAGCCGTTTTCTCACACGTTTCAGTACGTTTTATTTATTTCGTCTTTTCATTACATTTTTAAAAAATTAAAAAACTTAAAGGAACGAGAAAACAATAAACACGCGCGACTCGAAAGCCGACCTGCGACCCGTTTCTCGTTTTTTCGTTTTTTTATAAAAAAATGTTTGTGTAACAATTTGAAAAATTTGGGTTTCGAAGTTGATCTCGGGTTTTTTTTTTATAATAGATGTAGTGAAATTGATTAGAGGTTTTTTTTTAATTTGGCGATTGCGACATAATCGAGGCTTCTCGGAGTGAGTGGTAATAATAGGATAACCGTGTGATGCCAATTTCGACGTTAAAGCGCAATCGGCGCGAGAGATCAGCAGCAGCAGCAACAGCAGCAGCAGCCGAGGACGGTTCTTCGGCGCGTCTGGCGAGTGCGCGTACTGCGCTGGGTGGCCGGGGAGTTACGTAAGAATTTTCGGGAGAACGACGGAGTCCTTTGAACGTCTTAAAATACGCGCCAAGGAAATGACTCGGTGGCCAGCAGCAGCGGCGGCGGCGGCGGCTGAAAATAGTCGCGCCTGCCGCGACTTTTCCGGAAGGAAAGAGCGAGAGGCGCGAGGCGCGTCCGCCAATCGGAGCGGAGATTGCGAACGCCGACGGATCGGAACCGCGAAATACGAATCGCTGCAACTTTCGAACAGCTGTGACTTCGGTCGTGCGTTTAAAAAATAATTAACAAGCAATTTACAAACCTGCATCTTGCAGCTTTTTTTCAAAATCAATTAAAAAGGTTGTAACCAGTGTTATCTGGAATCAATGACAGTCTTTTAGTATCAATGTTTATCCCGCGAATGTTATCTCGTCTCGACATCGCTGACTTTCAGTACAGTCGGACTCTTGTCATTGGGGAATTACCCGCGATGCATCCTTAATAAGATTCACTCGTTATCGCGAAATCTCTTCGATTATCAATTACCGGTTACAGCTCGAAAATTTAATAATAATAATAATAGCAATAATTATTTCGATAAGATATTTCGAAAAGAATAACACTAATGAATCGCGTCCGTAATAATAATAATAAAAATAATAATTTCGATATGATATTTCGAAAAGAGTAACACTAATGAATCGCGTCCGTAATAATAATAATAATAAAAATAATAATTTCGATAAGATATTTTGAAAAAAATAGCACTAATGAATCGCGTCCGTGGAGACCCAGATTCGCGTGACGCGTTCCGATTGGCCGCGATCCCGGGTGACGCGCCAATCGCTGCGCGGCTAGCGAAATCCCGAGCTCGGGATTGGCCGGCGCTCCGCGGAGACCGCAGATCGCTGAACGGCGGGAATTGCGTTCGGTATTTGTTTCCCCTTCGTAATGATCGGATTCTCCAGCGTTTCGGTTATCGAACGTGTAATTTCCGAGTCGCGACGACGTCAAACGAGGCCCGATCCGAGGCTGCGATCTCTCTCTCTCGCTCTCTCTCGCCCAGGTGATTGGCTCGCGAGCAGCGAGCGAGTTCCGCGGGCAAAAGTGACGGCGGCGTCGAAAGCCGAAAATAGGCGTCGCGACGCGCGTGCGTCACGCACCGGGCGCGATTCTCGCGCGACTGGGGCAGCCTCCAGCCAATCGGCGCGCTCCACATGTTCCGCCGCCTCGCTCCGCGCGCGCCTCGCAGAGACCGCCCGACGCTCTCTCGCCGCACGCTTTTCGCTCTTTCCTCGCAACTTACTCCCGCTTAACGTTCCGGAGAGACACACCGCGAACAGATCGCATCAATTTCCATCTCCGCGGGCTTCGCGTCGTACGTTCCGCTCGTAGTATAATAACACGCGAGATACGCTCGTACTTGACGCGAGCGAGCGCGCGCGGGCAATCGGGTTATCCGTGTATTACGCACATGACGCACACGACGTTATGCGGTGAGTTGAATAACTGCCAGCTCGTCTTTGTCTTTCTCTCTCTTTCTCATCCGAAACTCGCTGCGCGATTACGTCGACGTCATTGTTATTATTATTATCACCAATTTTTTTTTTTTCTATTTTTGCAAGATTTTCTTTCGTTCGAAAAGTCCAATTTCTTTTTCACTAGAAAAGTCGCGAATTTTTTTCTCATTTTTTTTGTTACTGTAATTATAGTGGATTTGTCCATTTGTCGTATTGAGTTGAATCGATGTCGCGTGTAAACAAATAGAGAACGGGAACGAGATAAGTTTCGTCGTGAAATTCGCGCGAAAAATTCGAGCGCGGATAATCGCTCCGAGTCCTTCAGAAAAAAGGGGATGAAGGGAGGGGTGGGGGGGGGGGGAGGGTGCAGCGTAAAGATTCGCGGAAGGTTGCGGCTCGGCATTGCGTGGCCCAGATCAGCTGGCGCGTTCCGAGAGAACGATAAGCGCCGCGCGCGCTCGCGCTTGTGGCGCTTCGGTGGTTATTGTGACTCGGGCGAATCGTCTTTTCCCACCTGTCCTCGCTTTTATATGATCCCATTAGCCGTCCGCGTGTCTTCTAATCGCGATTATCGGTGACGCACCGCTCAGTCGGTACAATAAAACTGCAAAACCAAATTTAAAAAAAAATCAACTCGTAACTTTCCTTTCAAATATCGCTAATTCCAAAAATATTCTAATCCGGAATTGCAGGCGATCGGTATTCATTACAGTTTTCCTTACCGACCGAGCACGAATCACCGTCGCATCGACATCGCGAATCCTTCGTCACTCGGACAAATGAAAAAAACCGTTAAAAAACTCACCGCATCACGATGACGCTTTACGCCCCGTAGGAAAAAAACCGAATGAAATTCAAACAGCCGTAAACGTGTACCAACGGGATTTTGACACGCCATCGGCAGGAATTTCGCGCGCGGTCAAGTCCGAACCGCTGAGACGATGGTGGGGGAGGCGTGCGAATCGGCGCGCAGTAAAGATTCGTGGAAGGTCTCTGCGGTTCGGTAGTCACTTCCGTATCGGCCGATTCGCCCGTTCCATCCCCGTCAACACACACAACTTGCACACTGATACACACATACATATACATATATATAAGACAGGTTGTATAGGAGGCAGAACAGTGCGCGCGCTTCGTGGCGCTGCAGTTGTATTGTGACTCGGGTGAATTGTCGTTTGTTACGTGTGTCGCGCGGGTATTACCTTCGCTGCCCCGTCTGTCGTTCCCGAGCCGCCGTAGCCGCCGCCACCACCGTCGCTGCTGCCGCCGCCGTCGCCGCTGCTGCCAGTCTCGTTCGCGCAAGAGGACCTTTCATTAGCATCGCGTCATCGAGCCTAGTAATACAGCGTTATTATTATTTTTATTCAATTTGTTCCTTCCTTCGGACTCCGTCGCAACTACTGAAATTATCTCTTCGTTCTCGTCGTGTCTCGTGTTTCGTGTCTCGTGCGCGTCTCGCGATTAATTCGCGAGCCACGATTTTACTCCACGCAGGTTCGGTTGTTGTTGCTCCGTTGTTTCGTCAATAGCATTCGTGGAGGCTACGAGATCCAATTAGTGAGAATTCGATGCCGCAGCCGACGTTGTCGTTGTCGCTGCGACTGCTGCTGCTGCTAAACGAATCTCGTGGAGGGATCGAACATAACCTCGAAATCGATTCTCCATCTTAGACTCGTCGACGTCGTCGCTTCGCCCTGTCGACACACCGTCATCGTCGTCATCATCATAACAATATGAATGGTCGTGTCGTCGTTGGTTCTTCCGCTGCGATTTTCGCGATTTTCGAGGACTGACGCATTCGTTTTTTTTTCTGTCGCGTGTTGAGGGCTTTTTTAAATAGTTTCTTTTGTTTTTCGCGGATGTCCTCAAGTTGCCGGCGGAATCGCCACGTATCATCGTTTTAGTCGGTTCTCGCGATATTCGTGCGAGTTGATGACTCGGAAGTATCAACGAAATCGGTTTCTTTGAGCTGCGTTTTGCACTCGTCTTTTGTGGAGGATTTTTCGGAGCAACTCTTCTTTGGGTCTCGTGACGAGATTTTGGTTTGGATGCGGCAGACTTTGGGTTGTTGGAGGTAGTTTTTGTACTGCGATTAGGCGAAACGAGGATCTCTGGGCTTTTAGTCGCCTGGACTTTGCTCCGTTGAGTCTCGGAACTTGAGAGGAGCTTGGGATTCGTTGAGGACTACTTTTTTCCGCTTGGCTGGACGTTCGCATTGGTTCATTCAAAAACAGCTGACGCCACAGCTGAAGCCTGACAAAAAAAAATTGTACTGCGCATGATATTTATGAAGTGGCCATTTTGGCAAACTCGGCAATTTACGTATCGTTGAATCCTGCGACGTGTTTGTCTTGCGCAAACCAAAGTTGCTGAATAATCGATAATTAGGATAATTTCATTTATTTATTCATACATTTAGTTTTTTTAAATATTAAAGTGGTTACAATTTTTTATTCTTTCTTTTTCAGGTATCCGAACGTTTACATGAAAACTCATAGTTACAATTAGCGACGAGACAACGCCGAATCATCAGCAAGGATGGAGGACGCCCACGCAAAAACCGTGGAAGAGGTGTTGAACCACTTCAACACCGATCCGGAGAAAGGTTTAACCCCGGACCAAGTTAAGAGAAATCAGGAGAAATATGGTCTCAACGGTGAGTTCGATTCTCGGTAATTTAACCCCGTTCGCCTTCCTCCCCCACCAAAAAAAAAAAAAACCAAAAAAAAAAAGAACCGAGATATTGCGTTGGTTAAAGTATTTTTCGTTTCCTCTTGTATAACTCCGATGTCACGAAATTCTAAAACGCGCGCGTATCCGATATTTTTTTTTTCTCTCTTTCGAATTTTTTTCCTCCTCTTCCCGCGGAGCTTATTTTAAAAGTCGCACAGGAAGAATAGCCGCGAGGCCTGTCGCGACGATAATGTTGGGCGGTTAACGGGCTCTCGTCACTTTTGCCGAGGCTGTCATATCCACCAGAGAGAGAGAAAGAGAGCGAGAAATCCAGGCGCCTTCCCCCGGGTCCCCGGGTCCTCTCCGCCCGCCCGCGCTGCCATGACCGAATTAGAGCTCGCTCCGTAGTATTCGGATATTTTTGTACTCACTTTAACGCTCGACTTCCTCGAGTTGTGCCTCTCCTAGCCTCGTCAGCTCGAGAAGACGGAGACGCGGAGAGAGAGAGAGAGAGAAAGAGAGCGATTGGCACGAGCCCGAGCACGCGCCACTCGCTCCAACCTTTTTATTTATTTATTTATCTCAAATTCAACAGACCCTTGTGACGAAAATCGTTAAATTTCCGGGTAATTTGAACAGTTCTCTAATTAAAAAAAAATCACATTCGCACTACGTTGAATTCAAAAGAGAAAAATAAAAATGACAATAAATACCCATAATTTGGTCTAGAAAAAAAATTGTTAGACGAAAGGAGCCCAAATTTATTCAAATTTATTTTCTAAATCGTATTTTCGAAAATCGTTAAATTTCCGGGTAATTTGAACAGTTCTCTAATAAAAAAAAATCACATTCACACTACGTTGAATTCAAAAGATAAAAATAAAAATTACAATTAATACCTATAATTTGGTCTAGAAAAAAAATCGTTAGACGAAAGGAACCCAAATTTATTCTAATTTATTTTCAATTTTTTATTCGATTTAATTTCTCAATCACATTTCAGCGTCACCGGGATTCCCGATTTTTTTTTTTTTTTTTTTTTTTCGTCTCCGTCGTCCATTGTCACAGTTGCGGTGCAAAGTGCAGAACGTTCGTTCCGTGGTGGAAAAAAAAGTCGAAGGCGCGATTCGCGTAACGTGAACGGATTCGCCGGGCGGCCAATTTCGTCGATGCGGATACTTAAAACGCTGCGCGCGTTGCCCGCGCGGTTTCCTCAAAATATTTTTGCATTCAATCGACGAGGCGCGTCGCTCGGCTGGCGCGGCTACTGGTGCCGAACAGATGGCCGTTAAATTAAAGCTAGACGCGCCGATCTAGACGCCGCCGCTGCGTCGGGCTCAGCACGAACGCGGCGCGTGCAAACGCATCAGCGGCTGCGTTTCGTGCATCAGCGAAACATTAGTGTCGGCCCAAGGATCGGAGCGCGCTCGGCTTTTAATCTCGTAAGTCCCCCCGGGCCCGTTATCTCGCGCACGCGGCTCGCCCTCTCTATGCCGCTGCCGCTGCGCCGCAGCTGCGGCGGCTCCGATATCGCTGTTTGCCAGTATTTCCGTTTAATTATCATTCCCGGGTGTTCAACACCGACAATTACTACCTCGACATCACTTTTCACCTGCTTATCCATTTTTCCACTTTTCATTTCAATCTTCCTAACTCCCAATCTTTTTTTTGTCATTTTTATCTTTTGACACCATTATTTTTATGAATATTAAAAAAAAAATTGTCGGCCCAGTGATACATTTTTTTTCTTCACTTTAATATTGGCAGACCCGCAAATAATATTTATTTAATGAATATTAAAAAAAAAATTGTCAGCCCAGTGATACATTTTTTTTTCTGTACTTAAATATTGGCAGACCCGCAAATAATATTTATTTAATGAATATTAAAAAAAAATTGTCGGCCCAGTGATACATTTTTCTTGTCCACTTTAATATTGGCAGAGCCGCAATTAAAGTCACAGGCGTCTCGACGATTGACCAGTCGGTCCATCGACGAATTTCGCGGTCACGCTGTGTATATATAGTCCTTTTTATTTATTTATTCTCGTACGGAGCACTGGGAATGGCACAAGTAACGCCGCGAGGCGAGTTCTCTCACTCGACGCGTCCCCTCGCCCCGTTCTCTCCCCTCCTACCCCCTTCTTCTCCCTTCTCTCTCTCGCCATGTGCCATCACGCTCTCTAAACATAGCCTGCCGCTGCACTTTTATTGTTGTCAGAGGATAGATACCTGTTGGCCGGCGCGCGGCAGGTATACGACGAGAGAGCAGCAGCGAGCAGCGAGCTTTGTGTACGTCCTTGTGCCCCGCTCACGCTCACTGTCGCGTGACAAATTCGCACTGCGCGAAGCCACCAACCTAGCGCGTCAAACACACCGAGTTCTCCTCTCTCTCACTCTCTTTCTCTACCACTTTCTCTCTTTCTCTCTCTATCTCGCTGATTCCTCGGCGCAACGCGATAACGTCTCGGTTTATAAAAAAAAATCCGCAGCAACAAAATTAGCCTCGTCTCGAGGCTCTCGTCTCTCCCTGCTCATTGCTTTTCTATCACTTGCGATTTTTATTTTCTTTTTTGCTCTTACTGATGTATTTCTTTTTTCTGTTTCAGAACTACCGGCTGAGGAAGGTGAGGATCCTGGATTTTTAGGAGGGAGAGCGGCAGGAGCTGCGAGAGATTTGCATTGGATTTTTTTTGGGAGGGATCTCTTTTATTTAAAAATTTTTTTTTAATAAGGAAAAAAATATTATTTGCTGATTGGATACCGTAAGTCATTCTGGGCGGAGTTGCAATTAGTCGACGTCGACTTGACGAAACCGCGAGATTGACTTGGCCTGACGCCTGACTCGCGGATCGCGCTGCGATGAAATTCTCCCCGTCCCGGGTCGCACGCAAAACGGATTAATAATAGACGCGCGCGCGAGCGCGCCGAGTCGGCCGAGGATGCACAGAGGAGGCGCTCCGCGGTTGACGCGACGCGCGCGGGGTTCGCGCGGGCATTTTGCCCGTCGACTGGACATCGACGACGCGTCCTTTTTGCTCGAATCGCGGATTGTTCGACGAACTCTGAGGGAATAAATGTCGAGGGAGAAAAATCCAATGCAAATTTCGATGCGAATTTCTCGGGGAAAAAAAAAATACCAAGAAAAAAAAATCGCTACTGACTCTTTGATTTTCAGGAAAATCCATCTGGCAACTCGTTCTTGAGCAATTCGACGACCTTCTAGTTAAGATTCTACTGTTAGCGGCTATCATATCTTTCGTAAGTATTTACTTGTTTTTATTTTTTTGACAGAAAAAAAAATCCGTATTCTAATCTCTCGTCACCTTTTGAACCCCAGGTACTAGCTTTATTCGAGGAGCACGATGACGCGTTCACGGCGTTCGTCGAGCCCTTCGTCATCCTCCTCATCCTCATCGCCAACGCCGTCGTCGGTGTCTGGCAGGAGCGCAACGCCGAGTCGGCGATTGAGGCGCTCAAGGAGTACGAACCCGAGATGGGCAAAGTTGTGCGCGGCGACAAAGCCGGCGTGCAGCGAATTCGCGCCAAGGAAATTGTCCCCGGCGACATCGTTGAGGTGTCCGTGGGCGACAAGATTCCCGCTGACATTCGTCTGACGAAAATCTTCTCGACGACCCTGCGAATCGATCAGTCGATTCTCACGGGCGAGTCCGTGTCCGTCATCAAGCACACCGACGCGATTCCCGACCCGCGCGCCGTCAACCAGGACAAGAAGAACATTCTGTTCTCGGGCACGAACGTCGCGGCTGGAAAGGCTCGCGGTATCGTCATGGGAACCGGCCTGAACACCGCCATCGGTAAGATCCGTACGGAAATGTCGGAGACCGAGGAGATCAAGACGCCGCTGCAGCAGAAACTCGACGAGTTCGGCGAGCAACTGTCCAAGGTCATCTCCGTGATTTGCGTCGCCGTCTGGGCCATCAACATCGGTCACTTCAACGACCCCGCTCACGGTGGCTCGTGGATCAAGGGCGCCATCTACTACTTCAAAATCGCCGTCGCTCTCGCCGTCGCCGCCATCCCTGAGGGTCTTCCCGCTGTAATCACCACCTGTCTTGCCCTCGGCACCCGCCGAATGGCCAAGAAAAACGCCATCGTACGTTCCCTCCCATCCGTCGAGACTCTCGGTTGCACGTCCGTCATCTGCTCCGACAAGACCGGCACCCTGACGACCAATCAGATGTCCGTGTCGCGTATGTTCGTCTTCGACAAGGTCGAGGGCAGCGACAGCAGCTTCCACGAGTTCGAGATCACCGGATCGACTTACGAGCCCATCGGCGAGGTGTTCCTCAAGGGACAGAAGGTCAAGGGCTCCGACTTCGAAACCCTCCACGAGATCGGCACCATCTGCATCATGTGCAACGACTCGGCTATCGATTTCAACGAATTCAAACAGGCGTTCGAGAAGGTCGGCGAAGCCACGGAAACCGCGCTCATCGTATTGGCTGAGAAGATCAATCCCTTCGGCGTCGCGAAGAGCGGACTCGACCGTCGCACGTCTGCGATCGTTGTGCGCCAGGACATCGAGACCAAGTGGAAGAAGGAGTTCACTCTGGAATTCTCTCGCGATCGTAAATCCATGTCGTCGTACTGCGTTCCTCTTAAGCCCAGCAAACTCGGCACCGGACCGAAACTCTTCGTCAAGGGCGCGCCCGAAGGCGTTCTCGATCGTTGCTCTCACGCTCGTGTCGGAAGCACCAAGGTTCCGCTGACATCGACCCTGAAGAATCGCATTCTCGAGCTCACTCGCCAGTACGGAACCGGTCGCGACACGCTGCGTTGTTTGGCTCTTGCGACCGCCGATCATCCGATGAAACCCGACGATATGGATCTCGGTGACTCGAACAAGTTCTACACCTACGAGAAGGACCTGACTTTCGTCGGTGTCGTCGGCATGCTTGACCCGCCTCGTAAGGAGGTCTTCGACTCGATTGTGCGTTGCCGCGCTGCTGGTATCCGCGTTATCGTCATCACTGGTGACAACAAAGCTACTGCTGAGGCCATCTGCCGTCGTATTGGAGTCTTCACTGAGGAAGAGGACACGACTGGAAAATCGTACTCCGGACGCGAATTCGATGATCTTTCGGTTTCGGAGCAGCGCGAGGCTTGCGCACGCGCTCGGCTCTTCTCGCGAGTGGAGCCGGCTCACAAGTCGAAGATTGTGGAGTATTTGCAGAGCATGAACGAGATTTCCGCCATGGTGAGACATCTTTTAGTATTTTTTAATTATTTTTTTTCCTTGATTTTTGTATACAAGGGACACTTTTTGTTGACACGATCATTTGAATACCGATTTATTTTTCCAGACTGGTGACGGTGTGAACGACGCGCCCGCGCTGAAGAAGGCCGAAATCGGTATTGCCATGGGATCGGGAACCGCTGTCGCCAAATCCGCCTCCGAGATGGTCCTCGCCGACGACAACTTCTCATCCATCGTCGCTGCTGTTGAGGAAGGTCGCGCTATTTACAACAACATGAAGCAGTTTATCCGTTACCTCATTTCTTCCAATATTGGTGAAGTCGTTAGGTAGGTTTTGTGTACTTCCCTTCTCTCTTTTCCAGGGTTCCTTATTTTTATTTTTATTCATTGGTGTTTTTGTGTCTTTGCAGTATTTTCTTGACTGCCGCTCTTGGTCTTCCCGAGGCGCTCATTCCGGTTCAGCTTCTGTGGGTCAATCTTGTGACTGACGGTCTTCCAGCCACGGCTCTTGGTTTCAACCCGCCGGATCTCGACATCATGAGCAAGGTGACTAAATGATTGATCGATCAATCAACTCATTTATTTCATTCTGAATTTGTTTTTATAACCATTGTCGTTTTTATTTATTTCAGCCGCCCCGTAAAGCCGACGAATCTCTTATCTCTGGCTGGCTGTTCTTCCGTTATCTCGCCATTGGTGGTTACGTAGGCGCTGCTACCGTCGGATCCGCCGCCTGGTGGTTCCTCTACAGTCCGAACGGACCTCAGTTGAATTACTACCAATTGGTGAGCGATTCATAAATTAAAAAAAATAGCACACAAAAAAATGTGGATTAATTAACCAATTGATTCGTCTTTCAGACTCATCACTTAGCTTGCATCGGCGGTGGCGACGAGTTCAAGGGCGTCAACTGCAAAGTCTTCACCGATCCTCATCCCATGACGATGGCTCTCTCGGTTCTCGTCACCATTGAGATGCTCAACGCCATGAACAGGTGATTTGGAGTTTTGATTCGACGCGTCGATTACGATTTATCTTTCGATTGCCCTTTTCAATTTTTATTGCCTTTTTTTTAATCGCCGTTTAGCTTGTCTGAGAACCAGTCCCTTATCAGTATGCCACCATGGTCCAACATGTGGCTCATCGCTTCGATGGCTCTTTCCTTCACGCTTCACTTCGTCATTCTCTACGTTGAGGTCCTCTCGGTAAGTCGAAATTCAATTATCTTTCAATTGCTCAGTTTCCCTGTCTCGTATTCAGCCGTATTTTTCAAAGGAAACGAACTGTGATTGCCAAGAAAAGTGGTACTTTTCTTTATTCATTTCATTCGCATTTTTTACTCGAAAATAATCAAAAATCTTGATTAACATATTTTTATATTGATTTTTTTTAACATTGAACTTTTTTAAAAATTTTATCTTGTTTATTCATTAATTTTTCTACTTTCTCCGCAGTCCGTGTTTCAAGTGACCCCGCTGACCGGCGAGGAGTGGCTGACGGTGATGAAGTTCTCGATTCCAGTGGTACTCCTCGACGAGACCCTCAAGTTCACCGCGCGAAAGATAACTGACGGTGAGAATCCAATTTTCACCGTGCACTGGATCGTTCTAATGTGGGCCGTCTTCTTTGGACTATTACTCGTTTGTCCGATATAGAGCGAATGCGACTGTTTTCGATTAATAGCTTAAAAACAAACAAAAAAAAGCAACAACAACAACAACAGCATAAAAAGAAACACGAGAAACGGTGATAACGAGCCGCGCGTCGTTTCCACGTGGAAAAACGAGAGCGCGGCTTCGCGATCGAGAACGAAAGCAAAAAAAAACAAAAAGAAACAGCGACGAACAACAAGATAAAAAAAAACACCTCGGACTTGCAGCCGCTGCATTTAATTCGAAAGCCACGAGTAGAGAACGGAGCGACCGACGGTAGTCAAGACGTCTTCAAGGGACAAACGCCTTCGCGTTCGTCTCGCGCACAGAGAGAAGCGATAAAGCAAATGCAAAGAAGGAAAAGGAAAAGAGAAAAAAAACACAAGTCGAGAGATAACGAGAGAGACGATCGCAATTTCCCCAAAGGACGAGGAACCGAGCTTTATCTCTCGACTTACGCTCTCCGATTTTTCTTCTCGCTGGAATAGACGGACGAACGAACGATAGATATAAAAAAAAAAAAAAAAACAAAAATCGGCGGCAGAACCGTCCGAGAGCTTCTCGAGTGGCGCTTTGACCAGAGTTTTTTCGTCGCGGCGTTTTGTGCGTGTGTGCAAATTGCAGCGCGATGAGCGCGTGAGTGTGATTTTTTTGGTTTCTCGTCGTCGTCGTCGTCGGCAGCGAGTTTTCCGCGAGGAAAACCCGAGGAAAGAAAAAAAATAAATAAGACTCTGCTCACTGTTCGCCGTCGTTGCTTCGTAGCGGCGTTCGGCGAACGAGCAAAAGAAATAATACAGAGGGAGAAAAAAAAATACAGAGAAGGAAAATCCTGCGACACCGGCTCGCGGGGAGCTCGTCGATCGTCGGTGTTCGTCGATCGTCGAACGAGACCGCGCGCGCCCGGCCATGCGCACTGGCCTCGTTCGCGTGAGACAAACCGGATCGCTTGAGAGTCGAACGCAACGACGTTTCCGTAACCGCGGACCCGACCGAGCATCGTTAATCAAGGACATCACAATTGTTAGAGTTTATTTATACGAGTGCCTTTCGAACGTTAACGTATCCCCCTTCCCCCGACTACCCCCAACCCCGGCTTTTCTTTAATTCCCCGGCTTACTTTGCTTTTGTTTATCCTGACCTCGAATTTGTCCCTCTTCGACTACTTCGACTCACTCAGTACTTATTGTCACCGACCATTTCGCACAACTTCCCCGTTTCCCTCTGTCTCCTCCGTCTCTGTCGTCTCCCTCTCTTCTCGCTGTAACTTTGCTCTCTCGTTCCTCGATGCTTTCACTAAAAAAAAAAGAAAAAAAAAATCGCGGTACTTCGGCGACTCCACCGGTCGCGAGGAGTCAGTGAATCGTCGCGATTCGGTCGAGACGTTTGATGTGCCAAAAAAAAAGGGAAAAGAAAAAAAAAATCACGATAAGTGACACGAAATCAAACTACCTGATATAGTCCTTAAGGAATTTGGCGCTCGCTTCCGCCGATCGCACCGCGAATATCGACGTCGAATGAATTATCGCGGAAGCCCGGAGCTAATGAATTTTTTTATACCAAACAATTTTGATGTGTAAATAGTGACGCCGCGTTAGCAATGTAGAAAACGATAAAAAACGAAAAAAAAAATGATAATGATAGAGTAACCACGATTCGCTCGCTGTACATTCTCGCTTCGACGGCGAAATATCCGGTAGGATTATTCGAGGGAGGGGGAGGGGGTTTCGGGGCTGATTACACGGGAATTAGCAAGTGGTTAGTGAAGGCATCGACGCTCGACGCTTATGTTTCTCTCCCCCCCCATTCCAATTTAATTTTTATCTCTATTTTACCTACCGACATGAAATAACTGCCCGCCATTTTTTTTGCATGTATCCTTATTTCCTCCTTACGTCCTTTCGCAGTCGAGAGGTTCTTCGCGTTTCCCGGAGAGAAAAAAACACTGAAACGCCGGTGAAAATGCGACGAAGCCCCAACGACCAATCGACTCCTGTGCTGATAATTTTCCAATCCCAAATGCCCAAGACTATTGTTGTTTCCCCGGTAAGTCGAACCCATTTACCCATTTGTCGGCACCGAGAAAATAAATTAGAAAAATTGTATATTTATTTAATTTTTTTTTCATACTGATGTAATTTATCGGTTCGAGCGAATGAAATTTAATTCGACAAATTGTATGTAACCTAAATATTTGATCGATTTTGGTAATTTATTTTCTCAATGCAATTCCTTGTTCGTCTTCACCCACTTCTTCTTCATCTTCTACTTCTTCTCGTAATCCTCATTAACGTTCTCTCAGTGTCGTAACGATGGAAGCAAACGTGTTTTCTCCCCCGAAGCCACGAAAAAAAAAAAAATCCACCATCCACCATCCTCATCGCTCTCCTCCCTCGTCTAGTCTATCTCAATTTATACAATTATATAATTATTAGGGTCAATTTTACCCCCCCGTGTGTGTCGCGTATACAATTAATAACGGGTGAGGAAGGAAGGAGGCAAATGGCGAGAGAGCCAAGAAAAAAACGAGAGAAGGAAGATAATTTGATTGAACGAAAAAAAAAAAAAGAAATAAAGAGGCGCGCGTCTCAGTCGCGTAAACAATCTCAGTTGATTTGCGATTGAGCTTATTGAGTGTGGGTGTCTCTTTTTCTGTGTGTCTGCGTGTGTCGAACTTGTGTGCTGTTAATTTTTGCGTTTGATTGTCCGAACGAGGAAACCGGCTCGGCGAGAGACTTTTGTTCCTCCTCGCCTTCCCCCGAAAAAAAAAACGAAACAACAGCAACAACCAGCGACAACAACCGACAAGACCCACGACGATATCTCTCGATTAATACTAACAATTATTTACTCGTGTAAGGTGTGAATACGTTTGGTACGAGCATAAGGTAACTTAATTAGATGCCCAGCTTCGGATTGGACGATACTGTTGTCAGATACAATTTGAGAATTAACCGAGTTTTTTTTTGCAAGTTGAATTAATTCGCCTCGATTTCCAACCCTCGCACGTACGAGCATGAATTATTTTCCAACTGTTCCTGCCTGTTGCCAATGGGATTTTTTTTTTCATGGCAAAGGATGAAATAAAAAAATAATCGGTAATATAAATTTGAAAGATGTTTTTGCGTGCGAGCGATTTACCCACGAATTCGTCCCGCCCTCCCCGAGAGAACCTGTAGCACCGGATGTCGACCGGATGTCCGTTTATCTGACTGTCTCAAGTTGAGAAAAAAAGAAGCATAGACTGTGTCTCTCTTTCTATCTATCTAACTGTCCATCTTATCTGTCTATCTGTCTCTCTACCTTACCTACGATCGATCATTCACCTGTACCGACGACACTGCTAACTATTTCTACTATGTCGTACGCGAGATCTTTGAATATTATTATTATTGATATAATATAAGTTATACATAACTACGTCCATTGTGTTTGCTTTGGTCGTTGTCGACGCCGCAGTCGAAAAGAAAAAAAAATGGAACAAACATGAAAACGCGTTTAGCTGAGATGGACGCAAAACGAGTTTATGTGATCGGATTTTCGCGCATCGTTCGGTGGGTGGATCGTCCAGTTGGTTGTGATTATTAATTTTTTTAAATTTCTTTTCGAATATCCATTTTTTTTTGTTTTTTTTTTTGGCTAATTCGACTCGGTCGGTCGCGACGCGGATTCTCGGACGCGTCTAGCTAATGTTTTATTTATCAATCTCTCCGGTCTCCCCTTTATCGTCCGGTATCATCGGGGGAGAGTTGCCTATATTTTTTCCACCGCTAAGATTATTTGTTTAATTAATTGTCACGTGGCAATTATTTTTCTTCGATAATCTCCAGGCCGGGACGATATTAATTCCTAAGTGAATGTTTGAATCTTTGAATTCTTGAATTGTACATACGAATTATCGATGATTGAATGTTAGCTATAGCCGAGAGATTCTCAGCGTCGGTAATGTAGGAATTTTCAATGCAATGCAAAAAAATCGACTGCATCTCGTAGAATTGAATTGTTTACATAATTAATTCTTACTCTCTGTACGATTTTCGACCGATTTTTCTCCGAGTTGGAGCGGTCCAAGTCGAATGCTCCAAAAAAAATCAAGCAATCAGTCTCAATTGGAGACGAAATCGACAATATACAGAAACAACTAAAAATAGAGTCGGAAAGTTTGCTAGAAAAAATATATATAAAGAATCAAAATCTAGATAGACACGTGATAGACGTGACTGACTCGAGACGTGAAATCTCACGAAAAAAAAAAAAAAAAACATTTGACGATTTTTTACTTCCGACTTAGAGATAGAAATCCGGTGTCTCGCTTTAGGAGACCTGAAGATCTACAGAAATAAAATAGAAATCTTTTTTACCGTTGAATTAGATTTTACTCGATAGCTCCGATCGATTTTTCGACGTCGAGCCTCGGGCCGATTTTTTCGCGAGACGACGAGATTGACACAATTTCCGGTTTTTCGCTCGCGCGCGCGGCTGTAAAATCCAGGTGGTCGAATATATAGGCAACTCCCCGCGCTTCGTCGTCTTTTCGGTGTCTCGAATTTTTTTTTTCGCGACTGTGAAAAAAAAATAACCAACACCCGAGGTTCCACCGTCTTTCGTATAGCAAGTACGAAGCGGAAAACGATCGTGTGAAAAAAAAAGAAAAATTGGAAAAATGAAAAAAAATGAGGAAAAAAAATTCACCTATTCGAACGTGACCGTCTCTCCTACTTGTTATAATAAAAAGTAATGTGTTACTAATGCCTAATATTTTCTTTCCCCTCTAACACAGCATCAGCTCGCCTCCAATTTAGTGATGTGTCCATTAGAAAAAAAACCCCCCCGCAGGAATTTTTCCAAGCGCCATGTTCCCCAATTTACCATATTTCCCTCCTAAACCCCCGAAACGTCCCGAATTATTTATTATTTTTAAACATTGTAAATAGTTTTATTAAATACAAATTTTTGCTGTTCAAAGCTCTGTAAACCCCGGATAACGAATTGCAAGATTCTTCAATGTCTCCGTGACCGATGACACCGCTTCTTTCCCCAGCTTTAGACTCATTTGATTTTTTATTTATTTTTATATATGTTTTTTGTAATTACAATTTTTTTTGCTCATCACTTACAACCAAAATCGATAGCGAGTGCAGCAAGTTGGTTGTGATCGATCATCCGGCGAAAAGTACCGCAATTGTGAGTAAAAGGAGACGTCAGAAGTTGCGTTAAGCCTCACACACCGATGCACCGTCGTAGCCGCAATCACCACCTTATCACGCGTATCTATACCAGCTTCTTTTTTTTATATGATTTTTTTAAATAATTACTTGTAGGGACTAACAATTGCCCACAAGTGATTCGCCGAATTTTTCCGCCACGATTTTTGCCGCTTTCGCTGCTGCTGAATTTTTTTTCCACGTCGATCTTAAGCTTCTCCAACGTCGACTCAGTGGACAGAGGTTTTTCCATCCGGCGGATGGCAAAACGGACGTCGATTATTTTTCCCTCATCTTCGCTTCGAGGTTCCGATCGTTCCATTGCTCCGACTTTTTTAATGAAAATGTTAAATTCAGTCTCATATTTTCTATAAAAATAAATTTTTATTTCAAGAATATTAAGAATAATCAGAATATAGCAAAAAAAATTAGAATAAAAAAGTCCACAATTAATTCGTGATTAATCGAACGATCAGAACTCGGAAAACGAGGGACGAAAAAAATTCCGCCAACCTCAATCGCAAGTGCATCGCTGGTTTTCCTTTCGCTTTTCTGGCTGCGCTTTTCCGTCGAAATTTCGCCGTGCGACTTGGCTTTCCGCTACAAAAAAAAAAAAAGAGTGCAAAAATTGGCATCAAAGAGAAGCAAAAGGTAGTAACGTCCGAGTGGCGGTGATGTGTCTGTTCGCAGTTGCGCTTCCCGTGCCCCCGACGAAATAAGCGAGGTCACCGGATCGCAGGCGGCGGGTGAGAAGAAGAAGAAGCGAGAGTGGAACGAGATCCGAGGGGGAAGAGACAGACAGAGAGAGAGAGAGTGTGAAAGAAAAAAAAAAGTAAAAAAGCAGTGAAAAACCGACCGACGGGGACGCATCGACGAAGACGTCGACGCACATCGGACGACGTCAACGCTGCTGCTGATTCCCGGGCGATCCTGGGACCCGCTCGCGAGGAACGACGAACTCGACTCTCTCCCGGCGAGTTCAGAGAGCGAGGAGAATCCTGGTGCCACGTGAACGCGCGCGGCCGAAGGACACGGCAAGAAGACACCGTGAAATGTCAATTACATATATCTTCCGATCCTTCTCGTTGTAGTTGAACCAAAAAAAAAAAACGAAAAAAAAAATTATCATTATTATTGTACTTTATGGGTAGAGACGGAAAAAATGCGGATTTGCGAGGACGAGACGAAGAAAAAAAATACAAAAACGAAAAAATAGTCGAGTATTTTTTTTTTGCTGAGTGAGATTAAAAATGTGGACGGAAATTTTGGGAGCCAAGAGGACGACTGAGAGGATGACGGATGTGAATCGCGGCTGGAGCTGAAAAAATTCGAGAAAAAATCCGAAAGTGGTGCAAGGATTTATAGAAAAAAAAGAGTGGAATAATAATTATGATGATTCGAGGGAAGAGCAGATGGTATAACTCGAACATTGTGTGTTTTGTTGCAGTGGGTGAGACGGTAATCGACAAGTGGTAGTAGGTCAGTTCGCTGCGGGCGCCTTAGGCGGCCCCCACCCACCTAATCAGCCTGTCTGGGCTCCGCTCTCCTCGTCCAAAAGCTCTGCACGCGCCTTCTACTATCGCCGCTCTGTCCGCTTCTTCTTCGCTTGTGTCTTCGCATCTGCTTTGCAAAAAAAAAAAACAAATGTCATCTCTTTCACTCATAATATTTTTTTTCCACGCGATTCGCACTGTCGATTCATTAAAAAAATCTATTTAAAATCATTTATTAACAAAACCGGAATACTCGGGCATTTTTCTACTGTTCGGTCTGACCATTACGAACTCTTTCTACTTACTAAACCGCTATTACTATTGCTACTAAAACGCTACTTCTGCTTCTACCACTTTTACCACGTCAACGTATTTATTTATTTATTTATTCGTATATCTATTAATATCACTGTGATTCCGTCTTCCATGGGCAACGAAACTCATCGATCGCCACCACAATTTTTACCATACTATTTAAATTAATTTTCGTCTTAAAAAAATAGCTCCAAATTATATTTTCCATCTACTCGAATTTCCAGGGTAAATTTTCCCCTCGAAAATTCTCTCGACGCAATTAACATTTTTTTATTTTTACGTTTTTTTTTATTTAATCCTGTGTAACAATCGCCAAAGCTCCAGCCGACTCGACGAGTTGCTGATTATATTTTTTTTAAGCTTCCACGGAAATTGCAATTCGAGCCAGTGGGAAGCAAAGGGAATTGGTAACGAATCCGTTACTCGACGTCCCAAGTCCGTTCGCTCCTCGTTATCTTCTGTTGATTTTCCGTCGTTTATCCACCCCCCTCTAAACCCACCCCCCTCGACCCCCTCCGGCATATTTCTGTCTCTCTCTGCTCTGTCATCGTCGCGGGTTCCTCAAATGCGACGGGCACATTCTTGGGGTTCCATTTCCGCTTTAGCCAGCGGAACGCACAACGAGAGAACGGAAGCAACCGAAACAACCAACAGCAACAGCAACGCGTGTTGTTTTGTTGAAACTGCGCGTTAATTGCGCGTCCGGGGCGTCGCGTTCTCGAATAAAAAAAACGACGCGTCGCAAGCTGTGTACTTGAGTAATTATTCTTTACGTGATAATGATGATAATAATGATAAACGATAAATAATAGTAATAATAATTAATTAATTAATTACATGATAATGATAATAAAAAAGAGAAACGCAACAATCAAACATGGGGATGCAATATTTATAAACTCAATTATTGTAAATATTGTTAGGTCGCATCGTTAAACGATGCGCCGCAACTGTTGAATTAAACGAACCAAAAACTGAATGAAAATAATTAATAATTCGAGGTACACGAATTTTCGTGTCCTCGACGAATTTCCAGAAGTCTCGGCGCGTGATCCTATTTTATCTTTTTAGTGGAGATGAATTTTTTTTTCTTTTCATTGCATTTTTTTTCATTACATCTTTTTTAAACATCCAGAAAAAATAAACGTAAGTATTTTCAGGCCGAGACGACTCGACGCTCCACTGAATGAGCTATCGCTCATTCAACGAACCATTTTTTTTCTTTTTAAGCACGAGAAGTCAAGCGACGCGAATCGTCGATAAACGAGAGTCGCTATACGTCGAAAAGTCGCCTCGTGACGTACGATGAAAATAAAGTTTTCGAATTAACGAGGGGTCTTCTGTTCCCGACGCAACGAGGCGACCGAGAAACATTTCGGCGGTCGCATTTCGCTCAAGCCCAGAGCGGCCAATTTCGCGTCCCTCCCCAATAGCAGCAGCAGCGGCGGTGGCGGTGGTGAAAAATTATTACCAGCGGCTTCGGGGCCCGAAAGTTCCGGCGGCGCGTAACTGTTGTCCCGGGGATATAACGCGATTGGGGCGACCGGTGGCTTAATCCGATTTTACGCCACCCCGTCGGGTCGTAAAGGAATTTTATCGCCCGATAGCCGCGACGATACCGGACGCTCGCCAATTATTATTTTTTTTTCTACCGCCAAATGAGTGATATCAACTATATATTAAAAAAGTAGGCGTAATAGATTTCTCGGAGGCGGAAGTCGCGGACGAAAAACGTACTTCAGCTTTTTACTTTTTTTTTTTTTACAAACTCCTTTAACCCTTTTTCAGGCGCTTTAATTAAAGAAAAAAAAAAGGATCACAAATCACTTTCGTCAATATCAACTTTATTCTTTTCATATACCAAATGATAAACAAGTCGATACCATATACAGAGATTTACGTCTATGTACATAATGTGCATTACTTTCTTCTCGTTACGGGTATATACAGAACGAATTAACGTTGGATCTTCCGTCGTTTCTGAGAAAATAGTTAACAAAAAGGGGGGGAAAAAAAAATTCGGTGGCTTCGAGCGAGTCGGTTTGCCTACCGCCGAATTTTCTGCGAATCTCGCGGCTCGCGTTTTAAATGTCGATAAAATGTTTAACTTCGTTCTTCTCTCTTTTATCTGAAAAACGCGGACGCGAATTTTTGTTTCGAGAGCAACGAGAATACGCAGTCCGATCGTCTGCTGTTTCCCCGCACAAATAACGTATTTTTTATTTATTTTTAATATCTATTCGTTGAAACTCGTGGCAAATTATCAACTTTACTGCTGGACCCTGGCAAACGCATCGGTGCCGTTATTTTTGTATTTATTCTACTATTGCGGAGTTGTGTGTGTCGATAGATTTTTTGTTCTTTTTCATTCTTATTTTTTTAGTGTGCGCCTCTGTAAATACTACAGGTGGCTACGTGTAGTATAGTATATATATATTCTTTTAATATATATATGAATAATTTACATATAATTATAGGGGAAGAAAGAATTTTTCATGAAAATAAAGGCAGAGCGCTTCCGATGACCGCGGAGGTAAAATCGAAGGCAGCAACTTTCCTCCGCAGTTCATCCGCAATTTCTTCAGACCAGAAAAGAAATTTCAAAATTGATTTTAATAAATCGAATATTAATTAATGCGAACCAAGTTCGGGCAACGAAACTTCTCGAATCTGGGACGGAATATTCTAACAGATTAGAAATTGCACTCCCAAACATAAATCGGATGCATTATGAACGGAATAAATAAGTAGCAAAAAAAATCACGAAAGTTTTTGACCCCTCCACCTGCATAATCCAGCGTAACCGAACAACTTTCAAGAGTCTTTCGCACTCGACATAAATTGATAATTCAGAGCAGCAGAAGGCTCACCGGATGGTTATATCGAAATAAAATCGTCGCGTCGTTGTACGCGATCGCAACAGCGTGGAGCGCGAGTAGAAAAGCTCGAGCGGCGTTGTCGCTCAGACGAAGCAGAAGCGACGAGGCGGCCGCGGATTTCGTGGCCGTGCTCGGGGAATTTCTCGCCTGGTCGTTCATCACGTCGCTGGATATCGCCGCGCTGTTCGGCACCGCCGATGGGCAGCTTATCGGACCCGCCGTGTCGTTTACCGATTCTCCCGGCGAATCGACGAGCGAAACGCGACCGAAGGTAGAACCGCCGATGACGTTGGCCAGGTCGCAGCGAGCCGCGTGTCGCGACTCGAGACACGCGGCGTACGATATCGCGTGGGGTATATAGCTCTGATCGACGCTGCCGGAGAAGAGAATCGTCGAGAGCGGACCGATCGCGTACACCGGAACGTCCTCTCCACCATGAGTCGCCCACGCTCGCGGCACTCCAGCCGTCTGAAACAGTAGAAACTTTTTTTAAAAACTTCGCTCAGGATTTTTCGAATCGGAAAGCCATTTATTTCGCAGAGGAGGGCAAACGACTGCTGAGATTAGCAGTGGAGGGCGAATCGACTGGTATACGAAAGTCCCTGAGTTGTTGGATAAAAGTCACCGAGTTGGAAGACCCTTTTTTTAGTTTAAATTTTTTTAGGCCAGAGTTCGAGATCAAATCGTGAATATCGATGAAACGGGGAATAAAAATTGAATGTATCGATGCTGCTATAATAATTGCTAAGGCAAAAGTTTGAGGAATCGAATTCTCTCGGGATCAAACAGCACTGTTTGTTTTTTGGGAAATGGATGTTTGGGGTAGATTTGTTCGGCTAACAGGGAGAAATAATTCGCCTCTCGCGTTACCTGTATCGAGTCCTTGCCCGCGGCTTCGCGAATGACGCTTCGTGGAGCCGTGTGTCCCGGTCCGTTGCTGTACAGCAGAGTCGTATATGGTTTCCCGTCCAGGTCCGAGGTTTTGCTGTCCGAACCTGTCGATTGATACATTCCCGTTGGTCTCCCGGAGTCTCCGCACGGTAAATACTCGAATATTGGGGAAACGCCGCCGAAATCCCGAAATTCGCTCTCACAATCTTCGGCAAACATCGGGGAATTCAGCTCCCGTTTCGCCAATTTGCGATAACGCGGCCGAAACATTTTTTTTACCGTCGCTGATCAACCGACGTTCTCCGATATTCCGTAACAGCGGAAAATATTCGGCCTCGGATTTCGGCCCCGTTTCGCCGATTTGCCGGCGAAATCAGCGACGGGAAGATTTTTCCGTCGCTGATTAATAACAAATACAACGGCAGCGCGATTTACCCGTCGCTCTCGGCTCTGCGTAATTGAAAATAATTCAGCGTTCGCGCGAAAAGGGCGATCCGCAGTTATTCGTTCCCGAGCGCCAATTAATTTTCATTTAGCGCCACTAACGTTTTAGGTGTTTTTATTTTGGTTCGTTTTTTTGTCCCGCGCGCGGTAAATTATTTTTAATTACGCGCGGAGAGCGATGGAGAGACGTTATTTTTCGTCGGTGAATGAGTTTTTCTTGATGAACTTTTAATCGACCAAAGTTTGATGATTAAACATTTTAAAAGGCGAAAACTGACCGAAAATTGGATTTCCGCGAAGAGTCGCGAGGCCACCGAGCGTGAGAACGTGCGAATGATCGGCGGTCACGACTATCAGCGTTTCCGAGAGGTCGACCTCCTTCAGGACGGCTCGAACGGCTTCCTCCATCGCTAAAGTCTCGTCCAGTGCCCGATAAGCATTGTTGTAGTGATGCGCGTGATCGATCCTTCCGCCTTTACGATTGTCATTCAATCAAATGGACCAAAAACATGTGTAAAAAAATGGCAACTATTTTTTATCAACGCCAAAAATCGCTTTGTCCACGAAAAATCGAGGCACGAAAAATTCCTCTTACCCTCGACGAAGAGAAAGTAGCCGCGCGGATTTTTCGCGACTATGCGCAGCGCTTTTATCGTCATTTCCGCCAGGGATGGATCGCCGCTTCCGTTGGTATTTCGGTCGACGTCAAAGTCCATGTGCGAATAGGCGAAAAGTCCTGGCGCGAAAATACAGAGGGTTCGATTTACAGTGAAAGCGTGAAATGGGGAAAAAACGAGTCGGAGAGTGAATGAAAAAAAATAAAAGAGGGAATTGGCTGATAAAAGTGGTGACGAGACTCACCGAGCAGATGATCGATCTTTCGCGGATCGACGCTCTCGAGTTGCTCCTTGCTCGACACGTATTTCGCCGACTGTCCGCGACGCTTTCGTATCCATTCCTCGATGAGGTTTCTGCCGTCCAAGCGTCGACCCTCCTTGTCCGGCTCTTCAGGATCCAGTGTCACCTTCGGCACGAAGTGACGACGTCCGCCGCCCAAAACGACCTGCAACGTTAAAAACGATTTTTTTTATCATGGAAAAAAAAATGATTAAAATCCGTAATCCCGCTTTTAAAAAGTTCAGACCGAGTCCAGGTTCATTTGTCCTTGATAACTTTGACAGTTCTGTCAAACATCGTATTTTTTTTAATCCACTAAAAAAAGGGTTGTAACCAGTGTTTTCAGGGGTAGAATATGCGACTTGAGAACGATGGTATAAGTTAAAAGTCGATATTTTGAAAAAATAAATTTCGTGACCCCGATTTGGGCGGTTTTCGGCCCGGCGGCCAGATCTACGATTTCTGACAAACTGTTCGGCCAAAAATTTTTTTTTTTCAAAATCAACTAAAAAAGGGTTGTACCAGTGTTTTCAGGGGTAGAATATGCGACTTGAGAACGATGGTATAGGTTAAAAGTCGATATTTTGAAAAAATAAAATTCGTGACCCCGATCAGCAGCGCAAAAGCATCTCGGCCACGCGCCCCAGCGCGTGTGATTAGTCTAGTACATAAATAAAGCTTACCATTCAATTGCACTAAACAAGTAAAATATTTCTTTCTAAAAATTGATTTTTTTCAAGTAACGTCAAAAGTTCAGAAGACGCGATAATTACGAAGACCGGTGTCTCCGACATTGCACAATTTAACATTCAAAGCCTCCCCCCAGGTTAGTTAGTTCGAGTTTAAAGCACTCGAAGTGCCCTCGGTGCGCTCGACACTCGCCGTAAACAAAAGAGGAAACGCCACTCGAGGCCGCAACTTGCGCCACTCGAGCGGCGTTTATACTCCGGAGCGTCGAACGAGCGGTTGTGTGCTTCAGGCGCGCGAGAGCGCCTCGTCCCTCCGCTCGGCAATTAGCGATCGTATCGTTCGAGGGTACCGATAAAATCGTTTTGGGGCTGTTCCGAGGGTTCGAGGCAATTCGCGCGACGTCGCTTCTTTCCGGCCGTGAATCAACGCCCAAACAACGTTGTTACTGCTCAGCGCGTTCTGGGCGCTTCCTCCAATTGACGCTTCCTCAGCTTCCACAGGTCGACATTCTTTTTTAAATTAAAAAAAATTCTACCATTGACTCAGAGGACAAAGTCCAAGATTTGCGATTGGGACGAGGACCAAAAGTGCTGGAATTCGGAGGCTAAATTTCCTGATTCCGCCTGGCGTCTAATAACGAGGTAGGTCAATGGCCATTCGGATCTACGTGCAATAAAACGACGGAATCAGCGAATTTGCTGAGCTTTCTCTCTCTCTCTCTTTCTCTCCTTCGTTTTCTCTCCGTGAATCTGTGTCTCTGTCTCCATCTCTCTCTCTGGTCCCTCGTCGAGGCCGCACGCGCCAGTTCGACGGCGGATCGACTCACATTTATTTTACGTCCAGGCTCGTCCTCCAGCAGCTGAAGAGCGATATCCTTGCAGGAGAGCCGCGCGGACGGCGGAACTTTGGCGTCGTCCTCCCAGTAACGACTCGAGGCGTGGGCGTAGAGGGCCGCGGGCGTCGCGTGAGTTACCCTCGTCGTCGTCACGAATCCCGTTGATTTACCTAAGGACGAGACCGACCACTCGCAATTAGAACCAAATGGGAAACGATATCCCAGGATTTTTTTATTTCGCGACATTAACCGTTGTTACTGGCTTCTGTCTTTTTTTTTCATGCTTTTTCTCTTCGCTCTGCTTTTTCCAACTCGCAATTATAAAACCAAATGGAATATCCTGTTTTATTTGCTTTTTCCGCTTTTCTTTTTTTTTCAGCTTATAATTAGTAGCAAATGGAACGGATATCCTGATTTTTTTTTCTACTTCATTGGTAATACGGTTGCAGTTCTTTCTTTTTTTTGCTCTGCTTTTTCGCGACGTTTCTCACCGCGTTCCTGAGCCCAATCGATGACCGACGGGACGCGCGCGTTCACGCTGGAGTAGCAGTTTTCGAACTTCCCCGAGGCGTCGAGACCGACAGTCTCGTAATTCGCCTTCACCCCGCACAGCAGAGCCGTCGCGCATGCCGAGGACTCGCCGACCTGGGCGTCCATGTTGTAAGTCTGAAGAGAGAGGAAGAAGAAAAGAAAAAAAATATGAGCGACACCGTAGACTGGTTTAAGAGCTTTTATGGATTCTTGAGGGAGTCGCAACGAAGAGCCGAGTAATAAACTTCGCATAAGGCGAACGATAAAGCGACGTAATTGACTATTTACCTTTAACAAGTTCGCGAAGGTGAAAGGAATAACGAAGCAGAACGGATGAACAATAAATTACACGCTTTTGACCCGTAATTGCATTAATCAAGGGAACAATACAAATAACAATTACTTTGCGCCTTTTTGATCAATTTTCAGCCACTTTGGGCACAGTCGGCGAGGCGAGGCGAATAATTAAATTTCACAATAACCATCGTAATGAGACTCTCGGCGCGGCAGCAATGGCAAAATTATCCTCGCTGCGGGAAAATAACGATTACAACTTCGACGTTTGATCAAACTAAAAAAAAAAAAAGAAAAAAGTAATAAAGAAAAAAATATATATCAGAAAATACAGAACAGTCGGAACGTTCACAGCAGAAAAAAATGCGCGTTTCAATCGGGGAAAGAAAAAAATGTTCCGTTTTTCGCGCTCGTCCATCCGACTGGCTCGCGAGATTAATGGACGCTCCCTAATTACTGGGGTCTTCGCCGCTTGGAGAACTCGACCGCGCATTTCGCGCTTTTCCAAACTGAAGTCGCGCATATATATATCTAAAAAAAAATAATATATATGTATATACAGTCCGGACGGTAATGCAGGTTTTACGAATCCACTTACCGGAGATACGTAGAGTCTCGAGGTGAGGGGGAGGGGGATGAAGTGGGAAGGGGGGGGAGAGCGAGGGACACTTACTCGAGCGAGGGCGACCGCGGGAAAGCGGTCCCAGGCGAGATGAGCCTCTTCCCCGGAATTTCCATTCCGTTGACCAGAGAGTATACGGGCCGCAGTCAGCGTGCTCATCCCCATTCCGTCGCCGACGAAAAGCACGACTCCTCGTGCGGCCTCCTTGATGCCGCCGACGTTGCCGGCGTTGCCTCCGCCTCTTCGAGTTCCCCGGGCTTTGGTAGACGCCGCGCGTATTCGCGCCTCGATTGCTCTCGTCGCTGCATCGTACCAAACTTGTCTCTCTGTGGGGAGAAAAATGTAATTAATTTTTTTATATTTATTATTATTATTATTATTATCATTATTGACAGTTTTTGCTTTATTATTTATATTTAAATTTTTCCATTGAAACTAGTTATTCTTGCTGATTTTATTATTATTGTTATTATTATTATTTTTTATTTTATATTTCACTTGTCTCTCTGTGGGGAGAAAAATGTAATTCATTTTTTTATATTTCGTTTTATTGTTATTATCATTATTAATTGTTTTTGCTTGATTCTTTATAAATTTTTTCAATGATACTAATTATTCTTGCTGACTTTATTATTAGTGTTATTATTATTATTTTTATTTTATGTTTCATTTTTATTCTTATTTTTTTTTTGAACACGCAATTAAATGAGAAAACGCGTCTCCCACGAGACGGCGAATTTTTTTTTGCGCTATCCTCTCAATCCCCGGCGATTTATTTAATTAAGGGGGCGCGAAGCTCGCCGACTATATCGCGGATTTTTTTTTTGTGTCTCGTTCTCCCTCTGACATCGGTTGGTTCGCATTTGCGATATAATCGCCGCGAGTCTCTATCTCTGTTGTGTTTTGTTCCTCTTTTTGAGGTCGCGCGATTGGATTCGCTCTCGCTGGTCGCGGCGAGCCCGGATTCCCGCTTTTATTTATCATTCAGCGGGTATTACAAAAAAAAACGCTTGTTCGTTCGCGCCGCCGGAATGAATTGTACTGGCGCCGGATTTTCGCGTTGAAAACCACTGATTTTTTTCGCTCCCGTGAAAATCGACTCGTTAGTTGCGAAATCGGGAACGTTAATGCGAACATTAATGCGCGGGGCGATTGAAGCGTCGAACGAGAATTCTTTTTTTTTTCCGGAAAGTATTTTACAGCGTATTTCGCGACCCGCGGCGATTTACACGATTTTCGCGCGCGTGTTCGGAAAAAAAACTCTCTCGATGCATCAAATTTCCGAACATTCGCCGAAAGTGCTCGTTAAACAGCGAAAGCTTCGACCGGGAACAGATCGCGCGTCAAGCGAATTCTATTCGCTCGCCGCGGGTGAAAATATCCGACTGCTGGGATAAAGCATTAATCCCCCTCTTTCGCGTCATTATTTTTTCTCCCATTTTCGCCGCGCGATCGCGTCGATGTCCGCGGATGTCCGCACTCTTCGCGCAAATATTCGTATCACGCGGTGCAAATGCATTTTTCACCTCTCTCGACTTCCGCTTGATCTCGATACCGAGATTTACAGAATTTTCATGTAACATGGATTGAAAATTAAATAAAATCCTGGAATAAAAATTTCAGCTAATAAAAATCAACATCTGTTGGAAAGTGGATTCGTTTTATTGTGATAAATGGAGACGGGTAGACTGGGGTCCATGTGACCCGGAAACGATATTTTCGAGACGTTATTCGCTTGGGTCAATGTCTGAAAACCTAGAAAAAAGCGAATTGGGGTCCATGTGGCCTGGAAACGGGTAGACTGGGGTCCGTGTGACCCCCAAGCGGGTAGACCGGGGTCCATATGACCCGAAAACGATATTCTCGAGACGTTATCCGCATGGGTCAATGTCTGGAAACCTGGAAAGGACCGGACCGGCGTCCATGTGGCCTGGAAACGGGTATATTGGGGTCCGTATGACCCCCAAGCAGGTAGACCGGGGTCCATGTGACCCGAAAACAATATTCTCGAGACTTTACCCGCATAGGTCAATGTCTGGAAACCTGGAAAGGGGTGGTCTGGGGTCCATGTGGCCTGGAAATGGGTAGACTGGGGTCCGTGTGACCCCCAAGCAGGTAGACCGGGGTCTATGTGACCCCCCAGTGATATTCCCAGTACGTTCCCAGATCTAGGGACAAAATATTAGTGTACCTTGATCACCGGCGAGAACAACGTCGACGACGACGGTGGATGCGAATAACCAGAGAAGTCCGTAGGTCCCGAGACACGTGACGACGCTGCTGCTGCTGCTCGTCCATTCCCGATGCCGTCTGCTCATATCGTATGCCCGTCCTATCGGTCGTCGGTCGTTGTCGGCTCTTTGTTTGCGTCTCTTTCCATCCGCGCGGCGTTCATTCTCTCTCCGCCGCGAAACACGTTGAAACACGTCGTCGAAACAACGTCGAAATAACCGCCGCTCGTCCCGACCAATCAGCGACGACGATCTCGCGGGCCCGAACACTCCGATCCAATCGCAGACGTCGACGGAAATCGCAACAGGACGCTCGGGGAGTCCCCGCCCCTCCTCCCTCGTCTCCTGATTATCTTCGAGCTCATTGTTCCAGTTCGGTCGCGACTGTCGGGCAACTTCGGCCTTATCACGAGTCACCAGCTTTGCGCTAATCAGGCGTCATGTAAGGCCGACAAATTAATTAAGAGTGTCCCGCTTATTTAATTTCCTTTGTATATTTGGTACCGTTAACCTTTACAATGCACACATCCGACGACACTACCTGCGCTGATTTGGGGTCAAACAGACCCCAGCGTGCACAGTGAGGGTTAAATCTTCGTATTGAAATTTACGTATGTCAATCCCACGTCCCGCCAACTCGGTGCGAAATGCTGTTGCGCCCCCGCCCCGCGCAAAACCCGACTGACGACCGCAAAGTAAGTCCGCCACCGGCGGCCGACCGACGCTCGACCCAACGTGTTTCCTCCCCCGCCCGCCGCAGCCTGTTAACTCGGCGGATTATCGATACACACACTGTCACACACACACAGAGGATGAGGATAGAGACGCGTACGAGCGAACACAGAGACGCAGTCGACGCTCTCGGGCGAACCGCGCGCACGGTGGTTGGCGGTTGGCTCGCGTGTGTCTCGCCTCTCGTCCGGACACCCGATTCTTCGATGGTTCACAGCTGCGCGCACTGGAGATGATGAATAATGGTAATGAAATTCCTGAAGTTACCTTCCTCACCAATTTTTTCGTTGGTAAGTCCTCACTTTTTATTTCTTCAATTGAAAAAAAAAGCACTCGACCTGCCAAGTGTTTTGTTTTTTATTATTATTGTGATTATTATGACTATTCGGCTGACTGAAATTCCTGATGTTACCTTCCTCGCCAATTTTTTCGTTGGTAAGTCCTGACTTTTTATTTCTTCAACTGAAAAAAAAGCACTCGTCCTGCCAAATGTTTTGTCTTTTTATTATTATTGTGATTATTATTACTATTCGGCTGACGCGGAAAGTCTCCTCGAAGTTATGTTACGCGCTCGATTTTTTTTATCCACTTGTTCGAAAAATTCGCACTTGTCTGCTGGTTGAACGTTCCTCGTTTTGCCAACGTGTCTCAAAGGCAAACGCTAAGGCGCTGTTGCACCCCCCCGTAAAACCCGATCGCAACAGCCTGCAAGCTGTTACCCTCCGCAGAGTGTCGGAGTTGGGGAGGGGATTATCGCCGCGCACGCACTTACTTCGCGATATAATCTCCCGCCCAGCCGCGCACGTTTTTCGTCGCCGTTATCATTATTATCATCTTCACTCCTCGCCCCCCAGGCTCGAGTCTCCAGTGTTATCTTCTCACTTCTCGCGCGGACTCAGAGGCGTCGAGTGGTTCTCGCAGTGGTTCGGAGTCTCCCAGTTACAGCGCATCCGGTACACAATTTTCGTATGCACAAAGGAGACCACATAGCACTCCCGACTCTCAGTCTCATCGGTAGTGTTTATTTTTTTTATTTAAAAAAAATCACGCCAGGACCTCAATCATTGCCCGTCGGTCCGGCGACGTGCAATCAATTTTCGCGTCACGCACTGCGGAGCCGCTGAGTCGACGGATTACGAGGCGAGACTCACGAGACGAGAGAGAGAGCAGCGCGACGCGCCGACGACATTGGGCGACGCGTATCAGCGGGTCTCTGGATGACGTCGCGCGAGCGGCCGTCCGCAAAAGCAGCGGCAGCACAGCAGCAGCAGCAGCAGCAGCAGCAGCCGCCGCGACCGGGCGCAGTGGCTAAGCCATCGGCGTCGCGCAGCATCGAGCCACCAAGGAGAGGGCAAGAACAGGCGGAAAACTGGCAGTGTCTGCGCACTCGCAACCGCCCCTTTGGAAATCTCTCCCTCGACCCTCTCGCTTCGCTCTCTCTTATTCCCTCTCGCTTCGCTCTCACTCTCTTTAGCTTCTCTCTCATTCCCTCTCGCTTCGCTCTCACTCCCTCTAGGTGCTCTCTCATTCCCTCTCGCTTCGCTCTCACTCTCTCTAGGTGCTCTCTCATTCCCTCTCACTTCGCTCTCACTCTCTTTGGCTTCTCTCTCATTCCCTCTCGCTTCGCTCTCACTCTCTTTAGCTTCTCTCTCATTCCCTCTCGCTTCGCTCTCACTCCCTCTAGCGGCTCTCTCATTCCCTCTCGCTTCGCTCTCACTCCCTCTAGCTTCTCTCTCATTCCCTCTCGCTTCGCTCTCACTCCCTCTAGGTGCTCTCTCATTCCCTCTCGCTTCGCTCTCACTCCCTCTAGCTTCTCTCTCATTCCCTCTCGCTTCGCTCTCACTCCCTCTAGCTTCTCTCTCATTCCCTCTCGCTTCGCTCTCACTCCCTCTAGCTTCTCTCTCATTCCCTCTCGCTTCGCTCTCACTCCCTCTAGCTTCTCTCTCATTCCCTCTCGCTTCGCTCTCACTCCCTCTAGCTTCTCTCTCATTCCCTCTCGCTTCGCTCTCACTCCCTCTAGCTTCTCTCTCATTCCCTCTCGCTTCGCTCTCACTCCCTCTAGCTTCTCTCTCATTCCCTCTCGCTTCGCTCTCACTCCCTTTAGCTTCTCTCTCATTCCCTCTCGCTTCGCTCTCACTCCCTCTAGCTTCTCTCTCATTCCCTCTCGCTTCGCTCTTACTCCCTCTAGCTTCTCTCTCATTCCCTCTCGCTTCGCTCTCACTCCCTCTAGCTTCTCTCTCATTCCCTCTCGCTTCGCTCTCACTCCCTCTAGCTTCTCTCTCATTCCCTCTCGCTTCGCTCTCACTCCCTCTAGCTTCTCTCTCTCCTCTTTCTCTCTCCTCTCGCTCCTCTCTACTCTCGCTCCACATGAACGACATCGCTGCGGGGGTGAGCGGCGAGCACCGACGCCGACGCCCGGTCGAGCACTATATATCAGACTTACCTACGGGATCTAGACCGGAGCCAGCCGCCCTCCCCTCCCCCTCCACCTCATCCGCCTCCCCCTCCTCCCACTCTCGCCGGGTGGCTGAATTAATAAATAGAGATACATCCTTCGACGAGCTCGGGAGGATATTTGCCAAATGTCGCGGCGGTAGCGAACTTATATCCCCTCCCCCCCACAACCGGCATCGATATTCACGACCGCCGGCGAGAATATTCCGCACGTTTCACGACCGACGAATCGGCGTCGCCGGAAGATAAAAAGATACACACCGCGCTCGCGCGGTGGAATAAAATCACCGAGAGGAAAAGGTAAAATCGCGAAAACGAAAAGACGCTGTCGAGTCGCGAAAACGAAGAGAATTGAGGTATTTGACGTTTTTTTTTTATCATGAAGTGTACATTGAATTTTCAGCGCTGAATTTGCCGCCGCCGAAAATGTTTCGGTACGGAGAGTAAATATATATCGGGACGGGAATTGACGTGCGGAGCTTTCGGCGACAGGCGACAGAAATGCATATGTATATATGTTTATTATTATGTTTGTTTCGGGCTGCCGAGCTCATTTTATCCGCAATGTGCGACACACGGGGCCAGAGCCAATTTTCCTCCACTGGCTGAATTAATAAACAGCGATATGTCCCTCGGCGATCTCGGTTTTGCGCTGCGACGTGCGCGCGACGATCGCCGAGGCAACCGATATTCGGCGGGGACATAAATATCCCAGGCGAAATATGCCGAGTGCGATAAATATGCGCAGCGGACGGAGACGTCGGATTTTTCGCGAGCGGCAAAAAAAAACGAAAAAGCGTCGGCGACGGATTTCCCGATAAACGCGTCCCGACGACGACGGATGCAAAAAAGGAACGACGATTTGTCCGATATCCCGGACTCTGCGGCCGATGGTCGAAGCTTCGGGCGCAACTCGCGTCATCAATATTTTTAGGTTAGCGCCTCGAGCGTCTCGAGAGAGTCGAGTTCGTCCAGTCGCGTTTCTCTATCTCTCTCTCATTCCGCCTCTCATTCCCCGTTTGTAACAGACACCCTATAAATGCAAAGTGTACTTTGAATTTCATACGCAGTCGGCCCAGCTGCGGAAGGAGAACCCGGTAGCTGCCGGGCCAGGGCCCGAGGCGGATGCCCTTTGCCGGTTGGGTTTGAATTAGTAAACACAGTCGGCGCATCATTGCTCGAACTCGTGGAAGGATAAACACCAATCGTGTGCCTCCTGCTTCCCCCCACTCCGCTCCGCCCACCCAATAACCGATATCGAAGGAAAATATCTCAAGAAAAAAAAAAAAACAAAACAAGTAAAAGTAGTGGGGGAAAAAAAACAGGACGAAAATAGTCAACGAGTCTCGGAATGAACGAGACGAGGAGAGAGAGAGAGTAAAAGAGTCGCGGAATGAACGAGACGAGGAGAGTAAAAGAGTCGCGGAATGAACGAGACGAGGAAAGTAAAAGAGTCGTCGACGCGAAGGGAGAAAGCCGACCAATCGGGAGGGAGAAATATATATTCCATGCAGGAACAACAGCGAAACTACTCCGACGCTCGAAGCGCCATCGTCGCGCGGCGAACAACGCAAACACGCGACGCTCACGCGATTTATGTGTCTCCGCGACTGCCGATACCCGAGCGGTCTGTGTACCCCTCTGCGCCGACCGAAAACGCCGATACGTTTCCCGGTTATAACGCGCACGCGAGAGTGTATTACATGCCTCGAGTCCCGTGCGCCGCGGCTCGGCCGCTGCGAAGGGCTGAGAACGACCGAGCTACGTCGTACGCGGTTATCAGATCGCTCGGGTGATTTATCGTCGGGTCAGTGACGATCGAGACCGAGCAGCGCCGGTGACGCCGGGGAATTTTTCGCGAATTCGTTCACGTCGGAGTCGCCGAGTACAAAAACTGTGTAGCGATAATGCGAAAACTTCATTGTGTACATGAATGCGATTTTTGCCTCTGAATATCGCTTTTCTATTCTGGAAAAAGTCACAAAGAACTTCGCAGGCTTTGTTACTGATTTCTATTTTTTATTTTATTTAATTTTTTTTATTTAATTAATAATGGATTTCTCTTTTCATTTTACGAGAATTGTTTCCATGTGGAACCACAGTCATGAAAATTTCATTTAAAAAAAATTACTTTGGGATTTTTTGACGTTTTGTTTTTGGGAGGAGTAATGGAGGGCTTGTAAAGTTTTACTTTTTTTTTATTGGTAAGCGTAGGAAGGACAATTTTTTCTTTTCATCGGAGTCGTCGAGTAAAAAACTGTGTAGCGATAATGCGAAAACTTCATTGTGTACATGAATACAATTTTTGCAGCTGAATATCTCTTTTCTCCTCTGCAAAAAAGTCACAAAGAACTTTGCAGGCTTTGTTACTGATTTCTATTTTTTATTTAATTTAATTTTTTTGTATTTCATTTATTAACGGATTTCTCTTTTCATTTTACGAGAATTGTTTCCACGTGGAACCACAGCATAAAAATTCCATAAAAAAAAAATACTTTGGGATTTTTTGACGTTTTGTTTTTGGGAGGAGTAATGGAGGGCTTGTAAAGTTTTACTTTTTTTTATTGGTAAGCGTAGGAACGACAATTTTTTCCTTTCATCGCCCCACATCGCAACAATTCCGCGAACATCGCCGAGAGCGCGGCTCCAAAATTACTGCGCTATCAACGTGAAGCACACCGAATTCCCGCGCTAATCGCCGCAATCCAGGACCCTCCGGTTTTCTCCTCTCCTCGTCCCTCTCCCGCACACGTTTGCAGGGTTAAACTCGTCGTCCTGCTCCCAGACTGCCGACTGACTGCTAATAACACGTTAGCTCGCTCTCCTCGCCAACATAGAAACTGCGACTGACTCCGTCGCAACAGCGAAGCGCCAGTTATCAATTTCAGTCCGTTTGTCCGGAGCCCTCCGGTAAAACCCTCGTTACGACTGTTTTACAGTAGCCAATAACGGCGAAGCAATTATTTCGCGATTACAGCTGGCTTACAAAACTAACGACGAGGCATTATTGTTATTATAATCGTTATTATGACATTGGCCGATGCGCCAGTGTCGCTCTGCCGGCGAAGGAGCGAACTTTTTCTTCTACCATTTCACGGGGGAAGAAAAAAAATATGTGGATCGCTGCAGGATTATTTTTCGCAACCTCTCAAGTCGTGTGTACACCTCGTTTGTGTGTGTCTGTGTGTGTACCAACCGACTAACGTAGCGACAGCGAGCGCCTCGTCTGTCGCGCCATTGTGTTTCTCGCCGAGCTCTCACTTTCTTCGTCCATTGTGCATAATCATTCGCTCGGCTCGCGCGCGTCGCTCGCGCATTGTCGCAGCGACGCGCTCGAGTCAGCTGCTCAATTTATTATTCAAAATCCGTATAGACGCTGCTGCTGCCGCTGCTGCTGCTACTCCCTCCTCATCCCTCGCGATTCTCCCGAGGTCATTACCCGCGGACTTGTACGTCAGCGAGTGGCGTGTCTATATATATAAATGTGTGCGCCTCTCCACTGAAGTGAGAGAAAGAAGAGAGAAGAGCGAAGAGAGAAGAGAGATAGAAGCAGAGAGCCCCGCGAGCAGAGTCCGCAAGCTCAATCCACCTGCGAGCACCACTCGCAGTCTACTTCTTCTCCTCGCGCTTCGCAATTAAGAGACTTTTAACGAGATCTCGCGAGACTCTATATCTCTCGAGCTCTCCCGCTACTGCTGCCTCCTCTCTCGGTCCGACCTCTCTCGTGTCTCTGCCGCGCGTGCAGCTGCAGCTGCTGTACACCGCTGCTGCTGCGGCTCAACGGCGCACAACTGGCTCCGACGTTATATACTCTCGGAGAGAGCCTTTCGTGTCCGTTCTCTATCCGCTGTTCTATCGATTACCCACCCTGGGGTAGTCAGTGGGAAACGCACTCGCTCGCTCGCTGTGCACAGTAGTCATCATCGCGATTCTGCTCTCTCTATTCGCCTACTACCCCTTTCCCCTACACCTACTACCCCTTCCCCCTACTCCTACTACCCCTTCCCCCTACTCCTGCTCCTCTTCGCTATCCCCACCCTCCTCTTTGCTATCCCCCCTCCTCTTCGCTATCCCCCCTCCTATTCGCTATCCCCCCTCCTATTCGCTATAACCCCTTCCTACTCCTCTTCGCCATCCCCCCTCCTACTCTGTGTGCCTTTGCCCCCCCCCCCTCTCCCCTCCCCATCCCCTATTCCTCTCTCGGTCTGCCGAGCACGACTCGCGTGTTCCTCGGTGTGTGGAGAGACACCGATCGGACAACACGCAACACACTATACAAGCTTCGCGCCTCCACACACACGATTTGTGTGGGGGAAGCGCTACTAGACTCGCGTCGTCGCCGCGCCGGTTGTCCCGGGTAATGCAGCTTGAGCCGTCGCTGCTGCTGCTGCTTTCGAGGCGCCTGAGCCTCCGGCAGCAGCGCCACGAGAACAGCACAGCGCGCGTGGCTGACCTACCTACCTACCTAACCGATAAGGCACAGCGCACCGCACCGACCGAACGACCGACCGGCGTGCGTATTCAACTAACCTCGAATTCCACACCCCCCCCCCCCCCCCCCGACCCCCTCCGTCTGCACACAGATTCGCAACGCAATACCGCGAATTCTCCGCCCTGTTCGGTCGCACCGCCGCTTTCATCCACAACTCGTCTCTCCTTCTCCTTTCACGCCGCGGAAATTCTGCGGACGCTTTTCTCAGGATTTTCGATGGTAATTGAGAGACCGGGAGAGTTGGTTCTTTTTTTTCGTTCGCGTCGCCTTCCGCGAGGAATTCCAGGCGATCCGGTGAGGCAGTTTGTTTATGGGGTGGGAAACGGATGGGAGGAGGTAGAGGGGAGGGGGGGGGGAGAGGGGACAGCGCGATATCCACGTTCCACGGATTCCGGACACGTCCCACCGCGGAAAATCCGTAATCTTGTAAATTCAACGCGGAGAGAGAGTTTCTTGTAAATTCTGACGATGGAAAATTTTGCAATCTCGCGAATCCGCGGAGTTTCCTCTCCGGGAAATTCGCCCTCCCCGTTGATCTTCGTAAATCCGCGAATTCTCGGAAATTTACAAATTGCACTGCGAACGAAAAAAAAAACGGTTTAACGGAGAGACGGGAAAAATGGCCGCTCGTGTAATCTCGGAGTTACACAGAGCGGCGGTCGCGACGCGGGAAAAAGTGCGGAGCTGGAACAGAGCGAGTAATACGCGTCGCGTCCAGCGCGACGTATTATTGTCCATCGCGCGGCGCGTTATTTATCGCGGCTGCGAGCGACCGCCACCTGCGGCGAATAGTAACACTCGCGGAGTGCGGGGAGAGCGACGCGAGAGAGCGCGCGCGTCGCTCGGACGAGACACACGCGACCGGGCGGCGGTGGCCTACGCCCCGTCATCCGTGTATAAATTATTCTAATGGCCCCCGGATTACCCGGGGATTAGACCCGCGAGTACGTTCGGTCGCATTTATCCCTTTACACGTGACGGGGACGAGGAGGACGGGCATAATGAGCGCTCGCGCCCCATCCGCGACGCCATTACAATGACTGCATAATCAGAGCCCCGCGCGGCGGTGTATTGACTATTTGCACAAAGAGGCGCCTTCATTGTTTCGCATAAAATACATTTACATACAAATATACACGCGATATATATATGTATATGCATTTTTTGTTCCTAATTTTTCCTCCGAGAATACTGAGCTTTTATCGCTATAACCGTTACGGGATTTCGCGGAGCGAAGGAGAATGGGAGAGGGAAGGGGAGGCGGGAATCCTTTGTTTGATAACGCCCGGCACGTTTGCCCCGGAAATTGGCTTCCTTACAATGCGCGAAATTTTAATTTCACTTTTAATTAGTTTCTCCTTCGGACACTCTACTCGGGGGACGATCGCTCGCCGCTTTTTTCCGGCTCGGATTTTTTTTTCCTTTGTGTTTTTTTTTTTTTGCTTTTTTTTCACTCTTCTTTTGGATAAACTGTTTACTCGAAACTCGTGCGGATCCTGGACGACAGTTTTGTTCCTCGATTTTTTTTTGTCTTCCCCCTCCACTCGACTCGGCCGGGGCGATACGGCGAATTACGCGTTGCCATAGCAACGGCGCGCGGAGCGGCGCTGTTGCCATGGCAACCGTACGTCCGGCGACAAACAAACAGTTGGCAGGAGTGACGTTCGGGACGAACGATCGTCGACAGAGTCGCGTGAAATAGTGCGAATTGAATCAGTCGGTGTCGGGCGGTCAATCGGCTTGGTCGACGGGGGTATTCGCGGCTCAACCGGTCATTAGCCAATTAGTCGGACGCGCCGACGGTTCGAGAGCCACGAATTCCCGGCAAACGCGGCTCAATCGTCCGGCTAGTTGACTGCTCGACGAACGGGGATTCTCGCGCTGCGCGTGGAGGCAAATATACACGATGGTTATACACTTTCGCCCCCACGGTCGTATTGGACACTAAATACAGGACAACACTGCAGGACTAAAATACAGCGACTGCAGAGTGGATCTCTGTTTACTTCGAAGTGCGCGTTCCTATTTTCAGGCTGCAACGAGTCGCATATGGGCGGAAGAGACATTCGCGCGCGCCACCAGCCGGGCAATTCCGTCGATATTGTTAATTTCGCGCAGCGAGATTGTCGACTATAAGCCGAAGGCGCGCGGATGCAATTAGGCGAGGCGCTGTGCGGACTCGTCGACGCGTTGCGCCATTAACAGCCACAACGCCGTCGTCGCCATCTTCGTTTATCTGCGCTCTCCACCTTTGTATATGTTCCCCCCTCCCTTCCTCCATTCCACAGCAATCGTTGTCGTTCTCTCTCGCACCCGACTCGTCAGCTTACATCGCATTCATGTCGCGACACGTTCGGTCGTCGACTCTCGAGCCACCGATTGTCACCCGATCGAGATTGATGCGAGAGCAAAATTGTCGGGTAGCTGGAAACCGCCCAGGAAAAAACCAATATACGCACCGAAGCGGAGGGTCGGAATGCAATTTTTTCCCACTTACGGGAAAAACCAATCGCGAAGCGACTCCGACCGCCGTTCTCCGCGTGCGTCGAGCAATTTCATCAAGCGCCCGCGATTTAATTACAACGGGATTTTGTTGCGCATTTCGCGATCGGCGTGCGCGCGATCTTCGCGTGGCCAGCAGCTGGCCAGCTGATTGGTCGACGCGCCGGGGGCGCAGGAATTTTCGCGCCATACGCGCGGCGAGAGCAGCGAGCGGCAAACGCCAGACGCGTGGAGGTCCTTTCGCCGCCGTCGCCGCCGCTTCATTACCACTCTACGCGCTCGAGCATTGTTCAACGGGCGAGCGCGGAGGGGGGCAATTAATTAATCGCGTCGATTCGCATCTTCGACCTACATTCGGGGGCTTTGTCGAGAATATGACGATAATGTCGGAGAACTTGGCACGATGAATCAATAGTCGTTAAGACGCGGAGTGGGGCGGAGCTGCTGCTGCTGCTGCTGTGGCTGGTACTCCGGTCGCCGCGGTCGGTTGCACTTGTGACGCATCAGCGATATAATAATTCGTCCCGCGCGGTAGAGTTTCGCGGGGCTGAAGTTTCTTGGGATTAAGTTTGGCGCGTGTAGAGTTTTTGGTAAAGGTACAGTTTTTCATAAAGATAGAGTTTTTGGTCGAGGTATAGTTTTTCCTAAAGATAGAATTTTTGGTAAAGGTAGAGTTTTTGTTGAAGGTAGAGTTTTTCCTAAAGACAGTTTTTGGTGAAGGTAGTGTTTTTGGTTGAGCTCGAGTTTTCGATAAAGGTAGAGTTATTCCTAAAGATAGAGTTTTTGGTAAAGGTCGAGTTTTTGTTGAAGGTAGAGTTTTTCCTAAAGACAGTTTTTGGGGAAGGTAGTGTTTTTGGTTGAGCTCGAGTTTTCGATAAAGGTAGAGTTTTGGGTAAAGGCAGAGTTATTCCTAAAGATACAGTTTTTGGTAAAGATAGAGTTTTTGATAAAGGTATAGTTTTTCCTAAAGATAGAGTTTTTGGTAAAGGTAGACTTTTTGTTGAAGGTAGAGTTTTTCCTAAAGACAGTTTTTGGTGAAGGTAGTGTTTTTGGTTGAGCTCGAGTTTTCGATAAAGATACAGTTTTGGCGAAGATAGAGTTTTTGGTAAAGGCGAAGTTTTTGATGAAGTTAGGGTTTTTGGCAAAAGTAAAGATTTAAGTTAAGGTAGAGTTTATCTTTGTCGAGTTGCAGTTGACGCTCTGCGGAGAATCGCCGCCTGCAGAGTCTCGAGACGTGGACGATGGCCTCGCGAGAGGCACCAGCTGCAGACGCGAATTCCCACGACGTTTCTCGGCAGTCATCAGTTTCGCGTTAAGAATCTCGGCACACATTTTTGGCACTCGGCGAGCACAAGACGAACGGCCGGCACGGTACATTTGTGCGCGCAACGACCATTCACAGGGCGCCCTCGCGCGCGCTATACACGATCGAGATTTATGCCGACTCGTGCACTGAGCGATTGGATGCACGAACGTTACATCCGGGATTACCGTAGCGACTTCCAGTAGGGGGAGGAATTCGCCCGCTCTACCCCCCTACTCTTCTCACAAGAATCTGCGAATCTGCGAAGTTGCTGCAATCAACGTGGGTGGTGGGGTTGCATATGTCGGTTAATCGGTTCGTAACGAAGCCAATTGGTTCATAACAAAGCCGAAAGTCCATAGGGCTGTCTTATTATTTACGAACTTCCGGTTGCAGCGACGAACGACGAGATATCGAGTCGAGGCGCTCCTGGCGAACTTCGATATCGGTCGCTTTCGCATGACAAACGCGGCTCCGGCTTTGCGCTGCTCGACTCAATATGCGCGCGGGCTCAATAACGAGACTCAATATCGAGGCTCATGCGAGCCGAGGATAATCGCCCGCGAGATGAGAGAACAGAATGTCCGAAGCCTCGGGACATCAATTTCCGTCGTCCGCGGAAAATCTACCCGCGTCGACCGATCACTCGCAACTTTATTTCATGCATAAATATCAATAGCATGACATATGATGAATTAAATGATTACAGCAGGGGTATAATTTGATCGTACGTTTCAATTGTTTTGTCAGCTTCGATGGCGTCGAGCGTCGGATGCAGTATTTGTCAATCATTTTTATCAATCAACGAACGGAACGCACGAGGCACATTAATTGCCAATATTTATTCCCCGCGCGCGGCTCGATTCGATCGAATGCGGGGCGCGACAGATTTTCACAAAGTTTCAACGAGAAATCAGCCGCGATCGAATCAACCGCCCGTGCGAAAAGCGATAAACACCCGACACGCGAGTCGAGTTTATCAAATAATTAACCGTACTCGCGGGGAGAAAAACGGTGCAGTGTCGATATTTTCCACCGCAAACATTTTTTTTGCCTAGGAAAATAAGGCATTTTTATTTGTATTTTTTCCCAAATTTTTTCTTTAACCGAAGCAAGCGAAAATTTCGTTTGCTTTTAAAAAAGTCGAAAACGAAAATAAGCCTGTAAATAAAAAAAAATAATGTGTGTAATTTAACTCGAGCATTAAATCACCGTTGGTCATGCAAACCCGCGCATATTTAACGAGACCAATGTACCGAAATGTGTTTCAATGCATAATCACCAAATTGCAGTAAAAAGCGCAGAACATTGCGGAATTCGGTTGATCGCTAACAGAAAAGTGGCGGGCACTTATCAGTACTCGTAAAATAATTGGCTGTACTTACGGAAACGGCGGTATCGATATTTTCCCCCGCGGTTGAACTTTTCGTTTCGCTGGCTGCGAAAATGAGAGCGAATTTCATTTATCATTCTTTTTATAATTTCTTTTTTATTGGGTCGTGTTAATTAAGAGACGAGAGTAAAAAAAAAGAGGAAGAAAAATTTCCTGGACTGAAACTGATGCGATACACAGCGGGCGCCGTCGCCTTTGATCGCATTTCCGTCGACTCGGTCGTTTTGTCCCGCGCGCGTCGATTTTAATCGAGCGCGGGAAACAAAGACGCTCGGGCGTCGCGAGGCCGGCCCCACGCGCATTGCTTCCTCGTTATTTCGCGCCTCTCCACCGCCGGGCGCCTTTGCCGCCGCTGGGGGAAAACTAGTGTTGATTAATGTGGCGCACGCGAACGACACGGGCGAAGCTTTGTGAGAGAGCAGCCCGCGAAAAATAATGAGGCAGCGCGTGAGCGAACGGGCGGCTTTTGCTGCCTGCTCGCGAGCGACTTTCGCGGCTGGCCTCGCGCGCAGAGTCCTGACCCGGAGAGAATCCATAGCCAGGTCCGAGAGTAGAGTGAGAGAGGTCAGGGTTTTCGAATTTTTATTTTTCGCCCACGGGCTCCTGAAAAAGAAATAGCAATAATAGTCGTAATACATTACAGTGACATTTTCAAGCAAAAAAAAAGAAAAAAAAAAAAAACGAAAAAAAAATCAGGCAATAATTGTTTTTCTCGCCTAGGGAATTAATAACTGAAAATTGGGAAACTTGGAAACGTTCAGAATTGATATAGAAACGCAACGAAAAAGAGAGGAAACGAGCTCGTATTTATTTCCATCGGTTTCGCGTTTGACCTTTTCAACGGTTTTTTTTTGTCTTCCGCACTCGAGGCGGAATAATTTCACCGGATACTCTTGTCAACAGGCGGCTGCTGCTGCTGCTGTTGCCGCTGGTAGCGCGCGGGCTTGCGGCTCGTCGTTCATTGTCACTTTGTCCGTCGCGCGCACACGGTAAACGAGACGAATCTCGTTATACACCCGGGGCCCCGGGAACAAAGGGGGTTCCCGGCGCGATCCCGCCAGTAACGCCCGGGATTCGCCGGCCTCGCCGCCGCCCGCCGCTCTGACTTTCCCCGGGAAAGACTCCGCGAGTAATAAAATATTTATGGGCGACAAAACGGCCGCGATTAACGAGCGTCGACGCTGCCCCAATTCCGTTGTTTTATTAATGTTTCCTCCGTCAGTTTTTTTTCCGCCTCGTTTTGTGGATCTTAGTCGCGAGTTAATTACGCAGTTTTGCATTTTTTTCCGCGCGTGCAACAGTCCTGGATTATTTTATCGTCGGTCTGCACGGATTGGTGCGATTTTTTTTTTTTTTTTTTTTTTTTTTTTTTTTTTTTTTTTTCGTTCGGAGTGCGGAAAAAAATGTTCCCGGCGGAATCGCCGCAGTCCTGCCAACCTATGAAACACAACATTGACAATCACTCGTTATTTCATTGCCGGCGAAATGCGAGCGTATCGACAGTTAGATTAACCTTTTTTGCTTTTGTCGCAACCATCGAATACAGTTACGAGCGACTGTCAGACGTGGACGAGGCCATTTTTACAGAGGGCTATTTATGGCCGCGGCCAATAACGAGAGAGATTTTTCTCTCTCGTTGCTCGGCGCTGGGAAAGCGGGATGCGCGAGTTTTCACGGCCTCTGTGGCTGTAAACGTTGCAGAGCGCGCGGCATATGAGACGTGCGGGGTTTACGAGGGCTGCAAAACGAATGTACCAATCAGTAACCGTTATGGGAATAACTGTTATGCACTGCGAGGGTTTTGAAAAAAAAAAAAAAAAAAAAAAAGAGATAGTAAGAATATAGCGACGGCGAAATATCGATGGTATCGATGGTAATCGCGGTCAGAAATATATTTCGCATCGTGTGTCGAATGTGAAAATAAATTTGACACGAGTCAGATATATTTGTCGGAATGTTTTACACGCGGACACGCTTTTCACTGCACCCGCGTATATTAAATCCGATATTATTAGCTGATTAATAATTATTCTCCGATAATGCGAGTTCGCAAACATTTGTACACATTATAACACGGGCGAACGCGCGTTTTAAATACGCAATCGCGTGGGGGTCCGGTAATATTGGATCGCGCGGGACCCAATATTGGATCGCGCTCGGCGCCGGCGGAAAACCGGTGATCCAATTGGCAAACGTTGCGAAAATAAACGCTATTTATGAAAATTGTGCTAGGTTCTAAATATTAGTAAAAACAAAAATTATCCTCTATTAAAAAGTTCGTGAGCAACCATTTTTGTCGATTTATTCGGCGTCTGATTGGTCGTTGGGAAACCGGCAGCAGTTTGATGTTTAATATCGCGAAAATTGACAGTTTTTCAGAAAAAAAAAATCGTTTTTCGCGTTTTTCTCCGCGAATTTTTGATTTTTCGGGCAAACACCTGTCGTTTTTTGAATCAGCGGAAAATTTCCCATCGGATAGGGTTTTTAAACTTGGCGAAATCGAAAATTTTTTTTTCTCGATTTTTTCGAAAAAAAACGCAAGGGGTACCCCTTCTAAAAATTTGCGATTTTTGAGGGTCAACTTTAAAAATCTGCAAAAAATCGAAAAATCGAGATATCGCATTCCGCCAGGCGGCATTCTCTTCGTTGAAGAGTTTTCTTTCGAATGCAAAAAGAAAATCCTGATTATATTGATTCAAAGAAAAATTACTCCGATTTTAGTAAAGTCCCAAAATTGGGAAAAAGTGACAAATCGTTTTTCGCATTTTTCTCCTAATTTTTTTAATTTTTCGGGCAAAAACCGGTCATATTTGGAATCAGCGGGAAATTTCCCATCGGATAGGGTTTTAAAACTTCGTTAAATCGAAAAAAAAAAATTTCGCCAAAAAAACGGCAAGGGTAAAAATTTGCGATTTTTGAGGGTCAACTTTAAAAATCTGCAAAAAATCGAAAAATCGAGATATCGCATTCCGCCAGGCGGCATTCTCTTCGTTGAAGAGTTTTCTTTCGAATGCAAAAAGAAAATCCTGATTATATTGATTCAAAGAAAAATTACTCCGATTTTAGTAAAGTCCCAAAATTGGGAAAAAGTGAAAAATCGTTTTTCGCATTTTTCTCCTACATTTTTTTATTTTTCGGGCAAAAACTGGCCATATTTAGAAACAGCGGGAAATTTCCCATCGGATAGGGTTTTAAAACTTCGTTAAATCGAAAAAAAAATTTTTCGCCAAAAAAACGGCAAGGTCTTCCCTACGCCGGCTTCCCTTCTCTGACCGCGCGCGTCATTGTTCCTAGTTTCCAATAAAAATGACTAATTTTTCAAGTTAACAAAAATGTATTTCAACTCGCCTATCAAGTCTATCAGTATATTCAAAAGATTCGATGGCTTCGATAACTTCAGCCGAGTCTGGCGATCTTTCCGATACCCAAAACAAAAAACATTCACACAAACTGTCCCAATTCGCCAGCGTGTGTGGCAATCGTCGCCAGACGATTTTTCCCCGTCCGCGCGAACGAGATCTACCAAACGCGAGCGGAAAAACCCAGCAGTTGGCACTTTTCACACCCCCGATGGCCGTGAAGTTCACGCCGGTGTTGTTGTCGATACCGCCGCGTCACTATAACCATTCACTATCACTGGATTCGCCGATATCGTGTATCGCGCTAAACGACCGAACGAATTGACGAGCGCTCGGCCGGTTTCGGGTGACGCGGACGGCGCGGTAAACAAGCGAAAAAACGTCCGAGCGAACGAGCGACGCAACAAAGGACACTGGACACAAAGAAAGGTCGATCGCTCAGTCTGGCGGTCGCGCGCAGTGTTTTTACTTCGCTCTCCGCACGGCCGACGATGACTCTTCCGTCTGTCCATCCGACGTCCGGACGCGACGACAAGGATCCCGGGAAACGACGTCCGTTCGTACGACTCGCGATTTTTCTGCTAATCCCGATTCTTGTGATACTCGCAATGGTGGCGGCCGCAGTGATTGTCGGAAGAACCGACGTAGCGAACGCGACGGTAAAATGGTCGACACCCGAACAATGCAGACGAAGCTGTCGGGACGACGAGCCGCCAAAATACTGTTACTACCATTTTACCCTCGAGTACTACACGACAATGAACAGGTGAGAGATCGTGTTTTTAATCCGCGGTGGTTGATCGGTTTTGATCGGTTTTGTGGCAACGCGCGGATTTTCGGTGATTGGTTGTGGGCTATGTGGACTTCCGGTGATTGATGGGTTGTGGCAACGCAGACTTCCGGTCATTAATTGGTTGTGGGCGTGAAACCAATTTCACGTCCGATGCTGGTCTATTATTTATCATACTAGCAACAACGTTGCTCCTTGCTTCTTGCTCCTTGCTCCTTGCTTCCACTCTTCTGGCCAATAAGTACAGCCATTAAAAATGCGCGCGACACGTAACGTTTCAGCGGCCATGACACTCCGAAATCTTATACATCAAAAATTTTATATATCGAAGCCGCTGCCGACCAACCAGAACGCTTGTTTGGCACAGGAGTGCTCGTAATTGGCCTTTATAGCGGCTTCAGATTTCGATATTCAATTTTCAATGTGTCATGTACTTTTTAATAGAGGATTTCCGTCCAGGATCAGTCAATACGAAGGGTGAAAAGTTAGGGGAAAAATGTGCGAATTTTTTTTTTCCAATTTTGCAAATATTTTGTTCGAATTTTTTTTATTTAAATCATGTGGCAAAAAAATATTCCAACGATTAAAAAATCTCCACAAAACTTAATATGCGATTGAGAATGCGGGAAATGTTCGGCCGTCGGGCGATGAAAATTCAGTTCCGATAGTTCAAGCCGCGCGCGCCGCGCACTCGAGGCGCAGGAGAGTCAAGTAGCGCTCGAGCCCTTGAAACGTATTCACTCTCTCGCACTCGCACACGCACACATCCCAGTAATTACTTTCCCGATGTAATTTTCGCCATTCGCGTTTTCATTCACGGTATCACGAGCGCCGGGATGCGAACGATTAAAAAGCGATTACGAAAGTAGCTCGAGTCTCTCGTGGAAGATGATAAAATTGACGAGAATCCAGCTATGTAAAAATGCGTCTTTTTCTCCTGGTTTTCGAGTATCGGTCGAGTAAAATGCGCAAATGCGCAAAAACGTGGCCTCGATTTTTCATTCGCAGGGCTTGCAACCTCTGTCGACCGAACGACACCAACGACCTGTCGAACGTCCTCGAATGCGAGTGCGTCGAGGCCGACGGCTACGAGCGGACGTTCTTCTCCATAAACCGGATGCTGCCGGGTCCGAGCATTCAGGTGCCGTAACCCTTGGCTGCCAAGCTAATTTATTTTTAAGTGGTAATCATACGGGCTCAAAAAACTATAAAAATAATCAGGTTTGCCTGGGCGACAGAATAATCGTAGACGTGGACAACGAGATCGAGGGCGTCGCTGTTTCCCTTCACTGGCACGGACTCTTCCAGCGGGACTTTCAGTACTACGACGGAGTTCCATATCTCACCCAGTGTCCGATTCACTTTCGCAATACCTTCAGGTAATTCCGCCCTGGCCAACGAAATGTGATGCAGTAATCCCCCCTTCCACTTCCCGAAGCCAATTTCCCCTCCCCCTTCCACTTCCCGAAGCCACTTTCCCATCCCCCCTTCCACTTCCCGAAGCCAGTTTCCTATTTTCCATGTGGCTATATAATGCGCAATGGCATTTTCCATGTTGGCTATATAATGTGCAATGGCATTTTCCATGTGGCTATATAATACGCAATGGCATCGTAACACCCTTGTCATTCGTTGTTACCATCTGAGCACCTCTAGAGCGAAGCCTCGAAATGTTCCGAACTCTCCGGACACTGTTTGCGATCCAAACTTGAGTCCTGTGAGGTAATTCAAGATAATAGCCTGCTGCCCCGATGATATAGGTATCAGTTCGTCGCCGGAAACCCAGGCACGCACTTTTATCACTCGCACGTGGCGATCCACAAGATCGACGGCCAGTACGGCAGTCTCGTTGTGCGCGCGCCGCCCGGACGCGAGCCACATGGCGCCCTCTACGACGAGGATCTCGCGACTCATGTGATAATCCTGAGCGACTGGATGCACGAGATGTCGATCGAGCGGTATCCTGGACTGCTGCGCAGGCTGCAGGGTCAGGCGGCGGCAAATGCGCTGATCAATGGTAGAGGAACTTGGACGGTAGGTATCGATACATTAATTTTGTCTCTGGAATTTTCGATGGTTAATTGCCGTCAGTCGGTTAGGAAAATCATTTACCGACTGAGTCGATCGGCACAGGCGAAATTTCGAATTTGGTAAATGAATTATTATTTTTGTCCAGGATCCTGTGACCAATCTGAAGAGCAACACCAGCCGTAAGGTCTTTGAAGTCGAACCCGGCAAACGATACCGATTTCGATTGATCAACGCTTTCAGCACCGTGTGCCTGGCGCAATTCGCGATTCAGGATCACCGCATGCGAATCATCGCTCAGGACGGCGAGAACGTCGAGCCCCGATGGGTCGACACTATCATCACGGGCAGCGGTTTGCAATTTTTTCATAACCGATTTTTTACACGATTTTCGCTATGGTAAAAATTAAACGCATTTTTATATTTTTACAATCAGGAGAACGCGTTGATTTTGTGATTCACGCGAAGCAACGCAATCGCACCGAACCGACTTCCTACTGGATTCAACTTCGCGGTCTGAGCGAGTGCGAAAAAACGAAGGTGAATCAACTGGCGATTTTGCGATACAAGGACGCACCGAACGGGGAACCTGCGACTCCTGAGCCAACTTATCACGACGGTCTGCCTCACGGAATTGTCAGTATCGTTCGCAGACGAATTTTAATGTTACAATCCGAATTGGTACCACGATAAATAACTGGAAATTTTTTTATCAGATCTACAATCCGCTCGACGCGCGTTGCGATTTCGATCCGGATGACGAGAATCAACGCCGATCGCAACACGTCTGTCCGAATCAACTGAGAAGCGTGGAGAGAGTGGACGAAGAGTTGCTCGTTCCCGAGGCCGATTACAGATTCGTACTGCCCTTCGCGTTCTACTCCTACAGACACAAAACCGAACGTCTCTTCAAGCCTGGAAGTTATCAGCATTTTTTCAGCAAGTATTGCACCAATTTAAACGTCACTTTAAAATCAAGAAATTAATTCACTTTTGTTAAAAAAAAATTGTAAATATTCAACAGCATCGCCGTCTCAGGATCTACTCGTTAGTCTGATCGACGACATCGCGTTCAAGAGCCCGAACAGTCCTCCGATTAGTCGAGAATGGAGCAGAGAGGAAATTTGCGACAGTCGACGGAAACCGGCGAATTGCAGCGAACCCTGCGTCTGCACTCACACGTTATGCGTGAAAAAGGACTCCATAGTTGAGATCGTTGTCTACGATCAGAGTATGTTGCATTTTTTTGTCCTCCCAAATTTGTTGCATTATTTTTTTATGAACGTTTTTATTGGCCACAGATATGCAGCCTATGATCGCCCATCCGTTTCATCTGCACGGCTACACGTTTCGCATTTTGTCGATGGGTCGATTCCCGCGAAATTTCAACATTACCAGACAAGACATGGAACCGATTGCGAACGAGCACGATAAACGTTTGCGCTCGGGTTACTACGAACGAGCTCCGGCCAAGGACACAATTGTCGTTCCTCAGGGTGGTTGGGCGATTCTGAGATTCAAGGCTGATAATCCGGGTTAGGGATCGATTGCCTTTTTTAAATAAAAATGTATTTTAAAAAAATTGGTAATAGAATGATAATTTTTTTCAGGCTGGTGGTTCTTTCACTGCCACTTTGTCTGGCACTCAGCAAACGGGATGAACGTCATATTCAACGTCGGCGACCCTTCGGATTTGCCACCGGTCCCATCTGGTTTTCCTCGCTGCGGCGACTTCAAGCCGTACGACTTTCCCGAGGTCTACGGTTGATTTACGAGTCGCGGTGTAAATCTTGTACATAATTGTTGAATAATTTACCATTTCGATAAGTCATTTTATTATTCCATATCTACATCACCGAGCTCCGAGTAGAATCGTCAATCGGGGAGGAAATCGCCGCACTTTGGAAAGTTTCTCGGCACTTTGGGAAGATCGCTGATGTCACCGACGTGGAGAATCATGTTCATACCTATGACGATGTGGTAGGCGAAGTGGCAATGGAAGAACCAGTAACCTTTGCCGATGAAAAAGAAAACGAAAATTAGTGATTTCTTCGGCCACGCTTTTAAATCTCCAAAAAAAAAGAGGAATAAAAAAATGTACCCGGATTGTAGAGTTTCACTCGCAGAATTGCGTATCCGTTGTGCGGAATGAGCAGCGTGTCCTTCGCCGGAGGATCGACGATTAATCCTGCGTCGAGTCGTCGTTGATACGCGTCTATTATAGGACTCATGACTTCCCTGCTGATCATCAGGTCAGCCGCAACTTGGCCGCATTCGAGCACATGAAATGAGTGTCCATGCAGGTGAAACGGATGAGTCAGGGAAGTGTTGCGATTTTCCGAATAGTCGACGAGAATTATCTCCACAACGTCGCCGAGTCGCAGATCAACTGTATGAGGACAACTACAGTTCTGCTTCGTTTTACACTCCGCGGGAAGATTTTCCGAATTGCACAGAGTCGAGGAACCAAGATCCTCTGGCTGCGATAATGGCGGAACGTGTGGCACACTAAAGGAAATTCCGTTGATCAAGCCTGTTATAGGTTTCGTACTCGGCGGTACTAAAAAAAAATGTAAATTAGCTCAGCTGTTTTTGAGTTATTTTTACACAAAATTGTAAAACACTGTCCAACGTACAGATAAAATGTTTGTACGTGTTCGGAACGAAAGGCTCGTCACCCTCATAGAACAACAATTCGTAAGGCAAATAGAGCGAAACGTCGGGCGACGATTTAGTGATGTCAGGATCGACTCTATTGATCGATCGTAGATCCGATGTGCATGCATCCTGCGATCTCGTCGCTGCTTCCGGAACGTCGCAAGCGTTTCTGTACATCTGCATTTTTCGATTTTTTTTATTACTTAGTTGTAGAGAGGATCGAGAAAAAAAGGCACAGATTTCGGCAGCAAAATGTCTGTACCTTTCCTTTCGGCAAAGGCTGATCGTAAGTCGGCTTTGGACTCGGTGGCTCGGCTTTGGTTTCCCTTCCGGACTCTTTATACCGAAGAATACCGAGTTGATGAACCTCCTTCATGTAACACTCTTCCGAGTAGACCTGAATCCAGTAATTCCGAAACACGTTGCTCGTCTCAATCACTACGTCGTATCTCTCGCCTAAAAATTGTCCGCATTTTTTATCTCGGTCAATTCTGTGTTCAGCGTTACCTCAAAATTTCGGTCTTAATCTCACCGGAGTAGGACACGAGGGAATCGACGACAAAGGGCACGAGGTCGTCGCCGTCCGTCGACAAAACCGTCAGCGTGTGATTCTCGATCGCGAAACGTGCGTCGCACGTTGTGCCCAAAGCGTTTATCAGTCTCAGCCGATAACGCTCGCCCGGTCTCACCCTTATTTCCTCATACTCGAACCTGGTCTCTCGATTCGTCTTCTTGTCCTGCGAATTCGCAAATATTCTCACAATCTCGTCAAGGATGCGTTGTCAGTTATTCCCATTTTTTCCCGGATGTCCAGCTTACGAAATAACGTCCTCGTCCGTTGAGCAAAAGCGTCTCCGGATATTGTCCCGTGTCGTGATTCGTAAATCCAGGGATTCGCTCACTCGCGCTCGCGTGAAAAAAATCGCTGATGACGATCGTGTGTTCCGGCAGATCGTGGTCGTATAAATCGCGGTGAGGATCCTCTGATCTCGGCGTTCTCACGATCAAACTACCGTACAGACCGTCCAACTTTTGTACGCTCGAGTGGGAATGATAAAAATGCGTTCCAGCCTTATCGGCTTTGAATTTGTATCTGTTTGGAATTTTCGACATTATTCTCTAAATAAAAAATAAAAAATTGAGACTTTAGCTCTAACAAAATATGATAAGCCTCACCGAAATTTATTGCCACCGAGAATCGGACACTGAGTGACGAAGGGAACCCCGTCGTAGTACTGCGAACCGAACTGATGCAGACCGTGCCAGTGAATCGTCGTGTCGGTGCCGTCCATCGAGTTGTCCACGTCGACGACGATAGTATCGCCCTGGCAGACCTGGACACTCGGTCCGGGCATCATACGATTTATTGTGAGGATTCCGCGCTCGAATCCGTCGCCTGTTGCGCATTGACAATCGGGTTCGCGGGCCAATTGCAGCCTCGTTTTCTGCGGGTCGCAGGACTCACAGGAACTTAAAAAAAATCGTGTAAAAAAATAACAATTATTAAACTCAAGGTAAAGAACAAAAAGGACGACTCGACATACCGACCCAACGTTACAAAATGCTCCAAAGTGAATTTGTACTCGCAGGTCATCGTCTCGTTTTCCACACATTTTCGCAGGCACCGATGATAAGTCCCATTGGTCCCTACAATGTTGAAATTCACGATGGACAGCGAAACTATCGTTAAAACCGCAAACGCCGGTAAAATCGCCATTCCGACGAGGAGACTTCTCGACGAGCGGTCAAATCGAGTCGTCATAATCGATTCATGAGTAAAAACTGGCGACCGCATAGAACGAACGCGGTGCGATCAGCGGCGCCTCGGTTATCGGGCAATTATTGTTGCTTGCGTAACACAAGAATTGCGAATCGATAGCGAACTCTGGATACGCGGCCAACGCTTGTTTATTTTTTTTAGTCTTAATTATAAAAAATAAATATTTGTACGTGATGATAATGTTATAGTTAGCTATGGGTGCGATTAATCGTTGTCTTCGAATATCGACGCTGGTCCTTTGTGACTGCCGCAGGTCGGAAAGTCGATCGGCACCGTCGGCAGATTTTCGCGGTTTCCCACTTGCATCACGAATTGCATCGGCGGTCCATTTCCTTCGATTCCTGTGCTCCTCGCTTCCCATAGCCAATATCCTGGATTTCGGGGGAAGAAAATAATTGAGTATTTAGGAACAAATATTTCTTTGAATTTTTTTTAACTTCTCAAACGATCTCAATGGTTAATTAAAAAATAATGTTATGATTGAGTCACTGTACCAATATTATCCGTGCGAATGCGTAGCACCAGATATCCTTTATTCGGCACGACGAACGAATCCTTCTGCAGCGAAAGTTTCCGCGGAATCGTCGCCAGTCGCAGAGTTCCCTCGTTTTTCGACTGAATTATTTCCTCCCTCGTTACGGGTCTCCCGAACTGGCCGATACCGATGATCCTGGCGTGATAACCGTGAACGTGGAATGTGTGACTAGCGTTGCCGCCAAAACCTGTCGTTAATACCCAAGAATTAATTTCTCTTCTTTTAAAAATGGGAAAAAATAGAGAAAAATTGATACGGATTTTTCGGGTACCTTGATCGATGAGAACAATGTCAACGGTCTTCCACGCCGGAAGCTGAAGAATCTGAGTGCACTGGCAAAAGTATTTCTCGTCCTGGTTGCAGGATTTCGATCGCTCGTCGATCGTACAGATCTTATCGTCCTCCACAAGTTCCGGCTGTGATAAAATCGGCGACGGTGGATAATCGAAGGTCATACGATTGATCTGTGCGATTCGCGTGGCGTTTACTTTCGTACCTGATTATGAACAGAGCGTCAAGCATTATTTTTTAAATATTTGCTGATATTAAAAAATGAGAAATAATAATAATAAACTCACTGAGAAAAGATGGAAAATACGAAAAGTCGTAGATGTTGAATGTGTAATCGGTCATCTCGTCCGTGATCTCATCGTAGGTCTGAACGTCGAATGGAATGTAATACGTTTCTATTTCTTCCTCCTCGTCGTCATCTTCTTCTTCCTCTTCGAACGTTCCCCTCAGATCCAACGAGCAAACGGTTTTCATACCACCGAAAACTCCCTCATGACAATTTTGGATTGGAGTTTCCCCTTCAAATTCCTCGACGAACGATCCGTCGCGGACCGTCGGTGAGTTTCCACCGAATTGCCACGAATTCTCGGAATCCCCATCGTCGTAGATCAAGTGAGCCTCGTGGACCAAACCTCGACAGTCGCCGAATCCCTGAAGACCGACGACGTAACTTCCGGGCTTCTGATTCGCTTCGACGATCAGATCGAAGCGTTCACCTGAAAATGAAGCATTTTTTAAATTACAAATTTGTTCAGTTTATTCAAATTGAGTTAAAAAATTATTACCTTATCTAAAATTAATAAAATCTTTAAAAAAAATCATATGGGTGGACTGAATAAATCGAGACGAAATTTCCCTTGCGATACGATCATTTTATTCAAGCTCATGCGTCACTCAATCACTGTTGTCTCGCAATCAGCAAAGGATTGTATTAAAAATTAAAAAGTTTATCTCCCTCTCTCGCTTTTTTCACTCGTTCACATTTTGCAGCTGTGGTACACTTTTTGAGTCAGTCTAACGTTGAGTTCCGAGACGGTTCATGCGTCTTCCAGTATACATGTGTATATGTACATATACGACGAAAAACGTAATAATAACATTAATAATATTAATAATAATACAGTCGTAACGATAGAAAAATAATTAACGCGTCAACGGTGAGCGATTATTGCGACGGAAATGAAGTTCGGTTCTTCGTGCGATTTCAAATTTTTTTAAGTATCACGAAAAAGAGGTAAAAAAAATGGTATAAATTATAAACGCATCACACATTGAAACATAAACATTGAGGTGTCACAGGATCCAAGACCCTCGACGAAAAATTATTGTCAAAAATGTATTTAAAAAAAATCGTTAAGTAAATTAAAGATGCGTCTGCGCATAAACGCCGATCTCAGCTTCGAAGAGGATCTGATTGATCTTCAGTTTCGCCACGGATCTCGAGTACGAGTCCGGAATTTCCGCCAACTGCAGAGCGATGCTCTCGCCGAATTTCGCGAGATCCTTCTTCACGCCGGTTCGACGCGTTTCCGCGGTCGTCTCGTCGTCGCCCTTCGGGCTCGCGTCCTCGCGATTCAGCAGACTCGCCGCGCCGTATCGCTCCTCGATCGTCATCAGGCTCGACGACAGCGACTCCTCCTCCTCGTGATCGCCGCCGAGCGACGCGTTGTTGAACGAACCCGTGGCCGAGACATTCGTCTCGTCGTCGTTGTATCCTATGAACGATATGCTCTCCGGGTCGATGTCGCTCACGATGTATTCCTCCTGGAGCTTCGTGTCCTCGATCTTTCGGTGCTGCAACGCAACGTTCAAACATTTATTTTACGATCCTTGTTTATTATCATTATTTAATTCATTATTTCATTACTCACTCACAATTTCATTCATCATTTAAAAAAATTGAACCAAAAACTGAATTTACAAAAAATTACTTTTTTTTTTTTTTTTTTTTTTTTTTTTTCAATTTATAATCATTTAAAAAATAATAAAAAAATGAAGAAAAATAATTTTTCGCAAAAACAGTGATACGAAAAAATTAATTAAAAAAATCCAAGAGCCAATAAATGAAAGAGGGAGAGGGGAGGGGGTACAAAGGTGTGAGTAGGCGGAATCATAGACGAAAGGTGGGGGGAACCATCGCGAGGAGATCGGAGAGGGGGGAGAAAACGTGGAGGAAGGGGCTAGAGCATCAAACTGCCGAATAGCGAACGTTCCATTGCTAGTTCGACGCTCGACACACACACAGACACACATCATCATCATCAGCCGCAGCAGCAGAGACAACGCACCTGTTTTTTCCTCGCTGTGTAGGTCCTCGATCCAAACTGCAGGAACTGCATGGCCTTGAAGGCGAACCACTTCGATATGTAGACATCGTCCGGACCACTAGCGACCTCCTTACTATTCTGTATCTTGTGAACCTCCCGCGAGTACTGACACTTAAGATTCGTGATCTTCTTCTCGACCTCAAGAGTGTTGCAGCCGAACGCGTCCGCAAGATCGTGAATCGCCTGTTTGCGTCGCGCACGATCGCGATAGCCCTTCGCGTTCCAATCCCACAGCACGGGACGCTGCTTATATTCGCGCAGCAGCTCCAGAGTCTTGTCCCGCGTCCATTCCATTCCCCGCGACGATGCGTCCGTCGTGCGATCCATTTTGTGGCGCCTTTCCCGAGTCTCCAAAAACCTTTTTTTTGGGTCCGATATAAACCTGAGCCCGTTTACTCGTCCGTCGTCTCTGCTTGATTGTTATTATTATTACTGTTATTGTTATTACTATTAAATCTCGAGATTCGAATTAGAGTCACTCGACTTGTTCGATTTTATGGTCTGAGACGCGTCTGTCTCTCGTCTCGCCCGTCGGCTGATTCGCTCGGCTCGCGAATTGCGAGGCTCCGGGAGCACGCGGCGCGACGTGTTTTAACGATTTTTCGGCGAGATGCACGCGAGACTGCGGTACGCGCGCCGCGGCTCAACTCGCCTCGGCTCTCTCGGGTCGTCCGGCTGTGCGGTTGCCGCCGCGCGACTCTGGCCTTCGCCGTATTTCGCTGTCTCTCTCCTCTCTTTCTCTCGTTCGTCTCCTACTCCCAGAGTCGTCCGGCGCTTCCTCCTTCTCCTTTGGCGTTTTTTTTTCGTCGCGCCGGCTCCCGTCGAGCTGCCTCTGTGCTCCCCCTCTGCGTGCTCTCTTTCCTTTATTTGCCTTTGCAGAAATCCCGGGGGTTACGGTGCCGACCGCGCCGCCGACGCCGGACGCGACAGCTGCGCATGCGCGACACTGGCGGCACGAGCCCGGCCGGCAAAATCGTGATAAACGCGCCGCAGGTCTGCAGTTCGGGTTTTGTGGGTGAAACGTCTGCAGTGATCGAGAAGTCTCGATTTTGCCGACGATTTTCCATTGGTTTTTGGGTGGGAGCGAAACGGGTAAACGGGTCTCAGCCGGCGCCGAAATTCTGGAGAGTCTCTGAGTTCTCGGGGCGCCGGCCAATCAGGCGCGAGCTCCGCGGCGTCGGAGTGGGGGAACTGGTTCGATTCCGATTTCCGAGTCTTCAGACCCGATCACGGATTCTCGAAACTCCTCTGAGTGATATTTCAGATAGGGTGGGGGCAGAGTCCTCCGAGTTTTCAAGGTCACGTTTCACTTTTGGACACAGTTGACACTGCGAGGAATTCGTCCTCGATAAAATTGTTGAGACAATTTCGCCAGGGTCGTCATTTCGGACGACGAACTTGGGCGCGAAAATTTGAAACTAAAAAAACCTGGAATTTCGATCCTGAACAGTGGAGGATCGCATTTGTATGTTTGCTACGTACCTGGAAAGAGAAGGACGCGGTCGGCTGCGTCGCCGTCGGCGATCGGATGACCGTCGACCGCTACGACTTTGAGGCTGTGTCGATCGACGAAGAACGCGATTGGACAGTCGAAGACGTTGGCGTTGACGAGCCGCAAACGATACTTTCGTTTGCTCTCGACTTTCAGATCGACGTCTTTCACCTGTTGACAACGAATTTTACAACTTTTTTTTTCATTCGTCTCGCGAGGTCGAAGCGAGAAACTGTGCGCGACAATGGAGAAGCGAAATAATTAGTTGAAGGTAGCATTAACCTGGCCATTGAGAGTCAAGGATCGCGGCGCGATTCGCTCCTCGAGATGGATGAGACGGGTGAGCGGACCGGACGGCCTTGCGGAAACGAGGAGAATTTTTTCGGTCCCCGGGTCGTCCGACGGGCCTCGAACTGTCAATGACCCGTACAGCCCGTCGCCCTGTTGCCGCACTGCAACGACATATCGTCAATATATATATGCACACACGGAAATTCACATATGCTTTGGTTCTTGTAAAATATACCGCGACTACATCGAGATCGGTAAAGAGGAACTCCGCACAGTCGCTCGCTCGCTTTACAGTTTTCGTTACCGACCGAGCTGGAGTCGCTTGAGAGAAAATTACCTTCGTGTGCGTGATAGAAGTAAGTCCCGGTTTTTTCGGGTTTGATCTCGTATCGAAAACTGCTGTACGGCAATATCGGACACTGGGAGATCATCGGCACGCCGTCCATGTGCGGCGAGCCACGATGACGCAGCCCGTGCCAATGAAAGCTCACTTCCTCCGATGATAACCTGTTCTCGACTATCACGACTATAGTATCGCCCAGGCAAACCTTGTAAATAAAAATAATTTACACTCACTTTGATCTATCTTTCAGGCCACCTTATTATTTTCTTGCAAAAAAAAAAAAGTAGTCCGAACCTCGATCGGTGGTCCGGGACTCGAACCATTGACGACGTGTCCCACAAATCCTTCGTCGCCATCGCTACCGGCGTTGCTCGTCAATCTACCGACGACAAATTTGTATCTGCAGATCCTCGCAGTGTCCTCACTGACCGAGCCGCAGGGACGTGAACACTCATGGCTTTCTGTAACATTTTTATCGATGCATTTCACAATAATAACAATTTTAATACGAGTTACATATCGAGTGTCAATAATTATAATTTTTTTTATATAGAGTAACTCCTCAAAAATTCCTACCACGTGATTGCGAGACAGATGCGAGGGCGGCGACAGCCAAAACAATTTGAAATCCGTTCATCGTGCGTCGATAGAACGAATTTTCGACGCGACAAGATATCACAGAATGACAAAACGACAAAACGGTGAACTCGAGCGAGACGCACGAGACGTCGATGCCACTGCGAAGTTGTAACACTTGTGTGAAAGGAGCCGGAGAGAACTAGACTCCGGTGCTCGTCGATGCGGCCGCGCACAATTCCCCGCCGCGCGCGTCTCACCTACGACTAGCATCCGATTCCCGGAGGCGCGCGGAAATTATACGCGCGTATCGCGTGCACGCGGGGCTCCTCGCGAGCTCGCAGTCGCGATATACGTGAAAGGATCGAACCGGTACCCAGTTCCGAGTCGCGAGAGCAACGGTACATGCGTCTCCCGTCCGTCCGTCCGTCCGGCGAGTCGTCTGCGTCGGGTGTTTATGGAGAACCGCAAGACGCGCCGATTTCTCGGCGCCGACGACGCACGGAAAGCAATTGACCCCTTGACATTTTTTTTTCCTTGAAAAACGTAATCAGGATTTTTTTTTTCTTAGCAGAGTTAAAAATTGATGATAATAATAATAATGATAATATTCGGAAACACGAGTAGATGGCTGTCACTGCGATCGCAATGCAAATGGGACGACGAAGAAATGGATTTTCCGGTGGTTTTATTGCTATAACAATACAAATAATTCAGGTCAATATCGCCGCGAGATTGGCTCGATAGCACTCCAAACTGCAGAGCGGAACGCCGGTTTTTGAGCACGAATATCGCTTCGGATGGTCGCAGCCCTCGACGCTGCAGTAGACGACACCGTTGGAACGTCCTGCGGCGATTTGGTTCCTGCGATTCAACGAAATTCATAGTTAACAGGAGTTTAAAAAATCATAGAAATTAAAGAGAGATAAAGGATGCTTCTCACTCTTTGAGATTGGTGGAAGAACGGAGCGGAAAATCCTGACCCACCGGCAGGGAAATGCAGCTGCCCTGAACGTTCGTCGTGTAGGAAATAAGCGGCAAAAGCTTCTTTCCGGCTTTGCCCTTGCCGATTAATTTCGAGACCTTCGACTCCTGTTTCTTCAGCAGCCGCTCCATCGTTTTTTTCTGCAAAAACGACATTTATTTGTAATTTTGCTAGTTTGGAAATTATTATTTATTTTTAATATCGCTGATCGTACTTTGTCCTTCTCCCTCTTCTCGTCGGCGAGCTGCTTCCGTTTCAGCGACTTCAGTGCGGCTTTCTGGATCGCCTCGGCGGTCATGACCTTTTCCTTGTAACCCGACGGCAACGACACGAGCCTCTCGACTCCCGGATTCGGCTCCGCGTCGGTTTTACGCTCGAACATCGCTCGCTGACGCGCCGTCATCAGCTTCGGATCTTTGGGCTTTATTTTCTTGAGTTCGTCGTCGACCTACAACATTTTTCAATATATTATTAATTCCACAACTTCTTCTGGTCGTATTTTATATTTAGAAAAAATATTGTTAGGCATTTGTACCTCCTCCAGTTTTCCGGACTCTATCGCATCGAGCCAGCGTTCCTCCTCGCTGCTCGTGCCGCTGTCCTTTCCCTTTCCGCTCTTCGGTATCTTCTTCTTCGTCGCCAATTTCGGCGGCGTCGAACCGGCGACCGCGCTCGATGTTCCCGCCGCGATCATCGCGTTGCTCGCGGCGCCGCTCGTCGCGTTCGTTGCGCCTCCATAGCCGACGACAAAGCTGCCGGAATTCGTCGATAATCTTCCGCCGACGGTGGTTGTGATTATTTTATCGCTTCGTATTCTGTCTGAGCTGCTGCAAAAAAATCATTCTCTAATTTTATACTATTGAAAGGTGCTCCAATTAGTGGCAAATTCCGTAGCGACTAATAGGAGCATTAAATACTCCAATTTCTGATTCTTTTCTTATTTGATGACTGTCGACGAACCTTTTCGGCTCCTCCAGCTTCTTCCCTCTCACTTTGGCAATTTTCTTTCGCTCCGACTCTGCGATACTCGAGTAAACGGCTGAGCCATCGGCATCTTCATGTGCCACTTTCTTCTTCTTGTGTCTTTTGTGCTTGTGCTTTTTGTGTCTCTTCTGGGCTATCGAAGCTGTTGTGCTTTCCATACCTGAATTATGAATTCATTTTTTTTTTATCAGAATTTATTGGTATTGGAGAAAAAATTATTTTTGTGCTTTTTACTTGTGACGTTCGTTTCTTCGTCTGTGCTCGCAGCATCTCGTGGTTTTCCCATTGTGCAAATTGTCGACGATTTACAGCTACGATTTTGCGATAGACATCAATTTTTTTAAAGTCTCTCAACGTGGTTAGAAACGTCAGTCGGTCGATTGTTTTGATTCCTTCTCTCGTTTTTGAGGTTAGGGATGAGACTGACCGAAAACATTCGCTGGATGCGCCACCAGCGACGATTTTTTATAGCTCGTACGAGATACTTACTCTATCGATAACTGAAAATGATTACCGACGCCTGCTCAGTCGGTAACGTCATCGCAGAGAAAAAGGTGACAAAAAATGAACTCGGAGTCGTGTAAATTACATTTATTTCATTCATTTTACATAAACATGATGGGAAATTTGTGCGCTCAGTAAAATCGTAAATTATGAATTGAAAAATATATAATTTCATACATTTTCGTCGCGAAAATAACTGATCCACTCCAAACCCGTCGACTCGACGCGAGCCACGTTTTTATTGCACAGGGAAAAAGGCTCCTTCGATCTTAATGCGTCGAGTACTCTGGTCGTCGAATCGAGTTACTTGCGACAGAAAAAAAAAGAAAAAAAATTACCATTGCAGCTAGGAAGCTCAGACATTCGCCGCGCGTAGTCAGAGGTGGGGGAGAGACTCAGCTGTACAAGTCGCGTTGATGTTTTCCGGGCGCGTCGGAGCTTTTTTTCATTCTACTTATCATAAGCCAATTGCAACAGATTCACGGCCAGATCCATCGAGGCACGACGCTCGGGAATTCGAATTTTTCGGGTTGTCCGATATGCGAAACGTTGGCGAAACGTTCGGTCCAGCGGAATGCCGACGTGACGCCGCCGCCAGTTTTGATTTCATGACCGAACGGCGGCCCGGAAGTCGCCTCGAAACTCTCGAGACCCGCGGACGTCGCAATCGAGATCTTAGTATCAATGACCCCGACAGCTATCGGAGTGGCCTCTAAATCTCCGCGAAAGACGAATTTCCCGAGCGGATCGATAGCGTGAGAAACGCGAGATTCAGGATTTTCTGCAGATCTTTCGGTCGTCGTCGTGGACGAAGACGACGATGATGGCGACGACTTCGACTCGGACTCCTGGACGTCTGATCTTTCAACGTAGCGCGAAGTTCCGCGCATCAGCTGCCTGATCGCCTCGACGCTCGTGATGTTATCAGCAAAAAATCGCGCGAGATCGTCGCTCGCGCGATTTTCCTCGCCTTCCATCGAATCCGGGAGCACCGAACGACCGTCGCAGAACACGAAGCCGTCTCGCCGAAATATCTTCGTATAATCGGCCGCACGTATCGCCGACGGATGCTGCTCGATCAGCCAAACGCTCGAGTCGCGCGGACGCACCGACAGCCACTGCAAACCGCTCGAACGGGCCTTCGGCCATTTCTGGCTCGGATTTCCGCGCGCCAGATATTTCGACCACGCGCTCGGCTCGGTCGCCAGTCTGTTTGCTGCCATTATTCGCGCCGGCGACAAAACGCTCTGCAGGGCCTGTGGATATTTTAACAACGGTAAAAAAATAATATATAACATTTGAAATAAAAAAAAGTGGATAAATTCAAATTATATTAACATTTTCCTTTAAAAACGTAATTTAGTCCCTTGGAAAGCGAATTCAATAGGCGTTCTCGGTACGTCTTTTTAAAACGTGAGTGCCTAAAAAAGGAAAATTAATATAAAGATTTAAAAAAATGCAGTACTAACGGAATCCAGTTGTTTCTCCTTCTCCCGCTGCTCCTCCTGATCGTTCGAGTCCCCAGCAGCTGGAGCATTCGCCTCCGATTCCGAATCTCGCAGCGGAATTCCCGCCAGGATCACGATATCATCGTCGTCGGCGTCACCGCGACGCGCGACGTAGTACTCGTCGTGCGAGGAAACGGCGCCAGGGTACGAGGACATAAAAACGCTACGTGTAGGAACTCTGGGTGAATGGCGGTTCCCGGACACGTGATAACCGAACGTGTAGCGTTTCAGTAGTCGCAGCATCTTCGAGTATCTGTGCAAAATAAAAATAAAATAAAAAAACATCCAGCACTAAATCTACGAAGTATTAATAGGCAAACACCGTCTACGTCTCCGCTGCGCAACATTGTCTTACGTACGTCCGGACGGTCGTTTAGTTTGCAGCGTAAATCAATGAGAGTTAGCGAGAATTAATTTATCGACGTTGAGACAAGTGGATTGAAATGATGGGAGCTGATTCGTTTGACTTACGGTGCGACGGTGTTTTGCGCGACTGCGAGAATCGGATCGAGCCCCTCGGCCGTTCGGTCGAGAGACTTGACGAAGATGACGCCGACATTCTCGCCGCTGCTGCTGCTGATGCTGCTGTCCTCTGTCGCCTCCGGCAAATCGTTGGTAATCGGCGAGGCGAAATCTTCGCCACTCGTCGCGGCGGCCGACGGGAAATTTGCCGCCTCCGGCAAATCCGTGGCCATCGCCAGCCAGAGAAAATCCTCCGGGTCTATCTCGACCGAGCGACGGCTGCGACGCACCGCGAATCTCCAGCCAGCTTCCATGCCGTCCAACTGAGCGTAGAACAGGCGAACCTAAAGAAGCCAATAATTTGTATCACTCATTTTTTTCCTATACATTAAGCTTCGTTTTTATGTAAAGGTTTTGCTGGACGGAAACGCCCAAAGAGGCGCTCACCATATGCCAGAAGGGATCTTCAGTCGCCAGGAGATTCGCCCTCTCGCGAATGAGCGCAGTGTTGTCGCGCAGCGACTGTCTTATGCCGTCGCAGATTTCCTCGTTCTCGTCGGAAGCGGAGCACGCGGTGCCGATGGTGTTGTGCCAGTGATGGTGTATCACCTGCCAGGTGAGGCTGCCCTCGAGGAGACCCGCGGCGTAAGCCTGAACGGCGTCTGGATACGCCGGTGAGGTCTCGATTTCCACGGTTGACCATCTGTTTCGTGGAGAGAAAATTATATAATTATTTTTTTTAATTGTAATTTGGAAAAAAAAGCGTCGATGGAGGGAGCGACTCACCCGGTCTCCTCGATTCTAGTCCTGTAGTAAGCCCTCGCGGCTCCTTTGGGCAACGCCTCGAGATCGTTTCCCTGGCCCCAGAAATCGATGCGATATCCTCCTTTGTGGTTCCAGAATACGGTGGCCGAATAAGTTCCATCTTTTTCAATCCTGCAACACGAATAAGTGAATGCATCGTTTTTTATGTTCTTTTTTTCTTCTCATTTTTTATTAAAATGTCGGTAACTTTAAAAAATGTCGGTAACTTACCCGCCGAACTCGCCCAGGACAATCGCGCCGATGCCGAGGAGCCCAACGGCGACGAGTATGTAGGTGGAAATTCTGGTCTGGAGCCACGAGGCCCCCACGACCTTCAGCATGGCTCATCGGTGACCTAACCGACTTGGTAATTGTAATTGGCGACAGATTGGAAGTTTTAATGATGACAAAAGGACAGAAGGAAGGAAGGAGGAAGGAAGGAAAGAGAGAAGGGAAGAAGGAAGAAAGATAGAAAGGGGGAGATAGTGAAAGAGAGAGACAGCAAAGGAAAAATAAAGTCAGCCAGTGATAACAGAGAGTAGGGGAGGGTGTGTGAGAGAGACAGAGAGAAAAGAAAGAGAGAGGGAGGAAACTTCACTTCGCGTTCTCAACCCATCGATGACGGGAGACCGAGCCGCCCCTTGTTATGGCAGGATTGTGCTTTCAATCTGATGCTCCAGGTCTTGGGTAGGACGTTCTGAAAAAAAATAAATAAAAATAAAAATTCAATTACTTTTTTATTCCTGAAATTTTTAATAGCCTTCCCCACCCACTAATCGCGTAAATGATTAGCAATTTATCTCGAGGCGATAATTAAATGATAATGCATCAGGGTCTTCAGCATCCAACGACTGCAATTAACGCCTATGAAACGGCAACCGCCGACGTCGCGAGAATTGCGCGTTCAAGTGCAACACGTGTGACGCATTTCATCAAGAAAAATGAATCATAACTGTTGGTAGGTTTTTTTTTTCAGGCGCCGATCGTTGTCATTTTTACGACTAGGAATTCTCGGGCAATCAGCAGTGACAGCGGATTTGCGCCGTTTCCACGCCGCGAGTTACCATCATGACTATTCAACGGTTCGCTCGCGTCGCTAAGCCGCGGCCGGTTTGACGAGTCGCGGCGAGATTTACGACTTCGCGGGATGATATATAGAGCGACATGATACGCTGACAGTGCATTCGAAGCGCGTGACGATTTCTGTGGAGATTATGTAATTTACGACGGGATTGCCGGATTCGGGATGAAAGTTCAATTGTGGACTGCATCTAGGATTCGGAGTGATAATGAATTTTGGTGAAGCGACTCATTGTGCGCCTGTTCAGCAAAATAGCCATGACAGACAGATCGGCGACACTGTCATGTCGCCGATCTGTCTGTCATGGCGCCGATCGGCGGTCATGCGCAGTCGACCGTCCCGATCGTACTGACGCACATGGACCTGTTGGGTATCCCTCCCCCTCCCTCCACTCCCCTGGCGCACGAAACTCGACAGTGCGCATGCGCAACCGACACCGCCGCGCATGCGCACTCGGCGCGCCAGTCTCCCGCGGCAGTCTGACCCTTCCTATCGTGTCTCCTGATATTCGTTAATAATATGCAAATTTATTAATTAATTTAAGGGGAAGCTGGAGTAGATTTAGTTACCGACATTTTACCCGTAAAAGTGCTATTTCGTAGAACACACTATACGTCGTTAAAAGTCTACGTACGAAGTTGAAATTTGGCAGAGATGTTATGTGAATATTAGTGAGTTTGCGTCTGGTCGAATTTTGGTGAAAAACGAAGAGAAAATGTAAAAAAATCGTGTATTTACGACGAACCTCTCAAAACCAATATGGCCGCTCGAAACGTCAACAGAGCGTTTGCTGCAAGATATAATCGATTCAGGAATTCAAACTCGCTAAATCAGACCAGACGCAAATTCTTTGAAGTTTTCTCTACATTTCGGTACCTGCGAAGTGTTGATTACATCAACTGAATCCACGTATAGTGTGTTCTACGAAACCGTACTTTTTTACCGGCCAGTCGGTAAAAAAATCTACCCCAGCTTCCCCTTAAAAATGCTCTGAAAAAGGATGAATAAATGACTAATGTCTGCGTAGATACAAAAAATCGTTTGTCTTGCGGAGAATATCCGAATTTCGCAGAGCTGCAACAATGCAGCTCGAGGGTTGATATATGTCGACGGGAATTCCAAGCGTCTGCAACTTGCAGCGATCCCACGATGCGGGCCACGCGGGCGGTCGAAGGACCCGCGGTTCAAAGGGTCAATCACCGGTCCGACCGCGTCCCTCGGCGCGGCTCGTCGCTATCCCTCCCCCACGCGCAGACGCCCAGACGCTGATTCAACTGGGCGCGCACGTTCCGACGCGTCTCGAGTGTCTCGCCGCCGACGCCGCCGCCGACGCGCGCGCGATTCGCTCGTCGGTGAAAATATTTCGCGCCATCCTCTGTTTGCTCAGCGCGTCGGCCGTGTCTGCGCGTTCAGCGTTCAGCTACTTACATACGCGACCGTAGAGCAATGTCGCACCTTGGTGCGAATGCGACGAGCGCGAAAATAGAATCCTCGTCGACGCTTTATTTGCGAAATGTGACCCTCGAAGAGCCGACGCGAATGTCGCGCGTTTATTCCAAACCGCTGACGACGCTGAGTTAGGAATATTCGCGCGTTTTGCAATTGCTAAAAAAATGTATTTTTTCAATGCACTGTAATTTATATTAATTTAATAGATGAATAAAAATGAGAAAACTTGAATTTATTTTTCGGCAATTACGTCGCTAAACGCATCGCAACTGACAGTCCACAGAACAGATAGTCAAAACATCGACACGCGAACAAGCATAAAAAAAAAATTACAACGAAGTCGCAGTATAAAAAAGCGATTAGTGTCGGGTATCAGACACGTCGAGCAACACGTGTCGCAAGGAGCGACAATCCTTATCGCCACCCAGCGAAATAAAAAGCCCCGCGTCGCGTGGCGTCCGGATAAGCGAAATCGTCGGCTCGTGACGCGCGAGCGAATCGCTGACGCCGGTTCTTCGCCGTGTGCGCCGAGAATCAGTCTTCTCCGCAATGAGTGCAAGAAACGTTGTCGCTGCGGAGCGAGAATGACGCGCGAGTAAAGTGCGAGCGGCGACGGCGCGCGCATCGGGTGAATCATGAGGCGACCGCGTGCCCGGAGCGAACAATCGCGCGCGGGTCGAACCAGCAACGAGGCGAACGAAAGGAAGAAACCGGAGAGAAAAAAAAAAAAGAAGCGAACACGATGGACGATTCTTACCTCGTGAGGAGTAAAAAATCGGCTGTCGCGCGATCGACGATCGACTGATGCGGTTCATAAGCCGCAATTGTTGGATTACATTCCTTATGGATTACTGATTGGCGACCGTGGATTACGGCTCATGGACCAGTTGCTCCGACACTGAAGTCCAAGCGTTGCGCGCGCCACTCCCGACACTCAACGTACGCTGACTACACGAGAGTGTAGGCCGCGGTCGACTGAGCGCCCGGCGGCGGCCGCAACACTGAAATTCTACTCGCGCTCCCTTCCCCCCCTCTTCCCCCTCCGCTCCCCTCACCACTTCTCGTTCGCTCTCTCGCTTCTCTCTTCCCCTGTCTGTCCGTCTGTCTGTCTGTCTGTCTGTCTGGCGAGCTGGTGGATTGAGACAGACTGAGACACCCCTCCCCTCCCCTCCTCTCTCTCTCCCCCCACCACAGCCAATAGCTTTTCCTCTAAGTATGTAAGTATGTACTCTGTCGGCTTCCGCTCTTCCCGACCAATCAGCGTGCTTCGTAGCGCTGAGAGAGAAGAGCAGCGCAAAACTCTTTCTCTCTCTGCCTGTCTGTCTGTCTTTGGTTCGGTCTCTGTCGCTCCCTCCCCCTCTCGACGTGTCTGAACACGCTCGACAGCTGTTCGAGCAACCGCTTGGAAATTTTCTCTCTCTAAACGCACTGCACTGCAAATATAGATATATTTGCAAGGCAATTTCGCGCGAATCGGAAGGCGAAGAAAAATATAGATATATTTGCAGTGCAATTTCGCGCGAATCGGAAGGCGAAGAAAAATATAGATATATTTGCAGTGCAATTTCGCGCGAGTCGGAAGGCGAAGAAAAATATAGATATATTTGCAGTGCAATTTCGCGCGAATCGGAAGGCGAAGAAAAATATAGATATATTTGCAGTGCAATTACGCGCGAATCGGAAGGCGAAGAAAAATATAGATATATTTGCAGTGCAATTTCGCGTGAATCGGAAGGCGAAGAAAAATATAGATATATTTGCAGTGCAATTTCGCGCGAATCGGAAGGCGAAGAAAAATATAGATATATTTGCAGTGCAATTTCGCGCGAATCGGAAGGCGAGGAAAAATATAGATATATTTGCAGTGCAATTTCGCGCTAATCGGAAGGCGAAGAAAAATATAGATATATTTGCAGTGCAATTTCGCGTGAATCGGAAGGCGAAGAAAAATATAGATATATTTGCAGTGCAATTTCGCGCGAATCGGAAGGCGAAGAAAAATATAGATATATTTGCAGTGCAATTTCGCGTGAATCGGAAGGCGAAGAAAAATATAGATATATTTGCAGTGCAATTTCGCGCGAATCGGAAGCCGAAGAAAAATATACTATGATATAGCGAAAGAAAAATAAACAGAAAATTGATAATGGAACGGAGAAATCAAGCCGCGACGCAACTTCTCGCTAAACGCGTAGTGCGGTTACACAAATAAAGCAGATACAACGGATGAGCGTGCGGCGCAGAGGAATAAGAGTACAATTGTATTTAATCAGCTCCAATCGAGGTTCGTTGGCGCGCGCGCAACGATTCGATGCAGAAGCCCCGCCGCTTTCTCGTCGTGTCGCAAGCAACTCGACAGCCCTTCGACGTCACACTCAATATTTTCCATAACTCATGCGTTCTGGATTTTCGCATTTGTTTGCCGTAACCTAGAAAAAAAATTAATAAAGAAAAAATTCTGGAGAAGCAATAAAGAAGGTGATTTCCCCCTCTCTCCTCGGCTCTCAGCATAGCCTCCCATTGGCTGTTGGGGCGAACGCGGCAATAAATGAGCAGCCTCGTCGAGGCCTGAATTTCGAATTGCACGGATCGGGTGAAAATTGGAGCTTCTTGGGTGGCGTGGGAATATCGGCCGAGCGACTTCATTGGCGTTGGCGTCGCCATTGGTGCCTTCCGACACGTCGCGAAAGGATCTCCGGAATGTCTTGATTGCTCCGCATCGGTGCGGTTGTCCCTTCGACCCCAACTCCCTCCCCTCCTCTGTTCCGCCAGGGAAGAAGCAGGAATGCTCGAAAGGCTCGCGCGGCGCTTCCTCCGGAATCCGATATCGCTCGGGCCGCGGCGATATTAAGATATTAAGATATTTCGCCGAGGGCTGAGAGATATTTGCGCAAAGCGCGGGCGCGAAGAGCTTTCCTTGCGGCGAACCGACGGCGACGAGCGAAACCACTGAGCTTGACTCTCAGTCCGCGAGGAACCGAGCAACGCGATCGCGGATCACAGCTGATCGTTTCCCTTCGAGTTACCTTCGAGCACCGCGAAGCGAATATAAATATACCGAGAATAAAAGAAATAAACAAAAATGCGATTCAAAGGACGAACGTTTGACCTTGCGATCGTCGGTTTGATATTCCTTTGTTTACGCGAAGTCGCAGCTCGCGCCAAGGTCGAACCTGTGCACTCGATTCCTTTGGGATCGGAAGCGAGTTTTCATTGGAGGTGAATAATCGCGTTTCCGTTTGCTGAGTATTTTGAAAAATGAAGATGGAGTATATAAAATTGTGTTGTAGAGTCGACGCGGCGAGGGAATCCGTTCAGGTTGAGGGTCATTACTACGCTGAGGACAATTCCTGGTTCGCTGTGGGATTCTCCGACTATGGGGACGTGAAACTCGCGGATTTCTGCGTTTTGTGGATTGACTGGCGACGAAATGTTCATCTTCAGGTGAGAAACGTAAAATCATCATCGTTTTATTATTTTTATCGTACTGTTGTTTTATAAATGGTGAAATTATGTTCACAAGGACACCTGGACGACCGAGGACGGAAAATTGGTGCTCGACGCTCAGCAAGACTGCAACGACTTCGCCTGGAAGAAAACGGGAAATCTGACGAAATTTACGTTCACGCGAAAGTTCGATACCTGCGATAAGCGCGACTACGTTATCGAGGCAATTAAATCACGATTAGTTTACAATCTGCGATTCGGATCTATTATTCTATTATCGAATGTATTATGGCCAGACGTCTGTCGATAATTACTGATAATTCGGCTGCGGCTCGAGTTCAATGTTATAAATAGATTATCGATTATTCTCAATGTCGAAAAATAATTCGAATGTGTCGGCAGAGAGGAACGACGCACGTGGTATGGCTGAGAGGACGCGGTCCGCTCTACTCGGTCGAGGGTCTCGCGGCGTCCGACGCCGCGACTTCCGGTATGACGCGAATCGAGCTGCTGAGATTGTCGGGCGACAACGAGCCGACGTTTCCACCGGACACGTGGAAATTCGAGCTTGTGAATGATCGCGTGAGGGTTCCGAATCTCGAGACGACTTATTGGTGTCGTGTTATGCAACTTCCGGAGGCATTTAAACGAAAGTACTTGACCACTGCTCCACCTATATTAACAATATTTATTTATTTAAACATATGTTTATTAAAAATTCATATTCATCAAGTAAATATTCACGTTTATCAAAAATTCATATTTATCAAGAATCATATTGAATCGTATGATTTAAAAGCAATTTTTTACGTTTTCTTCCTTACCGACGTTGCAGACCGGAAAAGATGCATTATGGTTGTTTGCTTGCAGACATCACGTGCTGCAGTTCGGCCCGGTTATCGCCAAGGAGAACGAGCACCTCGTCCACCACATGGAAGTCTTTCACTGCGCCGGCCCGGCGAACCTTCAGGTTCCTCTGTATAGCGGACCCTGCGACTCACCGACTCGACCGGCAGCGACGCAGGTTATCTTACCGACTTACCGACCGAGCGATTTCCCGCCCCGCGAAAATAATTTCGAATTTATGTAAATTCGAAATATGTTTTTCATTCGTAATTTCGTTGACAGATTTGCAAAAAGGTGCTGGCCGCGTGGGCGATGGGAGCCGATGCCTTCGTCTACCCTGAAGAGGTGGGACTCGCGGTCGGCGGCGACGCGTTCAATCGCTACGCGATGCTGGAAGTTCACTACAACAATCCCGAACTCGAGGCCGGCAAGATCGACTCGTCGGGCATACGTTTTCATCTAACCGAGACGCTGAGGAAGTACGACGCTGGTGTAATCGAGCTCGGTCTCGAGTACACCGATAAAATGGCAATTCCACCGCTCCAGGTGATTGGTTAATTAATTTAGGTCTGCGCAACGTCGATATTGCATTTTATCTGCTTATTTAATGTTTGAGGAAACTATTAAAATCCCATCGCTCCAGGGATTAATTTATTTGTGATTAAAATTCAGGAGTCATTCGAACTGTCCGGTCACTGCATCGCCGAGTGCACTGGGGTCGGTCTCCCGCAGTCGGGAATTCACGTGTTCGCCTCCCAGTTGCACACTCATCTGACCGGCACGCGGGTGACCACTCGCCACGTCCGGGACGGTCAGGAACTCGAGCCTCTCAATTACGACAATCATTACTCGACGCATTTCCAGGAGATTCGACTGTTGCCGAAACGCGTCACGATTCTGCCGGTAACACAGAAATTTACTGACCTACCCCTCAACAAGGGAAAGATATCCTCTATTAATAGATTTATTCAGCATCTGGTTGATCGTTGGGGAATCGGCAGCAGTTTGATGTTTAATATCGCGAAATTTGGCAGATTGTCAGAAAAAAAATTCGTTTTTCGCGTTTTTCTCCTCGAACTTTCCATTTTTCGGACAAACACCGGTCGTTTTTGGAATCAGCGGGAAATTTGCCATCGGATAGGGTTTTGAAACTTGGCGAAATCGAAAATTTTTTTTTCTCGATTTTTTCGAAAAAAACGCAAGGGGTACCCCTTCTAAAAATTTGCGATTTTTGAGGGTCAACTTTAAAAATCTGCAAAAAATCGAAAAATCGAGATATCGCGTTCCGCCTGGTAGCATTCTCTTCCTTGAAGAGTTTTCTTTCGAATGCAAAAAGAAAATCCCGATTATATTGACCCAAAGAAAAATTACATCGATTTTAGAAAAGTGCAAAAATTGAGAAAAAGTGAAAAATCGTTTTTCGCGTTTTTCTCCTCCAATTTTTCATTTTTCGGGCAAAACCCGGTCATATTCGGAATCAGCGGAAAATTTCCTATCGGATGAGGTTTTGAAACTTCGTTAATTCGAAAAAAAATTTTTCGCCAAAAATCGCAAGGTTATTCCCTACGCTGGCTAACCTCCGACCGCGCGCGTAATTGTTCCTAGTTTTTTTAAATAACGAAAAATTGTCTTCATTACTTTTGGAACGATCTACAGGGAGATTCGTTAGTAACCACGTGCACCTACAAAACGACGGATCGCGGGAACGTGACTCTCGGCGGATTCGCCATATCGGACGAGATGTGCGTCAACTATATTCACTACTATCCCAGAGCGCGACTTGAGGTCAGTGTAACTTTGCAAATTTAATTACAAATTTTTCACTGATTAAAATTATTTAAAAACAATCGCAGTCAATTAAAAAAAAAAAATCTCCCAGGTGTGCAAGAGTGCGATAAGCGACGATGCTCTTCGAACCTACTTCCGTTATCTCCGCGAGTGGGAGAACCAGAAAACGAGCGACAGTCAGGGTATATCGACGAATTACAAGAGCATCGAGTGGACGAGAGTCCGAGTCGCTGCCCTTCACGATCTCTACGTCGCGGCGCCTCTCGGTAATTCGTTATCGCTTTATCATTCGACTCTCTACGACCCATCGATGAACCAGCAAATATTTTTTAATCCAGGTATGCAATGCAACGGCTCGGACGGTTCGCGTTTGCCCGGTCTGTGGGACAACATCGCGGCGACTCCGATTCGACTGCCACTGGCGCCGCCGGCTCGCGACTGTCCCGAGGAAACGCCGGACGGAAATTCCCGTGACTCACGCTGATAGCTCCAATCGCATCGGAGAAAAAATATAACAAATCAGAAAAAAACAACACTTTTTGCGTGGTATTACAGTATATAATAGTTGCGAATCTCGTAGCCGTATGAATATAATAATAATAGGTACGTCGTTTTTGTGTGTCTTTACATGTCGTATGAATGTACAAAAGTCGGCGCGAGGCGCGAGAAAATCGGCCTCGCCGACGCGTTATAAAAATTAAAAATTACTCGAATATTATCATCGTAATATATATAATATATATATATGTGTCTATAAAGAGTTACAGCTACGCGTCAGCGTACGTCGCGGCGTACGCTTATTATACAGACTCGTGCGCGAGGCTTTTTTTTTTAGCTGCCCGCCCGGCAAGTGGAATTACAAATGTCAGAATATAAAAAACTCGTCGTCGTGTCGTTGTTATGCCTCAAAAAAATTGCGTAACGAGGACGATGCCATTCGCTCTCTTCTTTCACACCCCCACCCCCCGATTAATCAACAACAACAACAACAACATCAGGACTTGGCCCGTTGGCGCGAGGGACGATGAAGAGTACAAAACGAAACTCGAGCGAGTATTCGCGCTTTCGACATAGGAACACACTGGTTTTTCTTTTCATTCTTTTTTGTCTTATTTTTTGTTTTGTTGCTTTTGGCTTTTTTCCTCCCACCTTTTATTTTTAGTCTTTTTTTGCCCGCGAGAGTAGTACGTAATAATTGGTAAAGCTTCGTCGATTATAGTACATCGGACGCGTTTCCGCGTGGTGCGCTTGGAAAAAACTACGGTAATTGTAAAAAAGTACAAAAAGTTCGCTTGAATTTTTGTTTCGTCTTTAATCGCGCGTTCTCGGATTCGAGAAAAAAAAAGTCGCGTTCGAACGCTCCCGAATTCGGTGATCGATTGCAGCGACGACAAGAAAAAGGTTCCTATTTTATTTCGGCAATTTCCGGTTCTCATTTTTTGTTCGAGTGCTGTGCCTCTCGGCTTTCTTACGAAAAAAAAAAATCTACGGGTCCGAGCGAAGACTGAAAATCGAATCTTCCGCGCGGCCCACGATCGATTGGCGACTAGATTAGAGCGATCGATTGTTCTGCTGAATGTTCATCTGCAGAAAGCAGTAGAGTATCCCGGCCTGCGCCATCACGTCGACCGTGCCGGCGGCCAGAGGATCGCGACTCTTCGGATCGGCGTTTGAACGCGACGAGTTCGACGTGCCCGGACGCAGGAGCGTCGGACCGAAAACCGTCGCGAGATTGTGCAGCGACATCTTGTTCTGCGCTTCGTGCTTGTTCACGCGACTCAAGTGCGCGAGAATGAAGTCGATCACGGCTTTGTTGACGGCCGGAAGGCCCTCGTAGACGCGACGAAGGGCGACCGCGCGATTCGATTCGCCGCCGCTCTGGAAGGCGTCCACGAAGGCAGGATACAGAGCGTCCGTGAACAGCGCTTCGGGCATTTCGCGCAGATAGAGTTTCAAAACTCCGGTGACCGAGTGAACGTCCACCTGCGATAGATAATTGATTTATGTCATTTCAATTTTCGATTTTTATCCTTTCGAGCAAACGCTGAGAAAAATGAGTAATTAAATTTAAAAAAAAATACGGACCTCTTTGAGCAGCTGTTCTGCTTCGTAGGAATTGCTCTCAAAGGATTTCCGAAGTTTCGCGAGATCTGACGCCGACCCGGAGACCCTGTAGAGTCCGACCTCGGCGACGCCTCGCCTCTCGACCTCGCGCACGCAGGCGGTGACGATGAAGGGAACGTCGCGCTTCTCTCGCCTGAAACAATTCGTCGGATTGATTAGTCGTTCCAGTTTCGGCTACATTAATTTATCACCGACCGATTTTACTTGATACTCACTTGCAAACCTGTTGGATCTTAGCGCCGAAGAGACCCTGAGGCTTCGCGGACGGCACTCGTCTCAGGGTGACCTCGCTGGGCACAAAACGCAGCGCGACGTCGAGACTCGCGGGCCCGAGATTCAGGCCGCGCTCCACCTGCTCCGACTGCAGCCACGAACGGCTCAGCCGCTGCGTGCATTTTCCTCGGAGGACGGAGCGAGTGCCGCCGCACTCCTCGTACAGGAGGATCCGCACGTTCTGACTACCCTCGAGCTCGACGACAAAAGTTTCACCTGAAGAGAAAAAATAAAACTTCATTACCGTGATCTTCGATTGATAATTCATCACATAAAAATGAAGACACCTACCCCAGGTCGGCGCCTGGCCTCTGGCGATGCGGCTCTTCGCGCGCTTGAAATAGTGACCGTAACTATCAACCTCGACGATGACGTAGAGATCGCCGGGTCTGTCGAGTCCCGGAGGCGTGAGACCGACGAGCGTGAGATGAAGATCCCCGAGAAGGAGACTTTCGTCGCGTCCGGAGCGCAGCAGATAACTTCCCATGTCCGTTTGCAGATACGTCCGGCAGGCGGTCACCCATGCTTGAAGCTCGTACATCGACAGCGGCAGTGGTCCCGGTGGCTGTCCGCCCTTTTCGGGGACACAAAATATTTCAGTGTCAGACTCGTCGTTCAATTTAAATTATGTCATTTGTATGGAAGTTAATAAAATTTATTTTACCTGCTGAAGCGCCTCGACCGCCTCGATCCACTGGCATCGCTCGAACTCGCTCGACAGGAAAAAAGTGTAGGAATTGTGGACGCGCTGCTGCTGACTCTTGTGGCTCACGCGGAGAACCAAATTCGGCGACGCCAGCACCAACTGAGCCTCGAGTTCCGCGAGTTTTTTCCGATTTTTCTCCGATATCCGACCGCCGAGTCTCGAGCGCTTCTCGTCGCCTCGCTCCTCCCACAGTATCTGATCTCTCACGGTGCAGGCTTGCGATCTGATTCCGAAATGATCGAAGCGTGTGATAAATTAAATTCTACGTGGATTTATTGGTTCAAATTTATTGAACGTGCGAATTTTACCTGAGGGAGACGACGTTCGCTGGGCTCGCCTCGCGCGGCTCGATTCCGTCCTCGGAGACGTTCGCCTCGGCGACCGGGACGTACCACTTCAGCTCGAACGTGAATTTGTCCCTTCCCGAGGCTTTGTACTTGGCGCAGGCGATCACGTCGTTGAAGAGAAACAGGTGACGCAGCTTTCGATGACCGTCCGAGAGTTCGACGACGAAGGAATTCTTCACGAGTCTTCGTTGCGCTCTGTCGTGACTCTGATTCGTCGAGAAAAAATAAATAAAAATACAATCACATTCGTTTCGATTTTTTTTTAGCCTTTGAAATCCTCAGACTCACCGGAAACATCGACTTCGTCTGTATGATGTTGAATTCGTCCAGGAAGTTGCGAGTCATTGCCAGAGCCTCGGAAAGTGGCGCGTGATCCGCGTGATTTCTCGGCGTATGTTTCAAAAGATCCTGGAAATAAAAAATGTTTATAAGGCATCGTCAAAAAAATTCGAATAAGAGTTTTGAAGGAAGGAGAAAAAGATCGACGACGATTGGTCACTCACGTGCAAAACGAGAGCATTTTTTTGGACCCGAGCGACGGGTTTGTGCAGCAAATCCTCGAGCGACAGTCCCGGACCTTTCGGAAAGCCGCGGAGTCTTATGTCTCGCGTGATCTCCCCAAATTGCGTCGAATGAGCCGAGCATCGGCGCACTGTGTCCGTGGCGCGGGCGTAATTGTGCAGAAAGGCGCCGTAGAGTCCGATATTACTGGCCATCACCTAGAATCGAATTTTTAAAAGCAGAATTTAATAATAAAAAAGTACAATCGCTTAAATATTTCAGTTAAATCGGCGAAAACGACTCGCTCACCCTGAACTGCTCGCCGATCGTCGTCTTGTTGTCCCACGTCTCGAGCTTGGCGCGCAGATCATCGAGAAAGTTTTGGTGCAGCCCGTGAAGCTCCGGAATTTTGTAGAACATCGTTCCGAACTCCTCCTCGGATATCACCGGCTGCGACGTTGTCAGGGTCGCTCGAATCGCTTTCATGTACTGTTGTTCATGTGAAAACAAATTTCTCATTATTTTTCAGTGACCAAAGATTGTTTCCCAGTGTTCAAACAACGTTCGAAAATCGTTTCCCAGTATCCAAAAAAATCATTTTTAATTATCTCGGACCTGCAGCATGACCGTCAGGCACTCGACGTAGATGCCCTCGCTCTCGACGACCGAATTCACGATGCACTTGACCATAGTCGTTCTGTCGTCGTCGCGAGTGTCCCGATCCTTGTCCTTATCCTTATCCTTGTCCTGCTGTCGTCGCGGCGTCGTCGGCGTCGGCGATTCGAGACTTCCCTCGCTGAGGCTCAGCGGCTCGGCATCGCTGCTCCCAGTCTCATTATCCGTGCTTAGCGCGCGCAGAAGAATCGGCGGCGCTGGACTCGCACCCTCTTCGTCCTCGCTGTCGATCGCCGCTCTGTGTCTATTCAAAGCAATTGAAAAAAATCAGTTTTGCGCTGCATAATCCGAGGAAAAAAAAAATCGAGATTCCGTCTTACTGAATGAAATAGTCAATGTTGACGTAGTTGCTGCGATTTCCCGGCGAATCAGGCAGAGAAGGCGGTCGACGCATTGGTGCTCGACCACTGTTACTGTTGCTGTTGCTGCTACCAACGCTACTGCTGCTGATTTTGCTGTTGCTGTTCGTGACGCCGATGCCGATTGCGCTGCTTCCGTTGTTGTTCGTGACGATCGGTCGTCGGGCGTCGATGTAGACATACTCGCCCGTCTGATCGAGGGCCACTGAATCGTAGTACGGCTCCTCCTCTTCAGAGACTTCGGCGTCGCCATCCTCGCCGCCGTCCTCGTTGACGACGGCCTTTTTGCACTCTGCAAATTAATGTATGAATAAAATCATATTAATCGCCTTGTCTATTTTTATTCGCTTATTACGTTATCATTTTGTTATTTTTATTTTCTAAGTATATCGAGGCTTTTGAGTTCAGTAGCCTGTAAGCGCAATGACGCTCAGCGGTGACCCAGTTGCGTCGTCGCCGGCGGTTTATAAAAAGTCCCGCCAATGAAGCGTGATGATTGCTTCCTCGTGGACGAACTTTGCAGCTTTACGCGCGGATAAAATTACAAAGATTTCTATCTTCGAAACGGCCGCAATTGCGGTCAGTTGTAGACGCTCAGTATTTAGACCATGAATTAAAAAAACTCAACGAAGGAGAAGGAAGGATTTTATTTTTATTTCTGACTCACCCTTTTCGTTATCATTCTCATTTTCATCCTCGTCCTCGTCGTCCTCTTCTTCCTCATCCTCCTCATCGTCTTCCTCCTCACGCTCTAGTTTCTCCTTCTTTGAGCTGCCGGTCACCTCAATGACGGTGACATAGTTGCTCGGCATGTCCGGATCGCTGTTTCTCCTGATCACCTGGCTCCTCTCCAGACTGCCGGGAATCTCGCTCTTGGGTCTCCTGGACGACGAGCTGAGGGCGCAGCTCAGCTCGGAGACGCATTTGTCCTGAAGCTTACTGATGTCGCTGATAGTATTGCTGGCTGAGATTGTCGTCTCCTCGCTGTTTCCCAGAATCTCACTGACGTTGCGGTTGCCCTGAGGCGGACCGTCCTCCGATCTGTTCTCCTGACCGCTTCTCCTCTTGACTTCATTACGCAGCCTCTCCGCACCATCGCCCTTGCTCTCAGCCCCAGGGGAACCAAAGTTCGAGCTGTTCGCCAGCTGCTTGTGCCTTTCTACATCGGCCAACAGACGCTCCAGGTACTCGACGTAAAACTCTTCCTTCTCAAGTTCCTCCCTGAGGGTCGCTACCTGTTTTTTTAATACAATTTTTTTCCATCAGTCTTTTCTCAAATTTCATCAAAAAGATTACAATAAATTAAGTCTGCTTAAAGGGTTGCAATTATCAGAGTGATGTTAACATACCAATTTTTTTTCCCAAATCCAAAATTACGAAATTTAAAAAACCCGTGTCATAATAATAATAATAATGATAATAATAATGAGATCCATCATCTCGCTGTCAGCCGCGAGCGAGTCTGAGTCATAAGCCCTAGAGGGGCGGGTAGGGGGAGAGGGGAGGGCACCGAGCGACGATCGCAATGAAAAAAGGGTCGTGACACCGAAGTCACCGAAAAATCCGCCGATAAATTCTCACCTTGAGTTTATGCTTGACGAGATTGGCCCTGACGTCCTCCTCCCAGGCGGCGGGGAGCGCGCTGTCCGGGAATCTCTCGACCCAGACACGCTGAAAATCCCCGAAAACGCTCATTATCTTCTCACCCGTTCGACCCGGGCGGCTGCTCGCGCGGCGGCGGCTGACGTACAGCACGCGGCGGCGTCGGCGGCGGCGGCGACTACTCCCTTCGTATTATCGGCCAGTGACTGTTTCGCCCGCTCTCGTCGTGTGTCACTCGTCTCCTCCGTCTCTCTCTCTCTCGCGCAGCACCAAACGCGCAGCGCTAACTCACCGACGACGACGACGCACGCACGAGACACGATTCGCTCAACGCTCGCGATTGCACAGGCGCACTCGGCGCGCGCACCCACGCAGCAACATAACAGCGAACACGAAGCGCGGTTGTCGGGGGAAAAAAATAATAAATAATATGCTGATTGCGCGAAGCGCTTTTCCCCCTCCCCTCACCCCTGCGCTGCTCGTGATCGTTCCGTCTCTCTCGCTCTCGCTTAGTCCCCACCCCCCACCACTCGCTCTATCTCTCTCGTTCTCTCCGTCTCATTCGCGGATTTTCACTCGGGCGCGATGGTTACGCTCGGGAGGAGCTTGCGCTTTGTGCTGCTGCGCTGCATGTGGAATATCGCCGGAGAGAGAGTTGCGACGAGCGTTGCGCTTAGACGCAACGCCGGACGGATCACTGCGCGAGGCTCGCGAGGCTCTCTCGGATATCTTGTTTGTTTGGACAAAGAAGCCCGATGACACTGCTCTCGCGTTCTTTATTTTTTTTTACGAGATAGTATAGGCGCGTCTCGTGCGGAGGACTCGTAGAGGGTTCCGTAGGTGTGACGAGATATTACGTTGGCGGCCGCGAGAGACGGACGGATAGGACGAGGCGACAGAGCGCTCGTTGTATTATGCAGCAGACGTGCTTCGGGGTGCAGCGCGCGGTGCAGCGGGAGAGACTAGAGTCGTGCGTGCCGGACGGCTGTAATCTCTCGGGGATGGGGCAATGATATGGGGTGGGGGGAGGCGGCTGGTTGCGTCGCGGCTGCTGCGAGAGATGTTGAATGTGTGGCCGCGCATCGCACACACGGACGACTGCGACGCGACGCAGCGTCACGTGAATTCGAGCTCGGTCGGTAAGGTAGATCTCTCGATTTTTTAATCGAGTGCTGGAAAGGGTTTTTAAACCGTGGCTTTGCTATAGGTAGACGTACCGTTTTTGGCCTATTGTGGACATCACATTCACGAAAAATAAAACAACACATTTGATGGTATAAAAAAAATATCGAGTAGATCATTCGGTGCATTTATATGAATTTGTTCGAAAGTTTAACATGCGGTTATGGGAAAAAAAGAATTTGAAGAAAAAAATAATAGTTATTTTAATTATCTGTAGATCTAAAAAATTGTATCTTAGTATTTTAATTATCTGTATATCTAAAAAATTGTCCATTGTAAAAAAAAAACAAAAAGGTTGTATGTTAAGAGACTTTGATCTCGTGTTTTCAAATCACAAAGTGTAATAACATATGTAAAGGAGAAATCCGTAAATAAATAATAATAAAAAAAAAATAATAATAATAAAAATGGCCACAATACATTGCCACAATGGCCACTAACTGTATATATAGCCTATTGAATTCCTGTTGTATTCTTATCTAAAAATTGAATAAAAGGTTCGCTTTGAGCAGCCTAAAGTCTCAGCAGGATTTACGGTCCCACGCGCATCGGCGCCGCGCAGGTTTCGAACGCAGCGCTCTGATTGGTCGCAAGCAGCTACAGGCAACACTGTGAAGCAACACTGTTCAGCAGCTGCGGACTTGAATCGTGTCTGTGTGTCTGTGTTATAATATCTGTGCTGCTCTCGTGTGTCAGTAGCCAGCAGCCAGTGGGCTGCTCCGTTGCACTGAACTCGAGAGCCTCGAGAGGGGAATAGCAGCAGTGAGCAGCAGCGGCAACAGTAACACAGGCACCGCGCAGAGATCCGTCAGCGTGGGTGGATCCTCGATCGAAAGTACATAACACACAAAGGTGCGGGGAGTGTTGGCCGGAGTTGAACGGAAGCTGGAGACTCGCGTCTCGTCTCTTCTCCGTCTCTCTCTCGCTCCTTCTCTCTCTCTCTCCATGACATCTTTTGTCGGCTCTTCCGCGTATACAACACACGACGAGTGTAATCGACGCGTTTGCCGATAAATCGCCGGAATTCGAAGGCCTCGACAAGGACAAGGAATATATTCGAGGCGGTCGAACGATGGCGGGGAACGTCCTGGCGATTCTCCTCCTCGGACTCTTCTGCGCCCCGGGCGCGATCTTGGGCTTCAATCTCGAGGCCCGATTGCCTGTTATCAAACGCGGACACGCTGGCTCGTATTTCGGCTACGCCGTCGCCGAGCATCAGGAGCTCCATGATTCCAACTCGAAACCCAAAAGCTGGTGAGAAAAAAAAAACATTTTTTGGATTTTTTATTTTTTTTTATATGTGATAAGGGAAAGCGTGTAGGTGATAAGACGCACGCGATCGTCGGACACGACGCCGATCGTTAGTCACCCACTGGTTATATTATTTTTGTTGCGCGCGTTTTTACGCTGAGAGAGATTGGTCACGCCTTTCTCGACGCGCATTCATCACCGTGCCGGCTATTTTTAATCGCGACTGCCCGCGCGTCAACTGGACGATAATAATTCGTAAATATAGTTTCGGATGGGTCATTGATTGATTTAAGGAATTATCCATGTGTCTATTAATATATCGATTATGGAATATGGGAATTATTTTGATTGCTGACGAGTTGTACATTTTTTTTCAGGATCCTGGTGGGTGCTCCGCTTGGGCAGAATATGCAGCCCAAGACCAACAGGTCCGGCGCACTCTGGCAGTGCCCGCTGAGCACTAACACTGAGGACTGCACACAAGTTATAACCGACGGACGAGAGAGTGAGTGATTCCTGATGATTTTTAGGAAAAAAAATGAAGTGTTAATAAGTTATAATTTTGTTTACAAGATTTTTAGCCGCAGAAACGTCGATTCTACGATAAGAGTACAAAACTTATTTTACAGCTAAAAGTTAACGGTAGTTAGAGAAAAGTCTTAAATTAATGATTGGCGTAGGTGTATCAATTAACTCCATTCATTGGACGACGCGATATAACAATTCATTGTTCATCAATTAATTCTCGCAATTAATACACACTTTATGTTCAAAATTGTCTTTTCATTGTCTTAACAGCGCCAGACGGTGTTTACGATCCAAGTAAGTGAAGCCGAGAGGCTCTGAAAACAAAAAAAAAGCAGCCTATGAGAATTCTTTGCGACGAGTTTTGCTCGCAAGTTTGCAGGATCTCTGAAATCTGCGCATGAGAGATGCCGATGATTTTTTTTTCCTTGTTTTTCGCTCTTCTGCGATTGAGCTTGCGGAGCACACGCCCTAATAATCGACACTGCAAGTGCACCCTGGGCATGACGCTGACGAAATTGCCGCAGCTAACAATCCGGCGATTCGTCGCAAGCTTTGTTTGAGTTTTTTTCTCCTCTCTCATTTTACTAACAATTTTTTCAATCCACCAGCTGTGAATTGTCAGTACATCATTAACAAACCTTTGAGAGCCTCAGCAACGCCGCAACTTATCATTAACACTCCACGCGCCTGTTACATCTGCCACAGATACAAATTTACTAACGAGAATCGCGCGAGAGGATGACGATGATTATGCGATTTGTGATTTATGCCCTTTACGCTGCGTTTTGCGCAAAAAGCTTCTGACCTCGATGCGTCGATACTCAAAGCCAAGGAATTTTCGCAGGTCTGGACTCGGACGAATTGAAGCCCCCAAGGAACGACGAGATTAAGGACAACCAGTGGCTGGGAGTAACAGTCAAAAGTCAGGGAGTCGGAGGCAAAGTTATGGTGAGATCTTTAATTCTCGTTTAATCAACGCAATCAAATTTAATGCATTATTCAATATTCACGCTTATTTATTCCTCTCTCTCTTCCCTCGTCCTTCAATATAATTCGACGCTTCTATTAAATTATATTCAGGTCTGCGCTCATCGTCACATCGTGCAGAGCAAGGACTCGCGATGGGGTCAGGGTCAGTGTTACATTCTCACGCACGACCTGAAGTATCACGACATCAAGAAGCCCTGCGCGGGAAAACCTACGGCCAAGTAATTTTAATTAATTCACTCGCTCCTCTTTTTCTTTCTTTAGCACCATTTTCTCTAATTACTCATTCAGCTGCTTAGTCTCAAGGTTTTGTCGTGCAATCGAATCAAATTTTTATTCTGCGTAAACGGCGATTATAATTAAGACACGCGCGTTTCAGAGCTCACGAACAATATGGCTACTGTCAGGCGGGAACGAGTGGAATTCTCACGTCCGAGGATCGCGTGGTCATCGGCACCCCGGGGCCTCACACGTGGCGAGGCACTATCTACCTCTTCACCGTGTCCGACGAATTCTTGGCTCGCGATAACACCGTATACAACGCTCCGATGCAGGAAGCCTCGCCCGTCAACAAGTACAGCTACTTGGGTGAGTTTCTAATTTTTTTTTCTTTACATTTTTCACGGCAAAATATCGACAAAGGTAATACTAATCTCGATTGGCAGGGATGTCGGTCACGGTGGGCAATTTCTTCGGCAAGGGACTCGCCTACGCAGCCGGCGCGCCGCGATCCAATGGAACTGGTCAGGTCGTCATAATGACGAGAAAGGATTTCCAGCCGGACATGGACGTCGCGCTCACTCTCGACGGCGAGCAGTTCGCCTCGAGTTTTGGCTACGAAATCGCGGCCGCCAATGTCAACGGCGACAAGTAATAATGATACCATATATAAAAAAAAATCGTATAATGATGGAAATTTTTCATAATGATTTTTTTTATCCTCGCAGAATAACGGATCTCATCGTCTCGGCACCGTTTTACTTCAACAAAGCAGAAGGCGGCGCAGTCTACGTGTACACGAATCTCTGCAGAACGAAACGCGACAGTCCCGAGTGCCGACCGACGAAGCTCGTCGGTCGCGAGGAGTCGCGTTTCGGGTTCGCGCTGACGAATCTTGGTGACCTGAACAAGGACGGATTCGAGGATATTGCGATAGGCGCGCCGTACGAGGGAAAGGGAACGGTTTATATTTACCTAGGATCGAAGAACGGAATAATCACGACGCCGTCGCAGGTAATAATTCCTTCACTCCCTCTCTCTTTAACTACGACCCTCTGGCGATTACTGACGAGTTTTTATCGCCTCAGGTGATTCACTCGGAAGATACGCCAGTGCCGCTGCGAACCTTCGGCTATTCGCTCAGCGGCGGAATCGACATGGACAACAACGGATATCCGGATCTCCTCGTCGGTGCCTACGACGACGACGCGGTGGCTCTTCTGCGGGCGCGAAAAATCATCGACATCACGACGTTCGTGCGTTACTTGCGGAAGGATGGAACTTATCAGGATAAGATCGAGGCCATTGATCCTAACAGACTTGAGTGCCAACTCGACGGCTATAATTACACCTGGTAAGCAATTGAAAATTGTTTCATTTACCACTCGTTAATTTTTAATTTATTTTTTTTTTTTAATTTGAATGGCGTTGACGAATATTTGCAGCTTCACCTTCGAAGCCTGCTGCAAAACGGTCTCCCTCACGAAAAACGAGGATATGCAGTATCTCCAGCTCAACTACTACATCGAGGCTGAGACTTACTCGGGCGCGAAGAAATTCTCGCGAGTCTGGTTCGGTTCGAGCAAAACGCGGCCGCACTACGTCAATCGCACCGTCAGCCTCGAGCCCGCAAAGCTTGTGCACTGCCAGCGTGAGACTGTTTATCTAAAGGAGAACACGCGCGACATACAGTCGCCGATCAAGTTCCGTCTGAATTACACGCTCGTGCAGGATGAGCCGAAGATGCCGGCCGAAGGGGCACCGCTGCCGGATATTAAGAATCATCCGATTTTGAATCAGCAGGAAGCGGCGCGAATATTTGAGGCTGTTTTCCAGAAGGACTGCGGCGATAACGATATCTGCGAGAGCGATTTGCAGATCGACGCGAGACTGAATTTGTCCGGTGAGTTACCGATTTTTTCGATTTATTTGATTGGTTACCGATCTTTTCGATTCATTTGATTGGTTGCCGATTTTTTTCGATTTATTTGATTGGTTACCGATTTTTTCGATTTATTTGATGGGTTACCATTTTTTTTTCGATTTCCAGCCTCCGCAGTGAAACCGAAATTCTACGAACTTCTTTTGGGCGAGGTTGAAGAGGTCGTCGTTGATGTGAACGCCGTCAACGTCGGCGAATCCGCGTATGAAGCTCAACTCTTCGTCAGTCACTCGCCGAGCCTGAACTACATCGCGAGCAAGAGCAACGAATCAGTCATCTGCAATCTGCACAACTCCACGTTGGTTATATGCTCGATCGGTAATCCCTTCAGGAAGGCCAAGGCTGTGAGCATACAGGTGCGATTCGATCCCAAAGGCGTCGAGGACAACGAACCCCAATTAGGCTTTCTGATATTCGCCAATTCGACGTCCAAGGAAGTCACTGAGAAGGAGCCGACAAAGCTGCAGGCAATTGTACTCAAGAGAGCCGAACTCTCGATCAAGGGGTACATTTTCTCTCCCTTTTCGTATCTTTTTTAAATTCTTGATTCACTATTTACTTACGTATTTATTTTTTATTTTTCACGAGCAGAAGCGCGAAAACTCAATGGGCCTACTACGGCGGTCCGGTTGTCGGCGAATCGGCGATAAAACATCTGAACGAAGTCGGCCCGAAGATTTCGCACATATATCAGGTATTCAATGAGGGTCCTTGGAGAGTGAGGAGCGTGGACGTTCACATTTCCTGGCCGTACGAAGTCGCGAACGACAAACCTCACGGAAAGTGGCTACTGTATCTCGAGGAAATGCCGACGGTTGAACGTAAGTCAACGAAATCGGAGACGGAGACGGCTAACAATTTTTTGTGATTTTTTTTTGTGCGAATCGAGCTGAGAATTCATTGATTTTTCCAGCCTCGGCGGATCTCGGAGAGTGCACCTTGTCACCTGGCTTCTCGGCTAATCATCTCAAGCTCCTCGGCAGCTCCGCCGCCGACGACTTCGATCCGCTCTACTCGACATCGACCAGTGCGCCCGCGAATTATTACATCAATCGCACGAGTCACTATTACAGTAATCGGACGAGCAATTACATCAGAGAGCGACGAGACACGGAGAAGGTGGTGAACACGCGAACGATCATCGACAGCGAGGGTCATCGTCATCAAGTCGTGTCCATGGTGAGCCAATTTAAAATCGCTGGAAATCGATAAGGAAGCGATGTGCACATTTTTTTCTCTTCTGTTCCACTAATTTGTCAATTTTTCGACGCGCAGAACTGCAAAGCCGGCACCGCCAAATGCTTCGACATCAAGTGTACGATATACAACCTACAGAGAAAGCAGGAAGCCTCGATAATCGTTAAAGCGAGGTAGTTAATTTTTTTTTGCTTCGAACACAGCGACGAGTTGCCGATATGACTCTTGTAATTATTATTTTTTTCAGATTGTGGAATTCCACCCTCGTCGAGGATTATCCGAGAGTGGATATGGTGAGAATCGGATCGAACGCGAAGATCGTTATTCCGCCGAATGTTGAGATTCAGCAGGAAAATTTGAGCGACGATCAAGCTATCGTAAGTTTCGAATTTCATTAGCCTTTTTAAATATCCAAAACATCTGCGGTTTTTTAATTTTTCGATTGGTTTTTCGCGCACAGGCGGAAACGATCGCCTACCCGGATTTGCTGGATCAGCAGGAGGCCGAGCCGGTGCCGATCTGGATAATAATCGTCGCAATCGTGGCTGGACTCCTGTTGCTAATACTGCTGATTCTGGTGCTGTGGAAACTCGGTTTCTTCAAGAGACGTCGGCCGGATCCGACTCTGTCGGGAAATCTCGAGAAGCACCGAGAGGCCGACAATCCCGAGAACGAGGCGCTCTTCAAGCACTGAGCGCCGCTCGAACGAAGGAAGGAGCCTGGAAAGAAAAAAAAAATCGACTGCGTTCGCAGTGCGTGCTTATTTATACTTAAGAACGAAAGAATTTAAAAAATCGCAGAACGATTGGGCGATCACTGCCAAATAATTGCCAGAAGCTTTTATCGTCCGCCCAGTGCAGCTACAGGAAGGATAAAGGCCACCCCGGAGCTTCGTGTCTCGACAAGACTGACTTACGCACCGGTAAAGCGGTATTCACTAAAGTAAAACGTGAAAAAAAGGAACAAAAGACTTCACCAGCGCACATCGAGTCGAAATATCATTGAATCATTTTTCTATCAGATCATTTCGGTTATTTCATATCCCTGGTGTCTTTCTCCGAAAAATACCAATTAACGAATCGTGGTACTAAAATCGCGATCGCGAGAAAAAAGCGTTTATCCTCTCAATTTTGAGATAAAAATGAAAACCACACAACTTTCTATTTTTGTACAAATCACGCGAGGCAGCCAAGTGCGTTGACGTTGAGTGCAATTCGTGAGCGACAAGTTCATTTTATTTTGTACGCGACTGGATTTATATCGTTGGTCAACGATTATCCGAGTCTTTTATTTCGTCTTTCGTCAATTTCGTGCCTTTTTACAATTATACGCTACAGACGAGTACTTAAGAGATGCAGAGTTAATATTTTATATTTATAATCATCGATCCCCCGTGGGCATCGACGCGCTTCGTTCATTGGTTTCTATTCTCATCTTAATATTTAATGTCGCCGAACATTCCTCGAAAAGAAGAAAGAAATTTTGTTTTAATTAAGTCTCTGCAACTTTGAACCCAAATCTCGACTATGCGGTATTCGAGTTACTTAAGCTACTTTTTACCGATGTTTTAATGAAGAATCTATTACTTAGATTGCGAACAATGTAACATTATCATTGTGGCGAACCGAATAGACCAAGGATTACAGATGAATCATTCGATTTTTTTTACCATCCGTTCCTCCTCTCCTATTTCACAATTGCAATAAGTGCGGATTCAAAAAGAAGCAGCGATCTTGTGTTAAGTATTTTATTGCAGAGAATCGCGCTTATTTGCGCTACGGAATATTGTAGAGAGCAGTTCTCGGGTTAACAGACTCTAAAAATAAAATCAAAGGAAGACAGACTTTGGGCTCTATGTGATCTAAATTGTCGATTGCTATTGATTAAGTAAATGCACTTTCTCACTATTCTGAGAAATGTTCATATCGCTAGCAGCAGCAGCATCAGCAGCAGCAGCAGCAGTGACTAGGATGTTTGGTGTCCCGCAGTCGATTAACGGAATGTCCAAGCGGAGCGAATGAAGAGAGCAGATAAGTCTAATTGTAGAACTGTTGATCCAGAAGTAGCTGATTGCTTTGCTTCCTGAGATACTGACAGTCGAGGATCATAAATCTGCGGCGCAAGAAAAAGAAAAAAAAAAACAAAATTAGAATCGAAGCAGAGAGAAGGAAGGAAAAGAGCGGTGGATAAAAATTGCTGCCGTTACTTGTACAAAAGAATGGTGAGCGGCGCGGTCGAGGCGTGCCAAAGCGCGTGAGCGTCGAATATCCAAAAGAACGGTGGAAAATCGGCGACCTCCAGCAGCGTAACCGACACGGTCAGCACGTTGAACCAACCGATAAGATAAGCGTGACTCAGTTTCTTCGAATTAACGTACCACCAAACCATCGTAATAACGAAGGTGAGAAAACCTGAAGGGAAGACGATGGTCAATGACTCTCGGAAAACATAAGATCATGCAATTCTTTTTTATAATTCCTCCGATTACCGAACAGTATATTCATCTTCATGTTGTATCCATAGTTGATTTTGCCTGACCACAGATGAGACAAATGGGCAAAGAGAATGCTCAAGTAAGCACAAGTTATCACAGCTAATGCCTTTTTACTCCTATACGCTATTCTGAAATAAAAAATTAATTACTCCGTTTGTACAAATGTTCAAAATAGTTGCAGAAAAATATTGTTTTTTTAAATTAGGGAATTTACCTGACTAACATACAGTACAAGAGCGTGAGGACAATCGCAAAGGCGCAAGAGTAGTCCATCATCTCTGTGAAAGGTCTGTCTCTGGCGTGAAATATGGACGACCAGAACCATCCGTTCAAGCACACCTGGAAGCAAAAGATAGAGCTAATCGTACTGAATAATTAATGAAAATACCTCAGAGCTACGAAGAGAAAATTGTTGATCATTTACCACTGTAAAATAAGTCCACACAAGGGACATTGGCGAATCTGCTCTCGTCTCTCTTCTGAACTTCCTGTACATTGTTACGTGTCCATAAAAGTTAAGTAACGAAAACAGCACTGACGCCGGCTCCTGGAGCCCAAGAATCCGGAGGAACGGCCACTGAAATTTTTTTTTTAAGTTTGAAATCTATCTGAACCTTTGTAACTTTTTAGAATTTCTCATTTACCTTCCCATGAAATTGGGGTACCGGATATCCATGTCTTGTAAAATGCTCAACCGTCTCCCACATGCAGTTGTACCCGCATTCATCCTCGCAAGTCCAGGTGAGCAAGGCGTTGTCGATGGGCGAGACTCGGATTTCGAACTCGACATCTATAAAATTGCGAGATAAGATCACACTCGAAAGCCTCGAAACTCGTGAAGATAAAATTCGTAAAAAAAATAACGGATCACTCACTGTGCTTGCACGAAGCCGAGTAACACTCGAGAATGCACTGTCCGTAGAACTGCGATCTGTCGCCGAGCGAGCCGAGCGCGCAATTGACAAGAAGCGCGTTGACGAAAAACAACGACGCAACTCGAAATTTGCCCATGTTTTCACCTCAATGCGCTGCCGCCGCTGCCGGTGCCGCTGTTGTCATGACTTAGCCCTCCGCCCGCGACGATCCCAGGTTAGGTTAGGTTACCCTCGCCCCTAACCTCAACATTTGTGTTTCGGAGCTGTCGAACGTGTCAAACTCTGGGAAAAACCCTAAAAAAATATCTCTTCGAACCAAACGTGATTCACGGTAAAGTGTTGTATTTGATTATCACTTATCAAGTGCAAACAGCCCTGAGAAGCCTATCAGCCATTTTGGCACAGGTTAGGTTAGGTTCGCCCGCAGTGACGCAACCTAACCTCACCCGACCTAACATAACCTACCAGGTTCGAGTTATCAAGGTTAGGTTAGGTTGACGCCAGTGACGCAACCTAACCTGTCGACACATTAACGCCCCCTCCGCCCCCACCACACCGCGTCACCAATGAAAATGGCGGCTGGAGCGCTGGACGAGCGCGGGTCGAGGGGCGCGGGGGCGTTACAGCCGCGCGGCGGGGGGTGTGACGGCTGTCCGGGGTCTGTCCAGTTATGTTATGGCGCAGCAGAAGCAGAAACGGAGCGCCGAGCGAGCCATCAGCTGCGTCGCGTCGTAAAACTTCGGCTCAGGCTCCTCCGTTCCCCGGGACGAAACAACAAACAACCCGAATACCTACGTGACGTTTCTAAGCTACGCGGCCGCATCCTCCGCGTCCAGCGAAATTCGCGTTCCTGGACGGGCGTTCGCGCGTAATCGAATAACGCGAGACGCCTAATTGACGAGTCGACCGTGGGAGACTCGCGGAGTGGAAAAAAACCTTTAAGGGCCGACCGGAAACGAGGGAGATCGACTGTGGAGAGAACCTTCGAGATTTGTGGATAGCGCGAAAGCGTCGAGCGTCAACGGGTCAGACGAGTTTCCGGGTTAAAGGGACGGAAAGATAGCGTCAAAATGGTTCAACAGTATCAGTCACCTGTGCGAGTCTACAAACATCCGTTCGCCCTTGTTATGCTGGTTCGTTGGTTCACTGAACCCTTTCTTTATTCTTCTCGCTAATTTATGATAATTTCCGTTAAAAAAAAAAAAATCTTTTTTTATTTACTCATTGTCTTATCATATCTGCAGTGCTTACTCAATATGAATCTAAAACGCGTATATATAGATGGCTTAGATATGTCGCAACCTTCGCAACTCTCGGGCATGAAATATTCATTGCGCAAATTGTCTACTTTCTCCTTATACTTTCATCCACGTCGGTGGGTCATAGTCGCCAGGCTGTAGAGTATAAAGTTCATAAGAGACCTTGGTTCATCAATGTCACGGTCGAAGGTCGCACAGCCTGTGCCGCCTGTGCACTGAGAACAGAGAAAAAAACTCATCGTCATCGCTGTTGTCTTCTCTTCATAGCGTAGATTCCTCTTCATACTCCATTTTCATCGTAATAGCATGTAACGTCGTACATAACGCATAACATACTGGGTGAGGGGAAAATTAATTATCTGTTGTGCGAGATTTTTTTTTTTTTAATTGCCCTGTTACGACTGCGCAGGCTTACGAAAAACGTTTTCCCACCTGCCCGCAAATACCAGTGTTTGTGGGATGCGAGGTGACACTGGACGAGGAGAGCCAGGGGGGAGCGATAAGAACCACCGAGAGGAGATGCAAACTCAATGTCGAGGCTCCGTATATTCTCAAAAAGGTAATTGGTCTCCTTTTTTTTTATCTGTGGATGGAGAGCTGGTATAGACTGTGAGACATGAAAATATTCATGTCTCTGAAAAAAAAACTTGAAACAAAATTTGATAGGCACAGATATGATAATTATTGACTGAAAGAATTTTTTCCATTGTATTTCATATCGCTTTATCAGTGGATAACATTTTTCTGTGAACGCGCGAAATTCCGGGAAATTTAGAGCAGTTGGCGCCGAGTCGTCGCGTTGTCTGTTCGACTTTAGTTGCAATCGATATCGCGATGAATATCTTACGGGTTTCGACTTTGTCGGTCCTGTAATTAACGCGATTAACGATCGCGCGTGACCGTGTACGCGAGACACGTGCGGACCTTGCCGACGTGCTTGATTCCTCGTATCGAATACAAACTCGCACGGACAAGTTTAAATATAAATGTGCTCCAACTCCGCTTCAGCAAAGCGAAATTGATGTTTTCTACACTCAATAAATTATGTTCAAATTATTTTCACAAGTTATACATTTTTAATAACGTAGTTAAAAGCCTTTAAATAATAATTATTATAATAGTAATAACAATGAACTGGTGTAAAAATAAACACAGTCTATTACAAAGCGATAGCTCACCATCTCCGCGTGCGTTCAATCAAGGATAAAGCATCTGTCCTTGAGCCATCAGTGTGGAGATTGTAAATGTGGCTGGGATTGCATTGCAGATTATCGGCGTCGACTTCGTCTACTTCATTCAGAGAAACGTCCTTGACAGACGAAACAGTATTTTGGAGATCGAAGCTTACAACGAGTCTTTCTCGACCCGCGTCGCCGTTGTAGAAAAATGTAGATACTTTGTGAGTGTGACCTACTTGACTCCAGCGAATGGCGTGAATAACCATTTGTCCTCTCCATTCGAAAATTTGTCGACCATGAAAATGTAATTGTAATCTGATTCCGTAGATTCATCCGGAAAATCCCGAATGGACGTGTTTCGAGCAGACAGCGAGTTTGGACATAAAGAATTTCTTTGGGTTCGAAAATTCGATGGAAAAATTGGCGATGAAGCAGTACGCTCAGAATATTGCAAAGGTACGTTGAAAAGGATCGTTCCACACATTTTTTTTTCATTGCTTTTTTATGGAACAAGGTGTAGAAAAAAATGGTATTATCGGGATCAATATTTGAGTCGGGGAAAAATACTGTGGAAACGGAGCGACGAATCATGCGACTGTTTTTCAGGGCAAAGAGATCGTGGAATATTTTATAAACGAATTGAAGGAGGAGGGCGTGACGTACGTCGAGCCGTGGAAAGATCCGCTGAAGGGCGAGCAGCAGGATCCGCAGCTGCAGCAGTCGGCGAAGGCGGACAACGGAAGCGCGTGAGTAAACCGAAGAAGCAGCGTAAAGTCAGAGGCGTAGAGGAGAAGGAGAACGAGTGGAAATGACAATAATCGCGCATTCGTGTCCGGAGTAATAACAGTCGCGTAATCATCGCGATTACAGGGAGACGGAGTCGGCGGAGGAGGAGGCGACGAGGGAGGGGACGCTGGAGAAGGAGGACGAGGAGTCGAGTTTGGAGCAGAGCAACGAGGTCAAAGTAATGGGAAGCCCGGAGAGCAAATTGCCGAGCAGTAGAGGTAGGGCCAATGGTAATCGGGCGACGATCGCGCCAGCAAATTTTCGCAAAATAATAGACGAACTAGAAGGTAGAAGATAGAGAACAAAAACAAATCGGAAGATTCTCGTTGAACGTGATTTTCGCAAAAACTTTTCCAGAGATCCAACTGTCGTCCGACTACATTGAAAGATATCTCGGAAAACTGGATATGATGCAGGAGAGCAAATTGGTGCAATTGCGACACAGCATCGAAGAGCTGCGCGGCAGTTCGGTGCCGGGCGACGCGACGCTTCTGCGTTTTCTGCGCGCACGCGAATTCGCGGTGGAAAAAGCCCGCGAAATGCTCACGCAGTCGTTGCACTGGCGAAAGAAGCATCAGATTGACAAGCTGCTGGAGGAATACGAGGCCCCGCGGGTCGTTAAAGATTATTTCCCCGGTGGATGGCATCACTGCGACAAAGGTTAATTTGCGGGTTCACTTCTTGTCGGAGCTAAACACAGACATAATCGAACGGACACATAAGCAAACAAACATATGAGACATTCATGCACGCGCTCTATTGTACCGTCGCTGGCTTTTATCATTGCAGACGGACGACCGCTCTATATACTGCGGCTGGGTCAAATGGACGTGAAGGGACTGTTGAAGTCGATTGGCGAAGACGAATTATTGTTGCTCGTGAGTTATATCTCTGCTGCTCTTTGCGATATTACTTTTTTTACGCCTCTGCAATATGCACGGCTCTCAGGGAATTTTGCCCCGGGGTATGAAATAAAAACGCAAGGAACAGTTACCATTTTCCTGTTAACGTGATGACAATTCCTTTGTAGTCGTTGCACATCTGCGAGGAAGGATTGCTGCTCATGGAGGAAGCCACCGCGGTAACGGGTCACCCGGTCTCCCAGTGGACGCTGCTTATCGATTTGGAGGGCCTGAACATGCGTCACCTTTGGCGACCTGGTATCAAGGTACGCGCGATTAAATATTGACGAACCCTCCGACAGGCGATATTTTCGGCGCACAGCGTCTCACGAGTTATTTTCGCAGGCTCTGCTGAGAATAATCGAGATCGTCGAGTCCAATTACCCTGAAACTATGGGACGCGTGCTCATCATTCGCGCGCCGCGTTGCTTCCCGATTCTATGGACTCTTATCAGCACGTTCATACGTAAGGATCTTCTCGACTCTGGCGGATCGTCGTAACTCCCGCGTTTCAATTTTTAACACCTGGATTTTAAAAAATGTTCCAGATGAAAATACGAGAAACAAATTTATATTCTACTGCGGCAGCGATTATCAGGAAGCAAACGCGGGCGGACTCACTGATTACATCGATCACGAATTTATACCAGACTTCCTCGGCGGACCTTCGGAGGTGAGAAAAAAAAAACGCGGCGATGGCCGAGAGCTGTGTTTCTGTTTTTTATTTGCGTAGAATCGACACTTAGCGTAATTAATGTGCATTTCCGTTCGACTTACCTAGGAAGGTATGTGCGATCAGTACACTATGATACCGGAACGCTTTTACCTTCCCGATCCAACTGAAAGCAGCGTAAGACTCGTAGAGAGGGAAATACAGTGGAGAATTGGCGAAAGACCGAAAAATCGAAAATTAAGTCGACAATAATTCACTACAAAAGCTAAAAAAATTCCAAAACCTCTTTAACAATAATCTTTAGTCGGTCTTTCGCTGTCATTCTTCGAAATTTATGTACCGTGCCAGTAACTCACATTTCTTTACTTACAAATCTTTATTAATTTTTCTCTTCTGTGTTTCACGCGCTAAACGCTATCTCAGCCCTTTGAGAAACATTCGTAGACTAAATCGTAGACGCGCACACACTGCACAATGCAGCTGCCCAGTCGTAGTCGTGATCGTTCATCGCGTTGCTCTCGAAGTGCTCAGTCCGTGTTCGCAGCAGCAGCAACGCTCACTCTCGTTTTCGACGTTGTCGACGGATGAATTTCCGGCGTAGATTTTACGTAGCTTCCGACTGTTGTCTAATTGCTGGAATATTTGTGTGTGTGCAATAGACCGACGTGCTGGAGGGTGGCGTCGTGCCGAAGAACCTCTACAGGCTGGACTTGGACGGACCGTCGAGCGAGCACGAGCACAGCCTCTACAATTCCATCAGTCTCAGTCGGGGACAGGTGCATCACGTGGCGATAAACACGAACGATCCCGGAGCAGTTTTGACGTGGGACTTTGACGTTATGAGACACAACGTGATATTCACGGTGCTACACGAGACTAAGGATGACGTTGACGAGGCTCTCGCAGGTGAAAAACAATATTTTTATTTCGAAGCAGCGAAAGAGATTGAATTATTCGTCAAAGAGCAAAAAGTAACACGAAGATGCTTTGTCCCGTAGCCGCGAGTTTGGAGCAGTCTTCCGGTGGACCGGAATCGACGGCGTCGCTTCTCCGCGAGTGGAAGGACGGCGTGGATTGCGTAAAAGTCGAGCCCAGTATACTCTGCCACGACGGCGAGAGTATTCAGGTGAGTCAACGAAACTGGGAACTGAAAGGCGTGTAAATTCGATTTGAAACGTTGCCATTCTCGTTGTCGCCAGGGAACGCACATTATTCAAGAGGCAGGAACGTACATTCTGCAGTGGCAGAACGCCGACGAGGGAGAGTTTCTACCGTCCATCAGTTCGCATAAGGCGCAGCTTATGTATTTCTACGAGGTTCTGCCGTCCGTTCATTACAGGTACGGCGACGATTACCGCGCGGCTTCGACCATGACGAAGGATTTTGCTATTGATGTTTTTTTTTTATTTTCCGCGCAGAGGTTCGATGATGAGTCTGCAGTCGGCGGTTAGCGGAAGATCGGTGGCGAGTTCGTCTCTCTCCAGATGAGAGGGACAAATCGCCAGGGACCGCGGGGAGGACGACGAGGACGTCGGCGGCGGTGAAGGCAGCAGGAGCGTCGAACCCGACGGCAAAGAGTAATGAGGAGCTGAAGAAAAAAAAAAGGAAAACTAATTCTGCTCATCGCGAATTCGCTTCGGCCGTGGCGAGTTCGGGAGAAAAAAAGGGAAGGAGAATAAACGGTGAAACGTTCGTGGATTTTCCCTCGCGCCTTGTTCAAGCTGACGAGGTGCGAGGCGGAAAATGCGTCGGTAAAAAAAACGTGACGTAAAAATAGCGGTAACTGTGTCAAAACTCCGCCAATCTATTGACTAATTCATAGAAAAAAAGGAAGAGAAAGGAGAGAGTGAAGAGAAAATATTACTCGTGTTATGTCAGAGGTTATGCGTGTTCCGACACGGCGATGTTGCGAGTTTGACAAATTATTTTCATACTTGAAGAACAAAATAGCCCGTGAAGAGTTTATAAAAGTACGATATTCCTCCCCCCCCCTGTCTGTCTGTTTGTCGCATCGAGCGAAAGACTATTAATCAGCCCCCCCCCCCCCCCCCCTGAACGAATTTTCCCGTCCCGGCTTCTCTTCCGATTTTCGGTGCTTGGGAGTTTTTAAATATCTTGTAAATAAGTTCAACCGCGAGGCCAGGATTACAATCAACGACCCTTCGAGTTCTCGGGGAAAAAAAAACAACGAGGACGTACAAATTGCACCACGATTATTGTCTCGAAATATCGCCGCCCGGTCTTTAAAGTATTGTTAACTAGTAGCGTCACGTTGTAGTCTTCGATTCATCATTGTAGACGCTCACTGTAGACAGTCGGCATTTTAGTATTGGACGATTTCAAGCAGACACAACGAAATATTACAGAGTTATTGATACGGAAGATATTAGTTGCGCTAAGTGTACGATGAAATCAGGACAATACGGCGGTGCGGACCGTTCGATGAGTGTTAATGTTTTCGATTTTTCACCTCTTGATCCGTCGAAACTTCTTGTTTTTAGAAAAAAAAATTGTCGGTAATTAAAAAAAATGTTAACACTCATCGCCGTCTCTACTGACGAACTTTGCGGTAAACTGAAGTTTATATACACACTCAGTTGCTAGATTTTTGTCCCCCCCAAGTTTATAAATATATATATATTTAATTTAATACGTTATCGTATTCACCGCGATAATAATGCAATGAATTATACAAAAAGGCGTCGCCGAACGAAAGCGATAGCCGCCGTAGACGCGAGAAGAAGTGAAAAATCTGTGTTAGCGTTTGTGCTAGTTCCGTGCCTAGTGTGTGCCTAGTTACTTCCGGACGCGAGTTGCTTCTCCGCCGAGAATTTGTCGGTCCGGAAATTCTTGTGTAGCCTACGTAGAAAATTTGACGATCAAATTAATCTTAGAGAATGGAAAGAGATCCGATTAAATTAAAAGTCCGAAAAAATTGTAACGTAAATTGACGAATTTTCGTGTAGCCGTTGAATTTCGTAGACAAAAAAAAATAAGAGAAAATTTTATCTTCGATTATACGTAGTTGTCGAATGCGTGTTTGACGAATTTTAACGTCTAGCGAATCAATAATCAGTGACGCGCGGCACAATCGGATCCTCCTCGCGTTGCTATCTGTTCTCTCGAAACAATCACGAGACTACCTGCCGACTTGATTTTCACGACCGCGAAACAAGCCCGACGAAGATCGCCAAATTTTAGGTACAGACGTTTTAACGAGAAAAAAAAATGTATTTAATTTTTTTTGGATTCCGTTGAGAGTGAAAAATCTGTCAATTATCGTCCAAAAATGTTTTACATTCCCACTTTTACCTGACAAGCATGATCAATAAAAGACCATGGTGAAGAACGAATAATAATAACAAAACGCTTATTTCAATTTGCCTATATTGTGTTCGATGTTCCTCCTTGCTCCTCACCGCTTGTATTCTTTTTACTTCCACAACTCGTAACATACGTCCATGAAGATGTGATTAGTGTTGAGAGTCAATTATAGAAAAAACCTTAATTCTATCCTAAAGCAAGTCCTCTATCTTCTCTTGAATCCGTATTTCTTTCTCTCGTAGAAGAGATCCGTCTTGGAGCTTCCCAGATTGACTATTTTGGGGCATCCATCTCGCTGCAAGACAAACAAATTTGGATTAACAAAAAATAACAATCAGCTGCGACTCGCCACAGCAACCTCGATCAAATCTTGCTGAAAAATTCGGTCGACTCACATCTTTTTCCTGAATGGTGCATTCTTTGCAGTAGTAGGCGTCCGAGACGCCCGGACCTCCGCAGATGACGCATCGACCCTGGTAAGATCCGTAATTGCACTCGTCGCAGATCCTCACAAGCGTACAGGGCCTCACGTAGGAGTCGCAGATGACGCACTTACCGTCGCACTTCTCGCAGAGACGACCGATGGCTGAGCAATCGAAATCACAACGCCAACGATAAATAAACGCGCGAACGAACGAAGAATTAAGGTAAACAACGTTGTTTGAGGGCAAAAAGGCATTTTTTAGGTTAGGTACTCACCGACGCCGGGTTGTTTGCGGCAGAAAATCAAATCCGGATGATGCTTCGCCATGGTCGGGAATTATTTAAAATCTACGCACCAGACACTAGAAAAACAGTCGCACTCTGCATGGGAAACTGGCCGATCGCTGAATAAAATTGTTTACACGACGCGCGGCACGTAAACACGGGCGGTTAGATTTTCTGCTTCCGCGGTCTGTTTTGAGGTTATGTCGCGGCTAACGCGTCGCCGGCGGCGGCGGCAAAGTCACTGAACTACTGAGAACGTCGGCAGCTGCAGCTGCAGCTGCAAGGCTGCAGTTGCGACGCTGCGATCGTTGACAGCAGAAGTCACGAGCAGAAGTCTCGGAAAACATAACCTAACCCAACATCGTAACGCGCAATTGATTTGGCTGCAGCTGCAGCTGCGGCGCCGCATTGAGCCGCAGTTGCGACGCGGCGATCAGTGACAGCGGCGGTTGCGTTGCGGTTCGCCGAAAGTATTTTCGCAAGATAACATAACCTAAACTAACTGCGTAACGAGCGAGTGTCGTGCAATTTGGTTTATCGAAATCCTGAGCGACGACCTGGACACCTTCAACGAGACGTGACCTATGTCACGAGTGTCTTAAGTCACCGCCGTGAGTTTCCGTTCACCGGAAGCTGCGATGAACCCGAAGATTGGAAATTCGCGTTAGTCGCCCGAGACCGCGAAGTCATCGTCGAGGAATTCGCGGAAAAAAGCATCGTCGTCGCGCGACCGAAGATGTCGAAGAGCAAGGCAGCTTCGCGGCGAATAGCTGCAGATCTGCTGTGCAAAAACGGCTGCGGCTTCTACAGGAATGCTGAGTGGGAAGGCTACTGCAGCAAGTGCTACCGCGAGCACCTGCAGAAGCGACGGGCGCAGCGGGACCGAGCGCCCAAGTCTCAACGTAATGAGGGGTGAGCGGCTCTGGCAATCATCGTTTTGATGTTTCTCGCTGTCTCAATTTGTTTTCCCTCCACGACAATGACGACTTTTGCACAGGGAGAGTCCCCTGAAGGTCCTGGGCACCCCCTCCGGTCATGCGAGGCACGATGACCCCAAGCGGCATCACGAGAAGAAGAACAAATTGCTGAATATCTCGTCGTTCTTTAAGCCGACTGTAAAAGGTCAGTCGACTGAGTGTTGTCTTCAAATTAAATATTTTAGTCAATAGAAACAAACGTACAGGTCAAAGGAATTAAAAAAAAGTTGGAGTAAAAATTTGGTTTCAAGTGAATTGTTATCCTGTGTCCAGCTCACGGATACGACGACAATCAGGATGTAGACAAGGTCAAGGCTGAGAGCCGAGAACTCCTGGCTCTGATTGCCAAAACTCCCGCCGAGAAGGATGTGCAGAAGTGCATAAATTCGTTTGTCACCAAGATACTCCAAAACAAGGATTTTAAGAGGATCGAGGAGCTGTCGGAGATTGCGCAGAACTACTATCAAGGCTTCGGCAAGAGAATGGAGAACAGTCCAAATTACGCAGGTAATTAATTGGACAATCAATTGGAGAATTTCGACAATTTAATTTGAGGGATTTCTATTTTTCCACAGGCATTTCTCAGGAAGTCAAAGAACGACTAGCGGATTACGTGGAGAGGTACGCTATGACGCTGCTTTATACCACACTTTTCTGTCCTCAATTCACGACAGACGAGGACAAGGATTTGGCCATTCAAAATAGGTGAGCAGAAAATCTCGATTTTCTCAGTTCTTCGTAATACGGATTAGTTAAAATAAAAGATGCTTTATGGCGACAGGATAAGACAACTGAATTGGGTGAGCGGCAAGCACTTGGAGTGCAGGATACACGAGACGAGCCCGGAGGTCCGCGAGCTCGTCTACACATCGATAACCGACCTGCTGAACATGGATTCGGCGAAGGCGCCGCAGGAGAAGCTCGCGTGCGTCGTTCACTGCTGCAGAAATATATTTCTCCTGCTGCAGCAGTCGGTTGGCGGTCCAGCGTCCGCCGACGAATTTCTGCCGGCTCTGATTTTCATCGTTCTAAAGGCGAATCCCGCGAGGCTGAAGAGCAACATCAATTTCATCACCAGATTCTGCAACGCCAGCCGACTTATGACCGGCGAGGGTGGCTACTACTTCACGAATCTCGTAAGCTCCAATTCGTCTATCGCGAACGATTACTTCAAATTACTTTTTTTTTTTAAATTGTATCTATTTGCCACTGCAGTGCTGCGCCGTTTCGTTCATCGAAAATCTCACAGCCGAGTCGTTGAACATGACACAGAAGGATTTCGACGCCTACATGTCTGGCGAACGCGTGCCGGCCAACACTTGGGAATCGGCTCTCACAATCTGCGAGGTAAATTTTTACACCTCGTGACTCGTTCGTTGATTCACATTCGGATTCTCGTAACTATTTAAATCGTTCCTTCAGAGCCTGCACATGATGTGCGAGGAAGTGACGCTGCTCGACGAGCTCAAAGGCAAGAACGAGACCATCGTCAAGGAGGCTCTCGAGCTGAAGCAAGCGATGCTGGATTTTCACGAGCGCATCAGATCCGAAGTCGCTGCGCTCGTAACGCGGACACCGTTGATAATATCGCGAAGCCAGAGGCTTCCCACGAATCTCGACTGCGAGCTCGATATGGACGCCTATCAACTTCCGCCGCCGATAATTCCTCAAGTATGATTTTTCGTCCCTTTACCAAAAAATTCCATACCATTTCAATATGGAAAACAAAAATAAGGGTTTCTTTTTAAATTCATTCCTCAATCGATGCAGATTTTCTCGCACATGCCGAGCGACGAGCCCGACGCCGGATCGACGAAGCCCGTAGATGGAAAAGCTTCGTTCTCGTCGACCGACGACTGCGGATGCATCACGCCATCGCCGACCTTCGACTTTCCGCCGTTCGGCGACGACATCTGCCTCGACGGCAGCCGAGCGGACGACGACACGAGTCTCATCAGTCTCGAGGCTCAGTCGGATCTACTCGCCAGCGGCGACAGTCAGCTCGGGCAACCTGAGAGTCTGCTCGACAATTCGCCGCAGACTGGAGCGTCCAGTCTTCCGTCGCCTCTGAAACCTGCGGCGTCCCGCGCGCCTGGTTTGAGCGCTGAGGACTATCATGGCTTCACCCTTCAGGGCTCCACGATACAGACGATTCCCTGCGACACCGGCGATCTGTCGCTCAGTCACCCGGCCGAGTTCGAACCCGACACTTATTCTACGTACTTTCACAACATATAGACGCGCGAAATCTCCCCCTCCCCCCGCTCCCCTCCCCCTGTAATAGATTTTAAGCTATAGAGTAATAAAGTAATGAATCAAAGATGAGTCCATGTGATTTTTTATAATTAAACTCAACTCTTTGAGCCAAGTCAAGGCAACTAGAGTGGGGGAAAAAAATAGAAAAACTATTACTGTAACTTTTGCAGCACTTTTTAGTTACCGGCTGTTGGTACGTGTTGAAAATAGTACCAAAGATTGATGATCCTTGATGCAGAAAGTTCTGTTCTGCAAATGCGGAACAAATGTGTTTGTTTAGGTCAGCTGCAAAATAAATAATTGATAACAATAGGCGCATGATTCAAATTGTCATCCGAGCGAAGTGTAAGCTTGATTTCCTGCAATAAACTCGCTGTGAAATAAAAATGTGTAAATTTGTTAAATCCTATTAGGAGTTTTTAATTTACTAGGAATATTGACGCATAAGGGAAGAATTTATGAACAATATGGGATTGGGTATTTTTCTTCAATTTTGTAGTTCTCATGCTATCAACACTCGAGACCTGGCAATAAAAAAAGGACGGAAGTTATTTTTTCATCGTCGACTCATTATCAGTCAAATCATTGTTCGTCGATAACGAGCGAATCGTTTCTTCGTATTGATAAGACGACGATTCACCGCGAAGCGGAAACAAACGAGTTTTTCGATGACGCGTCCGGATTGTCCGATATCAACAAGATCGGACGTTTAATGCGAGCAAATGCACAAAATCCGTGAGACGTCGAACGAAGCTGATGAGAATGTCGTCAGTCTTCGTCTCGGTGTCCGACGGGTCGCGCGGTTCGTGCAAACGACGCGCAAAGTCACTCAAAGTCGTCAGTCGCATGAAAGAAAATTCGATGGCGGTGAACAATAATGACAAAGTGGCGATCGCGTGTCCTCACCTCACGTTCAGCTGTTTGATGCTGGTGAGCCTGAAAAAAAATCCCTGTTTCAAAAAAACCACAAATGGAGTATAAATAATGCGATTGGTGCAAACGAAATGTAAACAGAGTATTTTTAGGTCACCTCAGTGGTCACGTTCGCCGGTGCCTTTTTCGTGAAATACGAGCTGACGAATTTTTTCGGACGTTACTTCGAGGATTATTTGCAAACGCCGCTTTTGTTTATTATCGCCGGATCTGTTTTGGTCTTCGCCGACGCCTGGTTGGGATTGATATCGTTGGCGCGAAAATGGTACCGCGGTCTGATAATGGTGAATACATTTTTATTTTGCAAGGTAGAAATAAAGTTTTAGGTGGAATATGAAAAATGAATAGTTAGAGTAAATGAGCAATTGACCTTGAGGATTATCATAGTGCAATTTGCAGTTCGTCGCGTGCACTTTGTGTCTGCTGATCGCGATGATCGGACTCTCGACGTTCGTCTATATGAATTTTGGGGACCGAGAAATAATGATGTTTTCGCGACTGGAGCAAGATTTGACGAATCACGAGATCAGCGACGTCGCTATAGACGCAGTGCAGATCGGCGTAAGTAAAAATAATAACAATAATCATAACAATTTTCGGTTCACGATGAAATTTTTCATGACGGATATGAAAAATTAAAAAAAAAGTCCACTATTAAAGTGCAAAAGAAATAGCAGATTAAAAAAAGAATAGAAGAATTCATGGTTCTCACATTAACGACGGTGGCGACCTCTGAGATCACAAAAAATTGGTCAAATTTTTTTCGAAAAATCGTAAAAAAATTAATTTACACCCCATCGCTTGGGTGACGTATGGGGGTGGTTTGTCGCGTATTTTCCATCGAAAAAGATGTAATCCTCGGTAGTATAGTGGTCAGTATCCCCGCCTGTCACGCGGGAGACCAGGGTTCGATTCCCTGCCGGGGAGTATCTTTTTTTATGTGTAAAGCAAAAATTATAATACACACGAAATTTCATTAATATCGGTCGCGCAGTTGCGATGCTGCGGTTACCGGGACTTTGGCGATTGGGCGAACGAGACCGGCAAAAATGTGCCTCAGAGTTGCTGCGCTACGCTGGTTCCGCCATGTGACACAGACAATTCGGGGGAGATTCATTCAACCGGCTGTTATAGAGCTATCCGTGAGCTTCTCGACTGCCGCAAGTGGATCGTCTTCGTCGTTCTCGCTGTTCTGGCTCTGTTCGAGGTGAGCGATTTTTCGTCGAAATTGCATTGGACAATCCTAAAGTGCAATAAGCGAACGCCCCACATTTGTTCTGCCACAAGGATTTCCCGACACTAATTACTCGTTGATGGCCTCGGAGATAAGATAGACAAGCGATAGTGACTCACTGAAAAAGATTTGATATTGAAAATTGTGCAAAAGGCGGCAATCCTTGGGAATTTGATTTAAAAGGCACAAGGTCGTTATTCAAAAACGTATTGGGAGAAAAAAACAATATAAATTGGAATTGGAGACACAATTTAGATAAACTAAAATTGTTGTAGTTTTGCAATTAAAATTTTTGTTGCTCTTGAGTTAAAACGAAAAAATTGAATTTTTTAAATAGATTTTATTACATCATCTTGTGTTAATTATTTATGAGGTCCGTCGAATTAATTTTATTTCCCAGATAATAGCGATAACGTTATCGGTCACGATATGTAGAAACATCGCTCGAGCAATAAACTCATCCGAGAGCCCTGATAACGGAACGAGACTCAACGCTACCTTACCGAGAATTCGCAATCCCCTGGGACAAAACTCGTTGTCCTCAGTCGATAATGGCAGAACTTATGTCCGACGTCCTTCCCAACTTCCGGCGGTGCTGAATTACCGAAGCCCTCACGAGAATTTTCTTCGACAGCCGCCGCAGCTGAGATTCGACAGAAGGTAAAACACAAAAAAAAAATTGACTAGATAAGTAAATAAATTCCTGAAACAGGATTTTATTTACTTATCTTGTCGGAGAATAAAAAAAAAAAACACATTTATTTTTTTAGAGTCGTGTTGCCGAGTTCGGTACTGAGAAATCCAGTTGCGCGAGATCCACGATGAAACGATTAAATGAAAAATTTAGCGAATGCGCAGATATTCGCTGCGTATGTAAAAGACTGAAATCATCGTCCTCCTTCATTTGGAAGACTCGATTGACGCTCACACTGTGAAAAATCTAATCGTAACGCTTTAGTCGAATTGCTTCTCATATTTATTTATAGCGTATTAATTTATTAGCACAAACCGTTTAATTGTAAAAGACAACGCGAACGAGCTACGTGTTCAATCTTAAATATTACGTTCTGACTATCGTGACAAGACCAATGTTATTGCTATTGTTACGTTTGTATGATAAATATTGTTACGTACTATTGATAAGGATCGTTATGGAATAAATTACATTTTAACTGAGTTGGGCAACTTTTCCGGAGAATCTTAATTACCACTTCTCTTCATAATTAAAACCACATAATTGTCCAGGGAGAAATTGTTCCTCGATGCTTCGGTATCCTTAACTTTAATGGCTTAGATGAAATTGTTTCTTTTCCACGTTGCCTTACGCGCTACAATTACGAACGAACAGATGAACGCACGAATCTTTGGGGTCTCCGGGCATTGAGAATTATTGGTAACACAATTATCGTTTATTGCTGCTGACGCTGCTGATTGTGCTGACGAACTTGGAAGCTCATCAGTTCTCCTCGTCTCATTTTTCCATTCCCTCCTTCTTTATGGACATAGCGAGACAGCAGGCGAGAACGATACCGGCGACCTGAACGCAAAAAAAAAAGCAATGAAATTATTCGACTGAATTACCGTAATAAAAAAATATTTATATAGATTATTCTTGAAATTATCCAATCACAAACCTCAACAAAAGCGATTCCAATTCCAACACCGATCAGCACCGACGCGCCCTTCTGGACCTTCATCTCCAGAGCCTCGTAGCAGCCGGTTTTGTGGATGTTGCTGTCGAACGGTCGGCACTGACCGTCGGGTCCTAGATCCTTGCAGCACGAGGGCGGCAGCAGTCCGACTCTTGTGTAATTCGACGTCGTTGCCTGGGTCCAGTCGGCGGATGACTCGACGCCGCAACATTCCAGCTGAAATTTTGTCACATTTCATGAGAAACGAAGAAGAAATGAAAATCCTCGAAAATATTCTCAAAAATATCCTTAAAAATAAATTTCGTGACCCCGATTTGGGCGGTTTTCGGCCTGGCGGCCAGATCTACGATTTTTGACAAAATGTTCGGCCAAAAATTTTATTTTTCAAAATCAACTAAAAAAGGGTTGTAACCAGGGTTTTCGGGGGTAGAATATGCGACTTGAGAACGATGGTATAGCTTAAAAGTCGATATTTTGAAAAAATAAATTTCGTGACTTGGTTTAAACAAATTTAAACCAAGGCGGAAATTTCCCATCGCGCAATCTACAGAGATACCAAAATAAGGGGTGATAAAAATGCTTATTGGATATTCGCGTTGACTTCCTAGTAAGGATAAACACAGCCACTCTAACATTGTTCTCCCTCTCGCAACGCTACACAAAGTGTACACATAGTAAATCGATTTTTCTCTATCTCGCGTCGCGGTCTCCCGGCCGTATCGACCCGCAACCGTCATCGCTCCCCAACATCTACTCCGGTTATTATGTTGCGCGCTTTCGACGTGTCCCAGATATACCTGTGTTATTATTTGCTATTATGATTATTATTTTTCCGCTCCTGGCGCCTCGTATTTACCTTCTTCTGCACGTTTTCCCAGGCCATTTGGTCGGCCTCGGTGAAATTCGTCAGCGAGTCCTTCATCGAACCCTTCAGGCCCATCGCGAAGTCGTTTTTGAATACCGCCGCGGCTATTCCGACCGCCAGCTCGATTACGAATATCACCAGCAACGCAACGGCGAACTGGAAATAAAATAAATTAAAAGAAATTATCGACACACTGGGCTGATTACTTTGAATTTTTTTTATGGTAAAAAGAGGGATTACTTACGGCCATGAGCATGTTGTAATGCTCCTTGATGGCTCCGTAGCATCCGAGGAAAGCGATGAAGAACACTATCGCCCCGGCGACGATGAGCACGACCGGCGGCGCGAGGATCCGACCCTCGAGAAAGTGACTGAACTCACCGACGTCCGCGAGGACGACAGCTCCGGCTGCGATGATCCCAATCCCGGATATCTGACACAACCAAAAATTAAATTAATAAATTAACACACAATAGAGTCTCATATTTCCCAACCATGTTTGTAATTAAAAAATTTACTCACCGCGAAAATGAGGTTGAAAAAAAAGAGAATGTATTTTATGAGGCTCATGCCGCAAGACTCCATCGTTAATTTTTTTTTTTCGTCCACTCAGAACCGAATTAAATTCTCCGAATTCTTTCCCAGCGTCTCACAGCACTGAAAGAAATGAAAAATTGCTTTACTCCAATATTCAGAAGGTAATGGAGATGGTGTACAAATAAATAAAATATGGAGCAACTGTTGCGCACTCGAAGAATCCTTTGTGGAGTCCGGTGTTTCCCTGTGGCGAAGCGGCTGCGAACTGACGACTCGTCAGGTCGGATCCAGGTGAGTCGGAGGCCAGGTGAGCTTTTCGATCGAATTTCCACGAAGCACGTTGAAGCTCCCCGCGCGACGCGTCCTACCCAAAGTCCTCATTGGCCAACGAGGCTGAGGGCATCGGTGGCTTCCAGGACTCCGAGGCTGGAGAACCGGTGGGCGATACCAGATTGCGATTGGCCGGGGCTGGAAAAAAAGGGCACAGACTGCTGAGTTAACATTGATAAGTACAGCCCCTTTCGGTGTCACCACTCGCCATGTGTGTTCGATCCTGGTAACCATGACCACCTGGCGACCGAACCCCTAACGATCACGTGTAGGCTTTGTGTGTGAAAAGGAAAAAAAAATGAAAAAATTCCACCGAGGGAAAAGTCCGAAGGCGTAAAAGCTCGCGGGTCCCTCGTGACGCTTGACCCCTCGGGTTTTCCCTCTCGACGCGCGAGCCAAAGGTGAAACGGCGCGGGTCGTTGGACCTTGCGTTGAATTAAATTAAGATATGAGAGTGAAATTAATCAACTCGAGATACAACCGTTGATTGTGAATTATTTTAAATATTTTTTATTTACTCTTGTCGATTGCATTTAATAGTTAAATATTTATTTTAAAAAAACGTCAATCGAACCGCGAGATGAAAGGTTCGTTGGTCAGATGATCAGCCACGAATTGCATTGTCGAGTATAAGATTATAAAAAATATGTTCTCCATGAAGAAGCGGAAAGAAGGTATCTCGGAGTGGCTTACGATTAAAAGTAATATTAAGAAAGTGACCTTCGGGTCAGGACGGTTCTCACGGAGCCGAGGACAAAACCCTCGACTCGCAAATCGCGCTCATAATCGAACAAAAAAAACCTGCATATCAAAGTCACAGTGATAAGAATACTGAGCTCCCGTTGGGAAAGTCGCTGGTGCGTTCGACGCGCGAGCAATAAATAGAAGAAAGGTCGATCTTTGGATGCTTCGGGCGAGGTGAGAGCTCTTCAGTTGCCCGAAATCTTCAGGTCAGGTCGCTGAGGTCGGAATTCAAGCGGACCTCGACTGGCGAGCCAGGAGAACCGCGACGATCGGCATCAGCAGCGCCAAAGGAGTGTTGAGACTGGCCTGAGTGGCTCCGGACTTCCAACTTCCGACTGGCGACCTGAGAGCAGATAAATCCGGAAGTTGACGGAAAAGCTTTGACAGAGTAGATGAAAAAAAAGTACAGGGGAAAGAAAAAAATAGAGAGCGAGAAAAGAGCCAACGAGGCGCGACGAGCTGACGTAGCTCAAGTGTCCCACCGTTCCCCGAGCTAATATGGCTTAAGTGCTCGGGCTGCTCGCGTTGGAGCCGCGAGGCGTGAACCAGGGGAGAAATAGACAGAGAAAAAGACGCATTCGAGTCGAGTTGGAACGAGAGACAGAGAGAATGAGCTTAATTAGTAGACCAGAGGGGAAAAAAAGCTTCCAATCCGAGTTAAAAGCCGCTGGCTAACGAGTCTCATGCACAAATAATTACACTCGTCGACGTGTGCACGTATCTTTTTTTTTTTATTAGCTCTGTAATTAATGCGCCGGTTTCTAGGTGGGACGAGTTGCGTGTATATATTATATATAAATCATCCATTTTTTTCTCGGACGCTACAGAGAAGACTAGTACAAATTTACGTAATTTAACAGTATAACGAAAAAAAAAAAAAATTATCGGTAAAAACAAATCGATCGGTGGTCGAGCGAAAAAAAATCAATCTCTCGGGGTTTTTAACTCGGCGAATATGTTTTTTCCATCTTCGTCTCAAGTCTGAAATATCATGGAATGTTTTGTAGTGCGCGAAAGTCGCACGGAGAAAAATCAGCGATCGCCGAAATTTCTCTGAGGATTTTTTTTCGGAGTATTTTATCGAGCGTTGGGTCTAGCGCGATGGCGATTAACCGATCGTCTTGATCAACGGTGGGACATTTTCGTTTTTTCATCTGCGATTTTTCGTCGTGGACAGAGATTCCTTTAGTTTCCTGCTCGTCGTTGCTCTTGTTTCTCTTTCTCTCGTTTAATCTCTCGTTTGCAAGTCGCGTTCGCGGAGAGCGATACGAGCAGACGGGGGGCGAAAAAACCTACACGACGCCGACGACGCCGCAGGCCAAACGGGAACCGGCGTTTCCGGTCGTCTGGGAGAGCGCGTGTCCGCCCTTGCCGAGATCGTCGACGTCCGAGTGAACGACGAACGCGCGGCCGATGATGCTGTTCGGTCCGCTGAGGGATATCATTGTGTCGACTATGTGGATGTTCGCGACGCCCTGGGCGTTCGCCTCGATGTTGCCCAGGTCGCCGACGTGTCTTTCCGCATCAGCCGGTGCTCCGTGATGTTTCTGATGGAAAATGTATTGCCAATTAATTTTTGCCCAATTTACAAGATGATGTTTCGACGAAAAAAAAATGCAGGACTTTTTTTTTAATTCTAAGAAACAATTTGATGACTCACCTTCAGCGGATTAAAGTGAGATCCAGTGGACGTACAGGCGTCGCTGAGATCTCCCTTCTCGTGCACGTGGAAACCGTGCTTTCCTGGCTTGAGATTCATCAGAGTTCCCTCAATCGTTACCGGTCCACCTGCGGTTTGCTGCATCAGCTTCAAAACACCGGTCACGTTGTTCATGTTGTCGTTCGGCATCATCTTCACGCTCGCGCGCATCTCCTCCGCCTTTGGAAACAACAAAATCAATTAAATCCCTGATACACTAATAAAAAAAGAAAAAAATCATAGCTTCAAAATCGCAGAAGCAAATTTTTACCTTGGCAAGGGCGACGATTGCCAACACAATCGCAATTGTCTTCATCATCGTGAAAGTATTTCTGAAAAATAAAAAAATATATATATTAGACAGCTATACTTTTTCAAGATTTTCAATGATAACGTTAATAATAATCCTCCTGTGATAATGACAACTAATAATAATGTGGGCGGACCAAAATCGATAAGGAAAACGAGGGGAAGACTACACGAATTATCGTTGTGTATATTCCAGCTGCGGTAATTTCCCCTGACTCGTCTTATCAGAGCGCCGATTGTCGTCCAGCGACCTGTCGGCTCCTCGCGGTTAGACAGCGAGTTACGCAATTCGTCGGAATCCCCGTGAGATGATAAAACTGAAAATAGTTCAGCTCGACGCTCGCGGCGGAATTTTCTCTCTCTCTGTCGATTATCTCCAAGGATTTCCAGTAGCTAACCAGCTGCGAGCATAACGCACGTAACATTACTCTCGAATCTCGTCCGACGAGACTTCAAGTCAATAAATTATTCAATCACCAATGAAAAAAAAAAAAAAAATTGGACCGTTCGCAACGATATTGAATAAAACGAGTCGACTACGAATTAAAAAAAATCCAAACTCGCCAGTTGCATCGAAATTAAGTAATTGGTGGGTGGAAAAATAAAACATATTTATCGGTCGTCGGATTGGATACGTTTAAATCAATCACTAATGAAAAAAAAAAAAAAAAATTGGACCGTTCGCAACAATATTGAATAAAACGAGTCGACTACGAATAATAAAAAAATCCAACGTCGCCAGTTGCATCGAAATTAAGTAATTGTCGGGTGGAAAAAATAAAACATATTTATCGGTAGTCGGATTGGATACGTTTAAATTATTGAGCGAACCAGAGGACGACTTCGAGTTTGGAGGTCGAACATTGATGCCTATTTGCTTAATTATTTAAGTATTTCTTTCCTGCTCTGCGCATGTCACTGGTATTTATATATGTGATTCATTTGTGCGGATAGAAATGCGGTAGATATACGTATGCGATATATATAATAGTCGAGCTATCTGCTGGCACGTGAATAATAATAACAATGACGTCCTCGCGGTATGGAAGTCGTCGAGTCACGAAACGCATTTACTATCGGCGGAGCGATATTCGTGCGAATCTAATACGAGGTTCAACTACGTTTTCGTCGATGTCGAAACGGGAGACTCGATGCCCTCCAACGTTTTGCCGAGTGTTACAATTCGTTCGTGCGATTCTAATACGAAGTTTGCTACGTTTTGCCGCGTCGAATGGGAACATTTTACGAAGTGGCGACGCCGGCGAGGCCACTCTTTGTTTATTTTTATTTTTATCCCGCGCCGTTTTCTTTCTTCGCTTCGGTCACGCGACCCCCAACGACGCGCCGATAATTCTCAAGGTCGATTCTGTTGTTCTATCGCGGCCGGCGCGAAGCTGCGATTTGTTTACGTTGCACTCTGAGAATTCACATTGGAATAATAATAATAGTGCGCGATCGCGATTTTTTTTAGTAAGTAACGTCTGGAAAAAATTAGGATTCTAAAGCAATTCCTTTGAGGTATTTTTTTTATATTTTTGACTGAGGTGCAAATGGTTTCGATTTTTTTCCACCGGAACGAATGAAGAGACGCAGTGACGACTCTCGTGTCAACTCTCGTTGGGATACAATGGTCGAAACGTCCGTCAGGCCGTCACGGCACTCGTCCCGGATCGAGAACGTCGACCTCTCCGCCGGCTGCCCCGGAGTTACCCAGGAAATATCGATCTCGCTGGTGACGCGGGAAAAAAAAAAAATTCTCGACAGCCGCGATCAGCCGGAACGGCTCGAGTGTCCTCGGGAATCGGACACTGAACGCGAACATTTATTTCAAGAATAAAAAAAAATACAGCCTTTCAATTTTCAGCAATTTTGTTGCGTCTACGATAGCGCAAAAATTGCGTCGCGATTTTGTTGCGTCTACGATAGCGAAAAATTGCGTCGCAATTTTATTCGAGGTGTAAAAAAAAAAAAAAGTCGACCGGCAAAGACAGCGAAAAATTGCGTCGCAATTTTATTCGAGGTGTAAAAAAAAAAAAAAAAACGTCGACCGGCGAGTGAAAGGAGCGTGACGTACCGGTTATCCAACTCTGTTGGCTCAAACTTCGTTATGATAATGCGGACACCGTCGAACTGACTGCGGATGCTGCGGCGACTTGTGCTTATATGAAGCGGACCCCGACCTGCATCACCACGCCGGCATCACCACGCCCCACTCTTCCGCTTCTCTTTTCTTCTCCTCCCGAGTGTTGCACACGAGAAATTCGCTCGTGAAACGCGAGACACACCGAGCAACGAGCCGTGCGACAGAGATAATCGAGATTGCCTGCGTTCCCTCACTTCTTAGTTCTTACCTCCCCCACTGGCTGCCTCCGCCCCCCTAGATATATTTTGCTCTCGAGTTTTGCTCACGCTGAATATTTTTCGCCACATCGTCGCGTTTTTTCCATCGCGGAACTCGAGGAAGGAGGATAATCGATTTGTTTACAAACAGACTGTAGTAATAATGGTTATAACAGTGACATTCATCCGGAAATTCATTTTTGTGTCACTTGGAGATATCTGGCACGGCAGACGCCGAGCAGATAGCGGACATTGAATTACGCGACATTAGGTGTAATCGTCGCCGGTGATAAGGATGCGCGACCGGCGCGGATCGCACCGCCTCGACACCTCGATTGCAAATGTACGTCTAATTTGCGTAGCTTCCGCAATTTCGACGTCGCTCGTCGACGAAAGCGAGCGGAAAAATGGCACGGGGCCTTTGACACGTTAATCGCGGTCGATTTCGATAAGAAAACTGCCTCAATAGGAAAAAATAGGTAAATTTGTAGGTTAGGATTCCTCTTCGAGGAGCCGCCATGATGCAAAACACTCGACGCGTCCGCCAATCGACGGAAACACCGGAAATGCTCGATGTTTACATTTAAATCTTCTCAAGGTGACCTTCACTTTTTTATTTTCAATTTTATTCTCACGACCGGTGTGAAAAAAAAAACATGTAAACAGCTACGGCTTTTCCGCATAAAAAAATAACAGCCGAGCGGTAAGAAAAGGGAAAACTCCAGCGCCAAAGATCATAAAAGTTATACAATGTTACAAGTGGGGGCGGTTGAGGAAAAAAAAAGATTTCATTGCTCTAACTCGCTATCCGGCCAATTACTGAATAACGCGGCTGACCGCAAATCCCGAGGCGACACCCACGACAAAGCGATCGTCGTCTGAGTGCGGCGAGAACGATCAACGATCGCGATCGCTGTTTCCTCCTCGCATTATATTTTTTTTTCCTTCATTTTTTTTCCCCGCGCGCGATCGTCGAGAGTGCGACTCTAATGCGGCTGAGTCAGCGGGCGAGAATCCTTGTGTCGACTTCTCGAACCTTCCTCCCGCCTCTCCACCTTCATCCATTCCTCCTCCTCGCGCTACGAGGCCTCGAGGAGCCTTGAGCCGGTCGTTCAAACGCTCGAGCGACTAACGATTCGAACGAGTGAAATCCCAGCGACAAAGTTTGCAACGTACGAAAAAAAGTCGAAACGCAAAATACGAGTTCTTGACACTCACCGGATTCGATCTTGACCGTCTGACGCTGCTGCCGGAAGTCCTGAAAGTCTCGAGGTGCCGGACTGAAATACCGGAAAATCGTGTTACCGATTTGGGCGATTTGATTGGCTGCTGAAGCGAAGGAATTCCTGTGGCAAACCCGATGTCCCGGTTATTGACCGCTTGAAGCAAATTTTTTTCCATCAAAAAGTAGAAAAAAAGAGTAGAAAAAGTAGCGTAATAAATTAAATAAAAATAAATATGCGTCTAACGTTGTTGTTTTTATTTCTCGTCAAAGAAATTGAAAAATATATATATTTCCCATTAATTCGTTCTGCAGAAATTATTTGGCGAAAAAAATTCGCCTCTGTCAATAACCGGGACACGGGTTGCGAATCAGCGAGAGACAAACGCAGCTCGTTACCTGCAGTTGTTACGGGAAGCGAAAAGAAACTGATGAGACTCGTCGGTAGCCTCCTCGGCGTTGGCTTTGCAAGCGCGAGCACACGACACCGTTTTACAGTGCTGCACACGACTTTCGAGAGTCTCGGGACACAGGTTTTTCCGTTTGTGTTGGTCAGCCGCAGTCTTTTACCGCTGCCCCACCTTTTCCTCGTCTTGGCTCCTGTCGCCGGTTCGCTTCTATATATCTGTATTCATACATACCGTGTGTTGACTTATGTGCACGCAGTTTGAGTTTGTGCAGTGTTCGCAGGTACTGAATGCGCGTTATCTCGCCTAGTTCGGTTCGCCTGCTGTCGTTGGTTCGATCCGACTCGCTCAGCGATGTCATTACACTCACTGTGGGTGCATCATGCTTCGCTGCTCTTTCTTAAAGCATAAAAATGACGAATAGTTAACATTTTTTTTCAATAATACGTTTAGGTTCTGTAAATTAATAAAAAAAAAAATACAATGATCAGTAAAAAAATTGATAAGGGATAAAATGATATTCCCTCCTCTCGACAATTTTTTTGAAAGTCGTTTCTTGTGTTAAAATAAACGACAAACACACCGAGAGACAATAATGGAAATAACGAAGACGTGTGAATGACAAGTCCGAGTCTTCGAACAGTCGCAGTTGTGTGTTATTTTCATTGATACTCATTGATATTCAATGGGTTTACATATACATACTTGTACCCACTGCAGAAAACGTCTGTGCCAAGGTCGTCGAGTCTCTCGTGTGCTCCAGGAAAGTTGTACACTCGACGCTTCGGCAAACTCAACGTCGAAGGTCAAGCCGTTTGGGCTCCTCGTTTCGCAAGACACCCAAAATTTCGGTCTCTCCATTGATTCAAATAGAAATTTCGCCCTGGAAAAATTCGAGATTGAACGAAATTAATCGAAACGACCGTGATGACAAAATTGCGTAAGGTACAAAAGTTACATTACATTAGATTACGTGACAGGAAAACGCGTGCAATGTTTTGCGAGCTTCCAGGTCGCAAAAGGCCGTTTGGGCTTCTCGTTTCGCAAGACACCCAAAATTTCGGTCTCTCCATTGATTCAAATAGAAATTTCACTCTGAAAAAATTCGAGATTGAACGAAATTAATCGAAACGACCGTGATGACAAAATTGCGTAAGGTACAAAAGTTACATTACATTAGATTACGTGACAGAAAAACGCGTGCAATGTTTTGCGAGCTTCCAGGTCGCAAAAGGCCGTTTGGGCTTCTCGTTTCGCAAGACACCCAAAATTTCGGTCTCTCCATTGACTCAAATAGAAATTTCACTCTGAAAAAATTCGAGATTGAACGAAATTAATCGAAACGACCGTGATGACAAAATTGCGTAAGGTACAAAAGTTACATTACATTAGATTACGTGACAGGAAAACGCGTGCAATGTTTTGCGAGCTTCCAGATCGCAAAAGGCCGTTTGGGCTTTTCGTTTCGCAAGACAGCCAAAATTTCGGTCTCTTCATTGATTCAAATAGAAATTTCACTCTGAAAAAATTCGAGATTGAACGAAATTAATCGAAACGACCGTGATGACAAAATTGCGTAAGGTACAAAAGTTACATTACATTAGATTACGTGACAGGAAAACGCGTGCAATGTTTTGCGAGCTTCCAGGTCACCGTGAAGTGGATGTTATCAGACGCTTCGTACGTGTCCTTTCATTCGCGATTGCTGCGTGCAGAGATAGCCGAGCCGGTTGATGCGTGCGCGCTGAAAGGAGGAACGGAATTAGTGGAAAGTTCGAGGCGCTCTTGATGGTAGAGAAGGGGATAAGATTATCCGGCAACAACACGACGAGAGGGCAGATTCATTTACTCTCAGACTCCACTCGCACTCACTGGCAGATCTAACGCGACGATAATGATAATAATCTGAGTGGACTGACGCTAGACGTTGAAGATGATAGGTGACTCACGAGTTTAAGAACAGATTTGACAAGTGAAGACAAGAATGATTGCCAAAAAAGAGAAATAAAAAATAAAATGTCAGGTGCCAATGAATTTGGCTACCTCGAGGCAAGGAGAATAATTTCTATTGCCTATCCGATGACTCCCATGGCGATGGAATTCCGACTTCATGACGGCTTCGTCATTGTTCGTCTCAAGGATATTTTTTTTTCGCTACCGTGTAATAAATCTGGCATCGGAGACGTCGATAATGAAACGTTGGAGGCACTCGAAGAGCTGCAATCATCTCGTCGAGCGGTTACGAAAAAAATACTGGGAACAGAGAATAAGATTAATTAGGATATAATCGATGTGAATCTTTATGATAAATGATGATTAATGTTATTGTAATTATTGTAATTATGACAAGCGTTTGAATTGTGGTGAACGACTTATTTTTATATTTTTGTTACATTATTTCTATGTTCGATATTATCTGCATAACATTTTTTTCCTGGCACATTTTCCGACGGACACAGAAATAAATACGCGATGCGAGGCTTCGCTGTCGCAAGGACAATTTTCCTTTATAGCTACCGTGTAATGATACAGGAATTAGCGGCGTCGACAATCGAGACTCGGATCATCTAATTGCTACGATAAAACTCTTCAAGTACAAGTGAAACTAATGATCTGTGAAATAACAATCGATAACTTTACGTCTACGAAGAATAAAATTCCATGACTTGTTCATAGCTAATACAAAAAATTGTAAAAAAAAAAAATTAGTTTCAATTTGAATTGAATCCCAAATTATTTCTGACCAATAATTAATTTGCACTGTTTCCAGGAAAATTGAATATTTGAACCCAAAACAAAAACCCGTTTTTTCGCCAGAAAAAAAATTGTCGGAAAATGTTGCGGGAAAACGAACGGACGAAAACAACCAGTCACCTTACCAAGTAGATTGTGGGCCGTACGGTTTGTGTACGTAAAGTCCCGGAGGCCGTGCACTTTGCTTTCACTCGTGCGAGTAAAGACCGGCCAAAGCGGAGGAGAGAGAAAAAGGGGAAAAAAACACAGAATCCCCTAAGTGGCATCCGCGTGTCAGCGACGCCGGTGCAACGTGCATTGGAGGGAAGAGTGACTTTCAGCCGCCGAGTCCGATGGACGAGATATAAGTCTCGAGCTTCGCTGCAACCACCGCGATCGAACTTCGCCGCCGACGATCGTTTACCCAGCCGATTTTCCCGGGAAGATCGCGATCACGATTTTACCACCTGTAAATATAACGCAAGAGTCATAAAAAAAAATCTTCAAATTTATTACCGTAATTTTTTAAAAATAACTGTATCATTTACATGCCATTTGCGTCACTGTAAATATGATGAAGAATTAAACCAATTATTTTGTTGTGTAAATGTAAATACAGTAAAATAAGATTTTAAAAATCTTGTCTCACCTGAGATATTAAACGCATTTTTTTATATAAATTCCCAGCGAGGCCGACAGTGATATCACGTTTTTGTACTTCCATGGTTCATCTATCGTAACGCTGTAAATCGACGTGAGGACAGGAGAAGAAGAACCCATCAAGGTCCCCCCGTTTGAGATCCTCTCAGGTGTATTTATAAATACGCGCCTGCTGCTCGCATCTTCGGCCTAGCTACGCACCATAAGCTGCACGAGAAATAATAAAGGAAGAAAAAAAAAGATAAAGGAAGATAAAAAAGGCAGACGCGAGGAGACGTAAGAAACCACCTCTCAGGTGCCGTCTGTACCGTGTGTATATTCACGTGACGTAACCATAAATACTGGCCAACATTATTGCCGACTTCCACTCGGTTATTCTCCGCGTGACGGAGCGAACGTGCTAAAAATCTTCGACACACGAGACGCGACTCACTTATCCTATTTTTCCTGAAAATAAAAAAAAACTGTCAGCCGGAATAATTTTTTTAATTAAATTTTTTTTTCTAAAAAAGTGAAGAAGTGTGGTAAATTATGTGGCTGCTGATATTCGCGTTTGTGGGTCTCGCCCTGGCTCAGGAGACGATGGACGCTAACGCGCCGAACGACGGGAGGCGGACGATGATGAACGCCAACAAGCGGACGCTCTACATTCGGAGTCTTCCGGGTTATCCCGGTGCTCGGAGTGATCTCTACGAGGTTTACATGGAACCTTATTACTTCGTAAGTCAAATTGAATTCTTTGACATTCTGAAAATATAGCTGCGATGAATTAAATGCATTATAATTTTAAAAACTTAGGGGTGTTTCGCTTCTTCGTTGGCGGTGCAGTTGCACAGGTGAAACGTCATTCAAGTGCGCGAATATCGACAATCGCAGCGGGATGCTAGGTTGGCCGAGCGGTCTAAGGCGCCAGATTTAAGCTCTGGTTCCCTCTGGGAGCGTGGGTTCGAACCCCACACTTAGCAAACTTTTTTTTCTTTTTTTTTCGACAATCTTTCTCTCTCCTCATTCCGATCGATGATCCACATAACCAATTTGTACAAACATCATTTTCAAATATGTGAACGTCGATATTTAAAAAAATAAAAAATTTGCGACAGGCGAAATTGAGAAGTTTAATTTAATTGAGATTTCCAATATTTTCCAGGCGATGGGAATGAAGGCAGTGGCCGAGCTGAAGGCTCTGAACGACGATGGAATGCCGATGGACGGTCCGCGAGGAGTTGTGACGATGGAGCAGCTGCCTAACGGGGTTAGGATCATGGGCAGCATTATGGGACTCAGTCCGGGGATGCACGGATTTCATTTGCACGATAAGGGCGACCTGAGAAAGGGATGCGCGTCTGCCGGACCTCATTTCAATCCTTATATGGTATAATTTTTTTAATATATTTGTTTAGTGTATTTTGAGAGGAAAAAAATAATAAAAAAAATTGTTTTTCAGACGAGGCACGGAGCTCCGATGGATCCGCTCCGTCACGTCGGCGATTTGGGCAACATCGAAGCAAACGCCGACGGAGTCGCGGAAATCGATGTGATGGATCACTACCTGACCCTGACCGGGGTGCGCGGCGCCGTTGGGCGGGCTCTCGTGGTCCACGAGAAACCCGACGACCTCGGCCGCGGCGGCACCGAGGACAGCATGAAAACTGGATCAGCCGGAGCGCGTCTCGCGTGCGGCGTCGTCGGTTTTATGTGAAAAAGACAAAGAAAATTAAAAAGGGACGAAAGAACGTGAAAAAAAGATCCATCAATTTTCGCAGTTGCGTCATAAGATAGTTCAGTAGAATTGGAATTAAAAAAGTAAACGATTTCTGTCCTCCTACATTTTTTTTAAGGAAAGTTTATCTGATCATGATCGTGTACAAAAATTGTCAGAATTTAATTCTTTTTTAAATTACTACTTATTTTTCGTCTAGACCGAACTGTAAATATTAGGGTGAAAAAAAAAAAAAAAAATCGGTACTGTTTACCAAGTGACACTCGTGTCTCAGTCGTTGAATTTATTCGCGTGACTCGCACGAATCTGCGCGCCGCAGGCAACGACCCACAGCTCCGGGGCTTTTGTCCTGCCGAGTATTCACCTCGAACCCTCCGCAACCGCGGTTGTTGTTGTTTTTTTTTCCCTCCGTCATTTGCCATCGATCATTCGGCCACAAGCAGCCGCACACTCGAAGCTCGAGCGCGAATCGGTGGTAAACAAACTTAAACAAGAGAAAAAAAAAATCTCGCACGTGTTTGCGAAATAATGGAAGTCACGAGTTCCAGTCTCGAGGTCCGAGACTTTAATTGGTGTAATTTTGCCAGAGGACAAGAAGGACAAGAACACAAGGACAACAATGCGAATTTTCGATTAAAAAAAAATGGTACGCGTTTCGTCAGGTCTGATCATCCGGCGGGGACGGATGAATCAGCTGCTCGAGGTGCATCTTCCCGTCGCTCGTCGGCGTCGCCACTGTCGCGACTCGCGACTTGTCCTCGTTCATCTCGTCGATCGCCTGCAGCATTTTCGTCACGACTTCCGGCGGCGAGCGCCTCCTCATGCACGGCGCGTCCGGTCTGTGCTGCAGGTCGTCGGGCTGTCGCGTCGGCACCGGCAATTCGAACATCAGCGGCTGAAAATAGACTGCAGATTGCGAATCAGTATAACTGTTGATCCCAGAAAAAATAAATTAAATCCTGCGCACCACAATTTTTCCTCATCTTTGTCATCCAGATTTTCAAGGTCATCGCAATTGCATTATATTACATTGTCTTTGTAATCATGTTTTTAAATAAATATTTCATCGTTGATTACGAAATTATCACAGCGATAAAGATCCAGTGAGGATTCGTGAGCACGCGTCATAAATAATGCGCCGAACGAGACGATAAAAAGATTTTGTATGAATAAGTGAAAGCGGTAGTAAATATACGCGAGGCCGGCTGAGACAGCGAGTTTAAATATTGAGTGACGATGGAATATTCATTACCCGGCACGTCCTGCGTATCGTAGTCGGGTATATCGTCGAGATCATCGATTCCCGGATTGATGCGTCCGCACCTCATGAAAAAATCTATGCATTCGACTACAAGTCTCCTCGATGCTCTCCACATAATAGGCGCGCGAACATTTTGATTGATAATTCGATGAATCCCGTCGACGCAACTTTACATCGAGTCTCTTTGGGAGGAAAAGAAAGAGAGGTTTTTAACTCACTGACAGACCGAAGAAGGAAACGTCACACAGCCATTTGAAGGCGATCGGGAGGGCACCACTGATCGATCACCTGATCGGAACACCATCTGATGGTAAAGAAGTTTCACATATTATCAACTGCTATATGCTAAGATAGGAATCTGCACATCGCTATTGAAATTTCTTCGGAACAGATAAAAAGGTTGAGAAGTTGCTTTGACTAGCTTCGGTTGGTCCTTCAGTCGCCAATTTGACTACAAACCCGCCACCTGCGACCCTTCGATTTCGCCAACCACCGTTTCGCATGTTTTCCCGCGTTTTCATAAAGCCGGTGGGGCGGTCAACGAAGAAACGACGAATATCGAGTAACGCAAATTGTCGTCCAGGACGATTAGGTTATTTCGACTAGATTAGATTAGCAGTTTGTTTCTACGAGTTCGGTTGAACCGACGAACCTCTCAAATCGAAAATATGGCGGTCGACGGTAATTCCGACGAGTTGATGGAAGTTGACGTTGCGCCGTCAACAAGTGGCAACAAAACGGTCAGCAAGGAAAAATCCTCGAGAGCTGCGAATCTGCCGTGGTAAGCGATTATTATTTGCCTTTCCGGCGTTCGCGATAACGAGAAACACGTACATAACCTCGAAAAAAAGTGAGGTTACGTTCGGCCGAAGTTTGAACATAATCGACGAATCCAAAATATTTATTGAGAAAAATAATCGCAGGATCGAGAAGTATCGGCCGCATGTATTTTCCGACATAGTCGGCAACGAGGACACTGTCGCCCGACTCGCAGTCTTTGCCGAGCATGGAAACGCACCGAACATCATTATCGCCGGTCCGCCCGGAGTTGGAAAAACCACTACGATTCTATGCCTCGCTCGCATCCTCCTGGGTCCGGCGTTCAAGGACACTGTCCTGGAGCTCAATGCGTCCAATGACCGAGGCATCGATGTTGTCAGGAACAAGATCAAGATGTTTGCTCAAAAGAAGGTCCGCAGATTTTTGCGCCAGCGGACATAAGAAAAATGGAATTTGAAAATAAATGTAGGGTCTCTCTCGATTCAGGTGAATCTGCCGAAAAACAGACACAAGATAATCATACTCGACGAGGCGGACAGTATGACCGAAGGCGCTCAGCAGGCACTGAGACGCACTATGGAAATCTACAGTGATACGACGCGATTCGCTTTGGCTTGCAACAACAGCGAGAAGATCATTGAGCCTATTCAGTCACGTTGCGCTATGTTGCGGTACGGCAAACTCGAGGATGCCCAGATTCTGGCCAAGCTGCTGGAAGTTTGCCAGAAGGAAAACGTGGGTTTTTTTTATTTATTTTTTTCAAGAAGGTAATTAGATATCTAACTTATAGTTGTCGATTCGCGATTTCAGGTATCTTACACCGACGACGGCCTCGAATCTGTAATATTCACGGCTCAGGGAGACATGAGGCAGGCGCTCAACAATTTGCAATCCACTCACAACGGTTTCGGTCACGTCAACTCCGAGAACGTCTTCAAAGTCTGCGACGAGCCGCATCCGCTCATCGTGAAAGAGATGCTGCAAAAATGCGCCCAGGGCGACATCGAGAACGCCTACAAGCCGATGCAGTATCTGTGGAAAATGGGATATTCCGCGGAGGATCTTATAAGCAATATATTTCGCGTATGCAAGAATTTGGAGATCAACGAGAAGCTCAAACTCGACTTCATCAAGGTGCCTTTTCACTCTCTCGTTTTTCTCTATAAATTTAACAGTCGCGGGATTCCACTGACAGAACATGTTTGTATCTGCAGGAAATCGGAATTACGCATCTGGGAATCGTCGAAGGAACGAGCAGCCTCCTGCAGATGAACAGTCTCATCGCCCGTCTCTGCCGCAGAGGTCTGCAAAAGTCTTCCTAATCCACGTTAACCGCCATCGATTCAAAATCCATCGTCATTGTTTATTACAGTAAATCTATTTATACATTTGTAATGGAGTCTCATTATTTCGTACTCGCATCGGTGTCCCCTTCCGCGGATGAAATATTCGCTCGATCTCCATCGAAAAAAAAATCGTTGCGTAATTATAGTAATACTTTCGAATTATTGTCACAATTCTCACTCGTTACTAATTTGATTGATGATATCTTATCGCATACTTTGTTTGTAAAAAAACGGCGACTTCGCTTGCCGTAATTATTTTGCGTAGAAAAAATATTTCTCGTTTAAATTTGTCTAAACCATAATTGCACTTTGTACATTCGCGAGAGATATTGAGAAACGTCGAGCTCAGCACCATTTTTCCATGGGAACGGAGGTAAGATGAGGTCGCGGCTTCGGCGACGGCCACCTCAACGCGCTCTGGCACGATTCGGCTCTCGAGGGCGTCCGAGGCGGCGGCTGAGGCGGATGACACGACGTCGACTGCTGCTGATCGTGACCGCCGGCTTCGCTGTCCGAACGACCGTTTCTTTCGATGGCCGGCGGATCGCCCCGGTGATTTCGCTTCGTCGGCTTCCTCGGCGTTTCATGCGACGGCGGCGGTGGCGGAGCGCTCTCCACCGACTGAAGACTCGCCGCACGGTGGAGCGACAGGCGCAGCGGCTTCTTCGGCGGCGCTGGACGCGACTTTCCGCACGTCTCGTGGGAACTGTAGATTCCGGACAATTCCGAGTGCTCGGACGCTCGAGACTGGTTGTCCTGAAAATAATACATATTTTTTTAATACACTAGGACCAATGACGCGCGCGGTCGGAGGTTAGCCAGCGTAGGGAAGGACCTTGCGATTTTCGGCAAAAAAAAAATTTCGATTTAACGAAGTTTTAAAACCCTATCCGATGGGAAATTTCCCGCTGATTCCAAATATGACCGGTTTTTGCCCGAAAAATAAAAAATTTGAGGAGAAAAACGCGAAAAACGATTTTTCACTTTTTCTTAATTTTGGCACTTTACTAAAATCGGTGTAATTTTTCTTTGGATCAATATAATCGGGATTTTCTTTTTGCATTCGAAAGAAGACTCTTCAACGAAGAGAATGACCCCAGGCGGAACGCGATATCTCGATTTTTCGATTTTTTGCAGATTTTTAAAGATGACCTTCAAAAATCGCAAGTTTTTAGAAGAGGTACCCCTTGCGTTTTTTTCGAAAAAATCGAGAAAAAAAAATTTTCGGTTTCGCCAAGTTTAAAAACCCTATCCGATGGCAAATTTCCCGCTGATTCCAAAAACGACAGGTGTTTGCCTGAAAAATCGAAAATTCGAGGAGAAAAACGCGAAAAACGATTTTTTTTTTCTGACAAATTGCCAAATTTCGCGATATTAAACATCAAACTGCTGCCGGTTTCCCAGCGACCAATCAGATGCTGAATAAATCGACAAAAATGGTTGCTCACGAACTTTCTAATAGAGAACAAAAATTTGAGGAACGTTTCTAATATCCAAATGCAGTTCAATATTCACCTGCATCCGATAGTAAGTCGGCTCGGAGTCGAACTCCAGCGACTGAAGCGCCTGAGAGCTCTTCCGACTCTTGTGCAGCTGCTCCATCGCGCAATCGAGCCGCGACGATCGTCTCCGCTGCGACTGCAGCTGCTGCTGCTGCTGTTGCTCCAACGACGACAGCGGCGGCGGCTGCTGACAATCCAAACTAGCAGTCGAGCGTGTCAATTGGAATCCGGCGGACGAGACGCCCTTCTGTCGGCTCCGCGACTTGTGACGACCGTTCGTCGCGCTGTCCGACGAAAAGTCCAGCAGCAGCTCTTTCGGACTCGCGCGCGAATCACCGAATCGTCGCGAATGTTCACTATGCCGGCCGCCACTTCTCACGGTCGGCAAACTTTGTCGCAGATCGCCTGAACTGCGGACGTTCAGGCCCGGCAGATTCGCCACCAGCGTTGTGACTTGAGGTCCTTTCTGAAATACCTAAAAAATATATATATCCCAATTAATATAGAATTTCTCAAATTTTTTCTTACAGAATTTTCAGTGTCATTTTATAAAATTGAATTAAAAATTAAATTTTCACCTGAACGTGATCCTGACGGTTGGGCGGCGTCTCCACGACGGTGACTTCGGGTCTGGCGGGCGAAAGCAAATCGCGAACCTGTTCCTCGAGATACCCAATTCTGTGGGTGAGCCGTAGATTGTCGGATCTGAGCGTGCGAAGTGCCGCCGGTGATTCGCTCTTTCTCAGCACGACGATCTGCGCGGCGTCCGGCGCGACCGCCAGAAGCCTCGCCAGGTCGCTTCTGCCGGCGCCCACGACGAGCTTTCCATTCACCTCCAAGATCCTGCGGACAATTGTACAGATAAAGTTGAGACCTAACGGTTCGCATCGCTACATGCACTACAATACACTTCGAGTTGCACGCGCATTTTCCTTACGCGGGTTGCACGCAGCGCTTGTGCTCTGACGCCGAAGGCTACAGCTATGAGAAATTATAACGTTTCACGCGGGGCGTCGGGGAATCGCAACTGGCACTCGGCAATTCGCACAACGATTGTCTGTACCTTAAGAAGACTTCAACGAGCCATAAAGCGCAAGGGGAATTGTTACCGTTGACGAAGAGAAAAAGGTTTACAAAAATATCCTGCACTTCAAATTAATTCAGTACTTCTTTTAGAAATTTAATCACGGGAATTTAATTGCAATTGTAGGCCAATTTAATTTACCCCAATTTTTTTCTCATGAATATGAAATTATTTTAAACAGGGATCACTCGAAAAATTTCGCCCAGAAATAAATTCTCGAGCTAAAAAAAGGTAAGAATCTAAATAAATTCGAGTGCAGGTATTTTTATCAGATTTATGATAATTTATATCGAGCCCCTCTCGCCGCGCCCGCTTGAAACTCATTTGTTTCTTGTGGTTTTTTTTTCTTCTCGCAGTCATTAAAAAACCGTTTGAAGCCTCCTCGAGCGACGTCAGAGCGACGCTCGACGAGCTGCGCGAGCGCGGAGCGCTCGGCGTTACTGCCGAGAGGTCATGCGAAGACGCGAGAGGCAATTAGCGGGGGCAGCCCGCGGACTTCCGGAGCGTTGTGTGTGCTCTGTGCGAGCGCCGAGCGGCGGACTCGGCGGGCTTCACGCTACGGAGAATCGCGAGAGAACCCCGAGATTGGCCCATTGTTCTTCTCGATAGTCGCCGGGGCTCGTACTACGCTTTTCTCGTCGTCCGCCAGCCAACGACCACGAACGCCGCGCGCTCGTTTCGCTCACGAGACGAACGCGCGTTGCCGACGAGCAACAAGTGCCTCTCGGAGGGCTTTGGGACCTCTGCATTTGGCGAACCGGGTTTTATGCACAATGAGACCCAGACAATCGCGTGTAAATTAGTTGACTTTATCCCAATAACAGTTTGTCTTTGCATCTGAGACGAATTTCGTCAATATTATTTATCAATTACTTGATTATATAATATTGATGGATGATATTAAAATAAATGGTGATGTTAATCTTGTCGAAGAGACGCAGAAGCACCGTATTTTTTTTTTTTTTTTTTTTTTCTAGCAGAGTCAGAGATAAGAGAAATGAACGACCTCGACGCCGGCGAGAATCAAAGACAAAATCTGTACAAATATTGAAACTGGTGGCGAAACTCGCGCATACTCCGGTGTACCGAGTCGAGGCTTGAGAACGAAAAGGAAAAAAATTAAAAAACACAGAGCCAAAGTTTCGCCGAGGCCGAAGAAGCGCCGAGGGACGCGGGCGGATGTGGGAAGAGACTCTTCGGGGCCTCAGACCCGAAACCGGGCATTCCAGGATAATCGAGAGCTCGACTCCCCGTGCGTGCGGCTCGCGAGGCGCTCGGGTAAAACGTTGGAAGGGGGCAGAAGCCCGGACGGACGGAATTTTTTTTTTTCAACCGGGAGGAAGCGACTCGAGCAGCGGGAGAAGAAAGTTTCGTAACGCGTTTTTGTTGTTCTTCGCTGCGTTCGAGGACGAGGAGGAAGAGGCGGTGCAACTCGCGAAAGTCGAGCAGAATTTGCGGACCTGTCGCCTCTGCAGAGACCGGAGTCCTCGACGGCCCAGTCGACGTACAATCCGGCGGCGTCGTCGCGCGGTCCTGCGCCGAAACGCGGGCTCTTAGGGTCGGCGCTGACCTCTACTGCGTGAACCGTCATCTGAGTTCCGCCGGAAATGCAACTGCGAACAAGTGTAAAATAAGAATTAATAACAGTGCTTATTTGTACCTGGAAAGCATTTTCTTTACAGTGGATAAATAATTTTGTAAAATAAGCAGAACTATTTAGAATTTAAAAAGAAAAAATCTTTGCAGGAAAAATTTGAAAAAATAAAATAATATTCTTGGCATCGACTGCTTTAAGTTCGAGGTTGCGAAGTAACGATGCTTCACAATCACTTAACGTCGTTTACGTTCCGCGTGGACGTTGATAGCATTCGCGGACACACAAAGAGGCTCGAATCGCTATTCATAAAGCGCGACCGAGTTGTATGCGAATGAAAACATCGCGAATACCTGAATATCGTGTCGTTTTTCTGTTTCTCCTGGGTCTCTGCCAACTCGAGAGCCGCCTGAAGCGCTCGGCTCTCCTCGCGCAGCGTCAGCAGCTCGAGCTCCTCGCGACCGAGACGATACTCCAGTTCGGCCTGTTGTATCCTCACGTCGATGTTGCTGCGAAAAATAATGTTTAAAAAATCACCAAATAACTCGGACACCAAATAACAATTAAATAAAAATAGAAAAAAGGAAAAAAAAATGCAAAAATATTTCCCATACCGGGAATCGAACCCGGGCCTTCTGGGTGAAAGCCAGATATCCTAACCACTAGACAATATGGGATAGATGGAAACGACTCGATTCTGAGAGCTCATGAACGGCGAAACAAGATAAAAATAATTCAAGCGTGGAAAAATTCGGTTTTCGAAAAAAAAAATATTCCCATACCGGGAATCGAACCCGGGCCTTCTGGGTGAAAGCCAGATATCCTAACCACTAGACAATATGGGAGGAATGGAAATCTTTCGTTATCAGGAGCTCACAAGCGTGACCCAAGTTTATTTTCAGCGATAAAATGTGTGTCGCTAAATTAAGACTCACTCGGTGATGTCGAGTCGCTCGAGGGCGAGCTTGAGATTTTTAATCGCCAGTCGCTTGTTGTCGGCGTCGCGACGCAGTCGCTGGAGTCGCTCGTCCGTGGCTTTTCTGTCGGCCTCGGTCAAGGGCGGCGCGCCGTTCCGCAACGCCAGACGATTGCTCAGCGTGTTGCACAGCTGGCCCTTCAGCCTGGCAATTGGAAACAAACGAACAAATATTTATACAGCAATCGCAGCATGAATTTTAGTCACAGTTCGCCTCGTAAACGACGAGAAAAAATTCGATTAAAAAATTCCATGCTGGGCAAAATTAGGATTAATCTGGTTAAAAAATTAGCAAATTGAACAATTTTTTTTCTTTTTTTAACGCGCCTGTGGAATAGAGTAAGTAAAGTTGCCACTCACGTCTGAATGATGTTCTCCTTGTCGCGAAGCGCCACGCGCAGGGCGTCGACTTCCTTGTACTGATCGCGATTCCGGTGACCCGCGGGCGAGGTCATTCCGCCGGACACGCTGCCGCCTTTCTTCCGGCGCGGCGTCGTCGACAGGGAGACCTCGATGCTTGCCATCTGAAAAAAGAAAAATAAACTGAAACCCGCAATGCACATATTGTCAACGAAACATATTTACCAACTACTCACAATCAATCATTTTTATAAAAGTAAAAAAAAATGCAATGCCATATAAAAATATACTTATATAAATTTGGGTAACAAATTAAAAAAAAATAGTTATGAATAATTATCGGCAGCAAAGCGGATATTGAATTTCAACTCTCGCTCCCGGCTGAAACCCGCGACGGATTCTATCGTCGCGACTCGCGTCGTTGACCCGGGCGTCCCGATATGAATACAAATTTATCGTTCCATTAGAGCTGCGATTTGCGACGACGTCCGCGGACCTCGTGAGGGGCGCGAGCACGCGGTCACGGTGCCTTAATGGGCCTTCCCCCCGTGGGTAAAGCACACCGAGAGTCGCACTCCTCGTGCAGAGACCTTTGCATCCTCCTCCTCCTCCTACGCCTCCCGCTACTTTGGCCTTGCACGACGCAATACGTCGCCGCTTGTCCTCGGCGAGGCGAAGGAGGCGAAGGAGGCGGAGGTCGCGCGTCCGTGACCGTATACAACCAACGTCGTCGTCGCCGGGGAGAAGGGAGGGGGGAGCAAAAGCACCTCGGCGGTGCACACGAAGAGGGGAACGCGCGAGATCCGATACGAGAAACTCTCCTCTCGCGATCGAGAGTGCAGCTCGTGTGTCTCGGTCGGACCACCCTCCGCTCTCTTTTCACCTGAGGAGCGTCGCCTCAACCCTCCAGCTTCTCGCTTCCACTGTCAAAGACTTTCCGGCTTGCTTTATTAAAAAACGAGACCTCCAAGAACTCGCGGATCCTTCAGGAAAATTGAAATTTTTTTCTTTTGTTCCGAAGACGGAATTAAATTTCTGAAAAATTATTGCAATAAAATGCAGCTTGCTGGGAAAAATCTGAAGGTGAGAACTAAGTGGGAATTGCATAATGGCAATTGTATAAAAATAAAATTAGAATTTCAACTTCACGATTTCAGTGTCATTTTATGAAATAAGTATTTTTGAAATATTTGTTGATGAGGAAGATAAAGTGACAGCCGGATATCCTGGTGAAGCCAGGAGAGAAATTGACGCGACGACCGCGAGGAAATCGGAGAAGGCGACTGCGGCGACCGCGAGGAGCGACGACGACGTCGTCATTGGACGACCCGGAGATTCGTGGGAATTTGTCTCGTTATGAGCGTATTCGACGAATAACGGAAACGGTGCCCAGCGAGCATTCGGAATTATCGCGAGAAAATGTTTGAAGCGGCAAGAAACGTCGGAAACTTTGTCGACTCAAGAAAGTTTCGAGCTTCGTCGCGGCTCGTACGAAGAACTAATAAAGCCATCAACTCGCGAGTCGTCCAACGTTCAACGGACTCTCAGTGTTTGTGCGCAGAGGTCTGAACGCTCCGAAGCGCTCGACTTGGCCATTGTTCGATACTCGAGCTCGCGTGCTACGTTTTCCTCTCGCGGTTCGTCCCGGCAGCCGGGGAAAAAGAGCCTCGAGCACGAGGGGGGAAATATATACGTGTGGTCTATGAGCCTGAGAAACGAGGAAGCGAGTTGGAGAAGGAGAGGGAGAACTCTTCGCTCTGGGGTTTCCGGCGCGCAACTCCGCCAAAGTATCCGGAGTCGTTGGGTTCACGCTGAGAAAACACCAACGCCCGGGACTGTGGCGAAGTTCTCGGTAAAACGCGAGTAGCGTGGAGAACTGAGAAAGCGAACGAGCCGAGGCTGAAAAGAGCCGAGTGCCATTTTTTAAAAGTATTTTTATATTTTTGCACTTTTGTAATTTTATATTTCTTCACAGAGTCCAAACAAATATATGTTTTTAACTAGGAACGCGCGGTCGGAGGTCAGCCAGCGTAGGGTAGAACCTTGCGATATTCGGCGAAAAAAAAAGTTCGATTTCACGAAGTTATAAAACCCTATCCGATGGCAAATTTTCCGCTGATTCTAAATATGACCGGTTTTTGTTCGAAAAATAAAAAATTGTAGGAGAAAAACGCGAAAAACGATTTTTTACTTTTTCCCAATTTTGGCACTTTACTGAAATCGGTGTAATTTTTCTTCGGATCAATATAATCGGGATTTTATTTTTGCATTGGAAAGTAGACTCTTCAACGAAGAGAATGCCGCCAGGCGGAACGCGATATCTCGATTTTTCGATTTTTTGCAGATTTTTTTACTTGACCCTCAAAAATCGCAAATTTTTAGAAGGGGTACCCCTTCTAAAATTTGAGTTTTTTGCGAAAAAAAAAAATTTCGATTTAACGAAATTTAAAAACCCTATCTAATGGCAAATTTCCCACTGATTCCAAAAACGACAGGTGTTTGCCAGAAAAATCGAAAATTCGAGGAGAAAAACGCGAAAAACGATTTTTTTTCTGCCAAACTGCCAAATTTCGCGATATTAACGGTTGTTATGGCAATGGTTGCCATGGTAACGGATTATTCTACACGGCGGTGGCGGCGGCGGGATCTTTTTATAATATAGAGGGATTAGTAAAAAATTATATAAATTACTAATAATTATGTAAATTAGTAAAGAAATAAAATTTGCATTAGTTTTACATTTCAAAAAGCCTGATTCATTTTTTATTTCCCAAAGAAGTAACCATCCAAGTGGTTCAAATTGAGGAATCATTTTGCTCAATTTTGCTTTAGCGAATTAATTTCAAGAAAAATGTTATCGTGACCGCAAGACGACAAATTGGACGTAGAGGAAAAAAATGGTCAGGCACCCGGCGCTCGAGTCTCGGTAGCGTCTGGTAGCGCGTTTCGAGCCGGCCGAGTGTCTGAGGGAGGGGAAGAGGATTTCGGGCAAAGGGCAGTGACTCCGTCGGGCAGTCCGGGGCCAATCTCCTTGGTCGGATCTTCTCGTCCGGGCCCGTCTGGGTCTCCGGGTGCAGCTCCTCCGGCCGAGGGGGAAGGGAGGAAGGGAGAAAGGGGAGAGGAGTTCTCCGCAAGGGCGTACGTATTTTTCACGAGCCTTTCTCGCCTCTTCCTCACCAGGAGCCGCACGAGACCCGCAAGACCCACGAAAGTCAAACGGGGACCAGGCGTTTCTGGGGCTCCGTCTGCCCAGCTCAATTCTGGAGCGGGGCAGACGCAGCAGACGGAACTGCTGGAGGAAGCGAGAAGTGAAGGAGAAGACGGAGCAGACGGAATCGCGATGAGAGAGGAAGCGAGAGAAGAAGGAGAAAGGAGTGAAAAAAAGAACGGGGAGAAAAAGCTCGAGAGAGAGTTTACGACGTTGTTACGCCACTGAGGGGATCCGGTATGTGTGGAGGAGCAGCAGCAGCAGCGGTTTTAATGGCACAGCCGAAACACCCGAGCGAAGAGGCGAAACCCGGGGATATCGTTCGGGGCCCTCTCGCGGTTACACCGAGGCAACCCGACGAAATCCGCTGCGGCTGCTGCTGCATCGTTCGCTCGGTGTTTCACGCATCTGCATATAAATCACTGGGGGCCCCGGACAGGACGAGAGGACGGGGAGACCCGGGGAGAGTCCATCGGGAGGAAGCGAGGACGACGATCGAGCGATTGCGAAACTCGACTCTGCCCCCCCCCCCCCCCCCCCCCCCACCGAAAAGGCGACCGAACGGTGCTCCGAAAAATCGGGCGAGGATCGGTGATGCGAAGAGCGTGGAATATATACACTGGAGAATTTCTTCCTGAGCAGAATTTTTCTTATCAGCGTCGAGATTTTTCACTCCCTGGTTTCTTCGTTTTCGCTTCTGTTCAGGAAAAGCTGATGGATTTTCCTTGGAATTTTTACCTTGGCCTCCAGAGTCTCCAGTTGCGCCATTCTCGGCTCCAGTAGCTGCTGCTGCGAGCCCAAAACTCCGGTGTGCAGAGCCGTCTGAAAAAAAAAAAAATTAATTAGTGTCTTTGCATCAAATGAAATATAATACAATTTTTCACGTCATGTTTGGATGTATCTTTGTCGTGGATAAATAGCGCAAACTGGACTGTTTATCGTCAGACACGAACCTCGCGTGCACATTTTTATTTTATTTCCCTCGTGAAACTTCGCAGACAAGAAGGATAAAAATGCTGAGAGAAAAATATTAGCTCGCGACTGCGACGATCGACCAAACGCGAATATATCGAGACGAGTGTCTACCATCCGTAAATTCGTGAATTCGATCCATCAGTCACGAGACTCAGACTCCGGACTCGTAAATTCCAGACACAGGGCTGCAAATGGGCGGCTCGGTATCATAAATTCCGAATAAAACAACGAGACGAAGAGAGTAAAAGCTGAAGAAGAAAAAAAAGCAGATTGAAGAGAACTGGAGGAATAAACACGTGCCGGAGGCTCCGGGCGAATTGATATCCTGAAATCCGAGGCACCGAGGGTCTTTTGCCGCGGCGCGGCGGCATCCGGGAGTGCAGCACGAGCGTCGGGAGAAGCGTATCGGTTACCGTCGCGTCTCGTTCGAGTCGAGGTGGGAGGATATAAGAAAATAAGGGAGTACGATGGAAGCGATGATCGCTCGGCCTCCGTGCATCTCGCTGGAAGGGGGAGAGGGATCGAGGATAGGATCGAGGGGGAGGTGCTCCTCGAGTCCAGGATCCTCGGATGCGAATCCGCATCAGTGAGAATTCTTGGCGAATAAATTACTTTCCGTGAGTCGAGAGTATCGCCGTACACCTCTCTTTCTCTGTGTTTCTGTCTTTTTGCTCTCTGTCTGTTTTTCTCTTTTCTGTTTGTCTCTTTACTCTCTCTGGCCGGAGAAATATAAACGAAGCTCCTCGGCGCTTGGCAGTGATTCCAATGCACGTACCGAGTTAACACTCGCGAGTCGGATGATCATCGTCGTCGACAAACCCGACGACGACGAAGATTCCTCTTCCTCTTCTCGCGCCTTATCCCAATCGTCTCGCCATGTTAATGACTCCGCTGTTTTCCCCGCACGGCTTCTTCTATTATAACCGCGCGAAGCTGTCTCGGCTTCCGAATCGTTTACCAGTCGGCTCTGTGCGCAAACCTCGGCGCAATCTCTGCCCGCGCCGCACGGAGAAGCGTATAAAGCGTCGTATTCCGCGCGTAACTCACTGCTTTCCGTCTCTTTCTCTCCACTTTCTCGGTTTCTCTGTTTCTCGACGCGCGGGTCGCATGTTCCTACCGTATCTATCTATCTGCTCGGCCACTTTAACGCTTGTATTCCGCGTCTTCTGCCTCGTCTCCTGGTTCTTGCTCCAAGTCGCACCTGGGTTTTAATCCTGGGAAGACCGGGGCTCGTTGGATCGCAAGTCGAGTTTCAATTACTCCAAACGGTCTACGATTAACGTTTACAATTATCAATAGCTTATTTTTCGTTCGACTTATTACCTCTTTAATTTTATATTTTTTTTTTGCTTAATCAAAGCCTTAAAAAATTCCCATTTTTTGGTGGATCAAAATTGGAGTAAAATTACAATCTGAGATAAATAGGGTAGATGTACCGTTAGTGGCCACTGTACCTATCGTGGCCATTTTTATTAATTTATTCTTGAAATTATTTTTTCACCATAAAAACGTGTTGACTTTTCGAAAAAATTCATACAAATTCGCCGATTGATCTGCTCGATATTTTTTTTGTATGCCATTAAATGTGTTGAATTATTCCTTTGAATGTGATGGCCACAATCGTGGCCAAAAACGGTACGCCTAGCCTATAATCATGTGAATATAAAAATTTGTCGTTTGATGAAAATGACGACACTGACGAGTGATAAAATTGCGGAAAAATCGATGGATCCAACGGCGAGGATCCAACTAGCCCCGGAGTCTCAGGTGTCGAGGCAGGAGGCGAGACGTCCCATCTTCTTGCGCGCGCGTTACGCGCGCCTGATAGGGATTCCTGCGTCGAGACTCGCGCGCGCGCGCGAGATAATGAAGAAAGAAGAGCCGAGCGCGCCAGCAGCCGCCGCGTCCTATTTCACGCCGAGACCTCTCACCTCCTCCCGCAGTTTCTCCGGTTCTTGTTTATCTTCCGTTCGCCGTTTTCATCTTCTGCCTCTTCCCCGTCGCGCGCGCGCCTCGAGGCACCTTCCGCGCCTTCCACGTTCGCTTCGCGCATTGTGCACACACTCGTTTCTGCTCCCACGATGGAATTCGTTGTTCTCCCTCGACGGTCGCGCTTGCAACTTGTCTCGTTTCCCTTTCCCGCATTAATTCACACTCGTCCGTCGTCTTTTTCCTCTGCGCGTCTCGGAAACGACGAAGCGATGTCTTCCCTCGTCGTCGACGATCTGCTCGACGAATGGCAAAACGCACTCTGACCTCGTTCCCAAAGTTTTGTGCAATTGAGAAAAATTGTTAATCTGCAAGTTGGAGGAAAATTAGGCAAACGAGGAAAAAAGATGACAGATAAAAATTGAAAAGTCTGGGAAGATGGAGCAATTTTTTTCATGTTCGTGCAGAATAATGTGGAGAAAATGTTTCTTTTTTTTTCTATCGTCTGCCAGATCTTCGCACAATTATTTTCAATCACGAGTCTCGTGGCTAAAACTCCAATTTTTTCTCCAAGCAAAAAAAGCTCGATTCTAAAAGCCTTTTCGTGTCGAGGCGGTAAAATCGCCCGAAATGAGGCAAATAACCGTAATTACGCGCATAACGTAACAGCCAATGTGTTTCAACTGAGGTCTTCGCTCATAGTTGAGTTACGTGTTGAGAACATTTTTCGCGAGGGTTTCTCCGGCGTGAAATAACAGAGTGATGAGTGAGGAACACGAAAAAAGGAGGGAGAGAGGGAGAAAAAGGAGCAAAAGAGAGAGCACAAAAGAGTTTGGTCATTTGTTGTCCGCAGGGCGAGAGGCAGACGGACTTCCTGGAAGCATTTGGCAGTAAAGACGAGAGTAAAGACGAAGGAAAAAAAAAGAGAAAGAAACCAACGAGGGAGAGGAGGAAAAAACGCAGAGTCCGAGGAGCCTTACAACCTACCTCAAACGAGCAAATGGATCGTATCGCGTGCCAACGAATGGAAGAGAGTTTTAATACATCCCACGATACTGTATATATATATAAATATATACACTCACTCATCTATACCCACATCCGTGGATATAAATGTGTGTATATACGTTTGCACGTATTTTTACAACTTGCACCTCGGGCGAAGCTCCGAGGTTTCAGTATAGGTGGGTACCTTTTTTTTTTCAGGGCACGAAGATGGCAGACCGTTCGAAACGTGACCGCAACCAGCAGCAACGGCAGCAGCAACAACATCGTCGGGATAACCGTACCCTCACCTCGCGATTTTACTCACGCCTCGGCCTCTATTCCCCCTCCCCCCCTTGCCCCACGTAATTATCTCTCTGGCCCACCTCCGCCTTTTGCCTACCTCCATCTTTCTCTCTACCGTCGAGAAACTATCCACGCAATTAGTTTGGCCTACGCATCGGTCCAGCCCTATTTTCCATAAATTCTGAACCTCTCGACTATTTCTCTGCCACGCAGATTAATAGTGAAACATTTGTATTTCGACTATGGTTATTTTTTTATTTTATTTAGTGGTTTTCATTTATTTTATGGAATGATTTTTTTTTTTTTCGGAATTCATTTAGGCAATCGAAGGATTAATATTTGAGAAGTTTCATTTTCTTTTTTTTTACGACGGAAATATTTTGTGCGATAAAAATAAAAAATTGGATGGAATTCTACGAGCACCCGAGGGGGAATTTATCGATGATACGTTTGCGGGGGATAAATTCCAGTGGTAAATTCAGCGAGTTATCGTGGCAGACGGTTGCGCGTGTATCTAAAATTCTGCGTGAAACGCGAGGATAGGGCGACCCGCGCGTTCCTCCTCGTCACCCGGACGGGTCCCACCGTGACCCCCGAGGGGGTCACGGTGGGCAAACGTGTTGCGAGTCTCTCGGCAAAAAAATTCGTACGCAACCCGAGGCACGCGAGAATTGTGTTTCTCGAGTCGCGGCGAATGGGAGAATGATCGGAGGAAGAATCGACGCCGGAAAGTTTTTTAAAAATTCTATCTCCCTGTGGAAATCGCGGAGAAATGCAAAGCGGCAGCTTCGGTGGAAGAAGAACGATGCAAACTAAGCGAATCTTCGATGTATCCACAAATTTATCCGTCATTTTTATTATTATTTATAAAATAAAAAGTTTATTCTCAACCGAAGCAGATTGCGTCACAAGTGAAAAGATTCTTCCAATTAAAAAGTCCGCAGTAAACGAGAAGAAAAATATTTGCATCGACTTTCTCAGGATTTTAATGATTCAATATTCCCAATTAAATTACCCAACGCGACGCGTTTTTGTTGTACAAAATTAACGAGCGAGTTGCGCGTGCGAAAAAGTGAGCGAGGATGTTTCAGAATTACGAAACGACGTAATATTAAACGATACAATGGATTATGCACGCTGAGAGGAGTCCGAAGTGGCGAATAAACGCGAGAACGGTCAATTTTCCGTTTTTCCTTCTGCGGCGTGAAAGAGAGAGAGGGATAATTAATAGGCGCAGCCTCTTAAGGCGCGACTCGCGGGCTAATGAAGCGCGAGCGACGGACTCTCTAATCACAATCTCGTTACCACTCTGCGGCAGGACCGGCGCGCGCGGCCCGCGAGTCTCGAGGTAAGAGACGAGCGAGGAGCGAGCAGCCTCGTCCAGAGGCAGGAAGAGGAGTTTCGAAAGACTCACTCGCTCACCCTGAGTCTTTTGTATCTTCGCTAATTATTCAATCCTCTTTCGCACACGCGAGAGCCGCTGCTGCTCAGGATCAGCGAAATTAACCTCTCACCACGATGGCTCTCGCGGTTCTGAATTACGCGAAGCTGGGATTATCGAACGCGATAAAAACGCATCAAAATTCTTCTACGAATTAAAATATAATTACTAAAAAAATTAATATTAGATTAACCAATCGTCAATTTTTTTAAATTGATATTTCTACTTTCACAAATTGTATTTATCGAGCAAAAATAAGAATGGAAAAAATTTCTTTGTCCCTTTCAATTGAAAACCTTATCCCTCCGATCGAGGCTACCCGAAGAAAAATTGCTAAAAAGACGCCCAAGAAGATAAAAATAAAAAATTGAGAACCAGTTTCGTTCGGAGCTCTCGACTCCGTTTCTCATTCGTTAATCGTCGTTTCCGTGCGATGCGCTTACGGTCATATACTACGGCTTCTCGCTGTACACGCGGGTTTTACGCGCGGCTCTCGGTGTGCGTTGTACTGTTAAGACGAGCTCCGGGGGTTGCGCCGCCTCGCTCTCGCCGCGCACAATATAATGTGGGAGTCTCGAGGCGAAGTGCACGAAGCGAGGAAGGAGAGACACACAACCGAGAGATGCGTGGAGCGCATCGACCGGCTCGAGTCGCGCGTTATTATTATATCTATACATTTATTTATGTGCGCGAGCGCTAAATGCGTCGGGGCGCAGAACGGGGAATAACACGCGTTGCGAGGAGAGCGCGTCGTAGTCGTTCCCCGTTGCTCTTACATCGTATAAACCGGCGGTGAGAGCACTCCGCGTCGCTGCGAGACGCCTCTTCGAGGCTCGCAACGCGAGAGTAGGTATCACTCGCATCCAACACGCCCAACGCGACCAACGAGAATGCACGGATGCTACGCACACCCGGAAGATAACACAACGCGAAGATACGAGAGCCCTTGGGTGGCTGAGATATAAATTAATATTTAACTGTGTCACGTATTTATTTTTATGAATTTAGCGTATTTTTAAACATTTAATTTAGTTTAATTTGATTTAACTTGAATGAATTTGTACTTTAATTGATTAATTATTCACAATTGCAGAAGAAAATCTCCGAGTATCTGTTTTTTGCCACGAATTTATTTTTATGAATTTGGCGAATTTTTGAAAATCTAATATAATTTAATTTGATTTAATTTGAATAAATTTGTACTTCAATTGATTAATTATTCACATTTGCAGAAGAAAATCTCCGAGTATCTGCTTTTTGCCACGAATTTATTTTTATCAATTTGGCGAATTTTTAAAAATCTAATTTAATTTAATTTGATTTAATTTGAATGAATTTGTACTTCGATTGATTAATTATTTACAATTGCAGAAGAAAATCGAGTATCTGCTTTTTTTTCTCACCAGATTTAGAAGTTGCATCGTCGAGTCGATTCGCGATCTCTGACGCAATGAGAACGTCGTTTTTTTTTCTTCTTCTTCCTCTCAGAGGTTTTTAAAAGCTACGTCCGTGTACAGGAAATTATGTATACACGCCACTCGGGCGAGCCGCGAGGTTGGGTGAGTCGCGAGAGCGAGAGAGAGGAAATCGTGGATATTCATGGGCCGAGCGAGCGCGGGCGCGCACTCGACCTCGCATTGTCTCGATGCCATCGGGCAATGGAGAGCGAAGCCCTCGTGTCGTTGAAACGTAACGACGAAAGCCCCGGCAGGAGGCCTTCGCGGTATACATAATATACAACGAAGCGAGAGGTGACTCGCGACCTGATTCGGAAGATCCCGAGGAGAAGAGAGACGAGTGGACGGGCGACGAGAGAGGATGAGCTATGCGGTCTATTTTTTTTTTCTCTTCTCTGCCCCAGAGTTCGTGACCCCGGAAGCGATAGATTCTCGGTGTCGTCGTCGTCGTGAATCGAGGCCAAGGAGGGAGAAAAAACTGAGGGAAAAAAACGTGCGTCACGTTAATAACTCTACTTAATTAAATACACCACATAAAAAAAAAGAAAAAAAAACCTTCACTGTGGAAAACCGATTAGCGATAATCACTCAAGAAAAAATTGCGGAAATGTCGAAATATTTACCAATGAAACGGATCGTTGCTGAATCTTCAGTCCGAAATCCTCCTTCTCGTCGCCGCAGTCGGTAGTGTAGAACAAGACGCTTTTCTTAGAGCCCCTGGAACACACACCTGTCGTTTCGATTAATAAATAAACAATAAATAAACATCGAGTATCGACGGGCCTTAAATACACAGTGCAGAGTGAATATTTTTGTCTCTCGCGGGGGGCAAAAAATAAAATAAAATAAATGGGCGAGGGGAAGCGAGAGATACGAGTGCAACGAGGCGAGTGCGTCGTATAAACCGTCAATTATTAGACTGTAAATCAGCCGACGAACGCGCAAGCGCCTCCCAGTCTGTCACGAGCAATTAAATTCCGCGATGGGAGCAACGACGCGAGCGGCGATCGGCGGCGGCGTCGGCATCGGCGACTCCAGGGGCCATTTGATACGACTGTATTTATGATAATCGCCAGCCTCACCTGAGCGCCTTCCCATTCCGGTTGAATGAGCGTTCGGCCAACGTCGGCGAGCGGTCCCCGTGGCACCGACGACCGCGATCGTTCATCCCGACTCGACGAGCTGCATCCTCGGGTCTGCGCACCTCGACGCCCCTACTCGACAACCTGGAAAAGCGATAATTATTAGCAATCGGTTTGAGATGAAAATTCGAAAAAATCAATAAATCGAACGGAGGGATAAAAAAATGTAAAAAAAAGAAATAAAAAATAATGTGGTTCCGGCCGGGATCGAACTGGCGACCTTCTGCGTGTAAAGCAGACGTGATAACCGCTACACCACGGAACCCGCTTGTCATTCGGCCCGCGCTAGCGGGTCTGACCGATTTTGCTCACAGCTCAGACATTGCTTTCCTATTACTTCTATAATTTTTAAATTAATTATAATTATTTTGTAACAATATTATTGGATTTTGTGTGAGAATTCCAAATGGAGTAATAATTTAATTTCGCATTGTCACTCGACTGAAATCGTCACAAATAAAATTATCATATCATCCCGCTTCGATATAAATTTAAAAAACTGCTCCCACCACAAAAATAATAAATTAAAAAAATATATAAACAAAATACTTCCAAATGGAGTAATAATTTAATTTCGCATTGTCACTCGCCTGAAATCGTCACAAATAAAATTATCATATCATCCGGCTTCGATATAAATTAAAAAAAACTGCTCCCACCACAAAAATAATAAATTAAAAAAATATATAAACAAAATACTTCCAAATGGAGTAATAATTTAATTTCGCATTGTCATTCGCCGGAAATCGTCCCAAATAAAATTATCATATCATCCCGCTTCGATATAATTTAAAAAACTGCTCCCACCACAAAAATAATAAATTAAAAAAATACATAAACAAAATACTTCCAAATGGAGTAATAATTTAATTTCGCATTGTCACTCGCCTTAAATCGCCATAAATAAAATTATCATATCATCCCTTCTCGATATAATTTTAAAAAACTGCTCCCACTTTAAAAAATATTTAAATTTAAAAAATATATAAACAAAAAATAATCGAATAAACGATAATTTCCTCGTTGCATTCTCTCGCTGCATCTATGCAACTCGTTTCGCGCCGCATAGATGAATAACGCGCCGGACCGTGGATCGAACACGTTGCATTGGCGCGAGAGGAGCCGCTCAGCAGGCGCCAGGGCGTTTCGCGTCACTTGCCCACGCGGTACTCGACGGAACCTCCACGGATCTGTGTCTACATAAAACGTACACAGCTCGAGTAATAATATTTCTATATGTTTGCCCGTTACAACCGTGTACCGAGCAATATTTGTAACGCATTAAGCAAGCGTGGACAATGGACAAATGATTTGCATGAGTTATGCGCGAGAAAGTTAGTCGGCGCCCACGCGCCTCTCGGCTGCGGTCGAGATGCACCGATCGCTCGTTTGTGTGTGAAACAAACGTAGCGTAAGCCACATAATCGCTGCGCGTCGTCGTGTATGCGCGTTTGCATCAATGAAAAAGAGGCGCACACGCGGCTTCGTGTACCGGGCACTGATTACACGCTGTACGAGCGGTGTTACATTTCACCGAGCCAACCGCGCGGTAATAATGCCCAACGTGGATCGCGTTGTCGGAGGATAAGCGCTGATTGATGGATGATTTTTCCAGTCATTTGTAAACGTCAATTTTTTTTTAGGAATTAATTTGCAAATAAGGTTTACTTTTGTTTTACTCATTTCTCTAGTATAAAAAAATAAATGAATAAAAATTAATAAATGAGTAGTAAGTAATACATTAATTGACAGCGAACAATTTTTTCCTTCTTAATAATTCCTTAAAAAGAAATACTGTGTCTAAAAGTTTGCGGAGTAACTCGACGACCCCCCCAAAAAAATTGACAAAAGCGAAGCCTGCGGAATTCGAGAGGACCTTCTGTTGGCGAACCATCGGACCACTCCAAACTCTCGAGTCGAGGGGGAGATTCTCATTCGTGACTAATTTTCGACCGCGAGCCCGACAAAGGCCTGACTTCTGGTTTCAGGGTGTAACGAACCCTGTTGACTCTTCGATCGTCTCTCCCCACGTGGAGTACAATGGTTAATTGAACAAATTCGATTAACGACTCCTGCGTCGCAAAGACGTCGACCCTGACTCGCGTTGCCCGCGAAGATTTCGGCAGCCGCGTTTTCACCGACGTCCCGCGGCCACATTCGGTAGACCCGTGAGGCTCGTGTCACGGGGGTTTGGGTGCGTTATGTGGGGTGAGCACTGTGCGTAACCAACGACCACGACGGACCGGAGAGGAACGAGCGTGGAGCAGCTGTCAGTTAGCTGCGTCGGAACGTCAGCCCCGAGAGAGAGAGACAGAGAGAAAGCATCGAGCAACAGCAGCGAGCGTGGATTACAACTCGGCGGAGCGTGTAATCCGGCGTCGGTCTCGCCGGAGCCAAAACTCAGTCGTTAAATTCGACCCAGACGCAAATGCGACCGGTACACAATTTATATAATTTATTTACACTTTTTTCCGCTGCGTATAATTTTTTTTCGTCGTTTTTATTGGACTTCACTTGGACGGTACACAATTTATATCATTGCACTTTTTCCCAGCGTATAATTTTTTTTCGTCGTTTTGATTGGACTGTTTTACTTAGACGCATTTGCAACGGAATTTATATAATTTATTTACATTTTTTCCGCTGCGTATAATTTTTTTTTCGTCGTTTTGATTGGACTGTTTTACTTAGACGCATTTGCAACGGAATTTATATAATTTATTTACATTTTTTCCGCTGCGTATCATTTTTTTTTCGTCGTTTTTATTGGACTGTTTCACTTGGACGGTACACAATTTATATCATTGAACTTTTTTCTCAGCGTATAATTTTTTTTCGTCGTTTGGATTGGACTGTTTACTTGGACGCATTTGCAACGGAATTTGAAATAAATTCTTGACACAAACTTGAAGAAAACTCAGCGAGTTGAGACATCGAATATCAGTCAGATTGATCTTTCCACACTCGAAGCAAAAACACGCGATACGCTGTTCAATTGAGTCATTGCGAGATATCCGGTGACGACACCAAAGAATTTTTCTTTCCGCCTCTCTTCGTCTCTCCTTGATTTTTCCCCGTCATCATCATTTGTCCGGGAGTAATCGCGATGGTGCACGCGGCAAACGCGAGACTGCACCGCCGCCGCTGCTACTTCGAGTCGCTGTGCAAACAGCCGCAGTCGAGGGCAATTTTCTAGCTTCTCTCGTGTCCACGATAATTCGTAACACGGTAGACTGACCACCGCAGGCCCAATGGGACTTTAATGAACATCAATTACTCGGCCGGGTTATGCGTGTAACGATCCCCCCGCGCTCGCGGCCCCTGAAGCACCGTGAACCGCGTGTCTAAGAATCCACATGAGATTATTGCACGAAAAAAAAAAAAACATGTGTACAAATATATGTTTGTACGGTCGGAATTCTGGAGTTGTTTATGCGTCTGCATTGAACGCCCCACAAGTGGAATCAACGTTCGCGGCCGACTAAGCGTAAAATAATCGCCCTGCGTCGCGAATTCCCCGTGACGCTTTTTTTTGTCGTATTTTCTTTTTGTGTATCGACAGAGGCTTTTTCCGGGGGTTTTTTTTTACGATCGCTACTCCGGTTTTTCTATTTGTAAAGAACACACAGAGCACACACGGCGCGCACACGTCGCCTTTCCTGCCCCACGCGCGACTAATCGATTTATCGTTCGAACCCGCTTGGGACGGGCACTGAGAGAGTGTTTGATGCGAAACATCGACGAGAGTGTTTTTTGTGTGTACCCGACCTTTGTCCGCGTGGCCCGCGACACACAACTGGGACCTTTTGGGACACGGAAACTGAGCACTGGTCCCTCGTTTTACCCTTTTCCGGGTGAGAGACTTAGTAAAAAAAAAAAAAAAAAAAAAAAAAAAAACAGGGACACGTCCCTTCGGTGACACAAAAGTGAAGGACTGCAGAACTTTCGCGGTGAATTGAACTTAATGTACATTGGAAAACACATTTTTCATCCTTTCTTATAATAGACAAAATTGAAAGAAAAAAATGTTTGCGGATTTCGATCGAAACTGTGAATCAAGTAAAAATTAAATCAGTGACTGTATGATAATTTTTTTTAAAATCTGACAGTCCTGGAGAAGCTTTGAAATTTGTATGCAGCTGCTGAACTTTTTTTTAACTTGTCAGAGTGACAGTTGAAAAATGGAAATGCAATTTTTTCTGGTCTTTTAAATTCACAGGACGGATCAATCATTTTGGACCGTCCGGATGGGACCAAAGATTGGGGAATATGATCGGAATATGATCGGGCGAGACCGAAACTCTCTCTCTCCTCTTTCTCTCCCTCTTTTGGGGTGTTCGTCCCGCGAACAAAGGATCGAAGGGACGTGTCAGGCTCGATCGAACATCACGAAACTTCGCAGGGAGTTTCCGTCTGGCTTTCCGTGGTCCAAAGTTGGACGGCACTCGGGTTGTGAGCCTCCCCGGGCATCGAGGCCCGCCTGACTGATGGCATTGATCGAGCGGATCAGTCAAATGTGCGGCTGCTTGCCGGGGATATAAATTTGCCCCTCGCGAACATACGCAGCGCCGGTGATTCCACCTCAGCGACGTGAAACTCCGCATTAGGAACCGGAGAACATTATATACGTCCGGGGCTCACAATCGGATCACGTCGTGTACACTTATGGGTATTACTATAATCCGGAATATCGCCAGGAAAATCGACGAACTTTCTCCGCCTATTTCGCTTTCACCGCGATTCTCTCCCTTCTCCCCTGACCTTTTGTGTCGATATAACGTAACACCTAATTTTACAGAGTTGCCTCCATAATCTTGTGGCCATTGAAAACATTTTCTTTTATAGAATTGAAAAAAAAAAATTGGCTAAACTTATATTTTAGCTCAATGGAAATTATTTTCACCCGTTCAGTCTTTTCTGCCGACGAATCATGAATCCGTCGGCTGAATGATAGTCGAATGAACCGGATATCAGTCACTGAGAGTTCGCGACTCGCTTCACCGTTTCTTTCTCTGTTGTGCCAACGTTCGCGAGGAAAGTGAACGCGGAGAAAGAACGAGGGGAACGAGCCGGCTGCGTGAAGCATCGAAAATTCGGGGCGTCGGTTCGTCGAGTGCTGACCCAAAATAGCACGGGGCCCCATTTGCAGCTGGCGGGTCTGGCAGACGACCGGACGAGTCTTCGAACACTTTTCCACCCGAAAATAGAAAAAATTTCCGTTCTCCGACGAGGAGAGCCACTCGAGATCAGGTCGGATCCGTGGGGTGGTTCGCTCGGCCAGTTCAGAGGTCACTGAAAAATGCATATATCGTATTATTATTCGATTCGAGGCAGACATATCGGTTGCACGACAATGCGAGTGGGATATTGAATGTAAAATTAAAATATTGAATCGCCAGTGGAAACGCAATACAGGAGGGAAGCTCTCGTGATTGTTTTGTTGTTAAATTACTCGGCATCTGTTCGAGTGGGGCGATTCTCAATTTTATGCCTCGAAAAGCGAGAAAACGGATAAGAGGGGAAACGAGGGGTGTGACGAGGGGGATGAACATCGTTATGCGTTATTGTACATCCGTTCACGTATGACCGACGCTACCCCTGTCCCTCTGCTAACGGCCACCGAGCGCACCGGACATTATTATATTTCCAGTAGAAACAAATTTATGCCTCGAGTTCTGTGGGCGCTGCCACTCTCCGAAATCGCGTCTGTATATCGCGGAAATTTCGACGTCGTTCGTCACGCCGGGTGGGTTTACATCGGTAACCGGGTATTACACAGTCGCATTGCTGATTTATGTGCTTTCGTCCCTCGGCCTCCGCAGTACGTATAATTATTTCGAAATTGACGCTGCAGCGGGACGTCAATTAATTGCAGTTGCAATTGGAAATTCGACAAAAATTGAATTACCGATTATTGGTTGACGAATTTAATTTAGTAGAAAATTCTTTGATTATTTGTAGCTCTCATTGGTGTACTATTTTATTTTTATTTTTTTAGGGATATTTATTTCCAATGACAATTATTGTGACTATTATTTTTAAACATTCATTTTATATTTTTTAATATTATCTGTTCGTTGCAAAAATTGGGAATAAATTGATGATGTGGAAAAATTGACTTTTACTGTTTTACGAGGACGAATTGATTCCCCGAATTATCGGCGCACACGTAAACGCCACTGTCGAACGATACGCGCCGACGTTTTAAATGGGGTAGAACCGGAACAACGGCGATAAATAATTCGAGTGGATCGAGCTGACGAACGTTATTGTGCGCGAGGACCGGCGGACGGGCAGCGCGAACGACGCAAATGGCATTTACGGCTGGAACGACACAGAGGACGATATCAGTCGACGCCCGAGCGTCGCTAAATTTCAGCTGGCAAAAATAACGTCGAAGCTGCAATTTCCGGGTATAATTGAATTCTTGCCTCACGCCCGAATCTTGTTTTTCGCGATGCAGTCGCATTGTGCGAAAAAGGCGGAGCGAAAATTGAACGCCGAGCGCGTTTCAAACCCGAATGGATTACGATTTAGTTGGCTGAAATATAGAAGCGTAAAATAAAAGAAAAACAAATTGGGCCATTTAAAATTCTACCCAGCAAATTAAAACCATGAATCTCGTTCAGACAAAAAAAAATCTAAAATATTACACCAACCGAATCGATAAAAAAAAAAGTTGACTGCAACGTCCTTCACACTTTCGACTGCCAAAAGTCCTCGAACGTGTGATTCCCGGTGCGGCAATTAAATTCGCGAAAATCCGCCGTTAAAACCGTCGTCGACATTGACGCCGCGTACCACCTGCCTCGTAATTTTCGCCCCGAACGGCGCCGTAAATTTCGCCATAATTAATACTATCCCTCAACCTCCCCCCCCCCCCCCCCCCCCTCCCTCGCGGTAATTGTGCGGCATCGGTGCGAGCAAGAGATCTTATCGAAAAAGCCGTGATTTACGAAGCAATAAATTACGGTAACACGGCGGATAATGTGAAAACGAGCGAGTCAGGAAAAAATAGCGAAACATCCTCGCGTCTCTCTCATTTTATCTCTTCCTATTTTTCCCCATGGCTACAATTTCTTCAATTATTATTTTTTTTTAATCCTAAGCCAAAGCGGCGAAAATAGAAATAAGGGAAAAGACGGATGATAAAAAATTAATAAACAGTAAAAATAGTCGGAAACGGAGTCTCGTCTCCGGCGAAAGACTGCGCGATTCTCCCCCGGTGCGGCAATTCCTGCGGCAATTATTCACGCTCGCATGAATAATGTAACGCGCCCGGCCGAGTATGGCTCGCGCTAAAGTCCGATGGAATTGCAGATACCGCGCGCGGCCAACTCTTCGGACTCTCGACCCCCGGTCGCGTGTGTATTTTTTTTTTTTTTTTTCGAGCGCGCGATATTTCTCGCTTTTACCCCTGACGTCGCATACACGAGTTTCGCATCCCTGTTTGTCTATTTTCGTTCCCCGGCGAGCAAAGCGTCAAGATACAACACCGACGTACAATTCCGGCTCTTTTGATTCGCTTTTGACGCTTCTTGACAGCGAGAACCGCCCCTTAACGAGTTGTCAAACCCTCGGCCACCCTTTTTCGACTTTCAGGGGTCGAGGGACTCGATGTCACACCGCGAGAGTCGGGGATCAAAAACCGGTTTCTCGTCCCATTGACATTATGCAACGAAAAATGTTCGAGTGTTGGAGCTCATTCGGCGGACATTAAAGTGCGATTCGTCACAATCGCGCCCGGGTAAGCGATATACGCGCGCAGCGGGTTTCGCACACCCTTAATTTATGCGCATACGCGTCGCGTGTACTTTGGGTTTGATCGATGAGACGGGAGAGGCGGGAAGTGAATTTATCGTCGCGACGGGAATATTGCGAGGATCTCCTCTGACTTTTGGCTTATGAGATATTCGAAAGTACGTGCTAATTATTTTATTTTAATTGACAGCGAGTGGCCCGAATAAAAATTAAATTGTGACTCGGAAAAAATTTAATTTGCACTGACGGAAAAATGTCCAAAACTTCAGAGCGGATTAAAAGCGACGGGAGAGAAAAAAAGAGAGCGATGATATCGAGAGGCTGCAGCTGCTCATCGGTTACAAAAAAAAAAAGAAATTTGCATAGGTCCCCTCGCTGCACATCGAGGAGAGACACACGAGGTATTCGCCGCGGCGAGAGACTCCGGAAGCGCGAGGCTTGTATGCCACGTGACTTAATGACGCGCGAAAGAGTGAATTATTGAGCAGTTAATGGAGGGGGACGAGCGAACTGCGCTGCGAGGGGGGCGAACACCGTTGCGATTTTCGCGCCGCGAAATCTCGTCGTCCCCCCTCAGTGGGATTATATACACGGGGCTTCGGGTGCGCGCAGCGACGAGAGATACACGCAGGGGAATCGAGAATAAATAGACGTGCGAGTTTGCAAATGAAAAAGCATTTGACTTCGGCGACGAGAGTTGGATAAGGGACGGCGAAGCGATGGCTCTTTTACTGAGGATATTGCAACGTCAAATGGGCAAAGTCAGCGGCACACTTTGTACTTGCAAAGTATTTTTTTTTAGAAAAAAAAAATATATATATAATTGAAAAATTTAATTAACTGAATTTTTTTCTAATTTTTTGTTAATATTGGAGAAGCTTTCAGAACGGTTTCTCGCGTCCGTAAAAATCGCCTCTGGCCTCTTCCTATCCACGTCAGTTTATTAATAACGCGATTCGTTAAACCCGAAGCGAATATCGCAAGTCGCCTCCTCTTTCCTCTGTCTCTTCCGCTTGCCAGGTGCGTAACGATCCGTTAAACCGAGAGCGCCAAGTTCTCATGGCTATGAATTAAACGTTACTACGGAGCCTCCCCAAGTTCTCAGGTGTATTTCAATTTTGACATATTTTCCTTCAGCAATGTCACGGCTATAATTTTTTTGTAATATAGACAATGAATTATTCGTGAAGTTAATTTTTTCTTTTCTTTTCTTCTCGGGTGTATTTCAATTTTGACATATTTTTCTTTCGCCATGTCACGGCTATATATTCTTTTTAATATAGACAATGAATTATTCGTGAAGTTAATTTTTTTCTTTTCTTTTCTTCGAGCAAAGTGCAACCGCTGAGATTTTGACGCAAGACGCGCGTCGTTAAACTCAACACCAGAATCGCGTTGTCCTGCCCAGGATCAGCCGTGTATCTCGCTAATGATCTCATTTAGCGAGTTGACGCGCCGCCGAGAATCGGCGAAGAACGACGGGTTAAAGAGGAAGAAGACCGTGGAGGAGGAGATTAATTCCGCTGACACTCTCGATTAATGACAATAATTGAGACGTGGCGTGACTCGGCGAGAAAGTCGCGACGATAACTGCGACGATTAATAACTCTCGTGAAACTCCTTTTAGCAATTAAAGCCACGCGAACAATTGACTCTTCTCAGACTCGAGACTTGTCTCCACTCGCGTTTGCAATTATTTTTTTTTTCCCTCTTGCAAACGTCGACGGGACAATCGGAGCACGTCGGACTCGCTGACAACGCGGGACTCGTCCCCGGAAAATGATGATGAGGAAAAGTGTAGGACACAGTCGCGAATCCAGTTCCGGCCACTGACAACCGCTGATTTCGGTGTCACCGCAAGAAAGTCACGTGTCCTCGGGAGAGTGAAAATTCACCGGAGAACTTCCCACGACGGTTCTACCGGTTCTTCTTTTCGATCCACAGGTCCGTGGCAAAAATTGCCGGGCTGATGGTCATCGCGCGACTCACGCGATCCGTTATTTCTGCAACTGTGACGTACACGTTAGAAAGGCGCGGGAAAATTTAGCGGAAATACTCGAGCGTCATTTGCCAATTCACTTAAAAAGGGCGACATGAATACTGGCAAAAGAAAAGAAAAAAAAATTGTATTTTGCTGAACAAAATAATTTTTTTATTGTATAATTTGCAGCTGCGTGATTTACAGTGAAACAATTTTTTTCGCCAATTCATAATACATTGGTTACAATTTATAATACAATCGCCAATTTATAATACATTTATGATATTGCGCAAACCGTTCCTATGTTTTCCTAGTTTTGTCTTCGACCGACGCAACGACCAATAAGAAATGCTGGACAACAATACACGAAGCGTAGGAAGGAAGAGGAAGTTCCGAGTCGGTGGGTGCGGATCCTCGGAGTGTCCAACAGTCAAATAACACCTGTCGACAGGTGCTGTGGGCGGTGGCGAACGGCCTCGCGCTTCGTTCCCACTGCAAAGAGGCCGGGGAGCCCTTCCTGCTCGCTGCACCTTCGCGCTTATTTTCCTCTCGTCTCCCTCGCTCTCGCCCCGTTCGCTTTTTCGTCGCGCCTCCGCGCAGCTTATCACCCGTGACGGAAACGTACAAAAAGTACCGCCTTTATAATTTCAAACTCGTAAATAACAATTTTCTTACATATAAAAAAAAAATAATAATAAATAGAACGAAGAAAAGGAGGAAAATCATTTTTTCAACGCCTCTGCCACTATAATTTTCTCGCTCTCCGTCAACAAATTGTCGTTGACGTAGGACGCAACGTTCCGCGCGTGCTCGGCGAGCAATTCCCGTCTCGCCTCGAGAATTCCGTCGACACGCGTTTTCTCGATCTCTCGCTCCCTCTCCAGCTCCAATTTTATCCTCTCCCGCTCCAGACGTCGGATTCTCCCTCGCTCCTCCATCAGTCGTATCAAGTCTCGCCTGTACTGCATCCTGCTGCGCATCTTCGCCTCGTTGGTGAGCTTCTCGATCCTCTCGTCCTCCATCGCCCGCCTCATCACCATCTCGGCGAACATCCTGTCGCGTTCCACGGATCGTCGCGCGCACTCCTCGCGGAAAATCATCTGGTCCCGCAGATCCTCGGCCAATTTTTCCTTCGCTCGCTGCCTGCGCAACTCGTCCTCGCGTTCCTGGATCACCAGCTCCCAGGACATTTCCGCGGCCACAAGTTCGGCGATTCGAGCCTCTTCTTCCAATTTTTTGGATCGAGAATTGACGAGCATTTGAGCTACGGTATTTATCAAATCGTCTCGGCGTCGTTTCTGCGCCTGACGAAGAGCTTCGAGCTCCTCGCGTCTCTGCTGAATTTCTTCGAGGTACTTTTCGTTCCTCCTCATCTCTTCTTCTTTTTCTTCGGCTTCTATTCGCTTCCTCGTCGCTCTGATCTCCTCGAGAACGATTTTTTCACGTTGCTGACGCTCAGCCAATTCTCGCCTGGTCCTCAGTTTCTCCGCCAGATTCTCCTCGTCGACGATTCTGTCGGACTCCTCGAGCAATTTTCGCTCCCTCTTCGCTTCCTCTTCCTGCACTTTTTTTGCTCGCTCCTTCTCCGACATCTGAAGCTCCAACTCGCACCTGTAGATCTCGCGTTTTCGATCCAACTCGGCGGCTCGTTTTCGCGCCTGATCCTCCAACTCCAGGTTCGTCAATTTCGTCAAATTGACCGAATAATTCTCGCGCACTTTTTCCATCTCTCTGTCGGCTTCCTTCTCGCGGATCTGAGCCTCGAGAGTCTTCTTCACGTACGCGTTTCGCAGCTCCGTCTTCAAATCATTCAGATCCAAATCGCGATACTTCGACATTTTTTATTTTATTTTTTTTTCTCGAGGGTTCAGAGTGATTCGTGCATGAGCGACAGTCAGCCTGGAACATAAATTCTCATTTTACTTCTCAATATTCCGAAACGCTGTCAACAATTTTCCAAAGGATTTTTAAATTCCCATTTGCACGAATTTAAAATTATCACCGCTGTTCCATCGCTCATGCATCGTCATCTCTTTTTCCCTCCGAAACATCGCCAAAAAGCTGTCAAAAAGTATTCAAAATTCGTACCTATTTGCGTGATAATTCCTCTGCTTTCAAATTTATTCCGCTTTCAAATCCAGCACTGATTGGCACTCAAACAATTATTATCTTCAACCAAATATCGTTCACTTTCCACTGAATTTCAATGTGTCACTCGATTCTCTACAATTCTCCACTGCACTTTTTTTTTTAATTAATGAGCAGATCCAAATTTAAAAAAAGCTTGTTGCGCTTGCGCGAAGGTCGAGGCTGATGCGCCTGTGCGAGCTTTTCCACCGCGCGCGTTGTGGAATCGCCGGTGTTTGCGGGTACAAAGCGCGCGAGCGAGAATAAGGGAAGAGAGTGGCGCGCGCAGCGGCAGAGCGTACGGCACGGCGGATCGGGACCGACTAACCGGCTTTCCGCGTGAGGGCACAGCGAGAAACCTTTTGCCGGTGCCCGCGGGGGCCTCGGGCGTCCACCGAACCGAACGCGGGGGCCTCGTGAGAGGCTCGCGACTCTCTCGTCTCTCTTTCTCGCTCCCGCTTTGCACGTAACGCACATCCGACGCCGCGACTCGTCCCTTGCGGACGAGCCACGCGGAGGCGGAGGAATCGTGAACGAGGAGACCCGAGGCTCAGGATGGAACGAGCGCCGGGCCGAAGAGCCGGGTACATCGAAGGTGAGAACGAGAGCCGAAGAAAACAGAGCAAACAAATCACCGGCAAATAGGATCTGACCGATCCATTCCCCAAGAATTTTTCTGTGAAAGATAGCAGATTGTTATTGATTAAAAGCGACTCGAAAAATTAATATAAAAATTAAAATTTCACTAAAGAGCGAGAAGAGAATATTTTCATTTTTTAAGCCAATAAAAAAAAAAAGATTTAACTTCCATAATAAATTTTTACATGATAAACAGAGCAAATAAATCACCGACAAATAGGATTTGACCGATCCATTCCCTAAACACATCTTTGTGAAAGATTGCAACATTGATTGAAAACGATACTCGAAAAATGAACATAAAAATTAAAATTTCACTAAACAGTGAGAAGAATATTTTCTTTTTTCAAACCAATAAAAAATTTGATTCAACTTCCATAATAAATTCTGGTCAATTCTCGTTTATCCTTTACGACCGCTCTGACCTCGCGGAATTGTCACGGGCTATGAAAAAAAAAAGCGTGGGTCGTACCTTACGCGGAAAACAATTCATATTTCCAGCGGTAAATTCTGGTGTCCTGACGTCGATATCCTCGCGGCTTGATTAACGACGCAGAAGCGGAAAGAGCTCGACGATTCCGCGTGCGCTCTGATTATCCGAGGCAGCGCGATCCGAGCTGCAGGCGGTTTCTCGCCGCCGCCGGTCGGACGAGCGGCGTTGCACGTAGACAGAGGAGACGTTTCCAGGTCAGCGGGAAAGCTCTCACAGATATTGGAGCCCTCCGGGAGATCGTTGCGGCGGGCGGAGCAACGTGGCCCGGATCGTTCGCGTTCGCCCCCCGAAAGAAGACTCGGAACGAGGAAACACGAGACTCCCCAGCGTCACACGAATCCAAGTGGCTCCGCATCCCTTCTCGCCGAGTGGTTTCAACCCTTCCGCTCGTATCCCTCCGGAAAATCCCCGCATACGCCACGAATTCGGTGCATCCGCATCTGTAAACAAAAAGCCGAATTAGCGAATTGTACGAAATTGGTCTCCGTAATCACGCTTATTATTAAACTATTGTCGAGGACCGAGAATCCGGGTTACTCGAGCTGCGACGGTTGTAATTGAAAGATCCAAATATAGTCGGCATTGTTGCTCCTTTCGTGCGCGACGGACGGAAAATAGCGTTGTTTAATTATTTACGAAATGGGGGACGGTTTTTTTTCTCTCCACATTTTTTTTTTTTTTCGTCCGCATTCTCTGTTCGTATCTTTCTCGCTCTTGCTCTGTCTATCTATCTATATAAATGTATCTATACTGTTTAGCCTGATACTCGGTGCAGCTCGTAAATGTTCTCCCCGACGCGATACAAGCGAATCGATTTGTGTCGCATCGCGTGTACAAACTATGTATGTCATCGTGCGGTCTCGCCGCGCGCTGCGTCATTACACCCTGGCCGCCTCTTCTTCCTCCGTTCCGTATCGGCTCTGCCCCGACGAACGACACCGAACGACCGACCGACCGTCCCACCCGGTACGCAGAATGTACACTCCATTTGATTAATGACACTACGACTCGCGCCGTGAATGTGTGACAACGTTGCGCGAAGCTTACGGATTTTTAATAGAAAAAAAAAGAAATAAAAAAAAAGTCAACTCGTTTATCACAATCTGCGTCGTTTTTGTGTGTCGTCCCTAACAATTCGAGATTCGTTGGTTCTCTTTCCATTCATATTTATAGAAACACGAATAAAATAAAATAATAAAAATCCTACAGAAGTGATTCGAGAACAGACTTCCCAGATTAGTGACTTATTGCAAATTGCACTCGTTACAAATCTGTCAATCGTTCCGTCTGATTGCAACGGATATGCGGATTATTGCAGCTTCTCGTAACGTTTTATCGCGTTCGTTTGCCTCGCGTTCGCGGATATAAAGCGGAGAAGGGGTGAGCCACGCGAGGATAATCCACGGCTGTTGCTATTTGCGATGTGGCACTGTAACAATAACGAGCGACTCGTTTCGTTCGCTCGGGTGGATCGTAACGAAAGGAGCGTAGAGTCCTTTAATTGCGATGCTTCGGTTCAGAGCTTTTTATTGCTACGCGAGTCTAGGATATGGAGGCTGAGAAGCAGAAGGGCGACCTGCTGAGCTTTAATGTCCGGGTAAGCTCGGATTTAACGGACGGTGAGCTACGCCCTTTGCGGTCTTGGCAGTCGATCCATATGCAACTGCGTGCAATGCTCGGGACTTGCAAAATCTCGACATTGGTTTCAGCGACGTGCGCGATGCTCGAGGAACGTTTAACGTACCGCGAAATAGAGGCGCGCGCGGCGCCGCACGACAAAGCGACCGGCACGAGGAGAAACAGAGGCGCGCGTTGTGTTTGGTGCTAGGCAAATTTCGCCAGGAATTCGCCCGCGAGATCCTCATCACCGCTGTGTTAACCTCGGTCGTCGGCTCCCAGCGTTTTCCTCGACTTCTGCAACAAAGAGACAAATTTTATTAGCATCTTTTTTATATTAAAAAGTCCGTAATTCGTGCAAACGTGAACATTGTTGTCGATATAACTCGGCTTTTGATTGGTCGTTGGGAAACAACGGCAGTTCGATGTTTAATATCGCGAAATTTGGCAGTTTGTCATAAAAATATAGTTTTTTGCATTTTTCTCCACAAATTTTCGATTTTTCGGACTAACACCTGTGATTTTTGGAATCAGCGGAAAATTTCCTGTCGGATAGGGTTTTTAAATTTTGCGAGATCGAAAATTTTTTTTTCTCGATTTTTTCGATAAAAACGCAAGGGGTACCCCTTCTAAAAATTTGCGATTTTCGAGGGTCAACTTTAAAAATCTGCAAAAAATCGAAAAATCGAGATATCGCGTTCCGTCTGGCACCATTCTCTTCGTTGAAGAGTTTTCTTTCGAATGCAAAAAGAAAATCCCGATTATATTGAGCCAAAAAAAATTTACATAGATTTTAGTGAAGCGTTAAAATTCGAAAAAAATTAAAAATCAATTTTTGCGTATTTCTCCCCGAATTTTCGATTTTTCGGGCAAATACCCGTGATTTTTGGAATCAGCGGAAAATTTCCCATTGGATAGGGTTTTAAAACTTCGTTAAATCGAAAAAAAAAAATTCGCCAAAATTCGCAAGGTTCGTCCTACGCTGGCTACCTCCGATCGCGCGCGTCACTGTTCCTAGTTAAAAAAAGAATAATCATGCGAATTTCACGATCTTTTTGCATTTCGTTAATCGTGTAGATCGAGTAATTAATTGTTAATTGGAAATTAATTCAATCTCTTCTAGGTCAGCGCAAAGCCGCCAGCGAATGTGTCTCGCGATTATCGGACAATAATTAATTATTTATCAATTGAATTCGCAGCGTCACGCATTGATTGGTTTTACTCTCCTGCGGATTTAATTGCAAAGCTTCGTAATCTCCAAACAGCTGTGAGATGACTGATATTACAAGCGACAGTCTCTCTTGACTAAATGCGAATTTTTTATTCGCGAATTTGTCGAATAAAAAATACTGAATATTCTTTTTTTTCCGTCGGTGAGATCGGAGCGTTGAAGGCGAGTGAGAAAAAAAAAGTCGGCAAAAGCGCGTAAGCGCGAAATTGCGGGGAGCAAAATCGAACGCATCCCTTGCGGGGATCGAACCCGCGACCTTTGGATTAGAAGTCCAACGCGCTATCCTCTGCGCCAAAGGGACCCTGCGACACTGATGAAAAATAAACGAAGCGCCGTTCGGCGTCCCCTGGTGCACTCGCCCCGGGTAACACACGTGTGCGATTATGGCTAATTGCGAGAGACCCCTCCCCTCTATCCCTGGAATTATTCGTGTTCCGAGGAAAGGGACAAAAATGATTGTTATTCAAATTACAGAACAGCCGCTCGTAATATACTGAGAATATCATTCGCTTCCTCGTGTCGTATTCTTTTTTTTTTTTTTCCATGGACGTAAAAATACTCAGGGGTTACACGATGTACAGCACAGCGGGGGGAGAATGCGTAATGCGAGTAAAACGGGACCTCGCGTATGGAGCATAAAATCCGCTCCCATGTTCCACGATGATAAAAGCGCAGTACACGGCCACTCTGGTCTGCACGGTATTTACGCAATACGCACATTTGTAACCCGACCGTTAATATTTTTTTCTTTTTTTTTTTTTTTTTTGTAAAGAAGATAATAATGATACAGGCTAAATTGAGATACAATTCTTTTTCGCGGGCGAAAATTAATGCGTGGAATTATAGGCCGCGACAGGCAATACGCGAGGTCGTTTCTCATCCGACTCAATCCACACCGACGCACTCCCCGTATATAAATTCAACGGTCTTCCTTTTCGTTTTTTTAACTAATTAAAACGACTCCGAGAGCGCCGCGAGCGCCTCGCGAATGGCGCGAGCGGTGTCGTTGCATCGCACGCTTGTCGCGTAACTCATCGCGATGCGAGTGCGCGCGCGCGGGGTGTAAAATCGCTCCGGAAATTTAGCCTTCCATCAATTTAATAACCGACCTCGGGGCGGTCGCGACGCCTTCGTTCGAGAAATTTATAAAATTTTTTTCATTCGCTTATTTTCATACCCTTTTATGTTAGTCATATTAGCAGTTTAATTCGGAGTCACCGGTTCATCCGCGAAACGAGTTTGTCGCGTGTGCACTCGAATTCGCTATTACCTCGGAAACCTGCGTACAGGGAAATCCAGGTAAAAAAAAACAAACGAAAGAAATAAAAAATAAAAAATTAATTAATCCGAGCTGCGTTCTACTTATGCGAAAAATCCCCGGGGCGAAATAATAAAATATGTTTTTCCCTCGGACAAAATTTACCTTGACCCTCAATCGTTTCCATCACTGATAATAGTAATAATGATAACGATAATAATAATCAGCAAAAAAATCAGCAATCATGGCGATTGACGTCGGTGGAGTTGGAGGAAAAAATCGAAGGTCGTGGACGGTAAATTTGAACTGAAAAGCCCGGTACACCGTGACCAAGCCGAGCCTACGCTGGTCTATATATGAAGATGCCGAGGGGACAACATTATCTTCGTCCTATGTAACGACTACGACGACTACGACGACGACCACGACTAACACGAGTACAGCGCCCGTCTACCCGCGCCTCATCACCTGGCAATAAGCTCGAGTGAGTAAATTGATGCGCGAGAGAGGCCTCGAGAGCATCAACCACGCTCGGCACGCATCGCGATAGCGACGAGTTCGTACCGAGCGACTCGCAATTACTCAATCGAGAAAGCTCCAAGACGAGAACGAAAAAAAAAAAAAAAACATTGCAAACAAGTGTATTACGCGGTTTTGACCTTGCGACGGTGACGGGAAAATGAATCGCTATCTCTATATCGATCGTCTCATCATCGTCTTCGCATCGAAAGGCACGATTTTTCACTGTTTTCCACGTGGCATTTCCGCCTCGACGAATCTTCATCGAGTGATTTTTTTTTTCGCACGGGCTGAAAAATCTTGTTAACCCAGATTTCGTTAGTGAATCGAGGGAACGTTCCTAAAATGCGCTTATCTTTCGGTCTATTTTTAATCCAGCCCGGTAGAATACCCCTGTTATCATTATCACTTCGTTGCAGCAACAGGCGCCTATAGCGAAGAGTGAATTTCAAGCCTGGCTGCCTCTGTTTCATCAGCAGTCGCTTTCCGTTCTCGTCTCTCGCTCGCTCTGCCTTTCGCTTTCCCCCGCTCGACTCTCAACCCCCGTCTATACCTCTCTCCCTCTCGCCGGAGCAATTGAATTTCCCCGAGGGCCCTGCGGAGCGTCAAACTGCGTCCGAGATAAATATAGGCGTTCCCCAAAAAGCTCAAACCGTCGACGGAACAAAAGTGCCACGTTTAAAAAAAGGTGCAACCCTCCTGGAGCCATTTGCAAACCTCAAAAGCGGCTAAATATGAAATTCTCTCCATTTTCTAAAAAAAAAAAAAAAAAAAAAAAATCGATTCAATTGACACGTGTTCGATATTTCCCAATCATTAGAAATTCTGAATTTTTCTCATTTGATGGACGCGATAAAAATTTGCAATTTTTATTCGAAAAGGTCACCATGAATCTCAGGTTTCCTTCGGTATTCCCTTTGGGATCCTGTTTTTATATTTTTTGTAAAAAACAAATACCGTTTCTCTGACCCCGGATGCAGATTCTATTTCTCCACTGAAGTTCGAGCGCTGTTCGATTTTTCCCTTTTTGTTTATCTGTTTGAACGGCGGGGCACGCAGCAGCTCGGGAGCTCGGGTGACTCTGTGTGTGTGTGTGTTCCCGGGGGTGCGTTATCCTGCGCGCCGCCACCGGAACGGGAGAAGCATTGCCCGAGCAGCAGCAGCACCAGCAACGACGCCACCGTCGCCGCCGTCGCCGCTGCCCCTGGCTCAGCGCGCGCGCCGCCGCCACAGCGGCTGCCGCCCCCGCGACACCGCCGAACCACCACCAGCGCCGACGACTACGTCGACTCGTCAACCCCCGAGGAAAATCCTCAGTGCCAGCGCTTCAGCGGCTCAATGCGTTTGCGTCCGGAAGAAAGCTCTCTCGGTGCGCACTCGAAACGCATTTTCCCCGTCAATTTATCTGCAACAAAAATCGACCAAGTAGTGATTATTAATAGAGAAAAATAAATAAATAAATAAATGAGATTGTAAGAGCAAAACTCTATTTCCTTAAAAATTAAAACGCAAAGGGGTAATTATACAAAATTAAAAAATGCAGATACGCGATAATTGAGTTATAGGAGGAAACGTAAAATATGAAATAATGATAATTCGCGGGAGAGCGAAAGTAGGCTTGGAGCTTCCGCGAGTGCGACTGTCGTGAAGGTGACCGAACGGGAACAAAAGTCGCGGCTCGAAGTGAAAATTCAGAAGGGTGGTCACAGTGAATTTTTTTTTGTCGCCTGTGTAAGAACGCAGTTTGTGTCTAAACGCGTGGAAAATCAGAGTGATGGTTGATCCGACGTTCGGATGTGACTTTTATTTCAGCCTCCTCCGCCTATCTCGAGCTCCAATGAGTTTATCGTCCTCTCAGCGATAACTTCACTAACGTCGACCGTAGGGTCAAAAGTTTTCGCGGCAGAAGAGCGAAGTAAAGAGCTGGTGTAAGGCGGAAGCTTCGCAAGATTCTCCCGGAGCGGCAATTTTCACCGGACTCACCGGCTGGAATTTTGTGCGGGTCCCTCGCGAGACTACGACGAGCTAACGAGTTTTCCAGTTTCGCGTCCTCGGAAAAAGTTTTCGCGCTACGTGCACTTTTGCAAAGTGTCGCGCGAGCGTCGAGAGCGATCGACGGTCGGCCGATCCCGGCGCTTCCGCGATCGTGAGGACAAAGTTCGCCAAGCTGCTCGTTCGTCCCCCGGGTCCCCGGTTGGGAACTGACAAAAATGTTTGACCAGCCTCGCCGCACGTGCGCCTGATGTTCTTCTGACTTTCCAGCGGACTTGACTTGGCCGAACTTTCGGATTCCATGAATCCGGCCCAACCGACGAAATTGGATGACGCGAGAATCTGCAACAGATCGGTACATAAATCATTTGTCGTATTGAATTCATTTTTTTTTTTTTTTTAATAATCTTAATAAATTATTTATCGTATTGATATCATTTTTTTTTTTTTTAATAATTGTTTGTCATGTTCCATGAAAAAAATATTCTGAAAAAAATCATGAATCCATGAATTCTGTATTTAAAAAAATTGATAATGTTAATTTTTTTAAATCAATTGATTACTGGAATTTAGCGAAATTGAAAGGTGTTGTTTCGCATTATTTTGCGAAGAAAATATCGATTATTATCGTAAATACAGAGAGGAGAAAATGCAGCTCGGGTCAGTGATGAGGGACAAATTCTCCTCGCTGTGGAAACACGAGCCTACGCACGGAGCGAAAAAGCCCAGAGGCGTGCGAGATGATTTATATGTTATTTCCGACACGCACGCATCCGCCTCTTTTATAATACAGTGTATATTTCGCGCAGCGCTGTGCGAAACGGTACGGGGAGCTTCGTGTCCTATGGCGAAACCCATGAATAGCGAAACCCTGTAACACTGCAAGCAGCTTCGGCTAATTTTTACCCTCTCGTCGCATACGAAGTGTGCAATTTGCGCGAAAAGCTTCGGTTGTAAATTTCAAACGACCCGAAGATGCATAATGCATGCGCTGACGCTACTTTCACAAGCACAATGGCTCGCTCCATTTACGGGCCATTAGACGTATCGAGATGTCGGGACGATTGCCGATGAAAGATTGGCGACACGCAAAGTTCGACTAATTGCTTTCATTGATTAAAAACAAAAATAACTCGCCGGAGCAACGAGAGGTGGAACGTTAACATCGACCGAGTTTACCAGTTGCTCGTTGATTGCATCTGCATTTCGTATCTTTTTTTTAAATCGGTTCACAGGAATTCAAATTTTCTGTAGGGAATTTTCTGAATAAATGTAACCTGAACTTTAGCGAAGCAATTTTCGCCAAAGGGGCAAATAAAAGTGAACACATTGGAGGTAGGAAAATGCGCGGACGAATGTCGCTGGTCTTTTCGCACGTAGACGCGGTTAGCAATGCTCGGGGAAGTTGCGTGAATTTTGCAAAAGGGGTTTTTTTTACCGCCGAGAAGGACGAAGAGAGCTCGTTATAAGAAATTGAATTTTCTCGGAAGACTCCCAGTTGGTTTTCGTTAACAAGACAGACTGGTAGAGGTCGACCTGCACGTCGAGCTCCGTCACTGGGTCACGGAAACTACGTGGAGCAGTGTCAAGTTTAAGAATGCGTGGAAAAAGTGTTTCCAAGGGAAAATGTTGGAAAAACATGCTCATATTTTTTCTGTTGCATTGCTTGTATAGTCATCATTCGCATTAAGAAAAAAATGCAGCAACAATATGAAGATGCAGACATTTTTTTCTAATTTTTAGTTTCAAGTTTAAGTATAAAAATAAATATTAAACCCGAAAAGCTTGAATTCAGAAGGATTAGACTTACGAGGCTTCGACTAGAAAGCTTCAGACGTAAACCCTTTGGGATTGGAAGACTCAGACGTCAGACACTTGAGCTCAGAAGATTAAGACGTGTAACGCTTCAACCTACACAATTTAATAGCCTTAGATCTTAGTCTCCAGTCCGACGCTCAGGTTTAGAACCCTCAAACGATTTACAATTTACGAGCCTCAGACTCGAGTCATTTTCAACGTAGGCAACACCTCCTGCGTCTCACATATTCAGGGCTTGGACGTAGAGTCACTGAAAGTTGGGGCGCGATGCCGGGTTTGATGGATTGAATCGTGTGAAATATTTAGAGCCCGAGACGTCGGGCAATCCGACTTATAAACTGCGGGCGCGAACAGTCTCGAACTTGGCGAAACTTTGATTGACTTGAAAACGAGAAGATTGCGGGACTTACAGCGGTGCAAAGATCCGAAAGACGCCGAACGGTCGAGCGTGTCAATCGGACTTGAAAAGTCAGCCCTAAAATTCTTTTTTTTTAGGGAAAACTTTAAATCTAGTTTCAACAAAATGTCTGCAATATTCACGAGACAATTAAAACATTTTCAATATTCCTAAAGCTTAATGAACAAACAGTTAGCATTAGTAAATTGTTAATAGCCACGACATGAGGAGGGGGGTCAGAGTGTTGCGCAATTGCGAAGCGTTTCTGCGAATGACAGATCCCCTCGACATTGACAATAAGCTCTGTTCAAGTTCAACGTACAACGAGTAACCGCGAGGGTTATTAGCGGGAAGCTCGATAGGTCTTGGCGTAATCGCGCGCGCCGCTCCGACCGAAGGCAAATGGGGTTTGTACCGCGAGGCATCGATCCACATTACCGGCGGAACGTTGCGTCACGGCTCTCCATATGGAAAGTGAATGGATATATATTTTTTTACGTCTCTCGGAAGAGCGCAAAATGATTCATAATGCATTAGAGTCGCGAAGACTAAGGGTGAAGTTTCCCCGAGAAGCTGAAGACTCGAGAAGGCGAAGAATGGAGAAATGTAAAGTCCTGATTCTCTTTGAAACATCAGCCTCGTTGTGTACGGCACATTTTTTTTCTCTTTATTTTTGTTCCCTTTATTTTTTCCCTTCCTCATTTTCCCTGACACGCGGGGAGAAGTCTCGGCGATGGAAACCCCATAGCCCAGCGCTCGGAGACGGCGATAAAAGATGAGAATAAAAATTTACGAGCTTGGAGTGAAAGAAGAAAAAAACGTCGAGCGACGAAACGAGAAACGAGCGAGAGAAAATTCGTTACCCGCGAACCGAGAGTGTCGCCTCTTTTTTTGTGACTTCTCGAGGGCAGTAAAGTCAGAACGTGAACTACATTTTGTCGCTATTTCGGGCGACGAAGGTTTTTTTTCTCTTTTTTGTAAGAAAAACGTGCTCGTCGCTCAGAGAGAGATATTGGATAAATTCAAAGATCAAATGAATCGAATGTGAAATAAATAATCAAACGTCAAATGAATTTTCTTCAGCGACTCATTTTAGTGTCTGTGTGTGGGAAACGAGATCTCGGGCGTTGAAATGTTTTTGCAAGTCGGTGACGCTCGTATGAACGAATATCCTGGGCATCGTCGAAAGGACGTTAGCTCGTTCTCGCTCGCTCGGCTGTATCTACATAATATAAAAGTCTATCAGGCGTCGTGGCAGTCGCCGCGCGTCGACGAGCGAATATTTACCCTGGCGCTGGTGGCAAACGCGCCTCGAGGATTTCTCATCAGCGCAAACTCCACGACGAAATTATCCTCCTGTCTCTCTCTGTGTCTCCGAGTCTCAAGGTGATCGTCGGATAAATTTCACTTGGGTGTTGAAGGTCTTCAGTACCCTAAAAAAAGATCAAACATATATTAATCAACCAGTTCATCGCATTAAAGAGATAGATTAATTGCAAAATTATTAAATGCGAATAAAAAATAAATGTTTAAGCTACAAGAGTCACGTAATCAATTTGCGCAAAAAGTGGGATCGACATCGTCGAGCATGGGAAGGTGATCGTCGGATAAATTTCGCTTGGGTGTTGAAGGACTCCAGTGCCCTAAAAAAAGATCAACCATATATTAATCAACGACTTCGTCGCATTAAAGATATAGATTAATCGCAGAATTATTAAATGCGAATAAAAAATAAATGTTTAAGCTACAAGAGTCACGTAATCAATTTGCGCAAAAAGTGTGATCGACATCGTCGAACACGGCAAACGAATCGAATTCCAATCGGACCTCATTCGCATGCAAAGTTCACTCGGTGCAATTTTCTCTATCCGAGAATCGTCGCTTCGAGGAGCGTGCAAGGTGCTCGACCGTCACCCCTCCCCCGCAGTCGAGATGACTGCTCGAGGGGCGACCGAGAGATCCGATAGTCGCCTCGATTTTCTCACTTCTCCACAACGGCTCGCTATAACCGGAAACGAGGCGGACCTTTTTCGCGATAAGGGCGACGATAAAGACGGGAATTATACGATGGAATTGTTATTTTTTTCCATCTCGCGACGCTGATTTCGACCTCTACGCTTCGTCCCACAGCTATGAGAATAATAATTACGCTAATCATTTCGTACCAATTAACGTATTAATTATTACGATTTTTTGTCGACGCCTCGATAAGATTTTTTTTATGTTCTCATTTATTTTTTTTTTACGTTTTTTTCAGCAGGGTTCACAGTTTGAGAGCGAAGTAATTTTTTTTCGTTCTTGCTGTACGTGAAATCCTTTCGTTTATCGTGTGTATGTTTCGTGACCAGAGAGAAAAAAAATAGTTATGCCAACGCCGCGCTTTTTTCTCGCCCACAGCGGCTAACGAGACCCGGGACAGTTTTGCCTGAAAATTTAGCCGGTGGTTCGCGCGGTCGATATACGCGGCCTCCGCGACTCGCAGCGGGTGAAACGCGAAAAAAGAAATGTACCCGGAACCGGCGTCAATCGGAGGGAGCTTAAAAAAATAACACGTCGCCCCGTGTATCGACGTTTACATCTCTTGCCTCGTGAATAAATAATTCGCCGCTCGTGTCGCGTGATCTTTTCAATGTAAACGCGCGAGCGGGCGATACCGGAAAGTAAAATTACCCGCAATTATGCCAAGTACTCGAGTTGTATGCAAACCATCGGCGCGTGTACAACGAGTGTACACGGAGAAAATGCAAAAACGCGTTCTACAACAGTCGGACACTTAACGGGAATTTCGTGCCGGAACTTCCGTCGGCATTTTTCGCAGTATATTTCTGAAACTTTCAGAGTCCTTGAGACCGTCGAGCTCGTAAAGTTTCGCGTAAACGAGTCGGAGGTAAAGAAATAAAAAATAATAAAAAAAAATCAGTGGCCTGTTCGTTGCTCTTCGAGCGGCGCAGAGCGAAGTGCATAATCGATTTTTTTTAAGTAGGCTTCGCACGGAAGACACCGAAGATTAAAGTCAGCAACAATATTTTGTTGTCGGCTATAAATTCGCGCAAAAGTCTCAACGAGGAATTATTTGATTTATGATATTTGTATTCTTAACAGCGAAGAGTCGATAACTGGGTCAACGATATGAAAGGAGCTTCGAAACAAAAAACTTAGCCTGCAATTTTTCCTTCTCGAGCAAAGTTTCGACGAGTGTGTAATGCACAACGCGTCGCATCGATTGTTAAACTAGGCTACGCACTTGAAAAAAAGTTGAAGATTAAGGTCGCAGAAGCAACTATTGTTTTCTAATATTTTATGAAGGATCGTGGAAAAAAAAGTTTCGCGCCGCTGAGCCAATCGCGGTCTAACGCGTAGAAAATAAATAATAAAAACAAAATTAATCGCTTGTCGGATAATTAATTTATCCGGGCACCCGAATATTTTTCTTCGCGTACAGCCGACTAATTCGCATTTAGCCCGAACCAAAACACCCCCAGTTTAACTCCGTATTATCATTGGGGCTTAATTCCACTGTGGCGATACACAGCTCGACCCACTAAAACCACAATTTACCGGAAAATCCATTATTTCCCGGCTTCGCTCGGCCTTTGCCCTTCGATTTTCCGCGAATTTCCTCGCGCGAATCGAGCTTCGCCGTAGCATGTGACGATCCACGCGGCGACACTCGACTCTACTTCGTCGCGCAGTGAAAACAATTCTCGTTATTTCTTTCCGCGAAAGCGTCGACTCCGCCGTCGGACGTGTTTCGCCCTTTCCCCGGGGTCAAAAGGCTCGTCGACCGAAGCCGCCTCGGCCGAGACGACTAAACCCGACACGTGGATCGCAATTCGCAATTTCCTCGTCAGTTCGTCACTCGATATTTCCAGCTACGCGACAAAGTAGCGGAGTTCACGCGCGTCGAGTCGCCGACTGTTGACGCTGAATTATTACGCGGGCGAAAAGCCGCGCTCTACATCGCCAGAAAGTTCAGGCGTGCGTTTCAAAGCGACCGACGGGCCGCGGAGATATCGTGGATATTGTGTAAACGAGGGACCCGAGGAGCCACAATAACTTATCAAGACTCGCTTAATTGAAAAGGGAGCGTCGCAGCGCGGCTCGGACGGCTGAAAGAGACTCCACGCGCCTCTTCTCCGGGTCCACTTTGTTCTATACATAACTCCGGTCCCGACAACACCGCGCGTATCCCTCTCGGCCGGGCAATTAAGAACGGTCGGACGGGTTGCGGCGGTGTGGCCTCTACTCTCGCTGTTCCCTCTGATCAACCATTCGTACCCTCGTCGACTTCAATCAACGTCGACGAAAAATCGTACGCAACCGATTGTACCGACACACTCAGCCTCGCGTTTCGCTGTATCGAATGTCCACGCGCCGAGAGCCAAGAGCCGAGCCGGAAGCCAGGAAACTCCGACGTTCCGATTGATTTTCCGGAGGATATTCGACGTCGACCCTGTTGCTGATTAACGGGGCGCCTGGAGCGTCTCGGGCTTCGAACTGCTGCGGAGAAATACCGATTCGATTATATAATGCACGATATAGATATTTATTTACTTCTCTGGTTATTCAAGAGTTCTTCAAAAACCATTTTGTGAAAATATTGTCCATGCTGAATGTAAAAAAAAAACAACTAGCAATTAATTGGTGTACCTACACTGAGAAATATTAGTAGTTGCCATTACCAATCATTGGTTCGATCTACCAAAATATTGGTAGCAGTTACTAAAATATTGGTAGCTGTGACAAACAATTGGTAATCACAACTATTATTTTTTTTCAGTGTGAAGGATTTTCCCGCTGAACCTGTCGACTCGTCGGGTAGATTTTTCTCTCCGGTTTCTCGGGTGTCGCCACGCGAAGCGCCGAGGAAAACGGCTGAAACCGTGCAACAGATGTTCCGCAGCGGACACCGCAAGCCCCGGAAAAGCTCGGGGTTGTCGGGGAAACTCGAGCGGCCGCTTTGTAGAGGCCACGAGAGAGAGAAACGGCGGAGCATGCGCGTCTCGGCGATGCACCTGATGCATTTACCGTCCATTAGGGACATCGGTATTTCTTTGGTCGAGAGGCCCGAGTGGTATGCACAACAGATAGGGATGCGCGTCTCCCTCTGCCTCTATCTCTATTCCATCTCTCTCTCTCCCTTTCCTGGCTCCCCGGAGAGAAGCAACTCAATTAGAGCCCGACCTCGATTCACCGGTCGGCTTCCTTGTTCCTTCTCCCCGAACGAAGCGCGTCGGTAGATGCACTCGGGGATTTGTCTCCGCTGAACAACGCAGGCCGCGATTGCAGCCGTTCGTAATCGTGGCTCGCTCGCTGAACTCCGATCCCTTTGTCTTTGGGTTTCCTGTCGTCGCCGCTGGTGACCACAGAAAATTCCTCGCCGGTTTCCACGGAAAATCGGCCTCCCTTTGTGGACCTCTGCAAAGCAAAGTGAGAAATTTAATATAAACGTCCCTAGAAAAACTGATATATAAAATTTTTGTCTCTCTTACCGTCGATCAGACGACTCGATGGGAAACGGCGCAAGATGGTGAACGAGTTCAGCGCTGTCGTTTCTCTCGTCGCGGCGATAAATTTCCAACGGTACCCGAAGTTTAATTGTCGCCAGACAACCGTGATCGCCGTTCGAGTGCAGCTTTAATCACCGTCCTGCTCGGTGAACTCGAGTCGACAACTGCGACGCTTCCGTATCGCGGTCTTCGTGTCGTCGGTCTTCCAGGGAAAATTGTATTTTCGGTATCTGCAACGCAAAATGTTAACGTCAGCCGATTGCGATACAGGGGCTGTTTGGCGGTGTTACGGAGTCCATTTAATTTCGCGTATTTCGGTCGTGGATGGTGCTCGAAAATACCGCGAACGAGGCCCAAATATACACGCTAAAATATCGCGAATGTTACGATGGCGGTCGCAACAGGCGAGTCGCGGTTACGCGAGGATTACCCCGTCGAGACTCCAGCGAAATTGTGCAGCTGACCCGAGTAACTCTCCTCCAGCTATTATTAAGTCTTCCGCGAACGTGTCTATTTTCGCGGGCGTTTATATTCAGACGATGCAGTGCGCGATTCGAGAGAGAACGACAGAGGGAAGAACGAAAAAAAAAAACGACGCGTTTCTTTCGTAGCCGATAGACATACCATTATCGTTCTCGTTGAATAAAACGTGGGTGTGAAGAGCGAGTTCTCGTTGGCCCTTCCCGGTGGTATTTTCTCACGGGGCAAAAAATCTCGACGCTCCACGTCGGGGCGAAGAGCCTTGACTCTCTTCTTTCATTCAGCTTTTCGCACTCGCGGTCGTTCACCGTCGAAACCCGCGTTTCCACCAGACGCGCAAGAACGACGCTTCCCACTCGCAGATCCGAGATTGATGGACGTACGGAGCGTCTGCCTTATTCAGCAAAAACGTCGGAGGGCATTGCACGATTTTTTTGTCGGTGCCACCGTTGAAGCTACTCTTCAGATTCTTCGCTGACGTGTGACGCGTGACTCGAATACTCGAGAACACGGATTTTCTCGGTGCTTTCCGAGCATCTTATTCCAGTGCTTTTGTCCGGGAAACCCTTCTTTTTTCGTAGAGGTCGTAAAAATGAACTTCATTTGGGAATTCAACCACGGTTTTACATTCAAGGATCTTCCGGGTTTTTTCCCGAATATCATGAAGACGTTTCTTCCATGTTGCTGAAATCCTGGAGGCTTCTTCTTTAGGTACATTAGGGACCGGATGTGTGGCTGCTGCTCCGTATCTGCAAAGAGATAAATAAGTTAGAGCTGGTGTACGTGATGCAAACATGGAAAATCGCAGGGGTTGAGAGAAAAGAAAATTCACGGCTGTCGGTGTCGCGAATGGTAATAGAGACAGTGGAGCGAGAGAGAGAAGGAGGAATTTGCTCGCGAGGTGGAATCGTCTCACCGCGAAAATGCGACGATGTACCCGTCGGATAACGCGTCTCTCGCGGTTCTTGCGCCCCGGATATATATCGCCGAGATAGACGCAACATTGCCACGCGGGACGTCGGATGGAAAGGGATTCGAGGGAACGATCCCCGTGGCTCGTTCCCCGGGTTATGGCGCGATAAAATATCATTCCTGCCTCCCTCTGGACCCGCGGGGACGAGATACCGCGCGCGGGCCACCGACGACACAGAATCACGGACAAAACGAATTCCTCACACGCTACTTCTTCTTTTCCTTTTTCGGATCTCCGGTTTTTTTGTATCCGATTTTTCATAGATTCTTGGCGACCGTCGATGGACAGAGAGAAAAATTTGCGATTATTTTGTCGTCGGTAAAATATATTTTCCAAAGGGAGAACCAAGCGATGGAATTTTTATCGACGGATTCGAAGATGCTGAGGGAAAAAGCGAAAGAAAATAGTAGAATGTAAATAAAACCTGCGGGTCGATGAAAATATTTACATTTAGATTTTTACGCTGCGGTTTCGAATCCAAAAATATCTGCGATACACTATTTTTTGTGCTCGACGAGTTGAGAAAGCAAAATATTGAGGGTTCGAGCTTTTTATAATTTTTTGCTTGTGACGTAAAAGTACTGCTATTATTTTTCCCGACGAAAACAGTATCGAGTTAACCGTCGACGAGTTAACCCACTTACCGTGGGATGTCTCGGACCGTGTTTCGTCGGAACTGACAAATTGCGCGGAACGAGGCGGAACATTCGAAAGGGGAACCTATTGACAGTCGTGCGGGCGGTTCTGGGGTTCATTTTTAATTACCGCGGTCGATACCAGTGTTTTCCGTTCAAAACGAGCTGCCAGATAACTGTCAGCGGGCTCGGAGTGGCTCGAGAGTCGGACAGACGAGAGGAGAAGCCAGCGAGGCAGCCGGAAAATACATACGGGACTAAATTTGAGATAAAGAAAAAAAAACGGGGTCAACGAATCTCGGTGGCAACGCTTCGGCTTCGATTTTCGATCGAGGGCCTCATCGTGACGCTCGAAACTGCGACGATTCGCTTCGGTCGCAACGAAACAGCCAATTTCGCAGAGGCGGAATAAAACCTGACGCTTCGCTCGACCTGTTTATCGCTCGCTCCGCAGTGGCTCGAAAATCGTTCGTTTTAACGCGACAGACTAAAAAAATATTGCCGACGATACATTTTACCGAATGAGAAAAGAGTGTAACCGATATTTCAATACATTAATTAACACCAAACGCGATAATAAAAAAATTTGGCCCGGCGGCCAGTCTACGATTTCTAACAAACTGATCGGCCAAAAAAATTTTTTTTTCAAAAGTCATTGAACACGGGGTTTTCAGTTGCGATTTACCCTTTTAAAACTTTATAAGAGCGCAGCAGTGCAAAAGTATCTCGGGCACGCGCGCCAGCGCGTGTGATTACCCTAGTCAGAATAAACAGTGCATCAATAACACTGTTGATTCGATGCAGTCAATTGCAGCTCGCCCGTCGATTATTGCAACCCCCGATCGCAATCTACCTCTTACGCTTGGCCCCCATTAATCGTCAAATTAGCCGATGCTTCGAGATGCGAGCTCGGAGGGCTTCAATTAAATTCGCGACTGTCGGGGGCTTCCCCGCGTGCCGAGCGAGCGCAATACGAGCCACGCGATTCCGGTTGTGTTGACTGCGACAACAAAAATCCTCGCGACGAACGGTACGAATGAAAACGCGGTTGGCGGCGCGCGTCGCGAGCGCGAGCGAATGCAGAGTAGGCCAGGAGAAGCGTTACAAATCGATACGGATAATTGGCCGGGGCAGTTGGACGACTGTGCGGACGCGGTACACGTTCGCGTGTACGTGAACAGAGGCCGCCGAGGAGACTCGAACGTGAATACAGTTCGCGGGGCTCGCAACAAGTTTATCAATAGCGACGGGGGTCGCGCTTTCCACTCTGCGTTCCGTCGTCGCTATTCTCCGTCCCTACACGCGGAGAAGTCAGCCCCTCACTAATCTACTATGCTCTTTTTTTTCCCGCCGCGCAATCGTCCGTCGCTGCGTTTTATTTTTACTAATCAAGGTCGCCCACTTGGTTACCAGGAAATAAGCTCGACATTGTTAGCCGAGTTCGTAGCATTCGCTCCAAAGGCGCCTGACACTCGGGGAATTCCGTATAACGCGAGAAAAATTGCTGCTCGAATTTCCCCGAATGCTCCCAGAAACCCTATCGTGACAACGAGGAGTTCTGTTACACGGCACTTTTTTTTTTGTAATTTTCTCATTGATTTTTTGTAGCGTTTAAAAAGAACATTGCAGCGATAACGAAAAATCTAAAGCTCCACGTGTAATTATTTTTTTCCCCCGCGGTTGGAAAGGGAAGCCAATTCGTGGGGGGGTTATTTTCGTGGCGCGTGCGTTGGTTCACGAAACGGTTAAGACCCGTCCGTGTTTGCAGTCAATTTTCGTAATTTCCCCGGCTCGTTTGTCGGCGCGCGGTGAAAGAGCTCGCAGGGGTTACTCGGTATCTCCGTGATCGTTAGGATTTTCCAGCGGTGGTTAAACTCCTCGCCCGAGCATCGAGAACCGTTGAAACTTTATTTTCGCTGTTTCCACTTCCTCTCCCATCTCTCTCGCCCTATTTTCCACGGGTAAATTGCAACCAGTAAAGGGAATTCGCCGTTCGGAGAAAATAACTCACGTCGAGTTCACCTTTACCGTCGATGTGTGCATTGCGCTCGGTCAGCTGTATCAGTGACGTCGGAACGCAGGGAGAATATCCGCGACGACCTTGTCCTAATGGAGGGCGACTCGTCGGGGCGGCCGAGGGCTTCACGCATCGTCGATATAGATCTCGCTGATCCAGCTCGATCGACGCGAATAAAGTGCCCGAAGGCTGGAAAAGCTCCCGAGGCTTCGGACGTCTCCCCTCGCACCCTAATTGTCCGCTGGTCTCGCGTTCGTCAGTAATGCGATTTTCCTCCACTTCGGAAACAACGTCCGCGGCTCTATTTCCTCGTAGACCCAAAGTGATCGACCGCGCGACGGTCTCATCCTCGTCGAACGTTGTCCACGGGTGAGAGAGATCCCCCGGCTCAGATATCGTTGGGCGTTTCCGAGTCACCTGCCAAAACGTCATTTCCCAGATTATTGGGAGCGATTCGCCCACGCGCGCTCAAATATAGCGATTGATCTAGTCACCCTACGTGACAAACCCAGCGTTTCCCTGTCTCGTCCTCTCTATCTCACTCTGTCTTATCTGTCTCGTCGATCCTCCTTATCGCCGAGTTTGTAAACAATCGTTCGGGCTTCCAGCCCTGAAATCACAACCAACACGATTTGTTTTTTAAGCTGCCACGAAAGGTCGCGTCACAAAGTTCCAAAGCAATCAAACGTTCCGCATCGATTGAGGATAACCCAGAATTTATTCCACCTGAAAAAAATATTTTTATTTATTTTTACTTCGTTTTTGTCCTCGTTAAAAAAATGTACTCACCGGTTTCGTGAGTCGATTTTCCATCAGCGCTGAGAATTCGCCAATAAAAATCTCTTTCGCAGCGTTGATTTTCATCGACTGATGAAACCGGTGAGTACATTTTTTTAATTTATTTCTACTTCATTTTTTGTCCTCGTTAAAAAAATGTACTCACCGGTTTCGTGAGTCGATTTTCCATCAGCGCTAAGAATTCGCCAATAAAAATCACAGTTGTAGCGTTGATTTTCATCGACACCTCGGGCGGCAAAAAAACGGGGAGAATCCTCCGAAGAGCCTCGAGGAATTCGGTGGCGGCAAGTCGGCCTCTAGCGTGTCTTGACACCGTTTCGGCTGGTTGCCGACGATGCGACAAAATCGAGAAGCCTAAGAGGCGAAAGGCGACCCCCCTCGCGACGTGTGACACACGTTCGTTCGTAGGTGGGCGATACGAGCCGACACGAGTCTATACCAGCGGGTTTTGCCCCCTTTAGCACCGCCGGATCCACTCTACTCTCGCTGTGTACAAAGTGCGAGGCGCGTTGACTGTGTATGTCGGCGCCTGTGTCGATGTGTACGAACGCGAAAGCCCGGAGGTCATACTTTATCGGTGTTGGCGCACGGACGACTCCGCAGGTGCTCGTACAGCCCGGGGACGAGTCGAGAACCGGGTTCTCCACCTGTGTTTCCTCCCCCGGATGGATTCACTCCCACACGCGTCGAGCTTCCCCGTCGATGGTGTTCGCCGCCCGAGAAACCTGGTGAAAAAAAAGACACGGTAAAAATCAATAGTTATCGAACGCGAGAATCCTCGGAAGAGGCATAAAGTGAGGGGGGAAAAAAAACAAGAAGACTGAGGAGGAAAAAATGAGAGAAAGTGGAGGTAAAAAAAGAAGCCGATGGTAATCCATGTCACCGGAGGCCCGGAATACTTTTTCACACACGTGAGGGAGAGGGAGAGCCACGTCTAGGGATATATTTAGACCCCGCGGGTACTATCGGAGTACAAACGCCCGAGCCTCTTGTCTCGGTCTCTCAGTGCGACGTGAAAGACGTGAGTTTGAAGATGGGGAAACATTTTTCCGCGAGCATTCGCAGCGGCGAAATGAAAGGACGCAACGAGACTTGGGTGGGATTTGATGGAAGGGTTTTTTCGTCTCTCTCTCTGTGTCTCTACATTTTCCCCTATTTCTTTCTCTCTTTCGCCCTCTTTGCAGTAATGCTCGGGTTTATATCTCAGCTCGCGCTGAGCTTGGGAATATGAGTCGAGTGGCCTCTCCACCCAATTCCTCGAGGACCTCTTACGCTGCTTCTGCTTCTTTTTTTTGGGGACCTTCCACGGGCGCAAATACAATATTTGGCGAGACAATTCAGCTCCGAGGAAACTCAGGTGCGATGGAAAAAAATGTTGGACGATTCGCAAATCGTTGAGAAACTTAATGATTTACACATCAATTTAGTGGAGTAAGAAACGAAAATCGACCTGGTTTTTTGTAACTAATGTTTCGACGACAGAGTTGGAACTCAATCGTTAATCTTAAAAAAGGTGTTGTGAAATATAATATTAAAGGTACAAGAGGAAGGGTGGATCGCTCGAATTAACGAGTTGGCGATGGCCGAGACGGAATTCGCGACCTCACGAAGCTTTCGTTTCGCTCGCGGAGTCAGGAGATGATTTAATAGGGCGCGCGAGGAGGCAGAAGCGAGACGAGCTCACCGCCGTATTATCGAGCTCACGGCACGAGGCGGATCTAATTTGATCGGATAGCACGAGGAGGGGGGGCTTTGCGGTAGTCTGAAATCATCGGAGCACGTCGAACTTGAGGGGGTTGAAGGATTCCAGGTAGCAGGGTGGATTCTGCCGCTCGGCTCCCGATGCTCGAGAATCTCCGTAGGTACAACGAAACTCGCCCCTCGTCTTCGTCCATCGACGGAATAATTAATACGCCTCAAGTGCATCGACGATCGTCGTCACTCGGCAATTCGATTAATTAATTTTCGACCCTCGCGCGGATTGCGGGCAAATAACGATCAAGTGCTGGACAATCAACATTCGGCGACATAATTCGGTCCCTAAAATAATTGAAAACAAATATTCTTCAATAAAAATCGCGGAATCATTTTTTGTTGTGCGCAAAAAAATAGTGACTCGCGAGAATTGTGTTTGGGGGCCCAAAAAGTTTACTCCACGTTCTAGTTAATCCATCATTTTTCCCGCTCGACGCTGACGTAAATTTCCACCGAACCAGTTGCGAGCTCTTCAGTGGGAACTAATTAATCAACCGAGGGAACCTCTGATTTCGCCGGAAAACCAAAACCAAAACGTCACCGCAGCTACGCGGGGATTGTTCTGTCATTAGCGTCGGGGAAAATGTAGTTTGCGCGGTAGCCGCTACCGACTCGTCTAACTCGACAATTTAATTAATTAAACGTGCTCCTCCGCGCTTGCGTCGTTCACTGGCTAAGTATTTGCGAACGTCTCGTTGCCATGAAATGCAATTTTGATATTTGTTGAAACGTCCATCTGCACTTTGTGCAACGGGAATAATAATTACCAAATGCTTTTTGCTTCATCGAGGGAACAAGAACCAACGAAACTTTCTCTCCGATTAGACCCATCGACTTTCCCTTCCACCTGCCAACCCAACGTCGTCAATCCACTTGGCATTCTCGGTTCGGTGGAAACTAATTAATCAAACTGGCCACCCACTGATATTCCTGGGATATAATCGAAACAGAAGGCGCTCGCGATTAGTAGATTGGCCGGTTATTAGTGCGGACGAGTCTAATTTGCATCTATTAATCAAATGCATCAATGTTTCTAGTCTTGGGCTCGGCGAGATGATCGCGGTCGCTGCGATTCGATCGACTCAGGATCAACAAAGGTTTTTCTGGGAGATTTGACAGTAAAAAAAAATCGTTTTTCGCGTTTTTCTCCTCGAATTTTCGATTTTTCGGGCAAACACCTATCGTTTTTGGAATCAGCGGGAAATTTGCCATCGGATAGGGGTTTTAAACTTGGCGAAATCGAAAATTTTTTTTCCTCGATTTTTTCGAAAAAAACGCAAGGGGTACCCCTTCTAAAAATTTGCGATTTTTGAGGGTCAACTTTAAAAATCTGCAAAAAATCGAAAAATCGAGATATCGCGTTCCGCCTGGCGGCATTCTCTTCGTTGAACAGTTTTCTTTCGAATGCAAAAAGAAAATCCCGATTATATTGATCCAAAGAAAAATGACACCGATTTTAGTGAAGTGCCAAAATTGGGAAAAAGTGAAAAATCGTTTTTCGCGTTTTTCTCCTCGAATTTTTTATTTTTCGGGCAAAAACCGATCATATTTGGAAACAGCGGAAAATTTCCCATCGGATAAGGTTCTAAAACTTCGTTAAATCGAAAAATTTTTTCCGCCGAAAATCGCAAGGTCCCTCCGCTGGCTAAAAAGGTCGCAGATGTAACCCCCAATTACAAGATGCCATCTAATTCATATTAAAAAAAAAAACAGCTACCGTTATACTAAAGTGGATCCGTTCCATTTGCATTACAACCGTGACGCGATATCGTCGAACCATTCGGGGGGAACCGTTGTTCGCCGGAAGCTAATTAATCAATCCAGCCACCCGCTGATTCCACGGATAATCGGGACCGAAGCCACCCGGGGGCCGGGACATTATCCCTGTTATTAGTGCGGGGAAATCTAATTTGCATGGCAGCCCTCTCTCTCGGCGTCCCTCGGCAAGGCCGAAGTCTGACACGAAACTCGCGCGCGGGGATCACATCGTCTCCGATCGCATCACGGAATAATCTCTGTTTCCTCGGTGGCGTTGAAATTAGCGGAGCTTCCACCGCCGGTTCGCCGGGTAGGTCGGTAAATTCGCGTTGCGTAAGACGGATAGTCGGTAGGGCCCTGCAGGAAAACTCATTGCTGCTGTTGCTGCTCTTGCGACTCGACGTGGATCGGTTAATCCAATTTAATGCCAATATCGAGAGCACGCGATTCGTTATGCCGAGAAAGAGCGACGTGTGTGCCTAGCCGGCCGTCTGGACACGTAGAAGGAGCGGAAAATCGATAGGGCCTAAGCTATAAACCTCTCGAGTGGGTGAGATTGATTAACAATGAGACGCAGAAGCTTCTGGCCGCTTCAGGCCAACCCCCACTGAGTCCGCCTGCTCTGATTTAACGCGACAACCCCCGCGAGAACTTCCGGTTCTTGTGCATGTATCGCCGTCGAGTGGTGATTATGCGAATCTTAATTATGCGAGTCGAGAGACCTCGTCTCTCGACTCAGAGTTGCCTAGTTTTCGGCGTGACGAATCGCGAGTGGATTGTCCGTGACTTTCGCAACTCGATGAAACTTGCGTTTGGCTGTTTCTTGCGAGTTCACGTGCGAATAAATCCGCAGAAGCGTCGACTCATCCTCGTCCCTTGGAGAATACGATGATCCTCGTCACCCAGAAAGACAGAGAAATTGAGGAGCAGGTGAAATCGAGTTAACTGACTTTCTCGATCGACTGAGATCCAAGTGGCGTTCGCAACGAGCGGAAATCCAGTGATTCTTCATAACAAGTAGACTCCAAGATCCTCAAGCGTCAGTTTCTCGGTTTCCATCTTCCTATCCAAAAATCCCACAGTGACTCAGAGACCTGAAACGTAGATTGTCCGATTAATAGCTGAGACTAAACGGGTGGACGATTATTTCAACGAGGCGGATAAACGAGGCTAAGCGAATTATCGGTGCATCGTTTTGCTCCGATAATTTCGAAATAAAGACACAGGGGAGCCGAAGTCGCCGAATGCGTGTTCCTCGCATGTTTGGCCAGGGGCAGGAAGGGGGAGATTGGTGCCTAAAGTGCGGGGTGCGCGACTGCGGTGGCTCGCGCGGTGGCTGCTACCATGCAAATGTCATTCGACGGAAATAGATCGGGCGTTGAGGGGCGACCGGCTGAATGCTGATACAACAGCGGTGTAGGAACGTAACGCGAAAGGGAAACGTACGTGGAAGGTGAAGGGGGTGAAGAGGAAGGCGAATGGTCGTGTGTACGCGAACTATAGAGCGATGACGAGGGAACGATCGTTAACAGTTAACGACTGTCTCGCGAGGGGCACAAGTTGCTGCTGCCGCTGCTGCTGCTTCTGCTGCTCCTCCCTCTGTCTGCTGTACACGTTTGCACGCGCATGTGGAATCGAAATACTCGCTGTGGATCATGGAAACGCCCACTGTCCCTCGTCGCTCGCTAATTAGCAACCTGGAAACACAAAAAAAAATCGTTAATTTATTAACCGCATTACGCTCGGTCTTGTTATCCGAAAGCTTCGCCCACATCGCTGCCGATTGGGGGAAATAAGAAGCGGGCGATGACAGCGAGAAGGTATCGATTATTTTTTTTTTTATACTTCGTTTAGGAATGTGTTGCTGTAGAAATAGCTAATAAATTTCTGTCGGTTTTTGCTAGGAACAATAAAATGAAAATGAAAAATTCGAGTTCAAATGAACCAACGACCAATCACAGCACGAATAAAATTATAACAATGGTTCGTTACTCATGAACTTTTTGAAAAGATTAGTTTAGTAAGGAGAAATCCATTTAGAGATTCGAATCAGTCGTACGGCAATTGGCAAATCTCTTGAACAAAGTTTGCGAAATTTTGATTCTGAATCACGGGCTTTAGATGGAGTCGAAGAGAGAGAGACATCGAAAACTCTTGCACGTTTGACCTACAGTGACTCGTTTGTTGAATTAACCCCGGTGGAATTTCGCCCCCGCGAATATATCTCGCAGGCGAGAGAAATCGAAGAAAAAAAAACACAAGAGAGAAGGTTGAAACAAAAGTTAGAGCGAGAGACCGGGACGGACTTTAAGAGAGCACCCGGAGGCCTCGAAGACCTAGAGAACACGTAGTTTGTTGGTTTAAAGTTTATTCATAGAAGCGGCGGTGGTTAAAGAGCAGCGGCGCGAGGGGAAAGAGAGGGAGAGAGGGAGATAGGCGCCGCGGAAAGGTTTCAAACTTATCTCCCGTCGCGTCTTACCCGCCAACCCGGGCGATCCCAGCTCTTGGCCGAGTCTTCGACGTCGTCAACCGACGTCGACGTCGAACGGAATGACTAACGCGCGACGAAAGTTCGAGCAATCGCAATTTGAGCACTTCGATATCTTCACCCTTTTCACGTCGCGAAGTTATTCCCGCTATTTTCGTCGAAAATCTGTGTCGAAGATTTGTGTCGAAAATTTGCCAACCGGCCAAAAATTCGATTTCAGTGAAGCTAAACTTCCACGAATAATTGACAAAACAGCCAACAAGTCTTCTTATCGTCACGAACCTCTTACTCAATCATCATGACAATCACAGCCACGGGTTGTTACGGCGAGTCCCCGAGCGAAACCGCCAAGACTTTGTCGCAGTATGCAACTCCGACTAATTTGCGGGAGACACGTAGATCTGCAGTTGCAGTTGGGTCTGGCGAAGCTCCCCCATTCCATCCGTGTACACGAGGTATATAATACCTCCTCGTGGAAATCTTATTAGGGGACGTGTTATAGGGTATTGTACTGTATCGTGTTGCTGGTTCCCACAGCGAAATGCCAGAGTTCCCCGGTGTATCGTGCGCGTGAATGTTTCAAGGCGTCCGGATCAAAGCTCCCTGCGAACATGGAATATATCTATATAAACGTCAGTATTAATAATAATAATACTAATAATAATTAATAGGAAATAGAATAAATTGATTTGTGCCAGGTGAAAGCCTTTTACAAATTGTTATTTGCCTCACAGCAAATAAATGGTTTCTGTGATCTTGCATTTGATAAAGAGAATCAAATCTTGTATTAATAATATTATTAATAATAATAATAGTAACATGACAGGGAAGAGGGGCTACAGTATGAGATAGGAGAACAGTCGGCACTCGCAACTGCGACTAAAGCTCGACAAAGTCCGAAGTGCCAAGCGCAAAAGCCATCGCCGTGGAGACCGAAATCCCGGATCTCGTTCGTTCGCTCGACACGGCAAAAGGCCCCCGACGAATGCTCGAGAGACCCAGTCGCGCGACCTATCCACAACCGCGGGACGATATGTAACTCGTTCAGTGCATAAAACCGAGTCGCGAGTGAATGGATGGTCGGGCTGCGACGAGGAATTCTCGCGAAGAAGTAAAAAAGCGATAAAACCACGCTGCACTCGCTGCTGCCTCTGCCGTCGCGCGACCCTTCGCGTTGGCGCGTTAAAGTGTTACAGTCAGCTGGTGCGAGCGGCACGAACTGGACGACTTTTCGCGCAGAGTATTAGCGACCCTGGGAGGAAAAAAATATATACGGGAGACTCCGAGCAATGTCAAGTTTTCGCTGAGGAAGCGAGAGCGGAACTCGAGCTGCTCGACGTCAATTCTGCCGCAGGTGCATTATTGAGGCGCTTCTCGAGTGATCAACTCGAAGTCTGAACGACGCTGAACAGTCGAGGAGTCTGATCAGACTGACTGGTTGGTTGGGTTTTTTTTTAGACTCGAGAGAATTGAATTAAAAAAAATGCACTTTTTTACAGTCACCGGAAATTGGAGTCTGTTTTGGAAATCGCAGGAGACGCCGGAGCACTTCCGTTCGCTTTCTACCTTCGTTGCAGGACTCGGGTTGGTTCGGCGGATGAAGTCTCGTCCGCGAATCGATCGGTCAACCCCCGATCGACCGCCAAGCGTCGCGCGGAGCCCTCGGGCAGCGAGCACTCGACGCCCCGGCGCACAATGTCGCGCTAACGGGTCGCGCGACCGCAACGCGAAATACGCGCGAAACCTGGTGCTTTGCCCGCGTATTCCCTCAATTATGCCCTTGGCGATTGTCCCACCCGCCCCCACCGAATGGACCATCTGCCCCTTCATCCCCACCCATCTCCCGCGAAACACAACGACCGGGGTGCACAATACGCGCAGCGTTTATCGCGCATATTCGTAGCGAGCCGGACGCTTTAATAACGGAGATCAGGGTCGGTTATATACGTTTGTGGATTATCTGGAAATGGTGAATACGCGGCTGCGCGAGTTAATTGAGCTTTTGAGATACAGACATATCGAATGCGCTCCAATTAATAATACTCCGGTACAGTTAGGGAGCCCTTTGGCGGCCTGAACGCAATTTGTGGATTTTTTTTTTTAATAAAACGGAATCCCGGTGGATGAGAAATATATGAAAACATACGACCGACTCGGCGGGAGAATTTTTTTTTTTTTTTGAATTTACCGAGTTGTACTTTTTGTTTTGTGCTCGTTTGCTCTCCCTTTTTTCGGGTGAATTTAAATAACGAATAACGCGAACTGGATGTATGGACAAACTTGGAAATTAAATTGCTCCGAACTTTCGCGCTCATAAATATAAATCAAGATGAGCCCGTGAAATCGCTTCGGTCGAAATTCTTTTTTTTTCCCAAGAAAAAATAAAAGTTTACCATGAAAGTTTGACTGAAATTTGACGCCTCGCGGAAATGACAAATCGACTCCGGCGATGGACTAAGCTGCGCAATAAGTGATTTCTCCGCGGCGGAAGTTGGCGAAGAGTTTCGTCGAGACGCCGACGGCGAGAAGCCTGGATGATGTCCAGGCGACTGACGGGAAAAGCTCCGAAGCCGCGAGAGAGCGTCTCATTCAATCGCAGGACTCGTCGGGCGAGGGATGGAGCGGGAAAACTCGATTAAAGCGTCCGCTCGGCAAAAGCTTTTCCGCCCTGTTCACTGTCTCTCTCTCTTTTTCTTCGTCCTCTTAGCTACGGAGCTCCGGAAGTTTCGCTGCTCTCGGTCTGCCGGCTAACAATTCCTTCGGGCGTCTCTCGATTCATTCCGACCGGTCACGTCTGCCGACCTGAAATATGAAATACAGAAATGGCTGTCAATGGAAGCTCCGGAAAGCACAAAGGATTAATAGAAGCCAAGATGACGTGTACATTGGGGGAACGGTTGATTTTGATATCCACGGGGAAAGAAAAAAAGAAAAAGCTCCGTCGTTTCGCGGAAAATGAGAATTGGCGGAGAGTGCGCCTCGAGGTCCCCGCGAGCTTGTGTGACACTGACGGTAATTGGAGCGTAAAGCACAAAGCGAGGGAATGGAGCCCGGCGAGGAGGAAAAAAATGGTGTGTATGCGCGATGACGAGGACAAAGGAAGAGCGACCGTCGCATAAATTAAAGTAGGCCAGCCAGACCCGCTTCGAACTTTGTGCTCGAATGATTGTCACTTTTTGGCAACAATTCATCGTTGCCAAAAAAAAAAAGTAATATTCATATTTGTACAAATGGCTTTTGAAAATGGAACTGAGTCTCGACTACAATTAATTCGGCGACACGTGAACGTTTCGAGAAACCTGTTGATGAATAAAACCTTTCATCACGATGGAATTTCTTGGGAATTTTTTTTACAAACGATAAATGCCAGCAAATGAGAGTGCAATGTGAAAAGAGGTGCCTCGATCTGAGGGTAAAATCAGTGCAAGGTTGGATGACAAAAAGGCGCGGTGCAATTTTCGGTCGCTGGGGTGAAAAGAAAAGAAAGCTCGACGTTTATACGAGAGCGCATTCCGGCGGTCGTTATAGTCGGGCGGGACGAGGGTCGTTGCCGTTGTGTCCTCGTCGTCACATTTCATCCGAGATAGTTACGAGAACCCCGGGCGAAAGTATATGGAAGAGTGAGAGTGGAGGAAAGGGGAGCGAGTGAGAGAGAGGGAAAGAGGAATACGAGAGAGAGGATGATGAGGGATGAAGTGAAGATCGTACGCCGGGAAATTGCTCGTGTTCACGAGCGCTTGTCCCATTTTCTAATCTTCCTCTTCCTCCTCCCTCTCCACGTTTTTTTTTCTCGTGTGCCCACGAATTTTTTTTCTTTGTAACATTTTTTCTTTCCCATCTCACAACGAGTACCCGAGCCTCAAGAACGGGGCAAAGTTATTTTTAACTGCTTCGCGGTCTACGTCGAACGACGATATGATCGATCACGCCGCGTAATTTTAGCATTTTAGACGCGTAAACGCCTCGATCGGATTTTTTTTACAAGACGCAGAGGCGCGAGAAAATATACGGCGCGAAAAAAAATGCGAACGGTTGAGTCTACGCGAATTTTAAGAGGGAAACGTGGATCAATTTCTTTCGGAGGTAAAGAATTTAATTAAAAATGATCCACGCGATTATTTATGAGGCACAATGGAACCTCCACAAATATTTACACCCACACAAAATTAGGTACACATTTTTTTGGCTTGCAAATTTTTCTACATTAAAATCGACGGAGGGTTTCGGTGAAATATGCCAAAATCTCCGTTATCATATTTCACCGCCGTTCACGCGCGCGATTGGCCGACGAACAACTTGGTTAACCCCGCATTATGTAAATTACGATAGATCTCGATGTATCCCCGTAGTCGGTGTAGCCGAGAGGGAGTCAATAATCCGACGGCTCGAGGAATAAATTTTCCCGCCCGTACGAGGATATAACACGGCCTTAAGGGACTCAGGCTCAAAGGATTTCAGGAAATAAGATTCTTTTCGGGAAGAAATTCGAGTGTGATATACTCCTCGCTACGGGCCGAGCATTCGTTACAATTTTCCCCGACTCTTCCGTCGCCGCTCGTTTCGCCTGAGCCTCTTCGAAATTACGTGATAAAAATCGATCGACCCTCGACGTCGACTCGAGGCGTTTGCTTTGAGACGAAAAATGTGGACCATCAATATCCGAAAATAAACCAGCGTGAAAAATTCCCATCCAGTTTGCAAGATCCGATAACAAATCGCAATCGCATTGAGCTTTTAGCGAATGTCGTTTAGATTTTTTTTTGTACTGGAAATGAAATCCCAAAATGTACAAGTGGTGTTAAAAATAAATTGACTCATGAATACTGAGATAATTTCTCTGATAAAGTGTATTTCCCATCGTGATCTGCATTTGCTTCCTTCGCCGCTTCTATTCGCGCGTTCGAGTAGCCGTCTTGGGATCGAAAACTCAACAGTGCCGCAGAGTATCATGGCACTACCTGCGCATTGCGGTACATTTCTCGCTGTTATATATAGGCGCAAGTGGCACCGGTATAGAATTCAGCATAATAGGCGGGTATGTTATAGCGCGGGTCATGACGCGGATATGCGAGGGAGCGACGAGAACGCCCGGGTGGCAGTTTTGCGCCGTACGAAAGAGATTTTCTCGAGCCCCGAGAACCGACAGTCACGTGTGTGTGTGCAATTTTTGATTTATCGCCGAGAGTCAGGCGAACCTTCGGCTTCTCCAATTTTCCCTTCATTTTCGTTTTCTTCCGTTCACCTTTCGCGCACCGCCGCCGACCTCTTCGACGCGCTGAGGCTGCTCGCGATCTTCTCGCGTCGACCTTCGTGACGACATTCGCGTAGCCTCCGACAATTTCCTCCCTCTCGAATCCCGAAAGGTCGCGAGCCGCCGCGGCTATTCACTGCCCTCGGGCACGTCATAACAATTTTCTTATGCTCCTCAGCTTCCTGCAATGGAAAGTAACGACGATTAAAAAAAATTGAGAGAGAGATTATGTCGCTCTGTAGTACAGCTTAAATATTCAACGCGCATTTTTTATTTACCACATTAAAAAAAAAATTGTACAATAATTTCAGTGAATTCAGGAAAAAACAGAGTGGATTAAATCGTTATTCGTTTTCAATAAAAGGTTGAGATATTTCATCGGCGATGGTAAATAAAAAATTGAATGTTGAATAATTTATGACGGGAATAAGTTGAGTTTGAGGGTAACGCAATGTTCGCCACTGCGGCTATAAATTATCAAGGTGCCCTGCCTGTCCCTACTTTATTCCTCCCTTTTCTTCTCTCTACTCTATTCTGCTTTCGCTCGCTCTCTCTCTCGTTTTCGACACACTTTCTCCGCGTTTTACATAATCCGAGGGTTTTCGCGGGGGCAAGCGCGAGGCGGTCGCCACCGAGTGCCCACCATCGTCGAACGAAGCCTTAGATTATAACGTAATCGCTCTTAACCCGATTACACGGGAGAACAGAGGCGAACGGGCCGGGCGAGCGGGTTAAAGGCGGGTAGCGAGGGCGAGTTTAACCGATAAATGAATTGCGTTCGCTCCATCGGACGACGCGAAAGAGCTTTCTTATCATCCATCTTTCATACCTTTCGACCCACAGCCGCCGTCGCCGCAGCCGCCGTCGGTCGACAATCCATATCGCCCAATCATTTTAAAACAACGAAGTCTCTTTAAAATTTATTCCCGTCCACCTCGATTTATCCCTCGCGAAAGTCGCAGACAAAAGTCTTTCAACCTTTCGACATTTACTCTTTCAAATTAAAATTCAAACGTGACTTCTTTATCAGAAGGCCAAGTGCAAAAAAAATATGAACCGAATAAATTACAGCCAGGAGATAAATTCTTCTTTTCGCAAAGAAATTGGAATGAAGGAGAACGAAGGATCTCATTGGTGTTCGGTTGCCGCGGGAAAAAATTTCGACTGTTTTCTCATTTCCGGTCCGTCAAACGGAGATTAAACTCCCGACGAATCGTTAGCCCGTGGCCACGCGACTCTCGCGTTCGCGCAAAACCGCTCGCAGCTGGCAACCAGCTTTGCTCGTCGTCTCTCTCGCGCTTTTCATGTGTGTATACACGCACATTTGTAAACACACGAGCTGGTGTTTGGGGCGCAGCAAGTCGGGAAACGAGACGAAGATCGAGAGGCAGGGAGAAAGCTAAACAGCGCGAGTCGCAGTGGGAAGTATATTAGAAGCCCCCGCGTTGAGCCTTATCCATCATCATCGAAACTTCCCCGCACGTGTTTCACGCCGTCTTCGCTCGCCGCACGCGACGAATGTGTACGCGCTGCGTTGCGGCTTCGCGAGCCGCGAGCTACGGCCTCCGGCTTTGTTGGTGCGGTATTTTAGTTGGCAGCCGACTGGCAGAGGAAACGGTTCGTGAACTCGCGCGCGCTTCAGCCCTCGCGTCGCGGACAACGACGACGACGACGACGAAGTGACGAAGATAAAGGAAGACGGAATTAAAAGCTCCCCCCGCGCGGGTTTTACTGACAATTATTTATAGTGAAAACGGCCGACCGCGAGTGAACTCTACGATGTTTTTTTTATTCGTTTCATCGACGAGCGGAATTTGGCTCGACGCGTGTTTTAATTAGGGACTAGATCGCAATTTGCGATTGACGGCTAGGTACAATTTTATATACCTCGTTTGTGAAATTGATAATGTTTTTATTACGGCGTAGTCAAATTTTTACGAGGGTTTTAATTTTTTTATCTTGTGTTTTATCTATTCGATGCTATGTTATTTTGCTATCCGTAAATTCTGGGATATTCACGCAGCACGCGGGACGAATAATCGTCACTTTAATTGATACTCGAAAACCCTGTACGCGTTAATTAATTCCCGTCGGGATAAATTGCGCAGCGGAAAGTTTACACCGGGTCCGAGGTGAGTCGCAGGGAGAGACTCGAGCGAGAGAGGGACGAGATGATAATAGAATCGGGAAGTGGCGAAGCGCCGTCCGGGTAATCAAGATTTCAATCACGTCTCGCGCGCGTTTGCTGCAAAGCCAGTTTAGATTCTGAAGATCAATAGAGAGAGCGAGCGAGTGGGTCGTTAAAGAAGATAAAGAAGCGAGAAGACAAGGGTTAATCGCGGGCCTGCAACGTCCCTTGCAAATTCACGCCGTAAACACGAGTATTACCCTCGGAAATCCTCTGGCAAAAATTCTAATTTACGACTGACTCGATGGAAAAGTGCGATTCCGTCGTGTGGAAAATTCGCCGGGAATCCACGGAATAAAAGCACCTCCGTTGTTCCACGCTGCACTGAGTTTCTTCTCTTCGCGAGATTTCACATACGTTTTTCAATCGCACCCGCGACGTCGTTTTTCCTCGCCGTATTTCCGCCTCTTCGCGTTCCGCTGCAGTTTTACGAGCGACATCAATGGGGCGATCCCAATAGGGACCGTTGATCCGGGTCGCTCGGGAAAAGCTCGATCATTTCTTCGGCAAGAGTCGAAGCGGATGTTTTGCTGAAGAAAAAAAAGATACATTTCTCATCATCGACTCTCGACAAACAATCAGAAGCGATCAACTGCCTATTTTATTGTCTTAGTACTTTGCTCCGTTATCATCCACTTTTTCCTGAGTTGAAACGCGTTTCCATTGTCCGGACTCTTTTTCTTCAACCACAAAGTTGTAACAAAAAACAATAAAAAAATATTTTCTGTTACAGCGAATGGAGAGACTCAGAACAGCGTCCGGATGAAAATGCGGAGGAGATCGACGCTGCGAGGTGCAGCGCACTTATTCGGGATGCTCCGTCGGCCCGAGTGAGCGACACTCGACCCGAGGAAGTGGAGTGAAAAAAGAAACCGGCGAATAAAAATAAAAATAAAACCCAACTGCGCTCGTGAATGTCGTCGCCGAGGGTCCGCGCGGCCAGGCGAAGAAGTAGATTCTCGCACGAGCTTCCGCAGGAGCCGTGTTACGATCGTCGCCGCTGCTGCTGCTGCTGCTGCACCAAATTCTGCGTCTCCTCGAAGACGACGAGACCGGAAGCGGCGCCGGTGCTCGCGTTGATGTGCGCGAGTGTGAGTGACGCGGGGATCCCGTGGCAGTTGCTGCGGTGAAAGTGCGCGAAGTGTGTGAAGTGGAAGGACGTTCGCGGCCCATCTCAGGTCCGCCATCCTGGCGGCATGGTCCTTTGGGCCACGTTACTATTCCTTCAAGGAGCTGGCTTCGTCGGTGAGTAAACATGGAAGAAAAAAAATATATAGGGTAGATGTACCGTTAGTAACCACTGTACCATTTGTGGCCATTTTTATTAATTTATTCTTGAAATTATTTTTTCCCCATAAAAACGTGTTGACGTTTCGAACAAATTCGTATAAATTCACCGATTGACCCACTCGATGTTTTTTTTATGCCATTCAATGTGTTGTTTTATTCCTTTGAATGTGATGGCCACAATCGGCACTAAAGTGGCCGAAAACGGTGCGTCTACCCTATAAAAATTAGATACAATTTAGAGATAAAAGATCTGAATAATGGTGAACGTGGTAAATTTTGTGTAAAATTCTACAGGCTCTATGACAGGCATACCCGGTGTGCCTGAAAACATAACGGTGATGTTCCTGAATCCCACGTCGGTTCGGGTGTCGTGGAGCACGAGCCAGGTCGAGCAGATCGAGAAGTACGACGTGACGTACAAGCCAACCGATGCAAGGTGCGTTAAAGCTTGAGGCAAAAAAATAATCCGGCGAAAAATCTCGTCTCGGACTCAACCAGCGAGCCGGACGGGAATTTTCGCAATTTTTTTCCGGGACGATTTTTGTCCAGAGCGAAAGAAACACGAACGACTGCGATTTTTAACGATTAACGTGAGTTTTCGCTTCCCCTCTGTCTGCGGCTTAAAGGAACGATACCGATGACAGGTACATAAACGGAAAGTAATCATCAGCAGAGCTTTTAAATGAGTAACAAAAAAAATATAAGAATGTCTGAAAAAATATAGTGGATAGAATCATGCAAAGAACGAAAACGTGGCTCACCGTTTATCCAGTGTCTTATGGTCCAGATCAGTCTAGAACGCATCAATCGTCATTCATGAGTGGTGAACGTTGTCTCGACCGACCCGATGGAATTCATTGCTCCCAGTGTTCTCGTCATTCTTGTACATTTCTCGTTCCCCACGCCGCGGGGAAATTCTCGTCGATCGGGGAAAACCCGAATTTCACGGGAATTCGGATGACTCCGTTCGACCAATTTTCTCCCGGCGCTCAGAATCGTCATGATGTGATATAGATGAACCGCAGAATTGATGGTCACCAGTAGCGTAATTAGACAGCACCTGTACCTCGTTCGTCAGAGTCCCTGAAACCTGAAAAAAAAAAAAAAAAAAAAAAAAAAAAAAATAATGGAGATGTAACACAAAACAAAATATTTAACGCAATTAAAATCGGGTTATTGTGCATCTTTGACGTTAAGAAAAATCTTATCGATTGAACGGTCGAAAAAAAAAATGTCATCGCTAAACTTGAGAATATTTAAGCGCTGTAGAGTCACGTGACGCTCGTGGGACGAGCGTGGAAAGAAGACAATCGAGATTTCGCGCTATAGCTGTATGCGTCGTTTTATCAGAGAATATACACACGACGTATGTACGTAAAGTGGATCGATAAGGCAAACAACAGCCGTAGGAGCAGGCAGCAGCAGCAGCAGCGGCAGGTTTATAACGTGAGACGCGTAGACATATTGCAGCCCTCGAACGACAATCTCGCATATACACTTTGCTCTACAGTTACGCTGCACTAGTTGCATTAATAAGCGAGAGGCGAATAGATACGATAGATAGAGCAATAAAAAAAAGAAAACCTGTATGTAACATAGGGCTAGGATGAACTTGTGACAACAAAACACCGGACAAGCCAAACACGAGGCTTATCCGCTGTCGAGTGCATGCGAAAGCTCGGCCAATGCTACACTGATTAAAATCCAAGTGTGTTTTTGAGATTAGAATTTTTTGGAGCTCCGGTTTTTCAAAAGCAAATATTTTAAAATTTGTGGAAAATCAAAAAATTGAGATACCATTTAGCTTTCGGTATTTTCTTCATTGTCGAGATTTCTTTCGGGCGAAAAAAAAGTATGACGCACAAGTGATACCGCTAAACAAAATTGCATGCTGCATTTTGTCGACTTAGCCGTGACGCGAGCAAAAAAGTGATCAGAAGTTGAAAAATCAACGAGACCCGACGGTACTGACCGAAATAATCGTAAATGTGAACCTGTGTATTGTATAGTAATCGATTGATTGTCGCCTATAGTAATTAAATGTCAGCCACCGCAAATGCACGGAGTAACCCTACAGTCAGGACGGCATCGTTCACGACGATCGTCAAGTACCAAACGCTGTTACGTGCTTGTCCGAATTGTCGAATATCGGAATCGTGATATCACAACGACACGGTGCTTAGTTACAGGGTGGTGGCGGTGGTCGCGGGGAACAGCGAGGCGGTTACCCTGAGCGGTCTCCGTGCGGATACGCAATACCAGCTCGTCGTAACGGCCGTCAGAGCTGGCAAGAAGCTCCGAAGTCGGCCGATCGTCTTCCGAACACTCGGTAAATATAATTATTACCTTCTCTGCCCCAACAATTTCCCTCAATCAACCAAATATTTCTTTCACCTTTTCCTCAATACAAAAATTACTTCAATTACTATTTTTCATCTCCCAGCTCAAAGTTTCTTCGATGAAAGACCAGAAATTGATCGACACATTTTTTTACTCAGGTTATTTTTTTTTTTAGTCAACCAAATCTTCCTTTCAACCTTTTCCTCAATACAAAAATTACTTCAATTACTATTTTTCATCTCCCAGCTCAAAGTTTCTTCGATGAAAGACCAGAAATTGATCGACACATTTTTTTACTCAGGTTATTTTATTTTTTTAGTCAACCAAATCTTCCTTTCACCCTTTCCTCAATACAAAAATTACTTCAATTACTATTTTTCATCTCCCGGCTCAAAGTTTCTTCGATGAAAGAGCAGAAATTGATCGACACATTTTTTTACCCAGGTTATTTTATTTTTTTAACTCGGGAATAATGGAGAGAAATGTTCCACTTGAATTTAATTTCTTCTTCTTTTTTCAAATCTTATTTCACCGGTTGCAGAGAGTTTGCCAATTTCTAAAGACTTTCTCGGGAGTCGTCTCGGTACAAAGGGGCGGAAAAATTATAGGAATAGCGAGAAAACCCAGAGGGGGTCGGTCCTCTCGCTCTCGTTAGAATCGCTACCCGCGCGAAGAGCCAGCGGGCGAGAATCTCGTTAGCTCGCATCGTCCCCGGGAGATCCAATTTTCCCCCGAAGCTAATTGTCCCCCTTCCCCCGTTTCCGCAATGTCTTCCGCCCCTTCGTCCGTCCCGCCTCCCATCCTCGTTCTCTATGAAAACATACGCGGGAATTTGATTCACCGGAAAGCTCTCGATGCCCTCTCCACCCCCGGATCGCTATTTTTATCCAAAGGGCAAAAACTTTGGTGGCGAGCCAATTAAAATTTTTTCCTCTGTCCGCTTCCGTGTTCGCATGTTTCTCCGATATTTCGGATAAAAATAAAGTAATTCAAGTTTTTTGGTCTCTGCAACACTGACAATAATACCGCTGTTAATCAAACCAAATGCCGAGCAGACAATTGTAATTTTCCGGCCTCCGACATCGCGAGAAGTAAATTAAGGAATTGAAGATCCTTGGAAGTTTTTTTTTCCTTTTTTACATAGATGCTAGAGCCACTTGCAAAGGTTCTTTTACGAGCCCAAGTAATGCTCAGATGCTCCCCAAGTAGCATCCTTGCATCTGCTCCCACAGCGAAGTATATAATTAATATAAAAAAAAAATGTTTAAAGCTTTTCTCTGAGATAAAAAAATAATTCCTCAAAGTTACACAATTCGCGTGACTCCCTTAGACTTAATTAATTGACTCTACTTTCGAGAAGATGGAAAAAAATGGTAAAAAAGAAAAAAATCTTTTCTCGCAAACCCCAGAGCCACCGAGAACTTCGCCGCAGCAGGATGCATCGGTGACGGGCGGCCCGCACATCCCGCCGCCGCCTTCGTCGGCCCACCAGCCGCAGAACTACATTCAGGTGAGCCTCAGACCCCTTCTCGGTGTCCCCAAAGAGTTTCCCCGGCCGTGTGTGTGTCACGAGGCTTCGAACTGACGAGAAAACTCGTTTCCTCTCGCGAAAGTTTACGAGTGGAATTACCGCGCGTCGTTGGCGAAGTTACGCCGTAGCCCTGCTGTGTACTACGTGACGCGCGCGGAGGGCTCAGCCGGTGGCAAAGGGATCCAGCCGGGCTCGTTAAACGCGCCACGTAGGACGCGACGGAGAGACGTCGGGGACATTATTAGGGAGATACTGAACCCTTTTGCAGGAAACTCTAGGAGTATATCGCACGATTCAGCCGGGCGTAGGTGGCACGGGACTATCGCGAGCAGCCAACTTCACCCAAAAGGACTATCTCACTATGCAGATACACGGGAGCTGCTTACAGTGGAAACTCTCGTGGTTCATGTGCAGAAATTTAATCCGAGCAAGGAAGCCCTCTTTTAAAAAGTTCATGAGTAACGGAAAGCATTGTTAGCAAACTGTTCGAGCTGTGATTGGCTGGGACTCTCAGACCGAGTCCAAGTTCATTTGTCCTTGATAACTTTGGCAGTTCTGTCAAATATCGTATTTTTTTCTAATCTACTAAAAAAGGGTTGTAACCGGTGTTTTCAGGGGTAGAATATGCAACTTGAGAACGATGGTATAGGTTAAAAGTCGATATTTTGAAAAAATAAATTTCGTGATCCCGATTTGGGCGGTTTTGGGCCCGGCGGCCAGATCTATGATTTCTGACAAACTGTTCGGCCAAAAATTTTTTTTTTCAAAATCAACTAAAAAAGGGTTGTAACCGGTGTTTTCAGGGGTAGAATATGCGACTTGAGAACGATGGTATAGGTTTGAAGTCGATATTTTGAAAAAATAAATTTCGAGACCCCGATTTGGGCGGTTTTTGGCCCGGCGGCCAGATCTACGATTTCTGACAAACTGTTCGGCCAAAAACTTTTTTTTTTCAAAATCAACTAAAAAAAGGTTGTAACCGGTGTTTTCAGGGGTAGAATATGCGACTTGAGAACGATGGTATAGGTTAAAAGTCGATATTTTGAAAAAATAAATTTCGTGACCCCGATTTGAGCGGTTTTTGGCCCGGCGGCCAGATCTACGATTTCTGACAAACTGTTCGGCCAAAATTTGATGTCAGTTTTTTTTTTCTCTAAGTGCGAATTACTTGTATGAAAGCGCCGAGGCTGGACGAAGGCGAAGCTACGAGAGTTTCCACTGTAGAGTTTATCTAGCCTTCGCAATACCCTGCGGCGGCTCGCAAGGCCGCGCACAATATTCGCCCGACAATCACGCGAAGATGTTCGTGTCCGGTGTATACGTTGGCTTTGACACATACGACGAGAGGGACGTACGGGGTCCGTACGTGCGGACGCCGATGCGGCGTGTATACGTCGGGTGGTGGTACGCGACGGTGAATGGCTGGTACCCGGGGGAGTCGCTCCGAGATAGAGTGCTGGATCCTTCAGCCCGGTCAATGTTGCCTTTTCGAGAATATACCGCCGGCCCCATCGAGGATACCGCTGCAACATTCAAGCGAGGTTTATGCGGCGACTACTGCGAACACGGCGAACGGGTATAAATGGCCGGGATATTATTTTGACTCCGGTATCCAACTGAGATTTGATCGCAGCACGAATTTAGCAGCTCGAGAAATATCAATTTTCGCGGATTTTATCAAGGGACAATTATACTACGGAAAATTTTAGTGCGAGGATTTGGTAACCAACTTAAGTCAACTTTTAAGTCAACTTTAAAAATCTGCAAAAAATCGAAAAATCGAGATATCGCGTTCCGCCTGGCGGCATTCTCTTCGTTGAAGAGTTTTCTTTCGAATGGAAAAAGAAAATCCCGATTATATTGATCCAAAGAAAAATGACACCGATTTTAGTAAAGTGCCAAAATTGAGAAAAAGTGAAAAATCGTTTTTCGAGTTTTTCTCCTAAAATTTTATATTTTTCGGGCAAAAACCGGTCATATTTGGAATCAGCGGGAAATTTCCCATCGGATAGGATTTTAAAACTTCGTTAAATCGAAAAAAAAAAATTTCCGTCGAAAATCGCAAGGTTCTACGCTCGCTGACGTCCGACCTAATCATTGTTCCTAGTTGTATTAATAAATTGGCCATTAATACTATCCAAGAATTTTTTTTTTATCATTACCACAGATTCGAGGCGTCGAGGTGGGCATAGTCGTTCTCGTCCTGATCGTCTGGGCAGGCGCGATCGCTCTGTTCTTCAACCGCTGGGGCAAGATCCGGATGCTCCTGCCCTATCAGCCGGACTACAAGGAGCAGCTCAAAGTCCCGGGTACCGGTGTCTGCGCGGCCGCCAATGCCGCGTGCACTCAGCACACCACGCAACACGCGTGCTCTCAGGTGAGTCATTCCTCGACACCAACGATCCCACCACTCTTTTGGTGTGTCGCCTAATTGACCTGAAACAGAGTCAATATACGATCAGAAAAAAAAAGCGAGCGGCAACGAACGCGGTCGATATTGGGTTAGCGACAAATCGACAAACAATGAGAAATCGACTTTCCTTCGTCCTTCCGGACGCACCTTATTTTTTTTATCCATAGGTAGAATCGCGTAGCAAAAGCACACAATATACGTGGCAGAGATGGGCAATTTTCGCTTAATAAGGCGACATTTATTTATGAAGATGGAGAATCATAAAACGTTGGCTATTAAAAAATTATTATTATTTGTACGTTACGGAAATGGACGAAAATATATCGTTATCCAAACAATCGCCGCTGTCCATCTCCCCCGCGTATTTCGGTCGTGTTACTTATTGACGAGCACCCAAGTAAATTATAGCTTTTCGAGGCTTCTTCTTATTCTTCCGAGGGTCGGGGTGTTTAATTTTTCAAGCATTTTTTTCCTGCTCCTCTCGGCCCACTTTTTGTCTATCGACGAAAAATCGTAGTTGACGGAAAAATGCTTAAAAAAATTAGACATCCCGACGCAAAGTCGGCGAAAAAATGGCGAAGTGGCGGAATTTGTTTTTGTTAGCGATTGTTCGACTAACCGATTGATCTGTGCACGTAAAATTAGGGTGACTAATTATCGTTTCGTTTTGTGTATCCGTTGGTAATCGACGACTCGACCGCGCGACAAGCGACCGTTTTCCCTCTAGACAATGAAAATTTCACGACGAGGAAAATGCCGAAAAGAGCAAAAAAGCAAATAAATGTTAAACGAACAACAAGCAGGTAATGACTACATTGTCGGATATGGTGATGCAGTGCGGGGGAGGGGGTTGCTGCGTGTTGGAGCAGTGCTTTCGCTATCCGAGAAGAACTCGAGAGCCCCGCGAGTGCGGCTGCCAATTCGCCCTACTGCACAGGGCGGACATCGCGTGACCATCGGTACACAATTTCTTCAAATTTTAATCAGTCAAAATTGTCATCCCTTTCTTTTTTTTTCCTCTTCATTATTTCTTTCTCTCGACCTGTGAATACTCTGTCATTCATACTCGTCGAATCACAACATTGTGCATTGGTGTAAACACGCTGACGTTATTTTGTCGTTTCTTTTCTTTTTGGTTGATAAAAAAAAAAGTCGTCAACGCGATTGTCATGCAACGAAGTCGGAATAAACCTGCGAGTAACGAACGCACCGCGCGTCAAGTAGTGCGACACGTTTTTGGTCAGACGAAGGCTGCTGTTGCCACAAGGCGGGAAATTATTCGCGCCGAGGAAATTGCTAACGAAGAAACACGTTTTTCTTTTTCCTCTGACACCGGAGCACGCATTGTAATCACCGCTGATTATTGATATATATATTCTATCGTCCATCTGTGTACTGGCACTGCGTGTGAATTTTTTTGGCGACGACACGAGAAGGGTTTGGACACTGGGCACGAGAGAGAAGAAACACGATTACTTGGGGCACAAGTGTGAAGATATTTTCAGCACGCTTTGGAGCAGAGAAGAGTTTGCGTATACACTTCCGTTTTTTAATCGTAGAATGAGATATTACTGTGGAGTGACGTTTTTCAAGTGGTCCAACTGTGACGTCCCGTGACTGCGAATATTTTTAATTCGAGCAGACAGATCGATTCGATTCGAGAAAAAATATCAAGATCAATTTGACGAAAAATGGTTGTCTATCGCGAACAAAAAAAATCGAGGGTGAACGATCTGTTTTCTCAATTTACAATTGACTGAGGTAAAAAAGATATTTCGGAAGTATAGAATTTAGTGAACGATTTTCCAGCATCTGCACTGGTCGAACCATCACGTGGACTCCATGGACAGTGGAGGAGGCGGTCTGGGCTGGCCGAGAGCTTCCAGGCCGCGGGTCAACAGCGCCATCGACGTCGCTGGCTTTCTTTCCCAGGTAAAAATCCCAGCTAATTCTATTTCAGCTCATAGCTACAATTCGATTCGTTCGAAAGTGAAGGAGACTAAAAATTGTCATTTTCTCGCGCCAGGAATTCCTGAGAAGACACGGATCGACGTCGAGACTCTGCCGAAAGGTTCGCAGTGCAGACAACTTGCCCCTGGCGACGGGCAATCGTCACAGTCATCACCAGCATCACCATCACCATCATCATCACCAGGAGAGCAGCAACGGCAGCCAGCATCGAAATTCCCGCGACGAGGGCATCGAGACCGATCGCGAGACATTTCTGCTGACGAGTCAAGAGGACGCGGAGCGCAACGGCGACGACACCGAGTCCAAGAGGCAGAGCAGCCTCGAGAGCGGCTCCAAGGACAACACCGAGACGTCGCTAATCGAGCCTTGTTACCAGCAGATTCAGCAGCAGCCGCAGCCATTACTGAGGTAAGCAAAGAAAAAAAAACTACAGATATTCGCGACTCGTTAACGAATTCTCGGGTTAACGATGGAAAACGTTGCCTATAATTTTCTGCGAGTACGCGAGTCATTGGTGGCTCATAAAAAAATCACCTGCAGAGGAATTCGTAGATCTAGACTCTATAGTTTTGGCACGAAAAAAGGAAGAGTTTGCATTGTAGTTAGTTATGCGTCGCAAGGTTCGCGGTGGAAAAAAAAATAGAAGAACCGGATAACGGTGAGTACGAGTCTCTCGAACGAAAGGACTATAGCGAAAGGAGGGAGCACTCGTCGAGCGTGAGTAAAGTCGCGAGAGTAGAGTCGCGTGTAGAGTCGCGCATGGACAGCCAAGGTAGCGATTAGAGACGTAGAAAACGGACAGACGGATGGAGAGTCGAACGATTGCATAAAAGAAAAGTCCTCGACCCTCCGACTGGCGCAGTTCAACCCGGATAACTGGACTGGAGACCTACTATAGAGGTCTGTGAATATATCCAACGGTGTGTACGACGCAACAGTCGATGCGACGTTGCACACGAGCAGTGAGACAGAGAGAAAGTCAGAGTCGAGGGGGAAAACCAGAGGGGTGTATAAACCCGGTAGCTGCGGTTTTCCCTCACTCAGCAGTTTCCTCCTCTCGCTCTCTCTCTTCCTCCGTCGCCTGTGGATGCCGAGAGTTCGCCGCCGCGGTTCGTGTACAAGCTGAGAATGGCGAACCTCGTTGTAGGCGAATAGTCAAAGCCGGAGCTATAGAAACGCCGCGGTCCCGGGGTTGGTATCAATCAATGGAGCAGCAGCAGCAGCAGCAGCAGACGGGGAAAACCGGAGGTGTCCGTGGTAACCGATGTCAGGTGCCCTCGGGCGCTCAGCCCTCGATTATCAGCCGATCCGGCAATTCCACCGCTTTCCCCGGGAAATAATGACGTCGCAGACGTTCGATGCATCCTGGGAAAAAAATGAATAGTTGTAATATTTGTAGTAATTGTGGTATTTGTGTATATTTGTATATATGTACATATTTTTCGAGCCACGCCGAGGATAAATGGCGCACGCGCCCCGTCAGGTAATTCCGTGTGCTCTGCTCGCAGGGACTCACCGTCGCCGCTTCCACCGTCGTCGGGCACCTCCCTCGTCACGAAGCGCTTCGGGGCTTGGCGAGTGGGCGGCAGTCACGAGTACGTCAGATGTCCCGTGAGACAGCCAGCTTCCATTGACGAGAGGTAAGTGTCCTCTCTATGGTTTTTTTCCTCTCTGTTTGCTTTGCCATTTTTTTTTTCTGAAAATAAAAGTAAAGATTATGAGTAATATTCATGAAGCTGATTTATATTCCTGCGAATATGCACACATTTTTCTTGATCTACATTTATATAAGCAATTTAATAAATCTTACATTTTTTTGAGCGCTGATTTCCAAACTAAAAAAAATGTTTGCATGAGAGAAAAAAAGAGCCAGTTGTCCTGTTTCTTTCCCAAAAAATTCTATTTTATTCCTAATTCTATTTTATATTCCTGCGAATAATATGCACACATTTTCTTGATCTACATTTATGAAAGCTATTTAATAAATCTTACACTTTTTTGAGCACTCATTTCCAAACTAAAAAAATGTTTGCATGAGAGAGAAAAAATGGCAGTTGTCCTGTTTCTTTCCCAAAAAATTCTATTTTATTTTTAAGGGTCTACCGAAGATCGTGCGAGCCGGATTTCGCCAGAATAACTCACTACCATCATCCGGCCGCGTCGACGACGACGACGCCGATAGCGACGCCCGTCGTGTCTCACCATCACCATCATCATCGTCTCGACTCCGCCGATCGTCACTCGAAGAGCTGCGACTACGCAAAACGCGCGCCCGAATCCGCGAGCGTCGACAACAGCGCCCAGCACTTCGGTCTCCCGATTCTCAGCATAAGCGAGCCCAGCCCGCCGGACGAGCGCGAGCGACTTGACGAGTACTTGTAGGATTTGCTCGCCGAGGACTTCCTCAAGGAGCTCCTCGTGTAAACCTAACAACCGATCAACCAACCGAAGATCCTGCTTTTCCTCACTCATTTTCCTCCTCTATCTCTCACCCTTTTTTCCCTGTGTCACCCCTGACCTCCCTTTCGCACACAGAGCGAAAAAAAAATACAGCCTCTCATCTCTCACCCCCGAATCGATCAACCATTGCAAACGCGACTCTCAACGAGAGGAAGAAAAAAAAAAGAGCAGCCCTGGAAATTGGAGCACGGCCGGAGAGCCCCGATTGGCCAATTGAAAAATTCATCGGAGCCCTCGACAGTCGCTGAGTCTCGCGACTCGCCGATCGATTAGAGGACAACGGAGGAGACGAAGAGGAGAGGAGGAAGAGGAGGAGGAAAAACAAACGATTTCCCCGAACAGCTTCGATACGCACAAAGAGCGTAGACGCGATTAACCCCACGAGACGAGGTCGAGTCCAGGCTGTTGTCGCGGCCGAAAGGGCAGCGGGTCACCGGGACGTGACGAACTTCCCATTGGGGGTTGTTCGAGTGCTCGTGGCTTGTGGAATGGGAAGTTTGATTGAAGTACTTTGACGTCGTAAAAAAGAGCGGATCGCGTGCATCATTCACAGTGGTAATAATGTCGCCGCCTCAGTCGCTGGGGGTTGAAAAAAAAGAGGAAAAAAAAAAAGGCTGCTTCGACGTGCAGCAGTGGCCGATGATTGTGGCACGTGAGCCCTCCGAGTGTTTTAAAATAGTCAAAGTGCTCGGACCGTTCGAGACTGAGAAGTGAACGAGAAAAACAAAACGACGAGCGACGAACGTCGGACGTCGTTCGAAGCCGTTCGACGACGCAAACCGGGACGTAACATTGATGTACGTTTTGCTGCTCGTTTACGTGTATAGAGAGAGAATAGAATAGACACACACAGACACAAACACACGACGGCTCCGGGTCTCTCGGTTACGCTGATTGCGCCAGCCGCTCCCGAGTCTGTCGTCGGTCTCTGGGGGGTGGTAGGGGGGAGGGGGGAGGGGGGCGTATAAAAAGCACCGGGGACGGGACAAGCGGCGGCCAATCGATAGCGCAACCTTAACTCCTACATTCGTCTTTGCTAATTTGACCGTAAATTAATTCGCGACGAAAATCCACCCCCAACCCCCTTCCTCCCCCTTCCAACCCCCCATGAGAAGGAAGAAGGGAGGGATTGGATTTTCGGACGCTTTTTTTTTCGCGACATCTTGCATTGTAAATAGCTCCGAATGTTCGTTGTCATCCAGGCGCAGCTGATTATTAATTAATTAGGGTAATTATTATGATTATTGTTATTATTTTTTTTTTCTTTTTTTAAGAGACTAATATTATGATACTGTGCGGCCTGCCCGACTCGTGGGTCATGTAATATACATTATATATTATATATTATATATATTATAGATTATGTATGTAACTGTATAACGCGACGATGCATTTACGTGTAATTGTTTAGGTGTAATGAATTTTTACCGAGGGATAAGTAGCGCGATGCGGATCGGATCGAGGAGGCGCGTTGAACGTATCGGAGGAAGATTTGGGGAGGATATTGGAAATTATTTGCGGAGCGAAATATTTTTAACTAGAATTTTTATTTTATTTTATTTATTTTTATTAGTATATCGATTTTTAATTTTTAAAAAATATTAAACAAAATCGTTGCTTCTCGATACAAACGCGTCGCCTCGATCGACGGCTCATTCGGAAATTCCTATCGCCACGCGGGATTCTCGGGGAAAAAAAAACACTACGTAAAAAATATCTGCGTACACAACGAACCAATGGAAACAAAAAAGCGGAAAATAATGTCAATACAAGCCGAAGCAACTTCGGCGAATAATCCTAAGATCTCAAAGATGAAAAAGTCGAAACTGGCGCTCGAGAGACGAATATCGAAGAGACGTGGAAGATTTAAAAAAAAACGAAAAAGCCTGCGAAATGATTTACGATGATGTATTAGCTTTAAATGATGAGACCAAGTTTGATAAGAAAAAAAAAAACACAAAAACTGAGGGTAAAAAAATAATAATAGTAATCGCGCCGAGTTATTCTCTTACCGACGGAGCAGAGAGACGTAAGCGTAAACGTTGAATCAAAATGTTTCCCGATATATTAAAAAATATAATACAGCGCGATAGCGCGTGTAATTACAATTTTGAAAACTATTAGTGTGTTTTACGATAACAAAAAAGAAAACATAACAATTGATGTGTCGATCGGAAGTAAATTTTGAAAGCAAAAAAAAAAAAGGTGGAGAAAAACGTTTCAATTATTCCGTCGTAGGTGAACCAAAAATTTAAGATCGAAGAGATATTTAAAAAAAAAATAATGAAAATTACGTTTCCAAAGCGAAATCTCGTGTATGTGTAACCTCGCTGTATACATTGGGTGTACATAATTATGCATATCCAAAAACATATACTACTAGCACTCTAAGGTACCTCGGATAGTAAACTAAAAAAAAAAGATAACTAAAAACTTCGAATGACTAGAAAGAAAAAAGAAGAAAATCGAGCTCGTTCTGAATTAACGCTAATAACATACACAAAAATATATGATTAATCGTTAACAATTCGACCGCGTATTTTCTAATCGAACGTATTATCAATTAACTATAACTCTCTAGACACACAGACACACATTTTAGATACCTTATTGTCTTAAAAAAAAGAAAATAATATAAATTAAATAAATTTAAAAAAACGAAACGGAACAAAACATAATTGCGTAGGACCATAACAGAGAAACGAAACAGGAGCGGAGACAGAAAAAAGACGAACAAATATTATTAAAAAAAAAAAAACATGGAAGCTAACTCAAATTCCTCGTCAACCGAGGGAACGACCATTCGTCCACTTTTGCGACTCTAGTCCTAGGCACTCGAGTTTCTCTCGATATTTTTTTACGAAAAGAAAAATTTAACGAAACAAAGATGAAAAAAAAAAAAAAACGAAAAAAACGCTAAATAACGATTGAGGAGAACGTAACAACAATGCGACGACGACCTATCGACAACGATGCGAGGGACGAAAAATACTGATTTTCCGTAGGCTATTTTTTTTAATTTTATTTTCGTTGTAAAAAATATATATTAATTCTAGTTTTGAGTCGCGACTCGACGATGTAATCGGACAAATCCATCGGGGACGGTATTACGACCTGCTCCGCAACTTCGCACCACTAAACGCATGGGACCAAACGAGGGGAGGGGGGGACGCCACACACGTGAGTCTCGTTTACGCCTGACGTCTGACAGCTTTGACAAAGCGACTACCGATTGTAACCAACCAATATAATTGCCACAACGGACGTTACGAGAATCAAAATATACATACACATTCGCTTCAAGGGTACAAATATTGAGAACAACCTTGGTCGCCCGGCTAACCATACACTCGGCGAGTATATCGATTGCTCCGCGCGGGGGGAGGAAGCCCCCCGATCAATTATTCAAGTAGCCACTCAACATAGAGCTCGGCCCGAGCTCGTTGTTTCGCCGACGCTCCGAGAAACACCAGACTCGCGTCTGTTAACGGAGAATCCGTGAATTAAGAAAAAAAATAATAATCGCCTGTTTTTTCAACGCCGAATTAACGAAATTTTAATACTCGAGTAGGCTCGACTTGTTCGAAGCATCGCAATTGGTTGGCTGAATATAAACTAGCAGGCTCGACTCGATCGACCGGTCGATTCGCTAATTGATTCGCAGATAAATCGTTGATAATTCATTTAGTTCGTAAGTCGGAGTTAATTTATTTCGCAATTTCTTAGCAGGTTCATTGGGCAATTAAATTGCTCGACGACGAACGAGATCAATTTACAATTTTTTCGGAGGACGAAACCTCCGAAATCGAGGCGATTTAATAAACGTAGATATAAATAAGAGCGTATGACGAGCGACGTAAAATGCGTAACATTTAGGACGATCGACGAACCGACAGATGGACAACATTTTCCCGGTACCTGCTTCTCTCTTTCTCTCTCTCTATCTATCTATCTATCTCAATCTCGCCTCGTGAGCCTCTATAGACAAAGCACTATTTTTTGTACTTGGATTATGTGTATTTACGAGAGAGAGCGCGTCGTCATATCCGAGGGTTGGAAAATACAGAAGGAAAGAAATGAAGATAAACTCGAGCCATCCGTAGCGGTTAATTTAAGTAGCGTGACGATCCATCGATAGCGACTACGTGTTTATGTATTTTTCCGGAGTGGATTGTTCCGATTATATTAATGTAAAATTCCTTTTGTATAAAATACGTATCAATATATCTTCGAGAAAAGTGTCCAATAATTGTCGACCGACGTTTTTATCATTTTTCATCGTGCTTCATTATTTTCTCTTTTTACCTTCGATTTTTTAATACTTTTTTCATTTTATCTTTTAATATCCCTCAATATTTTTTATCGCTCTTATCGTAGTTTACGAACATATTTACTGATTAATAAAAATTTTCGAAAACGGGACCTTTTAAAATGTTTTTATTTTTCATTGTTTTAGAGTCTTTTTGTACGGACCAGCGTTAAGTCTAGCCCTAGGTTTGTTTTTTTTTCCTCCACGGAAGTCAGAGGATTCGGACGTTGCTATCTAACCCTGTAATGACAAATCTGTGTATAATCAATAAAGAGACTCTGCAACAAAGTCGTGAATAATTTTCGTGGCCGAACACCCAGCGAGTTATTATTATTTCTTGTATTATCGTCATTGCTTAACGTTGTACATTGCATTATACAAATATCGCGCGATTCGCGCGTATTTAACATAATTGATTCACGTATTTTACAAAAATCGCGAGTGAGAAAAGATATATGTATATATCGTGTCCGGCAATTTTCAATAAGCACGTACGAAAATAGATTTGTCTCTGTTCGAATTTATCGTTTTATCGCTCAATCACAACGCATTCTCAATGCGTTTCGGTAGATACATTTTTGTCCGCGTTCGCGTTCGCGTTTCCCAGACACTGGGAAACGCGCAGACGCGAAGCGCGCGAATATCTCCATTTGTACGTATATTATTGTAGAAAATTGCACTATCGTGCGCGACCGAGCAATCGCGCACGCTGTTAATTCTCACAGCCTCGTTGTGAAATTAATAAAATAATGATAACGTTGTTATTTACAGAATACGCGGGAATCACTATCAGTCGTTGGAGTCCTGACTGAGTTTAGGATCCCGCGAACTGTCGGCGCTCGTTTCCGCGATTTCTTGGCTCGTTTGCACCATAGAACTGTCCGATTCAACGTGACCGTCGCTCGCAATTTCGCGACTCTTTGCGCTATCGTCCAGGCTGATGTCTTCCGTCCTGCCGAAACTCAGATCCGAGGAACTCTCGTTCCGCGATGTGTCTGCCGAGCGGCTACCTGATTTTCTCGACAACTCCAACCAGGGATCTTCGAGAAAAGACTTGAGATTCATGTACTGCGATATGTCCGACTTCCTTCTGGCGTTGCCGCGTTGCTGGAAGTTCTGCAAGAATTATTTTCATTAGTGAACATACATAACGTTTTTTAAAATAGATCCTCTAACACCAAAAGCCAAGTCTGAGAGTAGCGCTGCAACAAAGATCTGGGAAAGCAGAGTCCAGGAGCAAAAGCTCCTCAAAAAAGACCTAAGGACAAAAAGGCAAAAGCAATCCAAAGCAAATGAGTTCTCGTTAGCAATAAAATCATCACAATCAAACAAACCAAAGGCAAAATAAATTACCTTCCAAGCAACTCATTAAAAAAAGCCTCTGACGCCGTTTTGATCTCGCCTTAACCACCTCTTCCAAACTCACACTCAAAAACACTCGTCGCAAATAAATGCAATAATCGGTGACTCATCGGAAAGCAAAATTTGCGTAAACAAGAAACAGGTGTCGTCTCTTACCTTGCGCTGGCCGTAGAACTGTCGCCCTCCGTCCTTGAAGTACGGCGCCTGCTGATGACCGTCCCTTTGCCTGTTGTCCCTGTAGTTGTTGTACCCAGGACTCGACGACTGACGTCGAGCGCCCCTTCCCCCTCCACCACCAGATCCTCCCTGCCAGTGACCCCGGGGACTCTGCCAGTCACCAGACTTCCTCGGCGCCGGAGGCGGCGTATTATCGAACGGAATAAAGTCGTCGCCTCCACCCTGCGACGTTTGACTGCTATTCGGGCTGTGAAACTCATAGCTCTTCGGGCGTCCATAACCTCTTCCCGGACTGCCGCCCGAGTTCCACAGACCCTGACGACCGGCGTTGCCCCTCGGCGTGCTGAACGGCGACTTCTTCATCGCTTCCTCTCCCTCCCACGCGCTCTACCAATTTTCCCCGCGAACTTCCGCTCAATTCTCGGCCACCGCGTCGGTTTTGTTGTGAAAATCTCCGGGTAAACAAGACGGAAAAAGAAGACGCGTGAGGACGCGCCGCCGGTTTTCAATATGGCGTCCGACGCATGCGCGACGCGAGCGTCAACGAGCGCGAACTACAGACGCCATTTTGTATCGTCTCGACCGTTGGTAAGTAACAGGCGACGGCTAAAATTGTTTTCCCCAAAACTCGATGGCGTTGAATTCTGATAAATCGCGTCCACTCGCGAAAAACAATGGCGGACTGTTGCCCCAATGAAAAAGAGCCTCGCGCCGCAGACCGTTATCTGCATTTACCCCGTTCGCCCAACTAAGTACCCGAGAGAGAAAAAGAACGAATTCCGAGACTTACCAACAGAGCCGCCGAGATATCCACACCAAAGTAACTGCCCGAGTAAAGATGGCGTCGCCCGATCTTCCCAACTAAAATCTCGCGCAACACTGAAAAGAAAAGCCCCTACCAACCAACAGCGACGCCTCGCGGACCACGCGGCGATTCATCCGCCTAAGCCCCGCCCCTCCCGCGCCGGCGCACGCGCAGTGCATCGGCCGCGCGACGTTCCGCACACGCAGTCGCCTCAGTCGCTCGCCGAGCTCCGTTTCGTCAGCAGCCTCGCGCGCTGCCCGCCGCTCATTCTCAAGTCCCACACGCTGCGCGTCTCCCCGGTACGCGAATTTCGTGTCTCCTCGCGCAGAAAAAAAATTCCCCCACCCCTACACACACAGCCAGCTTTGTGCTCAGTGCGCGTCGAGAGTGTCGGCGCAGGTGTTGGTCGCCGTTGCACCGCCCGCGCGCGCGGAGAGTGCACACACGAAACGGGCATCGCGATGGACGGCGCGGTACCTGTTGCTGCTGCAGCCGCCAGTCCCGGCGCATCGATATCCCCGGCGATCTCCCACCGCTCGCGTCGCTCCATCGTCGAGGATCCCGGTGAAACGAAACAGTGAGACGAGAGGAAAAAAATACGCCTCTCGCAATTGCGAGAGCGAAGGTGCGACGAAATCAGTGTCAGAGGATCGAAAAACGAGCCGTCGAAGGAAAAAGCAACGAAAACAAAACCCGGAGGAGGCTGCAGGTTCGGTCGTGACGTGAGAGCGGTGTGTCAGTGCGTCTGGTGCGAGCTCAGCGGCTGCCGCAGCCGCTAACTGTATAAGCGAATCGAACAACAAGCGTTCGCATTCGCCTGCCCGTATTATCGTTATTCCCCATAATAACAATAGTAACTCTTCCGCTGATTATCGGCGACGGCCGAGGCACGTGCTCGTGCCCTCGGCGTCTTGTCTCGTTGCGAACCCCTCCGGCAGTGTCTGTCCGTCTCTACGCTCTTTTTTTTTGCGTACTGAATTCTTTTGTTTTTTTTTGCTCCCGTATTGGGGGAATAAAGTGAGAGTGAGATAGTGAAGAGTGAATAGTCGAATAGGCCGGAACTATGGGTATCGTTCACAGCCGGTACAACAACGACAGCGCCGGGACAGGCAGCGGCGTCGCTGCCGGTCCCGGCTCGGGCATCGCCGCAGCCGTCGGTGTCTCCGGAATGCGGGATGGGCTTGCCCAGGGAATCAAGAGCGGCCAGCAGCAACACCACCAGCCGTATCAATACTGTCCACCGAGCGTCGGCGGCATCGGTGGTAGCCTCGGCGGGGGCGGAGGCGGCGGACCGCACACGAGAACCGGAAGCATTCGCAGCGCGCCGAGGCAGCCGATGCCCGATGCCGGCGAGCTCGAGCGAAGGTTCACCAAAGTCCTGGTGAGTCTGACCTCTCCCCCTTTCGAGGGGCTTCGTAACGTTTTGCATGCGTTTTCAGGTGTCAGGGCCTCCGCTGGTTTTTGTGGGATCAGCTGGTCGGAAATTAGCTGCATTGTCGGGGTTGTCGGGTGCGAGGATTTTCTGCAGGATTCCTCTGCGTGGGGGAGGGGAGAGGGGAGCGAAAAAGCTGTCCACTGTTGGGCAGCGTAAATCCCAATCTGACTAATCCGACCGATGAGCAAACGTTCCCGGAACGCGGTGCATGACGCGATCCATTCATTCGTCCGAGTGTCACAACGAAGGCTCTGATATCTCGGATTCTATCGGTTTTCTCGGTTTTCGCTCTGCCGAACGAACGTCGCTGGAATCGAGAATCGACGATTTATCTGCGAATAAAAATATTCGCGAGTCAAACATTAAATCTATTATTATTATTATTATTATTATTATTATCATCATTATTATTACGATAATGATAATGATAATAATAATAAAATAAGTCCAGCATAATTTCCATCAAAAATAATTTTTTAAATCGTCTCTTATAAAATAAAAATCTCTACCAATTTAACGGCACTATGACAATAAAAAAAAAAAAAAATTGGAATTCTCGTCGGGAGTCGAAGTCGCCGCCGGTGGCACGAAAAATCGATCTGACCGCTCTGATTAGGAGCGCCGACAGTCCCGAGACCGCTCGGCCAAGTGTGTTTTACGTATTATTAAAGTGTTTCATGGTCGCCGGGTGTAACGAGCGCGCGCCGCGATCCTGGAACGGCGCGAGGCTGAGGACGCGCGCCGCGTTCGCGCTGCAGCAGCAGCAGCAGCAGCGCGCGGGCCATAAATAAATGGCTTCGCGTGTATAATTCTATAGGGCCCCCAATGCGGCTCGCTCGCTCGCTCGCTCGCGCGACTATGTACATCGCGGGGACTCGTTGGCGCAGTCGCGGACGATATCTCCCGGGTTATAACGTAACGCGCATGCGTTGACCATAATTGGAAAGCACGGCGCGCGCGATTTCTTTTCGTTCGTCCGCGCGCAAGCGCAGAGGCCCAGTCGCTGTGTACACACACTGCTGCTGCTGCTGCTGCACTGTCCTCCTCCCGTTCCACTCTCACCGCCTTTTTCTCTCGGCCGTTGTAGCTTTTTTTATTTTTTTATTTTTTTATTTTTCCTCTTCGCGTCGTCTCCCGTCGTCCGCTTCTTTTTTCATTCCCGTTCGCGCGTTTTTAATTCTAGTAGGACTTGTAGCAAGCAGCGCCAGCGGTCGCTGTCGTTGGGCCTCGCGAACGGGGGACAGTGTGTTTATCCTTGCGCTGCTCGTGACGCGAGCGCTCTGATGCTGCTGCTGCGGCTGCTGCTTCGGGCTAAGTAGCAGCAGCAGCAGCAGCAGCAGCAGCAGCAGCAGCAGCAGCAGAAGAAGAAGGCGTTGTAACGTGACGCGCAGCCTGATCCGTATCAACGGACTCGCGCACACAGACTCCCGTGTACATCTATATATATATGTGTATGCGTGTATATATGTATATATTTCTCGCTCGTAACTTATACGTTGTATTATACACCGTAGGCGCTCGCGCGCGCCGAGATCGGGAATTCTCGGGCACCCCTTTCTCTCGGATTCAGCACTTTGCGCCGTCAGGGAGATTGGAGAGAAAAAAAAATGAATCCTTTTTTATTATTTTTTTTTAGCTAAATTGGGATAAAGGGGAGGAAAGGCTTGAGATGACTTTTTCGAAGATTGATAAATTGAATACTGAAAAAAATTGTATCAAGAGTTTTTTTTTACACTTCACATTTCAGGTCTTCTCATCCGCAGTGCGGACAATGTAATTTTTTTTTTCTCTTCGCCTCCGACTGTGGAAAAAAACGAGAAAAATTAATTTCGCTCGAAACAAAGAATCCTTTGAGCGCCGCGCCAGATGCTTCATTTTATTTCGTGTATTTGCGGCGCTTTTTTTGCGCGAGCCACTCGAGTCGCTGCTGCACTTGTGCGTCTCTCTTTTTTTTTCTTTCTCTCTCTCTCTCGCTCTCTCTCGCTCTGTCTCGTAATATTTGCCTGCGCGACTGCTCGCAATAACTCAATGAATTCAATGGCGTGATTCACGAAAGCTACTGTACTTTCTCTCTCTCTCTCTTTCTTCGTCCGTCCCGAGTTCTCCGATTGCCCGCCGCGTGTTTGCTCCGCTCGCTCGCTCGCTCGCTCTTTGCCCGCGAGCGTGCGACCGCGCGTATTATTATCGTCGTTGCGCTGCCGCTGCTGCTGCGGCTGCTGCTGCTGCTGCTGCTGCACTTGCAGCGCGACGACTCTCCGGCCGTGAGTTTATGCGCTCGATAAATTTTCGCGCGCGGAATCGGTAACAATCGGTTCGGCACCGTCGAGCAATCGTTTCACGGTCGCCGGATAAGCGACCGTTTGCGCTTTTTTTTATATGCGCCTTTTAAGCTTCGCGATTACGTTAACTGCGCAATATTTATTACAATTATGATTATTATTATTTTTATTGGTAGAAATCAGGAAGTAGCTGAGATATTATTATTATTATTATTATTATTATTATTATTCCTGATTTCTACCAATCAAAATCGACCCCTAAAATTTCCATTAATTACGCGAAAAAATACTAAACCGTAAAAATAATTGTCCAAAGACACTTAAAAAAAATCCTGCATCTTAGCTCGAAATCAGGAAGTAGCCGAGATATTATTATTATTATTATTATTATTATTATTATTATTCCTGATTTCTACCAATCAAAATGGACCCCTAAAATTCACATTAATTACGCAAACAAATACCAAACCGTAAAAATAATTTACCAAAAATACTTTTAAAAAAAATCCTGCATCTCAGCTCGGACTTCGAGGTCTCCCCGAGGTTGAGAATCCCTGAAGAGGACCTCACGAGGCTCCGCCGGCGCAATCCGCGCTCTCTGTGTATCCTCGGTGTCGTGTTGTTCTTCCTCCTCTCGCGCGTCTCGACGCGAGGATGCATAAAATACGACGCAAAGAATTTTGTGTCCCCCCCCCCCCCCTTACCCCCTGGTCAGTCGGTATTCCTACGCGTTACGAGACTATTTTCCCCGTGTCGCGCCGGCCACGACACTTTGGGCACTTATTTGTAATATATATCGCGGCGCGCATTAGAGTCCCATAGAGAAAGAGGAAACGTGACGCGTGAAACGAAGAGAGCGAGATAGGACAACGTCGATAGCCGAGCGCGGCGACGTGTCCAAACGGGCGAGGCTCGATTTTGTTTGTGGGGGTTGGTCGAATCGTTTCTTCTCGCTTTCTTTCTCTCTCCCTCTCGCTTCCTCTCTCTCTCTCTGACGTTCTGTGGCTCAGTTCGTTCGCTCTCACCGACAAATGAATCAAACCTCGCCCACGCCCACGCGGCGAGAGAGCCGCAACGGCCACGGGACTTCGACGGCCGTCGCAGCAGCAGCGCCGACAACACTGGTTGGTCGGTATCCTCGGCGGCTCGAGAGCGCTGCCCGAGCGTTTTCCGTGTGACGACGACGACCACAATGCGGAGGTCCCCGAACGAACGAGAGTCCCTCGATACTAGACCCTGTTAGCTCTGCAGTCTGTATAACACTGCTACATATATACGTATATATATATGTATGTATAAATGTGTGTGGCTGTGTTGCTGGTTCGCGCGGCCAACGGCCGACACAGCCAGCATCACGACCGGAATACATATTATAGCGGCGCAGCGCAGTGTATACTCGCTGCAGCAGCGACGGCAGCAGCAACACCACACTCGTTTCTTTCGTGCTTAGCGAGCGCGGTCAGAGACTCTTTTGCCTCTCTGCGAGAGGAGAAACACGCGACGGGCTCGTCGCCGTCGCTGGACCCGAACCGCGATGCCGACGACGAGCACGCGACACTTGTCAGTCGCGTTAAATAGAATTAATAATAATAACAATAAAATATATTTTTAATAATTTTTTTTGTTGCCGCACTGAGAAAAAAATTTGCTCAATCCAACAAAACGAGCACGCGACACTTGTCAGTCGCGTTAAATAGAATTAATAATAATAATAATAATAATAAAATATGTTTTTTAAGAATTTTTGTTGCCGCGCTGAGATAAAAAAAATGCTCAATCCAACAAAACGAGCACGCGACACTTGTCAGTCGTGTTATATAGAATTAATAATAATAATGATAAAATATATTTTTTAATAATTTTTGTTGCCGCGCTGAGAAAAAAAAATGCCTCAATCCAACAAAACGTGCGGTTGCAGACGGCGAAATAAATATTTTGCAGATTGTACGAAATATTGGGCAATGCTAATCGAGATTTTAAATTCAATCACCAGGTGCTTCGATCAATTAAATATTTTGTCTAATTTGCAAAATATTCATTTCGCCGCCCGCAACCGCACATTTTGTTGGATTAAGCAATTTTTTTTCTCAGTGCGTTACTGAACGATGGAATTTGGGAAAAGATTTTTTTTTATTGTTAAAATTGTTTCGTTGGGTATTTGTTGCCTGGAGCCGAAGAGCTCAATGCGCTGAGGGTGAAGCTCGACGCGAGAGCGGAAGCAAAAAGGGTCAAAGAAAATGTTGGGGAAGCCCGTTCGCAGGCGAGAGACGTTTTCGTGGGCTATAATAAACTTCCTGCCGCTCGTGTGCGCGTGTTCCACGGCTAAATTCAGTCTCCACATGGAATCGCGCTATATCGGTCTTACCCGTGAGACTGCGGTCTATTAATAAATTAGATAGCGAGCGGATATACACGCGCGCGCACACGCGATTTGTTCTCTCTCGCTCTCTCTCGCTCGCTCGGCTCGTGGTCGTCGTCCTCCGCCACTGCCAAGGGTGCCGAACGACGGGACAACTCGCGCGACTGGAACGAGATGAGAGTCTGTAGGGTAACACGGGTGAAAGAAGGGCAGGCAGGGAGGGACGAACGAGACGTTGATACATTGCATTGGGAGAACCTGCTGCTCCTGTTGTTGATGGTGTGACTCGTCCCTAATTTAATTGGGACTGATCGTGTAGAGTCGAACATGTTTTTTATTGACAATTTTTTAGAATTAAAAATTCTATAGGTTGGGACATTTTATAGAATTGAAATTTTTGTAGATTTGAAAATTCTATAGGTTGGGACATTTTATAGAATTGAATTTTTTGTAGATTTGAAAATTCTATACGATAGGACATTTTATAGAATTGAAATTGTTGTAGAATTGAAAATTCTATAGGATGAAACATTTCATAGAATTAAAATATTTATGGAATTGAAAATTGTGTAGGATTGAATCGGTATAGAATTGAGACAAAATTTTCTCGCTTTGAAAATGGTATAGGTAGGGACATTTTATAAAATTGAAATTTTTGTATAACTGAAAATTCTATAGGATGGAACATTTTCTAGAATTAAAATGTTGATGGAATTGAAAATTGTGTAGGATTTTAATTTACGTAGGATTGAATCGGTGTAGAATTGAGACCCCGCAGGAAATCGTGTAGGATTTACTACAAAAAAAAAAAGCGACGCAGAACCATTGACCGTAATAGCAGGGAGGAGAAGAAGTTAAACGATACGGCGAAAGCCTTCGTCAAGGGGATCGCAAATAGTCGACGTCGAGTATACGTGATTGTGCGACGAGATCGCGCATTGTTGTCCGCTCGCGCGGAGCGACGAGCCTCGCGCGTCTATGAGATGACTGTTGATACGAGACGGGGGGAAGAAAAAAGCTCGCGCGAAGCAGAAGCAGCGAGAGAGCCGAGGGAACGGCGAGAGAGAGAGACAGAGCCGCGCGCACGTCGAGTCCTCGCGACGCGCGCGGCGAAAGACGCGCGGAATATGAGGAAAAGGAAAACAAGGAAGGCGACGGACAGGCGAGAGACAGAGAGAGAAAGAGAGAAAAGCCACGCGCGAATAACGAAGATGTACGACGTGACGGGAGTAATTGGCGTTTATAGTACATGCACCGCGCGCCATCGCCGAGCAGCTCGCTCTCTCCCCTCGTTCCTCCTCGACTCGCGCGTGTACATTTCGTGCGCGTGGACGTGACGCGGGTCTCCGGGCGCCTCTGAAATGCCACCAAAAATGATCAGATTTTTTTTTGTAGCTATTATAATAATAATATTAATAATAATGGGTGGGAGTCAAAATAGCTAATGACCAAAATAGCGATATTAAAACTAATGAACGTCTGAATCTAGAATTGTCATCATTACGGAATTCACTATTCAAGCCATTTGTTATTTTGATCATTCACTATTTTGATCCTCCTTTTTTTACCCTCCTTTTTTATAACTATAATAATACTGATATTAATAATAATTGGTGGGGACCAAAATAGCGAATGGCTAAAAGAGCGAAATTGAAACTAATGAACGTCTGAATATAGAATTGTCATCATTACGAAATTTACTATTTAAGCAATTCGTTATTTTGATCATTCACCATTTTGACCATCCATTTTATCAAATGCAGTTGAAATAGCGAATGGACAAAATAGCAAATTTCATAATTCTGGCTATTCTAGATTCAAACGTTACTTATTTTTTAATTCGCTACTTTAGCCATTCGCTATTTTCACCCCCGCCCATAATAATAATATTAATAACAACAAAAATAGTAAAAATAGTAAATAAAAAAATAAAAAAAGTAAATCGTAAAAAATAGTAAAAATAGTGTAATAATAACAAAAATAGTACAATAGTAAAATGTCTTACGAAGAAGTATGGAAAAATTGCAAAAAAAAAGAAAACGAAACGGTCGATAAAACGCGAAAATTGTGGCATTATGTGATTACTGGAATAATATAGTTGTGTCTGTTTCTCTCTCGCACTCTCGACGACTCTCAGTTGACTCACCGAGCGAGCAAGTACAATGGTAATGATTGCATAACGCTAAAAGTGCGGCTAGTCGGTCTACGCGTGAGCGCGAGTCTCTCATGCCGATCGAGCGCAGCGCGCGCGCGCGCGGGCGACTCGTCTCCCGCGGTCCGTCCTACTCGTTACCCGGTTCGCTCGTTCTCGCTCGACGTCCGCAACGCTCTGTAATCTCGAATGCGCTTCCGCGAAGCGCAAACGCCGCCGCCGCGGCTGTTTGTTGTGTGTGACGCTCTCTTCCCCGTTTCCCCTGTTATTCACACTGGCCGCGCGCGCGACTCTCGGCTTTTTCGTGCGGCAAGCGAACCAACGCGACGATCGAGCCTTATGCAATCGTCCGACCGAGACTCTATCATTTTTATTTTTTTCTTTTTTTTTTTATCGCCGTGACCTCCGCCTCTGACCGACACTTCCACAGCCGACTTGGGCTGTGACTCACCGCGTTGGAAACTCCGATTCCTCGGCCAAGCTGCGGCCAATTTCGTTCGTGCTAAGGATACGTGCGGTTTTGATAACAATCGCTGCTGGCCCGCGGAAGCTGACCGACATTATCCCCTCTTCTCGGGTTGTTCGTGTGTCTGGATTTTTTTTTCTACTGTTCCACAGCGTTGAAAAAGAAAAAAATATATATAATGGGGACGGTGATAAGAATCATATCGTGCCAGTTGGAAATAAGGCACAAGTATTTTTTTTTGTTTTTTTTTTCCTCCTAAAGAAATTACAATTTTTTTAATTAGATATTTTTTATATTATATTTTTCACCCTGAAGAGACGGCGATTTTCGATCCTCTCGTTTCCTCCTCTTTTCGGCTCGAAGATTTGCCGCTGGCTTTTATCCTGCACCCTCCGAGGCTTAGCCTTGATTTTTTTTTCTTTTTTTTTATCCGTCCCTTTTCGTCAGGATTTCTCTTTGGGCGCCGAGCGTCGAGCGGGGGGGGGGGAGGGGGGAATAGGGGGGAGGGACCGCGGATTTATTCATCCGTGGACCAAGTGAGGGCGAACTCACCGGCTGCGCGAGGACCGCGCGAGGGTTGAAACTCTCTCTCGCCGTGCGCGAAGGGTGTCGAACTCTCCCTCGCAGCGCACGTGGAATTCTCTCGCTCGGCCCTCGGGATAAAAAAAAAATCCCGGCTTTCGAGGGAGCGCGGGATGCGCCGTGAAAGGATACGCATAGTCCCCCCTCCCCCACAGGGGGGAGTGGGGGGCGGCTTAACGAACGCAAACACAATCTATAATTGCGATGCCACCCAGCGAACGCAAATACCTCGACTCCGCTTTTGCCGCGACTTCAGTCTCTCTATTCACGGCTGCTGCCGTCGCTGCGGCGCCGACGTCGCGCGCGCGAGATGATGAGTCGATTAATTAGTCAAAAGTGCGTCGCGACTATTTGCGACGCCCTCGACTCGCCGAATACGTCGCGACGCTCGAGACAAGACAAAAAAAATCGTGAAAGTCAACGAATTTTATATTGGCAATTGACATAATAATAAAAAATATAAATTCAATTATTTATTTAAAATATTTCGATGGAAAATAATAAAAAAATATTAATTTAATTATTTACAAAAAGTATTTACATGAAAAATAATAATAATAATAGCACCAAGTATCTGACGAATATTTGACTTAATATTCAATTTAATTGATGTCGTTAAAATAATAAAAAAATATTAATTTAATTATTTACAAAAAATATTTACATGGAAAGTAATAATAATAATAGCACCAAATATTCGACAAAGATTTGACTTAATATTCAATTTAATTGAGCTCGAGTTTCCGACTAGCGCAAATTTTGCGAACAATCCCGAATATTCCGGGTATCCGAAATTAATGGGGAGGATAAATTATCGGGGAAAGTGCGTGCTCAGGGCGAACTCCGGAGCTGCTTAATTACCGCGAGATACGCGACTGACTCTGATTCTCATGGCCCCCTCCCCCCCTCACGCCCCCGCCTTGGCGGGCATGGGTCGCGTTCCCGGAGTCTCGACTCAATTAAACAACGATAAAACTCGTATTATACACCAGTTCGAGCTCGTTCGACGAGTTCGCTATGCGCTGAGGGTGAAGAGCGGGGGGGGGGGGGGGGTCGTTATTTCGGCGGTATGATAATCGATCGGGAGGAACAGGCGAAGGGTGAACGAAGGGTCTCCGGGGTGTTTTTCTCCCGCACGACCGAGGTTAGCACGCTATAAGATATATAAGGACTCGAGGGGGAGGGGAAGGGGGATAGGGGGATGGGTAGACTCGTCTGGGATCGCTGAACCTCGTCCCGAGGGTCGAAGGTTGGGGTTGGTTATGGCCCCGCGGTCGTCGTCTCCGTCCCCGAAACGTCCCCCGACCCTCGCACAACATTCTCCTTATTTCAGGCTCACTCAATGAAAAAAAAAGTAATATTCGTGCGGAGGAAAGAATGCGAATTTATGAAGCAAAAAAAATTGTGTTGAGAGAGTCAGAGCGAAATTTTATTTTTGTGTATTTTTTTTTTTAATTGGAGGTTGAGAACAAAATTTATTTACGAAATATCAATTGTCGAATAAATTATTGCCGAGTCATTGGAAGGAGGTAAACATTGGCGATTGCGTAAAGAAAAAAAAATGTAATATTCGTGCGGAGGAAAGAATGCGAATTTATGAAGCAAAAAAAATTGTGTTGAGAGGTTCAGAGCGAAATTTTATTTTTGTACATTTTTTCTTTTTATTAAAAAAATTGGAGATTGAAAAAAAAATGATTTACGAAATATCAATTGTCGAATAAATTATTGCCGAGTCATTGGAAGGCGGTAAACCTTGGCGATTGCGATTGCGAAACGCGGTAATATGTGGGGTGCACGTGCGGCGACGTGCGATACCCGATCGCGCCGCCGCCGCCCGCAGAGACCGATCGCTGCCCGCTCGTACCGCTCAATTATTATTTGTTACACACCCGGCCCGTCCCGCTCGGATATCGGAGTTACACGGCCTGTGACTTAATACCTCGCCGATCCGACGCCGCAGCCGCCGCTGCTCTCGAGGCACCCGGCGCACAATGCGACTCTCGGGCGCCGCACGTTTTCACCGTCAAATTATTTTAATCGCCGATTTATTTATGAGCGAAAGTGATTTACGAAAGCGTTGCGAATAGTCGAGACGGCTGAGAGTCTCGCGGATCCGACGAGCTGCAGGGTGGCAGGAAAGAGAAGAAAGAGGAGGAGGAGGAGGAGAACGAAGCTCTCAGGCTGTCAATGAAATGCATCGCGAAAAACAAACACTCCACTTTACACGAGAAAATTAATGCAAAAAAAAAATAATCACTCGAAAATTGAAGGAAAATTCTCTACCTACTTTTAAGAATAAGAAATAAATAAATAAAAGGATCTCATCGAAATGCAACGCGAAAAACAAACACTCCACTTTACACGAGAAAATAAATGCAAAAAAAAATAAATAATCCCTCGAAAATTGAAGGAAAATTCTCTATCTACTTTTAACACTAAGAAAAAAATAAATAAAAGTATCTCATCGAAATGCAACGCAAAAAACAAACACTCCACTTTATACGAGAAAATTAATGCAAAAAAAACAATCACTCGAAAATTGAAGGAAAATTCTCTACCTACCTCTAACACTAAGAAAAAAATAAATAAAACTATCTCATCCAACTGAAAACGAATTCCGATGAGTGACCAAATTTTCACGGATAAAGTAGAAATCTACATATCGCATATCTCGAAAAACTCGAGTGTAACTCGTTTGTCTTCCTTCCTGTTATTCTAATGGCCGCGTGGTTACGACCCGTGGATAGTGGATAGTACAGTATATACACAATGTATACATACATATATATATCCAACAACCCCGCACACTCGGTGCACACAATCTAATCTAACCTTCGAACTCGTTTTCTCGCTCCCTCGTTCGGTTTCACCCGAGGTTCATTGATCGGGTTGTGCATAGAGCAGCGGAGACTTCCTAGCGAGGAATCGACTCGAGTTGGCTGAGGACTGAGGGGGCGGAGGGAGGGGGAGAGGAAGAAAAGGAGATAGAAAGAGAGAGATTAAATGCCAGGGCTCTTTTTCTTTCTCTGGGCGATGCACTGGCTGCGCGGATCTGAGCCTCAAGTCCTCTTCGTCCTCTGCGCGCGCCACAACAACAACCGACAACACTCACCAACGGCTTTTCCTCTCCTCTCTCACTTCGCCCCGACTCTCCCATATCCTTGCCGCAACCTTCCCCCACCATTTTTCGCCCCCCTCTCCCTCCTTCTCTCGGTTTCGCTATCTCCATCCCTCCACTCTTTCTCCTTTTCCCTATCTCCATCTCCATCTCCCTTTCCGCAAACTCTCGAACGGTGCAACGACTCGCGCGAGCGCTGCCCACACCAGCGTCTATATAGCTGCACAACAGACGCGTACAGGACGTGTATTATGCCAGCGCCGCCGCTTGGCAAAGCCGCGCGCGCATTTATCGCGCTTCTCTCCCGGCTTATGTGTTTCCCTTCGCTGTAATCCATGCGCGCCGCGCTCGACGCGCCCGGCTATGCTATTAACGACGATTAACTGCGGATAAGACCGACAATGTCTCTCTCCGTCTCTCTCGCGCTCGGTAAACAGTGGAAACGCTGCTGTGGCGTCGCGGCTCGCGGCTCGACTAATTGGGGGGAACGTTTCCGGAATTGGGAAAAATATATTTTTTTACTGTGGAATGGACGGTATTTATTTTTGAGGTGCATAGGATTTATTTTGGAATTCGGGCAATTCGCGTTAGAATTTGTATGGAAATTGTTTTGGCGTTAGAATTTGTGTGGAAATTGTTGGCGGTAGGATTCGGATCGTAATTACCGGCGAATTCGTTCGGAATTGGGAAAAATGTTTTTTTTTTTTTCACTGTGGAATGGACGGTATTTATTTTTGAGGTGCATAGGATTTATTTCGGAATTCGGGCAATTCGCGTTAGAATTTGTATGGAAATTGTTTTGGCGTTAGAATTTGTAGGGAAATTGTTGGCGTTAGGATTCGAATCGTAATTGCCGGCGAATTCCAGCGGAAAATTAGTGTTCGACAATTAAAACGCGCGAAGCGAGTGACGCAGCAGGGCAACGGGCAGAGCGCGCGGGAGGAGCGCGCGCGGCACGCGATGATGTCATTGCCGAGCGCGCGTAGCAGTCGATCGTGTGTCCGGTCATTCGAGTCCTCGAGACTCTCGCGCGCGCGCCCCCCGAGAGTCGCGCACTCGCGCGCGAGCGCTGCATGACGTGACTTTATCATACTTAATTTTAGACAGCGCCGTTCCCCACGCTCCTCGCCGCCGTATAATTTATAATGCGCGTTGTGTCGCCTTTGCGGGTCTTAATGTTGCTAAACTGATAACGCGACTTGTCCTACAACAAAAATTCTAAGACCTGACAATTTTATTCTCAAAAATCGAAGTTCCTTTTTTATTTTTATTTGATTTTTATTTTTATTTTAAAAAATTCGATGTTTAATTGTAATGTCCATTTTATCATTCCATTTTAAATAATCCAAAAATAAAAATAATAATATAATAATAATAATAAGAACAACAATAACAACAATAACAACAACAACAACAACAACAACAACAACAACCACAACCACAATAATAATAATAATTTTCAAAAATTCAATTTTTAATAATTCTCGCGATAAAACTATAGAAAAAAATCGGTTTCACTGAGGTTAAATTTCTTTGCGATTAAATTGGCACAGCCGAAGGAAGCGGCTGTTTCACCCGGCGCCAAAACGGTGTCTCGCTTGCCATAGTCGTTGCCATTAGCGCGGTACGCTCATTGGCACGTACTTCCGGGGAGCCTCCTGTCGTCCGTCCCTCAGTCCGTCCGTGTGTTTTCGCTCTGTGCGAGAACCCGCGACGACAATGCGCGTCGCACGCGCGCGCGCGAAAAAAAAAAAACCGTGCGAGGACGCGAGTGGATACGGTTACAGGAAGTGGATGATGTGTCGTCGCCGTCGCGACTCTCGTTTAATTTCTATCGAAAGCGCGACCGACGCCGTTCCACGAGGGTGCGGTGAAAATTTCACACACGAACGAACGCGCGCGCTGCCTACTCGCCGGCGTCATCATCGTCGTCATCGTCGTCGGAGTCGCCGGGTGAAAGAGCCGCGAATGAACGCTCAGCTCTCGCGTGTACCGCAATTCTCGCTGCTTGGAGAGTGTGTGTATATAATTCTCTCTCCGCCTGCGCTTCGTGCCCCCTGGTGGCCCTCGCGTGCCGCTGCCGCCGTCGGCCGAAGCAGCGAGAGCACCGCACCCGCGTTTCTCCGTCTCTCTTCGTCTTCCATGCAGACTGAGAGACGGACTCGATGCCGATGCCTTCGAGCTTTGTGTCCCCGAATGCGCGGACGTGACGTACGCATTATGGGGACCACCCTCTGTGTTATCTTCAGACGGAATAGCTACTTTTTTCGTTTTTTAAATGAGAATTATTATTATCATTATTAGAATTATTAGGATTATTAGAATTAGAATTATTAATATTATTTGAATTGATTTTTTTCATAGTTGATAAATGATTTGGTCTGTGATGAATGCGCAGACGTGACGTATGCATTATGGGGACCACCCTCTACTCTCTGTGTTATCTTCAGCTGCTTTTTTCGTTTTTTTTATGAGAATTATTATTATCATTATTAGAATTATTAGGATTATTAGAATTAGAATTATTAATATTATTTGAATTTTTTTTTCATAGTCGATAAATGATTTTATTTATTTGTCGAAGCGCAAGTAAATCCCGAAAAAATTGAAAAGAACGACGAGTCTTTGTGTGGCCCACCGCTTGGATTTTCGAGAAGGGCCCCAAGAGAGTCACGCGCCTCGATATAAATATAGACGCGCGGATGGGACAAGAAAACACAAACAACGGTTTTGTCGGAAGGTGGTCGCGCCGCCGACGCCGACAACGACGACGGACTCGACGACGTGTGTGTGACGGACGAGGCAGGAAGACCGCGTGGAACGTGACGACGCATAGAATTCACTGTATTGTAATTAACAGTCACCGCGCGCGATATCCCGAGCCGATAAGACACCCGAAAGATAATATCGCAATCTCGGACGATGTCCAGTTTACTTTGTTCCGTTTCCATCGTTTCGTGTTTATCTCCGCGAGGGACGATTCAATTGTTCGATTAATTGTTATCACTCTTATCTTGTTGGCAATCCGCGAGATACGAGAGGCGAAGTTGACCGGTGAATCATTTTACGCAATTTGCGAAGGCGAAAGGGAAACAGCTGGAGTGATGCACTCGAGATTCGTGGAAAAATTATTTTTTTTTCAGACGGTGCACAATTATAGGTCGATGGGAAATTCCATCGAAAATTAAAAATACTACAGTGCATAGATCAGACGGATGATTATAAAATATTAATTATTATTACAAACTATTCTAGACATACGAACAAAAAAAAAAAAAAAGTTGGATTATTCGAATGTTATTTCGCATAATTATAGATAGATAGATATATATATATTTATTTTGCACATACAGGAATACAAAGACTCATAGTGCAGATTATAAAATGTAAATTATTATTACAAACTACTAAATATACGAAAATGACAAAAAAAAAAAATTTTTAAATGTTGGAATATTCGAATGTCACTTCGATGCCCCTTTCGGTCACTCGAGACTTCTGACCTGGCCCCGTGCGACAGACAGACCTGGAAATCCAAATTCCTGCGGGTCTACGTGACGCCGCATATTACGCCGCGCGAGCGACGGCGACGGCGACGTTCTGGTGTTGGTGCAACAAATCTTATTGGCATTCCCGGCTTCTGCTGCGCTCTTTCTTGCTCCTTCTCTTTCTCACTCTTTCTGCATCTTTCTCCGTCTGTCTCTTTCTCCCCGCGTCGCGACTGCACCGAGAACGCGCGCTTCGCTACGTGGCGGGAAAGCGAATACTGTGGGAAAAGTAACCGGGCAGCAGCGCGCGAGCAGCCGAGATAAAGTGGGAAGGGCGTCCGAGAGCCACTCAGTCATTTCTCACTCTCTTTCTCCCTGTCGCTATTTACATATTTCCTCGTCGTTGTGATTATCATTATTTCATTGAAGCCTGGTGGGTGGAAGTTGAAGCAAGCGAAATTACTGCAGAGCGAGTCAAATCTCTATTGACGATTCGCGAAGACACTTATTGCCATTATTGTATTGACTGCTTTTCCATCCATTTTTTAAGGAATTTAGTAAACAAATTCAATAAACTAATTTCCCCTACCTCTACACCTTGCCTTTTTTGGCGAAATTTTTTTTTTCGATTTAACGAAGTTTTAAAACCCTATCCGATGGGAAATTTCCCGCTGATTCCAAATATGACCGGTTTTTGCCCGAAAAATAAAAAATTTGAGAAGAAAAACGCGAAAAACGATTTTTCACTTTTTCCTAATTTTGACACTTTACTAAAATCGGTGTAATTTTTCTTTGGATCCATATAATCGGGATTTTCTTTTTGCATTCGAAAGAAGACTCTTCAACGAAGAGGATGCCGTCAGGCGGAACGCGATATCTCGATTTTTTTATTTTTTGCAGATTTTTAAAGTTGACCCTCGAAAATCGCAAATTTTTTGAAGGGGTACCCCTTGCCATTTTTCCCAAAATTTGATGAAAAAAAAATTTTCGATTTCGCAAAGTTTAAAAACCCTATCCGATAGCAAATTTCCCGCTGATTCCAAAAACGACAGGTGTTTGCCCGAAAAATCGAAAATTCGCGGAGAAAAACGCGAAAAACGATTTTTTTTCTGACAAACTGCCAAATTTCGCGATATTAAACATCAAACTTTTAATAGATCAAATAAGAATACATCACATCAAATTTTTAATAGAGTATTTAGTAAAAAAAAAAAAATTAATTAAATATCCTAAACCTATCAACGCTCAGACGTCGCTTTGTGTCGATTCCCTTTGGCCAGGCGAAACTCGGATGATTTTCCACAGGTTGGCGCGGGTCGAGCGCTCAAAGCGTCGATCGGCGGATTCCGCTCTCTGTGTGCGCCACCCTCGATGCTGTTTTCCGTGCAACGCGCGGAAAGGTTGTGCATGGACTGAGCGAGGGAGAGAGAGGGAGGGAGATAGAGAGTTAGAGGTTCGGTCGGGGCGGCTTACAGAGAGCGAGCGAGCGAGCCAGACAGTGAGGCAGCCGAGGAGGAAGCAGCCGCAGCCAACCAGCCAGCCAGGCAGGAACAATCGATAGCGAGTCCGCAGGGTCGAGGGCCCTGGCCGTGGCCGTTCCCTCTTCTTCTCTCTGTATATCCCTGCGGCTGTTGCTCTCCCAAAGCCCGTGGCGGCCGTGCACTTTGCGGCTCGCGGTGACTACACACGCACGAGTTGCTCCTGTGTATCCACCCAACTCGCGGTGACTGTAGGCACGAGGCTCTTACTATGTGTGTCCACCCGACTCGTGGTCACTCCTATATCTGCACGATGCTGCTGTATACCTCCCCGGCTCGTGGTGACTATAAGACCGAGGCTGTACTATGTCTATCTACCCGATTCGTGGTGACTATACGCACGAAGCTGCGCTGTGCGTTACGCCCGCCCGGCTGGGGTGACTTGAGCGACCGTTTGCATTCGGTACTCTCGTTGCAGTTGCAATTTTGTCTAATAATTCCGACGGTGCCATTGCGAGTGTTGAGTCAAGACGATTGAAGCACATGTCACGAATTATCTCCTCGACTTTCACTGCATTATAAAAATGTATACAAAAAATGCTTCCGAGTCACCGCTTTCGCGATGAAATTCCGCCCTAAATCAGACAATCATTGCTCTTGCAATTCTGACTAATAATTCCTACAGTGCAATTGCAAGTTTTAAGTCAAGACGATTGATGCACATGTTACAAATGATGTCCTCGGCTTTCATTTCATAAAAAACATGTATACATTTTTTCCCCCTCATATGAACAGAACGAAATTCACGTCTCTGAATTCACGTAATTCTTCCGAGTCTTCGCCTCCGCGACGAAATTCCGCCCTAAATCAGACAATCGCGAGCGGCTCGAGTATGCAGCGTCACGTTTCTCTCGTTAATCTCGTCGCGTCTAACGAGAATAATAACCCGCCGCAACTTGTGCGGCAACCTGCGAGAGCCCGGCGACCGCGCGTCACCATTTTTTTCTCCCTCCCCCTCTCGTGTGTAACACGTCGGACTTTGTACTTTGTCCACGCGCGGAGCTTTTGTGAGCGGGGGAGAAGGATGAAAGCAACTTTTACTTCGTGGCGAGGGACGAGTAGCGAGAAGGGACCAAAGGGTGAAGGGGGGAGAGGGGGAGGGAGGGAGGGAGGGACTGGCAATGTCGAGGGTGTCGATATTCCCGGCGGCAGCGGCGAGAACCACTTAACAGCACTTTTAGTCATCGACTCTTCCCTCCGTCTTTCTTCCTCTTCCTTCGCCTCGCCGCGTTATTCGCTTTTTATCCTCGTCGCGCAGCTAAATCGTCACTTCTCGTCGCTGTCGCTGTCGTCTTCCTCTCGGCAATATTGCCAAGAGTCGAGTCTGGGCCACTCGCCTCCACCCTCTCCCCCTTACCCCTCCCCCCTCGCACTTAACTCGTCTCCCGTCGCGAATCGCTGTGTATAACCCACTGTTAAGTTGATATATATATATACACGACTTTTGATGCTCTAGACCAGACTCTATATGTGATAAACTTCCGGACCTTTTCACTCTGTTTGCCTCCTCGCTGAGTGCAGTGCCAAAAAGATTCGCATGGAACGCAAACTGTCGAGAATTAGAATTACAATGAAAATTAAATTATAGTTAAAAAAAATCTTTAGAATTTTTCAGGCTTATAACATTTTTGTGTAATTTAAAAAATATACAATTTTCATGCATCTACAATTTTACTAATTTTCACGTTAGTACAAAAAAATCCTTAGTGTTTTTCACGCTTATCAAATTTTTGTGTAATTAAAAAAATATATTTTTATGGATCTACAATTTTACTAATTTTTTTTTCTGGTTTTTTTATTTCAGGCCTCCATGGATCTTCCACCGGACAAAGCGAAGCTGCTGAAGCAATACGACAACGAGAAGAAATGGGACATAATATGCGATCAAGTGAGTCCCCCGAACAGCGAGCACGTTTGACGCGCCATCGTCGTTTCGCTTCTCTCTCGCTACACTCATCGCAAATACCGAGAGCGATGAGCCGCCGACTTGGACGTTCGCCGGGAGAGAAAGAGGGAATGGGAGAAACGAAGAGAAAGAGAGAGAAAGAGCTATAACTCCATGGGTATAACTCACGAGCGAAATAATGAATGACGTAAGCCCCTCGATGACCCTCGCGTGTTTTACGGACTCACAATCGACGATTCTCCGACTCCTCGTCGCGAGTATCGCGTATGCCCTGCTATTTTTTTTTTTTTTTCCTCATGACGACGATCGATAGGGCACAGAGTGCTCTGTTTGTCAGGCACTTTTTCCCTCGCGTTTCCGCTGCGAAACGATCCACCGACTTTCCGGCCACTTGCAGAACGGACGTTCACCACTTCAATTCACTTTTGCAATTTCTTTTTTCATTGTTGCTAAATTTTTCATGTGAATAAATTGGAAAATTTAATCCAAGATTATGAGCAATAAAATTTCGAGTTTTAAATTAAATTCTGATATATCTCCAACGCAAACAAAAAATACATATGGATGGAAATATGCTCAACTATCTCGTGAGAAACGATCCAACGATCTAATCGAACTCGTTGATCTTGTTTTTTTTTCTTCTCTCGTTTCCAGCCCATCAAATCCGACACGCGAGGCCTCGACCGAGCACGCGGAAAATTTTCGCCGGCTTGTATCTCAATCTCCGCCGAGATGCGCACAACTTCTCGGAGATCTCGTCGGGCGTAATTGAACGAGTGAAAGTGCAAAGCGCGCCCGAGAGCGAGAGCGACGGTTATGGTAGTCACGACGCGGAACTTGGGGCCCCCGATTCTCGCGCCGAGGATCCATTAACCGACGGAAGAACAACGGGAAATTCGCGAAGCGTGTGAAAATCCCTGTACTTTCGTCTCATCTTGTCTCCGGTCGTCGCTACTGCTTTTGTCAACGATACCAGCTGTAGAATTCGCAGCTGCAACTGAAGCTACAGAATTGGCACTTTCAGGAGTCTCCAACGGATTCACCAGCCAACGACTCAATGCAAAAAATTTGCAATTGCAACTGGAGCCACAGAATTGCCAAATTCAGGAGTCTCCAAAGGATCCACCAGCCGACGATTCAATGACAAAAAAATTCGCAAATGCAATTAGAGCCACAGAATTGCCAAATTTAGGAGTCTCCAAAGGATCCACCAGCCGGCGACTCAAGGCCAAAAATTCGCATTTGTAATTAGAGCCACAGAATTGCCAAATTCAAGAGTCTCCAAAGGATCCACCAGTCGACGACTCAATGTAACAAAATTTGTAATTGCAATTAGAGCCACAGAATTGCCAAATTCAGGAGTCTCCAAAGGATCCACCAGCCAGCGACTCAAGAAAAAAATCGCAACTGCAATTGGAGCCACAGAATTGCCAAATTCAGGAGTCTCCAAAGGATCCACCAGCCGACGACTCAAGGCAAAAAATTCGCAATTGCAATTAGAGCCACAGAATTGCCAAATTCAGGAGTTTCCAAAGGATCCACCAGCCGACGACTCAAGACGATCCACCAGCCGACGACTCAAGGCAAAAAATTCGCAATTGCAATTAGAGCCACAGAATTGCGAAATTCAGGAGTCTCCAAAGGATCCACCAGTCGACGATTCAAGATTTGTGAAACTTTCTGTATTTTCGCCTCGTCGCTGCTTTTGCTGCTCCTCCTCATGTCAACGATTCCAGCTCCAGAATTCACAACTGCGACTGAACCTACAAACTCGCCGCATACAGGAGACTTCAAAGGACCCAGCGTGAAACTCCCTGTATACTTTCTGCAGCTCCTCTCAGCGAGATTCCAACTGGAGAAGTCGCGAAGCGGCGATACAACTGCACGAGGAGAATCGCCGCATAGAGGAGACTTCAAAGGAGCAGCAGCAGCAGCAGCAGCCACCACCCGGTGACTCACTATCTCGCGTTCACGGCTGTCGGATGCGCGGGGAACAAGAGGGAAGCGAGAGGGAGAGAGCGAAACTCGCAACGTGCAGCGAGGAACGGAGAACGAATCCCGGTTTCTCGTATTCGCGCCGAGAGATCCCGCAGCATCGCACAACTCCGCACACGCATTCGGAGCCTCCGTCCTTCTCGTCCTCCTCGTCGACGTCGTCGCGCCCGTCCTCTTTCTTTATTCGCCCGCTCCTATCTGTCTCCGCACGACTCTCGACGACGACTTTCCATTCCGCAATATTCGCTCAAACATTTTTTTTTCTTTTCTTTTTTTCTTGCGTCAATAGTGACGTTGATATGAAACATTTTGTGTTTCACTTTACGGGTGACGCAGTCTGAGTAAAGTGGAATTTTTTTAGTCTTGCCTGAAGAAGGCTTGCATTTTTTTTTTCTGCAATTCAAATTGCCTAAAAAATCATTTAAAGGATAGTAAGAAATTTAGTGACTAAGGTTATGAGTATTGAATTGGAAGGCTTTGCTCCGGAATATGCGGTATATAATATTCCTGGAGTAATGGCGTTGCACTCGCGCAGCCCGAGGCAACATTCGGATGACGATCCACCCTCGCTCGCCCGGTGGGACCCGATATACATGTATTTATTCGAGAGACTGTCGAGCCGCGGCACGATCGAGTCACGTATTGCGAACCAAGCTGGGAACGTGACGAGAAATTTCTCGTATGTTAATCCGCGAGAAAAGTCCACGGGTCTCACGATTTCGTGTCCCTAGTTTTTTTATTTCTGCAATTTTATCGAATCAAAAGATCATAAAAAGTAGCATCTCATTCTATAGTTCCCAAACATAATACTTATCAATGAAAAACCGATCCAGCTAAAAATGCTCTATAATTTTATTAATTACCATTTCCCTATAAATTTTAACTTCACTAATAGAGACAAAAATTCTCAGGGAAGTAGAGCATTTGATAATCGTCAATTTATTTCGCTGCAATTTTATCGAATCAAAAGATCATAAAAAGTAGCATCTCATTCTATAATTCCAAAACATAATACTTATCAATGAAAAACCGATCCAGCTAAAAATGCACAATAATTTTATTAATTACCATTTCCCTATAAATTTTCATTTCACTAATTGAGACAAAAATTCTCAGGGAATTAGAGCATTTGATGTCTTCGTTGAGTTCCCACTCGACAAATCCGCCACAAGCGGCTAAATCGTCAATTTTCTTTTTTTATCGGTAGCGAGTTTACACGCTCGACGAGCTCGTGAGATACTCGCGATGCGGGTGCTCTTAGCGTTCGTTTGCCCGTGGAAACATAATATCCACCCCTCCCACCCTTCCTCCCTCTCCTCGGTTTATCGACGAGAGTCGCGCGGCGCGCCGGCTTTTCATCGGGGACTTTGAAGGGGCCTGTAGCGCCCGCCGAGAGCGACGAGAGCGACGAGAGCGACGAGACATGTGCTGCTTCTGCTTCTGCTGGGCGCTTTGGCCGCGAGCATAAGGGCCAAATGGTAACGCGAGACGGATGTAATGCAAGCCGCGCTATTATACGTTACAACGATGGCAACAAGAAAGAGAAAGACAAGGAGAAAGAAGGCCGCGCACGTTGGGTACGCTCTCATTTCTCTCTCGCTCGCTCTCACCGAGCAAAAAAGTGCGCAGCATCCCTTTCCCTTCGTCTCTCCCTTTTTCTCGCTTCTGGCGAACCTCATCGGTCTCTCCCACCGCTCTCTCCCTCCTTTCCCCGAATTCTTCGGCTTCCGCTTGCTCGGCCAAAAATCCATCCCAGACAGCAGAGCCCAACGAGAGACCTCGGCATCCTTCCACCGATTCGTCGTGACTCGACGTTTAATTAGTCGAGGGTGGCTTTTGGCCGGCGAAGAAAACGGTAAAAATCACACAAGGCTCGTCCTTGTTCGGGCAATCTCGAAGGGTCCGAGCTCTGGTCGAGAAAAAAAGAGGAGGCGTGATTGGGAAATATTTTATTGTGAAATAAGATTATAAGGATTTAGCGATAATTGCGATAAAATAGTTTATGGTAGTACAGCGATTAAGCACCGATTAAAAATGTCGGACGATGAAAGTGTGAATCGTTCACGTTGCGTTTTCGGTCTCGCGGCGGACAGAAATAAGTCGCGGCTTCTCGGAAGCCGCAAATTGCGTACGCGATGAAAAAAAACGAAGGGGGATGACGCAGAGTGAGTTTTGGCGAAAAAACGTCCAAGGGTGCTCGATCCCCAAGCGTTGGGCTGTGAATATGTATATTATGTATTATATATAGGGAGTTATGTAGTGTATGCGGAGTTATAATCTAAGGAGAAGGCTCTCTCTCTCTCTCTTTCGATCCGTCGTGAATGCATCGAGGAAAAGAGAGAAAAGAGGATAAAGGAGAAACGGCCGCCGTCTCAATGCTCGCTCGGTCGAACAGAAAAATCCAGTCGCAGCTGCGCCAAAGCCGCTTAAATTGACGACTCGAGAGTCACGAAATAAACAGTCCTTTTTTCTTTCTTTAAAAATTTACAAAGCGATCGTTTGAGCTTCCAATCTTGGAGCTCCTGAAATGTTTCGCCTGTATTTTTTTTTATTGATCACAGTTGAAGTATAAAAAATTAAATTCTGGATTGTCGAAATCGAGTCACCGATTTTTAGCGAAGGAACCGAGCGATAAACGCGTCCCACGTGCGAAGATAAGAGGAAGCCATAAATCATTTATTTTTCGTTGGCAGCGATAAGGAAAGGCGGAAGGACGTCGCAAATTGACGATGAATATTTATGATTTCAGGAGCGTGTACAGGCGAAGGATCCGCCCTCGCACTATCTGGCCAAGCTGCGGACTTATCTGGATCCCAAAGCCTCGAGGAGCCATCGGGTACGTTGAGCGAGCCACGACGATTGTGAATGATGTGCACTTTGTGCCTTTTCATTTGCTTCATCACTCCCAAATAATAATAAAGAAAAATCTCAGTCAATAATACACGATTTTTATTCGTTGTGGGAGTGATGTATTTTTATTTTTTCTTTATTCCAATCGTAGTGAACCCGATGAGTCTTAACGCAGGAAATGTATTCATCGAGCACTTCCTGCCGGCTCTGTACTATTTATATACCCCGAGGCCTTGATATTCGAGTGGCTCTCTGATTTTTCTTTTCACCAGTATTTTATTCCCTTCGTTCATTTGTCCAATATTTTTTTTCTGTTGAGTTTTTTGTTGAGAAAAAAATAATTTTCGAAGAAGGGAAATAAGAGCGACCGATACTAATCCATTACACAGTCGTATCGTTTCCTTACGTTCTTTCAGAAGAGAAAGATGGTCGGCGAGTCGACGTCCACGCAGGTTCTACGAGATTTGGAAATATCGTTGCGCACGAATCACATCGAGTAAGCTTTGAAAATCACCGAGAAACAAAAAAAAAATAAGACGAAAAATCTGAGCTCACGATTTGTGTTGTTTGCCCAGACGAGACTGTATTTTCCCTCTCACGTCTCGCTGAGGCTGCCTGTGTACTTTATTAACGCGTCTTGTGTTTTCAGATGGGTGAGAGAATTTCTGGACGACGAAAATCAGGGCCTCGACGCGCTCATAGACTATCTGAGCTTCAGGCTGCTGATGATGCGACACGAGCAGCGACTTCTCGAGTCGCGAACGAGCTCAGAAGAAAAATTACAGACCAGTGAGTATTGCAATTTCATTGGCTCCTTCTGAGCCCTCGTTTTTTTAAATAGATTTTTTTAAGAGTTTTTTTTCTGCATTGTAACCAGTACTAATAATGACTTTTTTTTCTTCTTCAGGTGGTACAGTGGCCGACAATTCGTCGTTGAATAACGGATGCCTGAGGCCGCCGCTTCACGAGCTCAAAGACAGTCCCGGCGTTAAGCGACGATCGCGACACGTTGCTCGTTTAAACATGGGCGAAGCTAAAGACGACATTCACGTTTGCATACTCTGCATGCGCGCCATCATGAATAACAAGGTGAAGGATCTATTCCGCGAACGAGCTGCGTCTCTTGCTTCATTTTTCTCCTCTTCTTCCTCCGGCCGCTCCTCTCGCGTTTTTTTTTTGCACTATTTTCTCGCGACAAAAACTGAATAATCCTCTCGTTTCGCAGTACGGCTTCAACATGGTCATTCAGCACAGAGAGGCGATAAATTGCATCGCGCTGAGTCTGATTCACAAGAGCTTGAGGTAAATATTCCCGAGTACCCGAGAAATTCTCAGGGTGGCTTTTCTTCGGTCGTGGCAATGAAAACGATGACTTTAATGACCGGCAGGACGAAAGCTCTGGTGCTGGAGCTGCTCGCGGCCATCTGTCTCGTCAAAGGCGGCCACGAGATCATTCTCTCGGCTTTCGACAACTTCAAAGAAGTTTGCACGGAAAGACGACGGTTCACCACGCTTATGGCGTATTTCACGCAGTACGACAACTTTCACATCGAGTTCATGGTCGCGTGCATGCAATTCGTCAACATCGTCGTGCACTCGGTCGAGGACATGAACTTTCGGGTGCATCTGCAGTACGAATTCACGAAGCTCGGACTCGACGAGTATCTCGAGAAGCTTAGGCATACGGAAAGCGAAGATTTGCAGGTGCGTCATAAATCCCTATTTTAAAAAGTTTATGAGTAACGGGAAGCATTGTTAGCAAACTATTCGAGCTGTAATTGGCTGGGACTCTCAGACCGAGTCCAGGTTCATTTGTCCGTGACCCCGATTTGGGCAGTTTTCGGCCCGGCGGCCAGATCTACGATTTTTGACAAACTGTTCGGCCAAACATTTTTTTTTTCAAAATCAACTAAAAAGGGGTCGTAACCAGTGTTTTCAGGGGTAGAATATGCGACTTGAGAACGATGGTATAGGTTAAAAGTCGATATTTTGAAAAAATAAATTTCGCGACGCCGATTTGGGCGGTTTTCGGCCCGGCGGCCAGATCTACGATTTCTGACAAACTGTTAGGCCAAAAAATTTTTTTTTCAAAATCAACTTAAAAAGGGTTGTAACCAGTGTTTTCAGGGGTAGAATATGCGACTTGAGAACGATGGTATAGGTTAAAAGTCGATATTTTGAAAAAATAAATTTCGTCACCCCGATTTGGGCGGTTTTCGGCCCGGCGGCCAGATCTACGATTTCTGACAAACTGTTCGGCCAAAAATTTTTTTTTTCAAAATCAACTAAAAAAGGGTTGTAACCAGTGTTTTCAGGGGTAGAATATGCGACTTGAGAACGATGGTATAGGTTAAAAGTCGATATTTTGAAAAAATAAATTTCGCGACCCCGATTTGGGCGGTTTTCGGCCAGATCTACGATTTCTGACAAACTGTTCGGCCAAAAATTTTTTTTTTCAAAATCAACTAAAAAAGGGTTGTAACCAGTGTTTTCAGGGGTAGAATATGCGACTTGAGAACGATGGTATAGGTTAAAAGTCGATATTTTGAAAAAATTAATTTCATGACCCCGATTTGGGCGGTTTTCGGCCCGGCGGCCAGATCTACGATTTCTGACAAACTGTTCGGCCAAAAATTTGTTATATATAAAAAAGACTAAAAAACACACGTTTTCACGTTATTCATTTGTCCTACGTCGACAAAAAAAATCGGCAGACGCGAGATGACACTTGAATTTTGCAAAAACGTCAATCTCACGCTGAGCACGATGATCGCGCGGATACTGAAGTATTTTTCTCCTCAATGTCCGCAGGTTCAAATCTCCGCCTATCTAGACAATGTGTTCGACGTGGCGGCCCTCATGGAGGACAGCGAGACGAAAACAGCGGCGCTGGAAAAGGTAGCGGAATTGGAGGACGAACTCGGCCATGTGAGTAGAAATTCGCAAATAATTAACTGTAAAATTTTTTCCAAATAACAAATTGTCTAATCGATGAATTAAAAATTCCCCATAGGCGCACGACAGAATGGCCGAATTGGAGCGCGAATCGCTGGCGAAATTGGCGGAGCTCGAGACGGAGCTCGGGGCGATAAAGGTCGAGTACGTGGAGGCGCTGGAGGCGCGACGAATGGTCGAGGACGAGCTGACGGCGCTGAAGCGCCAGCGACAGGACTCGGCGAGGCGGCAGAGCGTCCTGGAGAGCAAGATAATCGAGCTGGAGACGCTGACGGGCACGCTGACCAAGGGATCGACGTCCGCGAGTCTGCGAAACGGCTCGGCCGCGACTTCACCGACGTCCGAGAACGTAGTCTCCTCGACGATGACGTCGATGCTGTCGCCGGCTGCCGAACAAGCGCCAACGCCGGCACCGGCGCCTCCACCACCGCCGCCTCCTTGCCCGCCCCCACCTCCGCCAATGGCGCCGCTCTCGCCTGGCGATCACAAAGCTCCGCCGCCTGTGCCGATTCCACCGCCGCCCGCGGGAATGATGCAGGCACCAGATGGAGCTATGACGATCAAACGAAAGGTTCGTGACCTCAAAAATATGAATCAAGATGTATTGAGATTTTTCGCCGGTAATATAGAGAGCTTTGGTTTGGGTTTGAAATATATCCCTCGATCGGTAAAGAAAATGGAAATACAAATTTCTAATGAATGATGTGAAGTTCATGTCGAGAAATTAATTTTTAAATGAATTTAAACAGGTGCAAACGAAGTACAAACTGCCGACCCTCAATTGGATCGCCCTGAAGCCGAATCAGGTGCGAGGAACGATATTCAACGAGTTGGACGACGATCGTCTGCACAATTACATCGACTTCTCGGACTTCGAGGAGCGATTTAAGATCGGTATGGGCGGTCACGTGGCTAACGGGACTAATGAGATCGACGGTCTGCAGAGTTTCCCGAGCAAGCGATTCAAGAAGCCCGAGAACGTCTCTCTTCTCGAGCATACGAGGCTACGGAATATTGGTCGGTATTCGCTGCAAATTAAATTGATTTATCGAGAAATGTTTGCACCTTGTTGATCGTTGATTTTTCTTTGTAGCCATTTCGCGAAGAAAAATGGAAATGCCCGTGGAAAAGGTGATAAGCGCGGTGAACGCTCTCGATCTCAAAGTCCTGTCGCTCGAGAACGTTGAGCTGCTGCAGCGAATGGTGCCAACTGACCAGGAGGTAAGGCGAAAATTAAAAAAATGCTACAGAACTGATTTTTTTTTTAACTAAAAATCGTGGCCTCCTTTTCCAGATAAAAGCATATCGCGAGTACATAATCGAGAAGAAGAATGTGAATCTCCTGACTGAGGAGGACAAGTTCCTCATGCAGCTCGGCAAAGTCGAGCGAATATCGACGAAGCTCTCGATAATGAACTACATCGGCAACTTCTTCGACAATCTGCATCTCATCACGCCGCAGATACACGCTGTGATATCGGCCGCGAGTTCGGTCAAGAGCTCGCGAAAGCTTCGCGCCGTTCTCGAGATAATTTTGGCGTTTGGAAATTATCTCAACAGCAGCAAGCGCGGACCCGCCTACGGCTTCAAGTTGCAGAGTTTGGATACTTTGCTCGACACGAAATCCACCGACAAGCGAATGTGTTTGTTGCACTATATCGTCGCGACGATACGGCTCAAGTTTCCTGAGCTGATTAACTTCGAGAGCGAACTTATGTACATCGACAAAGCCGCGACAGGTAAAATTGATTTATTTATTTATTACTTTAATTAATGATTTTATTAATTCTGTTTTACGTGATTTTTTCAATTTTCATTCCAGTCTCAATCGAAAACATAACGACGGACGTCCACGAACTGGAAAAGGGAATGGACCAGGTGCGAAAGGAATTCGAGCTGCGTGGCAAGGAGAAGCACAACACCGTGCTCCGCGATTTTCTCAACAATTCCGAGGAGAAGCTGCGACGTCTCAAAGCGGACGCGCGAACGGCCGGCGAGGCTTTCCGCGAGTGCATCGAGTTCTTCGGCGAGAGCCCACGGCAAGCCGACGCCAACACGTTCTTCTCGCTTCTCGTGAGATTCGCGCGAGCATTCAAGGTTTGTCCCCCGTGAGGTACATTATTGTGCCTTAATTCCGGAAAAATCTGAATCCAAACTTTTGCTTTTTAGGCTGCGGATCAGGAGAACGAACAGCGCAGGAGACTCGAGGCCGCCGCGGCCGAGGCTCTTAATACCTCGGAGGAAGTCGTGAAACGCAATAAGCTCAACCAAAAGAAGCAGCAGGTACGTCGATGCCGAATTCGCGCGATTTTTCATCAGTCGCTCTGTGTGTGTGTGGGCGGTGCATGCGATGCTTTTTCATCTTCCACTGTGATTCTGACTTTTGTGATTATTAATCTTCGATCCGTTTTTAATAAGCGGGCTACGATTTTTTATTCTTCATTTTCCTCGTTCGCGCGCTCGCGACTCCTACGTTTCTGAATTTTTATAAATTTGTTTGTAACGATATTTTTTAAATTATTTTCCGAGTCATTTTGGGTCAGCGAGCGCGTCCAACCGTCTCACTCTCATTCACAATAAGCAATTTTAATCACACACACGCGTCGCTCGAGATTTTCTCTCTCAACATCAGTGCGCTCACTCTGCGTTTGTGCTACAACAAAAATTTCTTCGTCCCTCGAATCTAACGTGTCGAAAAAGCCAAAACAACAACGAACATTTATCAATGCATGTTTTAAGATCGCATGGTGTTAAAAAAAATCGGGTTAGATCCTTCGATCATCCAGTTTAAACGATTACGAGTGTTTTTTTTTCTCCATTTGGTTTTTATTTTTACTTTTTTTCGGATTACTCGTTGCGTTAAATCGCACAAATCAATGTTTCTGTTTGACATAATTAAAAACCATCGTTCTTTGTTTTCTTATTTGTTGCATATTTATTTGGAACTTAAAGTCACCGAAATTTTGCTGTAACACGAACAAGAGCCTGTTGCTACACCGGCATCTTAACGAACTGGAGCTCAGAACGTAACACAAATGTAGTGAAAAAACCGATTCGCAACATGTAAGTCATCCTTCTTCACTCACTTCATCCTCGCCGAGCGACGAGCCAACTCGTCGATCTTATATACATGAAAACACAAGCTTTTGCGAGAGCCACAAGCTTTTTGCGAGTAGAAAGCGCACGACACACACTTTTCGTCCACAGCCGACAGTCGTAATAATTATTCTATCGATAATTACTATCGGCAATCGTGAGCTTGTTACAATTATTTCACACTTAAAAAAACAACAACAGCGTCAATAAGGCCGAAAAAATACGCTATGGAATGTTGAAGCTTGTATTGATGTTGCTTGAGAGAAAATTCTCGCTCATTCTGTCTCATTTTCGCCTCGTCACAAATTTCTCGTTCGCTCGTCGACAAAACAAATTTATATATTTATATTTCGTTGCAATTCGTTCAACGCGTTTTGCTCCCGCAAAATATTTCTTTTATTTTACGATTCAGGCGCCGTCGCCTTCGCGATTTTGTTTAATGATTTTGGTTTTTTTCTTTTGTTTTGCTTTACGCGCGTGGATGCGAATCAGGAGGCGGTGATAAACGAACTGAAGAACAAGACGCGTCTGGTTCAGGAGAAGAAGCTGCTGCAACAGGACGAGGTGTACAATGGTGCGCTGGAGGACATTCTGCTGGGTCTGCGATCCGAGCCCTATCGAAGGGCCGACGCTGTGAGACGCAGTCAGCGTCGTCGAATCGACCATCATCGATTGTCGCGCACTGCCGAGGAGCTGGAGCTGTGAAACGAGCGATAGATACGAGCGCGTCTCGAGACTCATCGATCGACGGGAGAAACCGACGCAGGTTCCTCGACGCGATTATTATTGTTAATGAAAGAAGAAACGAACACCACACTGATAACGAAAAAAATTACTGAGATCAGAGACCAACAGCGATTTTTCCCAAACAGTGAATATCGGAAAATCAACGAAAGAGGCCAATGATCTCAGTAATTTTTTTTTATCTCAGTGCACGCTAGTCCAGAGTTGTGTCGGTGCTACGAGCTCGAAAAGACGAGGGTAAGTTTCTCGGTCGACCGACCGAGGCCACGCACAAACAAACACATACACACACACACGATTTATCGAAGCTGCAGTGAGATAATGTATTTTTTTTCTCAGACTTTTTTTTCCATTGTCACCGAAAATCAAAGTGCGAAGACAGCTGCAGCTTCAGTTATTGTTGAATGTTTAAGAGAAATTTACGAATCGCAGAAGCAATTTTTTTTTTCTTCATACTCTGTCCACGGACATTCCAGCCACAAATTTTGACGAACGACTTTTCGATACGCTCGACGCGAGCGTAATTTACAAATAAAAATAGAATTAAATTTTTGTACGCCGTTTGGAAAGTAGCACAGAGTCGCGCAAAGCGTTTTTTGATCACACTTTTGCCTATACACGTGTAGCATTAGAATCCGAGAAAAAAACTATGTGAACCGCGATCTAGGGAACGCAGTGATAATATTTTTTTCCCGTCGTTTGAAAGTTCAAAGAGTTCAAAAGATGCCATACAACAAAACGCCTACATTCCTTCGAGCATGGCGAGCGACGCGAGCCGCTCGCGCCTATTCCGCGATCGAAGCGCAAATAATCTCAATTAAATTTACACGAGTACAAGAGCCGATTTTTCCACTTTTTATACGTCTTTGATACCCCACACGAAACACTTGCGCACAACCGCCGATCCACGAACGAGGAGAAGGATTAAAAAAAAACACTTGTCGATAAACGAAAAGACTTGTAAATAACGTTGTATTATATATATATGAAGACGATTTAGACGACTATAAAATAGTAGTGTAATTATTATTATATATTTACCGTATAATAATAATAACGATGATATTTAGTTACGAATAATTTGCCAATGTGATGTTTAGATAAAAAAAAATGTGAAAGAAACGCAAGCGACAACAGCGACGTGCGGAAAAACAAAATATCTATATAACGATACGAAACAAAATATATGACCTAGCGATATATTGAGACATAGAGAAAGACAAATTTATGATTGAATAAATCATTACGTTTTTTTTCTTCGTGAAAGCATCGCCAACGTGTATATAATGTTCATTAGATCCGACGGAAAATATCTATGAGGGGTGATATGACTTTCGTATTTGTATAAAATGACGAATTGCCACAGGAATGTGCCAATCGTGAGCTGCCAATAAATAATCAACAATACTCAATTTCATTTGCAAGAGGAACCACGAAACCCTGGACACTATATGCGCTTCTTTTTAGTGACTTTGGGTTTGGAAAGAATTTTTCTAAGGCTCCCAAATGATTGGAACTTCCGAGTCCACCGTCGTAATTTTTTTAATCAGATTTTTCTTCGCGTCGCCAATGATCCATCGATTTTCTCGTTGATCTCTCAGGGCCTAAGCATTCACTTCGCAGGAGGGAGAAGCAAGTCAAATGGCCGAACAAGTGAGTTTTATAAAGTTTTTATTATTCATCGTTTGCTCGAAGATTCTACATTAATACAATAATTCATGTAAAATATTTTATATACAAATATACAATATACAAAAGGCACGGTATATCTACATACTCCAGTTCATGTACAGTTGAAAAAAAGAGAGAACAAAAAATGCGAATAAAATTCAACAGAGTAACAGACATGCGTTCATCATGTACAGAAAGATATCGGCGACGGACAGAGCAGCTCGTGAATATCATTCAGTTCTCATTCAGCAGCCTCATTTTTTTTTATGAAATGCAATTTACTTTCTAAAACACCAGCCAATTTCACGCAGAGAAGGTGAATGTCTTAATTATGCAATTATGCAAACGGTACACGAAATTGTTGTAAAAAATACGAATATTAAAAAAATCGACATTCCCGGCATTACAAGCCGTAAGTTATCTTCCCTCTCTGCGTAAAATAGGATGAAAAATAGTACTCGAAGCTGCCTATACATTTATCAAGAATATTCTTCCACTCTATCGATAAAAAATGCGTATCCGTCGTCTGCGAAACGCTGGACGAGTTTTGAGAGCAAAACTATCGTCTGTACAGTCGTTCTATGATTGACAAAAAAAAAAAAGTTAACTCGCAATTTCCTCCGATGTGAAACACACACTCGAGCTTTTCGCTCGTTCGCGAACGTCTCCGGTTTCCTCGTCTCTCTCGCTCTTGTCACGCCGGGCGCGTAACACGCGCGTGTTTCACATCGTCTTAAACGCTTCTAATCTCGCCGCACGTAACCCGCGGCGTTAATTGCCGGCTGTCCTGCCTGTCGCGAGGCGAAAGTCGCTGTACCGCGAAACGAGTGCCAACGCATGCACTTTGCAACGACTTTTATCGATCCCGACGAGTGTACAAAAATTCTCAGTCCCCTTCCTTAACAAATTTTCTCCTCCTTTTCCCCGTTTCCGTTTCTTCATGCGCACAAACGCATATCTCGCAATGATATCGCGAACAGTGGACAAGAGTCGCGCTTTTTTCAAGTCGATTGTAAAAAAAAAATCCTACTATCAAGAATTTTTCGCAAAGCTCGCGCGATTATCGTTATTGCAGAGGCGGCGCCTGGTTTTACGATCACAGCGCCTCGCGAGCCTCGTTGAACCGCGTTCGCGTCCAGCACTCGGAACGATCGAGTTGCCGGACGTCGCCTGTGAGAATTTTCGCAGCGCGAATTATTAACGCGCGCCGGGTCATCCGAGCCCGGAAATTCGCGTCAAGGTTTTTGCGCTCTCGGAACTTGCTCGCGAGTTCGACGCACGCGAACAATTATTACGATTATTGTTATCTATATTATTAATATTTATGATTATAATCATACGCTTGTGGATTTCGTCGCCGCTCGCACAGTTAATATATATATTTTTTTATATATATATTTTTTCCGTTTTCTTAACTATTAGTCGATGATTAAGTCGAGAGTACAGTATAACTTATCTCTCGTCGGATATATATTTCGGTATAAAAAAGTTTTGCTTCTGTGTTTGTGCGTCGAGGAAGAAAAATTACCGAAGTCGATGAGATTCAAAAATGGGTTTCATTAGTTTCCGTAATTTTTCTTCCCAGCGTGTAGTGTTACGTTTTTTTTTGCCCCTCGTGGGATTGGGCACAGGGACGGCGTGAGCGGTATATAGTACAATGTAGATAGGTAGAGTTACCAGCAGCGTTCGATAGAAAAAACGTCCCTTCCGCGCGACCCCCAATCACTTATGCTAATTCTCTTTACATTTTTTTTTTCGCAAACGCGCGACATGCAAACGGTATACAAAATTCGCGACCCGCGAGCATCGTCGTCGTCGTAGTCGTGTATAAAAATGCGCTCGGGGCGCTCGCAAACGTCGGTACAAGTATAAAAAAACAAGGGTGACGGGATCCGGATTAGATCTACAGGAATGTAAAAAATATCATACTTTTAATATCCAATCACTGAATTTTGGCTATGCTCTACACGTCGCAATGATTCGTCGCGAATTATTCACATTTATCGTAGACACGTTTCGAAGCTTTCGGTTTTGTTGTTGATTTTTTTTTCTTCTTTTTTTTTTGGGCTTTTCGACATCGAAACGAGGAAGCTCCGAGGAGCGGGTTGATGTAAATTTACATAGAAAATTCGCTGCACTTGCGTGTTGGTTGTGTTTTCTTTACACCGAGTTCTTTGGTTTTATTGACATAATTACATGAAATCGTTGATCCTTTATTGAGTGAGCAATAGGCATTATAAATATTCTCGAAAAAAATTTGGCGGTGAGAGACAGAGACAGAGAAAGAGAGAGATAGAGATAGAGAGAGAGAAATGTGTACAACGGAAACGTGCGAATAAACGTGAACGAAATGATACGCTAATTAAATACGGTAGAACATGCACGGACTTCACAATTTTTTTTCCTTCTCTTTTTCCTTCTTCTTTTTTTTTTTGACAAAAATATATTTATAACTTTAGCGTAACGATTTAACACGAGAATACCAAAAGAGAACGCGGGGCGAGAACTCGCGCTCGAGGATTCAATAATACTGATTATCTTTGAAAAATCAAAACGACAAACGTGCACGTAACGAGTTACGAATGTTGAAAAGTTAAATTTCGTCCGACTCGCTGGAGCGGTCGACGTGAGCTCTGCCAGAGCTTTTGGCGTTGCATCACGCGAAAACCGTAACGAGCGAACCACGCGAATTAAACGGAGAGTTAGCGCCAGTCGACCGCGGCCCTTGAGACGATGGATATATTGAATCGTGAATACATCTATTAAACTTAATTTCGTCCACAACAGCTTGAACACAAACTGGTTATAAGGTTTTTTTTTTGTTTTTTTTTTTTTTCATTTGGTTCGTATGGCATGGATCTAGTATTTGGTTTGTCTGTTCTCTTAACGCATAAACCGCTTAATATTCAACGATCGAAGACGGTAAAGCGACGATTAATCTTCGAGTAAGAAAATAAATTAATTCTCGTACACCTCTCGCGGTGCAATTCTCGCCCCTCCGACGGTCCGAGAACTGCACGTCCTTCGCGTATCGCAACAATAGTGACAATAATAATGTATTAATAATAATAAAAAAAAACAAGACGCGCGTCTCAACCGTCTGTACAAAATATGAAAAATCCTAACTAATACTCTCTTTCCTTTCTTTCTCCATTGTTCGTTTTGCTTTTTTTTTTTTATATAAATATATAAATTCATCATCATAGAGATTATGGACAACGCATGTATATACGTATACATATATACTTATGTATACGTATATATTCATATATAGAAATACAGGTCGATATTTACACGATATATTATCAATAATGTATATAACTTAGAAATCCCGTAACTCTTTATCGTTAATACGTTTATCAAAAAGTCGAGGGGATAAAGCGCGACGGTACGCAGGAAGAAAAGTGTCGCCTCGTTGGCTCAACGATAATAACTCGAGAAGGTTCCCCGTGCCCCTCCCCCTCGTTGACAAAGAAAAAGCTGCGCGAGTCGTTAGGAGCTCTCGATAAATTCGTTAATTCGATCGTGTAATATTGTAATATTGTCTTACGAGAGTGTCGCTAATCTTCTTCTTATTTTTTTATCCCTCTTTATCTCGCTAAAGCGACGTTTCTAGAAAAAGATCTACGAAAAAATGGCGTTGACGGGACAATCGGAATTCTCGATTTTTTTATCCCCCTCCACGAATATCGAGTTCGTTCTCCTCGCCGGTTTAGCTGCTTTCGGCGCTCGACCGTTTATTTTTATTTTCTTTTCCACGCGTGCCTCATTGGAGCATCAGGGACTCCAAATTTCGATGCAAAATCGTGTCTTTAACGGCGTTGAATACGACCTTAATGTTCTCGGTGTCGACGGCCGTGGTGAAGTGGTGAAACAGCGGCTTTCGCGGGTCCCTCTTCACCGACACGAACATGTCCAGAATGAAACTCTGAACGTCCTTCATGGAATGTGAGTCCCCAGTGAATTGGGGAAAGTACCAACTGACGTTGGTGTCCGGCGATCGTACTTTTCTCTCGAGCAAATCCGTCTTGTTGAGGAACAGTATTATCGACACTCCCCGGAATATCATGTTGTTCACTATCGTGTCGAATATGTTTTTCGATTCCTCGAGTCTGTTGGTTCTCCTGATTGAAAGGTAAAATAAATGAATTATTATTTATTTTTTTACAGCCTTTCCAAAGAAAGCGAATTATTTCCACGTGAATTGTTGTCTCACCTGTCTTCCAATAAAACTTGATCGAACTCGGACGACGAGACGAGGAAAAGTATCGAGGTGACGCAGTCGAAGCATTGGTACCATTTTTGCCGCTGGGACCTCTGTCCGCCGACGTCGACGAACAGAAACGGAATATTGTTGATGGGTATAACGAACTCCGAGATGCCTTTCGTGGCCTTCCGACAGTGCAGAATGTCCTGATGCGTTGGCACGTATTCCTGCAGCGAGAACAAACGACACGCGTATATATTTACGTTCGCGAGCGAAAATACCTCGAGACGACTTTGTTCCGCGTGCGATACCGCGAAACATCTCGTCGTGAGGGGGGACGACGGGCGGGACAAACTTACGACTCTCGCGATCCTCTCGAGGCTGTCCAAAAAGTATTGCACCGAGTCGCTCTGTAAAGGGAAAAAACAGAACGAATGTTACGCAACTCCGGCAAACACCGCTCTAACGCCCGTTAAACAAATAAATTTAACGCGCCGGCTCGGAGCGAAGAGGAAGTGGACACCGGGCTTAACGAATAACGCCGACTGCGCGCGTAACGCACGCCCGATATGTAGGTCAGAGATTACTCATCGCGTTGTGTTCGCAAGAGCGACGAAAACGTCGCACTCGCGAATTTCATTCTCACGCCAAAAACTCGAATTTCAATTATCTTTTTTTGGCTCTAATTTGTTCAATCTCACGCAACGAAAACAGTCCAACCGATTCACAGCCAGAAAAACTCTAATTAAGGATCGGCAGAGGACTAAAAATGTAATCTCATAATTACCAGCTGGAATTCTCTTCTCCTGTCGAAGGCCTTCCTGATGGACGCGTCTCGCCAAAGGCTCTGCAGCGACGGAACGTAATGGAGAAACAGTCTGTTGTCCAGTACCATCGTATTCTCAAACTTGAGCAGCTGATAGCCGATATCATAGTTCTTAGGATTCTCCCAGGGTATGTTGAGCTTATCCCTGGCGTCCACCAGCACCTTCATCCCCTTTATGATGTTCTGGTAGATGACGTGTTGATACTCCTTGATCAAATCAGGCTGCGAAGCAAAAACCGCAAAATTAGCCCCCGAAAAAATGCCCCTAAACCCTGCATCTTGCTCCTTTCAAACTCAAATCTGACAGAGCGACGCTGACGTTCCGCAGCCTACCTCGAACTTGATTCCGTGAATGATTCGCATCTGCTTGAGGAAGGTAGACTTGCCGCTCTCGCCGGCACCCAGCAACAGCAGCTTGACCTGCCGTCGAAACGCCTGACGATCCTTCTCCAGCATCCTGTCGATCTCCTGGCTCTTGTACCTCTGCTCAATCTCCTCGGGACTGAATTTGAATCTCAGGCAACAAGTGCACGACCACGTTAGGGAACCCGCCATCTTGCCGATTTCCTCGACCACCCACCACCCTCTCCGCCACCTTCGTCGTCGCTCTCCCTGGTTCACCTCACGTCACTCTCTCCGTCTCTCTCACTCTCGCGGCGCTGCCGCCGTCGTCGTCGTCGTTTACTCCAACACTTCCGCACTTCCGCGGCTGCTTTCCCCGGACCGGAGATTCCAGCAGTCGCAGCTCCGGCGCTCTCGCGGAGCTTCCGCGCTCACGGCCGCCCCCGTGTCGACCAGGCGGGCACCGCCGGTCTCGTCCTCTCGGCTTCTGCGTCCCACGACGCGATTTTTCCCCTCTCTCTCTCTCTCACTCTCTCTCGCACAGTGCCCCGAAGGAATAAACAATACGCACCCGGGGAGCGGCGGCCCGGACGGACGGACGGACAGGGGTTACGGGGGGAGAGAGGACACACTTGACGCACGTCCGCGTAGCTCGCGCGAATAACGCTCAGGTGACGTTCCGATCACAGCCGCATTTCCCACCTGGGCGTGAGACACTCGCCGCGCGCGCTCGCGCTTATTATTATGATGTATCGGCGCACTCACTCTACACTCACGACTCACGCACTCGGCTGCGTCTGTGTGTTTGGGTCTCTCGCTCGCGACGACGACGACGACGTCGACCGTCGACGAGAGGCAGCAGCAGCAGCACAACACGCGCGAGAACCCGCGACGACGACACGATACGAAAAAGAGGCGCGCGCGGTGTGCGCCGTGCGTCGCGATTCGCGAACAATTGATAAGTCACCGAGAGTCGGCGACGGACGAGGACGGTGAGGGGGGAGAGGGGGAGAGAGAGAGAGATGGATGCGATCGGGGGGTTAATGCGCGTGTGGGAGTAACTGCACTTCCTCGACAGACAGAGAAAGAGAAACAGAGAGAGAGAGGAACAGAGAGATAAGTTTCTTCTGTCCTTTTTCCCGGCGCTCCTTGTTGGCTCCTAATCCTCGGACTGTCGACTGTCGAGAAGCTCAATGCGAGAACTGATTACAAAGAGCCCGGTGTGTGTGTCTCACGATCCGCGGACAATTGATAAGTCGCGAGTGAGAAAGAGAGGAAGAGAGAGAGGTGGAGGATGCGAGTATTGGGAGGTTAACGCGTGTGGGAGTAGCTGCACTTCCTCGATGGTTAGAAGGAGTGAGAGAGTGAGAGAGAATTTTCCGTCCTCTTCCCTCCTCCCGGCGCTCCTTCGTCTCTCGTCTTTATTCCGCTGTCTGTGTCGCCTGTCTTGCTTCTTTACACTCGGTGTCGCACATCACAGGATTCTTTCTCTCTCTCTCTCTCGGTCTTTTGCGCCTCGCTGCGCGAATCTACTCGCAAGCACGCGGGCCACCTCGCGAATTGGGCATGATTAAATAATCGCGGCCTGGTAATTAGCGACACGGCGGCGTCGCGCGTCTCAACCACGCTCACGACGTCTACGCCTCGAGACGTCGCGTCAACTCTCGTGTCGGCCGTCGTCGTCGTCGACGGTTCAACTCACGAGCAGCGAGAAGACCCGACGCCGACACCGCCGCGGACCTCTCTGTCTTTTTCGCCTCGGAGACGGAGAGAGACGACGAAAATCTCGACTAAAGAGAGAGAGAGAGAGAGAGATTCGACGCTCGCCCTTCTCCCACCCTTTTTGTCGTCTGGTGATTTCTGAACGGGTTCAATACGATTTTTTTTTGCATGTTCGATTCTCGAAAACAGCGATTTCGCAGATTTTTTTATTTTGGGACTGAAAACTGTAGAATTTTGGGGTTTTTTGCCCTTCGCATAGGTTTTTGTCCGTTGGTTATGCAGATCGGTATATCGACTTTTGGTAACGAGACATGTCGGTAAAGAAGATGGCGCTGCTTGTCCGAGCTGCTTCGGCAACTTCGCATTCCGAAAATTCTTTCCGCGAAAGACAACACGAAGCGCGTCAACGGCCGCGAAAGGACGTTCGCTAACGTTGAGTTGATTTGTTTGTCGCGTGTTGTTGTAGATTGAAGTGTTTTGAGAGAGAGTAAACCGCGCGAGATCGGAGAATGTCGCTCGCCGACGAGCTGCTCGCCGATCTCGAGGAGAATGATGATGGGGACGCTTTCATGGAGGAGCCGGAGCCGGACTTCGTGCCGGCTTCGATACCCAAACCCATCGAAGAAGGTTAGCCACACGAATTCATTGATATCGCTGATAAACTCGACAAATACAACGCAAGATCACAACATAACCTCAAAATTATGATTTAATCGTATTTTTCTCGCTGCAGAAATCAAAGTCGCCTCCGTCCGGGAACTGACGAGACTCAGGGACTCGCAGCACCTGAAGAAGATCATGACGCAGATCGACAAGTACAGCAAGTTGCCCAGAAAGTCCGCTGACATCATTGGACCTGTCGAGTCTGATCCTGAGTATCAACTCATTGTCGAGGCGAATGACATAGCGGCTAACATCGACGATGAAATCGGTAAGTGAATCGATAGACGATATAGTGACCCAAACTTCGATTGAATATATATATTTTTATTTGTATGTGTAGCGACGATCCACCGATTCGCCAGGGACAAATACTCGAAACGATTTCCGGAATTGGAGTCTCTGGTCGTCGGTCCCTTGGAGTATGTGATGACGGTGAGGGAACTGGGAAACGACCTGGACAAAGCCAAGAATAACGAAACTCTGCAGCAATTCTTGACGCAGGCGACTATTATGGTTGTGTCCGTGACTGCATCCACTACCCAAGGGTGCGTCGATTCATCAGATAAAAAAAATATAAGTTTATTTGTAGAATTTATTTCAATGACAATAATTTTTCAGGCAACTTCTGACGGATGAGGAGAAAGACGCGATATGCGAGGCTTGCGATATGGCAGTCGAGCTCAACAATTGCAAATTGCGGATATTCGAATACGTCGAGAGTAGAATGGCTTTCATCGCCCCGAATCTGTCTATAATCGTCGGCGCGTCGACCGCCGCGAAAATAATGGGTAAGTGGGGAAAATGAAGTACTCAATCTGATATCAAGGAATTTATTTTTGTGGTAATAATTTTTTATCCCGATACGCAGGAGTCGCCGGAGGTCTGACGAAGCTCTCGAAAATGCCGTCGTGCAACGTTCTAGTCCTGGGATCGCAGAAAGCAACGCTCTCCGGTTTCTCGCAGGTCGCGACGCTTCCGCACACGGGATTCATTTACTATTCGGAAATCGTACAAGACACGCCACCCGTGAGTTATTATTGAATAAATTTAAACACTCGGTAAAACGATCGAATGTACCAGAAATGATTATCGATGATTTCAGGATCTACGTCGGAAAGCTGCGAGGCTGGTGGCTTCGAAGAGCATGCTCGCCGCTCGCGTCGACGCCTGCCACGAGAGTACGGACGGCCACATCGGCCAAGCTCTACGCGATGAGATCGAAAAGAAGCTCGACAAGCTGCAAGAACCGCCGCCGGTGAAATTCATAAAACCGCTGCCGAAACCCATCGATCCGGGCCGGAAGAAGCGCGGCGGAAAACGCGTGAGAAAGATGAAGGAACGCTACGCGATTACGGAGTTCCGGAAACACGCGAACCGTATGAATTTCGCCGACGTGAGTATTTTTTTGCTTCGATTCTCTTCAATTTTATTTCGAGTTCCTTTTCTTTCCTGAAAATAAAAAAATATGTACTCATTCCGATTTACTGCAGATTGAAAACGACGCCTACCAAGAGGATCTGGGTTACTCGCGCGGAACGATCGGCAAAGCGGGAACCGGCCGAATCCGCCTTCCGCAAATCGACGAAAAGACGAAGGTGCGAATATCGAAGACTCTGCAGAAGAATCTGCAGAAGCAGCAGCAATGGGGCGGCAGTACGACGGTGAAGAAGCAAGTTTCGGGAACAGCGTCGAGTGTCGCGTTCACGCCGCTTCAGGGCCTCGAGATCGTTAATCCCCAGGCGGCGGAGAAGAAAGTCAACGAGGCGAACGCCAAGTACTTCTCGAACACAGCCGGATTTTTGAAGGTCAAGAAGACCTAGATAGATCGTCTGTATCGCTTCCCTGGATCGAACAATCCAGGTAAATCGATGCAGATTTTTTTATTTCTATGATTTCTCCATTCTCGACGGTGAAAAAAAATCCACTTCGTTGTACGTATCGTGAATTAAGTAGGGACATTCTGACTGTACTATATTGAAAATAAATGTGTGACCAAGTCGTTCTCGTACATTCGAGGTCGATGATCCTTCGACGAAATCCAAACAATTTTTCTACGCCTTTAATTCATCTGAATTTGGCATTAATTGTGCCGGTTCCTTTTACTAATCTTAGTGTTTAATTAGCGTTTAATTGAGAAAAAATGAGGCATCGATAGGACCTTAATCTTTTTTTATTCCTTTTTTATTTTTCAATTTTTTCAACATCGTTTTCATTGTTTAAAGAAACAATTAAGTAAGTCATTAGTGATCGTCGATAAAAGTACAATGATCGGAGCAAAAGTCACCAACGGTGCAACGGTCACCAGCGGTCTGATTTTCACTCGACGTCATTAAATCTGTGCTACAAATTTCGCGATTAATAATTATGGCAAAATTTGCCGGTAATAAAAAACAAAAAAATATTGCCAGGCTCGACTAACCGAAGTGAAGTTAATTCTCGTCGCTTCCTCGCGGTCAATATCGAAGCGGTAACAACTCATTCGCCGTGCGCCTCGTGACTTATCGTCTCCCCGCGACGATAAGTCGCGGATTTTTTTTTTTCATGTCTCGCGGCTGCTTCGATAAAGAGCTCGCATATCATCGAAACCGGAGTCGCGAACGCGAAGCGTTCGGTGAGAAGTTTTGCGCTCGCCCCTTTCGCACGCTCGGGGATTTTAGAAAATATCGCTGAGAGCGAATTCTCGCGATTTTTCCTAATCGTCGTCGTTGTCGTGTGTCACACCCTTCACTCGCGTTTCTCGCGGTGTCAGTCGCGGACGCGAATCGCGAGGCAGACGCGAGAAACGCGAGGCCCCTCGAGGGACGCTCGTCGACGTGAGCGATTTCGCGTCGCGCTTTCAAGTACGAACAAGTATAATTTATATACACAAATTCTGCATCGAGATCTCAGAAAATTCAACACGAGCCAAACCTGCAAAACAATTAGAAAAAAAAAAAAAAAATAGCCACTCGCCCTATTTTTTTAATATCCCCTCAGTCAGTCCAAATGACCTAACATTGTCTTCACCTTTTGCAGATCCACCAGGACCAACCGCCCGAAAAACGGAGCAGCCGAGTTCGCGGTCTCCTCGACTTGAGTCAAGACGCGGATCGTCGCAGGTGTGCGACGCGAGGCACGCAGCCAGCTTCCCACAGGCCACGCGGGGGAAATAAATACCGCGCTCTGTGTGCATCGCGGACACAGGTAGAAAGACTCGGGGCGCGTATCGGTGAGCGCTTGCTTTTAAAAATAAACAGCGTGGAAGGAGAAGAAAGGAGAACGACCGAGACTGAGAGTGGGAGAGCGAGGAAGACAGAGAGAGAAAGGCAAGTCGCTCGGTTTGCTCGGAGCTCGCGTATAGCGAGCTGTGTGTACACGCTGTACACGCCGATGAGACCGCGGGCGCTACCGCGACTCGATCGCAGCAGCGGGACAGCCGAGGAGAGAAGGAAAGGGACTGGCGCGGTTCGCGCGCGTCGAGAGAAGCCAGAGAGACGTGGAGAAGAGGGAGAGGGAGAGAACACGCCGGGAGGAACGAACGAGCTCCGCCAGCCCGGCAGAAACCGGGTGTCGTAAGGTAATCGCGACGGCCTTTCGTCGTCGTCGTCGACGTTACTGTGTCCCATGTGCTCGTGGCGGGTTCTTTTGCCCCGCGTTGTCGCGCTATCGGCTTCGGTATATCGGACTGACCCGTAATCGTTGTAACTTCGCAGCTCTTCGACGGTGAACGTCGCCCTCGTCGTCGTCTCCAGTTTCCCAGCCGAGTGTCGCGAGTGCGTGAACTCCGAGGACGAAAGGTGGTGCAGTGGGAAAATAATCGTCGAACGACGCCGGTTAGGAACCAGCCTGGGGATTGTTTTGGTTTTTTGGCTCGCGAGGATCGGTAGGAAGGTCGAGAGAGGAGGAAGGAAGACGCGGAGGCCTCGTGGATGAGTTTGAAGGCGGTGAGGAATATTTTTCGATCACCATGGCGACATTCAAGGACCTGAAGTATGATTGGTCCATGCTGTGTCAGGATTGCACCGAATGCTGGACGCAGTCCGGTGAGTCAAGATTTGAGAAACGTCTTTTTTTTTTCTGGACTGTTTTTAATTTAACTTTGTAAGGTGGTTTTTGCTCAGCGAGAAATTGATAGTTGAATTATTGATATGTTTATTCTGCGACAGGAAACTTATCGCTGCGTGACGAGATTTTTTTTTTCGCTCCAGATTAGAGCGAAATTTGCGTCACGAGCAACGTTCCGATTGCTTCGGTCCGATTTTCTGACGTTTGCTCCATTTTTTTGAGCATTTATCAGGCATTTCGTTAGTTTTAATTGAGGGAAGTTTGTTTCAAGGAGACCTTTTTTTTCTCCCTGAAATGAATTCCACATTTTTATTCCCCGCTGCGAAATTTAATCTCAGCACAATTCGCGGGAACGACGAGAAAAAACATCCCCGAATACTGCGAAGCCGACGTATATTTCCAATAGCAGCGAATTCTAACTTTAGAAGCGACGATGCGCGATCGGCCCTCGTGAAATTCCTTGGCAGTACCGAGAGTCAACAACGCGCGTTCGATTCGCGTAATCAACGATCGCGCGTCGACCAATTTTCTTTTTCCCGCTCCGCCGCGGGTCGTATTAATAGAGTTTTCGAAAGTGGAGTGTTTTTTCTCTGTGTCTGTCTGTGTTTTTTTTTGTTTTCAGTTCGCCCTGGTTTTGGGGAATCGGGACGATCGCGAATTGAGAGTGAGATCTAGCCCGAGGGTCCGGTGCGCCGGGCGAGCCAGCGAGTGTCCCGTCGTATTCTCGAGGAGAGGCACGTCCGACGCGGCCAAACAAACACGCGCTCGCCTCTCTCTCTTTCTCGACCAGCCGGCCCCGAAGTGCCGACCCGGTGTGTTTACCAAACAAACCGCGAAATCGCGAACACGTCTTTTTGCTCCAAAACGAAACGACGCGACTGAGAGTGTGCAGTCGATTTATTTATCCTCAATACGCCGACAGATCGGAGATTGATGACACTAGCGGCTTAAATTTCACGGTCGAACATTAAAATTCCAGTAGTAAAATAAATTTAAAAAACATTCTAAGTATAATCTAAAGAAAAAAAAAAAAAAAAAAGATAAATCCAAAGACCATTTGCTGATCTTTTTACTGATTTTTCGACCAGTACAATTTATCAATTAACAGCAAAATAAATAAAAAAAAGAACATTCTTAGTACAATCTAAAGAAAAAAAACATAAATCCAAAGATCATTTGCTGATCTTTTTACTGATTTTTCGACCAGTACCATTTATTTTAATCGCACGAGACGATTATATTGTTTCGGTGCCTTTTTTGCGATGCGATGATTTTTGCGAAATTTATCGTGATCGATTTATCCGCGTTTCGCGTCTCTCGCAGCTTCGCCGAGCCGCCGTCGTCGCGCGCACTTCGATCACGCTTTCTTCCCGCGAGCTCCTTGCGAGCCGAGGAATTCTGAGCGACGTGCGTGCTCCGCGGACAGCTCGAGGCGTGTGTCACGCACCGCTCAGTGCGTGCGAGCAGCGCTCAGTGCGGACCTATTGCTCTGTGTGCGTGCGATGCAAACCGGCTGCTGGCGGCGCGAGAGGTACGCCGAAAGGTGGTACGCACGCTCGAGAAGTTCGAGTCCCCTCTGCGTGAGAGAGAGACGCGACTCTCGCGGGCGAGTGCGAACGAACTCAAAGTAGGTACGACCGCGTGTAATCGTCGTTATTGAGTAACCGAGCCTCGGCGGTCGTCGCGCCGGGCCACCGAGGATCGTAGACCCGAGCGTTGATGCATAACTATTAAGGAGCCCGGATGAACCCGGCGACCTCCGTCGGTGGTTTGACGCTCGGGTCAATCCGGCTGGCGAGGCATCTCGGATCATAGCGATTTTTGGAATATTTATTTATTTATTTATTCAGTTTTCGCGGGCATAACCCATTTACAGGACGATAAGGTGAATCGTCCAATAGAACAGTTAGAGACGGCGAATGTCGTGCGAAGAAATAATACATATTCAAAGACAAAAATAAAAATAAATGCTATGAATTACCGAGTTCAAATAGAATATCTGTAAACTTAAAAATATTTGAACCTAGTCCATTTTTATTTTCTTACACAGGATTTTTATTTAATTTTTGGTTCTCGGGGATAAAGCCATTTGATCTTTATCCTCGGATACCCAACGGCGATTTTGTACGCACTATGATTATGATACAGAGATTTAACGCACCGGCGGTGAATTTTTTTTAACGCACCGGCGGTGCATTTTTTTTTAACGCACCGGCGGTGCATTTTTTTTTAACGCACCGGCGGTGCATTTTTTTTTCACGCACAAACCGGTGCGTTACGTTTATTATGCAATATTTATAAACCTACGGTTCAGCGTACTCGCTGCACCGTGTAGAGTTATTCAATGCGCCAATTAAAATCTCGAATGACTTCACGAAGGAATCGACCGCGACGAGAAAAAAAAAAAGAAAAATCGGTCCCATATACATTACTGTAAATACGGCCTAGAATGCGCCCGGCTCGAGTCGAGAAAGGCGGCAGCAGCTTTGAAATTCAAATCTTCCTGAGCCGAGATTTTTGCCGTGTCCTTTGCCGCGCGGGATTTTCTCGTTGGCATCAGGAAATTATTACGCGGCCACCGGAGGGGGAGCGAGTTTGTCAATTTTAGAATTACGATGTCGTCGACCGCGCCGCACACACGACGCACTCGGCTTCCCCCCGGTGCGTTTTTCACTTCAACTATCTCGCGGGCTCGCGGAGGTTCGCATAGCGCGGCAGCCTCTCTCGTGTCTGTGTATACAGATGGATATTTATATTTATATATGATGACGTTGTGTGCATGTGAGGAGAAGGAAACGTTCTCGTTATGGAGCCCCCTTCGTTGCTCTAGTTGGTATGCTGTAAAGTTGTGTAACTCACCTGTTTCAGCGCCGTTCACCTGTGCGTACAGCACATGTGTCGCTCCTGCTGCTGCTGCTGCTGCTGCTGCTGCTTGTGCTGCTGCTGCTGCTGCTGCTGCTGCTCCTATTCCCTCCGAAGTCGCTGCATCGATAATACGGAAAATAAAAGTGGAACGCGAGTCGCACGGCGATTATTACACCAGCCAACGCCCGCCAGTCGTGAGAGCTGCATCTTTTCGTGATTATAAATGCCGCCTAAACTCCAACGAAGATTCCAGCTGTTGTACTGAAAAAAAAAAAAAAAAAAATTGCTCAATCCAACAAAACGTGCGGTTGCGGGCGGCGAAATAAATATTTTGCAGATTGGACAAAATATTCGGCAACGTTAATCGAGATTTTTTAAATTCTATCACCAGTTACTTCGATTAATTAAATATTTTGTCTAATTTGCAAAATATTTATTTCGCCGCCTGCAACCGCACATTTTTTTGGATTGAGCAATTTTTTTCTCAGTGTGGGACGACGAAGAAGAAGAGGAAGAAGAAAACTAGTGGTATAAACACAGTCGATTGCCTGAAAAAACGTCCATCATTTTATCGCCATTTGCTTCGATGCAAAATGATGGTCATCGGTCGAAGAGGACTTGCACCGTCGGTTCGGAGAGTTCGATGCGCGAGGGGCATCCGCATTTACTGCTGCTGCTTCTGCTGCTGATGCTGCTGGCTCGTTTCACCTCGCGACTCTCCACGGGTCAGCGCTTTCTTTTCGATGTCCACTACGAGCACAAACGCACGGACCAGGGAACACACAGACGGTACGCACACAGGAAAGGAGATCGAGAGGGAGAGAGGCCAAAGCGGTTCTCCCGTTTGAGGCGAAGACTCTTCCTTGTTTCCCTGGACGGGTGGACGGACGCGCTCGCTTCGGCCCCGAGTATTCAACGAGGCGAAACCCTCTAACGAGCCCGCGGCTGCTGTGTCCGGACGTTCAATGAAAACTGATGGATTGATCGGTGAAAAGTCGTACGCGCCGCACACACGAGGCCAACGTATCGGGGTCAATTCGGGGACTGATTATCGATTCGAGAAGCTCCTCAACGAGACCCACCGGGATGATACGACGATAATGATTGATTTCGAGACTCGTCGAACGGCGACGACGACGACGATGACCAGCCGAATCGACGATCCGGCAGAAGAGATAAACTCTTCTGAGACGAAACGAGCGGCTTTTCTTCTCTCGAACTCGCCGCGGATTATAATAATCGACAAAAGCGCTAGAAAATCGTAGGCCAACTCGATTATCTCTGTATAAATTACCGCGCGCGGCTTCGCTGATATCGCAATTCGATACGCGTGGAAATCGAGCCGACGAATGGGATTCGCGATTTGAAAGTTAAACGTCCGTCGATTTGAGGTTTCCAGTTTCCGCGAAAACGAACGCTGCGAGAAATTGTATCCTCCTCTCACTGCAGAGATGCGACGGTCAAATCAATTTGTCTATAAATTTGAAGAATTTTTATTTTTTTGTTTATTTAAATTGTATTCAATGAATTAAATTCGGAGTCGAGTCGAATCGTCCGAAAAGCGACCGAACGTCCGGTGAGTCGATGAGACTCGTGTAAAAATTCAATTGTATCGCGTTTGACGCGCAGTTAGAAGGTGTTTTTGATAGGTGCGTGATACCTGATCGTAACTCGTTGTTAATCGCGTCTTTGTAATTGCTCTGTAAATCTCACTCGCTCTCTCTCTCTGTCTCCGTGTGAATTTCTTTCTCGCGCGATTCGACAGGGGAAAATTCACGGTCGCTTCGATTAGCCGTCCTCGTTGTCCAACTGTCTATATAAATTTAACGAGGAAAGAGGCTCGAGGCGGCAGCTCCGGCAGCTTCCAGATCGATGGCGCTCACGGCAGCCTCGACTAACGAGTCGATGAATGAAATCGTGAGCTGCTTCTGCCGCTGCTGCTGCTGCTGCTGCTGCTGCTGCTGCTGCTGCTGCTGCTGCTGCTGCTGCTGCTGCTGCTGCTGCTGCTGCTGCTGCTGCTGCTGCTGCTGCTGCTGCTGCTGCTGCTGCTGCTGCTGCTGCTGCTGCTGCTGCTGCTGCTGCTGCTGCTGCTGCTGCTGCTGCTGCTGCTGCTGCTGCTGCTGCTGCTGCTGCTGCTGCTGCTGCTGCTGCTGCTGCTGCTGCTGCTGCTGCTGCTGCTGCTGCTGCTGCTGCTGCTGCTGCTGCTGCTGCTGCTGCTGCTGCTGCTGCTGCTGCTGCTGCTGCTGCTGCTGCTGCTGCTGCTGCTGCCTCGTGCCGTCCCGGTCGACCGATAGTACACGATTCCTCCTCGTGTCTTGCCTCTTCTACTTCTTCTTCCTCCTCGGCTCGACGAGGCAGCATCCGACTCGGCGCTCTGCACTTGTCCGTGCAGCTTCGCTCTCGCGTGCACGGGAACTCGATTCTCACACACCGCTTTTACTCCCCCGGCCACCCGCCCACGTGCGACTCAGCTCTGGCCGTTTCCTCGGCGGAGAAGTCGCGGTTTCGCCTCGCGTGCTACTCTATCCCGACGCTCCGGCAGTTTCTGATTTATCTAACGCGAGTCTCTTGGAGTCTCGTATTGCCGGTTGCGATTCCGGAGCGCGTTACCGAATTTCCTGACGCTGAATTAATTTTTCTGCGTTTATTTATTTCTTTGCTTTAGTCAGAAATCGTAGATCAAGGCTGTGACATTATCCATCTTTTAAAAAATTCGTGAGTAACGGAAAGGGTTGTCGGTTTTCGGCCCGGCGGCCAGATCTACGATTTCTGACTAACTGTTCGGCAAAAATTTTTTTTTTTCAAAATCAACTAAAAAAGGGTTGTAACCGGTGTTTTCAGGGGTAGAATATGCGACTTGAGAATAATGGTATAGGTTAAAAGTCGATATTTTGAAAAAATAAATTTCGTGACCCCGATTTGGGCGGTTTTCGGCCCGGCGGCCAGATCTACGATTTCCGACAAGCAAAACAACAAATTTCCTTTTTTTTTTTTTCAAAAGTAACTGAACAAGGGTTTTTCAGTTGCGATTTACCCTTTTAAAACTTTATAAGAGCGCAGCAGCGCAAAAGTGTCTTGGGCACGCGCGGCAGCGCGTGTGATTAGCCTGGTTCTTTTTAAAAAATTGTTTCAATGTACAATTTGGGATTTTGTTGCAAATGAATTCAGTGCGATACAATTGTGTTTCAGGTGGAATTTGATTCGCGACGTGAAATAGCGATTTATACAGGTCAGAGATGCCGCTGACGCGTTCGAGTCGCCTCGTCGCTCTTGACCTCGCCGACTATATTTGCAATTTCATCGGATGCTAATGAGTCGTTTGTGTTTCTCTCTTTCCAGTCGCGCCGGACGCCGGCGGCCGGAAGACCCGAAGCGACGCTGCCTGAACTTCGCCGTTCGCCTCGAGGCGTGCGAGATCGTTTTCCCCGATCGCCGATAAGAGGACGTTGCGTGCGATAAAGCCGGTGGCGATCTTCGGATTTGCCGTACGCGTCGGGTTTTATCTCGCAGCGGAACCGTTCGGTGCAAAGGTGGAGCGTGGAATCGCTGATGGAGGGAAAAAAATCGTGGGAGAAAAAATCGAAATTCGTCTTTTTACGTTGTTGCGCTTTACGGTCCGGCAATAATCCGCGCAATTTAATGTACACATGATCGTCGGGGGGCCGTGCGTTACCGTTAGAGCATAAACGCCGAGTGAGGAATTTCTTATCAAGCCAACGTCGAGGTATAACCGACGCGCAATGCTCACCCGACGCTGCGTTGAGGAGCGTGATTTATTGGCGTTTAGAATCGGCGAGGAGTAATAATAAAAAAAAACCGCCGACGCTGAGAGAAAAAAGGGAAATGCTGCAACAGGAATTATCCAAGGAAACTTCCTCGGCTCGGTGTTACTTCACAATCGTAAAGTTACAGACTTTTACGCATGAGGGAAGAATTCTCTGATCGTTGCTGTTGGGATTCTCACACTTGGGATTTATCTTTTACATTCGAATTATCGTCCAGTCGATGGATCGCGCGGAGAGAAAGAGGAGCCTCTAAATAGCAGATGTAGCGAATATTTGAGACTGAATGGAAATGAGTCGGTCATTTTTGAAGTCGTAAAAAACGGCCGTGACCGTCGAGAGCATTGCAACAGAAATTATCCTTCGAAGCGTCCTCGGTGAATGACTCGACAATTGCAACGTGAAAATAATGACCTCAACGTGGGGTAAAGTGTCTAACTCGCGTCTGGCGCGTTCGGTGAATCTTGACGGAAATCTTGCTCGAACTAATGTCCCAATGAATAATCGGTGATTAGCCCGACGCGAGTTCTCGTTAAATAACGAAACGTCGAGCGTCTTAAATACGTCCGCCCGAACGCGGAGAATAATTTTGAGAGCCACGGAACTCATTAGCCGAGAGCCGAGAGAACGTTCGGTAGTTCTGGGATCGTAAAATTTCGCCTCTTGAATGATTCATGCCCGGTTACGTCGAATTCACCGGCGAAGATTACGTTGCGCTCAAATATTTGATTAGCTTCCAACGCGGTTATTCAATACGCACTCCGGCGTTGCTCGCGTTTTATTTTTTTCTCGTGTTTTTATTGGCCGGTTAACGCGCGAGATATTGTAGCGAAGTCCGAGCGCGTAAATTCACTCGCGTGTAAAGTCCGTCTTATCGGCTGCGGCGCGTGCAATAATTTATGCAACTTCGGTGCACCGTTATATTAAATACCTTCTCGATACCGACTTATGCACGCGACGCGGCACGCCTAATATTCTCTCGTCGTCGTCTCTCTTTCTCTCCGAGCCGAGGCCGTAACGGTCGCACTTTTTTTTTTCAAATGCACACGCAGGATGCATTACTCGATATTTACAGTCGCACAATCGGCCGCCGCTCGCGTCCTCGAAGTTCACAACCGAACCGTGAAATTCTTCACTTCACCGAAGATGAAAGAGCGAAAATAATTTATGTACATTTTTTTCTCATTGGAGTTTTTGGCGATTCGCAGCTGGATTCCAATGCTAATTTTGGAGCTGCGAATCTGGGACACTAGGTCGTTTTGGTTATTGTTCCTGTTTTCACTCTTCACAGAAATTCCAAAGTATTTGGAAATTTATTATGGTTAATTTGAGATCTGGTATTGGATTTATCGGAGCTGTTCCCTGGTAGAAAGATCTGTAGCGTTACATTCGGCCCAAGACAGGCACTGATCAGGCCCGGACAGTGTAATGCCGTAAAATTTCTACCGGGGTCTGTCTCTTGTTTGGCTGGAGAAATGGGCCGAAGCCATTTTTCATTTGTCAGTGTGACCACAAATCACAACTGATATTTGTCCGATAATGATCGCCGTATAAATTACCAACGTATCTCGATATGGTCAAGTATGGTTAATATAAAAAATGTAGATGATTGCCTAACCGCAGCTGAGAAAATTAACACTAATTTATTTTCCAGAAAGCTTCGTGTGAGGTTCAACGACGAATCCATAAGTCACCCGGTGAACGTGCGATCGAGCTAATAGGACCCGAAACACCCGGAGACAAGTGTCTCTCGCGCAGTCGTCGCACGTCGAACCTAATCTGGTGCAGGATCGTTAAAACGCACCGTCACTTTCTCCGCTGAGGAATAAAACGAAGAACGAAACGTCCAATACGCAGTGCCGACACTCTTAGAGCTGCGAAACACGTAACGATTACAGGACGCGATAATCAGTACTAATCGACGAGGCCGTTTGTCAAATCGGCGAGGCCACGAAAGCTCGAACAGATGCAAGGAAATCCAGAAGCAAAAAAAAAACAGTGGCAAAAAATGGCAAGAAAACGAGATACTAACGACCGACGCGTTTCTCCTCTACGGTTTCGGGCCCGGGACGGAAGTTCGATTATCCCCCCGGACGGAAATCGCTCCCTCATAAAGCGAGGAGATTCCCGCCGTCGACATCCCCCTTTCACCCTTTCTCTCGGTGCGTAATATTCGAGTTAATTGGAAGAAATCGAAATATCCCATTTCGTCGGCGTTTTCCAACCGGCGACGACCTCGGCCGGACGCGGATCGTGTCCAGAAGCACCGGGAACGCCAAGTGGTCACGATTCCTCTCTAACAGCAGCGGCAGTGGCGGCAGTCGAAGCAGAAGCGAGGATTCTCTTGGCTTATGGAGATGCCGGGAGCGCGTTCGATAAGAAACGATCTCGATTTACTCTCAGGCGAGCGAGCGAGCGGCTCTCGGGTCACGTAAAGGATCCCAACCAGCCATCCAGCAGCTATCCCGACGGTACTGCTACTCGCGACTGCGGCCGGACTCTCGGCGCGTATATTCCTCGTGGCGCTCACCCGGCAGATCTCTAATCCCAGATAAACGCGCGCGTGGATCTCACCCGGCGGCGCACTCTGTACTATATACCGAAAGAGCTTCTTATTGGCACGAATCGTCCGGCGAGTTCGCGAGAGAGAGAGAAGGAGACGCGAATCGGCCGAGACGCGAATCGCGCGCGACGCTCTGTGCACACTCGGTGTACAACCGACGAGCGGGCTATCAATTTCTTCGCTCTCAGGCCCAACGGGCAAATAGTTATTGCTGGGAAAATACGGTTCATTACCAGGGTTTTTTTATTCTTCCTCTTTTTTCTTCTTCGTCTCTCGCGAATAGCTCGAGCGTCGGCGCGCGCGGCCAGATCGGTCGACGCAAAAAGCTGAAACATCTCTATAACAGTTTTCCATATTGCCAATTGGCCATCGAGGAATCCACCTGGGCGAGAGCTGCGGCAGACGCACGCGAGCGGGCTATCAATTTCTTCGCTACTCGAGCCAACGGGCGAACAGTTATTGCCACGGGAAAATGGGCTTCGTTAAGAGGGTCTTCTGTTTTTATTTTTATTTTTTGCTAATGGCTCGGCAAACGTGTTAAACGAAAACGTCGGCGTAATGGCAATGGGTCAATCTGGGAGAATCGTGGCACTGGGAAATTGGGCTAATGTCGATCTTACTTCGTTAGGTTCAGGCACCGATTTTTTTTTTTCTTGCTGTAATTTCGACGCGACAAGTTCGACGATTGGATCAGTGATAAGAGGTAGGAGACACGTTTGCGGGTGTTTCCAGGCTGGTCGACGTTCCGAAGATTAAATCAGAGACAGGATTAACGTCGCGATAGCAGTAATCACGTTTCAATAAGTCTCAGTGTCTATAAATGGACGGGTTTAATTGTTTCAAAGCGTTGCTTGTATTTAATTTTTTTATTAACAAAAATATACAGCATTAAATTTGCTTTCTCGACTTTGAGTGCGGTAAAACATTTGGTGGATAAGATTTTCAAGTTTTTTTCGAAAGTTCGTAGGAAAGATCCAGAGAGTCGATTGCGGAGGAGCAAATCATCCTTCCCGAAGCGGCGAACGAGCCATCAATGTCTTCCTCCTTTCTCGGTGGTGGCATTCGTTAGATCTTAACCCGATTAGTCGCTCGTTAATCGTGTGATTTACCGCGCGTGCGCGTTGCCTCGTCGAAGGTCGATAACCGTCCCGCGATTGGCACTCGTGGGAAGCGTCGGCGGTTTGCGCGCACTGCTCTCGGGTTCACCTTTCGTTTTTGGCGATACTCGTCGTTCGTCATCGTAGCGATTGGGCGGTTGGTAATAATCGTGAACCCGCCGAGCGAATTGGGCGAGTGAAACGTTGCAAACGACGGAGTTCGGTTCTCGTGTGCTCCAAATCGTTCACGGTGAAAGCCGAATTCTCTGTAATTATCCAACCTCGGTACGATGATTCGCAACAAACTCGAGCGCACCCACCGGTCCCCCTCGTCATCGTGCATTGACTCCTCTCGGTGTGCCACCTCGAAAGTACAAAGCAAATTCGTCGTCGTCTTCGGTCGAAACCGCGTAGCCCAATTTCTCGGAGGTTCAGCTCCGAGGAAACGAGACGCGAGAAATTCGATGCTTCCTGTTTGCGTCGATCTCGCGGATCGTGTTCTCTGCATCTTCATTGGCTGAGGCGTTCCGATATTTCGTCTTGCAAAAAAATAATTGATTGTCATATCTTAAAAATTAAATAATTGGTTATTATAAATTTGAGGGTAGGGAAAAATTGTATCGAATTTTCATAGTTTTGTAGGATTTATATTCAACGCTAGGTGATCGGTTTTCGATTGACCTTTTAGAATGTAGAGTCGAGGAAATTGTTGTAATTCTAGGGGGAAATAATGCAACAATAGTTTGCGGAGTGTCCAAAGTTTATCGACACGCTTTCGAGTGAGCGGATGCGAGGCGCCGGCGAGCGAGGAGACGTAGAAAGTGGTGCTCGGGGTGTGGGAAGGGCCTGGGATAGTTGTGATCTTGATCGCAATTCAGAGGCAGAGAGCTGTCCGAATTTTTGTGGGAATAACAATGAGCGGAGTTATGAATACGGAACAGACGAGGGAGTGAGAGAGAGAGAGGGGAAAAAAATTGACAATGGAATCTGTTGGCTGCTCGTGGTAGGCAAGTGTACAGAGAGGCAGAGATAAACTGTGAGCAGGTTCGGAAAGAGAGAGAGAGAGGGATTTGAACCTCTCTCTTTCACTTGCTGTTGTTCTTCTTGAGTTCACCGAGCAAACTTTCATTTCATTGGGTGGGACTTCAATGAGAGCGATGATTCGCTGAAAAAAAAAACATAACTTTAAATTGTGTTCAATGTTGTGGGTGCGGTTTCACTCTCAGGCTGATTGGCCACCTTTGAACCGACTCACAACATTTAGACACAGTTTAATTGAATTAAAAAAATTATTGAAATTGAGACAAACCATTTTTTTTTTATTGAAACTGGGAACAATGACGGTCGGAGGTTGGCCAGTGTAGGGAAGAACCTTGCGATTTTCGGCGAAAAAAAAAGTTCGATTTTACGAAGTTTTAAAACCCTATCCGATGGGAAATTTCCCGCCGATTCCAAATATGACCGGTTTTTGTCCGAAAAATAAAAAAATTTAGGAGAAAAACGCGAAAAACGGTTTTTCATTTTTTTCCAATTTTGGGAGTTTACTAAAACCGGTGTAATTTTTCTTTGGATCAATATAATCGGGATTTTCTTTTTGCATTCGAAAGTAAACTCTTCAACGAAGAGAATGCCGCCAGGCGGAACGCGATATCTCGATTTTTCGGTTTTTTGCAGATTTTTAAACTTACCCCTCAAAAATCGCAAATTTTTAGAAGGGGTACCCCTTGCGTTTTTTGCGTTTTTTGCGAAAAAAAAAATTTTCGATTCAACGAAGTTTTAAAACCCTATCCGATGGCAAATTTCCCGCTGATTCCAAAAACGACAGGTGTTTGCCCGAAAAATCGAAAATTCATGAAAAAAAACGCGAAAAACGATTTTTTTTCTGACAAACTGCCAAATTTCGCGATATTAAACATCAAACTGCTGCCGGTTTCCCAACGACCAATCAGATGCTGAATAAATCGACAACAGTGGTTGCTCACGAACTTTTTAATAGATGACTACATTCTGTATTGGATCAAAGTGAATCCAGGTGCATCAATCAGCCTGTCCACAAGTCTCACGCTTTAAACATATTGAAACCCAAGTGTAGGAGTTCAACGGAGCGAACTTTCATTTCGTCGGGCGGGACTTCAATGAGAGCGACGATTCGATGAACGAGAAGAGGAACAAAACGATAACGCGAAGATGAAAAAAAAAAAAAAAAATGTGTTGACTGTTGTGGGTGCGGTTACGCCCTCGAGGCTGTCCTATCGAGTCTGCGAGGTGAGCGGAGCCGCCTCGCCGAACGTGTCCGAGCCACTTTAATGGCACTTCTTTCTTTATTCATTTCAAACTGCTGCTGCGGCTGAGAAAGAAGGACGAAGCTGAGAAAAAAGGCCCAACGCCGGATTGTACTTTCACCACCAGAGTCGAGTGTGAGTTACAACGCGAATGTTTATGCCCTACAAGCCGCGGTAATAACCGACTCCGGGGCGAGTTACAATTAAAAGCAATAGATTCTCCTCGGCTAACGGGTTTTTCGAAAAGTTGAATTATATTACCCGACGACGTTCGGTGTTTGTCCGAACGCTCGACGACGCTCGGTTAGACTCCGATCGGCGAGACCAGACACATTTTCGTCGACACTTCCGCTTTTCTAATTCATGCGAAAATGAATAAGTCGAGGAAAAAGGGATTCGTGAAAGTCGCGAAGAAGCTCAGAGAATCGCGCAGACCAATATAATCGTCGGTAATGACAACGACGATGATGATCATTGAAATGGCCACTCGAGTCACCGCAGAGCAATTTGTCCCTAATGGCCGGAAGCCGACCGGGCACGTCCTCAAATATTCCTGATTAAACCGACGAGCCGACGATTTTTTTACTGCGGCGCTGGATTTAAATACAGATTTTTTAAAATAATAATTATTCTCGGTGTCGTTGACCCTTAGTAAAATGACTCGACTTTCACGTTGAGAAAAGAGCCCTGAGAAAAAAAAATCAAATGTAAATTCCAGTTACTAAAAATTTGTTTAATTTCTAGAATCCGCGGTATCATCGAGACGCTTATGGCAAATTCCATCTGCCGGGTGTGCAATCACCGTGGAAGTCATAGCTGGAATCGCAACACGATCGTCGACGGAGACGGAGATGGAGACGGCGACCTCAGCGGCACGTGATAATTCATCGGAAAATGAGTCTGAACGAGCGTCGAACAATATGTGGGTCAGTCAGACGGTGATTAATCGTAATGACCGTCTCGGGCGCTTTTATCGAATCGTTGGAATCGTTCGCAGGGATCTCTGGACTCCAGAGAAGCGAGAGCGCATCTTCCGGCGCACATAATTCCAGTGCGCTGAAATAACACGAGACAGACACAGTAGCACGCACGCTCGGTGATTCTCCCTCTCAACTCGCACCGAGCTCGACTCGGTTGGAATCGCGTCGATTGAAATCGACATGCGATCCGGCCTTCGAGGCTCCGTCGACGATTCCGCGAATCCAATCGCGAGGAAAATCATCCTCGGCCGCTCGTCTCTTCCGGTGAAACCTGCTTCGGCTTCTGCGGAGTCTGCGAGCGGATCCGTGGAACGCACCGAGTTACCGATCGGAATTTCCAGACTTCACTGTCTCCGTCGTAGATCGGCGAGAATGCAAGTCGAGCTCCGCTGCGTCGAAGCGTTGACTAAGCCCCCGAGGGGGCGGCGCACGAATCGCCTCCGGCGCGAAAAACCACTCGACTCACTTTTGTCCGAGCTCGACGCACTTTTACTCGGTTACGAAACTCTGGGATTTATTCGACTGATAGTTGGAAATCGACGATTTTGAGGTCTGTTAACGTTGGAACGTTTTGGAGTATAAAATAGGCTCAGCTGAATTACATAAATTCGAGGAATAAGCAAATTAAAAAAAATACTCTATATATCTATTTTGCTCGAATTTTATGATCAAACAATTTGGATCAAATTTCTGTCTAGCGGTGATTCGACGTTTTGGTCATAAAAATTAATCACCAAGGGACAAAAAATGCTAATCGCTTTTCGTGATTTCAGATGACGGTGTATTCCTCGTCTTGGAATTCACGAAGCGCAATGGAAATCGGGCATCATCGACGTTCCTCGAGGATCGTTGGACACGGCCGTCCGGATCGAAGCCTCCGGGTACTGCTCGTTAATCCCCGAGGTCGCCGGGGGTCGAGCGCACGACGTGGCCGACGAGGAAATTCCCCCGCAAATCATAACTGTATCCATCGGGGAGACGTCGGCACCTGTTGGAGCTCGCGAAAGACAACCCGAACACTCGGTCACGGTTTCTTCGGCCGAGACGCTCGGACGATCTTCATCTATCCTCGTGTCTCGCTCGCTCTGCCTGTGCTTCGGCTTCGCACGATGTACGACGAGTGCGAGTGCGTGAATTCGCCTCGCGAATTTATAGCCGTGTCGTGTGCTCGACCGCGCGATAAAGCAGCGTCAATGATTTGCGACCCTCGACGTCGTCGGAGGCCTCGGCGAGAGGAGAAGTCTAGTCGATGCACCGTTAGAAGCTGCGGCCGTCTAATGCCCGGAGACTCATTCGCTCTGTAACTCAACGAGAGCCGCCGAGTCGAACGTCCCTTAATCGGTTTCGGTTTTAATTAAAACGCCACCCCGATCGGTCGTTCGCGGATTTTTCGCCGATTTGAAGCTTTCTCTCTCTCACTGTCTGTTGTTGTTCTGGAGTTCACCGAGAAAACTTTCATTTCATCGGATAGGATATCAATGAGAGTGATGATTCGTTGAAAAAAAAAAAAAAAACATTAAATTGTGGTAAATTTAAAGTTTTATTCAGCATCAGATTGGTCGTTGGGAAACCGGCAGCAGTTTGATGTTTAATATCGCAAAATTTGACAGTTTGTCAGAAAAAAAAAATCGTTTTTCGAGTTTTTATTCTAGAATTTTCGATTTTTCGGGCAAACATCTGTCGTTTTTGGAATCAGCGGGAAATTTGCCATCGGATAGGGTTTTTAAACTTCGTTGAATCGAAATTTTTTTTTTCGGAAAAAATGCAAAAAACGCAAGGGGTACCCCTTCTAAAAATGTGCGATTTTTGAGGGTCAACTTAAAAAATCTGCAAAAAATCGAAAAATCGAGATATCGCGTTCCGCCTGGCGGCATTCTCTTCGTTGAAGAGTTTTCTTTCGAATGCAAAAAGAAAATCCCGATTATATTGATCCAAAGAAAAATTACACCGATTTTAGTAAAGTGCCAAAATGGAGAAAAAGTTCAACATCGTTATTCGCGTTTTTCTCCTAAATTTTTTTATTTTTCGGGCAAAAACCGGTCATATTTGCAATCAGCGGAAAATTTCCCATCGGATAGGGTTTTAAAACTTCGTTGAATCGAAAAAAAAAATTTTCGCCAAAAAACGGCAAGGGGTACCCGTAAAAAAATTTGCGATTTTTGAGGGTCAACTTAAAAAATCTGCAAAAAGACATAATATTTTGTATTAATATGAAACGAACGTCCCTTAATCGCTTTTGGTTTTAAATAAAACGCCACCCCGCTCGTGCGCGGATTTTTCGACGATTCTCACGATTTCATCTCCTCCAGCCCCGCGCGCAAAATCGAACGAGTCCCACGCGAGACTCCGCGTGCGAGATCTCCGGGTTGGCCGAGTTTATTCGCGTTTCGTTCCATTTCCATCGTTCCCCCGAGGGCCCCCCCTTCGATCGTTCCGTAACAACGTCCAAATGGAAATCCCGCTCGGTGGTTTTTCCTCCGCGATTGACTACTGGTTCTCCGCGCGAAAGTCCCAATGATCGATGTCCTCTTTCTCCTCGCCGATAACCCGTCGAGAGACGTGCGAGAGACGTCGAGAGGCCTCGATCCAGCGGCAAGTCGAGGAGCGCGAATAAACGAGACGCGCGACTCGAGTCGCGGATTTAATGATACGTATTTGGCTGGGAGGAGCTGCGGCCGGTGAGAAACTTTATCACTCTGAACGAGTCGTTGCTTTTTCTCAGACACTTCAAAGGCTATAATACTTTATTTTTAAAAAATCCAATAATCCAATTAGGGAAATTCCTGACCGAATTTATCCAAATAAAAAGCACTCTAAAAAAACAAGAAACCATAATAAATAACAATCAATCATAATAATAATTCACAAAAATAATATCTATCAGAATTAAAAAATAACTTCTCTCAAAAGCTACTGAATATACACTGAGAAAAATTAATAGTTGGGATTACCAATCGTTAGTCAGAGCTACCAATATTTTAGTAACTGCAACCACTAATTTGGTGGATCGAACCAATGATTGGTTATCGCAACTACTGACTTTTCTCGGTCTATATTTTTCTTAATTACAAATCAACGTCCAGAGTTCGATTTGGTAAAATCGAGGGTCGCCTCGTTATCATCGCTGCTTTAGCTCGCGCGCAGTCGATACTCCATCCAGTGGCGCACTCTTCTCTCGTCGCGTCGCGATAATTCATCGGCACGAGCTCGCGGACCGACACGAGCAGCAGCAGCAGCAGCAGCAGCGGGTTCTCGGCTTTATCGCGGCGCGGGAGCGCGGGGGGCGGCAAGGTCGTCGTCACGAGTGCTGCTGCTCGGTGGTCGCGGTGCCGCGAGAGAGACGAGCGCAAAGTCTGGCCAGTGAATCGTCAGCCTGGCGGGCGCGTTCGTGGGCTCGTCGGCCGCGGTCTCGTTTCACCTGTGTCTCTCGTCGTCTCTCTTTCCCCTCGCGTCCTCTCTCTCTCTCACCGTGTGTAGATTTCTTCACCGCTGCGATATCGTGTTTACCCGACGCTCGTCCAGTAAAAAAAAGAACAATAAGAACCGGAGAGAGGGAGAGGAGAAGAATAAGCGGCGACGATATTTAAAACACTATACGACCAAAGACTCTAGTTTATACTAAAGTGCGTGGTTTTCTCTTCCAAAAGGTGGCGGTCGTCGTTGGAGGAAGAGGAGCGAAAGAGGAGCGAAGGAGGAGCGATAGAGGAGGAAGAAGAAGCGTCCGGACCGTCCAGACTGTCATCGGAGAAGTTCTCGCCGCGAGTCGTGAACCCCGGAGAGCCAGACGGGAAACCCACTGGCAGAGCGGCAACGCGCAGTCGCGTCGACGTCCACAGCGACGTTTTATTGATCCCTGGAGCTGGAGCAGCGGTAGCAGCAGCAGCAGCAGCAGCAGCAGCAGCAGCAGCGACAGCAGCGGCCACCAGCGAACCGTGCACAACGACTGGCCGGCTCTTCGCTGAACGGTCGGGGGTACGCGTCATGCGTCGACGGGAGGAGCCCGACAGTGGTGGACAAAACACGCGCTCGTCATCGTCGTCGGCGGCTCTCGCTCTCGTTTTCGCAACGGAAGCCGCTTCTCCCTCTTCCGGTTAGTTTCGTCTAGTTGAACAGGAGCAAAGAGACATTGAACCACGAAAGTGCAAGTGAAGATTCAGTGGAATACGTAGAATCATCTGTAGGAGGAGGAGTGTCGAGATTGGACTTTTAATAATTCGCCTGTTTCCTGGATTTTGATAGGACGTCACAGGACGACAGCGAGGAAGCTTCGGGCGACGCTCGGAGCGAGTCGAGACGGCTTTGGACCCGAAGGCGGACGACCGATGCTGACCGGCATCGCGAAGAGTGAAAGTATTTTCGAGTTCGAGGTCCAGTCAGCCCAGACACCCGCGTGTCTCGGTGGTTTTTCATGAATGAACCTGGATTCGCGGCGATGAGAGTACGAAGAAGCTGCGGGAGCGCTCGATAAAAGGCGAAGGACGGTCGGACGGGATTCCTTTGGGGCCCGCGAGCGATTCGAGAGAACTCGTGGTCCTTCGAGACACCAACTGGAAATAGTGATAATAATACGGGCGACAGAAATAACAACAACAGCAGTAGCGAGGGAGGGAGAAGGAGAGCGAGAGACTGAGCAGCGGGTCAGCTGGCCGGCCGGCCTTTTGCCCCTCTCCACCAGGCAGGAAAAGCAGCCGCTTCTGCGTCCTTGAAGACAAATCGCGATACCAAGTCGTGCGACGTCAATTGCGACGCTGGGAATAAGTGCGGGAGGATTTTTTTTTGCTCTTTTCGTCGCTGTCGCCGGGGGAATCCGACGAGGGAAGAGAAGAGACGAGATGAGTCTGCTGTCGTCGTCCATCAACAACGTGCGCTGCCTCGCGGACGAGGAGAACGATCACAACATGCTGCAGGGTAAATTTCACTCGCCGTTACGTTTCTCCCGATGACCGGGTGAACGAGGAAAATAAGAAGAAAAATAGATAAGAAAAATATTAGATAGCCTGTGTGGCACCTGCGTTGCAAGGCGAACGGCCCGGTTTCAGGTCTTTGCTTGGGGTCAGCGCGGATTTACTTTCCTTCGCGTCTTATCTGTCGTTTTGGAGCGTAATTAAATTGCGTTTTGTTCCAGTGATTTCAATCTCGGCTCAATGACATTAATCAATTGGAGGGATCAATTGGAATCGTCCAATTCCAATTATATTTTTTATTAAAATTCAAATCACAGGTTTAGATATTTTTTTCTTAGCTTCGGAAAAAATTGGCCTCCTTTCGAATATCAGCGAAAGGACTTAAAAAAATAAAATAAAAATTGATCCTTGAAGCGAACGTTTTAAAATTCATTTTCGCCGTAAAAATTGATTTTACGGGCCGTTCGCCTCAGCCGTTTGTGTTTTTTCAAGCAGCAAAATTCCACCGCCCGGGGAACCGTTTGGAAAAATGCCGGACGGTGGTGGAAAAAAAAAGAGCGACAACCGGAGCAACGGCGCTGGATTCCAGAAGGCGGCCGGTCGCACCCGCGTCATAAAACGCGACCACGCATCCGTGGACACGTCGCATTCGTCGCTCGCTTGTCCGCCGATGCAGCTATTACGCGCTCCGCATTGCGTACAAGCGCAGTGCAGCTCATTGTGCAGCGATGCCGAGCGGCGGCGACGACGGCAGCAGCGGCGAGCCTATGCCCGGTGCATTATATTATTATGCACGCCGGGCGCGTGCAGAAGCGGGAAAGAGCGAACCGGCTCGCTAATTTGCCGGAGAGAGAAGGACGAGCTTCCACGCAGCTCGAACGGAGAATGTCGCACAGTCCGGAGACTTTGTCGCGTCATCGGTTTAGATCGGGGTCCGGCCGATCGAGCGACACGGTTAATTAAACCCGGGCTCGTTGTCCGGCTCTTTGAAATCCCACTTTTTATTTATTTTTATTTATTTTCTTTTTCACCGACGGACAATCAAACTATCGTTCTCACGTCGTCGGTCTCTTTGCTCGGGCGGCTTTGCTCGAGCGCAGAGCTTGTTTGCGTTTGCTTTCGACCCACATGCTTCAACGCACGAGAGTCAACGACGACAATCAACGCTGCTAAGGCTACTGCAGGCTCTGCCGCCTGCCTCGCGGTTTGCGAAATAAAAGCAGAGAGACGTTCGCGGAAATTGCGAGGATATGTTTGTCAATTATATCTGCAACGGTCGAGCGGCCTTTTTCGTTGGTATATTTTTCTGCTTTTTTCTCAACGAATTTTTTTTTTAATCAGTGACAGTGAAAACAGTGAAAACAGTGCAAAAAATGAAACGTCGAACCTTACCATTTTTTTTAAGGCTGAAGTGTCTTAAAAAATTAATCAATCAAAGGTATTTTCACCCAATCATTAATTGTAAAAAATGTAATTTTGCTCCAATTGTAATTTTTTTAGATTTAATCCGACTGATCGTTTGCGTGCACTGAAAAAAAATAATAGTTGTGATTACCAATCGTTGGTCAGAGCTACCAACGACCGAGCTACCAATATTTTAGTAACTGTAACCAATATTTTAGTAGATCGAACCAATAATTGGTAATGGCAACTACTGTCTCAGTGTGAAAACGATGCGTTCGGGGTTCGCGAAGGGAGGTTCGTTTACCCTTGGAGGGTTTCGCGCCGGCCGAGCATGGTTTCCAGACGATTCTAACAGGTCTGTCTGGTCGCGGGGGCGGCGGGGGTGGCGAAACGGCCGCGTGGACGACGTCGAGGCGGCGGCGCGCGAGACCCGAGCCGGCGCGTCGGTGGCCTCTCCTCGCTCCTCGCCTCGTCGAGACCAATCGATAAGAGACAGCGGCGCGTCGGGCACGTGTGCACATTATCGGGAGTCGCGTTTCACCGCAACGTTATATCAACCCATGTACACGATCGGCATGGTGTACATATGTCTTGTATACACGAGGTATACATAGAGATAGACACACAAAGTGCTCAGACTGTTCAAGCGACTGGCAGACAGTCGGACGCTTGTTCTAATCGTCGAGCAAGATCGAATCTGCGTTAAAAAATATATTTCCCCTCATAATTTGGGAATGGGAATTTATATTGGACACTTTTCTTTGGTGACTTGACGCAGGTCAAGATCGACGATCGTCAAATTCATCGCAAGAAAATTCGGAAAATTCATAGCAAGAAATCCGCGACTCTGGCGATTCGCTCAAATCGTGGAAAACCTTCGGTCATTCTATTTTCATCCAATGCCAAAGCACGCGAGAAATACTCTCCGGCTTATTCGTCTTCTGTCCTTGACTCGAGGAAAACGCCACGAGTAATACTCGGTTGGTTCTCTATCGAACGTACAAAGGTCGAAGTATAATTGATCGCAGTCGATCGTCGGTGAATTCGAGCCAAATGTCTTTCTTACTCGCTGTCTCGCGACTATTTGTCTCTGTCTGTGATTGCGAAAACCGCGAGCCGCGTCATTTACTCAACATCGGACAAACCGCCGGGGGGCCGATGATTAAATGTGTTTTGCGTACAACAGCGGACTGGCGATTAAATTGCGTTGCCGACGCAATCGGACCGGAAGTCATTTTTGGCTCGTCCGGTCTTTCGGTTATTATCTACCAACCCGCTGCTATTTTTATTGTATCAATTTTTATTGTGTTCATTTTTATCGCTCCTTTATTTACAAATTAACTGCAGTGTTGTTCAACAATTTTTCAGGTTTGTCCCTTTGATTTGCCAAGTCAACCCGGGAGTTTGTTCGATACGATACGAGGATAGCTGGAAACGCAGAGGAAAACAATTCTGGGCCTGCGTTGCCACGAGACACCCCGTGCGTCGTGCTTTCCGGACTTTCACGCCGACGGGGGAGAAAAGGGGGAGGAAATGGGGTGCTCTCTCCGTCCACGCGAGAGACCGATCGATGCTTGCAGAGCAGCAGCAGCAGCAGCAGCGGCAGAAGCGGCAGAAGCGGCAGTGGAGTAGCTATTGGGGTTGTGCCTACCGCCCCAAACTCACTATATCTGCTGTCTCATCCGCTGCTCCGTCTGCAACGCAGACGAGATATACACGCCATATAGTTGCCATTCCTCTCATGGAAAGCAGCAGCAGCAGCAGCAGCAGTGGAGTAGCTACTAGGGTTGTGCCTTCCACCCCAAACTCAATATATGTGCTGTCTCATCCGCTGCTCCGTCTGCGACGCAGTCAAGATATAAACGCCATATAGTTGCGAATCTTCTCATGGAAAACAGCAGCAGCGATGCCAGAGGAGTAGCCACTGGGGTTGTGCCTTCACAACTCTCTTCCGCTGCTTCGTCTGCAACGCAGGCGAGATATACACGCCATATAGTTGCCATTCCTCTCATGGAAAGCAGCAGCAGAAGCAGCAGCAGTGGTGTAGCTACTGGGGTTGTGCCTTCCACCCCAAACTCAATATATGTGCTGTCTCATCCGCTGCCCCGTCTGCGACGCAGACAAGATATAAACGCCATATAGCTGCGAATCTTCTCATGAAAAACAGCAGCAGCGATGCCAGAGGAATAGCCACTGGGGTTGTGCCTTCACAACTCTCTTCCGCTGCTTCGTCTGCAACGCAGGCGAGATATACACGCCATATAGTTGCGAATCTTCTCATGGAAAGCAGCAGCAGCGATGCCAGAGGAATAGCCACTGGGGTTGTGCCTTCACAACTCTCTTCCGCTGCTTCGTCTGCAACGGAGGCGAGATATACACGCCATGTAGTTGCGAATCCTCTCATGAAAAGCAGCCGCAGCGATGCCAGAGGAATAGCCACTGAGGTTCGCTATATGCGGTGTTTCTCCCACTGCAACGCAGACGACTGATACACGCCACACAGTTGCCATTATTCCCCTCGTGGAAATCGATGCGTGCGGAGCTCTGAATCATAGCTCGTCGAGGGGGAGTCGTCGGCGAGTCACGCGCCAACGACCAGACGCTAGCGGACCCCACAAGCGCCACCCCGTTTGTTACCCTCGCAGCGAGCCAATTTTTACCGCAGCAAACCCTATAGCGACGGACGCTCGCGTTATTCTCCCGAAAAAATGCTGTAATTATGCGGCGCGGCAAACGCCCGGCAACGAGGCAAACGTGTATTTATTTGTCTGCACGCAAATGCGGCGCAACACGAGTCACGTTTCACGGTGCTTGCGTCGAGAGCTTCGCGCCTGACTCGCGTTACCTGCGAAAGCTTCGCGTAGCACAGGAAATCGACACGTGTCGCTCTGCTCTCGTGTGACGTTTTTGTGTCGACCATTGTGCTGGGTTTGTGACACGCTTTATGCTTTATTCATCCACTTGGATTGTGCTCGACGAGTGTCTTGACACCTGGCGGTTGTCTTTAACAGACACTGGGATTGTGAGACCGACTGGCACTTTTTTTTTAATAAATAGGATATCTATATTACAAGTCTTAGAATTCTATAACAATTTTTTAAAATTGGTTTTAAATGTTTCCCTTTGTGGTTTCAGTTTTGATGTAATTTTACTTATCCGCCTCGCTTATCGCGTTGAAGGAAAAAAAAAGACCGTTAATGGTAAAACCGTGCAGCACTTAAAACTTAAAACTGCGCCAGTTTAGAGCCAGGCTCAGAGCTGTATCTATATAGTTGGCGCGGGTTACAGACTCCACATTCACTTGGACACCGAGCACCGAGCATTCTGGAGTTACACGCGGAGTCGGACTCGCCGAGCGAGTTGATGCGCCGCTCACGGATCTCAAGTTCCCCTCCCGGGTAATCTGATGAAACGCGTTTTTTTTTTTTCGTTACAAAACACTTTTCAAAGCGTTTTGCACTTTATATATTTACTGCATTCGCCGTATTTCCTCGCTCGCCGCGTGTCGCGAATTAATTCACGTCCCGACGTTCCCGATAATCCGGGAAAATCGCGAATAAATCAAGCCATACTTTTGACAACGAGACTGAGATTTGGTATCTCGATTTGCGAGCCGCGAGATTCATTTCGCACCGCGTTTTCGCTTCGCCGGAAGTGATCGCGCGGCGGTTAATTAAAACGAGTCGTCCGTCGATATCGGCGATACACTTAATTAATTGCAATATTCTTTCGACCATTGGTAATTAACCGGCCGGACCCCCCGAGGGGTGAGGGGGGAGGGAGGTTGACAAAAAATGGCTCAGGTGAAAGTAGCAGCGGCCGGGGTCAGTCGGGTCAATTTTCCCTTCGGTTTTTTTTTTATTCTGATATCATATTTGGACCAGGTCAGAGTAACAAGAATATTTTCTCCTGATTTTTTATCGCTATAATCAAACTTTTTTTTTATCCTATAAATTCACAAAAAATTAGTAAATTAATGAATTATTAAATAGGTAAACAAAACTGGGAAAAAAAATCTGAACCGATTTTTCAAAGCGCAGAACCCAACTCGTCCCCGAGCCGATTCGCCCCGGTCTGCCCTGTTCGACCGCGGCGCGTCTTGATAACGCTTATCGCCCGCGACTGTCCCGTTAGTTAGAAAGCAAGAGGCCTCCGCGTCTGTGTGTGTGACTCTCGGATCGCATTTTATTCGCGTGCGCAACGGCGACAGACGTAATTTCGCCGAATGTTAAAGCGCGCGCAAAATCGTCCAATTGCGGCGATTCGGAGAAAGCCAATTATCGGAGCTGCCCGATAACCGAGGAGGACTTTCTCACCGGTTATCAGAGAGCCCGGACGACCGCACAAATGTTGCGCTCTGTGTTTACACGACTTCCCGCATTATTCACCGAATTTATTGTAATTTATAATTATTTATCCATTTTTTTTCTTTTAGTTTCAATGTTCCGGGACGCTACGTAATATCGTCCACGACGACAATCGCTGAGCGGGCGGAGAAATTAGTCGGCCTCTTGATTAGAGTCTGCACATTGAGGCGTGGAGCAACGGCGAACGCGTCGCTCTTTCTTCCTCATCTCAGTGCCGGCGAAGGCGAAGCGAAAAAAAAAAGAAAAAAAAAACACAAGCAACAGGAGCGGCGGAAACACACGCGACGTCTCGGCCTCGTCGTGTGTATGATATCGCGAGTAGGAAAGGTGTGAAAGTGCACACAATGCACGCCAGGAATCCGACGTTTGTCGGGTAATTGGTTCGTGGGCAGCGCAGCGCCCGACTCGGTTATTGCGTGCATATCGAGGTCGCTCGCGGCGCCTTCTCTGGTTATTAAATTCGAAAGGCGGCGGCGCGCGAGGTATCGCTGCGCGATCGAGATTTTTTCACGCTCGAGTTTGCGACCTTGTCGATAACCAACCCACCCCAGGGGAGAGAAAGATTATTAATCGTCCGCCTGAGCGAAATCCTCTCTGGTTCTTCACGTTGCACTTCGTGCAGCGAAAAGATTCTGACGTTGTTTTGTAGTTTTGCAGCCGAGTCGCTGCTCTCTATCTAACTGGGTCGGGAATCGTCGTCGCGACTCGAACCTGATTCAGACAATTTTTAATTGGAGCTAATGGTTTTGTTTCAGCGAGAAAACGGACAGGCTGGTTGATTAGTTAGGAATTTTTCTGCAAGCAGAAATCTGTCCACTATTCGATGGCAAAAAAATGTCACAGCAGACGGTTTCAAAGTAGACGTCAGGGATGACCTCATTTCTGGCTTTAATGGTATTCAACCACTGATGCAAAGTGCATCTACCGACACGAGTGTAGAGTGCACTATCAGCACAAACGTTGAGTGCATCTACTAACACAATTGTGCGGTGCGACTCGAACCTGATTCAGACAATTTTTAATTGGAGCAAATGGTTTTGTTTCAGCGAGAAAACGGACAGGCTGGTTGATTAGTTAGGAATTTTTTCTGCAAGCAGAAATCTGTCCACTATTCGATGGCAAAAAAATGTCACAGCAGACGGTTTCAAAGTAGACGTCAGGGATGACCTCATTTCTGGCTTTAATGGTATTCACTCACTGATGCAAAGTCCATCTACCGACACGAGTGTAGAGTGCACTATCAGCACAAATGTTGAGTGTATCTACTGACACAATTGTAGAGTGCATCTACCAACACGAATGTAAAGTGTATCCACTAACACAGAGTGCATCTACCAACACAAATGTAAAGTGTATCTGACACTGTACACGAGTGTTGAGTGTACCGACACTCGTGTCGAGTGCATCTGCGGCATCGAGATTCGCGCGTCGAATCTCGCGACTGTAAAACGAAGATTCAGCCCGCGAGCGAGGCGGATAAATTGAATCGGAGCGACGGCCGGTTTCACCCCCGCCGCCCTCGGGGCAGGGGAGGGGGGGGGGGGGGGGGAGAGAGAGACTTAATGGCCGACCTTGTCGAGTGATTAGATCGAATTAGCGTCAGGCGGAAAATGTATATGCTGCGGCGATAGCCTCGCGCTTCTCGCGCTTCTCGCGATTTCACCCGAGCTATTTGTTTATTTATCGCCTCTCTCTTTCTCTCGTTCTATCTTCACCGCTACTGACGTCTCTCGCCAATACTATTTACCAACACCGTCTCACCGTCTTTCGCAGATGAGGTGTGTGTGCGAGTGTGTTCATCGAGGTGCTAGAAGGACGAGAAACGACTTCACGTCTTCACCGAGGAAGCTAGCAGGTGCAGCAACGACCAACTTAGGCCTCCTCGATGATCGGAGCCTCACGATCGCCGTTTTCAACCTCCGACGAGAGCGTCGCGGTTTTTAAGGAGCCCCGATCGCCTCTCTGCGTGCGCACACAACTGAGAGAGAGAGAGAGACCGTTTCGAAGCCAATTTTGCGCTCAGCCACGCTGGACGCGAAACCTAAGAGACTTGTGTTCCTCTCTCTCTCGCTCTGTTGGAAAGAAACGATCTGACGTGCGGATAAGCCACGCTCGTCGCTGCGGTTTCGCTCCTGCCGCGCACGTACTCAATGTGAGCTACACCCACACGTCTCCGCACTTTCGACTGTTCGAGGGGCAAGTCTACTTGAGAACTCGCCGCACTCGTCCATCAGTCGTTCACTGTCAGTTCGGTCACTTTTTATTTTGTGTCAGGCGATATTGTCAGAGATGACGAATTTTTTGTTATTGAAGCTACATTATTATCATATTTTTTTCAAGTAGAATTAGATAAATGCTTCAAGGGATCCCTTCAAGGGATTGAAAAAATAAATTTCGTGACCCCGATTTAGGCGGTTTTCGGCCCGGCGGCCAGATCTACGATTCCTGACAAACTGTTCGGCCAAAAATTTTTTTTTTCAAAATCAACTGAAAAAGGGTTGTAACCAGTGTTTCAGGGGTAGAATATGCGACTTGAGAACGATGGTATAGGTTAGAAGTCGATATTTTGAAAAAATAAATTTCGTGACCCCGATTTAGGCGGTTTTCGGTCCGGCGGCCAGATCTACGATTTCTGACAAACAGTTTGGTCAAAAATTATTTTTTTCAAAATCAACTAAAAAAGGGTTGTAACCAGTGTTTTCAGGGGTAGAATATGCGACTTGAGAACGATGGTATAGGTTAGAAGTCGATATTTTGAAAAAATAAATTTCGTGACCCCGATTTGGGCGGTTTTCGGTCCGGCGGCCAGATCTACGATTTCTGACAAACAGTTTGGTCAAAAATTATTTTTTTCAAAATCAACTAAAAAAGGGTTGTAACCAGTGTTTTTAGGGGTACAATATGCGACTTGAGAACGATGGTATAGGTTAGAAGTCGATATTTTGAAAAAATAAATTTCGTGACCCCGATTTGGGCGGTTTTCGGCCCGGCGACCGAAGCGTCGAGCGGAGGATCGAGCAGTGTGGCTCCTCGATATTGAGGGATTGCAAGTGTCTCGGGTATCCGGGTTTTTGCGCGTGCGCGGACGTTCGAACCAGAGCGCGCTGCGATTCTCCGGAGTCTTCGGCGGTTCGAGAAGCGAATCCAGCGTCTCGAAAGGGCAGAGAGACGTTATCAGCGTCGGCCTGCGAAACCGGAGAACCCGGTTGCTCAAAAGTCGTTGAAAACGCTGTCCGGGTTCGCGGAACGTCGAGACCCGTCGACTCTTCGTGGGAGTTGAAACGACTCGTTTTCCATCGCGATTCAATGCAACCCGGCGCGGGTCGGCCTCCCGACGATTTTTCCGGCCTCGCGATCCTCCTTAATCATCGTCCCTGTCTCGTGCGCACCGTAACCGCGTCTTTCAATTATTGCCCGTCGATGAAAACGTTAAGTCACCGCCTCATTAATATCCCCAGACGCTGTTATTATAATCTCGGTGCGTGGAATTCTCGAGAGTCTCTCCCCTCCGAACGTGACATCATTCGCCGAGGACTTTGAATAATTGTCATTCGTTCCGCTCGTCCCGTCCTCAAACTCGCTAAACTCGATTTTCCACCGCTCATCCTTATGTCCCGGTTTGACCGGATGATTTTTTTTTTATTCTGCGTAGAAACTGCGACCTTGCTTTTGCCTCAGCCTGAGACTTCCTCAATCTTTCTCGTTGAGTGTCAAAGCTAATAAATCGTCGAATTTTTCAAATTGTCAAATGACCGCCGGAGAAATTGCTTTTCACTGTGCATTTCATATTTCGAAATATCGATGGTAGTGAAAAAAAAAATCCACTGAAAAATTGAGACGTTCACTCGGTTCGAGCATTAAATTTTTTTTCTGGAATCATCGGCGCTCACAGAGATGACGGATAAGAGCGATAACCGAGCTTCGGCTTGATCATTGTTATCAGATCTTCAGATTTTTTTTTCACGATCATTCGCTCCTCCCACGTCGACTCGGCGAGCCGAAAGTTCCTCTCGGATGGAAAAGTGAAAGGGGTTAAACGTGGGCTCCATCCACTCATGACGAGGATACGACACGACTTTGCACTTGTCCGCGTTGCGCTTCTTGCGCTTCGGCGTCCGCGCGTTCGATCAATTAACATCGTCGCCGGTCCCGGGATTCCCAAAGTCCCACGAGGATTCCACAGTCGAGACAATAAAGCGCCTGAAATATTGGCGACGATCGAGCAGTGTGCTGGCATAAAACGCGACTCGCTCCATAAGGGCCGAAGTTCGCACACTACTCAGCAAAAATATAAAATCTGTGTTTCACTTTCTCACACGGGATAATTCTAGTTCAGAGAGTTTTGCAGCGTCTCGTTGTATGTTTATACGGTTTCTCGTTGTTTGCGCACGTCGAGCGAGTCTCAGAATGCGCACCGAGAGTCGAGAGAGAGAAATAAGACGTCGCGCGCGCTCTGCTTATATATGGAAAACAATGGACCACCGAGTCGTGTATTATGACTGCGCAGCGGCGAAAACCCGCGGCCCGAGCCGAGCGACACCGGTAGCTCCGGTAGCCTGGAATCAGAGAGACAGAGAGAAAGAGAGGAATATTTATGACGTGCTTTTTGCTCGGTGATATCAGAAAAATATGGCTGACAATCGTTAATTGAATTCCACGCAATTGCCATTCAAACATTGTTAGAAATTTCTGCCACTTGTGAATTGCATTCCAACTTCCCATTTTTGTATACAAATTCTTCATTAAATATATCTCCAATAATAGTAAGAAAAAATATTCTCTTTACCCAAAATAATTCTCACAAATATGCTCTATTTCTCACAGTCTCAGAAACTGAAAAGTTATCAAAATATCAGAAAAATACGGCTGACAATCGTTAATTGAATTCCACGGAATTGCCATTGAAACATTGTTAAAAATTTCCACCACTTGTGAATTGCATTCCAACTTCCCATTTTTGTATACAAATTCTTCGCTCAATACTGCTCCGAAAATATTTAGAAAAATATTCTCTAGCCAAAATAATTCTCACAACAATGCTCCATTTCTCAAAGTCGCAATCGCCGCTTCAACCGAGAAATTTATCGCTCGCATTCTTCACGAACCTGTTGCCCGGAGTATTTTTCCTCGCTGAGATCGACCTCTTAACTCAATTATCGTCGGTCGGGATTCCGTGTGAATGGAGCGCCAGGAGGAGAGGAAGGGGGGATCGAGGGGTTCTGCTTTCCGCTTGGGTTTTTAAAAATCTCGAGCGAGCTCGAAAGGGCAATCGAGGGGCGGCCCCGCGGTTAATAACGCGCTCTCGGCGCTCGCGGGCGGCAAGTAGGACGACGACGACTGGTTCTCGCTTTATAAGGAGATGCGTAGGGCCGCCCAGCGAGGAAATTAAAAGGAGACTCGCTCTCGTATCGTGGCATAGCCGCCGCCGCCGCTCGTCGCGACTCCAACCTCTGTGTATTCGTAACAACCGTGTACTACACATTAAAATACCTGCACACGGCGCGAGGAGTACGAGAAACGTTTCACTTTCCCGCGACCTGTCCGCCCGCGCGGACCTCTGTTCCGCAACAACGCGAACGACCGAGCAGAGAGCCGAGGCTTGTAATACATACAACCACGACTCTTGTAATACATACACAACGGCAACAAAACGACCGTACAATTCCACGGGCTCTCGGATCCCAAACCGTTCGAGCCTCGCGGCGATTCTTTCGCCAGGCGAGACGCGATTCTTCTTCATACGCCAACCCGGCACTTTCGTCTCTCCGGAGGCATCGCTGAGGTCTGGCTGAGAGGCCTCACCGAGGCCGGAGAGGCGAAGGAGAATAACGCCACTTCCGGCCGGATGCGCAAGGCCATTGTTTTTCGCAGGACTCTGCAGCAGGGCAGAAGCTACAGAAGCTACGGGTCGGTTTCTTCGTGGCGCCTGGTATAATGAGACGAGCGACGTGTACTTACAGCGAGGTACATGACTGAGTGTAGAGACCAGTCGAATGGGCGCTGAGAAGTGGATTTTTTTGTTTCTAAGTGCCTTGAGCTGTTTTGTTGGACTGTATAGTTGGAGTCTCTTAGTTTCTCGTTTCTGGGATTGAAGGATTTTTGGTGGTACAAATTTAGAGTATTAAGTTGATCAAGATACTTGAGATATATTTGGAGACGATTGGGAATGGTCATTAAATTTGAGATTTTTTTGCCAATAACTTTTTTTGATCTGCACATTCTTAATGTGAAGAATTATTTTTTAAAGATTGTTCTCTATTTTCCTAAGCCACAACTGCTGGTATATTTTATCGCAGAGCTGGTCCCGAGCTCACACCCCAAGAGCCGTAAATATCCCGCCAAGATTTCCCAGGAACGTCGAGGATAATTCACCGGATCCTCCGAATATATTTGCGGTTGGCGAGACTAAATACCATAGACGGAGATTGCTATCATAATCCAGGTCTTTAATCCGTGTTAATCCAAATCTGCGTGAAACGCTTCCAGGCTTCTGGTGTGTGTTCAACCGACCCGCGATTTCGCAACGACGAGCGACCGCTGATAGATCCTCAAAAGTGTTTCAGGCTGTTCGACCACCGACGGATCCCTGGGAAAATCCACCGAGCTCCTGGATTCGTGGGAGAATTCAAAATCGATGAAAGGAAAAATTTGTCTCTACAAGAAAAAATTCAACCAATGAACCCCATTGAATGCTTAATGGATCTAAACAAATTTGGAAACCAAAGAGACCATCGATCGACGTCTCGTCGGTCAATCCGCTGTTCCTGGGCAGCGTTGGTCTCGCCTCGCGTGGACGTCGCGGACAACGTCGCGGATAACGGTGCACACGGATATTCTCGTCGACCTGCGCTCGGCCCAGAGATAAGCGGGAGCGAGAAAGAGGGAGCCAAAGAGTGGACGAGGATCGAAGGAGAGAGCGAGAAGAGTCCTGGGCCGTTGTGGGCCGTGCCCTCTCATCGAGGCCTGCACACCCCGCGGTTCTCGAGCGCCGATCCCCGTCCGAACAACCAACCGAACAACAACAACCACGAGAGCCGGGCTATTGGCCTGGAATTACACGGGATAACTCGCCCGCGTCTCTCTCGTCCGGTATATCGAGCCTCGGGCCTCGCGCGGTCGCTCGTGCGCGACTCCTCGAACGTCCACCCTCGCCCTAATTATCAATCGGTTATTGCAATTACCAACTACGTGCGCGCATCGTAATGGCCATTCAATCGGCCCGCGAGAACACTTCTGTATCTGGGAAATTACCGTCAGGGACCAGAAAAAAAGCGTTACCGTTTTTTTTATTTTGTTTTTCGTTGTAATTCTGGGAGATATTCTGCAATTTGCTGCCTTTCCTCGGGCGAACGTGGAAGTGAATTTATTAATTTATTTTCTGGGTGTAAGAATTGTTTTTGCTTGCAAATATTTTTTTGTATTCGTCACGAAAAAATCATCTGCACTTGGCGGAAAAAATAATAATTTATTCAAGCCGTCAGGGACCAGAAAAAAAGCGTTACCGTTTTTTTTATTTTTCATTTAGTTTCTTGCAATTCTGGGAGATATTCTGTAATTTGCTGCCTTTCTTCAGGCGAACCTGAAAGTCAATTTATTAATTTATTTTCCGGGACGTAACAAATGGTTCTTGCTTGCGAATATTTTTTTACATTTTCGCTATGAAAAAATATCTGCGCTCGGGGGAAAAAAATAATAATTTATTCAGGCCCGAAGCTTCGCCGGACGAAATTGCCGAAGCCGCCCCGGAATCGTGACTCTCGCGTCCCGCTGAATAATCGCTGAAAAGTCGCCTCCTCCTCACAGCTGTAGGTTAATGCAATAACCACGCTCGAAGCCTCGGTGGTCGGGTCGAAATTGTCTAGCTTTTTTTTTTTCGGCGGAAACCGTCGAAGAGAAAATTTGCTCCAATATATCTATTTCTGGAACGCTACGGTGTCCGCGCCCTCGGCCGGTTGTTTAGCCAGGGTATCCATGGGAGTCGGGCGCGCGGGGCATTAGACACCGCCTACTCGGTAATAATAATACGTGAGCGTAATATCTCCGGTATGTTCGGTGCGGGCTGCATTCACGAGTCGTTACAATATTCTCCCTCGGAAACACAGACACAAAACACGGACTCTCCTCGTTTATGCGTGTGTATAATATAAATAATCGTGTTCGAGAGGCGACGAGGAACGCCTGAGAAATACGTGGGTACAAAACGTTGGCTACGAAATTGTAGTAGCCGCGAGGAGGTTGATCTCCACTCGCCGAGACTCATTCATGGGAGTCTCTCGCACCTGGACGACGAAGAGGCAAAAATGCGAGGAGGAATTTAGAGAGAAGAAAGAAAATAAAAATAAGTACTCAGAAGAGTCTGAAGCAAACGAAGCTGACTCGTTACGTGAGGAACAACAGCAGGAGCAGCAGAAGTAACAAACCTAGTGGCAACGACCACGAGGAAAAAGCTGAAACGTTTTGTCTCAGTCGTCGAGAGCCTTCGAGAGAGCGAAAAGCGTGCGGCAGCTTCGCCGCAGCTTACAATCCGGCGGACAAACGACACGAGATTAATTATCATTCACGCGGGGACCCCACGAGTCTCTCTCCGCGCGCCGTGAATAATATTCACCGTGTCGTACAAGTGGAATTCCACCGCACGGGACCCACCGAAGGAATTCGGCGTCACGTACCGGAGTCGTCGCGGCGAACATTTTTACACGTTATTGCACAATTTCCGGGAACAGTGGGATTACTCAATTTACTTATTTTCTTTACAAATGAGGCTATTCATTTTTTAATATTGAATGTTGTTTTTATATTTGGGAATTTTGTGGATCTTTTTTTTTTAATTGACTACTACTTTGTGGAAAATATTCGCGGGACCATTGACCCCCATCGGATCGTCACGTACCAGAGTCGTCGGGGCGAACATTTTTACACGGTTATTGCACAATTACTGGGAACAGTCGGATTACTCAATTTATTTATTTTCCTTACAAATGAGGACATTCATTTTTTAATATTAAATGTTGTTTTTATATTTGGGAATTTTGTTGAATCTTTTTTTTTTATGGACTACTACTTTGTGGAAAATATTCGCGGTACCATTGACCCCCATCGGAGTGTCGCTCGAGTAATATCAATTGTCCTTCTCTCTTCCCCGCAGTTGAAGTTTTTCCGTCGGCCTAGGATTGCGACGCTCGCCAATCGTAATAATATTGCGGTGCTGCAGCTGGCTACGTGCGAGCTCGCCGGGGAATTCGCGCCAGTTTCGCGCCGACTGGAACGTCGAGACATCACCGGGGGAACATCACGCGCGGCTCGTGCACGACGACGCGACGCTCTCGGCTCTCGGCTTCAGCCCCCAGCGATTACGAAAAATCTCTCGGCCACGTTCGCTCGATCCAGATTCCACTCGAGCGGGCAAACACGCCTCGAGGCTCCGTAGGCTTCTCGCTCTCGGCCACGATAGACACGACGACGACGTCGTCGTCGTCGTCGTCGTCGCTCACCTGAGGCACACCGACGATTTTCCATCGCGAATGTGATCCACGACGATCGCCGAGCGATACGAGATCCGAGGCGCAAGATCTGCCGGGCGAAAAAGTGGGTATCGGGAACGGCGATCCACGCGTGATGATCGTTTCCATCGATCCATAACAATCGTCTCTTTTTTTTTATTAACTCTGTTGTCGTTTTTTTGTCATTTTTTTTCGGGGCTTCTTCGGACGCTGGAGTCGAGGTCCACTGGTCACCGGTTACGCGGCGGCCGGGCCGATAAGATAACGACAGCGGCTGGGCGTTCCGGTCGATCGAAGATCGAAGATCAACGTAACACACATCTGATGGTGACGAGGCGACTCGATCCACCCGAGTCGTTGACACCTTCGAGCGATTGTGTTTTCTTATCTTTCACTTCTTCTGAGCCTCGATTGACATTGACCGACGGAAATTCGTATCCGTGAATTATGAATTTTTTTTTTAACACAAATGAGTTTTACTTACTACTATTTTTCTCAGTGAGAAAAATCAATAGCTCAGTCGGCTCCAGGTAAAATAATTTCCTGAGGCAAAAATTGATTAATGGACCTGATCAATATTTTTTATACAGTATAGAGACAAAAAAAAATTGTCGGGACACCCAACTTGAATTTTCCACACGTAAAAGTGTGTTGCGAATTCCTTCTCCACTCCAATATTCGACGAGTGAGTTGCCAAACGTTTCGGTAAATAAGTCTTCTCGCCAAGGCCACGTGCCTAAAAAAAAAACCTAAATGGTACAATCAAATTCATTGCTCGTCTCTGTTCGCAGTCTTTACCGTTTTTCCTCGGAGTCTCGGAGGGGAATCGGATACGTGGGATATTTCACGAGGTGCCCGAGCGACGTGTACTCTCATCGGTGCGATATTCCTTCGGTACACGCGTCGCTGGTGCCAGTCGTCTGTGCTCGATTCTCACAAACACAGCAACAGACACATAGGAGGATCACAAGTCGGAGTCGAGACGTCGCGCATATTTCCCGATCACTGGCACGTAACAGAGAAGCTCTCGACGAGAGTTCTCGGACACGCGAGCGTTGTTACTGACAAATTGGCAAGTAGGTAGGGTCCTTGCGGCACGCCATACCAACCAACGCTTGCCATACACTCGTCGAATGGCTATGGAGAATCAGAGAGAGAGAGACACGCGCGTCTATGGCAAACATGCAGCTCTTGCAATAGAAGCAGCGTAACATTGCGTTTTTATCGCATTGTTTTCTGTGTCAGACCGAGCGCGAGGATCTCTCGAGAACGAAAGGAAATAAAAAGGCCTCGACGACGACGACGTCTCGCGGCCCAAGTTGAGACGTTTAATTGAACGAAATATATGGGCAACGCTTGATCACCCTCGAGCCGTGTAATCAAGACTCTCGACGACTTCCGGCTCTTCCTTCCTGGCTGCTTTAAAGGCAATTTTCGCACTTTTAAGAAAACGCGTCTGGCGTTTGTGTATCCGGAAGGGGACTCAGAATTGAGTCCTATTTTGCTGCGAGGGAGCATCCGATTGATCCAATTAATTGTAGCAATTTATGAATTCAAAAGCGAGTGAAAATTGTGACTTAAAAAAATTAGGTAAAGAATTTAAGTGGTAATTTAACTCATGAAAAGATTGAGGGGCCGTGAGTCGAACTGCAGTCGATTTGTGTAGCGGGCGGACAATCACAGCCCAGAGTACCGAAGTCGGAGTCGTTGAGTTAATCGTTTCGTTCCTAACGGCGGCCACTTAATTCTAAACGTCCGATCGAGAAAGATATCAACGGAAGAGAATAACGCGAGCGCGTGAAAGGCTCTAGCGTTGGCGCACGTGGGACGCGTAGCGCAACATTCTCCGCACGATTCCTCCTCTTCTTTCACGTTTCTTTCGGTCGAGCCCCCCGAGCTCTCTTTCTCCTGGCCTTTTTTTCATTTATATTTCTCTCTCTTTTTTTTCCTGTTGTATCTTTACTCGTCTCGCACAACATTCACGCCTTTTCATTCATTTATTCCGCGGGAACGAAATCGTCGCCGTTCCCACGACTCAATGTGTCTCACTCGTTAATTACTCGGTGTAATTTTTTTTCTTCTATTTCTCTCCTCTTTTTTTTTACGTGCCGAGGAGGATCCTCGGATCGTCTGACCTCTTCGCTTCCGCGGAGCCCAGATTTCCCAATGAGGTTTCTTTACGCATACGTTTATGTATTTTTCTCCTTGCAGTATCTTTTTTTGCTGTGGTATTTTTATTTTTTCATTTTTTTTTCTCCGGTTGTTTATATTTTTGTATTTTTTTCCAGCACTCCTGGAAACGAAAACTTTCGAGAGGAAACCGTTACAGTCGTTTTGCGCGAATCGACGGGGCTGAAACTTTGTCGGTACGCAACGAGAGGAACGAACCGAGCGATGTAATCGACGCCACCGCCGCCGCCGCCGCATGATTTATCGACTTTTTTCATCGACCGCGCCTCTCGCGAGTGGACCGCGTTTATTTCGCGATTTGAGCCGCCGAGGACGAGCAAAAAGTCGGCGACGGAAATTGCGAGCGTCGAAGCCGACAATTTGTACTCGCACTCCGTGGCTTTTGCTCCGGCAACATCGACGCACGTTTCCGCTCGCGTGACGATGATTTTATTCCAACAGAAATTTATCGGTAGAAATTAAAATTTCCATTCGGTATTGCAAATTATTTCACACATTTCACTTGACAAAATTTACATGGAAACGACATTTATTCAGGTTCAGATTTTTGTTCCGTACATCAATTTTCATGTATAGAAAAAAAAAGTAGTTCGAAGTGACAGAAGAAAATAATTTGTACACGCAAAATTCTCCTGTAATTAATATCAATATTAATTACATGAGAATTAATTCCCGACGCGATAAATTCGAGACATGCGAAAAATCTGTATATCCGATACTGTCCGTTCCGCGGAATTTTCTCCGCATCTGCGATTACTTTTATTCCGTCGTTTCTAATTTGCGGCAAATTGCACGGAAGCCAAATGTATATTAATCAGTTTCGCGCGCTTGAAGCTCGTAATGACGGTGCCCAGGGCGAGCGCAAACAAAACGGCGCGAGTGTTCGGGCTCTGCAATTATGCGTTAGAGACGCATAAATCGATTACACGCCCGTGTGGCACTAACGTCAAGAGTCGCGCGCGCGCGCGTCGTTCGTCTCGCCGAACGCCTTAACGACCGATTAATTGGATATCCGCGCGTCCGGCGTCGGCTCTCGCGGCTAATTAGTCTTCGTCGTTGTCGTCTTGGCCGCCGTGTGCGTAGATCGCAATGCGAACGGGCGCGGTGCTCGCTCGAGCTCGACACTCTCGAAATTCATTGATTATACGACTCGGCTCGTCGGAGAGACACAATTCAATTGAGCCTCCGTTCTGTGGCACTCGAGCCCCGTTGATGCGCGTCCGAAAATAATTGTATGCCTCGAAAAATGTCCTAAAGAAAAATCGTCGACTGGTGGCGGACGTGACGAAGACAATGCGAGTCCGAAAATTCCATTCAAGCGACTTTGTACCTGAGTAACCTCCGAGGGGTTTGAACCTAGTTGTAAAAGTCATACGAATGTGCGGAAATTTAGTCATAGATATTTGTCGACCAGGTACTCGAAATACAATAGGAAAGGCAAATTTTCCTGTTTCCTCGAACGACCTTCGAGGAACAAAGTGCAATTTAAAAAACTAAATTTAAACATTTTAATTAAGAAAAATTAATTTAATTGTGAAATATTTTTGAGAATGATTTTAGGGAGCAAAAGTGGCTGTTAAAAAACAATGAGCAAAAGTGGCTGTTAAAAAAAATGCGACGTGCGTCGCATGTGCAACGAATGTGCAACGAATTTTGGAGCAGTGCACCGAAAATCATTTGCCCTTCAAGAACCGGTGGCCTACGTGACGCGAGCGAAGATACGTGACGAAAATTCCAATCCAGCGTCCGCCTTCAAGACCGGGAATTCACCGAGTAAACTGCCTCGTAAACTGATAACTGTACACGCGGAAAATTGTGGGAGAAACATCTGTGCAAACGAGACGACGTGAAAAAGGTGGATTCACCTTTTTCACCCCCGTTTCGTCCTCGGATTCCCGGTATCGCAGTGCGAATACGTCTTCTGATATTCTCTCTGATTTTCCAGGCTGCAGGATTCATCGATCCTCGACGAGGGCGGCTGCCCCGAGGATTAGGACGTCGTCGCGGACGGAATTAGGGCTTAAGTGGGCCCCGGGACGTTAAATCCCTCGTGGGCGAGGGTCAACGTGATCGTCGACGCCCCCCAGGATGGAAAAAGGATCTCAGTGGCCTGTCGGACGTCTCGCCGCCGTCGCCGAAATCGTCGCAGCGATTTTACCGCGTTGAAGTGCTGTAAATTACCGCGTTTGGTACTCGTCGCCGCCGCTTCGCTCCCGAATGGGAATTCGCAGACCAACGAGCGTTCAGGGGTCTGTTGGGACAACACTCGATTACCCGGCAATAAAATCTCGCCGGGACGGCGCGAAGGGTGGTCACCACTGGCCGACTGGAATCGCCGTCTTCGCGTCGACGTCGTCACGCCGCACTGCGAATTGTTCTCCGTGGGATTGTTTAATTTGCCGAGCGGGACCCTCGAGCCCGAGACAATGCCATCGTCTAGGGCCTCTCTCGTCGCGAAACGCACTCATTGTCCTGCGTGACTTTTCCTCGAGTGCCAAACGTGCGGCGAGAGAGAAATATCTCTCTACCTGCCCTCGGGACGGCAGCTGCGACGGACTCTCAATGAGCAGAATTGTACATTCATCGTTTTCTCGCCTGTGGCTCATTCGCCGATTGTTTTGCTAACAGATAACAGCGGTTGTAATGTTTATATTGTGTGGAACGACAACGCGAGACAACGTCTTAGTCACGAGGCGCGAGTTTGTCACGATTTTGCCATTCGGTGTGATTTATTTTTGTTTTTGCTAAGCTCTTCAAATGGTTGAGTGCAAATAGTGGCTTTGTGGAATTTTCAGTCGTGAAAGTATTACACTTTTTTTTTAAGTCGATGCATAAAGTCTTCTGGCTATTGAATAATTGTAACGCATGGTTCTATTTTTGCCATTCGGTGTGATTTATTTTTGTTTTTGCTAAGCTCTTCAAATAGTTGAGTGCAAATAGAGCTTTGTGGAATTTTCAGTCGTGAAAGTATAGCATTTTTTTAATTCGATGCATAAAGCCTTCTGGCTATTGAATAATTGTAACGCGTGGTTGAATTTATTTTCCGCTCACGCAAGCTTCGTGTAACATCCATTGGCAAAATCGACGCACAGAGGTGAACCATAAAATTGTCTGTAACGCGAATTCTCATGCGTCGCGCGCGCCTCGCGGGGCGTCTGTCGTCTCTCTTTTCTCGAGTGCGTGCGCCTCGAGGCTTTTCCCGGGACATATATTATCCGCCCGAAGCCAGAAGGCGTTGCAGCCACTGCTGCTGCTGCTGCTGCCCCCGCATCCCGACTCGCGGCCCCCGCAAACCGCAAATCCAGATGGATTGATACCAGGAAGAAATACGCCAGGCGGTGATTAATTCACCAGTCGATTCACGAGCTCGCTTGTCGCACTTCTTCCTCGTATCTCTCCGCGTGGAAACGCCGCTATCGAGGCTCGTAAATCGTCGTGAATTTCCAATTCCTAAAGACCGGTAGCTTCTAAACTTTCTTGAAGTCTCCGTCCGCGTTTGGCTTCAACCCACTGTGCACTCTGAATCCTTCATGAGGGAAACACGCGAACGCTAATCACCGGTTAAAAGTCAGAATTAACTCGGGCAGACCTTGCGGGTCTCTCTGCGCTTAATACGCAATTATTCCTCGTTACATCCGCGCGTTACGAATAGATAGGTTTTTTTTTTTTCCTTTCGCACAAACTGCTGTTTATTGTATCGGAGTCTCGTAGACGTTGGCCCGTGACTTTATTGTTCGCTCGGTGCTCCCGAGTCATCGTTGCGGTTATCGCGAGTCGTTCGAATGGTCGCTTGATTCCTTCTACCGGCTGAATGTGGGACGCTCACGACTCTCGAGGGCGACTAACGAGGCCCGCGAGAGGAGCCGGGAGAATAATATATAATATTGAGTAACGTTGAAAAAAAAATAATAAAAAATAAACAAGCACAGTTACAAGCGCTCGAAGGTTGCGGCGCAATTAAGACTCTTAGACGACGAGATCCGTTATAATAATTCCACCGACTCGCGCGGTTCAATTGTTCGCCCGCTGATTAATAAATCCTCGCGTGCTGCGCGCTCTCTGCGCTCCGGGCGACTCTGGGGCATGGGATTCGGTGCATCTTCATCGCCGCCTCCCCTCGAGGGTTATTCCCGGCCTCGCGATTCGCGCGATAGACCGAACAATGTATGGAAAATTAACGTAGCGGATTTTTTTATCTATGTTTACTTATTAAAATTCATGGACTTCTCTGTGTAAACAACAAAAAAGTACAGCTGCTCCTGTAGCGTATTTTTCTCGCCTTCGTTTGCGGCAGGTCAGGTTCAATGTGGCTAGGATCGTTTTTCGAACTCCTAAGAGAAATTTTTGTTCAAACTTAGACTGGTAAATATTTCAAAATCTCTGAGTGAAAGGGAAAATGCTGTGAAAGTAGAACATTTTTTTAAATTCATTTTTCTAACTCACTTAGAGTCTCAGTAATTACAATTTTTATTTTCTAAATCTTGATGGCATTTAATTACTGGTTCCAAGTTAAATTTTTTTCCACGCGCCGCAATTTCACAAGAGACTCAGGAGTCACCCAGCGTCTTGTCTTGTCAATTCCATTGCTTCCCGACTTGGGATAGCATTTAGCGATAAACGTCCGTGATCGGTAATTAGCCGTCGAACTCTCGACTCGGTATCGAGTTCAAGAACGTATGCAACGCGTTTGCATGTGGCCCGCATTAAACATATACAGCGCACAGGGAGAAGCGATAGAGCAGCCATAGCAGCAGCAGCAGCAGCAGTCGTCAATTAACATGTCGTCGAGTATCGCGACTGGCAATACTCTCGGGGGTCCTGGCGTTTTGCCGGTTGCGATTTTCAAACGCTGTAATTCGTGTGTCACGTTGAGCCTTCTTCTTCTTCTAGTTCTTCCACTTCTTCTTCTTCGTCTTCTACGGCGCCAGCAGCGCTTTACATTCTATTCGCGAAACTCGGCGCTTGGATTTACGTACACAACGATTTACCGAACGCAATCCGCACGCCACGGAGTCTTAACATGCCCGAGCTCAATATTATTCTCCCTTGCTGCTGGTTCGTTCCACCTCGGGTCGTTATTACCCGCAGTGGGAGATACGTTAACCCCCCCGGGCACCTCTGGCCCACGCTCTCCATTTCATTAATAAATTATGCTTTCTACACCGTGAGCTCAATGTGGGCCTCTCGTTGGTCCCGAGTATAAATTTATATATTTGTATTTAAATCCGTGTCTGTGTGTTGTGTGTATGTATATATTTATATGTATTTTCTATTCTAGCGATTGCCCGTTAATTGCGGCGCTCCGGGTGCTGCGGAGGATTCGCAGAGGCCGGCTCGTCCATCTGGACGACGAGTGCGACGAGTGCGAGGAGTAGCAAGGCGGGATAACATCAGCGGAAAATCCAGCACAGAGATATCGTCGCGTTTGAACAACGGCTACAACGACGACGAGGACACTTCCCCATTTTTCTTCGGTGGATTCTATCGCTCGGAAGAGGAAGAAATCACGTCTGGAATTTCCACGGTCGAGGCGGAGAGCGTCGGGATAATTTCTGGGAGCGCCTAAGCAGCATTGTCGTGGCCCTGCGGTGTTTACCTTTCGCTACTTTGGAGCAGTGCGAATTTTTATCAGTGGAGAAAAAGTGGAACTTGTCTCACGGTTTATTTTTATTTTTTTATGAAAGGCAGAAGCAATCAGAAAAAATACTTCTTATTGAGGGCGAAAAGATGTCGATGTTAAAAAAAAAATTGTTTTTGGAGATGTATTAATCGAACTTCCAGTGTAATTTTAAACGCGATTTTTAATGCAATTAGGGAGTCGACAAAAATATTCCAAGTTATCAGTCGCGACTCTGGCAAAATGATTGATAACAACACTGAGACGTCGCGGTACAAAGTAGCGTTGGGTGATCACACCGGGGGGGCCTCGGCGATTAATGGGACACGCGGCGCCGAGAAATATCGACGGCGAGGGATTCTCGCGCGGGTTGCACAGGTTGCACCGCTCGTTGCTGCCGATACAACGGTGAAAGTGCACGCGAAGGATGCGCGGGACTCGCGGCTGCCGCAGAGGTCAGAGTTGAGGATTCCCGGAGAAGGAGGCGATCGGTGAAACTTGTCAGTGCCCGGGAAAAAGAAGAGGAAAAAAAACGACGAAAAAAGAGAGAAGCGAAAAGACGAAAAAAAATTTGGTTGATAGAATTTATCAGAACAGCGACAATTCTATTATACTCGATACTTTAACATCTTTGATGTTCTCGTCTCACGCACATTTTTTTTTTTTCTACATTTTTTTTACGTAACATCAACCGTCCTCGTAGCTTCGGCGTTAGACCGCAATTCAGCTCAGCACATTGCGTCGTAATAACGATGTTAATGCCACGAGTGAAGAGAGACGTAATGCGAATTGCGGATCGTGGATCGTGGCACAAACACAGAGCCAGAAGCGGTTACCAGGCGGAGCGATGACTTTCGAACTCCGGGCAATCGCGTCGGAGGTCGGCGAGGCGGCGGGGAGGGACCCCTTGACCCCTGAAGAAGCGATCGAGATCCTGAAATTCGTCGACTGCCGAGAGAACAGCTCGACGAACTTGGCGTGTGAAAATTTTCCCTGGGAAAAAATTTACTGAGGCACTAAAAAAAAATAGGAAAAAAAATTCAGGACGTTCTCGGATTGTTCGTCCTGGGGATTCAGGTGAGATGGAGTAAATTCGCTGCTGCTGTCGATGACCTCGAGTGATTGAAGCCGAGCGAGGCGAGACAATGAAAACGAAAGAGAAATTGCCCGGGGCTGACGGTTTGGCAGCTGTTGGAACACGCGTCAGCCAATTCCGCGGCTCGGATTTGCGCCTCTGTGTCTCTGGTTCTGTGTTTTTGTCTCTCTGTGTGAGCGAGACGTATGAAGACACGTGGGCGACTGCCAACGATGCACAACACCCGGAGAAACGTCGGCCGAACGTAGCTTCTTATCTCAGGTCTTATGCAACGAGTAGCAGACCCGAGCGAACCCGAGGAATCCTCGGCCTTTGACGTTGGGTAACACACACAACTTACTCCGGACTCCGCCGAGATATCCCAGCGATTTCGCCTACCGCTACCGACTGATTCATAAACGAAGCGTTTCCTGCACCTCGACGCCTCTCGGCGGCATATTTGTAGTTTTTTTTTCGACGCTGAATTTAATAGATGAGAATCTTTGAGCGTTTTTTTGCAGCATCCGACGAGAGCGGAATTATTTCTCAGTGAAATCTTAAGAATAATCTCAATATTAATATAACTGGAAGCATTTTTTTTTGCTTGGAGAAAATTGTAGTGAAAATATGTTTCAATTAGTGGATTTAAATCAGAGTGAGGAGAATTGTTCCTGAGGGATTTTTTGAGCTGAGTTTGTTTTACAGTTGATGGAAAATAAAACCTATCAGGTTGATATCGATGAAGTCTGAATGGAACGGCGACTGAATAGCAACGACTGCGAGGCCGTAAATCGCGATCGACAACGCAAGAAGAAAGCAAACCTCGTGGTTATTGACTTTATCGTGTGCGAGTGGCAAACGCGAGGCGAAACCCTTTCACTGCTCTCTTCATTATCGCGAGACGCGCGACAGCCGCAAAAGTGCATCCGCCGAAAATGCGACTCGCTGAGTTGGAGCGGATGTCGGCGATCGAGAAAAAATTGCACCGCAACCGCTGGCAATCAAAACGAATCCACCGATTAAAGGCAGAGGAAAATAATTGCAAAGTGCAGGCCACGTCGAGACGAAAGGGAGAAAGGGTGAGAAATACCGAGAAAAAACTTTCGATACTTTCTTCGATGCTGGACCATGCATTAATTTTTTTTTTATTATAAAAAAAAATCATGGTCGCTAAAATAAAAATAACTCCTCAATAAAAAATAATCTACTGATTTAAATTCGATTGGGCCAAGTTTCTAATTGTTACGAACGATACAAAAATGGATTGATGAAAAAAAAAACCGAAAAAAATGAAATATTAATTATTGAAAATCAAAAAGAGCTAATGTCAATCACCACAACAGAGAAAAATCGTCGCGACCCAGGCGGAAAAATCGTCGGTGGTGGGAGGCGAAAAAGGGGCACGAACGCCTGGGAAAGGGATCCCCGAAGAAAGTGGGGAAAGAAAGGTCGCGCGGCGCTCCAGGTGCGACCGGACTGGACGGGGACCCGACCGGGAGTATATAGAAAGGGGGCTGCGTGATTGTGGCCTCCGCGAAGAAGAAGAATAGCTGCCTGGGATACCCGGGGAACTAACGGACGGACCGACGGACCGACCGAACGCGCTCGGTGGTGGGGAGAGGAAAAAGTCTTCGCGAAAGGAGAAGGGTAGCTACCCACCGGTACGGAACCCGCGCCACGCGATCCTCGCTCGGCTCGAGTCGTCGAGACTCGCGGTTAATCAGAAGACCGGCGAACGTCGAGGCAACCGGTTCGCCTAGCCTGGAAACACACGTCGACCGACCTGACTCGTCGCACACTCGTTTCCACTCTTTATTTTATTTTCGTGAATACTCCGTCAGTGCTGAATACTTGAGGAAAAATACCACTGTCGTTGGAAAATTCGCTCAGTCGGTGTGCGGATGTCGCGCAGTGAACACGTGAACGTTTTCTAGTTTTTAGTTACACTGCTCGAAGACTGTATTATTTTTCGCGAGTGAACTTGAAGAGGATCGTCGGTGGTTATTGGATTTCTGGGATTTTTCGGAGTCGACGAGGGACGCATGAAGATGAACGGCAACAGCGTGGACGTCGTGTGGGAACCGCCGACCCAGCTGAGCTCGCTCGACTGCTGGGACTATTCGATCGAGCTCGCCTGTCTTCAGGGACCGGAAGGTACCGCGAGTTAACAGTGACATTTGCTGCAATTCTACGATCAACGAATCATTATTATATATATATATTTTTTTTTAACGACTCAACTCGTGTCATTAATTAAATTAAATAGAGTTTAGTAAAACTGACAGATTGAACTAAACTTGAAATTCCACCAAATTCCAAAAAAATGAATTAAAAAAATTCTAATTAATCAACCTGAATGAAACTCGAGACTCGAGAAAAATTCAGCAATTGTTGGTGTATTTTGCTCAATTGGCGAAAAAGGAATTGACTCCTTTTAGAGTGTTGAAGTTTGAGCAACGGTGCAAATCGGTCGAAGACCAAAAATGGGGAAGTGGCATTCGGAGCACCGAGATTCCACTCTCGGCCTCGGCTGAGAACCCGAGGAGTTCTCTCGGTTGTTGTTGCGCGATACGCGGGGGACCGCGAGAACCGCCGAGGAGTCGGGACTCGGCTGCACCGACTTGGCCGAAGGTCCTTGCCCCAGCAGCGAGCGAGTTCAGGCATTCTTCGCCTGTGACTCTCGCTCTGCGACGCCGCAGCCCCGACTCGGCCCGACGAATGAGCCTCGGCCACCGCGAAGAGTTCAGCCTGAAAACGCACCTGCCGGCTCTCGTTGCCTCCTGCTGCTTCAGGTGCTCGACTGCCACTCGACCGAATGCACCGACCGGGCTTCCCTGGTCATCGATAGCTCACCGCTAGAACCGCTCCAGGATCATGAGTTATCCGAGACAAATGGGGCACTAATTTCATTGAACTTTTTCTTTGGGTTCTTCGCTCCTCGAGTTCGAACTGAAAACCTGGAAATATCCTTGGAAATTATTTCAAAGTGAATTTTTCATTGCATTTTTTCGGTTCGAACTGGAAACCTCGAAATATCCTTGGAAATTATTTCAAAATGAATTTTTCATTGCATTTTTTCTGTTCGAACTGGAAAACTTGAAATATTCTTGGAAATTATTTCAAAGTGAACTTTTCATTGCATTTTTTCTGTTCGAAGTGGAAACCTCGAAATATTCTCGGAAATTATTTCAAAATTAATTTTTCATTGCATTTTTTCTGTTCGAACTGGAAATCTCGAAATATCCTTGGGAATTATTTCAAAATGAATTTTTCATTGAATTTTATCTGTTAGAACTGGAAACCTCGAAATATCCTTGGAAATTATTTAAAAATTAATTTTTCATTGCATTTTTTCTGTCTGAACTGGAAAACTTGAAATATCCTTGGAAATGATTTCAAAGTGATTTTTTATTACATTTTTTTCTTTGGGAAAAAATGTTTTTGACATTTGAAAAAAAATGTTCTTTCATTGACACGCAGATTGGATATTTTTATTCAGCGATTTGATTGCAAAGAATATATTTTCTTGCAACTAATTTATCCCCCAGAGGCGAAAATTCGCGATAAAACGAATATCCGCGGAAATCACGTGGACGTTCGTTCCAGCGGACAATTAAAAAGGTGAAAGCCCCCAACGATGCGCAGTCCGACTCGATATCTCTTCATTTGCCTGTCGGTGGCGTCGTCGTAACTCGCTGGGTCCGGCCGATCAATTACCATGAATTAGAAAATCCATTTCGCGGTAGCCTAAACTCGCGATACGTATGATCGTGCACAATTATTCGAGTCAGCGAGTCCACATCGGCGAATCGTCGATACGGACCCAACGTTGGCTTGCGGTGTTGGAAAACGCCGACGTATGTGGTGCACGATAAGTGCAAGGTGCAAGTCGGGCTCCGAGTCTCGGTTCTGATCGGGCGAGAATCGAGAGCGTGACCGCGACGACAGATATTCACCATTGAGTCGTACACACGTTTGTCGCGGGTGAAACTCGCTCGCTGACAACCGGTGGTATTTTTTTTTTTTACTAGCTACAGCAGCAGCAACAGCTACAACGAGGAATCGCATCCTCGTGCCTCGTGCGAAGCAAACACAATACCGAACTTTCCGTGTTGTTACCCTGAGATAAATTGACATCACGACTTCTCGGCTGCGTCGAGAATTCGTGACGAAATCATTTTCTTGAGTCCTCAACAGCCAATTACACTTGTGTAACTGGGACTTGGCTCTTGTCGTCTATTTTATACCATATTTTTTTCATGCATCTCGTTACATTTTATTCATGCTTGATTTTTTTTCATTGCAGATCTTCAACTGGCAGCGGAACTGGGAAAGACGCTTCTCGAGCGCAACAAGGAACTCGAGAACAGCCTGAAGCTTCATCAGACGACGATCGAGGAACAGGCTCAGGAGATTGAGGTGAGCCGAGTGGATTTGCCTACGTCGGAGATTTTTGCGCTGAAAATAACGGAGAGGAAATCAACCGTCGAAGCCTCATTGATTTAATTGAGAGAGGAGACAGATTTAATTAGAGCCAAAGTTGCAATTAGCAAAAATCAAAGCATTTATTTTTTATTTCAAATCATTTGAAAAAATGTATCGAATTAAATTGTACGTAAATTCGTAGCTCGCATTTGGAGCAGAGCGTAGAAACTGGAGCGCGATTGGTCGTCGATGCAAACAGTCGTAATCCAGTAATAGGGACAGTTGTCCGGATTCTCGGTTTGTCGGTGCGTCCGAGTTCGGAATCGACTGTCGTTTTCCGCTGCGATCCGAGGGGGCTGACAATTCGATCGGGACGATAGCCTCGACGCTCGGGTCGCGCCGAGGAAAGCGACAGCGCATCACGAGCTCGACTTTCATTCAGGAAATTAGATTAATTAGTGGCTTCCAGCCGGCTATTAAAAAGATCTCCGCGCGCGGATCCTCTCACCGTGGAGCCGGCGTAAAGTACACACACACAGTCAGGCACTCTGAAATAACGGAGAGGGGAGTGCATTGTATCATCAGTCGACGGGGGGGAATTATGACAGGGAATTATCATTGCGTCACGAGGATAGTCACTAATGAGCCGGGACACACCTCCTCGGCTTCCGCTTTTTGTCATCGACCCTGCGTTAATCTCGCATCTCTTTTTTCTGTTCCCTCTCAGTACATGAAAAAACAGACGGCAGCTCTGCGCGAAGTCAACAACTCGAGACTGAAGATATACGAGCAGCTGGAAGTCAGTATTCAGGACTTGGAACGTGCCAATCGACGTCTCGTCGTCGAGAATAGCAGCGATAAGAAGTTGATGAAGAGGTACGATTTTTGTTTCATTCATTTTATTAGCACTGATTTTTTTGCGAAAAGTTGAATGAGCAGAATTAATCTTTAATTTCGTTTTCTTGTTCAACAGTCAGGGCCTGACGATCGAGAATCTCGAAACAAAGTGCGAGGATCTGCAGAAGAAAATCGACGATCTTAAGTCACAGTGCGACAGTCTTCAGCGTCAACAGCAGACGGTGCAGACGACTCACAGCGAGCCGCAGTCGCTGGCCACCTGGAAGGCATCGGTGTCGCAAGACGGCAGCATACACCAGGTGAATATTGATTTTTTCATTTGTATCAGCATCACAAAGATAATTTTCGTAGGCTGTAAAGCTTGGATATTTTTTTTAATGACATACAATTAACGTAAATGAATGTTTTGCAGATCGCTGCGAGAAGCCCATCGAAGCCTGTCCAAGATGCGCCAGTGGAAACGTGCGCGCGACAGCTGGCGACTGGCGCCGGCCACGACGATGAGGAGGTCACGGAGCTACTGCGACAGTTGCACGAGTCGCGAAATCAACGGGCGCGCGAGCAGAAGCGCGTGGCTGAGTTGTCGGAGCAGCTCGCGACCCTCGTACAAGAAAACACGGCGCTCGAGGATCAGTTGAGCGTCTGGCGCAATAAGGCGCAGGACATGAAAAATCTGCAGGATGAAATTAACACACTGGAAGAAGTCAGGTGAGTCGCGGCGAAATTTTCGATCATAATTAAATTGCCAGTCGCGAAGTCGTTTGATGCTTGCTATTATGTTTTTATTGACATCATAGTTAGAAACTGATATTTAATAAAATTTCTCAGCAACTGGAAATTAAAATTCTAATGGCAATGAATTATTTTTCTCAGACAAGGCCACCTCTGCGGACGCTGCTTGCGCGGTGTGGATCTCAGCACCCACGACGAGCTGTCGGTGATGCTCGATCAGGAGGAGGACGACGACATCAGCACGGCCGAGTCGTTCGTAAACGACACGATGCGCGATCGCGACAACGAGTCAACGATGCAGGTAAGCGTCACGTTCCACATTGGCTCGCTGTTATCGCGCGCTCTCGCCGTTATCCGCGATGCATGTCGCTCGTCGCTGTCCGGCGCTTCGGCCGCCGCGCTTCTGCTGCTTTGCAATCGCTACACGTTGAAAAAATACGCCAAACGAGCTTTGAATGCCACTTCACGCCGCTTCTTTCGCACCCCCGACAAGCATCGCCACGGACAATGCGAGTGCGTGTAGAGCCTCGGATGAACAAAAAATTTTCACGGTCCCCGCTTCGTCGTCGCAATTAACGCGTTTGCCCAATTTGTCTCCGTTTAACCGTTCGATTTTATTTCCTTCAGGAAACAGTTACCGCAAACCGTAGGGAAACGGCCGCTATTGAGAATGATCGTAAAACTTTTATTTTCCACATCTGGGATTTGCTTAGAAGCGCATGGAGTCTGCCGCTGTTGTTCGTCCTCGTCGCGTGGCCCCTCGAATGTCTGAGAGACAAGTTTTTCCTGCCGGCGCTCACGCTGCCCTTTCGCGTTCCGTTGTTCGTGCTAAGGCGAATTATTCCGCTTAAGTGTTATCGAAAAATATGGTAGAGCCGCGCGAGTCGACGCTGTCGAGAACACGTTGTACATAGAAATCGTATTTCACTGATTTAACCGGCAATCGGGGGTCGCCGAGGTTGCGCGCGAGATACCAAAAAAAAAAAAAAATATAAGAGAAACAGAAAAAAAAATAGAACGAGAAGACGAAATGAAACGACTGGACTGATAGACGTAATCTTAAAAGACTGCTAATTACTTGTGTCTGTGACGAATATACGGAATGAGCCGTCGGGGATGGCAGATTATTGCGAATAGTATTCAAGATTTTTTTTTTTCGAAGCAATTTTCGCAACACTGTTATTCGGAATCTCTCGGTGGGATTGATAAACTTAATCGAACGCCTAAATACGGCTGAGAAAGTGAATCGTGTGATAAACGTAATTACCCAAGACTGCTGATTACTCGGGTCTGTGACGAGCAAACGAGGAACGGCCGAAATAATTATAACTTCAATTTTTCGAAAGTAATCATCGTGATTATCGTAGTATTATTATCATAGTATTATTATCGTTTCATCGTTATCGAGAAACCGTGCGGAATTATTTATCCTCGACACGGTGAATTCAATCTAATGGCCAATCCGCGAATCTCAGTAAGATAGTTGAGCCAAATCACGTGTGACGAGCACGCGGGAGAAATATTTTATTTAATCTTTGAATTCTCTAATTTAAAATCGCCCAATTCGCATTCGTTGGACCGAGTTACCTAGTTTGTAGATCGATCGTTACATTTATTATATTAATTTAATTGAGGTGTACATAAGGATTCTATATCGTTCGTTATTTTGTCTCTCATTCTGCGAATTCTCGTGTTTAAGATTAATTAGGAACCTGCGAGAATTAGGGTCTCGCTCGTTCTTCGTGATTTTTTTTTCCTTATCGCTCAGTGGTTTACGGCAGTGAGGAGAACGGGGTAGTCAGTGTCGAAGGAACAATCACAGAGAACAATTTATATTTTTTTACTTTTCCATCTCTATCTTTTCGCCTTTTTTACCGTCAATCGTTCGACACTCCTTATTCACTCATTCACACGTTCACGATACGCATTGACACCACGATCTCCCGCATGCAATCAACAATGTCATTAGCTTTGTCTAGTCGAGTTATCATTAGTTTAACAAAGGAGCAAAACATTATCTTTTATTGGTGTACAATGTAAATGCCAGATTTATATGATTTTAAATAAAATGTTTTCATCACTGCAATGTTGCATTTTTTATCTAACATCCTATAAATCTGGCGTTATCCTCGATCCACCCCTCGATCCTCGCGATCATTAATCATCTCACAGTCGTCGCTCACTTCATACTTCGCCTTATTTTCTGACCGGCTTTAATTTTTTTACAAAATTAATAGTGGGGCTTTTACTCAACCGCGAGAATAAATTTTTTCGGTACATCAATTTCATCTGCAATATATTCCGCAGTCATTTTTACCTTAAACAAAAACAAAGTTACCTCCCAGCTGGAAAATTGAGCACAGTTACCATCCTGATTTTCTGTTCTCCAGGACACAAGCGGCAAGACCGACGATCTCGACGACAGCGACCCGAATCCCTACAGGACCCTGGTGGAAAAATACGAAGCCCTGCTGGAGGTCCAAAGGCATCCGGCGGTGCGACGAAAGCCGAGCCAGCCGTCGGCGTGCATGTCGCTCCAGGAGGAACTCGAGATGTCCGGCGAGTTCAACAGTTTCCAAAATCCACCCTCGGAATACGACCATCCTCAGGACAACGGAAAGAGCGCGAACGGCAACGGCGGACGTCGCGGATTCGGCAAGAAACCGTTTTCCGCCACACCGACGGACTTCTCGGAGGCGGAGACGTCATCATCCGGGTTCTCCGACGAGACGAGCAACAAAGCCACGCAGACCGACGGCCGACCAGGTTCCTTCCTCTGCTCCATCGTCGACGGCGAGGACTGCAAATTCAGCATCTACGACGAGAACAGTCCGTTCGAGAGTCGCTTCAGAAAGACTCCGGAATATCGCGAAACCTTCAGCGAGATGTTCCGACTGCTCAAGCGCGCCGCCGAGGCGAAGGACGAGGGCGAGAAGCTTCCGCTGCTGGATAACACATCGAGCGCGTCGGTGACCCGAGTCCAGGACTCGCCGCAGGACGACGTCAACAGCGAAGCCACCGACGACTGCCAGAGCGTAATGTCTTCAGTAATTTCTTCAGTGGTCTCCGAACCCGTCTTCAGGGTCCACACACCGAGCCCCGACGACAAGAACCGAGAGGACCAATCATCCAGGTCGCAGCAGAACCAACAGCAACAAAATTCCAACAACAAAAATTCCGACTCCCCGTCGACGACGGCGAGCAGCGCGAGGAACGTCGAGAACAACGCGAGGAATCATCAGCAGCCGCGACGTCATCATCTGGACTTCCTGTCGATCAACGTGCAGGTGCGAAAGAAGAACGCGGCGAAGAAGAATTCGGCGAAGAAGCTCACGTACAACGAGCATCAGCATCAGCAGCAACAGCAGCGACCGATGACGCCGGACATTGTTCCGACGACGAATCCGAAGATCACGGTTGCTAAGTCGAACAGCGGCGGTAGGAGAAGATTCAGGCCTCTCACGAGCGCCGAGCAGACGGACGGCGCCGTTTGGAACGGAAATACGCTTCATGTGTTCTCCAGCAAGACGCGCGTCTCGCCGAATGGTTCGGCCAGAAGCCGACACAGCACCGGCTCGTACAGTCGCAACAGCAGCGCCGATCAGCACAACTCGAGCTTCGAGTACAAGGAGTACAAGCCGAGCACCGCGTCCGAGGAGGTCGCGAGACTCAGGCGACTCGAGATGTCGTACGCCGAAGCGTTGCGCATGCCAAACAAACCCAAAGTACACAACAATCGTAGATATTAGGAATGTCGTTTTTATCTCGTGTTTCCGTTTCGTGTTCCGTTTCTTCATTTTGTTCGTCCCTCGTGGCCGCGAAGGAAAAAATGATTCAGCCGTTTTGCTGATTAAAAGATAGACTCGCGATTATCCTGACCAGAGCCTCGTCCTCTGATTCTGACCACGAGCGACCTATCAGACCTCTTTACAATCGGGTGGGCAGCCACCAATCGTAGCGTAACGAGACGACACGTCGAAGTATCAATTGTCCGCGGATACGCGGACCTTTCTCTGGGTTCGGTTTTGTTTTCGCGAGGTCGATTTGACGGAGAAAAAAAAACGGTAAATCGTGCGGGACGAACGAGCGGAGAAAATTTCTTTCCCTCCTGGAGACGTGTCCGTCTCGGCCGTAGTTATCGTCGTCGCAGGAACATAAGAATTGTACCGTCGATTGTAGATGACAGAAAAAAACCGATACGAAATCCCACGCGGAAAACGGTCCGACGGGAACCGATGGAAAATTTAATGAACGTTACGCGTTCCATTTTCCATCCGCTTTCGTCGGTCGCGCTTTTCACCGGAAAGTCGGCGTAATCTTTTTGGACATTCCCGTTTTACCGGACGCCCTCGGCATCGCCTCCCCCCCCTCGACGATGGGGCGCGCGACGATAGTTTCTTTTTGATACGTAAGATTTTTCGCGGAGCCAAGAGTGATATAAACGAATAACGCGGATACATTATATTCGTGACTCACGGGGCCTGCTATTCGGGACCCGAAAAAAAAAATAAGAAAAAAAAATGCGCCGTTGGTTTGTGCGTGTACAACGTGGCTTTTCGTATATATTTCGTATATTTCGCGCAACGGATTTTTCAGTATTCGGAGGGCTCGTATTGTACATATATATTTACTTAAAGAGGGCGAAGAGCGGAGAGAAGGTGAAGACGATGAGAAAAAAAAAGAGAGAAACGAGAAGGAATCGACGAATCCTGTCTCTTCGTAAACGAATGTCTTAGAGCGTAGCTGCGGGGTGAGTTGCGTTTTGTAGGTTTTTTAGGACATTTTTGTATCTTGTATATTTGTTTTATTTGTTTATTACGTTGTTTTTTTTTGTTTTTTTTTTTTTTTTCGTTCACGTGAATGCATGACGGTGTATCGAGGGAGTCGAGTGAAGCGTCGAACACACGAGCACCTGGACTCGGTTGCGAAAACGGCTTCGTTCCTCTAAACCCTCCCCCCTCCCCCCCCCCCATCCGTATCGGTGGTAAATTAATGAATAAAAAATTATTTATGTGCCATTTACATTGTAATTGCAATGATGTATCGACAGAACCCTTAAACTTCTTCGGCTCGGAACGAATTATCGGCGCAACGAGGAAAGGTACGTCAGGCTTTTGGCATTGCATAAAAAAAACGAGTTTTCCGTCACTACGCACGAGGGTGATTTTCACCCACTTAGCGATGTTAAACTCTGCTTCGTTGAATAAACTGTGTATCGGTGTTTCGACTATACATTTCGCGTAGAGCTTTATCGATGGGACTAGCAGCAAAAGCAATTTGTGTAATTTAGTCTTCGTACTTTATACTGTGAGGAAACAAAGTATTGGGCAATAAACTCGAAGGCTCCGATGAAAAGGCTTTCATTTTGCAAAAAGTCCCGTAGAAACGGCCGGAAAAATTGCAGTATTAAAATAGGCATATTTTTCAAGTGAAAAATGCGCCGCTTAATCTATTCGGGATTGGCGCCGTGAAAAACAACAGCAGTTCGTTCTGTGTTCAGTGCATGCATTTTTTTTGTTTTATTCTTCAGAGGGTATTAAATTTTGTTCTCCAGCACGTCTTCATCGACGCGCTTTCGGAGTTACGTACACAGAAAACGTTGAGCCGGTTCGCGATTGAGTTACACTTGGCGCTGTCGTGGCCCGATTCGCGGGTTCGAGTCGGTGATGTAAGGCTTGTAAAACTTGGGCTTGTCGACGGAACTGGGGCGGTGAGGGGCAGATGTTCCGCGGCGTCAGTTCACAGAGAGGTCGAGCGGTCCTCAGTTCGATCGTAGCTTGACGACGATGTCGTCGAAGAGTGCGCGATGAACGGCGCCCAAACTCGGCTGCATGGAGCTCGCGCTTCTCCTGGGACTGCGGGCAACAAAAAAAATTCAATGAGCTCTCGTTTTTTTTTAAAGCAAATTCGTCGACAAGATTAATAAAGAAATTATACTAAATTCGATACTCTACTCGAGGAGACGAGCGGCCGTTCCCGTGGGATTGTTCTTCGGTCGGGGATTCACGAGAAGACACTTCATCGGGTGGCCGTCCAATTGTCTGTTGTGATAAGTCTCCACGGCTTTGGTTGCGTCCTTCAAAGTCTTATAAATAACTTCGGCCGTGCCGGGTCTCACCAATCGCGACACCAGCAGTTCACCGACGTCCTCGAAGAGTTCCTGACCGAAAGAGAGCGACACGTTTTAGCGGTATTCTCGATAGCTGGGATAAAGAAAAGCGACGATCACCGGGTTTATGAGGGGGAAATGATACCTTGATATCCTCCTGTGTGACGTTCGCCTGGAGATTCGACACGACGATCCGGTAGCCCGTCGACTGCGACGACCCCGACGACGAGGTCGCCGAGCTCGGCTTCGGCCGCGACAGAACTCCGAGCGTACGCGGCTTGCTCGGCATCGCGTCCAGTCGCGACTTGACGCCGACTTCTCTGTGGCTGCGCGGCGGCTCCATGTATCGCGGCTCCGCGGGACCCTCGGCCAGTATAGTTCTGCGGCCAATCAACGACGAATTTTTCAGCTGCTTCTCCGAATCTTTACGAATTTTCTATATATATATTTTTTTTTAACTCACCTAAACTTCGATCCGAACGACCAGTCGTCTCTATACGAAGGAGGATCGTATTTTGACTGCGGAAGAAAAATCGGGTCCGTTAGGATATCATCAATCGTCGAGGAGATTGTGGCGATTGAATGAATCTTACCATTTGCGGACGCGCTACGACTTTGTACTCGCGCGGCCTCTCGGGCTCCGGTTTCCGCGGCATCACGGCTCTCAGGGCAGTGCCCCCCGGCTGTTTCACCCAAGTGTACGGCGACGCTGGTTTCATGCTGCTGAACACGGGCGGTGGAGGCGGCGGCGTCGGTGCGTACTCGATGCTCACTGTCCGTCGCAGCGGCGGAGCGTCCATCATATAAGCGTCCGCAAGTCGATCTGTTGATAAACATCACAATTTTTTCAAATCTTTAAATAAATATCGTTTTTTAAAAAAGCATCGAAGCAACATCTCTCACCATCATTATAATCCATGCTCATGTCGTCCATGTAATGAGGCTCGGGGAGCGGTGGCTTGTAAGCTACATTTCTCGTCGTCGGCGGAGGCAGATAATTCTGTGGCTGCGGGTGGCCGACGAGCGGCGGTATTTTGTTTGTCGTCAGGGAGATACGTCCGTTGCGACCAGTCTTTCTGGATATTCCACCCAGCACCGGATCCACCTTTTTCGGATGAGTCGCCCGCAGCTTGTCCAGTTTCAATCTGGCGTCGCTCTGCTTTGCTATCTCCGCCAATTTGTCCCTGGCGTCGGTAAGCTTTTCGCGATTCTTTTGAATGATCTTCAGACGAGCGTCCGTGACTACCTGGGTCGGCCGAGGCCTGGCAATCCCATTGGCTCTGGCGCCTCGGCTTGCGCCTCTACGAATCCTGGAAAACAGTGAATCATTTTTTTTTAATTCAAAACTCGCACTGCTGCAAATTTATTAATTTATTTACATATTCTCGGCTGCTTTACAGCAGCGTCAAACCAAGCGACCGAAAAACCTCGCAAAAATGCGAAAATTCGTAGAATCAGCAAAACGTAACATAACCAAGATTCACGAAATCGATCGGTTTTTCGCGTCTTTGGATTTTCCGTCTTTTTTTTTTTACATTTTATTCACGAAGCTGGGAATGAAAAATCGACGACAATCGCGACACAGTAGCGACGGTTTCGTTTAAGGTTATCGAGGCGTCCAGATGCGAACGCGCCGCAAAGAGCTCGAAAAGAGGTTCAGGTTTTTCCGGTAAAGTTCTGAGGAATTTTGTTCGGCTTACCCTCCGCGTCCGCGCATAACTCCGGGTTTCGATGGTTTCGTCTTTTTAATTATGTCATCCAGACTCAGGCCCATATCAGTCATGATCCGACTCGTAGCGCAAACCCGTTGAAGTCCGGCGGCGGCATAAAAAAAAAAAATTGTTTCCCCGGAGACGACTCGTTTGGCAGTTGCGGGTATCACGGGAGGAGAGACAAGCCAGCAACCAAGCAACAGCAGCAGCCAGCCGCGGGGTGTACGCGGATTAAAACTGGACGAGACGTGCCACCGCCTATTATTGTTATCGACGCCGCTGCGCGGGGCCGCGCTCGGAATTCCCTAGGCCGCCATTTTGTTTTGGCGGGAGTTTCGTCTTTATATTAGAATTAAAATTAGAGAGCTTCGAAAATTGGCTAACGATCCGAATGTGGATTAATACTAATTAAATTGATTAGTTGATTAACCCATTGACGTTTCGCATTCTTTTGGACTCGAATTTTCGTGCGTGACAGCAAATACAGTCGCATCGCGTCCAAGGAAGCTGGAAAGTCCCTAGAATGTTTGCCCCCACCATTTCCGGATATCCGGCCCAACAGATCGGTTATACAGTCGCGGCGGGAAATTCAAACTCGTCTGCAAACACGTTTAGTGCGCAGCGCCAACGCTCAAACCAGTTTGCCCTGGTTTTTGCAGGTTTCTGTGGTTTCAGTTCAGCGGACGCTGCTTTGTTCGAAAGTTTAAAGATTTGTTAACGTTAATTAAAACCTTGTAATTTACAAAACAATAAGTCTTATGTTCGCTAAGAAATACGACAGACGACAAATTCAATCGCTAGACGAAACGATTTCGTCCGGTCGTACAGCTTCACTGCATGGACAAGAGGACCGTGAAGTAGGACATCGAGTTCTTCAGAACCTACGGATGAAACAATGCGTAAGGCACGTTTTTTTTTTTAACACGAAATGATTTTTAATTTTTCGTTGCACTCACCGTGGCGTAATTTTCCAGGGAGAGAATGAATATTTTGCCGGCTGTGAGCTTGCTCGTCTCCAGGCTCCGCAGCATCATCAGAATCAGGAGTTTCTTGGCGCGAGGCGAAATGTCGCACCAGTCGACGTTGTACCTGAAATTACGACGCGTTTTTTGAGGACTCTTCTCGGACGCGTAAGTCGATCTTTGATTGGCACTCACGCGTTTGTAAAAATTTCTGCGCTGTGCTCCATGAGCACCTGACCCTGCCAGCACATGTAGAATATGTGGATCAGTTCGCCGACAACAATGACCACGAATCGCAGCGAGATGCTTGGTTTATCTATCAGGTTCGTCACCGTCTAACAAGAATATTGTGTTCTCGCTGTATTTTTTTCTTTTTTTGGAATCCGTTATATTGAAACTCACCATGAATCCTGTTACAGTCATTGTCAGTGTGGATGCTCCGAGCACAAAAAAACAGGTGACGCAGCTCCAGGATTCTATAAGTGTGACGTTTCTTTCAGCCGAAAAAGCGAAAACCAAAACTTGGTAATGCGTCATTGATTTTTGTGACTACAGCATTTTGCGGACTTACTCCAGAGCTTCGTTGTGTATCTTTATACAGGAGACGATGCTATCGTAAGCTTCGTCCTTGTGTCTCACGGTACTTCTGTACATTTTTATTTCTTTGTTGCGTCCAGTGGCTCCGATGCTTTGCAATCGAGCACTGAGAAAAAATATTGTCAATTGATTTTAGAATTTCCTAATTAAAAATGTTATTAATTTTGTCATTTAATTTACAGTCTCACCCGAGCGTTGCGAAAAGGCTGCAGGCGTGCTGAACGTAAACCGCGTACATCGTGTCGTAAGCGATGATGATGCCGAGGGCGAAGGGCATCGAGACGTAAGCGTGGATCATGAGGTAAAAGTACTTGTCGTCCTGATCGACGAAATACTCGGTTTGCAGGAGATAAATCCGCTCGCGGGATTCGTTCAGCGGCGCGACGATGTCTAAGATTACCGGTATCAGCGGTATGGACAGATACATCGTCAGCGCGGTCGCCATGTACACTGAAAACGAGACAATATTTCGACGATCGATTGGATCTACCAGGGATCGAAAAATCGGGACCGGTCTCACCAGCGTAAACGACGGTAAGCAGTCTGCCTCGTTCGGCGTAAGGCATCATGATTGCCTCGTCGAATTCGCCGATTCTCACGGTCCAATCGTCCTTGATTCGATTCGTCAATTTTCTCATCTAAATTTTGCAGTTTTTCAGCCATTCGATTTTACGATCTGATCTCGTCAGTGGTGAAAAATAACGCGTCAAACCTTGGTCACTTTGACGGTGCTGGTGATGAACTTGGCGACGCTGTTGAATTGCACTCCCAAGAGCGGAAGGCATTGGATCATGCCGTCCAAATCGCCCAGAACCTCGCCGAATTTAATCAACTGGCATTGCGATCAATCGGTATCATTATTTAGGAATTAACGAGAAACGCTTGAATTTTTTTGTAAATTTTTATTTCATCTTTATCTCGCGCCTCGTTCACCTTAGGGACGAGCAAACTTCCGAGCAAAAGAATCGTCGTCGTGCGATAAAAATTCCGTTCATTCTGCGTTTGCAGGGGCCACAGTCCGAGATAGAAGAGCAGCCGTTTGTTCAGTCGATAGTGCGGTCCGTCAAAGAAGTCCATATCGTCGCACTGTCGGCGCGATTTCCCGTGTCCGTCGCCTCTCCGCGCGAACTGAGAAGATTCCAGAGACCAATTTGCCGAAGATCAAACGAGAGCTATTAAGAAACGCCGAAAAGCATCGCGGCTTTACCAACGACGCTGAATGTCATTCCGAGAAATCCATACACTTCATTACGCAGTCTCTGATACCACCTAGAGTCACCCTCGATTTTTCACTACGCGTGGTTACGTAATTACATTAAAAATTCTCTCAGTCTGTCGGACAGTTCGAACCGCGACAGCCGACGCGTTAAGTCGACGTCTCACGATTGTCCAGTCTACTTTTTATCCGAACGACTTTGAAGCAAAATGTAAGCAGTCGTTTTAACGCTCTTCGTTGCGGCCAAAGGCGCAAATTGTGATATCAACTACTATTTGAAGACAATCTACACGTTTTTAGTTGTGAGGCAAAACGATTTTATTTGCAGTCATTTTTCGGGTATTCGTACTATATCGTCCGTCGCTCATTGCATGGATAACAGGACGGTGAAGTAGGACATCGAGGTTTTCAGGGCCTTGTGAAAAAAAATTAAGCGTTACAAAGTTTTTTTTAAGTGCATTTTGTTCACGCTTAAGTAGTGATAAAATCTGCTCACCGCAGCGTAATTTTCCATCGACAGAACGAAAATTTTGCCGCACGTGAGTTTACTCGTTTCCAGACTTCGCAGCATTATCAGGATCAGGAGTTTCTTCGCCCGCGGCGAAATGTCGTACCACTCGACGTTGTACCTGAAATCACGGGAAATTCGAGAGCCTCGCGGCTCTTCGGGTTCGCTCGTCGATCGGCGCTGCGGCCGATTTTACTCACGCATTGATGAAAATATCTTCGCTGTGCTCCATGAGCACCTGCCCCTGCCAGCACATGTAGAACAGGTGAATCAGTTCGCCGATCACGATGACCACAAATCGCATCGCCTCGCCGGGTTGATCCAAGTTCTTCACTGTCTGATCGTCGGTAAGAGCGTCACATTTATTTCTGATTAAAAAAAAATACCAACTGAACTCACCATGAATCCCGTTACAGTGATCGTCAGCATGGACGCTCCGAGGACGAAGAAACAGGTGACGCAGGTCGTGGATTCTATGAGCGTGGCGATTCTTTCCAAGAAAAAAAAGCGCCAAAGGATTTTTAGAACTCGTCAAGCAGAGCGAACGCTCGATCGGAAAATTGCAGCTGCGATTGACTCACTCGAGGGCCTCGTTGTGCAGTTTCACGCAGGTGACTATGACTCGGTAAGCATCGTCCGGGCGATTTTCCCCATCCTTGGGTGTCTCCATCTCGCCGACGGTTCCGGATCCGCCGATGCTTTGTAATCGGGCTCTGAGAAAAAATTGGAAAGTTCCTCCGGGTTTTTTTTAGAATCTGCGAAGAACTCACCCGAGGGTCGCGAAGATGCTGCAGGTGTGCTGAACGTAGACCGTGAACATCGTGTCGTAGGCGATGATGATGCCAAGGGCGATGGGCATCGTGAAGTAAGCGTGGATCATGAGATAAAAGTACTTGTCGTCCTGATCGACGAAATATTCGGTTTGCAGGAGATAAACACGGTCGCGGGTCTGATTCAACGGGGCGACAATGTCCAGGATGATCGGTATCAGCGGGATCGCCAGATACATCGCCAGGGCGGAAAACATGTAAGCTGAGGACGAGCGAAATTACGTCGAGTAAAAAATTCATCGAGTCTCGTGACGAAAAGCGAAAAAATTCTCACCGGTGTAGACGACGGTGAGTAACCTGCCGCGTTCGGCGTAACTTTGTATGATGGGCTCCTCGATTTTGCCAGTCCTAACACCCCAATCATTCCTGATTCGATTGGTCAACTTTCTCATCTAGAATTTTTTTTTGTTCACATTAATTCAGATTTCACGAGAGTCGGGTAGGATTTTCAAACCTTCGTGACTTTGACGCTGCCGTTGATGAACTTGGCGACGCTTCGGAAATGGATGCCCAGCAGCGGAAGGCACTCGATCATCTCGTTGAGGTCTCCCAGGCATTCGGTGAATTTGATCAACTGGGTTTGCCGATGGTCTCATTTATTCGAGGGTCTTGAGATTTTGGACAAGTGGGTTTTAGCTCACCTTGGGAACGAGCAAACTTCCGTAGAGAAGAATCGTCGTGGTTCTGTAAAAATTCCGTTCATTCTGCGTCTGAAGCGGCCACAGTCCACAGTAGAAAAGGAGCCGCTTGTTGAGTCGATAGTGCGGTCTATCGAAGAAGTCCATATCGACGCGCGTTTCACGCGTCTCCTCGGTGTCTGACGCTCGCGAAAATTCGAATACATTTTATCGACATCAAACGGGCGCTGTTATGTATAGTTAAAACATGGCACGAGGGCGCTTTCTTCATTACGAAGTCTCTAATCGACGGCCACCCTCGTTTTCGACTCGCGCGCACGATCCGCGGCTTCGTTAAAAATTCTCTCAGTCTGCGCGGCCAGTACCGACCGCGCTGTCGAAGCGTCGGGACGGTCGTCACGTGCCAATCGACGTCCCGGCGCTCGACGAGTGCAACATCGACGAGTTTTTCAACGAGTGAGAAAGCGGTGACAATGGAAATTGCGTGAGTACGATAAAGAAAAAGACAGGGCCTTCGGACAGGCGACTTATAAACGAAATACAATCGTGCGAAGTCGGAGCGCAATGCTGGGAACTTGGAAAAAGTAAGCTAAACGTTCGTTTGATGTTGCAACATTTTACTGCGGTTTTTTTAAAGTGTTCATACAGAAAAATTAAATAAAATGTATTTTTCGCAGTTGTCCTGTGAACTGGACGATGACCACAGCGAAGATTTCGACGTCTCCTAAAAAAAGTATGCGATAAAAATCTTTAACACTTTCATACGCTTAAAATGTTTTCTGTATTACAATAATGATTTGATGCGCTTACCAATAGCGTAATTTTTTATTGACAAAATGAATAATTTTGCATGGAAAAAATTGAAGCCGTGGAGCAGTCCGAGTTGAGTTGATTCGAGTCGAGTCCAGATGAGTGGAGTTCACATTGTATTCTCGGAACAGTCGGAAATTGTATTATTCGCGAGACTTCACCGGTGATTTAAAGAAAAAAATACAATACAAATCTTCCGTGTGACGCACTGATATAAAATTGCGTAAGCGTAAAAGTCCGGGCATTTACGGATAATGCTATGATCACAGCATTCGTCGAGACACAGAGCAATTTCACGAGTGCGCTTGAGAAACAACTTAGTAAAATGCAACAAACAGCGAACGTCAGTTGCGAAACTATCAATAATTCAAACTCCAAAGCGAAACAGCTCGCGCTGATTGCGGGTTTGTCTTCGGTGTCTGAGACGACAATATTATCGATCACCGGCGCGGAAAATATTATCCACCCTCTTCGCGCTCGCAACAGTTCAACGACGAAATCTGTCGGAATATGTCGACGGTCACTGATCTGGCAAAAGTACGAAGGACTAATTAGTCTCGCTGTTAAAAGCGTTAAAAAAAATCTCAAGTTATTTCCCAAACGCACGAAAAAATATGTTCATAAATTCTTCAGACTAATGAATTTAATGAAATCTGCTGTTTCAGAGTCAGCGCGAATTCGACGACGCCGCGAGAGTCCTGAAATGGAACAAATTTCTCCTCATGACCCTCGGCCTGTGGCCGAGGAAGCCGAGCGACCTCTGCTTCGCCATTAACTTCGGATACTTCGTCTACCACATGATCCTCGAGTATCTGGACCTGTGTCTGTTCATCGGAAATCTGGAGCACGTGATAATGAATCTCACGGAGAATATGGCGTTCTCCCAGATTCTCATACGAATGGCGATGCTGAGACGATACAATTATCGGCTGGGGCACGTGGTGAACGACGCGCTGAGGGACTTCGACGCGAGCAGCTACAAATCGTCCGAGGAGAGCGAAGCCTTCATCAGATACAACGCCAGGTCTAAGCTCTTCGTGAAGCTTCTCTGCGCCTTCGTCGTGCTCACGGCTTCGTCTTACTTCGTGAAACCTCTCATGGGGAATCCGCCCGAAGGTTCGCTCTTTTTTAAATCTTTTTATTCGTGGTCTTAATCGATGCTTAAAATATATTCTGAATTGTTTCAGACTTGGCCGAAGTTCAGGAAAACGCGTCCGCTCTGTACGAACTTCCCTACCGCTTTCATCTCTTCTACGAAGTCAACGACTCGCGAACTTACGTTCTGACGTACGCCTCACAATTGCCGTTCGTTTTCGTCAGCGGTTTCGGCCAAAGCGCCGCCGACTGCCTGATGGTCACTTTGGTCTTTCACGTCTGCGGTCAGATGGCTGTTCTGGCCATTCGCATCGGTAAAGTCAACAGCAGCGCTGATCTTTGCGAGGACGAACTTCGCGACATCGTCAAGCAACACGACAGACTTCTGGAGTTAGTGTCAATAACAAAAATCGGGACGCTCTGACTTTTGCGTTTTGGAATTACAGTTTTCTTATTTATTTTTTTTTTTTAGGATGGGAAGAACCATTCAAGAGGCTTTCAGTGAAACCCTTTTGGGACATTTGATTGGCGCAACTTCGCTCGTTTGCATATTGGGATATCAGTGTTTAACGGTTCGTTTGCAATTCTAATGAATTAATCATTCCCATACTCCTCTTCGTTCAGACGCGATTTATTCAAATTCCGTGAGATGATTTTTTTTATTTTGCAGAATTACGCTAAGGGACAAAACGCGGAGCTGGGTACATTCGTGACATTCGCGTTTCTAGTTTTGCTTGTGCTCTACGCTCACTGTACGGTCGGGGAAAGTCTTCTCACCGAGGTTACAGGCGAACTGATCGAATGTGAATATTCCAATGCTGATGTTTTGCTCATGGAAAATGTCTTTCAGAGCCTGAACGTCTGCGACGCGTTCTACAACTGCGAGTGGTACGACATGCCGCCGAAAAAGGCGCGAATCATCGTGATTTGCATGGCGAGAGCGCAGAGACCGATGTGCCTGACTGCTGGAAAATTTGGGATATTCTGTCTCAGCACTTTGACGGACGTGAGTTTTGTGGAAAAAAATTGTCAGTGAGAAATGATGAGAATATTTGATTGAAATTAGTTTTTAATAGAATGAGAATATTCTTTTGGCAGGTATTGAAAACTGCAATGGGCTATTTGTCAGTGTTGAGGTCCTTCCTGTAATTTTGTACACTGTGAAGATCTGCAGGCGAGATTTACGAGATATTGATTGACGATAAATGAAATACAGGCCTACGATGAAATGCATAAATATTGCTGCAACTGCGTTTTATTATATATATCACAATGCCTATGAGGCGCGACGATTGGCGACAATAATTGGCGACTGTCTGTTAAGGACAGTCACGGGAATTTTTGGTGGAATGTAGAGAAGCAAATTTAACTGAGTCTTATTCGAGACGAAGACTGAATAACGAACTGGAATGTATTGTTTTATTTAGGAGCATTCAATCTAAATACCTAGAATATTTTCCCGCGGTTGTTGTTACGTTTTGAACACCAGATTGCGAGCCACCAGACGAGGCTACCGACAAGGAGCATGATTCCAATGCCGAGGAGACCCAAGTAAAGGGTATTCGCCGCTTCCAGAACATCGAATAATTGTCGGTTGAGCTCGTCGATGAGGTCATCGGGCAGCTCGACTCCCTGCAACATTCGAAGGTTCCAATCCAAAGGTGCAATCAAATTGTCTATTGTCGAAGCTGAGGGTTACTCACCTCATCGAGCCACAATATTGGCATCAGCGTGGTGAGCAGATTTTCCGTCAGAGTAATATTTTCTATTGGCCGGTAAAAGATATTGAATTGCGCTCTTTTATGTCCTCGCAACGGAGTTCCGGTAATCTGGGTGATAAAGAAAATGTTTTATATACGATCCAAGATCAAAACAAGCTATCATTAATTCGTAACGTTAATATGTTATTGCCATTTCTTACAGGTTCCAAGTCGACGAACATCTCGTGCGAATCACCGTCAGGTTTAAGTCCATCCACTCCACTTTGATAAACGTCATCGGCCAAGTAAAAATGCGGGAGTGATAGCACAACCGGAGCCTCTGCGCACAAACATTCCAAAATCAAGTACCCAGTACTTTTTTTTTAACCATAGATGAAATAATTCGCGAGAAATCGAGCGGAGAAATTTTACTTTGACAATTCCAAAGTTCCATCGCTCCGTCCAACAAGCAGCCATCGCTGCCGGCGATTCCTTTTGTCATATTTAAGCAATAACACTTGTTGGACGCCAGCGAACGGGGTGACTGAAGCATTTTTTTTCCCGCCACGAATTTGAGACCAGAAATTCCGGCGTACTCGGCGTCGCTTGAATATTCGAGGGCGACAGATCTGAAAGAAAATTAATTCAAGGATATTCGTCCTCTAAATTGTTTCTTCAATTTTTTTTTCTATCAAAAAATTAATTTGTGGCTACCTGCAAATGTCCACGGAAAACACGTTGATCTCCGACTCCGAATCCAGAAGGGGCGGGTAAATTGTGGAGTCCGAACCTATTACTCTATCGCAATGGCTGTCCGGTTGCCAAGTCTTCAGCGTCGAGGATCCTTGCCATTCCTGTATTTGCCCCACCTGACGGAAGGAGTTTACTCCGCTGTCGACGACGAAACGTCCCTCGTCCGTATTATTTTTCTGAGAAAACATATTTGAAAAATATCTTCATCGTTGGACTTCTCTGAAATTTTTGCTTTCAGCCACTACTCACGTGACTGAGAAGCGAAAACTTGAAGCGTCCGTCTGGGATTCGCTTCAGAGTCGGCGGGGCCATTTTATCGATGATCCTGCACGCGATATCGATCACCGTGTCGTTGGAGTCACATCCGAGGAATATTCCGTCGAAGAGAAAATCCCTCGGCGTCGTGCGCAGGAAAGTGTCTCGAGGCGAATAGAAGATCTGATCGATCGCTCCGTTCAATATCGACAACAGAGGGTTCACGGTCCTCTCGGCTATCGTGACAACAGCCTGGAAATTTGTATTGGGTATTTTTCAATCAATGCTCTCCGTGCGGTCTGAGTTTACCCACCATGAGGGGCAAATTGGCTACGGTTATGTCGTCTGTGTCTTTGAGAGGATGCGAAGCCTCGCTGTCGAATTCGAAGAGCAAATTTTGGTCATACGACAAAAAGTCTTCGCCCTCGGCGGTGATGTTGGTTTTCCATCGGTGTTGACTGAAACCAATGGAAGATTTCAACGTCTAGGGCCGATTTTTGTTAGACACTTACTTACATGTAAACATATGGACCAACTTCGGTGACAATCGGCTTCGCGCCAAGCTGCACTTCTTCGGTGTTGCTCACGTTGAAGAAATAGATTTTGTATTGAATGGGAATCGGCGTATCTTTCCATCTTTCGTACGCGTCACTTCCTTCTACCAATTTTCCGGACTGAAATGAATCAGCCGAAACTTTCCATACACGTGTTTTACAGAATTAACTTTTTTTATCTCTGCACAGTAACCGCCGATCAAAGTCAATTCGACATTTGTATCGAACGAGTCCAACGCAATTGACATTGCGCAGATAATAGCGTTTCGAAGAAGCGAGATTTTGGCGTGATTACGTTTCAGTTTCGACAAGTAACAGTTATTGATTGTATGAAGATTAATCGATAATGCGAAATTGCGGAGCACGGGGAATGACGCGATAACAGCGCGTATTTATATTTTACAAGAATCTTTATCTGTTTTATCGTTGTTATTCTCAGAAGATAATTTAAGTAAAAAAAACTTAAAGCTATCGTGTCAAATAACTGAACTTTGATATTGGAAAAGATTTAACTTCTTTTCCTTTCAACAATCGTTACCAAAGGCTAATTAATCTACAGCTCCTTACGTGTAGAATAACAAAAATGGGCTCCCGCTTCTAATCTTTGATTTTTTGTTCATGAATAAAATATTAGAGTGGAAAGTAATTTAATTATTGGCAAAGAAATCTCGGAATCAATTTACAAAAAACGCGAACAAGACAACACAAGAATTGCAGAATTTTTTCAATTTTCACATTGATTATTAACTTATTCGACATCGATGATTACTCACATCCTCAATCCGACTAACGAGCATCGATGGAAGAACGACAAAATTAAATACCAACGCCAATACGATTAAAATAATGCCGAGCACCGTGAGACTTATGCGAACTGCAAAACACATTTTGAATGTCCGTGATGTACGTGGACAAATGTACCTGGACCTCCGAAGTCGTTCGACCTACTGGTGCTCGGCGCGATCTTCGACGACCGATACAACGGTTATAATCCGCTGCGAGATCAAAGTCTCGGTAGCGAGACAATCTGCGCTGATAATCAAATAATTCCGAAATTGTGTCATCGAGGAATACAACTCTCGCGGGTTACATGACACTGACAAGAGCGCGTATATTTTTTTTGCCTTCGTGGGAATGAATTCAATTAGTATCATTGGAACTAGTTAGATGCGTCACAATTCCCGATTAGACCGGAATTGGTCTAATGCTTTTCAAGGCCCGTACATTTCTGTCAGATAAACACGTTAGAATTCACCAGCTCTTATCTTCGATGTTGTCTTGGTTCTGACCACCCTGAAAATGATTCTCATTGCAATGCTCGACATCCAAGAATTACAGCTGATATCCGTTCCGCTATCAATCGCAGATGATTCTATGATCATTGTGACGCGTCTCGTGATATGAAAACTCAGTAAAAAAAAAAAAGATGCACGAGGAAGCGAGAATTAGTTTTTATGTATGTTTATTGCTTATTTATTTTAATAAATACATGTTTCGTTTTTTATAAATTAAATTAATTTATAGGATAGGATAGCATTTGATGACAGCTTAAATTTACGACGATGGTTGTGCTCATCGTTAACACATCTAGCATCCGCGTCATGTGAAACGCCTCTCGCCTCTGTTTTATATCTCTCTTGTCCGATGATCGTGCTGGCTCTTCCGCGTTCTTTTCGCATAAATCCAAGCATCCCAACCACCGCGCAGCAATTGTTTTATAAAATCATTTTTATTTCGTAACGTCAGAAAAAAAAGAATATTCTCTGAGTGAACATTTCGATATAACGATGCGTTTCGTCGCCGGCCAATTAAATGTTTACATTTTTTTTTGTTTTCGTTCATTGCTTCAGCGTGTCAATGCGTTCGTCGGTGGCGGAGAGAGTGTGTGAATAAATAATCGAGGGCGCCGTCGCGAAGATGGTTTGCGTTTGATCGGTTCGGCATCGGTGAAATGCGCGGTCGTCGCTGACTCGCTGAGCTTACATGTCACCCATGTCCGGCTGGAGGTCGAAGCGTGGAGGGAATGCGGAACCATCAAACTGGGGCTTGAACGCAGGTCGGTGTGGCTGCAAAATATTCACATTAAATTAGTACAAATCAACCGCCATTGTTCGCACCTACGAAACAAATTGAGAAACAAATTTTCGTTTTTTAACATAAGAAATGTACATGGATATTGTATTACAGGACTGTCGGACACGTTCGCTGTGTTTTCATTTTTTTTTTATTTGCTTGAATGTGGCAATTCATTTTTTTTACCCTCCGCATCACAGAGAGTTATGTGGTACCTCGTAGTTTGTGGGTAAAGGTCGTTTTTTATTCCATAAACTGCACGATACACAAATGTAAATGTGCGTGACACGATTTCGGACCATGTTTTTTCCGGTGACCCAATGTATCAAGGGGGACACGAAAAAATTTGATGGTGGCGATCTGTGAGCGTTAAATGAGCGCGCTACGGTGTCCCGCGTCTTGGAAACGCGTCTGTGCGACTCTGCTAATGCGTATTATTCACAAAATAAATGGTCTCGTGTGTATGTGACTAAGTATGTGTGTGTCTGATTTATTTTATTTATTTTTTTTTTTTGGTGAAGAGAGGTTTAACCCGCACGTACGTGAACGCACACACATTGATACATTTATTTGCACGCACTTACATGGACCAGTGCAGGGGGTTACTCCAGGGCGGGCGCCTTGCGACCCTTCTGGGCCTACAATGGGCACACAAGATCAATCTGATCAGTCCCTTTGGTGGATCTCGGGGCGGCTACTCTAAATTTTCACTCGATTCGCAAGGGTCAACTGAGTATTTTTTTTTCGATCTCTCGATCCAACCCTGAGCTTCATATTAATTCCGTATCGGCTCCACGCGATCGAGAAAGTCGGAAAAATATTATTTCCGGCTCCCTCGACGCAAAAGTCCGATTGCCTAACCGGGACTCGAACTTGAACCCGAGCTGGCGACTCGCCAGCGATTTTTTCAATCCGTATTGCATACTATTGTGTATCTACGATGTATATACTTGGTTTTATATTAAACTTTCCTAAAAATATAATACGTCAATTGAACGGAAAAAGAATCGTAAGGCGCAATAATCGTTGGCCACCGAACCGGCAGCTGCAATCGAGCGCGTGAGGTGGGAAGGCGAAAATGTTCTATCTTACCGCTGGGCTAAGACCACGCGCGGCGCTGCCTCCACGTCCCTTTGTGCGGAACTTCGTAATGGCTTGTTCAGCGAGATCTGCCCTCTCCTCGGCCTCCTCGAGCTCCTGTTGCGCCTTGCGGAACTTGGCGAGATTGAGCGCCGCGATTTCCTCGGCCTCCTCGATTTGCCTCTTGTACGTCTTGATCTTCTGTTGCAATTTGTCAACGAGATCCTGCATGCGCTCGTGGTTCTTGCGGTCCTCGTCAGCCTTTATCAAGGAAAAACAATCCAATTATTTAACAAGAATTCATCGATTGATTTTATTCCTATCGCTAATTCGTGAAAATATCTCCTCACCTGGAAGCTAAGCTCCTTGATGCGACGCTCGGCCTTGCGAAGATTCTTCTGGGCGTCGGCGTGTCTCCTCTGTTCACCGTCCAATTCGTTCTCGAGCTCGCGCACTCGCTGTTCCAACTTCTGAATGGCCTTCTTGCCTCCCTTGAGAGCGTTTGCCTCGGCCTCGTCCAGTCGCACCTGGAGCTCCTTGATCTGGGCCTCGAGAGCCTTGCGCAGCTTCTCCTGCGTCTGAGCGTGATCCTGTTCGGCTCTGAGTTCGTCGGCGAGTCTGGCAGCGTCGACCATCGCCTTCTTGGCCTTCTCTTCGGAATTCTTGGCTTCGTTGAGAAGCTCGTCGAGGTCGGACTGCGCATTTTTTTAAACGAAAAATCACGTCAGACACAAGTTTCCAAAAAATTCGACGAAAAATGAAAAAATAAGTGTCGCTGCGTTTACTCACGTGGAGGGTTTGAAGTTCGGCCTCCAGTTTCCTCTTGGCGGCGGAGATCGACGCGTTCTGAGCGCCGAGGTCGTTGAGCTGCTCGTGAGCGTCAGCCAATTCCTGTTCGGCCTGGCGACGGCCACGGTCAGCCTGCTCGAGGAGCGTGCGGCTCTCCTCGAGTTCGTTCTGCAGAGCGTTTGCGCGACGCTCGGAGATTCCGAGAAGCTCGCGGGCCTCGTCGCGGGCGCGCTGCTCCTCCTCGAGGGCGGTCTGGACGTCCTTGAGCTGCTGCTGGTATCTCTTGATGTTCTTCTGGGCCTCGGCGTTGGCCTTGTTCGCGTGGTCGAGAGCGATCTCGAGCTCGTTGATGTCGGCCTCGAGCTTCTTCTTCATGCGCAGCGCCTCAGCTTTGCCCTAAAATTCGGCAAAGAAGCGAAACAAATTAGTAACTGGGTCATATTTCAAATTAGCGAGGATATAAAATCGTATGAAAATCCGTCTCACCTTGGCTTCGGCTTCGAGGGAAGCCTGCATGGAGTCGAGTGCACGCTGGTGGTTCTTTCTGGTGTTCTCGAATTCCTCCTCCTTCTCCTGGATGCGACGGTCGATTTCTTGTCTGACCTGGCTGAGCTCGAGCTGGCTGCGGAGCACCTTGTTCTCCTCCTGTTCGAGCGCGGCCTCGGCCTCCTCGAGAGCGGCCTGGAGCTCGTCCTTCTCAGCCTCCAGGCGCTTCCTCGCCTTCTCGACCTCGTGAATGTTGCGTCCACCCTCGCCGATCTGGTCCAGGAGATCCTTGACCTCGTCCGCGAGATTCTTGTTCTCCCGACGAACGGCCTCGAGCTGCTCCTGGCTCTCTTCGTAAGCTCCTGGACAGATAATTTGATAATTGCCAATTAATAACCATTGACCTATTTAACATTCGTTATTGTCATTGAAATAGGAAATAGTAAACGAAGACCGTACCCTTGAGCCTGAAGAGTTCGGTGCTGTAGTTGCGGCACTCCTTCTGGCTGGCGTCGAGCTCGGCGGCGAGATCGTCGACCTTGAGCTTCCATTCGCCAATGATCTTGTCGAACGCCTTCTGCTTCTTCTCGGCGGCGTTGGCAATCGCGGTGGCTCTGTCGACCTCGATCTGGAGATCCTCGACCTCGGTCGCGAGTCTTTGCTTCGTCTTCTCCAGAGCGATGACCTTCTGGTTGAGCGACTCGATGGTCTCCTCGGCCTCGGCGAGGCGGGCCTGGAGCTTGCGCTTGGCCTCCTCGAGCTCCTCGGCGCGAGCGACACCCTCGGACTCGTACTTCGTGCGCCACAGTTGTGCCTCGGCGTTGGCCTTGCTCAACTGCCTCTGGAGATCGGCCTTGCCCTCCGCCTCCTCCTCCACTTGCTCGCGAATGTTGTCGAGATCGTGCTCGAGATTGCGGAACTTGCCGAGAAGCGTGGCGCGCTCGCGTCCCTCCTCGTCGGCCAGTCTCTTCGTGTCCTCGAGCTGCGTCGTCAGCGAGATCTTGATCTTCGACAGTTGCGACACCTGCGACTCGGCTTCCTCGAGCTGGCGCAGCAGGTCGCTGTTCTCGATCGACAGCTTCTTCTTCGCCGCGTCGAAGTCGTTCACCGTGCGGTTCACCTCCTCCAGCTTTCCTTGGGTCTCGTTCAGCTGGTGCTGCAGCTGCTTCGCGATCTTCTCTTGCGCTGCCTGTTACTCGGAAATTTTTTTCGATTAATTTACGTTCTCTCGCTCAGCTCGAAAATATCGGAAGATTTTGCATGATTTTCTTCTGATTTTTCAGAGCTACTAAACTTTGTTACTTTGTATGATTGAGGTTCGTGAAGCAAGCAAGGTGGTAAATTACTCACACATCGTCTTTCGGCGAAGGAATTCGCCACAGATTTCGCAAAGTTTTTCATGGTTAGCTGGCATTAGTAACGCTTGGGTTTTTCAGGAGTCGACGAGAGTCTGTTAGTTTACCTTTTCGTTGCTCAAGTGATCGACGGATGCGCGAAGGTCGTTCAATTCACTAAAGTACTGAACCTTCTCCTTCTCAATACTGTTTGGGTACATGAAAACAGAGGAGACACAGTGATGAAGATACAGTCGATTAAAACATGGGTGAAACGTTGCTGGACGAACGCGCATCGCGCTGGATTCGGAATACACCTGACATATATTTTTTTAAGGGCGTAACGGGTACCAAATTCGTTCGGGGGTGGATAACATTGACAGAGGATCACGAAGATTAACGTCGTTGCGGGCCAGAGTTACGAATGCGTAGAAGAAAGAAGAGAACAGAACATTCAGTGGACAACATTTTCTCGCGTTGGAGATAAATGTACAAAAAAATACGCGAGACAGGGAAATCGATGCAGAAAAATAACGATTATTCGGGGGTTTTCATCCGATCTACCTTCTCCCTCGCGACTTGGTCGATAGCCGCGCGAGCGGCGTTCAAGTCGGCGTGGATGTCGTGACGACCCTTTTCCGCTCTAGCAAAAATAGCCGACAGGTTAATTTTTTTGACGAGCTTTCATCCGGAAATAAAGACTATCGCGAATTTGAATTCTCAAGTCGAGCATAAAAGGGGCTACGATTTTGAACGGCAGTGATAATCGCAACCAAAAATTGTGGTTGTTCAACTTATAGCAAAACAGTCGTCGCGGTGATTATTCGTAGACCACTTTTTGGCCGTAATTTTAAATACTAACCGGGCCTTCAGCTTGTTGAGGGTATCGATCTGCTCTCCCATTTCGGCGACAGCATCGTTGTGCTTCTTGCGAAGGCTGGAAAGAGAAGCCTCGTGCTGAATGTTGGCCTCCTCGAGGTCTCGTCGGAGCTTGCTGAGCTCGGCCTCGCGCTTCTTGTTGAGTTCGATTTGCGCGGACGTGGCGCCACCGGCTTCCTCCAATCGCTCGCCCAATTCCTCGAGCTCGCGGGCAAGGTCGCTGCGCTGCTTCTCAGCCTTGGCGCGGGCCTGGCGTTCGGCCTCAACCTGTGATTCGAAAGCGAGACATTTAATCACCATTCCAATATTTATCGTACATCAGCGTGAGGCCTGGAAAAATTGATCATCCTTACCTCTTCCTCGAGTTCCTCGATGCGGGCCTGGAGCTCCTTGATTTGCTTCTGGAGCTTGCCAACCAGGGACTGTTCGTCCTCGAGCTTGGCAGTCAGGGACGAGAGTTCCTTGTCCTTGCGCTGGATCGTCTGCTCCAATTCCTTCTTGTTCCTCTCGAGGTCGGCGACGGCCTCCTGGGTGAGCTTGAGGTCTCCCTCAGTCTTCCTCTTGCCCTTCTCGACATCGGCGCTGCAAGTTCATTTTTCATTTATTTATGGATCCGAACGATTTTTTTTTTCGTTAAGGTAAACTGAATATTTGGAAGGAAAAAAATTATATAATTATATCGGACTCACCGGAGTTTCTTCTCACGCTCGAGGGAGTCTTCGAGCTCGTCGAGGGTCTGTTCAAGCTTGACCTTAACCTTGTTCAAGTGGTTGACCTTGTCCTCGGCGGCCTGGAGCTCCTCGGCGGTCTTCTGGTTAACCTCGCCCTGGTTCTTCTTCTCCTTGTTGAGCTTGTTGATGAGCTCGTCCTGGTGCGCGATCTCGTCGTTGAGGTTGCGGATCTGGTGGTCCTTGGACGATTTGTCCTGCTCGGATTTCTGGATCGCGAGCTCGAGGTCCTCGATGTCTTTCTTCAGTCCCGACACTTCCTGCTCCAGCTTCTTCTTGTTCTGGTAGAGGTTGTTCCTCGTGTCTTCCTCTTGTTGGAGTCTGTCGGTCACGTCCTGAAATACAATTGTCATTTATTAAGCGGATCCTCGATTGCCGATACGTTCGCCACGGAAAAATTCGTAACCACTGCGCATGTCGAGTGTCCGTTGAACTATTCGCATAATGATCCGGATTCCAAATCTTTCGTTTCCTGCTATAGCCTCGAGTGTAATTTCGAGTGTAAGGATAGGCGCGATCCAATCGAGTTAACATGACGGATACACCAGTCATAAACGTCGTCCCTCGATGCTCCGAACCGAGTATAATTAGTCCCGGCGTACACTCGAATTAGCTAAGACCCCGGAGGATGAAGAGGAAGCAAAAAAAAAACGTCATCTGGCCTACCGCCAAACTATCGCGAAATTCGGTTCACCATCCTCCGATGACTCTCGGATTAAGAGCCCGGAATCGACGAAGAAATCGGCCGAGCGTGACCCTAATTTACGCGTTAAATCACGTACCTCCCCAGGCTATCCTGGCATTTCATCGCAGCTCGTAACTCAAAAGCGTCGCGGCCCGTTCCGCCATCTCATAAAAATTCCAAAGCTCGAGAGACATTACTCGAGTCTTATGAGAATATTTTCGGCGACGAGGGAAACGTTCTCCAAAATAAAATAAAATAAAATAAAATAAAATAAAAAACGCGTCCTCGTGCCCAGTTCTCCCGCGCCAAACATTTCGCGAGTCAACATTTTGTGTATCGCGGCGGTGGTGTGCGATTAATCGCAGCCTCGTTCCCGTAGGCTCGGCCCGGAACACCTGCTCGGTAATTTTTCAGATGCGGAGAGATTTAAATGCCAGCGAATATTGGCAGCCGCGAGCGAGTGATTCACTTGAGCCGACTGCAACGGACAAGTACGACGATGTCCGGAGCCAAGTGGCGCCGCTTCGTCCAGCGGAACTCGCGCCTGTCGTCGTCGTCGTCGTCGTCGTCCGCCCCTCAGGCCAGAGGCGCACAAGTGACGCACGGTATCTCTGGCCCTGTATAAATAAAACGGCGCGGCACCTGTTTTCCGGCTTCCGCAAAAAGATCCCGGTGTACCGGGATCTCAGGCGGCCCACCCGCCGCCCTCTCCAGCGCGCCGCGCGACCGACAGAAGCCGCCGCGCACACTTTTCTCCGCTGCCCCGAGGCTGGAATCCGGGATTTTATATTTAGACTTGCGTAACCCGCGCCCAAGCGAATCGCGATCTTCGCCCTCCCTGCGGCTCGCCCAACATGGTAACGAGTGCGGCACCGATTTTTTCGCGAACTAAAAACCTTCCTCGGAGCAGCCGAGACGTCCTGGAATTTATCGTATTTTTGTAAATATTTTTTTTCCTCGAACTCCACTTCTTCACTTTGGTGAAGGAATTTCCTATTTTCGGTGATTCTATTCCCATTTTTTCAGGGCGGTTTTCCGGAAGTTTACCTATAGCAGTAAAATGATTTTCGTTGTTAGTTATATTTTTTTAGCGAATTTTTTATCGAAGGAATAATTTTTGTTATGTGCTTTTGCTTGGGGGAATATTAATGGAAGGCGGATCCGCGTTGATCGCAAAGTCTTCGCGTGGGATTTTATAGCTGTGACAATTTTGAGAAACTAATAATCGCTCCGACAAATGATTCACTCATAATTAGTCAGCGGGCGAGGCGTCAATTGCGCAACGAGCTAATAATAACGAAATTTGAAATGGGATAAATTTGGCCGGACACTCGTTTTTTATAGGTCTTCTCATTTCTTTCTCCATTTCGTTGGACACCGGAGAAAGATGGAAGATTATTTTTGCTTTTGAACGAAATATTTGAAGACACATTTGGTGTAATTTTTTTTCACTGTGAGCTGATCCTAATTAATTTTCGACGTTTGACATGCGCAGCGATTATCCATTTTAGGCTACTTATCTTTTTTTCACTACCAACTAAGTCACTGAATTTTTTTCCAACTCACCGACAACTGCGACTCGAGGTCCATCTTCTGGGCGGCGAGTTTGACCGATTTCTCCTGGAATTCCTGGAGCGATCCGGCCTCACCCTCGAGCTGACGCAGGAGGTCGGTCTTCTCGGTGAGAAGTTTGCTGTTGAGAACCTCCAACTCCTTGCGCATCTTCTCCTCACGCTCGAAGGCTTCCTGAGCGGCGCGAGCCTTCTCTTGAAGTTCCTGCAATCGCACATCGGGAGCATCGTTGAATTTCCCGTTGACAAGGCTCATAACGTTCTCCATCACCGCGGTGTCTCCCATTTCGACAATTTTCTCGTCCACCGCTGTTCTCCGACTTTCGTTTAATCCTTCGGCACCTCAATGACCCGACTCGATTCTCACTGGTAAAATTAATAATTCGATTCCCCGATTGTAGAAACGACAACTAATTTTTTTTTTCGTTTCAGGCGATGAGAATGAACCGAGACGCGAATCAGGGAAAACCGTTCGCGATCCCCGAGTAAAAAAAAATGTCGTGTGGAGAAAACCCGATGTTCGCGACCGCGAGGAAAAAATTTCGTTGATGCCGCAACGACGTCGATTGTCACAATCGTCGATCGGTCATTCGAATGACCGTAAAGTCGTGTTTCGTAAGGTTCTGGTTGGAGCCTCGATAAGTGTTCGCGATATTATTTCGTTCGAAGCCAACGCGCAATGAGGCACGTAAACCGATGTAAGAGTTCGGGGCGCGTTTGCGTTTTCGACTGGCTTCCGCTCCACCCGAGACTTATCTTTTCTACCCAAAATCGCGAATAAACTTGCGTGGGTATCCCACTCTCTGGTCTCTCAATCTCCGCGAGCGGGTCGAGCCCCTCCATGTCTCCTGCGAGAACCGACGAGGAGGACGCTTTCATAAAAATATTTATATCTCCGGGGATCGGCGGACCGAGGTGAATCAGAACCCCCCCTCGACGGGGCCGGTGCGTTACGCCCGAAATAGCGACAAGACCGCTCCAGACAGCCGCGAAACTCCTCCAGCGCCGGCCGCCGAAGCGACGAGGACCTGGATTCTAATATTACGGAATTAGGATTCGCGAGCTTTGAGAAAATTACCGAACGCTGCGTCCGAAAAAAAAACAGTCAACGAGTCGCGTGACATCCGAATGAAATTGGGATACTCGAGAAAAAAAAAAGTATTTCGGGACTCGGTCTCCGGAGACGCGATTCTAATATTAGAAAATTAACAAATCGGAAGAACTAAACGCCGTAGATGTTGCCCGAGAATTTACGACCAATTTGGATAAAACGAGAAAACGATTGTGGAATTTCCCTGGAATGCTCGGAGCGTTCTAAATTAACGCTGGTATTACAAAATTAGGAATCCCCTCTCTCGTCAGGCTCGACAAATTGATCCGCGTCGGCGTTGCACGAGCGCCACCCCGACAAAATAGTCAACAGGCTATGAATAATCCGAATAAAATTGAGATATGTAGAATAAAAAAAGCTATTTCGGGATTCAGCGCGAAGACGAGAGTTACCGAGCCGAGAGGGAAACCGCGAACGCGCGAATTATACTTTAACAAATTCGCGGGCCGCTTGCGAGACCCGCGCTCATGAAGTGCAAAAATAAACGAACGCGAAGTGAGAACGAGAAGTGTCTTGCGAAGTAACCAAAATCGGGCGGCACGCGCGCGTTTCGACGTAAAAATAAAAGTTTTCCCCGGAAGTTTCCAGTACCGCGAGATTTACGCCTCTTCGTTTGAACCGAAAACAGTTAAGTAATCCAATTGGACAAAGACGCGAGTAATATGACTCGTTGAAATTATCGAAGAATTTTTAAAGTTCAAATTAGTCAGCCGCGTTTAAAAAAAAATTGAGTTTTTAATACGAAGAGTCCGTGAGATTTACGCCTCTTCGTTTGAACCGAAAATAGTTAAGTAATCCAATTGGACGAAGACGCGAGTAATATGACTCGTTGACATTATCCAAGAATTTTTAAAGATCAAATTAGTCATCCGAGTTTAAAAAAAAATTGAGTTTTTAATACGAAGAGTCCATTCGATGTTCGGTGGAGAACAGCGGTGACTTGTTTTGGTTGTCGTTGGTTTGGAATGTTTCTTTTCCCCTGGAAACTTACAGCCAGCTCATCCTCGATGCGGCTGGCGTTGAGCAGAGGTCGGACCTTCTGCCACAACTTCCACCACGGCCACGTACGCAGCTTGAGGTATCTTCGGAGATTGCGCTGGACGACTTGGAGAGCGAGACGCTGTTCCTGGAGGGCCTTGAAGTCCTTACGCGCGATGTAACCTCGGACGAAGGCTTGCATCCAGGATACGATCTTGCTGAGACGCTCGTCACGGAACTCCTCCATCTGACCGAGGACTCCGGCGCGGAAGAATACCTAAAAGCGTAGTGGAGACGTTGAATCATCTGTGGACGGCGCGACGTCGTCGTTCGAAGCGATTTGTTACGGTTCAGACGAGGTGTACACATTTTTTTATACAATTGTCGGACGTCGTTGGAACTGAAATTTTTAATTGACGCAATAATCATTCGCAGCACCATTGTTTCCATTTTTGGTCTTTTTTTCAGGTACACTTCCGACATTTGTATCGAGTGTACACCCGTCAGGATTGCAGGACAACGCTTTAGCGTCTGTAATAAAAACAACGTTCGGTTAGTCGGCGGTTACATGCGTTAATAATCACTGTAAATACAATGGAATGCAGATTATATTGTTACAATTCGTGTAATTTGGTTTCACAGGTTGACCGTGAAGCCGATTTTTAATCCGGACGTTCAGCCTCTTCAGCGGCTGTAGATTCAATTTTTTTTTTCAACTTGATTAAGAGTAATTAGCGGATGTTGAAGTCCTCGTCCGGGAATTAGAAATGATTTCACGAAGAAAGCTGAAACGCTTTGGTAGATTTTTAATTGTAGCTCGGAGAGATCATTCTGATGTCCTCTCAACGCCGATTAAGATGTTAGAAGCGTGTGAATGAAACTTTTTGCACAATTTCGGAGAACCAAAGGTGTCTTGTACCTTGGTGGCACCCATGCGGTACTGATCTTGCTCCAAATTGATCGCCTCGAGGATGATCGAGGTGGCTTTTTTCGGGTCGGTCGAGTCTTTAACTTGGTTTGCGCACAGAATTTTGTATCTGCGTTTTGTCGCACGGAGTTGGGAACAGAGAAAAAAAAACAGCACGCACAACGTTAAAAATATTCTCCGTGTCAGGACGAGAATATGGGAAACACAAGTAATTGTTGTCGATTGTCCGGTGGAACAGCCGCTGTCTTAAAATTAGGGACAAGTTGCACATACCACGAATAATATATATACACATTCGAGTCGTGGAAGACACACGTTTTTTTTACGCAATGTTATTAATAAGAAAATCTACTTTTTCCAAATTTTAACAATCAATTTACAATTTTAAAAAACGTGTATTTTCCTCGACATCGGAAAACGAGATTCTGCAGCTCATCGTACTGCAAAATAATGATTAAAAAAAAATCATCACCACCTCTGCCGCTCAGTTTCAAGGAGCATCGGGTGTCGACTATTTTATGGACGTTCGGGAAAACAAAAAAAAAATTACACAAGGAAAATAAATCCAGAAAACACCGACAACGCTACTGAAAAACGAAAAAAAAAAAAAATCAAGCACAAGCGTCCGACGAGAGCAAACGGGCGGCTCTGGCCGGAGCGATCGGCGAATCTCATCGTCTGCGGTAAATGGGACAAAACATGCCTTGGTGTGTCCAAGGCGATACTGGTCGGCTTCGAGGCCCGAGGCTTCCAGAATCGCGGCGGCGGACTTCTTCGGTTCTCCGCCTAACTGGTCGACGGCTTGGGGTGCCAGAATCTTGTACCTGGTAACGGGGGATTCACGCAACAAGCGGGTGTCAATCAAATTTCATTAGTAACTCTGGATATCTACGGGTCATCTACATTGGTACAACGATCTACAGTCGGAGTCATGCTCCGTTTTCGGTGGTTGGTGGCTCGTTTTTTCTTTCTCAAAACGTCATCGAGTTGTCTCTCCGGGGTAACTCGGACTCGTTGCCGCTCGTCCGTCTTTCGCCCGTAACTGCGTTTTGTTTGTTATCACGAGAGTAATCGAAGGGGTTCTAACTACAAACCCGACGAAGATAAAGTACACTGAAATATATCCTCTGTACAATTTTATCAAATATCGAATTTAATGGAATTAATTTATATTTATTTTTTTATTCCGGTAGAATTGAATATATATTTGAATATACTTTATCTTCATGCGAGAATCAATGATATGGGGTGATACAATTGCTCCGAAATACCTCGGAGCAATGGGTCAAGTGTCACGCGGCCGTAACTAAGATTTCTCTTGTTGAAAAAAAAATCTCAAACTCTTTTTTTGAGTTACGTTCGCATGGTCTACGGGTAAACAAATCCTACAGGGGGGGGTGGATACGATATGGGGGGCGAATAATAATAATTCGTACGATGGGGTCACAGCAAACTGATCAACGGGGTCCACGGGGATTTTTCGCACTCAATGGCGGTCTCACTCGTCAAGGGTCGAGGATCGATACAATCATCAACAGTAACTACTGAAATCATCGTGTTTCAACTGGGTTTGGGGGGGAGTGAAAGTCGAGTCGAGGGTATTTTAACTAGCCTTGGTATGACCAATCCTGTAGGTGTCAGGATCTAGACCGGTCGTTTCCAAACACTTAGCCGCCGCAATCTTTGGGTCCTTCTCCTCAGTCATTATAGCCGGGGCTAAGATCATGTAACTGTTCGCCAAGAGAGGACGATATTTTTAATTATAACGCTGGACGATTATTCTCGATTAATAAAATAATTAAGACGAGTCCTCGTAGTCGATGCAACTGCACGGAATAGTTTTTCAACTGTATTAAATTATAAAAAAATATATATTCCCGAATATTTGAGCAAATAGAATGTCTTCATCCCAATTTAATCCGACTGGGATCGAATTTCGAGATACTTGGGTCATCTATAAGTGAATAAATAAACCCAAGGGGCGTTCGCGGTAGGGAAAAAATTATTTCATCGAGACTTACCGGAGCTTGAAGTCAGGATAGTTCATCCTGTTGGGGAATCCCTTTCGGCAAATACGGATTCCTTCAAGTACACCGTTACAGGTGAGCTGGTGCATCACCAAGTGCGAGTCAATGACTCCCGGCTGCTTCATCTCGTTGGGGATGATGCAACGGACGAAGTGAGGCTGGGTGGCTCTCAGGGTGGTCATGAGGTTGTTCAGCTGTTCCTTGTAGGACGAGGATACAGTGGAGAAACCACCTCCCTTCTTACCACGTCCCTTCTCGGCGGCACCGCCACCGGACTGACCCGGGTGATCGGCGAAGATCTCGACCAGCAGTTTGTTGGTCGATTTCTTGAATTGATCGACGACGGTGTCGTTCAACGGGTCCTTATTCTTCTCCAGCCATCCGGTGATGTTGTAGGGTACCTTAATATTTCAAACAGATTTTTATGAATTTTTTCAATCCAAGATTTAAACAGGGGTAGAGATGATAATAATGATCTTTGAATGATTTTAAACACTTTTTTTTAAGGAAAACACTTACGTTTCCGGCGTAATGGCCAATGGCGAAGTGAGCAGCCTGCTGACCGGGCTTGGGCGGTTTGGGCTTGAGGAAGTTGGGACTCTTGCCGAGATGGTTGTTGTTCAGCTTCTCCTCGAAGGTCTTGTCGGTGGCTTTCGGGAACATAGACTCTTCTTCAAGAATCGAGAGAATACCCATGGGCTAAGGTGGAGGAGAGAATTGCAAGTTAGTACGGACGAACGATTTCTCCATGGATTTGCCTCACATTTCTCGACACTACGATTGAAACTGAACTAACAATTTTGATAGAAAAAAAATGAGTTGAAACATTTGCAAATCTACTTGAGCGTCAAAAAATCTAGTGTTCTACTTTTTTCGCAACAAAAATAATAAAGACCGTAGCTTTATAGATACTTCAATTTTACTGATGTTATTACGCTACTTTGTCAGAATTAAATACCATAAAAATCGCCAATTAATCTAACGACACTAAGAATGCTGAACTCATGAAAAATCAATGTACTCAAAATTCCAGTGACTCTAATTACCAAAAAATATATATATAAATCAGCCTTCAAAATGAGAACAATAATGGCTTGAAAAAAACGCTCATAGTGGTACAAAATAATCAAGAGGTAAAAAAATATAAAAATACAACTATGATAATACATAATAATATGACCACAAGTAATGGTGAAGCGAACACATATCACATATATAGGCGTAAAAAAAAATCTTGCAAGCGCGTTGAATTATGGCGAACGTTACCAAGCGCAGCCCGAAGCACGTTTGGGGAAACGTAACGAAACGCGGCGTGAAAAAAAAAAATGATTCGTCGTCCGGCGTGGCCTTTACCTTCTCGATGAGTTCGATAGTGGCCTGCAAGTCCATACCAAAATCAATAAAAGTCCAGGTGATACCCTCCCTTTCATATTCCTCCTGCTCGAGGACGAACATGAAGTGATTGAAGTACTGCTGCAGCTTTTCGTTCGTGAAGTTGATACAGAGTTGCTCGAAGCTGTTGAACTGGCCGCGCGCCGCGTCGGGGAGATTTGCACGGTAACCGCATGCAGGGCCCAAGTGTAGGCAGAGAGTTTCGTGCGTGGTATATGGGCAGCACACAAAGGCGAAAAAAAACACATGGAAGAAAAACACACGTACACGAATATACAGAAACAGGCTGGTCGTGCATTTTTGGGCCTCTTTTTTTTTTTGGGGCACCAAACGGAGAGAAATAGATAGAAGGGACTGAGAGAGAGAGAGAGAGAAATTGATAAAAGGAGCTGATAGAACATGTATAGAAATTATGACCTGGAATTAAACGTTCCTGTTTGGGTTAGTTACGAGGTAACAAGTGTTCTTGGATCAGAGGATGGATATATCTCATGCTCGAGCTTTTTCGTTCATTTTTTTTTTTCATATCTTTTTTGTGGTACACGAGTCTCATGCCCGGTCGACGCGGGTATTTTTCCTCGACGCAGTACCTTCTCGATCAGATCAATCGTTTGCTGAAGATCCATGCCGAAGTCAATGAACGTCCACTCAATGCCCTCGCGCTTGTACTCTTCTTGCTCGAGTATGAACATATGCTGATTGAAGAACTGCTGCAACTTCTCGTTGGTGAAGTTGATGCACAGTTGCTCAAAACTGTTGAACTGCAGGGGTGGACGTGTGTCGGAATGGAAACAAAAGGCGCGCACAGCTGTCATTAAACTGCTTCTTTGCCGGGATTGTGAGCATGCAAATTTTTGTTTGATAGTTAAATCTGATATCCAATTGTAACGTGTACACTCGGAGATTTTTTCACAGTCAACTGTAAAGTAATCGCAAAAATTAGTAATTACTTTGCAGTTACCGGAGCACAATTTCTCCGAGTGTTTTTCAGCGTGAGAAGATTGTAAATGGGGATTCGGTGCTTAGCGTCACAGCTTTTTCGCACTGGAGATGTAATTAATAAAATGGATCACCTAATCAAATCTGCTTATTGGTCAAGATGAACGAATGACACGTCACTCGGTCTGCAATGTTCGTGTCGATCCTCGTTGCAAAATGTTTAGCTCGGGGGAAAATCGTCGAAGCTCGCCGAACGACAACGGACTGCGTTGCACATCGTCCGACCGGGGAAAAAAGTTCTCTCGCGTTTGGGGAGGAAAGAAGATAGAGAAAGAGAGAAATAAAAAAGAGGCTTCTGTATATTCGGGTCACACAGCAGACACCAACGGAGGAGGAACAGTCAACGTGTTTTCTCCAGTCTTCGTCGTCAATCGCAAATCCAAGCATTTTTCTTTTTTTTTTTTTCCCTCAACTACCATTGTCACAATTTTGGCTGATGGCGACGTCGTCACTGATAGTCGCCTTGGGTTTGGTATTTTCGTATGTTTTTTGTTTGTTGCTGCTTTGTTTTTTTTGCATCATCTCTCAGGTCGCTCGACCGGATCGCTCAATCGTCGATAAATTCTGTACCTTCTCGATCAGTTCGATACAAGCGAGGAGATCCATGCCAAAGTCAATGAACGCCCAATCGATTCCTTCCCTCTTATACTCCTCTTGCTCGAGCACGAACATGTGGTGATTGAAGAATTGTTGCAACTTCTCGTTGGTGAAGTTGATGCACAGCTGCTCAAAGCCGTTGTACTGTTCGTGCAAACGCGGTATTCGCGGTAGGTCAGAAAAAACGTACCTTTCCAAAAAAATCTCGTTTTTCGGAGACGATAAAATCGTCGTAATACAATTAATTTGTTTGTGTTTGGTGTGATTTTGGTTTCAGGTGATAATGATTACCGGACGTTGAGTCGTGAAAGTGTGTCACGTCGAGGCGGGTCGTAAGATTGGTCGTCGTTGGGTCACGTTGACAACAAAAACGATCAACTTCCTGTGGAACGAAGCGAGATAAACGAGTGAAAAGCCACAAAAAAAAATTAAAACGTCGTGTCAAAGGACAAAAACAAAGGACACGGATAAGTCAAACGTAAAACAGTGGACATTTGCTGAAGACCTTTTAGGTGAAGAAAAAAAAGCGTTGTTAGGAAAAACCCCACCGATCGAGTCGTGAGGGCTTTTTGGTTTTTTTGTTTGTTTTGCAGCTGCGCAACCAATTCTCGTGGTCGTGAGTAACGTGACAATCGTCGTTTATGCACGACGCGCACGTACGATGTATCGACGGGTGTTGTACCTTTTCGATAAGTTCGATACATGCGAGGAGATCCATGCCAAAGTCAATGAACGACCACTCAATTCCCTCGCGCGTGTATTCCTCTTGCTCGAGGACAAACATGTGGTGGTTGAAGAACTGCTGCAGCTTCTCGTTGGTGAAGTTGATGCAGAGCTGCTCGAAGCTGTTGAACTGGTCGAGGCAAAGGCGGAACAGCGGTCAGTTTACTGTTTTGGTTGCCGTGGACACTTGTGCCATTTTTGTTTTGTTTCCTCGCAATTGTTACAGTCGTTTTGGACCTTTATCTCTATTTTTGCTTGCCACTTCCATTTGGGGTTTTAATAGCTACTTCGTAGAAGCGGTTGCTACGCTTTTTTTTTTGCTTACCAATTTCTCCTTCGTTTTGCTGTCTCGATAGCAATTTTTATGTGTGAAAAAAAAAACTCTCAGGCTCTGTACTCCCAACTCGGGGAATATAGTGCAAATGGTAACCAATGGGCTTTTGTAGGGATTAAAATCATCGTCGTGATAGTCGATTGACATGAGTTGAGCTTGGCAAACTTCACGCTGAGAGACAGACGGTGGTTTTGTTCTCTCAAAACTTTTCGCAGTCTCTCGAAGGTATTCGGGGGTGCGTCCCGATACCGATTGCAAAGATAACTCGGCGAGGGGGCAAAATTTTCGCTGCGTTCGTCGGTCTACCGGTTTTCGGTAGCTGCTCGTTTTCGGTCCACTGTTCGTTTTAATTGGCTCGTTGACAATTGTAGAGTTTCGTGGTCATTTTTTTGTATTGGTGCAGACGATCTTGTGTGTCGGTTGTCAAAGAGTATTTTTTATTCGGGTCGCTGAGTAGGAGACCCCAGGGGATAATAATCTAAATCACAGGGTGGATGGTCGAGATGCAAGTGAAAATTACTCCGGTGCTAAAACATGCCGAGAGTACGAAGAAGAAACGTGGAACGATCCGTTAACAACTGGTTTTAGTCCACAATTTTCGTTGCATTGGGCTTGGAGAGAATTAAAGTCGAGTTTGGTCACAGGGAGAATTTGCATTCTTTTTTTTTTTCTAATCACACTCGAAACAATTACGTTTCGTATATTATACTCGGAGAGGGTCTGAAGAGTGAACGAGTGTCAGCATTCGGGTCACCGGGTCTAAGACCCGATGTGGTAAATTAAATCACTGGGAGGAGGGAAAAACAGTTCTAAGTGCGAACATTCACTGTGAAAAGTGGTTCCGATGCAAAGCATGCCGAGAATGAAGAAGATGGAAATGTGGGAGAAAAATCCACATTTTACAGAGGAGTATAAAGAGCATCGTTGACGTGTCCGGAGGAATTCGGGGAGAAAAATCGAGTTGCACGTTACAGTGAACGACGTACGAACCGCTCGTTGAGGTCCGGAATAAAACGTCCCAATTGATGGAAAGAGAGAAAATTATCGAGTACAATAAAACGACGCCGTCCGTCTCAGGTGAAACGGGCGAAACGCGCTTGCAAGAGATTCGATGGGGGTGAGAGAAGGTCCTTCGGGGGTGGCGAAGGACACGCGTGACGGACGTGGCGCTACCTTTTCGATGAGCTCGATACAGGCGAGCAAGTCCATTCCGAAATCAATGAACGCCCAATTGATGCCCTCTTTCTTATACTCCTCTTGTTCGAGTACGAACATGTGATGGTTGAAGAATTGCTGGAGCTTCTCGTTCGTGAAGTTGATACAGAGCTGCTCAAAACCGTTGTACTAGTGGGGGGAGGGGAGGACAATTAAAATCGTCGATCAGCTGTGAATGCGCTTACGTTTGGGGAGAGATGATTTTTTTTTTTCGTGGATATTCTAAGTCACTGTTGGGGCTTCCTTTGTAATAATTCCTGTTTGATAGAGGTGTGAGTTAGAGTGGACCGTGAAAAATGAAACATCGAGATCGTCACTATGATCAAGCAAAGAAAATCAAATTAATCTCAGTAGAAAATTCTAATATTTCCAATATTGAACAGGTCCAATATTTCGCTCGTTGTTTCATTTTTTCGGTGCTGACGCGTCATGACCTTCGATTCGGCTTCCTCGGCCGATCTCATGGTCTTAATTTCTCTTTGAAATGCATCTTTATTAAAAAATAAAGATTGCACGAATGCCAGATCACCGAATCGAAGATGAAGACGGGAATGGTAGAAGTTGGTTGGGTGCGTCGATAACTCACGTCGAAAATTTCGAAACCAGCGATATCCAGGACACCAATGAAGTGCTGACGCTTCTGCTTCGTGTCGAGTGTCTCGTTACACTTCTTCACGAGCCACTTGAAGATCCTGTCGAACATGGCCTTGCACATGGCACCGACGGAGTTGGCCACCTGGTCCTTGTTACGACCCTGGGTGACGAACTCGTTACCGACCTTGATTCTCGGCTTCAGCAAGTTCTTGTACATGTCGGCGCAGTCGACACCGAGAAGCTTGGCGACACGTTCACCTTCCTGTTGGGCAGATAAGTTTTGCATGATTCAAATCTGAAGCCATTTCGCAATTTTGATCGCATTATTTTTTTCAGGAATTGGGCTCTTACCTCGGTACCGTCGGCCTCAGCCTGCTCCTCACGACCCCTCTGCTTGAACTTCATGCCACCCATGTGCATGACAGCGGCGGTGATTTTGTAGATGTTGTCCTTCTCCTCTTGGGTGAAACCGAGGACGTCGAAGGCTTGCTGGATGGGATCAGACGAACGCGATTAGTACAGTCGTCTCGTCGTCGATTTATTCCAGAAACGATCCAGTTTCAGCAAACTACTCCAATTCTTCGTGAACCCAAATTACTCTTTCAATTGTCGCAAATTGAAGGAGGAATTGGGAACGTTTGTATTTTCGTGGATCGTTTTTGGAACAAAGCGCACCTGGTGCCATTGGAAAATTTGGAAAGTATGCACGATCCAATGAATACAGAGTGAGATATAGATAATAATGATGATGTTAGCGAAAAGCAAACGCATGTTTGGGAGTGTATTGCAGGCTTGGAGGACAGGCAAAACACGTAAGAAGCTTGAGACGAACACAGGGTTGAAGGGTCAAAGCGTTTCGTGGTTCGTTTGAAGCAAACGTCACATAAGAGCGAAGCAGAAGCACAGCTTGTGACTTAAGCGGCCGCTTCTTCTGTAGGCTCCAAAGACGAGCCATCGACTTGGAGCGTCGATCGCTCTCTGGTGTTCTTTTTTTTTTTGTTTTTGTTTTTTTTGTGTGTACGAACCACTTTGACAGGGTCTTCGTTCGATCGTATCTCTTGACTAGAGAAATGTCGCTCGTGGCGACATTGCTAACGGGAAATTGACGTATTAAGGGGATCCCATTGACGGTGTCGAACTTGTGGCTTATAAAAAAAATCCATCATTCACTGAAACTACGTAAAAAGGATGCTGTCGTTATTGACGTTCGACTCGAGTTAAGATACACAAACCGGAGAGGGAGTTTTCTAGAAACAAAAATTAAATTACAAGAAAATAATGATATAAGTATATTAAAAAAATAGAAAAAAATACGAGCAACAAGATGTTGCTCGTTTGATGTTTGGGATCGGTCAATTCTTGAACCGTCGATCAATTGTCTTGCACAATGTCGATTCGGACGAGTCGTGAAGTTGACACTCCGAAAGGTTCAAGAATCGTGTACAAATTCTATGTGCGGTCTCATGTGCGAAGCACCGCATAGATTTTTTTTCCTTTTCACGTTAAAACACATGGAAACTAAATTGTCGTGACAATCGAGTCGGGGAAATTCAGACGGGGTGTCATTTTGTTTTTCTCATCTCTCGGATGTTTCGGGGTTTCTTGCAACGTGAAAAAAAATTAGACAATCGTCGAGGAGTGGGTGGGGTCTTCGGGGGGGACTTACGTCCGTGAGCTGACACTCCTCGCCGTCGTCGACGTTCGGGATTGTGATTTTTCCTTGCGCCACGTTGTAATAGTCGTGAATGTCATCCGATAGGAAACACTGGGCTGTGAATCATTTTTGGATTTTTTTCGTTTTTAATTTCAATAAGACTCAGGACGGAACTTCGACTTCGCGATTTCTATGCATATTTAACCGAAGAATCGTCGACAGCCTAAAAATTGAGAGACCGGTGGAAAGATAATTGATTAAATTGGGGGGTGGACGGAGAGTGAGGGAAATCAACGCGAGATACGCCCAAGTGGAGAGTCGTGGATGCTGTGCGGATGGATTCAGCCGTGGGACTGGAAATTGGCATTTACAGTGACTGCTGAAGTGCGAGACCACGTAGTGAGATTGAATTGTGTTTGTGAATTTGTTCTTTTCAGTTTTACACGTTAATGGTGTAAAAATCGTTGTGTAATTGCAAAATAATTGGTGCAGATTTTTGGGATAGGTCAGCGACGCGCAATCACTGCAATGTGTGGCTGTTCGGGGAGCGGGAGGTCACTGAGGTCTCCCCGGTCGTTTTATCTCGTGGGCCCCCATTTGTCCCGCCCCCCGACGGCCGCAGCGGCAGGGGGGACTGCGCAGCAGCAGCGGGGGGGCAGGGGTTGCGCTCTCGTCACACTTTCACATCACTTTTGCCGGTTTTTCCCATCGTTTCATTATATATAATTTTTTTAATTTGTGAAAATTTTGCTTTAAAAAAAATGCTGTGCATTTAATTTTTAAATAAAAGAGAACAATGAGGCAACTCGGTCGTCAAGTGGTCGGAAAGTCAGCGAAACGTTCGACAAGACGTTCAACCTAATCCGGGGGACTTACGTCGGTGCCCTCCATCTCCTCGCCGTCGTTGACTCCCGGAATTCTCGTCTTACCCTGGCTAATGAAGAAGTAGTCTCCGATCCGGTTGGTCAGCAGGCACATTTCTGCGTTTCGGGTTTTTTGTATTGTTTTTTGCATTCTTGGTTCTCACGCGCTTGCGATTTTGGGGGAGTTTTTTCAAACACGAGATAGAGGGGGTAAAACCTTATAGTGATAAAAAAAAAACTAAACTGTATCCGCTGTTTAAGTCTGTGTTGCGGCAGAGTGAAAGAGAAATAGAGATAGAGCGAGCGAGAGAGAGAGAAAGTGACACAGGGTTAAAAAGAGAGTAAAGAGAGTCTGTGGATTATAAGTGATTGAAAATATAAAGTCGGCAGCGTAGAGAAATTGGACGGCAGCGTAGAATGAGCTAAAGACATGAAAAAAATTCGACAGGCAGTGGAGCTGAAAAAAATAAGAGCGTGAAGGTTTTTTTTAGCGATAGATATGGCTAAACAGATTGAGGCGAGAGAAACGAAAGAGAAAGAGAGAGATAAAGAGAGAAAGAGAGAGGCAGAAGGGCTTCCATCGCGCAGCGTGTCCGCACAGTGCTACAAAAACGCTTTGAATTTTGCTGATGAACGAGCGGTTCTTATCAAACAATTCCAATGATCCCAATGATACTCTAATAATTATCTCATCAATCATAAATTATTTAAAAAAGAATAGAATAAGAAGCACTCGTTTCGCATGGTAGCAGATGGTAGCGATGAAAACATAGATGGAACGAAAGATTGTAACACAAAACGGAAGTAAAATGGTCAATTGGACAAGTCAATTGTCGCTGTTGTCCAGATTTGTCGCACACGAAAAACTGTTTGCGTTCCCTGGGAACGTGGAACGATCTTGGACACCTCTAGAGTCGAAGTGTCACGTTGATTTTTTTTTCTATTTTCAGATCAAATATCAAAAATATAAAAAATGATTCGGCTTTAAAATGAAATCCACAAATGATCGACCAGGACTCTTTGGTTCGATGTCCAAGTCCGCGAGTGGAGGAGATAAAGAAGCTGATGATCGACAGGCGTCGTACCGACAAGATAAAATCATGCACTTACGTCGGTGGCGAGAAGTTCCTCGCCATCGTCAAGGCCGGGAATCGTGGTCTTGCCTTGCGACACAAAGTAGTAGTCGCGGATGTTGTTGGACAGCAGCAACATCTCTACAACCGGGCAGTGAAAAAAAAAACATGCAGGTAAACCATGAACCTTTGATGACCATGTTTCGTATGGTTTTTACAGGGTTCGTGGCTGGGTTACGAATTCTCCGCTGACGCGAACAGAGTCTGAGTGCAATTTCGTTGAATGGAATTTTCTTCAATGATCAGAAATTAATAAAAAATAATAAATCAATCGATTATTCGTACTGGAAAAATCCTGAGTATTCCGAATTCGACCATACGAATTTTCGTTGACCACAGACTCGGTTCGATTCAGCGGGTGCGAGAATGTCGCACTACTCGGGGACAGCCCTGCCCGGGGGGTGAACAGGGTGAACAGGGTGAAACAGGGTTTACACGTGGCGCACGTATCAACGTCGGATACGTTTTGGGGGAAAAACCTCGATCGGGTGGGTTCCGAATCGGGTCTCATAAAGTCTACAGGCAACTACGGGGATTCCTCAATCTCCAACTGGTTTGCAGCGAGTGTCGTGGGGTTGTGCTTTTTTTTCCACGGATCCTTTCGTTGCGCCGAATTATTCCGTGGCTCCGTGCAATCAAAACTCTACGAAAAACTAAAAATTAAGCGGGCTTTTCGGACGTAGCGGACGCGGAGCTTCAGCGAGTTATTCTCGTCGAATTAAACTCGTTTCTCAAATCATTAATTCAAAAAAATAAATAAAATAAAATTCTTAAGTATTGAACATCGACGAGAAAAATTGCTCGCGTCGCTCGCGACGTTCCGGTCAAAAAGGATTCGCGCAGTCCGACGAAACCAACGAGTTAGGGGGGTAACAAAAAGTCGAGGGGAGGTCAATCCAGTCGCGACGAGGTGAAAAAAGAAACGCTCAGTAACAAAAAAATCAAGAACTCCTGCGCGGGTCGTTTCCGTTCGCTCGGTCGGTCCTTACGTCGGTAAGCGTGCACTCCTCGCCGTCGTCGACATTGGGAATCGTCGTCTTTCCCTGAGCGACGAAGTAGTAGTCTTGGATGTTGTCCGAGAGATTGCACATTTCTAGGGAAGAAACGAGGACACGAAAGAGAGAATAGAGTTTTTTTCCATTTGTCTTGCAGTTCAGTCGCTGAGACATCGCGCATCGTTGGACAATCGGGTCCCGGTCGTCGAGCGCCCGAGCCGAGTCCTCTGGACTTTCCGGAGCTGCTGCCTGGACCTGCCTAGATTTTCTATCGCCTAACAGTTTCAGGGGGGCTTCGAGGGGTGGGTGGGAGGAGTGTAAAATACTATAAATACTTTGAAATAAAAATTAACAGTGAAACTGCTGTTCCTCGATGGAATCCTGGGATCGTTGTCCGGCCGTAAAGTCACCTTTCTGCACGTTTGGGGGACGCGGATACATTTTTTTTTCTATCGTGATCTTACCTTTGAGTCCCTTGACGGATCCAGACATCATCTGGTAGAAGATGTGGTAGGATCGCTCGAGAGCCTGCTGGGAAATGACACGAGCCTTCTCCAGCAGATCTGTGAGAAAGAGACGAAGATATTTGATCAAAAAATGAATTTAAATACTCTTGTGTATTGTTTTGTACATAAAAAACATTGAAGTTTACTCACAGGTCTCAATATCAGCACCGGCCAACTTTCCAGACGGGCCGAAGTGGATACGGATGAATTTACCCTGGAACAGACCAGTGACGTGAAATCATCTCTCAGACTTGTACAAATGTTTTTAAACGGCAACCGAACTAACGAGTTGCGTTTAAATCATTTCTTTTTCTCGTATAGGACTTAGGAAAAAATTGGATACTTACGAAACGAGACGAGTTGTCGTTACGCACGGTCTTAGCGTTACCGAAGGCCTCAAGTACCGGATTGGTCTGTACGACCTGATCCTCAAGAGATCCCTTCTTCTTGTCAGCCTCTTCGACCTTCTTCGTCGAGGCACCGACGGTGGCGAAGTACGCGATTACCTTCTTCGTGTTCTCAGTCTTTCCGGCTCCAGATTCACCGGTGATCAACATAGACTGATTTTCGCTGTCTGTGATGAGAAAGAGTTTCGTGGAGTTAGCAATTTTTCCGTCACGAACTGATCTGGGTATTTTTTTTCTTTCGGGTAGGTTTTTGTACTTACTCGTTAACATGTTTACGTAGGCTCCGTCAGAGATGGCGAAAATGTGGGGAGGGACTTCGCTACGCCTCTTACCACGGTACAGCTTGGCGCAACGGCCGGTATATACGGGGTAACGCTTGTAGGGATTGATGGCCACGCAGAACAAGCCGGAGTAGGTCTGTAAAATGTTTCAACGTTTCAACGCCGCTCGAGACACTCTGTTATTCATCCAGAACTCTTGACAAGCGCCACGATTATTTTATCTAAAAAAACTGCTGGGAACTTGACGAATTTTACTACGAAAAATCAACAATTTTTCCTCAACTTTTCAACTTTTTTTTTTTTCTTTTCTTTTTTCAGAATTTTTCCAGCAGATTTTTTGTTCGTGGAGCCCAAAGTACAAAACAACAACGTACAACAGGCAACGACAGATTTTGCGATGACAAAAAAAAATGGTACGTAAAAAAAATCATTTCGCTACCCTCGAAAACTCTTTGAATCGTGGCATTCATTTTGAGCAAAAGGTGGATAACCGTTTGTTCAAAATAATGTTTCGAAAACAGAGCAATTCAAGAAGCAGCGAATGATGATAAAAAAAAATTCAATCACACACAGCCAGAAACATTTTTCAGGTCTACGAAAATGTCTCTGGCTCGAGCTGTCTCGAGTCTTGTCCGAGAGCTCGCAAATCACTCTTGTAAATCTTGTCGCGTAAACACAACGGGTGGGTTAACACATTAAAACGTAAAACTTGGAGTAATATCTCTCTGGCTGCAACGTGCCGTCGCAGTGACCGATGAACTTGTCCCTTACAGTTTTCATCAAAGGTCGTCGACAGAGGAACGCTGTGAATGTACGAAATACAACGAAAAAAAAAAAAAAGAAAAACAATGTAAACAGCACTCAATGACAGCAGCCGTCTGTCTCCTTAAGTCTTACGTAGATCAGCTTGTGGTAGTAACGTTGCTTCAAGTTGTGGAGAACCGAAGCGTCATTGAGATAGGTCAAATTCGACATGTCTTCGGCTTTCTCATACTTGGGCGGGTTGACCTGCTGCAGCTGGTCCTTCTTGAAGTCCTTTGACTACATTTTTCCGGGGAGAAGAGAAAAAAGATTCCGTTAGACAGATCTGAAACGTGGCGACTTACGTAAATGAGTTTGATGGCGTAACGCTGCTTCAGGTTGTGCAGCACGGAAGCTTCGTTGAGAAACGTGAGATCAGCCATGTCCTCGATTCGCTCGAATTTCGGCGGATTCACTTGCGACAATTGATCCTTGTGAAACTCCCTTCTCTGCGCATTGTTTCGTCAATCAATTTTTATACGTGGCAACGCGAAACGCGAATCTCGAGCGCGCAATTAGCAGACCGTAAAAATGACGGAATTTATTTTTTTATTCTGATTTTTTAATATTGTAATGACCCTAAAAAATCATTTTTTAGACCTTCTGTTTTTGGCAGACATTTTTTTGTCGCTAATATTCGCTTTTTTTCTCTTTGTAGGTGCAATACTGCCTCGAATTATTGCAAAAGGTAACGTTCCGATTTTGCACGAAATATTATTCGAATTTTACCGAGGAACGACGGACTCGCCCTCTGCCTCTCTCCCTCCCCGATCGTCGCGGTCCTCATCGTCACTCGGCGCCTAAAAATAGGTTGACCCGCGTTTCGAGAAACAGAGTTTGAATTTATTATTGTACGCTCGGTTACCTCCCAACCGGCTGTTCTAACAATAGAGTTTAGGTAATGCCGGAACAGGGTTTGCTGAACTATTATGTAACTCGCTTAGGGTAGGCGAGAGCGCGCTGCGCGATCGTCTCGAACGGTCCGCTCGGGCCGTTCGAGAGCTGGATTTTGAGTACCGGCTAAAAATATATCGCGGTGCCTCGGTTGCGGCTGCTCGGAAATTCGTGGCAAACGTTTTCCAATGTCCCTTAACTACGCGTATTTTTTCTACAATTTTCTCTCAATATTCACAAATGTTTCGAACATTTCAAAAAAATTCTAGAAAATTAAAAAAGTGAGCTGAGTCAGCTAAAAGCTGAGACGTTTATTTAAATACGTTGTGTTTGTATATAACGAATATAAATAAAAAAAGAAGCTCAGAGAAAAATTCCCAAGACGCGAAGCTCAAAATATTCATCAACCCTTCTGTTCTATTTCATGACCTAAATAATCAAAAAAATAAATAAAGTAATCCTCAGAATTGCGTCAAAGCATCCAAACGACAATAAAAGTCCCAGAAATTAAAATATTTCATCTAAATAAACCGATAATCTAAAACCGGAACCGCGCCACGTGACCTTGGAATTCCGAAGCATCTATAGCGACGATCCGGAATATTCGCAATGCCGTTCGATGCGCTTCGTTCTTGCATGTTTAAAAATCTCGCGTCGATCGCCCCGCGAACCATTCACGCCGATCCGTTATATATGGTTAGCGCGGTGTGCGAGAGCCGCGCGTCCCCAGTTTCGACGAGAGCTTATACCGATCTCGAAATAGAATCGGAGCTGCCCGATACGGCGACGCCGACGCCGCAGCGCCGGGCATCTCCACCTCATGCTTTTTATATCTACAGCGCGCGGGCTTGGCCCTCCCGGCCCTCCGGGACCATCGCTTTCTCTCTCTCTCGCTCGCCGCGCACCGAAAATCTAAACTTCATCGCGCCTTCCTCGGTTCCTTCCCTCGCGCCTCGCTGGCTCGCCGCAAGCCGGCTACGGCTGACGACGCTTTCGGCTGCTCGCGTGGGGTCGACTCGGATTACAACATCGGCGACTACGACGACTCTCGAGCTTGGCAAAGCTCTCCGATGGCCTTCGCGACGCGACCACGTGATTTTACTTCCTTGCAACTGATGCACTCGAATTCCTGTCGCTATTATGTTTAACATTTCATTTTTTTTTTTTTTTTTTTAATGTAACTAGACTTTTTTTTCTCGACCCGATAAATATTTACGAAACGTCAGTGTGTAAAAAAATGACTGATTTTTTTTTTTTTGAGAGTGGCCGTCCCAATATGGATAGTGTCCCGATGGTGTAATTTGAGTACACTGAGAAAAATAAATAATTGTGATTACCAATCGTTGGTCAGAGCTACCAATATTTTAGTAACTGCAACCAATATTTTGGCAGATCGAACCAATGATTGGTCATCGCAACTACTGATTTTTCTCAGTGTATTGCGACCGGTTTGATTGTTTCGCGCGACGGAATTAATTACCTCTCCGCCGGGCAGACCAACGGTGACGATGTCGCCCTTGGTGGCCTTGATTTCTCCGAGGAGATATCCCTCCTTCTCGTCGGGCACCCAGCAAGCTTTCTTGCCATCGTAGGGCTTGCTCTGGTCGATTCTCTTCTGCTCGAGCGAGACGAAGAGATAGGGGGTTGGGTCGGGATCTTCTCCCACTTGCACCACGGGCTTCGGCATTTTCGAGCTAGAGAGTTTTCGGACTCGTTGATATCACTCTCTCGTTCCAAGGGGGCGGGCGGGCGGGCGTCCCAGCTGTAACGCTGATGAATACGCTACGTCGATGTCGTCAGTTTCGTGTTGTGCGTTCTTTTTGCGAGTTTCGGCGACGGACGGACTACTGCTGGCGGCACGATCTGGGCGGCCCTGTTTGTCACACACAAAAATACATCATTAGTAAACGTCACTCCTATTCCAATAACCATTTCATTAATCTCTAATCACTTAAAAAAAAAAATAAAAAAAAAAATCTTCACCGCCAGTTTTTATTCGACTTGGAAATAATTCACTTTTACGAGGTAAACCAGAAATCCAAAAAATAAAAAATTCAGAATTATTCAATATTCAGACTTATTTATAAAATTTGAATTGAAACTCAACGTGAAATACAATTTCGAAAATTGGAAATTTGTTTATGTATTGAATTAATAGTACAAGCGATTAAAAACTTTCGGTGCCGATGATTGAGATAAAATAAAAAAATGTTCACAGTTGTAGAATTCACGAGACGAATCGTGTACAGTGGAACCGCGGTTAACTCGCGCCCCGATAACTCGCAGACCTCTGGCGACTCGCTTTGATCCGGGAGCCAGTGACTTTCTCCTCGCAAGCTTCAGCCCCCTCCACCACTGCCGGTGCGTCGCGATTGGCCGAGCAATCGGCGGTGGGGGGGAGGTGCGCGAGGCTCGGGCTAAAGAGGTCGCTGCTCGCGCAGACGCACGAGTTACCGGCGATTCCACTGTATTCCCAATCGTCGAGCCGAATAAAGTCGGCTGTAAAAATATTTCAGAAGTCAACGTTTCCAACAGTGAGCGACGCAACTTGAGACACTATTTTTCGTTATTTATATTTTTTCTTTTCTTTCCACACGTTGCACTGATAATGCGCGATCCGCAAATGAAATCTACGAATCGCAATGATTCTTTTTTTTTGCGTCAGCAGCAGATTGGCACACTCGGGTTATAAACACCGCGAAAACTCGTCGTTAAAATAAATCGATTGCATATGGCCGAACTCCGAGCATTTCGCGCACTTGATACGTATATCCGCGGCATCTATGTGTATGTATCTAATACTAATCGAAATTATTTTCGGTTGACTATTGCAGACTTCAACTCTCACTCTCTCTCATTCGCCTCTCTCACTCTTTTTTTTTCATTCACTCTCTCTCTCACTCTCTTTTTTTTTCGTTCGCTCTCTCACTCGCTCAACGTTTTCACATCCACTCACACAAACACGACACACGCGCGCGCGATTTGAATTTTTTTCTCCTTTCTTCCTCGTAACTATCGACCGGATTCACGTCACACGTATTAAGCTCACGTAATTTCGCTGTTTTTTTTGGTTCTTCGGTTTAATCAAAATTTCGCGGTAATAAATCGTCGCCCCGATTTTAGTCCCGTACGTGAGAACCGACTTGCGCTGCTGCTGCTTTTTTTCTCGTTTATTCGTCGACTCCTCTCTCTCCCTGTCTCTCTTTATCTCGGGTATCCAGTGCGAAGACGCGAGAAGAGAGCCGCGGAGTGTTTATCGGCGGAGACGGGAAGAAACCGCCGCGTGCGGGTATAGAAACCGACGTGGTGCACTTACGTTAGAGAGCCGTTCTGTCGGGGAAACGAGCGGGGGCTCCCAATATAAGCGCGTGCAACGTGATCCTGGGGTAGTACGAGGCTGCCGATTGGTCCGGGCAACCGTCCAATGGGAGTGAACGTTACTTCCTGGGCCAATCTACCTTTTTAGGTGGAGATGATACCAAAAGTGTGATAGGGGTGCCGTAGCCGCTGCCACCGCCGCCGCCGCCGCTGCGGCCGCGGCGGCGGCGTCGGCGTCGGCGGCTTCGGCGGCTTCAGCACTGTGCGGAAAGCTACGCGGCGGCGGAGGAGCCGAGGAGACGCGTTTGAAGTGAGACGAAAATAGAGACGGCCGAGTGCGAGACGGACCGATCTCGTCGTCGTCGATGCCGCGCGCGGCCCGACCCGGTCCGCCCGTGTCTCATGTAATTCGCGCGTCCTCCTCTCTCACCACGAATTTCCCACTTTTTTTTTTCGTGTTACGACCCCTGCGATTACGCGCTTCAACGCCGTTTTTCATACGTACGACCGCACGTTTTTTTCTCGTGCGTCGAACGCGTCGAAGCGGAGGCGTTCGCGGCTCGCGCGGCCGCCATCTTGGATCCGCGATGTGCCGCACGTTCCGAAAGATCTCTCTGTCTCTCTCGCTCGCTCCAATGCGGCCACCAATGCGGAGCTCCAATGCGGAGGTAGTTGTCTCTCTCGCAGTAGCCCCGCTCGGTCGGTACGCAGATCGCGCATCGCCTTATCGCGAAAACCAGCGACGGCAGCGGCAGCGACGGCAGCGGCAGCGGCGTCGGCGGCGGCGACTCTCGAGGCGAAAGGACACACACGGACTCTCCTCGCGGTCTGGCGCGTCCCCGAGATCCGGTTGAATCACGCGGCCGACACGGAGAAGAGTTTTCCGAGAGGCTGTCGGGCGATCGTCCCGCACGTGGAGGTCCCACGTGGATCGGAACACGCTGCTCTCGCGCATTCCAAACTTTGGCACGCACAGAGCTGGAGTCGCAAACTGCGGCTCTTTGTATGTGTGTGTCGGGCGACCGGTGTGCGATGTGCCTGTGTGGTACACGCCATTCGCCCCGACCTCGTCTCGCACGGCTGCTGCTGCTGCTGCGGCTGCGCGCGACGCGGAAATCCGGCGAGACGAGAATCGTGTAATTGGCAATTCGAATATTTCGTGCGAACGACGGTTTTCGCGGAATTCTGAAAGTGGCGCAGCCGAAATGCAGCCGTTCATTCGTATTCGCACGAAGAGCGGAATTCCTTTCGGACAGGAGAGGATGTTTATGTAACAAAAGTCGAGACATTTCTCGTGGGTCGAGGGTATCGACAATCTGGTTACCGACCATTGTCGACACTCTCGATATCGACGGTCCGCAGCGATTGCAATGTACCTCGACAAGTCGAGAGACTTCGCTCGTCGTCCTTGACGCGACTTCGAGAGGGATTGTTTACGCGTCGCGGAAGCCGCGAGAATGAGACGGATGAAATTTACATAATACCCTCGCGGCGGCGGCGGCGGCTCAACGCTGCGGCGAATTTGACGCCAGGCGCCCCAATTCGCGACCGACGAACTGACGCATTGTCGGACGCTCGAATTTGTTTTTTATGCTTTCATTCACTCGCCCGGAAACGTGTAAAACGGGCTTTCGCGTTTCATCCTTGGAAAGATAAATAAATCAGGATCCATGAAAATAAAGCTTTGATAGTTTTCAATCCGAGAAAAAAAAAATATCTGCAAGCGCTCATTGGCTGCAAACCGGAAACGAGCGGCGTCGACAGAAGCGGCTGCAATGCCCATTTTTGTTGTCAATCTTTTCCTCTCACTCTCTCTCTCTCTGTCTCTCTGTCTCTGTTTTACAATATCTAGAAATACGGTACACGTCTAGCGAGACCTCAAACGGTTAGAGGATTATTTTTAACTCCTAGCTCTGCCCGTAGGGTCGACCGGAGTTATGCGCCTCTCGCGCACTGTGCGTGCGATCCGCCGATCGCTCGGCGATATTCGACGTCGCCGAGGTTCGCGGAAACGACGAAACGTGTGTTTTTGTCCCGAGTCGTTCGAATTGGCTTTCGACGCGCAAATTCCGTGACCGTTGACCTCGCTTTTCTGGCGTTACAATTCGATATTATATCATTATAATAATATGGTTTGGCAGACCTAACCGGAAGTGCCCTGTAGGACTCGTAATTTACCTACAGGACCGCGGGGGACGATTCAAAATAATTCCGTCCGGCTCTTCCGGCCCGAGCCGAAGGTAAAGCCGCGCTCGGGTCTGTCCAGAATCGTGTGTGACCTAAATAGACGTTGGGAAGCCAGGATGAGCGCCGGCTTCGGCTTCGACGTCGCCGCGGTGGCCGACGACGTTGCCGACGAGCGTCTTCGAGATTCGTGACAAACGACAGTTTTATCCCTCACGACGCGAACGGACAGAAACGCGACGAGCGCGATACGAGAAAATCGTCGGTTTGACCGTGAGATTTTCGTTGCAGCTGGTGGCGATCAGCGGCAGTGGAAAATCTTTCGGTATCTCGAACCCCAGCTCGATGACTTTATTTTTGTCGCTATTGTTCCTTTTTATTTATAAAACACGCGTCCCGTGTAGCATTTTTTATCTTTGCAATCTGCACGGGGCTTAGGTGAAGATAAATGAAAATAATGTTTCCCGAGTTGCCATTGAAAAAAAAAGTCAGCGACTGAAGTCAATAAAAAGGATGAAATGTCGCCGAGCTTTCGGTCCAAATCGCAATCGATAATTCACCGCCCTCGACGCAACAGCTGAGAAGCTCTGAGACGATCGTCGAACGCGTTAACGCATCGAGACTCGGAAAATTCTCTCTCGTGTTCGCCCGGAGCGTAAATTTTAAACATGCGACTCCGCGGTTGAGTCACACTCGACGCTCGCATCAGCCTCGGCCCTCGCGGCGACGTCCGCTCGACGCGCATTGGCATTTTTTTTCTCCGCTGCCCTCGTCTCGTCACAATGACGCATCGAGGTGGTAAACAAAAATGAGATATTCGCGATATTAAAAGGCCTCCTCGGCTCGTCTATTAATAGCCCCCGGAGTCGCCGACTTTGCCGCCGTATTTGTTGAGACGCGTTGTGCTCCGTTTTTTTCTTCTTCTTAGGCAGTTGGCGTAATCGCAGCGGCCGAGAGTCGAAGAGGACGAATCGTAACCGAGCCCGGGGGATCGTTCGTCGGTCTCTCTTCGAGGCCTCGGAGCGCTAGAAGAGAAGAGAAAAAAAAATGTTAGTGGGAGTAAAAATAGGCTGGGACTACTGAGAATAAGTCGGGGCAACCCAAAAATAAGCCCGGAGATCTCTGCCGAGCGGTCGGGCCAACCTGACTAACCGAGTTTTTCTAAACCTCTTCTCTCTATCTACGCTTCGAGTTGGCTCTCGATTAAAATCGATGCATCAACATATAGTCAAACGTCCCGGAACGTCATCGATGAACCGGCGAAGACGCGAGGATCGCTTTCAATTTTTCGTCAGCCGTGAGTCACGACGAAAATACGCGAATCCGCGGCGAGAAGAGACTCGCGCAACGTGAATCGGGCGTCTCAAGGCGATGAGGGGGAATAGAGCGTCGACAGCCTCGAACTGCGTCGAGAAGCTCCGAAGCTGTTCTCGATCGGACGCAGTGCGACTCTATAGATGGATACGGATTGCCTCGAGGGTGGCGATCGAGTGACGAGAGGCTCGGCCGTCGGAGGCGGCTGAGGCGTCGCGCACGAGCGAGAATAGTGGGGGGAGAGCTCGAACGTTCGGTCGCGCGACGAGCTTGCGCGACGAAACACGACGACTCTCGACGCAATCTTCGACGGAGCTTTTGCTGATGCTGCTGCTGAGGCTGGGTGCGCGGAACGTCAGGTGGCGCCGCTCGTGCCGAGCTTTGCACTACCATCGCAACTCGCGTCACCTAGCAAAGCGAAGAACGAATTTATTAAAAAAAAAAAATTGCAATAATAAAGAAACAGTTTTGAGATTTTTTTTCGTAATATTGGAAATTGATAGTTTTCTCTGTTTAGAAATGACAACATTCGGTGCTCAATCGATAACTGGAATTATTAAGCTTTAATTTTTTTATCCTCTCTTATGTATTAAAAAAAAAATGGCGTGCAAAAATATTGTAAATGTAAATTAAATTACAATAAATTGTAAATGTAAATTACAGAATTCGGTGCTCAATCAATAACGGGAATTATAAAGCTTTAACTTTTTTATGTATTAAAAAAAATAACGTGCAAAAATATTGTAAATGTAAATTAAATTACAACATAAATTGTAAATGTAAATTACAGCATTCGGTGCTCAATCGATAACTGGAATTATTAAGCTTTAATTTTTTGTATGTATTTAAAAAAAACAACGTGCGAAAAAATTGTAAATGATTTTCATACCTCGTAAGACGATTGGAGTATTCCGAATTTTGCTTTGTGACTGATCGGTCGAGTGCTTTGTTTGCTCGTCGAGACTGGACGGGCACGATTTGTATTAAAAAAAAAATTGACACCACGCCGAGACGAGCGCGCAGGATCCTCGGATCGACAGCGACAGATAGCGTTTTGCTCAGCGGGCGTCTCGAATTCCGCGGACGAGTGTGCGAACTGCTGCGCGCGGGGACCTTGATGGTCCACTTTGTTTTCTCCCTCGGGTCTCGCATACCAAAGGGCGGCTGCCCCTGTTGCATTCCCAACTAGGCAGTCATAGCGCATTCCGCAAGCGCTATTGTCGAGCGCGCCCTGACCCTTGTTATCGAGCTCGAAACGAGGGCTGCTTCTTCGCAAAGAACGTCCAATTGAAATTCAGTGCCTCTAATTTTTTTTTTTTTTTTTTCAAAGCCTGACACCGTACATCAAAGCTGAAACGGTAGAATATCACAAGCATCTGTAAATGAAAAAGAAAAATGTGATTAAAATCGAGAGACAATGATAATATGTAAATTGTCACAAGTAAAAAAAAACAGGTTTAACTTTGAAGAAGTCAAACCTGGTTTCTGATTTCTTTCATTTTTTCAAAAGTCAAATGTTGAGGTTGCCAGGTCACTCGATTTGCCTGCATTTTTTTTTTTTTTTTTTTTCTCTCTCCGACACCTTAACTTTGCTTCAGCCTTTGACGATATTTTTCTAGTGCCTTAATGCTCAATGTGCTTTCCCGTCTCCGCGACATTTAGCCAATGTGGCGCGGGTGGTGGGGGGTGGATGGAGAGGGCGGGGGAGGAGGAAAGTATTATTAAAACTCCCGTCAATAGGCGAGGAGCAACGCGGGGGAAAGTTCTACTACAGGGTGAGGTTTACGCTTCATACCGCCCGCTACGCTCCGGGATAGAAGCCCTGCAGACAAAGAGACCCCGGAGCGCGACGCTCGGCAAGTGCAGTCAGAGTTTCTGCCTTCTTATCGGAAATTGCGCCGCGATCACAGAGCACGCCAATTTATGGACAGTTCTTCAACTGCAGAAACAACTTAAATTTAATATTTAAATCGTTAAACGTTAAAACTTGTCTGTTGCTGTTGGAAATTATTGTGGTCCGGCAGCCAGATCTACGATTTTGGACAAACTGTTCGGCCAAATTTTTTTTTTTGTTCAAAATCAACTGAAAAAGGGTTGTAACCAGTGTTTTCAGGGGTAGAATATGCGACTTGAGAACGATGGTATAGGTTAAAAGTCGATATTTTGAAAAATTAAATTTCGTGACTCCGATTTGGGCGGGAAAGTTGAATGGAAAATTTTTTTAATTTTATTTTTTATTGATTGTTTTAATTAATATTATTTCTGTTTAATTTATTATTTGCCATTTGTATAAAATAAGGAAGAAGGAAAATAAAAATAAATGTTTGCTTGAATTTCAGACGAACCGAGGTTTTCTCGGGTATCTGAGCATAAAGGGGGTATATCTCGATATCGAGGCTCAACGTGAGCTTACCGGCAGGCGCCAATATATCTATCTGCTATCCACCTCACCAATACAAAAGCCGGGAGCGCCCCGCGAGGCTCCGGTATTAAACTTGCTGTGCCGGCCCCGGCTCGGCTTCTGTGGCTAAACACGTGCGTGCCCTTGTTTGTACTTAACGTCCTTGCAGACAGTTTCGGATGTACACACACACACGCTTTACGCGCAGGACTTTCCCAGTCAGATTTTTGGCGAAGCAACTTTTTTTCCGTTTGCTCATCCAACTTCGGCCGGAACAAACTGTAAACAAAAATAAAGCACGATCAAGCGCCTGAGTTAAATTTTGATTTTTATCAATTTCTTCTCTTGACAAACGAAAGCTCAAAATAAATCAAATCAACGGTTGGCTCCGAAACATTTTTTTCGGTTGCCGAATTACCGCTCGGTTACCAAAGTCAATGGTCAGAAAGATCAATCCAGTTAAAAAAAAATTCATATTCGAATGCGAAAAAAGCTCAGATCACCAAGGATGGTATTCCGAAGTACCGTGAGCCACCAGTGGAAACCAAACAGCCCGAGCTGTGCACCTTTGGTCCACGATGCACAAACTCCGTGGGATATGTGTGAAAATCAAATATCCCCCGGTGCCCCTCGGCACCTATTATCAAACGATATTTACCGCATCACTTATTAAGTATGTCCGCGTCTGATACCCAACGGGAACCAGGGTGCGCGGCGCGCGCGACCGTTTGCCGAATACAATTAGTAATCCCACGCACGTGACCGGCACGTGGCGTGACTTAAGAGGCGCATGCTTCCCAAGGGGGGGCGAGGGGTCCGAGAGGGGGGGGCAAAGGGGCAGACCTTGCGGGCGTCGAGCTACTATATTGCCATGAGATACCTATGAATAAGCCCCGCGGTATTATAAGCGTACCCGTCGCTCAAATCCCAATGTTGCAGTCGCTGTTATCCCTCTGAGAATCACTCGGTAGGCAGTTCATCGATGGGACATCGACGAATGTCCCCATCGTCATCCGCAAACCACATTTTTCCACGATTTCCACTAATTTCAATCGACAACGTTCATCTCGTACCTGTTAAATAAAAATATATATTAAACAAATGGGAGACCTCGACGATTATTAGTCACCGGTTTCGCGGGCTAATTGCGAGCGATGGGACATCGACGAATGTCCCCTTCGTCATCCAGAAACCACATTTTTCCACGATTTCCACTAATTTCAATCGACAGCGTTCATCTCGTACCTGTAAAATAAAAAAAATTATTAAACAAATAGAAGACCTCGACGATTATTAGTCATCGGTTTCGAGGGCTAATCGCGAGCGATCATCGAGATTTTTTTTGAAGAACTTTCGACAAACATCGGACCAGCTGTGTCTACACAAATATTTCACCCACGCAGCATGTGGTTTGGTCTTTCTCTATCTCGCTCGTGACGAGTACAATATACGCGTTATATCGATTTACCTACATGCAGATATCTACCATGGCAGCACCCGACTCGCGATATCGGGTATCATTCTAAAATTACAATAAGTACTAAAGATACGGATTTTTTATTTAAAAAAAATGTCTGTGTTCGAGTAGCAAACAAAATCAATCGGGCCTCGAGGGCGTCGACTTCGATGAAACAATTTCAATACTCGAAAAATGCAACTAAAAAAAAAAGTTGGCGAATGGTAGATTTTTGAAAATATTGCGTAGCTCTCAAAGAGCCGCATACCACTTGGCAAGTGGCGCCCCCTACTCCCGGACTCCCGGAGCCCACGCCCTCCGCAATTCAGCGAGACGAATACCTCAACCGACACTCGAGTCAGAATTGACGAGCGTGGCCGACATAAAATGAAAAAACCGTAAAATCCGCGGGGGCCCCGTCATTGATCCTCGACGTTTGTACCGAAAAACGCGATTTTTTTTTTTCGAACGACACTCGATACGTGACAAATTCACGCGATCGTTGAGCTCGTAAATCTTGCGATTCGGAAAATATTTCGACAAACGGCAGAATTCGAAATATTGTGCTATCTGCAAAACCGAGGTTCATCGGTGGAAAATTTACCAGTGAGTTGAGTAACTGCAGATCTCACTCAATTATTTTTGTATTAATACAACTGTAAATCTTTTTTACTTATATTTGAAGTTTCAATTTTTTTGGAGCGCCCTTGATATGATAAACTGAATATAACGAATAATTTTTTTATTTTTTTTTTAATTTTAGACATCGAGCAATATTAGCTAAAGTATATTAAATAAAAAATAATTCAAAAACCTCTTTTTTAATTGCAAATTTAAAGTACTTCGAATTCTTCAATTTTCTTTCATGCATATTTATGCGGTACGAAGATATTTTAATGCACATTTTGCAATTCAATAAATTGACGAGGGTTCATTTGTCAATTTTGTCCCGAAACTCGGGTTTAATTGAGAACCCTCGGCGGAATATTCAGTGCGCATGCCCGCGGTAGTAGGTGGCATTTAATCGCGGCGGAAGGCGGAGTCCGAGCTTTTGCATGGCGGATCTCAGCTTCCTGCTCATTGGTGCTGACTCCTGCTTCCTCGCGGAATAAGACAGAGCTCGCTGGGGTTTTAAGGGCCGACGTCTCAGCGCCGTCTCAATCTTACGCGCCCGCGGAGAGCAGACGGAAAAGCGAGGAAAGTAATCTCGGGCTTTTTCATTTATCCACGATGCTATTTTTTTTTTTCCAAACGCTCGTCGAAAATCTCTATTTTTTCGTGTATGCGACAAGACTAAAGAAAAAACAATTCGTCGAACTTCCTACTTGACGAAGCCTCCAGGGTAAATCCAATAATAACAATAACCAGGATCTTGAGCGACGATTTTGCGCAAAAACAGCTTCGTAAAATCGCAGCTTCAACGTCCATCTAGCGTCAGACCAGTCCAGACCAGACCATACCGGACCAGACCGGACTGGACCAGACCAGACCAGACTAACATCAGAAACGCCTTTGACGTTGATTATTAATTTTTTTTTTATCCAATCGTTCAATTTGCACAAATTTGTGCGTCGCCAATTAGGCAAAAATTGCATAATATTTTTTTAAATACGCGATGATACGTGACAAGTATAACAATAAGATGATTTGTCCACCTCTTGACTTGACGTTGGTGCGGCGATCATTTTTCTAATCTCCCCGCATAATCGGATTTAAACGTCATTCGACGTGGCGCGCCCGACCCTCGCGTTCATCCGCGAAAACTCGGCGCGAGGGGTCGAACAATTATTCCCGGGGTCCTATGCTTTACGATCGGCCGGGCCATCGGCGAAGGGACTCCGCGCGCGCGAGACCAGCTGTTGCACGGCACCGGCTGCTGCCGCCGCCAATATCTCCGCGCCGTTTCGAGACTCAAGATGACGTTCGGTCCTTTTTGGTGTCAGCTTGTTATGCGCCTTTCGTCCCCGCGTACGGATCCTCCGTCACAACGCTTTGCCGTGTCTCGTTGGCCTTTGTCCTGACACCCCGAGAAAAATCCAACACTTGTGCAGCGTCGCTTTGTCATCCTTGCCATTTTTTTACTCGTGTTATCTGTAAAACAAAAGTTACATTAGATTGTAAAATATAAAAAATCAGCAAGAATTAGTTTTTATACGATTTGATAAAATGTTTGAAATTTATTCCTACAAATTTTCGTTTTTTTTTTGCGATCCACAATAAAATCATAAAAAATTGGGGTTTCGCCCCAATTTTTTTTTTTACGATGTTGTCTTTACATTGTTTGCGTATTGTATCGCAATACATTTGTACCGCGATACGAGTAGATTTTCTTGGCTGTATCTTCGCCCATAAACGTCGCCGTTAAGCCGAATGACCGCAACCCGAACGCGACACAATGCGCGACCCGACCGAGTCACGTGTCGCGCGGGGGCTCAAATACCCGGTAGATTGATATTAATGCCTCGGCTCGATGCACCCGGGGACGAAACATTCTCGGCCGGGGAATATATTAATATATTATAGGTGGACCTGGCAACACGTGCGCTTCGAACGTCGCGACCGAGGTTCGATTTGCATGAGGGGATCGCGAATGTCTCGCTTTATGACATGAATATTAAGAATATTAAGAGTATTAAGAAAAAAAAAAAAAAAAAAAAAAATCCTCGGGCAGCTAGTGAAATTATTCACGTAATTAGGAATCTCTATTTCTCCAATATGATAAAATTCGTAACCGGAGCATCGATGATTTTGGAGTAAAATAAAATGGAAAATAAGACGAGACATAAAACCAGTGCTGATTTATCGTCTGACCATTAATTAGGCCATTGCGTCAGGCGCGAGAAACTATATATCTTTATTTTTGTTTTTATTTGCTCCACCGTAACGCGGTCCCTTTCTCCCTTATAATGGTCCCTCCTCCCTTATTGCGTCGGCAGCAAACGTCGCGCACCCCAACTGTATCGCATTTGCACGTGGGTTACGTCGAAGGCTGCGCGGAAAACCTGTGTCATACATACGAGTTGGCCTTTTCTTTGCAGACTTTTGTGCTCTGACACTGGGGAGTCACTGACCTCCGAAAAAAAATTGGCCCTCGATTCACGACTCGCGTAATCAGACAAAATCCCTGATTATTTCATTTTAAACCCCTAAAGCTGGACAATTTTTTTGAAATTCCAAAAACAGCTACTAATTCGTATTAAATAAAATAAAATAAAATACACAACCGACAATAAATTTTCTCACGATATCGACTTTTCGATGTTAGTCAAGGCTCAGCCCGATATTGGCAAACAGAGGCGCTCGCGATTAAACACTGAGCATCTGACGGCTCACGCTGTGTGTATTGCTGGTACGTAAGTACTTGAAAAAGGACTATAGGAGCATCAGCAGCGGCAGTAGCAGCAGCCAATAGATCAACCATCCTCGATGAATTCACGAGTATAGAATCTTGACGTTCTCATGGCGGGGCGAGAGCGGTTCGCGGGGGCCCTCCGTGAATCACCGTGTACACACTCGACGTTCTTTTGACGAAATAGTTTATACCAAACGGACCGAGAGCCGCGCGCGCACGTCGAAATCGCAGATAAACAGCGAAGACACGTGACCCGAGCTTACGGCGACAGTCATTTGCCGGAGGCGTTTGATCACGTCGCTCAAAGTAAATCGAGCGCGCGCCTACGTCGGGCATCAAACTCCGCTTTTGCTGCTCGAAATCTCTATCGACGGATCGGCGAAATATTCTTCTAGCTCGTTGCGTAAAAATATCCATTGTCGCAATGTTCAATCGTTCAGTGGCAACCAATTTGGTGGCCCGAAAAAAATGGTTGGCCCATCCAAAAATCGACACTTCGTCCTCCGAAGCCTGCAAAGTAATTAAACCTGATTAGTGATCATGTGATCAACAAATTATTATTATCTATGTCCACACCAAGCTCAGAGCTCCGTAATTCAATTCCCTAACCAGCAATAACGTACGCCGAGCATTTCACCCGAGGGACATTCGGTTATCACGATTAACGATTGCGGTCGGTGTCGCTAAATCGTTTTATAAAACTTTCGGAGGAGGAGAAGGACGAGAGACGACGGAGTCATACGTCGAGGGTGAGGCGCGGGGGGGATTTATTGATTCTCTGTAAAATACGGTCCACGCCACGTCTGAGTTAATAGATCTGGGGAGCGCTACGGGGGACGTCACGGGGCAACGAGGGGGGAGGGGATGCCGCGTAGTTGCACGTGTATCGCGGGGCACCCCCCTTCGAATTCTTTGCATCGCTGTTGCAGACCAACACGGGGCGTCCGACCCTCTGTATAAGCACCGTGGAGAATATGAAGGTTTGATGCCCAACTAGCCGCATCATCGAGGGATCCGAGCGTGAAACGCGACGACGGAGAGAAAAAAAAGGGGGGATGGGGTGGTTTGGCGCTCGTGGGGGGACATGGGGGTTTTATTTGACAAACATCCCCGTGACACAGGGTGCGAACAATGGCCCGCGCCACCCGGAGTGAAACGAGAGTCTCGCACAGGTGAGCGATTCAAAAACGAGAAACGCTCCGATTCGTCGCAACCTGCGTTATACTTTACCCTTGTTTTTATCTGAAAATTCGCGTCCGGAATATTCGGGGTCAACCTTGACTCTGATTCGCGATGATCCGAAAAGTCACGATCTGCGGCACGTCACAACCTTTATTTGTGATCCTCTTAGACTTCAGATTTCCTGAAATAAAAAATAATTATTAGCGACTCTGCACTGATTATAAATTCGAAGGGTCTTCAGAGATTTTGACTCCAATGACTGGAGTCAAGAAAAATTATTTGGAGCTTTCGGTAGAGTCGAACGGAATTTTTTCTAAAATAAATCCGATGTTAGAAATCCGATGATAAAAAATTAATACAAAAAAGAGACCTTTGACTATAGTCAGCGCATCTGCATGTAGCCGCGCATCGCGAGCGGATATCGATCTGGCCGGTCGAGCATCCTCCGAGTTTGAGCACCGCGAAGGACGCGCGGCGGCCCGCAGGAGCCGCACCGGAGAGCCGGAGGGCGTTGGACCCCGGGAACCAATGGTCTCGCTCCGTTCGCCGCGCTCACGAGCGGCGACGCCCACACCGACCTTTGACGCGCGCCTCGAAAACCCACCTACTATCGACGGCGAAATCGTAGGTGAGGGAAACCCACTGGGCGCAGAAGCACATGCTCCAAATCCTGTCAAAATAGGATCGGTTTTCGGCGTGAACGCTGCGCGGGCCTTTCGCTCTGCCTCCGTCGATTTTTGGTACTGGAAAGAAAAAAAAATTGTTAACAACAAATTTTAGACGCGTAACATCCGCGACGTGACCGATTTATACTCGACACTCGAAAAAAAAAAAAAATGTGATCGTGGACTAAAGTGAACGTGAAGAGCGTTGAAAAAATATTGTTGGCTCCGAAGAACAAGTGATATTTTTTCGGAGTGGATCATTTTTATTAATTTGTTGATTAATCAATTAAGGAAAATCGTTGCAGTATTCAGTTACAAGTGATTATTTTTCATTTTAGTGTGATCAATGATTTTGTTTTAATATGGTGAACATTTGGTTTGAGAAAGAACGCGATCGTGCAGTGATCGCCGAAAGCTGAAAGTGCGCGAACGATTCTCAGTGCCAAAAGGGATTAACGGGCTGAACGTGCGATTTTCGCGAAGATGCTGGAATTTTATCCGCCGACTTTGGCCTCGACGTCGGCCCTGAATCACCAGGGCGAGGGCGGACACGCGACGGCATCGGCGCCGACGACGCAGTTTCGTCAGGCAGTGATTGACAATGACCATCCAGGTAAAGATGTGGTATGGTATAAATATTACATATTTCGTAATCGCCGGTTAAAGTTCTTCCTTACTTTCCAACGAACCGCGCGGAAAAATGTAGAGAATAAAAAAAAATCTTTCTCAGTTTTCTACTTGGATTTCGAAATAATTCTTAATTAAAAAAAGGCCCTAGAAAATTGCAAAGATTCGCGTTCGTTTAACATTTAATATTCTGTTGAAAATCCTGGCGTCAGCCGATCCCACTTATTTTTTGCACCCACTCAGTCCAACTCCTCCATTTTTCCTTACTCATAAAAAATTCTACAGTCTAATTCTTTTTATTTTATGATTTATTTGCTCATTTATTTGTTTTATTTTTGTTTGCCCGTTCGCTTGTCGCGTCGTGAAACCGCAGATTCAGAGGGACGAATTTTCTCGAACCGTCGGTGCCTCCGACCCAGTTAAATCCGTATGGATATTCAGTCTGTAAAACCGACCCCTGTGTAAGTTTATCAAGTAAGTAAGCGGAAAAATTTCACACGCATCGCATCTGATAAATAAAATAAATCAACCCACAATTTTTTAGCCCAGAAAAAATTGTGATTGGTCGCAAAAAAATTAGCCCAATGAAAAAAAAAATTTCATTTACTTTTGGCCATCAAACAGCAACTCTATGTTTATCCCTCTCCGCCCGCAGAGCAATCGGCGACGGTCAAGACCGAGTCGAGTCTCCTAAAGACGACTTGCGCCAGATGAAAAAAAAACCCACCATTTTTTAGCCCAGAAAAAATTATGATTGGTCCCAAAAAAATTAGCCCAACGAAAAAAATCTTTCATCCACTCTCGACGATCTAATATAGCAACTCAATATTTATCCCTCTCCGCCCGCAGAGCAATCGGCGACGGTCAAGACCGAGTCGAGTCTCCTGAAGACAATATGCGCCGGATGCGGCCGCGGCATATCCGATCGTTACCTCATGAGAGTCTCGGACCGCAGCTACCACGAGGACTGCCTCGTGTGCGCAGCGTGCGGCGCTCTGCTTCAGCACTCGTGCTTCACCCGCGATCTCAAGCTCTACTGTCGTCCGGACTACGAGCGGATTTACGGCGCCAAGTGCGCCCGATGCATGGAGAAGATAAGCTGCTCGGATCTGGTGATGCGCGAGGCCGGTCTCGTCTTTCACGTCGAGTGCTTCGCGTGCTGTATGTGCGGCCAGAATCTGCCGCGCGGAGCCCACTACATACTGCGACAGGGACAGCCGATATGCAGACGCGACTACGAGCACGACCTGTTCGTCAACAGTTCTCAAGGTCGGTCACGTTTTTTCTCTTCTTCCTCCGATTACCTAAAATGCAAACATAACGAATTATTTTTATAATCATTATTTTCCATACGCTAAATCTCGAACATAAAGTAACAGAAAACACGAAAGTTACGAGCAAGTTATTCCTATTGTTATTATTATCATAGGTCGGTCACGTTTTCTCTCTTCTTCCTCGGATTACCTGAAATTCAGAGACGAGTTATTTTTATAATCATTATTTTTTTATACGCTCAATCTCGAATATAAAATAACGGAAAACACGAAAGTTACGAGCAAGTTATTATTATTGTTATTATTATCATAGGTCGGTCACGTTATTTCTCTTCTTCCTCGGATTACCTGAAATTCAGAGACGAGTTATTTTTATAATCATTATTTTTTAATACGCTCAATCTCGAATATAAAATAACGGAAAACACGAAAGTTACGAGCAAATTATTATTATTGTTATTATTATCATATATTACCTGAAATTCAGAGACGAGTTATTTTTATAATCATTATTTTTTATACGCTCAATCTCTAAATTAAAATAATGGAAGACACAAAAGTTACGAGAAATTATTATTATTGTTATTATTGTCATATAGATGACGACTTGTTGGATGAGAATCGGCCGCGCGACGGCAGACGAGGACCGAAACGACCGCGAACGATTCTCACGTCGGCCCAGCGACGCCAGTTCAAAGCATCGTTCGAGCTGTCGCCGAAGCCGTGCCGAAAGGTGCGCGAGGCACTGGCCAAGGACACCGGACTGAGCGTGCGGGTCGTGCAGGTCTGGTTTCAAAATCAACGCGCCAAGATGAAGAAGCTCCAGCGCAAGGCGAAGACGGAGCCGGGCTCGGAGAAGGAGCCGAAGGAGGAGCGACGGATCGAGAGCCCGCACAGCGATCACAGTGAGTAACCCAACCTACGCGGCGACTTTTCGCGACTCAATCGCGAAAAAAAGGAGATTAAAGAGGGGGGAGGGGGAAGAGCCGTCCCAGAGGTCAAATCGACGACCTCTACGAGAGAAAAACCTGGAGATAAAAAATTCCTCGGTCAGAACGAACCCTCGGGTGATTGGACGAAGAAAAAAAACAATGTCGAAAGTCGTGGCGCGAAAAGGCAGACACGGAAATTGTGGAAAGTTCGACAATTACCTCGCGATAATCGAGTGATAAGACCGGTCGATGCGGTCTAATCGGGCGAAAAAACATCTGTGTCTCCGCACACGATCGCATTGCTCGTATTACCCTAGCAATCACGACGACTTTCAAAGTGACTATAAAAATAACGCTCAGCAGAAGTTGTTTTTTGCACAGAAGTAACTTTCGGAAATTGTAAAAATGACCTTCGAAATGACGAAACAAAAAAAATGTGATAGTTACATTTTCGTTAGAACCAATATCGTACCGTTAAAATAACCTTGCCGTGAAAAGGGTCATCATGACGGTAAGTTATTGGTTCTGCTGACGAAAAATCAACTGTAAGATTTTTGGGTTTGGTTATTTCGACGGTCATTTTGATAATTTCGAAAGTTTCTTCTGTGCAAAAAACAACTTCTATTGAGCGTTATTTTTATGGTCACTTTGACAGTTTTTTTAGGTAAAAATGAAAGTTATCGTGATTGCTAGGGTAGGCCGGCAAGACATTGAGAATGCGGCGACGGGCATCGACTGAATCCGCGCGACGTTGCCAACTGCTTCGCGACGCTCCTGAGACGCCATTTTGCTTTTCTCCGCGGAGACGAAAAAACCGTTAGAAGCGAATCGCAAAAACGACCCTTTCAAATTTCGTTTGTGCGAATAGAAAAATTACTGCTGAGGGAATCAAGATTATTCTGTAAATCCCCGAAAGCGAATTGTCGTCATTCGCGTCCTGCGGTGTATCGGTTGCTCCGTATCAGCGGCCGCTATCGCGTTTGATCCGTGCGCAGTGGTCAACGGAATAGATATCGATTGTTAGCGTTGCACTCGTTCGCTCGTATTGTTTCCGGTTGACGCGCGCGAAGAGACGGAGAAGTCGCGATATCGCGGCGATAACGAGAAACCCGGCTGAAAATAACTCGCGACGGAAATCAATCGAATGCTCAACAGATTATTTTTCGAATGTTTTTCCTATAAAAAAAATCCGGCTGAAAATAACTCGCGACGGAAATCAATCGAATGCTCAACAGATTATTTTTCGAATGTTTTTCCTATAAAAAAAATCCGGCTGAAAATAACTCGCGACGGAAATCAATCGAATGCTCAACAGATTATTTTTCGAATGTTTTTCCTATAAAAAAAAATCCGGCTGAAAATAACTCGCGGCGGAAATCAATCGAATGCTCAACTAATTATTTTTCGAATGTTTTTCCTATAAAAAAAATCCGGCTGAAAATAACTCGCGACGGAAATCGATCGAATGCTCAACAGATTATTTTTCGAATGTTTTTCATATAAAAAAAATCCGGCTGAAAATAACTCGCGACGGAAATCAATCGAATGCTCAACTGATTATTTTTCGAATGCTTTTCCTATAAAAAAAAATCCGGCTGAAAATAACTCGCGACGGAAATCAATCGAATGCTCAACGGATTATTTTTCGAATATTGTTCCTATAAAACAAAAAAAAAAACATTTAAAAATAATGTTCGTGCGTGCGGGAAGCAGCGAGATTTTAGTCGCACATTAGGCTGTTACCTAAAAGCAACGATACCAATGCTGTCGTCTCGTTCGCAGGTCATTACTTGAACGCCTTGAATATGCGCGACGGCGAATCTTCTAGCTTCCCTTCGGCCACCCAACCGCTCAACCCCAATAATCCGTACTCACCCGAGGGTAAGTTTATACTTCCAACGGCGACTAAGCAATTTTCACTGAGAGACCTAGAGCCCCATATAATGGCTTCCGTCTTCTCGGGGGACAAAAAATCGTAGACTTCCGGTTCGATCGCGATCATCTGCCCGACGAAACATAATCTCAATTTTATTAGCATGTACTTTTTAAGAGAGGATAACCACAAATCGCCGAATCATTACGATTTATTGTCGCTAAATCAACGAATCCGTCTGTATTTCAGATACCTACGCCGGCAACTCGGGCGAAAGTTTCTGCAGCAGCGATTTGTCGCTCGACGGAACGGAAGCCGGCTACGAGATCGGCGACAACGAGAGCGGCGCCCCCGACGTCCATCACGGCTCGTCGCACTCGCACGGCGGTTCGTCCCACGAGTCGACGACGCTCTCGCAGAGTTTGCACGTCGCCATACACAATCCCATCGACAAGTTGTTCATGATGCAGAGCAGTTACTTCAGCGGCGATCACGCGTAATCGTCACGCGCGGTGTTTCGAACAGATGAAAAAAAAAAAAAAAAACACAAAGCCAAAGAAAAAACAGACACAGTGATATTTTCTGTAAATCGTTCGGTATCGCTTGTCGATCTTATTTGTATTCCCTCGGATTGTCTTGCCGCACACAACGCTGCGACGCGACACGCGACGGAGTCTTAGCGCAAACATGAATCGATGTTCAACAGTTGTTCGTGATTAATATTTTAAATGTCAACCTCGACCGATGAATATCACGCTTCGCTATTATTACACTGGACAAAACCCGTTGAGAATGATTAATAATATCCTTGAACATTTTTGTAACCGTTGTTTATGATTTTACGAGTCGCCGCGGTGCGATATTGATTCGTCGACAATGTCTGAACTGTTTCCTGACTTCCCTGATTTTCGTTTGTTATTATTATTATTATTGCTCTCGTTATTATGGGAAATCTCTGTTACGAATATCCCAACAACCTTTTCTTACCTCCACCTGGTTCTTATCTTCGAGGACACAGAAGTTACCGAGCGGTCTGAAATATGTGGTAGGTATCTTTGGTGTATTTCACGAAAAAAAAAGTTCCCTGCTCAATCGGTAATGGTACAGACTTAAAAAAATATAAAATCTTCGTATCGACGGTTGTCTGCTCGAACGATAAAAAAGGTTTCTACCGTGGGTCTGTAATGCTGCAGGGAGACAGCCCGGGTGAAGTTACGCGCGCACCGAGATCGAGGGTAGAAAACTATTTTTTCCAATGAAGATGAACAAGGTGATGAATATTCGCTGGGGATGTAGATGCTAAGACAGGAAGCTACGATGTGAATGGCCCATGCGAAGGATCGATGATACGAAACACTGTGACACACCCAAATTGATAGACATGCTGGAAAATCCCTTCTAATTTCAAGATTTACTGTACATTTCATTTAAAAAACGTTATCGCCTCGTTATTCGCATAGTCTTGTACTCCCGCGCTCGCGGCGGATTTTTGACTGTTCGGTGGAGGCTCCGTTTTGCTTATCGCGCGTTAAATGTGCAATTCAATTAATTGATCAATTGATTAATCGACACCGTTTCAATTGTCTCTGGTTTCCGGTTCTTCGTCGTAGGCTGCCATCACTTTTTCCATGATTTCCCACAATTTGTCTCTCGTTAGATCCTGACAGAAAACCTGTGGAAATAATTTCCCGTAAATCATTCGAATCTCAAAAGTCTCGAAGAAAATGTTTTGCCGAACGAAAAAAAGATGGCTCACGTTGAACCACGGTTGCTGATCGCACTCGTCCATCAGCGGGACGACGACTCCGTAAATCTGCAAGGCCAAGTTTATGCACGCAATGGCGACGAGATTCGGCGGGAAATCGAGAATCATCGACGAATGATGGAAATCCTGGAGCAGGGCCATGCTCGTCTTTGCCACCGGATACTTGTTCCACTCCTCGTCGCCGAACCAGGCGTGAAGCGATCGTAAGTAGTGCAGCATGAACTGAAAGGGAGCGCAAAAATTCGAATGAGCAATTCCGAAGGAAAACCGACGGCGTTGAGAGAGCGTCGAGGTCACTGACCTTGTGCGGATGATCGGGCGTGACCTGAAACTTCAGCATCCGCATTATGAGAAGCTCCGCCTGAATGATCGCATCGCGAATGCTCCAATACTGATCGCCCAATTCCAGTGGCTGGGAACCTCTGTGAAGTGTGCTATTCGCGACGTTCATCACGTCGCGTATCTTTAGGACGTTGTCTTTGACTTTTCCCGCTAAGTAGAGACAAGTCGCAGCTATGAGCTGAAATAAGCAATGATAAAAAATTATTGTGTTCTGATTCTTCTAATTAAAAAAAAATATATAATTTACATATGGGTCATATCCCTGTGGTGTTGCTTCTTTGACAAATCGATGGTACAAAGTGGTGGCAGTGGAAATCGTCAGGGGATGAGCGTCCAATTTTATTCCTGTGAATAAATGAAAACTGTTTTAAACAAAACAACAATGTGATACTAATATACACTCGTGGATAAAAAATTCGTACGTACCGCATTCGAAAATGAATCTGGAAATTGTGAATGGATCGCTCGCTGCTCCATAGTCGATCGTTATACTTTTCTGTAGCGCGCTGCGTTTTTCGCGTTGCAGGGCGAGAACGTCGATGACGTCTTTCATTTTCGAACTGTTTGACACACGAGGAACATTTTTTTACTCCGATTGAATTTTAACTGAAGTTCCATGATAAAAACCGGAACGGACTAACATAACCTCAATGGCGAAGATAAACAAACGAGAGGTTATGTTGAATATTTAGCATTACTAACCTTAAAGTTTCGGTCGACGTAGGCTCCGACGGGTTCATTGTTACGGTATTGGTCGGATTGATCGGATAGATCCGCAATCGGGACTCCGATTTTGTGCAAATTTTTAGCTCCGTTCGTCCGCGGGGCTCGCGACTCGCCGTCAAAATTGTTTACGATTTGACCACGAACTATCGTAACCCTAACTAGATGCGAGTCCTGCTCGTTCTGTTGTTTCTATTGAACAGCACCGGCGCTGTAATCAGTATTTTTTACGGACCGAGGTTTGAATTTCGGGTTGACTTGTAGATACTCCAATTTCAGTCTTGCGATTTTTGGCGAAAAAAAAAGTTCGATTTAACGAAGTTTTAAAACCCTATCCGATGGGAAATTTTCCGCTGATTCCAAATATGACCGGTTTTTGCCCGAAAAATAAAAAATTCGAGGAGAAAAACGCGAAAAACGATTTTTCACTTTTTCCCAATTTTGGCACTTCACTAAAATCGGTGTAATTTTTCTTTGGATCAACATAATCGGGATTTTCTTTTTGCATTCGAAAGAAAACTCTTCAACGAAGAGAATGCCGCCAGGCGGAACGCGATATATCGATTTTTCGATTTTTTGTAGATTTTTAAACTTGACCCTCAAAAATCGCAAATTTTTTGAAGGGGTACCCCTTGCCGTTTTTTTGGCGAAAAATTTTTTTTTCGATTTAACGAAGTTTTAAAACCCTATCCGATGGAAAATTTTCCGCTGATTCCAAATATGACCGGTTTTTGCCCGAAAAATAAAAAATTCGAGGAGAAAAACGCGAAAAACGATTTTTCACTTTTTTCGAATTTTAACCCTTCACGAAAATCGATCATTTTCCACGGGTCAGAAACGAAAGCAAATTTCGCGCCAATTTTCTCCTTCCCAAGTGACATTTTCGTCTGCTACGGGGACGTCACGTGTCGCAAGTTCGACCAGTACGCGCGGGGGCGATGTCAGAGAGCAAGCATCACAAATTATAACCCTCGTAATTAGAGAATTATGTTCTCGTTCTAGAATCTCGTATTTATATTTATATCGATAGACCGAAGTGCAGCGAAGAATTCGCAAGATGTGCAGCTTAGTGTCATCGCTGTTGTCGCGGGGGTTGATAAAAAAAATGCGGCTGCCCAGCTGCGTACCGATTCACAGCAGAGGTTATGTTGACAGCGAGAAGCCCGCGACGACTGCGACGACCGAGACGACGAAGAAACCGCCGGGTTTTCGCAAATACTGGACTTCCCGCTACATCGATTACATAAAAAATTGGGGGTCGACGTTGGAGAAGAAATTTCCCACTACGATGCACGTGTATCGCGTGTTCAGCATTGGCTCCAAGGATTTTTACTCCGAATTCAAACAATACTTGAGCGTGAGGAAGAAACGGCGTCGCAATGGCCTGGAAAGCCTGACGAGGGATGAGCTGCAGCTATGGCAGACGTTTCCCGATGATCTCATCAAGATCTCGCCGCTCTTCATAATATCCGCCATACCGCTGACCAATTACATAATTTTTCCGCTGGCTCTGCTGTTTCCGCAAACCCTTCTGACTTCGCACTTCTGGTCGCTGGAGCAGCGATTCAATTTCATGGCACAGAATCACAAGAAGCGACTGCGACACAACAAACCGCTGCTCAGGTGTCTGCAGAGCCAAGTCGAGAGTATAGAGAATCCGCTGCTGAGGATCAAGTGGAGCGGCATCATCGCCTGTTTGGGCAGCGGGACCCATCCTACGACGGCGGAAATCATTGCTTGCATTGAACTGTTCGCTGGGCCTCCTTATTCGTTGGAGTCGATGACGAGGAAACACACGGTACAGGGATTTTTTGGATTGCCTTGGATCGAGGTCCGCAAGCTTCGCTTTCCTCAATGAAACAGAGACAATGCAGGCTACAATTTATGTTGTAGAAAGAGATGCTGGCCATCCACGGAATGCGTAGGTGGACGCCAAACCGCAAGAAAAGACTGTTAGAGAGAGGAATGTTGATAAAAGCCATGGACAATTCGATAAAGGCAGAGGGTGGCGTGAAAAAACTGCCAAACGACGCAATACGATGGGTAGGCAACTCAGCATAGATTTAACAAAGATAACACTGTGATATAGAGTTTGTAAATGTGATATTAGCACAAACCCTAATTTTACGAGCCATAAATATATTTTTGAAAGCCTGGAGTTCGCCTTTTTATTTATTTATTTATTTATGTTATTTACGAATCCGTATGAGCCTTTCTAAATCCAATGAAAAAAATACTCTACAATGCCCTCTGCAAAATGTTTGCAAAATTTTCATGTGTTACAGGCGCTTGCGTTCAGAGGAGTAAATCCAGCGAACATGTCCCGGGAGAGCATGCAATCTTGGCTCGAAAACTGGCTGTTGATCTCGTCGCATGTGGACCAGCGCAGTATATCCCTCCTCCTACACAGTCCGATATTATTGGCGTACAATTACCCGACAAATTGGACCCTTTTGTATCACTGACCGGTCGATTAACGTTTTTATTCGCAGTGCGAATAAATCTTGTAAATATATCTCGAAGCTAATGTGAATAAAATATTAGACAATATTCTAAAAAAAAAAGTCTGACCATTACTTGATATTTCCACTCGGACATTTCGTGGCTTCTTCACTGAATCGTAACGCAATTTTGTGCCCCGTACTGCACTCAAATTTCGCACTTCTTTCTGTTGCTTTTCGCAACTCTGAGCCGCGTTTATCAAAAAATTTAAATTAATTTCAGTGATCTGCTTCTGCATCGATCAATGTCTGACCACATCTATGGTTTTACTACTGGCGCGCTTTAGACGAATTTAAACGAGTTTCATTGTCAGTTCAAATCATTAATAATATTCTTAGTAATCATTTGAAGTATATATGATCGAAATTATCTTGAATTGCACTCACGACTCGCCTTTATTATCATTGCACGTTAACGAGCTTCGGGGAACAGCTCACGAGCCGATGATTACAGTGATGATGAACCCGGGGAGTCTTCGAGGCTGATAATAGACTCGGGAATTCATCCCGGTCGCCGGTCCATTATCCGCAAGGCTCTTTTGGGGCTTGCGGGGAATAATTAGGAATTCTCCGGAACGCTGCACTGATTGGGAATTTCGTAAGCCGCTGCAGCAACGTAGCAACATGGCGTTAACAGTGTTATAAGTGGCTGGGTATACACATGTATATTATATATATAGGATCGCGTGAGCCGAAATCCGCTTTGCGAAATCGAGAGAAGCAGTAGCGTCGGATATTGATCGGAAAAAATATTATTTTTAAATTGTTCCGAGGGAAAAAATGGATTTTGTTTTTTCATCCACGTATGCATTAAAATTTATTCAGAGCCTCTGTGTGTGTTTTTAACTCACGTTTTAACATGCAAGTATACATAGAAAATTATAATCTTACAGCCGACTTAAGTGGTAGGGTATATATTATAATACATATATGTATATCAATACCGTTTCAGGTATATTCGAAGTCAAGCAATATGATATACAGCTTCCGCGTGCCGGCGCGGATGTCTCACGATATAATATAATATAATAATAATGATAATAATAATTTATATATATCATTTATACATTCCAAGATCAACCCATATGAGTGTCGAGCGAATGCACGTATTTCGAACGCAGTCGCCATTCAATGTTACATACACAATATATACACTTTATGTCGTTATATGGTTTTTCTTTGCCTTACGCAATATAAATAATTTTTCCGATGATTTTCTCGTTTGTGCCACAGTTAATGCTCGTTCGAACTTTCTTCGCTACGTCGGATTTACAGACGAACGAGTTTTTCTCTCGCAACAAGTTACATTCTAATACTGTATTTACCGAGGCTGTGCAGGAATTGGTTTTTTTTTCTTCTCTCATCCCCGAAAAGTAGCTTGGAATGTGATTTTTGTACTCAATAGGTTTCAGGCACCCTTCAATTGAAACGACAAAGATTACTTTTTTCATGTATTTTTTTTTTTTTTTGGTGCACACATTTTCCGAACAAGTACAGCGAGTGAATCGAAAAATGATTTGATTTAAAAAACGATAGAACACTGGAATATTCGATTTATATTTTTCACATACGCATTTATTTCGAAATGAGACGCGCATCATCGTCGACCTCGTTTCTACTTTTCCGAGCTGGGAGAGAAAAAACGCTTTTTTCCTGAATAAAAACTTCGCATCTACACGTGAGAGAAATTTCGTTACCGTCGTTCGGACATCCACGTATATATTTTTTTTCTTTTTTCCACTTTCACGTAAAAAATTAATTCTACGTCTGAATCGTAAAAAGTGTATTACAAAAATATCGAAAGTGACGAGAGTTACAAGGCGAAAATGTCGAAAGTAGAGACGGGAAAAAATTGTACACGAAGAGAAATGTAGGACGAAGAGCGAAAATTCGCAATTGATAAAGACAGAGCGGACGATGAAACAATTTCTAGGAGAATAATTTCTAACACGCGAAATTTTTTCGTCGCCGACGAGAAGAATAAACACACCGGATCGGAAAAAACATGCTGGAAGCGCTCGACGCTGCAATTTCGAAAAATGCGACGCAGTTCGAGAACTCGAGATTCTCACGGTTCGCCGCTTTGAGGTCGCACACGGTTTTTTTTTCTTCTTCTTCTCCTCCCATCTTTTTTTCTTTTTTTTTTTTTTTTTTTTTTTCACAAAGTACGTCTGAGAATCGTGTGTACCAGTGTTCAGTGTATTTTTCCGCTCCGGAAGTTGGCCGAGGCGTTCGAGATCGCGGGGGGTCGGGGGTGTCGGGGAGGGGGTGTTCGGTTCGGGAGGGTGGGCGGTCGGTTCGTAGCAACGGGATGCGAGAGGCGCTGGCTCATCGATCGATCCCGATTCTCGCCAGGTCTCGGGATCGAGTTGCGCGAGTTTCGAGCACAATACAATTGCGATTTTATGCGTTTAAAGCTTGAAAACATCTCGACAAATAATTTTTTTCCTAGCTATTTTTACCCCGTGACGTCTGTAATTTTTTTTTTCCAATACAAGACTTTCATTTGTCTCGAATCTCCAAGACTGCATAATTATTACTTTTCGATCGACCGATAAACTCATCTTATGCTTCGCTCGCGCGAATTGAAATAAAAAATTTTAATTAATAACTACCTACTTATATTAAATAAAAAATCGTGTTTCCGATTCAGACTTAGTCGTTATAACCAATCGCAATTGATTCCTGAATTCTCGCGGCAACTTCGAGACGACGGAGCCTCGTTGCTCTCTCTCTTTCTCTCGACTCCTCGGTAATGCAGTCAACCTTAATGCGAAAGTTCCTGGACTCGCTCGTCGACCGCAATCTTCTTTTTACCGCTCTAACCGCTTCGAGGGGATTCTTGATGAAAATCTCGAAGCGACTAATCGATACGAAGACCTTATTCGCTTTTGCCGGGCGCCGCTCGCGGTCGCCTCATCTTTACGGCCGCTTTTATTTCGCGGTAATGAGATTCTCGCTGCCCGCCCCCGACGCCGCAAACGCGCACGAAACCCGCGCGAGAGAGAGAAAGAGAGAGAGAGAACCGACTGTGGAGCTTACAGCGCGCGTCGCTTTAATCGAAACAATTATGAGATACGACGATAATAATCATAGCAACGGTAACAATAATACTAACAATAATGATAACAATAACCGCGATGCCGATCAATGATTATTCTCTCACGCGTAACAATCGTCGCGAAATTGTGTCGCATTTGTACATCTTCTTTGGTAGATTTTAATTTTTACTTTTTTTTTTATACCTCTCTTTCTCTCTTCCTGTGTATAATTAATTTCATCTTAGCTGCCGTATTTTGCATTTCATTGTTCGTTACGTCGTTCGTTGCGGTTGCACTGCTGTCCTTTTTTACGCTTCTTTTTTTTTTTGTCTTAACACATTGTAACAACGATCTACGTCTAAACCGCGTTTTTCCGCAGCCGTCGGCGCTGCCGCCTCCTCGAGGCTCCCTCAATTATATATCAATAAATACCCGATGAGCGCGTGGCGCGCGCTCCGCGTTTCCGTCTCGCCGAGCGAAAACTCCGGAAGCTGTCGCTTCCTCGGGCGAAACGGCTAATTAGCCGAGGTGAGGGGGGACCAACTGGGATCAATTCGGCCAAGTCGACCGGTACCGAATCGTCGACTCGCGAGCGAATTAATTGGGTCGGCGATCGGCCAATTTGCCCGCGGGGGCCAATTATTTTTCTCTCCGTTGGCTCTTTACGGAAATATCTGCGTTTATCGGTAGAATTGGTACGTGGCGATTAGCGTGCGTTATCTCTGTATTTTTTCTCTCCTATTTGTTTTTCATTTGTGAGTAATGACGAAAAATTGACTATCCTGGACACGCCGGGGTTTTTGGTCCGTCTCCCGAGTTCTCGGCACTCGTGATGATTTATAAATACTAATGACGTCGTCGTCGTCGTCGTCTGGACGAAGCTCCGGGGATAATTTAGCCTCTCGACCCGGAAGTCCGTAATCCTTCGTTTCTTCGTTGATTCCTCTCCTGCTTTTCTTCCTCGCTCGTCGTCGTCGTCGTCGTCGTTGAGCTTTGGGGGTTCGCTAGGCCGGGTCGGACCAGATTCCGTCCGTTGGGGTCCGGCGATGTCTCAAGTCGAGCGCGCGGCGCCGGTGAATCTCCTTCGCCGAGGGTAAAACGACACTGACTGATGCTCGATCCCCGAGCGCAGTCGGTTCGCCCGGTTGATCTCCGATAATACGATGAACCCGCTAAGTGCGCGAAGCTCTCGGAACTTCACCGCGGATAAATGATTTTCCCTCCGTCGACCACCGAACTATTCGCTCTTACAAGCGGAGAATACGGATTAAACTATTCCGGAGCGAATAGTCGAATCCTGAACTCTGACTCCGATTCGTCGCTGCCAGCTGCATTTTCTTCCCTCGTCCTCGAGCGTCGCTTCGTTATTACCCGAAGGAGGTTTTACGTTGTGTTTTACGCTCCGGGCTTTTACGCCGCTCAGCGTCCCGGAAACGTCTGGCGCGACGTTTCGGTCCCTCCTCAACCGCTTCGAGACGATCGTCGGTTGCTTCGGCAAAAAAACTCCGCAAACGGAGGACAAAGTGCTCGTCATTTTCCGCAGAAACGTGCAGAACCTTCCGACGAATGTTCTCCATCTGCGGTCTGCGAATGACTAAATGAAATATGCATTCCGCCGGAGTTAACGACAATCGCGCGGACGGTCCTATTCGGTGGCAGGTCACGCGCTGATTTCCAGTGTTTGAATTGTCTCCTCGAATCTCGGGGGAAAAATATGCGAATCGTTCGTTACTTTGTTGTCGAGCGGTTATTTTTTTATCGATAACAACGATAAATTCATTCCTTCCTCAATGCCGTCGCCTGTTTCCCTCCTCGCTCGACCGATCGGTCGTTGTCTCGTCGATCCCTCGATACCTTCCTCGGAGCTTCTGCGCTCAAACCTCCGTCAACAGAGTCAACTGCGCGCCATTCTGCAGCGGATCCTTGTCCCTCTGGGCCTCCCTTTGCTCGCGCTGCTCTCGCGACTCGCTGGTGATCGTGATGTTCGATCGCGACGTCATCGTCACGGTGGTCGTCGACGTTTTGCTGATGAGCAGTCCTCGTTCCTCCTCCTCGTCGTCAAGCTCGAGCCTCGAGTTGCCGGACGTCGCCAGGCGATTCGAGTGATGATGATGGTGATGACGCTCCGCCGGTTGCGCTTTGTTGCGCCTCGGAAAAACGCTATTCTCGATGTGAAGCGTCGCGTTTACGTCCTTTCCAGCGGCGCACGTGCACGCCTTGAGGAAGCTCTTCTTGAAGTTGTCGCTGAGAAACGCGTAGAGTATCGGATTCATCGCGCTGTTGGAGTAACTGAGAAAGCCGGCCAGCAGGAAACTCGTGATACCGATGCGCGACTGGCATTGCTTCGGCGGCGTGAAGATCAGGGCGACCTGGGTTAGCCAGTAGGGAAGCCAGCAGAGAACGTAGACGGTGATGACGGTGAGGACGAGCTTCGTGACCTTGCGATGCGAGCGCTTTTTCTCCTTGGACTTGTTCTTCGGTCCGACGGTCTGAAGCTTCCTGATAACGAGAAAGTAAAAAATGAGTATCAGTATCAGGGGTATCGCGAAGCCGAGAATGAACGAGTAGAGGGTGAAGGTCGTTTGACCGCCGTGATCGTCCGGCCAGTAGATGTTGCAGCTCATCCCGCCGGGTTCTTCGCCCGTGTTCGCGTACAGAAATACTGGGATCATGAAGAGTGCGCTCGTTGCCCAAGCGGTCAGTGATACGACCTTCGAGATGAAGGGCGTTCGCATTTTCGGCGAGGAAATCGGATGGCAGACGGCGATGTAACGATCCGCGCTCATTATGAAGAGGAATATGCTGCTCGTGAATTGATTTATGCTCGTTGTCGTCATGTAGGCCTTGCACATGATTTTGCCGAATGGCCAATAGCGCAGCGACATTGTTGTAACGAGAAAGGGTATTCCGATGAGGAAACACTCGTCGGCTATTGCGAGATTCACGATGTACATGTTCGTGACTGTCTGCATTTTGGAAAAACGCAAGACGACGTAGATTACGAGAGTGTTTCCCAGGAGGCCGACTATGCAGACGATCGAGTAGAGGATCTGATTGACCAGCGGGACTATCGGCAGATCGGCGCCGCAGTTCGGGATTAGTGAGTCGTTCTGGTTTGTTGCGTTCATCCCAGAGTCCAGGAAGGACAGCGATGAGTCTGCGGACGATATTGTGACGTTCATGTTGAGGCCGTTGGGTCGAATTCCTTTCCTTTCCTTAAGAAGATAGCGTCCTGGCGATTTTCTCGTTGATTCGGTGCGATTTTAGGCTGAGATCTCGATGAGTGTGATCCGCATTGAAAAAATGTTCCTCGATTGGTGTCGGTTCTGAAAATTCCCTCGTTGATTCGATTTTAGGCTGAGATCTCGATGCGTCGGATCCACATTGAAAAAATGTGCCCCGATTGGTGTCGACTGTGATCGTTTCTCACTTCTCGATTCAAGTGAAACGGCTTCGTGACTTTAGGATTTTCCTGAGGAATTCCAGCGGTTTAAAAGAAGACAAATGCGAACGCGTTTGTCGGTGGTGGAATAAATTTGTCGAAAAATTCCTGCTCCGCTTGCGGCTGATTCGCCGGAGCGTAAACGAGTTTGTCGAGGTCCCCCGACGGAGTATCTCGGGGATTAGCCAAGCGGCCGCACGGTGACGATAAAACGTTGCGGGGCGAAAATTGTCGGCGCGGTCAACGGTTCACGCGCGACGTCGAGGCGTCACGTTCCGGTCGTGATAGCGCGACGGACGGCAAACGCGGCGAGAAGACACCGCCTCCCATCCAACAGACGCACCGCTCGCTCATCTGGAATCGCGAGCGAACGGACCCTGACGATTCTTCTTCGACGACGACGCTCCGGGTGCGATCGAGCTTCTCGCGATTCACGTTCCTCGACTCGCGTCGTTTTCGCTCCGCCTCCTCGTTCCTCGCTTTCGACTTCGCAGCGACGAGAAGCCTGAAAAAAAAAATCAGAAAAAGTTAAGAGTTTAATTGCGATGCATTCTTCGATTGATTGCGTTCGGTTGGACGTTGAATTAAACGGTGAAAAAATAGAATAAATATTTTTGCTTCCTAATAGAAAAATTCAAAATAGATACATTTGTGAAAATTGAAATTAATGAGAAAAAAATGTGCAAGGCACTGCTTTAAAAAAAATTAGTTTTAAGTTTGTAATGTAATTTTTTTAATAACGTTGAGTTATATCCGGATCGCACTGTTTGATGAAATATTAAATATATCACAGAAGCCCCGAAAAAAAAAATTCGAAAAAAATTCACAGGTGTCTCTCGCGGTTCGTTATTATAAATCAGAGGAAAAATAAATTATTCCCGCGTGTCTCTCGCGCCGAGGACCTTTCGGAAAATACCAGCGAAAATAACGATGTCTCGAATAATCCATCGTTGCGACGTGCCCGCGTCTCCGGGTTTTCGCGTTATAAATTAATTATGTCATATCATTAACTATACAGGCGCAATATTCCGGCGAAAATAATACCACGGGGCGCGCGCCCGGGAAAAAGCATTCGCCCCGCCGTAAGTAAATTAAATCCCCGTGAGCCGAAAAAATTCCCGGATAATTTCGCGAACGTTCCTCGGGGTCATAATCAACGTGAGAGCGTCAACGACAAATTCGTTGCGGCTCTCGCGAACGCGTCAGCGAAATTCGACCTCAAAAAAAAAATCATCCCGCACGGGAAAAACACCCCAGCAGCCACAGGTCTCCAGCCTCAATGTCTTCGATACCCCCAAACAGCCTTTATTACATAATTACCCGCCCCCCTAAACGCAATATTCCCCTAAACCAATTTCCAGCCACCTCTCAGCGAAAACGAAAAAAAGGAAGAAAAAAGAATTAAATACACACACACACGCACACTTCGAGTTTCCCGGCTATAAATAAATTATTCAGACCACAATACACGAGGACAGCGAGAGAGAGAGAGCTGCGGCGACGGCATCGGCAGCGACGGCGTCAGCGGTTCGCATAAATGAATTATTCCCGTCAGCCAGGCCAGACTTTTCCCGCGAGGACATCGCAAAAAAAGGCAAAAAAAGAAGAGGAAAAAAAACCCGCGCGATACACAGCCAAAGTTGGCGAATGCAGTTGGCGAAGTTGAGTCCGCCGCGTGTGTCGATCGCGATGCACTCGATGCCCGACTCTCGTGCACGTTGATATATCTATACATAACTATATATATACACCCACGCACACCCGGGCGTTACGTACATAATGCGTACAATGTTTTTGTCGTCACGCGGCGTTTCTCCCGGCTGGCGATACGTCACAGCCGAAGGCGCCACAACAGGCGGCTCCCGCGTTGCCGCTGCCTCTCAGCCGCCGCCGCGTGTCCTGCTGCTCTGCTGCTCTGCTGCTGCTGCTGCTGCTGCTCTCTAGCCCCGTGTACGCGATACCCGCGATATGGATATATATACACACTCGGTTGACTCTCTCGCCGCTCGCGGGGGTTGCCACGGCCACGACTTATCTGTGGGAGATGAGGCGGGTCGCAGAGGCGGCTGTTGCTGCTGTTTTTGCTGGGGGTGTTGCTGTTGCTGCTGTTTTTGCTGCTGGTGTTGCTGTTGCTGCTGTTTTTGCTGGGGGTGTTGCTGTTGCTGCTGTTTTTGCTGCGGGTGTTACTGTTGCCGTTGCTCCTATCTCTCTCTCTTCTTCCCTTGTACACGATACACGTGATATGGTATTATGGATACCTGTTTTTGCTGCTGGTGTTACTGTTGCTGTTGATGCTATTTCTCCTATCTCTCTCTCTTCCTCCCTAGCACACGACACACGTGATATGGAATTATGGATACCTGTTTTTGCTGCTGGTGTTACTGTTGCTGTTAGTACTGTTGCTCCTATCTCTCTCTCTCTCTCTCTTTCTCCCTTATACACGATACACGTGATATGGAATTATGGATACACACGAACACACTCGCCGTCTCAGTGTCTCCCTCGCGACTCGCGCGGGTTGCTACGGCTACGACTTATCTGTGGGAGATGAGGCAAGTCGCAGAGGCGGCTGTTGCTGTTGCTGCTGTTTTTACTACTGGTGTTACTGTTGCTGTTACTGCTGTTGCTCCTATCTCTCCCTCTCTTTCTCCCTTATACACGATACACGTGATATGGAATTATGGATACACACGAACACACTCCCCGTCTCAGTGTCTCCCTCGCGACTCGCGGGGGTTGCTACGGCTACGACTTATCTGTGGGAGATGAGGCAAGTCGCAGAGACGGCTGTTGCTGTTGCTGCTGTTTTTGCTACTGGTGTTACTGTTGCTGTTACTGCTGTTGCTCCTATCTCTCTCTCTCTCTCTCTCTTTCTCCCTTATACACGATACACGTGATATGGAATTATGGATACACACGAACACACTCGCCGTCTCAGTGTCTCCCTCGCGACTCGCGCGGGTTGCTACGGCTACGACTTATCTGTGAGAGATGAGGCAAGTCGCAGAGGCGGCTGTTGCTGTTGCTGCTGTTTTTACTGCTGGTGTTACTGTTGCTGTTACTGCTGTTGCTCCTATCTCTCTCTTTCTCTTTCTCCCTTATACACGATACACGTGATATGGAATTATGGATACACACGAACACACTCGCCGTCTCAGTGTCTCCCTCGCGACTCGCGCGGGTTGCCACAGCCACGACTTATCTGCGCGGGACGAAGCGAGACGCCTTCTGCTGCTCCTGCTGTTGTTACTGTTGCTGCTGCTGCTTGCCAGGATCGTCGTCGCGGGACGCGCGGGGCCACCCGAGTGCCACGTGGTTCGCGCGGGCGAGCGAGGGAAGAGAGGAGAGGGGAGGGGAGGGTGGAGAAGGGGGGAACACGCCGGGAGAGAGAACTGTTACCCTCTCGCGGGATATATGCAGGTCATGGCGCATGTCAGGCCAAACAGGGTGCGGCAGCCGAGTGCCGGCCGGCCGTTCGCGCTTGATACGTCGAATACGTCCAGGGCGGATCCGTCGCCTCTCTCGCGTCCCGTCGCCACCGACGCCACCGCAGCCGCAGCACTATTACCGTTATTTTTTTCATCCTCCGTTGCTGCTGCTGCTGCTGCTGCTCGCTCGCGCGTCTTTGCACAGGTCTATTTGAGACGCCCTCTCGGTCACCGGTTTATTGTCAGCCTGTCAATTGTCGGAGCGTCCTTCGGCGCTTCGCCCTCCCCGACGGTCGTTTTATTTATCTACGTCCATCTCCGTCTATCTCCGTCTGTCTCTGTCTATTTCGCTGCTATCGGTCTCTCGGGTATATTTGCCGGGTATATTGAAAAATCCTCGTCGGCCATCGCTCAGTCCGCGCGGATTCCGGGAGCGCGATCCGACGGGAATTGGCGGATGGTGGGACGATAGGAGAATTTGCGTTTACGTGGCGGATGGGGAGAGCTAATTTTTGGTTAGGTTTTTAGAGTCTTTTTGGTTCGATAGGGAAATACGGAATGTAAGTCCGGTACGAAAGCTCGGAGACAAATTTAATGCAACGGAGAGAGAAAGAGGGACAAAGTCCTTCTGTCTCGTCGCGTAGTTTTCGCAGGTGGAGGCTTGTTGACGAGACAAAGGATGAGGACGGAGAGCGAGAGAGACAAAGGATGAGGACGGAGGGAAAGAGAGAAAGGAAAACGCTAGACGCACGCGCGTCGAGCGATAAAACAAGATTCCGCGAAAGACGATGGGAGAATTTGCGTTTACGTGGCGCCTGGGGAGAGCTAATTTTTGGTTAGGTTTTTAGGGTATTTTTGGTTCGATAGGAAAATACGGAATGTAAGTCCGGTACGAAAGGTCGATGACAAATCTAATGCAACTGAGCGAGAAAGAGGGACAAAGTCCTTCTGTCTCGTCGCGCAGTTTTCGCAGGTGGAGGCATGTTGACGAGACAAAGGATGAGGACGTAGAGCGAGAGAGACAAAAGATGAGGACGGAGAGAAAGAGAGAAAGGAAAACGCTAGACACACGCGCGTCGAGAATTTGCGTTTACGTAGCGCGGATGGGGAGAGCTAATTTTTGGTTAGGTCTTTAGGGTATTTTTGGTTCGATAAGGAAATACGGAATGTAACTCCAGTACGAAAGGTCGGAGACAAATCTAATGCAACGGTGAGAGAAAGAGGGACAAAGTCCTTCTGTCTCGTCGCGCAGTTTTCGCAGGTGGAGGCATGTTGACGAGACAAAGGATGAAGAGCGAGAGAGACAAAGGATGAGAACGGAGAGAAAGAGAGAAAGGAAAACGCTAGACGCACGCGCGTCGAGCGATAAAACAAGATTCCGCGAAAGACGCCGCGGCTTGTGGACAACCCGAAGGTTATACGTATATGTCCCTGGCGTGTCCGCGTCTGTGTGACGCGCGAGATGTTTACGCCCGAGCCGCGCGCGCGCGTGTGCGTGTCCGGGCGTGACTGATGCGTGCGTGAAGAGGAGCCCCCAGCCGCGTGAAACGCGCACGCGTGAATAACCAATTGCGTATATACTTCGAATAGGCGGCCTTGAATATCGTCTAGACGCCCCCGGGTCGTAAAGTCCTTTGGTAACAGCTGTTCGGCCGCGCGGCGATCATCGAAATCCACTCGACGTCCGCACCCGCCTCGTGCCATCATTTTTTTTTCTCTCTCTTTCTATCTCTCGCTCCTTTTTTTTTCGCCCCCGATATATTGCTTCATTCTCGCGTTAGCCTTTGTGCTCGCTCTCTCTCTTTTTCCCTCTTTCACTGTCATATGTCTGTCTCTTTCGCTCTTCAGAGAAAGGGAGAGGCGCACAGAGCACAAAGCGATGGGGAGAGAGAAAGAGGACTCTTTCCTCCCTCGCGCCCCATTAGAGAACCATTATTGGGTGCATTTTTTCGCGATATATCCGAGAGAGTCCTGGCGCGCCGACACGGCCGATCGATCGGCCGGGGGCGGCCGCTCGCACGGATAATCAGTGCTAAGTAGTCGCACTACGCGGCATTGGCGATATCTCGCCGTTTTCGATCTAATTATCGGCCATTACGAGACGCCGAGGCGAGGCGACGGTAGCAGCAGCGCCTCGTGTAACTCGGGGAATCGCGCTAACGCGAAAGCGACTGTACTTCGGGAGGGGGATGAGGGAAGATAGGGGGCAGGGGGGGGAGGGGAAGGACGACGACGATTTGCTCGAGCGAAAAGTGCGACGTGTAGATGAAAATGGCCCGTGTCGGATGGAACATGCGGGCGGAGATGGATATCAGTTTAGCGAATGTCGCTTACACGAGAAAAAAGCGACGTTCGGAATAAAAAAAATTGAAAATCGGATGCGTCAACCGTTGGAACCGTATAGCGATCGCGATAACCTCTGTTGCCGTTTTTTTTGCCGCGCTAACGACCGAGCGACTCATTTGTCTTTTTGTCGGACGCGACAACAACTTTCGGAAAGTGGTGAGAGACGAAAAAAAAAAAAATTCGTCGACGCAACTTGTGGATTTTTTTCCACCGTTTAGTCCATTTGTTTTCCGGGCGACGCAAATTGCTGGTTGCGGCGAAAAAAAAAACGTGTAAAAAAGGACAAAGTTTTCCGCCAATCGGAACTGCTGAGCGGAAAAAATAGAGACTCGAATCGCTGGTTACCGCTGCGAAAAAGCGTGGAACAAAAAAATGTGGAACGAAAAAAAAAAAAGAAGGGATCCGCATCAATTTGAATGCAGAGGCGCGGGAAATAGACGCAAATCGCTAGTTACGCTGGTGGGGGGAGGGGGGGGAGGGGAGAAAAAACGGTAACAAAGATGAATAAAAATGGTCGGTATATCAGACGGAACGCGGGAGCGGGCGGCGGGAATAGACGCCAATCTGCTAGAAGCAGCGGCGGGGAAGTTGCGCCCAACGAAGATTTATCGGACAGCAGGACACGGCCGCTCTTTGTTCTCCCCGTCGTGTTACGTCCGACTAGCGAAAAAAGAAAGGAGAAAAAAAAACAACGCCGTTGTTCACTTCTCAGGCAATTTCTGCCTTAACCGGAATAGGGGTTTTTTTTTTTCGTCGTCGAGCGGTTCTCTGGGTCTTTGTGCGGTTTGCAAAGTGAAATTGCGAGAGGTAGATTCCATTGCACCTTTTGTCTGGTGGATTTTTTTATTTTTTTTTTATTCTATTCGTCCGTACAGCAATCGATACCCGAAAATCGCGGATATCACGAAAGAAACGTGCGACACGCAGGAAAAAGACGCTCCTCGTCGTCCGTCGACCGACAGAGCGAATCGATCACTCTCTCCGTTTCGTCGCCGTCGTCGGGGCGAAAACGCGTGACCGCTGTAACAACCTGATGCACGTACACAGCGCCCCCGCCGCCCGGCAAAGAGGAGCGACAGAGACCGAGCTAATTATCGAGAGAAACTCTCGCGCCCCGAACGTCGTTGCCGTCGCCGTTCGCTCTGACTCTCCATTGTCGGGTCGTCGAGGCGTGCACAATGCGCGCCGTTTGGCGTGAGTGTATCAATAAACCGCAGCTATTAGTTATCGTTTTCCACCCGACGCCGACTGTCCGGGGAGGGAAAACATCGGGACAATGAAGGTCGCGAGAAACGAATGTGTAATTGGACGCCGACCGCGAGACGTCGATTTCCAATTTTCTTGCGAGGGGTTAATTAATTTCGCGAGAGGTTCGTTACGATGTTAATTAGATTAGTGAAGGAAAAAAAAGTCTGTCCTCAACAGAACCAAAAAAAATCAACCAGCAACAACATCGACAACATTCAACTTAAACTATTATTATTATTACTATTATCATTACTATTATTATTATTTTTGTTGTTGTTGCTGTTATTATTATCGTCATTATTATTATGAATCGTACTCGCGCAGATCTCGTTGAATCCCGTATCCATGGTAACCCGGGCTGGTTACCATTATTATTATTATCATCATTCCAAGCGTTATGATAGTGCGAAAAAAATTTACCTGCAGACGCTTCGTGAAATTTCGCGGCTGATCGCCGCCGAGAGTTCCGTCGACGTCCGGACGGCACAAGTCATAGATCTCCCCCCACGTCCGCGTGTATCCCACTTGCAATCCACGCTTCGGACACTGATTCGCGGCGTGATTGTTTTTTTCCGTCTCTCGGCCTTCGACTTTTTTTGTCCTCTCTTTTTTTTTTTCGTCGCCCTTTCACACGCCTCGGCACCACCCCGCGTGTCGATACCGACACCCCGGACGGATATGCGAGAAAGAGAGAAGGAGAGTGGTGAGCGAGAGGAAAGCGGCGCACACGAGGAAAACGTACGCGGGGCGAGCGCGCGCGCGGGGCGAGTCTCTCGCGCTGATTGCGACGCGCGTCGCGAGCGATACGCGACGGTGCACTGCCGGCCGCTGCGCGACTCTCTCCGTTGTGCCGTCGTCGGCTCGGCCAGGACGACGAGACGCGACGCGTTTCGGACTCGCGCATTCTCGCCGTACGGTCGGCCAGGCGCGGCGGCGGCGGCGGAGGTGGCGGAGGGGAGGGGGAATCTCGCACGGGGTGGATGCGCACGCGCGATTGGCCGCGCAACCCGCAGATTGGAAATTGAAAGAAAGTCATCTTGAGCCGCCGCCGCGGCGGCCGCCGCCAACGCGCGGTTAGTAACGCGCTACGCGCGCGTCTTCCCTCTCGCATCGCGCCCATCCTCGCGGCGCTCTCGCCGGCCACCCTCGTGGTCGTGTTCCTCTGCGTATCGCTCGCGCGATATTGCCTGGGGAATCTACCGATGTCATAGACGTGATTGATAGCCGAGGGGCCCCGAGTATATGCGGGGAGGGGGGGGGGGGGGGGGGTCGCTGTAATTCTCATTAAAAAGGAAACACGCGAGAGGCGCAACGTGAGAGGTGAAAATTCTGAGTTGAAAAAAAAATCAGGGCGAGCGTTCGAACCGTTTGGTTTTCAGGGAGAAAAATTGTTTTGGTTGAAGGCGAGATTTTGGGGCCGGGAGACAAATGATCGATTTGTTTAATTTACGCGATCTCGCGTTTGACCCGTTTCGACGCATCTCGCGCGCGCGGTTCGTGGGTGCGAAAAAAAAAAAAAAAAAAAAAAACACGCGGGAGGGTTTCGCTGTAATTCTCATTAAAAAGGAAACACGCGAGAGGCGCAACGTGAGAGGTGAAAGTTCTGAGTTGAAAAAAAAATCAGGGCGAGCGTTCGAACCGTTTGGTTTTCAGGGTAGGCGAGATTTTGGGGCCGGGAGACGAATGATCGATTTGTTTAATTTACGCGATCTCGCGTTCGACCCGTTTCGACGCATCTCGCGCGCGCGAGGTTCGTGGTTGCGAAAAAAAAAAAATACGCGGGAGGGTTTCGCTGTAATTCTCATTAAAAAGGAAACACGCGACGTGAGAGGTGAAAATTCTGAGTTGAAAAAAAAATCAGGGCAAGCGTTCGAACCGTTTGGTTTTCGGGAAGAAAAATTGTTTTGGTCGTCGGCGAGATTTTGGGGCTGGGAGACGAATGATCGATTTGTTTAGTTTACGCGATCTCGCGTTTGACCCGTTTCGACGCATCTCACGCGCGCGAGGTTTGTGGGTGCGAAAAAAAAAAAAAATACGCAGGAGGGGCGCGCGCATCGCACTCGCGACGAGGCTGCGGCTGTTCTGATACGGAGTGAACGTGGCGTATCTCGCGAGAGCCGCGTGTGTCCCGAGGGGCGACCTGACGCGCCCGGTAATCGGCACCTTATTGAATTTCAGCGATACGCCGTTATGCATTATTCCCGGGAAAAAAAAAAACGTACGGGAAGGCGAAGGGAAGACGGTTACTGTAATCGGAGATGTCGCACGATTGTCCTGGCGGTGTCCTGGCAACCGCGCTGCGGCCTCGTCGTCCGGGACAACCAGCGCCGTTTGCTGAGAAGCTCGAAACCTGAAAACATTGACTGTATATCTATATACTAAGCTTTCCATATTATTGGTATTATTATTGTTGTTGCTGTTGTCATCGTTATTGTTATTAATGGTGGTTCGTATCTACAACCATTTCTGGGAGTAACTTTTTTTTTATCAGTTGCCCCTCGTTTGCGCTAATTCAATTGGTCCGTTCGTTTTCGCAACGAATCCGTCGGGCAAACACAATGCTGACGCAGAGCGCGCGGATTGCGCTCGTTTGACCGGAAGTAGAAGCGTAAATCAACGTTGTCGGTGTAGAACGCGCGATGATAAATTGAGCGGATATTGAATGAAAAATAATGAAAAAAAAATAAAAACAACGGTGTTTTATATAAGTCAATTAGTGCCTGATTCATTTCCGGATGCAGCCGGACGTGTTTCGTACCTTCATTTCCGGCTCGACGGACACGACCCGAGGGGCACGAAGGAAACGACGTTAACGTTCGCGTATTACAGTCACATGTTGCTTACTCTCACCGCACCTGTTGAACCAACGAGCCGCGGGGCGGCGGCTCGTCATATTCGCGAGATGAAAAATACTCGGTTCACTTTCGGGCGACGCCGCCGTTGGCGCGACGTGATAAACTGATTTTAAAAAATAGTACGAAAGTTTCGGTTCATGAATATTCACGCGTGTAAAAATGCTGGACAATATTTGACAATAGATAGATTCAACAAGTTATTTTTTATTGACTAACTTTAAACGTTTACACTTTTATCAGGATGAATGTCGTCAAATGCGAAACGATATTTTGGCAGTCAAGTTGAAACAGAATAATCGATAACGATTCGTGCAACTAAAATTTATAGAAAAGAGTTAAGAGTTTACTGACTAATACTGCGAGAAACGAGAGACGTTTAACAAATCCACTGATTTTTTTTAAATTTCTCTCGCACGAACAACGGAGAACAAACGATAAAAAAATATATTTATAGATATAGAACATAATATTACGTGGAACTTAAAAATCACAGTCGTAAGTTGACTCGAGAACAAAAAATAAACATCGGACGCAAAAAAAAAAACATAAAATTGGCTCTCGCGGTTGCGTCTCGTCTATTTGCGATAAATCAGCCGAGGATCTATCAGCTGTGAAAAGTTGAAGTTAGCGGTCTCGCATATTCGCTCCTCGGACTCGTCATCCGGCAACGAGAATTTTCCCAACGGCGTTTGAATCTGCGAGTGACCCTCTGTAATTAATTTAAAAAAATTAAATATACCACTTAATCGTGAAATTCGGTCAATCAAAAAAGTACGAAAAAAAAATTGGCTTACTCAATATTTGGAAAGTGAACAGCAACTTTTTCGGGCACCACTCAATCGTCTTCGCGACGATGTAGTCGGAAACTTCGGGCGTGTACTCGTTCGTTATCCTCAGGATCTGATGCAAATTGTGATTAGTCAAATCACTATATTAAATGTTAAGGAAAACAAAAAGTCAACCCACCTTGAAAGCGATTACATCGTTGATCTCCGTCCCCAACCCAAGACTCGGATATTTTTCGGGATCGATGCTCGCGTAATCGGTCGGCTCTCCGCTCGGTTTCGCAGCGGTAACCGAACCGTTTCCATTGGCTCGCGGCGTCTCCTGGATCGGCTTCGGTCCGTCCTCAGCGTTGTCGCGGGTTTCCGGCACGACGCTGATTTTGGCCACGTCCGCGGGCTCGTTGTCGATCATGTGTTTCGCTTTTTTGTTCACGAACGTCAGCGGCGTCGAGCACTGTCGCAGCGCCAGGAGAGTCGACAAGTTGGCGACCCTCGATTTAGTAATCGCTGGAGGACTCAATGCGACGGGTTTTCTCTTCTTGTTCTCCGCGGACGGATCGCTCAAGCCGTTTTCCGCGGCGGCCGCGGAAATTCCGTCCTTTGCGGCGGCCGCGGAAATGCCGTCCTTTGCGGCGGCCGCGGGAATTTCGTCCTCCGCGGTATCGAAGTGAATGTGCTTTCCAGCTGGAACAACCTTCGGAAGAATCTTCGGTTTGTACACTCGGGCGCTCGGGGTTTTCGCATCAACTCTCTCGGGCAACGTCGCTTCCGCCGTCTTCTTCGATCTCTTGCGACGGACCCGCTTGCGCTTCTCGCCCGGAACGCCGTACGCGTCGGTCGTGCTGCAGTTGTCGGTGACGTTGTCGTCCGTCACCTTCGAGTCCTGCGTCGTCTCCATCTCCGTGACGTCCCGCATGCTGTGATACATCGTCGCTTCGATCGCGCTGATATCTGCGTTAGCGAAAACGGAACATTAGTTAGCCTTTTTTTTATCAGTTTGAATATTAATGTTAATGAAATCCCTATTTTAAAAAGTTCATGAGTAACGGAAAGCATTGTTAGCAAACTGTTCGAGCGTGATCCCGATTTGGGCGGTTTTCGGCCTGGCGGCCAGATCTACGATTTCTGACAAACTGTTTGGCCAAAAAATTTTTTTTTTTTCAAAATCAACTAAAAAGGGTTGTAACCGGTGTTTTCAGGGGTAGAATGTGCGACTTGAGAACGATGGTATAGGTTAAAAGTCGATATTTTGAAAAAATAAATTTCGTGACCCCGATTTGGGCGGTTTTCGGCCCGGCGGCCAGATCTACGATTTCTGACAAACTGTTCGGCCAAAAATTTTTTTTTTCAAAATCAACTAAAAAAGGGTTGTAACCAGTGTTTTCAGGGGTAGAATATGCGACTTGAGAACGATGGTATAGGTTAAAAGTCGATGTTTTGAAAAAATAAATTTCGTGACCCCGATTTAGGCGGTTTTCGGCCCGGCGGCCAGATCTACGATTTCTGACAAACTGTTCGGCCAAAAATTTTTTTTTTCAAAATCAACTAAAAAAGGGTTGTAACCAGTGTTTTCAGGGGTAGAATATGCGACTTGAGAACGATGGTATAGGTTAAAAGTCGATATTTTGAAAAAATAAATTTCGTGACCCCGATTTGAGCGATTTTCGGCCCGGCGGCCAGATCTACGATTTCTGACAAGCAAAACGACAAATTTCCTTCTTTTTTTTTTCAAAAGTAACTGAACGAGGTTTTCCAGTTGCGATTTACCCTTTTAAAACTTTATAAGAGCGCAGCAGCGCAAAAGTATCTCGGGCACGCTCGCCAGCGCCTGTGATTAGCCTAGTTTTTAAAAATTACTTCTAATTTACAGCATTGATACCTGTGAAAAAAATGGACAGAACAACCCACTCTTGAATCTGATTCCTCAAACACAGGGAACACTGAAATGTTTTGAAAAACATACAACAGACTCACCGACCATGGAATTATTCAGACTTTTAGTGTCGTTATGCTCTACATCCATCGGCATCTTTGATATCTCCTTACGACAATCGCCGTTTCTTACTTCCTCCTTCCGTTCCATATCCTGAACAATAGTCTCCTGCTTCTCCGGCAAAGACAACGACATTGTGATGTCATTTTTATCCAATATTCCTGTACCGGGTACGACACTGAAAATAAAAAAAATCGTAAAAAAATTGATTTTATTACATTTTTGTTAGGTGCGAAAAATCGTGTACTCACGCTATCAGCTCGTTCTCCTTGATAATGCGGGCGTCTTCGGTGGGCGGCAGATACTCTTTGCCGTTGAGCAGCAGATGAAAGGGCTCGCGGGTGCCGAAAATTTGGGCAATGTGCTGCTTCACGTGTCGCACGAACAGAACGTTCGCGCTGTCGACGTAGATCCAACTGAAGCGTCGCGCGTCCTCGTGATACTTGGACAGATCGACCTTGACTCGGTAATTCGATCGGTTCGCCGTCATCGTGATCAGTAGCAGCCGCAGCCACCGCAGGGATTCCGCACTTGTTGTGATTTATAGGTTATGCCGGCCCGGCGAGTCTCGCGTGTCGAACATACGCGAACAGTGCGACGCGCGCATCGGAAATGCGGCTTCCGGTCTCGACTGCGCGGCGAATCGGCGCGAACGCGGCGGGAAACAAAGCGAGTCAACTGGAAAATCGTAAGTATTTCTTTCTTCCGACGCGAATATCTCACTCGACTCTGTTAGATCGACGCCGGTTAGTTCGCCGACTTTGCCGCAGCGATCGCTGCGATCAAACTTGCTTCCCGCAATTGGCGATTGTGCTAGACGGTTTTTTTTATCACATTATTGGGATTGAATGATGTTAGCTGGATCTTTCTCAGGAATGAATGTAGATCAATTATTGTGAAAAAAGAGATGGTCGCGATTTTTTAATTTATTCTGATACGAGTGGAAGGGATTAGGCTACATTTTTTTTAAGACGATGCTTATCACATCGTTTCGTCTTTGTAACCGGATAACAGTTCAACTGGGCCTGTGGACGTTGATTCGGGCGAACCCGGCTGACCTCTGACCTTGCGAAGTGGCGGCCAATCACGAATCGTAAAAAAATGTGTATCTCGAATAGTACGATGAATAGTGAAATGCGAGTAGGTGCGAGTACAGCTCAACCCTGACGAGAGATCAAACGATGCGGATTCCTATATCTTTTCGGTTGGACGAACCCGCGCGGTGATAAGAACGAATGAACGAATGAATGAATCACTCGTCACGTATTCCCGAAAAAAAACAGCGTGACCGGCGAAAAAATCTTTAACGAGGCATCCAAAGCCTTTTCTACTTTAACGTGCTCGTCTCGTTCTCTCGATTCCCTCGAGGATGACGCAACAAGTCGAGGCATTAAATCAAAGTATCATCGAACAGTTCAACACTCTAGCCTAAACATAATCACGTGTCAACTTATACAATCGCTGCCGAACAAAAGCCGAAATTTATTCGCTCTTGAAAAAAAACAGGAAAATACCGAAGTTACGAACTTTTGGCAATGGAATCCTAAGAAAAACTGGCGTCAGCGGCGGACCAATGAGCGATCAGCGCGCGCGCGTTGAGCAAGAGAGCACGAGGCTACCGGTCGGTGGCCTCAAGTGTGGCGTTTCAGTATATCGAAAAACACTCATTAGGTGTATCACATGCGCCGAGGCGATTCCCGCGGTAGCCCAAGCGGCCTCTCCCCTCTCTTTCCCTCCCGCAGCTCCGACTACGGCAGAAGAACCAGCAGAAGCGGCAGAAGACGCGACGGCGGAGGGAATCTCGAGGCGGCCATCGAGGAAGGCCGCGCGATGTCCAAGATTAGGAAGAGCGGTGCTCGCGTTCGTCGATCGCGCGGCCCGCGCGCATTTTCAGCTCGTTCTCCGCGCGTCGGCCGAAGCGACAGCCGCGCTTTCAGTGTAGAAGAGAACGCGCGCCGATTTCCCCCACCCCCTGCTAATATTTCGCGCACGAGTCGCGCTCGTCACTCTCGGCAATCGCGAGTCGCTCTCGCGTCTAAACGAGCCCCTCCGATAGCCAGTTCGCCAGTAAGCGAGTCCGCGTCGCTCGGACCGGTCGTTCATTATCGAAACTCGTCGTCGTCGTCGTCGTCGCGGTATTTCCGTGGTACTTTCGCAGTCAACAAAATTGCTCGGCTGATATCGGCCCGCGTTACCGATCGACGGCTCGCATCGTTTACGACGATCGTCGCGGGAATGACAATGACGACAACACTCGAGGCTGTCAAGGCCACCTGGAGGAACGCGGACGCGGTGACTTTCGACGTCGACTCGACGGTCATCCGGGAGGAAGGCATCGACGAGCTCGCCAAGTTCTGCGGCAAAGGCGACCAGGTCGCCGACCTGTAAGTGAACGGCTATGTTGCGTTTCTATTTTCCCCCCCGTCGACGCTACTACGGGAATCCGGGTTCGCCTGTTTCTTTCGTCGCACGGAGGAAAACGATTTTTCTGGCGCGTTGGACTAATCTTTTAGTCTATTTTTTCTCGCGCGTTGCATTTGGGTTTGATTTTCTCGAATCGCGAGATCTTTTTATGTCGTTGAAGTCAATTTAAAAAATATGGAAAATTTAAGAAAAAACAATTAGAAGCGGAGATATAAATGGGACCAAAAAAAAATGTGTCAATTCTGTCGAATCGCGAGATCTGACAACTAATATTTTATTGTTATCAATTTTTTTTATGTCGAAGAACAGTTTTTTTATGTCATTAAAAAAAAAATGAAAAATTGAAAAAGAAACAATTGGAAACGGAGATCAAAATGAGACGAAAAAAAATTGTTCCGATTTTTTCGTTTGATTGACAAAGAAACAAAAGTTCCCGCGTTCGACCGACGATTATGACATTATCGCTCGGTTCAATTGGCAATTGCGGCTGTTTGTGTATCGCACGCGGTGGCTCACGTTGCACGCGCGTCAACCGATACCGCGGGGGGTTGACCAACCGCGCGCAGCAGCAGCAGCAGCAGCAGCAGCTCGGATTACGCAATATGTTTACGCATCTGCTTAACGCAATTTTCCAGGACAAAACAGGCGATGCAGGGCAACATGACCTTCCAGCAGTCGCTCGCGGTCAGGCTCAACATCATCAGGCCGAGTCGCCAACAGGTCGAGGAATTCGTCACGAATCATCCGCCGAAATTAACGCCCGGCATTAAGTAAATAAACGACAAATATGAATACCGCTAATTTGCATGTTTCTGACTAATTTTTTTTCTCAACGTCATATAACAAAAAAATACAGCAAATATTGATTCGTAAATTTGCACGAAAGATAAAAAAATAATTATTGCCCGTGAAATATTCGTCACAGCTAAATTTTGTTCCTTATTGCAGAGAATTGATGGCCGAGCTGCAGGCGAGGAATAAAAAAGTATTTTTGGTGTCCGGCGGCTTCCGCTGTCTCATTGGACCGGTGGCGGCGCAGCTCAACATTCCCGCGGAAAATGTCTGCGCTAATAGACTAAAATTCTTCTACACGGGTGAGACTTTTTTTTAGAATTTAAATTTTATCGAATTGAGAAGGGAAAACTGATTTACAGTTTTTTTTAAATGTTTCTCTTAGGTGAATTTGCCGGTTTCGACGACAGCGAACCGACGTCTCGGAGCGGCGGAAAATCCGAGGCTCTGAGGTTACTGAAGGAGAAACACGGTTTTCGCACGGTCGTTCACGTCGGCGACGGAGCGACGGACCTGGAGGCCTGTCCGCCGGCCGACGCGTTCATCGGTTTGTACCAAAATTTATCTAATCTGCTCGCGCGATAGGATGACACGCGGCGAGCGCGCGGAATTCCGCAATAATCGCGTGCGACTCGTCCGACCGATTGTAATAAACACGTTTTTTTCCAGGCTACGGCGGCAACGTCGTTCGGGACAGCGTAAAAAGCCGCTCGCTCTGGTTCGTAACAGACTTCGACGAGCTGCGCCAGGCGCTCTGATGAATCGCGAATCGTGTGTACGGAGAGCATTTTTTTAACGCATACAGAAGAGATATATGATATTTTTTATATGTGAAAAAATACGCAATCGTTGCGATCAAAATCGTCGGCGCGGGCTCGACCGACTCGAATTTCAAGCGGAGTAGCGAATTTCGCTACAGCGATGACAAATATTTTTTATCTTTTTTTTTTTTTATTTGCAAAATTGGTGACTGTTCATTTGGTTTTCGGTTCGGAAAAAATTACACTCTGGTCTTGAAAGTCGAGAGCTTTGCGATACGAAAATTGTATTTCTGTATCAGCGAGGATTATAGAGATTATAAAAACGTGCTGTGAGGGTCACCCGGACATTCGGTGAAGATTAACGAACAGCAACGAAAGCGACGTTTCGTTATCTCTGCGATGAGATACAGGGATTTGTGCTCGCGATGATTTTTTTCGATAAAACTGGGAAAGATCGGGGAACGAGAACGTGCAATAATTATTTGTGCACCGAAGCGACAACAAAAGTATTACGCGCGAATCGCTGGATTACACGCAACGCGCGGGTCTTATCTGTGACGTATTTTACCTCGAGAGATGTGTTTTTTTTTTCTCCCGCGCGGCGCGAGATTCGATAACAGACTCGGGGGGGTCCGATAAGACTCCGTCTCGTCGGAATTTTTTTTCCCCCGTTCGTACGGTCAGGGTTGTTATACTCGACACGTCGCTTGAACTTTAGTTTATTGTTATCGGTTGCCAGGCCGCGGGAGGTCCGAGTCGTCGATGCAGTAGAATTTCCCGTCTCGATAACCGCGGTCAGATGCCTCCGTCTGAGGTCAGATGACCTCGAAAGATGTTGCGTCACGACTCGCCAATCGTCACCTGTTTCCGTCTCGAATTATTCCCAACTGGAAATTTTTAATCGCAGCTGAGCAAACAAGCGATAGCAGGGAATATTTTGCAGGCTTGAGAAAGTTGCAGGAAATTCGATTTATAGATTTTTCTGCTATCGACCAACGAGCGGTGAATCATCTTCAAGTTGTCAGTCTCTCGCACGTTGAACTTCATTGTCAAATAAAATAATAAAAAAGTTCGGCTGTTCGCCGGAAAATATCGTTAATCTAATGGTAACGATGAACGGAATGATTTGTGAAAAACAGCAAATTATTGTATATAGTGTTGAATAAAAAAATTGAAACAGGTTTTTACGGAAAAAGTGTTGGAGTTTGTTCCTTACAATTAAAGATAATTAATACTGATTCCTTGACATTTGATCGATGATATAAATGGGACACAGCTTCGATTGTTCGCGTATTCACATTTTATTGAATACTCCTCATCGCATTTTCCCCCTCGAGACCAACATTGACTATACATATAAGTTACATATATATATATTTGTTTCGTTTTTCTTTTATGATACACAGACGAATGGTCGGAGCGATCGCGCGCGACCGCGATCGTCCAATTTTCTAGAGCTGCACTTTGTACTCGCGGTACTCGTGACCGATAAGAATAGAACGGTAATTCCTGAGCGTAAATAATACGTGCGATTACCGTGCGACGACGATCCAATTACGACCACGAGTGCGAGCGATCGCCCACGGAGAAAGATAATTGGACGACCTTTAACGTCGCCGATCTACCGATTTATTCTTCTCCGCGTTTGTCGCGCGCGTAGCGAGTACAAAACGCTCGGAACCCCGGACCTCTTTATGGTACATTCGCGACACCTTCGCGCGTCTATATTTCGGGAATGATTATACCTAAATTTCTGCGACATAATCGACAGTCGTCAACTCGCGCTTCGAGAAGCCTTAGGACTGCTGCGCGCTCGTCGACGATTTTTCGAGCTTCTTCTGTCTTATCCACTCCTCGATTTGGGCGCGAAGCTCTGTGTTCGATTGCACTCGGTCCATCGTCAAGGGCGAACGATTGAAGGGGTCGGTTTGATCGCTCAGCAGATGCCTACGAACGGGATTAATACATTTATTTGATTTGTTTTTTCTGAGTTCTATCGACGATTTAACGCGACAATTATCTCGCTATCGACAATTATATCGCTCGAAAATTACCTCGCTATCGTTTGTCGGTCGACCGTGATCTTCGACGACGGCAGAATAACGGGATCCAGCATCAGGGTCGACATAATAGGATCGAGGAAATCGTCCGGCGCGTTGTTGAGGATCTCGTCCTCCTCGCGCTTAACGTGCGCCGCTTCCTCCACGCGTTTGGCAAAGTTGTCGAGGTCCCCGAGAATTCCGACACCGCCGACTCGCACTGAGAAACAATTGAACGACATACGTAATTTTTAACGCAACTTTACAGTCTCCTTCTTGCGACGTTTGCTCACCGAGAACGTTTTCCGCGAGTTTGAACAATTCGGAGCTGTAGGAACGTCCGTCCTGGGAAACTGCGAGAGTGAAATTCTCGTTTTGGCTGAGATTTATGTATATCTCGCATATATTAAGGACTAAGTTGGCAGGATTGAAGTCGTATTCTTTTTGATCTTTCACCTACAAAAATAAAATGCAAACGTTGTTTTTAAACGAATTCCGTTTGACGACTCAGTGTTTAATCGTGAGAAAAGACTTGCCTTGAGATTACGATTGTTAGGGCCGACCAATTGCAAAAGCAAATAGTTCAGCATCGAAGCGATTCGATCGACCATCGTCGAGTGACAAAATATTGATTTGATCTCGGTCGTAAGCATCTTGAGCATGTTTATCGTCTCGCGACCGAGAATATTGTCGAATCGGGCGATCATTCCGATGTGGTGAAGATAACTCTCTTGCTGCTCTCGCTCGTGCTGCGGCAGTCTGTTCAATTCTCCGTTTTCCCTGTGTAATTTTGAATCAAATAAAAAAAATATAGTAAAGAAAATGCACAGGTATTTAATTGCAAAAAAAAATTGTTTTTTACCTTGACTGATGCATTTGCTTCAGTTGCGCCATATTGGAGAACGCCTCGTCTAGCAGAAAAACTGCGTCGTTCATAAGAAGATTGACGAATCTGAGGAATAATGGCGGCTGAACGGATTCCATGTTCTGCTCGGCTTCCTTAGCGAGATTTCTGCGCGTAAATTTGTCCAATTAAAAAACCCGCAAATTTTATTTGTTACATCTGAGCGACGGTGATACTGACTTGAAATTATTTCGATGTTCGTCGAGTTTCCAGAGATAATCCATGACTATGTACATGGGACGACGGTAGTTGAATTTCTGCTCGAACTGAACGCTCTGGCCGGTCATCTCTATGCTTACGAACACTTCAAGCAGATTCGCCACAATCTGAAGTGCAGAGACAAAAATCATAAAATATAGGAAAAGCTGGATGACTATAAAAAAAATTGACCTTAACAAATAACCTGATTTCTGTGCGGATGCTCGACGAACAACATTTCCCTCTGCAGAGTTCCCAGCGAAGATTGAGCAGGTCCAGCGGATTCGTCGTTGGACGGCAAAAGAGCCTCGAGCCCTTCGGCCAAACGGGCGCGCAGATGTGGATTGTACAGTCGTCGCGGTGACTCCATGAGCGCGATCACCTGGTTCAATTATCTTATCTTATTCAATTTCATTCTTTTTGTAAAATAACTGAGAATAAAAAAATGTCGCCTGCCTCAGTGAGAATTGGATTGAGAAAGCTCGAGCCCTGTTCCTCGAATGTGTTCGGCGAGAAACGTCGCAGAAAGCATAAAAACCCGACGGTGTTCTCCACGACGAATTCGGGGATACATCTCAGGGTGTTTGGCACCCGTTCTGGCAATGGGAATGTCACGTTCATGTATTTTCTCGGCGCGTAGCTGCTTCGTCGTTCGACGTTCGCGTCGCTCGTCTCGTCGTCGATGTCCGCATTCACTTGGAGCAACCAGAAAGCGGTTGTCGCGTGAAATTTCGCCAAGAGATTCAGCATCCCCGGTGCGAGGAGACTCGCGCGAAGCGACATATACCTGGTAATTTAATTAACATTCAATTCGCATCCAATTCGCGACGTTGCCTTTTTCTGAAAAATTCGATTAAAAAAAAATTCAACCAACTTCGTTATCTCCATTTCCATTCGCTGAGCGATAACGTCGAGCACCGACGAGGCTCGCTGCTCGCTGTCCTGCGCCTCGTTGTACAATCTCTGTATCCTGGCGATGTCCTGATTGGTGCGTATCAGTTTTTCCAGGACGACGCGATAGCCGAGATCGAGAGCTCGATGAGTGAGGAAAAAGCACTCGGTGACGAAACCGAAGGACTCTGCATGAACCCTCGTCTCGCCGTCCGGCGTCGGTATCAAACACGTTTCCGAGCTCATTCCTCGCATGTGCAGACCTTTCTCGCGGCTTTCCTCCTCGTCCTTTGCCTAAACATTTGTCGCATATATTCGCAATGCTTATTTTTCCTTCCAACGAATTAAATGAAATAAAAAGATAAAAAGAATCTGTATGTACCTCGACGGCACAGTAAGTCGGATCGATCTTAGGCACTTTGGACTCGTTCGTCTTGGTACAAAACGGCTGACACAATCGCAGCAAGACGGTCCCAAGATTGAGCATGAAGCCGTCCGAAACCGAGAGAATCGCGCCCATCGCGATCTCGTTCTGGGCGCTCCAGAGCTTTCCGCGACTCGCATTCGCGTCCAGACAATTGCCGAGCCATCGCAGCGTCAGGTGGCGAACCTCCGGCGAACACTTGAGCAGCGAGTGGAACACCTGGTGCAGCGATTCCGTGAGAGCGTCCAGAGCCGTCCAGATGTTTCCGTCTATCACCGATCCGGTCTGCGTGCGGTCAAACGGGCGATAAGTAAATTTTTGTCGCTTGCGACGAATCAATGGACGACTGAACGCAATTTCAAAAATCTTCTCCGTACCATTAACAGGGGCTTCTCAAAAAAGTCGTAAGGTGCGTCCATCGTCTTCGGCAAGCAGCTCAGTGAGAAAAGAGCGCCGAGCAGCGTGTCCGAGTATGCTCGTCCGCCGTTATTGCCGCTTTTTGGCGTACTGTGTCGAACGATCAGCTTGGCGAGCGCCTCGACCGTGGCGAATGATTGGAGAACTTCGAACCAGTATTGGCGAAACGTTAGGAGATTCATCTTAGCCGCTTCCTTGTGCAGAGCCTCGAGGATGGGACCGAAAGCGGCGGTGACCGCAGCCTCGTCGGGTTCACCGCCGGCTGAGCTCATCTCAGCGATTACGCCGGATGTGAACGATGACAATTCGGACGGTGACGAACCCTCCTCGAAGAGCGACAGAAATTGCGCGTGAATCTGGGGAAAAAGTGAAGTATTATGAGACAAATGCAAATTTCCGTTATCCGAATTAAAAAAGTCGCGCACCTCGTTTCCGGGAAACAGATCGGGTTCCTGCAGCGCGGTTGCCGCATTTCTCAGCGTCAGCGCCTGCAGTTTCTCTATCTGCTCCTCAGTGTCCCTCCTTCGGTATCTCTGCAGCCTGCGATAGCACTCGAACAGATAGACCATCACTTCCCGCTGCAGCGTATGACTGTCGGCAGGCAAACCCTTCGGTCCCGAAGGTGGAAATAAAGCAGCCTCCGGATCGTCGAGCATCAGCCGCTCGAACAATGCATGCTCCGCACTGTCCGCATCCACGTGGACTAATTGTTTCCGGCGCTTCTCGCTGGGCTCCGAGCTGATCGATATCCCAAAAACTTCTCTCAGCAGCAACTCCAGTGTCTTGTCTCTCTCGTCGCCTATGGATTCGTCCGTTGTCGAGCTAACTCGAGCTGGGCTTTCCTCCGCCGCATCTTCAATGGGACCAATCGTGTTCTTCGCAGTTGTCTCAACACCTGTGTTCTCCGCAGGTCGAGCCACATTTTCCCCAGTCGCAGCGACGGACTGCGAGAACGATACAACATCGTTGGGATTCGCGAAGAGCTTAGCAAAGGGGTTACTATTCGCATTCTCGCACATGGCGAATTTTTTTTCTTGCTTCTTTCCTTCTTCGTCAGCGAGATGAAGTCGACGAGTCGGTCATGGCAAAGCTGAAATTGATTAGCGAGCGATCAGCGGACGGTGATGTTGCGTTATTGTTATTTATTGACAGTGTCGAGAGGGTCAATGACAACCTGACGTGTCTCTCGCGACGCAATCGACTCACCTCCCGTCGCGCGTTTCTCGTTGTTTCGACAGTGACGACAATCGTTGCCGCGTCGGCGAAGCAACAAAAATCTTCGAACGCTCTGTCACAGGATTTTACGTGTGTGTGTTTTTTCGTTCCACGAGTTTTCCTGTAGAATCAGCGCGAGTTATCTCACTGGGTTCGTCGTGACTCGGCGCGTGGGCGCGGCGCCGCCTGTCGGTTAGCCAATGCCGACAGTCGGTAATAAAGATTCCTGCGGGTGGCGACAAACAATCGGTACAAGCGGCATCTCCCTTTTTAAGCGGCCAGAATAGATTCAAAAATTGCGAAAATGCGAAAATTCTAAAATCTCGGTCTTTCCTGCGAGTTCCGCATAATATTTCACGCCCAATCGCGTTTCCGCTGCTTCGCCGATACGAAACTCCCGTTTCGCGTCGACCGACTCATTGTCGCTGCCGAAACTTCGTCAACACCGACAATGTAATCGCGAAACGGGAATCTCGCACAAAGCTCTAGTTGTTCAAAAGCTACATTCGATGTCAAAGTTACCCGTAGTATCAGTGTCCTATGTATCAATCATGAGCGTCAATACGAAGCTTCAGGATTCACTATTCACGACCATCCGTCTACCTATCTATATATATACCGTACCCAGAATTCATTCCATCTACAGTGAAACAATGGACAACGCGTATCGTTGTTTCCCCGCATCAACCGGGGACGATTGGACCGACGTGCGGCCCAAATTTCCTGGCGAACGTTTCCATATGATCGGTATATCTCGTTCGTTAGCCAATTTAGATGCATATAACTGTGTTTAGCGACGAAAATTTCCCAAAAGTTCGTCGTCCGCTTCGAGAATTGAGCAACGGCAGCAGCGGCGGCTGCGACAGAGAAAAATTCGGTGTCTCTCGGGGTGGAAGCTTCGTTGTCGCGTCGGGGCGACAGTGCCAAGCGAGCGTGGAACCCCGAAGCATCGCGTCGCTCGACTGTGATATTTATAAACCGGCCGAGATGGCCAGGAAGATCGTGTGTCTGCGCTATCTTCTCGTCGGCTCGTTCGCTCTCCTCGCCGTAAGTTCGACTGACTCTCCGCGTGCGCCTCGTTCTTCATATATTTTTGTCGTAGCGCTATAAACCCCCCGGTTGTTATTTCCACCGATTTCCTGGTAGTCAGTCGACATGTCGATCGCACGATTATCGGGAATCCATCGTGTGTCTTGTTGTTCTCTCCTCGTCCGGCGATGAGAGCGACCCCTGCTCGGAGAGTGCAACAACTTCTCGTGCGACTCGTCATCGTGTTTATTTCTTTCTCGAATAGTTTTCTCGACCTCTCCACTTCACCTGACGTCACGGCGCTCGGTGATTCGATTCGTTGGGAATCAACAAAGCAGAAGAAACTGTCGCGGTGACCAAATGACCAATGAATGGTCGATGTGTTTGCAAACAAAACGAAAATACAAACAAAAGCAAAAATTTGAAAAAAATCGTTTTTCATTCACTGCACTGAGAAAAATCCATGGGATAACAATGCCAAATATAGCGAATTTGACTATGCAAACGGATAATAGGTACCATAATGTATTGCCAGTGACATTAATTATTGTTGCGAGAACCATAAAACTATTGTTGTCCTCTCAGGCAAACATTTCGTATAGCATAGGTGACCATACATTTTTCTGAGTGTGGTGAAGTCGTCTCCTCAGCCGCCGGGCTGACTGGGTTCGGCTTAGCCCACCGACGTTTCCTCTTCATTTCCTATCGGCAGTTCGAAGGCTTTGTCATAGATACCGTGCGCCGCGGGGAGCGCGACGCGAGGACCGAGGACACGTGTTCGGAAATCGAGTCGAACATCCGAACAGCGGTTCGCGTGTGTTCGTGTGTTTGTTCTATTTCCGTTCGGCGATATGTCAGAGTCGCGTCGGACAGGTGAATCAGTGTAAGGCCGCTGCATCGTCGAGGCTGCGGAGCGAACGCTCTGTTATCAATGGCGCCGCGCGTTATCACTGACGTGCGGGGGATAAATCCCGAGGATGATCGTCTCGATAATCGTAAGCAGCGACGGCGATGGAAACGGATTCGGAAATGCACATCACGTGTTAAGCTACTCGGAATTGAAATTTATTATTTTCGTTATTATAAATGCGGCGTTTGACGATATTTTGGATATTTTTTTTTCGCTCAATAAAAAGTAAATGAATTTTATTGCAGATCTTCGGGATTGCTGTGTGCGGCTTCGGAAGTTATCTACTGCACCAACTGCGAAGTTCGTTGACCCTATCCGAATGGTTCGGACCGCCGGCAATTCTCCTGTCGACCGGGATCGTTAATTGTATCGTCGGTCCATATTTCTGTCACTACTTTGACACCAAATACAATCAGGCGCAACTCTTAATGGTAATTAATTGTGGGCGACTTCTCTTGAAAATATTAGAGGAAATCATTTTTGAAAATAATTTTTGAATCACTTTTTAATCAGTCGCAACTTTTAATGGTAATTGATTGTGGGCGCCTCCTCTTGAAAATGTTAGAGAAAATCATTTTTGAAATAATTACTGATTTTGAATATTTTCAGTTTTCCAGTATCGTCGCGGTCGTTATGACAATCCAAGCGGCAGCTGGCGTTTGGGCTCTGGTCAGTCACGCGCTCGTCGATTCGGCGATTTCCGACATGTTGGAGAGCAAACTAGCGGCCGTGGGAAGATTCGAGCCAGCTCCCGCCTGGAACCTCACAGAGATAAAGGTGGCTTCTCGTTCGACTGACGTTCGACCGCCGAATTTTTGCGAATCGCAACGCACGAAACAATCGTCGATGATTCATCCGTTTCTGAAAAAAAAAACTGAACGTATTTTTACCGGTGTCGTTCGATATTGTTTTCGCGATCGACGACTCAATTGGCGCGGATAAAAATACGCGAAGCGCCTTCGGTCGATACGGCAGATAAACGCGTACTTGACTCCAAGAAACCGTATCGAACAATCGGTTCGTCATTGTGCAATGTCTTAATTAAAAATTTAACATTCGATTAATTAATCCCAATTTCAGACGAATTGCTGCGGATTCGAGAATGTCTCGACGTCAATGTGGGAGGACGAAGAGGATGGCAACGCGATATCCTGGACGTGCTGCGACAGACGGCGACACGATCCGGAATCGAGGGCCACAGACACGTGCGCGATTTTCTACATGAACGAGTGTCGTCATCTCGCTTATCATCGCTACCGATCGATTCTCTTTCACACTTTCGTGCTCGGACTTTGCGCCATGTGTTTACAGGTTCGCTATAATTAATCTGCAGCTTAGATAGATTTAAAAAAATTATATTATGCGATCACTATATTTTTGTTAATGATTTCAGGCCCTCGTAATGATTTGTATCAAGTTTTACTCGAAGGCGATGAAAAAATCGTTGAGGAAGGGACGAGCCCACAGCACAATTGGCCATTCGAATGGTCCAGCTCAAAGCGCCTGTTCCACTGCGCCTTTGGGACCTCAGCACATCTGCGAAGGCTGCTCGACGTCGCAATATCGCGGGCCCTGAATTTACCGGCCGCTTTCATCGATCGCTCTTCACCGTTAACTTAATTTATTTGATTATTTCCATCTGTACGACTTATCAGTGACTCGTGACTGTCTCTTTTTTACGTGCAACTGCGACTGCAACGAGCCTTGAGCTCGAATACCAATTTTAGAACGTTACTCGTCGGTTCGCGATCGTCAATTTGCCGACGGATGAATCACACTCGGCGATTCGCGGCAAATCTCGGCCGATCGTCGCGTCACGACTCGAACGGGGAGTGTAAAGTAAGCGAGAAGATACAATGACGAGATCGCGATTAGTCATCTCGCTCTCTCTCTCGTCGGGGCGATTCGAGGGCGCAAAATCGACGATTGGGTGGAATAAAATCGTGCATTTAATCTCACCGCTCCTCGAAATTCTCCTCCCATCGCCTTCGATCGTCCCGGGAACATTTTTATTTGTTACTTTCACGCGCAAATAAATCGCCAATAATTCCCGATGACAATCTGCGCGATTTCGATGTTCTCGGAAGCCGTGAGACGCTTCGAAACGCGATAATATAGTAACCGGGAAACAATCGACCGCGATAGCGGTTCGAAGAAAAATCCTCTTGGAATATATCAGTCAATTATTATTATTATTTTCTCATTCCCAATTTGATACCAGAAAAATTAATTTGTAATTATTAACAGCAACGGGAAACAGTTTCCTCGCAAACAGTGAGATTAACATTTTTGAGCTCGTGAAAAAAAAATTGCGTTGAAAAACACTCAAGTCTCTCGGTCGTTCGCGTCGGTGATTCTCTCGAATTTTTCTACCCCTTTTTTCGTAGTCGCGATAGCAGAAGCCGATAACCGCGCAGACGCAATTGATAAGGATTTCTCGGTGGTGACTGATAGTGGAAATCGACGATTAGGCAACGCGCACAGGACGCGACTGGGTGATATTACGGAGTCGCGCGAAGAAACCCGAACAGTGGGACTCGCGGCGTCGATCCTTCTGCGTCGTCGTTTATTTCTCTCCCTCGTTCTCCCTTCGGTCGCAGCCGTTACCCCCGGACGCACACACAACTCGCCCGGCATCGCGCGGCTAGTCGCTCGGCCTCTCCAGTCGTTTTCGTGCGTGTCTCGAGGTTCGCTGCCGACCACCGAGCACAACGCGTTCGGTCATCCTCGTGTTCTTACGCCTCTCCCTCGTCGCTCTCGCCGCTTTATTTACAATCCACGAATTGATTGACTCTCGCACGAATCCGGCCTCATCATGAATTGCGGGATTAATTTCGTGAAGTACATGCTCTTCATCTTCAATTTCATCTTCACCGTGAGTATTATTGTTATTATGTAAAATATTCAGTTTGAAAAAAGTTTCGGTAAAATTCGATTTTTTACTGAATAAGATCTAAAATATCGAATATAAGTTAGTAGAAAAAAAAAGAAATTTATTTTCTAGCCGGTGGAAAAGTAAGAGATCGACTCGAGTGATAACGCTTATCGCTAGTGATATTATCGGCCGGTGACTCAACCCTACCGTGTTAATTCGCGTCAACAGGTGCGACTTGTTGCTCATCGGCCGAGAATAATTCGTCAGGGCGCTTTCATCTAACGCTCGTCGATCGTGCGTATCCCTTTTTTTAAGCTCGCTTCCGCCCGTGAAGAGAATTTTGTTTTTCTTCGGAGAAAAAATATCCCATTGGTCGTCGAGGTTCGTCGGCCTCCAATAAAAACGTCCGCGTCTTCTCCGGCGTCGCGCGACTCCCGTTGCTTCGGGATAAACGGCGCACGCGAGCCAAAACCTGTAGAGCGTCTGGCGTGGTGTTTTCGCTGGATTCGGAAAACATACCGGGTGCTGTATATATATATTCATCAGCGAAAAATCAGCTCAGCAAAAGGAATAAAGCATGCATAGCCATAATCGTGTCGCTCGCCGCGAATGAATCGAATGATGCCGCGCGATATAGTTTCTCGCTGCGTTCGAGAACGCCGAAGATAATAAAGAGAAAAGGGTCTTTCCGGCGAGGCAGCAGGAGACGCAGCACAGCCCCAGGTATGCGGAATCGTACGGGGAACCGGTACACGAAGCTGCGCGGAGTCACACGAAGCTGAACGAAGCCGCGGTATACAGTCCCCATCACTATAGCTCGCGGGGCAGGCAGAGGGGCGAACCGCCGAAGTGGGGGGCCCAACGAAACCGCTAGAGTCCGCCGCGGCATATATATGCCGTCACGATATTACGTATCTCGGAGTCCGGGTTATCCGACGCGTTCGCGCGCGGGATAACCCAAGTTTCTCCGATCGACGACGCGGCGGCTCTGCCGGTTACATATTCCCGCCGCCAGATGCGCACGCAGGCGCATTTTTTTTCAACGGGCGATCCGTATGACTTTTGTCGGTTTCAAATCTGCACAAATTTACACAAAAATGAAAGCCATGTACTTTATGAAATTATTGCAGCACCGTTAATAATTGCACGCGACTCAAATTTTTCGGAGCAAATTTACACAAATATAATACTCATTTACATTATGGAATGATTCCAGCACCGATAAAAATTACACGGGACTCAAATTTTTCGGAGCAAATTTACACAAAAATGAAACTCATTTACGTTATGGAATGATATTCCAGCACCGCTAAAAATTACACGCGACTCAAATTTGTCGGAGCAATTTTACACAAAAATGTAACTCATTTACATTATGGAATGATATTCCAGAACCGATAAAAATTACACGGGACTCAAATTTTTCGGAGCAAATTTACACAAAAATGAAACTCATTTACGTTATGGAATGATATTCCAGCACCGCTAAAAATTACACGCGACTCATATTTTTCGGAGCAATTTTACACAAAAATGTAACTCATCTACATTATGGAATGATTCCAGCACCGCTAAAAATTGCACGCGACTCAAATTTTTCGGAGCAAATTTACACAAAAATGTAACTCATTTACATTACGGAATGATTCCAGCACCGCTAAAAATTGCACGTGACTCAAATTTTTCGGAGGATTTCGCGGCCTTCGCGGTGCTAATTGTCGCATCGATATATGAGTCACCGCTCGTGTCGCTATCCAAACCGCTGAGCTGACAGCGGCTGTATTGGCTAAAAGGTCGAATCGAGACGTGCAAAGAGATACGAATTATCGACTACTGTCGGCGCGAATGAAAATCAATTTTCCCAACAACGTTTCGCGTCTTTCTCGACGTCGTTTTATTCGACGTCGAGAAAGACACCAAATAAAACGACGAGAAAGATTGAAATGATTGAAAGGAGGTCCAGCTTCGTCGTCGGGACGAGAGACGCGAGCGCGAGTTACACGGAGGTCCCAAGGCCGAGCGGCACGGGCGGAACCTCGCCGCGCCGTCGCCTCCGCGAGAGAAGACGATGACGTAATAGAGCAAAGCTGAGCAAAACGAGAAAGAAGAGAGAGAGAGAGAACCAAACGCGTCTGCTTTGCCTCTCGCAACGAATATATATACATATGTCCACGAATATACAGGACGCCTGCGTGTAAATCTACGCAAAAAAGAGCGACGAACTACACTGAAAAAAATTAATAGTTGTGATTACCAATCGTTGGTCAGAGCTACCAATATTTTAGTAACTGCAACCAATATTTTGGTGGATCGAACCAATGATTGGTAATCGCAACTACTAATTTTTCTCAGTGTAGTGCTTGGCCTGGGGTTGCGAGAGACCGACAAAACGATGCACGGAATAATCGCCGAGGTGATCGTGAGCAGCCAAAAAATCCTGTAGCAACCCAAGTGAAATCATTTTTTTTCGAATCATTTGGGCGATGGATTTTCCATTGCCGGAAATCCCCACCACAGTTGGCAGAATCACCGCTCGCTCTCTCTCTTCTCGCTCATTCTCCATCTCTCTCTCGCACTCTTTGTTTTTCTCTCACTCCGCGTCTTTATTATTCTTTCTCTCTCGCTTCCTCACAGCGACCGCACAGATGTGTTCTCTCTCTCTCTCCCTCTCGCGCACTGCGTTTGTGAAGCGGAGAACGACTGCGAGGATAAACGTCGCTGTTGCCGAATCAAGTTGAGAGAGCGCGGGAGTGAGACGCGATTTTCCATCACTGGAAATCCCCACCGCGCGGCGGGCAAAACCGTAGCGTTGTCTCCATCTCTTTCTCTTCTCTCGTTCTCTTTCTCTCTCTCTCCCTCCCCTCTCGTTCTTTAACTCTCTCGCTTCCTCCTGAGAAACACGCATCTTCTCTCTCCCTCTCTCATTCTCGCATTCGCGCTAGACGAAGAACCACAGCCGGCGTCGCGGAACGCACACACACAGAAAGAGTGTAAAAGAGAGAGATAGAGAACGTGGCCGCGAAGATAACGTAGTCGCCGTTGACGAATCGCGCGCCAGTCTTGTGGCTTTCGTCGACCCGTTTGTACCGCGTCGCGCGCGAGAAAAAAAACAAGTCAACCCGCAGTGTTCACCCGTTCGCGAGAACAAAAGGATATACGAGTATAAAAAACGCTCTTCGCGTTCCGTGCAACCCCTAAGAGACCTCGAAAAACAATCCGCAATCATGAGTTGCGCGTTCGGCTGCGGCAAGTGGCTTCTCTTCATATTCAACTTCATCTTCTCGGTAAGTAAGTCGCGCGCGTGTTGCGACGCGAAAAACGTTTTTCGGCCACTGCTAATAATACGCGCGGCGCCCCCCTCGACACTCGTCCCAACACTTGCGCACTGCTCTCTGGGCATCGCTTACGTATTATCTGTATAGCGCTCGCATTCTTTTCTCGATGCAAATATATTTGCGCACTTGAAATCTCAGCATCCGCGTTTTCAATCATTTTTACTTGTGAAGCTCTTTGATATCAAAGTGTTTCGCTGGGATTCGGAATTCGGGATTCGGGAACATTACTTTCGAAGGAGCGGAAAAAAAGTTCAAATGCGTCCACAAAGTTAGGATGAATCATGAAAAATTATCGATCACTTGCGAAAAATTTCCGGTCGCGAGGATGAGACTTCATTATGTTGAAGTTTGCATCGTTGGAAAGCCACGAAAATAAAAAAGAAAAATTATTCTAATGAACCCAAAGGATCCTATTGGGTATACAAAATTATTATAACGATTGATGGTTATACACTAACGTTTTAGAATCGCTAAAATAATTTTCGAATCGTTAGTATAATTAAAAAAAATATTTTCGATAAATTTTGCATCCCAACGATGCAAAATTCAACATCATACTTCCGGGGGGCGGCGCGTGGATTTTTGCCTCTCGGGACCGGCGATACAGTTGTGACTGTACCGATTGCGCTCGGTGTGTGACGCTGGTGACTCTTCACGGTCAACAAAGGCGCCGATTTCGTTGCCACACGAGCGACGGGTAATACCGGGCACTCGATTATCTGCGCGTGTCGCTTCCTTCTCGTGTCGTTTTCCTTCTCGGAATCGCCTGTATTTACACGACCACGTGACTGTATATACGACTCTACAAACATATGTGTACAACGTATATATACATCTATATAAATATACGCGAGGGACAATCGGAACCAAAAGTTCGACGTCGATCGATCGACGAATCGAATTTCTCTCGTCGAGTCTCCGCCAGTCGCGCGTCGACGATATAAATACAACTAACCCGCGTGCGGGAAACGAATTATCGATCCATCCGGCCTTCGGGGAAAATTGGCGCAACTCGTAGCTGGTGTTTGTTTTCCTCGACGCGCGGAAAACCGAGCGACTGGCAGGAAGACGCGTATTATCCGTGTGTCAGAAATAAATCGCCGCTCGTACGGATACGCTGGAAACTTATCTCGAGTGCGTTTCGTTACATGGATTCGATTTTCTCGCGTCGGAGAGTCGAAGGCACAAAAATCGTGTATTCACGAACGCGCAGACCGGTTATTTTGTTTTTCGTAACACGATTCCGGGTAGGGAGAGAGGGATCTCTAATATTGGGCGTGGATCCTGCGGTGCGGACGCCGCGGTCTGGTTTTTTTTTTACGCCTCGTGATGTCATCGCGCGCGCGCGCGGCGCGCGTAGCTATAATGCGAACCGCGCAGTCTCCTTCGTTCCCGCGCGCGCAAGTTTGTTGCGCAGCTCACGCTCGCTCATCAAGCGGCTGCGCACGCAGACACGGACGGAGATGAATATAGGAGGAACGCGCGAACTCGGTTCTGACTCAACGCGATTTTTCGACGGAGACGCCGAAGGACGTCGAGGTCATCTGAATTTCCTGTCCTGAATTTTTTATTTCTTATCACCACGGTCTATTTTATGACAAAGTAAATTAAGAATTAAAAAAACATTAGATATATTTATTTAACGAAATAATTGAGTATCGTTCTCGGTTCTGACTCAACGCGATTTTTTGACGGAGACGCCGAAGGACGTCGAGGTTATCCGAACTTCCTGTCCTGAATTTTTTATTTTTTATCACCACGTTCAATTTTATGACAAAATAAATTAAGAATTAAAAAAACATTAGATATATTTATTTAACGTAATAATTGAGTATCGTTCTCGGTTCTAACTCAACGCGATTTTTTGACGGAGACGCTGAAGGACGTCGAGGTTATCCGAATTTCCTGTTCTGAATTTTTTATTTTTTATCACCACGGTCTATTTTATGACAAAGTAAACTAAGAATTAAAAAAAAAACATTGAATACATATATTTTTTTAACGAAATAATTGAGTATTCTTATGTCGCATTTCCATTTCTTCGTAAAACGTCCGATATTGTTTCTTGTGAACATTTTCAAGGGCGATAAAGCTTAAAAAAACATTATACATTTTTTTAACGAAATAATTGAGTATCCTTATCGTCGCATTACTTTTTCTCCGTAAAACGTCGGATATTGTTTGTTGCGAACATTTTCAAGGGCGATAAAGCGCTAAAGCGAAATACATATCAACTGACGACGCGCAGAATCGCAGAAAAAAGCATTAATCTCGAATCAACAGAACTGACAAATGCCGAGAAGTGTGCGACAAATAACGAGAGCCACACGCCGAGCGCTCGTTCGCTCCGTCGTTATCGAGTATCGCGCGTCACGAGGGTCGGAATGATTACCCAGACCAGTTGCGCCGTGTATATCAACGCGATTTGTTTATTTTTCCTTTTTTTTTTATTACATCGCGTTTCGCTCTTACGTAAAACAGCGCGAGAACTTGAGAAGCTCTCCATTTGCGGTGGGAACGTAAAAAAAAAATTACAATGCCGCGTCGATGGTAAAAAAACGATTTTATCAGCCGGTGCGCCGAAGGGCAAAGAGAGCGACGGTCGCGTATATCGCGAACGTCGCAAACTCACGCGAATACCTCGGATCCGAAGGTCGCGTCCTTACACGAAATATCGTTCGTGCAATTAAAATAAATTGGCGAAGAAATAATAAAGGGAAACACGGAAACATCTGAAAATGGCGAACCGAAGAGAATACAAAATGAGCGACGATAAAGCGTTAAACATAATAATGATAATAGCGTTTGACCCGGCGACGCATCGACGGGAGAAAAAAAAAACCGCGCGCACCGTCTGGTCGACGTTATCGCGACGCGCCCGCCTGTTATCGCCTGTGAGTCAACCATCGTCGCCCCCCCCCCCCCCCTACCCCCTCCCCCGTCATCCGAAAACCAGTCGGAAGCGTTGCGGAAAACACTGGTAGGAAAAATATCCGAACGCGCACTCGTCACGCGGTTCGGCGCTAACGAGTCCGCGAACAATGGACGACTTCTCGCAATTATATCGTCCGTGCGATGCTAATATTGCGAATTATGCGATTCGTACCTTTTGCCGCGGGAGCGGCTGGGATAACGGACGAGTCACGTGACTGCGCTTTGTTTATCTGACGCTGCGACGGATAATAAAGAAAACAAAACAAAAATCCCATGAGGCTCGACCGGTTCGACCCGTGAAGGTCACGCCGAAGTCGCCGGCGGACGGAAGAAGAAAATAGTATATTGTGCAACAAGTGCGTAAAGTAGGTTATTTTCGCACGAGTTACACATCCTATTTTTTGCAATAGCGGTGCGTAAAAGAGATTTCTACGGGGCAATTTCGCGTGTGTAAAGTACTCGTTTTCCGGCACGAGTGCGTAAAGTAAATGAGAGTGCGTAAAGTAAAACTTTACGCACGAGCGTTTACTTTACGCACGGGTGCGGAAAACGAGCACTTTACGCACGCGAAACCGTCCCGAAAAGTCGAGTTTTACGCACGCTATTGCAAAAATAAGCGTTTCGATGTTTCTCGTATGTCGCGAGAAAATATTCGTCGGCGATATTGACATTCGCGACTGCGAAAATTTCGAGGGTCAAGGTCAGACTGAATTTTATCGAACGGTCCGCCCGACTATCTGCGTGTTTTTATTATCGACATCGAACCGGGAGTCGCGTCGACTGGTCGAGTGTGTCACAGCGATCGGCGCGCGCGATTGTCGGCAGAGTCGGGCGACAAGTTGTTGCGCCTGTATCGATGTGGTACACTTTCCCGTAACGGTCGACGCCGGCCGGCAGCCTCTGGCATTCGGATTGATCCGCGAATGGACACGGTCAGCCTCGGCGCGCGGCCTCTGTGGCCAATGACAACGACTCTGCGAGCGACACGAATGGAGGAGGAGGGGGAGGAAGGGGGGTGTCCAGTTAGTCATTATTGCACAATTCCTCGTTACACGTGAGGCCCCCGGGGAGTCCTTCGACGCGTTGAGTGGCCACTTGAAGCAACGATTCACGACGATGCGGGGAAATACCGGGAAAATATATTTTTTTTTATTTCGAGAGATGGAAATTTTGGACCGGAAAAAAGAAATACAGATCGATTATTTGATACTGGTATATAATTGTTTTAATTGAGATCATTCGCTAAAATAATAATAAGAACAACAATAATAATGATAATGATGAATTGAATTGAAGCAACGATTCACGACGATGCGGGGAAATACCGGGAAAATATATTTTTTTTATTTCGAGAGATGGAAATTTTGGACCGGAAAAAAGAAATACAGATCGATTATTTGATACTGGTAAAAATTGTTTTAATTCAGATCATCCGCCAAAATAATAATAAGAACAACAATAATAATGATAATGATGAATTGAATTGAAGCAACGATTCACGACGATGCGGGGAAATACCGGGAAAATAATTTTTTTTTATTTCGAGAGATGGAAATTTTGGGCCGGAAAAAAGAAATATAGATCGATTATTTGATACTAGTAAAAATTGTTTTAATTGAGATTATTCGCCAAAATAATAATAAGAACAACAATAATAATGATGATAAGAATGGACGGAATTAATTTGCAATGATAATCTGTTCAACAGCTATGCGGTCTGGCCCTGCTGATCGTGGGTGTGCTGACGCACCTGAAGGTCAAACATGTGGCCGAAATTCTCGAGGACAACATCACCTTCCCGTCGATCGGTCTCATCATCGTCGGCGCGATAATATTCATCATCGCCTTCTTCGGATGTTGCGGCGCCGTTCGTGAGAATCACTGCATGATCATCACGGTGAGTTGATTTTTGAAGGTCCAATCGAATAACGAATTGAATTGAATAAAATAATAAAAAAAATTACTTGTTATCTTGCACACAGTTCGCGATGCTGATGCTGACGATCCTCGTGATCCAAATAGCTGTTGGAATCTACGCGTTCGTCAACCTCAAGGACATCGGCCAGGACCAGTTCAAGAAACCCTACACCAAGACCTTCGAGCAATATTACCAAAACGTCGACGACCGCGAGATCATCGATTTCGTCCAGTCGGGCGTGAGTACTCGATTATTGCATCGACGACGGGAACAAAAATTTTTGAAGCGAAAGCATCGTTGCATCTTGTCTCAAATTACCGACGAGGGTTCGATTTGTCGATGGAATGCTAATACATTTTTTTTTTTCGATTGCAGGGCCAGTGCTGCGGTCTCCGTGACTACCACGACTTCGAGACGATACTCCACAACACCACGATACCGTGGAGTTGCTGCGAGCAGGACGGCGACAGCAAGAAACCCTGTAACACCAGCCAAATTTACCAGGACGGATGTTTGAGCAAACTTGTGGAGATATTCAAGGCTGTTGGAGTGCTCGTCGGAGCGATCGCCATCGGTGTCGCGGCCGTTGAGGTAAATACGAAAATGCAAAATATCGTCTGTCTCTCATTTTGTTCTCTTCAGGGGCAACGAGTAATAATTTGTTATTTTTTTCACAGTTCATCGGCATAGTCTTCGCGCTGTGTCTGGCCAACTCGATAAGAAACGCCGAGCGCCGAGGCTACAGAGTCTGAGAAAGACTCCGAGAATCATCCGCCGTCCGCGACTAATTTCGCTTCGTACGTCTCCCGCTGAGAGAAGATTCGGTCACTCGTCGTCGAACATAGTTCACGTTCGGTATTCGCTCCTCGGTTTCGTCGAAGAGCGCGAAAAAAAAAGAGAATTAAGAAATATTTCGGGGCAAACGCGTCGAACGCAGACTCACTTCTCGGGCTCCGAGAGAATGCGATTCAGATCGACCGAAAAGTGGCTTCCTCTCGCGTGTTTGTCCCGTTTCACGTTGTAAGTTAAGATTATCGTCAGGAGCGAGCCCGAGCATCGTCGCCTTTCCAAATTGCCGTCCCCCGAGGGGCTGAGGAATCAAATTTTTATTTTCATACGTAAGCGAACGAAGAAGAGGAGGAAAGGAAAAGAAGAGAAAAACAAGTAAATCACGAAGAGATAAATGTGTTGACTATAAAGTTCGTTGTTTTTTTTTTCACCGTTGCCAGAGCTGTGCAAGCGAATCTCCTGCTGATTCTCGCCGAGGCAGCACGGATACTCTTGCATCGTTAGCTAGTATCCATTTACATTATTAGTTATTACTACTGATAATATAACAGTAATATTATATATATATATTATATTACATTATATTTTATATATATATATAAAGAAACAAATTGATTATAAACGTATTTAAGAGTATTTTCATGCTTTCAATAAAGCCATTCTCCAATGTCGCCAGTGTTCCATTAATTACTACTGCCATTTAATTACCCAGATAAGACCTATATACAATATTTCTGTATATGTTTATTGCGGTTACGCGCAGCACCAATGAAACCAAACGAGCAGATGTCCAATTGGTCGGCGTCGTTTGATCCGACCAATCGGAGAGCTTCCCGGCCGAAGAAACTCGGCTGCTGCTTCGGCTGAGTCGAAAGTAAGGTTATGTTCGATTGTGTATTTTCGCAGAAGCTCCAAACGTCGCGTTCGTATTTCCGCGTGCTATTTCTCGTCGCGACAGACAATTCGTCGGCACGTTCGGCAGATTTGTGAATCATGTCGAAACCTGAAGGAACGAAGAAAGAGCGAAAGGACAAAGATGGAAAGGACATCGAGAAGCCGGTGGTGGCGAAAACCGCGTACGATCTGCAGCGTCTCAAGCTTATGAAACTCATGAAAAACCCGGTGAGATAAATTTTCCAAGAGTCAATGAACCGTCGTGAATATTATTGAAAATCACGGTAAATGAGTGGGGTAATTGCAATTTTGTGATTCAGGAGAAGCCAGTTTTGCTACCGGAACGTCCAAAGTCGAAGAACTCACCATCAGTGCCAGAGTTTGTGAGAAACGTAATGGGCAGCAGCGCCGGAGCTGGCAGCGGAGAGTTTCACGTGTACAGACACCTAAGACGCAAGGAATATTCGAGACAAAAGTTTATTCAGGAGAAGGGACGAAAGGTGCGATTTTTGAATACTTTGCTTGCCCCATATTTTTGTAAAATTTGAATAACGATAACGACTAACATGGTTATTTCAGGAAACCCTAGACGAAGAGTATCACCGCAAGCTGGAGCAAAATAAAATTCAAGCAGAGCAGACGACGGCCAAGAAGAGAGCCAAACGACTGAAGAAGAAGCAGAAGCAGAAGCAGCTGAAGAAGCTGAAACCTGCGAAGGACGGAGCAAAGGAGGAGAAAAATCAGTCGGACGGCAGTCACAGCGATTCCGACAGCTCCGAGGATGAAAGCGCTGAAAAGTCGACGAAAACCGAAGCTGATGAGGAATCTCGGAAAATAGAAACGGCGGAAGAATCAGGGAAAACCGAGAAAGCACCCAAAGAAGACGAATCGGATGCCGGAGAAAATAAAGACGAGATACCTGCGGAAAGAGACGAAAAAATGGAGACATCGGAAAGTACACGAGACGCGGAACCCACGGAAAAAGCAGAGGAATCGAGAACAGCGGAGAAAAAGGTGCCTGACGTTATTGCCGAAAAAACCGACAAGCCGAAGGATCCGGAGCCGTCGGCAGAGCGAGAAAGCAGCGAAGTCGCGGAGAACGACAAGGAAACGAAATCCTGATAGGATTTCGTAATCAGCGGAATAAGTTGTAAATATTGTTCATAACGGAAAAATCGAGGAGGCGTAGAGAGGACCGGAAATCACGACGAAAAATTTGTCATTGCAAACGCGAAATTAATTTTTATTTCGCCGCTTGTCCAAGATCGTCGTACAGATTCGTTCGTTCGAATAGATCGGCCAAATTCTTGGCGATCAATCGATCCTCCGCGCTCGGCGCGCTCTGATTCAGCCTCAGCAGGTGCGTCCTCGCCTCGACGAGGTCGTTCGCTTTTTCCGGCAGAACGCGGTTCTGAAATCACCGAAAAACCGTATTATTTTTGTGTATATTGCGATTTGGAAATAAATTCGTTGTTCGCGATTCGACTCACGTGCAAATGCTTCATGTGACCGGCGATGTCGTCCACGTGGTCGCGAATTTCCGTCCAGACGGACTGCAGGTCCGCGGCCTCGGTGCGCGAAGCCAGATGACTCAGGGTCAGACAGAGCTGAGAGCGAGAAATTGTTTCGTTAATTATTACATTTTTTTGTTACCTAGTCTCTAACGGCTGCTGCTTTGATTTTCGGTAAGAATCCGCTTTTTCCACGCACCTGTTGAACGAGAACGTCCCTATGCGGATACTCGACGAAGCTCGGAACGTGCTGCGAATTCTCGAGCGCCACGACGACGCTCTTCCATAAGGACGGAACGTACTTTGCATAAGATTCACACGAAGACAACGCCCAAGCAGCGTTGGTGCGCACCTTGAAATTCGGACTGTGACAGACTAAATTGCACAGAGTCGGGAAAACTTGATCCTAAAAAAAAGTAAGAGCTATAGTAAAATTCGACAATCCGAAGAGCAGACATAGATTTTTTATTCGTACCCTCCAGGACGTCGGAAGGATCGCGTCGGGTTTGTAACTAATCACGAAACCCAGAGCTCGACATGCGTTCCATCTCACCTATAAAAAAATTATAATTTTTTACAGTTACAATTTAGCTGCAAAAAAGCCACGCAAATAAATGGTTAGGTAAAAAAAACGTACTTTCATGTCGCTCTCCAGGGTGGCGCATTTGATGAGAACCTCGAGTCCCTGAGACGCGTCTTTGAGGATCTGCCGATCGGAGCACAGTCTTATGACGCTGCCGACCGCTCTAACAGCGTTGCACTTGACCTTGCAGTTGTCCTCGGCGGCCTTGACCGTCGCGGCGTACAAACGCGGCAGCAGAACGTCCAGCGGCACCGGCTCCGCGTCCACGTTCTCCTCGCGACCGATCAGACAGTTGCAGAGGTTCGCGAGGGCCCAGGCGGCCTTTACGCGAACCCCGAGATTCGCGTCGTCGATCGTCAGGCAAACGATGTCCGCGAGATCCATGAGAAATCCGGTGTCCTCCTCGAGACTCGGCAGAGTCACGAGCATCCCGAGGGCACGAACCGCGGCGGCTCGCACAGCGCTCTCGTCGTCGCGTGTCGCGCCAAAAAGAATCGTGATTATCAGGATGCTCTTTTCCCTCTGAAACACGCAGCGTTTAAATACAAATTTTGCAATCTTTGCAGATTTTTGAGGCTCGATTCGGAGATCAAAAACTTACGGAGAGCTGAGAAAACATCGTCGAGCCGATGTTTCCCAGGCAGTCGCAGGCGACCTCGCGGAGCGTCGTCGCCGGGTGCTGCACGAGCGTCGTGACCGGCGCGAATACGACGCTCCAGAAGCCGCTGACGCTCGCGTTCTCCGGACTGGAATTCGCCAGACGACCGGCGATCGTTTCGATTACCCGGCAGGCGTGACGGGCCACCTGGACGTCGTTCTCCTGGGCCGCGGTGGCCAGTGCAGAGGTCACCATCTCGAGATGCGCGAACACGAGACTTTCGACGTTGAAGGCGAGCGCTCCGAGGAGTTTTAGGGCTTCTAGACGCACTGGACCTCGCTCGGACTAAAAAGAACAAAACGTCTCATTACGCAACGTACACACTGGATTAATAATGGAATTCAGCGCAAATTTCGCACGAACCTCGTTGGAGATGTTCCTCAAACAGACTTGAAGCAACGAGCTGACGCCCTTCTCGCGCTGAGTCGCCTCCTCCGCTTCGGAGTCCGTTTCCTCGTCGTCGTCGTATGACAACTCCGTGAACTCTGTGAACTCCCGCTCCTCGCACTGCTCGTCGTCGTCGCCGCCGCTCGTTGCGCTATGTCCAAGGTGCTGCGTCGAGAGGTCACCGGTCATTGGGATTCTCGACTGCTTGCCGAGGATGCTGAGAATTTCCGGGGTGAGCGAGTCCAGGGAGGCGAGAGCCTCGAAGACCGTGAGAGCCGAGACGCGCACCGTGGGATCTGCCGATCGAGATGCAAACTTCAGTAATCCCTCTTTTAAAAAGTTCATGAGTAACGGAAAGCATTGTTAGCAAACTATTCGAGCTGTGATTGGTTGGAACTCTCAGACCGAGTCCAAGTTCATTTGTCCTTGATAACTTTGACAGTTCTGTCAAATATCGTTTTTTTATTATTATTATTATTATTATTAACTAAAAAAGGGTTGTAACCAGTGTTTTCAGGGGTAGAATATGCGACTTGAGAACGATGGTATAGGTTAAAAGTCGATATTTTGAAAAAATAAATTTCGTGACCCCGATTTGGGCGGTTTTCGGCCCGGCGGCCTGATCTACGATTTCTGACAAGCAAAACGGCAAATTTCCTTGTTTTTTTTTCAAAAGTAACTGAACAAGGGTTTTTCAGTTGCGATTTACCCTTTTTAAACTTTACAAGAGCGCAACAGCGCGAAAGTATCTCGGGCACGCGCGCTAGCGCGTGTGATTAGCCTATTAATAATAAAAAAACATCTAAAAAAAAATGAAAACAAAAAATCTGTCTCACCCTTGTGAAGCAAATGCGGTCGGCAGTTCCGCGTGAGTTTCGTCGCGAGTCCGGGCTTGAGTCTCGCGTACGGCGTGCCCTGAATCAGCCCGGCTGCGCATTTCAGAGCGTGAGTCAGCACCAGAACGTTCCTCTCGTAGCTGAGAACGAGCGCGAGAGTGATATGAAGCTCGCGTATCATCGCGCCGACGGTGCCGAAGAACGTGAGAAAAGACGGATGCTCGGAGTCGTCGGCGTGGACCAAAAAGTGCCGGGCGCTCGTCAGCAGCCGCGACAGAGTGCCGAGGACGCTCTGGCGAACCTTCGCCGACGGCTCCTTGAGGATCGCTCGGGTCAGCACGCGGCAGCTGTCGCGCGATCCGCTGGCGACGATCTGCGGCCAGTAGCCGAACATTTCGCGTCCCGAGATCTCCTGGCTCGCCGCGTGAAGCAGTCGAATCGCCTCGAGGCGAACCCGCGACTCCGTGCGCGCTGGACTCAAGCTCTCGCAATCGGAATCGCTCGAATATTTGCAGCCGTTGGTCGGATTCTCGACGCCGAACTGGCTGGTTTTCTCCTCCGGCGACGACTTCTTCGGCGTCTGTCGCTTCGGTTTTCCTTTGTTGCCGCGGAGATTGCGACCGCGAGGTGCGACGTGCACCGCCTCCGGGAGATTCATCGCCGCAGGACGCAGCCGCTCCGGCCTCGTCGACGCGTAGCCCCGAGTGCCGTGGAACAGAAATGCCTTAACGACTCCGAGAATCTCGCCCACGCCTCCCGGACCGTCAGACGTTGTCGGCTTTTCGGACGCGAGTTTTCGCAGGATTCGCAGACAGCAGCAGACCATCTGGAATTTTTTATTCAATGGAATTTTTAGGTAGAAACGGAGAAAATAATAAAATAAATTGTAAATTTTTGCGGTGCTAACGTAACGATCGAAATTTGTTACCTTGTTGTATAAAAGTTTGTCCTGCTGATCGTAGGACAGAGTGAAGAGAATGTGGAGCACCGTTTCTCTGGCGATTAGTCGAAATTCCGGCGATATAGTCGCGCCGCTGGTTTCACTGTTTGTCAGTGTTGCCTCGAGACACGACACCGCGAGGAAATTCGTTTCTGACCAGTCGTCGCACGCTGGAGGGTAAACCAGCTTCCTCAGGGGTCCCTTTTCGCCCCATAAGGTGCCCAGGTTCTGTGGAAATTGTAAGAATTATTTTTTTATCTTTGGCCCTCTTGAAAAAAAAAATCTAGGTTTTCTCTTTGTTGCTTATTAATGGCAAAGAATGACTCACTTGAGCTATAAGATCAAAAGGGCCAGTGCCCAAAAGACTCTGCAGAGCTGCGAGTATCTCCCTCTTTGCCTCTGCCTCGGAATACTCCAGAGCCTCCAGTAACCACCTTTCGCACGTGGAAAATGTTCTTCCTTTCATACTCGCGCCGGCCCTCAATATATTTACAATAAATTGGCAATACTTTTTCACCAATGCTGTCTCACTGAACTGAATATTTGTACACAATTGATTGACAAGTAGCATCACAGCCTGCAAAAAAAAAATTAATTACTAAAAACACAAAAAAATGAGGATAAAAAACTTACATTGTTATTTCCTATCAGGATCGATCGGTAATCGAGCATATTGAATTCTTGCAAACAGGCGTCTATGCTCTTCTTGTCGCTGACTCTCGAGTGAGTGAACGACAACAATTTGTCGGTCAGCTGAGAGAATTTCACCGACGGATCCGATCCCGAGATACTTTGCAGCGGAGCCATTTTTTCGTCGTCTCCCTCGAGTCGTCGTTGATTATGTTACAATTTTTTAACAAAAATTTCGTTATTGTTTAACGGGTTACGAGTGACAAATACGTGTAAACAACATTCGGAGCGTGATTTCACTGCGGCCCCAGAGCTCCATAACCTGAGCCAGTCTGACTGAAATTATCGTCACGGAGATTCCAGGCTGACCACTTTTTTCACCCTAGTGCTGGAAAATCTAGGGTTTTTCGTGTTTAAAATAAAAAAATCTGGAAACCTCCTCGGTAGCCGGGAAAACACGGAGATTTTTCTACGAAACGTATTGAATCGTGAAAATATATTATTTATTTCTTTTTTGAATCAATCTCGCTGTGTATTTTTTCAAATCGTGCGATGAAGAAACCAACGGTTTCGGATTCTGGGCCGAATCTTCGCAGATTATCGGCCTCCTCGCGGCTTAACCCGTCAATCTCGCAGCCGGGAGAACCGGAATTTCTCTCTCCTAATCCCAGGGACTCCAGTCGATCGCGGATCGGCGACAATTTTAGACATGGAAAGTTCTTCAACGCCCACGCGACGATTCCTTCGTTCTCGGCGATCGTCACTGTGCAGGTCGAATAAACGAGGACACCGCCGACTTTCAGAAGCTTCACTGCCTGTGCAAAAAGTAAAACGGCATTACTACAAAATTCTCCATAAAATACTTGCTAAAACAATTTTATTACAAACAAATGCACTGACCGTCGAAAAAAGTTTTCTCTGCAGCGGAACGTAGGATCGCAATTCCTTCGGACTTATGCGATTCAAAATCTGCGGTCTCTGTCCAAGCGCACTGCACGGACCGTCGAGCAAAACGCGATCGAAGCTTTCGACGGGAAAAGGCGGCTCATTCCTCGCCCCAAAATCCCGATCGCGTTCCTCGATATCGTCGCAGGCGGCTTTCGTAGCGTCAAAGCAGCGAACTTCCACATTTTCGCAACCGAAAATTTCGCAGTTGGCCCTGAGCCGCTCGATCTTCGATTTGACCTTCTCCAGCGCGACGAGCGTTCCCCGGCCGCCCATGAGCGTCGACACGTGGGTTGTTTTGTTCCCCGGAGCCGCGCACATGTCGAGAATTCTTTCACCCGGCTGAGGATCCAGAATTCGCGAGCAGACGATCGACGGGAGATTCTGGAGAACCGCGAATCCTCGGGGCACCGACGAGTCGCACAGTTGGGGCAATCTCGACGCGGCATCCGTTATCCTCACGGCGATTCCGCTGAAAAATTAAGAAATTTCATTAGCGATCACACTTTTTTTTCTCCTTTTTTCTTTTTTTTACCCGGAGATTCTACCTTGGGCACGAACCTTCGTCGAACAGATCCCGCCGCGTTTTTTCCATCTCGCCATTGGCTACGAATATTTTTCTCGGGTCTTCATACATTTTTGCGCCCTTTCGACAGTTCCCCGAAGCATCCGCGAAGACGCTCACCCGGTCACCGATTCGCAAGCCTGTAAAAATATATTTTTTAATTTTTTTTATATTCATTGCATTTTTCATTTTGTTGCTAACCGTGAGGCATGGCCACTATTCCAGGTGCAAAAACGTGAGCCCCTCTAAGGACGGCGGCGCCGCACGCAGCGTCGACGACGACCTCGCGCTCGCGAATTTTCAGGTCCAGCTCGATCGAATCGTCCCAACCGTCGACGACAACGAGCTCGGGCATTTTGTAGGTATTCACTTGCGGCGGGACGCGAAATTGCTCGACGATCAGTCGTCGAATTTCGCTGGCGTTCGTGACGCTCGTATTGATCCTGTATGTGACCGTTTTCGGGGTTTCACACATCCAAGAACAGAGATCGGCAACTTTTTTCTGTTCAATAAAAAAAAAACGCATTTTAGTGATTATAATGATTTTTAGTTGTTTAATGTTAACGATACGATTGGCACCTGAGTAGTGAATCGTGTTAAAAATTCGTATTTTTCGAGCTACCTGCACGACTTCCGGTTCCATCGGTTCTCCGGAAACTCTAGCCTTTCGCATATCTTCCGTCAACTCCCTGAAAATCGTCTCTTCATGCTTGAAAGGCGATTTCTCCAAAATTCTCGACTCCCCCGCAGACATCTCTTTCGTATATTTGTTTTTTTTTTGCAGGTTATGTTTGTCGCGCGCTTCTGCTCGAATGACGAGATTCCTCAAGTCCTATTTACACGACTCAAGATGTCTAGTTACAAAAATAATTAACCACCAAACACGAAACTCGTGATTTCGCTCGCGGTGATTCCCATTCGATTCTCGCCTTACGATTGGCTCTTGACTAGTGAATTTCGCACCCGCGACCAATAGCAACGCTCGAATCGTCCCCGAGTGTCGCCACTGGACGCCTCCCGTTGACCAATGAAATCTCCCCTAGACGGGAAATCCCCTAGCCCGTCTTTTGAGGTTATATCTCTCTATAGTCAAATGCGAGACAGCTGAGAAATCTCGGCGATCGCAAAAGGGTAACGGAGAACGTAAGTTTAGGTTTCGTAACGTTGCTCGGTGAACAGAAAAAAATAGTAATCCGACGTTTCGTTTGTTCCGCACAGCTAGAATGGCTGGTCTGATCCGTCTGGGAGTCGTGCGGGCTCTGGGCAGCGGTTGCCGCAGCCTCTGTCGTCAAGGTCCGCCGCGACGGAGCATAAACACCTCGTCGAAGAAGACGTCGACGGGCGACGCTGTCTCCTGTCCGCCCGAGAACAAGAACTGGATCAGCTACGGCTACAGTACCGTTGATCCTTTCATCGATCGTCTCGGGGTTCACCTGACGGCGTTCTTCACCATCACCTTGGGCATAGTCTGCATCGGTTATTACTACGCGCACATCCCGGACGCGGGCGGCCACGAGTGGGCGCAGCGCGAGGCCTACCTGGAGATCCGGCGACGCGAGAAACTCGGCCTCCTGCCGATCGAACCCAATTACTACGATCCCGCTACGATCACTCTGCCCACCGATGAGCAGCTCGGCGACACCGAGATCATCATCTGAGCGTCGCGACGACCTTCGCCGAGGTCAGCGCCGATCTCGCGATATTGTAAAATACGAATATTTATGTAAGACGAGGAGCGATCTGCGCCAGTCGCCGCTGTAGTCACGAGCGAGCGATGCGTTTGTCGCACTCTCGATGGGTTTATCGAATAAATGTTGTGTTTTCGTAAACCTGAAACGTGTGCACAATCCACTGACATTCTCATCATCCTGACTTTCTTCTCCTGCAATTGTAGGAAAGTCGGTGGTCGAATAGGTACAATGAAAAAAAAAGTCGCGCGTCGCTGTACAGATTTATTGATTACAAAGTTATAGAGTAATCGGGCGATGGAAGAATAGATCTACGTCGTTCCTCTCTGTCCTAACGTAAATCGAATCTCACTCTGCGAACCGTCTGTAATGCATCTTCCCCTGTCGCCTCCGACCGCGGTCGATCGTCCCCGCCTCGTGTTTTCGTCTTTCTCTCTCTGCACACCTAAAAAGCTAAATCTTTTTTGTATCGATTTTGTTTTTCTTCTCGTAAAAACGAAGCGAGCGGCGTTGCTCGCGTGATATCCGACCGTGATTAAATTAATACTCTTCACTTCCGGGACTGGACTTTACTGTCTCGTTGTCTATTTTCTTTTTCTCTCGCTGTCTCTGTGGCCCGAAAAAAATTGTCCCGACGGAACGAGTCGCTTCTCCCGTCTCCCTCGTGAAAACGAACGACGAGCGTCTATCGACAAAAGCGTTTTCCGCAAAACAATCGGTAGAAACGGTAGATAAAATTGCGCGCGTCGAGATAGTCGCGTATTTACAATAACAGCAAAAGCTCCGATTTCCCCGGATTTCCAAATCGAATCTTCGGCGCCGGTGAAAACAAAAAAGAAAAACGCGAGAGCGTCGGTGGTTCGTTGAAAAATTCGGTAGAGCGCGCGAGACGAGCCGAATCTCGGGTGAATTAGAAATGAAAGTAATGTCGAGGCACGTGGCTTTGAAAGTCTCTCGGCGTGTTAAAAAATGTGACTACCGTTCGGTTATTGGGCGGAGGCCGAGGTCGGTAGAGGTGGAACGACGTGGCTCGTCGGAGGCAATTGGCTTTGCTGCTGTTGCTGTTGTTGCTGATGTTGCTGCTGCTGCTGATGCAGATGTTGATGCTGCTGCTGTTGCTGCAAGATCGGAGAGTAGAACGCGGCATTCTGAGGAAGGCTGGCGCTTACGGTGATGGGCGGCATCCCCGGCAGCTCGATCGGCGTCGTCAGGAGCGGAGACTGCGGCACGGCGAACGACGACGACAGTGCGGACGGCGCGGACGAGACTCCGGGAATGACGCTCGGTATCGAGGGATCGTAGTTCTGCTGAGGATTCACGAGACCCGCGGCGCCGCCGCCGCCCGGAATGGTCATTTCAACTGGAAGCGGTGGCAGCGGCGGCACCGTCGGCATTCCGGGGATGCTCGGCGTGTCCTGGTAGCCGCTCGCTACTCCTCCGACTGAACCGGAAAAAAAATTCACGATGAGCAAAAATAATCCTCTCGGGACGCGTAAAGTTTTCTTCGTCTTTAGTCGTCTTGTTCACTCACCGTGAGGATAATTACTGGCCGGGTGGGAGAACAAATGCCCGGTTGGATTGACGGTGGTGGAGGCGCCGGCGGCCGCGGGATCGAGCACCGGATAAACGCTGCTGGTTGGTATTGTCGGCACCGTCGGTATAACGGGAGTCATCGATATCGCCGCGGGATCTCTCGGCGGTCCAAGCGCACTCGGCGTCGGCTGCTGCTGCTGCTGCTGCTGTTGCTGCTGCTGCGGCGTCGTCGTCGTCGTCGGCGTCACGTAGCTCTGGGGAATCGAGAAACCCGGCGGTATGTTCGTCACGGGATTGGCAGCGCTCGCGGGCGTGTAGACGCTCGGCGACGCCTGAGCCGCCACCGGACTCTTCGTGCTCGCCTGGAAAACAAATAGAAAATTACATCGATCCGGCTTGAATGGGTGGGAAGAAACGCTCGACGGCTTTTTAGCGGTTTACGCACCAGATACGAATGAATGTTCGATGTTTCCGGTATACTTCTTATGGGTATTCTGTGAAGATATCCGTAGCCGATTCCGCATCCTAAGCTGTTGGGGTAGGGGAAAAAAAATTTAATTATTGTAAAATATTGGACAGTTTTTTTTTTAAATGTGAACCCATAGTTAATTCGAGTTGAAAATTGAAATTATGAAATAGTTACCTTCCCTCGCCGCCCCACGTGCTGTTCGGCGTGATAGTCACCTCGCGGCACGTGTCGTCCGTCGTATTGTACACGTAAAGCTTGAGCGGCCGCGACTCGTGCGCCTCGATAAGAGTGAAGAGATCTTCGCTCTCGTGGAGCGCCGAATCGGAGCCTATTATGTAGTCCGTGAACGACCTCAAACCTGCCAATTCCGCGGGCGACGACGGATGGACTTCCTAATGTTCAAATATTTCCCTCAAATTCGTCACGTCAAAAAGTACAAACAGTGCCATACAAAAAATGGAGGAAAAAAAAACACTTCATCCTCGAGTCTCTCACCAAAACGTGCCAAACATTTTCGTTGGCTCCCTCGAACGAGCAGAATCTGATGCTGACTCCGAGTAAACCATGACCGCCCCAGGTCATGCTCGGCACAATAACGGTTTGCCTGACGGATTGCGTTTTGCTGTTGTAAACAGTGACTTGGAGTTCCTTGTCTACGCCAGCCTTAAGCAAATCCTTGAGCGTATCATTGTCCTGATCCTGGCGAAAAAAAAAGAAAATGAAAAAAAACTGTGAATCGAATCCCAAAAAAGGAAAAATCGGCAGATGCGGCAGCTGCGCCTAATTACCAATCGGGTGTTGCCGATGGAGACGATGAAGTCGAAGAACGCCTCGAGGCCGGCTTTCTGGCCCGGCGAACCGTCCTGAACCTGCGGAACAAACCGGGGATTAGTCCGGGAAACATATCACATTTGCTAAATCAGAGGCGGAAGGGAGATAATAAAGATGTTGACAGTCTGCGCGCGCGGAAGTCGCGTACCCGTAGTACGTGGTAACCCTCGGTGCCGCCTCCGGGTATCTCGACGCTGTGCGACGATCCCATCGTGTAAGCGCGCGGGTCTCCTGGTGTCTACGACTGTGTTCACGAGGATGTGCGGCGCGACGAGCAGCACCACCGGCGAGCATCAATAAATACGAGCGCGCTTTCGCCGAGCCGAGATTGACAGACGCGCGAGCGCACGACGACAACGACGATAGGCGGACCGAAAATTACGTGGCAGCGGAATCCACGACAGACTTCATGATGACGTTCGCGAATGCCCGTGGGGAACGTCGCGCCTCGGCCCTGGCTCGGAGACGGCCAAACTACCTGGACGGAGTTGCGACGTCGCCGAGGGCGCCGCGACGTGGCCGTTACACGACTGCTCGGCCGGTAATGCAGATTCCGGGAGCCTATCGGTAAGACAGGAATTTTTTTTGCTAACCTCGCGCGTCGATAATGCAGCGATCTATGATGACCCGGTCACCGCGAATATTTTTGTTTGTATTTTAGGGCGAATTATGATTCATGAAGCTCGTTCAGCTGGATTTCTGAGCTGCGTTTTCGCGCCGCGTCATCCGCGGCGATACATGCGTCACGGGAGGGACAACAGTGGCCACCCCCGAGAGTTCTGGCGCGGCGCAGAGGAGGTCCCCCGATGCCCAGACCGCGCTGCGCCGAGATTGGCCGAGATTCCGTGTGTCGTCAAGTTCATTGACGTGAGTCAGCTGTACATACACCCGAGTCCAGTCCACTCTCGCCGACTCGGACGTGTTTTCGCCGAGGGGCGCCAGGAGAACACTCTCCTCCCTGGTCCTCGCTACGTTCGACAGGCTTCAGTCATTTTTTTGGGACCTTTTTTCGACGTCTGGTTCGAAAATAAATAACATGTAATAGTGAGGAATAAAGTATGAGGAGTCTGAGCGAACCTGCGGGGAAATGAGCACGAAAAATCGTTCGCGGTATTCGTGTCATGTGAGTTTTGATTTTTTAACCTGATTTTTTCGTTTTTTTGGTGTGACCCTTTTGCTATGGGTTGTGTTATTGTTGATTGTTTTTTTGCGCAGGTTGTACACGATGATGCGGATAAACTTCAAGACGTTACTTCTGGTTGTGGTTGTCGCGGTTGTCAGTTGTCTGCTGACGTCGTGGAACAACTGTGGGAATGGGATCTTCCTGAGGGATGCAGACTGGAAAGCTTATCAACAGCAGCAGCAGCACAGAGTAATTGCCAGCTTCACATTTTCCCAGCCACAAAATTATTTGCTCGAGTTGCAACCTAACTGACCTAATTTTCCTGCAGGATCGCTTAACCAACAACGAGCCGGGATATCAGGAAATTGATTGCTTCATAAACGGAGGAAACTCCATAGGATGTCGCAAAGAGGGAGAAGAAGTGTACATTCCTTTTTCGTTCATTCACAAATATTTCGAAGTAAGAGACGAAAAAAATTACTCATTTCCTGGCCAAAGGAAAAATAACTACAATATATTCCTTTAATTTTCAGATTTACGGAAAATTGACGACCAACGACGGTCTCGAGCGCTTCGAATGGTTCCACAGTTACTCCAAATCCGTGCGTCCCAAGGGCAAGTACGATTCCCGCGGGGTCTTCATGACCTTCGAGAATTACAACGTCGAGGTGCGCGAGCGCGTGAAATGTGTGAGCGGAAGCGACGGTGTGCCGATGTCGACGCAATGGGAGAGCGAGGGTTACTACTATCCGACGCAGATAGCGCAGTTCGGTCTGTCGCACTACAGCAAAAATCTCACCGAGCCGGAGCCGCACCGGAAGCTCGTGGAGGACGCGGAGCGGGCGAAGCAGGCGTGGACGGTGCCGCAGGGCTCGGTGATTTCGCGCCCCTACGACAAGCGCGTCGGCAGTTACGTCCTCAAGTACGCGACCCCGGAAACCAGCACCCTGGGAATATCTCTGACCATGGATCACGTGCTCGACTTCGTGCTCAAGCTCGATCTGTGCATCAAGGACAATGGCAGCATCTCCGTCGTCATGCAGAATCGCGAGAAAAAGGACGTCTACTATCTTCACTACACGACGAGCAACGTCGTCCTCAACTCGTACAACAATCACGTCTACTACGGCATCGGCCAGTACAGTAATCAGTGGCGAAGGCTGACGCGCGATCTCGTGGTCGATCTGCAAAAGGGCTGGAGTCTCGTCGACAAGACGCGAAAGAAGATCACGCGGTCGAAGCTGAAGCTCGTGAAGATCGTGCTTTATGGATCGGGGAGAATCGACAATGTCACTCTGTCGACGAGCGAGCACATGGAACAGTTTTACGATGCCGCCAGGTGGTTCGTAGCCAATCAGAACGTCACGTCCGGAGGATGGCCCAACCCGGTCAGGCGGAAGGTCGCCAGTGGAATGGCCATTCTCGAGCCTGGATGGTGCGTTTTGCTTTTTTTTTTTCACGATTTTTCATCCGCTTCCAATCAAACATTTTTATAAAGAGAAATACTATCCACAGGTACTCGGCGATGGGTCAGGGACATGGTATTTCGGTGCTGGCACGCGCCTATTATCACTCCGGGGACGAGCGTTATCTGCAAGCGGCCGTTCGAGCTCTTCGGCCGTTCAGAGTCGCCTCGAACAAAGGCGGCGTTGCCGCAATGTTTCTCGACAAATACGTCTGGTACGAGGAGTACCCGACGAATCCCTCGTCCTTCATCCTCAACGGCTTTATCTATTCGCTGATTGGTCTCTACGACCTGAAGAGCGTGGCGAGCGGTCGCGACGCCGACGAGGCCGCCGAGCTCTTCGATCGCGGCATGATATCCCTGAAGAACATGTTAACTCTCTACGACACCGGCTCCGGCACGACCTACGATCTTCGTCACTTCACCCTGAAGATCGCCCCGAATCTCGCGCGTTGGGACTATCATTCCACTCACATAAATCAACTCCTACTGCTCAACACCATCGACAACGACGAGATCTTTATCACCACCGCCGATCGATGGATCGGCTACATGAACGGCAAACGCGCCGCGCACAATTGATTCCTCCGCAGTACCTCGCGATCGATTTTTCCAACTGGCTATTCTCTCAAGGACGATCCTTTCCAGCGACCTTTCGCGACTCGAGCGAGACAAATTTGGAGACTATTTTTCACGCACAAACGCCAATTTTTCGGCGGCTCAATTTTCGTCGACGAAATTTCATTATTCTCTACACCGTCTGGAAAAAAAAGCTAATTTCGGGAAAAGTTAATTGAAATTGAGTCGAGGTTTTTACGTTGTTTCGCGAAAGTCGCGGATTTCAGAGGGTCGCAGCAGTTTCTTCCCTCTCGTTCTCATCACGCAAAGAGACTCGGATCTCGAGTCCCAATGTACTTACCCTAGTGACTCGAACCTTTTTACATTTTCTACTTTTTCAACTACTAAACCTAGTGCCACGTCGATTAACGTCTGAGTTAACCACCACAAACCCCCCCAGGAGAGTGGAAAGTCTCGATGACGACGCAGGATAACACGCGATGACCCTCGTTAACCGAGCTGCGAAATCGTGCAATAATTTCGATAAAAAATGAAGATAAAAAATGGAAAAAAAGAGAAAAGGGAGAAGAAAAAATAGTACGCGGCTCAGGCTTATTCGCTTGGCAAGATGCACGATTTTCAATTGTATTCCGTACTTGTTTTAAGGCCTGTATAAATTGCTTGGCCACGGCCGCGTCCCCGCGACGTGGCGAACGTCGCACAGGGTAGAGTGACTTGTACACACCAGTGATAATAGCGTTTATTGATTAGGTAGAACTATCGTTTACTTAAAAATCCCCTGAGACGGAGCTTTCGATATATGTATGTTCAGCTGCAAACCGTGCGCTCTTATTTTTCTTTTGCGTATTAGGTTTTGCACCGCGCATTCCAGTCGTAGGCTCGGATCGAAAGCCATCGTCGCGCGAAAAGAATAGCGCAAGGTCGTTCGAATAAAAAGTATTTTTCTACAATTAGCGACAAAAAAAACTGCCGTTTATTTCCAAAATCTCCGCCATCGAAGTGCGACTCGCAAGTGGAATGAGACTCGTTACCTTTTATCGGAATTCTGTGTTTTCACATAAAATTCAGACATATCAAAGTATTTGCCTAAACGCGACGATGGCTGAACGTGCGAGGAGGTAGTTTTATATTTATTGATCGCGCCGACCCGCTGCTGATAGCTTATTTAACCCTGTTTCTTCGTAGCACCGGTCGAACGGATTTTGAAAAACCTTTATTCACATTGTACGAATTGCGCGAAGAAATGTAATAGAGTGCAATTATTCTAGTGGAGTGCGAAAACGGCTGACCGAGCGTTCAGTCCGTCGGTGCTGGCTCGAAATTCTCTTTCTCTCGAGAAGACGAGACGAAATTTGTGCAACTCCTTCGCCTTCCTCCCCTCGGCTCTTCCCGACCAGGAATCGAGCACCGACGATTAGTTGTTAACGTAACAAAGACAATATACAATATATATAACGTGCTCGCGAGCACGCGATCCCGTTTTCGTCGTCGTAGTTACACGCGCGTTAGATGCCAGATGAAAAAGTTGCCTGTACACGACACACCGACTCCTCGCGACTCGCGACAAATCCCCTCGACTCGTAGCAGTCACTCGACTAATCCAAGTCCTGTAGAAGACGAGCTCTGTATTATTCGTTAGACGATGAGAAAGCTCGCGAGCTTTGACCGCCTTCGTAGTTTAAACAAAAAAAATCAATTCCACCTGATCGAGCCGTGCGACCAAGAAAAAAAAATAACACACTGAAATATCGCGAGACCCATCAACTCACAGGCGAGTTGTCGTTCGATTACTTGCGAACCTTCGTTTATTTATTTATTTAGATGTGAATAACTTTTATTTTTTTAATGTATTGTTGAGAAAGTGTATAAACGGTTTATTGAAAAACAAAAAAGGGTTTTCTGTGTCTGTTGAAAAAAAGCCATCAAAAGAGGAACAACGTCTAGGCAAAATAATTGTTAATTTTTACATTTCTTTCATCTCTCGTCAATTTTATTTTGTCATATTGTGGGAAAACCTTTTTTTGTTATTTTCAACCAAGTTCATGAGTAACGCGACAGTCACGAATCCGCGGAAGATTAGTTGATAGGCGAATACTGTAACGAGTATTACGTAGAATAAGACGCAGCGCAGATCGCAAGGGAAGACGATGTAAAGTGTCAAGAAAATACTTTAGTAAATTTGGTAAAGAAAAAACTTAATTTATTACGAGACTCACTGAGAATCGCGGTTATTTTTGGCTACAACGGCTCGCGAAGAGCCGCCGTTTGTGCGACGCGGACATTCAGGTAACGCGGAGAATATATAATATGTACAATGTAAACATTGTGTGCGTGGGCGAACGAACGATCGATTAGAGTGCATGATTCGATGACGTTACATTAGGTAAGAGCCTCACGCATTAAAAAAAACAAACAAACAACAACAAGAGCAACAAACATACCTATTTCACTCGAATGTTATTAGTTTTTTAAAATACACACAACGATAAAAAATATATCGTCGTTTGGCATATATTGACTGTACAGCTCGAGCGTTCGGCCGACGTTCGAGCGCCGCGAGCGATCGAATTTCGCTTTTATCGTGTTTAGTAATGTACAACATTATTTTCAGAAGTAATCACAGCGCTGATTGCTCCAATCGCACGGTTTTTATCCTCGGTCGTCCGTATCTTCGACGCGCCTCCTCTTCGAATGCGTTCTCCATCTGCCGCACGATCTCGTTGAAGAAGAGATTCGACAGGTGCGAGTGTAACACGGATTTGAATTCGAACGACAGCGAGAAGTCGATGACGCACGTCTGCGCGTTGTTCTTCAGGCCCGGACTGAAGATCCAAAGGGTGTTGAGGTGATTGAAGAGTCGGCCGTCCGTGCACTCGGCCTTGACGACGTGCGGACGGATCATCGTCACCTTGGAGACGTAGCTCTCGTTTATCGGCGGGAAACCGATCACCAGACTCGCTCGCAGCAGGTCTTTGCTTCTCGACAGGATGTCCGATTTCTTGCAGAACGGTATAAACTTCCGGTAGTTCTCCACGTCGGCCACCACGTTGTACATCTGCTCAGCGGAAAATCTGGAAATTATTTTTTAAATATTAATACTCATGGCTACAGTAGCCTTGATTAAAATCGTCTTAAATCAGGATGAGGACAACTCACCCGACGAGTTTTCTTCCCTCGTATTCCTTTGTTTTACCGCTACCTGCACTCGCGGTGGAGTACAATTTTTCCGTGGCTCTCGTAGCCACCCGAACAAGCATTTTGTTCTCCGGTCCGAACGCTAATCTGTAAGAAAAAAAATGCGAATTGCAGTATTGTTGAAGTTTGAAGTTTCAAACAATTGCCGCCGGTATTGTTCTTCCCGCCACCTTCGAATTTTCACAACTTCAAATCCAGCCAATCAGAAGTCGCTCCACCCCCGCGCGGGCCAATGAGGATCGAGTATTTCGCAAACAGGTGTTACGTCCCAGTGTCGACCTAACCTCAATCGCGAGTCAACATAACCTCACTCTCCGACAGATACAAATATGTGCGCGACAATAAAACGGAACTGTGGAATTCGACGAAGTCGCCGATTTACGGAAAACGAAGACCCAGTTCACCTGAACATGTTGCCGGCCGTCGCTGACATCACTCGGACTCCCAGCGCAAGAATCGCAATGGCAGCTCATCTCACGATTCGCACGCGAATTAATTCGATTCGCCGAAACGTCGCGCGGCGACAATCGTCAGCGTCGACGACAATCGAGGCACCCAACGTCGCGATCTCGTGATTCGATTTTCGCGAAAGTCTTTTCGCGAAAACGCATTACGAAACACTCGCGCGCGACGGAATCGTCGTCGATTCGCCCCCCCGCGAAGTTTACCTCTCGCGGAAAATCTCACCGCGCGCGTCGTCGACTCGCGCAACAAACACGAACACACAAACGCGCGAAACTCACACCGACACGGTGAGAGCTTTTCTACCTCCGAGCGTTACATAACCCAATTTCGACGTAGTCGTCGTCGGTGTTTGCGAGAATCGGTGCTACGACCGCAGCAACAATGGCAAATATCGTCCCTCAGACCTGCAGAAATGCCCTCAGGCAGGTGAGTTTGACGTGTTGGAATAGCGAGTAATCGCTGTTAAGTTCGTCCCAACGTCGACGATTCCCCGAGGATGACACCGCGAGTGTTTCCGGGCGAACGCGACGGCTGCGATCGTCATGCGAGTCTGACAATCGGGGCACCGACGCATTATTCATCTTTTGTTTCGATCTCTCGGGCCAACCGAGATTTTTCGAAATTTGCATTGTTGAAGAATCGAATAGGCGTTATTCACGATTTTCGAAAATTTTAGATCAGACGTTTATATAATTTGTGTAATTTATATAATCGATCCTGCATAATTGAGTCGAAGCGCATTGAGTATAGGATGGTTGTGTATTGCATCGTATTACGCAGGTTCGGTGTCTCCATGTGTCGGCGGCGCAGAACGCAGAGGCGAGACTCAAGACCTTCTCGATCTACCGGTGGAATCCTGACAAGCCGCAGGACAAGCCGTACACGCAGGACTACAAGGTCGACTTGAACTCGTAAGCTCTCGATGTGCATGTATACGTGCAATGGATTTTGTCACTTGGACACTTGACAAACATTTAGGTATTCGTTTCTTGCAATAATTGTTTCTTGTTGTAGATGCGGACCGATGGTATTGGATGCCTTGATTAAGATAAAAAATGAGATCGACCCTACGCTGACCTTCAGAAGATCATGCCGTGAGGGCATCTGCGGCTCCTGCGCCATGAACATCGGCGGCACCAACACTCTCGCCTGCATCAGCAAGATCGACAGCGATCTCTCCAAGCCTGCCAAGATCTATCCCCTCCCCCATATGTACATCGTCAAGGATCTCGTGCCGGACATGAACAACTTCTACAATCAGTACCGCAGCATCCAGCCCTGGCTGCAGAGGAACGACAACAAGAAAGTCGGCACTCAGCAGTACTTGCAGAGCGTTGACGATCGTAAAAAGCTGGTGCGTTGCGAGTAGATCCTAGAATTCCTGTGATCAATGCAATTTCTTGATGGCGACATTTTTACGATTTACAGGATGGTCTATACGAGTGCATTCTGTGCGCTTGCTGCAGTACTTCGTGTCCGTCTTACTGGTGGAACGGCGACAAGTATTTGGGACCGGCGGTTTTGATGCAGGTCCGACATCGCTATTTTTAACGCGGGATAAACTCTCGAGGTAAAAGGTAACATCGATTGGGACTGACGAGAATGCATTTTTTCTTCAGGCTTATCGGTGGATCATCGATTCGAGGGACACGCAGGCGGCTGAGCGTCTCGACAAGATGCGCGACGCTTACTCGGTCTACCGTTGCCACACCATTATGAACTGCACTCGCACGTGTCCGAAGGTAAATTCGAATTCTCGCGAATCGATGACATTGCGTGATAACAGCGGAAGAGAAGAGGGGTAAAAATAAATGTGTATCATTGTGTCTATCAGGGACTGAATCCTGGCAGAGCTATTGCCGAGATAAAGAAGCTTCTGGGTAACGTGATTCAAAAGGAAAAGCCGGGCCTGGACACGACGGCTCTTCACCACTGATTCGACGAATCGCAACGAGTAACGTGCACCCGCGAAAAAAAAAAAATGTTTTTTCGTAGGTAAATCGATAGCTGCGCGTCTCGTCCCGTCTCAAGCGGCGATGTCCTTGCTTAATCTTTACCATTGTCTATGCGCGGAGTAACGAGAGGTAAATTAATAAAACTTTCTAGATGATAGAGCGAAATTTCAGTCGCCGAAAGAAAACCAAAAAAAAAGATGCGTGGAAAAAGTGAGAAAAGAACAAATTCGCCCTCCTTTCGCAACTCTTCGTACTTTATTTTTTGATCACTTTGTCGTATACGCAGACCTATGTTATTACTTCATTATTTCATGTAGATGAAATTTGATAAATCTTTTTTGTCTTTTTTTCAATTCTATACACTTACGAATGAGACTCGAATAAAATTGAATAGGAAGGTAAAGAGATATGCAAAAATTCGAACAGAGCGCGCGACAAGTCGCCGTCCGGGCGAACGACGTCGTCGCGACGTCCCTCCCAGTCCTTCATTCCGTTTATCACAATGGCAACGCTAGAAGTAGTTGTGCGATTATTTTGATTGCGATTAATCAGAGCGACGCGAGCGCGTCGATCAGATGCATCGAAAAATAGTGACGATATAGGAAAAATATGAGTCCGCTCCTTTCCGTGTAGGCTCGAATGAGAAGGTGCATGCAACTTCGGAGAGAGACGTAATTTTGAGGGGGAGTAAACGACGGTTGATTTTTTTGTTGCTTTTTTGATTCAACAGAGTGCAGCATCGGCGACTCAGGTCGACGATGGTTCCGTGTGAGCCAACCGGATCCTCGCCGTTTCCCGCGAACGATTGTGCACCTCAGCCGTGCGGAATGTTATGCCGAATATGTCTTCGTGATATCTGTTCTCGTCCTGAAAGCAGAGCGTTAGTTTCACATCGTCGATATATATATATTTTTTTTCGTCGGCCCGAGTTTATTTCGTTGGCGCTTGCGTGGGTTACTCACCCGCAGGGAGAGCATGTAGGCCTCGACCTCCTTGTCCAGCAGTTGACCGTGGGTCTGGATTATCTGCTTCAGCGTCTGATAAACATCCTCGGCCATAGTGCAGTCGCCACACACGTAGAAGTGTCCCTGCTCGTAGACGAGCATGTTGTAGATCTGCGAGGCTTCGGCTTGGATCAAGTGCTGAACGTACGTCTGAAGGGGCACAGTTGGATCGTTAATTAGCATTTGTTAATTCTAAGGAATGGAATAATAGGACAAAAACGTGCCTTGTTGATAGACGTCTCGCGTGAAAGTGCGAGAAACACTTTGTCCAACACTCCGGCCTCCATCATCTCCCTCTTTTCCTGCTTATAGAGGTCCAAGTTTCGCTGGCGGCAACCGAAGAACAGCCAAATCTTGCCAAAGTTTTCTTCTGCGATTTTTTAAAAGACGAAAGAATTATTTGTGATCGCATTTCTCATCGTAGATTTTTTTGGTTCGTCATTGGGTTTCATCAATTGGGACCTTACGAGGATTCAGCTGCATCTGGGCGTGTCGATGATGCCAGAAACCGCGGAAGGGCGCGATTCCCGTTCCCGGACCGACGAGTATCATCGGCGCCGTTGTTTTAGGTGGCATATAGAAATTCGGAGCGCTAAGGGGAGATCGAGAATGGCAATTGAGTCAAGAGTCGGTAATTCAAGGAGCGGCAATTAGCAAGCTATTCGTTAGTCGTTAGTAATATCACCTTCGGACGAAAACGTAGAGCGGCTCGCCGTCCGTAATGTCGTTGAGGTAATTCGAACACACTCCGTAATGAAGCGGTCCGGCGCCGCCTGAAATTTAAGTCGAGAAGTAATTAGATGGAATTAGGATTCGTAATTTGAGGGCCAATCGCCGCAGTCAAAAAACTAGTGAATGGTCGTTCAAGTTTTACTACCTTGAGACTTGTACTGGACTATAGCGACGGTCAGATGAATTTGTCCCTGATGGACCATCGGGGACGACGAGATGCTGTAGAATCGCGGCTGCAGTGGAGTCAGATGCAGCACGAATAGCGGCGCGAATGGTCTCACCGACGGGAACTCGTTGAGAACTTCCAGCAGGTTCGGATATTTCCAGTGCTTCCAGTCCTCGTAGGCCGTCGAGTCCTGTAGACATCGAGGTTATCGTTAGGTTTGCAAAAAAATGTATGGAAGGTAAATTAGAGTCAAATCCTCATCACTGACAGTGGCGAGAACGTTCAGCTGCGCCTGTTCCTCGGGATTGGTGGCTATGGAGCCGAAGTACCGCAGCAAATTAGGCGTCGGCGGCGTCGTGATGTCCAGAAAACGCGTGAGCAGCATTCTCAGCGAATTTGGCGAGAATCTGTCGTGTGGCACCCAAGTCTTCACGATTCCTGCGTTGAATTATTTGCAATTAATTGTAGCTTCAGGTAAAAAGAAGACGAGTCGAAGAGAACATCTCGATGCACCCACCGTTTGGAGTGTGAGACTGTTTCTGCATCTGCAGCTCCATCGGCTCGTCGAAGTCCATCGTCGGATCCATACGAGCGAGAATTCCCTTCACCAGATCCTCCCGGTTGCAGGCGAAGACTCCGAGATGATCGCCGGGTTTGTAGGAAATTTCCATACTCGCGAGATCGTCCAGCTCCAATAACAGGGTCGTCACTCTGTCGGTGAAGAAACGAGAGAGACTCAACGTCGTGTCTGGGATGCTGAGACAATTTTCACTCACCCGGAATCGTTGGTCGTCAAATCTGTCTTCCTCAGCATATTGCACGTCGTCACATTCCTGTTGTGGCACTTGCTCAGCGCTAACAATTTTTTCAAATTATTAAAATGGGTTTTTTTACTGATGAAGAAAATGTATAAAAATTACCCTTAGAAATTGGCTGCGGATCCGCTTTGACGAAACGCACAGTCGAGTTGGTCAGAGCTTCGGAGCCGAGGGACAGGGCGACTTCCAGGAGAGTTTCGTCGTCGTCGAGGCAAAAGGTTTCGCAGGCGACCTGAAGATGACATTGGTAGTAAATATTAACGTGTATTTTTTTTACTCAAGAAGATAATACGTACGGCGAAGGTGTCCGCGGCCCATTTCCGGAACGCTTGTTCCTGGCCGCACATCTCGTCGCCCTGGGACAACCGTGCGAGTCGCTCGCCCCCGAGCTCGCCGAGAAGATTGTCCACGTAGCGACCGAACGCGCAGAAATTCGGATACGCTGACGAACCCAAAGCGAACACAGCGAACCTGTAGCAAGTCATCTGGATATTATTTTAACTGTGGGTTTGCTGCACGATGAATAAAATAATTTCCACCGCAGTCGCACCTGACGTTACTCAGAGGGCCGAAGGTGTCTTCGTTCTGAGACTCCGTAGTCGAACCTCTCAGCGAATCGAGCCTGTCCAATTTCTTCACCGTCCCAACTTCCGTCTGGCTGTTAGCTTTGATGAAGGACTTGGAAGTCGCCAAACTGTAAGTAACACAGAAAAATTGTCATTGAAACTGCGTCTGATAAATTTAATTCTCGTTGGGTTACGTAAGAAGATGCAACAGAGTTGAAGATACCTTATTTTGCTCTCGCTATTCGTGTACGTCTCGTTCATCTTCATCGCGTACAGATTTTGTGCAAAGGCCTGGAAAAAAGAGATTTTTTAAATAATATATCATGCATTTTTTATTATTATTTAGGTACCTCGCCGTTTTCCGGTGGATCTCCGTTTCCAAAGGTCGACGTTATCACGAGAATCAGAGCCTCGTGCTCGATATTGCTGATGTCGTATTCCGCCATGCTGAGGACCTGCGAGTGAAAAGCGTGACCGAGAAGTTCGCCCAACTTCTCCGCATACATCTGCGACGTTCCCGTTTCCGTGGCGAACAGGACAGTCGCCTTGATTCGCCGCGACAGCGCTCGGCCGAATAGTTTCGAGGTGAACTTTACGGCTCTGGAAATTGAATTTAATCAGTCTGAGATCTTCGTGTACGAACGAATTTTACTCTCTGCGTTGTTTCAAATCTCCGAGGCCGAACTTTGTCCGCCGATTTACCTGGCTATTTGCTTGAAGTGAAACTTTCTCCTCGGCTTCTTCGACGTTGACTTCTTGTCTCGTCCCTTTTTCCAGACGTGGGTTTTCCACGCGGGTTCCTGAGAGAAAAAAATAACTCCGGTGAGGCACTGTTTGTGATCTGTTGTAAAAGAAGAGAAGAGAATGAAGAGGAAGAAAATACCTGAGCATCGTAGGCCGGCTTAAGATGATAGAGAGCCATTTCCTGGTGGAAGACCGTCGTCGCGGATCCAGATATCGGCGGCACTATCCACAGCCAATCGGCCGGGCATCCCTTGCGCAGACGCATCTCGTTCTCGTAGTGCTTCATGAAGGACTCCGAGGCTGAGTGGTGGTCGACTATCGTAACATTCTTCATCTATCCAGCGAAGAGGAAACAATTTTTTTTAAATTACCCAGCCTCTCCGAGCTACTTCCAATTGGTGTGACCAATATTTATAAAGTACCTGAAAACTGTAGAGCACTGCGACGTTGGCCTCTATCATAGCCTTGTCCTTCCACAGCGTAATCGGACTCCGCGTGTCGAGCTCCATCCGTATCGCTATAGTCTGGAGCGAAGAAAATCGTGAGAACGTGCTTTATCGTTAAAGCACGCTGCTAATTTTTCTCACCTCCAGTAAATTGTACCGCGTGACGTCGCAGAGATCTCGCGCTCCGATTTCCGTGCTCATGTACCAACCGTTGAACGGCGCCGCCGTGAACTCGAGGCCACCGCAGTCGAAGACCATACCGGAAACGGCCGGTACGGCGAACCACTTCAACTTCATCTCCGCGAACCATTCGAATCTAAGACAATTTTTTAAAATTGTAAAATTATATATATTTTTTTTAATAAGGAGTGAATTGAGAAAATGAGGACTCACGTGGGATGAATGATCGGTACTTCCAGGACTAGTTCGGCCGGTATGTCGAAGTAATCGGGATCGTGGCCGTTAGCTGATAGCACGAGAGGCAGGACGTCGAATCGGGATCTTATACCGCTTCTCGGGCCTCGCCAACCCAATTTTATGCACAACTGAAAGTTTAACGATTTTTTTTTATAGAACCAGGCGAAAAGTAGTCGAGAGATCTGTACACTCACATCGGTAAATTCGACATTAGCAGGATCACCGATTATAGTCCCATCCTTGTTTTTGTATCCAGCGTAGGCGATCAGTTGCTGATTCCAAACGCGAAAATCGTGCTTGCCGTCGGTTCGTTGGGGAAACACAGTTATAGCCGATCTGCGGAGGACATTTTCATTGAAAGTGTGGAAAGAAAAATCGAGGAAGAATTAGTCCTGACGAGCCAGCCCTCTCACCTTATGTTTCCCTTGTTCGTCCCGTACTTGATATGATTGCATATTGCTTCGAACATGCCACTCGTCGTCGTCACGTAGCGACAATCGAACACCTGTGCAAGAATTTAAATAAATCCAACATCTCAAAAATGTAATTATTAAATAAATGATTTATCACCATTTTTTAATTTTTATAATTTATTTTAAGTTGCAGCACCTGCAGTTTAGACCATTGTATACGTCCGATGCACCGAGCGGCATTTCGCCACGCTAATTTCGCGCCGAAAACCAATTCGGTCTCGCTCAGTTGGTAAGTTCCGGTCGACATAACTTCCTTCTGCACGCTGTCCCATCGCGAGCGATGCGCGTCGCTGTTGACCCTGAAACGTAAAATTAAAAAATGCAATATTTACATTAAAAAAAAAAAAAAAAAAAAACTTGAAGCTGTGATGAGTTTGGATACCACAGTAATCATAGCGCAGTGATTATAGCTTCTGCTCACCGTCTGATTGAGGAAAAATACTGATCCAAAAATTCCTTGGCGTGCGCGAGAATCTCCTCCTTGGTCCGGGGCTCCGTACCGTGCACGGGCAGCGACATCACGCTGCCCAGGCACACTTGATTCGAGCATAACGTCCTCTGCACAATCGTCGCATGACAAAACATCATTAGTTTCTCATTACACATCCATTTATCTTTTTTTTTTTTCAAATCTCATTATAACGCTATTACGGAACCGGGAACTACCTTACCGACGCCAATCAGCAATTTATCGCGCCGTAACGATTGGCAATTAGCGGCAGCGTAGGAAATTCAGATTTATCGTCACGTAAGCATCGCGATTTATCGTCACGAGTCCCGTCGACGCGTCGGCAATTTCAATCTTACAATGTACGAGATAAAAATACGGAAAATTGTTCTTTCGTATTTCTATTGTTAAATTCCATTTAAAAAAATTGTTTTCTAACACGGGAATATTCGGTTTTTCTCGAGAAAAATTTATTGATTTTCTATTTTTTCTAGGAAGATGGAAAAAAAGACAATAGTCTGGCACAGGTGATGTCGACCTCCCCCCTACGTCACTCGTCGTTCTCTCTCTCTCTCGCGGCAAACGCTATCGATTAATCCTGCTCGCATTTCCAAAATTCCCATCTTCCGGGGATTCACCCCAAAATCTCAAGGTTGTCGTCTCAAAAACGCAAAAATTCCGGAATATTCGTTAATTTAGAGAAAATAAAATAATAACAATAATAATGTTATGAATTTTTTATTGCGCGAAATTACCTCTGTTCCTCGGGGATGAAGCGAGTCAAAAGCTTCGGTTTTGTAGATGAGATTTCGCAGTTTCGTGGGTTTGTTCTTCGAGCACGGCGGCTGCTGTTGCTGTTGTTGTTGCTGCAGTTGTTGCTGCTGCTGCTGCTGCTCCTGATCCTTCATCTCGCTCGGCCGGGGAGAAAGTCGGTCGCTGTTACACCGCTTTGGGGAATAAACAAACAGCGCAACAATTATCGTCGTCTGCTACGGATTCGCGGATACTACCTGCTGCGTCTGCGAACGCGCGAGTGCTGCTTCCTCCTCCGGAAGACGTCGGGAGCGGTGGGTGGGTGAACGGCTGGCGCTGTTGTTGGAGGTGGCGGACGTGTAGGAGGGACGACGACAGCGAGAGAATAGCAGAAGCAGCATCCGTGCGCGCTACGCGCAGACGAAAACTCACATGCGCGGCCAGAACGCGACGCGTCCTTCCCATTGATCTACTGTATGCGATTTTTTTCCCCACTGATGAGACACAGCTACCTGATAGCTTCGCAATCCATGATCTCCTCCCTCACAATTTTCTCCTCGAAAATATAATATTCGTATCGTATTTCTTTTTTCGAATTATTCTACAAATTTGCATAAATTCATTTTGCTGTCGCGTAATTTTTATATTTTTGAAATTGTGAACGGAGAAAGCTTTTTTTTTTGGTTGATAGTAATGTAGAACACATATATTTTGTAGTTGCGTATTTGTTTACATTCGCTCGACGCTCCGTGACCTTGAATTCGCGTCACGTGACGTCCGGCGGCGGTGGCGCTCGGTTAGCTACTTGTTGATCGTTGTCTTCCCTTAGTGCGCCGCTTTGTGGAGGAAGAAAAGCGGTGGACGAAACAAGTTGGAATAATGGATCGCGAAAATTATAAGAGGAAAGCTACTGAATCGCCGGCGAAGACCGCCGAGCGTTCGAATAATCCGAGTCGTGGGAAGAAGGCGATGAAGCCGAATCCTCCGGAGATGCAGCAGCAACCGGCGTCGTCGAACCAGGCGACCGGCAACTCGAGCGTTGGCGAAGTTTCGAGAGGATCCGACTTGACGCAAAAACTGGTGGCCATGTGGGTCGCCGGGACTCACGGTAATCATCCTTTCATGACGCAGGAGGTACGTACATTGTCGCAATCACTTTGCTATTTCCGTTTTTTTTTTTAATTTTTTTTTGTATTATTTGTATTTCACTGACTGAACTGCGATGCAATTGGAAGGTACGCGAGAGTCTGGCTCTTCGAGATGCCCAGCAGAAATACATCGAAGCTGAGAACGTTGCCCAGATGCTGCAAAACAAGATGAAGAATGCAGAGAGCGTCATGAACGACCTGAACAAGTCATTGAAGAACGAGGAAAGACTCAAGACGGAGCTTGTGTCAAAGTAAGGGAATTTATGAAAAAAAATGATGCTCACTCGCTGCAGAATTTGTCAATAATCGATTGGAATTTTCTGTTCGGCCAGGTTGAACCTCACCGGAGACTTGGCATCCACTATAATGGAGCACATAAATTACATAACGGACACTCTGCAGAGATGCCAGCAGCATAAGGATCATCTGTCCGCTTTGTACGATGATATTGTGGTCCGACAGAGAGAGCATCATAGCCTGAAGAATCGTGCGATTGAATTGCAGGAGAGGATAAATATTCTTCAAACTGAGATTTCCAACTTGGAGGAAAAATTGCAGGAAGCTCATCGTTTGCACGAGGATAAATCGAACCAGGTAGAGTTTTTGCAATCTCGATTGTGATACTTGTTTGCAATAGTTTTTATTAAAATCGTTAATTTACCAAAGCTTCGAAGAACTTACGAAGCAGAGCTGGCGAAAGCCCGCGACGAGTACGAAAAGATAAGGAAACAGTTGGAAGAAGTCGAGGATGAGAAGAAGAAGACGCGCAGCAGATTGACAGAAACGGAATCGAACGTCCTCGAGATGGAGAAGAAAATCGCGTCGTATCAGTAGGAAAAATTTTCATTTTTATTCCAGCGAGATAAGTACACGAGAGATTTAAATTTTGTATATTTTTTAGGAGCCTTCTGGAGAACCTGGAGAAGCGGGTAGCGGAATCCTTGACGAGTCTGGAGAGAATCGCAGCCGAAAACGAGCAGCTGAAGAACCAATTGGCCGAGAAAAATCGCGAGGTGAATCTGCGCTCTTTGTGAAACGTACAGCGAAATATTTCCAATTCTATAATTTTTGCCTTCAAATTTCATCCCAGATACTCGAAGCTCGCGAAAATCTCAAATCCGCAGCCACCGAGATGTCGACGATGGGTGAAAAAAATAACGAACTCGAAGAGCGATGTAAGTGCGAAGTGGACCGGCGAGAGAATTTGGAGAAGAGTTTGGAGGAGGCGCGCGAACGCGACGCGTCGCTGGTTCAGCAAGTAGAGAAGCTGCGAGAGGAGAAGGAAGAGGGGGTCAGGATAATAAGGGAATTGATCGACAGTGCCCAGGGAGAATCGAAACTTCTATCGGAGGCGAAGAAGGAAATTCAAGTAAAATTTAAATGGATTTTTTTTTACAATGAAGAATTGTAATACTTCTTGTTTGTTGTCTTGGCCGTTCATGTTTTATTGATTGTCGATTCATGCTGACAGGACTTAGTATCGAACCAGGAGCGCAATTTGAAGATTCAGGTGGAAAAATACGAATCCTGTCTCGTGGAGATGAAGCTCCTCGAGACTCGTCACCAGGAGGAGTTGGCGCGACTCCGCGACTCCTCGGATAAGTCGAGTTCCGCGCTGCAAGAGGCTACGACGGAAAATCATCGTCTCGAGGAAGCGATCGGTTGCTTGAGACAGGAGAAGAGCGATCTACAGGCGGAGATGCAACAGATCGAGAATTTACTGATGAAGCACGCGAGCTCGGAGAAGCAGCTCAGAGCGAAGTTGGAACAGTGTCAGGCGGAAATCGCGAGACACGCGAGCGCGGCGGCAATGGCTCAGGCGGAGAAGAAACGCGGGGAAGCCGAGACACAGGAGAAAATCTGTAAGATCAAGGAACTCGAGAAAGAACTTCTGAATCTTCAGTTCAATCGAAGCGTAATTACTGCAAGTGAGAAAACAATTTCCGGGACGTCCAGGGAATCCGATAGTAAGGTAATAAATAGGGTAGAATTCACCAAGTAAACCTTTGGAATTAAACCCTTGAAAAAACGAACGTATCTTAATATAGGCGAAAGAGAAGCCGAAGAAATCACCGGCATCCGCGACCTACAAAAAATCGATTCTCAAACGCGATCCGCGGACGCGAAAGACTCGCTCGTCGCCGCCGTCACCGGTTGCAGTCGTCGCTCCCGCGACTGTTGACAGGAGAATCACTTTTCATTTCGGTTCCTCCCCGGAAGGAAGTCCGGTAAAAGTGACTCAGATGAACGTTGACCCTGTTGTAAGTAAAACATTGTTTTTCACGTCGAAGAAGTTTTTATTTCATTTGTCTTGTGTTCTTCTTCAAGTTTGGGGACAACGAAGTTCTATTCGACGATCTCGTCGCCACTGGAATGAGCTCGTCGCAACCTCTGCAAGCCTCACAGAGTTCGCAGGTATAACGACTGTTAAATGATTTTTTTCTTCTTTTCATGTTTCACGAAGGTTTTTTGTAATCTCATTTTTTGCAGAGACAAACGGGAACGCGCAAGTTCTTCAAGTCCCGAGCTAGTCAATCCAAGTGACGACGCTATCGCGCTTAATTTGTTATTCCACGTTTGTTTCTTACGTCATCGAAATCCACGAAACAAAACGTTTACTTTGTTTTTTCGTTGGTCGTTCTTTATTTAGAAATTGCGACATTTACGCGCATAATCGGTCAAACTTGGTCGTACAGTGTAATATCATTATTTTTGTTCCGTCGCGACGTTTACGCAGAAAAAATACAGCAGGCCGCGCGACTAGCCCTTCGAACTATGGAAAAAAATACAATTTTCGTTTCTCGCTAAAATTATGTACATTATTCTATGAGTAATTTGTGCTTTATTAAGGCTATTTCGGTGTTCGTACGATCATCGCTGCGCGCGATCATTCCGTCAGACCGGACGTTCCACAGTCCCACTTCATCGATCTTTCCACGGCCATTTTCCACTTCGAATAGCGAAGATCTCGTTCTAAAAATGACGAAATGTTTTTTATTCGTACGAGGAACATATTCCGAAGTTAATAGAATCGAGGAGTACAAAAAATTCTGGAAATTACCATCTTCGCCGATCGCAGGGGTGAATTCAGTTCCTTCCGAAACTTCGACTTCGCTGACCTCCATCAATCCCGCTCCGACCGCAGCGAGAATAGCTGCTCCCAGAGCCGTGGACTCGACCATGTGTGGCCTCACTGGAACGAAATGAACCATCGAAAATAAAGATTTACTTGCCTGGCCGTCTAAAAAAAAAAATGCGTGTGTCTCTCCAGTTTTGCACATACCCACGGATATTCCGGTGAGATCAGCCTGCAGCTGCATAAGCAAATTGTTGACCGTCATTCCACCGTCCACCAGAAGCGTCTTCAGTCTCGTGCCCGAATCCTTGACCATCGCCTCGAGAATGTCGCGAGTTTGGAAGCAAACGGCCTCAAGGGCCGCTCGGATTATGTGATACTGCTGCGTCTCCTCGGTTATACCGCATATCACGCTATCGTGAAATAATCATAAGTGAACATGCGTACTCCTCCATCAATCAGAGTACTAAATTTCCTCGAAAAAAATTACCTAAAAAAATCTACTCAATCTAATGAAATAATTTGTTTTTTTTTCGCGAATAGTCTTGAGCTGTTTCGAGCTCGACGAGGCAAGTCGAAATGGTTTAATCGGTCGACGCCGACGGTGCGGCTGGTTTATTTACCCCCTGGCGTCCTGCTGCCAGTAGGGCGCGTAGAGCCCGGAGAAAGCGGGCACGAAGTACACGTCGCCCGAGCAGCGAACGCGTTCAGCCAGGTCCTGAGTCTGCGTCACGTTTCCCATGAGCTGCATGTTGTCGCGCAGCCAAGAAAGAGCCGCGCCGGCCACGGCCACGGAACCCTCGAGCGCGTAAGTCGCGTGTTCCTTGCCGAATTTGAATGCCACCGTCGTTATCAGGCCCTGCGTCGAGTCTACTTTCTGCGCAAACATTCGAGATCCATTGTCCATCAGTATCGTTGGCTCGTCTTATCACCGGTGCGAAGCAATCGTCTTACTCACCACGTTGCCTGTGTTGTACAGAAGAAAACATCCCGTTCCGTAGGTCGCTTTCGCTTGACCCGGCCGAAGGCACAACTGACCCAGCAGAGCTCCCTGCTGATCACCGACACACTGAAATAGACAAATTCGCGGTGAGTAAACGCTGGGCGGAGTTGTGTCTGCAGGGAAGAAATAGAAGAAGAGAAACTTACACCGGAAATTGGTACTCCAGCGAGTACCGAGGGAGTCGCAACGTGTCCGTAGATCTCCGAGCTGGAGCGAATTTCCGGCAGCATGCTCGGTGAGACGCCGAAGAACCGGAGCAGCAAGGGATCCCACTTCAGGGTCTCGATGTTCATCAGCATCGTTCGCGACGCGTTCGACACGTCGGTCACGTGAAGCTTACCTTTTGTGAGATTCTGAAAAATCAGTTTCGTTAAAATCGAGATTTTCGAGAGCGTTAAGGGAGTCAAGGAAAAGAAGGAGAAATGTCTTCCAACCCAAATGATCCAAGTGTCGACCGTTCCAAAGGCGCATTTTCCTGCTTCTACCGCCTGCTTGACCTTCGGCACATTGTCGATGAGCCAGCGAATCTTCAGTGCGCTGAAGTAGGGAGACATCGGCAGACCGCACAGCGGTTTGAGATAATTCTTGTTGCGCGTCTTGTTGGGAATTGTCTCGAGAATGTCCTCCAGGGTGGTCGTTGTTCTCATGTCCAGCCAGACTGGTGAAAAACCGTCGGTCAGTCTCATGTATTGGAAATAGCTACTACAGTTATTGCCACCGATGCTAATTCCCACCTATGGCATTGTGAAGCGGCTCTCCCGTCTCCTTGTCCCACACCAGAGTCGTCTCCCGCTGATTCGTTATTCCTACCGCCTTTATCAGCGACTTGTCAATGCCCATTTCATCCAATTTATCCACCGTCTTGTTTATGCACTCCAGCACCGCCTGCAGTATCTCCTTGGGATCCTGCTCGACCCATCCTTCCTGCGGATACTTCTGCTTGATCTCAATCTGGTGCGACGTTATGACCTTCCTGCGAGGGACGTCAAACACCTGAATTCGGCGCAACAAAACGATATTTACAAACAATGCGACACTCCTTAACCTGCCGAACGCAATAAAAATTCATTGCAAAAAAAAACGAAAAATAAAAATCGGTATCCCGAAAAATCGGTAGGACGGTAAAAAAAATCGGCCGTGACTCACGAGAAATCTGGCACTGCTGGTGCCCTCGTCTATGGCACCGACGTAGTAGCTCGGTTGTTTAGTGTTCTCCGGCATCGCTGGACCGTCAGCTGATAATCCTCTCCTCACAGAACTTCAACGACGCTTTCTGCGGGGGAAATTTTTCGATAAACGCGCGGACGCACAACGACGTACGATTTAACCTTTGACGCTTATCAGACGACTCGCGTCATTACGTAACCCGCGCGACTCTGGCCATATCATCACCTACGACGGAGGCCGAAAAATTATTTCCCAATAGCCACTGTCCCGTTGCCCGCTGATGCAACAATGTTGTGATAACGCGCGGCGACCGCTCGCTCGGTGTCACCGCTGCCGCGTGGCCCTGGCAGCGAGCGTCGTGGCTGCGCCTGCTAACAGCGTTTATCGTCATTCTATTATTGCAGCTCGATCGGCGCAATGATAACAGCCAAACGGCGGCGGCGCGCGTTATCGGCTGCCAACGCTTAATCAAATGTTTTCGCGGCGGCGCGTAATCGCAGCCCCGTGGACCGGAATCAAATTTTGCGCCCCCCTCTCCCCCCAGAATAACAGAGAGGGGGTAAGTCTGTCATTTTTCGTCGCTCGCTGCGAACCAGCCTTAAACCTGCTCGGCCGGTAACGTCGGTAAGGAAATCTACAATTCAGATATATTTTTTGGAGAATAAAACGGGAAAGAGAAAAAAGATCACTAATTCTCGATTTAACGAAAATTAATCACGTGTTGTATGATTACTCTACACTATTTTTCAATGATTGAGGTTTCATGTTAACCGCGGACCGATTGAAAAGAGAAATTGAATGATTTTTCGGTTTGGCCGGATTTTGCCGCGCTGGTGCGGCGATGGGCGGGGCGCGCCGATCCGGAACGTCCTAGGGGGGTGACGTTCGGCCGTGTTGGCAGTAGGGGGGAGAGGCCAGCGAGGTCGGAGTGTGCTCGTCTCTGCTCATTTCACTTTGCGTTACCGGTAAGGAAAGTAGTGCCCCAGCGCGAGCAGCGCCGTAGCCTCTCTCAGCCAGCGCCAGCGACTCCGCTGCTGCTGCTGCAGCTCTCTCTCTCCCCACAGTCGCGCATACACCGAAAATCCCACGTCGTCCTCCTCCTCGTCCCGTCCGTGCCCGTGTCCGTCCTGCCGCCGCCGAACGACGACGACAACCATGAACCGATTCCCGCACCGCAATCGAATAACCGCTCGGTCTTGACTTCTCGCTCGGTCGCGCGATATCGCCGAAAATATCGTACGAGGTTTTTCATTGGTAAATCATAGTGTGCAAAACGTTGCGATGTTCCAGGTGGATCACTAAACTGGCGACGTAATAAGCGCGGTGTTACTTGGCCGGATTTCACGAAATACGGTAGAGTGAGTACGAACTTTTTATTTTACTATTTGTGCGGTGTGCCTGCGGCTCTCGTTCCGTTCCTCCGTCTTTGATGGGAGAAAAAAAAAAATCTTTTTTTGGTATCTCTCTCGCTCTCTGTCTCTGTCTCTCTCTCTCGGTCTTTCGACCAATCGCGGGTCTCGCCGCTCGCCGAGACGATACGAATTTCCACGCGACGTTTCGTTGGAAAAAGATCGAGCAAGGGCGACGAGACGAAAAAAAAAAAAAAAGGGAATGATAAAATACGTGCGCCGCGCTTAGCTAATTCGTGTCGTGGGCGAGAGCGGCGGCCGTCGTGTCAGTCGCCGCTGGAACAGAAGAAGAGGTTACCAATCTTGTGCTCTTCTCTCTCGCTCGCTCCTCTCCTCTCTCTCTCGTGACGTGTCAAACTCCATTCCATATGGTGGTCGGCTCTTCCGCTGGTCATTGACATGCTGGCATTTAACTCGTTTCTCGTTTCCACGAGACTCTGAGCTCGATGAGGAGACCCTCGATTATCGATCCGAAATCGCTTTGTGATTAATTTTTTTTTTTTCTTCGCGAGAATAAATCGTCATGAAATTCGGACGTAACTCGTCGCACTGCTGCGATTTTGGAGCAGTCGAATTTGAATGCTTTTTAGGATGAGACTTATTTTTTATAGATTCGTAACGATTTAATTTATCATTATGATTATTGTTATAACTCAGAGAAATGTTTTTCGTCTCATCTTGTGACTTCAATTGGAGAATCGGGCGATATTAATTTAATTGTATATTCTCAAGGCTTCTGAGAGACAGAGGCTAGTTAGTCTCTAAATATAGAAAATAATTCAAGCTCACGGAATAACCCAAAGGTGAGCAGGAGACTCTGCTCACTGCTGAGTTTTGGGGAAGGAGGAAGAGAGGAATTTTAATGAACAAATACAGCAACTTCAGTAGACGATAATAATTGTTTTGCATGTTTTCCAAGCAAACACAGGTGAATAAATAACGATTGGTGGCATTTTTGTTTTGCTTTTCGTTTCACTCCATCCGCCTCGGTTATCAGTGCTACTGTAAGGACTAGGCACGAAACAGGACAACCCCAAGATGCAGCAGCAGCAGCAGCCAGTGATGGAAGAGGGAACGGCGTACGAGCCTCCCACCTATGACGAAACATTCCCCGTTCTTCCGGGATCGGCGTCCAACTCCAATAGCCTGCACACACAGCCCATAAACAACAGGATGCGTGTTGGTTGTTCGGTCATTACTCAAGTAAGTGACAAATGCGCTTTGAAGTTTTTACAGATTTAAACTATTGAGTAGAAAAAAAAAACTGAATTGTCCGATTGATCTCGGCAGGTGTTTCACGTCCCGTTGGAAGAGCGGAAATTCGACCACAGCGACAAGTTCGGCGAGGGCGAGTCGATGCGCACGTGTCAGGCGATAATGCGCGAGACGCACGCTCACATCGAGATGTGCTCGTCGAAGAATCAGTCGTTGACGTTCGTTCTCAACGGCAAGCAGAACGAGGTGCTCGAGGCGAAGCGCCGGATACTCGCGACCTTTCAGACCCAAGCGAGCAAGCAGATAAGCATTCCCAAGGAGCATCACGGCTGGATTCTCGGCAAGCAGCGATTGCGGCTAAACGAACTCGAGAAGAACACCGCGACGAAAATCAGCCTGCCCGGCGTCGACGTGCAGTCGGACATTGTCACGATAACCGGCACCAAGGAAGGCATCGAGAAAGCCGAACACGAAATCAAAGTAATCTCCGACGAACAGGTAATTATTTAGCCATCTACTCGTTCATCCATCCTTTTCTCCCGCAACTCCTAATTCTGCGATTTTCGCAAAAAAATGTCAACAGTCAAGAAAAGCCTTCGTAAGAATAACTGTGCCAAAGATGTATTATCCGTTCATCTGTGGTCCTCACAATGAAAATTTGAACGCCATGATGGCCGAGACTGGAGCGAGAATCAACATACCGCCGCCCTCCGTCCAGAGCAACGAGATAACCATCGCCGGGGAGAAGGAGGGAGTCGCCGCGGCTAAGGAGAGGATCGAAAGCATCTACGCGGACATGGTAAGACCTTTTTCATACCGAGCCAAATGCCAATTGTAATTGTAACGCAATTAAATAATTTGATGAATCTCAGGAGGAGCGGTGCATGACGGTGTCCGTGGAAGTGCCGAAGTCGCAGCACAAGTATGTGGTCGGTCGTAATCGTAACAGCACGATCGCCGAGATCCTTCAGTTGACCGGTGTGAGCGTGGAGGTTCCGCCCGCGGACTCGCCGACGGGCACGATAACGCTGCGTGGACCCCAGGAGAAGCTCGGCCAAGGTAAACATTCGCTCCTTCTTACGAGCGTTTTTTTTTCCCTGTTTTTTAACCATCGTAACATTATTAATTGAATTTTTCGCGTTTGTTTGTCCTCAGCCCTGGACAAAGTCTACGAGAAAGCCAACAGCGTGCGCACGGCTTCCGTCGAGGCGCCTGCGTGGATCCACAAGTACATAATCGGTCGCAAAGGTGCCAATATCAAGAAGATCACGGGCGATCTGCCGAAGGTCAACATCGAGTTCACCGTCAAGGAGGACAAGATCAAGATCGAAGGTCCGCCCGATGAGGTCAACAAGGCCCTCGCGGAACTCGAGGCCGTGGCGCGCGACCTCACCGAGAAGCTCACCTTCACCGAGTTCGAGGTCGATCCGAAGTACTTCAAGTACATAATCGGAAAGAGCGGTGCCAACGGTAAGACCAATGTCCCATTTTCCGTGAGTGCGTTTCCATATCTCGAATAAAATTTCAATGGATATTCTGGTTTTTTTTCGTACAGTTAATCGACTGAAGGAGGAGACGGGCGTAGTAATAAATATATTCGAGAACGACGGTTCCAACATGATTCGCATCGAGGGCAATCAAGCTGGTGTTCAAAAAGCCCATCAGGTGGGTTTTTTTTGTTTTTCAAAAATGTTTTAGTTGTAAGTTTGCTGTTCAAAGATTTTTGTTATTACTTGGAGTGATTTCTGTCGCAGAAACTCATAGAGATGCTGAACAAGCTGGAGAATGAAAAGGAGAAGGACGTGATTATCGACCACCGTCATTACGGCAGCATAATCGGTAACAAGGGCGACAACATCAAAGAGATTCGCGACAAGTTCAACAACGTGCAGATCACTATTCCCGGACCCGGGGAAAAGGACGATATCGTCAAAATCCGCGGACCCAAGGAAGAGGTCGACAAGTGCCATAAATATTTAATGAAACTCGTTAAGGAGCTCGACGCAAATTCGCACGTGCTCGAGTTTCCGATCTTCAAGCAGTTTCACAAGTTCGTTATCGGTCGAGGTGGCGCTAATATTCGTAAGGTGCGTGTTGGTTGTAAAAAGGTCAACTTCGAAGGAGCTGAAACGAATATTCAGACTTGTCTTTTTGTTCTTAGATTCGCGAGGAAACAAACACGAGGATTGACCTGCCGGCCGAGGGCGAGAAGAGCGAGGTTATCACCATAACTGGCAAGAAGGAAAATGTCGAGGAGGCCAGAGACAAGATACAGAAGATTCAAAACGAATTGGTACGCAATATATTGCACGAATTATCTCCTCGGATGATAATCGTGGGCAGTGAAATAAAATGTCAATTTTTCTTTCAGAGCAACATTGTCACCGAAGAAATATCGATTCCACCGAAATTCTACAATTCTCTGATCGGCACCGCCGGCAAACTCGTTCACTCGATAATGGAAGACTGCGGTGGAGTTACAATCAAATTCCCGCCTGCTGATAGCAAGAGCGACAAGGTAGAAACAACGTTTTTTTTTTTTCTCGAAATTATGTTCGACGTTTGACTCAGCAATTTGTAATTTGTCATTCTCAATCCAGGTCAGTATCAGAGGACCGAAAGACGACGTTGAGAAAGCCAAACAGCAGCTTCTCGAACAGACGAACGAGAAACAATTGTCGAGCTTCTCGGACACGGTGCGCGCCAAGCCCGTGCATCATAAATTTATCATCGGCAAACAGGGTGCTAACATTAAGAAGGTACGGATTATTCGGTTAATCGATAGACAAATCGTTTTCGGGATTTTATCGAATGCCATTTTCCTCGGATTACAGATCAGAGAATCGACCGGAGCTCGAATCGTGTTCCCCACCGACAAGGAAGAGGACAACGAGCTCATCACGATTATCGGAAAGAAGGATTCCGTGGAAAAGGCCAAAGCTCAACTCGAGGCTATGATCAAGGATATCGTGAGTACTTTCGTACCGAGCTGAATCTTTGTTCCTTCGTGCGCAATGTAAATAAAAAAATGGTAAAGGAAGTTAATTTAATTATATTGATAAAATAATCTTGTTTACAGGACAACAGCGTCGAGGACGAGATCAGCATCGACCCTAAGCATCACAGACACTTTGTGGCTCGTCGCGGCGGCGTTTTGTACCGCATCGCCGACGAGTGCGGCGGAGTTCAGATATCGTTTCCGCGCGCGGGCGTCGACAGCGACCGAGTGTCGCTCAAAGGACCTCGCGATTGTATCGAAGCCGCCAAGCAGCGCATGCGAGAGATCGTACAAGAGCTCGTGAGTCATATTTTTCATTTATCTCTCTATTCTCTTCCGTCCGCTGTATTATTAATACTTTTGCGACTCTGCGGTATCACAGGAATCAATGGTGACGGTCGAGTGCGTGATTCCTCAGAAGCACCACCGCACCGTGATGGGTGCCAAGGGCTTCAAGGTCCAAAATCTCACGTCCGAGTTCGACGTGCAAATCAAATTCCCCGAGAGGGAAAACCCGGGTAAGTCGCGAGCGAATTTTCCAGCGACTGCTCTCTTCTCTTGCATTCGTTACAATCTATATTTCTTATTTTAGACGACCACGCGAACGCGGAGCAACAGCAGCAGCAACAGCAGCAGCAAGTGAACGGCGAGGAAAATGGCGAATCGGCGCAGCCGACGCCGACGCCGCCGCAGCCGACGGAACCGCGACCCTGCGATATCGTTCGCATTACCGGACAACCGGACAAGGTTGAAGCGGCGAAACAGGCTCTTCTCGATCTCGTGCCAATAACGATCGAGGTGGAAGTGCCGTTCGACCTTCATCGTCTGATCATCGGACGCTCCGGAAAGGACGTCCGCGTGCTCATGTCCAAGTACGATGTTCACATAACTCTGTCGTCGGCCGAGGAGAAACAGGACCTTATCAAGATTATCGGCACGAGATCGCGCGTGGAGGCCGCCAAGGAAGCGATTCTCGAGAGATGCAGCGTCCTCGAGGCTATGAGACAAGAGCGCGAGCTCAAATCCTACGAGCTCAAGGTACTTTACTACGATTCGACGTTTTATTACAAGTCCAATTCCATTTATCAGTTTTTCCATTATCGCGATTGACAACCGATCAAAGATGCGTCACAGTTTCGATATGTAACACGTTGCGAATTCTTCGCAGATCGAAGTCGACCCCGAGCATCATCCGAAGATAATCGGTCGCCGCGGCGCCGTTATCACCAAGATTCGTACCGATCACGACGTGCAGGTGAACTTCCCGCGCAAGGGAGATCCCGACGAACATATCATAACCATCACGGGCTTCGAGAAAAACGCTCACGACGCGCGCGACGACATAATGAAGATAGTCAACGAATTGGTAATTGATTGCTCCTCATTATATCCATTATTTTTGCTGCCGTATCGGCTGTAATAATTGACGCAACAATATTGTCATTGCAGAACGAACTCATGAAGGAGACGATTCACATAAACGCGGCCGTTCACTCGCGTCTCATCGGCGCTCGCGGTAAGAACATTCGCAAGATCATGGAGGACTACAAGGTGGACATAAACTTCCCGCGCAAGACCGACGCCGATCCCGATCTCGTGACGATCATCGGACCCGAGGACAACGTCGCCGACGCCCGGGAGCATCTTCTCAATCTCGAGGACGAATATGTGAGTACTCGAAGCAATTAAAGCGATTCAGTTGAAAATTATGTGAGAATGAGCATAACGAAATGTTTACGTGTACACAGCTGCAAGATCTCGAGGACAACGAGCGAAGCACATTCCGCTCCGGCGGAAAGCGCGAGGGCGAGAGAACACTGCTGGGCGGCGGCAACGAGAACGACAGCGGTTTCGTGGTGAAGGGCGGCCCTTGGGAACAGCAAACGAAGAGCGCGCCGAACACCGCGAGCGTCGAGGATTTCCCGAGTTTCCGGGGTCACGATTCAAGCCAGACGCCGATCGCCACTCCGGACGGTCCGTGGGGCAAACGTTAAGCCTCCGAACTTCCGGACGAACTCGCGAGAATTCGCGATCTCGGCGGACGCGCGCGCGCCCGCGCTTCGCAAACACGCGACGCAGTTTAATTTTTTCCTTCATTCTTTACTTTAACAACGACAAAAGCAACAAGAAACAATCGCGATTGTAAAAGCTACCGCGAGCGGTCGAGAGGCCGAGCTCGAGGCCTAAGACCGACTCTGACGTGAGCTTCGATTTCCTCTGACAAACGATGATGATAATACCGAGCTACTCCGCCGCCACCGCCGCGAAATTCCGTCCGCCTCGCCGACGTGAATGCGGAGCGGACCCGACACTTCCCCGATCCATTGCTGACTCTGCTGCTGCAGCACATACGACCTGGCGAACTCTCTTGGACTTTGACACTGATTTTGCTGCATAACTCACGACACGCACTCTCCCTTCGTCTCTCTCTCTCTTTTACACTCTGCACCTCGAGCGATCATTGTTCTATATTCCTGTAGAATGCAATGCATCGAACGGTCGAATATCGTTCTTTCTCGCGTCCGCGCGATGAAACGCGCTCTTTCTTGCTCAAACATTTTTTCCCCGACATCTTTCTCGTGCACCGATACGTCGTACTTAAAGCGGCCGCATTCGCAACGAGTTTTTAATTAATTCTGTAAATTCTACTCGTAAATTTACGTCGTTTCGACGCTCCGAGCGAAGGACTTTTATTTTTCCTTCGCGTTGAAAGTTTTCGAAACCGAGAGAAACGAGAGAACGAGAGAGCAATTGAGAGAGAGAGAGAGAAGAGAGAAAGCGTGAGAGTGAGATAAAAAATCCTTACGCTTCTACAGACCCGCGAAAGACCGAAGATGTTTCTTTATTTTCCGGCATTAATGTTTTGTTTTATTTATTTATAATTTTTGTACATAAAATTGAATTTGTTCCCCTCGGCCCCTCCGGTCGTCGTTGAATTCACGGAGCATGACGCGCGGTCTTATTCCCGCGTAGTGATAGCGAAGAGGAGGGAAAAAAACGACGAAAAAAAAATACTACACACACACACAAACACATACACAGAGTAATAATTAACGGAACGAAAGATTTGTTTCTTCGTTTGACACAAAATATTTATAGTATAAAGCGCGAATAACGTTGGCGATATTTTTTTGCATGTCGCTGGCGAATATACTTTGAGAATATAGCGGGGCTTCTTCAGGGTCTTTCCGAGGTGGAGGTTCCTAATATAGTATAAAATATTAAAAAAAAGGAAAATACACATAAACAGACGAGTGGAGTTTAACGAAGACAAGTTGCAATATTGTAATTCCAATGCTTTTCGTCGATCGCCGATAAAACAGCGCGAAGGATTCGCTGGATTTGGATACACGTGCGCGATGTATCAGGGCCATTTCACACGATCTTAAGCCGCGGTCGAGCTTAATTTACGGTTTCATTTTGATATTCGATGCGGGGAGCCATCAAGAAAATGTTTGAAATAAAACAAATAAAAGGTAATGAAAAAAGTCTCGGGAAAATGACTTTTTGATGTCCTTTTATGCTGCTTCGATTCCGCGCTTCAACTCGAACCAACCGCCGAGGTTTGCCCGGCCGAAAAACGGCCCCACTTCGTGTGAAATGCCGCGTACATATGTATAATATAAAAAGTATATATATATATCCATATATATATATTTAAAAAACCGTGGCGTGTAAACGCGCGTGCGCGCGCGTTCGATCGATTAATTCACACGATCTTCGAAAGGCCTTAGTGCGTATTACTCTCTACCAATGTAAAAGTGCTCGACCGAAACGAAGAGTAGAGAACGAAAAAGTGAGTTATCGCCGCGCCGAGCGATAACCGCTCCGAGGACGCCCTCCGCCTCCGCTTGCCGTTCCTCAAGACATACGCTTTTCTCTCTCTTTTTTTTGTTATTTTTCTTTCTTGTTTTTTTTTGTTTGTTAATTTATCTTCTCTCCTTGTAATTTACAATTTTTTCGATCATGTTACACGACTATACAGATTTACAGAGAAAAGGAAAAAAAAGGAAAACGATAAAAAAGCAACAAAAAAAAAATCAACACGTACTATTTATGAGGCCAACTAGTTAAGGGGTGAAAAATGATGAGAGAAAAAAAAACAAGAGGTGAAAAACAAAAAGTGGAAAAACCAACAAACAACAACAACTATTCTGTTCAAAGTGCCTTGTCTATTTTCTTCGAGACAGCTCATTTCAATTGTTGGAGGAATGTGAATATTGAAATTATGTATATGAATATTGATGATAATAATATTATTATTAATGATAATATTAATAATGATGATGAATAATAATCGTGTACGAGTAAGAGATAAAGAAAACAAAAAATATCGTAATTAAGAGCCGCGTGACTTTAGGTAGCGCTGATATTGCCGAACATTTATTAATCGCGAGAGATACGATTACAGTAGAATCTATCGGAGGGGTATACAGAAATTCACTTATATTTTTTAGATTTACAGCCATTTTTATAAGCCTACTTGGTACGATCGACCTACGTGTTATCTCTATCGCTGTAACTTGTAACGCGTTGAACGTCGGATTCGTCGATTCGTTGTACGCCTCGACGGTGATTGTCCGCCGGAGGGACAGGAGCATGAGAAGAGACGCGACGTTAGAAGAAGAAAAAAACGCGAGCGACCGGAGACTGATGTCCAAAAGCGTGCGCTTCGTTTCGGCCATTAAATATCATAGGGAGCTCTGCATGAAACGTAATATCATTTTTCCAAATGAGTTCTAGGGATATTGTCATAGCTAGTGTAATTAATCATTATACTACTACTACTGCTATCCGTTAAACACATAATAAGCGAGGACAAGTGTCGCGAGACGATAAAGAAGAAAATGATGAAAAGCATACAAACGAAACCTATGATAATAGCATAATACCACACATATAAGAAAATGAACTGTTGTTAACGAATTACGTTGGTTTTTATATTATTTCTCGTCCACGAGATTCTCAATCCCTCAATCCGTTGATAATAGATTAATTTAAGCAGCTTCGAGCGAGGTAATGACCGAGAAATCAAGTACGGCTGAAAGAGGAGGAGGTACTTGGTGCAAGTACCAAGGTTCAGATTTTATCGGAGAAGTAATTCTGGCCAGAAGTGTCCGGTAACATATTCTTGATTGTATCTGACAACTCTTTGAGCTGACGTGCAAAGCCATCGTTGGGCCTCGCGCATTGTCTGACGGTCTTAATTCTCGCGTAGGCCTCGTCGTACGTCAATTGCTCGCTGGCCATCAAGTAAGCGATGACCACGGTCGCCGAACGCGAGACACCGGCGTTGCAGTGTACCAGAATATTTTCACTCCTCGAGCTCTCAATGACTTCGAGACATCGTCGCAGCCCCGTGGAGATATCGAATTCCGGGAGATCGAGGAAATCAACGAAGTGATAACAAATCCCCGGGAATTTCAACGAAGGCTCAATACCCAGACTGAGAACGTGGCCGATGCGATGAAGTTTCAGGAGCTCCTCGCTCGTCGCGGGATCCTGCGAGCTCAGAAACAAACCCTCGATTATAGGAGCGACCTGCAGATCCGGTTTCTCGTCGATCACGAAGGGCGAACGCGTTTCGCTCAATTTACGCGCGACACCGTCGACGACCTCGAATCTCTCACCCGACTCGTTCGTTACGAGAGTTCTCGTGGCTCGCAATTTTTTTCGACGTTCCTCCAGCTGGCTGCGAAGATCCATTTCGATGGATAAGAAATCAACGAACAGATCGAACGGTGAAACGAATCTTTTTTATTCCGGCAATGGTTCGTCGGGCTGCTGTTGAGGAATTCTTTTCGCTGCCAATTCCTCGGGGTCGTACGTCACTTCCTTGAGGTAGAGTCCGCAAGCCGGCGCGACCAGGATCTTCGGGTCCCAACTCTGCGGCGATGGCACGTGCAGCATCACGTTGACTTCTTTCTCGGTGAGTTTGCCCGTTCCCACGGCGACCACCGCTGCCACCATCCGACGAACCTTTTAAATGATTTTTTTTTAAATTTTTGTATGATAAAAATTACATCGGTTGAAGTGTCATCTTATATATCATTTCGATTGCAATAAAAAATGTATGGTGTACCTGATTGTAGAGAAACGATCTGGAGGTGACTATGATGTCCCAGTAATCGAAATTCTTGGAGAGTGGATCCAGGGGCATGAAGGGCTGTCCCTCCTGGACGCGAAACTCGTCCAGAGACCTGACGTAACGAATTTCTTTGTTCGTGCGATTTTTACCCGCAAACGACTCGAAATTCTTTAGACCCATGAAGAGACGCGTCGCCGCCTTCAGCTTTTCCACGTCCAACTTTTTACTGCTGCAATGGGATCGTCAACTAAGTTTGCTAGTTTTATCAATACAGGTGATTTTTTTTATCTCAATATATCGCATTGACAAACTGGGAAGGCAAAGATCACTTACCACAAGGCCCACGAGTGGCCGATTTCCGTTATCGGCAATTTGTGCTCATCCTGGTCTTTTGGGACTACTATCCTATACAAGTAGGTTCGTGACTTGGCCGCAAATCTCGCGTGAAACGTGTCTTCTACCGGAAAGAACGATGTCAATCTGAAAACAAATAAAAATTTATACATTTATTCAATCAAAGATATTTAATAGAAACAAATGCCTCATTTTTTGCAGCTGCTCCAGTGATTTTATTTACTTCCAGTTAAAAGGCAAAAATGCTCCGTGCAACGACCTACCTGATTTCGTGACCACAGTGATTGAAATATCTGTTCATCCACTTCAGAACCGACTCTGAGTCATACTGCGTGTTGTATTTGTTATCCAAATTTACGTGCGCAGTAGCACATAGAGCATGAACCCCGGCATCTGTCCTGAAATAATCAGGATGTTATTTTTCTCCAGCTATTTCTGTAAAGACAATAAAAAAAAAGTACCTGCTGGATAATGTTAACGCTGGTCTTATAATGCTCTGCGGCACCAGAGTCAAGAATCCAGATTCCACAGCCCCCTGAATGCAGTCGAGATCCAGAACTTCAGCCGAACCCAACTGTTTCTGAGCTCCTCTGGAACAGAGTGCGATACAGATTCGTTTTCATACAGCAATAAAAAAGAAGGAAAAGATAATTGCCACAAAATTGACTACACGTCAAAGTAACATTATTAACTAATATGCAGGAACGCACCTACGAGCGAATTGGGTTCATCGTTCGGGGGTGATAACCCAGGATTTTCATTTTCGCTAACAATAATCGTAAGTGTACCTGTAGCGAGCGCCAATGTACGACATGTAGATCATGTATCGAACCATGATTGCTCAATCGCTCTGGTATATCGCCTGTTTTAATAGATTACTATTTCCATCAGCAGCAATAGCGGCATTCCAGGTAAGGAAATACCGAAACACGGTTTTCGCCGAGTTGCGTGCTGAACCACGTGGTGATGCCGCCGCCGCTTCTTCTCGTCCTCTGATTGGCTCCGGAGCCTGACCCACGCGGTGTGTGTACATCGCAATCCGCGTGCAAAAAGACGAACAGCTGATCACAGCTGATCGCCTCAATTCGGGCTCCGGATTCGGTAAAACGTTTTTTTGAGGTTAGGGCGGCCAAGCGAAGGAACTAACTGCGCATCAGATGGCGCTCCGAAGTTTTCGGTCGGACTGCTCATTGTCAGGAGTCACCTGAAGAGTTAACCAACAACCAGTTGAGAGTTGTGAAAAACCATCCAAACATTATTTATTTTTTCCGAGCGAGAAAAAATTAATTGCGTGGCAATCGCGAGAATCGGATACCATGCGGACGATTGGTGGGGGCGGATGAAGGGAAAGCGTAGAACCCGACTGTGAGTACAAACCCTGAGACAACAATGTCGGAGGGCACGGAGGACTTGTTCAGGCTCGAGGGCACCGACGGCAGCGAGGCGGGCGGTCTGATAATCCGCAAGAAAGCCTCGGATCACACGTTCAAGAAGCCCATGACGTCACAGCTCGGCCTGGACCGACTGGCAGAGCGCAAGCGGCGGGAGGCTTCCCAGGAGCCGGCGCAGAGCTCCACCGAGCTGAGAAGAAAGTCCAGCAGCGATGCAGCCAAGGACAGAAGGTACAGAGAACACAAGGAAGAAACGCCGACACACACGGGCGGCGTCAACACAGAAGCACGGAGGAAACTGGAGAGTCGGCTGAGGCGGCAGCGGCTGGACGCGCAAGATCGACTGCGCAGGGACAGGGAGAGGAGTCGCAGTCGCAGCAGGGACAGCAGGGACAGGACGCCTAGATTTAGGGACGAGCCGCAGACTCCAAAACTTAGAGCGAGGGTAACTACAAATGAAAATTTTGAAAAATGTATCTGTATTCATTTTGGGGATAGAGAATAAATGTTTGCTTTGCAGGATCCAACGTCAAGGAGTAACTGGGACGATGATGACGACGACGAAGAGCCGAGAAGATCCAGCTGGGATCATCCCACTCCAAAACTCTACGGTTCGAAGGATCATCGGGACAGCGTTAGGAGCGAATTCACTCCGTCCTACAAGTACAACTCATGGGCCAAGGATCACAGAAGCAGATCAGGCGCTACTCCAATGGCGGAGGGCGAAGAGAAGGCCATGTGGGAGGAGGAGGAGAGAAGATTGGATCGCGAGTGGTACGGCCTGGATGACGGCGAGAATCAGCCGTTCTCGAATGTATCCGAGGAGTACACGCGAAAGAAGGAAATCGAGCTCGAGGCGAAACGCGAGAAACGCGTGTCCGCGCAGCAGCGACAGATCAACAAGGACAACGAGCTCTGGGAGCGAAATCGGATGTTGACCTCGGGTGTTGTGAGTTCCTTGGAGCAGGACGAGGATCCCGACGACGAGGGCGAAGCCAGGGTTCATCTGCTGGTTCACAACGTTGTGCCACCTTTCCTGGACGGTAAGTAGTCGAATAAATAATTCTCACGACGATCGTGAGTCAAGAAATATCTAATTAACCGATGAATTGATTGCAACAGGTCGAATTGTGTTCACCAAACAACCGGAGCCCGTTGTACCGGTGCGAGATCCGAGCTCGGACATGGCACTGGTGGCGCGAAAGGGTTCAGCCCTGGTGCGCGCGTATCGCGAGCAGAAGGAGCGACGCCGAGCGCAGAAGAAGCACTGGGAGCTCGCGGGCACCCACATCGGTAACATAATGGGCGTGCGGGACGGCAAAAAAGAGGAGCAGGAGCAACACGGCCCGGAAACGGATTTCAAGGCCGGTCAGAAGTACGCGCGACACGTTGGAGCGGGCAAAGTCTCGAGCGGCGAGTCGCGGCAGCGAACGATACAGCATCAGCGTCGAAGTCTGCCTGTCTTCGCCGTGCGACAGGAACTACTGAACATCATACGCGAGAACAGCGTCGTGATAATCGTCGGCGAGACCGGCAGCGGAAAGACCACCCAACTCACGCAGTATCTTCACGAGGACGGCTACAGCAGAAACGGAATAATCGGATGCACCCAGCCGAGGCGTGTCGCCGCGATGTCCGTGGCGAAGAGAGTCTCCGACGAGATGGACACCGCGCTCGGCGACAAAGTCGGCTACGCCATTCGTTTCGAGGACTGCACGTCCAAAGAGGTAGTCTTTTTATTCCTTCGCCCGTTGTTACGACTTTCATGGAATAATTGATTGGCTGATATTCTTTTTTTTTTGCAGACTGTTATAAAATACATGACTGACGGTATTTTGCTTCGCGAGAGTCTGCGCGAGGGCGATCTCGATCGCTACAGCGTCGTCATCATGGACGAGGCTCACGAGCGCTCGCTCTCCACCGACGTCCTCTTTGGACTGCTCCGTGAGGTGAGAAAATAAAAATCATTTATCTAGTTAATTATTCACGTACGATTGGCAATAGAAATTATTTTAAAAACATAAAAATTCTCTATCAGGTCGTCGCGCGTCGCCACGATCTCAAGCTCATCGTCACCTCAGCGACGATGGACTCCAGCAAATTCGCAGCATTCTTCGGCAACGCCGCGACTTACGAGATCCCCGGACGAACCTATCCCGTCGAGGTGCTCCACTCAAAGAACGCGGTCGAGGACTACGTAGACGCGGCGGTGAAGCAGGTACTACAGATACATCTGCAGCCTCGAAGCGGCGACATTCTCGTGTTCATGCCCGGTCAGGAAGACATCGAGGTGACGTGCGAGTCGCTGAAGGAGCGTCTCGAGGAGATCGACAGCGCGCCCGAGCTGTCCATACTGCCGATCTACTCGCAGCTGCCGTCGGATCTGCAGGCGAAGATCTTTCAGCGCTCGGAGGGCGGACTGCGAAAGTGCGTCGTGGCGACGAACATCGCCGAGACGTCGCTGACCGTCGACGGGATCGTCTTCGTCGTCGACTCGGGTTACTGCAAGCTCAAGGTCTACAATCCGCGAATCGGAATGGACGCGTTGCAGGTTTATCCTGTGTCAAGGGCGAACGCTGATCAGCGAGCTGGACGAGCTGGACGAACGGGTCCAGGTCACTGTTATCGTCTGTACACGCGACGTCAGTACCTCGACGAGCTTCTGCTGACCGGCGTTCCCGAGATCCAGCGCACCAATCTCGCCAACACAGTTCTGCTGCTGAAATCTCTCGGGGTTCAGGATCTTCTGGCCTTTCACTTCATGGACCCGCCGCCCCAGGATAATATTTTGAATTCGCTGTATCAGCTCTGGATTCTCGGGGCCCTCGATCACACCGGTCGGCTAACGGCTCTCGGACGTCAGATGGCCGAATTTCCGCTCGATCCGCCGCAGTGCCAGATGCTCATCGTCGCGTCGCAACTCGGCTGCACCGCCGACATTCTCGTGATCGTGTCGATGCTCTCCGTACCGTCGATCTTCTATCGTCCGAAGGGACGCGAGGAGGACTCGGACTCGGCGCGCGAGAAGTTTCAGGTGCCCGAGTCCGATCATCTGACCTATCTCAACGTGTACAACCAGTGGAAGTCGAACGGCTACTCGAGCTCCTGGTGCAACGAGCACTTCATTCACGCGAAGGCGATGCGCAAGGTGCGCGAGGTGCGACAGCAGTTGGAGGAGATTCTGAAGCAGCAGAAGATGGAGGTCGTGAGCTGCGGTACAGACTGGGACGTCGTGAGAAAGTGCATCTGCTCGGCGTACTTTCATCAGGCGGCGCGGCTCAAGGGCATCGGCGAGTACGTGAATTGCCGGACGGGAATGCCGTGTCATCTTCATCCGACCTCGGCGCTCTTTGGTATGGGTTTCACGCCGGATTATGTGGTTTATCACGAGCTCGTGATGACGGCGAAGGAGTACATGCAGTGCGTCACCGCGGTCGACGGACACTGGCTCGCCGAACTCGGTCCGATGTTCTTCAGCGTCAAGGAGACCGGACGCAGCGGCACCGCGAAGCGACGCCAGGCGATGCAGCATCTTCACGAGATGGAGGGACAGATGAAGGAGGCCGAGGAGGAGATGAAGGCGCGAGCGCAACAACAGCTGGAGCGTGAACAGGCGTCGGTCAGGAAGAAGGAGATTCTCACACCGGGCGTTCGAGAACCCGGGACTCCAGCCTCTTATCGCAAAACTCCCGGTCGATTGGGTCTGTGATTTGGTGATTTCGTTCTTTCCCTCCGAGCGGAATTGAGAAATAGTTTTTTGGACAGAAAGCGACGAGGTCTTCGCGTGACAATTCACGCGAGTGATGTCCGAAACGTGGGATGAACGATGGGGAGAGCAGTTGATTCGATAGTTGCTGCGAAATTCCCTGAAACAGTCGAATTGCTGGGGGAAGCTGATTTAATAAATTTCTTATCGATAAAACGGTTTGCTTAATATTTCTTCATTTCTCATCGACCTCCATTGGCTTGCATTTTTTCTTTCATCTATCTTACAACTTCGTTTCTTCTATATATTTATCCATCAATTGCTAAGTGTGCGTTCAACGAAAACAAGCGGATACTGGAAATCATTCGTAAAATATTTTTCCGAAGTGAGTGCGATTTTTGCTGTGCTGCTGTAGCGGCAAAGCTGCTTTTTTTACTCTTGTCCCTCTTCGGTCACTCGTGCTACGCGCTATTGTACGTGTCATTGATTTATACTAATTTTTTTCTTCATTCTCTAATTTTGTTCCACCGAGTTCACTTGGTCGTTTTTTTTTGTTTGTTCGCATTCCTCGCGGACTTTTACAGGCAACGGTAGCGTGGCGAGAGCCTCCGTAAGCACATAGAAGCTAATTTGGTGGTCGAACCTCAGGTGGTCGAACAGTTGGAGGTGAAACAGTTGCTCGCCTGCGACTGCTGTCTCACGTAATCTTGAACGTTGAATTTCGTCTTGTCGGGATCTTCGCTCTTTCGCGCCTTCAAGTGTCTGCAACAGTTTTAAAAAAACGTAGTTACTGAAGAACCCAAAAAAATCGTATTTCCCGCGTTTTAAATTCGACGGTGGCGACGTTAAGCGGCCGAAGGTGCAACGAACGAATCGGCGCAGGTGGCGCTGTAGTCGCAATTCGAATCTCCCGCCGGCGTTCCGACAGCTGGCGCCCTCTGTGAAAATCGCGGCGGCCGTTGGTACCGAAGTGCGAGGCAAAAATATTAGCAGAAGGCGCCAATATCGTTCTCGACGCTGTCGCAGCGCCCTCTGCACTCTTTTGCCACTGATTTTCAACTAATTCCAGACGTGCAAAGATGGTGGCGCTCGCTGTCGTATATCATCAAAAGCGAAACCTTTTTGCCTTTTTTTCTGTTACTAAAAAATAGCCACAAATTGGATACCAACATTATCAGTATCACTCGGCAGAGTCGAAAGCGTTTTTGATCTAACGTCCACCGGACTACCGACTCGTCTACGAAAAATAACAGAGAAAGTCGCGTCTCGAGTCGGTAAAAACAAAAATGAAAATTTTCCGATCTCCAAGAAGTGGAATCGGTACTACGTTCGATCGCGAAACGTGAAACCTTGGAAGCATTTTCGCTCTTAAAAACCGAGGTAAAGCGAAACGGTGCGAGGAAGCGGGTTTTATCGGCGCCGTATTACCTTGCAACAGCGAAAAAAGCCAATTCGACGTTGAGGCCAGTTTTTGCGGACGTCTCCATGAATGGGACGTTATGTTCCCTCGCGAGACGCTCCCCGTCGCCCTTTCGCACCACTCGCTCGTTACCGCAGTCGCACTTGTTCCCTGCAACGCCCAGAGCAAACGTTTATACAAAACGAAGAGGAAATAAGATTTAAAAAAAAATCTGAATCACGTCTCCGACTAACCGAGAAGCATTATGACGACATCGTCGTGCGCGTACTCGCGAATCTCGCACAGCCAGGCGCGGATGTTGTCGTAGCTCGTCTTGTTCGTCACATCATAGAGCAGGAGCAGCGCTGAAATCACTCGAAGCTAACTATATCTAATATCGCCACGGACAAGTTTGTTAGTCCTCGTTATTATGCTGTGTCACAATCGGACGAGCGGCATCGACTTACTTAAAAAAAAACTTTAAGAAAGTCGATGTAGGTAAAACGAAAAAAAATTAGTAACTCTGCTTAAACACTCCGATTAGAATCAATAAAACGGACAAAAATGCATATGAATCCTATTAGAACCGATTATTTTTCAATCGGAATTTGGTCCATTTGATTGGTTTCTATATGTTTTAATCGGAATTTTTAACCAGGGAATGAATTAAACCGCTCCGGTGAAAATAATATCAATGAGAATATCGCTGAGGCTGGCGCCGCTCCCGTACCATGAGCATCTCTGTAGTAGGCGTGCGTGATGCTGCGGAAACGTTCCTGTCCCGCGGTGTCCCAGATCTGCAGTTTCACCCTCGTGTTGTCTACCGTGACGATTTTGTTCTGCAACACACGGAGAACGAAAAGAAAAAAAATTAGTCCCAAGCTACCAAACGATTTTACGAGACAGAGACAGAGCGAACGATGGAACGTCGAACGCTCGCGCTTTACGAGTGATCGGTCAGTATTAACAGCGGGGAATCGAGATGACAGCGATCGGGGTGTCTCACCCTAAAGTCGATGCCGACGGTGGTAATGAAGTTTCCGCAGAGAAAGCGACCGTCGCGAAAGCGGGTCAATAGACACGTCTTTCCTACGCCGCTGTCACCTAACAGCATCACCTGTATCAGGATCATGAAAAAAATTAAAAAAGAAACGAAACATATTTTTCGCTGGGAGAAACTGGGAGCTGTCGCTAGCTCTCTTTTTCCCTCCAACTTGTCGTTATCTTTTAATCCAACGACTCGGGAATTGCGTGGGACAGGGGTGGGGGCTGCGGGGTCTGCGGGGGGTACGTCGGCGGACCTTGAAGGCATGTTCGCAGGGTTCCGCGGATGGCGTTTTTCGCTGGTGCGACGACGCCGACGACGACGCGGTCGGTGTCTCGTGGAAGGAGTGACGCTGGTGCGACGCGAGTAGCTCGGCGACGCGTCTTTTGGTGCTCATCTTGAAGCTGCGGGCGCGCGGGCCGCGGAGACCGGCGGTTACCGCCGCCGCGACCGAACCGCCGAAGCTCCAATCGTTGCCGACGATTCCGGGCGCGGGCGAGCGCGGCGGCGGTTGCACGTCGCCGCCGTCGCCGTCGCCGCAGCCGCTCGTTGGCTCCTCCTTCTCCTCCGCCGCGCTCATGCTCGCCTGTTACAAGGAGCACCAATTTGCTCTTCTTCTTCTCGGCCACTCCTCGTCCCCGTCGCTCGCATGCTCGCTCTCCCCCCCCCCCCCCCTCCCACCCCTCTCTCTCTCTCTTCCTTTCCCCCTCCCAACCCCCTTCGCCTTACCGCTATCCCCCTCTCTCTCACACGCGAGCGCCTACTTTATTTTCTTGCCTCTCCGCTCGTTGCGAGTTTCTCGCCGCGCGCGCGCGCCTTCACCGATATAGTAGTTGATGCCTCTCTCCCTCTCTCTTGCTCTCCTTCTTTCTCTCTCTCTCGCACACGCCGCAGCCGGGATAACGTCGAGAGCGAGAATGTTGCGGAGAAAGACGGATAGAGAAACGAGTGCGCCGGAGAGAGGGAGAAGGAGCGCTCGCGCGAATGCCAACCGCAGCAGCAGCAGCAACAGCAGCAGGAGGGTCACTCAACTCGCACAATACTCAACTGGACTGCGCGACTCGAGTCTCGACACGACGCTCTCCGAGTCCGAGACTCTCTCGCGCTACTCGTATCGCGTAGGTACGCGCGACGATAGCCGGACGAAGTAAGTAATGGACTCTCGTCGTCGCTGCCGCTTGCCGGTTTACTCTACCGCTCGCTGTGCTACATTCCCGGAGTACGGCGACGTACTATCAAACGCACTGCCACTCGGTGTTCCCAAACGGTAACGGCTGCCGTGGCCTCTGCGGGTCCCGCACACGGCCGAGCGGAAAATGCCACCACAATAGCTATATTGACAATAACGTCGATATCGGCGGCGGGAGTCAACCGTCAATTGCAACGGGAAAACATAACGAAAACGACCTAATCGATCCCCCCCCCCCCCCCCCCTCCCCTCGGGTTGACTGTGGAATAAATCCGTACCTACTTATTATTATTCAGTGCGCCTCGACGTCGATTGACAGGCTCGACACTTTTCGCGCGTGCAACCGACGACGAATCTGGAGCGTTCTGGTTTTAGTTCGCGCGACCTTTTGAGAGACGCAGCGCGGACCCTACCTTTAATGTCGGCTCTGGATATCTAAACGATTGTATTAATTTTTGTTTGCTTTGTTTTCGTGGAGACATTTTTTTTGATAATGTCTTTGTTGGAAATGAAGTGGGACTTTTGAGCGCGCTGCTCGGGCGAGCGATAACGGCGCGGAGACGACCGCGCGGACCGCGAAAGTCACGAGGAAGAACAGAAGAAGAAGAAGAAGAAGAGAACCGCCCGGGCCATCGCTCCTCGGGTCACACCCATAGTCTGCGGCGGCGGCGGCTGCGGCTACGGCGACCAAATGGAGAGAGAGAGTGTGGGCCGTACACACGAGGCACGCGCGGGACTCGTGTAGCCGTGAGGCCCAGATTTCCGTCGACTGTTAACAGCCAGAGAGCTTCGTTGACCTACCAGACGCGTTTTTTCATTTTTATTTCGCATGATTTTTTGTCCCTCTTTTTATTGTAACGCGACACGGCCTATATGATTCTTTAAAAAATGTTGCCGGGCACTCAGAGTAACTATGACATTGCTGAATCACGGCTGGACATGAACCGAAGATCAGAACGATCTTGGTTCGCGGTCGACCAGCTCCGCAATATTCGTTATCATCATCGTGCGAGCCGAAAAAAACCGAAACGTGAATTTTTCCGAAATCGTCCGACCGCGGCCGGGAATCGAACCCGCGACCCGAGCGCCGACGCGTCTCGCACGGCCGCGCCGCAACCGCTCGGCCAGACTCGACTCCGACGAGGCGAACGACGCCGGAGCGATACATGTGCCGCTCGCGCCGAGCTCGCGACGCGTTTGTCTCGTCCTCGGTGTAACCTAATTTTCCACCACTTTTTTCCTAATTGTCGCAACATTTTGTATAACGCCACATTCTCTAAATTTACTTTATCGTTAGGTAAGATTATAATTCTAAACTTTTTTAATACCGACTAACCCAAGAACGCGACGCGTTTGTCTCATCCTCGGTGTAACCAAATTTTCCACCACTTTTTTTTCCTCATTGTCACAACATTTTTTATAACGCCAAATCCCTCTTTTAAAAAGTTCATGAGTAACGGAAAGCATTGTTAGCAAACTATTCGAGCTGTGATTGGCTGGGACTCTCAGACCGAGTCCAGATTCATTTGTCCTTGATAACTTTGACAGTTCTGTCAAATATCGTATTTTTTTTTAATCCACTAAAAAAGGGTTGTAACCAGTGTTTTCAGGGGTAGAATATGCGACTTGAGAACGATGGTATAGGTTAAAAGTCGATATTTTGAAAAAATAAATTTCGTGACCCCGATTTGGGCGGTTTTCGGCCCGGCGGCCAGATCTACGATTTCTGACAAACTGTTCGGCCAAAAATTTTTTTTTTCAAAATCAACTAAAAAAGGGTTGTAACCAGTGTTTTCAGGGGTAGAATATGCGACTTGAGAACGATGGTATAGGTTAAAAGTCGATATTTTGAAAAAATAAATTTCGTGACCCCGATTTGGGCGGTTTTCGGCCCAGCGGCCAGATCAACGATGCATCAACCAGCAAAACGACAAATTTCCATTCGCGTGTGATTTGCCTAGTTCTCTAAATTTACTGTATCGTTAGGTTACGTTATAATTCTAAGCTTTTTAAATACCGACTGACCCAAGTATGAACTTGGAACGAACGAGCGAATTTTCGGGCTTAGCGGTCACTATCGAAAAATCGTCGCGGCGATCAACCGGTGCCCGGGGGTCAATCGCTGAGCCACGTGCCGTGTGAGGAGGCCGGGATGGTGTCGGATGGGGGGGGGGGAGGGGGGGCTGTGACCCTAGATGCAAAAGTAGCGCCGCCAGATCTGTTTTGGGCGCCTCTCTGGTCGCCCTCGCGCCATATTTCGATGGCCAATGAGCGCGCGCGCTCGTAGGGTGTCGTCGGCGGTGCAACGGCGAGGCATCCCCGGTCATTTCGACTCGATGAGTTTTATCCCCATGACCGGCCGCGTGGAAAGAGCCTGCGGCTACACGGCGCACGTAGCCCTTGCAGTTTGATACAATGTAGGGAGGAGCGGGAGGAGGGCGGAGGAGCGAGGAGGGTCGCAAATAAAACGAGGCCAGCGGCGCCGGCAGCAGGTAGAGAGAGGACACACGATCGAGAGGGAAGGAGAGAGAGAAGGAGACAGAGAGGACACACGACCGAGCGGGACAGAGAGAGGGAGAGAGAGAGAGAGAGTGAGTGAAAGAGGAACCCATCGTGCATGGTGTATCGAGAATATACACGTGTCGAGCGATACACGTGCATATGTGCTCTATGGCTTTCAACCCGCCGCCTCTGCACCAGCAGCAGCAGCAGCGATTCTCGCCCGTGCAAACTGCGCGCTCGTGGCACACGTTAAGGGCTCCTACCCTCGCGAATAAATCAGCGCTAATCGATACAGTCACTTTAGCAAGTCAATTATTACTCGTTGGAGCCCGAAATGTCGCGACTACACGAATTCGCCAATTAATTCAACGCGATTCACTGCTGCGACAGCCAATTTACCTGGAATATTCTATATTTTTTATACTGATCCACTTATATTTATGTTTCATTTAACTTTTTTCCAATTAGTCGAAAAAGGCGCAAGAGCAAAGTATTTTTTTTTGTAGAACAACTGTGGCGTTTTGCAGTTTACGCAGTTTTTCCTCAAAGCAGCTGATTGCCGGACTAAGTGGACTGAGTCGAGCGATAAAACCGCGCGGAAAAACAATTGATTCACTGCGGCGTCGAAAGTGCCAATTTACCTGGAATATTCATTTTTCTTTATTCATTCACTTATTTGTTCCATTTAACTTTTTTTCAATAAATCGAAAAAGGCGCAATAGCAAAGTATTTTTTTCTTTTTTTATAGGACAACTTCTGGAGTCTCGCGGTTTACGCAGTTTTTCCTTGAAGCAGCTGATTGCCGGACTAAGTGGACTGAGTCGAGCGATAAAACCGCGCGGAAAACACGAAGAGAGAGAGGCGGCGATATAAGTAGCGTGCGTAACACCGCGTAAGAAAAAGTACCTCAGTATAACGGAGAACGTGGATAAATATATACTTCGTATGTAAGAGCGGACGGCGGGGTTGTTACTATTTTGAGAGAGCTGAGGATGCGAGGCAGCAACGTCGGCCGCCTGTCAGCCGGCGGCCGGGCGCACGCGGCCGCTGCCGCCGCCGTGAGAAGCGGCGAGAAAGAACGCGAGCGGCGATTGGCAACAGGCGCGACGGCGGCGGCGGCAACGGGAACGATAAAAACTGCCTCTTATCTCGTCGAGCTTGGCGCGCTTTGCACAGCGGCGACCGTGGAGAGGGATTCGCGTTCGTACGCGTCGCGCGCGCGCGCGCGATTCCTCGCGACGTGTCGGCTGCGAAACGCCGAGACGAACCAACAACGAACAGTCGGACACTCGCGCACTTGTCGTATTATATATCGCAGCTGTACGTAATTCACTTCACGATCGGTTTCCACGAGTTCCGTAAATTTGTAGATTATTCGACGAACAGTTCACAGTGAAAACGCGGAGATTGAAACGCAATGCATTTTTCTTTTCCGACTATGATTGAGAAATATCGAAACTTTACGGAATGTCGGAGCGTAAATTTGTAGATATTCGATAAACAGTTCACAGTTAATTGATTGATGGGAAATTAGTTTTTCTTTTACGGCTATGGTTGGGGAATATCGGAACTTGTGGAATGTCGGACCGTGAATTTGGAGATATTTGATAAGTTCAAAGTGAATTGATTGAAAGGAAGGTAATTTTTTTTCGTGGTTTAGGAATATCGGAACTTTTCGGAGTGTCGGGTGAGAGTTTTTTTGGCGAAGTCGACAGCGCGAAGACAAAGCGCGATCACGTCTGATCGCGTCGGCGTGTCGCGCCGATACTAGACAGCCGCAAACGAGCTAACCGACTGCCATGTGGCGCGCGCTCGGCGCTCGACGCGGCGCTCGGCGACCGCACGTACCACCCTCCTTTGCCCCGCGCGCACCACCTGATAGCGAATATACGATCGGGACTCACGAAGACAATGTTTGGTAAATTTGCACTGCAAAAATTCCCTTCTTTTAAAAGCAAATTTGTACAGTGCAAAAATTTGTCCCACGAAACTGCTGCGGGACGAATTTGTGATGAACAAGAACAGATGCGACCATTTGTTATTATTTGAATAATAATTAAGCAGTCTTTCGTAATTTCTGTGAAACAGCAGCTCATCGTCTGATTCGACCCTGAATCAAATCGCGATACCGGAAGTTAATATCGCATATTTTACCCGCTGCGCGCGACAATCGCGCAGTCACATCCGCTTCGCGGATAAAGTCGCGAACGGCCGGCAAAATCAACTCGTTTCGTCTTCTGGATTCTCTGATGAATAAATCGTCATTTTTTCGAATGAGAAAAAATAAGTTTTACTCGTCGAAGCTACTTTCGACTATATTCATAAAAAAGGATAAACTGCTTGCATTTGCGGGAATTTTCGTTATCATATTCGTGATTAGCAGGTCAAAATACGTTAATATACCAAATTTCAGATCGATCGGAGGTATGCACTTTTCGGAAGTACACCCAAAAAAAAAGTTAATGTATTTACCGTGAAGCCAATGCCGACGGTCGCGGCGAAGTTCCCACTCTGAAACTGTCCGGTGTCGAACTGCACGAGCAGCGATGTTTTGCCGACGCCGCTGTCGCCGAGGAGTATCGTCTGGTGTGCGGCGGCCGAGAAGCAGAGAGACACGGAGAGCGAGAGAAAAACAGAAAGACAGAGAGAGACAGTCAAGTACTTAGCAGCAATATAATGCGGCGAGGAGCGCGGTCACAGCGGTCAACGCGGTCACAACGGGCAACAGACTCGAAGCACTCAGCGCGCGCGCGTCCAATAAACCCGGGCGCGCGGCAAAAAGTGTTTATGCTCATCTATTGCCCGCGTTTATTGCCGACAATCGTGTCTACACGTTTACCTACTTTTTTTATGTACTCGGGTTTATTGGCTCCCGCGCGCTTGCGACATATAACGCAATATTTCTGTTTCTTTTTTTTATCTTCTCGCGGTGACATCGATTGACGGTAAATTAGGAGAATTTTAATCTCAGTAATTCAAAATAAGAGTTTTAGCCAATATCTCTGTTTCTTTTTTTAATCTTCTCACGGTGACATCGATAGACGGTAAATTAGGAGAATTTTAATCTCAGTAATTTAAAATAAGAGTTTTAGCCAATATTCCTGTTTCTTTTTTTTATCTTCTCGCGGTGACATCGATTGACAGTAAATTAGGAGAATTTTAATCTCAGTAATTTAAAATAAGAGTTTTAGCCAATATTTCTGTTTCTTTTTTTTATCGTCTCGCGGTGACATCGATTGACGGTAAATTAGGAGAATTTCAATCTCAGTAATTTGAAAAAAGAGTTTTAGCCAATATTTCTGTTGCTTTTTTTTATCTTCTCGCGGTGACATCGATTGACGGTAAATTGGGAGAATTTTAATCTCAGTAATTTAAAATAAGAGCTTCAGCCAATATTTCTGTTTCTTTTTTTTTGTCTTCTCGCGGTGACATCGATTGACGGTAAATTAGAAGAATTTTAATCTCAGTAATTCAAAAGAGTTTTAGCCATCTAATGACCTTGTGAGTGAAAGCTTCGTCCTTCCTCTGCGAATCGGTGATCGCGCTGGAATAGGCGGATCCGACGACCTGAGCTTTGTCGTCGTTGCCGCTGCCGAGAGACGCGGGCGGCCCGTTTGTCTGATGCTGATGTTGCTGATGCTGCTGGTGTTGATGGTGATGACTATAGTACCCGGTCTGCGTGTTTCGAAGGAGTTCGGCCGGCGGCGTGTAGTCCCGATAACCCGTGGGCGACGGGTCCAGACGCTCGCGCGGATTGTCATTCTCGTCGTCGCTGCCGCCGACGTTCCTCACGTTTCTACCGAGACGAGAATCCGCGCGCAATCGCGCCGCTGCATCCGTCGACGGCGACGAGGCATCGAAGACGTCGTCGTACGCATTGTCGGGGATCGACGTCTGACTGTTGTACGCCACGCGATTCATCGCCTATAATAACAATAATGTCAATATACCATCAATATAATAAAATGAATTATTAATAAAAAAAATAAGACACGCGCGTGATTCCTGCGACTCTTTGAACTTGGCGAAACTTTCACGGCTTTACCGCGTTTATTTCCGTCTGGCAGTGAAAAAAAAAGCTGCGACGGATTCATGAATATTGCAGCGTGGCTATAGCTACGTGTACCTGTTTATTATCCCACAATTTCGAAATAAATAAGCTGCACAGTGTAGAGAATGTTGTATAGGAAAAACTTACGCGCTAGGGTTGCCTGTTGTTGTTGCAGCTGCGGAGGCGTCGATTGTTATTGGCATGACTCGATAAATTACACAGTAGAGAATCTCGCATGGGCGGTGGCGGCAATGGCAATGGCAACGGTAACGGTAGCGGCGGCGGTGGCGTCGCCGTCCGTAGCGACGCAGTCGGCACTTCGGCGCTACTGGATTTTAGCTACCAACGACGAAAACTAACCTGACGATTGTTTAGCCCGTATTTCGTGTCGCGCGAGAAAACACTATCGATTCGACAAGCCGACGATAAAATACTTCCACACGACTCGACCGCCAAGCAGCAGACGCAGCGGCAGCAGCAGCAGCGCCACCGCAATGGCAAACCAGCTGGCGACGATAAACAACAGAGGAGACGCGCGAAAAACCAAAGCAGCACCGGAACTAACTGAGTGGGCGGAGATTCGGCACTCGTGCGGTGATTGCGAGTTCGACGGGAAACCGGCGGATTCGCGACTGAGGTGGCAAACACTGAGCGAGTGTGCGACGTTTCGATTCGAGTCCGGTCGATGGTTGCGGCGCCACCTTTGGAAATTCCGCGAGACACGTTCGAAACTGGCAATGCGCGCGCGTCGTCGACGCGACGACCGACAGAGTCGGGCGCGGGAACGTGGATTCCCGGAGTCGGGAAAATTGATCGACGACGACGACGACAGCGACGACGCGGAGGAGGCTGCACCTCGCGCTGATAACGCGGCGGATAGCGACGGTGGAGCAGGAACAAGGTGAACGCGAGGCTGAAGCTTCGACGGAACGACGCAAGATGGAGGTCCGATTGTTTTACCTCCCAAAAGGCGCTGGCGAGCTTTTCGTCGCTGGAGACTCGTTTCGAATGGAATTAAAAAGTGGGAAGAGGGCTACGCAAAGCGAAGTAGTTTTTACGTTTTAAACGGTCGAACCTTTTTTAGCTTTGGAACGCTAGATGGAAATTGCGGTTACGTGATATCGAAAACGCGAATTCTCTCAGGAATCGAATGGAAGACAAGGAGAAAATTAATAGTCGGCGTGGGAATGAGACTCGCGATATGCCCGGAGCGCTTTTGTTTCTTCGAAACAACTGAGGAATGCTGCCAATAATACGTCGAATACGGTGAATATATCCGGCTAAGTATATGGAAACGCCCGCGCTCGTGATCGAGCGACTGCTCTCTGTGTTCCAGGACTCGATCGACGCGGCGAGGAAAGTCCGAGCCTTGCGCCACCGGAGAATAAACGCGATGGCGTACGAATGGCGTTCCGCATTAGAGGAGCTTTAGGTGAGCTAGGCAAAGGCTAAGGCTTCGGCATTGTCGGTCGCGTTCGGATGCTGCACGGCTGCTGTGACTGTTCCTGCCACTGCTGTTGCCGTGTCGAAAACGGCGACGTCCAAAGAACGCGCGACAACCGCGCATCATTGGTGCTTCGCCCGGCGGGCAAACCGGCGCGCTCGAAATTCGTAAATTTGCTGTAATTTTTGTTCTCGTTTGGTTTACGAATAAAAAAAAATGTTTTATTAGCCTCTTCCCTTCTCCTCTTTTTTTGCACGGAATATTCTAGCGGATCTATAGAGTGTAGCAAATCAGCGCGAGGTGAGTTATATATTCTCGCTGGGCGTGTGAGAGTTATTGTTCGCTAAATATTCAGTCCGGCTTTTAGGTTATGTACGAACGGCGAACCGGACTTTCACTTTTTCTCGACGCCACATGCGGCTCGCACTATATAGGTAAGTGTATATTCATTATTTTCAGCGAGGTTATCTGCTGCTTAGAGACGTTTGATATTTTACGAGATTCTGAGCGGTTTCACGTTTTGCGTTGGCAAGCTAATCGCACGATAGTTCAGAGATATCGAAAATCGCGGGACGCCTGAAGTGCAACGCCCGTCGAGCAACTTTGCTTGCGAATCGGGAAAATCTCTTTTTAAACGCTGAATTCATCTCCTTTCGCTATATTCATCGCTGTCCATATATTGTTTACCGACTGCGAATCGGGAAAACCTCTTTTTAGACGCTGAATTCATCTTTTCGCTGTATTCATCGCTATATTGTTTACCGACTGCGAAAGTCACGGAAAATATTTCATCTCGGTTTGCGGCGGTGCTGCCGAGTTGTCTGGTCGTTTCGTTGGGCGTTACGCTTCGCGGCGATACGACGGCGGCGCCGGTAGCTGCGTTTCTTTGTCTCTCTCCCTCCCTCTTTCTCCTTCTCACGCTTTCTCTCCCTCTCTCCCTCTCTCTCTCACTCTCTTTCTCGGCGTAGATACAAGGAGACTGACGACCAGCTCGCGCGCCGGCATTGAGCATAGGCTCCTAATGTCGCGGTGGCCGAGAGCGACGGCAGCGTCCGCGGGGAATCGCGTCGCCGTCGTCGCCGTCGTCGTCGTCGTCGCGCTAATGCGCGCGCGTGCGCTCGCGCTCGCGCCATGTTGCACGTCTGCGTCTCACCGCTCTTGCAATCAGGATAACATAAAATACATAATGTCGGGGATATTATCCCTCCGCGCGCTCTACGAGCAGCCTTTGCTCACCTACTATACTATACATCTCACGTCAGTCCACAACTCGACACAGTAGCCTTTTCCATTTTTCGTGATTTATTACTATCATCATTATTATTATTACTATTATTATCGTAATTTAGCCTCAAATTACCTATGATCGCATTTCGTCGGAAATTCGTTAGAATAACGAAGTATTTAACGAAATGCGAGCAACTTGTAATTAGGTTCCCACGGAATAAGCGAATCGAACTTTAGCATCTAATTCAGTGGAGTAGAGGAAGCTTTTGGTAGAGACACGTCAAGAATTTGTCTCGCCGAGCGACTTTTATCGCGCCACGCCGATCGTGCCGAGGGTCAGGCGGTGAATATTGCCGTCGGTGTGTGTAGCGAAATCTCGAAGCCGGGTGTTGCCATTTATGGAAGAAACGAGGAGAAGGTTCAGCGTCGAGCGGGGCAGCAGGAGGACGAGGAAGTCGCGGCGCTCGAGTCGCTCGTGGCTGAGCTGTTGCTGCTGGCGCTGCTGCTGTTGCCGCTCGTGCTCGCTTACTCGTGGCTTGGCTGAGCTGTTGCTGCTCGCTCTCGCTTACTCGCGGTGGCGTCGGGTTCGTGTACACCGCGCGCCCTATCGATCAAGTTTGCGGCGCCGCAGTGCGCGAGGTTATACGACGTCGCGCGCGAGCCGCGTGCCCGCGACGCACCGTAAAGTAAGTGTATATACTATCGTATAATACACACGGACCACGTGATGGCGGAGTGTAGCGGTGACTTTTATAGGCTTACGGCGAGAGTCGAGTAGACACACCGCGAATAAGCTGTTTCTCGGCAAGTCGAGCGCCAGGATGTACCAGGAGAGCACACGCGAATAACAGCGCCCGTCGCCGGCGGCGGCAGCAACCTCTTTGCACCTAAGAACGCGACTCTGGTCGCGCGTCTGGCGCGAGCGGCGACGCTTGTTGCGCAATTCTCGCGATATATTAACCGGAACGCTAAAAATGTATTTTTTTGACGGAGTTAATATTATTTTTTTGTTGACGATACCTCTTCGCCTTTTTGAAGGACCTTCGGATGTTGATATTCGAGATAATAAGAGTAGCGGTAGCGCTTCGTCTCACGGGTCACATTTTTCTTTTTTATACTTGGCGTCGAGACGCTATTGCGTCTCTTGATAAATACGAAGATGTTGCAGGTGGAAATAAGTGCGGCTGTGATCGCGATGGGCGAATCCGGCGCCACGCGACGCGCGTTTCGTGTAACTGCGAGAATTTCAAGGTTCACGCGAGCTACGAAATTTTGCTACTACGTTCGAGGCTGATAAGAAAACACTTATTTTCATGCGATTACCAACTGTCACGATTTCTGGATTTTTCCGGGTTTTGGCGCGCTCACGAAAAGTTGTCAGAGCGAACGGTAACGGCAACTGAAGATGAAAATGTGACTCTACGAATTGTCTCTCGAACGCGCACTTCAGCTTCGCTCTCTATGCGGAATTCGCGCCGTCCTAATTTCCAAGCAAAAATCGGCAGCGGTATACAAAACTATTCGCGAAAACGTCGTCAATTCCTCGTCTCCAAAGCGCCTCAATACCTCCGATCAGTGGCGGCGCGTTCTATTTTTACCGCTCGCGAACAGTAATACACGAGTCGGGCATAAAACATCGGCACAAAGCAGCGCGGTTTTCTCCCCGCGCCCGCGGATTTCCGATAATTGATTATTGGCCGAGAATTTCGAGACATCGTTTTACTTACGTATTTATCGACGACGCCGCAGACGGCGGGCAGTGACTATTGTTATGATGGTTGTGTGTGTATGTGTGTGTGAGAAAAAGGCGCGCGCGCAGGTCGAGCCGAAGCTTGACGAGGTGGGACGGAGAGAGACGAAGCGAGTCGGAGTGAGACGCGGCGAGAGGTGCGCGCTGCGCGCGCGCGCAGACGCGTCAGAGCACGCGCGTAGGACAATGGAGTCCGCGTACGAGGAGCAGAGCAGCAGGAAACGCGCGCTGGTTATATTCGCGCGGGCGCGCTCGCGGTTCTCGCGACGCGCCCGCGACGTGAATTGCGCGCAGGGGAGGGGCCTCTCGCGTTCCTCGTGCTCGTTCCTCGTGCTCCGTGCAAACTCTGTGTGCGAACGTGCGCAACGGTGCAACCGTTGCACCGTTCTCTCTCTCTCGCTCTCGGCCGGGACTTTGGAAAATATCTCGAATCCTCTGCACATGCGATCGTACACGATCTGATAACAACCGCCGGGCGCAACTTAACCCTCACTGAGAAAAGTCAGTAGCTGCCATAACCAATCATTGGTATGATCTACCAAAATATTGGTTGCAGTTACTAAAATATTGGTAGCTCTGACCAACGATTGGTAATCCCAACTATTAATTTTTCTCAGTGCTTACTGTGCACACATCCGACGACACTACCTGCACGCTACACGCTGATTTGGGGTCAATCTGACCCCAGTGCGCACAGTGAGGGTTAATCTTAGAACTCATGACTGGGGTCCGGCGGGACCCCACGCGACCCGTAAAATACGTACATGAAAATAAGTCATGAGTTCTAGGGTTAAAATGGGTTGGGTTGCAGAAAGGGGTTTATCTTCTTCGAAAACAACCTCTGAACCTGTGGGGCCCCTAAGGAGTTCGGTAAAGAGAGCAGTTACGAGCCTAATTGCGTCTGCGGACCGACTTTGATGGAATATAGAAACACTCACATTCGCCAAGAGCGCAGGGAAACCACAGTAAAATCTACGCCGAGCTACAGGCCGCAGAGCTCAAATTGTTACTCGGACAGCATGGCGTGACTTGAGGCAGTATACACTGTATACCCGGCGCGCTGCTGTTCGTAAAAAACATTTTTGCCCTCAGCGGGAATCGAACCCGAGACCTCCCAGTCACTGGACCTAGTTCGTAACCACTAGGCTACCAGTATTTTTTATTTGTTTATTAAAATTGGGCGGTACATGGCGATATTACAATGCTTGAGATAGAATAAGCACTATTAAAACTAGAAACTAACTAAAAGAACTAAGGCCTATAGTGGCGCTAGGCTACCAGTGCTGCACTTACGACGAATGAAAATCAGAGCTTGATTTCGATGACAAAAGGTCGTAGAGTGAAAATGCGACGATGACGACGACGCGACATCGGAAAGCCTCGCGTCTCTATAATATCAACATTCGGGCGCTGCATCGAGGAAAGTCAGAGCGCCATTTCGATGACGAAAACTCATAGAGCGAAAATGCGACGATGACGACGACGCGAGTCGATGCTCCGCACACATTTCTCGGTATTTCCCTCAACGGATGACGAATCCCATTGTCCGCCGTCGAGAGCAGCTCGACTCACGAACTTTTACGACTTGGCGCGGTTGTTATGAAAATGAGTGCAGACAATCGTGTGGGCAAATATTGCAGCGGTTGCGCTTGTGATATTTTCTATGACCTTGAAGCTATCGCGAAGTGTCCGGCGACGCTCGGGAGCGGCCGCACTGCCGTTGCGCGTCCGACGTCTTGCCTCGTCGAGTCGCTGCTTCTGCGTAGAGAAAAAAATATGTGTGATATAATATTGTACATCGACTTCACCGACTTCGGTTGATCGCGTCTCTCGCGCGTATTTTCCTTGGCAAAGTCGGCGCCCGAGTCGCACGCCGCGTGCAGCAGAAACGCCATTTCGTCGGGGAAGCTTCGAGCGGCTCCCTCGTCGCAATCGCACAATTCGTCTCGTTCGGACGCGGTTTCCGTCTCTTCCGTATTATGTGACGGGAGTATTTTGTGAATCCCGAGAAAAATGACTAAAAAATGTCTGAAATAAAGAGAAAAATTCCTACGTGATACTAATAAATCCTGAAAATATGACAGACTTTACTCGGCCACATTCCGTGGTAGAAAATTTACAGCGCCAAAAAAAATCAGTCGCTAGTCAGGCCCTGGTCCGTGCCGTGTCAACCCTATCCGGGCCTGATTAGTGCCTGGCTTGGGCCAAATGTAATGCTACAAATTTTCTACGAAGGCTGTGATAATTGCGAAAAAAAATCCAAACAGGTTGCAAATTGTGTTACACTCGGCGCTGATGGTCAGGCCCTGGTCAGGGCCATGTCAACCCTGCCCGGACCTGATCAGTCCCTGGCTTGGGCCAAATGTAACGCTACAGATTTTCTACGAAGGTTTTAATAATTGCGAAAAAAAGTCTAAACAGGTTCTAAATAGCAATGCTGGCCAGCACTGAGCACACAAATTCTGACACTAATCGCTACAACCCAAGACCCTCGTTTTCTCCGCGTCCGCGTGTGATCTGCTTCGCTGCTAAATGTCGTCACGAGTGAATATAAAGAATTGACACAAACATGCCACGATCGGCAGCTCGTAGGACATCGGCGGAGACACAGGTGGAACCGGTTGTCGCGCGCTTCTCGCGTTCGCACTCGAGTTCGCCGTGCCCCAATCTGCGGCGACTATATATTCGCTTCTCGCGCGACGAACAGAAAGATCGCGTGGAAATCGCAGTTATGCCGCTCCCGCGAAACGACGCGCGGCTGCTGCATCATCGCCGTCGTCATCGTCGTGCGGCTGTCGTCTTAAATATTCTCGATAATACTGATAAACAAACCCGTCGGCCGTCGCATCTGTAATATTCTCACGCGCACTCGTTGCGCGGCTCTCGGAAATATTCTGCAAGGCTTTCGCGTAATGATTTTTTTATTCGATTCTCGTTTGACGAATTCGCGGGTGAAAAAATCGACCTGCGCTTAGAATAATGCAAAGTCTGAATAATTCAAAGTCCGCTCGGCCGTAAAGACAAATCGACTCGCGTCGCGCGCGCGTTGTACTCATTAAGTTATTCAGGTGCAGCGGCCGCGCGCTGCAAACGAAATCAAGATACTTGCTGTAAATAAAACTGTTATAAATAGATAAATATACAGGTGGCGGAGGTCAAGTCGGCGCATTTTGACTGCTGCGGGAAACTGTTATCGCTGCTCGGCAAAGCTGTCGCGAAAATCATAAGATAAGAAAACAATTATCTGTACTTATATAAAACTTATAGTATACTCGTTCATTAGCAACGGTTCTGGTTTCTATATCAATCGACACCATCCACTAATAAGCCACTAGTACCAACCAATTAATACCAATCAAGATATTGATACAGCAATCGATGGTTGTCACTTTGCAGCTACCAAGCTACGATTTTTCTTCCGAATACCGCGAAGAAGACGAAGATGAATACGAAGAAGAACAAGGAGACGACGAGGGCGAAGCAGAAGAAGTGGAAGACGCGGAGGAAAAAAAAAGGAACAGGACGAGCGAGGGGGACAGAGGATGCGTGAGCTGGCAAGTGGCAGCAGCGGCGGTGGCGGCGATGTCGACGATGAGAGGGGGGGAGGGGGGCAGGGGGCGGAGGGAGAGGGGGCCACGGTTGCGATTCCGATGTCAGTAGCAGGCGGCAGGATCGCTCGATGTGCGGCGGCGGCGGTGGCGTCGGTGTGTATAGAGGTGGCTATACCGCTACTGCCACGTCGCGCGCGCGGGGAATACGTACAAGGACGGGTTGCATGAGCGCGAGCGAGCGAGCGATCGATAGCGCGGCCGCCGCCGACGCCGCCGCCGCCGCCGGGCGCGTCTTTTCTCCTCGCAGCGGCAACGCCGACGCGTTCTCGCTCGCTCATACGGAGAGTGAGAGAGACAGAAGGAGTCAGAGTTAGAGAGACGGAGACGGAGTTGGTGTTAGAGTGAGACAGAGATAGAGTTGGTATTAGAGTGAGACAGAGACAGAATCGCTGTTAGAGTGAGACAGAGACAGAATTGGTGTTAGAGTGAGACGGAGACAGAGTCGGTATTGGAGTGAGACAGAGACAGAGTCGGTATTAGAGTGAGACAGAGACAGAGTTGGTGTTAGAATGAGATAAAGACACAGTTGGTGTTAGAGTGAGACAGACAGAGACAGTGTTGGAGTGAGACAGAGAGAGACATATAGACATAGGCTCGCCGAGGGGCCGAGCTCGGGGGTGGCCCATCGACTCGGCTCGTCGCACACAGCGAGGGCTGTTTCCATGGAGATTGCGGAATTAGCGACGCGCCCGCGACGCTATATGTAATGTATATATTGTGCGGGGGGAGCGAGGGGCGAGCGCACCGCCACAGGCGCAGGTGGAATGAACGGTAGCCTCGGTAGCCTCGGTAGCTTCGGTGTGTATATATATACAATGTAGATATGTATGTATATACGTGAACGCACACCACAGACACGCATCATCGCGGCGCGCGCGATTATCACCTCGAGCGACGAGGACGAGAGATACGAACGCTCGAGGCGGGAGGAGGGGGAGATACGAAGGCTTGAGGGGAGAGGTGGGGGAGACCGGGGGAGGGCCGGATGCACGGGACCCTGGACCCTGGTGTATATAAGCGCGTGGCGCGAGTGGAGAACGCGGGGGGCCTGATATGGTCGCAACCAATTTGGGTGAATCCGCAACGAGCGGCTGTGTCGCTGCTATTGGCGACGATGAAGGATGAAATGGATCTGGATTTGAATGTGAATGCAGATTTTTCGAATTTTGGTAGAGTAGAGTAAAGTAGAGTCAAGTAGAGCTATTCGATCTTGAGATATAAAATCCGCTAGAGAGGCTGCAGTACAGAAAAAAAACAATATAACACAAAAGAGCAGAAAGCAATGCAAAAAGAATAAAAAGCGATAGAAAAAGGCAGTACAGGAAGCGAGAAAGCAATAGAAAAAGGTGGCGAGTGATGGGATGATAGTCTTTTGGTGCGTGAGCAGGTTTTTGGGAGGCGCTCGTTACGAGGAAAGTTGCACGACGTAACGTGTTTGTCGGGACCGCTGCAGAGAATTGATATTTTTCCGTTGCGGCGCATATTTCCCCTCTCGGCAGGTCCACGACGTTTTCGTACGCGAATTAATTTGCTCCGCCCATCGACGCACTGCGACGGATAACCTCAAGATGTGCACAGAAGGCGGCTAATTCGGCAAATCTGTAGCCACGGAATTCCCAAGATTTTCTGCGTGTGCGGCACCGACCCCTGCGACCGGAAAAACTGCGTTCGCGTATAGCCATGAATGCGCCGGCTGCCGATGCGAATATTCCTGCATTATAGATGCATGTGTAGCTTCTTCACATGCCGCGCATTCGATGTCTCTCTTCGAGTTATCTCGCCGCCATACCGCAACTTATTTCATCGCTTTCTTTTAGTTGTACTTCGCACGCGAAGTAACTCGGAAGCTACACGAATGTTGCAGCCATCGCGCGAGTGGGTTTCAACGAACTCCACGTCCAGGGCTTGTTTCATCAGCTCCCGAATTACTCGGGAGCTATTTCCGCTTTACCGCGAAATCTTACTGCTGTCGCTTGCGCGTTGCTCTAGAGCTCTGCGCGGTATTCTCGATCATTCGAAACTGTCCGCGTTTTTGCGACTGGCGAGCCGCACAATTCATATCTGACGAAGAAGCAGCTTCCTCTGTCTTTCCTTTGTACGCGTTACCGGACTTTTCATCCGGTAACGCGTCGCTCGGACTTTCCGGCGTGTTCTCGAAAGTCCGAGTTCTCGAACGTTCGAGCTTTCCGGCGTGTATCACGACCATAATCCCAGACACGGGCGACGCCCGTCGCGCTCGTCGTCGCAATTGCGACGAACCTCGCGCGATCGTCTTCCAGTAATGCCAAACAAACGACTTCACCTGTGCAAAATCGTGCGACCCTAATCATTCCTAAATCGCATCTCGCGAGCGCGAACATATTCGACAATCTCGAGATCTTCGTATCCGATCTCCGCTTCGAGGTTCCCACGAAACTCTCCACCGACTACCGCCACCGAGCGAGACGTAAACAAAGCCGAAGACAAAGAGGAACCGCTCTCAGAGCGTCAACGGTCAAAGCAGCGTCAACCGGCGCGCGCGTTCACTAATTCGCGCTGCGCGCGCGAGGCCGTGAAAAGAAAGTCGCGCAAAAGCGGCGCATCGACGCGCGCCGCACTCGAGGCGACCAGAGGAGCTTTATACCCACCAGCAGCGCGGATGTCGACAGAGCGAGATAATGAAAGAGCGTTGCGAGGGGGGCCGCCAAGGGGGGGAGGGGGGAGGAGGAGCGGCGCGGTGAGGGGAAGCCGCGAGTCGCGCGCGGAGAGAAAGAAAAGCGCACGGGGCCAGCGGCGGCAGCGGCAACAGCGGCGTCGGAGATTCGAGGTCCGCGCGGCGCTGTCGGCGACGACGAGACGCGCGCCGGAAAGTAAGAGGAAATATACATCGCCCTGCGCAGGCTCCGCCCCCCGCGGCACCCGAGGGGAGACCCGGTGGGCCGTGCCTCTCTCCCATTGGCTCACACATCTCGCGGAGGTCACGCGCTCGAGGGACGCGCCGGTCGCGCAGCCAATCGACGCCGCGCACCGGCGGCTTTTTATCCTCGCGACGGACCCCCGAGGGGTGAAAGAACGGGCGCCGCTGCTCCCCCACTCGTCCCCTCTCTGTCTTTCGCATTCGCATCGCCGGGGCCCCTGTCCCCCCCCTCCCCCACCACCGCCACCCCCCTCGACCGTTCGCTCCGTCGTCGTTCGTCGATGCGCCGAGGACACTCTTGTTTCGGGATTGCTCCGAGTTGCACGCGTTTTCGTTTCGTACTCTCCCCGTGCCCGCACACACGGACTCCTCGTTACACACACTCGACACGGAGCCGAATATACATAAATACACACGGGAACGCGAGAGCGCGAATACCACGGACGAAAAAAAAAAAAAAAACAATAATTCGCGTTGGAATTTTTGTTGATTAGAGAAAAAGAGAGTAACGGTGGAGGCTCGACACCAGTGCGGCACACTGGTATCACGGTCGTATCATCGGCGGAGTATACAACTCGGTACTCCGTGGGCATCTTTTTTTTTTTTGTTGCTTCTCCCTCGTCCGATATATACTTCTAACGCTTCGGCGGCTCTCGGTGTGTGTGGGCCTGTGAGACTCGGAGCCGCAGTGCAGTGTTTATCGTAGTCCCTTGCGCGCGAGCGCGCGCACGCGCGTGTGTGTGTGTGTGTTGGTGCGCGAGTGTGTTGCGCACGCGTGCGCGAGTCTAGTGTGTGTGTGTGTTGTGCCGCGGCTGGTGCGACGGAGGAGGCAGAGAGCGCGTGTGACGGAACGTCGTAGTCGTCTCTCACACGCAGAGAGCGCGGCGCGCGGCGTTGCGGCCCTGTTGCCGGATCGCTCTCGGTGCAATCGCGGGTATTATTGCCACAGTGTGCCGCCTCGGCCGACTGCGCTGCTTCACGACTGGGCCGCGCGAGCGCTTGTCGCGCACAAACACTAACACGTACGTATCTCCGTACGTGTGCACGCACTGTGTATACACACGTATACACATGTACACATATACATACGGATAGTCGGAGAGAGAGAGAGAGAGAGAGAAAGAGAGCGGGGGGGAAGAGTTCGCTCTTGACGAAACGATCCTATCGATCCCGAGAGAGCTGACGTTGCATACCAAAAGAATCTCGAACCGAGCGAGCACGACGAAGAGAGAAAATGGAGGATCGTGTGCCGAGTGACGAAAGGTAGAGAGAAGAGCCGAGAGTTTTGCGCTACCGCCGCGCTCTCCCAACGGTCCCCGTCCGTGTGCGCCGATGGTAAACGCTCTCTCGCACACCAACAGCGCCGAGACACACGGTGAGCCGGTGCGGTAACCAACGTTTTCCCGTCAGCCAATCGGGAGCGCCTTGCCCGCGAGTGTGCGAGAAACCCGACAGAAGCCGAGGACGAAGTCAACGACGAGAGAGACTGGCGATGGTGGTGGTGGTGACCAGTGACGGTGGTGGTAGTGGTAGTGGTGGTGGATCGTCGTTGTGACATTTGGTACATTGGAGTATCGACGAGACTTGGCAACGTCGCGCTCGCGCGCCTCGTAGTTTACTCTCTACGCTCGCGCCTCTGTACACATATATATATATACGTATACTTTACCGACACACCGACAACGGACGCTGTCGGCGTTGAGTTCCCTGCTGCTGCCGCTGCTCGTGGGGTGGCCAGTTCGTGCGTCTCGCTCTCTCTCGGCTGGAGCGCAGCGGCAACGAAACGCGGTAGCTCTCGCTCTCGGGCTACCTCCATTGGGCCTCCTCCGTGTCCCCCCCCCCCTCCGCTCCCCCCGCCGACAGGAGCGCCTCGTGTCTCTCCGTTTCTCCCCCCTCTCTCTCCCGCGCGCGCAACGCTCTCGGTGTACTAAACCGCCAGGTCGCGCGCGCCCTCTCGCTCTTCCCGTGCGACTGACAGAGACGGCGTTACGTCCGAACCGTCCGTCTCTCTCTCTCGTTGCGCCGTCGCTACTGCGCGTCCGAGCGAGAAGGCAATATAGCCAAACGTCACTTGCGCTCTCTCCCACCGCTGCTTCTGGGTCTCTCGAGCCACGGCTGTGTTCCCTCTGTATTCTCGCCTTCTCCCCCCCCCCTGGCCCGCCGTATAGTCGCGTCTCTGTCGCACGCGTGAGAGAGCAGCAACTGCTGCTGTGTGTGTGTGTTTGGCTGTGACAGTGCGCGGCCGTGGCTCTCCGTACACGCTCGCTCGGGCGCCCCACAAGCTTGGAACGGGTCGCGGGCGAGTCCACCGAGCGCCGCGCGCAGGGGAGTTCGGCAGAACTCGGCTCTAGTCCGTCGTGATCCGGAGAATGTGCTAGACGCCAAGCACGGGAGGATCCTTCCGCCAGTTGCGCTAACCCGCCGCCGTGTACCCTCGATTCTGCAACGCGGGACGAACGTCGTTGTCGTCGTCGTCGTCGTCGCAGCACCGCGGCCGCCGAATAACCCCCGCGCGAGACCACAGCACAGTGCGTTCGGACCGATCGATCGACACGGCCGCGACGTACAACCGCGACGTACGAGAAGACGCTGCCGCCGCCGTCGCGACGTCGGCCCAAACGGCCCTGAGAGTGCACCGAGAGCAGCACCGCAGCTCGCAACGATCTCGATCGTCGGTGTGTGTACTGTACGCGGAACGCCGGCCATGTTTGGTGTTTACGAGGCGAGGGGGAATCTTTGCTGCTGCTGCTGCTGCCGCTGCTGCTGACGTCACAAGCCAGCGCGCCGAACTCGACCGAATCCGCCGAAGAAACGAGAGAGAGGCCAGGAGAGAGAGAGCGAGTGCGAGCGAGAGACAGGCGAGAGAGCGGACGGAGACGAGGAGAGAACAGTGAAGGAGGAGGGACCGTACCGCCGTCGGGTGGTGGGAGACGATAGAAAATACAGATTACGGCGGCAGCACCAGCCGGATCGAGAAAACAGTCTCTCGCCATCTCTCTCTTTTTTCCCCACGGGTTGATACTTGTGCCGACGATATATATATACACATACGCGTTCGACATTACGCGTATATATATGTTTAATAAAGAGACTTGTCTCGGACCTTGGTGAAGTTAGGCCCACGCGAGCGAACGAGCGTGCGCGCGCTCTACGAATCCACGCATCAGTGCGCCGCACCGTATATTTAATTATCTCTCTCTTCCCCCCTCTCCCTATATTCCCCCCCTCCCTTCCGCTCTCTCTCTCTCGCTCTCCCGATGGGACGTGCGTGTTTCCACCGCGGACCCCGCTGCTCGCCGGTTCCACTACTAGCCATCTGGAAAACACCGTTTCCCAACTGAAAATCGTGGCCTTCGCGCGCGCCTCACTGCTCTGCTCGACTCTCCCTCCAAGAGCCTGCGAATTATCGGCCCCCGGGGGGTGGCGCGATCAACCGGTCGCTCGTCAACGCCGCCGAGAGAGAAAAATCCGCCGAGGAAAGGAAGACGACCGAAGACGGGAGGATGACTGAGGGCGGCGCGACGAACGGGAAGCACTCCGCCGGAGTCTCGGCGAAGCTGAGACGATGATCATCTGCGTAAACAACAACAACAACAATCAAGACGGGAACAGCAGCAGCAGCGACTTTTGATTGTCGCTCGGCTGTGGACCGACCGAACAACTGATCGGCACGTGGACGACGCGGCTGTTCGGTCTCTTTGTGCGAAGAGAAAATTCGGGTTGTGTGTTGAAGAGGGTTCCCAGGATTTTTCCAGGGGAATCAAGTGAGTGTGAGTGCAGATTGTAAGGACGAGGGTGTGTCTGTCGGTGCGTTCGGGAAAGCGAATTCACGGTGAACCGGCGGTTAACGGTACGGAGAGACAGACACAAGAGCGGCGAGCAGAGCGAGTCGAGTCTCTGTGCGTATCGACCGCGCGCCGCCGCCGCCACCGCCGTGTTACGCCAGTTTCCACGGCGAATGTCGGGCTGCCGTCGCCGCGATTCGTTCACATCGGGCACGTGGATAACGCGGGTTCGACCGTCCGCTTCGCGACGTTCGAATCACGGTTTTCTTTAGTTTTGCGTTGAATTACGGGCGTCGATGCGACGATTTTATGATCCACCTGTTGGATATTGAAATCGCGAGCGGGGCTGCGTGCATGTCCACGAGACACGGTTGCACGGCCGAGTACGCAAGGACCAAGGACACGCACGATGGATCTCGGGGACAGGGTTTACGCCGCCGAGCGGATCACCAAAAAACGCGAGAAGAGGGTGAGACACGATTTGTTCAGTCGTATTTTGTTTGCTGCTGCTGCACGTTTTGGGGTCGGTAATGCAGAACGCGAGATTTAACGATTTTCCCACGTTCTTTTTTTTCCAGGGGAAAGTCGAGTATTTCGTCAAGTGGAAGGGCTGGAGTAAGAAGTGAGTATTCGCCGACAGATGTGGACGCCAATAGTTTCGTTTCCCCCGTGTTTTTCCGTGGGTACCATTTTCGCTCGGGCAGGAATCGCTTTTATCGACAATCGAAGTATTCGAGATTTTTGCTTGCGACAGATTCTTCAATTTGTACGATATTTGGATTGAAAGACTGTCGACAAATGTTGCGGCATTAATTGCGCTTTAAGAATAAGAAGAAAATCAAATCTGAGTGGTTCACTTCACACCGAAACGAAAAAAAAAAAAATTCTTCGAGTATGAATCCGAAAAGGGATTTTCATTGTTTGTCGGTAAAAGAGCGCTCATATGTATCGACAAACTGGAGCTATACTTTCACGAATATTTCACTAGCTCATATCGAGCCAGTTGACGTTATTATTTAATTCGCGTTTGCTTAAAAATGCTCATCGAACAATTTCTGCCCGACAGATACAACACATGGGAGCCCGAGGAGAATATACTGGACGTGAGGCTCATCGAGCTCTACGAGGAGAGTCAGAAAGGCAGCGACGTTGCGACGCGGAGACCGAGGAGAAGAGACACTAGATACAATGTAAGAAAGGTGTATACGCGTTTCTCGCGCTCCATACGCTTGCGTCACTTCCCATTCCGGACTAACGTGAGACGCGTGTGCTTCCCGAATTTTTCAGGAACAAGTATTGGCCAATTTGGTGGTGGAGGAGGAACCAGGCGGCGACGAGCGGGTCGGCGAGGATAGTCAGGACGAGTCGACGACGGGAAGCGGCACCGTCGCCACGGCACCGCGACTCAATCCCGTCGCACCAGACGAGGACACGGTCGCGAGCTCGCTGGACGGTCACGAGTCGCCGACGCCGCCGGATCTGTCAGCCTCGGCCTTCAGCATCGACTCCGAGAGCTCGAACAGCAGCGTTGACATTCCGCTGCTGCCGAGACGCGAGCCAGCGGGCACGAAACGCAAAGCCGAGGTGCTCAGCAAGGAATCCGGGAAAATCGGCGTGACAATAACGACGAGCAGCCCGAGCAGCGCCAGCGGAAGTCCACCGCCGAACAAGATACCGCGGTTGTTGCCTCTCAAAGGCGCCAATCCCGCCGCAAGCGTGTCTCCGCCTTACTCCAACGTAAGTTTCGATATCTCGATTTTTATTAGTTAGATGCATATATATTTAATTCATCGCTCGAAGTAACATCGAATTAATCGTATTCACCGTCGATCGGCGGCTGCGCCCTGCTCCGATTTCATTTCAGAAGGTCAACGGCAGAAGGCCCTCGTCATCCTCGAGCGTAAAGTCGACACCGGAGGAGCCGTTGCCGGCGGTTCCGACGACGCCGGCGCCGGCGGTGCAGGACAAGAGGAGACCCGAGGCGGACGTGCCGCGCGGTCCTGTTCCCTCGTTACCGCGAGTGCCACCCGCCGCCTCGGGAGCTCCTCTCTCGCCGCTCACCAACCCCGCTGCCGCGGGCACCGCGTCGTCGCTCGACGCACTTCCCGCGCACGAGCAGACGGCCGCGAAAAAGCGACCTTTGGATCACAAAGCCGGGAAAACGACCAACGGTTCCCTGGTTCACGCTGCGGCGGGAACAGCCTCCGCGGCGGCGGCAACGACAACGACGACGACGACGACGGCGAACGCAATGACGACCGCGTCGACGACGACGACGACAACGACGGCGAGCGCGCCGACGCCGAACGACCCCAGCAACAACGGCACCAAGTCGCCGAGCCCGAGCGACTCGTACACCAACAACAACAGGTTACACGCGATCGCGAATGGTCATCACCACGCGGCGGCGACGCTCGCGAGCGAAAATACGCCGAGCGCGGCGACCAACAAGATCGGCAACCTGCCGAAGCACCGATGCAACAACAGTCACAGCAGCAGCAGTAGCGCCAGTAACGCCAGTAATCTCGGCGGCAACGGCAACAGCGGCAGCAACAACAACAACAACAACAAAGGCGACGACGATGACAACGCTCATCATCATCATCATCATCACAATCATCAGCAGCACCAACCTCATCTCCATCATCATCATCATCACCACCATCATCACCATCGTCTCGACGGGGAAAATCGACATGACGAGAACGATTCCGGCGACGGTATGGTCGGCAAGAAGATGGAACTGACGCGAGCCGATATATCGTACGGGCCAATCAGCAGCCCCGGCACTGATTATTGGCTCGCCCGTAATCCCGTCGCCGATCAGGTCTTCATCACCGACGTCACCGTCAATCTCAAGACAGTTACCATCAGGGAGTGCAAGACTGAAAAAGGATTCTTCCGGGAGAGGGATCCGAAGAGCGATATCTGCTAGAATGAAAAAGTAAAAATGAAACACGAAGAGGTAAAAGAGAAACGAGAAACGATAAAATAGAGACAGGGAGAAGTCGCGAACTCACGAGAAACAGACTCGACTCAACGTCGGCACCGCGTTACTATTATTATTGATTTTTCAAATATTATTTGTAATTCTATTATTGTACATATACATATAAATTATTTTTTCGTGCGTCCTGGCGAGACGTTATCATTGTCAACTCGAGAGGCTAGTGCGGAGTCGCAGTGTAGCGGATGAACGGCCGAACCGAGGACGAAACATTCGATCGATGTGACTGCTTCGTTTTTCTTTTTTCTTTTTTTTTTTACGACTGAATTCGCAGTTAAACGAAAGGGTGTTCTTCACGCGACATCCGTTTTCGGGGACGCGCCGAATTCGACACTGCGACAATGCGGAGATCTATATTTTGTTTCTTTTTTTTTTTTATAAAGAGTTTGTCTTTGCGAAATGAGAAAATTGTAATATAGTAGTCGATTATATTACGTGGATTGTTATGTATGTTAAATCGTATGTACAACCGTCGTCAAGTGTTTCGAGAACTTCCTCTCGGCGCGAGAGTTGCCCGCCCGCCGCTGATTCGCACGCAGCGCCGCGACGATTACTGCTTGTCTCGGCCGAGTGAAATTTTTCTCCATCGGGAACCACGAGCGATTCGCTCTGGTCGAAATTGGTGTTCGGAATTTACGAAAAATTGACTGACAGCAATTTTCGACGAGTCAACGTCGCGCTTACTTTTCTCCGAAAATCATTCGCGTATTCTCGTCTGATGTTTCTCAGTGCATGTTGCTAAGAATCAATCAAAATCAGCTGGATATTCGATAGCTTCGATCGTTTAATAATCCCAAACGACTGACATGATTATATTATGTATTATCGGAGAACGATAAATTGGCAAAAGTGTGGCTCGTCGAAAATTGACCATAAATCAGTGCGAATCGCTTCGAGTTCCTCAGTGACAGCCAAGAGTCGCGACGCTGCGTGTGCAATCGGAGCCCGAACTGTTCTCACCAGTGCAGAACCAGTAAAACCGTGATATAGCGTAATTACGAGAAACAGCAACAACAGCAACAAGAGAAACGAAGAAGAAAATGATTTGTAAAGAAAAAAATAACGTGGGGGAAAGAAAATGATAAACAGACTAGTGCATACGTAATAATTAGTGGCGCTTATTTATTGTCGAGAAATCAAATGATTTTCTAGATTTTCACATGATATAAGGCTAGAGATTTAAGAAGCTACTAGGGTCGGAGTAGTGGGGGCCCGTGAGATCGGAGAAAATGAAACACACGAGAGAAGCGCGCGTATAAATATCTTCGAACGAGCTGCCCGCAGACGGGCCGAAATATATACACACACTACACACACTACCGGCTCTCGGAAGGGCATTCCTTGAAACTGAAAAAGAAAAAAAACAAACCAACAGCAACAACAAAACGAATATTTCTAATGTATAATTGTACATTTTTTCGAATGGGTTCGGAGAAGGAGTAAGGAGGACGTTTGTAAAAAGTGTAAATAGATTATTGGAATTTAGGGGCACCGGTAGTAGAGCATTTTCATTTTTTTTTTCAATTTTTTTTTTCTTTTCCATTATTTTCACTCTCACTCTCTGTGTGTGCGTGCGTGTGTGTGGATGTGTGTGTACTACACGGGCACATAGCAGGGATTTGTCGGAGGTGAACTGTTCAAAGACTGTGTACACGATTGTGCGCGTGCGCTGGGCTTCGAGATTTTTTTATCTTTTTTTTTTTTAGATTCGCAAGTTTTATAGATAGTAAAGGAGGGAAAAAACAGATGTATAGATTGTACCATGTGAAAACAAAAGGTCCTTCGGCAGTTTTAATTATTTTCGTGTATTATTCGCGACGGAGGCGGTCGAACGATCGAACGTGCGCGCGCGCGTCCGCGCGCCCCGACGATTATTACTATAGTGGAAAAGATGAAGGCAGTGGCTGGCTGATCCACCTATTATTCACCTGCTATTAATACTGTAAACTACTGTAGCCCGATATGTGAACCCCGGTAGTAGAACATACATACACCAAATCCAAGCGTAATTTTAGTTCTGTCTGGTACAGATTTAATCCTTATATTTGAATAAAAGCATTACTTGAATCTCTGAGCTATATCGCCACTTTTATTCGCCCTGTCCTCCTGCGTTCGACGTAAAAAAATCTATTAAATCACAGAATGAATAATGATAACTTAATTCTTTTCTGAGTACCAAATTCATAGTCATGTGTAGTCATTGTACTCAATTAAAAAAATAGCGAAAAACGGCTGAAATATTGCGCTAAAACGGAATAAAAATCGCCGCGACCGGCGCGCGCCACTTCCATCACCTGCGCATGCGCGTGCAGCGTCGAAGCAACCCGAAGGGTGTCGAACAAAACATCGGGAAGCCTCTTCCGTCGTTGCCTCGCGACCCGCACTCATCCGACGACGAAAAAAAAAAAAGAAAAATTCAAATTTTCCCGCCAATCGTCCAAACACGGCGGAACCGGCTTCCCTCTCGTATTTTCTTTGTCCCAAATTTCACCGCCGCTCGGGGTACTTTCGCGTCTCCCTTCGTCGCAAACGCCATTGCCGGCGATTCTGTCTCGCTCCTAAATTCCATCCTCCGCTGCTGTTCGTCTTTGACGCGCAGCGTGCGCGTCTCGCTCCGTCCTACAGTAGCAACTCGCATACGTTTACGCGCGCGCGTTTACGGTCGAACCTGGGCAAACGTTGCGAAAACGCGGGAATCTTACGGAGAGTCGACTGTAGGCGCTGTAGCGCAGCGTCTCGCACAGCCCATTGTCGTGCCGTCTCTCTCTCGACCCGCTCTCGCGCTGCCCCTGGCTCGCGCGCTCTCTCCCCCCAATCCCCCCCCCTCCCCCCACACCCCATTCCACCCGTGTGTTTCCCTTTCTCCGCGTACCGCACGTAGCCAGCAGCTACCTACCTCACAGCCGCCGTGCACACGGACCCCGCGCGACACACACAGAGGGGAGAGAGAGCGAGAGAGATACACGGGGAACGATTCTCCGTGAGTTGAGAGAAGAGACGGCTTGTAATCGTGGTGGTTGCCCGCCGTCGTCGTCGTCGTCGTCGCCGCCGCCGCCGCCTCAGCCGTCGTCGTCGTCGTCGTCGTGGTCGTAGCCACCGTCGCCGTCGGTTTGTCGTCGGCTCGGATTCCCCGGCGAAGACGCGCCCCCGGTTTGCCAGTCGAAACCTTCAGTCCCGCACCGCGCGTGAGATCGGCGCAAACCAACACAAGAGGCACGCGCGTCCCGTCGTCGGCACTAGGAACGAGCACCGGGACGAGCGGCATCGTCGTCGGCGCGACGTCCTCGCTGCGCCTCCTGCTCCTCTTCGTCGTCGTCGTCGTCGTCGTTGTCCTTTCGCCAGCCAAGCTTCGCTTCGGAAGCTCCGAGGGAAAGAGACCGAGAGGAGAGAGAGAAAGAGAGGAGAGAGAGCAGAGAGCGCGGAGAAAAGGCCAAGGAAATCGCGACGTGCCCCCGGACGTTCACACACAGATCGCAAAGACGGCGTGCGAAAGCGATATACGAGGTACATACAAAAGCGATGGGAGAACTACGACGATTCGAACGCGCGGCGTGCATACAACTTTTCTTTTGGCGATTATACACGCGCGGCGTTTGTTTCGACGACTTTGGCGATGCTTCGCGGTGGAGATACGAAGCCGGAAGAATTGTGGTTCGCTCGCGTCGGAACATTCGGCGGGCTCGGTTTTTCTCACTTATGTTTGTCGTTAATTGTTTGTTGTTTTTGCCGGAACGTCTTCGGGGGCTTGAGACACGCCGAACACTGTCGCGGGGTTAACCTTCTTTGTCGCCCCGACGCTAACGCGGTTTTCGCGTGTCTCGATTCTCAGTCTCGAAGATAATCTGTAAAGTTTTGTTTAAACTTGCTTTATTGCATTTATTTTGTGTCACGAGGTTTATGCTGTGTCGTTCTTGAGACTCCTTTTTTTTTAGTTGACTGCGTTTTTTGGCATCTGAAATGTGTGTGGGTTGTTTGTCCGATGATTTTGTAACTCGGGCACTTTTGTGTTTGACGAGACGTTGATCAAATGTTAGGTACAGCCGCAACCTATGGTTGCAAATCACAGCTACGGCAGACATTGATTATACCGTTTGATGCGATTTGCAGAGTTCCGACGGAGTAATGAACATTGTGAACTAATTTCCTTTCTGCCTTCCTATGTTTTTATTAATGTAACTTTTGTTACTCGGCTGTATTTTATGCTCCAAACGATATTGCTGCGGCAATTCTCAAAGTCTGTGCAAATACGACACGGTTTTAGATTTTTCTAGTAATCATATTTTGAACGAAATTATTATACTTTCTACAGTTTGCAACAATAATAATACTCCAATAGAATGAGTAAGATTGAATACGCACTGAGCTTGCGAATAGCGATGATTATAGCCAAAGATCAACAGGGCAGGAATTGCTGTGTTTCGGAGTTCAATGATTGTTCTATATAGTCCTCTTGTCCTATATAGAACAGGTGTGAATGTAGCGTGAATTGCGCGTTCATTTTATTTCCGTGAACATGACCAAAAATTTCGTCTAAATTGGAGCTCGAAGTTTCTTTCAAATTTTTCGTCCAAATTTCACACAATTTAAATGCCCGTCGCCCGAATCGTCGGCCGTTCTTCGCGATAAACAATAATGCCACTTGTATGTAAATTGCGTCGCAAGACTGGAGCTTCGAAGTTATCGAGGATATCCGGCTAGCATTTTTCGGTAATTTGTACGTCACTCGAGCTCAGGTTGATTTGTCTTTTCGTCTATAATTCTAGAATCATGTCATCGGGAGCAGGTTCCAGCGGTACGGGCAGAGGAAGAGGCTCGTCCCTGGCGGACAACAAACCGGATAACAAGGAGGCCAAGCCAAATCCAAAGATGTCTAAGGCGTTGGGCACGTCCGCCAAAAGGATACAAAAGGAATTGGCCGAGATTACTTTAGATCCCCCGCCAAACTGCAGGTGCTTAATTTAATAAATTCTTGTTTTTTTCGTCTGAAAACAAAGATCATTGAGAATGTAAGAACGGCACAAAGTAATGAAATATCGTCGTTTCACACTTCAGCGCTGGCCCAAAGGGAGACAATCTTTACGAATGGGTGTCGACAATTTTGGGACCTCCGGGCTCGGTTTACGAGGGCGGCGTCTTCTTCCTGGACATTCATTTCTCACCCGAGTATCCTTTTAAACCTCCAAAGGTGAGCGACTGCGATACGATAAAATTCGATAAAAGTTGACGGGATGTCGGTCGGAATTTTAGGGTTTTTATCATATTTACGTTGATTACAGGTAACATTCCGAACACGTATTTACCACTGCAACATAAATAGCCAAGGTGTGATATGTCTAGACATACTTAAGGACAACTGGTCACCGGCGTTAACGATCTCAAAGGTCCTCTTGTCGATCTGCTCCCTACTTACAGATTGCAATCCAGGTGAGCGACAACCCCGCGGCGAGTTTCTTGAACGGCTCGAGATATTGTGAAATCTTGATGAAAATTCATATTTGATATTCAACGATGAAATATTGTCTATTTTTTCCAGCCGATCCACTGGTGGGCAGTATAGCAACGCAATATCTGCAAAATCGGGAGGAGCACGATCGTATAGCGCGACTGTGGACGAAGCGCTATGCCACATGAGCGATCATCAATATATAAGTATATATACGCATATATATACATATATCACTCATATATATGTATATATATATCCTTTAAATAATAATTTCTCGTAATACTGAAAACAACTGATGAAGAAGAAAAAAAAAACAGAAAAACCCACAAAAATAAACTCTGCTGAGAGCCTCATGCCAATACTGTCGTCGAACGCTGTTAGAGCTGTTCTCGCGAGAGCTCGCGATAAAAAAAGAAAGAAAGCAAAAAACAAATTGCAACGGTAACAAGCACTGATTAATTTTTTCCGTTTTATTTTTCACTCGGAACACACACACTTTGCGTTCCGCCGATCTTCCGAAGGCGACAAACCGCGAGAACAGTTCGATCGTTACTTTGTGATGCGCTTTTTCTCGTCGAGGACTCGCTCAACGCTGATTTCACGAGTCTTCGTTTGTCGAGGTGCGTGGGTTTGTGCCTAAGACGAAAAAAAATGGATGCGAACGAATTTTGCAGTCAAACCATTGTTTTCTCTCCTCTCAGCCGAGGAGCGCGAGATGTTGCTCGGTGTTTCGTTTTTTTTTACTTTGTTAACGCAACGACGAAAATTAATTGAAAATCATTGAGGGAGCGAGAAACACGTACAGAGAACGCACGGAAAACGGATAATACAAGAAAATTATTTTAGCCCAAAAAACGGCAGCGTGTCTAGATGAGATTATGTCCAATTTTTTTACCGTTGGACAAAGTAAGAAATTCTTTTTGTTATGAGGCAGCTCGTTGGCCAATCGTTCTTTTTGAGATACGCCGATGTCGATAGTCTAAGACGGGTGCGACCTAGAGAAAGAAACATAAAAATCATAAATCACAGTGAGCGAGACGAATGAATTTGAACGAAAATTACTTCTAAATTGTAAGCTAGGCGCTTAGTGGTTAAGAACGCAAATTTGTTGAACAGCGTAGAAAAAAAAGGCCCGACCTCGATATTTGAGCAAAAAAGAAAACGAGACGAAACTGATGTTGAGATAAATAGAAGCAAAATACTTTCTCGTCCTCCAAATATTTTTGTAATAACGCTTTAAATTACAAATTGACGGCTCCCCGGGAACTAAACTCTCTCTCCCTGTCGCGAGATGAAAAAAAGCGCGAGAACTCGGCAACTGAAGCGCCGATCGTCTTCTCATCCTGACAAATTACGTCTGCCCCCCGCGAACGAAAGAAAACGATGAAATTATTCCTGCGAAATAATAACGAAATACGACTAAATATGCGCTTCGTCTCCATTAGTAATATAGATGATAATACACTACTGTTCCTGCTGGAGTTTCCTCGACGACTCGAGGACAACCGTACGAATGAAATGAAGAGAGAGAAAAGAAAAAACAAACAAACAAAAATATCGCTTGATTCATCGTATTTGTAAATAAATATATAATTTACGTTTTCTCCTGTATATTTCAAGATAGTCGCCGCGACGGTCGATCTATCGTCATTGCCGTTAGATCGCTCAGTTTTAAGTAGCCAATGCGTTTCGCACCGATCGAACGACCGGTCGCACTTTTGCAACTCGCGCAAAACTCGTTGCATCGATCAACCGAAGTAAAGGACGATTTGTATTTTCTCTAGATTTTCGTTAATCTTTTTTTTTTCGCAAAGAATAATCGATATTCATGCTCGGCTCTAATATTCAATGACTCGTTCTGTTCCGCTCTATCGAATCGCCGGATCAGCTAATGTTTTTGCTTATTCGTCGTTATCAATGGTATCGGTTTAATGTCCCGCACATCCTGTAATACAAATCGCTCTTTCATCCAGTCACTCGGTGCACAGAATTTTCCACAAACGACTGCGAATGTTTGTCGGTCATTTGAAACTCGTGCGAAGCGCCGCAGCTATCTCGATCGTGAACTCCGCTCTGTTTTCATTTTTCGTACAATATACACATCTACATCCATTATACCGTAGCATCGTAAACAAAAGAAAAAAAAACGACAAAAAGAAAAAAAAAACAAATAATTGTAAGAATAATGTATGCTTGGGTTTGTATCGAAGTGTATGAGTGTCAAAGTCGAATGGTCAGGCACGAGCGATTGATATATTCCTGCCTTTTGTTTCTCTCGTGTTCGTCTGGAACACGAATGACTGGGAAGAATTGACTAGGTTTTTCCGAGCGCGCGCGATCGCAGAAGAATTTTGCGAGAAATACCTACGATTTTTCTTCTCCGCTCTGAATGGATGTAACGTCGATATATAATTTTTTGGACATTTGTCGTGAAATTTTGTTCGTGTAACGCAGAAAATTGAATAAAAGTGCGAAGAAGATTTTCGACGCAAAATTGTTCTGCTCCTCCGTCGCGTCGACTTTATTAACAAAAACTGTCTTTCATCCCTCCGAGCTGCGGAGATTCGACGATTTCTCTCGCGCGCGCGACGAACGAAGATGAGTGAAGAAAAAAAATACTGGTGGACAGTTTAGTCAAAGTGTGAGCTGTGAGTACACGTTTCGCGTTGTCGTTGTGACAGATAATTTACCTCGCAACACGTTTTTTTTTGTTTCTTCTATTTTCTCCCGACGTTGGAAGTCGTGTTGAGATTCACGTTTCGTCCTGACTCTTGACCGACGCGACGTTGCGGCTCCGGCGACGATACCGCGAAAGTTCGTCGCTTCATCTCCTGAATCATTGTAAATCCTTCCTGCGACCACCGAAAGATCCATCGATCTCGTTTTTTATACCATATTTTAATGATAAAAAAAAACATTATTATATAATTGAACGATCATTGTACTGATTTTTTTTTGTATTAAGGCTCGAGGAAAATTTGCGACTCAAGAGACTATACGACGACGACTCCGTGAGAGAGGCCACTTTGTAAATAATTCACAAACTTCGACGCCTAGATATCTGCTTAATAAATAAAGAAGGAATGTAAAACTCATTTTTCTTCAACGGTCGACAAACATGAAAACCCATTTCTATTTTTGTACGTTTGGTACGAAGGTAAGTGTCAATACGATTTTTATTGGAAACGAAAGTGACAGATATGAGGAAGGATTTGGAAGCCGATCGACAGCCTGGATGAAGGCACACAGAAATAATGAGACACTCGCCTCGTCGTTATATTTAATTTATTTGATATACCATAAAAGCTAGACAAATAGTATGTGCTATAGACGAGTCGTTGGCTCCTACTCACAGTAGGGCAGCATAATATATATATATATATTTTTTTTTAAATATATATATGTAACCGAAAAAATAATATTTTTTTCTCGGCTCAACGAAATAACGTTCGTTAAAAGCTTTTCATACTCTTTTACCTCTGTTTTTTCGTTTGTTCATCATCGACGTCTTGTACGCTCAAATACAATATTACACGTGTATAATAAGTTTATCTCGTGTCTACTTGTGTTGTGTGTGTAAGAAGCCAAAATAGACAAATTTTGTTTTGTAAATCGACGAAAAAATGTATACTTCATATTTAAAATACCAATTGTTTTTGTCTTTTTTTCCCGTTTCTTCCGTCTTAATTCTCTCTTCCGCCTTCCGCGCTTTTCATTTTTTTTGTCTTTTTATTCATTCCCATTTTTTTTGTATATTTTAATCTTTTAATACTGATTACAATAAATCTTCGCGTTTCAGTCTTTTTCTGTTGCCTGGTAATTCAACAATTACAAATAGACCAGCGTAGTTATTAAATATAGACCGAATCATGATGATAAATAAAAAAAATAACCAAAAGACTCATGGAAAAATCGTCTAGCCGCGACGCTTTTCGTCAGTGACAAAGGAGCGAAACTTTGGACACGTGCGTTACACCGTTAACATTATAACTATGCATTATCGTTATTATCATTATTAATTATTAACTATCATTATTATTTCAAACGAAGCGACTTGCGTTGATTAACCGATGAAACGATAACTACTCGAACACTCCGGCCTACGATCTCCGATAAACACTGCAGTAGTTTTCTGCGATTGATCGATGATCAATCACTGGGACACCGACCAAGCGATATTTACCTTTTTTTTTTAAATATTTTGTCATTAAAATTCAACGAGTTAATGGACCGCACGAGACACTGCTACGCAGTATTTTTTTTATCATTACGTTATCTCAACACTCGGACGAATCTAACAAATCGTTAGTGACCAAAAAATCAATGTACCAGCTTTACAAATTTTTGTTAAAAAAAAGTTTCCGCCGTGATCCTTTTTTTTTCCGAGGAAAATGATCGAGGGACTCGCGTTTCGCAATCACGACACGTTTGCCCGGCGATAGAAGTTATCAGAGGTAACCGACGAGTGTGGCGAACTGGCAAACGCTGACACACATGTGGCACGAACGAAAAAGGATCAATATGCGAGTTCACTGACACCGGTGGCTTTATTATTGAGAGGGCTACGTCACAGAAGCTGCCGCGCTCTGTGACGACCGACCGACCGACCGATCGCGTACAGAACTCGCGCGAAAAATCAAAACTCGGTCCGGGCTTTTGTAAATCTGCTTATCAATTTTCTTCGCTGTTCGCACGAGTAACGAAAAATAGGCTGAGCTCCCTCGCGAAAATTTCGTCTGCGTTGTCGTATCGTTATACTCTAATTCTATAACGTGCCCACTGCGAGTGTACAATATAATATATATATATATCCGTATTTATACATATATTTATTATGTGTGTTCGAATTCGATAATAATGCGCTTTTAATTAGGTACACTCGACTTCGTCGATTAAACATCACTGCGGCAGAAGCAATAAGCCATTTAACGGATTCTTTCTTTTTCGTTTTTCGTTTCTCTGGCTTCGAACTTTACGCGTCAGCCAAACGAGTGCCAGAATCCTGACGAATTATCATTATCATAAGTATTTATCAAAAACCACTGAGTAAATCATCGAGCATTTGTTTTTATACATACAGATTCAGAGTTGCATTTATCGTTTCGTTATGTTCCACTTTGCGTTTGAAGAACTCAGACTCCAGGGCGGATAGTACAACTGCTGTGTATAAAAATGTGTACAAACGATTTTACTTAATTCGCAGCAATCGTTTGGCGTGCGCCTAACCACCTTAAGCTTTACCTATGGGCCGGAATCGCCACGAGACGCGACACGTTAAACATCTTCCTCCTCGTTTCTTCGTTCGTTAGTATTCTTACTATGTTTTTTCGGTCTCGCGATTCGCGAAAATTTTTTTTAGGCAAAATAGCTCATTGTTTCTTACGTTTGGTCGTGTATCAAAAGAGGAATGATGCTCGTTCTAGCTACTGAATAATCTCGAAATATATCTTCACGCTCCGAGTCACAATTCGCCCTGAGCGTGATCGATCACGTGTTTTTCACGCGTTAAAACGCCGCCGCCGATTGCGCGACCCGATCGACAACAATTCGCGGCTCAGTACGTTTCTAATCCGACACGAGCGTCGTTTGGACTTTTCGTTTGGCATAGATTGGCAGTTTTTTTTGCATCTCAATTGGTACATCATCATTCCTCTTTTTTTTTGGCTATACATTCAATATATCAAGCACATTAATGAGAAAAAAAATTACAACCGCGTGATACCGTTTTTCTTTTATATATATAATCTTTCTCGATATCTACCGAAATGCATGATGGATTTTCACAATTTAATCATGAAACAATTGCCTCCCTAGTGGCTGATCAGTGCGCTGTGGTTTCGCTGTAAAAAAATGAGATATCGATTTGTTGCTTTTGTTTTATCGTTTTCACTTCTCGTCGTTCTGGTGATTCGTCGCTGAGAATTATCATTGCAACACAGACAGACAGGAAAGGATAATACAGACGAGTCAGAGAGTTTGTCTTTTTTTCGCAATATACATAGTATGAATGCGGGGCGTTCCACGTGACCCGGAGCGTTTTCTGACCCGGCGAAATTTTAGAGTTTCGCTTCATCGATTTTTGAGCAAAAAAAAGTGTACGCCATTTTTTTTCACAAAAGTTGGTTGGCCGAGAAGCCGCGAGGATCACGTGGCATATCCCATACGTAGAGCAAATGAAGAAATTCGTGCCAGAGGGTGAACGCTAATAGCCATATTTATTAAAACAAACAGAGTGCGAATTAAATAAATATACGAATGCAGTGTTACTGGCTGCACGATTCACAAACAACTGGCTCGTCGTTTACTCCGCGTTGGGCCCGTTTGGTCGCATATTCGCCGCAGCTCGCAAAGAAAAATATAACGAAAATATATTCATACCGCTGCAAATCGAAAGTAGGCAACGAGGCAAAAACTTTAAGCAGAAAGAGTAACACCAAAACGTCGTCGCGACACCTTTTACTTTTCTTTTTTAGGTTCCTAAGACGCGCGAATTGAGCGAAAAGATAAAAACTCACGATTGTCCAAAGTCGAGCCTTTGACTGTGGATGAAAATCGCAGATATTTTGATCTGTGATTTCCTGAGCCCAAAATGTAGGTGTATGAAGAAAAAAAAACCCGTTCGATCGTTCGAGTTATAGATACGACACGGACGATAATTCTACCGCTGCGATGCCCGTTATTGTTTATGCTTCCGTTAAATTATTTCTTTTCCTCGTTTTATATTCACGGCAGTAACACTACGTAGACTTTACAATGTACGAAACAAGAATAAATCGCTTATTAATCATAATATTACTAGATAAATAGTCGTCTTAACTAAAAACTAATTCTGGATTTCTCGTGTTGTTCTCGTTACTTTTTACGCTCCTTCTCCACTCCTGCTCTTTCCTTGCGTTACATCGATACAGATATTACAATATATTTATGTATATATATATTTGTGTATATATATTTTTTCTTTAATTTTTTTTCTCGTAAGTTATATGAAAATGCAGATTTATATATCTCTATTTATTCCTTTCTTTGTTTCGTTTAAAGCTGGCACTAATGTCGAGATCGTTGAGCGCTCTCTCGTGCTTTTCTTTTCGTTCTCTGGCTGTTTTCTTTCTCTCTCACTCTGTAACTTTGCTCTTTCTCGATGACTCGACTTGAAGATTCTGCGTTTTCGTTCTCTTTAGCTGAACGCCCGTTGATATTAGTTACATCGACGGATAGACATAGCACATGTTAACACACATCTATTTTACTTTCGATCACAGGCTCGCCCCGTCATCATCATCATCTTTCTCTATCTCTCTCTCAATTTTGTATTCTGAAGCATGTAAATTCGAGTAGTTAGGACTTTATGTGACGATCATTGCGTCAATTTATTCTTATAAAAAGAAGAAATGAGTGCTTGCGTGAGCTGCGTGTGATTCGACAGTGAGATGAATCGACAAACGTAAAAATACTCTTTTTTTTTTATACGCGAAGCCCTGCGCCATTTTAATCGTGGAAAAAAAAATAATAAATTATTTTCATTAAATAGAAACAAAAAAAACATACATCACATGCGATTTTGCGGTACATCAGCGGCACAGAGAATCAGCGACAAAGCTTTTTTTTCGTTTTTGCATTGTATCTCGTTGCCGAAATTTCCACTTGGCACTTTTTTCGAGCTGCTTTTTCGTCGCTATGGAACTTTTTGGTTTTTTTTTAATTATATAAAAAAAATTATAACGAAAACCGTCGTAAGATTGTTGCGCGAACGACTGTTCAATGAACACTTTTGCAAAAAAAAAACTTTTTTAACTTTAGAACAAAAAATACAAAATAAAGTACGAAATCGTGGCTCGCGTGAGCGCAAGTTTGTGTTTTCGTGTGCGTAATGTGCATTCCGATACACGACACAGATATATAACATCGAGTTACAACAGTAATACTTAATTACGGAAGATAAGTAAAATTAGTGGTGGCGCGAAATACAGAGCTCGTGTTTTGTGTGTCGAAAGACGGATAAACCCAAAAGGTGAGAAACAAAATCAATAATAAATCATGAAAGAAACGACGATCGGCGGCGAATCGCTTTCAACGAGCGTGTTCACCGACCCTCGTGACAATGAGAAAAGTGCACGTTAGGCGCGATACAATTGCTAATGAGATAATTGTTCAGTGAGTGACAGAGGATAAAACTTGTAGTTTGTGTTGTTTGTTTTGTTTTTCAAGCTTACACAGTCTCGTATTCGCGACGAATCGATCGAGCCAGGCAACACGCGAAGATCACGCCGATCAACTGGAAAATAAAAGAAAAGATCCATCAATATTGTTTCCATTAGTAGAGCTGAGCAAACCTGAAATTGTTACACACGTGACTTTTATCGTGAAAACGCCGTAAAACAAGTACAGTATTTTTTTTATTTCTTCCTTAATCAAGAATTTGTGTTCCAGAAACATCGTATAGCATTGCATAAATTTACGGTACCTGCACGAGAGCGATTCCTATGCCAACGGCACCGAGAATAACGGCTTTGACCTCGATAAAGTTTTTCAGTTTACTCATGCATCCCTCGGTGCTGACGGTGACGGCGTTGAACTCGCATTGTCCGTTGGCAACGATTTCGGAGCAACAGGACGACGGGAGATTCGGTTCCGTGAACTGATTGGCCCACCAGTCGGCGGAGCTATAGATACCGCAGCACTTGAGCTGTCGAACGGGCGGGACAGAAAAATTGTTGTTAATCATGAAGAATGTTTTGCCTGTTGCTTTTTAAATAAAAAAAACAATTAATAATCTTATCTTATCTGGAATGAGGGAGGATGAGGCTTTGGAAAAAACCGTACGAATTTTTCTTTGTCTAATTTGTTTCGTTCGTATGGAGAGAGTGGGAATAAAATGCAACAGAATCAAAAGAACCAAATGCAAACGAGGATCGAGAGCGAATGAGATCCCCGAGAGTTGAATATCGATGGAAATCCGAGCGTCGTGGCCGCTTGAAATACAATTCTCAGCGAGAGGTTGACCGGTCGGATCTAGTCGGTGTCACCCGGGACGCTCGGAGCAGGAAAACTCGAGTCGCCGTGATCATAAGGGAAAAATGAGGTACTCGACCTTGACGCCTCGCGGCTCATGAATGAGTCAACGGAGCGTTTTGCTTATCTGTCGAACGGTCTCGTGGTCGTTGTCGTCGTCTCGCCGGCGCTCATTATCGAATAAACGAAAATTGCGCAACTATCCGCGAGAGGTTCGGCCTTTCACCGGTCGCAGCCGATTGCGAAATCTCGGAGCGAGGAATCTCTGCGACGCTGCTGCGCTTAATGCAACCGACGCTCGAGACTGCGGGGCATAACCCGAGTAGACATTGAACCAACGCGAACTCACTTCTCGCCTCTTGAATTATCGTTTGTTGCCTTCCACTCGCGCCAAGTAATCATTTTTGCCTTCCTGTATTTTTTTTTAATTATTCTATTTGCGAAAGCTAAATTCTTTTTCAATCTTCCAGTTCTTCTCGATCAGCCTGCGGCGCTATTAACAGTTTCCTAACACCCGATTCAGTCATCCCAGTCAGGAGCAATCGCCAGGAACGGCCGGAATTTTTTTACGACCTCCAGTGGACTCATTTGCGGCAAAAAAACCGCAACCGCGGCGATATCGCGTATCGAAACGACCAGCCGTAACGATCGGTACGCCCGCGATTTCCTATCGAGAAAGGAGTCGAAGTGAGCGGTGTCACGACTGTTGTCGAACAATCCGACGACCACGCCGATCGAGACCCTGAGGGGAGAAAAAGGTTTGCGGAGGGAGGTAAAAAAAAACGAGAGGGGAATAAACGGGTTTCTTGGAAACTGGGGGGATGCGGAACTGCACATGTTCATGCAATAATCGTTACCGGCACGCGACCCCCGGTCAGTTTTTTGTCCGTCTTTTTCCCCCCCTGCACGTTAAGTGAAACTCGGAGGGGAGCGTGCACTCTGTCCCTTATCTTCGCTCATCGCCCTCGTGAAAATATGCGCGCAATTCCTCGCGGTCTAGACTGCTTTTTTTTACCCCCCTCAAACCGCGAACCCCGCATCGTTTGCCAGAACACGATACACAGACCGATACCAGGCTAAATGCACTCGATCGATCATGCTCTTGTTATCGAATTCACGGAGATCTATTTCTCTGCCTTTTTTTCCGTACAAGATTCCAGTCTGATCCAATGAGGAAGCGGAATCGAAGAGCCGTGGGTGGAAGTCGACTGCCGAGGCGAATCGCGAAACGTGCTCACTCGACGTAGGAAGGAAGGAAGGAAGGAAGAAAAGTGCTCGCGCCCCACAAAAGTGAATTTGTATGCAGCGCGCGACTGACGTGGATATCGCGTGCGCGGGGAGGGCTCGTACGCCGCAGGAAGTGGCCGGTGTGTCGAAGGAACGCGCAGGCGGTCGCGCTCGAAACGTGAATAGGACGCGCGCGAGCGGTGGGTGCACGAGCGGAGGTGGCGCGAGCCGAGAGGGTGACTGCCTGGCTGGCCTGACACAAGCGCGTCGGATATATTGATTTACGATACAAGCAGCGACGGCGTCGAGGCCTCGACTATATCCAGGCAACGCGAGCGAGCGAGCACGTCGGTCATACACACGTAGACACGTATCTTAAGGTGTGTTACGTGCGCGCAGGACGCGACGCACGTAACGCGCTGCGCGTTGCGTCTCCACCGTCGCCGCTGCCACCGACAACCGCTCGCCAGTTGTCCCTTTAAGGGCTCGACGTCGCCGTCGTCGTGATACGTAAGATCTTCTATCGCCGGCGCGGCCATTAAATATTCACGACCAGATGGTTCGAGCGCGAATGGAATACTCGGCGTCGCAGTGCGAATCCATCCCGGGGGAAGAAGCGACCACGACGAGAATTTCCTCTTGATCTCCTTATGGAAGCCTTGGATACGGAGAGCAATCGCGACTCGCGACTCGAGCGAACGACTCGATATACCAGTGGCGAGAGTCTCTCGTCGCTTCCGGTGTCCCTTGGCTCATGAAAGAAAGATTAATCGATGGCTTCAGCGAGGACAGATTGTGGGAATGATTGATGAGAAGAATCAATTCAAGGAATGAGATATTGAGGAGAGGAAAAAAGGTGGGGAAAAAAATGATACAAAAAATCTCGATAACTCACGTCGTGCTGAACAACGTCCCAGGACCTCTGGACGTTCATATCCTTCCTGTACTGCGGCATCGTCTCGTTGAAGCGATTCTGGAGCATCGCGCCGACCTCGCCGCGCATCATGTAACCGGAGATTCCGGCGCCGAGCTCGAGGGCGAATATCAGCAGCAGGAGAACCGAGAACTGACAAATCGTTAGCGTTAATAAATGAAAATTCCAACGACACCGCGTAACGAGCTGCAAAGGTTAAACCGGTTGTTGCATGTGTTTTTTTTTTTTTTATTACGTAACGTAACGAACGGAGGAGAGCCAACCAACCGTTATTATCATGCAGTGATTTTCCTTGACCGCTCCGCAACATCCGAAGAACGACACCAGGAAGACAATGATGCCGACGATGATCATGAGCACCGGCACCGCGAAGAACCAACTGTCCACAAAGTTACTGTATCCATTGTACTGTCCAAGTATCACGCCGCCGACGGATATGAACACGATCCCGGTTATCTATAGGTACAACACATACAACAAACATGTCATTAGATTATCGTCGGACAATTAAACCATCAAGACAACTACGGACAAAATTACACAACTAAGGACAAAATTACACAAGGCCCATAAAAAAATGTCACACCTTCAACAGTCGTCTCGAATAAATTACAATTGCCAAAAATATATATGAGTAATCCGTTATCGTTGTTATCGTTGAATTTTTGCCAGCAAACAGATAAATCTATTTTCCAGTTGATCAATCCGAGGATTGTTTTGACAGTGCGAAAAAAAATCAAAGACGCTTAGCACATTGACTCTCGCGTCGAACACTCGGCGAGGGTTACGACGCTGGCGGTTATTCGCACCGAGGTGCACAGCCGGCGCTATTAATTATTCGTGGCCGGAGATACGCGAGGCGCGGCCGGAGATAAAAATAAATAAGAAATAATCCCTCCCCTCCCCCCTCTCCCGCGGTCGTCCGCCTTCGCCATCGCCTCCGTCGACGTCCCACGCGCCTCTCAGGCCGATACAATAAACACAGGCGTTTTCTCGGCCCTCAATCGCCGCCGGTGCACGCGACAGGACGCGTTATATAAAGAAATATAATGGAAGCAGGGACATCGTCGCGATCGCCGCCGCAGCTGGAGAGTCGAGGCGCGTCATCCATTGAGAGCACGAAAATCGTTCGCGCCGAGATAACGGACGAGATTCCGGCGAGACTGTTTATTTTCCTCCCGGTGCATCACTCTTGTATCTTGGGTGCGTCAATTGTTTCCTGGTAGTTGGGTAGGTACAAAATCGCGTTCGATGAACCGATTGAGTACTTACGAGCTTTGCAACCTCTTTTTTTACAGCTTAGTTCGAACGCTCTATAGGGTAGATGTGCCGTTAGTGGTCACTGTACCGATTGTGGCCATTTTATTATTTTATTCTTCAAATAATTTTTTTCGTATAACAAATTTTGATTTTTCGAAACAATTAATATTAATACACTGAATGGTCGACTGGAAGCTTTTTTATATGCGATTGAATATTATGTTTTATTCGTTTAAATTTAATGGTCACAATTGGCACTAAAGTGGCCAAAAACGGTACGTCTACACTAAATCGCTCATCAAAGTAAAAATTCTGGTTAACAAATAATCAGTACTTAAATTCTGATGATTACTTTCCCGCCAAGATAATAATTATATTTTCATATTCAACAATTACCAATCGACCGATCGACAGTCGCGCTCGTCGGGAGCTTCGCTATGAGAATCCAGCGGCCAACGAAAATAGCTGCCGTATTCTCGTTGGCGGTCGTAGAGCGTCGAGCGAACACCCGGTTCGTCCGCTCGCGCGGAGTTTCCCATTTGGCCGCTTTTCTTTTTTTTTCCTTTCCCTCCTTCACCCTCTCTCTCTGGCCCCTTCGCCTTGGTGCTTCTTTTCGCTCTCCTCATTGTACCGTTGGTTTATCGAGCGCGAGCGCGGCTATAGCTGCAGCAGCTCCGTGTCGCTTGTGTCGGTGTCGCTCGGTTTCCGCGTGTTTCCTCGTTGCAGGGGTTGGCCGACTGGCTTCGCGGACGCGGATTGGGCAGGGTAGAAGCATCGTCGACGGCGGCTTCGCCACAGGGGATCGCGGAGCGTAGGTCGGACACGTTCGACGCCGCCGCCCGTGTGTAAAAAATTACGTCTTACCGCGTCTCGCCGTAGAAAACTTTCGTTGCGCGGGCATCGTTGAACGGCAATCGCGTCGAGCGAGCGCGAACGCCGTTTCGTTCGCGTGACAATCGTCGGTCATGCTTTCCCGTCCACTTTTCCTATCGATGCTCTCGCGTACAACGGACAAGCTTATAGGTTTGTCCGTTGTACGCGAATTTCGGACTCAGCTGCACTCTGCTCGACTGCATTCGAGGTGAGAGGCGAGCGAACAGGACGGACCAAAGAATCGAGACAAAGGCGGCTATAATACGTTTTTGACGAATGACATTGTTTGCCTGTCGAAAGGTACGTTCGAATAAAAAAAGGACACTCGTCGAGACGTGCGTCATTTCAATGTAGACATTACAAGGGTGACACGGACTGAATTGCGGTGCCGTCGATAAACCCGCGAGTATTTCTGCTCTGCGTTCTGAACTTTTTTTTCTGTCTCTCTCTCTCTCTCTTTCTCTGACGCGAGCGAAAGAAAGGAGCCCCTAGGGCTGTCGCTCTCGCGGTTACCGCATATAGTGCAAACCGAGCGCCATAAGCCCGAGCGCCAGTGCCGTCAACCTTGCATGCACTTTGCCATCGATACGCTGTAATATTTCAAAACCTTCGTCGGCGCCGCACCGCAAAGACCTCCGCGAGCGACAGAGACAGACACACAAAGAGAGGGGTGAGAGCGAGCGGGAGAGTTATTAAACGAGGACACGATCCGCCGACTTCCATTATTCCTACCCACACGTATTTTTCCCCCCTCGCGATTCGCAAACTGTAGCACAAACACCGCGACGACGACAATCGCCCGTCTCCCTCGCACCCATCGTCGACATATATATATATACACGTATATATACTCACGGCGAATATGAGGTTGAAGAGAAACAGCAGATACTTGACGCACGTCATTCCACCGGACACCATTTTCGCTGCCGACTGATGAAAACACTCGCGGGAGAAAAAGAGAACGCGACTTCGGCGTCGTTATTGCGCTTTTTCGCACACTTCGACTGTCTTCGGACACCGGACGCCGCTTTGGTGCACGTTGAGCGATGCAACACAGCGATGGATGAGACGTTACTGCGAATCCTTCGTGCGATCCTTCGTGGCAAATGCTGCGACGCTGTTTTCGCTGCCCTAGCCGGCGATTTGCTCTGCGATGCTTATTCACTGCTTTTTCAACACTTTCTTTTGCGTTTTTATACCGTTTTACTTGCACGATCGTCCGAACGTGTTTACTCGCTTGCGGTGATTACGTGTGTATGCTTCTTTTCTTCGACTTTTTTCGAGACGCGCAGAGAATCCTTGTGGAAACGGACACGAGGCGTGCTTGACGATGGCTCGCCGACGAGTGCGCGCGGCGCGGTGGATATTTTTGTTGTGGCGTATTGTTGCCCTGCGCCGCGCGTGCGCGTCACGACCGGCGCCTCGCCGACAGCTTTCTACGTTCTCCCCTCTTTCTCCTCGGCCCCTCCCGACCGACGCCCCCACCACTGGCAACGTTGTGCCAGGCCCTTGTGCCACACCGTCGGGCTGCTCGACTCCTATATACTCAAAGCATCTTATTGTTACACCGGGGTGACAATATTACCTCAATCGTTTTCGATTAAAACGGACGATTATAATTTGTTTGAACTTCGGTGCTCGATTCGCCTTTTTTACCGGTCGAGCAGTCGCACCGCGCAAATGCGGTGAAATGCGGCGAATGCTTGGTCGGTAAAAAAAATACAGTTGGAGCGGGAACTGGAATTGCAGCGAAAAAATATAAAGCCTCAAGATACATATTTTTCCAGCCGTTTTGACGTGATGCAGTTACCCGGTAATTGCTGTCCGGTAAACGCGAAAATTGCGCAGGAGAGATACAAGCCTGGAATTTACCGGTCGACCATTCGCCGGGCGATTCTAAATATTATCATTGTACAGCGCTGCAGCCTGTGCGTGATTGACGAACGTTAAAAGGACCTGCCCAGCGTCTGGCGGTATTACCGGACGATATCGGTCGTGTTCGATAGACGCGATAGTCCTTTCAGACTTTCAGGGAGAAGGAGGAGGAGGAGGCGGCGCACTTACATTAGAGCGAAATGCTGTTTTCGACAGGCAGAGTGCTGCGCACCGGACGAACCTGTAACGAAGTTACACAGTCTGGTGAAGCTGGCACCCGCAGTGGAAAAGTAGTGACCGACTCTCCGCTGCCGGAAAACTCGATTATTTCTGATTGAAATTGAGCGCTTCTTCGAAACACAAAGACCACGCAAAAATTGCGACCCTCGTTCGGCCTCTACATAACCTATAAAAACCACCTATAAATTCGTAAAAGCAGAATCATTCGATTATCGAATAAAAAAATTGGCTCGACGAGTTAAAATAAATTAGCTAAGTACACAAGTCGATTCGCTCGGTCTCTAAACTCGAGGGACGGTTAGTCAGTTCGACGCGTAGGACAGGAAGCGCTCCAAGAGATCGCGGGAGCGTTTTTACGCCGCGTGGACCACTCGCGGCTCGCCTCGGGGGGATTAATTCGATTGTGAGGATCGCGCGTGGGCGACGTGCACGATTCACTGACCCTATTGTCCGTCTCTCTCGCTCTTGATGCTCTTTGAATCGTTCGTTAACGTCGTTAGCGTTCGCCGTCCCAGCCGATTCGCCGGCAGCGCAGCTCTCGCACTGTGCCTTCAAACGCGCTTTCCTTTTCGATTCTCCGCTTCCGGCTGCATTATTTTTTTCCACAATTTTCAACACTCGTGTTACTCATCGTCACATTAATTTATTCCATATAAAACAATCTACTTTTTATTTTTCAACAGGGCTGTTGATAAACGTGCGAAAAAAATGCAAATATTGATTGTGGGCAAAAATAATAAAAGTCTGTCCGGAGAATAATGCGAATTAAAATAGGTAGCAGCTGGGAATAATGTCTTGATTATATTACGGCTACTTTCGAGCTCGTCTTTGAACAATTGGCGCAAGGATTTGTCGGGTACGGTAGGTCTGGGCGATCGATGCGACGACGATGCGTGAACAAGTAACACGGTCACGTTTCTTCCCAGCCGCCGCCGGCGACGCCGCTGCTTGGCTATGGCCGAACCGATAAACCAACTAATGTATCGCACTGTAGCGCGTTACCTTCTCGCGCGCGCTACATACAGGACGAGAATACCCGCCGCGAGCTGCAGCGCTCTGCTCTCCTGATGAAAAATTCAAATCCCTGGTTATGAGTTCGTGAAATGTTGAGGTCTCGGGTGGCGCGGAGAGGGAGAAGGCATGAAATAGGGGGGAGGGCTCACCAAAGCACGAACCTCCGCTCGATATACATTTCCGCGGGTAAATTCATCGCCTTTCCCGCGATAGTCTCTTCGTTCTAATACAAACAGCGATCGCGCCGACGTTTACCGAGAAGCAAACAATCCAGAGGTTTATCTTTGACATCGGAATCGTCGACTTCCTCGTTTCACGCGAAATTATTAATAAAAAAAGTAAGAGAGCGCGGGCGTCTCGGTCAGGAGTCGTGAGGAGGCAGAATTAATTTTTTTTTAGACTTGGCGTCGAGACGCTACTGCATCTCTTGATATTGTCGCAGTAGCGATGTGTTTTGTATAGGGCCGTTCGATTTTGGGCAATGGATAGGATTAAATACTCGTGAGAAGGCAGAATTATTTTTTTTTAGACTTGGCGTCGAGAAGCTACCACATTCTTTGATATTATCGCAGTAGCGATGTGTTTTGTATAGGGCCGTTCGATTTTGGGCAATAGATAGGATTAAATAATCGTGAGGAGGCAGAATTAATTTTTTTTTAGACTTGGCGTCGAAAAGCTGCCGCATCTTTTGATATTGTCGCAGTAGCGATGTGTTTTGTATAGGGCCGTTCGATTTTGGGCAATAGATAGGATTAAATAATCGTGAGAAGGCAGAATTAATTTTTTTGTAGACTTGGCGTCGAGAAGCTACCGCATTTCTTGATATTGTCGCAGTAGCGATGTGTTTTATATAGGGCCGTTCGATTTTGGGCAATAGATAGGATTAAATAATCGTGAGAAGGCAGAATTAATTTTTTTTAGACTTGGCGTCGAGATGCTACCGCATCTTTTGATATTGTCGCAGTAGCGATGTGTTTTGTATAGGGCCGTTCGATTTTGGGCAATAGATAGGATTAAATAATCGTGAGAGGGCAGAATTAATTATTTTTTAGAATTGGCGTCGAGACGCTACCGCATCTTTTGATATTGTCGCAGTAGCGATGTGTTTTCTATAGGGCCGTTCGATTTTGGGCAATAGATAGGATTAAATAATCGTGAGAAGGCAGAATTAATTTTTTTTTTACTTGGCGTCGAGACGCTACTGCATCTCTTGATATTGTCGCAGTAGCGATGTGTTTTGTATAGGGCCGTTCGATTTTGGGCAATAGATAGGATTAAATAACCGTGAGGAGGCAGAATTAATTTTTTTTTTAGAATTGGCGTCGAGACGCTACCGCATCTTTTGATATTGTCGCAGTAGCGATGTGTTTTGTATAGGGCCGTTCGATTTTGGGCAATAGGATTAAATAATCGAGACGCGAGTCGCAGAGTGAAAGTTCGAGGCGCGCTCGAGCGGATTATGTAAAGGAGAAAGAATGAGCCACGTTTGCGCGGTTCGCGCGGTTCGCGGGTCCGTGGAAGTCGAGCACGTGCGCGCCCCCACGATTCGTCGCGGGCGAAGGAACCGGGTTGGTCCGCGCGCGATGTCGTCGTCGCCGCGGCCACGTCAGAGTCCGCGGCGGTCCCGCCTCGTTTTCTGCATACGACGCCGCCGCTGAGTCGGTAACGCATATCGATGAATCTATATAGGCGGCCCCCCTCGACAGTTGCGACACGCGGAGCGAGTATAACCGTAGCCTACGGAGACTGTAGACCGAGGAACGACGCAGCCGTACAATCGAGCTTGAAAAAAAAAAAAAAAAAAAAACACCTTGGCGGACTTGCACCTGACGATCATTTGCGAGCGTCAGGCGCGTGTTAAGCAATCGGGGAACCCCGAGGATTCATCTCGTTCATCGTGGAACACTCATTTGTTAGAGATATAAATGAGATTATATTTTTGCGCTAGATCTCAAATTTTTTATCAGGAAAATCGTTATGAAAATATGGAAAATATTGGGAGTTTGAAGCAACGATTTTTTCGCCCTCGCGATTATAAGTCACGTACAGTAGAATAAATTATCCTAATGCAAAGCGTCGACTTCTTCGAGATGTAGCCATTGTATATGGGGCTTTTCATGCGCAACCACATGTGCTCCATATTTCAAGCCATTGTCATCTCTGATGTGACCTACTCCGCTAGGCAAACGCGATATTGTCGAGCGGATGAAATAGAGAACTGGGTTGACACTGATGGAAAAACCGCTTCCGCATAGTTCGAAGAAAATAGTTTCTGATACAAATTTCCTAAAAGTTTCCTAAAAAAATCTTTTTGCCTCGGTTAAAAGTCGGAAGAGGGGTTTGCTCGGAGGCAAATGCGAGCCGATCCTGGTTTATCAATCCTCGTCCCTTGACGTTGCTTCCCTGCAAACGCGACGAGCCGGCAAGCTCGCTAACCGGAGCTGTCGGCGCGGCTAAGGTGCGAAACCGCGAAATTCCGTGACAGCTGTTTCCACAGACGTCGACGGGTCGTCGTCACGCGTTGACTTATTTACGGCGCGTGCGGCTATCGGGGGGACTCCTCGGGGCAGAGTCACTCGTGCGTTCCTCCGGTCTCGATACAGAGCGGAGACTGATAAGATTAACGTCATCGTCGTGGTCGTAGCTGGCAACTTTGCTGCTGCTGCCGCTTCTGCTGTGACTGCTGTGACTGCTGTTGGTGCTGCCGGTGCTGCTGCTGCTGCTTACTGCTGCTGCTGCTGGCGGAAAGGCGGCAGGCCGAGCACGAGTCGGCGGGTTCGGTAGTTCGTCAGCACACTCGAAACCGATCGCAACCAGCGGTCGCGCCACAAGCAGCGAGAGAAAAAAACACCAGCGTCGATATCAGTCTCGGTTTTTCCGTGTCAGTGTGCGTGTGGAAGCGATTGGAGCCGAGAATAATATCAGGCGAAGTACGTTGTTCTCCGTTCGCTCGAGAGGAGATCAGATTTTTTTCGTCCCTACCTGTTGAAGCAAAAAAAAAAGTGCGATTAATCGGGCTGTCGTTTTGGTGATTTAAAAATCGTGCTTTTTTACCTTGTTCTGCCGACAGGAAGGAAACAATCGCGGCCACGATGTCAACGCTTCAGCTATCCGCGAGCTCGCGGTTCGTCAAGTACCTCGTGTTCATATTCAATCTTCTCTTCGTGGTGAGTCATCTGCGAGCGAAATGTTGTTTTTTTAATTATTTTGCTTCTGCGAATCCGGGGGGGGGGGGGGGGCCGTGAGGCTATTTCGTCGCGCGAGTTTCGATGGTGAAACGGCACGTGGCAACGATCCAAGGACTGCGTTCCCTTTCTCAACTCGAGTTCTCAATATCGGTTTGATACGAAGATTCTGTAAGCTTCTTCCAAATGCTCCAGCTGATCATTTTGTCAGCCGCCACTGTCGCAGCTTTCACTCCAGTTTTTCGTCTCGTGTTGTTAAATGTCGTTTCACCTGTTTATGAGCGTCACGACAATCGGAGTCGACAAAATTGTCTGTTGATATTCGTTGACTTTTTGCCGTGAAAAAAAAAGAGAATGTTATTACAAGTAGCAGACAAAAATGAACGGAGCCATTAAAAAAAAAGGGCTATCAAAGATTTTTTGTGTAATGCATTTTGGGCGACAATTTCGCAGTGTCAGCCAAAAATGTCAACTGGTCGAACTGGTCAACTGGTTTGGTAGTGAATTTATCGCGCGTCATGGTTTTTTTTTTATTTTTTCTTTTTTTTTTTCGTCGAACGGGAGAGAGAGATGATTTCAAACGCGGAGGTTCGAGCGAGAGCGACATTTTATTCCCGCCCAAAGTGTAACGTCCTCGACTTTCACTGTCGAGGCTGAGCGTGAAAGAAAAAGGCTGGGAATAATTGGGGAACGAAGCATCGCGGGTATCGCAGACATCGGAGTTTCGTTTACGAGGCGCAACGTCGCGGCGCATGCGCGATTCAACGTTCAGCTGTGGCACACACGACACTCGCGCATGTCTGTGTTGGTGTCGGCTACTGCGACGCTCGTTGCTATACGCGCTCCGATTATTTTTAACAAATGCGCATTAATCGTCCTACGGAGAAACTTGGAGCCTTGAAAATTTTCGAACGAACGTTGACCATTTTTTTATTAAAGAAAAAAAAGGGTAAAAAAAAACCGCTGCGGACAGGATTCGAACCTGTGCGGGTAGAACCCAATGGATTTCAAGTCCATCTCCTTAACCGCTCGGACACCGCAGCACATGTCAAGCAACGCTCCGATTGCGAGACTTCACCCGAGAACCGACAATTATCGCCAAACCAGCAGACAATATATATTTTTTCGTATCTTCGTATTTTTCATCGTCGCGTTGCTCTTTGCTCCAAAACGTGAATTTACAAATAATTACGTATTTTCGGACTTTACGATGGACTTACAGTGAAACAGAAATGAATAAAATCCGATTATTACGTGTCTTAATTTTTGGTTAATAAATAATGATTTTTTAGTCTCCAATGCGGATGATAAATTTATATACATTTTTTTTTGAAGCTTCGTGTTTAGCTTGAAAATTCGTGGAGCGCGAGAAATGCTCTCGATTCATCGTTTAGCTTTTTTTTCAATTGTCGAATTCACGAGGGATTATGGAGGATAAAACGAGAGACGTCGTTTGGTTTCCCAGCGGGGAATACAAAACGAGTACAGGGCCCCGGGGCTGAATATTCCAGCGAGTCAGCTGGGGCACATCGACGCATTGAGGGAAGGAATAATTGGCTTTGGCATTGCGCTACGTTGCACCCGAGCACGACGGACTCTCGCTGTCCGTCGTGCGGCGACGTCGGAAGGCACGAAAACACGTAGACAGACGCGACTGGCAGGGAAGCCTTAGGATCGACTTGAGACCAAGTGTCGACTGACAATGAGTCTCAAACATTTCACCCTCTGCGAGGATGCCTAAACCCTCCCTTGACATATTTGTTGTTATATGTATCTACGACAGAAAAAATTGCATTGCGTTGAATTCGATTTTAATGTTAATTCTGATTTTCAGATATCGGGGATCATATTGGTGTCGATAGGAGCGACGATTCACGCCTATTACCACAACTACCAGCACTTCCTCGATAACAAATTTCTCTCGGTGCCGAATCTTATGATCGCCACCGGCTCGATTATATTCATCGTCGCCTTCTTCGGCTGCTGCGGCGCCGTGCGGGAAAATTACTGCATGATCTGCACGGTAAATTGAAAACATTATTTTCGCAAATAATAATAAGCGGACGCTGATCTTATGCTATTTTTTTTATTTGCAGTTCGCGGCGTTTATGGTACTGATCTTCATTCTCGAACTGTCGGGCGGAATATCCGGATATGTCTTGCGAACCCGAGCGGGCGAGATTCTCGAGGGCAAAATGAACAGCACGATGATCGATTACAAAGTGAAGGACTCGGAAATCGCGAAAGTTTGGGACAATCTTCAGGAGGAGGTGAATACTGTTTGTCGAACAGCGAAAGTCGCGTCGTGCTAAATTTTTCTTTTTATCACGATTTTTCAGTTCACCTGCTGCGGCACGACGAAACCGGAAGACTGGTTCGCGTATCTGAACAACACGTTGCCCAGCACTTGTTGCGACAGGGAGGTCGGTCACTACGGTGCTTCCATATGTGACCTGACTTCGCCAAACCTCCATAAGGACGGTTGTTTACCCACTTTTGTCAACTTTATCAAAGCACACGCGGTGCAACTCGGAGGCGTTGGAATAGGAATTGCATTCGTTCAGGTGAGTCACGACGCACGGCTCTTTTTAATTCCCATTTTCCTCCAATTAATTACGGAGCCTCATTACCGAACAGCTTCGCTCTGTCTTCACTTGGTAATTTTTCCTTGCCTTTTTTTTATTTTTCAAAGGCTGTGGGCATCTGGTTCGCGATATTCCTAGCAAGATCGATAAAGAGCAGTTACGAGACGGTGTAAGAGATACCAGCTTCACCGACACCTGCGCTTGGGACGATCTTCGAGAAGTCCGTGAGAAGGTTCAACCGCAGGATTCACCGGACGGCTTTGGAAAGAGGAAAACCGAAGAAGCCGTCGCCCTACGTTCCATATCAAACTTTTTACTCTAACTACTGTCAACATGATACTTGAATAATTTTTCAACTTTTTTTCCCGTCTCGAAACGCGCGATTGAAAATGAGTCAACAATCTAAAAAAAAGAAGAAGAAGATGATTGGGAATTTCCGTTCAGTCTCGTTAGTCGGATTTAATTAGCACCAATCGTCGCGTCGAATTCCGAGATAATTTTAACCTGTGGCTCGTGTACTTGTGCGAACAATAATTTGCCGCTGCTCTTGTCATTGTTTTAAATACGATTTACGAATTTATAATAAAACGAACCTATTGTACATTGGCATTGGGATTAATTGAAATCCGCCGGCGATTTATAGATGCGTCTCGTGACGTATACATGTGACTAATGGCGCGCGCATTTTTCTATCTCCCTCACGATCGTTTGTTTTTTGCGGCGCAGCGTCGGGACGACTTCGCTTGGCTGGCTCGCCGCGCGTCCGCAATCATTTCGATACGGCTCCGGTGTCGTGACTCATGCCTGCCTCGCCAATCCTCTTATCTCGCTCTGTTCCTTCGCTGCTGCTGTGTTTTCCGCGCCGGTGTAACGCAACACAGTGGCGGAGCCTCGCGGCCATTGAATGACGCGACGACGAGAGGAAACCTTCGAAATACCGACAGGATTGTCGTACGACGCTCTTCAAAATTCTTCGTTCGAGCTCGTCCAATCGAATCAACGAGGAAATCGTGTGACTCGATCTATCGAAAATTCGCGATTTTCATTGCGCAATATTACAAATCGTTGCGTTACTTTCCAAGTCCATCCGCTTACAATATAAATTAACAATAAGATAAAAATGCCACGGACACAATTTTGTTTTTCTGAATCGTCATGAAAACAAAAATATAAAAATAATTCCGTCGATTCGTCACATTCGTCGACACGTTTCCCCGCAGATATTTGGTTTCGTGGATCGTTATAAGCCTACAGCGACGCGTCGTGTTAGCCTTCGTGGCGCAATTGGCTCGTTATCAGTCCGGCTAGCTGATAGCGGCGAAGCTTCGCGGCGAACCTGTCGCGCGCACCTGATCTGCTTGTCTCTCGGGTTCTCGAGCTCACGACCGTGCGGTACCGGAGTTTGGATCCTTCCGGGGGGCGCCCTGCCGCGACAATCGCCGTCGTGGAACACTCGCGGCCTCGTCGGTCAGTGCGACTCGCGAGCAACGATAGAAAACATCGCGAACCTCGGCGTCCTCGCGTCGTTCACGCCTCCTCCGACTCGCGCCGTTTTTCCCCACGTTGACGCGTTGACGTTACCGCTCCGCCGCTGGCTAATTTCTAGCTGGTTCCCCGAAACGTCCGATCGTTACCTACGAAACAACGAGACGAGATCATCGACGTCGACAATATGGCAGCTACTCACCTGGACGTGGGTCTTCGCTGCGTCAAGTACCTCCTCTGCGCTGTCAACTCGTTGTTTGTGGTGTGTAAAAATACCTGCTGACATTTTCAACTTAGTCTCCATTCATTTTATTTTTTATTTTTAATATTTCACCCAAGTTATATGTATCACCGTAGGACTTGAGTTGTGACTCCGACTTCAATGGGTCGATCTGTGGATCAACAGTTGACACCTAAAAGAAAAAATACATCCATACAGTTTTTGTCATTGAAATTTTCCTGTACTTCTCTTTGCTTCGATTAAGAGGAAAAAAAAACAAACTGTTTTTAACAATGACGTCGGCAGCGTCGACGGTGAAACTTACGTGTCTGTTTTTGCAGCTGGCGATATCCGCTCGACTGGACGAGTCGCTGCGTTTTTCCGGATGCGAAAGAAATTCGCAATTAGACTCGTGAAAAAAAAAAGAAAAATCTTTCGTTTCCAACTACTGTCCTTCGGCGCCCTTGACAATCGGTAGCCACCGAACGACGATGATCCTCGACGGCAAATCGCCGAGCGACGAGCGTGTCCCTGAAAAAACATAAACGTATGGATACGATAATTGCGATAGACCGGGTGTGGGCTGAAAGCGACAGGAGGACGAGGCTCGACGAAGCTAAGCGAAACTTTTCGACGCGACAGCCGCGAATCGATACACGCGAACGTTGGGGGGCAAAGGGGGAACCGGCGTGGGCTGCCGATTAATTATTAACGTGCCGAAGTATCGTCGAGGTATAATTTCTGTTGTGGCTATTTCGCGGCGAGGGAAAGCGGCGACCGGATCGCTCGTGTGTGGCGAACCCTCGGGGCCCTCGTTATTATTACCGCGGGGGAAATACAAAAACCAGGGTTGTGCACCCTTCCAGGTGAAAAGACAGGGGACGAGCCGGGGACCCTCGGTCCGTGTTTGCAGGACAATAACCGGAAGTTACGATATCTCAAATCATTTTATACATTTTTTTTCAACGAATAAAAATGAGCGGATCGGTAAATTGAATTCCGCAATGATATTCGCGGTACCGCATTTCAAGCGAGACAGAGTCGATCGCTGGAGCCCGAGACGCGCGTGGGACATCGATAGTCTCTCGGGTAATTCAATCACCCTCGGTTGTCGCCGAATGTGGAGCAGCGGCCGAGTTTTCCCTCGTGAATATTGCCGCAATCGGCGCTGACCGACGAAGCCAGACGGATAGCGCGTTTGCTGTACGGCTTTGCCGGTGGATATAACGTCGTTCGCGTACGCGGGGCTTTTGCGCGGGTAATATATCCAGGGCGTTGTCGACGCGACGGTCAATAAGTGCCCGGAGAGCACGCAGCCGGCTCGCACACCGCAACCACCAACGCCAATAATAAAGCAACGTTGGCTTATCGGTTGTCGCATCGGACACTACCGATGCAGCTCGTTTCGACGCTTTTCGCTGTAGCCACAGTCAATCGATAATCGCTGCTTATCTAAGACGCACCGATAAACTAACAATAACTATCCGAGTCATGGGATTAAATTAATCGATGAAATTAAAAGACAATCGTGATGCAACGAACTATTTTCTACAATCATTTTTGTAATTTAACGGATTTTTGTTCGAAATTATTGGCTGGACAATTTCTCGAGATCCGTTATTTTCCACCATCGCGACAGTATCTTCCTCTAGTCTCTTATCGGCGAGATAATTTCTGTTTACTCTCGTGGAATTCGTCGACACAAACGGGCGAACCGATTGTACGTCGGCGGAGCTCCGAATTGCGCGATGAATTCGTGAAACGAGCGGAAGAGAATGAACCTCGACGATTCTGAAGATCCGAATGATTTCCAGGAAGAGATCGCTGATTCGGCGACGGTAGACCAAACGCGAGGCGTGTGCAGCCCGAATCTCTGTTTAATCGACAAGAGATACGATATCATCCATGAGGCTATGACGCACGATAAATATCTCGTTGAAAAAGCGTCGTTAACGTTACATTTTTTCATTGTTGCAAATGCTTTTTTCTTCGCTTTGAGAGAAAAGTGAAATTTTTCCCCGAACGTTAAAAAATACGCAGCTTTTCCTTGCAGCTCACGGGGGTGATGATAATTTCCGTGGGAACGACGATATACACGGTGTACGACGATTTCTCGCACTTCCTCGATCGCAGCTACTTCTCCCCGGCGACGCTGCTCATCGTCGTCGGCGGACTCGTCTTCGTAATCGCGTTTTTCGGCTGCTGCGGCGCGCTCAAGGAAAGCACCTGTATGGTCCTTGTGGTGAGTGCTCTTCCTTCGCCACGACGAATTTTGTACGTCAAGGACGTGCGATTTTACTCGATGCTTTCTTCAGTTTGCAGTCTCGCTGTCGATCGTTCTCATTTTGGAAGTCGCGGCTGCGGTGTCGGCTTACGCACTTCAAGACGGCATAAAGAGTCTCCTCGCTGAAAAGATAAACGGAACGATGCACAATTATGAAACCAATGCCGAGGCCGCCAACGCTGTGGATTTCATGCAGTCGAAGGTAACATTTCTACCATATTTTTTTTTGTTTTTCTTTTTCTTACGTGACGTCGGCTGATGAGAAGAATCTTGCAGTTGCGCTGCTGCGGCATCGACGGCAACAAAGACTGGCACGGCCTCCTTAACAATCAGGAGAACGACTATCCGTTCCCCATGTCCTGCTGCGCCTGGACCTCCTCCGGATTGCCGACGACGAACGAACAGATTTGCGGCGGTGTCTACAGCGTCGGTTGCATCGAGAGACTCGAGGCGATCGTCCATCGAAGCGCCCTGAACCTCGGAACCGGAGCCATAGCGATAGCTCTCATTCAGGTGAATTTCTGAAAGAAAAAAATATTAATTATTTATTTTTCATTGATAATCGAACGTCGTGGTATTTGATTGGTCGAATAGCTCACGGGAATCATGTTCGCGTGCACCCTCGGACGTGCGATAAGACGCCAGAAGACCGAGAGGGAACGACGCCGATGGGAGCTGAGGGAGAGCCTGGTGAACGGTTATCAGCCGCTCGGAAAAGCGGATCCGATCACAACGTTCCCGGTTGTCTACATGCAGCCCGATTATCCCCTCAAGACACCCCAAATGAACTGTTGATTTGGCCATCGAATTCGATTGCTGAATGAAAAGTGTATAAATTGTATCATACTTCCTCTCTCCTCTATCGATACACTCCAATCGTATGGTTGCTCCGTACTTAATCCTTCGTACTTCGTAGATCTGTAGAGTCACGCGTGATCTATTCACGACACTTATTACTCGACGACAATAAACGATTGTATCTTCATTTTATTATCGCAGGATAAATCATTTCGCCAACTCGTGGTAATTCGAATTCATTAGTTTCACTCTTTATTTCAATTTTTTTTTGTTTCCATAAAACCTTGTTAAATCCTAGAATTTTCGCTTTATTTACACAATTAATGATTGAATTTTCTAATCGCTTCTAAATCACTCAGTGGACTTGCAATTTCCTACGTGTCTGACAAATAAAGATTAAAAAAATATTTAAGTTTCTTTGGGTTCGACATCGTGTTCGACGCTAATTCATATGTACAAATACCTGATATTTCATTCCTACTTTCACAGTTACCGAACGGTCAGTCATCGCGATATCATTTGATGGGTTTGTATAGGTTGAGCGTTTGTAAAATGCTATTTGACTTGCGATAGACGAAAAATTCATTAACGAGTAATTAAGTCTTGCTTAGAATTATTTAAATACTAAAATACACCTAGAATGTTCATTTCTAACTGACGCAGTGGTAACAACCCGTTTTTATATTTTTTTACGAAGCGTCAGTCACCAAAAGTTCAATGCTTTTTCGAAGATTTCCTTGGCCTCGTCGATCTTCTCGCCTCGAGGCAGGTAAGGCGGCGTGAATTCTCTGTAGGCGATGCAGACTCTTCGCGAAACGACGTCTTCGCGTAAAACCGCGTGTTCCCAGTCGTACCTGAGAAGGTATTGTTTTATTACAAAATAAGAACTTTTTGTTAACTGCAACAAAAATGCCTAATTATATAAAAAGATGTTTCACCTTGCCGCTCCATAGAGAACCATAAGAGATCTGGCTGGCATTGGCAACCGAACGACAGCGTCTTCCGGCAATTCACCGAGTATAGTGTCGTCGTTTCCGTAGCCGGAATCGTCGGAGATCTGGACAACCGGGGGATAAGTCGCGACGTCTTCGAGATTGTAACGTTTCTGCGGACCCTTGTATCTCGTCATCGTTAGAACGGAGTCACCGACGACGTTTACTGTTACTATTCTTTCGCCCCAGATCCAACAGTCGTCTATGTGCGGATCAATGGAAGCTCCGCGTTCCGTCGTGTACTCGAGACTGCACTGTTCGATGGTCTGAAAGTCCTTCAATATCGCGTGCTCGGACAGTCGTTGCTGCACGAATTTCGTCGTTGCCGGAAATCCGTCGAAATTCCCGAGACGAAGACGACGCTTTTTGAAGTTGCACTTTGGCCCGTAGTTCTATCAACGCAACGTTAAAAATTTTTAACATCAATTAATTTTTTTGCAAGACAATATATTTCCATAGATTTTGGTGGTTTATAATTACCTGTTTTCTGCGCCCGCTCTGCGAAAGCTCCCACGGCAGATCGTCGAGGTCCTTCAGCAGATACTTAGCTTCCTCCGGCCTTAGAAAATTGTCCTGCAACGAGCGGTAAAGATTTCAGCTACAGGGCAGTTCTGAGGCGTTACGATACCTTTGGTAAACTTGCTTCCATCGCTGCTCCATTGATACCTTGATGTAAACCCCAGGATAAGCAACGGGATCTCCTTTATGATCGGGATGTGCTTTTCTCACATCCATGTCCCAGCCCGGCCATGCCTTGTCGCACTCCGGACAGTAAACGTAACACGGCGCTTTCTGCAAAATTTCACGATTGAAAAAAATACCCAGAGCTGTAATTCCAACATGACGACTCTGCGACGAGTTACCTTTAAGTCTTCCGTGCCATTGGGTTTCACGATATTGTACTCCTTCTCGCAAATCAAACAAGTCCTTATGCCTTTGCATCCACATTTTCTCACAGTTTCCATCGCCGCTTGACATACCAAACCAACTTAACCTCCAAAATTCACTTGACTACAGCTTCACGATTAAATTAATAGACACTTAATGCATTTCGTGCGACGTTTCTGATGATCTTATTCGGAGTATCTACTGAGATCGGTGGGATGTAAATGCAAAAAAATATCCAGGCTTTTGCAAAAACATTGAAAAGTACGAGAACGGCGTGAAAGATGCAGCATGCGTCGGCGAACGCGCAGCAGCGCGAAATCACATGTGGCAGTCATGAAGGCGAGAGACTTGGAGAGATTACTCCGAAATCGAGAGAACGGCTGACTTCTTGTCAACCGCCATCCGCTTCTCCGTGACGTCACGAGCAATAAATGCGAAATGCCAATTGCGGAGACAATCAGACGAATTTGATATTAATGCGAAATGTCGTGATCGAAATAATGATAGTGCCACTAACTTGTTATCCGAGCAGCAGCTATTTTCGTCAGCTACTTCGGATTTTCGACAGGAATGGAGAAAACTTGGAAGTCCGCTCCTCGTTGTCGAAGAGACACTTGAACATCATTCACTCGAACACAAAACACTTTCGGAAGGCGCGACAAACGCCAGGAAACGATAAACATGCTCGTGAAAAACGCGTTTCGGCGGACTGATGTTCAACGCCGGGCAATTCGAGCGCATCGCAACGTCGCTGGGTTCGAGGCTGCGTCTCGATGAATAAGCTGCGCGCGCATCTTCTGCGCGGGTGCAACAGTCGAACGAGAGTTGCGCGAGAATCGCGCGATAAAAAGATGCTGAAATAACAGAACAAGGAATAACAAATATAACGGATGAGGTCAAACGCGTTATCGCCTATTTTTTTCTTCGATGAAAGTGCGAACTCGCAGCTTCGAGCAGTCAATCGCAGAGCGAAGTAGCGAACTTTACTTGCACAGTATTGTTTGTGGATTCTTCCCATTTTGCTTAGTGGTAAAGAGTGATAATGATTTTCACGAGTTACGCGCTGTTATTTTTCGCCGTTGTCGGAGCTTTGACCGGTGAGTCGAATTTCGAAACATCGAAAAGTTTCTCTGCTTTGTATAAATGAACGTAGCGATCCATTCGATGTAATTTCGTTCGCAGACAATAGTCAGGCCTGCCCGAACATCGTATCGCGATCCGGTTGGAATGCAGCGCCGCCGAAATCGGTGTATTACCTGATAACGCCGCTGCCCTATGTGGTGATACATCATACCGTGACTCCCGCGTGTTCGACCTTGGACGGCTGCGCGGAGATCGTGAGAAGTACCCAGAGTTATCACATGAACAGTTTCGGATGGGACGACACAGGATTCTCGTGAGAATCAATATTTCCTGTTATGATTAATTTATTTTTATGAAAAAATAAATCAAAGCTTTAATCACTTATTTTAAATAGATTTTTCATCGGCGGCGATGGAAACGTCTACGAGGGTGTCGGCTGGAACAAGGAGGGCGCCCACACTTACGGATGGAACAAGAAAGCCGCGGGCATCGCTTTTATCGGGAATTTCCAGGGTGAGCAACTTGGGTTTTTTTAATCAAACAACAATCTCTCTTTTAAAAAGTTCATGAGTAACGGAAAGCATTGTTAGCAAACTATTCGAGCGGTGATTGGCTGGGACTCTCAGATCGAGTCTAAGTTCATTTGTCCTTGATAACTTTGACAGTTCTGTCAAATATCGTATTTTTTTTAAATCAACTAAAAAAGCGTTGTAACCAGTGTTTTCCGGGGTAGAATATGCGACTTGAAAACGATGGTATAGGTTAAAAGTCGATATTTTGAAAAAATAAATTTCGTGACCCCGATTTGGGCGGTTTTCGGCCCGGCGGCCAGATCTACGATTTCTGACAAACTGTTCGGCCAAACATTTTTTTTTTTCAAAATCAACTAAAAAAGGGTTGTAACCGGTGTTTTCAGGGGTAGAATATGCGACTTGAGAACGATGGTATAGGTTAAAAGTCGATATTTTGAAAAAATAAATTTCGTGACCCCGATTTGGGCGGTTTTCGGCCCGGCGGCCAGATCTACGATTTCTGACAAACTGTTCGGCCAAACATTTTTTTTTTTCAAAATCAACTAAAAAAGGGTTGTAACCGGTGTTTTCAGGGGTAGAATATGCGACTTGAGAACGATGGTATAGGTTAAAAGTCGATATTTTGAAAAAATAAATTTCGTGACCCCGATTTGGGCGGTTTTCGGCCCGGCGGCCAGATCTACGATTTCTGACAAACTGTTCGGCCAAAAATTTTTTTTTTTTCAAAATCAACTAAAAAAGGGTTGTAACCAGTGTTTTTAGGGGTAGAATATGCGACTTGAGAACGATGGTATAGGTTAAAAGTCGATATTTTGAAAACATAAATTTCGTGACCCCGATTTGGGCGGTTTTCGGCCCAGCGGCCAGATCTACGATTTTTAACAAACTGTTCGGCCAAAAATTTTTTTTTTCAAAATCAACTAAAAAAGGGTTGTAACCAGTGTTTTCCGGGGTAGAATATGCGACTTGAGAACGATGGTATAGGTTAAAAGTCGATATTTTGAAATAATAAATTTCGAGACCCCGATTTGGGCGGTTTTCGGCCCGGCGGCCAGATCTACGATTTCTGACAAACTGTTCGGCCAAAAATTTTTTTTTTTCAAAATCAACTAAAAAAGGGTTGTAACCAGTGTTTTTAGGGGTAGAATATGCGACTTGAGAACGATGGTATAGGTTAAAAGTCGATATTTTGAAAAAATAAATTTCGTGACCCCGATTTGGGCGGTTTTCGGCCCGGCGGCCAGATCTACGATTTTTAACAAACTGTTCGGCCAAAAATTTTTTTTTTCAAAATCAACTAAAAAAGCGTTGTGACCAGTGTTATCAGGGGTAGAATATGCGACTTGAGAACAATGGTATAGGTTAAAAGTCGATATTTTGAAAAAATAAATTTCGTGACCCCGATTTGGGCGGTTTTCGGCCCGGCGGCCAGATCTACGATTTTTAACAAACTGTTCGGCCAAAATTTGTTTTTTTTTTCAAAATCAACTAAAAAGGGGTTGTAACCAGTGTTTTCAGGGGTAGAATATGCGACTTGAAAACGATGGTATAGGTTAAAAGTCGATATTTTGAAAAAATAAATTTCGTGACCCCGATTTAGGCGGTTTTCGGTCCGGCGGCCAGATCTAGGATTTCTGACAAGCAAAACGACAAATTTCTTAGCCTAGTAATACTAATAATGTTGATAATTTCAGACACGGAGCCAAGTGAGAAAATGCTGACCGCAGCCAAGGAGCTCATAGCTTGCGGCAAAACCGGTGGCTTTCTTCGCAGCGACGTGAAAGTCTTGGGTGGACGGCAGGTGACGAGTACCCTGAGTCCCGGGGAAAAGCTCTATGCCAAGATCCAGCAATGGCCCGAATGGACAGCGAGTCCTTAAACAACTCAGCCCACCCAATCAATTGCTCGGCGTACAGCGATGAAAAGTGTGCGACGCCATGTCAACTAAACAAACTGGGAGATTCCACTTTGTATTCAAATGTTAAAAAAATACAAATAAAGAACATTGCATAACTACTCGAGACAGATAAGCGTAAAGCGGCAAAACCCAACAATAGTGCGACACGAGTGTTCAGCGATGATCTCCGAACCGAAAATAATAATCAATTCGCTATCAATGAATTATCGAACAGAGACAGCTGTATCTTCAAACATTTGGAGCTTCTCACTATCTTCTAGTCACCCCCCCCCCCCCCTCCCCCCATTCACTGGGAGTCCCCCAATTCGTTCGTTCGAGGAAAATCGCTAAATAAATTTCCCCGCCTGAGTGTCTCGACACGTAGTCGGCTGCTAATCGTTGCGACAGACGTTACGAGCAATAAATACTTCTTCTTCTTCCTTATTGGGTTAGCAGCAAGAATGAAGGTCGCTGGTTTAACTCTGATCCCCTTGGCGCTACTTCTCGGTGCTTCTGTCGCTGGTCGGTGATTTATTTTTTTAAACAAATTATTTTCCGGCTATTCGACGACCAATCATTGCACTTTTTTTTCTCACAGCTCCCGCGGATGACGTCGATGGTTGCCCGAGGATAGTCGGGAGGGACGCGTGGAACGCGCAACCGCCGTCAGGTCCACTCGATGGTATAACGACTCCGGTGCCCAATGCGATTATACTGCACACGGCCAGTCAGCCCTGCACGACTTCCTCTGTATGCATACTGAGAACGCGAATGATCCAGACTCTTCACATCGAGTCTTACGGCTGGAACGACATCGGATACTCGTAAGTGTCGCTCGACGAACGCCCAATAATTATTCAAACCTGAAAAACCGAATTAAAATTATTTTTGTGTTAAAATAATTGAAGAAATAAAAAAGGTTTTGCTCTTCGCGAACGTGTTTTCAGGTTCCTGATCGGCGGTGATGGCAATGTCTACGAGGGTCGAGGCTGGGACAAGATCGGTGCCTTCGCCAAGGGATGGAACACGAAATCCTTGGGAATAGCGTTTATCGGGACTTTTAACAGTGAGTATCCGGTTATCCGGGGATTTTTTGGAACTCAATTTTCCAGGGATAAAAAAATAATTCCTGCGAAATGTTCTTCAGGCGATGTGCCGAGTGAGACGATGATGACGACAGCGCGAAAGCTGCTGGATTGTGGAAAAGCCAAAGGATATTTCAGCACCGATTTACACGTCTTCGGACATCGACAGGTTTCCCAGACCGTCAGCCCTGGTGACAAGCTGTACGAGTTGATTCAGCAGTGGCCGGAGTGGTCGGCTAATCTTGAGTCGCAAAATTCGTCGTCGTGAACTGTAGTCTAATAAAATTTACATTGTCGAAATATGTCATAGATAGTGCGGAATTGGTGATTTTCACTTGAAATACATGTGATTTATTTCATTCTCCCGAGTGATCGGTATCAGCGGTAGATACAGCTAATCAGTGGTGTTGTTTTTTTTTAACGATAAAACTCGGTGGTCGCGTAGACGGAACGGTCGTTTCAATCAGCATTCATTGGCCTCTTCGATATTATCTCTCCTCTAAAATATATTCGTATTTATTTATTACACTATATTCATTTATCAATCTAATATAACTACGCGTCTTTACATCAATTTGCTAACGATCCTCGCTTGATAAAAGCGCCGGGCACTCTCGATGTCGCCAAACGGATTGAATTCCAATTGGATATATTTTTACGATATGCTGCGCCGAAGTTTTGTGTTGAATTGAATTAAAAATGATCTACGATACTTCTGGGATAAATTTTTATTACGCTTCTCGCGACAATAAAAACATTATTTGCATGATATTGAAAGTTTTATCTGCCCAACGCTCATAATTTGCATTGCTTTGTCAATTTATTAGGATCCCTAATACCGTTATTTGATTCTCTAGTATTCCACTGAACTCGCAGAATGCATCGGACCACGTTTATCAATTTTCGCAATTCATTTAAAAAAACGTATTTCAATTTGCTTGAGAAAAGTTATTATAGTGATTTTTGTTCTCAGGTACCAAAACAAAAATCATATTCGTGTAAAAAAACTGGAGTACAAAGGTTCAAACCGAAGATTACGTTCTGCAACTTAATTTATTAATTTGTACGTCCTATATACAAGTTCTGCACCGTGACTACTCGTACACTCCCGTCACTCTCTTCACGTCTCTATTTCTCTCGCTCACTCTCTCATTCTCGATTCGTTTTTTTCTACTAAGTATGATACAATCTTGCCATTTGCGTCGTTATAGTGTAAAGTCGTTCCGGGGGGGTTCGCGTACAAGCGTGAAAATACGGTAGCATGCGCACGATACGTTTTAAATATAGTCAAATAAATAAAACGCGGTAGAACGTTCTCTCGGCCTCCGGAAGGGCGCGAGAAAATTGACAACAAAAAAATAACCGAATAATAGTGGGCGGAAGGTTTCAAAGCCTTGACAATTGTAAACTCTACTTATATACAGGATAATTAGGGCGAAAAATCGGCTTCGCTAGATGCACAATCTTCTAAATGAAAAGACTGACAGTAGCGTCGATCGCTGAGATTAAAAATGACTTCATAATTTTCTTCTCCTACTACTCTCTCGTTAGACGTTCGAGTCACGTTGAATTCGATCGTTCGTGACTTATGGGAATTAGCAAAAAAAATAGCTAACGTACCGAATAAATAACCTTAGCACCAAGCTAGTTCGTTCTCCTTTCATTCGACTACAATCATTTGCCGTCACGATTCTTTTTTTTTTACCTGTTTTGTTCGTTTTTGTGCTGTAACGAGAGATGACGCGAATAAAAGCGAAATATTCAATCCGCACGCAGACAGACACACAGGCAAACGCTTTTTTCGCTCCCTTTATCCGCTTGCGTTTTTAAAATGATTTTTTTTTCTTTATTATATAGTCCCTACTAACTCTCGTAGCGCACAGATCTGTGAATTAAATATTAATTAACAAACCCCTTCGTAACTATTCTCACTAGCTGCAAGTTCTATTTACAATCCTTCAAATTCGTTTTCTCTATTTTATCTTCGCTTCTCTCTTTTTCCCCCATTTTTTCTTCTTTGCACACTGTACAATCGTATATATTTGTATAACCCTGCCGCGCGTTTCACTTTTTATTCGTCGCAATTCCTTCGAAGCACTTGGTTTTTTTTTATCTCATTTTCCTCGTCTCATTAATCGTGTATTCATCATTTTTCTTTTATCTTTTTACGTAAATATTCATCTACAACGTGACTAGTTCCGTTTCGGCGTGAGACTCCGTGAGAAGCGTGCCAGACGATGCGCTCAACGCGCTCGACGCCCAAAACACCACCGCCGAAAGTAAAATTACATAAGTCGAAGAGCCAAATAAAATAAAAATCGTCGTACTCGCGAATACATCTCTAAAGCCAACCGCGCGAATGCTTCGACGGATTCGCGAACCCAGGCCAAAGTTTCGTCTTACACGGCTAATTAAAACGTAAAAAAGACGCTCGGAGCGAAAGTTTTTTTCTTTTTCTTTCACGAACAGCTGCTCGTCCCTCGGCAGTAAATTCAATAAACGCGCTGAAAAAAAATATTCAACGTATTCGGCAATTTTTCTCCGATAACGAAGATTTCCGGCATTAAGGGCATTAATCCGCACGACCGATAGCGAGAAACTAATATTAAAAAATTCGCCCGTCGCAAGCGTCGCTTGTATGTACAATAGGAATAACCAACGATCTTAACGAGCTTCGCGATAAGAAGAAAAATAATAAATTGTCGCCAAAATCGTTGACTCGCGAATCCCAGTCACGTTGAGGAAGCTCCGGCTCTTCGCAACAGTCAAAATGGTAATCTTTTTTGTATGTCTTTTCTTTCGTCTTTCAAACAACAGTTAGTTAATTGCGCTACTAAAAAGAAATTGATTGGTTGAATTACCAAATGTTTCTTCACATGTCAGTGATAGGACAAAGTGACACTCCATTTGGCCGGCGCAAGGCTTCCGAAGCTCCCCAATATAATAAAATAATGTAAAATAAATAACGTTCGATACTGTCGACGAGTGGTTGTTGATTCAGCCGGATATTAAGAAGCTAAATAAATATCTCTTAGAGTAGTCCCCCCTTTCTGCCGAAGAGCAGCGAGCTGATGGTGCCAAGAGCGGACTGAGCGGCGGATTCCTTCGTGACGGGAACATTGGCCGCGGAGCTGCCGGTGACACTAGCAGGTTTGTTGACCTGGCCAAGATCGGGTCTTGTGGCTGTGGCGCTGCGTCTCTGTCGATTCTGAGCCATCATCGAGATCCTGGAATTAATTCCCGCGGCGGAACGTCCCGCAACGGCGGCCGCGGCGGCAGCTCCGATTCTCTCGTTGTCGGAAGAATCCCTGAGTGACTTGGCGGAGGAAGATCCGCGCGAGCTGGCGCCGCCGCCGCCGCCACCGCCGACGCCGCTGCTGCTGGAGGAACACGAGGATACGGACGACGAGCCGCCCAGCTTCTCCGAGGACATGGAGCTCTTGAGGAACGTCAGTTGTTGCATCGGACTCTCGTTCGATCGTCTCGAGTACAGAGCGCCCTGAAGCGCGAGCGGCGAAATCGCGGAGCTCGCGGTTGTCGCCATTATAGTATCGATACCGATTCGCTCGAGCTTCTCCACGAGTCTTATCCCCGAGAGCGCCTTCTTCTCGGACCTCGAGAGCGCCGGCTTGCGCTCCAACGTGCGTTTCTTTCGTTGCGACGACGAGAGCGCGGGCGACGGTGCGGGCGCCGATTCCCCGCTGAAAGTTCGTTTGAGAAGATCGGCGCCGGTGCTGAAGAGTCCGAACGACAGCGACGAGGAATTGGCGTAGGGCCCGGGCGAGCTGGAACGCGATTCCGGCGGACTACCGTCCGGACTGTTGTACGGCGTCGCCGTGGGTGTGAAATTTTTCTCGCTGCACGGCGTTCCCACGCACGACGGCGTGACCGCCTTGATTCCGCGCTCGTTCAGCATCTTCGCCAGTCCGAGAGTCGTGGAGAACGTCGAGGTGGAATTGCGACGGCTCAGAGTGCGGGGAGTGTTCATGCCGGAGTTTATCGCGCTGTTCGGAGCTGTCGCCACCCGTGAGCCAATCACGCTCGCCGTTACGCTCATCGGGTCTTCCGGATGAAGAACGGTGCTGTTTGTGAATGTGTACACGGAGCCAGTGTCCTGAAAGACAAAAAAGTGTTGTCAATTAAATTCGTGCCTGACAAAAAAAAATTGTACTCGTAGGAATTATCGTTAACTACCTGGAAGAGCTTTCCGGGGTTCGCGTACTCCTCGTCCTCCTCGAGATCGGCTAGAGTGAATGTTTCCAAGCCGAGATCCTCGAGGCCCCGGCCTCCTCGCGTCTTCACGCCCGGACGTTCCTCGAGGAGGCCGCCGAGCGTCGGTGTCGCGAGCTGCGACCAGTGATGCAACGTCTGCGAGCCCTCCATCGGCTTCACGATCTGCAGTTTCTCCGGCAAGCGCCAACTTGTGCCGCTGTGGTTGCTGCCGCTGAAACCGCTGAGATTGCCGCTGCTACCGGTGGACATAATGCTGTCGGGCGTGCGACAGCCGAAAGGCAAGAAATTCGGCGGGGAATGGATGATGCCGCCGTCGTAGTCGAAGTTGTAGCCCGCACCGGTGCTGAGACACGCGCGGCGGGCTATAACTTCGGCCGGCGTCAGTCGACGAAGCGCCGCTTCGAGATCCGCTGCTCCTGGCGCTCCCGGGACTCCCGTTGGCTGCGGACCGCTGAAAATGTACCAATGCCCATTGATATAGCTGTCAAAAGTGAGCTGTTAATTTTATCATCGAGACTACTCACGGATACTCCTCGGAATCGGTGATAAGCGAGCCTTCACTATCGCTGTGTCCCGTGGAATCGAGGCTCGGGAATCCCGAGGCCGCATGAGGCCTCTGAGGCCCACAACTCATTCGCGGTCCCGACGAGCCGCTCGACAGCGTCGACGTCGTCATCGAGCCGATCCGCGGGAATTGATTGGCATCCGGACCTCCGTACGACGTTCTAGAAGCGCTGCGCACCGTTTCGAAGACCTTTTTGTACGTAGGCCTGCGGAAAAACAAAAACGAAACATCAGTATTTTCCCCGACGCCTTGAAATTTAGTTTCCAAAGGGACGGCGAGACACTACTCACGCTCTGTCGCTCATTATTCCGGAATCCAGACTGAGCTCGGAGTACAACGACGACTCGAGCTCGGAGGCGATGGAATCGTGCTGAGGCGCGGCGCCCATCGACGGGAAGAACGAGCCACCCCGGACCGTCGGCATTCCCCGCTTGCGCTGCTTTCGCAACTGCTCCTGCGTGTCCGCCAGCAGGCTAACGACCTCGGCGTAACGATCCTTGAACTCGGCAAGCTCGCTGGCAAGAGTATTCTGATTGTCCCTCGTTATAACGAGGGTCGCCCCGACCTCGTCGTGCTCCGTCATCAGCTGCGCCAGCCTCAGCTCCGTCTCCGCCAATTTCGCCGTCAGGCTCACTATCTGCTCGTGCTGCAACCGATTTTCCTCCTTCTGACGACCGAGCTCGTCCGCTATGCCGTCCACCTCCATGTTTGCGTTTGCTGCTCACGAAAACACAGACGCACACGGTCACGAAAAATCGTTCAATCGTAAATTGGTTTAGAAAGCAAAAAATAAACACGTTGATTACCTAATTGCGCCGCGATGTCTTTGACCAATCTCGCCTCCTGCTCCTCGCAGTCGTCGGTCTCGTGAACGAGCTTCGTGAACTCGGTTCTCAGCTGCTTGTTCTCGTCCTCCAGCGAGCTTATCCTCCGCTGCATCATGTCGAGATTGATGGCTCGTAGCCCGGTCGGCGTGCCGCCTTCCGAGCCCGAGTCGTCCACATCGTTGGTCAGTATCTGCACGAGCTCCGTCTTCTTTATCAGCTCATGGCTCAGCTGCGTTATCTTCTCGTTGGCTGCCTTCAGTTCGGCCTCCAACGCGTTCACATTGCTCTCGAGCTTCTGGTTGTGCGTCAGCAACTCCTTGCCGATTCGCGCTGTCAATTCCAAGTCTTTTTCTTTCTGCAAAACGATAACACCGCGCGTTAGAACCTGAACTAGCATTTCTCCCTTTCACTTAATCTAATCCTTTTCGAACGTTCTCAATTCACAAATTCTACTCCTAAAAAAATGTCACCAGTCGTCTGCATTACTCACCTCCTCCAGAAGCCTTGTCACTGCCTCTATATCATTATAGGTCTTGGTCATTTGGCTCACTCGGTTGCTACATAGAACTGTAACATAGAGAGAAAAGAAAGCACGAAAAAACGTGAATTAGTAATTGCTCCAAATTTCTATCTAATTAATATGCGAAGCTCAGCACAGCGCAATATTCAACACACGACATTGAGATGCAAAGAGGCTGGAAGTATTTTGTTTCAATCGTTATTCACTACATTGAGTATGTTTCACCCAATTGTTCTCGCCACGAGGCGCGAGTCCCAGTTCAGAATCTAAATCGCACGTGCTTCAACGGCTACAGAACAAAATGATACGCAAGTGAATGTGTTTCGAGTGCCGTAAGCGCAGGTAAAATCTGCGCGTTCGGGACGCACGATGCGATCATCGATTCGAAACTATTATTAGCCGATCGGGTCGCAAGTGGAGTGTCGGTCAGGCGAATGTAAATATGGTTCGAGTGTCTTGGGACGACGACTCGAGGATCGACTTGATCGCCATTGGCGGCAAAAGGCACCGGTAACCAGGCTGCTGACCTGACGCCTCGTCTCACGATGATGATGATGTTGTTGCCGCTGCTGCTGCTGCTTCGACCGTGGATCAGCGGAGACTGCGACGATCTCTCGAGTCAGTCGAGTCAGTTGAGTGAAAGCATTCAATAGCCGTGACAACATCAAACCCCGCGGCTTCTGTTACTGTGACGACGGCGACAGCGTCACCAGCAGCCGCAGCAGCAACCAAACAGCGGCGACAGCGATCCCGGTGCTCTCTCGCCTTCTGACCTTTGGACCCCGAGAGGCGTCTGCGAACGAATCGCTCTTCAAGCGGCTATTTAAAGCACTTCAGCGCCGCGACTCGCGATTCACGTTAAATCGTCGCTTCCTCTCTAGTCTAGTCTTTTCTTTGCTTTGCTTCGCTTTTCTTTTCTTTTCTCTCGGCCGCGCCAAGGCCGAGCTCTCCGCTCAAGGACTTTTCGCGCGAGGAGCGAAAATTCTCACCGCCGCGATTTCCCCGTGGAATCTCATTTCCGACAAATCGTTTAACGAAGATTGAAAATCACGGTTTTCGATCCGGAGCAAAGGTTACATTTTCTCGAGGAAATAAAAAAACATCATTTGTCGATACACAGATGACTTCATTGTTGTCAGAGCAACCGATGCAGCGTCGACTTCTCCCAACTTCAGAACGTGGGAGATAAATTCGCACGAGGCGCGACTTTGATCCACAAACAATTGACATGGGAAAAAAAATTGTCGTCACGCTTCTTCCACCCTTATCACTCAATTCATAAAAAAAATAAAACTGTTGACAATTTTTTTTACTGGATACAATTGATGGGTCTGTGTGTTTTTCTCCGAGAGTCACGTGGCCACTTCACTCGGGAAACGAAGTTGATTGCCGGTATATTCAGTCGATGTGTTTACTGAATATAATTGCGTGGAAAAAATTGGCAGAAAACGCGAATTGATTGTGATTGGCGACGCTCCTGACGTATTCAGTCCTGACGTTCTCCTCTCGACGCGGCTCTTGCATCCCTATCGATCAGTCTGGTGCCGGCTTCTTGCTGCACACAGTAGCAGCAGCAGCAGAGCGACTCGCTGGCCAGTACGAAGCGCGCAAGCGCGAGAGATACACTGCACACGCCTATCCAGGTATTAGGTGCAACCCGGCGGCGTGCGACGCGACCGCGTCGCACGTGTGCGATGCCTCACAGCGACGCCGCTCGCCAGCGGAACGCCCGGAGGGAAAAGAAAACCTCTACTTTCTTTTTTTACATTTTACATTTTCCTTTTTTTTTTCATTTTTTCTTTTATTACCTTCCGCATTGAATCGACGTCGCGCGCGTCGAAAACGCGAGGGAGATAAAATAGTCGCGGTTTTTTTTCCGCTGTCTCTCAACTTTGCCGCATTGAATTTTCGTTATCCGCGGAAAGTGGAAACTCCTCGACCGTGAGAAATGTCGTTTGCGGTATTGTGCAAAATTTCATTACTTCGCCGGAGCGACGTTTAAACTCGGCGACTCGTCGGAAGTCCCCCGCGAGTTTCGCGGGACGCAGTCGTGGGTATCAAATTTGACGTCTTCGGCGTCGGCGGCGGCTGACGCGGATCGAGAAGGAAAGTAGCGACTGTTACGGCGCGAAGCCCAAACCGAGCGGCTGCTCGCTTAGTCCCGGCTCGTTGACGATTCGCGATTCCGTTCACGCTCCCCCGAGTCGACCGACGCGCCGCTCGAGCGTCGGCTCGCAACGCCGCACGAACCGACAGAAAAGAGAAAAAAAAAAGAAAAAAAAAATCTTACTTCATCCTGACCAAAAATTCCCCCCGATAGTAGAAATAAAAAAAATATCGTGTATCACACTCGTGAATTATTTCCGCAGTATCAATTAGCAGTGCGTTTCGTGCTCAACGAACAAAAATCCAACTAAAAAAAAAGTCAGCTAAATTCTTGCCGAAAGCCAGCCGGAAGCCAGTGAAAAAAAAAATTGGCAAGAAAATTAAAAAAAACCAACGATTCTCAATATAAAAATCGTAATACGTGCCACGTGTTAACAGTGCGGACGATTTGCGGGGCGGCTTGCCGTGCTCACATAGTGAAAGCTGCGTGTTACTTTTTTTTTATACGTTCTAAACGACGATCGACTCTCGCGATCTTCACAATCGTTTTTCTCTCGTTAATTCGATTTTTCTTTTGCATTTTTTTTTTTTTGGTAATTCGTAGACGTAGGTTTACTGACAAGATATGCAAGCGGCCGGTGCGTCGGCAGGCGAGCCGAGGACGAAGAGCGGGGTGCCGGGATTGCAGCCCTTGCAGCCCCAGCAGGGTGTGATACCCGAGACGGTCGAGGCGCCCGAGGACACGAGGACGTCCTCGCGACTCGAACCCGCGACGACGACGTGAGAATCGTGGAGATATCCGTCGCCTTCGGCTCCGCCAACCGCAAGTCTCGAGTCCTCGTCGCCGTCGGCGATGCTTCCCTTGTAGAGGTAGAGCGGACGACGCGGAATGTCCTCGTCGTACTCGTACGGGTCATCGTCGTCCCGCGACGATTCCTCGGCGAACGATAATTCGCTGGCGTTGCGGCAGGTCAGTTCGCCGAGCGATTGACCGGTCGCCGGTGTCGCGTCCCGCAGCGCCGGATGCGACGACGATGATGACTCTTCCTCCCGGGATTCCGCGGCGATGACGTCCTCGTCGCCTTCGCTGCTGCTCTCACCGACGATCGCCGACGACTCCGGCGGCTGCTGCCCACGCTCGAGCCTCGAGGAATCCCGCTCCAGGGTAATGCCGCCTGGGCCCGAAATCCCGGGCCTTCTCCGAGTCCAATAGCTGCTGGCCACACAACTTTTAGACTTTATTGCATATTTTTATGATTTTTTTGGTTTAGTTAGATTGATTTATTAGGAGCTGCCTAATAAATAAAAGTTGAGCGACATCTCGGAAGATTTTTCCTGTACGACTCATTCGACGATGACGCAATTCGCGAGAGACTCGCGACGGTTTTATCGAATCATATGCAAGGTGGAAAATTCTATGGGTTACCGTTCTGGGTTATTGAGAAAAATCTATTTATGGACAATGAGCACAATGCTGAACTCACGCGATTCCGACGCTTTCGAAAGATTTATACTCCTTTACCTGCAGTGTTGGGGCTTCTTCAAATTCGGATTCTCGAGAGAAAAGTTCGAACGCGAATTTTTGAGAATTTAATTTCCTGTCGGATTATAAATTAAAGTTTGAGGCAATTTATGAGGGATTTTGGGCAAGACGAGACCGGCGAGGGAAATTCGGCTGTTTAGGGAAAATGGTCGAGAGTGCAGCGGTCGCGTTTAACGCGTGGATGATGACGACTGGCGAGTATACAGCGATGAACTACGTCGGCGATGCAGGTGTTTCAGGCTCTTATATCGATTTCCGCGAACCGCCGAACGCGCTTGCATAAGACAGTGCAAAGCTCTGGCGCGTTTTGCGTTTTACCGCGCTGCGTTCGACTGTCGCTTTATTTCTATGCCGATAATAACAAGAGTAACGTAACGTAACGTGTTGTGTCTAAGTAGCATGAGGGGGGAGAGAAGTCCCGCAAAATTCCAACTCGAAGCTTTACCCGCGTGAATAAATTTTTCCTTATCAAAAGATTTGACTATAGAAATGAATTTTTAAGATAATTTTTTTTTTTACAGAAATTTACGAAGCTTCGAAAATCGTAAAAATCTCGACTAAAAAAGGCGAAAAGAAATTTCAGAATAGTCAGGCGGAAATTCGTTTTGAGTGTCCGACGATTCGTTTGTTGCGCAACAAATTCAACGGCTTGGAAAATTCGCAGTCCCGTTCGGTGCCCGAGTACAGAATATTTCGTAAAACGACTTCAACAGTTTGCGTCCGGAGACGCGAATGAACCGCGGAGGGTCGGAGTTCACCGTTGAGGCTTCGCCCGTTGCGCAAGAGGCTTGCGGAGTTTACGCAATGATTCCGAATACTCTGACCCACGAGAGAAAAAAAAAACAAATCGAAACATAGAATCTTTCGCCAAGAAAAATTTGCAATTGTGAGTAACGAATTCAACGGTGAAACCCGAGCGACGGGAAAACTGGCCGCAGCCTCAGCCGCCGGGAGTCCGGGAGATAGGTGCGGTCCACGCGCGACGATATAGCACGAAAAATCTATAGTTCGATGGAGCCGGAAACGTCCAGCGAGAAAAAAAGCCAAAAAATGTTCGCCGGGTCGAGAAAAAAATTCTAACGGTTTGTGGATATCGCGTTTAGTTAATGGAAATAATTGAGACATTTGCGGCGGACACGTGAGAGAGGAGAGGGGGACCATTCCCCCTCCCCAGGAAGGGAGGGGGAAGAGAGGGGGGACTTATGCTTGTAGCGAACGGATGACTGGAGTCATTGAGAGAGAAGCGACGAAAAAGCATTGGCCATATCGCAGCCGCGATTGCGTAATAAATTGGTGAATCGCGTTGTGTGTGTGCTGCGCGCGCGACAAGTCAGCTGATGTCAAGGTGAGCGGCGGCAGAGGCAGCGCCGCCCGGTTTCTCGTCCGCGTGCCTCAACGTCAGACACGCCGGACTCGTGTCTCTCATTCGCTGCTCTCCACTCACACCGACGCGCGCCATCAGCCTCCGGATATGCGGAGAGACCGGAGTTGAATTTTCAGGGGCAAACCGGAGGTTTTTTTTATCAGCCCCGCTGGACCAATGGAATTAAGACGCGGATGCAGGAACTCGGGGGAAGGGAGAAGCCGGCAAGAAACATTCGGTACTGCGAATCTGTGATAATTTTATGCGTGCCAGGAGCGAGAAATAGTAGTTCGACAAATGAATCGCTTACTGTGACGTTTACGTTCTTAATGGCTGACTGACTCAACTACGTTTTCGCTTTTTCATCGCGGGCGACCTTTGACAATTAGGTTCCCCTATTATTATTATCGGGTTAACGTGCAGTATTGTGTGCCGCAGATTTAATCATCGATATCTCCAATATTAGCTCCTACTAAATAAAGTACAAAGTATTTTTATGATTATTATTTTTATTGTTATTTTTATGTCTCCCAATGCGGGTAGGGATTTTTTTTTGTGAATTGTTTTCACGCGCCGTTGACGCGGCGGACGATCGATCAAACGAGCGTGTGTAATTCCAGCCGGGAAGGCGTAATCGCTACGGTATCGTCGCTACGAGAACCAGAGACGGAGAGAGAGACAGGGAGAGGGAGATCTAACGTCATCGGGACTATCAACGCGAATGAGACAGAGAGATAGTAATAAGGTAGAGTAGAGGGAGAGAGATAGACAGAGGCTGCTGGGTGATTTACCATCAAACACGGTGTCCCCGGCCAGTGACACGAGTCCCGAAGACTCTGTTAAACTCGATTATAGCTACCACGACTCGACTCGTGTAGCCCAGTGTAAGCACAGTGGTCGCGATAAATCGCAGCCAAGACGAAGGGTTGGTTGATGCGACGCCGACGACGTCGCCGGTTCGCCCCTCTGTCCAATGACGCAGAGGCAGCAGGCGGCGGACTCTGACAATCAGCGACGAGCTGGACGCATGGCGATTTGCAGCAGATGAAGCAGCGGAAACGATCCTTCCTTGCAACACGCGAAAATCCGTAAATTACGCGACAGGCGTTGCGAATTTTTACTTTTTCCTCATTCGCGTCGCGTTTCTCACTCGGAAACGTCACTCGTGTTGCTCGCGAGTCACGCGGAGTGTGACGCACACGCGATTAACGAGAAACACTCTCATCTCTTTCAGCGCGTCGATGCATTCACACAATTTTTTGAAGTTCCTCGGTTTGTTATTGTTATTTTTGTTGCGGGGGGTCGGAGATTTGTTTTTTTTTATCGGTTTATTTCGGTTTTTTCTCGCGTGTATTGAAACAGCGCGACAGTCGCGACAGTCGAGACACCACGCACCGCGCGTTACTACTGAAACGTCCAGCGGGCGACGAGCGACGACGAGCCAGACGGATCAATCCGCCATCTTCGTGCTTCTCACGTAACAAACGCGAGGAACGTGGAACGCGAGCGCCGAGCGAGTGCAACGGAGACGGAGCGACGGGGGGGAATGGGAGCGAGAGAGCCGGAGGCATGAGACGCGCGCACGGGAACTGAATGTGCGCGCGCATGCGAAACGTTGGCGCGAAATTTTCCGAGTATTCAAACGCGTTCGAAGGCGCACGATCGACGCGACGTGAGGCGAAGCATCGAATAACTGTTATACTTTTGCTTTTTCCTATAGAGGGAGCCTTGTTTACATGAGAAACATTTTTTTTTGTAATTTTTGCGTCAGATTTTTTTTTAGCTCGATTATTTTCCAACAACGAGTTTCCAATCGTGAATTCAGGTGAATCAACGAATTTAGTAGCGTTTGCGAAAAAATGAAATAAAAAAATACGTTCACGTTCGCGAAACGTTGGCGCGAAATTTTCCGAGTATTCAAACGCGTTCGAAGGCGGTCGATCGACGCGACGCGAGGCGAAGCGTCGGATAACCGTCGTAAATACTTTTCCTTTCTCATAGAGGGAGCCTTGTTTACATGAGAAACATTTTTTTCGTGATTTTCGAGTCAGATTTTTTTTAGCTCTAATTATATTCCAACGATGAGTTTCCAATAGTGAATACAGGTGAATCAACGAAATTAGCATTTGCGAAAAAATAAAAATGAAAAATGTTCATATGTATCGCCGGCGATTATGCGGCTTGCGATGCGATGCACAGAAGCGGCGGCTGCGGCTAATGAATGCGCCGCACGCGAAGCTATTCGCGGTGAAATTATCCGTGACGAAGACGAAGACGAAGACGAAGACGCTCGTGGCAGTGGAGAAAATGAAGCGTCCGCGCGCTCGAGGCTTTTCCACGAGAATTCGCCCGCGGGATCCACGCTCGGCGCTTTATTTTAAGCTCTCGGCGCGGTCGCGACTCGCCAAGGTCAGGGAACGCTCGCTCGTTGGTTGGTCGAAGTCGGTTCGCTCGGCGAACGTGCGGAACTCGAACGAGCCTCTCTCGCTTATATTTCTCCGGCTTTCCAATTCGAGAAGGACACGCCGGATAATTTGCCGAGAATATCGAAGCAAGGGCCACGACCTTCTCGACCTTATCGACCTTCCCGATCTCCTCGATCTTGTCGAGCGGAGAACCGGAACGCGCAGAAGAGAAATCGCCAGAGAGGTTTATCGTTCACGCACCGGCGTCGATGTTTCCACGCGAGAAACGCACGACTCGTCTTGGGGTGCGATTAAAGTTTATTAACGCGCGCCGCGCGGACTCGATAAGTACGCAGGAGGTCGCGGGACGAGCGGAAGAAGCTTTCACGATGCTCCCTCGGGCGATCGACTTCGTCCTCTTCGCCTTCATCCTCCCTTTTTTTTATCTCTCGGTGAATTTCCAGTTTAGTCTGGTAATGCCTGTGTCGTGTCTTGCGGTAAAAGTGCTTCGACTTTTTGCGATAAATAATATTCATGAAATTCCAGCGAGATGGAATACTTGGCTCGACGGGTATGGATATTCGTACTCGTTACTTTCTTCGCTCTTCTGGTCCGCTTCATTTTATTTTTATTTTTTTTTTGTTCAGCTGTCAATTCTTCGCTTTCCTGGTTTCTCTCTCTCGAGTTCTCGTTTCCAGAAGCCGAGAATTCTCGAGGCAAGAATTTTTCGCATCGTCGAGGATGCTCGACGCTCTCGGCGTTTGTGCGGATTTCCTCGTTCGCCGCGGAGACACGAAGAGGAATCCGCGACGACGGATCTTCCGGTTTTTTTTTTCTACGCTGCTTCCAATCGCAGCGTCGTCGTCGACATACTCGGCTTTGCACGCGACTCGCGAGACGAGAAATAGTCGATCGATAGTCAACGATTGCTGAGCAGTTTTCCTTCGCTGGTAGCGACCGGCGAACAGATGAGAAACTTTTTTCACCTCTCTCGAGCTACTGAGAGACAGCATCTGACTTACAATGTAGCAGAGTTTTGCTGCTGCGAAATAAAATCGAATTGCCTGGAAAAGGTCGAGTCGTACCCAGTTTTTCCCGTAGCTGTTTATGGAGAACGTGCAATTCCAGGAGCCGCTTAAAGTCGATGCTCAGGATGAACTTTTTGCAGCGAATACTCGACGGAAAAATATCGACTCTGTCTCGATATCTCGATAGGGTAGATGTACCATTAGTGGCCATTGTACCTATTGTGGCCATTTTTATTATTTTATTCTTCAAATTATTTTTTCCCCATAATTGCACGTTGATTTTTTTTAACAAATGCATTTCAATTCACTGAACGACCTACCCGACGATTTTTTTATTCCATTAAGGGGATGCTGGAGTAGATTTTTTTACCGACTGGTCGGTAAAAAGTACGGTTTCGTAGTTTACGGTATACGTCGTTATTGAATTACAAAAATGTCTCAAATTGCACAGGATTATAATATCAACATAGGCGCATCTACTCAATCTACTCCAGCAGCCCCTTAAATGTTTTGATTTATTCCTTTGAATGTGATGGCCACAATTGGTTCTAAGATGGCCAAAAACGGTACGTCTACCCTATCGAGATATCTCGACGTCTCGATATCTCTCAAGGCGGACAAAACGTTGCACCACGAGGAATTTGCTGAAAATATCCGTGCAATTACGAAGCTCTGTCATCCGGTCGACCGGAGGGATAATCGCGCGTCCACGATCCGGTGATTATGGAAGCGCGCACCACGTGGCGCACGTTGCATTCGCCCATTCAGCCGGCTAACAGTACTTGGACATTTACGTGTAGTCGCGGTTGCAGGTAACACGCGGAGTTATAATGTTACCGTGCGTACACGAGCAACGGATGAGAATGCCGCGAGTTCAGCCTTCGGTATCAACCTATTCACCGGCTCAATGCAACCGGAGGGGGCAGAGAGAGATCATATCGCCTCGCGCACAGCTGAGAGTCCCTGTTACATAGGTGGAACGGTATTTTCGACGGGCAGCACCAACACCGTCACTTACCGAGCGCCTACAATGTAACGCAGATTCAATCTCGTAATTACACATTCCTTGCGCTCGGTTCAACATTTTCTCCGTTTTTTCGCTGGAATCTCGAATTTGAATAGAGCGAGCCGGGCAATTAATTCGCAGGCGCAAATTAATATCTTGAGGCTTAATCATCCTGATTGGTGACTCCACTGAATAAAATCTTATTTCTTTGGATGAGTTTTTTTTTATTCGTTTCACATTTACCATTCTGGTCGGGTGAAAGGTTTTGCGAGTGTAAGTGATAGTTTTTCGAGAGTCCAGATGAATGGGCGATATTGGATGATTGATACAATGAATATAGGATGACCTATTCCTCTGTTAAAAAGTTCGTGAGCAACCATTGTTGTCGATTTATTCCGCCTTTGATTGGTCGTTAGGAAACAACGGCTGTTCGTTGTTTAATATCGCGAAATTTGGCAGTTTGTTAGAAAAAAATCTATTTTTGCGTTTTTCTCCTCGAATTTTCAATTTTTCGGGCAAACACCCGTCATTTTTGGAATCAGCGGAAAATTTTCCATCGAATAGGGATTTGAAACTTTGCGAAATCGAAAATTTTTTTTTCAGTCATTTTTCGAAAAAAACGCAAGGGGTACCCCTTCTAAAAATTTGCGATTTTTGAAGGTCAACTTTAAAAATCTGCAAAAAATCGAAAAATCGAGATATCGCGTTCCGCCTGGCGGCATTCTCTTCGTTGAAGAGTTTTCTTTCGAATGCAAAAAGAAAATCCCGATTACATTGATCCAAAGAAAAATTACACCGATTTTAGTGAAGTGTCAAAATTTGGGAAAAAGTTAAAAATCGTTTTTCGCGTTTTTCTCCTCGATTTTTTTATTTTTCGGGCAAAAACCAGTCATATTTGGAATCAGCGGAAAATTTCCCATCGGATAGGGTTTTAAAACTTCGTTGAATCGAAAATTTTTTTTTTCGCCAAAAAAAACGGCAAGGGCCCTTCTAAAAATTTGCGATTTGGAATAGAATAGGCCCGCAGACAGATACAAAATCAAGTCGCAGTGTGTACCTCTGTTGAGCAGCAACGTTCTGATGACCCTTATGTAAATCTTTCCGTGCTTCGTTCGGGCGACGTGAAAGAGAAAATCCGAGAGATCGCCGTCGCCCTCGTGGATGTCGGTGTCGGCGAGAACCTCGCGCAGCGCCTCCTCGCGCTCCTCGGGCGTGCTTTCGTCGACGCCGCCGAGCTTCCTGTCGATGTAGTCAACCACTCCGACGTCCTCCCAGAGTTCCTCGTCGTAATCCTCGCATCTTCGTCGTTGGACCGGGGCGACAGTGGCAGACGCGCCGAACTCCTCCTCGATGTCCGGGATCTCCCAGATGTTGCTGAGTTTCCGGGCGAGCGACGGACTCGGCTGCTGCCGTCTCGACGACGAGGTAACACTGATCGGACCGGTGACGTTGGATGGCGAGTACGATACATCGAGAGCCAGCGAATCGAACGTCGATCCGCCGAGAGCGATTGTCCTGCCGTGCGAATTTCTCGACCCGCGTTTGTCCCAATTTTTCGACCTGTCCGAAGATCTCGCGCAGTCCGTTTCGTCCGCCGATCCATCGTCCACTCTGGCCCTTCGCGCCTCGAGCCTGAAGCCATTTGTGCTGCTCATGTCATAACTTCAATTTTTTTAACGATTTTTCGAACACTTCTTTTTTTCTACAATGAAGACTTAGCTTGCTCCAACTTTTTTTCTTTAGAAAAAAATATATAAAACTGCTACAAATTTTTCTTGGGAATTATTTTTTCTTGGTTTTTTTTCCTGGCTATTTCGTCGCAGTCGTTAGAGTTGAGGAATCTCGCGAGGAATCCAGAGGCGAGAAAATGAAGAAGAGGCTGAAGCGGCGAACAGTAGCCTCGCTTCTGGCCGGTCGAGTGCGGCCCGCAAACGACACACTTAATGTTTTCCTCGACGCGAATTCTCGACACTTTCTTCCCCGCTCGCTTCTTTCTCGTCGTTCGCGCACGTTTTCCGGGTTTTGCCGCAGCAAAACTCCGAACGACGTCGTCTTCTTCCCCGTCCGATGCGGCCAGCAAGAAGTCTCGCTGTACTTCAGTCCCTTTTTTCGCACAGCTTTTTTTTTTCAACGAAATTTTTCGTCACTTCACAGTCCAGTTGCCAACTGTGCGACGAGTCGCATTTCCCGCACTTTTACGGTGCGTCACACTCGAATCTCTTCTCTTCGAGCGAGGAAATTAATTCTGGGGAATAAATTGACATTTATTTTAGATACAGGATTTTTTTCCCCGCTCATTTAATTTCTCAGACGCGATTGCGGTGGATTAAAAGAAATGTACATAGAAAATAAATACTATAACGAAGTTGCATAATTTTTTTCTCGCACTTTTACAGTTGTATAAGAATTCATATAAGCCAATATATAGGTTCACTGAAACAATGAGGAGATCAGTGCGATATTTTCGTTGAATTTCTCAGGCACGGTCGGTAAATTGACTATGATAAATCGACTCTGTAACCGCAGGAATAGCGATACGATCGGTTATTATTGGATCTGAACTATAAAAGCGCAAATTGATGCGCGAAGCTCGCACGAGGGAAGGAAGCCCTTTCAATGACTTTCACGTAAGAGACCGAAGGGGGTTGAGAGGAGGAGGGACCGTTACGCTGGTGCCGCACCGCGATTATTTCATGGCTGAGAAAGAGCTGAACTCCGGGCGATCCGATTGTGCGCAAAGTGCACGCGGCGAGAACGAGCGACGCTAAAGGTCGGCGACCACCGCGAGTCGTGCATCTCGCGTCAGGTGCAAAATGCACGCGGCGGCGACCGGCGAATCGTCGCGGCAGTCACGACTTCTCGATCCCGCGGGCGGCAAAATAACCGACCCGTTCGCTATTATTCGCAATAAACGACGAACGATAGAAATACCGATGCACATTCGTTTCGAGCGCGAAGGGTGAACGGAAAAACCGCGAGAATCGATCGTCGCGGTTGCGCCACGAAAAAATTTCATCAGGTAAAAATCGCCACAGGTAAAATTGGCTTCGATTATTGTATTATCGAATAAAATTGAATTTACATTGAGTTGCGAAATTATGATCATTACACTGCTTACGATGGTTATAAATTGTATTTTTGGTTTTTATTTAATGGCAGTTGGAACGACGAGAAAAAGATGGTTTCAACGAAGAAGAAAAAAACCTTGACGACACCGACAGTCAAGTTACGTGCGGCACAAGTGGATACACATAATGACCGACCATATTATGGCCACTGCCGTATGAGTACAATGTCTAATGTCGCACGAGGACACTGAAAATCCATCATTAGTCAACGACGCTGCTCGCGAGCAGCGGAAAACTCAACGTAACTCAGAATATGAAGTGCATAGAATGCGAAGGACTCGCACGAACGCGATGATAAATCGTCGGTCGTTACACTTCGCCGATGCTCGACGGTTTCGCAACGAGACGCATGCACGCGGCGCCGGTGGCTATTGCAAAAATTAGCAAATTGGAAATCGCTCGATGGGCGAAGCTCGAGCGGTGAGCCGATTGCCAGCGTGACCGGGTGATTATTTATTCCACCATCGCCGGGCGGTAAAAGTATGCGAACGACGACCTCTTTCGCTTTTAATTTTTTTTTCTTTGCTCTTTTTTTCAATTATCGTGTGAATTATTTTCCTATTGATTGCTAATTAATTTTTTTCGACTCTACTGCTATGAATATTCATTGTCAGCAACGTTCAATTTGTTGCGTCGCTTTCCATCTCTGATAGCAGAAACAACAGCAGCAGCAGCAGCAGCAACGGCACCAGCATCGATACTATCAGCATGTTTAGTCGACCGCCAGCAGAGCGGATTGAGGATGTCCGCACCGACGAACGGCGGAAGCGAACGAAAGTACCGACAGCCGCGGACGGGACGAGATCGACGACGAGGGACAGGAACAGAGGGAAAGTTCGGAATCGCCACAGATCTCTGCGCATAAATTTTAAACTGGGACACATCGTTTTTTTTTTCTCAATCAGACCCAAGTAAATGAATAAAAAATATCGAACCGGAAGACAAATGGCACGCAGACAAATGGTCCATGTTTATTTCAACGTCTCCAGGAGGAAGCGTGGAAAAAGGAGGAAATAAAAAAACGGAAGTAGCGGGAAGAGCGTTCGACGGTGATTCTCGTCCCTGACCCTCCCATCCACCCTCCTCCCTCTCTGACGCTATCATGTGACGAGAGCGACCGAGCCATCCGATACTACACCGAGGGCTCGACTAAATTTAGCCGGAGCAAGACACGTGGACTCGAGGGACTTGAGGAGGAGGATGACGACGGCGGCGACGACTTTAGAAGCGAGAAAATCGATGGTTCGAACGAAAACAAAAAAGAAACACGACGGCGCTGCTCAAGATGACCTATCAACCCCGTTCCATGAAATTCCTGCTCTCACGACGCGTCACGAGAGCCGCCGCCGCGAGTCGATCGACCGAGGAGCAACCGCGAATAAATTTGACAAAAAAATAAATGTTACATTTCTCCACGCTCGGATTATTCGCACCGCTGCGGACCTCTCCGACTGCGACGACGAATGCGAATTTACGTAATCGTTTGGCCCACGAGTTTCCGCATTTTCTCTGTTATCCGACCGCTTGGGCCTTATTAAAATATGTGCAACGCGAGTTGAATTAATAATTCGGGATGAAATTAATAAAACAATAAAGTTTTCTCTTTGAGGAAGTTAAAAGAATAATCGACGATCTCGAATGACGAAATTCGCGAATCGAGAACGTTTTAGAAAACGAAGCTTCGCCCAATTAGAGTCGCGCGACGTCGGAAGAGAACGCGATTCGCGTTCCGCGTTTGTTGCTCCGCGCGCCGTAAATCCATAAAGAGCGCCACGCCGGGAAATATAATGGGTGGATCACGAGTGTGAGACGCGCGGCGGCCGAGCGGTGCCGGAACAACGCGGGACGAGGAACGCGCGCGCGACGACCCAGTTGGCATGAATGACCGAACGAAGAAGCGACGCGCTCGCGAGTCCCGACAAAATAGCGAGAGGCGAATCGCGCGCGAGCTGCCGCATCGTCCTCTCCCACTTGCCGATGCTGCTGATGCTGCCGCTGGATCTCGCTCCAATAATTCTTCACCCAATTACACAGCTCCGTATCAGTTCCGTACAAATCTGCTCCTTGGCCAAACCGAATTAACCAGGTGAAATCGATTTTTTTTTGCTGCATCACTTTTCACATAGAAGAGGAATTATTTTCGCAACGATCAGTTTTTTTATTTTTGTCCGATGATTTGCGACCTGCCACTAATTCGAGGCACCGAATGAGTGATAAGCAGTCAGAAAAAAAAAATTAAGTGCTTCTCAAAACACCAATCAGCCTCTTGAACTCGCTCGTGTGTACAAACCAAACGTTCTTAGCCTTGGCGGCTGTGCAAAACTCGTCGCTGACGCGTTTGTCCAATTATCGACAAAAGAAACCGCGTCGATAGTTATACCAACGTTTGCCTCTGGGTAAGCGAGATTTGCCTCTCGCGAAAAGCTCGGAACTCCGCTAATTGGTCGAGCACTCGTTGCCTCTTGGAGAATTTTTCTCAAAGCGAAATACGCAAATATACTAGGAATACTATAATCAGTCTCTTATATTGATCCATCCATCCAGTTTCATAAAGCTCCTATCCTACAATGTTTTTTTTACCAGAAATTTAAAAAGCGTAAAAAGTAGGTAATATTTTTATTTCCCCTCCGCCTCTCGGTTGATAATTACTCCGGGATTGTACTTCCACCTGTGCAAGCGACGTGTGTGTCGACGCGCAGGAATTCCTCGAGTCGTCGACCGCGTCTCGCGCGAGGCTTCCCGAGTCAGTGCGACGGCTTTTGATGCGCTTAGCCTCGCGGCACGTCGCCGCTGTATATACAGCTATAACTGTGCGAGAGACTGTAGCGATGAGACCCGCACCGTCCCGATAGTATATCGGATTAACGGTCCCGCGCGGACGAGCCTCACGAATACCGACAGGGTGAAAAGTCGAGAGACGCGATAGACGCCGCGAGTATCAAGTGTGCTCCATGCTCGTCCTCGAGGACCTTACGTAACTCTCTCTTCTCGCTTCTCTTTCTCCTCGCTCTCCGGGCAAGTCACTCGACGAACGACGAACGACGTGCGAAGCCAAAGTGGCTTCACATTCGGCTCGGCGCCGGTTCTCATTTTCAATTCTTATCTCTCGTCGCTCCGAAGACACACGAGCCTTCCATACCGATCGTTCCTTACTTTCTCGAATTTTTTAACAACACTCAATCATTTTCATTCCCACGTTTGGAGTGCAACCAAAAATTCCTGAGATTCCTTTCCCTGAGAATATTTTTTGGAGCTCCAGTGAGTCGACATACATTTTGTAGCTATTAGAGAAATATTTTTCATATACAATTTTTTGGGATTTTTTTAGAGGTTCAAGAACGTTATATGCGAATGAAACGTGTTTGACGTTGCTGAGTGAAATTTCGAGGAATCGAATTCGATTGCGAATAAGAATTGCCTTGAGAAAATAAACGTGTTGGAACACACAAACGAAACTCGTGAGCGGAGTGCGAAATTGTCTCGGCGTCGAAGAAGAAGACGACGACGAAGAAGGAGAAGAAGAGCAGAGGCAGAGGAAGAAGATGTAAAGTGCGTGAGTCAGCTGAAGGGGATTAGATAGCGGCGGCGGCGGTGGCGTCGTCGTCGTCGTCGTCGCGCACGAGGTAAAAGCGAGAGAAGAAGTGCGACTGTGGAATGTCGTTCTCTCGCTCTCGGTCCCGAGCGAGCGGCGCCCGTTCAAAACTGGATCCAACTCCGGCCCATTCCTCGGCGAACGGATATAAACCCTCACATTACTCGCTCCTCTCACAGTTATCAAAATTCTACGATTCTACAAAAATAAAAAAATAAAATAAACTAAAAAAGATACCCTGCTTTTTTCAGTATAAAAAAATCCATCGCCTTAGCGCAATTCGCGTCTGAGAAATTTCGAACACACAATCCACCAACGATCCGTCGCTTATGCCGCAATACACGGCGACTTCGAACCTGCGTAAATTCCCAGTAATCACAGTCACAGTCACTCACTGTCGGTGAACACTTTTTTATTCCCTCACCGAGACTATTCAGCCTCTCGACTTCACTCGACAATATTTCCCCGAACGACAGTCGCGAAATTGTGCGCGAAATAAAAAAAAAAATCCACCGTCGACGAGTTACATTTTATTTTTTTCGTCGATGGCCTCCGATTGGTTATCAGGGAATGTTGATTGCGCGACGTTCGCCTCCGGCGTCTCCCGCGGTTTTCGTCATTTATTGCACTGCGCGCGCGGGCGCTCGTTGAGACGACGACGGCGACGGCTTCGATAACACGCGGCGAACGCGTGCGCTCACGCGGACGGAATTTACGTTCGGGCTACGACGTCGCGCACGGACGGATCCAACGTGACTGACTCGCGCGGCCTGGACTCGGCTATCGCTGAGCGAGCCGGGTAGACCAGGCGGCTGCTGCTGCTGCTGCTGCCGCCGCCGCTGCCGAGAGAACGCGGCAGCCAACGAACCAGTCGCCGCGAGCTTCGACCCAAGGGGAGAAGATGCGCTTCCACAACGTTAGCACACGGCACGCCGAACGTGCGCCAGCCGAACGGTCGTCCCACTCTCGATTGGCCCCAGTCTCTGTGTGCGCAATGTGTGTATACAATGTACGTATAGCCACCGCCGTAGCCCCCAACTTTTACATGGAAGTCTGTTACATGTGTCGGACGTGCTCGCGCATCTTCCTGGGACATCGTCGACGCCCTGGATGCGACACCGCTGAATCCGCGGTCCTTCGATATCGTCGCATCTTCAATATGCGACTTCGTTTTCCTCAGTTCTGCAGTGCTTCTTCTCTGTCCTTCGTCGGGTGGAGTTCAAAATAGAAAATGATCAAGATAGCGAATGGCCAAAATAACGAATTTAAAAATGATGGACGTCTGAATCTAGAATAACCATCATTACGAAATTTGCTATTTTAGTCATTCGCTATCTTGATCATTCGCTATTTTAATTGCATTTTAATAAAATGTGGGATCAAAATACCGAATGATCATAATAACGAATGGTTAAAATGACGAATTCCGTAATGATGATCATTCTAGATTTAGACGTTCTTTAGTTTTAAATTCGTTATTTTAGCCATTCGCTATTATGATCATTCACTATTTTGACCCCCACCCCCTTCGTCGATATTCCGGGGAGACTCAGGCTCAGAGGTTTTTCTTGATGAACCCTTGTTCGATTTTTTTTTTACATTCTCAGTTGAATGGATTCATTAGTAGAGTTTTGTATTCAACGTTCATCAGCTCCGATGAAAGTTTCCTCCGCTCGCTCCGAAATAATTAAGCTCTCCGATTGCCAACCCGACGTGGCTCCAATTTCGTCGCTGCGGTCCCACGGCTCGTCCGAGTCCTGAAAAATAATTAATGAGACGGGGCGAGAAAAGCGTGCGCGCACTCGGATCGTCCACTGGTTCGCGGAGCGAAAAAAATAAAATGCCTGAGTACGTTACCGCCGCGCTCGTTGTGCGCCGTTCGCCGAGGGAACGCCAAACGCGACGCATCTCGCTGTCACGGTGTGAGAATAATCCCATGGCGGTTTCTCCGTTAGAATCCCGGCAATGCGATTGAAATGATAATCTCCTATGAAAAAATAAATAAACACGACAGGCGACTTGTGGTTTTTTCTTCATTCTCGAAGCCCGCAGCGGCCGGTTCTGTCTGAGATTTCAGTGCGGTGACAATTCCACGGGTGACAATGAATAATCGAAACTAGTCAGCGCGAAAACGCGACGTGTTTGTTTGTGCGAGTCGAGAAAATATAAATGGGAGCCTTTTAGGTGGCGATAATGATGAAAAATAGAGGCCGAGAGAGAGAGTGAGCTGTGAGAAATTTCATTCATTTGGGTTGGCGAAAGATCACTGATATTACCACTTGGGATTTTACGAGTTTGCCATGACTCTACTTATGGCCTGGCTGACTGGTTGGCTGACTCTCTGCTGCTGCTACTGCTCTCTTGCTCTCTTCCTCTTCGCGCCACCGCGATGTCAGGATCAACAATGAGACTGTACGTTCTGTTTCTTTTTTTTTGTTCCCTCTCGTTCATCTTTGTCCCGGTCGACGGAACTTTCTCCGTTTAGAGATCCGTCGAGATATCGGAAAGAAGAAGAGGCTAACGCAAGGGAAAGGTCGGAAGACGTTCGAGAGTGATCGAAAAAATTCGACGGAAGGACGAATTATCTCGGACCGAAGATCCAACCGAGAGTTCCGGTAGCGAATCCATCTCGAATCTTCTTCGCGGCGAGTGACCTTTCTCCTTGCTGCCCGCGACTTCCTGCTCCTCGACGAGACCGAGAGTCACGCGAGTGAATTGCCACCGTGTTTTGAACGTAGGAAAAAATTCAGCGATTTTTCCGATCGCAGAGTCCGACTGAAGTCGAGAAAATATCGACGCGGAACTCTGAGTCTTCGTGGAACTCGGCGAAACCGTCGAGTTTTACAATTTCGAATGCCCAACGACCCGAATGTCCATCGACAATTGAATATAATTAGGTCGAGTGGCGGTGATAAAAATACTCGGGATTTTCTTACGAGTCACTCGATTTTATTTCTCACGACGGTCGTCAGTTCAGGATGCGTCGATCGCGATGACTGTAAATAGTTTTGAGGCCGCCGGTTACTGCCGGACGTGGCTATTTCTCGCGAAACTGTTGCAAAGTGCGAGAGCCCCAATACCGAGCGATAATTCGATAGTTACATGCTCGAATGATTCGCGGATTCTTCCTTTAACCCAATTTTGCCACAGCCGGATCGGCGGAATTTTATTGTCACGGCTATAAAGTCTTACGCGGAGAATGCACGCGACAAATCCTGAGGAGTTTTCACTCCGAATGTTTTATTACGGTCTCTCTCTCTTTCGCTTTATCTGTGTGTGTCTGTGTGTGTCGATTGTCCGAGCAACACTGACAATGAGCCACCGAGCGGTGCAACGTGCACCGCGCACCGCTCATCGATTCCGAGAGCCTTTGACCCAATTCTATCGTCCTCCTGCGCCACCCAAAATACACACAGTCGTCGTCCATTCTCCGCATTCTTCGCTCTCGCTCGAGTTTTATCACTGAAAAATTATCGCGACATTCGCAAGACTAACAAAAACAATTATTTCTACTCTCCAATTTCTCAACATCAAAGGTAAAAAAATTCAGCAGGAAACGATTTACAAAAATTGTAAAGAAAGGTACTTATTAGGAAATTAACAAGACAATTCGGCACAAAAGTGGTTTCCAAATAGCTGATACAAAAAAAAGCCGCCGAACAGGAAGCTATTTCTGGAAAAATCGTCGTTAATCTCGTACTTCCGGCAATTTCGAACTCTGCTCCGTTTTGTTTGCTCGCCGGTTGAAGAATAGCTACAGCAGCAGCGAAGAATGTTTGAGAAAATGTATTCGTCGTTAAGCTGCCGAGACGAACAATGCGGGAGATGTTCACGCTCGACGTAGCGTCGCCGCCGCGGGGATCGTTGGCCGATCGCGAAACGCGGTGGGATTGGCCTTTGACCCGAATACCGTCCGACGACGCGAGATCCTCGGCGCCACAATTTTCTCGCTTTTCCCTTTCACTGCGTCCTCTTCTTCTTCCTCTTCCGAAGTTTGTCCTTCTCCGACCGGCGTCTCGCACTTTCTCCCACGAAGAACCGGACGCTCGTCGCACAATTCGATTCGCGTTTCGCGAAACGATAAATATTTTCTTTTGCGTAACGTCAACGCCGTAATCGCGTCGGCCCAGGCGAGATATCTAATCTCCGAGTCGAAGCTGACTGTCGCTCGAGAGAAACGTGCGTCGATAAGCTGTCATTGAGCGGACGATGCGCAAAAAACGCGATCCGCGAGGTACACGCCGCGGATAACGTCTGTTCTGGGGAAGAAAAGAAATTTCGCAACTGCAACAAAGAAGAAGATGTAAGAGTATAAAATAAAAATCGACGATGCTGCGTCGCGAGTAAAAAAGAAAGGAAGGTTCGTGTACCGGGAGGGAAAGGGGTTGCCACGGCCGTAACGAGGAAGCCCCGGAGAAGGAACTCCGCTCGTGCCAATTACCAAATAGACTGGCACAACTTGGCATGGCTATAAAACGTTTTAATTATTATAATAACGATTATAAATACTCTGCGGAAAAGTCCGGAATTGCGAGGCGCGCGAAAGGCCGAGAGGATCATTCACTCGATCGGGCGGACTCGCTTTTATCGAGTAGCTAAAAAAAAAAAAAAATCTGCGGGCCAACTCGGGCCGAGCACCCTGAACGGTGATAACGAGCCGATTTTTGTCGCAATTGTTGCAGGTATCGGTGATAAGGCTACGGGAGGAAAAAATCGGGTATTTCAGGCTCGGGAAAGCTGCGCGTTATTCGCTCGATCGAGTGCGCGGCGACGCTCGCGTCGAGTGACCGCAAAAACAGGGCCAATGCGAGCTACGAGCGCAGCGCGCGACTGTCGATAACGCGCAGACGTTTGTTGCTCGAGATTAGAGTCGCGATCGATAAGACGAATCGGCCGAGGAACGAGTCTCGCTCGTCCAGCGAGACTTTTGTTCCTTTTCTTCTTTTCAGTTGTTGCTTTTTTTTTCACTCAGACTGACTTATTGTGTTGCGCGGATTTTCGTACCGATTGTCTCGCTCGAGCGATATCGAAGGAATGTAATAAAGATTATTGCTGCAGCTCGATAGACTTGCGCAAACCGGAAATGACTTACAAAAATATTTATCATTACCGCGAAAAAGTGTTGTCTCCATTTCTCTTTATCTTCCCGAACACCGAGAGAAATCCTTCGATGAAAAAAATGTCTAATCGGTAAACGGGAATTTCGATGAGTCAACCAACTTCTTCTATCGCAGTCGGAGATTTAAAAAAATTGTATTCTGCTTTTCATAAATAAAAAACATTGTAGAATTTCCTGCCACTAAACGTATAATTCGCAAAATCGCGAGCGTAAAATTCAGGCCGAGTTTTTGCTGCTCCGCGAAGGAAGCAGAAAACTGCGCCGATCTCGGGTTGTAATAAATTGATATGAAAAAAAGCGTCACGTGACGGTGCACGCGGCTCGGGTAAGGAAAAACCGTGCGGACCAAGCGCGTCTACTCGGTTGGACTGCTAAACGCACGTTTAACACAGTCTCTTCGCGCTTCGCGCTTGCCCACGACGATTATGTGATGGAAAAGCGCGCGCAGGGCCCACCGCAAATATACGCAGCAATGGCACGATACGAGAAAGCTGAGGATTCGTAATTGCGCCGATTTTCGTGCCACTGCCTCGAACTAAACGCAATAACTCTCGTCTCGCTATCTGCAGCGAGAAATATTCGTGCAGAACAACGAAAACAAAGTCCAACTTTTCAACGTCGTTGAATCTGATGCCCTCTGAAAATGAATGTCGAATACTTCCAGCCTCTTTAACCATTTTTGTTAGTAAAATTAGCAAAAGCAAAATTGTAAAAAAATTCATTGCACTGCGATTAAGCGATATTTTCGGTGAAAAGACTCACGGAAGTAGTTAAGGGTCTCGCGGATCTGGTCCGGAGAAAGCTTCAAGTCGGCGTCCTCGAGCCTCAGCGCAGGTGTAGGAACGAACCAGTCCGCGTTCTCGTAGCCTGCAACGAGAGAGAAAAAAAAACAGTCACAAATTTGCGAGAAGCCGTTAAAGAGAGTGCCGAAGATTAAAGAGCACGTCGATGATCGGCGTTCCTGGCTCGCGAATTGACAACCGGAAATTGAGGCTGATGCCACTGGCGGCTGCTGTTACCACTGCAAGGAAGCCCGGGAATAAAATTTAATTATGTTTAGCGTCACGGGGCGCGGTTCGGCCAAGACGAGGGCGCGGTATTTGTCCACTTTGTGTGTGTTTTTTTCGCAACTTTTGTGTAACGTCACCGAGGGCGGCGAATGCGTCGGGGGTGCGGAACGTAAGCGCGTGCGGTTCGCCACGCGGCCCTTTTTTCTCGATTAGTCACGCGCTCCCCGTAGGTCGAGAAGTTCGAAGACCCTGAGAAATTTGATAACCCAATAGGGGATCGATCTGAGCTGTAACGCAAGAACCCGAAGGGCAGATGCTTCCGGCTATCGACTGCATCTGTCGGTTGCCTAAACTGCAGAAAAATTGCACGTTAACATTTTATGAATTTTTTTTTGGCTTCAGTCTCAATGCAATCGGATACACATCGACTGTGAGTGAAATAAGGAAACTAGGCTGCATTTCACCCAATCGATGAAATCATTTTTTTTTTGTATCTTGTAACTTATTGGACTTGTTTCTCCCGAAAAAAATATCAAAACCGCTTTCGAGCCGTCTTGTATCACTGATTCTCACTCCACCACCCAGAAGTCCCGATTGGCGATTTAATTAACGAGAAAAATATCGTCGAAATTATCCGAGCGATACGATCCTGACGGAACGAGGTCGAGATTCTACACAGACATCGCAGAGCCGCGGAGAATCGAGATATCGCGCATCGCACATATCGCCCGCCCGACGCGGCTCTGTGTATACAACTGATTAGCATCGTACAGGGCTAATCGGGTATTCCAGTCACGCGAACTTTGACTCGTTTCGCGGCTACGCCTCGCGGCACCGGTGTATAAATAAACACTTGACTCGCGGGTAAACTCGCGACGCCACAAGACACCGATGCTCGACCTTGCTCGAAAAAATTGCGACAAATCCGTGGCACATACGATCCGCATCTGTGGAATGAGGGTTAATTAATTAATCGGAATGTAGCGAGCAGGGTTTACAATTTTTTTCGTGCAGGTTGTAACGTGCAAATTGTGGTTAGATGGTAAGATGGGAGTGTGTAGCTCACCTTGAAACTCCGTGAGGGTGTCAGCGCGAAGACGGTACCTCGGTATCTGTTCCTCCAGCAGGCTTATAATCTCGACCTCAGGCAGATCCCCTCCGCTGCACACCTCTGTGAAAAAAAAAAGAAAAAGAATGTAAACACACAAGTTCACGCTCAGCTGCAGCAGCAGCAGCGACGTCCGGTGGCGTTCGCACTGCGACGTCGGCTGCCAGGATATTGCACGTTAGATGAAGAGCAGAAAAAAAAGGAAAAAAAAAAAAGTGACCGGTACGGATTCCAGGGAGGAGAGTAACGCGCTCGAGTAATTCGCGCATGTGTCTGGGGGGGTATACGTCGAGGCTGAAACATGGATATCTCTCGATAGTAATTAGACGAGGTGAGGAACGAGACGAGGGAAGAGGGAGAGTAAGTAACACGGGTAGCGAGATGGCGGCTAAGTAGCTGAGTAATAGTTTCGAGGCTCGAGATACGCGTCAGAGGAATTGGCGCTTGGCACGCGACAGAATCGTCTCAGCTTCTCGCATCTCGTTGCAACGTTTATCTTCCTCGCTTCTGGAGCTTCGGAGACTCGGAAGAAAGCTTCGCGCTGCGATATTCCACATCGTTTAATTTAATTGCGTGGATCAAATTTAATAAAAATATTTTTCAATTTTTTCTCCTACATATTTATGGAGTCGTTTTTTAATCAGATTGTGGGGTGAAATATTGTTTGAGTTGAATAAAAATATAAAAAAGATTTTTATTGGAAATTGTGTTAAGCGTCGAAGGAGTTTAATGCCCTCAGCAGCGTTTGCTGCAATCGCTCCGATTACGTTGATGGCAGCGAGGCAAATTGTGCGACTCGCGGTTTGCCTCGGGTTTCGCGGTTAGTGCGTGCGCGCGCGCGCGCGAGCGGACGACGACTCCCATTCTCGGGGGGCGGGCGCGACGATGACGACGTATCGGGTAATGTAGTCGAGAGACCCGGGAGGCATTTAATACCGTAACAGGATAGGTGAGACCGAGGCCGTACTCGGCGTACGGTGATCCCTCCCCGCGGAGGGAAAGGACCGAGTCCGCTTAAGGGAACGAAGCTTGCGGCAAGAACCTCGTTCATTTAATTTTTTAATTTTTTTTATATTTTATTACGAGCGAAAAGCACACAGCGATTTTTCCCATAAATTTATGAAACGCAATTTCACGTGAAAAAAACATTAATTTTATGCATCAGCCACGAAATTTGTAATTCAAAGAGCTCCGTCCGGCGACGAGAAGATTCCACAGTTCAGGGAAGACGAATATTCCGCGCAATTACGTCGCGTAATTGAGGCGCGAAAATGATGAGATTCATTAAGCCGGAGCGAAGAAGATGATGCGAGCGATGCGAGAATCGAGCTGCGTACACAAATTTCCATTATTATAGCAATCGCGACTATTGTAACGACGATAACGCGTAATTAGTCTGCGCGTCGTCGACAATGGTGCGAGGGAAAAAAAAATCTATTTTTTTTACCTCGCACGCCGATGACTAATCACTAATCAGACTAATGATCCCCGGGACGAGAAGCCCTAACGGGTTACGTCGTTATTTCGTAATAAATTATGAGTCTTGCGGATCGTTGACCCAAAAAAAAAATGCATCGCTCTGATTTAATCGAGCGCTGGCGAACGCGAGACCGTCTGTAGTTGCCGAAGGTAAATCTCACTGTGGTAGCAGAGCGCAGCGGATACGTGGGAGAAGCTTTTGCTGCTCGCGACGAACAGCAGCAGCAGCACCGGTTCACTCGCTTGCAAAAGGTAAAAGAGGTCTCTTCGTTATCGCTGCTCGACCACAAAGAAGCTTCGCCAAAACAGCAGAACAGCTGATCGATAAAATATCTTCCAGCTGATATCGCAATCAATAAAGCAGATTTTTTTTTCTTTTTTAAAAAGTCTACGATTTCGTTGATAATTTATTACCATCTCGCCACTTGCTGAGAATCGCCTGTCGTCTCTTCTCGAGAATCCCGTTGGCCCTGCCCCTCGGCCTCTTCACGTCCGGCCGTCCACCATACATGACTCAAACATTTCTCATTTTCCAAGATAGCCGCGTCTCGCTAATTTTCCTCGTTTTCCTTCTTCCTGTTTTTTTTCTTTTTTTTTTTTATTATCCTTCGCACGTCTGTTTAATTGCTCTGCTCGCCGGAAGCCGGGAAATTCCGTTCGTTCGAATTACGACTCCGGGTGATAAGAAGCTCGACCCTCGTCTGGAGCTTCAAGATGCTTCACGGTCGAGGCCGTTTAATTAATCGCGCTTTTGATGCGTCCCAGGCGTCTCGCACTCGGTGTGTTTCTCTTACGCAATCCGCACTGACCGCGTTTGGCGATGAATTTTCGCGTCGCCCGTGTCCCACAACCACCGCGATGACTCGGACACGACCTGGACAGCAGAGCACCGCGGCACCAAATTCGCGCGCCGATGTATTAATAAACACTCGGAGACGGCTCCGCTTTGTACCGGTGGTTCATCACCTGCGCGGTGGTTGCTGCACTTCTCGTTCTTGGCCTACGAGCCTCGAGTTGCGGCAACGAGACAACTTTGACGCTGAATGGAGTCGCATGTTTTTTTTTCTCTTCTGTTTCTCCGAGCTAATTGGACGTGTCGCACCCAAAAAGGTTTCTCGCACTTTGTCAATTGCGTGGATTTATCTCTGCGATTAGTCTTCCGCCCGGAGCTCCAATTCGCTCGGATGTTCTGTTGCAGATTTTGTTTTTTTTACCGGGTGTTTGATTTTTTTTTGTTTTTCAAGCTCCGGATGATTTATCGTCTCGATCGCGCTCGATACTAACTCCCGTGACTCGTGGCACTCTAGCGAGCCGGACGAGCGGACGTCGAGTCCCCCGTAACGCGATCGTAGAAAATAGAAACGAGGGTTGGACCGCGGCCAGTCAGGACCAGGCCGCGGGGCCTCTCTCGGGAGGATCGATTATTTTATCGGTGATCTCAAATTCGCGACTTTTCTTTTCTTTTTCAATTCCAACGTCCAGTGATCCACAAAGCGTTGGAATTAATTTTGATCAAAACGATACACAGCGACAAAATCAATTTTCTCCTCACCGTGAAATATTTCGTTTCCACGATTGAGCAACGGCAAAACATCGAAACGCTAAAATCGACCAATACGAAAAATTTCTGAATTCCAGAATAAAAACCCAAGAATCGGTTGATTGCATCGCCGCGGCTATTACGGTCCTACTGACGATAATGATGATTATGATTGCTCGGTAATTCACCGCTCGCTCCGAGACGGCCGCGTTGCTGATGATGATGATGATGATGATGATGATGATGATGACGACGACGACGAGACTGATGATCGTAATGATGATGGTTATGATGATGAGATCGTGGTCTTCTCGGAGCTTTATGTGTGTGTATATATATGTGCATATACACATGTTGTGTGTATGCACAGGGGGGAGGAGCGGGAGTAGCCGGTGCCGAGCGCGAGGACCGGCAAAGAGCAGCAGCACCAGACGCAATCATCATTTGGCTCAGACCAATGGGAAACACCATGGCGCCGTTCAGGTAAGGGAGAGAGAGGGACCGACAGACGGGAACAGACGCGGGACAAATGGAGAGAGAGACCGAGAGACGGAGACGATTCAACGCGCTCTGAAACTTTATAAAGGAAGCTAACGCTCGCGAGCCGAGGACAGTTTCTTCTCGCGCGTTTCACCGGCAATATCCAATATTTCTCGTCGCTCCGGCTACCGGGAAATCTTGACCAGTGCACAAGTGCATCGCGCGAGCGCGTTTCGATTAATCGAGGCTCTGATTTCCATTGGATTAACTCGGTCGATAAAAAAGGTGCAATGTGATTCTGCGAAATTTCACTCCTGCTTTGAGTTTTGGAGCGAAGACTTTTGAGAGATACTTCAGCGTGACTTTTGGCGAATATCGAAGGACACAGGTATTTTTTTTTAACTAGGAATAATAATAGAGCACTGAAAAAAGTAAGTAGTTGTGATTCCCAATCATCGGTTCGATCCACCAAAATATTGGTTGCAGTTACTAAAATATTGGTAGCTCTGACCAACGATTGATAATCACAAGTATTCATTTTTTTTCAGTGAGGATTAATAGAGGATTGTTCTTATTTCAATGATTGGGAACTAGTGATAGGTGATTGGTGGAGGTGGCGGTTGGTAATAACTCACCCGTGATAGTCTCAGCGTCGCGAGTGCAAGCGGAGGAGGTCAGTAGCCTGTTGCGCGGGGCCCTCAGCGACTGTAGAGTGGCCCTTGTGGACGACGAGATTTTCAGGGCGGTGGCGGATGGCCGGGCCGGCGTTTCGGGCCTCTTTGGACCCACATCCTCCACGGCGGCCAGCTTGGACGCTGTGGCGACGAGCGGGATCGTCTCACCTTCCTGAAACACACAAAAATAGTACATTACAATTTTATCACGAGTCAAGCGCAATTATAGCTCGACGAGCTTCTACGTTCGTCGGGGACAATCGATGCGATATTCAAGCTGACCAAGAAACGCCCGAAAATTCTTCTAAATATAAGTCAAAATGCTTCCACCTCGCGCTCGGCTAACGAGACGCTGGCAATGGAGGAGGAAGCGGATTGTAATCCCCCGACAACGAGACAATGAGATCGGAGACACCGAGGGAACGTAAAGCGTCTACGTTTAGCGTCGGCGTCGACGTAGCACGTGGCCGCTACTCTCGCGATTGCGTCACGCCGGTCGCGGTAGCGTGTTTCGAATCATCAATGAAAAGAGTGTCTTCCTCAATGGCCTCGCGATTCCCGCTGGTGCCGCTATCGCCCCGACGACGACGACAACACCCCGAGCGCGCATTTATACTTAGAATAAATGGGCGCGAAAATAGATCACCTGCAGCTCGCGCGACTGTTGGGTGAGGCCTCGTCTCAACGAATCCGCCATTCGTCCTTTGGCAAAACGCTCTTTGGCAAAACGCACTCTAATTACTGATCCGCACAATCTTTGCACTGTCCAACCTTTAGGAATTTAGGTGAAACGTTTCGCGCGAAAATTTGTACCGATTATTAAAACCGTATTACTCTTCGTCTGTGTTGAAATTGTGGAGCGAATCGGAACCGAGACGCGACGAGACGCACGACCGTCGTCGGACTTGGCTCTCCGAGCACTGAACGAAAATCCTTGAAAATTTCATTGAACCGTTCGTCAAGTTTGGACGAGCTCGTGAATAGCCGATACGAACTGTTTACGCTCCGAGATTTCGTCGCTGCTGGGATCGCAGAGTCGTATTTTCTCTGATTCAACGATTTCGATGAATTAATTACACCGTGAGAGGGTAAATTATCGTGCCTGCATTTTCGAGCAGGTGTAATTTTGATTTTCACGAGTCGTCGGCATTTCGCACGCGACTTCGGATGACTCGGCAGCTGGCGAAGTCAAGTGCAAAGATCGTCTCGCGATTTCAACGAAGCTCCGCCAGATCTTCGTATATCTTTTTTTTCAATGAAATATTCCCGAGAACGGAAATAACTCGAGAGAAAGGGCGAAATCCATGTTTAACGACCGGAGACACGAAATTTATCCGTCTCATTCGCCCGCGAAGTGACAGAGATACATTTTGTTAACGTCGTGTCGATTTTCTCGAATTTCATTGTTTTGCTTCGCGGCGCAGCAGCGCCTTCGTCTATATCGGTCGGGATTTCGCAGGGGTTTCGCCAACTGGTTCGCTCCGGCCTCGCCCGGTTCGCATCCTTCTCGCGTTGCTCGCGTTCTCGTTGCCCGTCGCCACGTCCAATTTCGTCTGTTAACGGATGCGGCCGAGAATCCTCGCGGGTCTCGAGAGGCGGCGGCGAGGTCGACGCACGTGACGGGGATGACTCGCGCCTCGCGAGACTCGAGTCGTCGTTGTAGTCGTCGTAGTCGTCATAGTCGTCGTAGTCGTTGTCGCCGCGTCGCATCCCCGTGATTCTGCTCCGCCTGGCGCCGAGACACTTAAGCCCACAGCTTCCTCTCCCCCTCTTCACCAGTCACCGTAGTTTTGTCTCTTTCCTCGCGCCGTCGACCACATATAAAATCATCTCGAGCACCGTGCTTTCATCTTCGCGTTCCCTCCGTCGCGTTTCTCCTCCCTCCTCCGCGTTCATCCATCTCTCCAAGGGTTTATTTTGAGAATGTTGCGAGAACGCAGCCGAAGAAAGTTCCAGCCGACGGTGGAGAATTTTCACGAGGGAGCGATGCAAACCACGTAGACGGAAACTTGATACATTTAGGACGCAGGAATTCTCGAAAACAGTGAAACATTAATTTAAGTTGAATTTTTCGTCCGCTGTTTTTTAACAGACAAAAAAATAATTGTACAAATTTTGAGAGCGTTGAGTAGTATTGGAGACCAATTGAGCAGTGATTAGAGCTGAAACTTGTGTTTTTTTTATCGTTCTGGGCACAAGCGAATCCACGTTGAGTCTTCGAATAAAAACGTGTCTTATCACGAGTTGCACTCGACAGTGGAAACGAGGAGATATCGCGATAAGCTTATCGACAGCTTTCCGCCACGTTGGGGAGACAGAGCAGTGCTAACGTCTGGTTCGTCGATCGACTCTCGAATAATATTAATACTCGAATATTCCGAGAAAATAAAATGATGTTAATTTAAAGAACGAGAAAAAAATGGTATGAACCTGTTTTCCATAATTCGCTCCATAAAGCAGAATCGAGCCCGGATAGTAAGTGGTGAGCTTGCACATACTGATGAGAATTCACTCACAAAGAGTCACGAGATAAAAATGCATCAAACTCCACTTTCGCGTTCGTTCGCGTCACCGATTTTTTTATTCTCGTTATCAGTAGATTTTCCCGGTAATAATCCAATTGGCACTTTTAGGGAAACCGAATAAACTCGAGGAACTTGCGATTGTCGGCTCAGTTGATGGTCGCGTAACGCGCGAGCGTGTGATGTACTCACTGCCGAGCAGCTCGTATCGTTCGCGAGTGAAACGACTGATAGAATCGCCGAAGGATCTCACAACGAGTTCTCACGGAGTGGGAGTTCTCTCTGTACACACGGACTGACTTTCTCGCTTCGTCGACCTCGCCGCGACGTTTTTTGACCGTGATAACCGTCACGTAGACCCGGTTCAAGAGTTCCTAATCATTTTTACGTCCTTCCATCTTTCATTTCCGGGCCAATCTTTTTCTTTTGTCGCTCGACCTCGAAACGTTTTTTTGTTGTTATTTAAAGGCGAACAAAAGGCATATGACCCGAAAATAAATTTATCGGTAGTGGAGGATTTAATCGATTACGCGTTTGTGAAATGTAAAAATTTATCTGCCTTCAGCGAAGATGAAGAAACGAATTGATTAATCGCACGAGTGCGATTGAGAATTAGTGAGCCTTTGTATTGAAAGTTCTGGATGAAATTGAGTGTACAGGATGCCAAGAACTTCCGGTATCGGTTAAAAGAGTGCAACGAGTGATAAGACCTGGCTGTCCGAGTGAACGCCGAGCCAACTGGCGTATCTATCCACTCTCCGTATCTGCTTCGACGCGCTCGGCGTTGCCACGCTACGCCTTTCGGATAAACTTGCGTCATCGATCCAAAGACCAATCGATTTCCATCGGGGCTCGGATTTTGATTAATCGCGATCCCGATCGATCGATCGACGGTCGCGATACGGACGCTCACAGGGAAGAACCGATTGTTTCCTGCCGATGTTCTCACGACGAATTTGGGGAACGTTCGTGGGTGCTCCAAAAAATATGGCGATTATGCCAATTCGTCGTTCGCCCGTGAATATCGTTGTTTCTCTCTGATCACCGAGCTTCTCGGGTATCATCAGGCCCGACTCGATATTCCTCAATCGCCGCCGAACCGTGACCGTGTTGATTTCCAGTGGAAACGATCGCCCGTCCCTTGCGACTGAAACCAACGACGACGTTAGCGAGGCTCCTGGGAACGTTCAGGATACGTCGCGATATGTCATCCGATAGCAGAGGATTTCTTCTTATCGTCGTGGACAGCGAGTCGAGTGACGGTATCGCCGCGCGAACGTCACCGAATCGACGATGGAATTTTTTTCATCTTTTCCTCTGAAACGTTGTACACAAACGGATTAATATTTGCACTCTGTATTTCTATATTACAAAAATGTGTACCTGGTATCGCAATTTATAAATAACTCCGGAGTTTCTTTCCTGGTGAAGCATTATTTGCGGGTGAACGCACTCGAAAGTTTGCCGCATACGTGAGTAAAAATTCCAGGATAATCGATCGCCTGCAACGTTGAGTATTTTTCCAACCGCCGGGCGAAGCTTCCGAGTGGCGGGCATAACAATGTCGTCCCGTCTCGTCCCTGGTTCCTTCTGGTCCCGGGATTTCCGGGCTCCCCATTTATTACAGACTCAATTAACGGCACCGGGGGCTTCGGCTCGCATGGCAATGCGAGCCGAAGTGAATCATTTTGGCCGCAAGTGTGCGAACTGGGTCGCGCGCCTCACACAACGTATCGAGGCACACAAACGCAGGAGTTCAGACACACCGCCGTACCTACGACGCTCGGAAACGTTATAAGAGTATCATCAACAACCACGTGGCGAACGATTACGCAACCTTACACAACTTGGGACCCCCGAGCGGCGCCCCCGCTCGTCCACCGTTCCGGAATCGATGCACCGGAAAACTTTCAGCTCTCCGTGAGAAAGACGAAAAGTCTCACGAGAGACGCAGTGACGATTGATAAGGAATTTAAATGTTTGCGTCACGGCAAATATTTAAATACAGATTTATGTGCCAAGATATTGAATTTCAGCACTAACACATTTCACGTGTTTTATTTCCTTTTACAGATCGTCTCGCGAGTCACATCGGCTCAACAGTGGCGTCATCGCCGGCGCGAAGCACGGATGACGTCATAATTCTTTCCGAGAGAGTGAGATAATTGCCGACGAAACTTCGGATCTCTGAACAGCGACCCAACGTCACCAGACGCAGTTTCGTCTGGCGTCGATTCGAATCGAGAGCAGCCAGGTAATAGGCGACGGTCGAGGCGAGAAAACGATTTGCTTAGGGTTTAGCGTTTCGCCGACTGCGCTATCTTTGTGTTCTCTGACGCATTTCTGTTCCTGCGTTACCTCATGCGCTTTAATCTTTGAGCTCAGTGTATGTCATTCGTTTATACTTGGTTCAGCCGAAGGATAAAGCAACACATTTTGTAGATTTTTCATTTCGTATGTCGAGTAAAACAAAAGTTTTTGAATTTGAAAATAAAAATACTCACCGTTGGGTATTATCGAGGTCCTGGTTTCCACAAGGGAAACCACTGGGATCACCAACAGCTAACGCCCGGTGTTACCTGTAAATTCAAAGATAAGTTGCGTTAGCAAAGAACAATTTGACAAGTGGCGAGGCTTCGTAGAGGGACGGAGACAAAAGGTTGATTCTATAGACGTTTCGGCCTTGAGAACAGCCGATAATTGTCCACGTCTGGCGTCTATGTATATATTATCGCAAATGAGATCTTTTGTTAACTGAAAATGTCATGTTTCTTGCGGTAGACATTTGTGCGCTACTCGTTGATCCATCTTAGGTATAAAAAAAAGCTTATCCAAGACTTTACTCCTGCCTCTCGGGTCAATGGAGATAATATTCTTTACGCAGAAGACAGTGGCATATTGATAAAATTGGTGTAAAAAGGTCCAGAGTGCAAAGTAGAAAATACCGAGAGTAGAAGCAATTTGCGACGTCGCAAAACGACACAGATGGCAGGACTAAAAAGTCTTCTATTTACACTACAGCCACAAGGCTTTTGTCGCCAGACAATAGATAAGATAACGCGAGCATTAATTAATCAGCTGCTGGTCATCCAAGAGCAAAAACGCGGCAATTTCGGCGATAACTAAATCCCATTCAAAGTTCTGGAAGATCAATTCAGAGGCATCTTGAAATATACAACTCCAACAAAATTCACAAGTTCAAGGTTCGGTGCAACTGCAATATCTTTTGTTTGCGTCTAACACGGCAAACCCTCCATTCACAGATAACAGATAAGACAACGAGTAGATTTATTGATCAGCTGTTGATCAGCTGTTGGTTGGCCCAGAACAAAAATGTGTCATTTTCTATAACAACTTAACCCCTTTTGTCGAACGAATTGCAAATCTTTGACGAACGGCTGACAAAAAATCTCAAGCGTGGAAAAAGTAACAAACAAGAAGTTAGGTAACCACAGATTCCAAAGATGTGCTGTTAAAATAAAATTGATCCTAACGATTTCAGTGCTGTTTTCAGTGTTGAATGTATTAAAAAAAAAAAATCGTTGCACCCACGATTGTTTGAATTTTTTCGCAAAATCGATGCAAAACAGTTCCTTTCGAACTAACGAGCAATATCGATCGGCGAGACAGCGTTGCGCTTAGGTGTTTTTTATGTTTCTCGGCGTTGGACACGCGAGAGCGACGACGGATGACAGGGAAATTAGGTTAAAGATCCCGTCGTCGCATTCGCGCGATCGTTTCGTCGAAGGGAAAAAAACACCGCGAACGCCAAGGCAAGAAAGGCACATGCCAGGGTGCATCGATTTTGCTCAGCACCGAGAGCTCGAGTGTTTGGTCCTTCGCGGTTGAACTTTCGTCTCGACGACGACGACTTCAGACAGGGACAGCGACGTTTCGGTAAATTAAACGCTTCGCCGAATCGCGCGGCACTCACCGATGTGTCTTTCCTGGCGATCATCCTACGCGGTGAACCTCGAAAAAACGCGTATTTGTTGTGTTGCCCCTGGGTTTTGCGGCCCTTCACGTCACAAAACTGCCATTTTAGCCGCGATACGAGAGACACGAGCACCCTCTATCACTGCACACCAATCGAACACAGCTTCTACGATGATTATATATATACGCCTGTGTGTGGATGTATATATGTGTGTATATCTATATGTATTACGGCATAGCACCAATACACGGCTGGAAAAGAGCGTCGCGAATTCGCGGCCGAGCGAAGCGAACGAAATTTGCACGAAAAAAATCTGGTGGTCCACGTGCGCACGCGCCGTACACTGACCGTTTTGAAACGTAACAAAAAAAACCGTTGGAGTACAGATTCGGAGATTCGGGATATTTTCTATTGTTGTCTGTGTCGTCCGAAAAGCGTGTTTTTTTCGTTGAAATTTTGTTGCATTGACGGCGCGAGAAGCGGCACGTCGGGCGGCACTGATGTTGCCCGTGCACGTCGAGGACTCGCTCGGTGCGCTCGGGAGGCTCCGAGCAGACGAGACGAGTGCACCGCGACGCCGTGAGCCCAACGCCGTCGCCGTCGACGCAGCGACGACCGCGGCGCTGCGCGCACGCCGCACGGCGTCAGTTTAGTCGTATTTGTATAAATGCGCGGGGGGTTCGGGTTTAACGAGAAAAATTGCGACTCGCGCTTCATCGTTGAATATAATTGTTGGTGAAAATTTCGCAGCCGTTGATGCGGCAACCGCGGCAGCGACGTCGTTAATTTTTTTTAATTTCATTTCGTGACCCCGATTTAGGCGGTTTTCGGCCCGGCGGCCAGATCTACGATTTCTGACAAACTGTTCGGCCAAATTTTTTTTTTTTTTCAAAATCAACTAAAAAAGGGTTGTAACCAGTGTTTTCAGGGGTAGAATATGTGACTTGAGAACGATGGTATAGGTTAAAAGTCGATATTTTGAAAAATTAAATTTCGTGACCCCGATTTGGGCGGTTTTCGGCCCGGCGGCCAGATCTACGATTTCTGGCAAGCAAAACGACAAATACCCTTTTTTTCAAAAGTAACTGAATAAGGGTTTTTCGGTTGCGATTTACCCTTTTAAAACTTTATAAGAGCGCAGCAGCGCAAAAATATCTCGGGCACGCGCGTCAGCGCGTGTGATTAGCCATTTTTATTGAACTATCAATAAAAATCACCGACTACGATTCGCGTTTGCCAAAACAGCGATGAAAAATAGAAAACCAAAATTCAAATTTCCCGCGTTTCGCCGCGCTCGTGCAACGGCGCCGCATCGACCGTCGCGAGACGTTCCGCGAACGCATTAAAAATGCTTTTCCCGCGACGCGCGTCGTCCCATCAACGAGTCGCAGCCCCGTATTCGTAATTAGCCACCCACACTGTCTCGCCGAAACCGTGAACTCTACGAAATGTTTGGATATTTTTTCCCAGTGGTTGGCTTGTCTGCTCGGTGAACCGGAAGTACGTGAGCGCAGTCGTCGCGCTGACGGCCCGTCTGAACGCTCCGGTGGATAAAAGAAGATAGTTAAAAGATCTTTTTCTTTTTTCAAAAGCCGACGTCTCCCACACCGACGTCTGTGTAATGGAAACGCCGCTGCGGACGAACCGTTGCACCTGTAATTCGCGTCTGCGATAAAACCCAACTTGATTCGAAACTCGTCGCCCATCCTCGTCGAAGTTCGCGCAATGTCGGTCCGATGTCCGGGCGCGCGCGTCTCGGTCAGCTCCGGCGCGTCTAGTGATTTTTTTTCCCGCGAGGCTGTCGCGCCTGTTTATCGATTGTCATTATTTATATCGTACGTTTCCTCTTCAGTCATCGATTCACTTTTTACATTTTACATTTTCTACTGCAACAACCACCGGGAACGGCGCGAAGTAATGGGCGGCGGCGGCGTGTTACGATAACCGGAGACGAAACAAAAAAAAAAAAACCAAAACATTTTCGCATCACGAGAGACACGAAGAGTCTCGCGCTCGGGTGAATCGTCGCACACTTCGAGGGGCGGGGGGGAAAGGGTTGTGCGCGCTTATGTGTCTCTCGGTGTATATACCACACGTCTCGTTAGTGAAATAATACATAAGAAGAATCCGCGAAGGGGGCGAGAGAGTGCGAGAGAGAGAGAAAAAAATATCGCGCGGGGGTTGTCGCCGCCGTCGTCGTCGCGGTAGTTTCGGGTTTTACTTCATATATAGAATATTTTCATTCGTAAGCATCGCGCGCGAGACGTGATCGCGCACCGGCTCAGTGTGTTGTTTCTTGTGTTTCGTTAGTTTCCTTTTCGGTGGCCGCGGGAATCTCGCTCGGATTTGTCGTTGACCGCCGATACATGTAACGAGTGCCGAATGTGCGACAAACGCGGGGCTCGTTGAGGGGAGTGCGTGGTGTGCGCGCGGGGGCGGATTATTCACACTCTCCCTTTCGTCTCGGACATCTCCGTCGTCGCCGTCGCCGTCATCGTCGTCGTCGTCGTCGTAGGCCGCGAAAAGCATATTATAACATCGTCAGGCAGATAGACCAGCAGCGGCAGTAGTAACATAACTACACCTTCTATATAACGACTATCTCTGCGTTATTCTACTAGTGCGGCGGCCACACCGTCACACACAGTGACACAGCCGCGGAGCAGCAGCAGCACCAGCAGCAGCAGCGGCAGCAGCACCGCCACCACCACCAGCACCACCACCATCGCGGCGGCGACCACCACCAAGAGACGGCGCGGAGAGTGAGACGGATCGCGGCAGCAGCCAGCCAGGCCAACCGCGATACAACACCGACGGGCGAACGACATAAAAATACACACGCAAAATTTAACGATTCGTAACCTCAGTTAGCAACACGAGCAAAAAGGAGAGGAACAAAAAAAAACGTTTGAAATAAAAAAACCCGAAACACACACACACGACGGACAGCACACACACACATGTATATATACAATAAAAGTCGAATCGAAACGAAAAGTGGCATCAAGCGTGGCGGAGTCTAGAGTGATAACGATAAGGCGGTGGAGTGCGGCGGAGGCGACGACGACGACGACGACGACGACGACGGCAACGGCGACGACGAGGCGGTGCTGTCTCGCGCTGCTGCGGTCCTGAGTGCTCAGAGGCGACGCACGACCACCAGATAATGACGGATAGCCAGCAACAGTTCTGCTTAAGGTGGAACAACTTTCAAGCGAACATCACCAGCCAGTTCGAGGCTCTGCGCGATGACGAGGACTTCGTCGACGTCACCTTCGCCTGCGACGGCAGACGGCTGCAGGCCCACAAGGTCGTACTTTCGGCATGCAGCCCGTACTTCAAGGAGCTGTTCAAGGTTAGAAAACCTTATTTCACGCGACTCTTGCCTCCCCCCTCCCCCCCCCCCGCCTATTCGCCTCCTCCGCCCCACCTCCCCTCCCCCTACGCGGTATACCCGCGCCATTCCCGCCGTCTTGCGCCTTCCCCACCTCTTCTCGTCCCTCTCCCCCCTCCCCTCCCCCTCGACCATCCCTCGCTCTCCTCCCCGCCCCTCGACGTTCCCCTCTCGCCACCCCCACCCCCTTCGTCTGCTACCGCCCCCTTCGTTCGCTCCCCACTCCCCTCCCCTGTTTCTATACGTCTGTTACACTCGCTTTTTCGCGCTGTCTCACTCCCACGCTTATGGAAAACTTGATACTCGATGTAATTGCCAATGGCAACCCAACGAAAATCCAATGATATTTATCGATTTCACATGACACTTTTTGTTCGCCTCTGTTGCAAAAATACCTGTTTGGTTGGATTATTATTGTTTTTTCGTTATTTGCGCTGAATAGTTCTGTTTTTTCGAAATATTGTTCGCGATTTTTGGAAGGACTGGTAGAATTTTAATTCCTTTGTTTGCGATTATTTTGAGTTTTTAAGAATTTCAATTAAAAGGTTATTTCGGGGGGCAATATAACCTGAGCAACTTAACTATCGACATGCTTTCTTTTATCCTCAGCATTTTTTAATCTGTCGGGTTGATCGAAAGTCAGAAGAATTTTTTTTCCGTGGATCATTTCATGCTTTATTTATAGTGCACGCGTTTGGCATGTTATGTTGCACCACCGATGCAACGCGCTGGCTTCCATGACCTCGAGATGAATAATTAAAAGATTACGTGACGTTATGGTAACCCGACAGCGCCTCAGCTGTTCGCATTGACATTGTCAATGCGTTACGCCTTGACTTATCTGCTTTTGCGATAGGTGTTAATCAGATTTTTTTTGTCGGGCTAGTGTGTTGCGCAATGAAATGTAAACTGAAATCACACTCGCAGACTGAGTGTCTGAAAATACAGAAATTATTTTAGAAATTGGAAACAGAATTTTTATCCGATTCTGCAGTCACATATTTTTCCATGATCTATGTTGTTATTTCAAAGACGTCAAACGTAACTCATATACTGACGTTCGTAAGGAAAAAAAAAAGATTTTCTCAAATGCGCATGAAATATTTTTGTCCGCAAGTTTTGCAGTCTCCGCTCATAAGCCACCATAGCGTGTTACATAACGCTTGCCGGGTGAGCAGACGGCATATGCTTTTTATAGACAAATCCAGTTTATGTTTGAGTAACGTGTATACGTATGTATGACTGTGAGTGTGCATAGAGCATGCAACAGCATATATTAACACTAGAATTTCATCCTGGTGCGAGTCACACATCCATTTTAATCTTTTCAATTTTCCAAGAAGATTTTTTTTTCTCTCCTTCGCCGAGCAAAGTGCGATCAATTGAGAAACTGATTTATCTTCGAAATGGCGAATTAACACAAATTATTCTGGTTTTATGGATTTCCTTCGTCATCCGTTTCAGATTGCATGTTTCTAGCAATAATGAAATTTTTGTTCCGTCAAAATTTGCGATAAGTATTCCTACACATTCCTTTATTCCTGCGTTACTTGCGATTATTTCTCATTAAACTTTTCCTTATCTACTTTTCTTAATCTGGAGATAAGACAATTTTATTACCGAACATTGCAGACGAATCCGTGCAAGCATCCCATAATATTCATGCGGGATGTCGAGTTCGAGCATCTGCAATCCCTGTTGGAGTTCATGTACGCGGGGGAGGTGAACATCTCGCAAGCGGAGCTGCCGACTTTTCTGCGTACGGCGGAATCCCTCCAGATCCGAGGCCTCACGGACTCGCAGAACAATCAGCACAACAACGAAAAGGTGGGCTATCGTTGCTAAAATTAACGACGAATCTCGCAATACGTGAGAGAAAATGTCAGATTATTTATGCGAGCAAAAAAAAACAATGAATTATCATTTTAGCACTCAAAGACGAACAACATTCACACGTCGAACGGTCGTGGCTTGGTATCGCCGAGTTTCGACGATGATCGCAGCAAGACTCCTCCACCGACGAGCAGCCCGCCACCCCTCAAGAGGCTGTGCAAAAGAACCGATTCACCGATAAACTCTAGTCCAGTACCAGCTGTGCCAGCGGTGCCATGCGCAACCAGTACACCACGGAATCGTCCTATCACGATCGAGCCGCAAGTGCAGCTTGATTGTTACAAAGATCTCGATATCGTTGAGGTAACCAGACGAAACGCGACACGAAACCATCGACTGTACAAACACAGAGACTAATATATAAAAAATTAAAAAACATTTCAGCCAAAAGTAGAATTACCGGAGTACGGCAGCGATGACGATTGTTCGCCGAAACAAGAGGTCAACACTTTGCCAGGTGGATTTCTCAGTTTGGACGGTGGAATGGAGGTGTTGCCGACCTATCCACCATCATATCCAGGTGAAAATAAAAACGAGGCGAAAAATGTCGTCGAAGAAAGCAGAAAAAGAATATCGTATTTTCTTGCTTATGTACGGAGAAAAATAATTTAGTTGGGCCAATAAATGATTTTTCTCCGTGTTTCGTTGTTGTAATGTTCTATCGGTACTGACGGAAATTATTTTGCTTAGGGAGTGGAATCGAGGGCGGAATACCAGGTCCATCGCACGGTAGCACGACGGAGCTGAATCAGGAGCAGCAAGGTGAGTGATAAACGCGGTCTCGCTAGGCCGAGCCAAGAGTCCGTCGAACACTCTTTATTTCTCATTACGATTGTTTCATTCGTTTTTTTTTAAATAATATATTGAAAGATATATCCAAATATATAACTCGTAGTGCGAGCACCATTACAAACAGCAACAACCTAGCCATTAATCTCGATGTTCTTGTCCAAGAGCCAAATAACGAAAAGCCAATGAATATGAATTATCGAAAGTCCACGTGAACGAAGCGAAATCGAAAGTAAAGAAAAGAAAAAAGAAGAAAAATAATGTACCGAAACTTAGATGTGAAGCGAGTGCGATAGTTGATAAATTACTCGATGACAACAATACGAAAAAGTGGAAAAAGAGAATAAGAGAAAAAAGAAAAAAAAACGGAAGTACGGGATCTTGACGGTTTGAAATGGTAAGCTCGTTGCATAGCTCGGTAGGTCTTGGTAGGCGGTAGGAGACATTTGACACTCGGAGGGCCCCTCTTTCTCATTTCTCAAGCTTTCATCACGAAAAAGAATATCGAATATCTTTTATTACCTCGACCCAGTTCCCCCTCAATACACAGAGCAATAATTAATTCATTTAATTAATTATTGTCGCTCGTTAAGATCGTCCGAGTGCAGTTATATCGCAGCGTCAGCGTTGCCGACAGAGAAAGTCGTTTCTGCTGCGACTAATTGTCTATCGTTATGACTCTACAGCTGACCCAGTTGTATGAACGTTTTCGTCCTATTATTTTGTCTTTTATGTTTACCCCTGAGTTTTTATTCGCTTGAAATAGATTTTTTTCACCAGAAAAAAAAACAATCACGAAAAACGACAAAAATGCTTTAGACATTCCCTTGTGTCGTCCTCTCACGTTTCCACGCTTGAACCGATTCACTGCTACCGAATAGATTGTCACTTGAAAACATTTTTCTTACTGGCAATAGAAATGCATATTTATGTTAAAAATGTTCCATGAGTCACGGGTGTCTCACGAGGAAGTGAAACGAATACACGCTGCACATTTTTCGCTCACCGGAAATAGCCCAATATTACTTTTTTTACGTGCTTTTCTGTACCACTAATCATTTTTTTTTGTTTATCAATACGCGATTGCTTTCTCAAAATTAATACTGGTAATTTTTGCTCGGGCACGAGTGTTGTCTTTCGAGAAATCTCGATTGTCCGCGCGCTCCTCGTATACTCGTCACATCTCCTGTATCTATTATTTTTACTTCATCTCATCTGTATATTATTATATTCATGAGTATACGAGAGCACGGGAGCTCGAGAATTATTGCTATAACGCTTTCCATGACTCGCTGATCATCACGCTTCTTTATTATCGTTATTATCTGTTTATTATTATGATTACTATGATTATTATTATTGTTATTTTTTATTGTCCGAGAGTGAGCGAATGAAAGGAAGAGAAGACTGAATAGTCGAGGAGATGCGATGTGAGAAATGTTGCCTGGGCTGTAGCGAACCTTGTAGCGAAGCACGAACTCGTCATTCCCTAAAAAAAATAATTTGTCGCATTAGGACCTGAAAGTCCAAAAACGTAGTTAATCGAAAATTCAATACAATTTTTTTTAGTAATCTCACAAAATATATCGAGCTGCCAGGACCAATTTATGTGGTGAAAAGGTTAATTAGGGAATTAAGTTTTTTTGATGGATCGGTAAATAAGTTGAGTAACTTATAGAGTTACATTTTTCATATGTCGTTCGATTTTGTGAGTAAAAAAAATGCTGCAGCTTTTTTTGGACCTTCGGTAACTAATGGATGGAACGAGACACGCAAAAGTGAGCGATTGAGAGACAGAGCGAGAGAACAAATTGGAAAGAGCGAATGTACGAACCGAAGTTTGAAAGTTTATCTGATGCGGGTAGAGTGCTTGCCTAGTTTCGAATCCCCCTGTAGAATCCTATCTCAAATGGAAAGAATAAATCATAAGAAAAATGTAAAAACTGCGGCGATACTCGCCTCGCGCGATTGAGTCGGTAAAACAGTTTTTTTTGTTCGACCAAACGCTAACGTCTAATTCATCTTGGAATAATAATGAAAGTATGAATTCTTCTGCTACCGTTAATTTTTCTAATATTTGTCGAAAAAGTTGATATTTATTCGTGTTCAAAGAAAAAATTGTCGGTAAAGAAAATCCCTTTTCTCGCCGTTTCGAAGATCCTTTGGCAAACGTTCTAGAAGTTTCGATTCAACGAAAACGCGCGGAAGGAAAACGATTGGACCACCGTTCTACCAGGTTACGCAAAAATAAAAAAATAAAATCACCATTTTATGTTAGTCACAGAATCGAAAAATCGCCGCATCTTAGAGTGCTTGCTTAGTTTCCTCAGTAGTATCACGATCACTCCGTCTCACCCGTCAAGCCCCACTAATTCAACAAGCTTACAAAAACAAAACATAATAAGTCCAATGAAAAAGTGCGAATGTGCGAACGAAAGTGACCAAATGAATGCGCGTGAGAATAAAAGCCACAATGCAAAGCAAAAAAGCAGAAAGCCTTAAAAAAAAAAACGTGTCGTCCAGGCAGCAAAGATGAGGGTAGTCGCTACTAGGGTCTCGTATATCTCGCTGGTTGTTGCTGTCCTGTGGTGGGTTTTGTTTTATTACAAATAATTCGCAATAAACTTCATTTCTAAAGTAAAAACAGAACAAAATTGTGTCGTATCTCGCGTGTCTAACGCTATCGCTACATCTTGCTGTGGTTAAAAGAAACAAAAAAAAAAGATACAAAAAAAAAAGAAAAAAATCGCGTGTTTGCTGTTGGGCGGCTTTTATAAAACCTGGCGGTTAGTTTGGCAAGTGTTGTGTGTGTGTTGCAGCTGACCTGCGTAAACTGCACTCGCTGGACCCACGCCCCTGTCCTGTGTGCAACCGCATGTACAGTAACTTGTCGAACCTTCGGCAGCACATGCGCCTCATCCACAACCCTCAGAGTGTCACATGCCCTCTATGTAACAAGCCATTCAAGACCAAGCTCTACCTGAAGCGTCATCTGGTCAGCTTCCACGAGCTCAGCGTAGCGGATCGTCAGCGTCAGCAGGAAATCTACCAGCACCAGGTCAAAGTGCAAATTCAAGGACAGCAGCAACATCAGCAGCAGCAACAACAGCAGCCGCCGCAGCAGCAGCAACAACAGGCTTCGCCGACGTCTGTCGGGGGTGCTGGTACCGTTAACGTTGGTGCTGGTAACGCTAACGGACAAACGGTTCAGCCAGCAGCCGCGCAACCTGCGATTCTCGTGGTAGCAGCCGCGGCTTCGCAGCCGCAGGCCCAGCAGTTGAGCAGCGACGCCTCCTGCAAAGCCGGCAATCTCTTGGCCGCTGCTGCGCCACCGCCGCGACTTCCTCCGGAGGATAACGCGACCATCCTCGACTCGCCCGGCGAGGCCAACAAGCTCCGCGGTTATCAAGCGCAAATCGCCGATTCCGGCTCTTACGTAGAAGTCACGCAACAGCTCACCAACGAGTCTAAGAGCTTCGGGGTCGGCGGGATGCTGCAGTATAACGCGACTTATCACTAATAATCGTCGTCACAAGTCGATTACGCTTTCCGGTGACTTTTTAACGGACTGCCAAAAGACAGGATTGAGGCCAGAATGACATTTGGAGTCATTTCGAGACTGTGAAACATCTGAGAGGAAGGATAGGAAATAATTATTGTCATGGGAAGTTTTGACTTGGCGCAATCCGTTAAATTGTCAACAGGAACAAACAGAGATCTCGCTTTAATTTCTTCGTACGATTAATAATGCTATATGCAAGGAAAAAAACAAACTACCGAAACACAGAAGACACACTGAGAAACACACACACAAGTGATAGATAGATAAATAGATATATATATTTATTTTATGATAAAAAACTGAACGTCACCGCCCGTCGTACTACACCGGGGGTGAAGGAGCATAATACACACAGCGACACAAGCAGGAAAAAGAGACATAGGATTTTGCATGCACAATATGCAAAAAGTAAAAACCGAGATACGACGAGACTCGATCGACCGCTCGATCGAGCTCGATGAAAAAAACCCCCCCAGTATCGTTTTTGTGATAATAATTGCGCGACCCGCCGGGGAGCGAAGGGCAGCGGACTCGTCACCCCGCCGACGAGTTTTTCGCGCTCCTCGCTCTTCCCAAAAGCGTCTCGCAACCACCGTTATTATACATATAATACTAATTATTATTATTACAATTATTTTAGTGAACTTGTGATTCAATAGGGAACGTATACTAATGATACTATCGTTTTTAAAATGTGAAGTAAAAGCCCACAATGAGGAAGGATAGGGAGATGTGATCGATGACGATGATTAAGCGGTAAACGCGATTTTCGCGACGATAAGGCTGATTCTGTATTTAATACAAAAAAAAAAAAGAAACAAGATGACGAAGAAGGTCAAGGTGAAACAGATACACGGTCAGGCACCGCGTACAATAGGAATCGAGGGCACGCGCTCGGTTTTCGCGCTGCGATACGAAAATTAATCCGTGAGAAGGTAAATGTAGAGGGTGGTAATGGTTGGGGACTTGATTAAGGCGATTCGAGAGTCTCTCGCAAAGTTCAAAGAAACGTTTTTCTCGAGACAGCAAGGCGGGAGATTGGATTCTCGACGCTGAATGTCTTTGGAAGAAGTTCTTTTTTTTTATTCGTTGCTATTCTTTTTCTCCCTCTCGAGAAGCCTTAATCGAGCGAACTTTTGTCGCGAGACGATGTACATAGCAAATAATTATTTCGGAGCTTTAAATGCGCAAGCGAAAACGTCGAAGTCGCGTGCCTGTTGATTCGGAGAAGAAGCGTCGATGGGAGTTAGCGACGAAAAGTGAAAGGAAAACAGTGAAGGTGGAAGATAGGAAGACGAGATGAAAAAGAAGCAGAGTCTTTTTTGATGCCGCAGGTGGAGCAGCCATCCCACCTCGTACTGAATACCGAAATACCGAAGCGCCGGATTGCAAAAGCAACAGAAAAACAAAAGAAAGCGAGAAAAAGACAAACAACTTGTTGAACTTTCATTTTTTCAATGCTATACAGTGTTACACAGACTACAGATATTTACAATCAATATTATATTCTTACAGAGGATTATATTTACTTTATTATTGCAAGCAATGCGCGATGTGCAATTAACCGTATAAACATTACTATAGCTCGATAACGCGCAGCAACACAAACATTACAGTTACACGATCACAATCGTTTTGGGGACAACAATGAGAACAAAAAATTCACAACTCACACTCGCAACACTATATATTTTTCATTCTTACAACAATTGACGCAGCTCAACTATTCATTACTAAAAACACAATGGTCAAACATAAACACACACCCACACACACACACACAGACACACATACACAGCGTTATCGAGATTCCGTGATTGCCGACAATGCAGCCGATTGAATTAAACAGTATAATGATAAGGGGCCCTCCGTCGAATCTGCTACGATAAAATTCTACTCTTTTCGCTTTTCTACTCCTCAAAGTTTTCCGTTTGTTGTACTCCGATCACCGAGCCACTTTTACACAGCACCCACGTTTCGTGGATAACTAACAATCAGATATTTTTGAGGGACCAATTTAGCGCTGTCCTCAGCATTTTTGTGATATATCGTTTATTGATTCTTCGAGTTAGAAATTTTTGAAATAATGATTTGTAAGATTTTTCGATTTTTCTTTAACTCTTGAAAGATTCGTGAAGTAGCTTTTTATTTTTATTTTATTGTCGAATGTCTGTTATGTCTTAAATTGCTTGAGTTATAGTTCCTTTTTTAAGACTTTTACAAAAAATCTGGGGTTGAGTGCTAAAACGATCCTCTCAAACAACTCATTTCCGTCTGCACCAGTACAAATAAACACCAATCGCAATAGATTAAATAAGCTGGCCTAACCGCGTGTCCGGCACTAAACGACTAAAAGAGTAGAAAAATATCGTAGTAGAAATCCATGGGCGGGCCATACAATTCCATAGCCATAGTACCACCACAGTACAACTCAGGATCTTTTATATTATATTTTACAGATGACAATAGTTCCAATAGGCGTGGAAGCGCGAAAGAAAAAAAAAACCTAAACAAAAAAAGAGTAACTGAAAGAAATTCGCGTTTCTCGCCGACTCAGATAAATGAAAAGCAAACAAACCACAAGCAGGCTCCTTACCTCACATACAATCAAATTAGTGAATGAGACGATGAAGATTAAAAACGAGAGAAAGAGAAAGAGAGAAAGAAAGAGATGGAGAGAGACGAAGAGAAAGGAAGATGAAAAACAGATGCAGCTATATATTATTATATATTTACATACAACAGGATTTTTACAATAGTACCGGAGTACGTTCGGGGTGTTGCTGTTTTCTCATTCCCACGAGAGTCTGAGAAAAACGCGTGCGCACCCCAAGCCCGCAATCTCGCACAGCCGATTACATGCCGATTGTAATTATACAAACGCGGATTTTTAATTATTAATCTGTTACTACATTGGTAAGCGATCGCAAATGTGAAAACAGGTTTCTTTTTATACGAATTATTGCGACAACAAAGGCGCGCAGAGTGCAGCAAAAGTGAAAGGGAGAAAAACCACCTTTTCGCCGAGCCTCTGATGTGGAAAATAAATAATTGACCATTTTTTCATTTACAATATTGATGCGGATGCCCAGCAAGCAGTATGACTTACACACTGACAATTAGTATACCGAAATAAGATTAGATTATAAATGTTGCATATCATATTATAAATATTGTTATACATTTGCCAAGCAAGCCAAGTCTCGGGCCTTGGGTCGTACCCCCACAATCTAAGCAACAAACGTTGTTAACAATCGATAGTTGAAGGATAAGCCGACAACGAAGGGACTCGTTAATTCGTCTGGTACGAGAATATTTGAAATACAACAAATATCGAAACTTCAGATAAATGAGATCCCTTCGCAATTAATTATTTACAGAGATTTTTGCAGATTGATCGTTCTTTCGAACGAAACTTTATTATTCGCAGATTTTACAAAGAGCAATAGAATATATATGAAACGAGATTCATTTTTATATACACAAACTTTTTCCGAACTTTAAGCGCGATTATAACGCGCTTACTGTTTACTACAATTGATATTGACCATTCGACTCAAACGCCCGAGATCCATAATACTTATATCAAAGAGTGATACGTTACAGAATGTCGCATTAAATAATAAATAAACAATAAATAGTAGAAAGCGGAAGATCATTTGACGCAGGCTGGACTATTCGCTGGGCATTAAAGTAATTAAAAAAAGAATACACACACAAACAGTAAAAGCAAAAGAAAAAGAATAAAAACCGGTTACCTAGTTATACAATTTACCAATTCACGCCAATTAACAGTTCGGAACCTTGAGAGTTCCGGTTTTTTCACGAGATATTTGCAACACGCACACACACGCAAACGCAAAAAAGACAAAAACGTACCAGGCTACAAATCGACATCGTTTATCGAAAGGGAAAAAAAAATAAAGAGACATAACCAGAGACGAAATAAAAAGAGAGGCGAGGAAAAATAAGAGAGGAGCAAAAAACGGTTTTGACGAAAAATTCAGAGAAACGAGAAAGGAGAGTGACAGGAGATTTCGAGGATTCAGCGAATCACAGAAACAGCAAATTAGTGGATAAGATTTTGTATCGTTTCACTTTTTAAACCTTCGTTTTTACCCTCTAACGACGAAAGACGATTATCATTATTACTTTGCGTCGCTTGAGCGAAAGGCGCAACGAATGTTTCGATGATGTAGTTAATTATTATTTTCGTTGATTGTTTTCATTGATGATCTTCGAGGCTGAGACTGCTAAACGTTGATTTCTTATTATTCCTATTGAGAAAGCGGTAACAAATGCAATTACCGCGTTTACTACTCGTTTTTAGTTATTTTAACTGTTTGTTAGGTTTTATTTTTATTTGATTTTTTCGTTGTTTTGTACCAAACAAACTTTTGGACGAATGATAATCGGTGAAAAACAAAAGTAATTCACGAATGAAAAATTGAACGACGCGTCGCAACAGTTGCGCGCACGATCTTATAGTGCATTTAATTATGTGTTGTATATAATGTAAATTATTATGCATTTGTATTCGCGTTAGAAGCGTTATTCTTGTATTGGCAACGTCCGTCGATTAGAATCGTCGGACGGACAAAGCGACGAGAAGAAGAAGGCGAAGTAGTGAGGAGAAGATAAGGAAAAGAAAAAACAGTAACAACATTAAATGAAAAAAAATTACAATTATATCGTAAGCTTAGGAATTTTTATACCTTTTACTCGTGTAGTAGCAGTATAAAATACTATTGTATCTCCTCTGTCTACCCTTGCACATGAATCTTATTCGGACACACGCAGGACGCGTTTTCCTTTTTTTTTCTTTTTCTTTTAATATTGTTATTATCGTTTTTTGTCGTCGATCTCGAAAGCAAAAAGCTTGAGCTCGTTCTACCAAATTTCGACTCTAGTCACTCTGTGCAACGTTGCGGGAATCTTTTTGTTAATCAAAAGTATATTTTTGTCTTGTGAATTAATTGCTTTCGCGGCCAGAGCAATATTCGTTTCATTAATATTTCGATAATACAATTCGAAAAAAAAAAAAAATCGTTGCTCAGAAATGTTTCATAGTATTTTTTTTTACACGTATTTTTTGATTACGGCTTCTGTAGTTTTAAGCACGTTAGCGAATAAACTGTAGTACTTATCCGATTAGTTATATTTGATTCGTGCGTTTGAAAGTTTTCGAAGGAAAAAATCGCAACGGGAATCTCTTGACAAACAATTCGGGTGAATAAAAATCGCTTTGACCCTTGTAACTGCGCCATGCGTCCGAATAAGAAAAAGTAAAACGAGAAAATCCGCTTCAGGCAATTGAATTTTTCGTTTTATCGCAAATTGGAAATACTCGTCGATCAATATATCCTCGTAATTAGCGCTATATCAGTTGCCATCGACGACGACAAATATACCTGCTATCGATTATATTGTCATCATTATTCTTATCGTTCGAGCAAATTGTATACTTTTCACAAGCACAATTTAGGTATACGAAGAAAGAACAAATGAAAAAAGAAAATACGATATACCTGTACGATAGTCGTAAGTCAATGCTAGTATTATAAAGACACAGCCGCGAGAAAGAAGCGATTCAAAATTCACCTGTAAATAGGTAGGCAGAGATTTTTCTTTGATTTTTTCCACAAAAAATAAACGGACTCCCATTCCGAGACAGAGTTCCGTCGCTTTCAAGTAGTCACGCAGCTATATTTAAGCTAATTAATGAAAAAAGAAGAAAAAAAACACACATTACACGCGTAATAAGTATTTATTCAATCATGGCGTACCGAAGTAATTAGATAATAATGAAAGTGCGTTTATTCCTTTAATTCTGGGCTTGAGAATGGGAAGTAACTAGGCTACCGAAGGGGAATGAAATTTTGATCGCCTAGACATGTATGAAAATAGTTGTTTAAGCATGTAACTCGAGTGACTGAATTATCAAGTATTTGCGACGAGAAAAAAACTAAAAATAAAAGCAACCCGAACAATTGTACGTGCGATGATCGTATGCATTTTACGAGGTATGAGAAGGAAAACAAAATGGTACAATGCCCGACTTATTGTATAAGTATAATTACCACATATATATATATAAAATATATTATATAATATATGATTGACTGGCAACGATTTCTGACCAGATAATTGACCAGGAACCAGTGATGGACCGCCAAAAGCAAAATCAATTACTAAAAAGAAGAAATTATTGCTATTATTATCGAAAAGTCAAGAAAATGAGGTTCGGACAGCGTTTCGGAGTTAAATTTTTGCATTTTGGCCCTGAATTAGTTTTGGCAATTTTCGACGAACCTTTTGAGTGAACGAGGAAAAATTGTGCGATAAAAAAACGCGCGTTAGAAATTGAATGTGATATTACTGGTGCCACGACGAAAAAAAAATGAATGAAAGAAATGCTGAAAAAAGGCGATGTGAAGGAGAAGCAAAAAGAGTTGTTTATTTCGAGATAAAAAAAGAAAAATCGAGCGAGAGCAATTATCTGAACAGAATGAGCTTACATCAAAAAACTCAAACGGAGAAAAGATAAAAGTAACGATGACTCACGGCATCGTAATAAGTGTACGTGCAATACCATTTGCTATTTTTAACATTTTTTTCGTCGCTGCTTTTATGCGTTAATCTCGAAAAAAAAATCACGAAGCAAAAAGTAATTTAAAGATACGAAAACTACTACTCAGTATGTATTGATTCTATTGTATACACTTACACACTTCACACTCACATGGTATATTTTAAAGACAAATCTGAAAGCGATTTATCGACCTCGAGAAACCCTTAGAGTTAATCTATAATAACCGGTTCAATTGGGAATATAATGATAACGATTTGCATCTCATTAACTCTCAAAACTATTTATAAATTTCTCAAGTCAAAATAATCGCGTCACAAACTGTGAATTTTCTTCTGCTCTCTGACGCACACATTAGACGCTTTCTTGTATCAGATTTATTTGCCAAGAGCGACATTGTTCCAACGTTTTTACTAGATATATTTGTATTCAAGAATTTACTATAATTTTGCGACAGAATAATTTATCATTAGAACATGGTCACTGCAACTATTCTTTTATTAAAATTTGATTTCTTTCCGTCCCAAAAGAGCATTCCGCATAAAAATTATGAGTTAATTTAGTATCGGTAGTAAGCTTGTTCCTTTATCGTTTAATTTGATGGCTTGTCAAGTCTGTACTTAGTTTTTATTGCCATTAATTCGGACGATAAAACTTGACGAAATTGTCACAGAGAGTTCGCGATTGAAAAAAGCACAACAGAACTGAAAAAATGCAAAATGCGAAGGAAGTGAAACGGAAATGATTAAACAAAAATGTGAAAATTTGACAAAAGCACAGATTTCAATTGATTTGTTGGTCGATCGAACCAACAATTATATTTTATTACGTGACATACATATACAGGTCTATAATCGAGTGTGTTTAATCGGCGTTATTAATCGTAATTATTGCAATTATGGGTTTATAATCCGAAAAAAGTAACGAGGGAAGAATAAACGAACAACCAAAAATCATTGACCGACAGCGACCAATAACAATACTACGATAATAATTTGCAGAGAGAACAGAAGAGTGAAGAAACGAGGCAAAAAGTCATCGTTCTTCACTCGAACACATGACACTACATACATCAATATATATTTATTCGCAAAGGCAAGACAAGATTAAAAGAAAACAAAACAACATCAACAAAACATATTACGATGTACGTTGTAAAACGTATATTTGTATGTATTTCATTCACACGTCGTTTATATTCACCGTTTATAATATGGCATGCGGTATTTATACTACTATATTGAAAAGAAAAAACAAAAAAAAGTAATAATAATAATGCTGATGTCGTCGTACGCAATAGCGATGTTCCTATTTTACGTTTGTTTTTATACCATAACGTTCCAATAATAAACAAACACTTTTTGTCCGCTACAAACGACTTGAATTATTAATCAATCTGTTTAACGTTACGCGCATTCACTGCCGTATATTTTAAGAATTATTTATAGCGAGATTTAAGTGAAAATATCCGTTTAAGGTACGAAACGTAATTTTATTTTGCAACGAGTTTCACCACAGGTTCAATGTTAAATAATTCGATGAAGTAAATGTATGAATTTGAGAGGCAAAAAAATCATTGGCGAAACGATTTGGTTGGTAAACATGAAGGCTTTCGTTTTTTGGCTCGAGGGACAAAACAGTCGTTGAATATTGAATAAATCACCAGAATCGTTCGATCCCACACGTTTCTACTCGCATTCGGGATACAGTATACATTGCAAAAATTCGTTTTCCAGCAGTACGTAGCCATATCACCCTCGCTGCTCTCGACGGTTTTCAAAACAGGGCAAACAATATTCTGTTTACATGTGTTTTTTTTTATTTATTTTTCTCTCCGCCAACGGCGACACTGTTATGCGTAGTAAAAATTACACTGGTAGAAAATAGTACGTTCGATAGAAGCCTCCACGACTCCGAGGAGACATTTGTATTCTCGAGAACCAGAACCACCCTTGCTCGTATTTTCCTTTTATTATAAAATAGCCCTTCTGATCCCTCTTTTAAAAAGTTCATGAGTAACGGAAAGCATTGTTAGCAAACTATTTGAGCTGTGATTGGCTGGGACTCTCAGACCGAGACCAGGTTCATTTGTCCTTGATAACTTTGACAGTTCTGTCAAATATCGTATTTTTTTTTAATCCACTAAAAAAGGGTTGTAACCGGTGTTTTCAGGGGTAGAATATGCGACTTGAGCACGATGTTATAGGTTAAAAGTCGATATTTTGAAAAAATAAATTTCGTGACCCCGATTTAGGCGGTTTTCGGCTCGGCGGCCAGATCTACGATTTCTGACAAGCAAAACGACAGATTTCCTTTTTTTTTTTTTTTCAAAAGTAACTGAACAAGGGTCTTCAAGTTGCGATTTACCCTTTTGAAACTTTATAAGAGTGCAGCAGCGCAAAAGTATCTCGGGCACGTGCGTGTGATTAGCCTAGTGATTTAAAAAAACAAACATTGAAAGTTCTTACATGCAACACAAGTTCTGCGATGTTACGTAGAAGGAACGACGAAGGTAACGAGGAGGAGAAAAATGACACTGGCGAGATAGAAGGAGGATCGTAATGAGTCAATCTCCGAAGAATAACAGTAATTAGCCGAGCTGAGGAGGTGGCGGCACAGGGCCCTATATGTATAGATACGTCCGCGGGGATGATTCTAATCTTGTCTCACCCCGAGCCCGTCTTCTCTCGCGTTACACCCTCTGGGGATATTTCTCGGAGACGTCGCCGCAGTACGTGCGCGAACTAAATCTCGGGCTCATTTCGAAAAGACAAACGCAAGAACGACGATCCGTCGCAAAAGCTCGACCGAAAAGCAATTACTACCTAACGCAGGAAGGGCGTTTCCTACACTTCATTTTATTCACGTTCAATCGATACTCAATAGTATTACCATAAAAATTTGAAAATAAAAATTGGTCGACCCCGTTTTTTTTTTCACAATTTTTTATACATTTTTTTTAAGTACAGAACCTTATATAGATTTATCGTCGAAATATTTGAAAAGGAAATAAGTGATTTTTCGCATGGGATTCACAAGTTGGTAATTTCTTACAAATATATTCACATAATCAAACGGCGCCGTGGGTATTAAGGAAGTAATCAGTTTCCGCGGGGCTTCGGTGAGCTCTCACTTCCCTTTGCACTTCGCCGCAATTGATAATATTAACCCCCGGTGATTCGATAGCCGACCGACAGTGAAGACCCCCGCTCGGTCTCTATACGTATATACACAGGTGGCTTCGATAGGATACCTCGTGTAACATCATTAAACGTCAATTATAGATCGCGGTTGGTAATGCGGCGCGGGCGCCCAATACCCCCGGTTCTCTCTGTGTGCGACCAGCGATGCATAAATTACGCCGACACTGCGGGGGCCACACGTACACCAGACATATTCGTGCGGGTAACAATGGAGACTGTTCGTGGCATTGATTAACAGCGCCCACGCGATGGACGGCAGTTCAATGTTACGAACTTTCATAGCAACTCTGGGAGTATCCGTTCCGCGACTTATTTGCTTTCCACCAATCGTGGGAAACGAAATTCCGCGAAATCTGACGTTTGTTCTCTTTGAAGAAAAATCTATTTGAATGTGGAAAATCGCCAAGAAAAGACTCTTTCATTTATGCGATTAATGGAACAATAATTAGCTGAATAATAATATTAATAACTTTCTAGGGTGGATTGTGTAATGCGTTTCTTTGCCGAATACTTTCGAGCTTGCCGCGCGAATTTCGCGGATTCCATTTCGCCAATTTGCTCAGCTTCGGGCTCGTTGCGTGTCCAACCAATTATATTTCTTTCCTTCTGCCTCACCCATTCTCGTTTTTTTTTCTGAGAAACGTTGGGTAGACTAAGAGGCGCGGGTTACTTTCTTTTTTCTCAGGGTTGGTCCGGCCAACTCACCCTTTCACGCTGATGATCCTCACGCGCCGCTAATTATCCTTATAATTGCGGTAACTGTACAGTAAAAAAGAGGTAAAACTGCATTCGTTCTCTATTTACTTGCACTGATTTTCTCCCTGATGATGTGGTAAAACACATTTTTAGACACGGAACAAAATTAATTTCAGAATTTTATTGCTCAGCAAAAAGAAACAAAAGGTTTCCGAATCATTTGCCAGTGTCTTTATTAAGGTCGAGTGAAATTGCGTAATTAACCGTTTTCGCTCCGACCATTAATTTTACGGGGGCAAAAATGACGGTCGAAAGTTTCCAAACGGGCGATATCGCGGCGTTGCCGCTCGTGCGAATAAATCTCAAAGTTGCGCGAAATTATGTTTCCCGTAACAAACGGCCGACGCACGAGCCAATCAATTTGTCTCTTTTTAATCGAATCAGATCCGCAGTTATTTCGCAGCTTGCGTTTTACATTGGCAAATTCGTCGGAGAAAATTACATCGGCCGCGAATGCGGATACCTAACACAACGGGGGTTCGAAGGTTAGCGTAGGTTTCCGCTACTGTTGCAGCAGTGCGTGGGTTTAATCCAGCCAATTAACACTGGCAATTCGAGTCCGAATTGGTAGCTGCTTACCGCACTCGAATCTCATTTCCACGCTACACGATTTCCAAGGGTCAAATGCTTTTCCATAGTTTTCTGTACTGACACATTTTACGGCTCTATTAATGTTCACTGAATTTCTATATGAACATCAATTTGGGTTCTATTATTTAATGTGACGATATTAGTGAAATAAATAATTTCTGTCTGTGGGTACAGCGGAAATTCGAGTGACAAACAGGAAATGGTGTCACACGCAGATGAGAGAGGCGACGATAGTCGAGAGGGTTTGGTGGGACCACAATGCAATGTAGATATAACTTAGGCTCAGACGACATGAAGGGCGAGATGAGACGGGGGACAAGGGACGGGGCAAAGGATATTACATACACAAGTGTGGACTGAGACTGAATCAAGAGAGGTCGAAGAGGCCCTTCAACAGCTCGAGAAGTTATGGCTATTAGCGCGAAGAGGTCCTTCAAGATAGCAGGAAGCTGTGTGCGTGTGTGTATGTGTGTGTGTGTGAGTAGGATTTAACTGCATCCGAGCGAGTGAGTGGGTAAGTGAGGGGCGGTTGGGGAGGCTGCCGAGAAACTGGAATGGGAAAGGACAACAGAACCCAAGATACGCTGGATAGGGTTGCCAATTACAAACGTTTCGAGAGCCTCGCGGACAAATACTATAGTTAACGAGGGCGATACCGGACAAAGACGCGAAGGAGCTTTCCGGAAGCCGAGTCACTCGAAAAATCTTGAAAGCAGAATCCGCCGTTCAAACATAAAACAAAAATGTGAGTGAACCAACCGAACTGAAGAAAGTGTAATTGCCAGAGAAATGTATCGGGACATCGCGAATGAAATTCGCAGACACCGCAAATGAAATTCGCAGACACCGCGAATGAAATTTGCAGACACCGCGAACGAAATTCGCAGACACCGCGAATGAAATTCGTAGACACCGCGAATCAAATTCGCAGACACCGCGAATCAAATTCGCAGACATAGCGAATGAAATTCGCGAATGAAATTCAAACGAGTTGCGACAGTTTTGGAATCTTAAGTTTTTGAAGATAAAAAGTGATCTGCAATCGGACGAACTTTGTAGTTGAAATACCGAATTCAGTAATGGTTCGCTGGATTATTTTACGCCGGTGCTCGGTCGTGTCAACGAGAGAGAACAGAGGAAGCCAGTTTTCGCGGAGGATGTCGAGTGTAGTGGGTGCGGTGCACGAGCTGCCTTAACGATGCGTCCATTTGACTCCATCAAATATTCAGAGTGGCCCGCGCGCGCGCGAGGTGACACGACTACGGCGACTATATAGCCTGGTACCCAGATGTTTTTTCATGAATTATGAGGCTACCCCGAGCAGTGTCACCAACCCGGCGAACACAGCGACGGAGAGACAAAGTGGCCAAGGTGAAGAAGCAGAAGACTCGACAGAGTGAGGAAGACGGAAACAGAGCCTCTTTTACTTAGAGCTTCGCCTCGACGAGTCGCTACTTTCGAGCAGTTGCTGCATCCGAGGTCACAGAATTGGTATCCTTTTGAATTATCACCGAGCACTGAAATTGCTTGCGCAACGATGAAAATATCTGTACATCTTTTTCTTTTTTTTTTCGACGCCGATGAAGACTGCAGAGACGGAGAAAATCCAACGGTTCTCGAATGTCGAGGGGGAGTTGATCTAGAAATAGACGAGAATCTTTAAGAAGAGGAGAAGAAGAAGAAAAAAACTCTAAAGATGCTTCACGTCGCCCAGCAGCAGCAGCAGCTTATTTGATCAACGGCAGCTGGAAACCATTCGCGCGGACTTCGGAGAATCGTACACAGAAACGGCAATTGCTATCACAACAGACCTCCCAGGACGTCCGCGTGAGACGCGTCGAGCCTACGGGAAACGCGGGGGAGAGGCAAAAAAAAACATTCCTAATTTCTGGGGGAGTCCAAGTGGAATCCGAGCGATTAAACGTGGGATCGATGGAACCGCGAAATTCAGGACAAGCGAAATTCCTCCTCTCACTCTGCCTCTCTCTCTCTCACTCTCTCTCACTTCCCGTTGGGCGATTTCCATCTGCGATCGATCTGGAAACTGGACGAGCGGGACGGGGATAAATCCCTGGTGCGTTCGTGTGGCAAAGACACGTTTCAGCGAGGGAGAGGGAGCGGCGGGAGAGGGAGGAGGAGGGAAGAGGCTGGAGAACACGTCGGCCGTTGTCGACCCGGTAAATCGGACTCTCCCTCTCGCTCTGTCTCGAGTGGCTCGACCGAAGTATGGAAATAAATGTGTTTCCGTAGAGTCGGTTGCGAACGACGCGCGGACGACACGCCGACGACGGTGTCCGAAGGGCGACGAGCTCGGCACTCGCGCCGATTCCTTCGGGACTCTCCTCTCCTTCGACTCTCGTCCCCTGCTTTCGCGCACCTGTTGCCATGGAAATATCGACGATCCCGCTTCTTCGGCTCTTCTTCCGCAGCACGTTGCTCGCTGCAGCTTCCGGCGCTGCGACCAACCGAGTGAAGGGACTATTTCTATTCCATCAGCTTTGCGAGACGCGCCTCGTCTCTTCGCACCCGCGGGATGGAAGGCTCGCGAGAGGACGCTGGGTGCATGAAAAGAAAACTTGTTTGCCCTTTGACCCTCACCCGCGACAAGTTTCTTAGGATCTCTCAGAGTTCCCTTGACTCTAACGTCTCTCACTCTCTCTCTTTCTTTCAGTCGTGAACCTTCGACCCGAAACTTTCGAGCTCGCATTCCCCTCGGACTTTGCCCTTCTCTTTGCCTCACCGACCTACGAATGTCACGTCGATATATCGACAATGTGTGGTCTGAAAAAAAAAAGTTCAATTCTTCGGGAGAAATTAATAGAAAAATTCTTGGCAGCCCATTTTTTGCGCCTTCGGCCTTTCAGGCCATTGTAATTCGTCGCACGTTGGTCAAAGGTCGCGTAGCGACAGAGTCGTAATGGATATTCGGCGAGGCTCTGGAAAACAAATGTCTTTCCTGTTGCGTCGTCGGGCGGAGGCCGCTGGCCCGCGGCGATGCCGAGCGAGAGAGATATATGTACGTCCAGCGGAAAGAGAAACGGTCGAGTGAAATAAAATGAGAACGAGAGTGGACACGGTAAACGACAATTTCTTCGGGATCGGAGGTCGGTGATCCCGGGTCCTGATCCCGGGGATTCGCGGGGACAACTCGGCTGCTCGGTGGTCCGCCCCGAGCGAGGACTCCCGAATCCCAGGACCACCCGATCTCCACTCCCAAACGGCAGCTCCGTCGCTTCGTCTTCTTTTTTTTCGTCCCGGTGTCGCGAGCTCCTTTTTTTCTCCTTCTCCCCCTTATCACTCGGACGAACGAGAGTCCTAAACGAATTGGTCCGAACACCGCCGATCATTCTTCATTCCGGACCGGAACTCTACTCCGGCTTTTTGTCTCAGGACGAACGAGGGAAGACACTGAAATAATCCTACGACGAGATTGAGACACCTGAGAAAATTAAAACAATGCTTAGGGCCTCAATTTTCACCGTTTCGATCTGAACGATATTTATTACGAAAAAAAGCCTCTACTTCGGCTTTTTGGCTCAGGACGAACGAGGGAAGACACCGAAATAATCCCACGACGAGATTGAGACACCTGAGAAAATTAAAACAATGCTTAGGGGTTCAATTTTCACCGTTGCGATCTGAACGATATTTATTACGAAAAAAAAGCCTCTACTTCGGCTTTTTGTCTCAGGACGAACGAGGGAAGACACCGAAATAATCCCACGAGGAGATTGAGACACCTGAGAAAATTAAAACAATGCTTAGGGCCTCAATTTTCACCGTTGCGACCTGAACGATATTTTTTACGAATAAAAAGAAATGTCGCAAAAAAAGATAAACACTTCCAGTGCCACTTTTTTCGCTTCCCCCAAACTCACGTCGCGTTTGCGTCCCCTGTGAATCCATCATAGTCGGTCCGATCGTCAGGCAGAAAAATGGACTTTCCTGTACGACTGTCGTGTTCATCTGTCCGGAATATCAACGTGGATGTATCACCAGCGTCGTCGTCGTGAAACGCTCGGGGTGTATATTACCCTCCCACCCCTCGTTACGCGACTAGCAAAGGTCCCCCGGTCCTCGGTTGTCCGGACGCGGGCTTCAACCTTGCACGGTTTCTCGGTTCGCTTGCCGAGCGGAGTTTATCATGTTTGATCGCTCTGAAAGCCGATTCCCGGTAATGCTTGATACCGCTGCCGGCGCGGGGCAAACCCGCGGAGTGCTATACTGGGAATCGAGCGAAACCAACGTCGATTCCACGGCGCTCTCGGTATAATCCGCGATTGTCCTGCGACAAAGAGACTCGCCCCGTTGTGAAAATTGTCGAGGACACAACAGCCAACGCTGGGTTGAAGCCTCTGAAATTCGAGGAACAGACGGAAAGGAAAACGAACCAGTGGAAAATATGACGATTGTCGAGGAAATATTTTCAGAAATAAAACGTGAGTCGATGTACCAGAGGAAAAAATAAAAATAAAAAAATGGATAACGCGGACATCCCAAATTTTACGGAATGGCCATGAGAGGCGGAAAGAGGGTGAGATAAAAAAAAATGAAAAGAAAAAAGCCCGAACGCAGTCGGCGTGAAAGGAGAGGACTTCGTGACCGCGTTGTAAAGGCGACGAGGGATTTTCGTTGCCGCGACGTTCGTCTCGGAAAAGTGCCGAGATCCTGGACAAACCTTCCCGAGGGGCGTGAAAGCATCGCGCCCGCGAGATGATGGTCCGAGATTTTGCGGAAGCGCCGGAGAAGCGAGAGGAAAGATGAATTTATCGACGAGTTCGCCCTCTCTCTCTCTCTCTCTCTCTCTCTCTCTTCGGTCGGATTATTCGCGCGAATTCGTCGGAGAGAGACTTCGACCTCGATCCGCGAGCTCCTAATCGTCGCTGGGGAATACGGGGCAGGTCGAATATGCTGACCGATCGTTCGCTGCTGCCGCCTCGTTGAAATATCCCAGATGCGGCGAGAGGAAAAATACCGCGGAATTTTTTGAGATTTTTTAGCGTCGGAAATCGGCGGCTCTGACCTTCGCCTTTTTTTTCTTTCTTTTTTCCCTCATCGAATCGGGTAAAGAGAAAATTGCCACTCGACCGTTCGACCTCGTCGTTTTGGGCTTCTCAATTTTCTGGTGAATAATTTTCGTCTTCTCGTCGAGAGCGGCCCCGCTTTATCGGAAGAACGGAATTTCTAATAACGCAAAGAAGGGTCGGAGCGAGAGAGACGGAGAGAGAGCGAGAGTGCGAGAATGATGGAAATGACGTTGCCGGGCGAGTGGCGAATTTGAGAAGCTGTGCCAACGCCGCAAGGTCACGCGCCGCCCAAGCTTTCCCGTGTCCTCTTGCGGGGTCTTTACACCGAGCAAATAGAGCGCGCGGAAGGGCGAGGCAGCTGGCTCAACTCGTCGTCCCGAGGATTCGAGGCTTTCGAATCGAATTTCCGCGGTGCAGCCTGAATTTGCTCGGAAAATGTCTTCCTCTGTAAATTAAGCATTATTAAGCGTAATGACAAATGATGATGACGAATGATGATTATGACAATGACGATGATAGAGAATGGCGAAGAGAGACGGAAGTTTGGGAAACAAAATCACTGCCGACGAGGACTAATGTTGAATTGGTCGGCTGGTCTGTGTTGCAGCCGTCGGTGCAACCGTCGAAGGAATAACATTGGGAAGCGGAAGCGCAGCCGCCGCAGGGTCATTGGCAATGGCGAGCAGCGCCGCGGCCGTTGCCGTCGCGACGGGCAGCGCGACCGCAGTCGAACCGGGAATCGGCACGTGGGATTCGCCGAGGCTGTGTCCCCTGTGCGCACGCGTCTACAGCAACAACAGCAACCTCCGTCGTCATCTGCGATCGGCGCACTCGTCGAACGCGACCGATCTCCTCGAACTAACGTCGCTCCAGCGAAGACCACTGCTCGGTCCTGGTGCCGTGATGACCTCCAACATTCCGCACGTCCTCGACGGTCAACCGTCCGAGACCTGTCCGGCCTCGATCGACGTCAAACCCCTCGACATCCCGGAGATCGAACTGTCCGGTGATAACTTTCGAGATCCCCTGGGAACCTATTGAAAGCCCTCGGCTCATCCTCAGGCGAATCGACACGTAAAATTGTGAATCTACAGACGACGAGTGAATAAACCCATAACTGGAACTTTCTGACCTCTTGAAAACGTTGACGGATTCGATGTGAAGCTATACCCAGCGAGACGAGAGTGAAAAAGCTCCAAGAGCAACGGGGTCAGAGAGGCCAGAGGGGTACTTTGACCGCGCGCTGGGATATTTGTTGGCATAACGTAATCCCAGCTGCTGGGCTTCCGGGGAATCCGCGCGGGTCGACTCCGCATCGGCCAAATCTTTTCCTTCCACAGAGCCAAAGCCCGATAGGAGACGTCTGTGGTTCAGCCGGCGGTCGCGTGTCCACGCGGCCGTCTCGCTATCGGGGCGAAAGGGTGGAGCGAGGAAAAGCGATGGAGCAGCAGCAGCAGCAGCAGTTGCGACGGGTGCGGTGATGGCGTCGCGTCGAGAAATCACGAGTGATTCGCCGGTAGAAGGCAACGACCTCGCTCGCCAGAGTGAGAGATCCTCGCAAATCCGAGCGTGAACGTCCCTTTTGCTCGGCCAAAGCTCTCCGAAGAGGAGATAAAGACGGAAACGCGAGCGGACCTTCGCACGCCAGCTAAAAGTGATTTGAACCCCTCCCCCTTCTTCCAGCTCTGGACTAACGCGGACTCGCGTGCAGTGATTCACTCGACATTTTATTTCCCCACCAATTCTACCACCAACATCGCCACTTTTAGACTCTGAGCCTGACCGCCACGACTCCACTTTACACGACAACTCGTGGCGAAAAAGGACCACCGAAAGGGCGAAATTCGATTGAACCGCCACACCTCGACGCTCGACGCTGAAATTCCGTTCGAGGGAAAGGAATGTCGGATTTTATTTTTCGCTTGATAACAAAAAAGCGGAAAAGTTTGAGAATCACGGTTTCTCGATTATCAAGACTCTTTGAATTTAAGGTGAATTTAAGGAAAGTAAGGACACAAATTTTCGTGATTTGTATGCTGCGAGTCTCGAAGATGTTGGATTGTGAAAAATAAATGCGCGTGAATTCAAGAGCTACGTCTTTGCGTCCAGTGATTTTTTGCGACCCTGTTTTTCGGCCGGAGGATCAGCAATCCCAACGCCGCGTACAGCGCAGTTACAGCCGAGAAACGTGAGGGGAATGAGCAAAAAAAAAAATAAACGTGCAGAGGCTTCCGCGATCTCGATGAACGGGGGGAAAAAGACGCCTCGTTTGGCTTTCTTGTATCTTCACGCTTCACGCTTCCCTTATTTCTGTGACTGACGGCAAACGGAGTTGACGAAGCGACGAGCGACGTCGTTGTCCCGTTATACCATCTTCTTCCGAGATCTTGTCACGAACCACAACACAGAAATGAGAAGAAGAAAAAAAAATATACACGTCGTAACCTGCGTCTTCGCCGATAATGATTATTTGTAGACGTTCGATGGCAATATTTTCTTTTTTTTTTTTCGTTCTCCCTCGACTCGTCTATATTCACTAACGACAGACGAGCAGCAGCAGCGGCGACGATTTCTCTCCCCCTCCACTTCTCTCGCGCTCGTCAGGAACACCAAAGAACTTTTAATTCAATCTCGCCGATGTCTTTCATTATTTTCACGCCCCGACGATGAGAGATCGGAAACAGGCGGCGACGCTCCAATCGAGCGTAATTCTCACGTTCATTATCGACGTACAATTGCTCGGCCGCGTCTTTTAATCATCCTCCTGCGATTTCTGTAAGATTTTTTTTTCCTTTTTTTTTCATCCACCGCGAGCAACGACTACACTTTGACCTCGAGATTTTTTCCTCGGCTCGCTCGACTGGGAATTTTTGCCATTTTTTACGCAACATTTTTTTTGCGTCAAAGGTTTCCGAAGGAATTTGCGAATTAATATCAAGCTCCCTCGGTGGGAATCGATGAAGAGACCTGTTCGCCCTTATAATCCGCAGCGTCGATCGCCCTCGGGGATATTTCCGAGCTGCTGCTGCTGTCGCGACGTCGACACTCACCGAGATATCTTTATTAGCGGCTGAGAAAAAGATATAAGATCGTTACAGCGATTCCTCCTTCTCACCCTCCGTATCGCCAATCTCCTTTTCATTCGTCCCCGATCGTCCCGTCTCCGCTTCTCGGCTCCGCCGGAGGGTGCAAAACCGCATTGTCGTCCCATCAGACGCACCAACAGCGAACGTTATTAGCTCGTATCACCGCCCGATTCGCCTGGATCGAGCATCGGATTATTCTCCGAACCGTATTTCTTTCCTCCCCAATTCTCCCGACGTTTTTCTCCAACTTCCTCGCCGACTAACGAAAATCTCTTTAATCGCACTTTCCGTCAATCTTTTCGCGAGCCAAAATTCGCTATGTTCCGCTAAAGAACGGCAAAACTTTTTTTCGAGCCTCTGGCATTTCTGATTTTTTTTTTTCTTTTTTTTCAGAACAGATACGAAATCCGAGATATGCGAGCGAACGAAAAAGTGCAACAAAGAGAATTCCTTGGAAATTCCTCGGGCAACATTTTTTTTCCCCGACGGCAAATACGATTCTTTATTATTCCGAGTTCCGTTTATAACGCGCGGAGTTTCATCCCCGCGTTGTGACTTACGGAGCGTATAACTTGTTGTAAGTTACGAGGACGATAGTTCATCTGGGGCCTCGAGTCTTGTGTATACCTCACGGGCGTTTTGTCGATAGATTTTTCTTCTTCTTTATTTTTTTTTGCTTTACCTTTTACCATTTTTTTTTCTTTCGTCCCTCGGACTACCAACGACGCAGTTTATTATTCCCGAGCCGCGTAAGAGTGCTCGCAAGCTCGGGGCATGTCGCGACCCTCGTAAAATATATAACTATATTTCCGAGCTCTCTCTCTCGCTCGCTCGTCTCGCTTCTCGTATTTTCGTACCCGTTCGTCTTCCATTTTTTCGTCCTATTTTCGTACCACTCGACTAGCAAAGCTCTCGAAACGAGTGTGCGACGCTCCGAACCGCAAAATTCAGTCCACGATTTCGCTAATTAATCGTAAATCAATGCGATGGGGTACTAAATATTCATGGGCGGTCTTTGTAATAATTAAAAAGGCACTCGAGGCTCCCGGCACGTGAAGCTCGTGAAACACGAAGAATAAACGTTGCAGCTCGCGTTTATCGCGGTCGACAAACGCTTCGGGGACTCTCACGGTTTATTCTCGAATTTGCTATTCACGGATGCAGATTCGAGCTGCAGTCGAGTTACACCGCGTCAACTTCCATCACGATTCTATTTCGCTGTCCATGCATTTCCGTCCACGTTGCGTTGACGAAAAAAAAAAAAAAAAAAAACACTAAACGGGAAACGCACCAATCGATTTCGCTTTATGCGACGGGAATTGTTGACTCTGACGTGTCGAACGGTCCTCGAGCCTCGATGGACTCTGTCCCATCGATCGGTAGAAAGAGAGCCGAAGCTCGTGAATTGAAAAAAATACAGTTTTCAATGGAATTGCGATTTATTTCCAGCTCCCGGATCCTCCAAATCGCGACTTATCGGCGAAACTCCGACACTCTCTGTTCCTTCTCATTCTCAATCTCCGCCGAGTGCTTTTCGACCCTCGGCTCGCCTTTCCCGACGTTTGTCTGGAAAACGCATCGACCTCAGAAAACACCATAGTCCAAATGAATTTATCTTCCACCGAAGCGAGAGAAAAATTCTCGAAATAATTCAACGTGTTTTGGAAAGCGAAGAAAAAGATGCAGACGAGGCTCGAAGATATTCCGCCTCGAGTGCCTTTTGCCCAGGTGAACTGAGGGAAGGGGGGGTAATCTGAGAATTTGTCAATCGAACAAAAGCTCGCGTCTTGAACTGAGAGAATCGAGTGACCGCGGGTGTCTAGACGTTGTCGAGTAACAAAACGTCATCAGGACCGAAAAGAGACGAAAAGGAGAGCGCAGAGTGGACGGAGACGCGAAAATAAATGTCTCAAGTCCGCAGGGACTGGAAAGAAAGTGCAGAAAAAGTAAAATTCGCAAGGACCACGCGAAAAACTAGTGGACGGGTCAGCGGTGAGAAAACAAAGGTTGAGGGATGAAAGCTCAGTGATCCCTGTTCGTCCCCAGCTATCCGCATCGTTCGGATCAACCTGTTTCGGTGGTCCACATGCGCTGTGTGTTAGTCTGTGTATTAGTCTGTGTATTAGTCTGTGTCCGTCTGCATCTGTGTGAGCGGCGAGAGCACTCGACTATCGGTAGCAAAGTATCAGAGAAAGATAAAAAGCGTAATAGAGTGGAATGAAAGGAAAAGGGAGGGAAGAAACGACTGCGGTACTTTCGTCGAATGGAGGTCCATTGTATCGGGATGCTCGAAGAAAGGAACGGATAGAAAAAGAGGGGGTGGGCTTGAGGCGAGCAGGGAGGGTGGGTGGGACGACTCAGGGCCGCGGGATCAATTACCCTCTTAGCCATTGACGGCATGACACGTTCGATAGAGTTTCCCTCGGAATAATAGATTGCCCAGGCGCGTAAAGCAGCGAGCGGCACCTTCGTCGTCGGGACCTCAGCCAAAGCAACCCCCGCGTACGATTCTACCTTACCTATCGAGCTACCCACCTCCTCGATCGTCGACTATTCCAGCTTTCTCTCTCACTCGCTGCCAACCTCCTCGTTTCTCGCAAACTTCTCACACTGCCAGTCGCGACGTTAACAATTTGCCCTCTCGTATATATCTCACTCATCGCCCTTTCGGCCCAGAAGCGCGAGCACTTTCCCTCTACTTCAGAACTCTCGAATTTCCATTCGGTTCGCGGGGGGTCGAGAAACCGGAAGCTGCAATGGCAATCGAACCAGTCATCCAAAGTCCCTCTAGAAGCGGTGGTAGATTTTTCTCGACGCTGCTGCGCCGACTCAGCGATTGCAGGGGTCAGTCGGCTTGGCTTCGAATTTCGAAAGAGTGTTTGAACAGGGGATGCACTAACTCCAGGGGCTCGTGTTTGATTTTTCCAGGTCGAAGGGTACGACGGGGAAGACCGCGACTGGGCACCCGAGGCGGACGACACTTGGCATCAGCGCACGGGAATTCGCCGTCGAGGAACGACTGGCTGCCGGGACCGTTGGACATGAGCACGACGCCGCCGACGATGCCAGCTTTCAGGGGCTTCGAGGACTCCTCGTCCGACGGTGTGGTGGGTATCCAACTTTTTAACAATTTTTTTTCTCATCCTGTCGCTTTTCATCTCTTCGTCACTTTTCATCACCACAGTTACCCCTCACACTGAGAAAAAAAATTGCTCAATCCAACAAAACGTGCGATTACGGGCGGCGAAATAAATATTTTGCAGATTGGACAAAATATTCGGCAATGCTAATCGAGATTTTTAAAATTCTATCACCAGTTGCTTCGATCAATTAAATATTTTGTCTAATTTGCAAAATATTTCTTTCGCCGCCCGCAACCGCACATTTTGTTGGATTGAGCCATTTTTTTTCTCAGTGTAGAAGACTCTCGTCGAGTCGTCACCTAAGACTCGTTTCACCCCATCCGAGGGACAACGCTGTACACGACGATTATCACCAGTTGCAGGTCCATCTCCGAGTCCGCTCGTCTCGCGTGTCGCCGATAAAAGTGAACGACACGCCGGAACGAGTGGGCCGCTCGTCACGAGAATTTAGGTCAGGGCTGAGGAGCCAAGACTGAAGAAAAAAAAAAGCTTGTCCTCGAGTTTTCCGCGAGTCAGCGCAACGCCGACGGTCAGACCGCTGTGTTTCGTGGCGGTTTTGTCGCGGGAGAAAGTAAAGTGCGCCGCCTCCCGGAGAGGACGCACCACGCGATATGACGCGCGTTCGCGTCTCCGGAGTATCATTATCGTCCTTGCGAGGAATCCCTAGGGAGACATCGACCGGTCTGCGGCCTTCTACCGACTCTCTTCGGCTTCCGCCGCGGTTCGTTCGTTCGTACGCCGCGTCGCGTGAAAGGCGACGCGACTCGTTTCCTCTCCTGGCGAGGAACGTGCGCGGCGTCCTCGGCGAGTGTCCCGCGTTGCAGCGGTTCGCCGATACCGAGAGCTGTATGTTTTTTTTTCTTCTGCGCTTCCTGGGCTTTCATTTTCGTTATCCGCCGCCCTCCGACGCTCCCGCCGGAAGAAACGCTCCTCGTAAAACATATAAGAGTCCGTTTTACGAGGACGAGAGAAGCGAGTCTCCCCCCTCTCTTTGCCCTCGCCTCGGGCTCTCTCTCTCTCTCGCTGTCTCTCCACTCTTTTCATTACTATTGTATGTCGCGTCGCGCAGAGCTCCGAGAGTCTCTCGTTCTCCTATCTTTTCTTCTCTCCGCACACTTTCCTCGGCGACGCCAGGACAACGGACAAACCGGATGACACGCGGATTTTCGCGGAGTCCGCTCGACCGTTGTTCGGTTCTCGTTTTGTCAATTTTATCCACCGCGGGACATAAAGTTTTCGCGAACGCGATGATGTGTCTATCCTATATGAGGGAGACGACACAATGGCGTCGAGACGAGGCAGCGGCGTTGGAGTCGACTGTGGGTTTTTTGTCGAACCTCTGAGATATCGTCGGCGCCGTCATCGTTATCGCTGTTAAGTATAACAGGTGCGGCGAAAAAATTCAAGGTCCCTAAGCGCGAGAAGAAGAATTCGAGCAGCTCGAAGGGTCAAGCGACGCGGCAATGACGGTTGCGCCGTGGGAGGGTCGAAATTCCGTTGGGCGCGCCGTTGAAAAAAGCGTTTCTCCTTTCTCTAGCGAGCGGCAGACGAGATATCGTTACGTTTATTTATGACGGGTGCTACGGGTGAGAATAGAGTCGCTGGTCGACGAGTGTGGAAGCTCTTGTTTTACGTGCAGGTTTATTTTTTTTCCCTACCGTCTGCTTTTTTTTTCTTGCGTAATTAACGCGGTCGTAGATATCGCGCGAGCACCCAGCAGCTTCGTCTCTTTCTCCCTCTCGGTCTCGTTCGGTTACAAAGAGAATTTTAAGCCCCCACGGGCGCACTTACGATCTCCCTGCGCTATTTTCCACGTTTGTTCGCGAGAGACGCAGAAACGTTCTCGAGTTTCACGGCGCTCCTCGCGCGTTTCTCGTTTTACATTTGCTCACGTAAAGTTACGCTTTCTTCTTGTAATCAATGACACGCACTTTAAAAAAAAATAGGAACTATGGCGCGCGCTCATGGGAGCGGTCGGAGGTTGGCCAGCGTAGGAAGAACCTTGCGATTTTCGGCGAAAAAAAAATTGTGGATTTAACGAAGTTTTAAAACCCTATCCGATGGGAAATTTTCCGCTGATTCCAAATATGACCGGTTTTTGCCCGAAAAATAAAAAATTCGAGGAGAAAAACGCGAAAAACCATTTTTCACTTTTTCCTAAATTTGGCACTTCACTAAAATCGGTGTAACTTTTCTTCGGATCAATATAATCGGGATTTTCTTTTTTGCATTCGAAAGAAAACTCTTCAACGAAGAGAATGGCGTCAAGCGGAACGCGATATCTCGATTTTTCGATTTTTTGCAAATTTTTAAAGTTGACCCTCAAAAATCGCAAATTTTAGAAGGCGTTTTTTGCGAAAAAAACGAAAAAAAAAAAAATTTTCGATTTCGCAAAGTTTAAAAACCCTATCCGATCGAAAATTTTTCGCTAATTCCAAGAACGACAGGTGTTTGTCCGAAAAATCGAAATGTCGAGGAGAAAAACGTGAATAATGATTTGTTTTTTTACTGCATCAACGCCGAAAGTCGTCAGTGTCGCCCTTGACGCGAAATTCGTTAACGACGTTTCACTCGGGGGAAGGTATCGAAGCCGCAAACTTGCCAGAATTCTCGCGAGCGTTGATCCTATACGTGTAATCCGAAATTAATGATGTTCCGGACTGGTGAGCGGATGATGGTGGACGATCTCGTTGCTCCCCAGAATTCTGAAGCTTAAGCCTCTCGGCCGTCCCGTTGACGTGGGTGGCGGCTATTTACCAAGGATTCTGGGTTCTGGGTTGTCGTAGCTGCGCCACAATTGCAACATGCATAGTTCGCGGAGTTAGTATTGCTAGGGGGGAGAGTGTAGGACGTGGGGATGATGGTCTCACCGCCCGGAGTCCCGGTCCCCGCTTGTGTCACTCGCGTTATTAATTATAGCGCGGTTAATGGCCGATTATCTCGTATCCGCAGCCACCTCGGGCGATTAGCTCCTCGGCGCTCTCGAGATTTAGCCTCGACGCTGTTCAGCCGCGTTCGGGGCTGTTCAGTCGCTGCTGCTGCTCGGCTCAAGGGCCGCTTCTGCTCTCTCCCAGTGCTTTCCCGAGCCATCAGCCGATATCCGATTACCCGGCCGACACTTTCGCTTCCCCGTCGCTCCTTGTCGAATTTCCCCGCCGCTTCCGGCGCGTCGTTCGTCGCGTGCCAAGGCCAAGTTCGAGCTTTCCGCTCGAATTGCCGGCAATCGCGATGACAATTATTGGCTCTTGGCGCGCGACGACGACGGCGACGACGTCGATGACGATCTGACTTGGGCCACTTGGAGGTCGCAGCGTCAGGTTGGTTCCACGTTGTAATTCAGTCTACACGACTCGAGGGAAATTCTGGAAATTGATTTTATTGGCTTTCTCCGCTTTGGAGATGCAAACGTGAAAAATATGTCGGATGGTCGGGTAAAGTGCAGTCGGGTTGGGCAAAACTCGCAGCGATCCGGCGCGTCTAATTAGCCACGATGAACATCCAACGATCGGTTTATCGGCCAGTGGATAAGTAATGACCGGCGGACCGTGACGCGTCGAACAATGGCCCAGGATTCCCCGTTGTTTGGCGCGTGCGCCGTGCTCGGGCCACGCGAACCTCAGAACCACCGACGCGCCCACCCGCCGAGGTTTTATGCACGAAAAAAGGGTAGGAAAAAAAAACAAGTGGATGCGGGATTTTTCGCTTGACTCGATAAACCACTCCGGTGCAGGCAGAGTCGCCCTCTCCCTCATTCCCTCTCTCTCACCCCTTTTCACCCCGGCTACAAACGCCGCTTTCCCTCCGTCGTTCCTTGTTCGTCTATTTTTATTTCTCCCTTTTTTTCCTCTCCACTAAGCCACAATGTAGTGCAGCGAAACGCAGTCCATTCTATTTTCTTTTTTTTGCTTTTTTTTTTTTTCGTCCCGTCAGGATCGTTTTTCGTGCAAAGAAATGCGAGACAAACGGCCAACGAGCGGAGCGAAAATTAATGCAGCGAGCGAAACGGGATTTTGTTTCTCTCTAAATTAACGAGACTCGAACACAAGAAAAAAAAAAAAAAAAAAAAAATGTGGCTGAATCTACTCAGAAATTTGCTTGTGGAAACAGCGAAATGATCGTCCGTCCTGTCGCGCAGCGCTTGGTCGACGCGCAAAAACCGCTGGAACGACGAATAATTCGCGATATCGCGTGGCTGCAATTTTTTCCACTTTTTTTCTCGAACGAAGTCGCGGAAGTGGCGCTCGCTCGCTGCGCGCGGATTCTATCAATTATTTCCGGTGGCCGGAGAGGAATTAAATCCTTCCGGTGTCGGGAGGCGTCGGGCGTCGGAGGGTGAATTATCGGGGGTAATACCGCGGCGGCTGCGATTCCCCGAATCGACCGTTTCCTTATCGCACGTGCCAGATTTATAGTTTCATTCTCGCTGCCTGCCTCCTCGATACGCGTCGCCGCGAATTCGCCGGATTTCCCGATCGTTCGAGCCGGTTTAAATCGCGTCGTGTTTTTTTTTATTGCCCGTTTTTTCCATCGTCCCTAATCCGCTTTTTCTCTCTCTCTCTCTTCCCATCTCCGGGTGACACTTTTTTATCGCGACGATTCGACGCCTCCGGTTTTTCGAGTGTTTACAGTCGCCCGGGTCCCGAGTGAAAAATAAATCGCAGCTGTCGTCGCGTCACGTGCGTGAGTGATTCCGAGTCTATTTTGAGTACCTATTTCTGGCTGTCGCGGAGTATTCGCGAGATGTTACGGATTTTTGGGTCGCGTGCTTCGAGCCACAATAAATGTGACCTGCGACTCGAGGTGAAGGGAACAAAAAGTGACGCCTCGACTCGCTGAGGCCGCGTAAATTATAAACCTCAGATCGGCTCTTGTAGCTAAAGGTTAAAGACAATATTTACCAGCACGTGGAGTTCGGACCGCTGGATATTCGCGCTGGAAAGATTAAAATAGAGGAGCAACTGGCGGTTAATTCGTATCACACGAACCGCGAGCTCTAAATCCCTCGGATAAACCAGAAAATCGGAGACTGCGGCCAGTTTGAAAAGTATTTCGATAAATCAAGAGGATTCCACGTTAATAAGACTAATTGCAATGGCCATTAGGATCGTATGATAATCTCCTCTCCGTCGTCCAAAGAGACTCATAGTTTTTACTCGGACGAATAATTCAAGAGCTTTTCCATGCTATCGGAAAGAGAATTAATTAAACATTCGACAGGTTTGAAATATTGTGACTAACCACGACGTTGCTATTGTTGCAGGTACATTTGGGCGAGGGAATAGCCGTGTGCGAGGAACAGCTGAGGGCGGTCAAGTGGAGCGATTACAGGAAGCTGACCCGCGGCCTCGCCGCGATACTCTTCAGTCCGACGGAGCTCGCGACCTGCTCCGTCACGGGTCAGCGATGGAGCAGAGCCGGCACCGCCACCGAACGTCCCGTCAAGCCGGCCCTCGACAGAGCCAAAGTTCAAGCAATAATATGTGAGTAAAACGACTCGTGCCACGCGCTCGAATCTTCAATTTACCCTTCAAACGAATTCTCAATTTTTTACTCCAATACGTACATCGACTTTTGACCTCTGCGAAGCTTTCTCAATCTCGCGCGTGAGATTGCAAAATCATTGAATATTTTCACCGAGTATATTTCAGATAAGGCGTTTACGACTTCAGCGAACGACTTCGATCCCGGTCAGACTGAAATATTGGCGAGACCCTTCGGACGCGCAGATCAGGATGTTATTTCGTGTCTTTTTTTTTGTGACTCCAGGATGGCCCGTCCGGTCGACGAGATAGTGAAATTTCCGCGACGATGGTACAGGAAGGAAATATCGCGCGATGCGGAGAACCGCGCAGCGATAGGGCAGAGCAGCAGCGGCGGCAACGGCGACGGCGATTTACGATTTGATCGCAGCAGCGCCATCGGTTTTTCCCTCGTTTACCCGGATCGAATCGCTTCTAATCGAGGCGCGGTCATCTCCAGGGAGTCTCGGCGATGACGGCGAAGGTCGATCGCTCCGAGCCGCGTTCGTCCTCGAATAATAACGGCGGCTCCGTCGGCGGTGACTACGGCGATAAAGGGAAATGCAGCGCGGGACTCAGCAGCGACTACTCGCCCTCCGCGTCGTCCAATTCCCCGACGCGAACGCAGCTACCATTCCCGCAGCCCGTTACCGCACAGCCACCGAGATCCGTAATCTACCGATGGACCTTGCTCTCCGTTTTAGCCGCCGGCATCGACGCGGACTTTTCCCCTTAAATCGTGCCGCACGCGCGGCGCGCAACCACCACCCAGGACTGCTGATAACACTTTCCGCGCCTTCGAGAATTATTGTTCGATACGCTTTATCGCGTTCGATATATTTTTCTCGCGAGGCAATGGAAAAATGTATGAAATGGAATCCGGGCAATTTTTACCGACACGGAGAAAATTCGGTTTGGTTTCCAGACTCATCTTTGGGAGAAAACAAATTCAATAAGCAATTCTGTTTTCAAAACTTAAGTGACCAAAAATGACTGATGGAATCTGCTCTCAAGGAGCAGATCTGGATGGCTAATCGGGAGACATTGGAACCTACTTACCACCCGTTGGGGTCGACTGAAAAGTCACCGAATTGACAGTGAATGATTCACGCGTCTGGTTTGCAGTTTCTTTTTTTTTTTTTTTCGTTTCCATTTCGTTGTCCCATTGGAACCCTGAGTTTTGGACGACCGTATCTCAGCGACGCCTCCTCGGGGACCACCCCGAGTAGATCCGTCCATCTGTCTGTGGTTTCGGCCGGGCGACGTCGCGAGGGCCGTCTGACAAAGGGAAAGTCTGAGCTTGATCCCCTTTCGCGGCCACCGAAGACCCGGGGAGCTCCCTTTCTCCCTATCTCGCCCCCCTGTCTCACTATCTGTCGTATTTCGGCTTCGCCTTCCGCGCTCCTAATTGGATATCACGTCTCGTTCCCGGTTTTACCTTCGATTTTCCGACTTCCCGGGCGGCCGAACGAAACGCGGAGAGAGAGACGAAAAAGCGCGAAGAGCCCAGCAACGACGATTTTATTTTCTCACAAACGAGACTCCGGCGCGTCGTGGTTTTATCCTCCATCGTCTCACTCATTTGCCTCGCCCATCGGGACAGACGGGCGACAGCGTCGTCACCGAGTAATCGTAGTAACGAAAAGATGAAGACCACGGAGACCCGAGGATCCGAATATCTTTCGCATCTTGCTTCGTCCGTCCCCCAATTGGGAATTTCACCGTCTCGGACGCAGCCTCTCGCGAAATTATAACTCGACATCCTTCATTTTTCTCTCTCTCTATCTCATTGGAGTTGTCCCCGAGCTGTGCGGATAATTAACGAATAAATTTCAGGCCAAATTTCTCGCGCGAATAACCAAATGGATCGGTCAGACTTACCGTCTGACTTTCAACGACTCTGTCTTAATTATCTCCTAATTGACGGACGTGTTTGATTTTTTTCGTTTTTTACTGACGAATCGGAAAATCCACTTTTCGCTTTTAGCTGCGCTTTTTATCGAACTAATTTTCCAGCGAAGCTTTCGCAATTAGCAAATCTAACGACGCTCCCGGTATTTAAATTTTGCTCATTTTTTTGGGTTTTGCATTTTTATTTCTTCGTTGTGTAAATCTTGTTACACGAAATTCATGATACATGGGAAGATGAAGGAGGCGTCGCCTGGAGTAACTTCACGCACTAGATACTCTTGTTGCGGATTCTTCTTGTTCTTCTTTTTCTTCTTCTTCACATGACCCGTTTCGACTCTTTTACGATTCGACGAGCGTCGTTTCCGCGCTTGTCTTTCGCAGTTGCGAAAATCTCGAGAGGCCTCCGCCGTCGTCCCGAGAGTTCGGTTACCCTTCTCATCCACTGCGCATCGCGAGTTCGTGAGGTAGGTTCGACAGCACGCGAAAATACCATCCACGCCCAATGCCGGAAAACAGAAACTTCTCACCCCCGACAACCATGTCGAGCGTGATTCTTCCATTTTACGAGCTTCCTGTACTTTCAATTGACGCCCCAGCGCTTCTGGCTTCCTCTGATACTACTTATCACACGTCGAAGAATCCTCAAAATATCCGCGTTGGAATTTCGACAGACGGCAAACCGAAATATATTCTGATTTGTTGTTATTTCTTTTTATTCAAATCAGAATGAAGCTTTTTTTATGTTTCTTATTGAAATACCTGCAACACATTTTTTTTTCTGTCTTGTTTACTTTTCACCGCTGTTTTCAGGTGTTTGTCTCCATGGATTTCGCGTCGCTGGCAATTCGCCAGAGACAGAAGGGATAAAACGATCTCGGTGTCTTCGCGAAGCTGCGTTCCCCGCGGCAAAGTGCGCATTTTCCATCAAAGTAGTCGCGCTCGTCGCGCACTTGAACTAATAAATTGGAATATTCCGAGAGTGCACGAGACATAAGCGGCGACTCGGCGACGAGTGCGGAAAGATGAGGAGCCAGGAGAACGAAATAGAGCCTGAGCGGCGTCGTCAGTGGGTAAATAAAAGTTTTCGCTCCGGGGCCGTCGAAACCATCGAAAAAAAAGATATCCTACCTATCGAAACGGAAACGGAAACTTCGGTGATTCACGAAGGACGGAGACACAGAAGACGAAGAAGAAGAAAGTCGTGAGAAGCTGCGAAATCTTTGTAGGATCTCGCGAGCAAACTTTTCTTACGTTCCCCGTCATTTCCCCTTCTGACTCTTATCGGTGACTCTTTTAATGATCAAAAAGTTCGCCCAAAACAATTTCGGTCCCCCAGTCAATTTTCTTTTCCCCGATACAAACTTTGAATAATCCCGACTCGGATCGGACACGTCGGTCGGCCTCAACGTTGACTCCCAATTCGCGCTCCGATAAATTCGCGAAATCCGTGAAACGGCAAATTATACTCAATCGACGGAAGATCGAATCTTCGTCCTGACAATTGAAACAAATTATGAAGTAAAAATGTGCTGCGAGTCCGGCGCAGAATTCGAGTTATCGAAATATTGATTATTATCCGCGGCTATCAGCAATTTGCCAGAGGCGCGATTTGCTCTCGTTCCACCGGACCGCGGAGCTATAATTAATTATTTTTCGTTATAACGAACGTGACGGGTTACGATTGGGCATCGGGCCAAAGGCAACCGGACTAATAGCCGTATAAAGATTAATGGCGCGAGGCCCGTGAGATCGGGTTCGACACGCAGGAGCCGTCCGAACGTCGCGCTGTACGTGCCCGGGTGCTGAAATAAAAAACAACAACAACCACAAAAGTTTTACGAGTTTGCTCTCTGTGCACTTGTGGAACGTTCGGTGCATACGCGCTCCCTGCGGGTAATTAATTTCAGTACACGTGGGACGCGACCGCTGCTGCTGCTGTTGCGGCTGAAAAATCCTTTTGGCCGGAACAGCGCTCGATGGTTTTGGCACTTTTTACACATGCATATTTATACATTTTACCTTTTCACTCGCGAGCGCAAAATTCTATCCCCCAGGGACTGCGTCATTTTTCCAACGTTTACGCGCGAAAAAAGCTCCTCTTTTGAGATTTTTTTAATCAGCCGCTTTTTTATTGACTCTTTCCGCGCGGTAAAATCCGTCGGTTCGAATTTCGCTGTAACATTTTTCGAAATTGCAGTTTTGCTTGGGTAACGGCAAGTCAGAAGCCTCCTTAACTCTCTGTATTTTTTATCTCCCCCCCGCAAATTGAGTAGGCGCGAACGCGAGGCACGTGACAGATCAATTCGCAGAGATGGAGGGAGAAGAGAAAAGGGGGCGACGGGGAGGGAGAGGAGAAATGAAATTTTCTCGCACTCGCTGGAAGGGCAGAAGGGCTTTTGTCGCGAGGGCGGGAGAGCGAGGGGAGGAGAGGGACTGTCAGGTGAGCACGTAAATGATGTTTGTCGAACGTGTCGCAGCTCGCGACGTCAAACCAGCAATTTTCAGTCGCGTCAAAACAGTTAAAGTGCGTGCAGACGGCGCGAAACACGCGGGGCGCATGCGTGGGTGAAGCGCGCCGAGGGGAATACAGAGAGCAACGAAAATGTTATTCACGCTCGAAAAATGAGCGCCCGTCGGTCTTGAAGGTCGAGCTCGATGCAAAACATCGACGATATTAGAGGGAGGGAGGGAATCGGCATCGCTAAAGTCGTTTAGATTCTATTGCATTCGCTCGCTACTTTTTTTTTTCCTTCTCCTCTTTTCTCTTTTCTCTCTTCGCAGAAGCAGCGCAGTCAAATGACCCAGAACTCGTATTCCTTTTACGGTATACATTTCTTGTCTCGTTTTTTATCAGCTGTTACCAGTTTGCCGCTCGTTTATTCGCGCAGGCGAAATATCCAATGATTCGGAAAACGCGATTTTTACGTCAACGAGGACATTTTTCCGTGCTTCATTTCTCTCTGTTTTTTTTTTTTCTTTCTCTCTTTCTCTCGGTCGCAGAGAGAAAAAGTTGACGCTGGAAAACTCGAAACGACTGGCGAAAGTACCAAACACGTAGGCAATGGGAGGTATCGGATATTCTTTGGAACTCTTTTTTCGTGCTATCGCCCGAGCAAAAGTCGAAGAATTTCGCGATATATCGGACCCGCGGCTCGGTCGTCTCGTTCGCAAAGCGAATACCAGACAGCGAAGAATTTCATCGGAAATGCAGCGCAACGCGTGAGAATGTTGAGTGGGGAAAAAACGTGTATATCTATATGTATATATGCTCCATCATTGGCTGGCGAAAATCAATCATTTCGCTTTTATCGAATTTTCGAATTTTCAAGGGTTAAGCTTTGTCGAGGGTCCTCGAAGTAACGAACCAAAAGTTTCCGGCACGCGAGGGATAAATTTTGTTAAAATCGTGAACCGCTGAAATTAATATAAAGTTCCTACGTGAGAGAGAGGGTGAAATTTCGTTCGGTAAAGCCGCAGAAATTGACTAAAAGTTTCCGCCGCGCGCGAGAGAGTAAATTTCGTTAAAACCGAAAACCACTTCTAACGAATCGCCTTTCACGGTATTAATTTCCACTTGCATTTCCGACCCGTCCCAAATGGCTTCGCATCACCGACAGACGAAAGCTCCGACGTAACAGCAATGATCGCGGGACAATGGAGGAGGGTATCAAACGTTGCGCGGAGAACTTTTCGAGCTCCGCGGGCGAAAGTCAGAGGGCTTTAAGAAATACGCGCGCCCCCGCACCGGGACTGAAAAGTAAATACCAGACAGTGAGGAATGTTCTCTGAAATGATGCAATTCCCGAGAATGCCTGTCAGTCGAAAAATCGCGCATTTTCCTCTCTTCCATCACTGCAATTAATTATTTCGCTCCCCATTGAAATGACGGACGTATACTCGACGAAAGTAATTGACGAAAATTTGCCTCGATGAAAGAATAAAATTTCATTGAGAGCAACGCAAACGACCCTTGAAGAGTCGTGGAGATAAAAAATGCATAGCAATAACAATAATAGCGTCATCCCCTTAACGGAAAGGTGAATTAGTGTGACGATATAAGCGAGTTTATTGCACCCCTCCTGGAAAGTCACCTCAAAGTGGCGATGTCAAGCAACCGGAAATATTAGTGGACATTGCGGGTTTCCCAAATTTACGAGTCCCATTGGAGAAATAATGGGCACTCGCTATGACTGAGCTATAAAAATCGTTATCGCGGTATGATCGTCGTCTACTAGACGAGAGCGGTACACTCGTCGCGCAACTCCCGAGCAATGTCGGCTATTTGATCACACTGCTCGATAGCAATTTAATTTTCTTCTTTTCTTTCTCCTCTCACAATTTTTTATTTTTTATTTTTTTTTCTCGATGCACGTGACAGTGAGTGAGAGGGTCGATAATAAAATCGAATCAAGTCGAAGTTTATGGCCGTCCGCCGCGAGTATTTACGGCGCGTTCGAACCCCGCTTTTTCGCTCTTCTCCCCCGTCGTACGCGTTGCGGTTCCTCTCAGTCCGCCGAACATTATAAATTCGCAACTCCCACCTGCACGTTCGAAACTCCAACTTTCTTCTTTCTCGTAAAACTCATCGGATCTTTTTTTTTTTTTCGCCCTGGCCGCGAGAACATTCGGCCACGTACAGCGTACTCTACCCCCTCCCCCCTCTCATAAGTCATAAAAGTCACGAGTGAAAAACCGCCGCCGGTGTCCGCGAAGATTGTAGAACTGAAGAAAAACTGCGCGAGGTAGATTTTCGCCCCCGAGATCCGCGAACTGATAAACGCGTCGAGACCGTCTCAATTTTCCAACGGTTAAAAGATAAGAAAAAAGGAGAAAAATTGGAAAATATCTTAAACCCGAGAGTCGCCTCGAGAGAAAAGACGGATAATTAAATGCAGCCTTTTATCGCGCGATAAAACATTCGAATTGCGCTGCGTTTGTATTCTCGCTGCTCTGCGGTGGCTCTTTTCATCCTTCTCTCCTCCTCCTTCTTTTTTTCTTTTTGTTCTTTGCTGCGGGTTCATTACCCTCCTTTGTTCTCGCGACTCTTGGCCGCACCGTCTTTACCTCTTTCTCGTCGTACTTTTCGTTTTCACATATTCGTCTGTTGTCTCCCCGGCTGTTCGTCTTAGTCGACGCTGCGCGGTGCGGCACCTTCCAGACGTTTTCGAGAAACCTCGCACCCTCTGTGTTGTGTTGCGCGCTGTGCTGGTGCGAAGCTCGTAAAGCTCCCGCGCACTCGGCTGCCGTAAGTCAAGTCCGCCTGCGGCTGAAACGTGTTTGCGCCTTCGTTGGGTTACTGTCTGAAAGCTCGTAATTACGTCGGCATTGTATTGCCCAGGGTGCGACGGGGGCTACGTGTGGGGTGCAAAGTACGTGTAGGGCGTAAAGTACGCGTAGGGTGCAAAGTACGCGTAGGGTCTGTGACCCAGCTGAGTCGCAAACGCAAACGTGTATTGTGACCCACTCCGTTTACGGGGTGGGAGTTGGGGATTGCGAGGTTGGGGCGCTTGCGGCGAGGAGCTGCTTGGCCGCCGCGCGACACGCGACTCTGGTCATCTCCCCCTCGTCCATTACAAACTCCGCGCGCACACAGAGCTTTCGCGGCAAAAGTCCCGTGTGCTTTCCCAGCGCGTTAGTTGGACGGGAATTTACCGGGACGCGTTTCTCCAACGCGGTCCTCTTTACTTACTCACCGCGCGCGAGACTCGCTGGATCCTCGGTCCGCACGTTCATCCCGCCGAGTCACCTCGTTCGTCTGTGGCTATTGAATTAAACGCCGCTTTCCGGGTCAGCTGTATTCATTCAAAATTTTTTTATTCGGACGATGGGGCTTTTTTGTGCTGGCGATGCAGTCGATCTTTCGAATCATTTGGGTTTTATAGTTTAACTTAATAATGTGGGGAAATATGAGGCACAATTAACCGGGATGAGGAGTAGAAGGAGGAGGAGGAGGAAGACGAGGAGGAAGTTCATTGGAAAATTCCTGCGGATCTCCTTGCTGACTATTATCGCGATATTGCATGCGTCGAACTCAATTAAACGAGATGCCGAGAGAACATCGTCGCCGCCGCCGTGATTCCCGTCGCCCAATCTCGCACCTCCTCTATTTTCGACTACGTTCTTACGCTCCAGACACTCAGACGTTCGCTGCGATGGAAACTGCGTGTGCGAAGCTCCTCGAACATAGGACAACGGCCTCGATCGAGCCACGAGGACGCGGGTTGCCGCTCCAGACCACACGACGCAAGGAGGCCTCGAGGATGCGGATGAGAGGAGCAGGAGGAGGAGGAGGAAGATCACTCAGCTCGGCTCACAAGAGGATCGCGCGCTGCTGCTTTGCCGAATTTACCTACACATCGCCGGATCGTCGAACACGTGCGGCGGGCTCTGCTGGCTCGAGGTGGCCTCCCGACCCTCCTTCAGAGGCCTCGACGACGTCGAGACCCACACCCCGAAGAGCACACTCGGTGCACGAGCCGACGTCGCTTCCACATTACTCCGACTGAATAACCAAAAGCGACACCGAATTATCCTACCTATTTGCTCGGCTCAGCCGCGTTTCCCCCAACAGACACTCTCCGACCTTTGGAAAATTCCGATCGATAGCTTCCGTATCGAGGAAGAAATTTCTTCTGCATATTTTGCACCAGATTCTCATGTCTTATTTTTTTTTATTTCCATTCTGTCATTAGTACATAATTTTTTTATGTGTGTTTCAGCGTACGTGACATCGAGATTTCCCTCGGTCGACGTGAGCAGCGTGAAGCAGGTGTTGGCCTACAAGTGCAAGGAAAACTCGACGGCTCTCAAGATGAAGTCCATTCGGTACATCTGGTGAGTGTCCCGGGATCGACCTCTGCACTCAGAAGGAACTGCGGAGCTTCGGTCAATTTTTAGAAGAAAATATTGGAGACTAAAAAAAGTGTCTTTTGAACCGGCAGAGAAATTTGTCCTCAGCCAAGCGGCGAATCGTGAATATTTGTCAATCTTGCTTTCTCAAAGCTTTCCAGTTGACTCCGCGAATTCTCGGTGATCGTTCACGACTTGGCTAGCGGCTCGGTCGACAAACGCGAAAAATAACTGAAAAGTCGAGAACGACCGGCGTCTTCGGAATTCCGCAAATGTTTCGTTTTACGATATTCGCGGGAGACTTCGTGAAATTCACATTTTCCTCCGCGTGATATACGCGAGACTCGATGCCGGGGAATTTCTTATATTTCGCATCGATCAGCGCCCGGAGGGGGAACACTCGAAAATAAGTGGACACACGCGAAGTCGATGTATACACACATACAAAATGTCCGCACGCGAGTTTCTACGTTGCATGTATTTCGCCTCCTCGAACGGACCCGCGACTCAGTCACGTCGATTGAATTTCCGCGAGCTTTGACGTCCATGAATAATGCAAATTCGAATTGTTCTGTATCCGAGCGGCGCGCGAGCGACCCTGAGGATCGAATAATAGAGGAGGAATAAGCGCACCGGGCGGGGAGGGGAGGTGAGGGGGATCGATAAACCAGAGGGTGATTAGCGAGCGACGGCTTTGACGCTTTGTTCGCCCGCGATGTATTCAAAGGGCTCGCTTGTATATTCTACGGTTCAACCTTATCAGAGCGCGGAATTTCCGGTAACTCGATCGTTCGTCGATCGCCCTATCTTCGATCCGTCGCATAAAATACAAATATTTCTCACGTCGAACGAAACAAAAATTGTTGTGTCGAACAATCGTCCTTCGCTGCTGCGAGAAATCTTTGGCACGCGTTGCACGATACCAAAGCTCCTAAGGTTACGTCGACCTGCACGAAAAATGCAATAAAAAGGGCTCGTCCCCCAAAAAAATGGACAAAAGTGGATATCAGACTGCAGCACTGACGGTAATCCCGGAGCGTGCGGGACCGCAAGACTGCGGCGATGTCGCGTCGTGTGTCGCGATAGCAAAGCTCTCGGCGGGGGATTTCGCTATTCAGTGGGTAACGCGCGCCGTCGAGTCCCTTTCAGCTCGGACGGCGGTTATACCGTCCGTTTATGACTCGCGGCGGATCGCAAGGAAATTCGGCTTCGGTGGCCCCCGCGGCCACTATCCTCCGCTATATTCCTATCCGTATGTCGCGTTCCTCCTCTATGCGCTCCGTTATACCTATACACACATTGTACACACGCAAACCTTACACACGTACGTTCGCTTCATTCATACTCGCGGCAATCTATTCGCGTGTAGCGACATCCCTATTCGCGGCATTATACGCGGCGTCCGTTGTGCCTTCCGTCTCTGCCGCTGCACGTGCGGCACACGCGAATGGATAGATATTGCCGAGCGCGTTTCCAGCCGTTTATCCTTCCGCGCATTCGTCCTCTCCCCCCTCCCCCGCAGCATTTCTCGTCCGCGGTTTCTGGCGCTGATTGTACAGATCTCGCGGCTCTGCGTCGGAGGACAAGAGAAGAGGGCTGCATTATGACCGCACAGCGGTGGAAATAGTAGCAGCAGCGGCAGCAGTGGTCCTTTCCTCGTCCGTTTCTTCGTCGCCAGTTTCTCGCCAGTTTCGCGTCGACCCCCTCAAAGCTAGAAGCTCCCGGGACGCACGACAAACTCACAAACGCTAAATTACCGGAGTCTCGACGAGATTGCGGCGGCGACGCTCGAGTTTCTCCGGCTCTTCGCGTCATCTCCCCTTCCCCCCCTCCTGCTAACCGTCTTTGGGGCGAACCAAGCGAACGAGCCAGCCGAAATGTTAGCCTCATCCGACACTGCATAACAGCGACCATTTCGACATGCGGAATCCTCCACTTTGGCCGCGAAATTGTGCGGGCTAACTGCCGCGCTCGACGAGTCGACGACGACGAAGAGCTGCCAAATCTTCAACGTCCCTTCGCATTATTTCCGACCCTCGGGCGGCCCGCTTCGACGGATGGAGATTTACGGACGTTCGCGTTGCCCAAAACTTTTGGGTTAAATGTTCATGCATAATTCGTGGTTCTAGAACTGTTTTATTTTTTTGTGACGATTTTGACGTCTTTGTCAAAATTGATTTCCTCTTCATCGTCGAATCCATGGAAAGGCCAAGCGGAGCGTCGCAAGAATCTGGGATAAACCTGCAATCTGGTTAAAGATCGGTCGGTCGCGGCTGGTCACAACAGCCCAATTACGCCCTCGCAAGTAGAATTTTCCTTCCGACTCGCTCGCGCGCTGATCACGCTGCTGGCTACTACTTTTCCCGCGGCGCTCGCTCGAGCGGCAATTATTCTTAATTACGTTTAAACGGCAAACTTGAGTAGGAAGCTAGGGGCGGGAGGGACGACGATCGGACGGCGGAGATTAGAAAATTGTGCCGATAGACCGAGGGACTTTTGATGCCTGATAAAAGTTGTAACCCGAACGCGCGGCGGCGACGGCACGACAATCGCCCATTGCGTTAACTCTCAGTGCGAAGCGATTCTCCGGACGACAAAACGCACCGTTTTTCGTTTTATCCAACAACTCGACTGAACAAGCTCGACGAGCTTTAGTTTCGCTGCTCCAAGTCGTCGTTTTTCCTTTTTTTTTTTTCACGACCTTTTTTGTCTTCGTTAAACCTTTTAGGCGGTAAGCGAGTTCGGACAATAAACCCTGTTAGCGGGGAAGGTAATTGAATCGTGAATTATCCGGGAGGTTCGGTGCACCCGGTTATCGTCGGCGTCGGTTTCGAGCGTTTTCGCCGAACGAAACGCGGACGCGGTCAAAGTTCAACCCTGGGTTTGGCGCATCGCAGCAGCAGCGGCGGCTCGAAACCTGTGGACGCGCAATCGTCGCGCTCGACGCGTCGACAAAGCTAATTCCGTCAATTTCCACCGAGCGATCCCCGGCGACGCAGCGTCGGCTGCAGCGGAAAACCTTCGAAATTCAATTAGCCAACAACCGTTCGGTCGGCAGCAGCAGCAGCTTCGTCCCGCCACTCGTCCGGCTTATACTGATTTACAGCGCGAAACAGAAATTGCCCTCTCTGCGAATTTAACCGTCGACAATTCTCTCACTGAGAAATTATTCTCGAATCAAATTTGCCTCCTCGACTCGGCGAAATATAACGTAATTTCTTTGCTAGAAAAATGTTTATCGATTTTACCGTCAATTGCCTCCTTTATTTTATTTCTTTTTTTTTACGCTTCGACCTAGCAAATTAGAAGTAAATCGCTCGTAATCGGATTTTTCGCTAAATGTGATTTTCTGTAGGAATTAGATTCGATCGTGAGGCCGATGGGAAAATTTGCTTCTGTGTCTTGTGGAGAATTGTGGAGAGTCGAGGATTAATAGATTCAATTTGAGTATCCAGAGTGTCGGAATAGGAGCGCCGCGAGACGTCTGCAGTCGCGTCAGTGCAGCGGCTGAGAAATCTGTGGATTATTTCCCAGGAACGCGGCGCTCCAGGCCTGTGGAGATGCAGGAGGCAGGTTACAGTGACGAGACGGTTGGATCGCAGAGTGGCAACTAGTCCGTTCCTCGTGTCTTCTCCATCGCATCCTGCTCCTCATGATATTCCCACTTTGTTGCGAGCACTCGCACAACGCGTCTTCCTCGCAGAGGCTGCTGCTGCTGCGTTCTAACTCTGTTAATTAGTTTTAGTTACGAGAGCGAGCGAGAGGGGGGGAAATAGTTAATTAGAAGAGCGAGTCGTAAGGATAGTCGAATGGATGTACAATGAGAAAGAAGAAGAGCGGGAAAGCGACGCGTGAGGGAAGGAGAAAAGCCTCGAGGCGTCATTAGCCCGAGCTGGCGGAATTTACCCGAGTACACTCGACGCACTTTTCCTTCCGTTCCATTAACTCGCGTCTCTGCCGCGTTCAACTGGCCGCGCACGACCGGTTTTTACACACCGTACAATTTTCTCCTGCGCGCTTTAATTGTGTCATTGCATGTGCGGACCTTTTCCTACATTTTTTGTTATATTCCAGAAGGAGAAACGTAAACCGTGTTTGAGCTTTGAGGATTTTTCGACCGAGAGATGAGTGGAAAATTTGACACGAGTCGAGCTTCCGGTGACTCTCGGGGGCGGCCAATGATAGGTGCGTGTCTCGGTGTATTATTTCCCGTCGTTCTTGAGAAACGAGTTGACGAGTGCTCAAAGAGGGTGCCGAAGCGGAAAGAGGCGAGACAACCAAGGAGATATACAATTTTTCCGGCGCGATACGCGTGTATCGTCTCCATTATTTCAATGCAAATGCCAGACACGTGCCTCGATGCTTTTTAATGGTCTCGAGAGACGAAAGGATTCCGCGTTCCCCGTTACGGACGATAGCTGTCAGACACGTCGGGCGAGGGAGGGTTAAAGGGAAAAAGTGAAAAAACGAGGCGCGAGGAATCGCGGAGGATGATGGAAAGCATAGAAGGAGAAATTCAAGAAAGTAGTCTTCGTATACTTTTCGTCCTTCGACGTACTAATTTTTTATACCAATAATATTCGTAACAACCGTGTCGTGTTAAACTTGCAAAATTACGAAATATCTTGCGGCTATGAAAAATAATGCCGGCGAAGTAAAAAAAAAATGGCCTCGAGTCAAGGGTAAATACGCACGTGGGCGGGTGTATGAAAGTGCATTCCATCGGTTATAATGTCGACGTCGTTGGGATTCTTGCCGAGCGGAGAAAATACTTTTTCTCTCGGTTGCATCGTCCACGTCGTGGGGATCGCGCGGACGGTCCGCGCGCCGAGATCTCCCGCGGCGTTCCCAAGGAGAAACCCAGAGGAATCCGCGCTCGCGCGCGACGCAACGTTGAAACAGGAGTGAAAAGCGACCGGAGCTCGCGGAAATACGGGGCTAACATTCCGAGCATAATTTTCGAATGATACTCCTGCGTTTCCCGCTGCGTTCGACTATCGCGGGCCCGGAACGGCTATGAATTTCGCCCCCCCTTCGCCCCGTCGCCGAGAATCCCGAACGGAGAATCGAGAACGGAATTTTCGCGTCTTCATCCCGCGAGGCTTCGGCGTCGCTATCTGTACGGACTGATCTCGTTGTACAGCTCTATAGATATATGAGGAGGGGCGGGGACCCGGGCCTATGAATGTGGGTGTCAAGTTTAAATCTCATAATGCTCTCTGTCGCGGAGAGAAGTTCAATCTCGCCATTTTTCATAGGATTTTCCACGAACCCTTCGGAACTCTCACTGTGGCTGTGGGTGTGGCTAAATGTATATATATATTTATTTCTCTTTCGTTTTTTTTTAACCTACTGCCAAAGGGAATTCGTATAAATTCGACGATGTGTCGAGACTTTATGGCCCTTTCGAGGTACCCGAGATCAGAGGCGATAAAGCACGAGAAAAAGAAAAAGGAACCAACAAATGCGTTTCTGCACTCGACTTCTGCTCGCCAAGTGCATCGTATCTTATCTCGTTGATGTATATACATTTTTTCGCTCACCGCTGCTGACAACAACAGAGCCACGTGAAATGTTGTCTATTCAGATTTGTTTTCGCTTGATCCCTCGTTCTCGTTTCTATTCGCTTATTCGTCCCTCTTTATCTCACGTATACTATTTTTCCGCGTTTTCCCTTCTTTCTCGTTGAGCCTCCGGCGCGCTGAGCCTTCGCGCAACACGTTTTATCTCCAGTCGACGGTTCCCAGACGTTTCGGAATAAATAAATAAATAAATGTATGACATCGGGTGCACGTGGGACGTAACCCGCAGTCTATTTATTCCGATGCCCACGACACCCTCGAAGTCTTCGTCTTCTCCTTCTTTTTTTTTTTTTTTCCTTTTTTCCCGCCACGACGAATATGGAGCCGGAAAAGCGCGGGATCCAGACGGATGGGATAAACGTAATAAAGGTACAACGTCGTTCGTTCGCGGTATTCAGTCTCTCGCTCCCTCTCGGTTATAAAGCCGCTACTTAAGCACAGATATACCGCAGGGGTAATGCAGCCAACCCCCTCCCCCCTTACCCCTGGTGACTCCCTCGACGCGGTGGAAAATGCGCGATGGAAATATCGCGAAGGCTTCGTCGCGTTGTCTCGCCTGAAATCCGCTGTGTGCACCGAGAAAATCCCCCGTCGTGTTTTTCCCACAATTTTCCGACTTCGCGGAATTTCACCCAGGATTTTTTTCAGTTCATAGAGACGAAAAACGAACAACCATAAGGCAGAGCCCGAGATTTGTCATAATAAAAATTAAAAAATGTTATCCTCCAAAACTCGGAACTGTAATTGGAGAAAAATTCGTACTCCTGGGCTCTCAACGCTTCACCGGACCGGACGAAAGCCGAAAAGTATTACGATGGGAGAGGTGAAAGGGGGTAGAAACATTGTTCTCCGCACTGCGGAAAACAGTGTTTACACCGAAGCCTCGGGTTTACTTTGCCGTCTGTATTCCCCGATGCGCTGCACCAGCCGCGTTTCATCCGAAGAGCTGCTGCTGCTGCTGCCGCCTCGAGAACCCAAGATCTATTATACGCTTGTGCTTCTGGCACAATCTTACTCCTTATCTTGGCAGCTTCGCCGGCAACAAGGAAGCCAACTCGAGACCCTAATAATATGTATATAACCGACCAGATACTCGGTACACTGTGTAAAGAAAATCTGTATACACTGTTCGGTGAGTCCCGAGCTTTCCGCTGTTTTCTCTCGAATGCACCGAATGCAGTCGCGGTGCCGCGGTGCATACTCAGCTCCGATTGGTGCATACTTTGAGCCTGGCGCCCGGCGCATTTGCACCGTCGTGTATACGAGTCGCACGTGTCGTACGTGCGGCGAGTCCAGGTTTGCAAACGAGTTTCCGTCGAATTCTTAACTACTCCCCGCGCTTCGTTAAAAATTCCGCGAGCGAACGCGGTGGCCGCCCTCGCTACCGGTTTCCTGCCCTCCTTCGCCTCGCCGACTGAATTATCGCGCCGTCTCGGCAGTCAATTTGAATGTTTTTTTCCCGGAGCAAAGAGTTCTCGCTCGATCCTCGAAATGGCCCACGAAGTGGCGACTCGCGCCAAGCGCGGAGTCCAATGTTTTTTCCTCCGGAGTTAACGAGGAAAATTTACATTCGGCTAACGCGTTGTTTGAGCTTTTACCGCGAAAAAACGCCTTGACAGTGTTTCGAGATTTGCCGAGTGCGTAGTTTCCGGTAATTTGTGTAAATTATTTGCACGGGGATATTCGATGTTTCGCGTGGTGATCGTTCTTTTAAAAAGTTCATGAGTAACGGAAAGAATTATTAGCAAACTATTCGAGCTGTGATTGTAGCTGAAAAATAAATTTCGTGATCCCGATTTGGGCGGTTTTCGGCCCGGCGGCCAGATCTACGATTTCTGACAAACGGTTCGGCCAAAAATTTTTTTTTTCAAAATCAACTAAAAAAGGGTTGTAACCAGTGTTTTCAGGGGTAGAATATGCGACTTGAGAACGATGGTATAGGTTAAAAGTCGATATTTTGAAAAAATAAATTTCGCGACCCCGATTTGGGCGGTTTTTGGCCGGGCGGCCAGATTTAGGATTTCTGACAAGCAATACGACAAATTTTCATTTTTTTTTTTTTTTTTTCAAAGCAACTGAACAAGGGTTTTTTAGTTGCGATTTACCCTTTCACCCAGCGCGTGTGATTAGCCTACTTAGATGTAATAATGTCTCTTTGTAACAGGCAATGGAAGCACCGAAATTTTTACTGAAAAATAACGTTTCGACTTGAAATTGTTTCAGCGAGAGACAGGACACGGAGACGTCGCCGCCCGGGGAAACCGAGGACAAGTGAGAGGGGGAAATGGGTGGGCGCAGGGTGGCGCAACCCGAAAGAAACTTCCCGCTACGCCGCGTCCTCCCACACCCTCGGCATCAGCCTCCGCATCAGAGTCAACCTCAGCCTCCGCCGTTTGAGTCTCGGCAACAACATCAACATCAGCATCAGCATCAGCAGCAGCAGCAGCACCACACGCGGCCTTTGGGGAGCCCGGCAGTCGCCACCGATCTTCGGCTCCCCGCGCTCGGGGCCTCCGAAACGAGGGAGAACCGGAGAACGCGAACGAGGATGTCGAGGGCGGCGAGGAAGACTCGCAATACTCGAATCCTTCGTCAGCAGCGTCGGCGACGTCCGCGAGAACTGCAGTCGGAGCGGAACCGGAGGAGCAACAGCAGCGACAACGGCGGCGGCGACGACGGCAGCCGGAGCAGGTTCCCTCGGGGACCTGGGACATCTGCGCGCGATACAACGCGCCCTCCAGGCGACTCTCGAGACCCGCAGCCGTCGCCACCGCCGCCTCTTACCTCTAATCTCTCGGTCTCTCCTTATCCTCCACCTCCTTTTCCCTCCTCCTCCTCCTCCACCTCCTCCGTGTCTTTTTGCCAACTAAGACGTTTGGCTCGCTCGTACACAAGAAACTCCCGAACCGCTCACGAGGAACGGAGGCAAAGTCCCGAGGTGCAAGACTCAAGAGCCAAACACGACGAAGCGACAGAGGGTAAGTGGCTCGAGCGCGCGGATGGCTGGTCAGAGCCGATGAGAACATCAGGAGCACGAAAATTCAGGCAACGCAGCACCGGACGAATTTTTCCCACACGACAGTCACAGAGATTGGAGGACTACC